>CM033431.1:21603198-24205698 GCA_019425775.1 Rafetus swinhoei | reverse complement strand
AGTAGTAATAATGATGACAATTCTTGGTATGCTTGTTTTTAAGTGTGTTTAAAAGGCACTGAGACAAGGTGGGCAAGGTGTAATATCTTTTACTGGACCAACTTCAGTTGGTGAGAGAGATAAACTTTCCAGTTTACCAACCTCCTTCAGAAGAGTTTGGTGTAAGCTCTCTCACCAAACTGTGACCGTCAGGAGTACCAGCAGTGGCTGGAGCTGCCCTCAGCATTCGATTTAGCAGTTCTTAACTAATTGAATGCCAGAATATTGATCTCCGGTGCAGTTAGTATAGACATGACCTGAGAGCCAATTTTCTTAAGGTTGGTCAAAACAATAGTAGAGAAGCCTGGGACGTGCTGAAAAAAAGTACTATGTGATTTGTTTAGTTGCTTATTTTAACATAACTATCTGAAAATGAGCTCAGAGTGCAATATTATGGTAATAGTCCTAATGTGACCTTTGGATGTATGCAAGTGGGAATTTTGAAAAGAAGTAGGGGGTGCTCTTATCCTTCAAATATGGTGTCGGTGACATTATTACTAGCATAGTGGATTAATTTCTGCCATCTGCACGTCAGAAATGATGTTGAAAAATTAGAAAGGATTTGGAAAAGAATTAAAAGGAAGATTTAAGGTCTGGAAAACCTACCTGACAGTGGAAAAACTTAGAGACTCAATCTATTTGTATTTTTCACACTGCCTGTAAGTATCTACATGAGGAGAAGATTTCTGACTGGTGCAGGCTCTTAAATCTGGCTGGGAAAAAAGACATAACAAGAGCCTACGGCTGGAGGTTAGATAAATAGGCAAAGAACAAGGACGAAATTTTTTAAGTGATGATAATTACCGTTGAAACAGCTTACCAAAGAATGTGTATCCTCCATCTCTGGTGGTTTTAAAATCAATACAGAATGTCTTTCTAAAATACATGCTTTGGCTCAACCACAAGTTACTGAGCTGGTTGCAGGCACTACTGGTTGAAATTCCCTGGCCTGTGCTATGCGGGCAGTCAGACCAGATTGTCATAATAGTTCCTTCTGGCCTTAAAGTCTATGGATCTGTGAATAATTTAGTGCCAACATTTATTTGTGAAGGTGGTTGCACTAAAGTCCTATGAGACTACTTGTGTGAGTAAAGGCTGCGAGTTCAGGTTTAAAAGAAGTAATGATCGTCACTTTGTAGGTTTAAATTTAATGATAAAACTATAAAATAATGCTAAGACAGTATTTTCCAAGTTAGAAGATGTCTATTCTATTTCAGTATCTTGAATTTTGTTGTGAATCTGTGAAATTCAGTTTTTCTCCTCCTTGTTTGAACATATTTGTGGCTAAACAGCAGCGTTGGAGACTAGCTTATTTAAAGCAGCCCATTTAAAAAAAAAAAAAAAAATTTTAGCATACCAGTCAGAGACAGATTTCTGTGTGGCTGAAGTAATAACTATTGACAAAATTAGCAAGTAAGTTCAACCATCCAACAGTATGATGGATATGGGTCTAATTTGGCATATCAAATACTGGTCAGCTCATATCAGAGTTTAAATCAATATAATTTTAAAAAATTAATTTTTTTTATAACCTTTGATATAAATTGTCTGATTAAGAGATCTCCTCTACTACAATGATGATGATTGTCGTTTCTTGATCATTTACATTATGGTAGTGCATAAAGGCCCCAATCCAAGTCTGCTTGCTTATGTACAAATCTGTTGTCTCAAACGGCTTCAGTGAGAGGTTTGTATTTTCAAAGTGCTTCTGTCTTGCAATACCTATTATATATAGGGACACAGAATCTTGTCAGGAAGGCTACTTGGCCAAGGTTAGAAATGGGGAGTCGAGGTCAGAAATTTGTGTTGCCAGTCACATGTTCTCCGCCTTTCTCTTATGTCAGACAGTAGTAAGAAAGTAACTTAGTTTAGTATAGATCAGTTTTAATATGAACTTGGAATGTTAAAACAGTTAACCATTTTAAATAAGGGCCTTCATTCACACCACCCCCCGGCCTTGCCACAGCCGTGAAGTCCTGCCATCAGCCCTGCCGCTATCGTGGGGTCCTGCCGCCCAGCCTGCTCCATCCTGGCTGCCCACTGCTGAATTTTATTGTGAAGGGCCGGTTAACCAGTAAATTTAGTGATAAGCCTCATGCTTACCACTATGCTTACCAGTTAATATCCATAATATGAACATTGTAGATTGACTTAAAAAATAAACTAATTCCTTAAAAACAAGGAGTGGTCCTGTGGCACCTTAGAGACTAACAAAAATATATTGGTGCAGGCCAAAGTTATATTTGAGGCCATCCTTCTGACTGATCTAGATGGGTATCTGTGATCATACACTAACTTTCTATCCCACAGCTTTTTCTATATATATTGTGGTGTGTGTTAGCTTTTGTGATTTAGCCGTGACTTGATTTTCCATTCCTCTTCCTCTTTCTCTCTCTCTTGTTTGTGGTTCCTGAAACTAGTGGTTGCAATGAAGAACTTTGCAGTGACACATGAAGGAGTTTGTTGGAAGGGCAGGCAACAAAGTAAAATTTCGGTCACTTCTAAAATGCGCAAATGCATAAAAATGTGATGCATAAGCGGAAGATTTCCTGAAGTGTCGTGATTATGCAATACTCACACAGTATGTTCTTCTTGTAAGTCTTCCTAAGTTTATCAGCTCAAGGAACAGTCTCTGTTGAATGAATTCTTGCAGCAGTGACATAATCACATACATACAGTTCACTACAATTAGTTATGTACACTGCTGAAAGGAGAAAATAAGGCTTTTTGGAATTTTATAGATATTTTGGCCAATATTATTACACCAGCAGAGTGGCCCGGTGTTGCTCAGGTCCTTGCGGAGGGGTTCAGGGCACATGGCTGGGTGTGTAGGGCAGGATGCAGGAGTGAGGGTTAGGGAGTGAAGAGGAGTTCAGGGTGGGGTTGGGGGGTGGTGCAGGAGTCAGAGCAGGGGATGAGAGAGGGGGGCCCCACAGAAGGAAAAGGAGGGATATGATAACAGGGGCACTTATCACAGAATGATCACAGGGGGCAGCAAGCAACCGCTGGCTGGCAGCATGGCTCCCGCCACCCTGAGCAGGGCAAGGGTGTAGGTGGCTGCTGGCATCTCCCCAGGACTGGGCCAGGGCAGGGTGGGTGGGGGTGCATATGGCCAGTCCATCTGGCTTCTCCCTTGGGAGGGGGAGCCATGTGGTTTCTTCCTGCCGAGGCCAGCGGGGCCCATCCAGCAGCTTCTGCCAGGGGGAGTGGCTTCTTACTGGGGCTGGCCCAGGGGGCATGGATTCGGCTCGTGGGGGCATTCTGTCTGGTACTGGCCAGGAGCAGGGGGTGGGCACAGACACCCCTCCTGGCAGCTCCTCCCCAGGAGCAGTCAGGGTGGTGGGGACCATGCTGCCAGCCAGCGGCTCCTTGCTGCCTCCTGTGATCATTCCTAGATATAACTGTCTCTACTATCACATTCCTCCTTTTCCATTTGCTTGTGTTCCATGTACATCGCATTGTCCTGGCACAACCAATCCTTTACCTTGCTTTAATTTATTAAAGGAAACAGTAAACGGTCATAGGATTTTAAAAATAATGAATTTTTTTATTTCAGCCATTTAAATATAAAATTTTAAATGTAAGATTTCATAGTATTGCAATTGAAGGGATCCTGGCCCAGTAAGGACTACTGTGGAGGTCTCAAGGTATGGGGGCTTGTGGTACTTCTACCCTTACATCAGTGCTGCTGCTGGTGGCAGCGCTGATAAGCTGAAGAGCAACGGCTGCTGGCTGGGAGCCCAGCTCTGAAGGCTGAGACACCGCACAGAAGTATGGCACAGTGCGGAAGTAAGGATGGATTTTATGGTATTACCACCCTTGCTTCTGTGCTGCTGCCTGCAGAGCTGGACCCTCAGGTAGCAGCTGCCACTCTCTGACCACCCAGCACCAAAGTAGGGGTGTAAAATCCCATTTAATTAGTTAACCAGTCAAACTTTACATTTTACCGGTTAATCAATTAAACGGGAGTTGGCCCCATGGCAGGCACCCACCAGTTAACCGTAACTGGTAAGCCTCACCCATGAGACTAACTGGTTAACCATTTATATCCATACTTTAAAGGCAGCAGTGCAGAAATAAAGATGGCATGGTAAGATACTGCCACTCTTTTTTCTATGCTGCTGCTGGTGGGGCACTGCCTTCTGGGCTGGGAACCTGGCCAACAGCCACTGCTTTCTGGACACCCAGCTCTGAAGTGAGGGTGACAATGACACCCCTAAAATAATCTTGCAGTCTCTGCTGTTCCCTTTTGGGTCAGGACCCCCAGTTTGAGAAATGCTTGTTTCTCCCCATGAAATGTGTCTAGTACAGTATCTGGTAAAAGCATACATGCTCCTTTCTGAAAACAGCTATACTGGAAACCTGTGGTGAAACCCTTGAATACACCAAGCGAAGGAGGCAGGATTGGTTTAATACTAATGGTAAAGAGATCCAGGACCTCTTTATTAAACTCAGAGCATTCAAAACCTGGAATAGCAACTCCTCGTCTCAGTAGAAGAAACATGATTATGAGCTTGCCAAGGTCGAAGTACAATGAAGAATAAGAGTCCTTAAAAACAACTGGTGGAAGGACAAAGCAAAGGAAATACAGGCCTAAGCTGATTCCAATGATGATCATGAGTTCTTCAATGCTGTTAGGGTGATTTATGGACCGTCAAAACAGGGTGTCACTCCCCTGCAATCAGCAGATGAGACATCACTTATTAGGACCAAAGATGGCATCAACATCTGGTGGCAGGAACATTCAGCCACTTGTTCAACCGAGACGCAACCATCCATGACAGCATTTTCAGTGTGATCACCAGCCTCCCTGTCTGTATCGATATGGATCGTGAGCCTCCATCTGAGACCTAAGGAGACAGAGACACACCAAGGCCACAGGCGCTGACAGAATCCCCACTGAGATATTCAAACAGGGAGGACCATCCCTGCTGTTGTATACTCGCTCATTCTGATGATCTGGAGAGAGGAAACCATACCCAGCGAGCTTAGAGATGCCATCATAGTGACCATCTTTAAGAAGGGTGACAGGACGGACAGTGGAAACTACTGAGGGATCTTCTTGCTGTCAACCGCAAGTAAAAATCTTGCCTGAGTCCTTCTGAACCGTCTCCTTCCATTTGGTGAAGAAGTCCTTCCAGAGTCATAATGTGGCTTCCCACCAGGTCAAGGAACAACCAATATGATCTTTTCTGCCCGCCTAATACAAGAGAAGTGTCAGGAGCAATGTTAGCCTCTGTATATGGCATTCTTCAGTTTGACTAAAACATTTGACTCTGCCAACCGTGAGGCCCTCTGGAAGATCCTGCAACACTTTGGCTGTCCACTAAAATTTGTCAATATTATATGTCTCTTGCATGATAACATGCAGGCTGTGATACTCAATAATGGTGACACAACTGAATCAATTGATGTAAGAACTGGAGTCAAACAAGGGTGTGTGATTGCACCTTCACTATTTAATATCTTTTTGGCAGCCATGCTCTAGACTGTTGGAGATGACCTCCCAGGTGGAGTTGAAATAACCTACAGGATGGATAAATTTAAACAACAAATAGTCTTGCAGAACCTTAGAAACTAACAAAACATGTACATGGTATCATGAGCTTTTGTGGGCACAACCCACTTCTTCAGATGGATGGTAGCCTCTTCAATCTGGGCCACTTCGGAGCCAAGGCCAAGACCACAACAACTTCACAAGAACTTCAATACGCTGACGATGCCCAGGTCAGTGCCACTTCAGAAGAAGGGCTTCAAGCAACAGTCGACATTTTCACCACGGCCTACCGCAGATTGGGACTGACTCTCCGTGCACGAAAGACCAAGGTTCTCTTTCAGCCAACACCTGCCTACCATTATCCAAACCAACCATTACAGCAGACGACCAAGTTCTGCAGAATGTCAACAGCTTCCCCTATCTCGGAAGCTATCTGTCCAGCTATGCTGACATCAACGATGAAATCCGTCATGGAATCTCCAGTGCCAGTTTAGCTTATGGACGTTTACAGAGGCGAGTCTTTGATGACCGTGACATCAAAGAGATGCATCCAGAGAAGAGCAACAAAAATGATTAAAGGTCTAGAAAACATGATCTACGAGGGAAGACAGAAAGAACTGGGCTTGTTTAGTTTAGAAAAGAGAAGACTGGGAGGGGACATGATAGCAGTTTTCAAGTATCTAAAAGGGTGTTATAAGAAAGAGGGAGAAAAATTGTTCTCCTTGGCCTCTGAGGATAGGACTAGAAGCAATAGGCTTGAATTGTAGCAAGGGAGATATAGGTTGGACATCAGGAAAAACTTCCTGCCTCATTTGCTTAGGGGGATTGTGGAATCTCATCACTGGCGATATTTAAGAGCAGGTTGGACAGACTTCTATTAGGGACAAGCTAGACGGTGCTTGGTCCTGCCATGAGGGCAGGGGACTGGACTCGACCTCTTGAGATCCCTTCCAGTTCTAGTTTTCTATGATTCTTGGATCAAGATGCAGACCAAGATTGACATCTACAATACCATAGTCATCCCAACATTGCTGTATGGAGCTGAAGCCTGGACTCCCCATAGATGACACATTAAAGATCTGGCGAAATTCCACCAAAGGTACCTAAGGAGAATATTGGGCATCACATGGCAGAACAGACGGACTAACGTTAGTGTCCTTGCAGAGGCTGATTTCCGCAGCATCGAGGCAATAGTCGCCCGCAGGCAGCTATGATGGTCTGGTCACGTTGTCAGGATGTGTGACACGCTCTTGCCTAAACAGATTTTTTATGCTCAGCTGAGGACTGGAACGAGGTCTCGTGGTGGGCAGAGGAATCACTACAGGGATATCCTTAAGAACACATTGGTAAAGTGCAGCATTGATGCTGACCCCTGGGAGAGGGTGGCCACCTGCTTTGTCCAAGATAGTTCTATTTGAATAGAAGTGACTCATTGGCATTAGCCCTGTGTCACTATATCTTGGAATTTCATCTGAAGATAAGGTCTAAAGATAGCAGAAAAGGCAGGCTAGTCTTATCATCAAAATGGAGTTTGTAGGAGAGTTGGTCCTTGTCTATTAGGAGAAAGGGGATGAGGAGATGATACCTTTTATTGATCTCAACTCTGTTGGTGAAGAAGCAAGCTTGCAAGCTCACATGGAGTTCTTCAGGTTCTTAAAGTTGTACACACATGGTTTCCCCCATCATCATCATCATCAAGTTTTGTTAGCATACTTTTTCAGTCATTAAGTTAACAGTCATTACATTCTGTGCTCTGGGGTCCTTTATGCACTAAGAATACTCACGTTGTCATCGTTTCCATTAGTTTTAAAGAATTTTCTCTGTTCAGTTGTTGGCTATACTTGCCAGTCTCTACTTTGCCACTTTTCCTGTCAGGTTATTGGGCAACAGAGAATTTCTGCTATGGAAGGTTTTACTCAAAAATTCACTGCAAAGTCTGCTCTATTTGCAGTAACAAGTCCTAGGAGGACACCAGGTATTATACTGTGGATAAAGATCATGATACAATATCTTGCAGTTCTATAATGCTTTTCACTGGACTACCTCAGATAACTTAACGATAGAGTAGACAGTCTTTTGATAGTTTGTAGGTAGGAAAACTAGCACAGAAGTCTTGATTTGCATAAGGCTAGACAGCAGGTCAGTGGTGAATCTGAGAACAGAAGTGGTCTCTCTTGATTCTTAATCCTAACTCACAGGCTGGTACTGTTACCATAAAATCATACTCCTGTTAGTTTTCACAAACCTGTTGTTTACCAGTGCTTCCCTTTGGTCTCAAGTGTTATTCCCCCTTTAAATAATTTTTGCTCATAGATCTGGCTACTCTGGAACACAAAAGGGAGAATTAAGGCAATAATAATTTTCCATTAAACTGAAGAGTTTCCTTTTCTTCAGTCTTATTGTTTGATTATAGTGCAGAATTGAATTTAAACCAGAAGAGATGCAGAGAAGGGCTACTAGGATGATCTGAGGAAACTCAAAGGCTTGCTTAGCCTAACCAGAGAAGGCTGAGGGGAGATATGATTGCTCTCTATAAATACATCTGAGGGATAAATCCTGGCAGGGAAAGGAGTTATTTAAGCTAAGTACCAATGTGGACACAAGAACAAATGGATACAAACTGACCAACAGCAAGTCTAGACTTGAAAATAGATGAAGGTTTCTAACCATCGGAAGAGTGAAGTTTTGGAAAAGCCTTCCAAAGTGAGCGAAAGGTCGGAGAAAAACCTAACTTGTTTCAAGACTGAGCTTGATAAGATTATGGAGGAGATGGTGTGATGAGACTGCCTGCAATGTTGTGCAACTTATCTGCGACTGCTAGCACCAGATATCTCAAACAGCCAGTGATGAGCCATTAGATGGAGAGGGCTCTGAGTATTTGACTGATTGGTCTTGTCCACATGCTCATGGGCTAACTGTCATATTTGGGATCTGGAAGGAATTTTCTCTCACGTCAGACTGGCACAGGTTTTTTATTTTCCTCAGCAGCATGGGGCATGGGTGACTTGCAGGTTTAAATTAGTGTAAATTGTGGATTCTCTGTAACTCTAGGTCTTTAAATCAGGGGTGGGAAACCTTTTAATGGGTCGGGGGCTGCTGGCCCACAGAAAAATCAGTCAGAGGCTGGGGGCTGCGGAGAGGTGGTGGGAGAGCTGGACTCCCAGTGCGGGCTCCCCAATGTTGGGGGAGGCCCTAAGTCTTGGGGGCTATATCCAGGCAACCCAGGGGCTGCATCTGGCCCCTGGGCCTTATGTTCCCCAATAGTTTGAGGACTTCAGTAACTCAGCCAGAGGTTATAGCTCTATTACAAGAATCAGTGGGTGAGGTTTTGTGGCCTGCAATGTGCAGGAGGTCAGACTGGATGATCATCATTGATGGTACCTTCTGGCTTCAAAGTCTGTGTGTCTATGATTAGTTCTTGCATCATAATAGTTCTCAGAGACTCCAGTCAGGATTGGACGCCTGTTGAGTGGTAGGAAATGTACGAAGACTAGTAAGCATATATTTTTCCATGAAGCCCTTGTTGGGTAAATTACAAAACTGAGAACTGGATGACAACATTCTTAAATAATTAGTACAGTGCTGCTAGTGTCTCACTTTTTTTTTTTCAATTTGTTTCTAAGGTTTGAATCAATTTTTCATATGATTTGAAAACATTTGCATATGGCATGTCTTCATTAGGTTTAGTTCAGATGGCTTTTTAAACTATTTTCTAAGAAAAATCTATCCTAAAGCCCAAATCTAACTATAATAAATAATATTATTCTTGAATCATGTCATAGATCAGCATAAGGTTTCTTGTTAGGTAAATAGGATAAATATTAGAAAATGTTTTAGCAATTACCCATAAATAATATGTAGAAATGTTGGGCAGTGGGTGGTGGTGGTGTGAAATTAACAAAGCATAATTTTGCCCATTTATTTAAACAGGTCTGTCTTTTATGAACATGTCTTATGTATCATTTGCAGTGCCTTATTGGTGCTGCTTGAATAATTTGTATAAACTATGCAGTACAGATTCCTTATTTTAGCACTAAGACTTACAAAGGCTTCTTTTAGCAGCCTTTAATTTTGTACTTATGTATGTGACATAGCCTGTGGCTGTGATAGCTACTGTGAATCTGCAGTTGTTTTGGGATGAAAGAAGAAGGCAGCTGGAAACTCAGTAGCAACATCTAGCTGTCTACCTAGAGAAGGCCTTGATTTCAAGTTTATCTAAACAAGCTCGACTAATCCCAACTATCTAGGGGCATCCACTGTCAAAACAAGCAGCATGGCCCTAAGGCAAACACAACCATACAGAAATGAAGGCTGGGACTTCCAATACTCCAATGACTACATACTGGAGAGGCTTTTTTTCCCCTGAAAGAGGGTAGGAGAGGTAGAATTTGCATAATGCCTTTTCATTGGGAAACTTTTGGAAAGCTGACAGAGGTCCAGCTTATAGCTCTGTAGCCACAATACTGGGTCTATAGGAGAATCCTTGAATGACCTAACCATATTGAAAAGAAAAATAAAAGCGCCCAAGTATAGCCAAGTGAGAGAGGAAAAGAGGGCTGCTGCATTGTCTAACATCTGCTCTACCTCTCGTTAGTTTTGTTCTTTGGTATTCTATGTGGACTTTGGAGAAACCTAAGACAGCCTAACATGAATCCTATAATCTTCCTTCTGAATATTTATGTAGTGTGCCAGCCTCTAAGCTGTCCTTTGCATCTTCCTACTTCCCCCTCATTTTCATGCTCTCAAATGAGGCCAACATTTCAAAAGCTAAATAAATGTTTGTGAATGTTTATAAAAGATTTGCATAAATTTGTCTTTGTTTGAGAAAGATCACTTTTTTCTTATGCCAGTTCTGAAATTTTTTAAAGGTTTCAGTGCTTGTCTTGACAACAAAGTCCTGCCTCAGAGAACAATGATAGCTGATTAAGTGGGTATGTCGTTGTGGCTGAATAGAGCATTTGAGGCAGCGTTTAAAAGAGCCAATCATCTAAAAGCAAAATTATATCACTTCACAAATGTTATCCAAAGTATACATTTAAATCTATATTTTTGGTACTGTATAATTAAATTAGCCTTTGAAAACGACACACATCTTAGTATCCTAGAAGTGAATGGTTATATACTCACACCTAATAGTTTTCACATACATTCTTCCAAATTCGAAGCTGAAAAATTCCCAACCTTAGCTTCTAAATCTCAAAACCGTATTTATGATTTAATACAATCATAATTTTTACAAGCTAGCTGTTCTCATATTGATATTTCTCATCCATGTCAATGTATTCGCTCCCATGTTTATCACAGACGAGGATTTGATATTTGTAAATTCATGTTGTTTTAGATAAAATTATTGAAGTCCTTTTCATAACTTAAAATAGAAAAAAAGAGTTGAGCATCCCCTGGACAGATGTAAATCCTAACAGACATCAAACAAAGGTTTATTTTTAAGATGTGCCAAGAACAGATTTTAGCTAAGATTTTTGTTTTTTATTTAGAACATCATTTATTTGGGTAATGGCAGTGTGAAGTCTGTGGGAAGAACTGCTAAAATGTTTTAGCTCTGTGTTACTCTCAGGTTGGTGCTAATGAAAAAAGTAGTAGCCATTTCTCTTTTGTTCTATTAGTTTAGAGGTTTAAGTTGTCATTAAGGCACAACTATAGCTACTTCTCTGACACAGTTTTTATCACATCTGCTAGGCCTGTGTCCCAGGAGGAGTTGTGTAGAGCAGTGAATTCAACATAGGCCCATTATCTACTGCTTTTGCGTATGTTGTAAAAGGAGCGAGACCTCAGGGAGGCTTGGAGCCTCCTTCCGTGTAATGTCCAAGTCAGATTTGAAGGACTGGTGGCAGGAAAGCTTTGGCCTTGGGGTGTGAATTCTAAGAAACAGAGGCACAATTAAGTTTAAAAAATTCAAGGGTTTTGAGCTTGATAATGAAAGATTTTTTTTTTTTTTTACTAATGCGAGCAGAAAAGTTGCCCATCTGTGCACATTTTTTGTGAGTAAAATATTTAAATGCTTACAGCTCTTAATATGATTATAAAAACATAATTTATTTCAGTGCTCTTTTCTCTAAGATTTTTTTTTTATAGCACCATCCTGAGGGCAAGTGATGGCCTCCAATGAAACGATGTTGTTGTTTCATTCAAGAACTTTTTTGTCCCCTTTTCCATCAACATCTAGGAAAAAAGGGAGAAGTCAGACTTGTAGAAAGCTTCCCTATCCTTGTTCTCTAACTGCATGTAGAGATAAGAGTTAACAGTTTTTTAAAAAGTTTTGAAGGAAATAGATGAGCAATAGCTATAAAGTTATATTAGAATATTGTTTAAATGACAGTATTGTTTTATTAAATTAAGTTTATTACATTAATGTTACTAGTCAAATATTGCTGCTGTTTGTCAGAAAAAGCTCTTAACATGACTGATTACTAATTTTGTAGTAATTAGACTACCTAAAAAACTTTTTTAATGCTGACTACTGCTAGTATGTATAAGCATGGGCGGGTTTCTCACTTAAACTTTTTTTTTCAGAAGTTTGTTACAAATACAGTGAAAAGCTAATGTAGGCTAAAACTTGTCATAAAAAGTGTTCGCTGGGAAATACGTTTTAAAGGAATTTCTCCCAAATATTTTAAGGGGGAGGTAGGGTAAAAGAAATGTAGCTTTACTCATATTATCGTTTGCATTTAATACTTCGCTTAAAAGCAAAATTTTGCCAGTGGTTTATTTCCAGTGTGAGCTAAATGTGCTACTGTTTCTGTTGTGGTTGTGATACCAGCCTTTATGTGTAGCATGTTTTCCCTTAAATTTGAGAATAATTTTTACATCTTCACATGCTAATATTGCATCTGAATTTTTATTTAGCTATGAAATTACATGTTTTGCATTTAAGATAGTTAATAATATGTAATCAAAATAATGTGTAACTTTAGAAAGGAAATGTGCACTATATAATACTAAACCCCTAATAAATGCAAACAATTAAGTGCCAGACCTCCAATACATAAGCTTTTCTGAGCTCCAGTTAACCCTCTCTTATTACTTCTAGCAGCATTCAAGTTTAGGAAGTGACTGAATTTCACATATTATGGGGCTCGTCTCACAATACTGAATATTCTTTGAACTGAGATTTTAATCTGTGACTGCCTTTTTGTGTCCATTTGAAATAGACACTTTGTAAAGTATTGTTCTTAACATTTTAGTAAAAGATAATTTGTTTCCAGTGGAATGCATACAATTTAATAATTTACTCACTGGTTAGGTTTAGACTGAAGTGAATCAAGAAATTAACATTCCCTTTTCCTGGCAGGTGTTGGCATGCAGTTCACACAGATTTTGTAGCCCATCTAATTTATAGAGCTCTAAATTGTTCTGAACACAGATGTTTTTTAAAACTTCCTTTGGGTTCTAAATAGGGTTGTCATCAGTTCTAAGTAGAAGTATATTTTGGTGAGCTGGCAACTGAATTGTTTAATTTTTAAGCTGTTATTCAGCATTAGAATTTAAAAATATAATAACAAATTCTTATCTTAAAAGTATTCTAAGAAAGTTGAGTAAAAAAGTAGGTTAGCTATTTTTGTGGCTGGCTGTGGAAGTAGGTTACAAAAATAGCCACATTTTAATTTTTGTAGAAAGTGTATTCAGTTTTGTTAATAAAAATTCGCTTCTCAAATCAGTGTGCTTTAATGTGTTAAAACAGGCTCAGCAACTCTATACAATTTTAACATTTTCACTGTGCTTATGATTGTTCAATATGTCTGCTTGGGAGCAATGTGTGAAACTTGATTTGTAAAGGCCACTTTGCCCCTCTTTCTTACAGATGTGTGTTGCTTTTAAGGATCTAATTTGCATGTGGACAGTAGCGCTTTAGAATTTGTGTTTAAAAAAAAAATTGTTCTGCTATCTTGTTAGCTAAAATGTCTGTCAAGGTCACAAAAAGCTACTTCACTTTTGCTATCTCTCAATGCAAGGATGATGTCTACAAAGAGGGTTCATTGGTCAGTTTTTAAGTGGTTGAGGAGCCCAATTCGTACCCTGCAGGTTTTCCCACAAAAGTGACAGATGTAATCTTGGAGGAGACATAGTTGTTGACTGGACTGTTGTGCTCTTTCTTTTCTCCTTTGTCACGTCTCTGACTCATGAGCACATTTGTTCCAAAAATGAGCTGTGGCTTGGTGTATGGTGGGGTGCCACTGTGTTCTGTTCTGCACTGAGTGTTCCCAGTTTGTTGGGTCGATGCCTCCCTTTTTAAGATGTTCTTTCAAGTATGTCTTTGAAGCGCTTCCGCTGCCCTCTGCAATCTCTTCTTCCCTGACTTAACTGAGAGGAGAGTAATTGCTTCGGGAGGGAAGTGTCAGACATATGTACAGAGTGGCCAGACCAATGTGATTGGTGTTTCATGACCTGTGGTTCTATGCTGCTGATGTCATCTGCAGAGAGGATGCTGATGTCAGTGCTTCAGTCTTCCCAGCTGATCCTGAGAATCTACCTGAGACAGTGCTGCTGGAACCACGCCAGCCTCTTGAGATGTTGTCTGCAGGATACCTAGATCTCACATCCATAGAGAAGGCAGAAGGATGACAGCTACCTTGTGAACATCCACCTCCTCATCAGGTCAGGGATCATGTTCATATGATCCTTGATCGTACTCTTCTACCTGAGCTTCCATGACACTCTGCTTTCCTCATTCTCCTTCTCGCTCTCCAACTGTTTTATAGTGTCTACTCACTGCTTCTTCTGAGTCCCTCAGTCTGTCCTTGAACCCCTTTCCTTTTCTCTCTACACTTCATTGCATAGCTGGAATTTCATCTGTGATAACAGCTTCAGCTACCTGGAATAACTTGCAAATTACCTTGGTGCTCCAAACCTCTTTCTCCTCTGTTCAGTTTTGCACCTCTTATAACCATGCCAAAATCTGGTGCTGGTTTAAGGTTGAGGTGTTAAAACTTAATTTCATACCTTCCTCTTCCCTGTCTTTATTATCACCAGTTTGCTTATTTTCCCCATGTAACAGGTAATCTTTGTCTCATCTTACTCGTTCTCTTATTCAAATCCTTCCACTCTCCCAAGCTTTCTTTATATATAATCTCAAATATGTATACTTTATACCCCACTGCTAAAACCCTTGCCCACACGTTGAGTAATATGCCTTTTTATGTTTTGCATCTTGTTTCTCCGTCGTCTCTCACTTGCTTCCATTCAGTCCATCTAAATATAGGTAACCAATCCTCTTTTACCATGTCTCTTTCTTTCTCTGACTCCCTTCACTTTCTCCATCAGTTTCAAATTTCTCTTCTTCCCTTTCATGACCTTCCACCACTTCCTTCTTGCAATGGCTCTGTTCTAATTTTTCTATTTTTCTCATTATTTACTCAAACCACTGCCTAACTTAACTTTGTGTCGATCTTCTGTTCATCTCTGTGCCTTTTTCTGTGGCATATGCTGTGCCTGGAATAGGCTCCTCTGTTCTTGCACTAAAATTGCCAGCCTTGTATCATCCAGGTTCATCCTCGTATCACTCTTTTTTCTGCAAAGCCTTCCTTTGTCAAGCCACAGATAGCTGTGACAGAAGTGGGGTTGTGGAGGGCAGTGCAGAAATGAAGAAAACGCAGCACCACTTTAAGGATTATACAACCCTAGTCATTGTTTTGTGAATAAGCATATAACAGTTGATCATACTGGGTCAGATCAATGGTCCACGAGTAGCCTAGTATCTTGTCGTGTGATATTGTCCGGTTCCAGATGCGTCATAAAGAATCTTAGATGATAAATTCCTAGCGGTATGTTCCTGGTTTTCCTGTATCTATTGTACAGAGGTTATGATAAATATTGTTCAATAAATAATAACTGGAAGAAATAAAAATCTGAATTAAGGTATTTTAATTAGCTATATTATCTGTGCAAAAAGATTTCCATGGACAAGTGTTTTTGAATGTGAGAGCTTGTGTATGGTTGCTTGCACTTTGGATTAATAAGGTAACTCATCAGGGAGGCAAGTACTAAGAGAGAGTTGCATGGTTTGGTGTGTGGCATCCCAATAGTCTGTTGCATTAAAACATATCCATTGAAAGTTTTTAAATTCAGATAAATATAACTGTTGTGGTGAGATGTCTGTATGTGCATGACGCAACAATGCACATTTATTGGGTAGATATAAACGGGTTTTTTGAAGCCATTGTGATCCACTATTTAAATCTACCTTTAAAAAATGAAGCTTCAGGGGGTAGCTGAATTAGTCTGTAGAGGATAAACTTAAAAAACAACAAATGGTCTGGTAGCACTTTATAGACTAACAAAACATGTAGATGGTATCATGAGCTTTCGTGGGCACAGCCCACTTCTTCAGATGACCGGAGTTTTGAGTTTAGGCTGTGCAGACCCAAAATAAATAGGGGAGAAGGGAAAGGGGGGAGGAGGGGGAAAAAGGAAGGGGATGGGAAACAAGGAGCAGAGGGTATGAAAATATAAAAGGGAAAAGCAAGTAGGCAGAACTGGTAACGTATAAGCACCCTAAAGATTGGATAACTAAAAGAAGCAGATAAGGATCATAGGATAGCAATTAGATAGGAAGAGTACTAACGCAAGAATCTACACAGACAGAGACATCAGTTTCACCATGGTTTGTCCTGATTCCTGAGCGCACTCTGCCCTTTTTGCTATTAAATGGTGTTATTTTATGTCCCCACCCTCCCCATATGTATAATTCATTAAAAAGTCAAATAAAAACCGTGACACAACCCCAAGAAATAGAGTGAATGTTAAAATCCCTGTTCAGACCACTACAGCGTGTGCAGCACCCATGGTACCAGTATGCAATGCAGCTCAGAGATCCATCCATGAGTAAGCACAGGACAGCAATCTCACAACAGCTTCAACATTAACTTGGAAATTCCTTTATCTTGTTTAGTTCATTGCAGTGGTGTCCTTTGAGTTGTTGTTCTGTGAATGTTTTTCCCAACGTTATTAGCATTAGTTGTTGCAAAGGCATAGTGACCATTCATAAAGCATAGTTTTCTCAGTGCAGATTAGTTTGGTAGTTATTAAACTAGAAAATAATTTTGTTTAGCTCTTGTTTGGATGGAGAAATAAAGAAGTTAAGCCTGTTTGTAAAGCATTAGCAATGACTCTGGGAAAAGACGACCGTATAAAAACACAAGGTAGTTATGTTACCTGGGATTATCTTTGCAGGATTCTCTTCTAACCCCTTCCCTCCACATATGCACACAACCAGTGTGAAATGTTCTGTCTCATTTTTAATTATTCCAATTAACTTAATTGAATTCAGCCTTCAAAGTTTCCCTTCCAGACAGGACTGTGATAGATAAAATTATAATTTAGAACGTCACCTGGCTTTGTCATCTATAGTTGAGAAGCTGAATGCTGGAAGGGAGGCTGGAGTGCTCTATACTAGTCTGGGAAGTGCCAGCATTCCTTCTGCTGGAGAGCTGCCTGCCTGCTCGCCTGGCCAGGAAGCAAGGAGAGTGAAAAGTGAGCATACAATGAAGTGTTCACAAATGTCTGAGTAAATATACAGTATGCAGTAAGCATATACTAAAATTCACAGGTGATCAAACAAGTATTTTCATCAGCAAATGCCAGCTTATTGCATGTAAGGGAGTTCATTTCACTGTATTAAATAGTGTAAGATATAAGCATTGATTGTGAGTATCGAACAAATACATGTTTCAGTGTCCAGTAACTCTTATTTCCCATACACTTTTAAGTATTACTGGGGTGTGGGGAGTTCAGAGAATGCCTGTTTCATAAATTGCCCTGTAGTACAAAAGGGCTGAATGCTGTACGCTTGTCTCATTTATTTTGAAACTTTGCTTCTGAAACCAAACTTAATCAATGAGCTCTGTGTTGTCTCCAGTAAGTTGTGTGTAGGCTGTATTGATTGAAGAGGATTTTAGAAAAACCGTACGGGGTTTATAATGTCAGCAGTGTTTTGATTATGAAAAGAGTTGGAACCTGGGGACATGGAACCAGGTGGTGTATGTCCTAAAGCCAGTGGTGACACAGCTAGGCTAAATCCCTCATGGGACACAGTTCATGCCCTGCACTTTAACTGTAGTAACTGGCTGCTATCGATGCACTTTTTCCTCATTAAAATGTTAAAAATCAAACCACATGTAAAAGGAATTGTGAAAATATATACTTGGAGATTGATCCAGAAAACTGGCACCTGATGCCCTTGAGACCTTGGTTTTAGCTGTTGAGTCATTTACATTTTATCCACTCTGTATTTTTTTTAAGCTCTTGGACGGTAGGGGGTAGGGAGGGATAAGGAAGAGTTTAAGCAGTTTTTCTATTGGAACATAGATGTGAGGAAGGGGAATAAGGAAACAAGGCTCTTGATATCACCTCTGTTGCTTTGCATGTCACCTTAAAAGAAATTATAAAGCAAAGCACATTTTACAAGAAATGCTAGTTTTGTCTCTTTCTTCAGTACTCTTTTTTTCATCTGAAGAAGTGAGTTGGGCCCATGACAGCTCGTGATCTCATCTACATGTTTTGTTAGTCTTCAAGGTGCTGCAGGACTATTCGTTGTTTAAGTTTTTTCCAGTTACAGACTAACTCTGCTACTCCTCTGAATCTTTCTTCAGTAGTCTGTCGGGATTCTAAAGAGATTTTGGTCCTCCTATGGTTATGCCACAAATAATCATACACCAAAAACAACTCTTCGGGGAGTTTATTTTCACATGAGCATTAGTGATTTTTAAACTCAGCAATGTACAAAATATATACTAATAAATATATAGTAATCAATATGTAATTCCAGGCAAAATTTTGAGAACTCTTAATATTCTTACTCTTTGCACCTTAAATAACCATTGGTTTAGGAAACTGAAACTGTTTTATGTAATCACTTCACTCGTTACAAAGATTTTTAAAGAGTTTTATCTGTGTATTTTTAAATTTAAACACGTTAGTGAACAGTCCTCACCCTCTTAACTGTAGTAAAAGAAATGCATATATTATATAATGTGTGACATCTTATCCTTTATACCTAATAAATCAACTTGAGATCTATGGCAGCAAAATGCTGTAAGAGTTAGATGATGATAGTGATTATTTATTACTACAAAGCTACACAAGAATGATGATGACATATGCCAATGCAGACTGGGCACATTTTCTAATAAGTGAGATTTTAATTTTAATTCTGTGCTTTAGAAGATATGCAGTATCAAGAAGGAAGTGCTAATTAGGTTCTGAATGATTTGTGTTGCATTATCCCTGTAGTAACACAATGCTGATAATATGGTGAAGTATATGTTACAAATATGTTGTTTTATTATGTGGATATTTGTTTTTGCAAGTATCACAAATATTAAATTTTATTTCAGCATGGTAATAGAAAGCATTATATTCTACCATATGAGGGTAACTATGATGAGCTGTTTAAAAAGCCTGGCCTATTATCTTTTAACACTGCTCTATATTAACATTCCCTCTAGCGACCTTGCAGTGTTCTTGCTATTAAAAACTAGTAGTTTTGCAAATGCAGTTTTTATGCCAAGCAGAATTTTTTATCAATTAATAAGGCCAATAAATGTACAGACAGTCTAGTCCCTTGCCATTGTAGTTTTGAACCTGTCAGCACTCAAGTTAAATTTGCTGTACTTCATGTAATGGCTATGGGTTTTGTGTAATATTTAGGGCAAGTGTGCAAGAGTTAGATTTGGAAGTCATTGGTTTTTTTTAATGCGTAAGCAAGGCAGCAAATTCAGGGTCAGATCCTGCTATCAGATCTTCACAGGTGGGTCCCCTGAAGACAGTAAGCTCTGTACAAGCATGTAACCATTTACATGGTTTAGATAGCAAAATCAAGATAGTATTTTATAAATAAAGTATTTTATAAATCATTTATACCAACAGGTGACATTTTATGCTTAGTATTTTTCAAAAGTTGGGGCCAAACCTGAACCTGGGGTTTCTCTGTAGGTGTCTTATTGAGATTAGCACTGATTCCACCCTCGAAAGAAAAAGTTAAATATTTGTACCAATCATACACCAAGAAAATAAATTTCCCTTATCAGTCTCTACCTGAATTCATCTTAGTTCATAATTTACCACATTTTTAGTTATCAAGAAACCTCCAGGAGGGTTCACTATAAAAAATTAAGCTTGAAACTATAGTAAAGAATGATATGTTCAATTGAATTATGTAGAAGGAACATGTTCTTACAGGGGAAGTCAATTTGCTTTCTGCTTCATTGAATCAGTTATTAGATTGATGTGGTTTATTTGTTCAGTGAGGGAATTGGTTTTAAAAATAAATGAAGCAAGAAGCATCAATTCAGTTGGCAATGATAATTCATTATTATTGGTCACAAAAGTTCTGCATTTGTAAATTGATCCTTTATTTATCAAATTGGCTGGGATTTGCCTTAGGCGGTCTTGTTTCATTTTGAAGCAAAAAAGAAAAATCTAGTTTTGAGATTCGAATATGAAGGGGAAAGAGGATGGGCAATGAAATGGGTTGTGGAAAAAGTTAGTAAACTAGTAAACATTTTGGTGGATTTTGTTAGGGAATTCTTGCTTTGAAAGTATTGTATGTAATATAATCTCCATTTCACTGACCATCCTCTTTCCATTCATATTTGAATCTCAAAACTAGAAGATTTTTCTTTTAGCTTCAATTTGAAACAGAGTATATATATATATGTGAGATTTCTTTGCCTATGAGTTGCTGGAAATCTTGTAACACAACTTTCTACTTTTGCCCATTTTATGACAATGCTTCTGTTTAATGACCTGAGATTTTTAATAATTAAACATTACATGAAAACTTCATGCAGGGCTGAAGCTTTGTTTGCATTATTAAAGTACAATGTATAAATAAGCAATTCTGATAAAATCCTTTCACACTTGAAGCTTTCTTACTAATACATAGATGCAGTTTTTCTTTACCGTTTACTATTAGACCAGTAGACTGTTTTTGGGGTTTTTTTTTGACCTATTGATGTTGGGAAGCATTTTCTAATCCCACAGATCCCTGTTCCTAGGTAACAAGCAAAAGCTGTGCCAGCAGAAGCGGTCCTGCCAGGCCAAACCCATGTGGTTTGGTGTTATTCACTATGATCCATATGGTCAGGCTAGAGATTGTCCCCAGAGGGGTGTTAACACTCAACAGCCCAACCTCCTCCTTCCCTTTGGAGCTTTGCTGGATGGCTCCTGCTGCTTACCCATGTGTGAATCTTGATTAATTTTTCATTTTTAATGAAGTTTGATCATGTTTATTATTTCACATGATTGACTGCCTGGTACTCCTTCCATGTAATTGATAAAACAAATATTTCTTCATCTGTCTATTGTTTCTTCAGGGCAAAATTGTGAGATTATATGCTGTGGTTAATGTTAGATTTATTGGTCCCATTAGATGTATAAATTATCTCTTTTTCTCTCCACAGGAAGTTCTACAGACTTTGACCAAGTTTTGTTTCCCCTTCTGTGTGGACAGGTAGTGTTAGATTTTTCAAACTTTACAAGAAAAAAATCTTGTCAATAAAACTGCTGCAGAAAATAAAAACCATACCATTCTTGATGTTCTGTCTGTTTGACTGTGATTTAAAGCACCCAAGTGCAAATTATAGTTGCAATATCCCCTTTTCCTGGGGATTTTATGAGCACCATCAAAAAAGTTTAAAAGCTAGAACTTTATATTGGCAGCAGTCAAAATGTATTTTGTTCTATTTTTAAACAAGATTTGGAAGCTTAAAATTAAATGTTACCAATTTAATATATTCTAAGGATGATTAATGCTGAGAATCCCTTAAGAATTTAGGGGAATGTTGGCAGTTGTCTTGTGGATATTTAACGTAGTTTGCTATTTGTTTAAGGAAATTAAATCACGACTACATTACCTGGCAAGTAAATATTTTCTATTGGAAATATTTAATAACTGTATTTTAAAAATAACATACTAACTGCTTTTTGTTTACTTTTTGAATATAGAACTATTTTAACCAATTTCAGGGAGATTGTAAATATTCATGTTCTGAAATGATATACCATTGTTCAAGTTGCATAACAGCCTGTGAAGATTGGTTGACAGCATTAGTTTTACAACAACTAATATTCTGAACATTTTTGACAGTAAGCTCAAGCTGATGTTAATCACAATGACTAGACCATTATAAGAACATATTTTGCTCATTTTAGTTGAATTTCCATGATACCAACAGTAGGAATTAGTTTTTCTGCATAAATTGTATTTATTTGCTATTCAGAACCCCTTTTTTTTCCTTCGAGCAATTGTTCACCTATAATTTTTATCCCACAGGCCAACTTGAATATGTATGATAACTTAGTATCCATCTTCTTTTTAAAAGGGAAATTTAAAAACCCACAACCCTGTTGCTGTGGGATGGGAATAAAAAAATTCACTCTTATTTGGAGAGATGAGGTGGGTGAGTAATACCTTTTGTTGGACCAATTTCTGTTGGTGAGAAGCACAAGCTTTTTAGCCACACAGAACTCCTCATCAAATCCGGGAAGGTAATTCTTTGTGTAAAACTGTGTGGATCGAAAGCTTGTCTCACCAGCAGAAGTTGGTCCAGTAAGAGATATTACCTCCCTCACCTTGTCTCTCCAATATCCTGGAACTGAATGATTACAACAACATGCATACACTTTTATTGGGACATGCTTAACAATTGCTAATTAGTAACTTAACCACACATGTGCATGCACAGACTTAGCGGGTGCAGAATCTTTTAGTCTCTGGTAGGGCATTGTCTTGAATATAGGCCAGTTCAATAGTGACTAAAAGTTATTATCATTGGAAAGCTCTTCACTGGCCTTTGTGAAATAAGTTGATCTCAGTCCAGTTCCTAGAGGACAGGTGTCCACATAATAAAACCACCACCACCACAGTTTGTCCTCCTTGTTGGTAATCTCAGCTGAATGGGCTCTGCAGACTGAGCTGTCCTTTCAACCCTAGAGGTGGTCCCTCTAGGTCAGGGTTGAGAGACATTGGTGAGGCACTGCTAGGGGGAAGCTTGCACTGCTGCTGCCTGTGCGGTACCTGACCTGGATGAATAGAAGATTCCAGTATCCTGGGCTGTCAAAATGAGTCTTTTCACCAACCCTCACACACTTAACATTTTTTCACTTAAAGGACAATCCCTTAAACACCACAAATACGTCTGCTGTTTTTTACATTTGCTGTTTTGACTGATCTTGCTTCCCTCTCTTTGTGAGAGTGTCATGATATATTTTTGTTTTCGCGTATGCTTAATATTCAGTGTACACACAGAAGGGCAGCTTTGTTTTTAATAGAAATACTTTTGCCTACTTTGCATAGGCATATTTAGGCTTGGTATAATTTGATTTTATTTATAATTTTTACGGGATGACAACAGTGTTTATTTTTCAGAGTTTGTTTAATTTTTCATCAATATAATTTCTCAGTTGGTCAATATTATGGATTTGAAGGTCTTTATTTGTATTTAAATTTTCACAAATTCTCAATTATGGGTGCATCAGACAATTACTTAATGACAGTTGATGTTGAGATTTAAAGTTAAAGGATTATAACTGTTAAGATGAAAGTTGTTAACATTATATGTCAAAATATCGGACAAAAATATCCTTAAATCAAACTCTAATAAGTTAACAAGCAGCATTTTTTCATTGGTTTGTATATTTTGAAATTGATGTTTACTGGCATGTACTAATTAAAATCTAATCCATGAAACCCTAGGCATATTGTCCTTAGTTTTCTTGCTTTACCAATTATGTAACATTTAGGGGGGAAATGTAAACATTTATGTATTTTGTGCAAATGGCAAGAACAGAAACTGAATCAGTGATTGGCTGAAATGAGATTCGCTATTTTCTCCCTGTTTAGTCCCACTTTGAATGTACTTTTCTCTCTCCTAAGATCATATACATTGGAGATCAGAAAGACATTTTTAAGTAGGCATTGATTTTCTCCGGCTAATGGAAGTGTTATCCTGCAACATATTAAATGTTTTTTCAAGGCAGCGGGTTTCCAATGTCCCACACTGTATGTAGGAATGTCCATATATTGAGGATTTGACAAGAGATAGACATAAATTTAAGTGGGTTTGTACTACTACTTCTCTTTTCTTCTCCCAACCCATAAATGTATCCTGTAGAACTAAACATTATCTGCTTAACAATGTTAATTTTACGAATGAATCGTGCGGATTCTGCACCTTTAATCACTTTAGCAGTCAATTATAAATGAGAGAATACACATTAAATCAGAGGAACTCAAATATATTAAATAGAAGTTTATGATTACAAAATAAAAATTAAAAGATACTGTTGATATCAGAGGCAGCAAGGAGGGAAAGATGTGGGAGCCGGCTCTTGTGGAGCAGCTTGCCTCGCTCCCCACGCTGCTGCCTCTAATAGAGAGGCAGCAGTGTGTGGGTACGTCTAGATTACATACCTCTGCCAACGGAGGCATGTAAAATAGGCTACCCAACATAATCAATGAAGTGGGGATTTAAATATCCCTGGCTTCATTAAAATAAAAATGGCCGCCGCCCTGTGCCAGCTCAGCTGATCGTTGGCACAGCGCGGGAGTCAAGATGCAGATCGGTCGACAAGGGAAGCCTTTGTCGACCGCTCCTTACAGGACAAGTCTTCCCTTGTCAACTGATCCGCGTCTTGACTCGTGTGCTGTGCCGGCGATCATCTGAGCCGGCACAGAGCGGTGGCCATTTTTATTTTAATGAAGCTGGGGATATTTAAATCCCCGCTTCATTGACTATGTCGGGTAGCCTATTTTACATGACTCTGTCGGCAGAGGCATGTAATCTAGATGTACCCTGTGTGTGTGGGGGGGGGAGGGGGGGGCGCGGAGGGGGCGGGACGACAGATGGGAGACGATACATGCAGGAAGCTGGCTTTAAAGATGGCTCCCCGTGAGCACCGGCTCCTGCCTGCACTCCATGTGCAAACGCTAAAATTTCAGTCAGTTACATATTTACTCAAAAAAGTGAATTAACATCCCTACTTTGGCTACAGTTGAGAGAGGGATATAAAAAATCATTCAAAAATGTCACTGTTTAACCACTAAAAAGTCTAACGGGTACATGTGCTGTGGGCTCTGTAGTATAAAGCTTAAACAAGTTTTATACTGCAGAGCCCACAGAGAAGCCTCTTCAGGAAGGCTTCATTGGGGGGTCTGCAGCCTGCTCCTGGGTAGCCAGCATGTATCCTGAGGCAGGGGGGCCAGGCTGGCCCATAACAGACGGGAGCAGCTCCAGCTGCATGGGGCAGCCCCTCCCTACAGGGGGGGGTGAGGGGACGGGTATGGGGACAAGGAGCTGCTCCAGGAGAACTCCAGGGAGTTCTGAAATTATTACTGTAATCTCCTTTATCGTAATATTCTCAGTAATGCTTCGTATTCCAGGATCTTAAATCTAGAAAATATTTAATCTAAAAGCAGTTTCCTCATCAATTTAACGTTAGTGGGATTTTAACCTTTTGTATGTGTCTGAAGATCTGTATATTTGATCACATCTCTAGTTATCAGTATTCTGCTCCTGAGGGTGATTTAGGAGCTTTCTATTTGGTATAAAAAAAAGTTATTCTGAACAAAACAGTGGAGAAAAACATTAATCCTGCTTCATTACAGGCATTTTAAATATTTGCCAGTTGCTAGGTTTCCTTTTTCTTGGTTGTAAGTATAGTATTAAATTGTTTGTCAGGGCAGGTCTACTTTATGGGGACAGGACGATCTAAGTTACTTAATTTCAGTTATATCAGTTTGAGTTACTCTACTAATGTATCTTAGGTCTTCTTGTGGTAGGGTCCACACCACACTGGGTTGACAGAAAAAAGCTCTCCCATTTTCACCTTACTCTACTTGTTCAGGTGGGGTACCAGAGCTAACAGGAGAGCAACTGGCAGTTGATTATCGCGTGTGGAATAGATGCGATAAATTGACTCCCTGCTAGATCCATCATTGCCCCATTGATCCGACCTTTATTGAAGATATGTCCTAAGAGTATAGATGTTTAGTATCGGAATCTTCTAGTAAGTAGACATTTACAGTGTTCTCTCTAGAATATCAGTGGCCCTGTGGTTCAAGACTATCCCAGAGCTCCAGAAATATAGTATGAGTTTGTTTGCTGACATAAGATATCAGAGATGCGTAGTTATTGGAGAATGTAAACTTTTCAGTCATCATCTCACAGGCCCAAAGTAAGAAAATTACAATTTTCTGGTAAAATTCTTTCTACAGGAGAGGGCCATCTTATCTGTGGGAATGTCATACCCATGATTAGATCTTGTCATTTAAATGCATAAATTGCAAGTATTACGCATAAAGATCTGATTCATGGAGGATCGTGTTAAAAAAGAAACGAAACACTTGCAAGTTCTAGCAAAACTTTCCTCTGGATTTGTGCTGCTATCCCTGGTTAGACAAGGGATCTCAACAGAAGGAACATTTATTGAGTGAACCTCTTGAACAAGTAAGAAGCTAAAGAGTTTCTAAAGGCAACATCTGTGTCTTTCCGGAGTCCTTTAGGTTCAGGTGTAGCAATTTCAAACAGCTATATAAAAAAACTAAGAAAGTGTTCAAACTTCTTTCGGAGCATATCTTCAGGATGATGGCAAATAATACATTGAGACTTTCAAGTTAATCACAAGCCTTTGAAGTGTATATCATGGACATGTAATTGTTAATCTACCTTATTTTGTGTGCTGAAGGCTTCAGTACACACTGAGGCATACTGTAATATCTTCAATGCTAAATTTGCATTGTTGTCACTAACACACTTCATACTGGAGCATCCATTTTCTGCTGAGTAATTTGAAGTATTATCAAAACTTTGAAGTCCTTCTGGAAAGGAAGAAAATAGTTCAGTGTAGTTATACTGCGAACATGAATCTGTAGGACTATGAAGAACTGTACATCCACCAGACTCGATGTTAATAGCCTTTTTTCAAACATATAATAGGAGTCTGTCTTCTGCTGGAAATGTGCATTTTGGTTTGCACGGACTTTGGGATGTGCAATCGAATTTGATAACATCTAAATTACACTCATAGCATAGATAATATTTAATATTAGCCACACGATAGCTGAGAACTCATCTGAAGTTGCTAAACATAATGTCCCTAGTGGACAAAATCGGTAACTCTGTATCCTGCAGCAAGCAGGGAGAGAAGCTGATTCAATTTTGCCAGGTTAGGAAACAGTGCGCAGAAGAAGAATATTCTGGCAGGCAGGTTGAATAGCTTGTCAAATGGTCATCATAAGGGAGCATTAAACCATGATGACAGAGACAGGATACATCTCAAATGAGGGAGAAACCACTAAAATGTGTCCCTTCCCTCCTCCCCCCCCCAGAGGTCAGAATGGTGTTTTAAAAGGAAAACCTTCCATATAAGAAAAATGGCCAAAAGGCACCATGCTGTTATCTGTCCCTAGAGGTTAAACATATCTAAATTACTTGCCTGTAAATTCTTGGGTGAAATGTAAAGGGAGGAATATGCAAAATACTAATACCTCTTCTGTGCCCAAACAGATGACTATTCTCCAACTGCTGGAGATGGCCATACCCAGTCCAGTTAAACTTTGATCAGTCAGAACCTGCTCTCTGAAGTCAGGGATTCATCTGTCTGTGTTTCTTAACAATCTTTTTAGCATTTACACCCAAGCTGGTGGAGAAAGGAGTTTGTGGTACTTTTTCTCGGCAGCTATTAAACAGGCGTTTTCCATATAAAATAAAAGCTTTGGACCCACTTTATTGATGGTTTGCTATTAGGAGAGAGCACTCTTAGACTAGAAAATTTACTATGCTTTCCCTTCTCACTTCTTTATAGCTGCTCACCCATTCTTCATCTGGGGGCCACTTTGGCATTCTGGAATTCACGTAAACTGGACATTCTGCTGCATGTGAGTCATTGACTCTATTGGGCTAGCTTGCTAAAGAACATCAGCCCGAGTGCTTATTTTCTCCCAGCTGCATCTGATGCACAGATACTTTGCGACTCATTCAGCAGTGAATAGGAGGCAAATGATAAGACTCTTTCTGTTAGTAACACATACTACAACGTCTATTTCATATGCAAATTGGTTTTTGCAGCTTCCTATAATTTTTTAGTGGCCTAGTTCAGAGGTCTTACATGTAGGTGGTTTTCAAAATATCTAAATGCTGGGTGCTTATACTCTTAGGTACATGCATAGATTTTTCCTGTGTAAAACTCTTGTCCTTGGAGAGTTTCTAGCTTCTTTCATAGATTTCCACCTCCCATTTCCTCACATAGCTGTTAAGGAACAGCAGCAATGTGTAGCTGTGGATTTTTCTCAATAATGGCAAGGGAGAAATGCTTCCTGTATTTCTTCAAAACATTTCAACATTTTTGTATTCCAGAGAAGTAATTGTTACAAAGTTGTGAAGTTCTGAACTTATCTTCCTCCCTGGTGGACAGCTCTCTAGCTAGTTCAGTCAAGGAGCACTGCACAGGGAAAAGTCAAAGTAATGAGCTTTATCAATATGAGACTAAAATTGTAAGAGTTCTGTTTTCTTGTATCATAAGTTAGTTTAAACATGTGCAAGACACATCAGGCAAATAAAAGTATTTCTTGGATGATGCTTTCATGTAGCCACTAAATTTTAATCGGCTTAGTTTCAGATAGGATTTTATATAAAAGGTACAAGGAGAATAATAGGAGATGGGCTAGCTGTCTGGGCTGGCTTGCTCTTGGACAGTATTGAAGGTAACATTTGTTCATGGAAAGACTAGTGGTTAAGTAGGCTCTAAGAAATTAATAGATTCTGAGGCCAGAAGAGACCATTATGATTATCTCATCTGACCTGATGTATAACACAGGCCATAGAACTCCCCCCAAATAATTCCTGGAGCACTTTATTTTTCTTTAAAAAAAAAAAAAAAAAAAAAAATCTAATCTTGATTTAAAAATTGTCAGTGATGAAGATTCTGTCACAACTCTCGGTAAATTGTTCCAGTGGTTAATTAGTCTCACTGTTAAAAATTTACTTATTTCCAATCTGAATTTGTCTAGCGTCAATTTCAACCATTCAGTTGTTACACCTTTTTCCGCTAGACTGAAGCGTCCATTATTACATATTTGTTCATTGTCTAGGTACTTATAGACTATAATTGATTTACTCCTTATCCTTCTTTTAATTATGCCAGATAGATTGAGCTCCTTATGTCTATGAGTATAAGCCATGGTATTTAATCCTCTAGTAATTCTCATGGCTCTTCTCTGAACCCACTGCAATTTATCAATAGCCTTGAATTGCGGGCACCAGAATTGGACACCATATTCCAGCAGAGGTCACGCCAGAGCCAAACACTAGAGGTACAAGAGAATCTCTATTCCTGCTCAAGTTTCTTGTTTATGCATCCCATGATTGCATTAGCTCTGTGGGCCACAGTGATGCCAGGGGAGCTCATGTTCAGCTGACTATCCACTACAGCCCCCAAATAGATTTTTTTTTTTTTTTTTTTTTTTTTTTTTTTTAAGAATCATTGCTTCCCAGAGAAGAATCCCCCATCCTGTAAGCATGGCCTACATTCTTTGTTCCTCGAAGTATATGCTAACATTTAGCCATACAGTTTTAGCATATTGTTTGCTTGGCTCCTGGTATTGGTGTACAGGCAACTAAACAATTTCTTATATTTATGTTCTTTGATTCCTTGATTGTTTTTGCTCTCAAAAGAGGTACACGCACAGCTCAGCTTCTGGTACATTTCATATTGTGCCTGAACTGGTCAGTGAGAATTAGGTGGGTCCTTTTCTGCAAAACCTTTAACATTCGTGTTAAAAAGCTTCAAGGGGGTAACCGAGTTAGTCGGTAATAGGCAAAATTTAAAAAAACAGAAATAGTCTAGTAGCACTTTAAAGACTAACAAAACATGTAGGTGGTATCATGAGCTTAGTGGGTTGTGCCCCTGAAAGCTCATGATACCATCTACATGTTTTGTTAGTCTTTAAGATGCTATTAGACTATTCGTTGTTTTTTATTTGTGTTAAAGCCTTGCATCTCTATTAGGATATGTACAGAAACTTTGTATTACCTTTTTATTAGCAGTTGCAAGCAAGATTTGTGATTTCTGATTTGTGTAGGTACTCTTTTAATCTCAGGACATTCTGTGGAATAAAATTGCTGCTGCTATTGCTTGCTTCCCCCATGTTGAAGGTAGCACCGTTCCCCATTTAGGCAATCTCAGAACCATGACTTTTTCTCTCTGATAGGTAGTTTCTGGAAGAAACAAGTTAATTATTTAAGATGGGATGGCCAGATGGTTTTGTTCTTGCAATCATGTTTAGTGCTCTTTGCATTCCACGCAACTGTCCATTCTCAGTACATAAATGCCACTCTCCCTATTAACAGGCATAATCCTTATTTTGGAGGACGATGGTAGCCATTCCCCTTCTCTCCCGCAAAATACTTTTGCACCCCTTGGAAACAGAAACGGGTCCTTTATTTATCAACATCAGCTGAGGAGTCCTCAAGAGGCTCATTGCTACATGGATCATGGCAGGGAAGAATCTCTGCTTTCCTCAGACCTAAGGGAGCCCTGGATATCAGAGATGTGTTCAGATATTTTTCAGCTTGATTTCTCTTTCCTGTTTGTTTCAACCTCTCCCTCCCTTGCAGTCCTTCCAGTGCCAACTTCTGTCTCCCTGGCCTCCGTACTACTCATCCTTGCATCCTTACTACTTCCTCTCTCCCTCAAGATCATAGCATCATTATGTTAGGCAATGTGCAAACAATGGGAAGTTCATCTTATCCAGAGAGGCTAAACTTATAAAAAGAGATAACAAGGGAGGTTAAATGTTCAATACCCCGGCGCATGGCTTCTGAATTCAAGTGATTGTTTAAATATACATATATAAAATATAGGTGTTCCCACATAGGGTCTTTGCACACTAGTAAAATACAATTAACATGCCCATTCACCAGACATTATGTAAATCACAGTTTGAGTTAAAAAAAAGTGCCTCATGATGCTTAAACTTACTATTACTTATGCGATCTCTGACGCGCCTTCTAATGAACAAGCTCCTCCCTTCCCTAGATCCGTGCTGCTTCCTCCTTAGTCCATATTTTTAACCAAGTTTCGATTCTATACCTCACACATGCTTGGCTCTCAAACTTGTTAAAATTCAGCACATAATCCTTTTTTTTTTTAAACAGTATTAAATCACTTAACATTACACCCAAAATTTACAGATAAAACATAACACCAGTAAGAATGGCGCTTATGGCAGTCCAGATAGTGTTTTGTGGTTTATAGAAATGTTTGTTCTCTTGGAATTTAACATGATGGGTGGAACAGTGATACTCAGATGCTTAATTCTGTGGCTGTTGAATTGCTTTTGAATTTGAATCTTTGTTCACCTTCAAATTTGGGGAAGTAGAGTGTGTGTCTGTCTTGGTGCTTGGTTTTATCATTCCTTCAGCATTTTTTCCTTCTTCCTTTTGAATCCATGTAGAAGCTTTTCACTTTTAAATTGGATAGTAGAATTTATTGTCCGGTATTATCTATGTGTCTCTCTCTCTCTCTCAAGTCCCTGTGATTTTTGGTTTTCCTTGATCACTGTGTGAGTGTGCAAGATTACATACATACATACATACATACTCATTGATGGCATTGTAGATAGTTTCATAGATTTCAAAACAGACATAGTAGAATATTTCTGTCTGGTTTAAATTTTGCAACTGTATCTGTTAAGTGAGCATGAACTTAACAGCAGTTTTCCTTTTACTCCCCTTTGGCCATCAAGATAGAGTTAATATATTTCATACTTTCATGTACAAATATTATTCAGTTGTCAGTGTTTATAGTATTCTTTAAACTGTAGTACTGTTTGAACAGTAAATATTTTATAGATAATTGTAGTTGTGTTAATCTAATTCATGCCAATATTAGTTCTCAAATGAATTCAATAAAGCCTCCAATAAACAATCATATTGCTCCTGAGTTCAACATTGTATAACTCCAGTTTCACTTTAAGCAGTGGAGTTACACCAATGCAAAACTGGGATGACATAGTAGTGTATCAGCCCTGCTGTCCGTTAATTTTAGGTTTTAAAAATCACCTACCAGCATGGTATACATGCATTCCTGTATTGGGTGAGATTTAGACAGTAATATGATAATATTTAAAGAAATCAAATATCTTCCCAAATGAAATATTTTATGCATTTCACTTTAGAAATATGCCTTTTTAAAAAACAAGGTTCTATGTTGTTTGCAGTATTCAGAGAGCTGTTATTTTTAAGAAACGTGTTATAGGCCTCAAACTGCTATTGGTAATATCCTTCATGATTTATAGTGTTAAAAATAATACTTCTGCATCCTACTTCTGACTTTTTGGTGCATTGCTTTATTTTCTGTGTTCTTATACAATGAAAGCTATGTTTTGCAAACGTGAGTGGATATTCCCATAGTGGTGTTTTCTACTCTGGCGTAGCGGGAAGCCATCACCTCTAAACAATGTTGTTCCATTGTTTGCACTTTTTAGAAGAGGCAAATAAGCAACTTACATTAGAGTGGAACTGGATTATAATATTGAATATAAGATACAAACTATATTGTAGTCATTGTAGAGATTTTAAAGTTATTGTAGTGGTTAAGGATGTTTGAGTGTAAACGACTAACCGAATAACAGTTGAACTGTGGCAGTGAAGTTCCACCCTGGGAGCCAGGCCAGCAGGGGTTGGTGGCCCTGCTCCTGGGGAGGCTTCACTGTGGGCTCTGCAGTATAAAGCTAAGATCAGTTCAGGGCCGGCTTAGCAACTGTACCAGTTGTGGAGGCATATTTAAAGATTTGTATGTTTTGTGGCAGACAATCAAAGCAAGACGCTGACTTCGTTACAGAAATTTTATTTACCTTTATCTTACCAGGCTGCTGTTAGCTTCCCACTTTAACCAATACTGCCTTGTAGAGGAAATTGCATAGCTGCATGGACAAATGGGGGAAATAATCTGTGAGGCCTTCATAAGCCATAAACTTTAAGGGGATAATGCTGTGCTTGCTTCCAGCCTATTTGGAAAAGAGAAACACACAATTACTTGATCAATAATGATTTATGAAGCCATAATGTCACCAAATGCTATCTGCATTGAAAGTAAAATAGTCCCTTAAATGAAGAATGATACAGAAATGTTTTGCACTGAGAGTGGATTTTAGTTTAGTTGGCGCTCAGTATTGTATTGAATGTAATCAGTGGCCAAGTCAATCTTTGTTGTTAAGGCATAGGAAAGTCTTACACTGTTGTTCCACATTCCAAATAACCCCAGATATGGATTAAAACTTGCATTTGTAAAGAGTGTAAATGCTCTCAGATAATTTCCAAAGAAGCTCTGCCCAGAAAGGAAATAAGGTTCAATGACTTAGTTTGATTAGATACTTCTAACATTGAATAAGCTGAAATTAATTTTTCCTTTTGTTCTCTTTATTTCTAGCATTACAGTTAGCCAAGTTGGCCAGAATTTTACATTTGTACTCACAGACATTGACAGTAAACAGAGATTTGGATTCTGTCGCTTATCTTCTGGGGCCAAAAGTTGCTTCTGTATCTTAAGGTAAGTGGCTATTGGCTAACTCTGGGAAACAATGTTGGCCTTTGCTTTGTTATACTGCAATTATATTTTCCAGCTGTCCAGAACTATTTTCCTATCTGGTCCTCAGAAAGTCACTGCACTTCTGGAGAAATGGTACAAAATATTCTTGCACTTTGGGTTCCTCAGTTGATAATTATATTTATTTGTAATCAGTGAACTTAAGTTAACAAAGTGGGGAAAAAAATCAGTGTCTCTATGCAGTAATTTGACACAACACAACGTGATGGCATCTGTTATCTTTAACTGTCACAATTGATCCTGCTAAGACATTTTATGGACATCTGTATATGCAAGTTTTATTACTAAAGCATCTGAGGACAACAGAGAGAATGTCTTTCTGATGCTGTACATATCGTAAGGGTCTGTAGTTATGATCCTCACTCCCTTCTCTTGATGGACACATGAATGTAATCTAACCTGGTTATAAATATTGCTGTTGGGAGACAGAAACAATGAGCTTCACACAGAGAGGAGAGGAAATGAATGTGTGAGCTGGAGCTGTATGAAAACAGTTCCTCGTGACTTGAGGCTGGTATGCTCTGGGGCAACTTTGCATAGATTTCTATTCCCTTTTGCTACAAAAGAAAGGTGACAAAAAGCAGATTTCAGATCTACTGTTTGCCAGGTTTCTGCTGCAAACCTCCTGTTGGGGAAATAAAGCTATGCACACTGCTCCCTGTCAGCCTCTGTTACCTAGGTGTAGCAGTGGCCTGCCTCCTGTCTCTTTGTGTTAGGAGAGAGAGGCTTGGGGAGAAGCAAAGCGAGCCATGGCAAGTGCTTCCCGATGAAGCCCAGGTACAGACTGTACTGATCTAACCCTAAGAAACAAAAAGCCAATTAGTCCAGAAAAAAGCAAGGATGCTTCACCAGCACCTCCATTCCACTTTATCTCACAGTGACTCTTTGTGGTGGCATGTTGCTAAGAGAGAAACCCATTGCCAGAACAGAACCTATTACACAGGTCCCTGGGCCTGTATGCTGGCAATGAAAGCAAACAGTGCTCATAAGGGAGACTTTCAGGCGGAAATGTATCAAGAATAGGGTGAAAGAAGCAGAACAGGTTTAAATTCTGCCTTTGGTTGCATGTAACTCAATTGTCACATATGTGGTTGCTTGAGTGTGCCTTGGAGCAGAATTTGGGCTGTCTGTATATAGCTTAGGCTTCTTCCGTTTTTATGTTTAGTACAGAAGGAACTTGAATGGTCAGAAGATAGGGAAAGACGACAGAATGTGTGTTCTCTCATCTCTCTCTTGCAATATGCCAACTGTGGTTAATCAGATAGACCTTTCCTAAGGATACCGAGATGGCTGAAGGAGAAAGTCCCTGCTTGGTTTCTGTAAGTAAGACACTGGACTGAAGGGAGAGTTACTGTATTATTGCCCATTGCATATCAGGTCAAGTGACTTGAAGACTTCATTCCCTCGTAGTTCAAATCTCTGCTTGAGCAACTGGTGGGCAATACTAATCCATCCATGTGTAGAGACAGGGAAGTATTTGCTGAGGCATTTTCTGGAGCCATTAGACTAAAGAATTGAGGCACCGATTCTTTTCATGGATTGCTCAAGGTAACCTTGCTATTTAATGAAAAATTAAAGGGGGGTTGGGGACAGACAAAAATATCTGGATGAGAGTGAAGTCTCTCCTTTCTCTTCTAGACAAGGTTTCTTTGCTGTCTGCTCCTTAAGTGAATGTGTGGAGATTTTAAGGAAAAATTAAGATAGGGATTAAATGAAACCAAAATCAGCTGTCTTGTTCAGAAGATACTGAAAAATTGTATAAAGCAGTTTTTCTCCAGTTCAGTGTCTTTCTTCTCAGAGCCACAAAGCATGCTGCTGGCATTAAACCTTCCAGTGTCCTTTGAAAATTACATCTGCCTGCTAGCCAAAGTCTGTACCTTTGTGTAGTTTTGTGTGTGTGTGTGTTTTGTTTTGTTTTGTTTTGTGCTAGGTTTCTGTATAGTCCTCAGTCATGTTTTGCCCCAGCCCTTCTGGAATAACTGTGTAGCAACTTCATCTCCCCAGAGTGATTCTGTACAGCACCCCAAATATCAGCTAAGTAATCTTCTCAGACAGCTCACTCCCTCATCAAAAAACTTTGTTTCGACAAGCTCAGATGGTTGGAATCTTGGAATTGCACTCCTCCTTGTGCACTGCCATATGGTGGAATGTTATGCTGCTTCGCCACCAGTCAGTAACACTTTCAGTGATAAATGTGAGTTAATGACTTACTCAATGATAAACCAGTTAGACGAACCTCGAAGTTGAGGATGGAGTCAGAATGAGGGCAGAATGTCAGCTTAGAATGGCCTCCCTGCATCCACATTTGCTATTTTCTCTCTACAAGAGAGTGATGAATTTATGATTATTTGTTAAAATAGGAGTGCTGAGTGCAATGAGCATTCATTGTTTTAATGAGAGCCTAAGTTGTAATATCAGTCAGGGCTTCTTCCCGCTTCCCATGAGGGAGCCGGTTTTAAATGGTAGATATTGTAGATTGAACATCTTCAGAGCCGGCGGTGTGTCTTTTAATTATTTTCATCTAACGCTACTTAACAGGTCTTTAAAATGAAAACTTAATTACATCAAAGGATTCACTGGCATCAGTCATATAGTTTTGTTTTGAATGAAGAGCTATCGGTTTAAAATAATGGTTCTTGTTCTGATCTGTTAGTATAATGTATACCAACACGTTACTCAGAAGCATTGCTATTGATGGAAGTTTCCAATTTGGAGAGTCACACTTAACTGTTTTAGACAGCACTAGCTGGAAACTGATTGTCAGCATGGATGCAGTTTTTAGCTTCCTTAATTCTCTCTTTTGTATGTTTAACTTTAAGCTTAAGCATCAGGTACAACTTACTTTCCTTCTTTATTTAAAACCACTGACTTTCTCTACCCTGCAATCCATCTTCTTTTCCTTCTACCATTTTTGAACTACTCTTGAGAATAACATTATTTAATTTTTTTACACGAGGATTATTGAAGAGTGTTTTTAGCACAGCTCCGGGAATAGTATTAAGTTCTGCGCTGAGGACACCAGAGGGCACACAATAGTATAAAACATGTTTCTTGTCTTTCATTCAGCCTGTGTGTTGCGTTTTTTGAATTTCTGCACAATGAAATTGTGGATTTTAAAATCCACAATAAAGTTGCTGTCAGATTGTAGCAGCTTCAGGTTAGGTCAGATTTGGGTGTAGCTGCTCAGCATCAACACTTTATAATTTTGGAGTACATTTTTTATTAGTTTCAGCATTTTTAGGGAGAATATACATTTTGATAATGAAGGACCAAATCCTGGGGTCATTAGTTTTTCTTTAGTGCTTAGTAAGGAAGAACTCCACTAATTTCAGTGTCAGTTTTCCTTGATAGAGGAGTAAGTAAGAGCTGATTAAACTGATTATGATTTGACCTCAAATCATAAAATAAATAATCTGTGGAGGATGTGCAGTTAAGTAACTTTTGTTTCCATTTGTTCTCCATTGACATGATTCAGACTTTCCATCATCAGGACTATTATAGAAGTAATACACTGAATTGGTTTTGAAAGCAAGTCACAATTTCTATGCAAACTGCCTGCTTCCTTGCTCTCTATGGGGTGGCAGAGAGGTTTGATAATTCTAAATTGGAGGACATTGAAAATAAAGAAACTGAAAGGTGGTTGATTGACTTCCTTCCCTTATCAGAGTTTTTTCAATTGGGAGTATCCTCTCCAAATTTGTTGTGGGATTTGTCACTGGGGTTTGTTTGAATACCCTTGGCTCCTTCTCCCCCAGTTTTTGGGAGGTCTGTCTGTCTTGTTTTTCTGTGCTGTGGATATGGAGGAGAGCCAAACCCAAAGAGACTAGTGGAGTCTGTTTTATATATATATATATATTTGGAACCCAAGTGTCTATGGTGAAGACAGTTATTTGGCTTTTCTGTAGTGTTCTTACTCTCATTTTCTCCATTTACTTCTTTGCAGTCCAGTGGACCCACCCATTTTCTTGCAGTCTTTCTGCATCTGATAAGTTCTCCATGTTTGTTTTTCTTTTTATGTATCTATTCTTCAAATTCCCACTTACCTTCCCACCCCCCATAATTTCTATCCTACACTTTATGTGCCACAATTTGTTCTCCGTTGACTTGGCTCATATGACGTCTTGAACCTTCTGTTTAATCATATTGCCTATTTCTTGCCTTTCTGCGTCCTTTTGTGTTTAGGGTATACATGCTCTCTGACTCTTCTGTGGTACGTTTAAGTAGCTAAATTTCCTCACTTTGATGACTTGTAACCATATAACAAGTTTCATAGCATTCATTTGCAAATCTCCAAAAGATTGATAGATTTCAAGGCCCGAAGGGATCCATGTAATAATGTAGCCTGACCTTATTACAACAGAAGCCTGGGATCGCTATTAAGAGTATAGGTTTCACTGTAAAACATTTACTTGTTTAGCTTCTGCTCCAGAAATAGGAATGTATATTACATGGGTACCAAATCTTGACTCCAACATTTTTAGGGTGTAGAGGAAGACTGGGAGAACAGCACTTAGGCTGCAATTCTGCTTCCACCAAAAGATTTTGATTCTCTAATTGTTTTCTTGCCTGCTTAAGCTCATGTCCTAGGCTGAGTGTCATGGGTGCCATCCTAAAGATGGATTGAAATGTACAGTTGCATAATGATCAAGACCTTTTGCTGTGCAAATAGCTTCTCCTGTCAGTGTTACATTAATATGCTAAAATGAAATATCTGAACAGTTTGGAAAACATGGGGTTGGGGGTTTGTGTGCTCTAGTAACTGCTGGAAGGCGATGGTGGTATTGCAGAAAGGGCTTGGGAAAAGTAGTGATCTTAAGTATTCACGGGTGTGCAGAAAAAAATGTTCTGGAAAGTTCAGCCTGTAGACATTCATGTGAAGCCACTGACATTAGGAACTCGCAAATTCACAGCATAGTTCAAAACAAGTTATCCCTTGGACCTGTGAAGTGAGCCTTGCAATATTGTTTAGCGCTAAAGGTTCTGTCAGATTGTGTTAAGCAAATAAAAAACAAACATCCCCCATGTTCGTTTTGTATGAGGTTCTTGTTGCTTGAGAACCTTTGCTTATTGCCTTGCTTGTAAGGAAAATATGACTCTTTATAGACTCATAAGACAAATTGCAACAAGTGACAAAAATCTAGTTAGACTACAGCTAAAGTAAACTAGTGCATGGAAGAACAGGAAGAGTATGTGGATCAATCTGTAAGACAGTATATAGAGGTTTTGGTTTAACTGTTTGGTATATGAGGTTTAAATACACAACTAAACAGTAGAAACTTCACATTTGTGGTGTCTTATTCCAGGGAAACATCTCAGCTTCTTATATGCAGGAATAGAACTTTAAACCATGTAGGGACTTTATTTTACCTGCTTTTGTTTGTGTATGTCTAATCATTGTACATTCTAAAATGTGATAATCTAACAGCTTGAATAGCTGTGTCTGAAATTGTAAAGGAATAAATAGTTGTGTTTTAGGAATGTAAAAATAACTTAGTACAAAGCTATTTTATGCCTTTTTTCATGTTTACATAATATAATTACTAACGGGATTTTTTTCCCCTCAGTGCCGGGTGTTTCTGTTGTTTGTCTTCTCAAATATTTTGAGAATTTGATGCAAAGAACTGGTTATTTAGTTTTTTAAAAGATCTTCATTAATAAATGGCAACTAGTAATTTCTTCCAATAGATATTTGTTCTGTCTTCTGTTTGTTTCATCTTTAAAGTAAGTAACTTGATTGTGAAATGTATTGTGGCATTTTTGAGGCAGAAAATGTAAAGGTCACCATTGCATGTATACTAATCATGTATTTAAACATAAAACAGACTTTGTAGTAAATATAATGAATAAGAGAAGCTAAAGCAAAATGATGATTTTTAAAATTTTCTGAAAAGAATTTTATACTTTATGAAAGAAAAGAAAAAACATGGGTAGTTTAACTTTGTACAGTGAAAGTTGATTTGTATTTTTATTAAATTGACCTTACTAAATAAAAAGTAGTCTCTCGAAATCAACCATGTCACTTTGGATTAGAAAAATGACTTTTCTCAGTCTATTTTAAGATATCAAATGTTATCTGAACATATTTTGCTGTTTTAATATAAAAGAATTTTTTTGATTAATATATGGTTAAAGGTGTAATTTATGGCTTTTAATCTATGTCATTTCAAAGAGAGCCTCTGAAGTAAAGTTCTCAGGTTTATAGAATGTGAATTATTCCATAGTTCATTTATTCAGCCCAGTATTTGCAGCTAGCTTTTTATTACCAAGAGCAAACAAAAATAATGAAAAATGCTTGGTGGTGCAATCTGTTCATGTAGATTGGTGCTGATGTGTTGGCTGGTTGTTTTTAAATTAAAAAGTTTTCCATTTCACTTGAGGAAAACAGGACATTTTTAACATCTCTCTGATAGAAAAGTGAAGTGTGTATGTGTAATATACTCTACATTATATTATTTTTAATCTAATCTCTGATGTTAGTCTTTTTGGTGTGCTACAACACCAATACCTGTACATTTTAAATATCATTATGTGGGTCTTATCCAACTGTGTTTAAATTTATTTTCCAGGATGGTACTGGAGTGTGGTATGGGATGTTCCTTATTAAATCCTGAATGTTGTCTTTTGCACTCTGCTAATCTGTTGTAATAGAAGCCAAATTCATCAAAAATCATGATGATCAGAATCACATTGTATACTTGTGTGCTATTTCTCCATCCAGATTTTGAGCTTCTGTTATATTTAAGTGGCAAAATATTGTTGACATTCTAGATATTACAGAAGCATTTTTCTGAATGTCAAGGTGCCTTTGGAAGATGTTTGGGTAAATATAGCCATTCTGGATGAGGTTTTTTGTCCTTGAGAAATTGGTAAGGCCATTTCTCTACAAATAACATTTGAGCCATTTGAGAAGTGAATTTGTAGAACTCTGAAATCTGGGGGCAAATGTGTATAGCTTTTTACAGCACTATAGGTGTACATGGTGCTGCACAGACTGGTGCTGAATCTAGAGACACTTAGATTATAAGTCCATGGAAACATTATAAGTTCACTGAAGTCCATGGAAGCAGGGTCAATGCCCTAAGTTAGAGCTGGCAAATAAGAGCTCTCTAGGTCCCATCTTCATTTAGCATAGGCACTGATCTTCTCTATAGTTGGGAGAAAAAATGAATCCATAAAGTAATGAGAGAGAGTATCTCTTTGTAATCACTAGAGGGGGCAAAGCTTTCTTAATGAAAATTAAAACCAAACCAAATTCACCCAACTATGAATTTTGTTATAAAGCCAACATTTTGACCACATTTACTAAAGTTCATGGACCTATCAGACAGAGTTAGTGCCCAAGAGGTACTTTTGATTTTGTGTAGATACCATGCAGAACACTGGTTTCAGCTGATCTTCACTTAAAAAAATGTTGCAGTCTTTGGTTTATCTATCCAAAATGAAACTCACTCTTCTGAAATAAAATGCAAAAAGGTTTGTATGGAACCCCCTCTTAGCCAAAATAGCAGAGCGTTGCATCACTTTAACTTCAAGATAAAAAAGAAAAAGGTCTTTAGTAGTATGTGACAGATGGTAAAATATGTAACTAACTGAATGTAGTTCTGTAAGGAGTCATCTGAGGTTTTTGGTGTGATCTGTTGTGAATTCTATCCCCCGCCTTCCTTCTTATTTGATTGCAGTCTTTGTCCATTTATCCTAAGAATAGAATGAGATTTCTGAGCGGGGCCTCTCTTGTGGTGCAAAGTGAGAATTGTTTTTAATTGAGCAGAAACATGTGGAAGGATCAGGAATATCTCAAGGGATTACAGAAAAATTCCAAATTTGTACTACTTACAGCTTGTGTTTAGAGCAGGGTCTGCTGGGAATAAATGTTAGTTAGTGTGACCTGTGACCTTAAAAACTGTTGACATGGATTTCAGCCAGAAACTAGCCACAGAACTCCTTTGTTAAACTCATTCATAGCTCCTTGAAAACTCTAGTCAGTGCAAGTTGCCAGCTCAAATCTAAGGAAAGCAAAGCCTTTTTTTCCCATGCTTTGGAAACAGTGGACGCCCCTTAACCAGCAAGACTTCTTTAATAGGACTACATCGCCTAAACTCAATTGGAATTGACAGCTTCCTGGCTCAGGCTTGCCAACTGGCAGGGCATTGATGCATAGGGGACAAACAGCTTTAGGGACCTGTATACCACTGTTTGTGTATATGCAGTAGAAACTTAACTCACTAGTGTTGTGATACCCCTTAACTCAAAAAATCAACACTGTTGTTTAAGTTTGACAAGTCTTTCAAGTGTTTTTGAAGAGGAAAATCCTGAATTGTATCACAGAATATTTATTTGTTTTAAAAAAAAAAAAAAAAAAAAAGCAGCAACAGGGCTTGCCCTGGTGTCTTGTAGACTGTTTTCCCTTTTCATAAATCAGGCCCCAAAGTAAAATGGGAAGAAACAGTGCTTCAAGTTCAGATATTTTTATATTATTACAGTTAAGAAATAAGTAGCAAAAAGTAGTTTGATGCCCCAATATAAAAGGGTAAATTCTGCCCCTTTACACATTTTGAATATAACTTTACTCCACGAGTAGCCCAAATGGCCAACTCTTGTTTTTAACAGGTTCTGTAACAAAATGAATGTGTCTCCCCCTGAAATCACTTGAAATCCTTGTCTAAGTTAAACAGTGTGGTGTTAACATCAATGGGTTGTGTTTTTACTGCATTGCCAAGTATAATTGTACACATGCTAAACAGTATTTTATCTGATTATGGAATGTCTGAGGAAAGGAAGAATAAATTTTGGTGCAGGCGAAGCTATGAAATGACCCATTATGATTACTCAGAAGTGTAAAGTTCTACTCACTGAGAGTCAAGGAGCAGAAAGAGGACCATAGAAAAGTTTTGTTGTACATAAAACTGTAAAATACACAGCCAATAACCTAATGGAAACATCTTGTTCAGCAAGGTTGATTATAAAGGGTCGGATTGTTTTTGTGGAACTTTGTCTCTGCTCTGATTTGATAAAATATTCGTCCGTGAAAAGTTTTTAATGTTAACCACTGAATGTTTGTATTCAGGTATTTCTTAAAGATTTTCAGTGTTTACCCAGATTTGTTGCACCGGGCTAACTTGTCCTTCAAATAGCTTCTGGAATCTTGCATTAATTCAGTGTACTGTAATATTTTTTTTGTGTGGAGTTGGTGGTAGAGGTAGCATTTGATACAATGATTACTATTTTTCCTGCGTAAATGGAGTGTGTAGTTTGGTGGGCCTGCGCTCCAGCTTGGGGGATAATAATCAGCAATCCCCTGCTCTGTTTTAGACTACATTGCTCTGGGTAGTCTTTGTTTCACCTGGCCCCTGCCCCCTGTTTTACAGAATTGGGGTCCTCACTAATGTTTTCCAGCTGGAAATGAGAGTTAATCTTTAGCTTTTCCCGTGCTTGATCAGCTGGTTCCCAAGATCTGTTTGCTGGGATTCTCTTTAGGCCAGGGCTTGCTGCTCCCTCACTTTGCAAGGTTTGAAAGGGACAGACCACCCTATTACAGGGGCAGAAAGGGCTTATTGAAGCCCTAAAATGTGCCTTTTCCCTTCCCCCATCCAAGTGCTTTATTTTTCTCCCCTTCATTGCCAAGACCTTAGTAGCCAGGGTGAACTGGACTTTCCACTGAGCCACTTTTTGATCAGCTGGAGGGGTTTGTTTGAATACAGTTGTACTATTTTCCACCCATCTCTCCTATAGCCAACCTTGCTGCCTCACGGGGGGGGTTAACAGTTAATTATTTAATTAATTATTTAATTAATAACAGTCCCCGGGTCCACGCCAGCCCTTGCCCACTCCTTAGAGCTGGTTGGAGTGCATTGCGCAATACTCTAGCGATGATTTAAAAGGCCCAGGGCTCTGGCCATCACCGCCACAGTGGTGGCAGCAAGGAACCCTGGGCCCTTTAGAATTGCTGGGCCCCTAGGTAGTTGCCCCCTTTGCCCTCTCACCCTTCCGTGTGTGGGCCTAGCTGCCTCCCATCTCCTGCTAGTGATCATCAGTGTGTTTATGCTATTGAAATAGTTTGGACAAGTGGAACACTCCAAAAACCGGAGCATACAGAAAATCTTTACCAGCCTGTGGAAATTATTTGCTACTCTGCCTAATTTGTTTCTTTATGTTCTGGTATATCTTGTATCTGATACTTAGCTTCTAGAAAGATGAATGAATTTCTCATGAGTGAATGAGAATATGGATCCCATTCACATTTTCCTTGAGTTAAATAAAAAGATCATGATAATCTCAGAACAGTAAAAAGAGTATAGATTTATGTAGCGTGCTTTGAGCTAGTATTTAATATTCGTTTCCTTTTATGCAGAATCACATTTTAAATGCTACTAGTCAGATTTAAAGGTTGATTGATAGAATTATGAAATCTCCACTTCTTCGCTAATGAGTCTTGCTGGGTTTATAGTCTCTGTAACGCTTTTGGATATTCCTTTGTATACATAGCAAAATTAGAAAAACTAATTTATCTATGTTAACACAGTGTGTCTGGGAGGAAAATATTTTAGACCCTCTTAGGTCAATTGCACAGGTGGGAGTGGGACAAAATTGGCAGTTACTTTGTGCTGCTCCTTCCCTCCTCCCCCCAGTTACGTGTTTCCACCTAGTCCTATGTGGCATTCACTGCTGTTTTCTGAGAGAACAGGCTATTTTCCTCCAGAAATTAGAGTTAGGACCACTAAGTGCATGAGTCAAATAATATGTTGGATATTTTGAGGTGTCTCTAAGGAGAAGGGAGTGTGCTCTGAGAACATGGAATCAGGAAACGGGGTTCTACATTCAGCTCTGATTCATGATATCATCTTGAGCCAGTTATTAAACCTTTAGTCCTACAATTTGCCAGTCTTTCCTATTTAAAGTAGATTATTGTAGTGTCTATGTTTAATAGGCAATAGTGAGGCTGTCGGTTGAAAGGTGCTAGGTAAGTGCACCGTGTTTATCCTCTCTCCACCATGTTGATATCAGGTAGACCCTTTGTTGAAAGAAACTGTAGATATATGTTTCCTGTAGAGTGGGATATTAAAATTTGAGTTAGTGGCATCCTCACTGTTATGAGGATACATGTTAATTACCAGGCTAGACATATTTTGGCATTTCACTATGTTACTCCTCCCCAAATAATGCGTTTGTTAGTTTTAGGGATGCCAGAGTGTAACCGACTAACGGTTTAACCGATAAGCCAATGCTTATTGATTGTGTTGGTAACACTCAGCCAGCTCGAAGGGAGGAAGCTTCACTGCAGCAGGGAAGACGCTTCCCTTGGGGTGGAGCTGGCAGGTCTTATGCACCTGCTTATCTGTTAATGGTGTCGGTTACACTCAGCTAGCTCCCGGGGAGGAGGCTTCTCTGCGGCAAGGAAACCTCCTCTCTGGGAGTGGAGCCAGCAGGGGTATAAAGCTTTACACTGCAGAGCCCACTGTGTGTGTAATTGTAACTGCTAGGATTTTCAGCGGTTACACGGTTGCCTATTTAACCAACTTTTAACATCTCTAGTTAGTTTCGTTTTGTTTTAAATGTATTTCAAACTCATTGAGTTTTCCTTTATTAAATGGCAGTTCCATAACTGTATTGGTGTTGGCCAAAATGTTATGAAAACTATTTTCAAAATTGAAGTGTAGATTCTGTTTTACAGGTACATTTTATTTCATGCCCATATCTGCAAATTATCCATTCATCTGCGCCCTGGTCATTCTTTCCTATGTACAGTAGTTTTAAAATGTCAGTTCTGGGTCATTAGCAGATTTAAAATGGTTGACACCACCTTCCCTTTCAGATTTTGTGTGTGTGTGTGTGTGCGTGTGTGTGCGTGTGTGTGCGTGTGTGTGTGTGTGTGTGTGTGTGTGTGTGTGTGTGTGTGTAAATGAAAGTGAATGGGAGTGTGTGATAGGGATGTTAAATTGAGAGTAATTGACTAATCGAATAGTTGGTGCATTTTTTCATTGACTATTTGATTAGTTGATAGGGTGCCTCTGTTGATTAGTTGAAAGTGCTGCATGGAGCCCGGGGTCAGCTGGAGACTCCCTCGCTGACCTCGGGCTTCATGTGGCACTGCCGCTTTGAAATGCTGCGGGGAGCATTTCAAAGTGGCAGCACCCCTTGGACCGTGGGATCAGCTGGGGACTTCCCCGCTGACCCCGGGCTCCACGCGGTGCTGCCACTTTGAAACACCATGTGCTAGCCTGGGGATACCCCAGCTGGCCCCGGGCTGCATGTGGTGTTTCAAAGTGGCAGCGCCGCATGGAGCCCGGGGTCTTGCCCAAGGCTCCACATAGCACTGCCTCTTTGAAGTACCCCGTCTCTTTCTGATAGAGGCAGCAAGATGGGGGGGGACGGACGACTAGTCGACTAGCCTGTTGACTATCCGATAAGCATTTGCTTATCGGGTAGTCAACTAGTTCTTCACATCCCTAGTGCTTGAGACTTTTTTTTTTTCCTTTTGTTACGTATGGTCTTGCTATGGAAAAGGAAAACTCTTTTGAATAATTAGTTGCCAGTACGATCTGTAAAACAGGATGATCCAGTGACTAGGCTGCCAGTCTGGGACTTGAGTAGTGTCCATTCCCTACTCCATAACAGACTTCCTGTAGGATCTTGAGCAAGTCATTTAAACATTCTGTGCTTCAGTTCCCCCATCTGTATAATGGGGATAGTGGCAGTGCCCTGCTACACAGGATTTGTGAGGCGTTGAGATACTAATTAATAGGACATAAGAGATGAAATATCTTTTGGCTGTTGTATTGCTAGATATAATTAAGCTTGCTTCATTTAAATCTGGAGTTTTATAAACTGCTCCGACACAATGTGTATTAGCTTCAGTCTTTTCCTCCGGCAGAGGTCTTCTCTTTTATCACTTTAAAATGCATGATAGGTAGAGCTAAAAACAGGTGGAAAATTCTGTCTCATTGGGCATCTTATTTTCTTTTAGTCACACAAAATGGTTTCACGTCATAAAGTTTGTTATGTAGCAGAAAGTGAAAAAGGTCAAGAAATAAATACTAGATTGCACAGCCAGTCAGATTCTGGATAGCTTAGCGACTTAATCGCCTTGACTGTGAAGAGTTCTAGTGCAACTTACTCTGAACTGTGCATTTACCGCATGAATGACAACTACAGAAAAACAACAGTCTGAACAAAAGTAGCTGATGTACTCCCAATGGTTGCTGTGCCAGGAGACATTTCTGCTGGCAGCTTAGGATTTGAAGAACTTGTTCTGTTAATAAATTGTATTTCTGACTTGCAAAACATTACGTAACTGTCAATGAGTGGTGAAAGGGGAAAGAGTAAAGTACACAAGTATATTGGAAATGCAGGCAGTAAAGCACAGAAGCTGTTGACGGAGTTTGGCAGTTGTTCACTCCTACTCCAGAGACAGGTTTATAACAGGGGAAAGTCGGAGTTTTTAATTTTTTTTGCACTGTGGCTGAACAGGAAGAACATATTTGATGTAATTTAGCACAGATGTCAGAAAAGTGCAGCCTCATGACCATTATTTATTTTCAGTGCTTTTATTCCAATAAGCTGAGTCAATAAACAGATTTTTGAAGCTTGCTTAATGTTTTTAAAGATATTAATGAGAAGGTTGTGCCTAATTTACTTCAGACTATATGAGATCTACCAAGTATTTTTATCCATGTGTGTTAATACAATTACTTGCAGTCTAGAGCCTGGTCTGTTACAAAATATTACATATGCAGTGCTGAGGGGGGAAATTTTCCACCTTCTAAGAGCAAGTACGTTTTTTCACGCTTGGAATTTTAAATTGGCAGATCAGGTTTAAAATACTTGTTCCCTGCTCCCCTGCAAAAATATCAATTTCCTGATTCATAAAAAAAAATCTGATAATCTGAACAAAAGGGCAGCTTTCCCAATGCTGCCATAAGGAAAATTAATATTTGCATATTTTATTATAATTCCTATACATGCTCAACATCCTTCTCTTAATCAATACTCATTTTTTTTAGCCATCATAATAACATTTTTTATGGGAGGAATAGCTTTCACTGAAACTACACCACCCCAGCAAACAAGGTGAGATTCTGGTTTACGACAATTATAATTTATTACAGTTGCTTCCTTGTTCAGTGTTTGTGGTAGCAGCGTAGGTCCTAGGACATTAGAGAGACTAAGTGAGCTAAGAAACTAAAAAACTAATTTTTCCAGACCTAAAGAAGAGCATGAAGTAGCTCGAAAGCTTGTCTCTCTCACCAGCAAAGTTGGTCCAATAAACAATACTCTCCCACTGTGTCTCATTCCCGTCTTTCCTGTAAGACAAATCGGCCAGGTACAACTAGCACATAAAGCCCTAGTACAGATCCCCTAACACAATATCTTGCATCCCTCTCATGCTGCTTAGACTCCACGTAATAGAGACATATTCAGATCACTAGTGATTGATATTATCAAAAAGTCTTGTCCAGTCTTCAGCCACCCCCAAAAAAGACAGAGCTTTGGCATTATGTAAAATTTAGACAGCTTTTAAATCAATCAATATGGTCTTAGCGCAATCAGAGCTCTGCAATCTCCGTACTTGTTTAAAACGTATAAGAAAAGTTGGATAGCTTGCCAGAAGAGTTACATCAATGCATACTTATTTAATGAAGGCTCCACAAAGGGGGAGAGCTTGACTATTTCAGCAGAAGTTATCAGAATTTAGGGATCTAATCATTCAACAGTGCAACAGAATTTGGATGCAATATTACAGAAAAAAGGCATCATTGAGTCCCCGTGTCTGCCTGCTTTGAGAGGATCTTTTTTTCATGTGTCAGACTCCAAGCTGTTTATCCAAAATAGGCATTAGATACAAGTAAGGGTTGGAAGATGGAGAGTTTCCTCTAATTCTTTTCCACATATGTTATCAAACTGTTCAAAAAAATGTGGCAGTTCTGGAAAGCTACACTTAAAAATTGACTTAAATTTTAGGGACCTCTTACATTGCTACCACAGTTGTTACTGATGGGGCTCCCTAACCCAAAGCGTATACTTTCTGGTTCACACAATGGCAGTCTCTAGCCTCCAAGCCTTAATGGTAGCAAAATGTCTGATATGGCGGTGGAATTTGTCTTAACTGCGCATGGCAAAAAACTGGTTCAGTAGCTTGTGACCTGCTAGCTCTTGAAAGGGTAGCACAGGAAAGATGACTAACAGCATTTTATTTTTAGTTCCTTGGCAGAATAATTATGGAAGAGTGATGTGTTGGTTGATGGGACCGGTGAAAATGAAGCTGGAGACAGCTAGACTGATGTTGCTTGTCTGATGACAATTTTCTGGTTCTGCCTAGTATTTTTTCTTATGCACTGTGTTCCGAGTGTTGTCTTGCCATCGCTTCTTGAGATATATATTTTTTCCTCTCTTTTTTTTTTTTTTTCCTGAGTGCCTTTCAACATACAAGCGTGAACCAATGAAATATTGAATGAGAAGATGAATATGGCTTTGTATTGTGCTCATCTTTTGTTCCTCCTTTTATTTGAAGGTGTTCGTTGCTGTTTTCCTTCACACAGTTAAAAATGTTGAATAAAAAAAATTGTTTGACTCCAGTTACTTATTTTAGCTAGGGTTCCTAGACTGTCGCTAACTGGCTTAGAATCTTTACGTGAACTCTGCAGGCTCCTAATATGAACCTTCATGTTTGGTCATGTTGACTAAAATATGTAATTTTTTGCTTATTAAAATAACTTAAATCAGTTAAAGCCCTTTTGAAGGTTGGAACAAATATGCACAAGTACAGTTCTAGACAGTGATTTCGTATTTGGCTTCTTAATCAGTTTTTTAGTTTTTCTGAATCTAGGCAATGTGGGCTATTGCGCTCCAGTGTGTGATTGTATTTTTGAGTGTGGTTTTATATATTCAGGTGGGCACATTCACTCTGTCACACTCATGGGTTTCAAGTCATACCATTCCACAGATTAAACAAACATTATAGCAAACAGTGCAGAGTCCCCCTGGTTCTGAGACTTGCATGTTGGGTTACTTTGAAATGCCAGAAGTGTGTTTGATGTGCAGATTGTCTCCTCTTGTTTGTCCTTCTCCTGAAGTTGTTGTTTGTGTGAGGACATGGTTGTGAAGTTGTCTCACAGAAGAGTGTGAATTTGAGAAGAGATGATTTGCTTACCTCTGAAGTAGCAAAGTCGTAGTTTCAGCCAGACACATAAAAATGACACTGTAAACGAAAATGTCTCAATTGTCAGTGTGGTGGTAGGGGGTCTGTAAAGACTTTGTTGACCTTGAAATTGGAAACAGGACTGAATCAATGTAAATATTTCTGTAAAAACGTAAATATGGTAAAATTTTGCTAATGCATGCATTTTATAATCTACCAAAATTAGCAGACTCCCTCCACCTCAGCAAAAATGGCTAGAGGAAAAATAGAGGTTTTTATTATTTATATTGGAAAAAAGTGAGGCTTTTAACTTAGATTAGTAACTCAGATTAATATAGCAGTGAAGAAAAAGTAACTCAGATTTTAACTCTGGTTAGCATCTCAAATTCAGCTCCAGGCTGTCCTCTAGGTTTGAACTTGAGCTGCTAATTTGTTTTTAAAAATTAAGTTGCCATATCTTCACTGCTATTTTAATCAATGTTAGCTAACACACTGGTTAGCTGATTTGAGTTAAGAACACACCCTTTTTTTGTTCTTTCAACTGAGAATACGTAATAAGGAACCTCATTCCATTTTTTCTGAGATATGGAGGGAGCCTCTTGATATTTAAATTTACATAAATATTTACATTGTTAAACAGGACTGAATCAAAGCCTTTACAGACCCATTGATACCACACTGAAAAGTGACAAGGTTTTTTAGCTAACAAGGGTTAGCTAACTGAATTTAATGCATCTTTTTTAGAGTGTACACACATGCTAAGATTTCATTACTCTTAGGCCTACTGCAGAACACCTTCAGCATTGTTTCATTTATGTAATTATTTTGTGATGGATTTATTTTGATGCACTGTCTTCTTTCCTTGATTTTCTGCCTCCCTCCTCCCACAGTTATTCACTAATTCACAGACTGTACTGATCTGCACTGGGTCACTATTTTAAATTAACAGAGGCTCTTCTGTATATGCAGATAGATTAAAATTTGAATGCTATCATTTGTCCGACTGCCAAACAGACAAAAGATTAATTCCTTGGAAGGGTAGGAAATGCAACAGGTCCTGAACTGTTGGGCTCTGCTGTATTGCCATTTGTTACAGCTGAACTTAGGTGAATAATAGAGTAAACAAGTATGAAAGGGAGGTGTAAGCCTCTGCTGATGGTGTGCAGCTGCCTAATGCTGTCTGTAAGAGTGTTTGAAACGATACTCTTATATAAAACTTGGCCTTCCCTCTCTATGTAGTTAATGCTCTCTTAGGGTACGTCTACACAGCAGGGCTAAACTCAAAATAAGCTGCGCAACTTGAGCTACGTTAATTGCCTAGTTTAAGTTGAAACAGCTTATTTCGAAGTTAGGCACTTTTCCTTTGACTTCCCTTACTCCTTGTACAATGCAGGTTACAGGAGTTGGAGTAAGATATCCTCCAGCTCAACATTATTTTGACATTATGTCGAAATAACTGCTTGTGTGTGTAGACAGACTATGTTATTTCGGAATAATGCTGCTGTGTAAACATAGCCTTAGTATAGACAGTTTGAGGAAACAGCTCTTAATTTAGCAGGTGGGCTTGATGGAATGAGTGCCCAGTGTCTCAGGGATATAAAATTTGTGGTTTGACGTGGGGGGGGAGTGTCTTGTTTTTCCACATCCCAGTGAATTCAGAGGTATTTCTTTGCAGTGGGGTGAGACACAGCTTTCAACCTTGGTCAGCATTTTCCCTAAACCCTGCACACTCTTATTTTGTATTTACTGTATGTGATACCCAGTTTTATCGTTGGAATAGCAGTCAGCAAGTCTTTGTAGCATCTGGTTGCTCTGTGATCAGCCAGTGATGGAACTCAAGAGATGTCTGTTTTCTCTTAGTTCCCCTTTCTGCCTCTTTCCACAGGAAACTAAGAGCATCTCTGCACAGTTAGGAAGAGCCCCCGTTTTGATTGTAGGTGCAATTTCTATGCTTGTTTTGCAGTTGTATCAAACATTGGTTGCAGCTTGGCAAATTAAAAAAAAATCGATGAGCTGCATAAGGAAGGTCAGCATAGACTACATTTGAAGTGATACTTTTGTGGCAGCTGTCCCTCACCTTCCAAATTAATGACAAAATATGTCCACTTTATGTAGAAATGTTTAGTTTTTGAAGCTTTTCTCAGTGGGACTTTGCACTGTCTCGTTTACAAAAGTTATGAATTTGAATGATTCATTTGGCTAGTAGTACAGGTTGAACCTCTCTAGTCTGGCATGCTCAGGACTTGGCGGGTGCTGAACAAGAGAATTTGCCAAACCATGGGAGGTAAGTATTGTCTGTCAGCATTACCAACCCTTCCACTGCTTACTGGGCTCGTAGAAGACATTTAGGGGTAAATTGGAGTTAAATAACATCACAGAACACTGAGAATCAGAACTGGTGGCTGTAAACAAAGTTTATGGGATTGTGGGAAACTCAGCCATGCCTGTGCTAAGCAGACATCTGTCTGTCTAAAATCATGCAAGACCACGGATGTTGCCAGACCAGTGTGTGCCCGACTAGAGAGGCTCAACCTGTAGCCAGTTCCCAGGCAATCCTTTAGGATCAGGCAGACTTGTTTTGGTTTCAGTCTTGTCTCCCTCTGTTTAATAGCTACATCTTTACTCCAGTTATTCCTTGTTTTAAGTTTAAATGCAATGCCTTAATGCAGCTGTTTCTCCCCCCCCAAGTCTTATCCACTAAAAATACATGGTGTATATACTTCATAATTTTGTACTAACACTAAGTTATGCCACCTTTTGAAGTTTGTAGCAACCAGAAAGTGCAGGGAGTTGTTTACAAAGGAGTTCATCGATTTATCCCTTTCTGTGGAAGCATTCAAGCAGTAAGACCTGCACAGTCTGTTTGGCACAGTAGCTGCTCTAAGCTGGCCCCGTGCCCTCCTGCTGTTAGTCAGGGCAAAGGATGTGCCAGATCTCAGATTGTAACAGAGCAGAGCCTGCCTGCAAATCTGCTTGTAGTTAGCCTGGGGCCTTTTGGCAGCAGACTACAGCCGATTGATTTAGTTGCAATCCTTTTTCCTTAATATTTTCCATCTGGCCAACAATGACCTATAAAGACAGACACAAAACAGGGTTTGAATTATGAAGAGCGTGATAGTAAAATGCTTCCAAATCTCACTCTAGAACCTGCAGTAAGGGAAGACTGCCACTGCATGTTGGAGGGAAGTTTGCTCTAGAGGTGTTCAAAAGCACTAAGGCATTCAGGTTTGAGATTATTAAAGTTATAGAGTTTGCGCGCATGCACCCTGCCAGTAATCAGACTGTCAATTTTGTTTTGCTCTCTCTAGCAACATTTAATTGTTTTTTTCTGATCCCAAACATGTAAATCAGACTCACAACTCTATCAGCATAGTCTTCTGTTTGATAACTTCCATTTTACATTAAACTTTTAGAGCCAGCTGATACTGCTCAATGGCAGAGCAAGAGATAATGGTTAAATTCGGTAAGTTTCTAAGCTATACAGTCATAGGTTTGAGGGATTTCCATTCCTGTGCTGTTAAAAAGGGATTTGGCCCGTAGATGTGGTAGTCTAAAATACACAGGTCTGAGTTTGGAGCCTATCTACAAGGAGTGATTTTCCTTTCTGCGCTACTCCTTAACTCACTGATTCCTGGGCAGCACAGTTACCCTAGGGCAGGGGTGGGGAACCTACGGCCTGGGGGCTAGATGTGGCCCCCATCTTGCTTGGATCCGGGTCCGAAGCTCGGGGCTTCCCCAGCATCAGGGAGCTAGGCTGGTGCTCTAGTCCTGTGCTCCCCCTCCTGCCCAGACTCTTGCACCCTACCTCCTGCTCAGCCGTCCCACCCACAATTGGATCTTGCACCCTACCACTTTCCCAGACACCCCAACCCACTCCTGCACCCTCCCTCCCAGACCTCACACTCCAAGCCTGCTTCCCAGCAGCCCCCTCCCTCACACTAAACTCCTCATTTTTGGCCCTACCCCAGAGTGTAGGAGAGGACACAAAATCTACTAGCCTGGGCTCCCCCTAGGCTCTTGTGTGCTAGGGAAATGTGGGGAGTGTCTGTTTGTGTCTCATTCATTTGTTTTTTATTTTAGTTGGGTGTTTTTTTTGCTTCTCACTTTTGTGTGGCCCCCAACTTATTTCTCTGTGGGTCATTGGGCCCCCAGCCTGAAAAAGGTTCCCCGGCCCTGCCTTATGGGCTGTGCTTTCAGTGCAGTCCTCTCAAACATGCAATATGCTGTATCCTTTTAAGGATTTGTCAACGCTAGGAACATGTTGTAAGCTCATGTCTGCCCCAGTGTTGTTCCACCAGGGAATACAACAGTGAAAGTGCCAGTTTGTAAAGGGCGCAGATATTTAAACCCATATTATCTGGACTGGTCAGTGCAGAAAAACACTGAGGTATTTCCATAGGCAGTAGTTAAAGAGGCTTAGAGTAGGCTTTGAAGAAGTTGATGCTGTTTATAAGAAATTAGTAATTTCTGTTGCTTGAAAGGGATGCTGTCATGCCCCTTCTCCACCCCTCTGCCTCACCAAGTTCCTTCAAACACATGGCGTCCTAACCGAGAGCTGCCTGTGCTCTCTGCATGCCAGCTTGTTTTGCTTGGCCTGGGACATGTTGCATCCCCTGTATCTGAAAGCAAAGGGAATAACGTGGCTCTTAGTATTTAAATGCTGCTTGAACGCGAGCATTTAAGAAAGCGGGTGAAGGCCCAGTTTCATGGCAGCATGAATGAGGCACATCAATGGCATGAGCATGTTCACCTGGTGAAATGGCCCCTGCAAAAGAGGGTGCTTTTATGGAAAGTACTTCCCAGAAAAAACAGCAGCAGGTGACTGGAGAAGCCCTTCCTGATCCAGTTCAGTGCCACTGAAGCAAATAAACTTCTCCTATTTTTATTGCGACGGAAACAAAAATGCTCAATGTGAGCCCAATGTTTAAGAGCTAGCTCATCAATTAACAATTTTCCCCCAGCAAGGGGCAGTGCAATTTACTATATTTCAATACAAAGTTATGCCAAGGGAAAATTCTAACTTTTGCAAAAACTGTTTAGATCTTAGTTTATATTTATCAAATGACTTGAAATATAAACCATTACACAAATTCTAAATTTACCGTATATTTGAGTTTGTCTGAGTGAGCGAGTCTGCCTGTTCATCCATCTGCTAGTTGAAGAACTTCTCCTAAACAGGAAGTGCTAGGACCACTAAATTGGTATACAGCTTTTTCTTAAAATTTAAAACAAGGTAAGGGTTTGGTTGTGTGGGGGTGGGGAGAGCTAACGCTCTCCACCTCCCCACAGTGCCTACAGAGATGCATTAAAATGGTGCAGAAACGAGACAGACTCACCAGGCTGGTGAAAGGGCCTGCTGGGGGCACCCTGCTTTCCGGTCCAGGACTGCCCCAGCCCTGAGCCTCCTACTCCCCAGGTGCCCTTTACGGAGAGCAAGGGGGGCTGCAGCTCCCCCCTAATTGTACAGGAACATTGCTGACTGTTCACCTTCATCAGGGAGCAAGGGGAAAGTGCATAGTTTGCTGCATTCCTCACTCTGGCTGGGGAGCGCAGGTGCAGACAAACCTGGCCCTGCCCCAGCCGGGACCCATGCACCCCTCACCCAGCTGGGCCCCATGGAGTGGCAGCAGCCATGGCAGGGCACTTCTCACCTGGCCCCAACATCTGCAGTGAGGGATGGCTGGAGTAGTCATCTCTCCCTGGGGAAGCCTGCAGACTGAACCCCTCATCCTCAGCCCCACCCCAACACAATGAGTTAAATGAAGAAAAACCAAAAAGGAGCCAAAGACCTGAGCAGCACTGGGTAAATCTTCTAGTATTAGTTATAATACTATGTACCTGCCAGTTGGTGAAATTGGCAAAGCCATGACTATTGTATCCTGACCAATGGAGTCCACTAGAGATGAGGGAATGATATACTTCTTTACCGGAAACTCTTTTTACTTCATTCCTACTTCCCTAGTTGCCAAGCAGTTGTAACAGTAGTCATTAAATTCTGTCACATTTATTAACCCTTTGGTCCTGTGTGGGTTGGGATTTCCCATTTTACACTAATGCATTTTGCATTAGCACATCACCTTGGGAAAACCCAATTCCACGACTTCAAAGAGGTAAGGGGAGAGCAGTTAAGGCACTAGACTGAAAGATTCTTTTTCATGAATGGCTCACTTTGGTTTATGCTCAGAAGGTTTACAAAATGCATCTGTCAGGAGTGAAGCCATTCTCAAATTTGCTGACAGATGCCCATAACATTTACCCAGTGAGATTACAAGGGAACTTCCTCCTTCCAAAAACAAAAGCTGTCAGTAGCCCACAGGGCATGCACTAGTAATTAAGTAAGCAGGAGCCTGTGTAAGAGATGGAAAAATGCATGGAAAAGCCCTAAGTTGGCGTGCATAGTGCTTGGTGGTTGCTCAGTGGTTGTTTTGCAGCCTCATTCAATTGACAGGGAAGAGACTTTTGGTAGCTTTGGAGGAAGCCTGATTGAGTATGGGTACATCTAAACTGGGAAGGTTTGGTGACACAAGTGCTGTCATGCAAAAGTCACCTAAAATAAAAAACGGTCAAACCAGTTTTTCTGGCTCCCATTATCGACATTTCATGGACACGTTGCTAGCTCCCTGTCGACAGAGCAAAGACATGTGGGAAAGTATCGTAGCTCTGTGAGCTCTCTGTGCTGAGAAATGTCCAATCACTACAGTAGTCTCTCAAGCCTTCCCCCTGCAGCAGCAGTCTGCCTGCCACTATGTTCCTAGCAGGGCAGAACAGAAGCATTTCAATGTTTTGCTCTTTGTTTGTTCCCCAAATGGAGTAGCTCGCTCAGCTGTCAGATACTTCTCGGAGCTTTGAGAGGGGTTCATGCTTGCAGGGCAGTAGAGATCACAAAACACTGAGCAGAGCCATTAGGGCAGGCATTGTGGGACGGTAACAAACAGAATCTGTACTGGCTCTTTGTTGACAAAGGGAGGAGAAAAGACAGAGTTTTCTCATGGGGTGGAAGATTTTTGTCACCAAAACTGAGTGTTTTCCCAACAAAATTCATACTGCAGTGTAAAGACTCTCATTGTTTTGTCGCCAAAAGGCAGGTTTTGGTGACAAAATGTGCCAGTATAGACAAGTCCTTTGGCATAGGGAGGATGGAACTCAAGGTCTAGTTGGGTACGTCTAGACTACAGGCCTCTGTCGACGGAGGCATGTAGATTAGACAGATCGGCATAGGGAAATGAAGCCGCGATTTAAATAATCGCGGCTTCATTTAATTAAATGGCTGCCCGCTCTGCCGATCAGCTGTTTGTCGGCAGATTGGGGCAGTCTGGGCGTGCGCGTCGACAAGGAAGCCTTTGTCGATCGGGCGCAGGTAAACCTGATTTCACGAGGCATACCTGCGCCGGTCGACAAAGGCTTCCTTGTCGACCGCGGCACGTCCAGACTGTCCTGATCTGCTGACAAACAGCTGATTGGCAGAGCCGGGCAGCCATTTAAATTTAAATGAAGCCGCGATTATTTAAATCGCGGCTTCATTTCCCTATGCCGATCTGTCTAATCTACATGCCTTCGTTGACGGAGGCATGTAGTCTAGATGTACCCATCCTAGCTTTACCACTGATTTGCTGGATGAGTATCAGACTATTTCCTTAACATCTGTAAAATGGGAATCTCACAACTACCTCAAGAAGAAGAGCTCTATGTGAGTTTGAAAGCTTGCGCTCTCACAAATGGAAGCTGGTTCAATAAAAGATACCTCACTTACCTTGTTTCTCTAATATCCTGGGACCTACACAGTGACACCAATAGTACAAATCACCAAGATGATGTGAGCATTAGTTAGGGTTTTTGCAGCATGCTGAGAGTGTGAAGCCCAGAGTGATCTCATAGTATGATGCTAATCTGGAGCCTTACATTTCAGTAGCTGGCATAGTTGGCTGTTGAAAGGGAACAGTGCACAGTAATAAACGTCATGTGCTTTGCAATGGAAAAAAGGCAAGAGAAACCTTCCCTTTGACTGGAATATGATCTGTTGGGAAAGCATCTCTTAGTCACCTCCAGCAATGGGGCTCCTTCAGATGAGGGGGATTCTCAAGTTTCCTCTTTATGGTAAATTATAAATTTTGGTAGTTAGCCATGTATTCTTAACCAAATGGATATAGAGATATATATGGACCTGAAGCCCAACGGGCAGGGACGCAACATTCAGGTTCTTCACAGTTATCTTTTTTATTAAACTAGAGCAGTGATTCCCAAACTTTTCAGCATCATGCCCCCCTTTTTTATTTTTGAGACCCCACCAAAATAGCAGCAAAACTTGGGTGGGATTGACTGGTGTGTGTGTGGCTGGGTCGCCTCGCGCCCCCCCTGGAATTTCTTTGCGCCCCCCAGTTTGGGAACCCATGAACTCAGCAAACTGTTCAGTATGTTTTGGGATAGAAATACTTTCTTCTACAGAGCAGCGAGAGTGCAGCAAATTTTGAGCCCTGAGCAGAACCCCTTCCTCTGGTATTCTCAAAGGGACAGCATCCTTATGTACAATTCAGCACTACTCAATAAAGGCTTTTTCTCCATCTTTGTTGAAAAGTGCATAGCGTCTAACATCTGTACTGTTAATGACACATCAACTTTAAAGAAGCTGAGCTCCTAAATAATTAACATAACAAAATCATGGGGTTTAATTGTGCACCATTTAGGAAAGGAAACAAACACTTATAAAGGCTTTAGTGTTCTGGGAAAGAAATGGGGTAGTCTTAGCTTTCTGCTACATGGCAGATCTACCATATCAGTAGCTTGCTCTCGAATCTGAAACCCAGAAGTTTATCACATCGTATTACAATTTTAATTTTCCAGTTTACTGTACAATTTTAATGATAGGTGTCTTGGTTTTCAGTAATTTAAATTGGCTGGCTGGCTGAAAGAAAACCTCTGGCATGGAAATGATGGTCTGTGAATGCCCTGGTCAGCTTTCAAGGCAGCTGCACTATTTTTACATGGTTGCTGCAGTGTTTTCACAAATCTCCTTGAACACTTTTCGGTAATGGCAAAAATGAGCTTAATTCTGTTACTACACACAGAGAATGTTTAAAGGCACATAGATTTTCTAAATTCTTTCCTCCTTTGAAGACAAACATTTTTCATAGAGCCCTACTCTTGAGGCAGATCAGACCTAATTTGACCAAGGAGTAGAGAGATCCGTGAAGAATATTATTTAAAAACAAACAAACAACCCCCACCAAACACCACAGTTCTATTTGCTGAGAAATTATTTCCCAAGCTTTTGTGTTGCTTAACATTCGTAACAGAATTCTTTTAAAGGGACATTGTCAAGGCCAGATGGATTTTATTAAAAAGTACCTCTGATACAGATGGAAACATTTGATTTTACAAAATGAAGCCTGCATCACAGTTGTGTCCACCACGCCCAAATGTCAGGCACTCTGGCCTCTTGATCTATAGTCTTCAGCACAAACTTGTGTGATCTCAAATCCTACCTAGCCTCCAAAATAGGAATTGGTGTGGCTAGAGGACTATATTTAGAATAATTTTAAACTCCAGATGTGGCTAGCTGGAAACAGATTGTGTTGGTTCACAGCATGTAAAGCGATTTTTATCTGACCCTCTCAGTTCTCACATTCCTGAGGTATACATTCCAACCACAGCCTAAGAAACCCCCTAGGATCATAATAGGATAATTTGGGTCTCTGAGCATAAGTTGTAGAAAGTACAGTTCTTGGTGCATCATGTTACTTCATGTTATGACACTAATTATAACCCAGGTTAACAGACTCTCTTGTAAAGAGTCATCTGCAGTGTTCCTTAGCACTGAGTGCCTATTTAGAATAGTGAAGTTCACTCCTAGTACAGGGAAGCTACATGAATGTCCATGTTTAAGCCCAGTTTCTTGCCCAGTGAGAGGAAGGCATAGGTCAATGGAATATTCTTTCTAGAAGCAGATAATATTTAGCTCCTTTAATAATTATTTGGTATCTTCTCTCTCTTTCTCCTCCTGACCCCTTATTACCTCATTTTCAGGAAGTAATTTGTTGTTAATAAGGCTCTAAGAATCAATGCAGTTTCATGGAGTAGACTATTGCAAACCCTTGCACATTTCCACGAAGCCAACCGCGTTTAGCTTTTTTAGCTGGCTCATAGTGTGATGTAAAATATTCTGCACGGAAATCTAAGTTGTTCATCAATCATTCTCAACATGCTTGCCTTTCCTGTGCCTTCATGAATGGGATCTATATCATCATGAGCCTAGATATAGCCTTTCCCATAAACGTGCCCCTGAATGTGTCTATATTCTCCATGGGTTTTCTGAGGCGCTGACATTGATACATGGAACTGAGGCTTTTAGTCACATATTGGCTGAGAAGTACGGTTGATGCCAGTGGTTCTGGGACAGATGCTGTCTTCCTGAAGTGACAGTAACAATAAGCTTTCATGTTCACTGTCAGAGCTTTGGTTGCTCTCTTCTGACTCTGCTCCTGTTGTTTGCTTTTCTAGACACTGTTCTGAAGCTGTGGTTACTTCCAAATCGTATCTAACCACTACTTCCAGTCTTGGGTGTGAGTACTCCTCTTCCAGACCTTGGCATTGACTAGAGTAAAAGAGAGGTGATACTTGGGACACTTTGGAGTATGTAATTTACTGATTATGGGGAACTACTGGGCCTCTAAAGTAGGGATGTCAACATGTAGTCAACTACACCCCCTCTCCCTCCGCTGCCTCTGATAGCAAGGGTAGGGAGTGGGAGCTCATGCCTGTGAGGAGCTGGCTTTAAGCAGGGTCCCCACAAGTCCTGGATCTGCCCGCCCCTCCCCACCCCTGCGCTGCTGCCTCTGATAGGCAGCAGTGTGGAGAGTGAGGGGGATAGTCTGAAGCTCGACATGCACGGGGAGCTGGCTTACAAGCTTAAAAGTCAGTCGTCCCCCTCAGCACTAGTGCCACGGTGCCACCTCCGTGCCCCCCCCCCTGCACTGCTGCCTCTCTGAGGCAACAGCACACGGGGCGGGGACAGGGAAAGGTGCCGCGAAGCAGCCTCTGTCCACAGGGAACTCAGAGCCCGCTCCCCTATGGACAGGGTTGCTGCCACGGAACAACCTCTATCCGTGGGGAGCTTGGACCCCCCGTGAACAATGGCTGCAGCCATCCCACGGTGCTCTGTCTGTATCAGAGGTAGCAGCGCAGGGCAGCAGGTAGCTGGTCTGTGTGCGGAGCTGGATTTTAAACTGGATTCGCTGGCGGATCGGCTCCCACCTGGTCCCCTGTGGCAGGGGACGGGGGGGTGGGGGGGCTCCATGGCTGTCGGGTGGGGAGCATGCTGGCTGCTGACCCCACCTCCAAGGACTACTGAATAGTCATGTAGCTGATAAGATTTCATGCAGTTACACGACTATTCAATTACACGATATCTACCATCCCTACTCTACAGTTGTTAAAGTTAGTCTGTGGATCTCCTCAGACTTGTATTTATTCTATCCTGGGGTTCTTAGTTACTTCCAGAGTTCATTTTTCCTTCTTCAACCTCTGTGGTTGAGTGGTGATTATTGACGAGTAAAGAGACCGTAGATGGAAAACACTGAAACAAGTGTGAACTGCCCTTTGAGAGCGATTAGCTTCAATGGTAGGCGGCAGCAAACACTGAAGAAAATTTTAACTGCTTGATACATTTCTCCAGTAATTGAGCAAGGGTCCCTAAAACATTTTAGTGTGGCCCTTGAGAGTACAGCTTTGGCTTGTGTGAGGTTTTTCCTCTTCATTTGGACATTAAGCTCATTAGCATTACAAGGTCATGATGATACAAGTATGATACAGTCTCACCAATTTCCAGATGTAATTCAAAACAGAGTACAATATACATTGTCCATTTTGTTCACGTGGAACACCTTTCATTTACTGTAAAGTTGATGCTGCCATTGAAGTCTGTGATTTCAGACCAAACTGGATATTGAAATACACAGGTCAGTCCAAGGGACACCTGTGTTTTGATGTCTAAACAAGAGGGAGCAATTCTTTGGGCATGGAGAAAAGGAGATAATCTGTGTAGGGGGGAAAAAGGACTGTTCAAAATCTGCCATCCCAACTTCTGATGGATGTAAAACTACTCTTTGATCCCCAAATTAAATGTGATGGATTTCAACTGATGCCAGATGTCTTGACACATCTAGAGTTCACTCTTCCAGCATTTTTATATAAACTTTGTAACTTTGTTTGAAGAAAAGGGATTCCTTGATAGCTAAGCCTTTGGAATCCTTTCTCTGTAAATGTGAAGGCACTCTGTATTGTGGGCTCTGGGGTGATCTCCGCGCTGTCATTTCATCTGTCATAGCTTGCTATTTGATTCAGCCCCTTTGCCAAACTAGTTACATTTTTTTAGAACCAATTTTGTCATGTCCAAGAGAATTACTGCAGTAGCAGCTGTAAGGCAGAACTCTGCCCCCTCACTGCTTCTTCCCCCGTTATCTCCCCCCCCTTGCTTACTAATGGCCAGGTTAAAACACTGTTCAGTGTGTTTCTGTTGGTGTCCTGTTGAATATGATCACTGCTGCGTTTATAATTCCAAAACCATCCGGTTGCGCCTGACAGACCTTTTGTCAAGCACTTTGAGTTCAGTTCTGCATCTTCATCTTCTCATCAGATGTGCTCGGAGGGCCCTCCTTTGCCAAACTGCTGCCCCTCCATTTCTTCACGTATTGATGTCTTTGTGCTTGTAATTGTAATAGTCAGTATTTGGTTGGTAAATGCAAGCAGACTGTTTCACCTTTATTAGGTGTTGCAGCCCTTTGCCTTTGTTCTCAGGCATACTCACTTGAGAACTTCCTCCCTTGGCTTTACACTAAGAAATTAAGAGCAGTTGTATAGCTCTGTCCATTGAGAAGGGACAGGAGACCACATGACTCTGCAGGAGTTTATGGAGCCCTCCCACTTAATTTCACAGACGGTAGATGAATATAGTAGAAAATGCAAAAAATGTTTTGTAATCTTAATGCTTGAAGTTTCAGAGCCTCTCATTCCAAAGTGCTAAATCCCGGCAAGGAGAGATACATGGAAAGAAACATTTATACTTGCTGGTTCAAAGCACAGTGAGGAACTGCCTGAGCTCCAAAGGAGTCTTGAAATGAAAAGCTGGGGGCATGAGAACCGGCTTGATGAGAACTAAGGGCTCTATTCATCGCATGGGAGCAATGGCCTTCTACCTCATGGAAACCGCAGGGGATCTACCTGGGAATACCCTTTGCACTTCCCTAAACGGCTCTGCATAAACCTGACCAGGGTGCAGAAGCTTTTCCTCTTCTATTCTGAGTCTGGGACACAGGGATCTGAGAGAAGAAAGTGCAGGCTCTAGGAAGTGCCTCTGCCGTCTCTGGGTTTTGTTGTTAAATTAATCTAGCTCTAGCACCAGGTAGACATGTGAGTGAAATATCCAACTGGCCAAGGATCCTGAGGTGCTGAGGCAAGGACTTGGGTTAGAAGCTGGAAATCCTTGATCTAGAAAAGTGGAGGTTACCGATCCACCCGTAAAACATTGGCGTTGATTCTCTGAAATCATCCCTCATGCACTTCAGTCGACTTTACTGTTACAGAAATCTCTACCCATTCAAATTCAGGTTAAGGGAAGACATGTCCTTAAACTGATTAGGGAAATCAAAGTTTTACACAGATTCTTAATTCTGTGCATGTGGTGTATATAAAGCTCCAGCATTCACCACCTAAACAAATAAATTGTATTTAGCATATCTATATTCAGGTACTGTAGATGTGGATTTTTATGCAAAGAAGGTGTGCTCTTCCTATTCAGCAGTCTGGCTTCAGACTGCTTTTAGAAACAGGTATATAAGAAAGGGCAGTCAATTTATTTGGCGTGTTTTACATAAAAATCACAAGTAAAACACACTATTTCTCTGCCAGATATTGAAATTTTGTTTTGTTTGTGTTTGTTTTTTGGTTTTTTTTTGGGGGGGGGGGCGGATTTTTCACAGCTTGTTCATGCATAAGGCAGTGTGTTTCCTTTTTTGGAGGAAAAGGCAGAGGTGCTAGTCAGAAGTTACGACATGGTATTCCAAACTGTAATGCTGAAGTCTCTCTGCATTAGTTTTATTTAGATGAATTCGCAGTGCAGTTTCCTTGGACTTCTTTTGAAAGCATTTAGAGTGATCACAAAGAATCCCCAAAAGGATGAGAGATTTGGCAAACTCAAACTTCAGTTTTCCATGTGTGATGTCCCGATTTGATATTAGCACACTAACAAAAGACCCTTGAAATTGTTACCTCAAGATGCCTTTTCATATATTAGCTTAACTAAAAAAGTAAAAATGTTCTATCCTAACTCCGCATTGTTACAGTTTTCTGACTTCATGTTATCAGAGATGTATTCAAGTCCATTGCTCTATCTTTTGTGAAGCACTCTGCCGCTCCGTTTCTAAAGCCAGTTCAGCTGTTGGGGGAAGAGCCATGTTTGGTAGTGAATTCGGGGTTCTTTGTGCCAGTGAAGACGAGGTTTGCTAAAGCTGGTTATATCTCGTCACACTGGGTGAGAAATGGAAATTTATTCTCAAATTGGCACTGAAATGATTTTCAAGATACAGTGGTGAGTGATGGCCAACTTCTTTAAATGTATTTGTATTGGCATTCAGTTATACACATTGTAGATGCTACATAAGAAAAAGATATTTGACTACCTGTTATGAGCCAAGTTCTTTAAAATCTGGGGTCAAGTCTCCTATTTGACAGAGCTTCAGGGATTACAAGCTTAAACTACAGAACTTTAAGTGAAATCTCATGGGATACTGTGATTAAACAAACTGTGCACCATGGAAGATCAATTGGGCATTCATCAAAAGAAAGTTAGAACAAAACTGGAGGTAATATTCAGGGGGAAGAAATCCACAAAGCAAGGGAAGGAATGGATTCAGGTGGCCTCTTTAAAATGAGAGACGCATTGAGCATAGGCCCATTTTTGAATGAATTAGGCTCTGATGTACAGACAAAACTTGAATCCCTGTATTGCAGAAATCAAGAAATAAAGGCTTATGTTCAAAGAAGGTTGTTGGCTGATTTGTGGTAGGAAAGCCTGCATCTCATCAACATGCACAGATGTTGCTATGGAGATGTGTGTATGTATTTAAGCTTGCAAGTGTGAGAATGTGTCGATATAATAGACTGAGAGTCTATAACTGTAGAAGAGAGAATAATAATGTATTGAGTTCCACAAAGTGTAGGGGAAGACATTAGAACTCACAAATGGCTGAGTTGGGAATTTAGCATGCAAGTAATTCCCAAATGAGCCACGAAAGGGATCACATGGTTTTTCAATTTCATTTTGTAAGTGAGAATGCAAGAAGCATCAAACGTGTTGTTTGACCTGACGTTATATAAAACTTCATAACTACCTGACCATAGCATACATAGATAGGCTCCACTTTCTGCTGAAAAACAGGATTATTTTGAAGGTCTGTAGTTAGATCATTTTAAATTCCATTTGCCAAACCTGATATATACAAGTTCCTAGCCTGGATTATTTTTTTTTAAAGTAATCATTTTATGTCTTCAATTGTTGTTTTATTACATAGATGGAAATGTTGTTTTTATGGCTCCATATGCTTCCTTGATATTTAAAATGGCATAATATTTATATAGAGAGAGCAATAGAACTGTAAGGTGACTTACAAGCAGATGAAATGACAAGGCTCTTCTCTCTTGCAATTTACATTCTAATTAGGTGAACACAAGTAAGCCCAGGTTTGGGATGGTTAGGGGTAAGTCTGTCTAGGAAGAGGAATATTGTTAAATACCATGAGAGAATTGCTTTGGGGCATGGATGGAGGGGAGTAGTTTCATATTTATTGGAAACTTTCTTCTATACATTAAACAAATCTTAAAATAACAGATCATTAGTAAAATGCAATGTAACTTGCTATTTTTAAATTATAGTATTTGAAAATCATTTCCTTGTACATACCTGCTAAGTCTAAAGTTTAGGGCCCTATTATTTCTTCTAATGAGCTGATAGCATTAGAAATACCTGAAGTCAGGTAAGGAGTGCACGTTTCTCCTCTGCCTTGAGATATCTGATGCCATAGCTCTTGCATGAGAGAGTCGTGGCAGATATATAATGCATCCCCCATCTGTTTGCATTAACAATATCTTCTTTGTGATTTTAAAACTACAATTCTTTTCTGTTAATCATTTAATATTGTAAACACTACTATTGTTCAGAATGGCTATTGAGGATGAGCCTTGGTACAAGAAACACACAAGTGAGTAGGATCTTCTGGGAGAAGGAACTTTGCCCACAGCTTTGACTCATCGGGCTTTTTGGATCTTGGTAGTGATTTATGACTGCAGGAACTAAGGACCAGGTTTTCTACATTTTGAATTGATGAACATTGTTTCCAGAGGCCTGCGAACCCAAATACTTGTCTGATGTAGATCTATACTGCAAAAGAACATCCATCGGAGTCGCTCTGAGCTGAGGTCAGCTGATTTGGGCACATGCTCTGGTCCTGAAAATAGCAGTGTAGATGTTCAAGTTCCGGCAGGTGGAGAGGTTGCATCTCAAAGCCCAATGCCAGCTCAAGCCTGAACACCTGCACTGATATTTTTAGCCCCGCAGTATGCGCCTTCATCAGTTGACCCAGTCTCTCAGACACGCTGCTGTCTGTATTTTATTTGTGGATACAATCTCAAATGGCACTGGCAAAGGAAATACTTGGCTTGATTCTACTCTCTCTTACATTGGTGTAAATCAGGAATAAATTAATCATATATTAATTTGCTCAACAAGAGACTCCAGTTTACTAGAAAGATATGGTAAAATACTTAGGGACTGTTTACATTTTTAAAGATACCTATTTTGAGCTACGCTGGTTAGCCCTGGTGTCGTGGGAGTGTTTTGTGAGCTTACTCTTAATCTTACTGTTTTGATTCTTTTTAATTAATTCATAGAGTTCTAGATCTTTCAGTTTTGACAAAGGATTGAATACTCCTGATTGCATAATTCAGTATCACACAAACATCTGAAGAAGTGGGCTGTGCCCACGAAAGCTCATGATCCCATCGACATGTTTTGTTAGTCTATAAAGTGCTGCCAGACCATTTGTTGTTTTTTCTTTACAGACTAACTTGTCTACCCCAGAAAGCTATTAGTTTGGAGTTAGTTGTTCCTTCCAGGCAGGTATTCATTACAATTAATGGTTAATAAAACCTGACTTGGAAGGATTTACCAAGTGACAGTGGTGACTTGAATCCTCTTTTCCTTCCAGTGTGTGTTCTTGTGCCCAACCATTACACCTGGCTTTGGGAGTACCTGGTACAGGGGAGATAGCCGCAGTGATTTAGAAGATTGCATGCTTTAGCTCCTGCCTCTCCTCCATTCTAATGAGCACTTAAAAAATCAAAAGAAGTTCTGATAGTGGAATCTTCACATTTCACAGGGAAGTATATTATAAAAAACCTCCAGTTTGTTACCAGTGCTCATAACTGAAAAAGAAACAGCTGTTTTTTGTTGAGGAAAAACAAATCTCTTGTTATCTTTTGGTACCTTTTCTCTTTGGAGGAAGAAAGAGATTATATAAAAATGATTTGCCTTGTTTCTTACAAAACACTTTGCAATAACTTAGTGCATTTATTTACTTGAATTTTTTGGGTAATTTCATTTTTCTGAAATGGTTGCTTTCCTGTAAGTGGAAGCAGGTCACTGTAATATAACATAATCTGTTGTCTTATACGTTCACTGGAGGCAACCCATTGTATGCTAGTGAAGATGAAAGTGAAGATGAAATGTGCTGGCAATGAGCACTTTGCTGTTTTATATGGAATGAAAGCACTGTGTACTGAAGTCATGGAACATGATGCTTTAATCACTTACCTTAAATAGGGTTTTAAAATAGATAATCATACAAAATCTGAAATTGTTTGCTTAGATGAATTAATAGAGAGGGCATAAGCCTAATGAGGAAGTTTGGAATGCCTTTCTCCAATATCTGTGCAATATGCCAACTGATGTTGTCAGATGTAGGTGCTGAAATTTCATTTCTAGAACTTCCTGTATGAGAGAATCCCTGATGAAATTTTTAACGATTCACTAATCTACATCAAACTCCATTTTCAGTGTGATGTCATGACTCCTCACATGGATGATCTGTTTGTGTGCTGTCCCAGTTGGAAAGTTTATCTAGCAAGGTTTTATGTTCTCGTGGCAGTGGGGGGCATCACTCTTGCCACATCCGAATTCAGGTGTGGTAAATAGGAAGCATTTCTTGATGATAAACAGCATGTTTGGACTCATAGAATCATAGAATACTAGGACTGGAAGGGACCTCGAGAGGTCATCGAGTCCAGTCCCCTGCCCCCATGGCAGGACCAAATACTGTCTAGGCCATCCCTGATAGACATTTATCTAAGCTACTCTTAAATATCTAACCCTAACCCAACCTCATGTTGATTTCATGCCATATTTAGGCAGAAGGATGTGTTCTGTAGGCTCAGAGGTCTGTAGCGCCTCTTCACGAAGCCCCGTGGTAATCCCCTTTGAGACGTTTGTGCTGTTTACAGGCTCAGAGACCAGAAATCTTGGAGTTTTTCAGTCCAGGTTTAGCGAGTGCTCAGCACGGTTGCTGACCCACTGGGTTCGCTGATGTTGTGTGTGTGCAAGTACTTCAGCTTTATTTGTGACTGGTGGGAGCCGTTACACTTCATCCCAATAAAAGTTAAGCTTGGCCATTTGTAAGAAGATAAAGTGTTGGCTTGAGCGTGTTTGCCTAATGACAGATTTTAAATTCTTATTACTATTGCTATCCTTTACATTATTAGAGCATACTAAATCCTGGAGGTTTAAGTCTTGTCCAATTAGTTAACTAAGACCTGTACGTAGCATAGCTTCAGCCAGTAAGGCATATGGAATTATTTGCAGTTTTTAGCTTGAAAGAGTCATTCATTGAGGAACAGCTTAAAAAAAGCTGCTGACACATTTATGTTCTGCATCTTTCTTTCCTTTTGCTTTAATTCAGTCTTTGAAATGAAGTCTCCATTTCAGCCGTATGATAAGTCTGAAAGAGAAATGAAGAAAAAAATTCTATTAACCCTCAGAGCAATTGTATACAAAAGGCGTAATTTTAAAGGTAATTACTAAATGCATACATACATTTGAAATACAACACAATGAGTATTGTGGACATTAATGTGCCCAATCTCTAGGGTTATAGAAAGTTCAGTAAACGTTTTAATTGTGTGTTTATTCAGTACATGCATTATAAATCCACAAGTGTACATAATTGTGTTTATTTCTCTGTATCATTTGCTATAATTGTAAGGAAATTGTAGGTGGACAAAAGTTATAGAATGTAAAAGCTACAGCTCCTGAAATGCATTAGAGAAATCAACCTGAGATGGTTATTCTATTTCACGCCATTTTTAAAATGTGTATATAAATATCTAAGAGCCATGCTGAGACATCAGCTTTATTTGCAAACACTATTGTTTAAGCATATCTGTGAACAGAGTTTGGCCATAACAATACTGTGAATTCAAATGGGAGATATAGGTACACACATCCATACACACCCAACATTTACTGTGTGTTCTTGAATTCAGTCCTGTGCTAGTTAAGTTTGGTATGCAAGGCAACTTGAGGGCAGGAGATTTCCCCTAGGAGACTGTTTTAGTTCCCAAGATGAATGTTTGCTTGTTTACTATACTAATAATTAGGTTTCTTTCAACTCTTTGTGCAAGTTCTCTGGTAGAAGAGAAGATGTACTTCTCTTCATAGCTTCATTGCTGCTAACATATAATGCTCATTTTCTCCACAGAAAACTCAGCTCAGACATGTTATCTCTTACTTTTGGAGTGAGGGAGAGGATAGAGGTATTGGAATGAGAGTGTGAAAAGTGTGTACCTACCATTTCCAATAGGCTATAGATGAAAAATTCTCTTGCTTTACCTCCACAAGCTACCTTAATATTCTTCTTCTCTGGGGTGCAGTCAGAAAATACATGCTTAACTCTGTTGCTATGATAAATAGAGCCGTTTCCCTCCACATAAGATATACAAGTAGAGTACAGTAATATGTTGCAAAAGATAAGAATTGAAGTTGGCTACTATATAGCATTTTTATCTGTGAGACAGTTAATGTTGGGTGATATCTTCTGTTTAAAATGTGACTATTGAAACGAAACTTCTGAGCTGTGGCTTTGCACTCATACAAATTGCTGCTGTAGAGTTAGGCTACAAAATACTTCTGGGTAGTGCAAAATAATTTCCACTTTTAGACAGATGTTAAGCTCACATGTGCTACATGCAGCCATTGCGGGGTGATGTTTTTTTGGTTTGGGATTTTTGCTGGGCATACTGTAGTTTGTTTATTTCTACAAACAGATTTGAACTTGTGGCTTTGCTGTTGCCTGGATGATTTTGTATGGCATTATTGTTTTCCCACTAGTGTTCTTTAAACATAAAACATGTTTGTGTTAAAAGCTGCAGTACAATGAAGTTGTCTTATAAGGTTCTGACTGACCCTAATCATTATGAGACATGTAACTAATGGTGTTTTCTATTTTCAAGGAGTGCACTAAAAAGGTGATGACATATGAGTTACTGAATAAGGTACTGTGCAACGTGTGTAGCAGAGTTTGTGCAGACCTTATATAGTGTAAAAAGCAGTTTTCCTGTGCCCTTATTTGCTTATTTTTTTTATACAAATAAGCATACTTCCTTCAGACTTGCCTGTCTCCAGCTTTGTGGCTGGGTTGCATGCTGAGATATTTCTGCAGAAGAGAAAAGCAAAGTGTGTGTATTGGGGGAAGGGGACATCTCCCTGCTAAACTGGAGGGAGTCTAATTTAATTTTGGTGATTTGTGGGAAGTATTGTCATTTAAAAATACAAAGGACATCTTGGTGAGAGACTTGTAAACAGAGACGGAATGTAGCCCTGGAAAAAAACAATGTCAGGTTCAACAGCAACATTTCCTTAGTGCTTATTTTGTTTATCTTCCAGTAATGTTCTGATTTATGCTCACTGGAGTCTTTGAACTTCAACTGTCTTGAACAATCTCTAGTCTATTACTTATTTTAATGTTGTTTGAAACAGGGTCACTTTTTTGCTGTGGTGCTCTGGGCAATTTCACTGCAGTGCGCTTCCCTTCCTTTGTTTAACCTGTGACCTGTGAAAACAAGAGTTAATCAAAAGTTCTAAGGTAGCTAAGAGGAAGGGGAAGTGTTCGGTTACAAATTAAATATGAGCAAGTCATAAGCCATAAATCCTCAGTAGTGCTACCAGTTGTGCTACTTAAGTCACATGTGGTACAGAGTGTTTTGGTTATAAATTCAACCTCTGTGTCCATAGGTATTTTTGTTTGATTGTTTTAAAGGCTGTGTTGCACTTTGGCTTTCTCCAAGGTAAAAATCCACATCGTATGCTTTCAGCTGGCATCTGAAAACATGCCTTCTTCTTCTTTACCTCTTTTTTTTTTTGGGTGGGGGGGTGTTATTTTCCTTCTTAAGTATCTTGTCATTACTCAATGAATGGAGGCAGACAAATCCGTTCTCCTCACAGAAGTAAACTTATGCAGTAGAAGGCCAGGAAAAACTATGGAAACAAATAGAATAAATGAGTTTGAGGAAGTTGGACACTGAGCATTAAAGAAAAGGTTTTCAATGGTATACTGACAAAAAGAGCAAAGCGAGGGCTGAAATGAACTTTCAGGAGACATTTTATCTAGGGATGTAAAATCTTGTTTAGTTGGCTAATCGATTAAATATATTGTTTAATCAGTTCACTGACTAAAGGGGACCAAGCGGGAGGGCTGGAGCGCCTCCCCACTCCACCTCAGGCAAAGGCTGCACCCGCCGGGACACCGGAGCAGCCTCTGCCTGTGGGGCGCCCAGGTCTGCTGTGTGAGTCTGCCCTGGAGCAGTGCCTGTCCGCAGCACCCCCCACCCGCACCCCGCAGAGCTGGAGCAGCTCCCTGCTTGCGGCAGGTGGGAGCTGCTCTAGTTCCATCGTTTAACTTTAAGCATAGCTAACTGGGTAGCTGGTTAACTTGCACATCCCTATTTTTAATATTGATGTTTACTGTGACTGTGAAGAAACCACAGCTTTGTCACAGTAGCCCTTAAGTTTAAAAGAAAACTGTATGTAAGAGTGGCTAATTACCCTACATCTGTTCTTAAAGGTAAGAATGAAAAAAGGCCATACCGTGAGCCTCAAGTTACAGTTTTTGATCGTGCACGTTTTTTCACTCACCATTTCCTCTCAGTGGCTATCAGAAGTGCTGTATAGTCAAGCATTATAGCATCTGTGCATGTACTTATCTATCTGATATGGAATGTATAAAGGGATGATGTAAAAATCTAACCCAATGAACTTAAATGGTCACAGTTCAGTCACAAGCAAACCACCAGTGACTCCCCTTACTCTTCTCGTTCTAGTGGAGTACCAGAATCAGAAGGAGAGAGATGGGTGGTTGATTTATGTCTATACTAGACATAATAAATTGACCACCACTGGCTCAATCACTGTCACATCAATGTGGCCTGTAATCCTTAAATGATTACAGTTAGACCCCTCTTCTCCAGCATATATGATGTAAACCATTCCACCATGTAATCTGTTTTCTCCCACAAGAAGGATGGTCCTTGCAGAGTATTTTGAGTGTCAAATAGTTTTATGGTGTATGTAGAGCATATGACATTTTATTGGGACTGCTTTTTGTATTCTTCTACTTGTAAAGCCAAGCTCCCTTAGTGCCATGAATCCAACAACAAACATGTATGAGGAGAGGAAAAAATAAACATCAGTGTATTTAAAGAAGCCTGAAAACACCAAGGTACTACTGCAGCACGAAAACTTGTGATGACCTTTCCCTTTAAATGTTTGAGCACTCCTCTGTCCCCAGTGCAAAGCTTCACTTGCATGTTACTTTAAATTTTGCAGCTAAAATAATATAGTGAGCAGGAGAGATCTGTTTCTGTCCATTCCCTTTGTGACTGTCTATCTTCTCTGCTGGGTCCAGAAAAATAACAGTTGTGATGCAGGATTTATATTCATGTGTCTCCAGTGCTCGCAATGCAAGAAGAAGAAAAAGTAGGCCAGTACCATGCGAGAGGGGATAAAGTTTGCCTGGTCCTAGAGGCACAAAGTGACAGATTGCTGTTCTTGCTCCTGGGACAGTGGGAACCAACCAGCTAGACTAGAGAGAAAAAAGTAAGCAAATAAAGCTAGAAGAAAGGATAAGAGTTCTGCCAGAATTGTTCAAACAGAGCAATGAAATGGAAATGAGCAAACATCTTTGACCACATGCAAGCAGGTGGACAGGCAAACACGGAGTCTGCACTGAGGTTCTTTAGCCAGGAGAGGGAGGCCAAGTGTAGCCTAAGGCAGAATTCTGCATTTTCCAGTGCAAGCACACGGCCAGCAGAGGGTGAGCCAGAGCAGATGGTACACCGTTTTCTTTAATAATAATAATAATTTAAAAAACGGAAACAAGAATTTCCATTTGGGAGGTACAACTAGGAGGCAGCACAAATAGAATGAGATGCTCTTCACATTATCTTCAGAATTGGGAAGATTCATACTCATTTGTATTGTTGGTATTTTAGGTTACTGTTTTTTTCGGTTTTTTTATACTGAAGCATTGAATTCCGTCATCAGGTGCTTCTTTGCAAAGAGACTCGGTGCAACAATACTGATGGACTATTATGCCGACCATGATGAAGTTTTTATCAGCCCAAAAGAACCTCTGTCTCAATTTGATTGATAGGTTGCCCCTCACTCACACACAATCAATAAATAACCTGCTATGAATGGTATATTTTCTCTTGTGAAAGGAATGGTGTGACAAGTTACTGCGTTGGGTCATAAGAAAGGTAAAGTGCGGTATTACATGGCAGCAGATTCAGCATGATTCTGGTTCAGCCCAGTCCCTGCCAATTGGTTGCATTCGCTCTATCCTTGGACACATGTTCATGTGGACTTCGCTGGACCTTTAGAAGGTTATATGGTTTTGGTCGTAGTCAACACCCATTTAAAATGGCCACAAGTTTTCAGAATGACTCTTGCTATCCCTGCCAAGACATTTGAACATTATCATACCTTGTTTAGCCAGTTTGGTTTACTGTTACAGTTAATGAGTGATACTAGCTCTCCATTCTCTTGTCAAGAATTTGAGAGGTTCTTAACTTCACATGGAATTCAGCTCATATTTTCTGCTTCATACCATCCTGCTAGAAGTAGATTAGTGGAGCACTTTGTACAGCACTTAAATATGTCTTAAGAGCTAATGAGTCTATTGGGAATCATCAGTAGAAACTGGACAATTTCTTCCTTATCTACAGAAACATACCACATGCTACTACCAGGGACTCACCTGCAACTCTACTCTTGAAAAGATCTTTGCTTACCTGTTGGGACCTGTTACATCCTAATATTGCCTCACATATAGCCAAATCCAATCTCCAGTTTGCAGATTGAGTGATGTAATGTCCTGACCCTTTAAATATTTGGGTACTCACCAGTCTCCCGTGCAAAGCCTGATACTCATGTTAGTTTCAGTTTTGCAGTTGGAACATAAAACAATAATGGCAGACAGCTTTTTTCTGTCGGCTCCCTCTGTGACTATTTCCTTTTCTCCTGCATCTAGAAATATAGCACAATTAGTTTTTATTCATGAAAAGGACACTAGATGAAGTTTTCATGTGCCCCTTAGGTAAGTTGAACATCTATTGTACCAATTCAGAGTTTTCTTTTTTTAGTCTTGAAGGGTCATGAGGTTTTCAACCTTAAACTTGTCACTGGTGAATCACACATGTGAACCTTATACCAGTGTGTTTTTAGGGATAGAAGAGGTGGCAAAATTGACTGTTTGGGAGCAAGAGCTAAAAATGTTATGGGATATTAAATGTTATTAAATGGCTGTCCTGAGGGAAGAATCCCTAATGGAGGCAGGCAAAGGCTGTGCTGAGAGAGATGGGTTAGTGAGTAGACTACAGGAGAGGCATTCAAAGGTGCATAATCAGATTGTTTCTATGACCTGGCTTTGCAGTCCATCACGTATCACATCACTCTGTCTGTACTGGATGGCTACGGCTACACTGTAGCTGTCTTCCGGAAAAGCTTACGCAAATGAAATGCGGTGCGGAATATTGTTGTGCTTCATTTTGCATAATTAATTAGGAGCCGCTTTTTGTGCAAGAGGCTTTTGCACAAAAAGGAGCTGTGCAGACGGCTCCTTTTTGCGCAAATCCCCCCTCTTGCGCAAGAGCCGTTCTTCCTCATTTTTTCAGGAAGAATGGCTCTTGTGCAAGAGGGGGGTTTTGTGCAAAAAGGAGCCGTCTACACAGCTCTTTTGCGCAAAAGCGGCTGCTAATTAATTATGCAAATGAAGCGCGGCGATATTCCACGCCGCGCTTCATTTGCATAAGCTTTTCTGGAAGACGGTTACAGTGTAGCCGTAGCCATAGAGGACAAAGCCACTTTGTTTATTTTCAAGGTGCCTAACCATTGCTCTGGGTGTTTTAAAATGCACAATATAAAAATTACAACGGGAGTGAATTGTCTCTAAGGATACGTCTACGCTTGCTCCCCAGTTCAAACTAGGGGTGCAAATGTAGGCGACCGGAATTGCTAATGAAGCGGGGATTTAAATATCCTGCGCTTCATTAGCATGATCTCACTGGCGCGTTACTCCGTTCAACAGCTGTTTCAAAAGTGAAGGTGCGCGCTGCGACGCCTTAGTTCGAACCATACCCTTTGGTTCGAACTAACGTTGCTCTACTCAGAAGGGTTGTGTGGTTCGAAGGGATGTGGTTCGAACTAACGCGTCCTGGTGCGCACTTTCACTTTCGAAACAGCTGTTGAGCAGAGTAACGCGCCGGCGAGATCATGCTAATGAGTTGACGCGCGGGATATTTAAATCCCCGCTTCATTAGCAGTTTCGGTCGCCTACATTTGCATCCCTAGTTTGAACTGGGGAGCAAGTGTAGACATAGCCTAACACTTTTTGCTGTTCACAATAACACTAAATGTGAATGTAAACAACCATCAGCTCATATTCTTAGTTCTACTTCCTTCTTCAGTCTCCCGAAAGGAGAAAGCTGAGTTTTACAGTGCATCTGGAAAATTGCAAACTTGGTTAGTGTCTAAGGTATTTTATGGAGAGCGATGTAAAAATGTTAGAAATGGGTTTGTATGTGAAAATCTCTCTAAATATGTCTGTCAATTGAAAGAGAATTCCAAAGGTGCTGCTGTGTCTTCCTTTAAACTACGTAGGAAGAAGGATAATCCAGTAATTGGGGCACTAACATGGGAATCTGGAGGCTTGGGTTTAGTTCTGTGCTCTGCTGGACTTCCTTGGTGACCTTGTGCACGTCTCTTAATCCCTCTGTCTCACTTCACCATCTGTAGCGTAGAATAATAGCACTGCCCTGCCTCACAGGATTACCATGAGGATAAACACATTAAAGCAGTGAAGTGTTCAGATTCTGGGGTAGTTAAATTTACTGATTGTAAGGCCAGAAAGGACCACCAGCTCCCCTAGTGCAGCATTTCTCCAAATGGGCCACGGTCCCGTTTTGGGAAAGCTGCTACTGGGCCCATGCTGCTTTATTTACCTTAAAGCTCCATAGCCACGGAGCCTCACAATTCCCATTGGCTCCACTTCACCGTTTCCAGCAAAGGGGAGCCAAGGGAAGCATCATGGCCCAGGCCACTGCTTCCCAGAGCTCCCCTTAGCTGGAAATGGAGAACTGGAGCCAGTGGGAGCCCTGAGGTAAACAAAGTGATGCAGGCCCACTAGCAGCTTTCCTAAAGCAGGCCCATGGCCTGCTGATCTAGTGTGAGCTTTTGTATCATGGGTAACCAACCCCATTTAGCACCTGCATCCTAAACCCAGCAACCATGATTATACAAAAGTGTTACAGCCCACAGGCGATGAGGCTGTTGGGTACCACAGGCAAAGAGTAGGAGGGACTGAGGAGCAGCAGTGCCCAAGTCCCCACAAATGGAAGGGAAATGATTGCGTTATACCCAGATAAAGCTGGCAAGGGACCCACACTTACATGCTACAAAGTGAGGTGCAGATCACTTCCAGTCTGACCTGGGGCCTTCCTGAGGCCCCATATAGTGTGATCATAGTTAGCATAGTAAGAATCCGCTAGCCAAGCAACTGGGAGAGAGACCTAGGAGAACCTAAGACACACTACATTAGTATTTCCCCCCCAAATATTATGCAATAAAAGATGCTCTCAGGGTAACACAGAAAACACAAGGGAATTCCATTACATTTTCTGTGGAGGTGCCATTCTCCAAGGGCATTATGTTACCAGTACTGCCTCTTACCCTTCTCTGTGATCACTGGTACAATGTATCAGTCCTTTCCTGATGAGGAAACTCCTTGAGTCATACATAATTTAAGATTAAAGAGCAAATGTAATCCTCTTCAAATTAGAATGATTAAACAGTGATTGAGAATAATAAGCTTGTTTCCAAAACTGAGAATCTGGAAATGTAGGTTTATATACTTGTGGGAGAATGCTGTTACAGCTAATGCTGAATTATACAGTGATTTTAATTGAAGTTAATATATGAGACTAATGGGCAGACAAGCATATGAAAGAAATGTGCTGATGTCACAACTTCTGTCCCTGCCCCACTCATATCTGCAGTGCCATATTATGGTTATGTTTAAGACAGATGCTCTTGGATGTGTGTGCATATGTTGTTTCCTTTCTTATATCATTGCTCTTATTCCTTAGTTTTATTACTGTCAGGTAGAGTCATCTCTGATTTTTACCCAAACCCTTACCCTTTTAACGAAGAACCCACCTATCCCAGTTTTCTTAGATCCCACTTTGGCAACTTTTGCCTTTCTGAATGCAAAATACAGGGAGTGGAAGAAGCCTGTAGAAATTTCCTTTCCTTCCCTGCAGATCTGCCTGGTGCACTGAAGAAGGACCGTGTCTCAAGACAGCTGCTGTAGGCTAGAAGCCTGCTACATTTATACCCAGATGAAAGGGGCAGTGCAGAGTCTCACGGGGATTCTCCATTGGCTACGTAAAGCTTGGTTAGAAAGCAAGGAGTCAGTCTGTGACGGCTTAGCAAACAGAGCACAGGTCCCCAAAGGCATTCTCTTGTATGCTTAATACTGCATCTCATGGAAAACCGTAGTCTAAACATCTAGACCTTTTATAGATGTGTTGGTTTGGCAAAGCCCTTCTATGTTGCCTGTAATTCTGTTTGCTAATAAATCTGTCTGAAACAGCAAAGTTACTGAATTCTGGATACTTTTGTATAATTCGTCCACTCACATTCCCCACCCTTCCCCAAGATGCTTATGTATTTCCCTAGTAGCCATGGTGCCTCACTTTCCTTGTGCTGTTGCCAGTCTTTTAGTATGAAACATGAACACATTTCATCATCACTCAAACTGTGAAGCTAATTTTCAAACTGTAATGTTGTTTAAAATCATAAATACGGAACTGGATCAGTTTCACTGACCGTTACTTGAGAGAGGCAGGATAAAATAGCAAAGGAAAGCAATGAGCCAGGATAATAAAACATGTCCAATAAAAGAGATGAATGAGCAAGTGCAATAGAAATGGCAGCATGCCTCCCTTCACCCCAAACTGTGTGCAGAGTGACCGTCCGTTCAGACATTTTAGCAATGTGTAAATATTTATCTGCACTTCCTTGTGTAGAGAAACTATTTCCTAGCTGCTGTCTGACGGCGTTAAAATGGAATTTGGATCCAATGTCCTTGCAGGCAACTGAATAAAACCTATAGAGTTGGCATGTTTGGCTTAATGAAGCAATACAGGAAACTCTGTTGGCTCTGTAGCAAGATAAGGTTCAGCTGTGAACTCTGGCCTCCCAACAGGGGAAAACAGTGGCTCTTTGAAGAGGCTTACAACCCGACTTCGGTTTCAAAACCTCAACACTGCCATCAGTAGATAAGCATCAGTCAGTGCAAAAAGGTACATTGAAGCTGTTCTGTCACATCCAGCCGTAAACTATAGACCAAAAGGACTCAAACTTCAATACTAGCTGATTTCTAAAGAACTACCGTGTAGTAAGCAATTATTGAACCACTAAATGTCTCATTCTGAGGAGATTGGTTAGATTCTATTTATTGAGCTTTGTGAGAGGAGGCAATCCAGTCAAAATTAGAAATTGAAATCTCTCTCATTTGCTACTTACATGATATTGACATTTAAAACAAATATAGAATTTCTGATCTAAAATATTATTATTTTGATTTTGTAAATGGCATTTTCAGCTAAGGATCTCTGCCTGATTTAGTCTAATTCAGTATGTCTTCCTTGAAGTGGGTTTTCATATTGTTAGTCTTTAAAAAAAACAGAAAACCGTAAACCCTTCTTTTGAAAAATATTTTGTGATGCTTGTATAGGTTTGTTTGCCAAGTTCTTAATTGCTGTGCAGGAGTCTTACTCTGAAAGGATTTCTTGTTACTGTTATAATGGCTTTTAACTCTGCTGAGGTTTATTTAACTAAATGGGAAGAGAGAAACTTATCTGTCTAATCCCTCTTGAATGTTTACATTGTGATGCCAAACTAAACGTTGTTTAAAGTGGTAATTCTCTTTCCCTGCAATAGTCAATATGTGGTTCCCAGAGTCACTTGAAACATATTAACATAAGCGATAGTACTGTCATATAACGTGAAAAGCTAAGTTGCTTATCAGTATATTTTGATAAGCTACTTAAATTTTACAGTAGCATTTGCTGGCTTCAAACAAATGTTAACGATGGAGTGCTGTTCATTTTATCTGTCACGTATATTACCTCTCACTTCATTTATTACTACAAGCTGTACAGTTAGTAACCATGGGGGCCCTGATTTCTTTACAGTTGGCAGGATATAGTCATATTGTGGAAAGGCTTTAAATCTTGTCCAGCTATATCAAAAATGTACTCCATTTGCTTCCCAAGGCATCTGCGACTAACAGAGTAATCACTTTATGCTTCGTACTTCTAGCTTGCCTGTTCACTATAGCTTAGGGGAAACTCCTTGCAGAGATTTAAAATATGAATACAGCCAAAGACCCCTGCCATGCAAGCATGGTACAGAATCCCAGCAAAGCTTCCTAGAGCACAGACTAGTGCTTTAGCTGTCTACCCTTGTTTACGTGCAGTGGGAACTTCCCTAGAAGGCACAGAAGTACTACATAGCCATACAGTGTGAAAAATCAGATACATAATTTCAGCATGTTCATGCCTTACAAGGTTGACTGACTGTTGCTGATTATTGTAAAGAACTGATATGGCATAAATTAGACAAATGTGCATTATGGTAAAAACTATACTTGGTCTAGTATACAGGCTGAATAAATGGAATTTTATACATGCTGGGTAAGATGGTATACCCCTCATTCTGGTGATTCATTTTAAAGAAATATTTTTAAAGAATGTGCAAATAATTGTATGGTAATAAAAAAGTAAAGGCAGGATCCAATTACAGAACAACCACCTCTTTTTACAGATTGATAGGGCCCAAATAGCTGCTCTGAAGGTCAGTAATTAAGCATGTACTATGGGAAAACTTTGTATAATTAAAGAAATGTCCAGCAATATGTGACCTTATAAACAATTCCGTAATGCTTCCACTGATTTCACAGGCAGTTATGGCTTCCGTATGATCACCCAGGTGCTCTATGAACAGTGAAATAAGTTTGGAAACAGTAGCCTGTGTTCTTATGAATTTCCACCATTGACTCCTCTGATTCTTAGACCTAGCGCTGCCTTGTATGATGGTGCTGTGCTGCTGGCCAGAAGCTCCAGGGATGATTATCGGAAGCTGTGCTTTTTAGAGGAAGGGGACCTAGCCACTGATGCATGCTGCGGTGCCATGGCCTACTCTTCCTGGCCAAACCCCACAACAGGAGAGACAACCAGCACGCCTTCCTGCCAGCCATTTATCAAAGTGTCAGCCTGATGGTGTGGCGTGTTGTTAGCGATGCATTTACTGTGTGTAGAGCAAAACTTGCCAATCTAAATATTATGATGATGTTTTCAAGCAATTTACATTTTTGCTTTTTTTCCTTTTTGTTTTTTTAGTTATCTCCCATGGTTTGAAGTCTTTTATAAGCTGCTCAGCATCTTGGCAGATTATACAGCAAAAGGACAGGTATGAGATAAGTTTATTGCTTGGTTTTCTTTATACAGTCTGTGGGCTCTCATTTTCCAAACATATCAAGTAGGGTGAATGCTAACCAGTTAGGCAGTACTCTCATAAGAGAATACCCAGTTGAACTGTCAATTTCTACTATGTAATCCCATAGAAAGGGCTTTTATTAGCTAATTTGCTGTTCCCTTGAAAAGGGCTTGGAGAAATGCAAATGAATTTTAGGTTAATTTTGGTATCCAAGAGTAATTGGAGAGCCAAGTACAGATGAGTTAGGCAAGTACCATGAAAGTTCCTCCAGCATCTTGTTAATATACCTTACTTATGGCCACTACATCTCTGCAGTTCTGGTATTGGGCCTCTTGGAAGAGAGACTAACTGTGCTTCGATGAGTGTTGGACAGATGTCTTCTCCAAGATTATAAATGTGGTAACCCAATACAGATTTTTATATCAGGCCTACTAGGGCAAAAGACCATTTTCTTGTTGCTCATTTTATCTGACTATTGTGGAGGACATAAGGTATTTTTAGACTTAAAATTGTGGGGTAGGGTAGAATTTAAATATGCTACCTGATATTTCATTAAAAAATGAACTGAAAATATTAAGGGTCAATTCTAGGATTATAAATGAAAATTGGTGTTGCACAGAGATGTTGCATATGGTAAAAAATTTTAGGCATATGTATTGTGTTTAGTTCTGATATGATAGCAGATTCTAACAGTTCTGCAGCAGCCTGATTGTTATATGTTACTGCTTTGATTCCTTTACCATTTCCCCAATTGTACTCCTATTTTGCATTTTAACACATTTGTACCAATTTGAAGAGGGAGCGCTTGTCTTTTTATAATGATGTCTTCTGCTGAAAGCAAATAGCTTCTGTTATGAAATAGTTGCTGTGGAAGCTGGACCTCCCTGGGATGAGATCATATGTAATGCATAGGGTGGTGCACTGAGAGGTTTCTTGGAAGGTTTAAAAAATGTGGGAAGATGTTTTTTGTTTTTAAAAGCTGCATTTTATATTGCCAGGGTATTTGCATAGAAAATGGTGTCATTTCCTTTGAGCCTACAGTATAAATCCTTTTGGCATCTTTTCCTAACATTTGCGAGTGATCTAGCCCCAAAGCGCCCATATACTTACATCCCATTGTCTGGTATGAGATGACCGTTTATGGCTTGGTGTTCCTTATTAAGCAAGAACTTTTTTATTTCAGGACAGTCAGAGGAATGAACTCCTAGAAACACTTCATAAACTACCCATCCCTGACCCAGGAACACCTGTTCATCTCAGTGTGGTAAGTGAGGCAAAATAGCAGCAAATTAAGGAGATGCATTTTCATTATATAATATTGTAAGAGAAAACCATCAAAACAGTGTTTTATTCTTTTTGAGGCTTGCAGCATATGTATCATTTTCTCTCAGGGGCGGGGGTCCTGCATTTCCCCATTCCTGTTAGAGCCCTGAAGAGCCTCTCCATTTACCCCATAGTTAACTCTGAAGAGAGTCCCTATCCTTTGATCTGCAGAGCCCTAGGTGGGATTCTGTATGGACATTTGTGAGCATTGCCTCAGTCAGCTACAGGGGTCACTGCTAAGCAGCACAACATTCCTCTTACTGGACAGATCAGCACTTTTGGACTGGGGGGAACTGGCACTGATTGGCTCACATCATCCTGCATGTGTGGGATGAAGACCAGAGGCTACAGAACTGTCAGATGCGTAAAGCAAGCTGGAGCTGCTTGTTGAGCTGGCCCCCAACCTGCAGTGCAAGGACATGATTGAGAAGCGTTTGGCGGTTGCTGTATGGAAGCTGGCGACTCCTAATTGCTTCCGGTTAGTTGCAAATCAGTTTGGAGTGGGGAAGTCTGCCATTGGAGCTGTACTGCTGCAAGTGTGCAGGGCAATAAATCCCATTCTGTAACTCTGGGAAATGTGCGTGACATACTGGCTGGCTTAGGGATGTTAAGGACTAGTCGACTATCTGATAAGCAAATGCTTATTGGATAGTTCACTAGTCTCCCTCTCCGCCCGCCTCTATCAAATAGAGGCAGCAAAGGGCGGGGGGGAGAAGGAGGATACTTCAAAGCGGCAGTACCGCATGGAGCCCAGGGTCAGCTGTGCAGCGCTGCCCCTTTGAAACGCCGCCACAGCATTTCAAAGGGGCAGCACCGCCCTTATCGACTAATCAACTGATCAACTATTCGATCAGTCAGTTACACGATGCTTCATATCCTTCGGCTGGCTTTGTGGACATGGGATTTCCCAACTCTGGGGGCCCATATAGGGCACACACATTCCCATTTTAGCACCAGCCCACCTTGCCACCAAGCACATCCCCAGGAAGGGATGCTTCTTGAGGGTGCTGTAGGTGCTTGTGGATCAATGCGGCTATTTCACAGACATCCACACGGAGTGGTCTGGAAAGGTGCATGACGCACTCATCTTCAGGAGCACGGCTCTGTGCAGAAAGCGGCAGGTGGGGAATTTCTTTCCAGACCAAAAGATGACAGTGGGAGATGTGGAACTGCCCATAGTGATCCTGGGAGACACAGCTTACCCCTTGAAACATTGGCTCTTGAAACCATATATGTGGTACCTAGACAACAGTAGGAAGTGTTTTAACAACTGGCTGAGCAGGTGCTGCATGGTGGTTGAATGTCCCGTTGGGAGACTGAAGGCGAGATGGAGGTGGCTCTGTCAGGCTAGACCTCACTGAGGACAATATGCCCAGGGGTATCAAAGTTTGTTGCACTTCGCTAATTTGTGCGACATGAAGGGGGAATCGTGTGCTCCAGGGTGGAGCACTGAGCCGTACAGCTTGGCTGCACAGTTTGAGCAGCCAGATATTAGAGCTGTTAGAGGAGCTTGAGCTGCTCTTCCCATCAGGGGGCTTTCAGGGTGCCCTTTGAAAATGCGGGTCACTGACTAAAGCTGTGTTAAAGTTGGTTCCAGGCAGCACTCCCAGCCTCTCCCCTGCAACACATAGCTGGGAACATGCCTTTAAAGCCTGCACCTGGGATCGCAGTGACTGGTCTGTGCGATGGTTCTACACTTGTATTTACTGTTTAACTATTATATGTGTGCGCCTTTAGTCATCAGAACTGTGCACACTGACATGCACTCAGGTACCCCTAAGAGTTGGGAGGGGGGAGTTGCTGGCAAAGGGTTACAACTCACCACTGTGCGCTGTTCCAGGGATCATAATCAAAGCTAGGAGAGGGGGGTGAATCTGCTGGTGGGGGGACAAACCCATGTTGGCTCAGGCTACGTCTAAATTACACCCCTCTGTCAGCAGAGAGATGTAAATTAGACGTTTTGAAAGTGCAAATGAAGCGGGGATTTAAATATCCCACGCTTCATTTGCATAATCACACATCATGGCGCTGTTTCAAACAGGCGCCATTTTGAAACTGAAACCGTGGTTTAGATGCGTTTTTTTCGACAATGGGGGTCCTGAGGAGTACAGGATCTTTCGAAAAAGCACCCCGTTGTTGAAAAACCGCGTCTAAACCGCGGTTTCAGTTTTGAAATGGTGCCTGTTCGAAACAGCGCCATGACGCAATTATGCAAATGAACCGCAGGATATTTAAATCCCCCTTTCATTTGCACTTTCAAAATGTCTAATTTACATCCCTCTGCCGACAGGGGGTGTAGTTTAGACACAGCCTCACTGTGCTGCTTCACTAAGCACTTGCGGATCTCAGTCTGTTCTTCCATCACCTAGATCGTGCATTCTGTGGACGGCCTGGTTGTCCTTGCGGTTCCTCAGCACCCTCTCCGAACGTTGTTCTCTGTCTGCACTCGCTCACTGACTGGGTTAGCACTTTGCGAACAAATCCTCCCTGTTTTTTCTAGGGTGCTTCCTTCTCTGTTGCGGAACGTGGCAGGGCTGTCATATTCTCTGCTGTTCAGCACAGTGCCAAAAAGGAGCCTGTTTATAGTCCTACGTTGTAACATTTCACTTACAAACCCCTTTTCCAACATGTCCACTTGCGTTCCTGCTGACCTTTGCAAGGGGTGCATCTCAGCAAGCACCGTGATCATGGTGGGTGAGGGTGGCTGGCGACTGTGCGTACAGATAAGAGATTCCAGCTGGGGCTAGAAAAATCCCTTTGCAGGAACACCTTTTTGATTATGCCGTGCTTCTCCATTGGCAAGTAACATCCCGACAGGCCTCTCCCTGCTCTGGGTAAGCAAGGAAACCCGGGCACAGCTTCTCCATGCTTGTAGCCTTTGCCCTGCTCCATATTCTGCTTTGGTGCCTGCACAAGGGATTGATGAATGGTGCAGGCTAGTGTCCTTCAGTGGGGGAGGGGACAAAGCTGCGCTGCCATGGAACCTGAGGCAGAAAATGTACAAGTATCTCCGGAGAAGTTTTGCTAGCCCCTCTGTGCAGGATTCCACTGCGGGCATCAACGTCCTGCTTGGCTGTATTGATTAGTTACACGGGTGTACGCGCAGCTCACGGAAACACAGCTAGCTTCCCACTTTTCCATGTCCCCAAGGCACAGCCACCTCCCCTGTGTCTCATCCCCCACTTCCTGGGCTGCGGAAAGTGGTCGCTCAAACTGGGTCCGTCCGTCAGCAGCGGAGAAGAGTTCCTGGCTGCCGGATACAGTTGGCAACCCCATGGGGAGCGCCTCGCCCTGTGCATTGCTTCTGGTGCCCCTTGCAGCAGAGGTGGGGTTAGCACCGAGGATAGTTTCCAGCTCCTTAGAGAGATGGCAGGTCTTCGGCGACGCACCGGAGCGTTAATTTTTTGTCACAGGCCTTATGGTAGGCTTGTCTGAATTCTTTAATCTTTGCACTGCGGCATGTCCCACTCGTACCCCTTTTCACGCAAGGATTGAGGAATGTGCCCAGTATGTGTCCCACGTATTGTGGGTCACTCACAGCCGGGACGGAGCAGATTTCTCTCCCCATACACTGATCAGACCCAACAGCTCTGTGGCGGTCCAAGCAGGGGAACAGTTGGTGCAATGGCTGGGGAGGACTCCATGAGACCACTGCACGCGGGATAGGGTAGGTTCAGGTGCTCAGGCAGCAGGAAATTTAAATGTTGTGGGGCTTGCAAAGGGAGCAGGGCAGGTAGCTGGTTACCTGGCTGCAGGGCACAGAGGCAGTACCCAGGACCAGGGCTCCCCATGCTATCACATGTCTAGGCGACATGTTTGGTGGCAGCACAGGGAGAGGAAAAGACAAAAGTCCCTCACGGAGCTGGACATTTTTGTTAATGAAAGTGGCCGTTTTTCGCAACAGAAGTTGAGTTGCGGTATGAGCGCTTATGCAGTTTTATCAACAAAGCCTTCGAGTCCCCTGCCTGGCAGAGCAATACTCTAAGCACTAACCCTTTGATGCATGTCATTTCGGTGGCTTTCCCTTCCTCACGCCTCAATCAATAGTTATTCCTTCTCATACTTGCATCAAGGCTGTTGTATTCTGTGACAGTCTTAAGTCAAAAATCAGTGGAAGAGCTTACGTTTGGGTTGGTTGGGCTTTAAGGGAAACATTTCTCTTTGTTCTCTTCCAGTTGATGTTTGCAGATCAACCTTGTTTTCTGGGCAGTAATTGCTAAATCTGAAAGCGCCAGTGAAAAATCCTTGAATGCATGTTGCTTTGTGAGCTGTGTAGGCTTTTAGAGTTCACATCTAGAGCTACTGATGTAGCGCTACATCTCTGCTTTTCTGTCTCCCTCATTCATTTCCTTTTTCCCCTCCTTTTATAACTATCTGCTGACTACAAACAGCTTACTCTCATCACTTCACCCTGTAATGTCAGTCGACAGGTAGCAGTTGTTTGGCCTAGCTAGGTCACCAGCTGGCAGTGGAGATGACCCAGTCCTATCAAGGAAAGCTATTGTATGAACAGCATGTCTGCCTGACCTAGAGGACAAGCTGTCTCAGAGGCAGGATGATCTGTTGGGATATTTCAGTTGTTTCATACCAGTGGTTTCAAGGAATGCTGTTGCTCTCCTTTTGCCTCAAACATTTCATGAGCATTGGAGCAGGAAAGAATATCAAAGGACAGCTTAGGGACTACTTTTGTTTTAGGCTCTTTAAGCATTTTAGTTTAGCTGTTTACAAGCTGATGGATCTGTAAGAGCTCGTGGACTTTTTTCCTGTTCATTGTGTACCCTCCATATTCCATTTCCTCTTTGTTCCTTTTCAACCAAATTAAAATAGTGAGGCATGGGGAAGCTAACGTCCACATTGCATACTTGTTTTAACTGTGGGCAATTGTAGCTGTTTCAACAGCTAGATACTTCAGACTACGAAGCATGGAACTGATAAACACTGTACAGAACAGAATTGTGTGGCTTGTGGAAACATTCAAGAGCACCATGGCCCCCCAAAAAACTTTAATACAAAATAATGTGCTAGTCTTATAACAAACTATAAAGTTCCAAACAAAATACAATATACACAACTATTAACTTACAAACAAAAATACTGTGTGTCTCTGCCCACCCTCAGCTCCCAAAACAAGAATAACAAAAATGTCTTGCATTATCACAATGCTTAATAAAATGAAAAGAGTTTCCTGGAGTGTAAAGGGATTAAATCGCTCCATTAAGCAATTCACAAATAGCAGTGGTGTGAAGCATCATGAAACTGGGAAACCAACATACAAACTTGACAGCTTTTCAAATACAGTAGCTGCAAATAAAAATGTGTACACAAAACAGTTTTCCAGTTATATTATTCAAATATCTTTATCTTCCTTAACATGCCGAGAATTAAGTAAACTTGACCATAAAACAGGATTGCAAATTGTGGGTTTTGATATTTGAAAGACATGAAGGAAGAATAAATGGGCTTTGATCCTGCAAAGACGATGCATGTACTTAACTTTGCACTTCATGAGGAATCCACTTGAAGTTAAAGTATACACGTGGCTTAGCAGTACTGGAGTCTTGAACATTAATGTAGAACCCTTCCAGTGGTAATCCATATGATACCTGGAGCCTATGCCTTTCTCCTAAACCTGAAAGCCTATTCTTGTGTGTTAATTATTCTGAATACTACTCAAATAGAACCACGGTTGTGAAAGTTGATAATATAAGATAAGATAATATCTTATTACCAGTCGTTTAAATATGATAAACATGGAAATCCTCTTTTAATGAGTCTGTCTATCAGATAAATTAAAAACAAAAACCCACAGTGCTGGGGTATGACAACCATAAAGAAAAACCTGCATGTATTTGGAAACTTTGATCGGATTACATATAAGACAGATCTAGGCACCAACAGAAGCATAACTACTTATGTCTGCTTAGAAAAAATTTCAGAATACTGTTTAGCTTGTAAACTCTTCATTGAATCTCACGCTCATTTGTGACGTGGCCTTCAGTATATGGGAACATTAGCAATGCTGTAACACACAAACTTCCCCCTGACTTTTTATACTTATTGCAGCCCACCTCTTACTTTGTGGGTTGATTTGAAAAATTTTGGTAATGAGGAACGGATTCCCATTTGTCACGATACACCGAATCATACTGGAACCATTAATTGCATCTGAAAGAGATAATTTGTTCAGCTTTGTTTCTTTGTGCTGCACAATCATTTAATTGTTGAACATGTTTTTTTAACATTTTAAAAGTCCCATTGATGTTTTATTGCAGTGGCCAAATGCTATAGTTGGATAATACTAATTAATTTTATTGTTCATAGTCTGTACAATCAATTGTGTCAGTCGCGTAGTCACTGAAACTTGCTGCATCTTTACAGTCAGAGCTTGCCTATATTGTATGTTTTCAAGTGTGGGAATTGCATTATGTATTTGAGGGGTTCTTCCATAGAGCAATCTTTTTAGCACTGCAACTCTCCAGCTCTGTATTTGTTTTTTGGGATCGTTTTTTTGCTATAACCAATAAATGGATGTTTATCTGCTCATTATGCATGTCTTAACTATGACCAGCTGGACTTGAAGCAACAGCATCTGCTATGGACGAAATTTGCCATATGCAAACTTGGTAGTTTGCCTGTCTGGTGTGGTAGATCAGGTCATCCAAAGGGGATACTTGGCAGGTTAGAGCATTTTTGGTGCAGATTTTTGACACCATCTCTTGTGAATGTTCCAAACCATATAGCAAATGTACATTGTGCAAGACTGCTCCATGTTGCTCTTAGCCATGGGATTCAAGAGAGAATATGCAGAAGAATTGTTAATGAATTATATATCTTTAAATTGGAAGAAAATTCTATTCCCAAAACTTCTGTTTGCTTTTTAAATGGTGGCACTTTTTAAATTTCACAGTATACTTTTCTCTAGAGAACCCTTCATTTATTCAGCCAGGTGATATAACTTCAGAGTTTCAGTCATTCTCTAGCAACCATCAGGAACACTCTTAAGGTACTACCGGAGAGTCCTAGAATATATAAAAGGAGATTTGTCAAGGAGATCAAGAGCAGCTTTTGTTACTGCATCAGAACTCTTTGTGTTTCCTACAGAGAGATCCGGGAGGGTAATTATGAGAGTTCCCTAGTTTAAGACAAAGGATAAATTACCAGTCAGTTTACTTTTCTGAAAGTAGAGGTCTTTTTTAGACAGAGCTCCATCTCTTTTGTTGCCTGAACAATGAAACACATTAATATTGTACTAACTTAAGCCAAAAAGGAGATGGCTGTTGTATGTCCTGTATTCAGACATGGATCTTGCAGTAGAATGAGGAAAGATGGTCTGAACTGCATACAGAAAGCTTTGGCGGTCTTCTGGCATAGGTCATAAAGAGTGTGAGGCTGTTTGTTAATCCATCCGAAGTACAAGAATTACATGTAATTTATCCTTTACAGATAATTGATACTTTGTGACTCAATCTTTGTTCGAGTGGCTTTTTTTCAAGTTTAAGAAAAGAATCTAAATTTTGAAATCAATGGCAAAGTGATCTCATTGGTAACTGATAACAAAAGTTATGTCAGTTTCCTTAGCTGGGCTTTGTTTATTTAATCCTTTGCAACTATGGCTAAATACTTTACTGATTCAGAGCAGTATTTTGGATGTCTTTTCATGATGCAAAAATGTTTGTTTGTTTTTCCTTTCCAGCATTCTTACTTTACCGTGCCTGACATCACAGAGCTCCCTAGTATTCCTGAGAATGTGAGTAGTACAGAGGTTCATACTTTATACAGTTTGTTTTCCTTTTAATTGGAAGAACAGCAAGACAAGTAGCTATGCTCACTTAGAGCTAGTATTTAGAGCTGTTACATGGTATTTTGTGAACTTGTACTAGATATTGAAACTCTTCCACTGTTTATTTTCTCAAGCATTAAATATTACTATATGAAATCATGTTACAGCATGGCTTCTGCTAAATTGCTTCTGCAGGATTAAACAGTGACACAATAAATTAGCTTTCCCCCATAATTACTGTAAATTAACCCCATAAAACTTCTCTCCAGTATTCTCTCTAGAGCAAATGATTTACAGTGTCAGATGATCAGATTAAAATGTCTATTTAATTAAGAAAAAATATCAAGTGAATGGGAAGTTGTGACAGAATAATGGTCTCTTGATAAAAAAGCCAAATCAAGATGTTTATTTTCAGAGATGTAGACATTAATCATTAGTGTTCCCTAAAAATAAGGATATTTAAAAATAAAATAGCTCACCAGGAAAATGGCGTATTTTACAATAGCTGTGCCATACGCATGCATGGATGGTAAAGATGAGAAGTTTCATCTACTTCAATTTTACCTAAACAGGCAAAATAGAAAGGGACATTGTCAAGAAACTTTAGTTTGAGACATTAAAATTGTGTACATTCCTATCTTACAAGTTTCAAAGATTTTTTTTTTTTTTTTAAAGAAAATTTACAGTTTCACTATGAACAAGTAATAATACAGTCCTGGCTTTTGTCACTTCCTACCCACTTACCCCCAAATTAAAGTTTTGTGCTCCCTCTGCTGGTTTCCCATCTGCAGTTAATATACCTGGTTTCCATAGCTATGCTGCTGCTGTCAATGATGCTTCAGATTCAGAAAGCAGAACAAAAGTGTAACTTGACTAACTTCTTTTTTGTTGGACAGAGTTTCTGTTTTAAAATTAACCTTATCAGGAAGATTGAAAACTAAACTGCACTGAAGCTGTTCTTAATGTTTTCTGAAGTTTTTCATAGTGCTGTTTACTGTTTTGAGCCAAGACTGTTATTGGTGAATTTAAATATCTTTAGTTGAAGACCATAATATTTAAAATGCAAAAACTGCTAGAGCTTCAGAAAGGTGAAGTACAGTTGTTTTGTATTAAACCTGCTTGGATCTTTCAAGATACCACCTTTGGTATTTTCACACATTTTCTATCCTGCCCCACCCCACCCACATGTACTTAATGCCTTCACAAATTTGGTGTCTGAATTCTGGCTAAGCACTGGAGTAATGAATTCCAGTTTTCTTGACTTCTCTGCAGTTTGGTGGATACATTGGCAGGAAGCATTAAGGCTAGCATTCTCTTTTGTGAAGGCCGCATACTTCCTCTCTGTCGTACCTACACAGCTGCAGGCAAATGATTAAGAGTTGGATCTAGTATCTAGGTGCAGATTATTAAGGATGATGGTCCTGTAAGCAAATTGGAATGAAGGAACATTGCAGGACCTGTTCAGCAGACCATTGGGGCTATCTTAAGTGATCACACAAGGGACCAGTAAAGATCAGCTGTGTACCAGATAGCTTTCTCAAGACAGCTGAGCAGAACTTCACTGTGTTTTGGAGTCGTTTCTTCAAAGATGTACTTTAACCCCCCTGAGTACAGTGCCTTGTACAGTCTCAGATGTGTCTTCAGAGGAGAGGTCTGTAAGTGCCAAACAAAGAGAGAACCTTACTGACATTTGTTGGCCTTGGCTATTCTTTAGACCTCCACATTGTGAGCCTTTTCCAAACCTGCCTGCCTGACATCTCAAAGTCTTGCAACTAGATCAAGAGCAAAAACTTCTGAGGTCAGATGCTGCCCCAAAACAAAGTCCCATTTGTGTTTTTAAAAATAAAGAACTCAGCCATATCTTCCAATTACTTATTAGTAGTGTGGTGCTTCATTCTCTGTTACCTCTCTGGTTTCCACTTAATAAAAGCAGTGATTTTCTTTTTCTAATGAATATCATTGTGTAATTGCTCACTAGGGTTTTATCTGTCTATCAAGGTAACTTTCATGTAAGATTGTGGTTTAGATAGACAACAATATAAAGGCATTAAATGAACATAAATCTTTGTAGATTTTAAACAATTGACCTGCATTTTTAAATATGCCACATATCATGGCAGTAATTGCATTTTTAAACCTCTATTAACAAATGTTTAGTAGCACTAGATTTAAGTTGTGTGTAATGATTAATGGAGAATCACATAGAACTCCATTTGGAACATTAACAAATATGTCGTAATTATCTGGCTTTGTGTCAGACCAGAATGGTTAATGATCCACAAAAGCATTTAGTATGGACAGTTATATATAACAACTGAGATTTCACTATTTCAAAAGATTTCCTAGGATATGTGAAAGATTTATGAATACATTGTGACTTTCAGAAATAAACAAATTGAGTTAATTACAGGAAATACATTACTAAGTAGTGTTAGATACACAGTATCCATTGTATTTCAGATTTGGTAAGTAATTTAGCTGTTTCAGAGATTATTGGAGTTTCTGTCTGATGGTGTTGCAATTTTTTTTTCATTTTATGTCATATCCTCAAACTGCATGATCCTTTCACTTACTAAAATGTATGTATGTGATTTAAGTTCTTGATTTCCATGAGTATATTCACACTAGTAGTTTTATATTCTTATATTTAGACTATTTTAAACAGAATACTCACTCTTCTGTCTTCCAAAACGTACATCATACTGTGATAAGCAACTGATGGATCTTTGAAAAACAACTTTTAAATGTGTGGGGTTTGGAAGAAAATGTACTTCTAAATAAAGCTGGTTTATTCCAAAAGGAACATTTACAAAAACCTATTAAATGAAGTTTAGACCTAGAGCTGAGTGACTAGCTATGATAGTTTGAGAGGATTTGTTTTTCAGTGATGCATACACATTTTTAATGGCAGCCTAGCATGTGTAGAAGTCATGGCCCACTTACTACACATGTGACTCTAGTTGTTGTTCCTTTGCACAGAAGGAGGAGAGGGTATGCTCAGTTATAATCCCAGTGAGGGGTTGTCTTTGGGATGATGGCAGAGGAAGGGGAAGCAGGAGTGATATCTTTTGTGAAGACCAGGACTTTAACAAGGTTCAAAAAACAACTACATGAATTCATGGAGGTTAGGTCCATCAATACTTATCATATATATAGTAGCCCAGTGTCTGAGAGTCTGTAATGCCGAAATGCTGGCTGTTCCCTCTGGGGGGCGCTGTTGCCTGAAATGGTGGCTGTTCCCTCTGGGTGGCCCGTGCTGCATGGGAGTCACGGGGCCCAAGCGCCGCTGCACCGCTGGCTCCCCTGCGGCGGCCCAGCTGAGCGGCGCAGAAGTCAGCCGAGTGCCACGGTGGGAGGCGAAGGGGGGCGGGGCGGTGATGTGCGGCGTGACAGCGGCTCCAGGCCCCGCCCCCTGGCCGTGAACATCATCGCCCGCCCCCTTCGCCTCCGCCGTGGCGCTCGGCTGACTTCTGCGCTGCTCAGCCAGGCCGCTGTGTGGGAGCAAGCGGCGCAAGCGACCGTTTGGGCTCCACGCCCCCCATGCAGCACGGGGAGTGCGGAGCCCAAACGGCCATTTGGGCTCCACGGTCCCCCGAGTGAGAGGCAGGAGGGGGAGGAGAAGAGAAAAAGAGACGGAGAGAGAGGCAGGAGGCGGAGGAGAGCTAAGAGAGAGAGAGAGAGAGAGAGGGGGAGGAAGTAGGAGGAGAGAGAGAGAGAGACGGAACGAGAGACCGGAGGCTCAGGAGAGAAGACCGACGTGGAGGAGAGACCTGAAAATCCCGTCTTATGACGGGCTAATTGGCTAGTTCTAGTTCCTGCTAGAATGGGCAGGAACAGTGTCCTGAGCCTCTGTGTGTCAGGGGCTGGAAATAGATAACAGGAGAGGGATCACTTGATGATTCCCTCCCTCTGGGGCATCAGGTATTGGCCGCTGTCGGCAGACAGGATACTGGGCTGGATGGACCTTTGGTCTGACCCAGTATGGCCGTTCTTATGTTTTGGCCAGAATAAAATCTATAAAGTGCATAATAAAAAAGAGTTTAGGTGAGACTGTGAAAGGAGCATGAGGGAAGTAGGCTTCCAGATCTCATTGATTTTAATAGGATCTGGGTATCTGATTCCCTTAAGTTCTTTGAGAAATCTCAGCTTTAATGTCCAAGGAGGATTTCAAATGATGAGAAACCAAATATATAACAACTGTACTGACTGTTGTGTATTGGATTGTCATAGTGATAGATCTTGTTGTTGTAACTGAGTTAGGTCATTAGGGGTTAGCCCAGCTGGTTTTGGCTGGTTCTAGCTAGTTCTTTTATGGAATAAAATTGAAAACTTGCAACTGCTGCAGCTCTGTGTTTCAAGCGTTTTCTTCCTAAACGCTGTAACTCCAAACGATATAACACTGTATTGAGAAAAACTACCCAGGTTTTGGGTGGCTTGGTTCCCACTCACTTGCAGTTTAGCTGGATAGCCACCTATTTTCAGCGTGTCACAATTTTCTCTTTAGACATGACATATTTTTTATAAATAAACTAGAAGATTTACCTGGTGTTGCTGGGGTCCTTAACTCATTAATTTTTGTTTTTCTTCATTTAAATCATTGCTGTGAGGTGGGGCTGGAGATGAGGGGTTCATGGTGCAGGCTGCCCTAGGGAGAGAGGACTACTCCAACCCCCTCTCACTGCAGCAGCGTGGGGCCAGGAGAGAAGTGTCTGTACATCGCTGCTGCAGCGGCACAGCTGGAGGAAGGGTGCATGTCCCCCTGCTGGGGGACTGACAGACACACACAGAGACAAACTCTCTGAAATATATAGGTGATAGCTGTCCCTTTCTCCAACTCTGCCCACTGCTGGTGCAGTGGAGTTATTAGATCTATCCTGGTCCCCATCTCTGGTCCCTTGCTGCCCTCCTGTGCTCATTCTGCAGTATAATTCCCTCCTACCAGCCCCCATTTTATGAGAAACAGTCGAACTCCACATGCATCCCATTGTCGTGGCACAACCAAACCCTGAGCTTGCTTTACATTATGATAAGAGGAAGCTGCATACCAAATTTGGTGGTCCTAGCTCTTACCATTTAGGAGTTCTTGAACAAATGGACTCACAGATGGACAGATAGACACACATTTCTAAAATAAGAACATAAGAATGGCCATATTGGGTCAGACCAAAGGTCCATCTAGCCCAGTATCCTGTCTGCCGACAGTGGACAGTGCCAGGTGCCCCAGAGGGGGTGGACTGAAGACAATGATCAAGCAAATTGGCTCCTGCCATCCTTCTCCAGTCTTTGACAAACAGAGGCCAGGTGCACTATTCCTTACCCCCTGGCTAATAGCCTTTTATGGACCTAACCTCCATGAATTTATCTAGCTCTGTTTTAAACTCTGTTATAGTCCTAGCCTTCACGGTTGCCTCTGCAAAGGAATTCCACAGGTTGACTGTGCGCTGTGTGAAGAAGAACTTTATTTTATTAGTTTTAAACCTGCTACCCATTAATTTCATTTGGTGTCCTCTAGTTCTTATATTATGGGAACAAGTAAATAACTTTTCTTTATTCACCCTCTCCACATCACTCATGATTTTATATACCTCTATCATATCCTCCCTCAGTCTCCTCTTTTCTAAACTGAAAAGTCCCAGTCTCTTTAGCCTCTCCTCATATGGGACCCATTCCAAACCCCTAATAATTTTAGTTGCCCTTTTCTGAACCTTTTCTAATGCCAAAATATCTTTTTTGAGGTGAGGAGACCAATCTGTACACAGTATTCAAGATGTAGGCGTACTATAGTTTTATATAGGGGCAGTAAGATATTCTTTGTCTTATTTTCTATCCCTTTTTTAATAATTTCTAGCATCCTATTTGCTTTTTTAACTGCCGCTGCACGCTGCGTGGATGTTTTCAGAGAACTATCCACGATAACTCCAAGATCTCTTTCCTGATTAGTTGTAGTTAAATTAGCCCCCATCATATTGTATGTATAGTTGGGGTTATTTTTTCCAATGTGCATTACTTTACATTTATCCACATTAAATTTCATTTGCCATTTTGTTGTCCAATCATTCAGTTTGGTGAGATCTTTTTGAAGTTCTTCACAGTCTGCTTTGGTCTTTACTACAGTAGACTTCCGATAATCCGGAACCTATGGGACCTAGGTGGTGCCGGATTATCAGATATGCCGGACTATCAGGAGGTACTATAAGCAGGTACTATAAGCAAGTATATACATTATATACTGTATATAAAGTGTTCTTAACCCTTTTTATTGTACATACTGTATACAGTATACTGTAATGTTTTAGTTTTTTTAAGCCTTTTTACCCTTTGCTCAGTTCAGCTGCTGCCGCTGTTACCTTGTGACTCATTTTTTGGCGAAGCTCACTCACTAGGCTCTTACCATTTTGATGCCGGACTATCAGGAGTGCCGGACTATTGGATGCCGGACTATTGGAGTTTTACTGTACCTTGAGCAGTTTAGTATCGTCTGCAAACTTTGCCACCTCACTGCTTACCCCTTTCTCTAGATTGTTTATGGGTAAGTTGAATAGGATTGGTCCTAAGGCTGACCCTTGCGGAACACAACTAGTTAGACCTCTCCATTCTGAAAATTTACCATTTATTCCAACCATTTGTTTCCTGTCTTTTAACCAGTTCTCAATCCATGAAAGGATCTTCCCTCTTATCCCATGACAACCTAATTTACACAAGAGCCTTTGGTGAGGGGCCTTGTCAAAGGCTTTCTGGAAATCTAAGTATGCTATATCTACTGGATCTCCTTGTCCACATGTTTGTTAACCCCTTCAAAGAACTCTAATAGATTAGTAAGACATGATTTCCCTTTGCAGAAACCATGTTGACTTTTGCCCAACAAATTATGTTCTTCTACGTCTCTGACAATTTTATTCTTTACTATTGTTTCAACTAATTTGCCCAGTACTGACATTAGACTTGCTGGTCTGTAATTGCCAGGGTCGCCTCTAGAGCCCTTTTTAAATATTGGTGTTATGTTAGCTGTCTTCCAGTCCTTTGGTACAGAAGCTGATTTAAAGGATAGGTTACAAACCACAGTTAATAGTTCCGCAATTTCCCATTTGAGTTCTTTCAGAACCTTTGGGTGAATGCCAGCCGGTCCCGGTGATTTGTTACTGTTAAGTTTTTCAATTTGTTCCAAAACCTCCTCTAATGACACTTCAGTCCGGGACAGTTCCTCAGATTCGTCACCCACAAAGGACGGTGCAGGTTTGGGAATCTCCCTAACATCCTCAGCCGTGAAGACTGAAGCAAAGAATTCATTTAGTCTCTCCTCAATGGCTTTATCGTCCTTGATTGCTTCTTTTCTATCTTGATCGTCCTGGGGCCCCACTAGTTTTTTAGCAGGCTTTCTGCTTCTAATGTACTTAAACATTTTGCTATTACTTTTTGAGTTTTTGGCTAGCTGTTCCTCAAAATCTTTTTTGGCTTTTTCTTATTACATTTTTATACTTAATTTGGCAGTGTTTATGTTCCTTTCTATTTATCTCACTAGGATTGGACTTCCACTTTTTAAAAGATACTTTTTTATCTCTCACTGCTTCTTTTACATGATTGTTAAGCCATGGTGGCTCTTTTTTAGGTCTCTTACTATGTTTTTTAATTTGGGGTATACATTTAAGTTGGGCCTCTATTATGGTGTCTTTGAAAAGTTTCCATGCAGCTTGCAGGGATTTTACTCTAGTCACTGTACCATTTAATTTCTGTTTAACTAACCTCCTCATTTTTGTGTAATTCCCCTTTTTGAAATTAAATGCCAGAGTGTTGGACTGCTGAGGTGTTCTTCCCACCACAGGAATGTTAAATGTTGTTTATATTATGGTCAGTATTCCCAAGTGGTCCTGTAATAGTTACCTCCTGGATCAGATCCTGCCCTCCACTCAGGACTAAATCGAGAATTGCCTCTCCCCTTGTGGGTTCCGGTACCAGCTGCTCCAAGAAGCAGTCATTTAAGGCATCAAGAAATTTTATCTCTGCATCATGTCCTGACGTAACATGTACCCAGTCAATATGGGGATAATTGAAATCCCCCATTATTATTGAGTTTTTTATTTTGATAGCCTCTCTAATCTCCCTTAGCATTTCAATGTCACTATCACTGTCCTGGTCAGGTGGTCGATAATATATTCCAACTGCTATATTCTTATTAGAGCATGGAATTATATTCATAGTGATTCTATGGAACGTGTTGATTCATTTAAGATTTTTACTTCATTTGATTCTACATTATCTTTCACATATAGTGCCACTCCGCCAACCGCACGACCTATTCTTTCCTTCCGATATATTTTATATCCTGGTATGATTGTGTCCCACTGATTGTCCTCATTCCACCAGGTTGCTGTGATGCCTATTATGTCAATCTCCTCCTTTAATACGAGGTACTCTAGTTCACCCATCTTATTATTGAGACTTCTAGCATTTGTGTAGAAGCACTTTAAAAAAATTGCCACTGTTTATTTGTCTGCTCTTCCCTGATGTATTAGATTCTTGTATATGTGATTGTTTGTCTGATCTGGCCCATACTTTATCATCTCCCCTCCTCTCTTTCTGACTAAAACCTAGAGAATCTCCATGAATGGACTCTCCTCTAAGAGAAGTCTCTGTCCAATCCACGTGCTCCTCCGCACCAATTGGCTTTCCCCCATCTCTTAGTTTAAAAACTGCTCTACGACCTTTTTAATGTTTAGTGCCAGCAGTGTGGATCCACCTTGGTTTAGGTGGAGCCCATCCTTCCTGTATAGGCTCCTCCTCTCCCAAAAGTGTCCCCAATTCCTAATAAATCTAAACCCCTCCTCCCTACACCATCGTCTCATCCACCCATTGAGACTCTGAAGTTCTGCTTGCCTACCTGGCCCTGCGCGTGGAACAGGAAGCATTTCAGAGAATGCCGTCATAGAGGTCCTGGATTTCAGTCTCTTTCCTAGCAGCCTAAATTTGGCCTCCAGGACATCCCTCCTACCCTTCCCTATGTCATTGGTACCTACATGTACTACTCATGCAGAAATCTCCCTGCCTCAGACCCAGGGCACACAATGTCGCCATGTCAACTCTCTACTGCAGTGGCTTCAGACAAGGGTCTCCCCTTGAAATAGAACACAAGAGATCCTGCTCCAGTTGTGGTCTCAAAAAAACACTCACTCCTCCTGTAGAGAGTCTGCTTGCAAAAAACACTTTCCAGCACAAAAAACCCCCTGCCCCAGTATCCTCAGTACTTAGAGCAACATCCTGTGAGGCACCGGGTATGTCCAACACTGAGATGGCTGGAGGGGTGAAAGACCCAATACGGGCTAGCTCTGAGCAAGGCCCACACACTAAACCCAAGTCTGCCTCCACCGCGATGAAGATGCCACAGTCTGCCTCGGCACCGAGCAGCACAGTGCTGCCACCTGCTGCGCCTTTACATAGCAGCAGGCCCGCCGCACCGTTGGTACATACACAGCTTCCCAGCATCTCTCTTCCACCCTGCTGGCATCAGCCTTTGCAGCACCGCAGCACTTCACCAGCCATGCTGATTTGCTGGTAGCCTCCATGCCTGGTGCGCCTCCCTTCAGCACCTGACAGGACCACAGTTCAGCCTGCCTACTATACCAGCAGGCACTGCTTCTCCTAGATATCCAGCGATGAGGAGGAACTTCACCAAGAATGCACACTCCTTGCCTAGACAAGTGCCCATCCATGTCCTGCAGCCCCCCACCACACCCCACCTGTACATGCCCACATCCATGGCCATGCTACACAATTGCCCCATTGGGCTCTGTAGCCTTATACAGCACACAACACACCTAGCCATCTTAGCAACTGGCTCCAACGCCTAACTCGACTGGTCCGCCTGTCCCCTCTGCCCCTCCCCCCCCAATCTCTCGTGGCACAGATATTATTGACTTCGCTGCGCTGGCACACATCTGTTCTTCCTCGTCGGATGGCACTATCGTGCCTCCCCCTCCCACATTGACTGATGATTTTAAATCATTTCAGGAGCTCTACAGATGGGTAACGGAGTCTCTTGATATCTCCCTGGAAACACAACACAGTCTAACGGATATACTCCATGCCTCCCCACTGCCTTTCAGTGCTACCCCAAAGGACCCCACTAAAACAATCTGGCAAACCCTCATGCAAGTAGTCCAACAAGAAATGCTATGTTGCATTGCACAGAGCTGATTTTCTCTGCACACGTCCCACTCCAAACTCCTTAGTGGTTGATGCCATAAATCAAAGGGGTAAAGAAAATGCCGCTCAGACCACCCATGTGATAGACTGGAAACGGCTTGATTTATTCAGCAGGAAGGCTTACTTGCCCCCTCCCCTTCAGCACTGAATTGCCAATCATGCCTCGTTAGCAAAAAACACGCACAACCTGTTTGCACAAATGTCTACTTTTATTGAGCACCTACCTGATGACAAAAAAGACGAATACAAGGCCAATGTTAGTGAGGGTTCTCTCCTTGCCAGGATACACGCTAGATTCTGCGGACAATGTCACACACTCCATCTCCATAGCAGGAGTCACATGTAGGACCTTTCTGGCTTCCCCAAAGAAGGCTATGGTGGAGGATCTCCATGGTGGAGCATTTACTCATTGAAGGTTCTAAGCTCTTTGCAGAGTCCACTGATCCTGCCCTCCGCACATTCAGACTCCAGAGTCAGGCGTAAAACCCTGGGCGTTTACATACCTGCCAACAAAAAGCAACAGGGCAGAGTATTTAATCAATGTTCCACAGCACACCTTATCTGCAACCCCAAAGGCAGTACAACCAGCAGTGCAAACAATGCCAAGCTAGATGTCAGCAACTGACAGAGCAATCCTCCACTTTGCAATCATGTACTTCCAGGCAAATATTTTGAACCAGTTAGCCCCAGTTTCTCCACTGCCTCAAATCATCACCTCCATCCCATTTGGAGACCGTCTAACACCTTTTACTCGGTCTCGGCAACCATCACATCTGACAAATGGGTATTGGAGATTGTACGCACGAGTTACTGGCTCCCATTCATCCTGCCTACCCAACACCTGTCCCTATCCCTCTTCAGCAGCCCATCTTATGGGGGCCCCTTCATGCAGGAAATACATCACCTTCTGCAACTCAGAGAAATAGAGCATGTAGCACAACAACACATGGTGGGGGGGAGGGGCTACTCTCACTATTTTCTCTCAGTGAAGAGAACAGGTGGATGGAGACCCATCTTAGATCTTTGCAAGCTTAATAAGTTTATCCACACACAATGCTTCAAGAGGGTTATCATTGTTACTATTATCTCTGCACTGGAAAAGGGAGATTGTCTATTGACTTTCAGCATACAGAATGCATACTTCCATATCACCATCTGTCCTGCACACAGAAGATTCCTCCAATTCATAGTCGGCACCCATCGTTTCCATGCAGTGTCCTCTCTTTCAGAGTTTCTACTGCTCCCTGAGTCTTTTCCAAAGTCTTTGCAGGCATCGCTGCTCATCTCTGCAAATCGAGGGTAATCATATTATCCTACCTGGACAAATTCCTTCTGAAAGACTTGACTTAGCAGCATGCAACAGAGGCTGTTTGCCTTACCATGAATCTCTTTACTCAACTGGGTCTACAACTCAACTCCCAAAAATGCACATTGACCCCTAACTCAATAGCTCAAGTTTATAGGTGCCCACCTCGACTGCATCACAGTTACAACATTCTTGCCTCAATGGCGATTTCTCATGTTGTCAAGCCTCTTGTTAACCTCACAAAACACCCCACAAACAGCCACCAGACTGTACCTACAGCTTGTAAGGCCTATGGTGATAGTCACATTTGTCATTGGACATTCCCAGCTCCACGTGAGACCCTCCAGACTTGGTTCCAAACTGTATACAACCCTCACAAGCACTCTATTGGTAGATAGCTTTCTATGTTTCTCAAAATCAAGACATCCCCTGTCCTGGCAGACAAACCTGGTCAACCTTTGTACCAGAGTTCCCTTCCAATGCAACATTTATTCAATAACAATAGTTATGGATGTCTCACTGATAGGTTGGGATGCACACATCCATCAGCACGCCATCCAAGGTCGTTGGTCACCCAAAGAGTCCAGATTCCACATAAACCTCTCGGAACGTCGAGCGGATTACAATGCATGTCATCATTTTCTGCTGCTCAGTTGCAACAAGATGGTACAGATATTCAGAGACAACCTTATGACCATGTTCTGTATCAATCACCAGGGCAGAGCTTGATCTTACCGTTCTCTGCAAAGGCAATCCAGCTCTGGAAATGGTGCGTTCCCCACATCATAGACCTCAACAGGCATTTCTCCCAAGTTTATGAATTGGAAATGGACACCAAGATCCTTGTGAACCTATTCAGACACTTGGAATGTCCCCTGGTAGACCTCTTTGCAACCTGCTACAATGTCAAATGTCCACAGTACTATTCATACTTAGATCTTGGTCCTCACTCGCTAGGGGATGCCTTCAGCATAAAATGAGACATCCCTACTATACACCTTCCATCTGATCCCACTACTCCACCGAGTCCTTCAAAAAATCAAACAGCACAAAGCCATGGTGATCTTGATAGCCCCAACTTGGCTCAGGCAAACCTGGTTTCCTTACCTCAGTGGCATGACCCCAAAACCATCATGCTCCTTCCCTCTGGCACCTCACTTTCCCATGCAGGATGTGGGCTGGATGTCACCCAAACATTCAGATACTCTGACTTAAGAGTGCATCCTGGAGTTATCCTGCTTTGCTCAGGTTCAGGAGGCTGCCATTGGACTCTCTACATGGAAAACATAGACGTATAAGTGTCAGTGCTTCTGTACATGGTGCCATACTCACCAGGCTTTTCCACAGACAGCTCCACTTCCTACCATCCTTGACTACTTGCTCTCATAAAAGCACTAAGACCTTTCCCGCTGCTTTCCGAGTGCACCCAGCCACAGTAACCACCTTCCACAACACTATTAACAGGTTTACTATATTTGGCCACCCACTCACCAAATAATTTTGTGGCATGGCAGTGCATCGGGGACCTCCTGGCCCTGCACCCCCGTCCGCACAAAGATGTGACTCCATCAGCCAGTAGAATAGAGAGGATTTATTGCTTCTCAGAGATACAGCACAGCCTGGGTTTGATGTGGACATCGGAGTAAGGGGCAGGCAGCCTTAGACCCCTTGGGGTAGGGGGGGACAGGCCCCTGAACCCCCAGCACTTGGCTTAGTCTGTTCTCTCCATGTTTTCCCAGCCAAGACTGCCCTTCTCCAAAACCATAGAACATACATCCCCCCCCCCAGGTAGCCATACCCCTTCCTTTGTTTAAACTCCTTCTCATGGTTAGGTGAGAAGTCTCCGCTGGCCATTGCCTACATGCTTCTGATCAGGGGGACCCCTCCGACCTGGCACAGTGCTTACAGACAGAGGCCAGTAGGGGTCACCCGCAGCCCAACACAGCAACCAGCGAATGCCCAACCAGAGTAGACAGCACCCCCCAATATGTCACAACTTCCTCAAGAGGATACAGAACATCCAGCCCTCAATCAGACTCCCTACTCCTATGTGGGACCTCAACCTAATCTTCCGTGCCCTCATGGACAAACCCTTGGCCACCTGCTCGCTACTTCATTTGTCCATGAAAGCCACATTTTTAGCGGCAATCACTTAAGCTAGAAGAATGGGAGAACTGGAAGCCCTAATGATAAGACCTGCTATTCACGACTTTGTCCACACCCAGAGTTCATACCAAAATTACCCTCCTCTTGCTAGTGCAACAAGTCATATTCTTACCTGTATTCTTCCCTAAACTGCACACCAACTACACGGAAGTATCCCTGCAGATACTGGATGACGGCAGAGCTCTTGCTTTCTGTGTAGACAGAACAAGGCCTTTTCAGAAATCCTCTGGACTCTTGTCTCCACCACAGAACATTCCCAGGGCCAAACTCTCTCAAAACAACAACTATCCAAATGGATTTCGGAACGTACCCAACTCTGTTACCACAACAGTAACTTGCCACCCCCAAGAGCCCGGTGCGTACACGCAGTAAAAGCCATGGCCGCATCAACTGCTTTCCTGAAGAATGCCCCCATAATCGACATCTGCAAAGCAGCTTTCTGGGCATCTGCCTACAAGTTCACTAAGCATTATGCATTGGAATCACACTCAGCTTCTGATGCTCGCGTCAGCCAAACAGTGCTATATAGCCACAGTACCTCTGACACTCCACAGCCCTTTCCTTCCATAAGGGGGACTGTTCCATAGTCACCTGAAGTGGAGTACCCACAGGTATACTCCTTGAAGAAGAATACTTCCTGTGCAGTAAAATGAGGTTCTTTGAGATGGTTATCCCTGTGGGTGCATGCAGGATAGCCACTCCAAACGGCACGAGCCAGCTGTCCAGCGTGCACAGCTTACTGAAGGCACTACTACCACAAATCTCTGGAAAAAAAAATGCAAAGGGGCTCACACACCTAACATGCAGCAGCTACGGGGAAAGCCATCTCGAAGAACCACAGTTACTGCACTAGTGAGTAAACTTCTCTTCCTATATTTCCCTCTGCTGATAAGAGTTGTGTTAATCTTGTAAGCTTTCACTTTGTGTGTAGTTGACTCATTTCATGCAGCACTCGGGGATTCTGCACTCCTCTTACTGTGACCTGACTCTGCTAACATCAGTGGAAGTTGCATGCTCCTTGAGAGAAGAGCAGGTCCTCTAATGTTTGTAACATCTTGACTCCTACCCCTTCAGAAACAATTGTATAATCGCACACAGGGTATTGGTTTCATAGAGAGATGGGTATATGAGGAAAGCAGAACTTTAAAGGAGACAGCTTCTGTTTAGACACAAATATCTAGCTAATCAGCACAGATGGGACGAGAAATAGAGAAAAAGTACATGACAGTTTAATGGGGTTTTGGCAAAGTATGTTGTTTTTTAAAATATACCTGTATGAGACCATAGGTTTTCTATAACAAGGAATCTAATGAGACCTGAAGGAGGTATTTATACCTTTCGACTCCTTACTGAAAAAAGTCACTTCATTGTTTTAATGTTTAATTTTTTTAAAAAATCCCCACAAAAATCCTCCAAAAACCAGGTGCAATTTTTGTCTCTAGCTCTTTCTTTGTATTTGGATGGCAAGCTGTGGAACATATTTTTGCACAGTATGAAGCTTCTTGGCAGACTCCTGAGGCCAAGTATTGGTGGTTTTAGAGTTATCTTTGGATCTGTCAAAAGTGCTAATGGGCTTTCTGAGCTTCTTTCAGCTTTTACATCCTATTTGCTTCCTGCTTTTTGAGTTCTGCTTTATTCTGTGATTAAGATCTCACTGGAATTCATGATTTGTCTTAATTTTGCTTTCTCACGTGTACTTTTTGTATAAATAGGCATACTTTTGCCGCATAGTAATCTATAAGCCATCCACAAACAGTTTATTTTGAATCAAATCCATTAATTTGGTCTTTTCTGATATGCCTTGAATCTGATGAAACTTCTTATTCTAAAATTGCTTTTAATTGCAGTTTGCAGTGAGTTTAAACCTTCTCTGCAAATTAAGAGCCTGTTTCTGTCAACCTTGCTTAGACTGTGAAGCATCTTAGTCCATGAGGTAGTGCTCCCTTGATTTTAGTTGAGCACTTGCGGAGTATGGTGTTACTCGGTGTGAGTAAGGAGGAGTAATATTTTACGGACTGTCATTCAGGAGTCATTTCACTAGACTAGTAAAATGGTAGCATGTGCTTCTCCCCACTGCACAGTGGGGAGGAAATGGGGCAGAGTGGCCCAGAAAGGAATGCCTGCTGTGAGGGAGCATGCCCCGTTAGCGTGGGGAGGAGAAGTACTTGGTTAAATAGATGAGTGGTGTAGCTTGTTTCTTTCTCAGAGCTGCAACAGTGAGTTAAGTTACCATGGTCATGCTGTAACTAGGGTTGCCAGATGGTTAAACCAAAAATACCAAACACCCTTCCCCCCTCCCCCCAAAAAACACCGGGAAAAAAATTGTTGAGGGGGGGGAAAAAAAGGGGGGGGAGAGACCAAAGTTGTTGGGGGGGGGGGAAGGGTGGGGACCCCAACAGCAGTTATTAAACAAAAAAAATAAAATAAAATATCAGCATGGCCCCTTTAAGAAAAGGCTTTTTTGCTGGCGGCCATTTTGTTTTTCTGCTCCGGCCACAAGACAAGCCCCTGTGGAACCAGGTAAGCGGCAGGAGTGGGGTGGGGGTTCTGGGGGCTGGGCTCAGATGCTGAGTGTGTCATAGGGTTGCCAGGTGTCTGGTATTTTCGCATCCTGGCAGGGAAAAAAAATCAGAAAATAGCAGACATTTTAGGTGTCCAGTATTTTCTGTTGTTTTTTTTTTTTAACCGGACAGGAGGCGAAAATACCAGACTGTCTGGGTCAGTACCAGACAACTGGCAACCCTTGCTGTAACCTGAGCAGCAGCATGGAAAAGAGCTGTGCAGGTGTTCCTTCAAGAAGCATGCACAGAGACTTAGTTCTGGATCTGCGTGGATCTAGGCTTGGCTGCCAGTTTCAGGAGCCCTGCCCCTGGCTGATCTGTTGTTCTTTAAGTAGTGTCCTTAGGAGTGCTCTGCTTCAGGCACACTGGTGTCCCATGTGCCTTTGATGGAAGATTTTGGTGGCATTGCCCAGAAATGCACTCTAGACATCCTCGTGCCCCATACTGAGAATATATAGGGCTGCACAGGCGAACAGACCTCAGTTTCTTCTGAACCACCCCGGCCTCGGATGGCGCACTAGTGTGCCTGCTTCACTGTAAAAAGGTATCCCTTACTTTAATTATTCTTTTCTTTCTTTTCCTTATCCTTATATTAATTCTGTCCTTAGTTTTGATTGTAGTCTGGGTTTGCTTTTGTAATCCCTTCCCTCCTAGTGGGGCTCTAGTCTTTCGTGGTCTCCATTGTCTCAAGATAGGCCAGGCTCTCTGGGTTTCAAACATTGCCTTACTTGCCAGGAAACTATCCCAGTCAGTGAAGGGCTTTCCTGGTGTATATGCTGCTTGGGAGAAACAGAAATCCCTCAAAATTGTCCAGTCTGTTCAGGATTCAAAGGCAGAACTATGAGAGAAAACTTTTGACTTTTCTTTGTCTGGTCTCAGATTAAGGCTGGGAGATGCTGGCAGGATGGGACATTGGCTTCTGAGTGAGCATAATGCTGTTTTCACGTCTGCATGTTCACCCAGACCTGCCCCCGCAGAGAACCCTGAAGGACTCCTTCTCTTAAAGGGTCCTCTTCAAGAAAGCCTCAGTCTCCTCAAAGTAAGACCATATTGGAGACCTTGTGTTCCATACTGAGTACTGCTGAGTATCCAGGCTCTGTTGGTGTAAATCCTGAACCTGGGGCTCTGAGCTAATCTAATGAAGAAAGGCACCAAGCCCTTGGAACCAAGACCCTCCTCCATACCACAGAAGAGGCACAATAGCAAAGGAGCCTAAAGACTCTACGTATAAAAGGGCAGTGCCTACGATTCCTTTATCTGCTGTATATTTGAGAGTTTGGGAGTCTGTCTGTCTGTTCAAGAACCCCTCCTAAGTAAGAGCTAGGACCACCAAATTTTAGTATTCAGTTTCTTCTTCTCATAACTTAATGCAAAGTAAGTGTTTGGTTGTGCCAGGAAAATGGGATGTACCTGGAATGGGATTGTTCCTCATAAAACTACACAGAAAAGAGACAGAATTATCAGGCAGGTGAAAGGGGATGCCTCTGAACAGATTAGATCTGACTAATGGGTGTTGGAGGCTATAACCTGGGATTGCTAATATCTATTTTACCTCCCTTTCCCCAGCCCATCACCCAGGTCTGTCCCTTTTTAGGGACAACTCTCACAAGCGCTTGCTGAAACCGGAAGTTGACTCCCTTCTAGGGATGTTGAATTGCATGTAATCAGCTAATCGAGTAATCGATGGACTTTCCATTGACTACCTGATTAGTCAATAAAGGGGGAAATAGCAGAGTCGCAGCGGGGTTAGCTCCCAGCCCAGGAGCTAGTACATTTAATACATTTAAAAGGCAGAGGTGTAGTGGGGGGGGATGGTGCAAGCCGGGGCTCCTAATACATTTAAAAAGAAGAGGTGCAGCATCTGGGACCGGGCGTGAGCTGGAAATCAGCTGATTCACTGCTTACACCCATCTCCCCGCTGCGCCTCTGCCTCCCTCCCGACAGTGCTGGAGGGAACTGGTTTTTATGCCGGCTTTGGCCCCTTCCCCCCCCCCCCCCTTCCTCTCTCTGATAGAGGAAGCAAGTGGGGGAGTCATTACTTGACTATCTGATAAGCATATGATTATCGGGTAGTCAACTAGTCACTTACATCCCTACTCCTTTCTACAGACAGTAGCTATAGAATCTGTTCCAGATCCATACAAGGAGAGGGAATTTTACTCCAAGCATTTTCTTGTTCCAAAAAAAAAGAATGTGGGATGGAGACTGATTCTAGACAACATTGTGAAAACATACTCATTCAGAGTGGTGGTGTCTAGACTCCATCTGGCAGCTGGAATTCCATATATGGAACTGGGGCTTTGCTTTAGGCCCTCAACCTACAGGACACATTTTGGCATGTCCCAACTCGTACTTCTCACAAGAGTCCTTCAATTCCTGGTCATTCAAGGCCACTTCCAGTAGTAAGTGCTTCCTTTTGGCCTTTCTTCTGCGTCAAAGGTATTTTCTGAAATCTTAGAGTTGGTTGCAGCTCATCTTTGATGAATGAGGATTATCGTTTTTCTATACTTTGGCAATTGGCTGAGGAAGCTCCAGTATTACATCAAGGTTCTCTCTGCCATGAAGAGCAATGTCCCTGTTTCCCAGGCTAGGTTTTCAGCTCAATCTTGAAAAATGCACTCAGAGCCCCATGCTAAAGATAGAATTCATAGTGGCCTCCTTAGATGCAGTATCAGCTGGAGCTTACCTTCTTGTGGCCAGATAGATGACATGAACAGTCCTCATCTAAAACACTCAAACCAGCCCACAGACATCCAAAGGAAATTATTTACAGTAACTGGCAGCTTGTGCTTTTTGTGACACAGCTTGCCCGGTAGCTGCTTTGCTGTTTCCAGGGATGGCTCAGGCTGGATTTCTACTCCAAACTAAAGCAAGTTGAACAGGCTGATCTCAGTCTCTTAGTAAGTCTGAGATTTTTTCAATTGGTGGAAGGACCCAGACAACATTTGTGCCTGTATTCCTGTCATCCAACCATAGTCCTGAAAACAAATGCGTATGGTGGCGCATTTAGCTATATACGCCATTTAGGGCAGATGGTCAGTTACTTATCAGTTTCCTAGACTTGTCAGAAATGTCTGCTTGCACTTCCTTCCATTAATCAGGGACAAATCCATCACAATCAGGACAGAACGAGAACGAAGCAACCTGTGTGTTCTATGTCCATTGAACCACTGGGGCGCCCTTTATACAGAAGCAGAAAAGCTATGGATCTGGTGTGTAGCCAATCACAGCCTCGCTTCAGCAGCTTACATTCCAGACCTGCACAACACTATAGCTCACAATTCCAGCAGACACTTCTCCAGTGCTTATGAATGGGAGTTGGACTTTCTGACTTGGGGATTTCCAGAAGTGGATCTCTTTGCCACCATCACTGTCAGGAAGTGCAGACAGTTTGCTTGAGTGAGGGGTTTGACCCTTACTCTTGGGGAAATGCTTTCTTGAGTCCACAGAAAAGGAGTCTTCCATAAGCATTTCCACCCACTTGCCCAATATTGAAGATAGTAAACAAGCCCAAATAGGACAAAGTCAAGATCGTATTAATAACTCCATGTCACTTGAAGTGGATTACCCATAAGGACAATATTTGAAGAAGGAGAAATTACTCGTTCTGTGCAATAACTGGAGTTCTCCTTGCGGGGGCTGTACTGCCAGCCCTCCTTCCCCTCTGCTTCAGAGTTTCTCCTGGGAGACTTGCAGTGGAAAAGGAGCCGAGGGCACTTGGCTTGCATACCCCTATATATCCTTAGTACAGGACACAAGGATGTGCGAGGTGCATGTGTGGGCTGACTGGGCACTACTGCCAAAAAATCTCTGATCAAAGGTGCATTGGGTGCAAATAGATCTGAAATGGCTCATCGATAGGGTCATACATTTCAAATAACTATTTATTGCAAAAGGTGCATAACCTCTCCTGCCGTTCACCTTACATCCAGCAAAAGACATTGCAACAGAGGGATAGAGGCCTAGGAGAGGTGGCTCTGCTCATCCTTTTTGTGTTTGTGAGGGATGTGCATCCAATGTTTCACTCTGAGTTAAATATTTAACATGCACACAGGGGTTGGATAGGGTTTTGCTGTTGTATAAGCCAAAATAAATATATAGGCTGAGCATTAGACTGGAAATTGGCCATTTGAGTTTTAATTCTGTCTCTTACATGGCCATGTTCTGTAACCTTGGAAAGACGATGCTTCCCCTCTCCCTGATTCAGTTTCCCAATCTCTGGCATAGGGATGCTTTCTGATTCCACTTCTCAGAGGATGGGAGTATCACTGTTCACAAAATACTGCATGCATGCTGAATATCAGTGCAATGATTTCTGGATTGTATTTTAAATGCTTCTGGTATATTCCTCATCATCACAGTTGCTCTGGAGTAAATTGTTCCATTAGCAGATTTTTACATGCTCAACTAATTTCAGTTAGTTGAATATGAAATTTGCAGTAGCAGTAATTTGTGGCTATTGTCAGATTTCAGGAATATATTTTGTGTGCATGAAAGAACCTATTCCCTTTACCAAAAAATCTTCTCTTTCCATATTTTAAGTTGCAGGAGTTGAGAGTGAAACCACACTACGCTGTGTAACTTTCTGAAATCTGATCATTTGAGAACATGAATTAATAAATAACAAACTAAACACCTGCTGTAGCAGCAAAATCACCCCAGACTTGGACTGACCTATTGTTTTCTTCCTCCAGGTCACTTTCTGGGAGTTTGATTTAAGGATGAAGTCTGAATTCTCATCTATCTTTAAGATGTTTGTGTTGGTAAAGTTTTTCTCTAAAACCTCTCTCTCATCTTTTTTCCTAGAGAAATCTGACAGAGTATTTTGTAGCTGTCGATGTCAACAACATGCTGCATCTCTACGCTAGTATGCTATATGAACGCCGCATCCTCATCTGCTGTAGTAAATTGAGCACTGTAAGTAAATTTCAGAATATTCTCTTGACAGTTCATTTTAAAAACTGCCAGTCATGCTGGATGTCATCTGTGGTACCTAGAATTTGAATAATCACAGAGTTGCAATTGTTTGTAGGGTGGCAGGAATATTGTGCTAAAGTTGGATTTATTGTATAAGCAAATACAACAATGGGTCAGTCCTCTGAGTACTTCCCTATTGCAAAGGACACTATATGCAGAGATGAGGCACTGAAGACATACTAAGAAATACCAAAATCATTAATAGCTGTACATTCATTATGTAGATTGGCATAAGCAGACTGAAGCAGGGAATTGCAGAACGGGGGAAGTAAATGTACAGTCTGGATGTATTAAGCATACCTGATTTCTGGCTAAAAAAAATGGTGTGTTTGTGTGTATGTATGTCTATGTATAGAATTTTAAATGTATGGTTGTGCTTGGCAAAGGTGACTTTTCTGGGGTTCTCTGGGCTGTCAAGTGCTTGAATGGAAAAAATTTTTTCTCTTGATACAGATGTTGTATAACAACATTTATACCATGGTAGTGAGGCCCTTTTCATACACTTATTTCAGAGAAAAATAGATAAATGATTCTTTCAGACAGAAAGTCTGGTGACCTTCTCTTGATAAACCCAGACTGTGGGCTAGAACACGTTAGAGAACCACATTTTTTGCAATTTTGTTTGATAAGACATAGGCTTAATGCTACTTAGGCACCATCAAGCATCTGAAAGATGAAAGCTGCTGCGCAGTCCAAAGTGCTGTCTCTTCTAAAAATGGCTGCATATCAATACCAGAAACCCAGTCTGATTTAGTTCAAAGTTGAGCATTATGCATTTGAAGTTTTATCAGTCAATAAGATCGTGATTTTATGTATAAAAGGAAATGTTAAGTTTTCATTCTGTTGGCTCTGTAAATGGATATTGATTGTTTTCTGTTATGAATGATAAACAGAGGATGGTTAACTAAACATTGCCTTCTAATGCTGTAAACTAAATACTTGAAAGGCTCTTTCTGAAGTTAGAGCTCCAATTTCCATTTTGTGTGGTATTATCTGGCCTCTTGAAGGGCTGATTTTGATTGTATAAGATTAGAACTGCATTGTAGACTGCCAGAAAATACTGCTGAAACACACCAAAAACATGAAAGAGTACCATGTACATATTAGGATTGAAAGGGGAGGGAGGAAGACTGTCGGGACAAACCATGTGTGTATTCCACCTCCAGATGGTGGTAATAATATATCTAATTAAGAAAGGAAGATGAGACCAGGAGATTCAGTGTAATCTGTGGAACATTTTAACAACTTTTGAAACTTAGGCCATGTGTACGCTATGCAGAAGATTGCTGCTGCTGCAGTCAATCTTCCAAGGTTCAATTTAGTGGGTCTAGTGAAAACCTGCTAAATTGAACTCAGAGGGTGCCCCTGCCGGTGCTGGTACTCCTGCGCCTCACAAGGAGTAAGGGAAGCTGATGGAAGCAAATGCATGGACAGTGCAGAAACTTGATTTAAAACATGTTGACTTCAACTACGTAATTAAGGTAGCTGGAGTTGTGTATCTTAATTTGACCTTCTGCTATAGTGTAGACCAAGCCTTTGTGACCAAAACCCATAAAGAACCAACAACACTTAACTACTACAATGACGGATATTATAGAAAACCTATTAGATCAACAGACCAATGCATTGTGTTCTTCAATACACTTTTATATACACCCACCATTGTGGTTTTGCTGTGTAGTCAGAGTGAACAGAGCTACAAACCCAGGTCTAGGATGTCAGTCAATTTCTGTGGGTGTGGAGGAGTGGGGTAGGGTGGTTGGTTTGTTCGTTTCAGGGAAAAGTGAATTAAATGCAGCATTTGGAATGGAGCGAGTTGGTTAGGTTGGGGTCTCCCAATGATAGAGTCTATGTGCTTGGTTGACATGATCCGGCCGTGGTAAGGTAGGCTGGAAAGAAGCATTACTTACTTACCTGTCACTTTCCTTTCCTTTATACGCTCTTTCATAAATAGGCTTGTGTTTTTTGTCCTTATCATCTTTCTCCTATTTCTCTTTTTTGCCTCTGTCCGAGATAAAAGCATATCTGGCTCTTCTGGGCGAGAGCTTGCCTTACTTTGCATTTGTATCTTAGAACTATAGATCTAAACGGCACTGAGATTGGAGTGACAGTTTAAGACAGGTTTGAAGTCTTGGGCGAGAGCCAGTGATTCCTTGCCTGCACACTCGGCTCTGCATGATCCAGCAGTAGGAACAAGCTGCATTATTTTATTTCAAACTGTGCTCAGCAGAAGCCAAGACCTTGTAACTGGAAACTCACCAAACTGTGAGAATTCTCAAAGTACAGTCAGTGTCCTGGTTTAAAAAAAAAAAGGAACTGTTTGCAATTAATTTGTTTAACACTTATAATTTAAATTTAATATCAAGTGAATTAGAGCTACCGTGTCTCCTGAAATTCATATTATAATTGAAGAGCTCTTAATGCTGGCAAGTTTAAACCAGATTTTGGGGGTAATTGAGTGCTGAGATCTAACCTATTAACTATTACATGTGAATTGTTTGTCATTGAACCTGTGGAAAGTTATTTCTGGTTTTCATGGGGTTTCTCCAAACACCAAAAGCTTAACTGTGAATTTTACTGAGTATTCACAAGCTGAATTTTAACTGTTCATTTTGCCATCTAATTCCTCACACAAAGACAAACATAAAACTGAGTGCTTGCATGTAGAAAAAGGCCTCTTTGTGTTTAGATTTGTGTTGTAACAGAGAGAGGAAATGGAATATCTCTTCTAACCAGCATTCTGAGTTCCAGCACAGCGTGCCCTTGCTGCCCTAGCCCAGTAAGTTATGATAACTATTCACTGTAATATAGGCATTATAAATATAGAACTGTAGAAAAGATGGTCTAAGCAAGCAGCCTGGTGGTTAATGAATGTGGCACTTGTGAAAATGTTAGTGTGTGCCTAATAGAACCGGCCGTCGATGGGCATGGTGCAATGAAGAGGTGTGCATGCTTCTCAGACCTTTTTAGCACCTCTTGAAATTAGACTGACAGCCCCTTCGTGTTGGCTTGCAAGAGACCACCTCTTCCTTCCCTTGAGCACCATCCCACTTTCTCTCACAACTTTGCCAAAGCACCTCAATCTTAATCTGCATCCGCAGCCTATTGTAGGAGTCCTGCTTCACCACAGAGCCCTTAATGCCGCTCAGTGTGATGCAGGTAACTTAGTACATTTAGAACGGTTGGTTGGGCTAATAAATATTCAAAGGTGTTTTGAGGTTTCCAGTATAAATTCCATTTTCAAGTTTCACATTGCAATCTCAATACGGAAATATATGCACACATTGAGAACTCTTGAGAGAGGTAACAAAACACATTTGTAAAGAATTACTAAAACCCTTCTGTTTATTCATTTTCACACACAATAACTTTTGAATGTTCAATGTGAAATTTTAAAACTGAATTATGCCAGCAATCGGTTTGTATCTCTCAACTGGCTACATTTTTGCATGATTCTCCTGAAGCTGCTTTAGGGAACTGAGGTAGATGGACTGATCTCAATTCAACCTGCTGAAATCCTTGAGCTTTGACACTCCTGTCATTTCTCAGGCTGTCTTATTATTAACAGCTTGTTTCTGTATAACGGTCATTAATCAGATGAGGTCTCCATCAACTATGCTATTTCTTCATTAACCATAATTTTGGCAAAATTGCAGGGCACTCCTGGTGTCTATCCAGGGTGGTGCAATTTGGACTTATGCCAGATGGAATGTAGGATTACGTCTCAGAAATAGGTGACGGTTTACTGTCAGATATCTTCAGAGTTGATCATCACATTTAGTTAATCTTTTATTGTTCAGTTTTAAAATCTTAAATTGTCATAATAGGAAATAAATAGATGCTCCCTAAATAAAAAGGCTTCGTAAACAGTACTTTCCAGACATCTCTTAATGCATGGGTAGACTAGATATGCACAGAACTTGAGGAAGTTGTACAGAGGTTCTTGCTTGGGAACATGCCCGTCTTGGGGTGCAAGTTGGGAATTGTGCTATGTAACTCGTTTCCCGCTAAGACCTTCTGACTAACTAGGTTAGTAAAAATTAACATGGTTTTCAATGAGGCATTCTGATCATTTAAACTGAATGAACGGGGATGTGTGCAAGACTGCTGTTTTTGAAGTGTTATGGCTTGAGCTTGGGTTAGCCCCTCTGTTTCCCTTAGTGCTGTGTAGGCTGCCGAAAGCACTTTTTCATAAGGCATGTAACTTGACTGTGACCCCTGCCATAACTTCGAGCCAAATTGTATGGGACACCGGGGTACCGCTTCTCCTTCTTGCCATAAGGCATAGGACATCCCTGTGTTTCCCACAGTGAGGTACAAATGAAATGGGGCATTAGGGTGAATCGGACCCATAGACTGATAAGTGTGTATCTCGTTTATCAGCTGTCTCAGAGCTTCCTCGTGGGTGGGGCTCATTCCCAGCGAGCATGCTTCCTGAGCAAATTATACGGGAGTAGGTACGAATTAAGATTCCCGCTTTTCCAGATCTTTAATTAGTTCAGAGACCGGAGCCATAGCTTGGCTGGAATGCTGTACTGTTTTATCTTGGTTACAGTGGAAGGCGGAGAGCGGGGCTTGAGCCAGCAAAGTCTTAAAGCCAGCTCCAAAAGCTCATTTTTCTCCATTAATTACTTTCTCCTTCCCCTCTCTAGCCTCGGGAGGAGCCGTTCCTGTAGGTGCTCCATGTCCTTGTTTAGGGTTCTCACCCAGGTATCTAGGTTCTGGCATTGCTCCCAGAGTTTGTATCTCTCTCTCTCTCTCTGAATCCTTATCCAGTAGCTGGAGCAGGCTGCTTGGCACACACCCTTTAACAGCCATATGCAAGCGCTTTTCCCTAACATCTCTTTATCCCATTTAGGGTTGCCCCATCCCTCTTGGGCAAACTCTTTCTCTATACAGCTAAAATCCATGTCAATCGTGACTGGCTTCATACTGCTGTATTTGAACCAATAACACAATCCTGCCGACTACGCCAATTCTGTCAGCTGACGGTCAGGGCAGTGTGTGTGTGTGTGTGTGTGTGTGTGTGTGTGTGCGCGCTGAGAAAAGGTTTAACGTCCGTGACTTTACTGCTAGGACCGGGGTCCCGTCGCAGAGGGCAGCCAACAGGCTGACAGACGCCCCTGTTTATAGGAAGAGCTTATTACATCTCAGATTTTAGCTGCTAGGATACAGGATCCCTTTGCAGCGGGCAGTCTAGGGAAGACTGAGAGATGCCCCAACGGATCTGTCACCTGGGAGTGACACGATTCAAATGCCCAAGCTCCTCCTATACCTGTCCCTTATGATCGGCTGAAGTTCTTTTAAATTGTGCTTGGTTCTGTTACAGCAACTGAAGGAGTCAGGTTAAAACTTAAACAGTTACAGGTTTATTAAACAAGCTTATTAATCATATGATTACAATGGCTATTGCTCTATTTCTTAATTGCTAGCAAATATAGATTTTAAAAATGGTTACAAAGAAAATAAAGATAGAAAATAGAAATAATGGTACCAAGTGACAGCTTAATCTTTAAAGAGCTCTAAATCTATGTGTACACTTAAGACAAAGGACCACATCCAGGTACAATTTTTTACCCCCTTCTGTGCCTCTCGACTCCAGCGGGTCAAGCCAGGGCTGGTCCCTCAATTCCTAGGAAAGACGAATACGAGGTGGGCGTCCCCATGGAACCTCGGGAGGTCAAACACCTAACCCGACCAGCAGATAGATGGTAGATTGACACTCAGAGTAAATGTGCTGCTGGACCCATCTTTATACCCATAGGGGCCCGTATCCTCTTTCTTATCTAAGATGCCAAATTGTGTTGGTTCGTCTTTGTGACGCCAGTTCTTACAAGCAAGTTTCAAGTTAATTTACACGCAAGAGAGAGAGAGAACTAAATTGTGAGTACTAGACATTTTTACTGGGCGAGAGATTCCTCCCCCCGCGGACGGCTGTGTGTTCGTATCAATATGGGTTTCAGTCAAGGACACTCCTCTGCAGCCTCTTGGTCAGCAATTGGCATATCTCTGTTTATAGCCATTTAGGGTTACAGCAGCCTGCCATATCCAGGCCTTCTGTTCAAGGCTTTTACTGCTCTGTGTGCCCTGCAAGCAAAGATGGATGTTACGGGGGGGGGAGTTCCTGTCTGGCTACAACCATCGGGATACCACATGAAGTAAACTGAAGCCGGGGAAGGAAGATTGAGCCCAAGGAGACGGAGAGTGAGTGCTGGGTCAAACTTGAGAATAAAATCTATGATTTGTGGTCTGCATCTTCTGCTTTAATTATTGAACTACCCTGCATGATGCTTTGTCGTCATATTGAGCCATAAACATAAGTGCTTGCAAGTAGGCCCAGTGTTCTTGGGCGGAAAGAATGTGTGGGAGTGTGGGCCTACATATATGTGCATAGCCATCCTACTCCTGAACAGCCTTTTATTTTCTGGGATTGTGGCTCAAACCCAGTCTACATTTATACTTAAAAGTTTCTGTTTATTTCATCAGTCTAGCCATATTCCGGCTTTCACTATAAGGAATTTAAGTTATCCCTAAAGATTTTATTCTAATTACGTGTTCAGGTGTGATGGTTAAATACCAGTGTGTGACTGTACTAGAGAGCACAGACCCAAAAGACTGCTGCTAGGCAGATCATTAACATAGCAGAGACAACATTAGCAGCATTATTGAGAAAAAAACACACACAGCGGTGAGGGATATGTATGTGCACTGACAACCCCTATCACAGCAAGTCAGGGAGACTTTTCTTAATGAAAGTCTCAGTGAAATGGAAATTGTTAGCTCTGGACCTTTTACTCGGATTTATGTAGACTTTCCTTTTCTTCTTCTTTCAATTCAGAGGATTCCTCAGTGTCTCCAGTGTCTTTGGGCATGTAGTGGAATTAAGGTATCAGTCAGATATATTTATCCTGGTGGTGTGTGAGGTGCTAGCAGCATAACCATAGTAAGAATGCCATGTGTAGTTTTGGGGTGGGCATGTCATGACTGGGGTTTGAATAAACACCCAAAATAAATCATGTATTTTTAGGTTTTCTCATTACTAGTGTGGGAAAATGGAAGATCCATTCCTCATGTTATATTCCCACTTTTTATGCTTATTTACTATATAACCAGGGACAGCCTCCCCAATCTATCTGGGCCCAAGTTTCCCCAGTTGTAAAGGGATGTAATGCCTGTGCAATAGGCAATCTAACATTTCTAAAGCTCTTTTGAGACTTTTAAGTGAAAGATTCTATCTACAGTGTATCTTCATTATTTATTATACAGAAGATTAGCTCAACCCCTCCTATGATACTGAGTCATTCCTAATGATCCCATAGTAAAGGCTGCTATGCAGTACAGGGCATCCCTGCTCTAAGTCGCCCTGGTATACGTTGGTTCCGCACTAGCATTGTTGACGCTTGTGGGAACTGTTCTGTTTTAAGCCCTCCCAGTCCCTGCTCTTCCGTCCCGTGGAAAAAAAAAAAACAATTTGTGCAAACGGAAGTCAGCTGTGGGGAAAAAATTCCCCGCTTTACATCCTTTCGCTATATGTCCATGTTTGTTTGAATGTATCTTGGACATATAGCGGGGACGCCCTGTAACTTAGATAGAAGAGGTATCTGAGAAACCCCTCTGAGGTTTGAATATTTTCGATCCTTTGTTCCCTTGATTGCCTTTGATCAGCCTCACGATCAGCCTTTCTCCGTGTGGCTAACGAGGGGGTAGGCCTGACCTAGGTGAGCAGGCTTTAAAAGCCAGAGGCAGAGCGACCAGGGGAGTGAAGCGGATCGGGGGCTGTAGACAGGGGAGCTTAAAAGGGAGTTTTACAGAGGGAGTCCTCCTATGGTTAGGAAGACCTGCAACACCTGTGCCAGCACTGCTTCTGTCTCCTCTGCCTGCGCCTATAGCCAGACAGGCCAACTGACCATGGATGCCTCTACCCAGATCTTGGTGTGATTTTGCAGGGACTGTGGCTTGAAATTCCCAGTTACTGAAATCCAAGCTGGGGAACCTATCCAGTGTGAAAGGTACCTGCTGGTGGAATCTCTCAGGAAGCAGGTGGCAGAGCTACAGGAGGAGGTGGCTAGGCTGAGGAGTATCTGAATCCACGAGCAATTCCTGGACAGTATTCATGTGGAGACAGCTGAGGTAGCTGTCCCACTACCAAAGACTGCGGACACACCACTGGTGGAAGAGGGGGTGGCTCAAGAGGGACACTGGTAGCTGGTCACTTCTGGCAGCAGGCAGTGCTCCACTCCTGCTCCCAAACCTCCCACTGTGGTACTGGGAAACAGCTATGCTCTTCTGGATACATAAGAACGGCTGTACCGGGTCAGACCAAAGGTCCATCTAGCCCAGTATCCTGTCTGCCGACAGTGGCCAGCACCAGGTGCCCCAGAGGGGGTGGACCGAAGACAATGATCAAGCGCTTTGTCTCCTGCCACCCTCTCCAGCCTCTGACAAACAGAGGCCAAGGACACCATTTTATCCCCTGGCTAATAGCCTTTTATGGACCTAACCTCCATGAAATTATCTAGCTTCTCTTTAAACTCTGTTATAGTCCTAGCCTTCACAGCCTCCTCTGGCAAGGAGTTCCACAGGCTGACTACACGCTGTGTGAAGAACTTTCTTTTATTAGTTTTAAACCTGCTACCCATTAATTTCATTTGGTGTCCTCTAGTTCTTCTATTTAGGAACTAATAAATAACTTTTCTTTATTCGCCTCTCCACACCACTCATGATTTTATATACCTCTATCATATCCCCCTCAGTCTCCTCTTTTCTAAACTGAAAAGTCCCAGTCGCTTAACCTCTCCTCAATGGGACCCGTTCCAAACCCTAATCATTTTAGTTGCCCTTTTCTGAACCCTTTCCAAGGCCAAAATATCTTTTTGAGGTGAGGAGACCACATCTGTACACAGTATTCAAGATGTGGGCGTACCATAGTTTTATACAGGGGCAGTAAGATATTCTGTGTCTTATTTTCTATCCCTTTCTTAATAATACCTAGCATCCTATTTGCCTTTTTGACCGCTGCACACTGTGTGGAAGTTTTCAGAGAACTGTCCACGATAACTCCAAGATCTCTTTCCTGATTTGTCGTAGCCAAATTAGCCCCCATCATACTGTACGTATAGTTGGGGTTATTTTTCCCGATGTGCATTACTTTACACTTATCCACATTAAATTTCATTTGCCATTTTGTTGCCCAATCACTCAGTTTGGTGAGATCTTCTTGGAGTCCCTTACAGTCTGCTTCTGTCTTGACTATCCTAAACAGTTTGGTATCATCCGCAAACTTTACCACCTCACTGCTTACCCCTTTCTCCAGATCATTTATGAATAAGTTGAACAGGATTGGTCCTAGGACTGACCCTTGGGGACACCACTAGTTACCCCTCTCCATTCTGAAAATTTACCATTTATTCCTACCCTTTGATTCCTGTCTTTTAACCAGTTCTCAATCCAAGAAAGGACCTTCCCTCTTATCCCATGGCCATGTAATTTACACAAGAGCCTTTGGTGAGGGACCTTGTCAAAGGCTTTCTGGAAATCTAAGTATACGGGAGATAAGGAATCGTCCTCTACAGCAGAAGAAGAGAAGCCTTGTACCCCCGAAGGCTGGGAGGTCTGTTGCCACCACTGTGAGCAGGAAACGTAAGGTAGTGGTGGTCAGAGACTCTCTTCTGAGGGGGACGGAGGCACCCATCTGTTGCCCTGACATGTCATTCTGGGAGGTATGCTGCCTGCCAGGGGCCCGTATCTGAGACGTTACGGAGACATTGTCGAGGATTATCCGGCCCTCTGACTACTACCCCATGCTACTCAAGTATGTGGGCACTAATGATACTGCAAGGTGTGACACTGAGCAGATCAAGAGTGACTACAGGGCTCTGGGAGTATGGGTGAAGGAGTTGGGAGCGCAGGTGGTGTTCTCTTTGGTCCTTCATGTCAAAGGTAGGGCCCAGTCAGAGACAGGTGCATCCTGGAGGTATATGCCTGGCTGCAGAAATGGTGTCGCCAGGAGGGCTTTGGTTTCCTCAACCATTGTATGCTATTCCAAGAAGGACTGCTAAGCAGGGATGGGGTTCATCTTTCGAAGAAGGGAAAGACTGTATTTGAAGGCAGACTGGCTAACCTGGTGAGAAGGGCTTTAAACTAGGTTCGACGGGGGAAGGTGACCAAAGCACAGAGGTAAGTGAAAAACATGGAGACCTGGGAGTTGGGTCGGAAATGGGAGGGAGCATGGGTTATAATAGCAGAGGAAAAGGAGGGACAAGGCAGGCAGAACTGGGAGGCAAAATCAAATCAGTATCTTAGATGCCTGTATACAAAGGCAAGAAGTATGGCTAATAAGCAGGAAGAACTTGAGGTCCTAATAAATAAAAACAACTATGACATAGTTGGTATCACAGAGACTTGGTGGGATAATACACGCAATTGGAATATTGGTATAGAAGGGTACAGCTAACTCAGGAAGGATAGGCGGGGTAAACAGGGAGAAGGTGTTGCCTTATATATTAAAAATGTACATACTTAGACTGAGGTGGAGATGGACATAGGAGACAGACTTGTTGAGAGTCTCTGGGTTAGGTTAAAAGGGGTAAAAAAACAAGGGTGATGTCATGCTAGGGATCTACCACAGACCACTTACCCAGCTGGTGTTAATTTCCAGAAGACTGGAAAAGGGCAAATATAGTGCCCATCTATAAAAAGGGTATATCTACACTAGCCCCTTAGTTCAAACTAGGGAGGCTATTGTAGGCATTCGAGCTTGCAAATGAAGCCCGGGATTTAAATATCCCGGGCTTTATTACATGTTCAAATCGATCGCCATTTTTAAATCACTAGTCGAACTAACCTGCCTGCGGCTACAGGCGGCAGTCAAGCGTTAATTCGAACTAAGTCCTTAGTTCGAATTAACTGTTACTCACTTGTGGAATGAGGTGTAACAGTTAATTCGAACTAAGGACTTAGTTCAAATTAACGCTTGACTGCCGCGTAGCCGGGCAGTTAGTTCGGATTAGTGGATTTAAAAATGGCGATCGATGGGAACATAAATAAAGCCCGGGATATTTAAATCCCGGGCTTCATTTGCAAGTTCGAATGCCTACATTAGCCTCCCTAGTTCGAACTAGGGGGCTAGTGTAGACATACCCAAAGGCATATAAGAACAACCCAAGAAACTACAGACCAGTCAGTTTAACTTCTGTTCCAGGAAAGATAATGGAGCAAGTAATTAAGGAATTCATCTGGAAGAAAAATTAACACAAGCATGGTTTTGTAAAGAACAAATCATGTCAAACCAACTTGATAGCTTTCTTTGATAGGATAACAAGTCTGGTGGATAAGGGAGAAGCGGTGGACGTGGTATACTTAGACTTTAGTAAGGCATTTGATATGGTCTCACATGATCTCATCAATAAACTAGGCAAATACAACTTAGATGGGGCTGCTATAAGGTGGGTGGATAAGTTTTCAGAGAGTAGTTATTAACAGTTCACAATCCTGCTGAAAGGACATAACAAATGGGGTTCCGCTGGGGTCTGTTTTGGGACCAGTTCTGTTCAATATCTTCATCGCCTATTTCGATATTGGCATAGAGAATACGCTTATTAAGTTTGAAGATAATACCAAGCTGGGAGGGGTTGCAATTGCTTTGGAGGTTAGGGTCATAATTCAAAATGATCTGGACAAATTGGAGAAATGGTTACAGGTAAATAGGATAAAGCTTGATAAGGACAAATGCAAAGTACTCCACTTTGTGTGAAACTGATTGCTCCTCCCTAATACAGAATTGGAAGTGATTGTCTAGGGAGGAGTACTGCAGAAAGTGATCTAGGGGTCCTAATGGACCACAAGCTAAATATAAGTCAACAGTGTGACGCTGTTGGAAAAGAAGCAAACATGATTCTGGGATGCATTTACATTAGCGTTGTGAGCAAGACACAAAAAGTCATTCTTCTGCTCTACACAGATTAGGCCTCAGTTGGAGTTTTGTGTCCAGTTCAGGGCACCACATTTCAAGAAAGATGTGGAGAAATGGAGACGGTCCAGAGAAGAGCAACAAAAATGATTAAAGGTCTAGAGAACATGACCGAAGAGGGAAGACTGAAAGAATTGGGCTTGTTTAATTTAGAAAAGAGAAGACTGAGAGGGGACATGATAGCAGTTTTCAAGTACCTAAAAGTGTGTTACAAGGAGGAGGGAGAAGAATTATTGTTCTTGGCCTCTGAGGATAGGACAAGGAGCAATGGGCTTAAACTGCAGCAAGGGAGGTTTAGGTTGGAAATTAGGAAAAACTTCCTGTTAGAGTGGTTAAACACTGGAATAAGTTGGCTAGGGTGGTTGCGGAATCTGTCTCTGGAGATATTTAAGAGCAGGTTAGATAGACATCTATCAGGGATGATCTAGACGCTGCTTGGTCCTGCCATGAGGGCAGGGGACTGGACTCGATGACCTCTCGGAGTCCCTTCCAGTTCTAGTGTTCTAGGATTCTATGAATATCCTTACAGTGGAGAAAGCAACATCACAGTGAAATCTGTGATCCTTGAAACAAGGCCAGTGCCACCAAATTACCTACATATTAGCAAACAATGTTAGATGCTCTTGTAAAATCAAGTCCTTCTCCTAGGATTCCAACATTCATCTTGCTGAGACTCAAATGTGGAACAACCCAAATTGGGAAGGCAGGCATCTCTGTGGGAATAGAAAGAATTGTATCCTATGAGACTGTATGTGCATGCTATCTTTGTGATTGAATATTTCTGATGCTGATTATTGAGAGCATGGACTCAAATGTGGATCTTGAATAAGGGACCTCCTTTCTGGTAGTCTAATTGAGAAGTCTGCATGAAATAATTTGGTATTTCCAGCTTTTGTCCTTGCAGATGCTTCTGAAAGAACTAACCGTAGTGCAGCTATGAGGATTTTATGGCTCATTGATACACCGACCTTATACAAAACTCTTAGTGCAGCAGTCACCAACCTGTCGATCATGGTCAACTGGTTGATCCTGGCACCTCAGCCACTTGATCGCGATCTCCGGGCCCGCACAGCAGGGTGCCAACAGGCTGCCTGCAAGCTACAAGATGGTCTCTATTCTCCCCTTGGGGAGAAGGGAACAGTGCATCTCTGCAAACTGCCAGCATCTGCAGCTCCCATTGGCTGGCTCATGGCCAATGGGAGCTCTTAGGACAGCACTGGGAGCAGAGGGATGCACTCTGAGACATACTGTTCCCTTCCCCCCCCCAGGGGAGCACAGAAACGAGCCTGTAGCCCGCTGCTTTTGGGATGAGCATGAAGCAATGACATGCAGGGAACCTGCTTGAGCCCTGCTGTGCTGCCGGGTGGGAGCTGCCTGCTTCCAGCTGTAGCCTATACCTCACACCCCCCTCCTGCATCCCAGCCCTGACCTCCCCCTTCCATAGTCAGCAACCCCCACCTGCACCCCAACACTCTGCCCCAACCTGGAGCCCCCTCCCAAAGCCAGCGCCCTGCACCCCTCTTATACCGCGACACTCTGCCCTAGTTTGGAGTCCTTTCCCGGAGCCAGCACCTCCTTTTCCACCCTGTCCTACACTCCAATACTCCACCCCAGCCTGGAGCCCCTCCTAAAGCCAGCACCCTGCACTCTCTCCTATACTCCAACACTCTGCCCAGCCTGGCGCCTCCTGCCAGAGCCAGCACCCCCTCCAGCACCCTGCCCCAGCCTGGAGTCCCCTTCTGCATCCAAATTCCCTCCCAGAGCTTGCATTCCTCATCCCTTCCTTCTCCTAACTCCCTTGGCATTGGGCCAGATCCTGCACCCCTTGCCCTAGCCCAGTGAAAATAAATGAGGGTGGAAGAGAGCAAGTGATGGAGAGAGGGGGGAATGGAAGGGGCAGGGCCCCTGGAAGGGGCAGGAGAGATCCTGAGTTGCCCAGAAATTTGAAAAATTATCTTTGGCATAAAAACATTGTAGTCCTGAGTGGAAACAACCAGCTACCATGTTCTCCTCTGGCACGCCGTAACAAAGACAATTCAGTTATGGATCGCTGGTCTTGCTGAAAATCAGTCACTGTTATCATCCAAATATTTATTATACCAGCAAATATATTTATTGTTTTCCCTGTCCTCTGTTTTCAAAGTATTTATCAATAGACAAACCTTCTCTGTTCGTTAAAAATCAAACCCCTCAGCTTAATGACTCATTTAGACAAACCCTTTGTTAAACCCGCTCCCAGAGTAAAGATGCAGGCCATGAGGAGCATGCCTCGTGCCTGTGCAATTCTTTACCCCTCCTCTCTTTGGCTGTTGTTGTGGAGCGATGTCTGAGGCTCCTGGAAAGCAGACATCGTTGCTTAGCTGCTGGGCTTTTCCAGCTCTACTGAGTTGGGTCTAAGCCGTGTGCCTCTTGATCGTGTGACTTTTGATAACATCTTTGAATTCATGTAATGGTGCGTAAGAAAGGTGTGCTCCGTGATGGTAGTGACTGCTGTTGCATGATCACAGTCCAGTGTGTGTCCGAGGCAGTTGATAGTGTTCTCAGAAAAGAGCAAGCTGTTCTCAGAAAGGGTGTGGATGCACAGACCAGATCTTCACTCTACGAAACATAATAGAATAATGCTTAGAATGGCAGGCAACTCCGCATAAACTTCATAGACTTTCGGAAGACTTTAGCATTCACAGGACCAGCCACGGGGTGTTCTGTGGGCAAAAGGAATCCCTGTCTAGGTAATCAAGATCACCAAAAGTTTCTATTCCAACTTTACATGCTGTGTTGATCACGGTGAGCTCCGTTTCGAAGTCAAAACAGGAATACATCAGGTGTTTCTCCATATTTCTGTTTGCAGGGTACATGAATGTTCACATCCATACTGTGGTGCTTGGGAACCCTCTTTGGTAACAGAGCCCAGTGGGAATGCACAAGTGCCCCGTTGTGGTACTGAGAGATCAGAGCCGGTGTAAGGATAGGTTGTGTAGGCGTCAAAAGTCTCCATTCCTTCCTTGCCCTGGCTACCTGCTCTCGGGGTTTTCCTCCAGGCTCAGAATCTTGATTGGCTTTTTAACCAGGTTCTACTGTTACCTAGTATTTGTTTTAGCTGTTAGTTATACTAATATTTAGATTATTTAAAATCATTCTTTAAAAGTTTTTACTTGGTTTATGTGTCACTGCATGGTTAGTGACTTGTTTCATAACGTGTAGAGTAAGGTGCTGATTTCTGTGGTGCTGTAATTTAACTAGCTGATGTAGTTTTGTTGACAATTCTAGGATACTCAAAAGCTTAAGGGCAAAATCTCATTAAATAGGATTGATAATTGCTTTCTGATGAATATTCATCATGTCTAATTACTATAGGCAAATTTTACACTTACTGATTTCCTTATTTTCCCACAAAGTCTGTCTGCACTATGCACCACTGACGGTGCCCGTGGTGAACGTATAGCCAGCCACATGTTGCAGTAAAAAGCACACCGTGTCCACTCTGTTGTGTAGTGACACGCCAGGGGAAGGCTCTGGTAGACAGTAGGCAGCTGGGAAAGAGCTCCCTGCTGCTAGAGCCTTTCACTGCAGGGGGGAAGACGCTTGTGGAAGGGAGCAGCCTTTCCCTGCTTCCTCCCCCAAGTAGTAGGTCCTTTCCCAGTATCTCTGCACTACTGGAGCCTTTCGTACTATTGGAGTCTTCTGCTGTATTGGGGAAAGGCTCCCGCAGGGGAGAAGCAGCAGGACACTATTCTGCTAAAAATAGCCTATGCGTGGGGGGCCACACAGGCATGTACTCTGCACATGGTGGAGAGAGGAGTGTTGTGTACATGTACCCGGAGTGCGATTTTCGATAAGAATGTTTTCTTGCTCTGAAATTTAAGATTGACGGTACCTCGTTATATACAGAATGCTTTAAAGTTGATGCAAATCCAGAAGTGCACATCTTTCATTACTGGCTTTTAAAACAACATTAAATATTTTGTATACTTTGTGGACATAGAGTGTCTAACAGAAGTAAAGTTGCTTGAGCATGCACTTCAGTAATAATTTGTGAACATGTTTCTAGAATAGTTTTGAAATCAATACAAAAATACATGATGAACTGAAAAACATTTACTGAAACGAATGGAGAAAAATTACTCTTGAAGATTGTTTTTCCCCAAACCTTTTCTTTACTTTTTGTGCTATGTACTGAGATAACTAAAACATATTTTCTGAACTAATTCAACAATTTTTAGCATTGTTTGCTGATGCAATTGTTTCTTTTGATTGAAATTGTGGTTTGGGGTTGGGGGGGGGGGGTTCAACCAAAAGGAAAAATGTAACTGGATCCTTCCAGGCTATGTGGAATTGTTACTGTGTAACCCATAGATCAGTAGCTGGTGATATGATGTGACATTTCAAAAGCTCAACTTTGTAAGTGACAAGTGACTTCACTGTCCTCGCATTGCATTTCATAATGCATTAAAGGTTACAGGGAAGTATTAATGTTAAACGTTAGTCTGAAGATAAGATCTATGTCATTTTCACTACCTGAAACAGGATTTTAAAATAAGACAGTTTAAGGCAAATGTTAATGGTACAGCTCTGCTTTTACAGACCCAACCTCACAAGTTATTCAGAGAGCATTACAAATAAATCAACTGTGAGCTTTTGTTTTTCAAATTGATTGATGTTCCACTATCAGGAAAATTATAAATACTTAGAAATGCAGACAGTGCTAGTTAAAGAAACATATTCTCAGCTCACTGCATGATGCATTAGGTGCTTGATCTCCATTAGTGTTGTTGGGAGTTACACTACTAAGAATATGCTCCTGATGTGAATTTTTAACAGATTTATCTCAGCTTTCAGGGACATAAAATAAACCTTGATAGAGCCATTGGTAAACCACTGTTAGTTTGCAACCTGAAGGAGGAGATGAGTGAATGGGTCCAGAAAAAATAACCTAACTCTTTGGTAAAAACTTGAATCAAATCCAAATATTTAATTGCTCCTGAAATAATTTTTTTTTTCTTTCCAAAAAACTGTGATATGAGGGGTGAAGGAATAAGTGCACTTCCTGATCTGGGTCCAGAAGTTGAAATAAACTTGGAAATGCTGTTCTTGTATTATCTAAAACAGCCCAGGAAGTACAAAAAAAATCTGTAAACTTAGCTGCATCTGTATTTATAGTATCTGGACACCAGTCTTGTTTGAAAGCCTGTTTTCTATTCTTATTCTAGTTTGAATATCCAAGAACTTTGATTTAAAAAATTTTCCTTTTGTTTCCAAAGGAGAACTGTATTTCACCATAAACGTGAACCTCCCGGTCTGTGCAAAGTAGCACAAAATACACGAATGCAGATGCATCTGCTTTAAGATCTGGTCATGGTGTAAGAGCGGTGATACAGATCACAGTGTAATTATAATCTTAAAACCCCTTTTGGCTGTGAAATGCTTTTTTTATACTGTGAGCTCTTGAAAGCAGAGATATCTTATTGTGTGTTTTTACAAGCGCATTGCACATTTCAGCACTATATATAAAGTTCTTAGTATTAGAATAGTGCTTTCCCTTAAAGGAAATTTTTAAGAATTAGAACTGAACCAGTATAGTTAGTTTACTGTGGATTGCACTTTTTCTTTCTTCATAACACTATGCACCATCTACAAAGAGCAGGGTCTCTAATTAAATAAGTTAACAAGAAAGAAGGGTTTTGAGATTACAATAAACTGGTGACACTAGGAAAATATCCCACCTGGAGCCCCTCGTGGCACAGTAACATAAAGGAATCTTGCAGCCAGGGCTTTGACCCATCTCCTTTCTTTTATATGCATGTTCTTCTGTTAATAAAGGCATGTTACTGACTTCTGAAAACTCACAGATCCCACGGAACAGGTGACCTTATAAAAAACCTAGCTAGAAAAGCAAAAACAGCCATCTTAAGGGTGCAGCCTAATAAAGGCCGTGTTAAAAACTGTCTTGTCATTTCGTCTCTGTCTTGAGATGTAAACAAACTGTAATGCAGTAAAGCAGGGTGGAAAAGGGTAAAAAGAATATAGAGGCCTAAACATCAGAGCAGAGCTCAGACAAGGCTAAGTGATACCCTCATAAACATTGCTAAAACTGTTGTGTTATCACTCGTGTGTGATACACCAAACACTTTTGGAGCCTTGGATTTTTGTACCAATTGCATCTTAAAGAATCAATTGTTTTTTATATGGTTCAGTCATGTTTTAAGGTTAACTCCCTCCAATTGCCTCATTTATAGGAGAAAAGAAAACCACCCCCTTTTCTAGGCTTTTGCATAGTATTTGAATTTGCTTCTTAGGCATTTTCTTGCCTTAGTTATCAAAAATACAGAAAACGGTTTGTTTTCCTCCTTCACTTTGTCACTCTAACACTTAAGAACATAATGACCATTCTTGATCAGATCAGTGATCTGTCTAACCCTGGATCCTAACGTCTGTGGGTGCCAGAAGCTTCAGAGGGAATGAACTGAACAAAGCAATTTATCAAGTAATCCACCCACCCCCTGCTGTCCAGTTCCAGCTTCCAGCAGGCAGAGGTTTAGGGACACTCTTCTTGATGTTATGACCAGCAATAAGTCTCTGAATCCCAATGTAAATTTATTTGGAAATGGAGAGCCTCAAGTCCTAATAATCAAGACAGATGGATATTTAATGGCATAAAACAGGCAGTGATTCATATTCCGTAAGATCTGCAAATACTTTTCACAGGACTTCAGGACTGGGTTCTGTAACTGTGCTAGATGATTGATTTATTATTTTAAATATAGAAGTAAATATTCTAACATCTCTTCTCTAGCTATAGCGTATATCTTAAGGCTCTGGCTTTCCCTTATAGTGGTATATCGCTCAGTTGTAAAAGCCTACTCTGGGCTTATAATTGGCAAACAAGGCCTCAGCCTGGGAGTGATTTTGAAAAAAAAATTGAAATAATCCATCTGGTTTTTTAGTTGTACATTGTCAAATCTATTTTTATTCACTTTTATGGTCACTTGATTGCCATTAAAAACTGCTCCTTTGCCTGGTTCATGCCTCACTATGGTTCCGTGTGGCTGCGTCATCATGTACAGAGCCTTGTTTTCCCCCCAGAGTCAGTGTTTCTTGTGGCATCCCCACAGCTTATCCAAATCTGTTTCATCCCTGGACTTCAGGTGGTTTTAGTCCATGGGACAAAACTAAGACACATGTTTAAAATATAGTCTCTGTCTTGGTTCTTGATGCCCAATCAGCCACATGTTAACTCTGAAAACTGGTTTTGTGGTTCACACACGGATAGTTATCCATGTGTTAAAACAAGCCAACAAAAACTGCACTGAAAATCCATTAAAGGTTCTAGCACAAACCACAGATACTAACTTCACAATTGAGATGTATTTCCTCAACACAGAATCCTGATGGGGCAGCCTGTTGTGCCTTGTTATGTTTCAGAATAAGTCTCAGTTTAAGAACTGAAATTAGCGAGAAGACCTGTCAGCTCACCTAGACCATTTCCTTTGCCAATCACTGGTTCCTTATAGCACAACATACACTTCAGTGCATGGTCCAGTTGCAAATGACTCCGCCGCCTTACAGGTCCCACAGTTAAGACATGTTTCCTAATGTTTATTCTGACTTTTCCTTTGTTTTATTTCGTCCCATGATGTCTGTAGGCCACCTGTGTGTCTTTGGAGTGTACACCTGTCAGATACACAGAAGAGAGTGTTGTCTTTCTTTGTTGTCATTTAGTCAAATTGTATTTTACTCTGTACTCAATCGTCAGAAGGCTGTTCCTTTTTTCCATTAAATATTTTGCTGCATTTTTTAAAATATCGCTTATATTGTTGCTTATATTCCAATCTGAGCATTATTCTAAGTTCACAAAGGACATGACATGATTCTGGGCCATGATACATCTTTGCATGCAGCTCCCAAATAAGAAGACCCACTCTTTAGTTGCAAGGTTTGCCCTCTCTCAGATCTTCAAAATCTCTCTCTGTTGGCATGGATTTGAGTTTGAATTGTTTTCCAAGATATACTAGAGCAGCGAGGAGTCCTGTGACACCTTATAGACTAACAGAAGTGTTGAAGCATAAGCTTTCGTGGGCAAAGACCCACTTCGTCAGATGCTCCAACACTTCTGTTAGTCTATAAGGTGCCACAGGACTCCTCGCCGCTTTTGCAGATTCAGACTAACACGGCTACCCCTCTGATACCTGAAGATATACTAGCTTTAGTTTCCAAGATAAATCCTTCAGTTACTGCCTGCTATGCTGACAAATAGTGTCTAATTGTTTCCTTGTACTCCACTAGCTCTCTGTATCCCTGTGTTGTCTCCTTGTTTTGTGTGTGTGTGCTGCATCTAACTCCACAACAAGGGTTCCTAGGTGTGATGGTAATACAAATAATAATTAGTAATATTTTGTACTTGTGCCATATTTTGACCGTTTCTACTTCCTTGTATTTTAATATCTTCCTTCGGGGGCGATACACAATACCTTCTATTTTAATTCAGTCAGTATACTTCACATTCTCTTCCTGGTTATTAATGAGGATTTTAAATAAGGCTGGGACCCAAATCAACTCCAGCACCTACTAGGCACCTCCCCACAGCTTGATTGCCAGTTATCTTTAGTCATCACTTGAAATCATTGGGCGACTCAATTTGAATTAACATCTTATGAAAAATTGTGAGAGTCATTAGATCAAATACTGAAGTCCTGGAACATAGGCTCTTTCCTTTACCCACTTATTCAGGAATTTGTAGCCAAAATTATCAAAATGGCTTGATATGAATTATTGTAGAAAAACACATACTGTTTGTGGTTCATTATTACCACATTCCAGCTATATAGATTTTTTTTTTCCTTCCCTAATATTTAAGTCATTGTTTTATTACTTCTCTGAGGTGCGTCTACACAGCAGGGCTTAACTCAAAATAAGCTATGCAAATAGAGCTACATCCGTTGCATAGCTTATTTTGAAATTGGAAGCGTCTACACAGCACTTATTTCGAAATAGAGCACTCTTCCTCCGACTTCCTTTACTCCTCCTACAATGAGGGTTACAGGAGTCGGAGTAAGAAGCCCTCCAGCTTGACAATATTTTGACGTTATTTCGAAATAACTGCCTGTTGTGTAGACATGGACTAAGTTATTTTGAAATAACACTAGTCATTCCGAAATAATGTTGCTGTGTAGACATACCCCAAGCTACTTACTAGGTGGAAATTGCCAGGATCAGGCTTTTTCTGCCATTTTTGTATTATTTCCTCCCGCTGCCCGTGTCCCCCTAATTTTGTTTCTCTGCTTCTGTTGCATCAAGGAAGACACAAAATGCGGTTTGCAGGTTGTGTGTGTTGGGTAAAATACATTCTCAGATTTTAGCAAAATTAAGTCAAACATCCGTCACCATGAACCAGTATTACTCCATCCATTGGTAGCATTTATTACCAGTGCAATGTATGTTCTGGAGCTAGGTCTTCAGAGACAAAAACAATGGCTACTTCTAACCAATTATTTTCTTATATTGTTTATTTGGCCAGCCATTTCCTTTAAGCTTAACTTTTATCTTATTGATGTGCTTGTTTGGTTTTATGTCTTTCAGTTAACTGCCTGCATTCATGGGTCTGCAGCTATGCTCTACCCAATGTTCTGGCAACATGTTTACATTCCAGTTCTACCCCCGCATCTGTTGGACTACTGCTGGTAAGATTGTAGATTCCTTACATCCAAACCGTTGTTAGGAAGCCGTGCATTTTAAGGTTGAAGTCTTTTTATGGTGTAACTGTTGGTCTAAAAATGTAGATGTGTATGTTAAGTAAGTAGTTGATTCATTAAGTCCAATGCATTGTTTTCATAACATAATATAACAGCACCAGTCTTATTAGTTGTTCTAACATGACATCTTACTATAGAATGCTATTGTATACTAATTTTAGATCTTCAAGATGCACTATTGCAGCATGCATTTTGTTTAACATTTTAAATCAAGAAAAATCAAACAATACATGATACAGGCAGAAAAAGAGGGCTTCTGTTTTCCTATTGCTTTCCTAATTTGCTAGTTTACTTTTTCTTCGGTGCTTTCCTGTTATGATCTTGCATTTTACAGTGTGAGGGTAGAAATTGGTATATTATTTGGAAGAGGGTGTAAACCTTTTCTCTCTCTCCAGCAAACTGTGCTCTTTCCCCTTGCTCCTCGACGAAGGGGAACAGCCAGCAATATTCCTGCACGAATCGGGGAGGCCTTTAGCCCCTCCCCCCATCCTCCCTAAAGGACACCTACGGGGTGGCAGTCTTAGGGCTAGCCCCTTTCACGTGCCTGATGATTGTCTCTTTTTTGTGTGTTTTTGAGAAGCAGTCGCATTCCAGCCACATCCCATTTTCCTGGCACAACCAAATCCTGACCTCGCTTCAAGTTATGATAAGAGGTAGTGGTATACCAAATTTGGTGGTCCTAGCTCTTACCATTTAGGAAGAGTTCTCGGACAGACAGACACACAGACAAAACTCTCTCAGAAATACAGTAGAAGATAAAATGATCTTTGACTACATGATCACATTTTATGTCACATTTTGAGAAAAGCTCCTGCAATTTGGCTTTTTTTTTTTTAAACTGGCAATACATTTAAAACTTGCCTGTTAAGTTCATGCTGCTCCTAATCTCTCCCCTTTTCCATTCCTACTTAGCTTTGTACTCCTCTCTGTTCATTTTACATCAGGGAGTGAAGTGAAACTGACAAAAGGGGGCATAGGAACTGAGGATGTTGTGAATAAAAATGTATATGCTGAAAAGTGCCTACTTAACCCTGCCTGTGATCACCAGTAGAGATGCTGCCAATCCTTCGTTGTTTTAATACTAAAAGCCCAAAAGTCACATTCACTCTGTGATTGGCGAGGGAAGTGAATTAAGAACTACTCTGGTTCATGTAAATTCATATGAATAGTGTCATACCAAGAACTACATCTCCACAGAACAGTGTGGATATGTTTTTACTCAAAAATCAGTCTTCTCTCTCTCTCTAACCTGCCTTAAATGTTATGCTTGAAACAATATATTTTCAGTTATAATAGCTAAGACATCCTACGTATGCATATAATGTGTGAGAGTCATGAGGAAAAGTGCATGTTAAAAAGACATGCTGTAGGAACGCTCAGGCTAATGGCAGCACATAGTGTGCCACTAATTCGTATCTAATAAATAGTGGCCAGAACTGTGCTACTGTTTAGCTGAATCGTGCAGCCATCATTGGTTTTTCATGCTTTTGTGCTAAATGTTTTTTCTGTTTTAATTAGGTTCTTTCATACTTCACCAGAAAATGTGTTGTGACCAAAAAAATCAGTATGTTTGACCTCTTAGAGGACAGAAAATAAAACAATGGTTAAATAAAAAGACTGCTATTGAGAAAAACAGATAATCTAATAAAAAATTATCCCCTTAAGCCAACGTCTGTGGCTTCGATTAGGATCCATAAATCTTAAGAAATTGGAATCTATGCTAATAACTTTATTATATTCGTCTCTGTGACTTTTCTCCACATTCTTAGCAAAAGCCTATGCAGTGCTTCTAAATAAGGAACCAGCAGGGATAACTAGCATTTTAAGTGAAGTGCTAGGAGCCTGAAACATGTAAATTTAAAGGAGGTTTGTTCCTCTGCAGATGATTTAAATGTTAAGTACATGCCCATGTCGGGGATACACAGAATGGAATCTAAAAACTATTATCTCCTGTAGAAATGAACCTTCAATTTACTCACTGCACAGGAAGGGCAGATTCTAGTCATTTTCACTGCCAGCAGGTGCCCTTTCTGTGCATAATAGGCTTTGCATGTGTAATTAACACATGAAGGCTGCTAATGTCAGTTTTTTCTTCAGGTACATGCTGCTCGGAGTTTTCAGGACAACAGTGTAGGCCACAAGAGGCTTTTACACTGGGTTTGAAGATTAGGTATTCATCAACTTCCTGACAAAGACATGTTAAAAGGGGCTAAAACCGGACCCCGCAGTTGGGAGCACAGGTGTGCACAAAGCAAACATATAGGCCACGTACGAAAAGAAATAAAGATACAAATAGCTGAGCCACACTGAATGGACTCTTTCACAGCATTTCGGTCTGTGACTATTACGAATGAACAAGCTAGAGAGCTAAAAGTATGATTTTAAAACCTATAATTATCGGGAAGACTCTAATTGCACATTCACAAACACAACAACTCATTATCTTAGCCTGATGTGAACTTTAATTAGAGTAGCAATCACACACTGTAATTTTCTGAATAAATCAATTTAGCACCAATTCACATGCCATAAATATGTTTCCTAAAATAACTTCCATCTATTTTGTGACTCTGAACACAGAAAGGTGATTTTGGCCATGAAAACTAATAAATCCACTTTTTACTGTCTGCTTCAAAGCTGTGTTGTTTACTTTATAGGCCTTTGCATGTTAGGGGAAGTGAATTAGAATTGACTTATTTTTAAACTTGAGGCTTTAATTTTGATTAAATTTTAAATTCAGTTACTGTCTGATTCTTTTCTTTGCAGCTGTGACATAAGAATTTAAAAGAGGAGAAACTAAAGCAGATGGTAGAAAAAAATAAAAGGAGACAGACATCTCCAGTTTTTGTAAATATCGGAAAACATGCTTGTGGCTTTCATTCTAGTAAATGTTTCACATCCTAGCTCAAAAAGTGTTGTAGTCAACATGGGAATTATTTACTACTCCTTAGCCTAACAGATAAAGAACTGATCACAGAACAAAAAAGAATGTTATCTTGGGTACAAGGGATCACTTGATCATATTTATATTGTGTAAGCAGAATAAAGTCCAGACCAGCAATATATACTTTGTTCTTAAATAGGGCCATATTTACAAAGCTTGAAACACAAGTCAAATAGATTGGGAGGAAGAATTTGATCAGAAAGATGTTATAATTGGCAGTCATTTAAGGACACTTTGATTCACTCCCAAAAATTCACGAATGAGGCAGACGGTGATGCTGGTTTAAAAAAAAATCCCACTGTCTGGTTTAGAGGGAAGTGAAAACCACTATGAACAATTAAAAACGTAATTTGAAGAAAGGGGAAGTTGAGAATAATGAATACAAATAAGAGGTTAGAAATTGTAGGAAATTGGTAAGGGAAGCAAAGGGACACAAGGAGAATTCTGTGGTCAGCAAAGTTAAGGACAATAAGGAGGTTTTGAAATATATAGCAACAAAAATATTCCTGGCAATGGTATATGTCCATCACTAGAGGAAAAAATGTCAATAATAATGCAGAAAAGGCAGAAGCATTCAATAAATATTTCTGTCCTGTGTTTGGGAAATAGTCTCAAACTTAGACTGAGGATAAAGCAAAGCTTTCACCAAATTTATTAGCACAATTAGTAACAATACATATGCTCCAAACCACATAAAAAGATAGTACTAATATAAAGTTAAGCTAATACCTTATACCATTCTTTACATTCTTAGAGCCCTTCTTGGGGATCTCATGGTGAGAAACAAATGGTAATTTATGAGTCCAGTGATCCAGATTAGGGATGTTAAATATCAGTTCATTAAATAGTCTATTAATCTCATGAATTCTTATCAGTTACTTGACTATTCTGTAGTCCCTGGGGGTGGGGCCAGCAGCCAGTGCGCTCCGGCCCCGTTCCCGAGGAGCCTTCTGACACTCCGCACTGCTGCCTCTGTATCAGAGGCAGCAGCGCAGGGTGCCAGGCAGGAGCTGGTCCACGAGGGGAGCCAGTTTAAAAACCAGCTCATCACGCAGACCAGCTGCCTGTTGCCCCACGCTGCTGCCTCTGCTACCTGTCCAGGAGGAGGTGTCTGAGCTCCCAGACCCAGCACGAGCCAGAACTGAGCCATGCTGCTTGCCCACCCAGCTCCTAATACAGTTTAAATGCAGAGCCACAACAGGGGCAGGTCCCAGACCTGGCACAAGCGAGGACTGAGCCAAGCTGCGGGCCAGCCTGCTAAAAAAAATTTACTGGTGGAGAAATGTGTGTAGTCTATAGCATTAACCAATACGCTTTTCGACTATACTATTACATCCCTAATCCAGATCTCGCCCTTATATGGTGCTCTGGCCTGTTGTAGGGCTTGGTAGTTGCCAGGAATATTCCTCCTTTGTCTGTCTCTAACTTCCTCACCCTAAAAATGTTAGGGTGTCAATATCCCATTGGATTGTATACTAATGCTTTTAATTTATTATCCAATATCTCAAGTCATTGTCAAGGTACGCTCATGATTAAGCATCTGCCAACATTCCTATCCTAAAATACCGAGCCTAGTATTAGTTCAGTGTTCTTCTGGTTACCTAGTATTGTTTTGTACAAAGAGTCACTTATCCAATGCACGGAAGCCTCAAAACCTTATGCTGACTGCGTAAGTTAATGCTTTATAGACAGAGCAGAATCACTGTGTTACTGCTAATTGCTAAAAGCATGCCAATGCTAGTGCTATGGGCTACATTTCTCCTCTGAATATCTCTCAAAGTTTCAGAACAGTAGCCATTAAAGTGGATTTGATTTAAATCAATTTGATCAATCAGGAGGACTCGATCTAATCATGGTTTTCGCCATAAATGTGCATTCTTGTTGGTTGCAATAACCTTAAAACATACTCTTCATAACTCAGAGATAGACGTAGGTTTTGTTTTTAGGCGGTACACATACATTTTTAAGCAGTGATTTATTTTGAAAACTTTTCAGATTAGTTTTACGACCATATCAGATAATGAATGATTGGTTATTTCATTTACCAAAGGTAATTGAAGCAGATAGTTAAGAAGTCAGTGGGAGATGAACTACCTCTAATTCAACAGGTCAATCTTTAATATTTGGAGGATTTTCTTAACATATTGTATAGTAGGAGAACCTCATCAGACAGAGATTTACATTTTTATTTAACTAAAACAACAATGTTCTGTATTCTGGAATGTTTCCTTCAACAGCGAACATAAAATATTTTAACAAAACGAGTATATGAATATTTGAATATAGTTAAACATTCACGTTTTTTAAAATCAGGTGGTTTTTTTTAATTGTTTTTAACTAAAAAGTTAAATGAAATAATTTAATTTTTCGGTTTTTTAAAATAACTGTCAGCCAGGTCAACATGAGAAATTTAAAATATTGGCTTCTGCAGCTGAGTCGTCTTCACTTTCATTTTGCTGTTTGTTCATAATCTGGAAAAGAACAACAAGCGTCCCTGCTTTTTCAGAACCCAAACAGTTTCTCAGTTTGGAATGAATTGGTCCAAAGGATGAAAATATTTTTTCTACACCAGCAGAAGCAGCTACTGCTATTAAATGTGAGATTATCACTTCAACAGTCTCTGAATCCAAGTGGTTAAGTGACATCCACCAGTTCACAGGGAAGGGCTTATTACATGGTCCATGACGTGTCTTTCACATCTTTGAAATTGGCCGAGTTCTACTCCTAATACAAGCATGCTTTAGTTTCTTCTATCTCAGAAATAAACCAAAAGCTCCTTAATCCGGCTTGTTTTTTCAGCCACTGCCCATATCCATTTAGTTTCTGAGCTCATTGAATGTGTTTTACAGTCTGGAGTTCCTCCCGGTTCCATTTTAGAGCCTCTCCAATTCGGCTGTTACTACCACTGCTGAAACCCACTCTCGCCAAAGCTCAGGACCAATAGTTCATCCTCATCCTTCTTGACTTGTCAGTGTCTTGGCTGCAGTCAGCTGTGCTCTTCTTGGAATTTTGTCCTCCCTTTGCTTCTGTATCTGTTACTGTCTGGTGGTTCTGCTTTTCTCATTGCTCCTTCAGTGGATCCTTCTCATCCCCCTTGCAACTTTCTGTACGGGTTCCATAGGGCTCTGTGCATCATCCCATTCTCTTCTCCCTCTTCAACTTATTTCCATAATTGTATCTGCAGACACAAATTCAGTTACAATCTCTATGCTAAAGACGCCAATCTACGTCTATACTCATGCCTGTCTCCATCTGTCCAAACTGAAATCTCAGCTTCTTTTTCTGACTTGTACTCAGGGATAGCTGTCAGCTTACACTCAGCATGAGTCAGAGAGCTCTTAACCGTGTCTGCCTTGTCGGCACTTGGTTTCAGCAGTTCTGACATTCTTATTAAATAGATTATTCTCACTAGTCCATTTGTTGATTAACAGTAGAAGGTTGAAAGATTGACTTTTAATCTTGAATTAACTTTCTACAGATTTCAGTCTTTCTATGGCCTGTGGCAGGCTGTGCTTCTGGACACGTTAATAAATGGCCAGGTTTTTGGAGTAGTGCACCTTCCCTGCTTCCTTTCATTTCTTTAGCCAAGGTTCCACTAGATGAGACGTTTGCAGTCTTAAGACTTCCTGCCGAGGTTCAGACTTTGTATTTTTGACACTGAAGCTGTCGTGTTCTCGAAGCGCCTTAATTAGAAACACATTCATTTCAGAGTATACTGGAGAAGGCTGGGACAGAACAGCTAGACACACAAGGAAGTTGAGCATTTGTGCAGCTGGCAGCTAATCTGCTGGTTTACACTTTGAGTATAAAATTGTTGGGTCTTTCCTTGCCTCTGGAATGCGGCCATTCAGAAAAGAAGCGGTATGTGCAAAGGAAATACCTATTTCCTGCAATTAAAACATGCAAAATGATTCAATTTGATGATTCCCATGTAAGCCTTGAACTTTATTGTGTACACCTTGTAATATGGCAAAAGCTACAACATACAAGAGAGTGGTTTCAAATACTACTGCTAACCAGTAAGGCATGAACCCCCAAATTCTCATAGAGCGAGTTTCTAACGTAGCAATCTCTCTGGTAAGTGGAAACTCAATACTGCATTGGGACACCAGGGGAAAAAACAGGAGTGTTCTTACTGGTACCCAAAATTCAGTAGCATGCAATATGTTGTGGGTGGTGTCTTTGCAACAGTGAAGACACTACCCTCAAGTACCAGGTCCTCACCAATAGTCAATAGAAAAAAGATGACTGTGAAATATGAACAAATATCGCATACATCATAGACTCCCCACTGTCAAGAGGACAGCTGTACAGTCCTTGAAATGCAAGCACCAAAGAGAGACCAAACCAGCAAAGCGAGGTGGGGGAGCACCTTCATAGTTTTCTTATCACAAAGGCTGTGTCATCGAGGCCAACCGATACCTCTCTGACACCACCCACTGTAAAGAACTCACAGGCAACTCCACAGCCCAGTTTGCTCAGGAATTTACGGATATTTTCAAATTCTTCCCCAGGCAATGCTAAGAGAAATTCTACGATCTCATCCCCCCATGAACACAGCCCGGGAATCTTACCTGCTTCCCAAGATACCCAAATAAGGGAACCCGGGCATATCCACTATTTCTGGCCATGGCACTCTAACAGAAGGAATATTAGTACTCGTAGGAATCATCCTCTCACTAGTCATCACACTAGAGTCAGCTTCCACCAGGATACAACAATATCTGCAATACAACAGAAACTGCAACATTAACAGCTTCCCTCAGACTACTGTCCTTGCCACTGTGGAGGTCGTGTTCCCAGACACCAACATCCCTCACAGTGATGGCATCACTGCCTGCCTCAGATACTTAATAGACAATGCACAACACTCAAATATGTACCCAAAATGTTGCTGGGGTGCAAACCTGGACTCCAAAGACTATGTCTAAGATTTCCAAAGGCATCTGTACCTCCATTCAAAATGTTTTTAGCAGTCAAGTCTGACTTTCCAAACCATGTGCACAAAAGATACTCCATTACTTTTAAAGATCCTTCTTGTTTTATATTGACTTAAGAATGGCCAGACTGGGTCAGACCAAAGGTCCATTTAGCCCAGTGTCCTATCTTCTGACAGTGGCCAGGGCCAGGTGCCCCAGAGGGGGAATGAACAGAACAGGGAATCATTGAGCGATCTGGCAAACAGTGGCTAGGAACACCATCCTGGCTAATAGCTATTGATGGATCTGTAATAGCTTGTTATTTGTTGATTGCTGGCAAATGTACACAGCACAGTACAACAGAAGTAGAGTAAATTAGTTCATGCCCTGATGTGCTAACATTCTGTGCGCCTAATGGAAGTTGCACACCCGTCTCTAAGTGCAGCATTTTGCCCTAAAAATCCATTGGTATAACAATCTTAGTGCCTTTTTTAAACCACTGATATCTTTGAAGGTGGTCATGGTGGCTCTGGTTATAGCTAGAAGATTCCAAACAGCACTGTTTTCTGCTGCTGTCTATAATATGGGAGTCTGTATCAGGATCTAGTAAACTGCAACAATAAATTAATATTAAAATGCTCTCTTTCTGACATGCATCAGCCAAAGGATTAAGAGCTCGTTCCAATGGGTGGTGCATTTAAGTAATTTAACTACGTTTCATATGGGCAAACCTCTCTAAATGACGTTACTTGAAGAAGAGTAGATTCACAGATGTCCTTAATGTCATTCATAATAAAATAATATGTTTGGTAGCATCCCTCCTTTAACAGCCCTTTTTTTAAAAAGTAATGACCGCTTCACCTTACAAGCTGCAATGGAAAATTGTTAAAATTAAAGTTAAAATTGAGAGATGGGATTTCAAAATAAAACTGACATTTTTTTGCCTCAAATGGAACATTGCATCTGGATTTTTATTTTTAAATACAATTTAACCCTGTATCTCTGTTGTGTATATTACAGCTGGCTTTTTGAGTGTGTGTTAATAATCTCCAGCATTATCGAATATAAATAGGCTGTTTGTTTCTCTTCACAGTGCCCCGATGCCCTACCTCATTGGAATACATTTAAGTTTAATGGAGGTAAGTCTCTCCCCTCATCCCTCAGAACAGTTTGTATTTCTATGATTTAGGCCCTACTCCTGCAAACACATCTGCTGAACTTTAAGCATGCGATTGAAACTAAATGTATCTACAGCTATGTCTCCACTTTCCACGCAGGAGATTGATCTTTTGGCATTCAATTTAGCAGGTCTAGTAAGAACCTGCTAAATCGAATGCTGAGGGCACCCACAGTCGGTGCCAGAACTCGTACTCCTCACAAGGAGTAAGGGAAGCCAATTGGAGCGTTTTGCTCCCATTGACCTATCTCTGTGGAGACAGGGCCAAGCTCATCTTAAGGTACTTTGACTCCAGCTACGTTATTTATGTAGCTGGAGTTGCATACCTTAAGCTGACCCTTCGGCTCTAATATATACGTGGCCTAAATGTTGGCATCACAGAGGCCTGTGTTGGTTGCTTGTGCGCTTCTGGCAGACACATGAATACATTTTGGTATGGTTTTCAGTTCAGCGATCAGAGTCCAACACGTGTGTGTGAGAGACAAGACAAACAGCCATATGGCAAGAATCCTGCTGTCATTTAATCAGTTTACTACTGTTGAATTTGATTCTCTCTGAGTAGATCCTGCTTGATTTTTTTTAAAGAATATTTTGCCATTTTAAAATGTTTACAGATTTGGTGATCATTAATTTCTAATGTTCAAGGTGATAACTCCAGAAGCAGGAATCTCACCATCACTAAGAAAAACATGGCTCTCTTGCAGAATTTAGGAACATGTAACCCAACTGAAAATAATTCCCAAGTACCATGGACTGTAACTTTCAAGGGAACCAACCCGTGGAAGCAAGTCACCGAGCTCCCACTGTTTTCAGTAGGATGATGCAGAACCTACGGGTCTCTTGCAAATCCTAGCCATGGGGCAATATTTTCAAAAGGTCACTTAAACAGTTTTAGAAAGATAAGATAGGTGGTGGTAATGCCTTTTATTAAAAAAAACTGGGTCTGATAATAGATATTACATCATCCACCTTGTCCGTCTAAAACCTAGGACCAACTCAGCTACAACACAAACAGGGAGGAACTGATAGGGGAAGTAGAGGTGGGTGACAACCTGGGAAGCAGTGATCATGAGATGGTAGATTTCAGGATCCTGACCAAAGGAAGAAAAGAGAGTAGTCAAATACACACCTTGGACTTCAAAAAAGCAGATTTTGACTCCTCAGAGATCTGATGGGCAGAATCCTGGGATGCTAACATGAAGGGAAAGGAGTCCAGGACAGCTGGCAGTATTTTAAAGAAGTTTTATTGAAGGCACAGAAAGAAACCATCCCGATGAGTAGCAAGAGAGGCAAACATGGTAGGAGACCGGATTGGCTTACAGGGAAATCCTTGGTGAACTTAAGCACAAAGGAAGCTTACAAAAGTGGAAACTTGGACAAATGACCAGGGAGGGATTTAAATGTATAGCTCGAGAATGCCGGGGGGTTATCAGGAAGGTGAAAGCGCAAATGGAATTGCGACTGGCAAAGGATGTAAAGGATAACAAGAAAGGTTTCTAAAGGCATGTTAACAAGAAGGTGATCAGAGAGGGTGTGCGGCCCCTACTGGATGAAGGAGGTAACCTAGTGACAGATGATGTGGGGAAAGCTGAAGTACTCAATGCTTTCTTTGCCTCTGTATTCACGGACAAGGTGGGCTCCCGGACTAATGCGCTAAGTGACGCAAGATGGGAGGAAGATGGAAAGCCCTTGGTGGGTAAAGAACAGGTTAGGAACTATTTAGAAAAGCTAAACGTACACAAATCCATGGGTCCGGACCTAATGCATCCGAGGGTACTGAGGGAGTTGGCAAATGTCATTGAGGAGCCTTTGGCCATTATCTTTGAAAAGTTGTGGAGGTTGGGAGAAATCCCGGATGATTGGAAAAAGGCAAATGTAGTGCCCATCTTCAAAAAGGGAAGAAGGGCGATCCAGGGAACTATAGGCGGTCAGTCTTACCTCGGTTCCTGGAAAAATCACGGAAGGGATCCTTAAGGAATCCATTTTGAGGCACTTGGAAGAGAGGAAAGTGATTAGGAATAGTCAGCATGGATTCACAAAGGGAAAGTCGTGCCTGACCAATCTGATTAGCTTCTATGATGAGGTAACTGGCTCTGTGGACATGGGAAAGTCAGTGGATGTGACTTGACTTTAGCAAGGCTTTTGATACGGTCTCCCACAATATTCTTGCCAGCAAGTTAAGGGAATGTGGATTGGATAAATGGACAGTAAGATGGATAGAAAGCTGGCTAGAAGGCCGGGTCCAGCGGGTAGTGATCAACGGCTCGATGTCAGGATGGCGGTCGGTTTCTAGCGGAGTGCCCCAAGGTTCGGTTCTAGGACCAGTTTTGTTCAATATCTTTATTAATGACCTGGATGAGGGGATGGATTGCACCCTCAGCAAGTTTGTGGATGACACTAAGCTAGGGGGAGAGGTAGATACGTTTGAGGGCAGAGATAGGGTCCAGAGTGACTTAGACAAATTGAAGGATTGGGCCACAAGAAATCTGGTGAGGGTCAACAAGGACAAGTGCAGAGTCCTGCACTTGGGACGGAAGAATCCCAAGCATTGTTACAGGCTGGGGACCAACCAGCTAAGTAGTAGTTCTGCAGAAAAGGACCTGAGGGTTACAGTGGATGAGAAGCTGGATATGAGTCAACAGTGTGCCCTTGTAGCCAAGAAGGCTAATGGCATATTAGGTTGCATTAAGAGGAGCATTGCCAGCAGATCCAGAGATGTCATTATTCCCCTTTATTCGGCTCTGGTGAGGCCACATCTGGAGTATTGTGTCTAGTTCTGGGCCCCCCACTACAAAAAGGATGTGGACGCATTGGAGATGGTCCAGTGGAGGGCAACCAAAATGATTAGGGGGTTGGAGCATATGACCTATGAGGAGAGGCTGAGGGAGTTGGGTCTGTTTAGCCTGCAGAAGCGAAGAGTGAGGGGGGATTTGATAGCAGCCTTCAACTTCCTGAAGGGAGGTTCCAAAGAGGATGGAGAAAGGCTGTTCAGTAGTGACGGATGGCAGAACAAGGAGCAATGGTCTCAAGTTGAGGTGAGAGAGGTCCAGGTTGGATATTAGGAAAAACTATTTCACTAGGAGGGTGGTGAAGCACTGGAATGGGTTACCTAGGGAAGTAGTGGAGTCTCCGTCCCTAGAGGTGTTTAAGTCTCGGTTTGACAAAGCCCTGGCCAGGTTGATTTAGTTGGGATTGGTCCTGCCTAGAGCAGGAGGCTGGACTTGATGACCTTCTGAGGTCTCTTCCAGCTCTATGGTTCTATGAACTACAGTAATTCCTCATTTAACAGGTGCCTGCTTAACACGTTTTCGCGATAGCACGATTTTTTTTTAGGGAACGTTTTTTGAATTACACAACTGTCCCCGGACTAACACGATTTCCCCAGCGTTGCCGGCGGCTGCGCAGGGCTTCCCTGCCTCCCTGCAAAGCGGCGGAGGGTTCGCCACTCGCCGCGCTGTTCCCCACTGACTCCCCCTCGCCAGATGCCTTGCCCCCTCTCCTCTGCCCCCGCTTGCAGGCCAGCGGCTGGGTTTCCCCAGTCGGCTCATCACTGGCTGCTGCGCGGGGCTTCCCCCGCCTCCCTGCAAAGCGGCGGAGGGTTCGCTGCTCGCTGCGCCATTCCCGGCGACCCCCCCCCTCACCAGACGCCGTGCGGGTCCCAGCAGACCCGTCACAGGGGCATACTCCCAACCCAATCCCCCTCCCCTCTTCTCCTCTTCCCCAGAGCCAAACACCTCCACTCCCTGCTGTAACCCAGTCCCTTTTCTCCCCCAACCTTATGTCCCGGTCCCAACAGACACCACCTCTTGAAACGCAACCCCCATCTTTTCCATTATTTTCAATGGGAAAATTGACCCCACATTACACGTTTTCACTTAACACGATCATTTTCTGAAACAGATCTATAGTGTTAAATGAGGAATTACTGTACATTGCATAATTATATTGTTTTGAATATTTTGTCCTTAGTCATGAGTGCTGTTTAACAGGGTCATTCTGAAAGGTATATGCCATGGGAGTGGGGGAGAGGATTCTGTTTTTTCTGCTAGGTTTATTCGTTGTCAGGTATACAGCATAGTACAGGCTTGTTGTTAACACAGGAACCAGGAGCAGCCAGTACAATCCAACTTGGGGAGATGAGGGCCCAGGGCCAGCTCCCTGGGCCCCCTCCCTGCATCCTAAATCAGCCGAGATGAACACACACCTTCAGCAACCAGCCCCAGACCCATAGGCAGCCCCGCCTTCTCCTTTGTCCAGCTTCCTGGGCAAAAGGTGTTGCCTGATTGCTTCTCCCACCTAGGCTGAGGAGTCACTATGTGCGTTATGGGCTGGGCAGCCTGAGGCAGCCTCCCTCGGTGAGAGTCCTACCCAAAACTCCCATCCCCAGCCAGGCACCAGTGCAGTGCCCAGGGAAACTGGGGTAGTGTGTGTGCGCACACACATGCACGCGTGCGCACACACACACTCACTCTCTTACAACAGAGTAGCACAGGTCAGTAGGAATCACATACAATATAACAAGCAGAGTGAACACAATCCCCACTACGTCACAGTCACGTTCTCTGAAATGCTTCTACTTCCATGGCCAGGGCTAGGGAGACAGGCAGAACTGCAGGATGTCAATGTGTGGATGAGCCATTGGTGTGGGGCGGGGACAGGGGTGGGGGAGGGGGGCGCGGAATTCAGATTTATTAGGAACTGGGGAAACTTTTGGGAAAGGGGGAACCTATACAGGAGGAATGGGCTCCACCTAAGCCAAAATGGAACCACACTGGCACTTCAAATTATAAAGGTTGTAGAGTTTTTACACTAAGGGCTGGGGGAAAGCTGACCGATATGGAGGTGCACATGGATCGGACAGACACACCCCTTAGGGGAGGGTCTATTAATAGAGATTCTTTATGTTCTAGTAATGAGGAGAGGATAGAAGATGATAAAATATGACTAAGATCTAATGAACAGTCAAATGAAAAAGAGACCAGTTCAATCACATCATAAATGGCAGAGAGCTAAACAGTGACAAGTTTTTAAAGTGCTTATATACAAATACGAGGAGTCTAAATAATGAGACGAGGGTACTAGAGTGCCCTGTATTGAATGAGGATATTGATATAAGAGGCATCACAGAAACTTGGTGGAATGAGGATAATATTGGGACACAGTAATAACAGGGTACAACATTTATGGAGGGACAAAACAAGTCATGTGGGTGGGGGATTGGCACTGTCTGTGAAAGAAAGCATAGAATTAAATGAAGTGAAAGTCTACAATGAACCAAACTGTTCCACAGAATCTTTATGGTTAGTAATGCTCTAATAATATGAATATAGCAGTAGGGTTAAATACTGACCACCTGACCAGGATGGGGGTCATGACTGTGAAATGCTAAGGGAGATTAGAGGGGCTATAAAAATAAAAATCTCAATAATAATGGGGGATTTCAACTATCCCCATATTGACTGGGTACACAGAACCTCAGGATGGGAAACAGAGATAACATTTCTTGACACCTTAAATGACTGACTCTTGGAGCCACTGGTTCTGGAAACCACAAGAGGAGAGGCAACTCTTCCTTTAGTCCTCTGTGGAGTGCAGGATCTTGTCCAAGAGGTGAATATAACTGGACCTCTTGGAAATAGTGACATAATATAATTACATTTGCCATCCCTGTGTCCAGAAAAATACCACAGCAGCCCAACATTATGGTGCAACTTACATGTATTACCCAAATTAAAAAACACAGTAGGAGAACCAAAAAAGTGCCACCATGGCTTAACAACCAAGTAAAAGAAGCAGTAAGAGATAAAAAGTCATTGTTTAAAAAGTGGAAGTTAAATCTTAGTGAGGGAAACAGAAAGGAGCATAAACTGTGTCAAATGAAGTATAAAATATAATTAGGAAGGCCGAAAAGGATTGAGAAGAACAGCTAGCCAAAAACTGGAAAAGTAATACCCCCCAAAAATTTAAGTGCATCAGAAGCAGGAAGCCTGCTACACAACCAGCAAGGCTACTGGACAATCGAGGTGCTAAAGGAGCACTCAAAGACAATAAGGTCATTGCGGAGAAATGAAATTTATTTTTTATATCAGCCTTCACTGCAAAGAGTGTGAAGAAGATTCCCAAACCTGAGCCATCCTTTTTAGGTGATTACTCTGGGACAGTTCCTCAGATTTAGGTGTCATTAGAAAAGGTTTTGTAGCAAATTGATAAAATAACAAGTCACCAGGACCAGAAGGCACTCACCCTCTGTCCACCTATGAGTTCTTAAAGAAAATGTGAAATTCCAGAACTACTAAGTGTGATTTGTAGCCTATCCTTTAAATTCTTGCTATACCTAATGACTGGAGGATAGCTAATGTGATGCCAGTTTTTTAAAAAGGGATCTAGACATGATCCTAGCAATTACAGGCCTCTAAGTCTAACCTCAGTACCGGGTGAATTGGTTGAAACTATATTTAAGAACAGAAGTGTAAGACACATAAATGAACATAATTTGTTGGGGAAAAGTCAACATGGTTTTTGTAAAGGGAAATCATGCCTTACTAATCTACTCGAAATCGAGAGTGTCAACAAACATGCGGAAAAGGGGGATCCAGTGGATATAGTGTACTTAAGTTTCCAGAAAGCCTTTAACAAGGTCCTTCACCAAAGGCTCTTAAGCAAAGTAAGCTGTCATAGGAGGAGAGGGAAGGTCCTGTTATGGACTGGTAACTGGTTAAAAGATAGGAAACAAAGCTTAGGAATAAATGGTCAGTTTTCAGAATGGAGAGTGGTATCCCCCAGGGGTCTGTACTGTGACCAATCATGTTCAACAAAGGAGTAAACAGTGAGGTGGCAAAATTTGCAGATGATACTAAACTGTTCAAGATAGTGAAGTTCAAAGCAGACTGTGAAGAGCTTCAAAAGGATCCTACAAAACTAGGTGAATGCATATTGGAAAATATAATCCCAACTATGTGTATACAATGAAGTGGACTAAATTAGCTTTTACCACTTGAGAGAGATCTTGGAGTCACCATGGATAGTTCTCTGAAAACATCCACTCAATGTGCAACAGCAATAAAAAACAAAACAGAATGTTAGGAATCATTAAAAAGGAGATAGAGAATATCTTATTGCCTCTATATAAATCCATTGTATGCCCACATTTTAATAATGCATGCAGATGTGGTAAAATCATCTCAAAAAAGATATTTTGGCATTGGAAAAAGTTCAGAAAAAGGCAACAAAAATGATTAAGGGTATAAAATAGCTGCCATATGAGGGGAGATTAATAAAACTGGGACTTTTTAGCTTAGACTTCCCTTAGTCTCCTCTTTTCTAAAACACCATGCCTGGTGTGGAGAAAGTAATTAAAGAAAAGTTATTTACTGGCTCCTATAATGGAAGAAATAGGAATAAATGAAATGAAATTAATAGGCAGCAGGTTTAAAACCGACAAAAGGAAGTACTACTATACACAACACACAGTCAACCTGTGGAACTCTTTGCCAGAGGATGTTGTGAATGACAGGTCTCTAACAGGGTTCAAAAATGAGCAGGATAAATTCATGGAAGACAGGTCAATCAATGGCTAATAGCCAGGATGGGCAGGGATGGTGTCCCTACCTTGTTTGTCAGAAGCTGGGAATGGGCAACAGAGGATGGATCACATGATGATTACCTGTTCGGTTCATTCCCTCTGGGGCACCTGGTATTGGCCAGTGTTGGAGGACAGGATATTGGGCTAGATGGACCTTTGGTCTGACCCAGTATGGCGGTTCTCAAGGGAAGCTAACCAGGTCAGAATTTTCAAGTTAGAAGCAGCTGTTGGTGTTCAAAACCTTTGACAATCAGTCCACTTAGGTACCTAACTTTAAATATCAGAGTTGAAATACTGTGTACAGTATCTTACAACACAGAATCACTTATGCACTGTGTCTGTACAGCAGTTACCAGTTTTTGATGTAGTTTCCAAGAACATTTGGAACCTACATCAAAAAATGGTAACTATGCCATGCAGACACCTGTCTCTTCTGAGTATATCTCAGCACTAGTCATCCAAGCAACTGTCCTGCTAAGAGCTAAACCCCCAGACTATGCCATTTTATATGTATATTGCTCCAGTCAGATTGTGCAAAACATTGTTTCTGGGAATTTTTTCTATGTTGCATTAAACAGAAAACATTCAGACAAATAATATGACAAATGCTACGTTTTAGGATGGTTAATGTTCAAACTGTTTGCTTGAAAGTAGCAAACTATTATCTGGGCTGTGGACTCAGTCTTCCCTGTTGATAAACAATTTGAATTGGGAATCTAAAACAATGAGTTTAGTCAATGGCTTTGCAGGGTGCTGATTTTATTTTGCTTTGTGTTTTTACAAGTACAGATGTAGTACTGTACCTTGTAAAATAGAAAGTACTGAAGCGCCAGACTACAGAGAACGTAGGATTTTATAGACTTCGTAGAGTAGGGATGTAAGCGACTAGTCGACTGCCTGAGAAGCAAACGCTTATTGGGTAGTCAAGTAGTGACTCGCCTAGTCGCTTTTCCCCACCTGCTGCCTCTATCAGAGAGAGGCAGCAAGGGGCGTGGAGCAGGAGCCGGTGCTGGGGGGAGCCAGCTTAAAGGCCAGTTCCCCCCAGCATCGTCTCCATGCGGGGGCGCAGGGTTAGGCTTGGGGCACCTGTCCGACTGCTGTACTTCCCCCTGGGGGCTATTGCTACATTTCAAAGGGCGAGGCGGAATCCCAGGCGAGCAGAGACTGCTTGAGTCCCTGTTGCTCTTCTGCCTTTTAAATGTAGTAAGAGCTGTCGGCAGAGGTGCAGAGGGGATAGTGAGTGCCCCACCCACCCTTATCGACTAATTGTGTAGTCGATGGAAATTCCATCGACTACTCGATTAGTTGATTTATTGAAATTTAACATCTCTATTGTAGAGAGATTTGTGCTGCATTCTGCTACTTTTGACTATCAGATGTTTAACATTCTGTACAGCACTGTTAAGGAGATGATTATGGTTTTAGTGTGGCCTATAGCACTATCCAGTAAAATAATATACAATATAGTCATAATTTTAATAGATAGTAAACTTGATATGATTCAAGTATAGTTTAAGAGTCTTAATTTTGAACGTCAAAAGTACAGATATTACATGAATTGTTGTGTTAAAACCTATTTTTGTATAAGATACGCACTTCAACTTTTATCTCATATGTACTCACTCTTGGGATATGGGAACTAACATCAAACTGAGTGTGGTGAGCCCTTTCCTACAGGAGGTTAACAAGTATGTATCCTGCACAGTAGGAGAGCAGGAATTGGCAATGAACCAGCATGATTGGGAGGACTGAGCATGTGGCTAGAAAACCAAGAACTGAACAAATCAGATCCGAACTTGTTAAGCAAGTCCCTTAATCTCTGAATCTTGCTTTAAGATAGAACTAATAAATGTGTGTTGTGATGTTAATATGTGCACGTTACTACGTAGGCTAAGTATCATTGTTACTATGTCAGAGCCTTTATCTGTTGATTCTACCCCTTTCTCCAATCACAATGATGGAATCACCTCTCCAAAGCCATTTTTGTGAGTCTGAAAACTTTCCAATATGTGAATGTTGTTTTTCTATTGTAGTCTTTTCCTTGTTTTAGAGAAGATTTATTCATGCTTTTCTCTTAGTTTTGTAGTAGCTGTAGTGGGAAGGCATGGGGTTGTACTATAGGCTTCCTTGTTAATTCATGTGTCTCTGTTATTTCCAAGAATCATCCAGGCGAAGGAGGGGTAAAATGATACAAAGAAAGGATCAATTGGAGAATGGGAAATTTCAAATTCAGACTCAGTATCCAAATGTCCAGAATGCCAAAAATGGGTCTCTTCCCCAGGTTTGGATATGGACTATTTCTAAATTTCAAGGTCATTCATATCTGATGTCTCAGGGACCATATGCATTGTACACTGGAGTCATAGGAAGAGCAATCTGTTTTTTCCTCTTCTAGTACAGACAATCATGTCACTAAAGAACATATGATTTGATACTTGAGCAATGTTCTCCCTCTTGTCATTCTTTCTCCTATGTAGCCTTTCTTCTGGAGAAAATAGTATGTGCAAATGCTTGTTTCCTCCTGAGTTCATATTGCAATAAATAGTGCTAAATACTGGCACATTGAGTAGTGGTGAAGATTATTGGATAGTGTTAAGGTGAAAGCAGGTTGGTTTGCATACCCTGTGCAACTGTGACTTGCTTATACTCTAGATTTATTCACAGTCGGCTTCAGATCATTGTTTTATGTATTGTGCGTTTGGGGGTGGGGGGACCTTTCTGCCCCATACCAGTGTCAGACAGTTACCTTACTTTGGCTTTTAAAAAGATTATTCTTTAGTTTAAAAAAAAATCAATCACAGCCGCTTTTTTGTTTCGCCTCGTTTAGCCCAGGGGTGGATAAAGAAGACGTAACATTAACTACCTGCGTATTGGAGATTACTTCCTCCAAAATGCCTTTGGGCATCTGACTAGCCCCACTTTCCCCCAGATTGTGTTTTTGCCTCCTCCCAACTCTTGTGTCCTGCTGTCCTTCTGAGAGAATCTCAGAAGGCCCAAAATAAAAAAAGCTATTGATTAAGCTGTTTTTCCCCTTATATGGTATGTGGAAACCATAGTGCCTAGCAGTGTGTAACCAGTATGGGTTTTTTTTGCTAAACCATAGCTTCTGGAACACAGACATACTGGTGAAATGCTGCTATTTAAAGTGCCATGTAAAATTTAAAAAAAACAAACACTTCGCCTGCACTTACAGATCCATATTTTTGTGTCTTGGATATCTTTGTCTTTGCCATTTAAAAAAAATCCTTCAGGGGCTATTCGATCGAATACTTACTATGAGTACAGAAAATTTTGTCTGCACCATGGCACAGGAAGATGTGTGGGTTTTTTTTTTTTTTCAAATTAGACTATTACTGTAGTTTACCCATTACCCTGTTTCTAATGCTGAAAGCTTGTTACTTTTTTTTTTGTACACAGAAAAATATATTGATTAATCTGTATTAGGGTAATATTTTAGCATCAGAGAATTCACTCATGTTCTTAATATTCATGTATTTAACTTATGCTACTTGACAGCGTTTCAACAGTAAAATAATGTTGGAGCAAAATTAAAAGGGTATTCTAATTATCTAATATTTAGGTCATTAGAAAATATTTAATTAAATTAATATATAAATTACAGCCTAGATATCTTCCAAAGTGCATAACACACACAAGGATTCTAAGGCCCCTGATCCTGCCGTCACATCCAGACAGGATGGGATCCCTATGCCTATACAGTCTTATGGAAGAAATTTGGTTTCCCCATGTACTTACATTTCTGCCCCAAACAGCTTAAATTCAAGGATTGGGGCATTCCTACATACATTGTACCAAATTGTGCTTTAGTGGGAGCCAAATATGGAAACATCTTTATGGAGAAAAAAGTAGACTAACACATGGTTAACTTGGAGCATGTGAAATGAAGAGTTTTTTAGCTTTGTCTGCAGTCTTTTCTTTAGAAATCTTGACTCTGGTGCTACAATTCTCTAAATGGTTCCCTCCAAAAGGAATATTGGAGTAATTTAAAGGGTTTTATTTCTTTTGCATACACCCTCTTTTCTATTCCCACCAATATTTCTAAACAATTGTGCACCGTAGAGTTGACTTTGAGTTTCTGGTGTTGCATGGGATCTGTAAAGAGGCAGCAGCTATGTTAATGTAAAATGACAAATTTTTCTTATGATTAAAATATCAAATGTATCCACTGACTGTTAAGTCTAATTTGGTGTGACTGAAATGTTCTCCAGTGAGATAAGATAATCTCCTGTTGTAGGTCAGAGGGCTCCCTCTGATTTATGAGGGAAAATCCTGGTAGAAAATACGGAACGGTGTGGTGCTCGTATTTTTCAGTCTTTCTATCATCACCTACTTAGTCATTCTATATAAGATTTCCATTTAGCAATCCATAAAGTGACTTCAAAGAAGACTAAAAGTTTATAAGCTGTTATATAAGCAAGGCTTGGACTATTACATGAATAATGGGACACACTTATGGTACTAATCGAATTCATATTAGATGAAGGTAAGTATTTAGTACTGATAAATAGCAGTGAGATAAGATAATGAAACCATCTCAAATTCACTTGTTCCTTCAGTCTTCCACTTGTGGAACTACCCCTATATTAAACATTATTTCAGAGTGCATGTTGTTTGAAGTTAATTTTTGTGTTGTGAGCAGTGCTAAACTTAGTTGACAACTGCTCTCTGTTTTGTCATAGGAAGTGGTTGGTTCAGCAACTGTTTTTGTAGCTGAAATGATTAGTGTGATGGTGCTGATTGAAGAGGCATGCCCTTGACCTAGTAGGATATCTACTGGAATTTAAGCACATGTGGTTTTGTTTAACTGTTCTGGGATATTCCTTTATAGCTGTCTGATATTCTATTGTTGACAGTATACAATCTTCCATTCAGTGCTTTCCAGTCTTGGGGTACATCTAAACTACATCCCTTTTTCAATAAAGGGATGTAAATTAGATGTATCGAAAATTGTAAATGAAGCTGGGATTTGAATTTCCCGCGCTTCATTTACACAATGGCAGCCACAGCTTTTTTTTTCGAAAAGTTGCTTTTCGGGGGGGGGAAACCCGCGGTCAAGATGGGGATCGTTCGACAGAAATGCCCCATTTCGAAAGATCCTGTAAAAATGAGGGTAACAGGATCTTTCGAAACGGGGCATTTCTGTTGAACGATCCCTGTCTTGGCCGTGGGGTTTTTTTCGAAAAGCGGTTTTTCGGGGGGGGAAAAAGCTGCGGCTGCCATTATGTAAATGAAGCGCAGGAAATTCAAATCCCCGGCTTCATTTACAATTTTGATACGTCTAATTTACATCCCTTTATCGAAAAAGGGATGTAGTTTAGATGTACCCATAGTGTTGTGTAAATATGTACTAATGCATACCACTGTGAATCTGAGATGCTAGATTCTGGGCATGAAACTATCATCCTAGCCCTGGTATAAAGAAAGGATACAGTGTACGATTCAGAAACACTCATTGCTCAGCCATTCTTTATCTATGGCTATAAACAGGGCTTGACAAGCGGCGGTGAGCCCCGCTCACCAGCCGCGCAGTTTGGCACGCTGCGCGCATGCGCAGACCATGCTGCACATGAGCTGATCGCACTGCAGCGCTGTGCCGGGCTAAAATCTACTCGCCACAGGCGAGTAGATTGCCCTAATTGTCGAGCCCTGGCTATAAATATATTTTAGATCAGTCACACTGACTGACATGGTTTTATATACAAAATATTACAATCAAATTTGTCAGCATAGAAAATGTTTTTCTCTTTCATTGTACCTAAGCATGAGGGGACACTTACCCAAATCTAGTATCGGCCTATCCTGTGACAAATATGTCTGCCACTGATAGGGTTGCCAGGTGTCCGGTATTGACCCGAACAGTCTGGTACTTTCGCCTCCTGCCCGGTAAAAAAAAAAAAAAAAAATCAGAAAATACCGGACACCTAAAATGTCGGGTATTTTCTGATTTTTTTTTTTCCCCCCCTGCCAGGAGGCGAAAATACCGGATACCTGGCAATTCTACGACGCACTCAGCAACTGGGCCCAGCCCCCGGACCACCCGCCAGGCCCCCCCAGATGCCTCCCCACCCCATCCCCACGTACCTGGTTACGCAGGGGCTTGTCTTGTGGCTGAAGCAGAAAAACAAGATGGCCGCCAGCAAAAAAGCTACTTCTTAAAGGGGTCATACTGATTTTTTTATGTTTTTGCTTAATAACTGCTGTCGGGGTCCTTTTTTTTTTTTTTTTTTTTTTTTTAACTCAACAACTTTGTCTCCCTTTTTTCCTCGACAGAATTTTTTTCCCAGTGGGGTTTTTTTGGGGGTGTTTCTTAAACCAGCTGGCAACCCTGGCCACTGAGGTGAATGTTTGTTTATCTCAGGGACTATATATGCAGGAGAGAGAGTGTGTGTGTGAGGGGGTGTCCATCCTTGCTCTGGACAGGACACCACCTAGTTGCGCCCACAGAGCCATTCTTTAAGTACCCATGAATTCTTTGCCATTAGCAATTGAGTTTTTTCAGTAGTAGTGATAATTTTGTGATTTTGCATTTGTATGGTCAGCTGGCTTAATATGTAGTACTTCTTAAAGGGTTTAACTTATGAACTTGATCAGTGCATTATCAAGCTGTGACTATTTTACAAATAACTTAGTTTTCCAAGTTTCATAATAAGGAAATAGCAGACACACGGGAGCATAAAAAATGCTTAAAAATGCTTAAATTCAGATTTAAAAAGCGATTCTAGATATGCTATTATATGAAGTCTTCATTAATTTCAGCCCTGAAACACTTTACAATAATTTCAGAAGCATTTTCCTCTGTCCAGTAGTATTGGATCACATCAGCGCTAGTGATTTTTGTCATTCAGTTAGCCACAGCTGCTTGTGATAAGGATCTTGAGAATCACCTGTATAGGATCAGGGCTACTGCACATCAAGGTTAGGAGATTGGCGGAAGAGTGGAAGATGCACAGGAGGGGGTAGTAGGCCACCTGCTGTGCCAGGATCAAAGGGTTGAAAGGTCAAAGGGTACATTTAGCTTAATCATATCTGCCTGTTGAATAGCTATTTCAGATTGTAAATCTCAGGGTGATTTCATTAAGTCCTTCTGGCTGCTGTTGGGGCATGAAATAATAAAATTTTATATCCGTTGCTTTTCCTGCTTCTGGTAGCCAGAGTAACACGTTGTCTGCAGTATTGGGGTGTTCTTAAGTAAATAAACTGTAAACATTAATTGTGTCTGATGTAGACAAGTCATAAAGCAAAAGGATCTTGGGTTTGTTGTGAAAGATATTTTACTTTCTAAGAAAGTGTATCAGTTATCATAAATATATTATTTTTGTTTGATGAACTTTTTGAACATTTGTTTTTAGTAAGAAAATGTTTCCTGTCTCATGTCTTCCACCTCATATTTGTAATGTGCCCATCACCTTTGTGTCAGATCATGAAGAGCCACTGTCAAGTTAAAGTTGTCTCTCAACTTAGTTAAAAATGCTAGAAATCCTAAAACCAATAGGCAGATGTTTCAGCTATTTGGTTTTTTTTAAGTAGAAAGACAATAGTTCATCTTACACAAACCGTAATTTTTATTTGAAACAAAATGCAGTAGTAAGCACCTGAAAATGAAACTAACTGCAAATATAAGTGTAATTGAGTACATTGTTCATGTGGTAGGAAAGGCAAAAAGTAAACAAAGAACATAAATAGTATACATAAACTTGATTTAGTATTTTCATTCACATTTAATAAAATAAGCTGTCGTTAGTAATGATGAGGTTTGTTTACAACACGTGATTAATTATTTCCCGTTTACCCCACTCAGGCTCTTTTGCCTTTTTATGCTTCTCTATTGAATATAGTTTCTCAGTGTTTTTGCAAACTTTTATATAAAATAATTTAATGATCTCAAACGTTCAGTTGCTCATGAGCAGGACAAATCACGCTAACTGCTGCTTATTTACTGGCCTGGTGTTTAAGACCCCCTGGAGTTTGTTTCAGAAGTTAAGAGATTTTCACAGTAAAGGTGCCATTTCTGAAATTTAAAGTGCTCTTTTCACCAGGAGATAAGTTCACTCTGATTAAGTCAGTAATTCTTACTAAGCCATGTTTATGGAGGCCATAAACAATGGGTTCAGTGTGCTTGTTAAACCAAGTTTCCATACCTCTCCACTCTTTAAAAAGTGGCATTTACAATAAAAGGCAGGTGGAGATGTTAGTCTGACTTGCTGTATTTTATTATGAATGAATTAAGGCTACCCGGAATTCAGTGAAAAGTGGGGAAACTCCATCTTTTTTATGAGCAGGTGACCCAGATCTTCACGGGAGTAATTTGACTTGACACATGCTCGAAGTCTATAGCAAAATTAGACAAATGCAAACAAATGTACACATTGGCTAATATAGTGTGACTATGTATACTGCAGAATTTATACGGCTATTTCTAGTCAGAACTTCTTATTTTCTGTTTCTCTGTACTGTTTGTAAAATACTGATTTAATACCCCTTCTTTATTTTAGTAAGCATTCAGGTGTGTTGTTTTTAATATTTTGTTTAGCCAGTTAGGAGGCTGTGATAAATAGGCTATTTGGGATTTATTGATACTGCTTTTGATATTAGGATGTGGGTCTAGAGAATCAGTAAAATTGTAGCTAGTTGTACTTTCTGGACCTTGGTGCATTCAAGGTGAAAAGCAGATTTACAAGTTGGAGGGTTATATCAGAGCTGTCACATGAGAAGTGGCTTTAATTCCCAGATTCTCTCTTTTGCCCTCTGGGCTGAAGGATGTCACCATTAGACGAGAACAACTCACATCATTCTGCTGCAATCCTGCACCTCAGTCCAGAAGTGTCTTTAAGATACCCAACGCATGTCATTTTGATAAAGACATTTATTGTGAAAGGATGCTGCTTACAGGACCTCATGAGTTGGGAGAGGCCCAAAGCCCGGGCTCCCGCCCATACCTAAACATCCATACTGCAGTTTTTGAGCCCCACTGTGTGAGCCCTGCGAGCTGTGAGCTTGTGTGGCCATTCAGGAGAGATTCAGATGGTGATTAGCAGCGCGTCCACAGCCAGGATTATTGTTTCTACTGGTGGTGCACATGCCTCAGCTCACCTAAAAAATTTTTCTGCATGTGGATGGAAAAAAAATTGCGGATGGATGAAAAAGATGAGGGAACATTGCCTGCGAGCTCCACTCAGCTGGCCCGGGCATTGTGGGTGTGTGATTGCAATGTAGACGCTTCATCCAAGTTACAAGAAACACCCACTTGCAACAGAAAGACACCCATTGTCTTTCTGGTGCTCAGTTTTGAAAAGCTTCTGGCTTTGGTTAAGCACATCGCTACAGATTTTTTGTTGGCGCTTTCAAGAGTCCTCTGAGTATAAGTGAGATTTTTAATTTTCTGAAGCAGGAAGGAGCAAATCAGTTTGTCTGCTGCTTCCTGACTCCCAGAAGAAGCATGACTCCTGAGTTACTTTAGAGTTTATCAGATGTAAGCCAACTGAGTGACCTTTTGGTTCCTAAGGTGGGGTGGGGGAGGAAAAGGATCTTGCTTCTCATGGAGGACATGTGTCCTTTTGTAAGGAAAGAACTATATTGTGTAGTCTTCCCTTAATATCAGACTTAATTAGTTTGTAGATTCAGGGCAAGTAATTCACCAAAAACAAAAAAAGAAACTTGAAGTTGGGTTCTGTGCATAAGACAAAGATCTATTTATAGTATGTGGTAATTAAATGGATTGCGAAAGAGTTTTAGGTATAAGTTAGCATTGAGTACAGCAGCCATTTAGCCTTAAGTATACCACTTAAGGGCAGGAATTTCAGAAAGGGAAGCTTACCTTTAGGGTTCAAAGTGCAGGGTATGTCTACACTGTAAGAAACAGAAACAAAAAAAAACCATGCCACAGCAAAACAAAACATAAAGTCACGCACCTATAGCAGCAAGTCTCAGAATCTGGGTCATCTGACTCGGGTTCAGACCATGGGATGAAAAATACCAGGGTAGACATTCCCGCTCGAGCAGGAGCTCACACTTTGAAAAGTGGAGAATGGGGAGGAGCTCAGAGACTAGAGTTCAGTGGGAACATCTGCATAGTTTTTAGCCCCATGGCACGAGTCTGAGTTACTTGACCCAGCCTCTGAGACTAACTGCTAGCCTGGACGGTTTACAGTATAGACGCAGCCTGGCTTGATTGTGAGAACTGAATCTCTGCTTTTGAAGATGATGGGCTCTGCGAGGTGCCCAGCATATTTGAAAGCTGAGTCTGTACCTAAATTTCTCTTCTGCTTTCTCTCCTTTTTTTTTTTTCCTGACACATAAAGTTCCTTTCCTCCCCTCTGCCCCCCTTTTTAATATCCTTTTCCCCACAGTTCTGTTGGTCAGAGACCTGGTCTTGCCACCTAGCGGGACTGTGCATAAATGACTTAATTAACTGGTGTAAAAAGACTGCTCTATATGGTTGGAGGGTGTGAGACAGAGCTCTCTATAGCAGACTTTAAGAGCAGTCAGTTTGTTTATTCAAGAGAGTGCACTATTGGAGGGAGATAATAGTTCACCATTTTATTAGAATATTTCTCATACTACATGCTCCTCTGTGTAAGTGAGAGAGAGTTCGGTGTTAATGGTTCTGAATGTCAGGCATTGTCTTCGCAAGTCCTGGCACCATTTATTACATATCAGAGCACTTCACCATTCTCTAACAACAAATCCACTGTTGATCCGGACCTACTGCTCTCATGCTTAGAAATTGCCTGTCACATGTGGTTTGAGGCCCTCCAAGATGACACCAGCAACCTTTGGCTTTGTTTGTTTGTTGATCGATTGTAGCTGAATCCAGTAGGTAGTCTCTGACAGGGAGGCCTACCTGCGGTATCTCCCCCACTGGAGCACCCATGTCTGAAATGTGGCTGTTTGAATATTAACCATCTGTAGACCTTCTTATTAGTTGCTTCTTGGTGTCTGTTAATTTGAAGCTGTGTATTTGACTAGATACTGTCACCATTTAACAGGCACATTATTATCTTTCTTTACCACGTGGCGGGCAGAAGTTGCATTGTCCTGAGGCAACATGACAATGAATTGCCAGACCTTGTTTGCTGGTGTTAAAAAAACTGAAATGAATTCCTCCATCTGTATTTTGAACACATTGTTCATTGTATGCTTTCCTTTCTCACTTCCTCCCTTTTTCTCTCCATCCACTACTTTTTCTCATTCCATCTTTACCTTGCAGGCTAGTTTGTGATAGAATACACTCTTGCCTCTGTGCAAGTTGTTAATGCATTTTAAGTGTCAGTCCATCTCTTCATGATCTGGAAACATTTTGGATTTTATATTTTCTTTTCAGAAGATAGAATATTGTTGTATGTGTGCTTCATAGGATCTTGCATTTCTGGATCCCTGTAGAAATGTAGTGTGTGGATCAGATTTCATAGGAGAATGTTTCAGAAGCAGTAACATTTTGGGTTGAAAGTACTGTTAATTTTTCTCATCCAACTGTCTTTGAATACCTCATTAGAGCGTTACCTTCCTTCTTTGGCTAGTGGCATCCTGGGTAGATGGAGAGAGAAGATCAAACTGAGGATCTACTGAATCCTGAAAATATAGATAAATATGGTACTTGGATATTGCACTTTGTGTGTGAATTTAAAGACTGTATGTACATACAGTTCTCAGATTGGATGAAAAAATGATTTATTAAGGGAATATTTAAATTCCATTATTGAAACCATCAGCAATGCAGTTTATGTTGCTTCAGAGGGGAAATGAAGTTTGACAGTCTTCTGCTTCTTGGATACTTACCCAGCGGAAGCTACCAAGGTCTATTGTTTTAAAAAAGAAACTATACTTTTCTTTTATTGTACATCTGTGTACCATAGTAGGAAATGTAATCTTAAACACTCAGCAGTCAGTGCTTTCACTTAGGGATTGGAAGCCATTCAAGCTGACCATTGAGAAGAGGAGTGTATGCATTGAGGCTTATACTGTAATGTAGAACTTTTTTGCCTATTGTAATGACAGAAAGATGTTCCACATCTGTATCGTTTCATCCCCTTTGTAATGGTTCTTTCATATGCTCATTTCTGTTCCTTCTGTTCCTTTGTGTTTGGTCCAGAAGAGCTAGAATTTCTAACCTAGTTCTGTAGCCTACAAAGTTCTTCCTCTAACTCTGTAGCTAGGATTTTGAAGTGAACAACCCAATAAAATTCCTAAAAGGTTCAAGACTCGACTTGAGAAATTTCCTGATTAGTTCCCCCTTTTTTTTTCCTATACTTGACACACACTTTAACAAACAAGTTTTGGCAAATGTATAGCTATGTAGTGTATCTGTTTTGCTTTGCAAAGATGGGGTTAAGATATGTGCATCAGTTTGTTTGCTTTGGAGCTTGCTGTTCTTAGACATCATATTACAGTATATGAATGGCAACACAAAAGAAATAATGTGAAATGGGATTTTTCTCAAAACCCTTCTGGGTGTGGGGTCCAGTGGGAGAAACCTGAAATTATTTTGTAATCTTTCGTGGTGTTCTGGAAATCCTAGAATTAAGGAAAAAACATTCTAGCTTCTTTCTCACTCAGTTTATCTTTGACAATGTCCATTTTGTCCAAATGTAATCTCGTTTGTGAATGTGGATGTGTTTGAGGTGCTAAGACAAAGCCAGAGATGGTAAAGCAGATCTGAGTTTGGCCCTACTAGCACTCAGGCAACTGGAAGAGCCACCATTCTGTGTGATACTACAACAAAATAGTGAATTAAGAAAAATACTTACTTGAGTCTCGATGCAGCTAGAAGTTATGTTTTGAATCCAGATTGAAAAGGGAAACAAGAAGTAAATGGAAATTAGTAAAGAAATGGAAAAACAAAAACCACAAATGTTAAACAACACACACCACACACAGTGAGGAGTAAGAGGAAACCACTTGCTTCTTTTAAAGTGCTTAAGAAATAGTGTAGTTGGATATTATGTTATGATTGATGTTCTTTATGAATAAGATTTGACTTCCTTCCCCCTCCTTTTTGTGATTTTTGGCATTTTTTTAGAAAGTTAGAAATATGGCCCTGGAAGATGTGGTGATTCTTAATGTTGACACCAACACACTGGAAACTCCTTTTGATGATCTACAGAGCCTTCCCAATGATGTGGTACGTATAAATTGTTTGGAGATTTGAAACTACTACATTACTAGAAATAGCAATCCTTTTTATCTGTTTAGTTCCTAACATGTGTCTGGTGGTGGTGCCAAAGCCCCCATGTGTTGTGTTAAATGAACTGCTTAACCTGTCTTTATCTTTTTTGCCTGACAGAATATAGCAATCTTGGCGGGATATGGAACCCAATAGAACATCTGGAGGTTGAAACATAGGTTACTTTTTGTGACAGGGAGACAAAGTTGACACTTAATGCTGGGAATGCTGCAACTTTAATTAAAATACCCAGTTGATATGTCAGATTCCAAATCGTAAAAATTAAAGTCTTGCAGGAAGAAAAAGCTCGTGTGACATATTTAACATGAAACAAAATTAAATAAAAACAACTTCAAGCAGATTTTTGGGGTGGAGCAGAGTGCTCAGGAAGAGGGAATTTAATGTAAAGATAATGGACAGACATTTATTTGTGGGGATGAAACTTTTTCCCTATTTTCCTCCAGCTGTATCTGAATTTTAATCAGTGTACTGAACTTTAACATTCTTTTGAAATCGGGTCACTCACTTCATAATTCTTTACTAAGACTGTTTTGTGAAAATAATTCAATAGTGGTGTAGTGCTTTAATTCCATTTAAAATGTTTAAACTAATTTAATGGTGTTGCATACATGTTTGGTTCTTTAACTGTAGTGAGACAATGATGATCCTGATTTACATTACTGTCTTGTTGCCGTGTGATACCAGAGTATCTTTGCTAATGAAACTAAAAGGCAACGCATGGCAAAGCATGTACAGCAAATGCACTAGAAGCCATGTCTAGTCCTGCTGGTGTCTTTTTGGAAGAAGACAGAAAAATCTGAAATTCTTACTAGACACACTATTCAGTTGACTACTAGGATCCATCATTTGTAAAGTCTGCTTCTTTTCACTTATTTAATGACCTAAATAAAATCCTGCCTCCGTCTGCAGTTGAATACTTAAAAAAAGAGTTGTCCTGTAGCATCTTATCGACTGACATGGATGGATGGATGGATGGATAGTATCATGAGTTTTCTGTGGGTAAAACCCACTTCCTCTCTCATCTGAGGAAGTGGGTTTTGCCTACAAAAGCTTATTATACACTATATACGCATAAAATTGTTAGTATATAAGGTGCTACAGGACAACTTTTTTTTTTTTAAGTATATCTCTGTAGTTTTTCAATATTATATATAACACATGAAATCTCTGCCTTGCTTTGCCTTGTTTTTCACCTCATTTCACCATAATGCAGGCTAGTGTTGTGGCTCATCAAAAAATGGCAGTGTAATATTTTCTAGATTTTTTTCTCCCACAGGACCTGGTTGGAGCATTTTGTAAAACTTACTCACAATGTTCAGATTGAGAGGAGACCCATCTATTTCGCCTAGAGGAGAGCCCTGTGTCCTCTGATGTGATTTTGTCCAATTAATAAGAGTACCAGACAGTCACGTGGAGGGCTCTTGCCTTCATTACAGAGATGATTGGCGTCACAGTGATGCTGGAGTACATTGCTCTGTTGCAGTGTGGGGTGGAAAGGTGGAGTCTCTTGGCTGTTAACATTGTGTTTTCTGCTGCAGTTTTCAGCAGGATGTTCATAGACTGGGACTAGTTTTTCAACAAAAGGAAGCCCTATTTCATTTTTGTAGTAGTGGTTGGATGTGTGAATCCATTCTCCTGGTTGATGAGGATTCTTGACTGTGAATCACTTAACAGACAGAACTAGAAGAGCAAACACTCTACCAGCATATACCCTCACTCCCAGCATAAGCCTCACTTACTCAGTTAATATTCACCAGTTCAGATCCTCAGATGAAAATGAAAATGTATAACTGTAGCTTGGCTGCTGTGGTGAAGGTCTGCTCGCCAGATTGGAGACCTACTTGACAATTACGTAATTTGTCCACATCACTGAACCAACATGATTGCTGGCTATGGAAGCTTGGGGCCCATGAAGAACCAGTGTTTTGAGTCCTGATACGTGGGGGAGCATCATGTGTATGGCTGTTTGTTTAGACAATTAATATTCATGTAATTTTGATGTACAGAATATCCATCTTTTTGATATTCTGCACTAACATGACACAGCAGTTCCAAGAGTAGTGCAATAAACAGAGATAGGAGGAATCTGGAGAATGTCAACTGGTATGCAGGCCTTCCAACATCACATGCATTCATCCTTCCTTGTCACCAGCATACTTCAAGCATTCCTGGTAAGAGTACCTCTATGTGGGGGAAGTCATTTGTGGTCACCCTGAAGATTTCAGTGCGAGGTCTGCCTGCTGTCAGCCAGCTACTTCCAACAGAGGTGTCCACCTTTTGTTGTGGGTGCATGTTAGGAATGGGACTGAGACTCCAAATGCATTTCACAGAGGCCTCCAAACAGCCAAGAGACAGAAATGGTCACTGCCTGACCATATTCATCAAGCAAAAATTCAGGGGGAGAAAAGTTCAAAATATTGCTAGCCTGAGTCACGTTGAAGTCACTAAATGAAAGGAAGTGGAATCGTAGCTAAACACATCTAGCATCCCCCTTGGGGTTCCACAGTAGTAGCCTTGCAACTTGGGCATTGATATCAGCCAGAGTGGCATCCATCAAACTTCTAGAATTGCCACGTTCAAAAGGATGTCCCGACCCCTGAGTTGTTTCCATTCCACTGCTAGATAAGTCAAATGTATTGTAATAGCTTCATGCAAGTTAGTTTGGCTGATCATTGTTTGCTGTAAGAGCAATGATTTCCAGTTACCACAGCCTGGTGAGAGACTATCCATGTCCATTGGAAAGTGACTATTCCCTCAGGGCAGAAGTCAATCCAAGTAAGTTTCCCATTCATTGCACTGGGTCACTCATGCATGCTCACTGCTTGGCGCTGCGACATCCCATCACTCCTCAGTGGTCCGCAATGTGACTGTTCGTCACTGTATATAACCAGGTAGGCAGGAAGCAGTGAGTTATGGATGATTCTGTGCTCCCTGGCTCGTGCCAGCATTTCAGTCTATTAAAGTTATTTCAAAGCCTCTCTTTGGTATTGATATTAAATAGCTCTTCATTTTGACTTTACTATTTGCATCCAAATCTGCCAGCTGGTCATCACTCATGCTATTATGCACAGCTGTGGAAATGTCAAACTTGTAAATTTCATAGAATTATGTAAGAAATGTCTGGATGCAGCAAACCCTGGGCCTTGTATGTGTATATGATTTGTCAACAACCAACTATTATATTAGATTTTATGGGGCTTCATTAAAAGCGCTATAGCAGAAGCACTGTAGAACAACAGAAGAGACTTCACCAATAAACCCAAAACTTCAAGCTCTGGAATGTAATAAATTTTAAGAGACTTCCTTCCTTTCATTACTTACTTTTACTTCACGTTTATAACAGTAAAGAGTTCTGTTTTATTAGTTCAAAATTCTTGATTCAGTTTTCTTCAGGTCTATTTAAAAGCTACATTTTCTCTTAGAGGATGTTTGGAGCATTGCAGAGGAAGTGCTGCCAGCAAATTCAATTAGCTGGCATGACTCTCAAACAATGCACATGATGTATATTTTTTTCACAACTGCTATATAAACACAGCTGGGTTGAATATGTATTGTAACAAAGACTTAACCTGAATTATTTTGCTTTGTGTAGTTAATGTTTGGAATCCATGTTTCTGTTTTATTCCTCATTTGTATTCTTAGTTGCCTAGATAATTAAGTGTTCTCCTAGGTCTTTTCCTTTCCTTTAAAACGGTTTAATATTTGCCCTTGACCACTAGAGAGCAGCTGCTTTTCTTTGCAAGAAGTGAATTTTTGTCTGTTCTTTCATGCATCGTGTGTTTGGAACTGTAAGTGGATCAAGTTGTTCATCACAGCAGGGAGGCCATGAAGCTGATCTATTACACACGATTTCTTCCAGGGGAAGGAGGGAAGGAAGAAAGGTGAAAGAGATTCTGGCGTCTCACGGGGCTCACTCCACATGGATGCATTTGTGATCTGTTGGGGACTGTACCAGGATATGTTAGTTGAGGGAGTAAAAATATTAGTAACGGTTCCACAGTTGTGAATGGCTGTTAAGACAAACCATGCTTTCAGTGTTGCGAGGTAGTGTTAGCACTAAGCACCTCATTAATCCTTGAAAAATATGCAAAATTTACTTTGGTGAATTAAATTCAGTTACATTCTGCAGAGATGAGTAGCATTTACTTTGCTATGTTCACTGGCAGGCTATTCATGCAATAAAAAAATTAATAGTCTGCTTGATTTTCTGAACAACTCTTTTTGCTACATTGAAAAAAAGAATCCCTTAAAGTCATGTGAATTTGCTGGAGACTTTTTCTGTGAGTCATGCTTGGATCTCACAATTAATGACACTGCGTAAACTGGTCTTTCTATCGTTCCGAGTGAGTTTTATTTATTATCATTTCAGTCCTGAGACTTGAGTGAAAATGGACTATTGTGAAGTGTCTCTCCAATGAATGTACATGTTACAGAGGCTGGATAATCTTGAGAGAGTTCCAGTAGAATCGGATTAAACACCTAACAAAGAATGTCAGTGCTTTGCTCTGGCTCCACTGCACAGTAACTTCTAGCTATCAGACTTCCTAAATTGCCCAGGTCAGCTCCTTTCAAAATCAAGGTACAAACATCTGCATTCGTAGGTATATGTTTGAAGTGCTAGAGTCTGTCCCTGCTCAACTTCGTGTTTGTGATACCGCTGCATGTTGCTGCTGATAGGAGGGTCAGAGAGAGCTCTTTGAATAGCAGTGTTCCTTTTTAAATTGTCAATATTAACAAAGGAAGTTTATTAAATAATAAACTTAATTTATTAGCCCTAATAAATTTTTAGTCTTTAAGGTCCACAGGACTTCTTGTTTTTGCTGAAACGGAATCACACCCTACCTCTCTGAAACTTGTAATTAAGAACTGTTTTTATCTTCCAGTTGCACTTGCTGCTGACAGGTTTCCTACATATCTTTCTATGAGTTATAGATTGAGGGGGAGTCAGTAGTTTATTTCTGGTTTTATATACTTTGTTACAGTCCCTACGGATATATGTTTAAGTATTTCAGATGATAAGTGTCATATTGGAGTCTTAGTTGTAGGTATCAGAGCTTCATATTATAAAGCATAAATGCTTTAGTGCAAGAAATGAAATATTAAATTTAATCCATAATGTTTTTATAAATACTTGCAATTGCTTCTGATTATTTTTTTGCATGGTATTCATATCCCATTCATTAGCCAGCTTTCACAATTAGATGCTCTTACACTTCACTGTTTATGTCTTCTCTTTCTGGGAACTGAAACATGTTGAGATCATAGCAATACTAACTTCTGTTTTTCAATTGCAAATCCATTTTTGAAAGGTAACTTCCATTTATATTTTCTTTTCTTTTTTTCTGTTTGCAAGAGAATGTTTCTTACTTTATTCATGTTGACAACTGAAAAGCCTTGGACCTAATTAAAAGAATTTCCACTAGCACCTTTACTGAACCATTTCATTATGCTGCATTGCACAGATTGCATTTTGAAACATGGTGATAGTTTCAATCTGACCTTTAAACCTGAACTGCCAGAAGTATAAAAATCTTCTTTAAAAACACTCCAGGGTAAGCTACATGTATATGTGGCTGGTTAGAAATAATCTTCATATTGAACGGTCACCTTCTTATTACCAAAAAAAAAAACAAACCCCATCTCTTCAGGCAGAATACAGGCGCGGTTCAGGTTATGCAGCCTATTTTGTTTTATGTATTAATTTATTCTAGAGTAAACAAAGGAGCAGGTTTACTTTTGTTCACTCATCAATCTCCCTAATATATTATTTTTAATGCTTTGTTATTTAAGCTACGTTATATTATGTTAGTGGAAAAAGTGGCTCTTGACTTCATTGAAATGAGTAAATATGTGAATCCATAAAATAAGAACGTTGTAGTTCTATGTTTAATTTTCATTTTAAAGGAGGCGGAAAACTCTCCTCTTATACATACCACACAAGAATGGGTTTATTAATTTTTTATACAGTTCTTTATCAGTAAATAGTTAACACCTTCTATCTGAGGATCTCAGTGATTTAGAAATGCTAATTTATTAAGCCTCAGAACACCCTAGTGAGGTATGTCATTATTCTACTTCTTTCATAAATGAGGAACCTAAGATGCAGCGAGGTTATGACTTGCCTTAGGCCACATTAAAAGCCTGTCAGAGAGCCAGGAATAGAATCTAGATCTTTTGATTGCCATTCCTGTACTTTAGCATCAAGCGCCTCTTTCCCCAAGTTTATGCTAATAAAAAAAAACACTAAAGTTTTCTGGGTTGATTATGAGCTTCAAGATGTAGCTGCAAAAATAACCTGTAAAGCTAGTATAGAAAGCAAAAGCCAAGAAAATAGTTACAGCTGTTACTTGGCCTTTCAAACATGGGTGAGCTAGAGATAAAATTAATAATTATGCTTATTTGTATCCTGTTCAGACTTAACAGTCTAATGGAGCTATTATTACATTTGGCCTAGTGAGAGTGGTTTCAATGAAAGCAAATGAGCCATAGATTATAGACATGATAGACTTACATGTTAGCATGTGCTTAGAAGCTCATTTAATGCATGGATCATTGACATTAAACTATAATGTTTAGATTTACGAGCAATGTTGGACACCTCTTTAATTCACCATCTTAGAGTATATGATAGTAATGTCAGGCATCTTATGACAAAATCACTGTCATGCTTCAGGAAAAGTTACAAATAAATATCCAGAAATCTCTTTGTAATTATGTCTAGAACAAACATTTGACACAAGCCAATTAAATACATTGCCATGGGTTACATTTTCTGCAATGCACATTGTAGCATGTGTCAGCAAAAAAAGGCAAAACTTTTTTAGATTTTGAGAAAGATAAAGAAAAATTAGGTGAGCAGCGAGTGCTTGAATATGACAGCAGATCTACAAGTTTCAAGAAAAGTTGTTGTGTTAAGGCCAATGCCCACTCATTGAGTAGACAATAAACAGGATACCATAGAGACAATGTATATATTGCATTTCTAGTGATCTTAAAATCCTCAGACTTCCTTATGGCACCTGGCTTTTTTCTAGCTTTACCTTTTTTGAGCAACAGTGCTCATTGGCAGAAAAAGTATTAACGCCAAGACCCTCTGGTAGAGTTGCAGAAACAGGGAGGAGGCTGGGACACAGAGCTATGATCCTTGGAAAGAAACATTGAGATCTTCAATTGGGAAATCATAACTCGCAGGTCATGTCATGTGGGCTGGCAAGGACTGTTTTGGAAAGGATGTCCAGGCATTCCTACTCCAGCAGGCAGGAGAATCTCAGCCCTGAAAATAACCTGGAGGGGAATTAGTTTGTGGTTGAGATTCCATTATTGATTCTTGCACAGAATGCAGCACACGGTATTGTCCCAGTAAGCAACTCAAGATGGTAACTCAAGCTGAAACAAAAGAAGGGTTGATGTTTCGGGTTGCATGATAGAACTATTTCTATTACATTTACCAGTATGTTTTCTTCTATAAATCAAAAAGACTGTTGTCACTGATTTTTTTGTTGTTGTCCTTTTTGCCTCTAAAATCGATTCCCCATCCCATCTGTGGGACAGCTCTCAGCATTGTTTATATTAAGCCCTGATGTTGATCTAATCTACATCACTTCAGCTAAGTAAATAGCGAATTTACTGTGACATCTTATGTGCGGTAAGGTCAGTGAGGGCTGCTCCCTTATCTACTCTGGCTATTCTTCTCTTCCTGGTGGATTACCGGCATCGACAGAAAAGTGCTTGAAGATCGATTTATTGCGTCTAAGCAGATGCAGTAAATCAACAGCCAGTGGATCAGTCCCTGCAACGTCAGTCCCCAGTGTAGTGGCAACAAGCCCGCTGTGGTTGGGTCTCCCTGGCAGTGGGGTGGCCTAGTGGTTAGGACCCTGATTTAGCAGGAGGAAAGAAAAGGGGTGCAGCTCCCTGCCACTTTTGCCCCGGGCCTGGGAATTCTGGCCTTTTAGCTGGGTATAGTCCTTAAGTTTGGGGAGTGGCCCCAAGAGTCCAAATTTCCCCCACCTTCATGAGGGTTCCTTGTAAGTTCCTCCTGCCTTGCCCCAGGCGGTAGGGTTGGAGGCTTACGTGCTCCGGCGGTTGGCCAAGTAGACGGGTTCAGGCTCAGGTCCCGTCTCTTTGCTGGTCAGCCCCTAACTGAGCCAGGCTCTTTTCTCTTATCCTCTCTCCAGGTCTGGCATTGGCTGCAGGTAAAGCAGTGCGGGCTAGCTGGGCAAAAAGGCTTTCTTTAGCCTCTGCACTGCCCGGCCCTCTTCTCACTCCCTCACACTCTTTTCCGTTTTAAGCCATGGCATTCTATGTCATGTAAAACAAGGGAAACGGTAGTGTGTGGTCTTAGTGTTCCTATATCTTCTGTTTTTCCACCTATTTCACTTCTGTGCCATCTGCTTTAGAGAGTGAACATATCCTGTCCTAGCATCTTCAACACTAAAAAATTCTGCTGACGAAATTATTTGTTGATGATTTGGAAGCAGCCATTGCGGCTCAGGCACAGCAAGTTAAACAATGTGCAAAGAGATGTTTTATCTTATTTTGTGTGTTTGAAAAGCAAAAATGCTGTTACTAACAATAGTACGTAGATATACAACCATACTTGAGAAGTTATTGAGCTATAAGCACTGAAAAGGAAAGACAACAAACTAAGTCACAACCTATTTATATATGAGAAATTTTGAAGAACAGAAAATGGTAATGGGTAATCCTTCAAAACTGCAGACCTTGGAGTATGGAGAGAAGAGTATGGTAACCTGCATGCTTGGACAGGGTTCAAATTTGCCTGTGTAAGAGGGTATACAGTTGATATTTGCTTAGTTACTATCAGTGAGTATTTCTTTGTGTAAATGGTAATGAGACCATTAGGACTATGTTCACCTGAAGTGCAGCTTTGTGAATCTGAGGTAATTAAACACCTCTAGTATGAAAGAGAAAGGGCAGTGAAGGTTAAGTGAGGAATAATCTAACACACAGGTGGTATAGAGCCTTTGAGAAGCAGGAAGAATAGAGCCTCAGTTGATATCGACCATTTCAAAGGATGGAAATGTCACCATTGTCATTGGGAGATGCTTTTGTCATTTGTATAGGTTTTCTTTTTACTTGAATGAAAACATTTCATTTAGAATTTCAGTTCAGGCTTCTGAAATACATTCTGGGGTATGCTGACTGAATATTCTCCTAACCCTTTCCATGTATATTATGTAATCAGGATTGGGCCCCTGTTGTGGTAGACAATCTACAAATGGCATAATTTAGTCTCTACATAGTTTAGCTTTGCAGAATAAAATTATACTGGTATACATATCTATCCCTACATGTTTATAAGCCACTTATAAAATATTTGTGGAATTTCATTTATATGGCGGGCATTAGTATTGAACTATATTCAATACCAGTCATAACGAACAAAAGGGAAAAAAACCTTTAATATTCTTAAACTCCAGAGAGAGCACAGATCTTGGGCCTGTTTATGATTTCTTGTTTCTGCACCATTTAACTAACAACATTCTTGTCAAATGTTTTTCTGTATACGTTTCTACAGAATTATGGTAGGCTGGGAAAGGGGCCATGTTGACATTCCTATAGTGAATAAAAAAGATATCTTAATTATGGTATGTATTGTAATCAGGTTTGGCCAAAATAACAGGGATGATGTATCTCATATAATGCTTCATCAGACATTATGCATGAAATTTACAAATCCCAAAGGCTTTCTGGTCATCCTTAATCTGACTTTAATTGCAGCTAAATATCATCTATGCATGTTTATCTCATCCATCGGCATTATAACTTCCTCATTGTTGGAATGGTGGAGTCATACCTGGAGTTGGTCAGAAATTACAGAGTATGGCACGTAACCTGTTGCTTACATCAGCTTCTGTACAAGATGATAGCAGGGTAGCTCATGTGACAACTATTTTAAAAAATGCTTCAGAGGCTATCTGGCAATTAGAAACTAGTAAGGATAACTTCAGTCCCAGGCAATTTGGATGAAACTATAGTTATTCTCCCCTCCCCTCCCCTCCCCCCCTCCCCAAAAAAAAAAAAATCATCAGACAATAGATAAACACAATGTGTTGGGGAAGAGTCCACACAGGTTTTGTAAAAGGCAATTGTGCCTCACCAATCTGTTAGAATTCTTTAAGGGAGTCGTCAAGCATGTGGACAAAGGTGATCCTGTTTGAATAACGTATTTGGATTTTCAGAAAGCCTTTGATAAAGTCCCTAATTAAAGGCTCTTAAGCAAACTAGGCAACCAAGGGCTAAGAGGGAAGTCTTGTCATGGCTCAGTAACTGGCTAAAAGATGGGAAACAAAGGGTAGGAATAGTCAGTTTTCACAATAGAGAAAGGTAAATAAGAGGATTCCCCTCTCAAAAAGTCTCTACTGGGACAAGTACTGCTCAACATAATCACAAATAATCTGGAAAAGGGGTGAACTGAGAGGTATCAAAGTTTGCAGAGGATACAAAATTACTCAAGATAGTTTAGTACAAAATTACACAAGATAGTTTAGTACAAAACTGACTGCAAAGAATCACAAGAAGAACTCACTAAACTGGATCACTGGGTGACAAAATGGCACATGAAATTCATTGTTGAAAAGTGCAAAGTAATGAACATGGGGGGAAAATAATCCCAGTTAAAACATTCCAAATGATGAGAGATAAATTAGCTATCACTCAAGAAAGAGATCTTGCAGTCATCAAAGAAAATTCTCTGAAAACATCCACTCAATTTGCAGTGATCAAAAAGGCTACCTAATGTTAGAATCCATTAAGAAAGAGAGAGATAATAAACCAGAATATATCATAATGCCACTATTCAAATCCATGGTACGCCCACACCTTGAAAACTGCATATAGTTCTGGTCACGTCATCTCAAAAAAGAATTTTATAATGTGCAAAGAGGGGTGACCAAAATGATTGGGGCATGGAACAGCTTCTATATGCAGAGATATTAAAAAGACAGGGATTTAATGGGTGATATGTTTGATTTATTTAAAATCAAGAATGATAAGGAGAAAGCAAATAGGGAAGTTTTATTTACACCTACACAGAATACAAGAACTAGGGTCACCCGATGACATTCGCAGTTTTAAAGTCAAATAAAAAGCACAGTCAACCTGTGGAACTTGTTACCTTGGGATATTGTGATGGTCAAAAGTATAAGGGTTCGAAAAAGAATGAGATAAATGAATGGAAAATAGGTCCATCAGTGGCCATTAGCCAAGATGCATAGGGATGCCACTCCATGCTCCAGGTGTCCCTGAACTTGCACCTGGCAGAGGCAGGGACTAGACAACAGGATGAGTCACTTGATACATTTTCCTGTACTGTTGATTCCCTCTGAATCCTCTGTCACTGTCTGCAGTCAGAGACAAGATACTGGTCTCGATGGGATATTAGTCTGAGCCAGAATGGCTGTTCTTATATTCTGAAATTGAGGAATGAAGTTCATTGGTGGGTCCGAAGAGGGAATGATGCACCACTGTATAGATTACCTCAAAGAACAGCGAAGTCCTTGTAGCTATGAACATGTAACAACAGATGCATGGAAAGTCAGCTTTTAAAAACACATCCTTATCTTCCTGCAATCCTGCCTGCTGGCTTCCAAGCAGAATGTGATTTGCTGGTGGCCAAAATAAGTAGCTGAAAATCCAGTTTCCCTAGAATGGAAAACTGCTGCTTTGTATTCGGTATGTCATTCCTCCTTACAGCTGCAGCAGATGAAACTTCTTTGGTGAAATTTCTTTGGCGAGTTCCCCATTCAGTAAGTTCTTTGTTTATGCTGTGAAGATGATCTAGGACTGTTATGTACTTACAGGTTTCTGCGCTCAAGAGCAGATTGAAGAAAGTCTCCACAACTACTGGGGATGGAGTAGCAAGAGCATTCCTAAAAGCCCAGGCCTCTTTCTTTGGGAGCTACAGAAATGCACTGAAAATTGAACCCGTAAGTAGGACGTCCATATGTTAACACAAATGCAGATACATAGCAGTAGTGGAAATTGCCCATAAGATGCTCGGATAGAGGTGGTAAATAATGCTAAGAATGTTATAAGGATTTTATGGAACTTAATAATACCGACTCAGTTGGAATGCTGCCTGTGGCATTGGTCACTGATCTCAAGATGTTGTGGAAATGGAGGGGTTCAGCAAAGAGGAGTTTGATTTAAAGGGTCTAGAAGAACTCTTGTATAAAGAGAGCATGAAAAGAATTAGTATTATTTACTTCAGAAAGGAGATAATTTAAGAGGGGACACGACGGAAGTAGGTAAAATAAACATGGTATGGAGAATATAGATCAGAAACTTCTCTTCACTCTGTCTCATAACACAAAAATAAGGGAGCATTGATTGAAATGTAAAAGGTGAAAAAAATTCAAACAAATGAAAATATTTTTCACCCCTGTTGTTACAATGTGGAACTCACTTCAATAGGAAGGCATTGGAAGGCATTGAGGAAATTGAATATTTATCTGGATAATGGCAATAGTGAGAGTCATTAGTTAATGCCAAAAAAGCTTTGAAGGGATATTCATCCTAATACTTCAGGGATTAAGCCACTCTCTATCTATTATAGATCAGGATGAGACAATGTGTTCTGCCTACTTTGGGGTTCTTGTACCTTCTTCTGAAGCATTTGGCACTGACTGCAGTCATACACTTTACTGGTCTAGATAGACCTCAGGTTTGATCCAGTCTGGCAATACCTATATTCCCATGTAAGGGTTTTATGAAGCTCTAGTCATGGTGATTGGCCTCCCCTGAAGATACAGAGCATGTTCAGAGTCCTATAGGCCCACATGATAGATAGGGACTGAGTAGATGATCTGATGAATATGTTAGCTATAATGCACAAGGTTTGAGCCAGATGGAAAGGGCTACTTAGCTCAGTGGTCCGTAAAATACCTGTACAAGTCTTAGAGCCCTATTCACTTCCTCTTCTTTCCCTCAAAACAGAGGAGACTACTACACAAGTAAATTAAAGCAAAATGTGGGGGATATTCTCTACCTAATGTTCAGGGCTTATTAAAACTACTGCATCTTAGACTAATGGGAGGTGCACAAGAAAATCCCCACTGAGTGGAGAATGTACCTTTTGCCTTAACGCTTTCATCCCTCACTGTTTTTCCTTGAGCATTCAAGGATCACCGTGGAGAATTGGTGACTGCAGTGAGGAGCAGGAACAATCTAGAGAGAGGCTGAGCTGGAGTAATGAATGTGGATGGGTTAGTGGTGACTCAAGGAAGGGTGCTATCTTCTGCATTCTGTCTCTGGGGATGAATACAGGATTCTGGTACGCAGCGTGTAAATGCATTTCACCCACACAGTTGGTTACAACAAACGACAGAATTTGGGAAACAGATGTAGTTCTTTGATTTCCTTTCATTTTCCCTATCCAGAAATCCATCACAGCCCCATTAATACTACACTCAGTATTTTGCATACTATGAATTATTTGTTGATTTAATAAAGGTGGCAGGAGAGAGATAGCTTGATCAGATTTTTAAATAGTTTATCCAGCATCTTCAATGAATGAGCATCATTCCATCCAGACATAGTCACTGTTCAAAAATAACACTTGTGAATTCAGCACAGCTCAGTCTGTTTCTCTTATTCTGATAGCAGAGATATATGTATGGCATGTGTATACATATAAATGTATTTGAAGTATCTGTGCACAGCTCATAGCAGTGTCAGGTGTGGATGTTGTGCTTTTAACATACCAAATATGAACTAAAAGGAGCTACTTTAATTCCCATCCATATAATTAATAAAAGTGAAAGCAGCAAGGCAGCCTGGCTGTAAACCTCCTTTATCCATGTCAAGCAAACACCGACTTCCCTTCATTCGTTTAGGCCTTTCTTGCTCTCTGACACTCCTCCCACTAGTTGCCAGGCAACTCTGGGAGTATTGGTGTGCGTGCTGCTTCGATATGTGTGAGGGATTAACTAGTTAAGGTTGGGGGTTTTATGAAGAAGAATAAAATTGTCAATCGCTTTACTGGGAATAACATCTGGTATTCTGAAGGCTGAATGGTACAGATGACATATCAAAATTGGTTGATGATGACATACATCTTTGAAACTACAATTCCCCCTTATAGGACGAGCTCATCGGAACAAGTAAAAAGCCTCTTTTGATTTGCACATTATTCCCACAAACAGAAACTCTAAACATAATTGAAAAGTCCCATTGTACAAATCTGTCTTAGAAAAACCCTCGTTTATAGGGAGGTTCTTAGTCTAATCACAAAGATCAGGGAATACATAGGAGCCACTGTTTCTTCTTTGAGGAGTGTCTCTGTGGGCGCTCCATGTTAGGGGCCTCGTCGGAGATTTACAGTAGCAGTGCCCTCCAGTAGGCTGTGCCCGCGAGACAGACAGCACGCACGGTGCCGCTATCACGCGTGTGCGACAGGCCATCCCTTTGCTTCCTTCTCTAGCACTGTCAGCGTCGGTCAGAACCTCTGTTGCTCTCCAATTTCATTTTGAAGTACTTTAAAAATGTGAATATTTCCGTATTACTTACATAGGTAGCTAGCATTTCAGTTCTTTCTAGTTTAGAGTTAAGGTTTTTTGTCTTCAAATTTAAAAAAAAAATCTGAAGCAGCGGGGAGGAAGGGCGGGTGGTGGAGCACCCACAGGGACAACCATCTCGAAGAACCTCCATTACTGCACAGGGTGAGTAACCTTCTCTTCTTTCTTAAATCCTTAGATATGTTATCTCATAACAGTATACGTTTTTTGATGCTCTAACAAATATGTTCTATGAAAACACAGCAGCTTTGTGTGCTAGAAGCTCCTTGATTGAGTTAGCTAGAATGCTATGTTTAAACCCTTTGTTTCAAACCGTCTTGTTGGATTTGTGATTAAAGCATAGAATAGGCCTAAGAGTTGGGTGACCTAGATTCTGTTACCAGTTCTGCCAAGGATTTCCTGCATTGTCTTGGCCAAATCATACAGTCTATGAAAGCCTCAGGGTTTCTTCTGTAAAATACTGATAACTTACCTCCGTCAGTGGAGAGAGGTAGTTTTGAGGCACGTAGTTCATTAGGAATTAGTTCAGATTATATTGAGGAAAAGCTTTAAATGTTGCCTGATGCATAGTGAATGTCAGAGTGCAGAACATAGCTTCAGACTGACCCCATACAGTCAAGCTGTGACTAGAGTGACACCTCATCTTGCTTGAATCATCGTGGGCCAAATCTCTGTTTACAAGAGCACACGTAACAACAAGCCGGGTGATGCAGGAGAGTTTCTGGTCGGCTTTAAGAAATTCTCCTTTGTCAATATCTTGATTACCTCTCAGCCTATTTCATTGGCTCATACTTCATCTGTGTGTGGTCAAACTATATCCAGTGAAGGGAGGAAGGTTCACTGATGATGGAGGATTGGAAAGGTCTGGTCAAGGCTGGAGATAAATTTGATGGTCTCCCTTCCCCCCCCATGCTTTAGGAAGTTTGGCTTATGAATATAAGCATGCATAATTCTGAGATACTTTAGACAAAATACCCCATGTAACCTATAGATTTTAATGTTACAGTCTGCTGGATCTTTATATCCTTTTTTTGGTGTGTGTATCATTCTTGTATGAAAAGTTAGAGATATGACGTATGAGACTATTTATAGTTCTAAATGTGCTAATGAGAGCCGTTACTGTTCCTTTATCTACCCTCCCCCCCCCCCCCCCCGGCGTTTGTCCTGTAAGTCCAAAGGTGATTGGACTAGTAAGACATGTTACCATACGACCTGGTCCTGGAATTGCATTTTTTGACCCAGGTAGTTTTCCATAGAAGGGGGGAATGTAGAACAAAATGTTCTCACCCTGGGGAAAGACTATTTAAGCAAGAAGTTATCAGCCCTTTATCTTTGACTGGTCTGGAAAATCCTGGAAGGATACAAAGGGCTGGAGATCCATATCAAGATAAAAGATGTTGTCTCTGCCCTGAAGTTTATGTCTAGAACAGCTCTTTAGAATAAGAATTTGCTTGCAATAAGTTTTCTAGTGAATTAGTACTAGCTGTGCATTTTCTTTTCATTTTAACTTAGTAATTTACTTTGATATGTCTGTTTTCACTTGCAACCACTTAAATCTGACTGTTTGTACTTAATAAAAACACTTTAATTTACTCCCTGGACCAGTGTAAATAATTATTCCCTGGAGGAGATGACCAGTGTGCCTATCTCTCTTTCATTGATAGATAGAGTGTGCATTCTCATGAGCTTTCTTTGTGTAAAACTTTTACTCAGAGAGAAACTGATTTATTTGCGATTTTGATCCCTTTTGAGGGTTGTTTTCCTGGATGCTGTGCCTTAGAATTGCATTCTCCCAGAGCTGAAATGGTTCAGTGTCTGCATTGCTCTTCGGGGTGGGGGGGGGAATGGCGGTAACCAACTCTGTGCCTTGCCTGGGGGGAGACCAGAGAATCTGGCCCATCAGGACATTGTGGTAGGGAGCCCCAAAGAGGAAGAAGGTGGGTATCAGTGGTATAATCAGCACACCAGTGAACAATCCCAAGAGGTTTTCTGTGATCGCACCCCATCAAACTCAGTTTCTTAGGCTGCGCAGCTGAGACATCTTCAGCTGCTGAATCTCATTCAGGTTTTGCAGGTGTCCGATGGAGATTTTGGACTAGAAGAACCCTCTCCCTGAAAAAGCTCTTCATGGCAACATTTTCCAAATGATGAAGGTCTTAGTTTTAAATGTTTTAATCCACATTTGCTGCTGTTAACTTTCAAAACTACGTCACTGAATTTAACAGTGTCAAATTAAATAGTTTGTGTTTTGAAGTGAATTAAAAACAAATGGGAGAAGCAGCTGTAGGCTAACGCCTTCTAAGAGCATGAGTAATATTTTCAAATATTTCAGCCTGGCCTGCCTTTGATGATGTCTTTTCTTACATTACTGCACCATTACTGCATTATTACAACATGTCCGTGTAAATGTGTGACTAGGCAATACCGGACATGGTCTGTGGAGATCCCACCTCTTACGCAGTCACAGTATACAGTGAACAAGGAGTGCTACCTATGAAAATTATTGCTAGGAAAGAGTTGCTCTTACTTGTTGGTAGTGTTAATTCTGTACGAGTTTATTGATAAGCTAATGCATGTGGTATGAACACACTTTTTGGGGCAGACAGAAGGGATCATGTTGCTTGATCATTACTTTTTCATTCAGTTTCTTTGTGGCTCGGAATTTACCAAAAGATGAACTCCCAAACACTCATTATTTTTAAGAAACATCTTAATGAGGGCGGACCAGAAAAGAAAAAATCTGTTGTGCAAAAGAAAACAAAAAATGGGGAGTGCTGGAACTTTTTTTTTATTCACCTTGGAATGAAAATGAGGCCTTTCAACATTTTTCATGATAAAGGATGAGCAGCACCTCAAATTGCTAATAGCTCCGAGGTTGGAATGCCTTGTCTAGGACACAGAAGACCCAAGTTCAAGTCCCTATTCTGCTGGTTCTGGCTTAGTTTTTTTGGCCTAATGAATATTTAAAGTGTAAGAAAGTGGAACAATTCCAGAGGCAAGATGAGGGGGGAAAGAGAGAGAGACTGACTTGTAAGCCCTGTGGTTAAGGATGTTAGAGACCCAGCCCTAGTTTGTCTGATTTGAAGCAGAGATTTGAACCTGTATCTTATACATCCCTACTATTGAACTACTAGCTTTTCTGGGGTAGCTTACATGCTCTCACTCTCTCTTTGTGACCAGAAATTCCATCTTGGACCCGTGACACCCTTCCAATTAATTTTTTTTTTCGAAACCAGAACATTTCTGCATAACATCTGCTTGTGGACAAACAGCATTTGTTGATAATCCCTGACCAGCTCTAATGTTGTCCTGTATTTCATTACATGGAGCCTCATTACAGGGCTTGAGCTTACATACTAGACATGCAAAACAATACTTTGACCAGCGCTTATTTGTGATGTTAAACTTTCCATTGTATTTTGTAATCTAGAGCTTTTGAATCAGGAAATATTTCTTGTGTAGAATCTGTTACTCTGAATTTAAGCACAAAAATTACGTTTTTTTTAAATTACTGATGCATTTATCCTTACCACTGAGTTCTTCTATAACTGTTCAATGTCAAATCTTAAACTATAGAACAATTTCTCACATGTGATGTATATACTGTTCCACACTTCTCTATTAAATAAAGTAAACAAAGAGGCAATGTACTTAACTTTGTTGAGGTAGGATTGTACCCTTAGTAATGACATCTTCCTTTCTGACATTACAGATGCCCCTTATTGGTAATCTGAATGATTATGTTGCATTTTTATGACGGTTAATTCTTTACATCTTTTAAGGGGAGATGAAATCACGATCATCTCAAAGGCTAAAGCTGGAAAATTGGGTCATCCTCAAAAGAAATAAATATATTTTTTAAAATATTTATAGCTACATACATGTTGGTAATTGTAGAAAAAGACAGAGACAAGACTTTCAAGTCTATCTCATGAAAAATGTAATCTATGTTCTTTCCTGGAGTGACACCTAGTGGTTAGGGCTATCGTTTCATCACTTTTCTTTCTCCTACGTAGTTAACATTCATATTTTCTTGTTTCATCAAGAAACAAATGTACTAGCACCTGCAATAGAGATCAGCATACTAGACAAATTCCATGAAAAGGAATAATATTTAGGACATATTACAAGAGAATGTATAAGTCCAAAAGTTTCATCTTCCAGAATAGCCTGCTCTAAATTACAGGTGAGTGCTTTTATATGAATATTTGACTTGTCTCATGAGTTTGACATGCCATATTCTCAAAGGACTGGCATTACTGCCTCCTTTGTTTCCACTGGGGTAAGTATGGATTGTCAATTTCAGCACAATCAGAGTTCGTCATGTTCCAAAGATTTTACCCATATAAGATGAGGCAGCAGCAGATGATCTTACATAGAAAAATACCCGTGCTACCTCTTTGTCCATACGTGTGAAATAGTATAAATGGAGGACCCTGTTTACCTGTATATTGTTTACTAGACCATATTTGTAATCTGGGCAAATATTTCTCTTTCACATCTTGGTTCTGATCAGTAACATGTAATTAACTCTTATGCAACATAAGTTTAAACTTCCCCTGGACCTCTTTTCTCCTGTGGTACTTAACACCTTTCATAGATAATGTGTGTGTGGGGGGGTTAATTTTCCAATCCTATTTAGATGCTGAAATATAATTCTAAAAGACCCATTTTCCTAAAGTCATCTCAAGACTTCTGAGTTTGCTGTTATCATATGCAACTATACATAGTAAATGTTGTAGTCTTTCTAAATGACATTATATAGACTTGATGTGATAGGCATAAGAGACACGATATAAACTCTTAAATAGACTGTTTTTCCCTGACAAGGTGTTTGAGAACGCTGACGGAAGTGATGCTCTCTAATGCACATTGAGAAAAGTCTTGGGCTTGGTTTGCTATTTTTTAAAGGGCTGGCCTAGTTCACCCAAGATTTAGTAATTCTGTTGTCAGGGTGTTGAACTTCACATTCTTTGCAAAGTGTTTTTTGCGTGTGTTACTGTGTTATTTTTCTCTCATTTACAAAATCTATTTAATCCTGATTTTGAGAGGATTGTGAGGATCCGATATCCAGTGCTGTTGTAAGAAAGCAACTCTCTTCAGCACTGTGGGTCTGTCCTGACATCTGCAAGTGCTTTAATATCTTCCAGCCGATGGCATGTTGCCCCCCTACTTTCAGACAACCTCTAGGAGGTGTGAAATGACTAAGATAGTTACTCTGCTATCCATGGTGAGGACTATATTACATCTTTTCAATGGCTCATGTTGTTTTCTTGATAAGGGCTAATTAAGTCCTTTAGCATTGGGCCCTTCTGGATAGTCTTTGCCTTTCTAGCTAGATCAGAGCTTTTTGTTGTTATTTCATTCAAACCTCTGTTCTGCATATTGTGGCCCCACTGGTTATTCAGCAGGAACTGTACAGATTCTTAATAAAACCAGATTTTTAAAAAAGGGAATGGTTGATGGTACACAGAAGAAAAATCATTTCAGGCTGCTCTCAGATTACATATTTCATAGTCAAAGAAAATGAAAAAGATTTTGAACCCAATATTACCCTGCCGTCTTACTGAGAGTGATCTCTGCTTTTAACTCGTTGCCAGTAATTCTTTGTGACCCTATTTTTGCAGGCCCTATTAGTTGGTTTGTGTTGTCACTGCTGGCTCTGCAGCATCAATGAAGCTACCATATTCTTCCCAGATTGGTATTGGCATCAAACACTAATTATTAAAGTGATAGGGGGTGTGAGTGTTGATTTAAACAGCCAATTGATATTTTCTGTTCCATTCAAAACATATTGGAGAATGTTTTGCAAAGAAAACAGCAACAAAATGAATAGGGAACAATATTATTGATATTTTAAGACAACAATAAGCAAAAACAATATAATTGGCATAAATAATTATTTGTATCCCTATGGTGGTTCTCATACCATCAAAGATTGCTGGTAATTTGAAATGATACGAGAGTTTATCATAGAAAACTTTTTCTGTGTAACCTTGATATTTCAAGCTAAATAATAGTAAATAGATGTCAATGTAAACTTGAATATGTTGGGAATTAAAAGTTTTAACAACTAAATGTCTTAATGGTTTCCTCTGTCTTCTCATTGTTGATTATTTGACATTATACTAGTTTATCAGCATGAATAATAACTTGTTGTGTAACTGGTTCATTTATGAATGACTTAACAGTTCTGAATTGATTTGGATTGAGTTTAGCTTAAATTATATCCAGATACAACTAAATACAGAATCTCAGTGGACAGAAGCAAATGTACCTTTCTACTTCCACACACATCATGCACTTTCCATGATGAAGTTAATTGGTAATTTACTAAGCCTGGCAAGGAGGACTGAATGTTCAGGTTTATTTTTAACCCACCCATAGCATTTCTTAAAGATAGCAGGCAAATATTATTTGCCAGGTGCAGTGAATGTCAGAGTCATTATTGTAACTCTAATACTTCAAAATTTGATATGAAAATTGTTATATTTCCAAAAATAGAAAATATATAAACAACCATGAAGAGCCCTAGCCTATTAATATATTAGGAGTTTTCTAATTATTTTAAATTATTTGTGTAGTATATATGTGCATGTGGAGGAAAATAGGAGAGTCCGTTTATACGTATGTCTCTACACTAGAAATTATTGAGTTAGGAGCAAAGACCCAATTAGAACTCAACAAGTTAAAAAATGTGAGCTACTTACTGCATTTTCATCAGCTATGCATTATGAATTGACACATGAAACAATATCTTCTGTGCTACATCTCCCTTTGCAGCACAGTCAACTCTTCTGTTGTCTTGCATTCTCTAAATGCAGTGCTTCCTAAATTTGGTTCTCTTTCCAATTGATTTTTCTTTGTACAAAGAACAGTTGTTATTGCTTCCTTCTTATCTTTATTGTACTAGTTGGGAAATGTTGGCTTAGACCTGAATTCTAAATAACAGCAGAAGGGAGATGACACTTTTAAATTTAACTGTTGTAATAAATAAGATTATTCTCATTTTCTTTCCTTAAAAGTGATGTAATGAGAAAGTTTGAGGCATTATAGAAGAATTTTGAGTGAAAAATCCATCTGGGTTAAGTCACATTTAGTTAATTTTATAAGAAATAAAATATATTAAACTTTTTAACCTTGTGGTTTTGTCCTAGCGGTATAATCAGTGTAAGGAACTATAAAAGAGAAGGTTGAATGCAATACTCCCATGATGGAAATGTAACAAACAGAAGGAATTTCCAGTATTCCACCTCCCACCATTTACTTTCTCTGAAAAACTATTGTTGCAGGTTTGTAAGTTTATCCCTTCATCCTGTAAGAGCCCCTGCATACCCCGGTTACCCTGCCATATCCTATCTGATTTCTGGTTTTGAATTATAGACTGGAGCACAGTAGTTTATGGGAGCCTACACCCTACCCATGTAGTTCCTGAGAGTGCACACTGCAGGGCAAGGAAAAAGGGAAACGTCCTTGTTTTTCTGTGGTGAACGCTGGTGCTACAGCATTGCTCTCACACATCTACTCCAGCAATGCACCTCTAAGAGGCAGGGGAATGGCCTGTGCTAGAATTGTTGCTAGCCATTGAGCAGTGCAGTACCTCCCTCAGGTATGCAGTCTGGCCTCTTGCCCCACCTTGCAGTCCAGTGCCAGCTCCAGTGCTCCTTAAGTTGACATCATGGCCTGAGAAGATCTCCTGGGTCTTTCTCTTCCTCACCCTTCTAAACAGAAGCTCAGCTAATGCGACAGGTATTGTTAGTAGACAGTCATCTTGTTTCAGTCCCTCGGCTGTGAATTCGGCTTCAGAACCCTGGCTTCTAGATCAAAACTTCTGTTTCAGAGTATGGATACTGGTGTTGAGTGTGCATGTTGCATACAGAGCAACATCCCCTGACTGCATGTGGGATGTGCCTGCTCCATAGCGTCAAGTGCTTCCAAGTAGCTCTGTTCTGAGCCTCAATCTTGGAACTTGGTTCTGTTTTCCAAACTAAGAGGAGAAGCCAGGTCCATCCCTGGGGCATCTGGTATTGGCTGCCTGGCCTCTGCCTGGGTGGGGGCCAGAGGTCACTCAAGACCACCACCCTGTGCTCCAGATGCTGATGTAGTATCCCCTAGGGCACTCCAGAACCCACCCCACTATTATTTACTCTGGTTCCCTTTAACAGTTTATAAGCTTATAAACTTTTTAACTTGTTGAGATTATATTCTTCCACTGAAAGATGTTGGAGTGGGGTAGGGAGAAGGAGAAGTCTGAGATGCTTCCACCAACTTCTGCCATAGTGGTTTCAGCCCTAGAGTCTTGGATATGTGAGGCTCTAAGCACTTCCAAACTAGCCCTAGGGGCTCCCATCCTTCTGCAGCTCTTGGACAGCATTTCCCCTTCTGCTGTTTGCAGCTGTCTCTGGGAAGTTCTGCTAACAGGGATTCCACAGGTGATGTGAAGCTCCGTTGGGAACTTAATACAGATCCATGTGGTAATAGAACATTCATCCAGATTCCCTGCAGAGTGGATATGAAGCACAGAATGGCTAGATGTAGAGCATCTCCCCTCCCATGGATCCTTGGGCTTGCTGAGGGCTCTCAGTATGGCCCGGGATGCAGCTGTAGTCCTTTGGAGGTTAGCACACAATCGTTCTTTTCATTTGCTGGCACATCTCATTGTCATGAGTGTTACGTTTGCAAATACAAGCAGGGATTGATAATGTAGATTCTTGTTGTCTGTGTTCAGTCTATAATACAGTTTGCTTCCTAGTGAGCCATATGTATCTCTGATGCAGTTCCTAATATAGAAATTGTGTAGTTTTATCAGGAAGTTTTCTCTCAGAAGGAGTCATTATTAAATCTTATCATGAACACGTGGTTTTGAAATAATCTTCCTTATTATCTTTCAGTTTCATTAGCATGTTCTCAGTGATTTTAATTACACATTGTAGCTCTTGTGAATAAAACTGAAAAAAAAAAGTTTTGTAATGTTAGGATGCACATAAACGCACAGTTGAGATGACTTGGTCAGTTAAATCTGATTTACTGAGTATGTATTGTGTAGCCTATAGGACTTTTTACACACTAGCTGGTTTGCATATTGGGCAATAGTAGGAAACTGGAGCAGTATATCAAGAACAAATGTCATGTTTATGAAGCTATTGCACCACTCAGTGATTCTGCCTATACAGTTTTGGCTCTTAAAAATTTCTTTTGGGAGAAACAGCATCCCTGTTTTACAGGAACTAAGTGTTGTCCAATGGAAATCACCCTTTAGAGAAGTAAATCTCATACAAGAGAGAAGGAAGTTTTAAAGGGGGACTACCAGGAGGGTGGGATTATGTTTTTGTTTGTGTTTTGTACAGCATTTCACACAATCTGGTGCTAGTTCATGTGTGTGGTTCCTAGGTGCTACCGTAATACAAGAAGTAATAATACATAGAAATTAATATATTTTTGTTTGAGAAGGTGTTAAAGCAGCAATATGTTAGCAGGAAACAACGAAAATATTAGTGATTCTATAGCTGTACCTTGTTCAAAATCTTGTCTTGCCATCAATATCTATTAATCCATAGCCATAGGATATAAGTAGGACAAAAGTATAAAAAGGAAAAACAATAGATTATGTAGCACAGAGCAAAGTGTCAAATAACAAATGAGCCAAAAGTGCAGCAGAGTGTTGGAATATGTTTATGAGCATACTAAAATGTGCACATTACAGACTGGTGCATGATTCTTCCTAAACAGGCTCTGCATCTCACACCTACTTTATGTACTACATGGTACTGCTGTTGCCATGGTGAGTTGTTTTTTTTTAAGCAATTGAATGGAAGAGCAAATAGTTGTTGCGAACTCCCTCTAATTGCTCCCCTACCAATTGACTGCCTACACAGCCATCTTTTGGATAGGGTTTTTTTTTTTTTTTTTTTTTTTCAAATATACCATTTTACTGTATGCCTTGAATATGGCATATGTCCTTCTCTTTACACCAGATTCTTCTGGGGGTCTGGGCTCCTTTGAGTGTATCAGACTGTTTGTCCACGTATGGAAAAAGCAATGAAAAGAGGTTATCACTGTTTATGCCACATGTGTGCAAACCCTTCATTAAAAAGAGCAGTCATACTGTAGGGAAAAATCAGAATAGAGAGATCATCTAAACAAAAGCACTTGATTTTTGCTATCAATCTTGCACGCTCTCGTGTGAAGTTACTGCTGATTTTTGGACATTTAATAGGAACTTTCTCCCACTCAGTACTTTTTTCCTGCTCAATTTCTATATTGCACTCCCAGTCCACAGATTGTTTAAGCAATCTGTTGCTATCTCACTGATTGCAGTGCCCTAAATTCAGCATCATGACTTCACTGCCAAGTAGGAGGAAGCAAAGATGGATTAGGAGAGAGTTGGAATCCTACGTGTTATACAAGGGATATAAGATGAATTAGATTCCTGTGTACTCTAGGAATGAAATTTCTGCTATTTCCCCTAGTGTGAAGATTATTGAATGACACTTGTAGTCTTTTACGGCATTGCTTGCATAAGTTAATTTTTAAGCTGCCTGTGGTTCTTTTTAAGTTTATAACATTGAATTATAATATTATTAATGGAAACAAATTAACCCAAGAGTTGAAATGGCTGCTAGGAATAGCTTCTCTGAATCTAGGGAAAACTATTTTTTAATTTCTGGGGGTTTTGTGGTTTGTTTGGTTTTTTTGGTTTTGATTTTTTACTTTCATGTCAGTAACTGGTACTGGGTATTGTCTAGCGAGACATCTGTTCGTCACAGTATCCTATCTTTGCCTTTATAAATTTAAACATAGCAAACATAAATATTTTTTCTCACAAGTACTTGCTCTACTACAGTTGTAACCTATAATTAATATAAGTGATATTGATATCCATATAAACTAATGGTGTCTAGGAAAGGTGTATTTTAGAATCTCTTCTTTTATAGAACTGTTTATTATCTTTTGAATGAAATAACTTTTTTGTTTTCAAAATATTAGGTGAAAAATATTTTTTGCATCCCTCAATTGTATTTGAGAAGAACAATGTAAAAAAAAAGTTCAAAAAAGAGCAACAAACTAAACTACTTTGCAAGAAAAGATTAACAGAGTGAAATATTACTGTTGGTTTAAACAATAACTAATGGGGGACATAACACTCTACAGCTATTCTAATCATGCACTTCTCCTGGAGAGAATTATTTAGTTTGGTACATGGAGATATAGATAGAAAGGTGGGGATGGAAATAAAAAGGAAATGTTTGTGGAAAATTTTTGTGAGATGTACTAGTAGGTAGAAAGGATGGCAGTTGCCTGATTTAGACCAGACAGGGCACTAGTTAATCCATTCTGTCTGGAACTGTCTTCCACTTGGGAGGTGGATTGCAAGGTCCAGCAGAGCTTTTTCATCTTGGACTTTGAGACAATTAAAGATGCATCAGGTCAGAGTCTGTACTGAAGGAACGAGGCTGTGTACTGTGCATCTCAGACAGGCCCTACCAGGTAGAGTAGACTAGAACAAGACACTGTGACTTGAATGTTAGTTCTGGGTTCACAAGACTAGTCTGAGACTACAGATGTGAGGAGCAGTTTACGTGTTACCTACTGTCACGTCAGTGTTCTGCCTTATCTTGGTTTGACCTAACCCATGAGAATGCTAAAGTGAAACATCCTATGTTTTACGTATCTGTAATTTTGCAGCTTCCGTCATGGTAGTGTGTTGAGCCATAGGAGACTAGGTGGAGTCCCTGTCTGGGTTTTGTGTTGGTGTAGAAGAAATAAAAGCTTCTTTATTCAAAAGTCTCTAACCCATTACCAGAAAAAAGCCAGTGAGCATCACTGTGATATTTCAGTTTTACTATGGAAGGGGCTCGTATGTTCAACTATTGCAATATACTATGATGACTTCCTCACCTTCTTGTGTGTATTTATACTTGTGTTTTTATTATGATTCGGTTTCTTGTTTTGAGCCTTTATTGGTATATTTTGCCATACATGTAGTCTGCCTTGCCTGCATTTTTTCTCTGTTATTTCACTTGTCATTGCGGGTGTGTAGCCCCAGCAAGCAGTGAGGCAGTGTGCAAAGGCTTCCATGCAGGAAAAGTTGGAGGCATTTGCAGAACTAATAATGTTCAGGGGACTTGGAATAGAACAATAAAGCAGCATCTACATAAAAACAAGCATAAAATAACATGACCTGATAGATTCTGTTCCTATATAAGACTATGGCAGTGACTGTATATTTATAAAAGCATTATGAATAAGTTAGTTGTGTGTATTTTACCAAAGGTATGTCTAAACTACATCCCTCTGTCGAAAGAGGCATGTAAATTAGGCAAATCGAAAAGTGCAAGTGAAGCAGGGATTTAAATATCCTGCGCTTCATTTGCATAATGGCATCCAAGCGCTTTTTCGAAAAAGGGTTTTTCAAAAGTGAAAGCACCGTCTAAGGAGTATGGGATCTTTCGAAAAAGGGTTTTTTTCGAAAGAACCATGTCTAGACGGCGCTTTCACTTTCGAAAAACCCTTTTTCGAAAAAGCGCTCGGATGCCATTATGCAAATGAAGCACAGGGTATTTAAATCCCCCGCTTCACTCGCACTTTCAATTTGTCTAATTTACATCCCTCTTTCGACAGAGGGATGTAGTTTAGTCATACCCAAAGACAGCAAAAGAAATTCTCTCAATTTTTTGGAGAAAACTTGCACACTCAGGGAGTGAATTGTTACACGGGCAACTAGTGGATAACAGGTGTTGAGATTACTTGAAAAAAATGCTGGCAGTTATCCTGCTACTTAAGCTAGTAAACCAGACCTCAGTATCAGGTAAATTGATTGAAATAATAATTAAAACTGGAATTATAATATAGCCAGGTAAAAAATGAGGGCAAACCTACACAGTTTCTGCAAAAGAAAAGTGAACCATGATTCTTTAATGCTTGCAATCTATTAGAAAAAGAGCCCAGAAAGCAACTGAAGTGTTAGGGTTTGTACAGAATAGGATAGAAAGTAATGATGGAAAGTGTGATGTTACATAAAAGGCGCAGCCTCATCTGGAGTACCGCATTTAGTTCTGGCCATCTTAGCTCAGAAAAGATAGCAGAAATAAAGGAGGTTCAGAGACAGCCAACAATGGTTTTAGCGGAATGGAAATTCTATATGGAGAAAGACTGTAGAGGGACTTAGTTCAGAGAAAATGTCATAGAAGTACATAAAAGAATGAATGGTGTAAAGATGATAGATTGGGCATATCTATTCATCTGTGCTTATAATACAAAAACAAGGGGGCGTTCAATTGAATTGAAGGGCAACAGAGTTAAAGGAATTATTTTTTACATACGTCAATAAATAACTTGTTGAATTCGTTGTCTTCACTGAATAAGTGAATCTAAGAGGTTAGTAGGATTAAAGAGATGATGAGACATTTACATGGATAAATGAGATCACCCACTGTTTCCATGACCAAGACTGGACCAGAGGAGCTGCCGGATGGTGTCACAGCTCACCTCAGAATCACATTGTGATGTTTTGATCCTGGACCATGACTCAGCAATAGTGCTGTTCACACAGTCATCCTCTCCACATATCCTTAAGGAAGAGAGGCCTGTCTGCTTGGGTTGTCACATGGTGCTCATTCCCAGGGTTTTAAATTCTCCTGGAGATGGAGGGACGTTGAAGAGACTCCCTTAGCCTTCTCTCTTCCAGTCTGGCTTGGTTTTTACATGTGGGTGAAGATTCCCAGCACAGTTTTTCTGCCATTTCTTTTAAATGTCAGTGTGGACATTGTACTAGTGAAATGTAAATTATGGGTTATCACTGCAATGTTGAATAGGCAAAATTGGACGTAATGCAGAGTTTTTAGGTTTACAACTTTCTGTTTTAGGGAGCGTGTCAGTGTAAACTGCAGAGAGGTCTGTTAGCTGCATTGTTCTTTAAAAAGAATTACATTAGTGTGGTAAAACATCAGATGAAAAGGTTCCCTCTTTTCTTATCTTCTAATTTAATTCATTGTTTTCTGTTCCTTTCATTCCATGATGAGTAGCTTTTGGCAATGACAGAAATTGTATTGTGACTGAAATATGCATTTTGTAAGTCATAACTGCACTTGGTATTTAAATAAACTGTGTATGTACAGTGTATGAGATTTATGCAGAACACAGCTGGAGGTATTCTGCTCAGAATTCCTATGGCTTAAAATGTCTCTTTCAAGTTTGAAAATGTGTTATGAAGTAGACACCATTATGGTAATTGGAAGTTCGACTTCTCTGTCTTGCTCTATTATTATTTTTTGAATACAATTAACACATCACACACACTTCACCTGGTCTCTCCTCGTTTACCTCTGACACTTCCTTGATATTTATTTAGATGCATGTGGTGTCTCCACTTTGAACTCAATTGTTGGTATATTCAATAGATTTTTTTGAATAAACATTTTTCACCATTAAAGATATACAATTAGCTTGCAGTGTTAGAAAAATGTACATATTGATGTCAATTTAAGTCTTTTTACTTATTTGTTAGAAGATCATGGCATAAATTGTACAACAATTGTGGAGAAAACTATTATTACTTCCAAATCAAAATACCTGCTGTGAAATTTCAGAAGCCACTCATTTTATTATAGTTCTCAGGAGGGAACAGTTCGTAGATCTGCAATAAACTGTATGAAAAAACTTTATGGATGTCAACTAAATTTAAAAAGCATGAATAATGCATTTAATTTGAAGTGGTTGTATTTTCTGTAAGGTAGCATGAACAAGAAACACAAAACTCAGTGGCATGTTTGAATTAAACTTTATTGTCAGTTACAGCCACCATGATATTCTTGTCATTTCAGAAAATGAAAAAGCGGAGTTAGTTGTTTTCTTAAAAACTAAAAACCTTCATTTTACTGAACTGGACATATAGGCAATGTTTTTTCTTTAGCTTCTTTACCGTCTGTTTGCAGAGAGACTAGAAGAGGGTAGCAATTAGTAACATCCTCCACAAAGCAACCTGGAATCATCGGAACTAATTTAGATTTAATTATTTTGAAAGACAGATTCTGTCATTCCATGGTGTTATTGAAGTTCATTCCCAGACACTGTAGCATTAAAGAATCATGGTTCAACTGCAGTTCCTGAACTAGAAACTTCACTATGGAAATTGGTGCTGGAAATTTTATATTTGAGCATTAACAATGCTAAGGCTCTGGAATGGAATGAAACTCATCCAAAATTCTATTTAAGTCTGATCCTAGCTCTAAAGATAAAAGAGAGAAATACTTTTACCTCATTGGTTCATGAATTTTGCTCCTTAAATTTTCAGATTCAGTTTGGATAGGGTTGGATTACTCCTTTTTCTAGTGTTCCTTTCAGCAAATGTACATTGCTGGGTGCTACAGAAGCTGCATAATATCTGCACATTCATTTTTCATGGGAGAAAAAGTCTATTATGACTACTGAATAAAAGTTTATTTTCTTTTTTATTTTTAATTACCTCCAGGCTCCTCAAAACACAAGTTTCTAGTGTTAAGGTTCAAAATTGTTCAGGAAACAAAGTGTAGATTAAAATATTGTCTTGAGTGAGCATTATAGAAAGGTTTATTTTGTTCTGTTTAAGAAATATGTGACTGAATTGTGATGTGCTTCAGTCTCTCCCTTATATTTACAGCGCTAGTTATTGTGCACATGGAGATGATCATAGTCTGAGGGATTTCTGATATAAAGTTGACTACAAAAGACATGTGCGTGTGGCACTGGGAAGGATTCAGATAGCATAGTGGCCACCATCTCCATTGTCCCGCTGTTTTATCTTCACTAGCTTGCCTGGTAGGGGGTGAGCAGGGACCATGTAGTGTGGTGTACACTGAAAATGAAACCTACATCACAGTAATGCCAAAGAAAAAACAGCTTTTTCAGTTGCGGGGGCTAGATCTCTGCTCACCTTGTGATATCTTTCAGACTTGTATTTCTAATTTCCCAAACTCTCATTTCAAACACTTCATATGCAAAAATCTTTGGAAAATTGGTTTTTAAATGAAATCATTGTGTAATAAGCTATTTCAAGTATCAGTTCAGCTATAATGCTTAGGGCTGATAAACAAAGCTTCTGAAGCCGAGTGGCTCTTTAGCTAACCCCAATTAAAATACAGATTTCATTGCTCTCTGTCCTGACAGAGGGGAACATATTGTTGCCTTTAAGGGAGTTTGGTTTAGTTAATGAAAGAATTTATTTCACTCCCCCCCCCCCCCCCGCCCCCCAAATACGGTTCCTAATTAAATAAGATTCAATGTATTGTTTCTGCTGGGCACATTTTAACTCCTTAAAGGCTGCTTTGTGTTCAAAAAGTCAAACTTGATTCAATAACAATGTTCACTAATTTTGGTACATTTGTTTTAGGAGGTTCATATATTGGGAGAATGAACGTATCACACCTTGTATATAAAATCACAATGTCAGTGACAGATTCATACAGCTTCAGAGGGGTAGCCGAGTTAGTCTGTACAGGATAAACTTAAAAAACAACAAATATTCTGGTAGCACTTTAAAGACTAACAAAACATGTAGATGGTATCATGAGCTTTCCGGAAGTGGGCTGTGCCCACGAAAGCTCATGATACCATCTATATGTTTTGTTAGTCTTTAAAGTGCTACCAGAATATTTGTTTTTTATGTTCATACAGCTCAGTTAATGGAGTATAAAAAGTGAACATCTATTAAAACCCAGTGAGTAACATGAGTGGACATTAATGCTAAATGGGATCTCTGAAGAATTTATAGATTAAAATTATATACAGTACAGCAGCATAGTGTGTTTAGGTCTGAGCGAGGGTGACTAGGTATCAGCTTTGTGAATTGTGTTCATGGCTAGCTAATTGAACATGGGGCTAGATTCTCCTGAATCCCTTATCCTGGGCTTTACAGACACTATGAGCAGGTTACTTGACCAATCTGTGATTGTTTCCCCATTTGGAAAATGAGTCCGATAAAGGCTCAAAGTTGCATTGAGACCATATCCTTCGTAAAAGATTTTGACGCCCCTGAAACCCAAGAGGTACTTAAGTATAAAGTATTTAAAATACTTTATCTGTTTACTTCCATATACACTGTATGGCCATATGCTGATTGTCTCTGCTTGTAGATTACTCTGATTTCTGTCTGTTTGCATAGTTCTGTTGGTATTAGTATAGAAAAGGTGGCCAGTGTAAATGGTGATGTTTCTGGAGCTGGAGGAAAGGCTAGATAGAGTCTGATTTAAAGTAAAAGCTGAATTCCATCTGTATCTTAAGCGAGATGATGACATAAAGACTTTTTTCCCTTTTGTCTGTCCTTCCACATGCTTACCCCTCTCTTGTATTCAGCTTGCTCTCCTTAACCCAGGCTACGCTGTGGATTTACAGAGACTCTTGGGTTGGAATCAGTGTTCCCTGTATGCTGAGCGCTTGGGTGGCTGTCCAGGAAAGATTCAGGTGCCGCCCAGCTGATTGGCAGAGTGCCCACAGATGACCACAGCCAGCAGCATGTGTTCCTACTGGTGGTACACATCCATGCTTACCTTGGTGCGCATAACAAAATTTATTCTGCACACAGATGGAAAATCTTCGAGGGAACATTGATTGGCATGATCTAATTTCTCTAGCTGCATACCCACAGGAATGTGGAAAAGTTGTAGCAGCTCAGACCCCATTATTCAAGGGCAAAGAGGAAGGTTGCTATTATTTATCACCAGGGGGTCCATCCTCCAAATATTTATGCTGTCCTAGCAAAATGGAATGGTTTTCTATACATCAGTTTTCAGCAACTGGATTCACACCCTTATACATTTTCCCCTGCTGAATTGTCACCACCACTTTGGTCCCAGGTGCAAGATTCCTTGGTCTGGGTGGGCTCCAGCACTATCTTTCCTTGGCCTCTCTGGCATGTTTCCAGGGCACCGTTTTTCTGTTACCCCTTCACAGTACTGAGACCTTATGGCCCAGATGCTCCCATATGGCCTTAGCAATAGTGCTGCCCCCAACCAGGATCCCTAGTAGCTTAAGGACTCCTTTTCTCAGGGGCCAGCATTGTGAGCATTCTGTTTTACCATCTCTCTCTCCATGGCCATGTGGTGACTGAAGCACAAAACACAAAGGCTTTCCCGCAATTTCTGAAACAATTAGTTTTTACTTTAGCCAGCCCGAGAAATATACAACAACGAGTCCAGTGGCATCTTGAAGACTAACATTGTTGGTCTTTCAGTTGCCATAGGAGGTCTTGGTTTTGCTGAAACAGACTAACAGGCTACCTCTGAAAGACACATGCAGCTCTAAACAAAATAATAAAAAGCCTGCCGTCCACTTTCCAGCCTCTGCTTCCTCACCACTCTTGAGTGTTGTTTGGGATTTGGCCAGAGTCCTCTGGAGAGTCCAGTATCCCCCTTCTGCACTTGGCTTCCCTATAAACGATGGCGTCTTTGTCACTCTCTTCTGCAGCCGGTTTCTTTCTGCTCTTTCCCCTCCAGCCAACTTCCCATGACATTGCCTGGCCCCATAGTCAGAAAAAGGGACCCTCTGCTGCAAAAGCATTTCCTTTTATTCTCTCCTGCCCAAACTTCCTCTGTCTCTTGGACTCACTCAGTCTCACATCCAGTGTTTCCCCTAAGTTGTGCACTTGGGCGCCCACCCACGAGAGATTCAGGTGCCACCCAGCTGATTAACAGAGCGCCCGCAGCCAGCAGCATGTGTTTCCACTGGTGATGCACATCCACACATGCCTTGGTGCACATCATAAAATTTATTCTGTACATGGAGGGGAAAAAATAGAGAGAACATTGCTCACACCCGCACCTTGACTTTTTATTTCCTCTCCTGGGGAGCTCCACTGTATCAAACTTTCTCCTCTTGTAGACAGATGTGGTCAGAGTGGATTCCTTAGGCATCAGCTATCCCATTGTCTGAAGGTTCTTCTGTTGAAATGGAAACCATTTAGCGTAACAACTCTTCACTGTCCCTGACCTGACAGAGACCTAATCCCAGCCCTGATGCCTGTGGCTGACTCCGCATCTCCTGAGGAAGTCGGTGATACAGCACATCCATAAAATCGAACAGAATTCATGTACTAAACAGGTTACCCAACCCACTGAATCAGTGATTTCAGAGGCTGGCATGCCTAGATTATGAACTCTACAAGGTATCTATCCAATTGGCCATTTGTGGCATCTCGGTTCCACACCAGATGCTTGTTTCCCAGAGTTACTGGTGCAGTCGTATTTATGTTCACAGGCTATGTAACTGTTTTTATAGCGAACAGTTACCTTTATCTGTGATGTGCATTTCCAGGATAAGACCATGAAAAACAGAACTGTGCTTGTTCCCAGTGGGCCCTTTGGCGTCTTTAAAGTCATGCATAGGTTTCCCGAAGTCGGGCCTCATGCAGTAGCAAATGAAGTACAAAATGGGCCTAGTAGATATTAGTAGGCAAACATCTCCCTCTTCCTTGATAAAAACATGTTCCCTCATGAAAATATGAATTTTTAAATAAGTCTGACCTGTTAGCCTCAGTATTTGATTCCTTCTGTCTCGTTGTATGGGGATAGTCAAAAGGACCTACAGTCATCTCAGTACATGAGAGAGTTTTATTAAATAACTCACCACACACACAGTGCGCTCCTCTGATTTACTGTTAAGCTTTGTTCAGATTGTCACCTGGAGCAGATGGGGTAACTTGCCCTTAAGGCACCTGTGAGTTGCTAAGTGGCTTAACTTTGAGAGAAAAAATTTAGCTGATCAACCTGTATGTTTGCTCCTCCTCCTTTATGGGTTGCTTCTCAAGTCCAGATATGTGGCACCTTCACGGAAGTTGACATATAAGCTTTCTTTACTCTTAGTTCAGATATCTATTGAATTATAATAAACCTTAAAAATAACATAGAAATAAATATGGCATCTTTTTATTTTGTCAACTTTAAAATCTGTAAAGATTTCTTTGTGTACATTAGTTATGCTTACCGTTCAGTGGAAATCAAAGGTACATTAGATCATTACGTTCTGTGAAGCTATCATTTCAGGGGTAGAAATCTGCATAACCAGAATATTTTTCTTAAACAGAGAAGCTTAATGATGAAAATGGAAACAATTTGTGCAGATTACAGAAGTGATTAGTCTGTCTTCCTTCAGGATTCATCTGTGCTTGTATAGGTAAAGTCCAGCCTGTGATGGTCTACTAATCATCTACTGCAAATCCTCCAAGGAGGAGAATATAGATAGTAAATAGCAGCTTTTGTTCTAGAGATGCTCCCCTCTTGTGTGTATCACAGATATTTTATAATATAGAGTGCCACTTTTTGTCACTGTAAAGTATTAGAATATTGTCATCTAACACATTAAAATGAGCTCTGCTTCTTGAAATAAAGAAGTAAATTTTACTCTCAGGTGGATAATTAGGATACCACTATTTTAGTGACATCACTCATTTTATCCCAGAACAATAACTGGGATAATAATTAAATGCATATGCCTAGCATAGTTTAGAAAGCAGCTAATTTAAAAATTGCTTGATATGGTAACTGAAAATATATCCTTATGTTAAAGTTCTTTGGATAAAAGTAAATGACATTTTCTATTAATATAAATGGTTTACTATCACATAAACATTTAAACTTTCAATAAAAAGGTAGCTTTGATGTACTTTTTTTTTTTTTTTGCCTTAAAATGCTGACTACAAGATAAAGATTACCCACATTGGCAAGAAGAATTTTTTATTTATAATCAAAAGAAGAAAAGCATACACTTACCATCTGATGGAATGGCTTAATGGTTATAAGCTTCAGGTTTGGAATATGTATTAAATCCATCAGACTCAGACTTGCGGCCTTACATGTTATATAAATTGAATTCACAGAACTTTACTAGGCATGGGTCTTGGATGTAATATTAAGCACAAAAATCTTACATGCTATGAATGGGCATTAAATGTCCTGTGGTTCTTACCATAAGGGTAGAAGTTTGTCCCAGTGTCTTTGGTTTAATCGAGCTGTTGTGATACAGCACGTGCTTTTTGACTGTTACCTTGCATCCCAAATGCTGTTGAGCAGGGCGTTGTGTAAGTGTTGGGTGATATTTGGGGTTCTTTTGGACTCGCTGGTGGCATGCAAGATGTAATAGAAAGTTCTTTGACTTGGGTAACGGAGCTGGGGTATACAACTAGTTGAAATCAAGAAGAAAATGTTAATTAGTATTTGATAAATCATATAATTGTAGAAAGTGTATTGTAGAAGTCCTATAATTTCTCATCAAAATACAATATTAATAAGAGAGAGTTCCTGAACATTTATATTAGCCATTTGCTTGGATTTTATTTTGTTCAGTGATGGTAGGTAGCTCATTGTAACTAATCATGAGAAACTCTTCCAGAAATCCTAAAATATTGTAAGTTGTTGCCAAACAAATTGTGAACAAAAGTAGTTAAGTATCATATCTAGCCAGAGTTCTGCATGTCATAACTATGCCTTCCAGGTACGTATGCCATCCATAGTATTGTCATAACTGATTGTCTCAAGCCTAATTAAATTTTATCGCAGCCCTGAAATAACCACTGACATGAAAATTCTTCAAAATCTACTACATTCACAGAATATTTCTGCTTCATGTTTTTCTTGCTTCTGGCTTTTAGTCCAGTGCAACTTCTGTTTTGTGCAAAATTCTTTGGTAATTAATGGGAAAATGAATCTTACAATTAAGCGAGAACGTTGAGGCCTTCACAGAACCAATTCTTAATGCTAAATGCCAGTTTGTGAATGCAAGAGATTAAGGCTTGAATTTTATTGCTGCAAGGTAGGAGCTGGGGGAAGACCAAAACCTAAAATATCCCTCTAGGAACATTTAAATGCTAACGTATTTTCCTGATTTGCTTTTTTAAAAGAAGTAAAGTTTTAATGCATCCACTGGCGTAGGAATGACATTTTACAGGTGTCTGATTTTTATACGTGAAAATCCTTTCTGCAAACGTGCAGTAACAGCCTAACATTTTCATATTATGTTTTCACCTCCAACAATTGATTTTGATTGCAAATGTTAAGCCCAGCATTTACTTTGACATCCTAGAATCTGAACAGTCATTTTATGTGTTAAAAATCAAAATAACACAGGAACTTCAATCCTTTCTGTATGAAGTCCTGTAATATTAATTGGTTGTCAGATCCTGAAGAAATAATGGATTAATGCGCTTGATCGTAATGCTGTGTTCAGAAGCTGAAGTTTGATGCCGATGTCCCCAGCCTCTCTCTTTAATGCAATTACAGCTATGCATTCAGGACATTTGAGTGGATTGCATTTCATTAATTTGATTTGAGCAGACAATACTAAGCTGCTGTTGGGCCCTCGCTGACAACTAATTACTAGAATGAAGCACATAGATGGCTATAGAACAATGGGGAACTTCTCGAACATTAAAACAATAGAACATTATTGCTAAACGCTGGGATCGCTTCTATCTATAGTTTTTAGAGGCATACAGAACACATCTCTGTACAGTGGTGGTGATGATGCACGGGGCATAAGAAAATAAAATTGTTGCCTTGATTAGAGAAGCAAATATTTAAGCTTACCCCTTTATCAGAATTCAGACTGAGTACTTATTTTCCTATTGATCGGCCTACCTATTACTCATCACAGACCCAGTTTTATATCTCTCTTGCACAGAACAGGTGCTCTCTCACTTTTCAGGTGGTAGTTTATGTAGAGTAGGAACCATGAATTATCAAATGGAAAGTTTTAGTATATTAATTATGTAAAGAAAAGATTCAGTGAATGTGTCTCAAAAGCCGTCCAGCTGTTTCTCTTGATTCATTTTGTGTGGTGTCTGGGTCCCACCTTTGGGGTTTAGCAGCTAGAAGGGAGTGGCAGAAAAGATCATGAAAGAAGAAATAGACTCGAACACTGAGCAGGCAACATTCTTCGGGCCCCTCACCACATCAGACTGTTTCTGGGACCACGAAGTCACTAGACTGATTTACTATTTAAGAAACTGTTCTACCCCTTGTCTGCTTGTGGAAATTTGACAGAATAATTCTAATATGAATTTTTCCTGACTCTTGTGCATGTAACACTGTAGGTGACTTTGGAGTCTAGAAACAGTAGAGTCCTCCATGGGACAACTTCTTGAGTTTCTTTGAAAAATATTTTCAGTCCATATTAAAGTTCTAAGCAGTGAAACATGCCTGTAATGCCATTGTAGCTTACTGATGCCCTTTGGTCCCATCTAATCTTTAGCATGTGTATGGTGCTCAGCATTCTAGAATCTCAGTTTGAGGTGGACTTGAGTTATTTAAGATCTTTGTTAAGGAACAAACATGTTTACACTTGTGGGTTCTTCATGATTATCAGGTACAGGCTCAACCAAATCTGGGACTCTCTAGTCCAGCAACATGCATGGTCCAGCAAGGCCACAGATGTTCCTGGACCAAAGAGCCCCAAGAGCGGGAGCCAGCCTGGAGAATTTAGGGTCTGTGGGCAAAGGAACCCCGGCATCAGCAGGGCCAGGTGGCATCGGGGAGCATCTGCCCCGGCCGGGACCCCTGGTGCCAATGGGGTCACACGGGTGGACAGCTCCTAGCAGCGGGGCTGGAGGTGGCTGGAGACCCCTGGAGATCTCCCTGCGGTGGGGCAGGGATGACCGGGCAGTCCTGACCGGGAAACCCTTGATAGTAGCAGGACCAGGCAACGGCCTGGGAGCTCCAGCTGGGGAGTCCCGGCCTCAGCAAGAGGGGCCTATTGTCCTCGCCGGGGAACCCTGGGAAACCCCCAGTAGCAGCAGGGCCTGTGGTGACCGGATGGCCCGGGGCTCGAGAACCCCAAGGACCCCCAGAGGTAGCAGGGTTGGCAGCGGCCAGGCAGCCCCAGCCGGGAACCCCCAGAGGCAGCAGGGCTGGCAGTGGCCAGGCAGCCCTGACTGAGGAACCCCTGGGAATCCCCAGCACAGTGGGTGGGCGGGCAACAGGGGAGCACTTATCTACCCTGGTCCAGCAAACTCCCTAGTCCAGAACAACTCAGGTCCTAAGGGTGCCGGACCAGGAAGGTCCAACCTGTAGTTCTGAAATTTTACTTGGTGTCTATTACTCTCTGCATGAGATGTATCTGTCTGGAAGCTGCTGGCGATTTGTGTGCCTGTCGCCCAAGTAAAGATAGCAGATGTGAGAGCTGTTTGTAGTACGTGGGAGGATAGACCAAATGTCCAGACACACTATGAACTCTGAAAAGCGGGCTAAAAATGTAAATGACTGGACAGAGTCTGTTCTTAGCATCAGGAAATGGCTGAAAGTGTGTGTTAGAGTCATTGTAAGTAACTGAACAGTGAGTTTTGAGGGATCTGACTGTTAAGTGGGGCTGGGAGACCTGGAATGCTCCCTATTCCAGAATAGCTGTTAGTTTGTTCTTAGAGCGTGTACCTTCCATCTCTGATATTTAAGATATTTAAGAGCAGGTTGGATAGACATCTATCAGGGATGGTCTAGACCATGGGTTCCCAAACTGGGAGAGCGTGCCCCCCTTGGGGCGTGTGAAGAATTCCAAGGGGGGGGTGCCCGGCAACCCATGCCGCCGCCCTCCCCCGTCAGTTCCTCCCTAAGTTTTGCTGCTATTTTTGTTTTTCGGCCCCAGTCAGTTTCTTTTTTTTTTTTTTTTTTTTTTCTCAACAAGTTTTTCTGCTATGGGGGAAGGGGAGGGTGTGAGGGTTTCTCAAAAATCAAAAAGGGGGCGTGATACTGAAAAGTTTGGTAACCACTGGGTCCTGCCGTGAGGTCCCTTCCAGGTCTAGTGTTCTGTGATTCTATGGTCTTCTCACAACCATGTGGTATAATATGACTGAAGTGTTTAATCTGAATGTTGTGGTAAAAACCAAAGATTAAAAAATAGAATTCTTATAAAAATTATGAACAAGCTCCAGGATATCCCATAGAAGGCATTCACGTATCAGAAAGTAACTGATGATTGAACGGGCCAGTCCATTATGTGTGAGTTATTCAGTTCTGAAAGAGAGTTGTGATGTTCCCTCATCACTTGATTTTTTTTTTCTGGCCAAGTTGGGTATGAATTGTATGCATTAGCTGTTGTTTACTTAGAGCTTTTAGTATGTTTTCCTCCTTTTCTGTTTCAAAAGAAGAGATACAGACAGATCTCACCTTATAGTACACAATGCATACAAACAATGAGGGTGAATTAAGGTTGTATAGGCAATTGCCTAGCTTTTGACTGCTTCACTTCGTGTTCTTAACATTGTTAGATGTGATAGTTTTTGTGCGTATAATTTTCTGCAAACAGTGTGGGAGCTGATATACCTGTGGGATAGGTACCAAAACATCTGATTAGAATGCCAGCATGGAAACTGTTTAAAAAAAATATTCAGCCATCTGCAAGCTATTCCATGTGCTAGTAAAATAATAGCAGTAGTAGAATAATCCACGTTTGTTAAATGATAGCCTAAGAGTGTCTTCTGAAGGCTCTGTTTTGATAGCAGAAAGGATAAAAAAAAAAAAAAAGCTACAGAAGCCTTCCAACAAAGAGACTGTTCTGTCTGATTAACTTAACAATTCTTGATCAGATTCTCAGATCATTTGCTATCCTTGTAACTTGTTTTACAAAATGAGCTCCAGGATGAGGTCTGTCATCATGTATTCTCTGTCCATGGAAATAATGTCCTTTTTCTTATTCCGAATTAGATTAATACAATGAAATCTGTATTTTACATATTTATTAACAGGATTCTCCTCCCAGTGGTATTGTAACCATCTTCTCTGCTTTTTTTTAACTGAAAGAAGGCAAAAAGGTTGAAGTCTCATTGTGATCACTGAAAATGTACACGTTTTTTTCTGAGCCGGTTTCTGAAGAAACCATTGCTGAGTTAGTTTATTTGCTAAGTGGAAACCTACCCCAGAGTGGATTAAATTCTTTTTTGTATTGTGCCTTTCACTTTCCCAAACACAATTCTAATGATCCAGTATTTAAATATCAAGTCATTAATTCCATTCATGTTATCTTTAGGGTTTAGATGCCCAGTTAAAGGGATTTGGGTGTTTAACTCCTTTAGACTCATTTGAAAACCCTTTGGTTAAGTGTAAACCAGCCACGTGTGTTGTTTTTTTCCTAAAAACAATGTTGGTTTTTTTGGTGTTGTGAAAACTGTCAGTTGTCCTATGGACATAATCAAAAAGAACAAGCTTCATTAAATTCCCATAGATGTCTGACTTTTTTGAACGACACTATACAGATAAAAGTGAGCAGACAAATGGTGGAATTTTCCACTGGAAAGCCTATATAGTTTATGCAATCAGACGTGGGAAATTGTATTCCAGATTTTATTTTTGTGTTATTCCTACACGTACACAACATGTCCAAGGCTGTTGCTATTTATATCTGAACTTGCATATTCATGTAAGATCACTCCTCTAAGCACTATCTGTGTTGGTGCCTTTTCACGAACAGTTTCTTCAGTTGCGGAGTGTCGGAACATTCTTAACTCTTTTCTAAAGGATACCCGGCTTTGTGCATTATCTGAGAGAAAGGGGCCTTTGCTTTCAGTGCAACTTTTCTAGGGGCCGTAAGAGCTGTCAGTTTTTATACAAATGCTTTCAGTTACAATCCCCTTTTTGCACTTTTTTATAGTTAAATAGAACTCTATTTGGAGCTCTTGCTGCACATTATTTTTGCATGCTCCTCCAGCGCCCATTTATCCATCTTAAAACACACCCACCCACCCACCCCCTAGTTTTTCTAGATAGCATTACTTCCTTGGGTGTCAAAATGGTTCAACTTCTAGGTCTACTAAAGGAGTCAGGTCTCTTTACATATTATTTGTTCAGAATCGAATGTGTGATCTACTTATAACGCTGTGTCCTGTTTCTGGCATACAGAGGGTTAAGGGAATTTTCAACTTCACCAAAAAGTATGTGGTAAGGTACTCAGGTGTTAGAAGTGTTCTCAGCAGCATCAGTCACCTAGGATCATGATCATCTGCTGTTCTGAGGTAGAGATTACAGAGCTTAATGATTAGCTACTATAAGCAGCAGCTGATGCCAGACTCTACCCCCTTTACACCTAATTAGCCTCATTAATGAGCTCTTCTGCTCTCCATAGAGAGGGCTTCCTCTTTGGAATAGGAGGCAAAAATACTTCGCCCAGGTAGATGTGCTGAAACCTTTAATTATTGCCCACACCTGCAAAGCCATGTGACTGACAGTGATGTTGCTTAGCTGAAATTGTGCTTGTTTACAGTGACCATGCAAGAAGATATTAACTCTTTAAATACCTGAGAGTTCTTTTTAAAGTTATTTTAAATGTATTACATAAAGCATAAAACTAGACACCCAACGATCCTATGCTTAAAACCCCATGTCTATAGATGTATGTCTGACCTACTTGAAGTGTGTAGCCATCAGAGTCCCTGATGCTATCGTATATTGGTTGTCTTATTACATAGGCTCAGAAGTCCCTGGACTTGTGTTTTCTTCTACAAAAAAGCAACTTTTAGATTTGGAGCAGCGTGCTTTTGAAGCACTAAAATATGCATTGTACAAGTATGACAAATCAGGGAAACAAAATATCTTCAGTCAGTTCTTGAACCTGCCAATGAATAGACTCAGCAAATGAAGAAATGTCTTCATGTAATTTTTTACACCAGCAAATATAAGTATCCATTTACATTCTACATATATACAGACTATTGGAAGCTGAATATTTGATTGAATGTGTTCTCCTAACAGCTGTATTCTATTTATAGATAAACAAGCTGTTCATTCATTAAATGGAATTTTAATAAAAATTAAATCACTTTGAGAAGTTTCCTTTGCTGTCAGATAAAACACACAGCAGCAAACTTGTGCACATTCATGCTGCATACTCAGCAAAGACTGTGGTTTGTATACAAATGCTACAAAGCCCCACAGGAGTCTAGTGCTTTCTAACTACATTGTAACAAATCCTGACTAGAAAGGATAATGTTAAAAAAAATGTAAAATGGGCTATCTGATGAATTAGTTAGGACTTAAACTCTAGATTAAATCAATGGAATTTTGTTTCCCTTGACTTCAGTAGGTTTTGGAATAGATCTCTGTTCCTTTAAACTTAAAAAAACAAAAGTGTGATCTTTGAGTGTAGATGTGTAACTCTTTCTATGGATGGATGTCCCAAGGTATTTATTAACATGACCACATAGGATGTTGTTTTGTATATAATTCCAAAGGATACTCTAGCTGCATTGCTGAGTCCATCAATCTAATCACTCGAAACATGTCTCATCACTCACGCTTTACCATGAAAAACTTTTAGTGATGGACAACCAGCGCTCCTGAGTCTTCTGCTAGAAGTGTCCATCTTGCTAGAAAACAACTATTGTGACACCAGCTGTGTAGGAAAGCATCTGTATTTTTTTACGTTAGACAGTGTGGTCCAATTGAAACCTGCGCTTTGCTCCCAGCTCTGACACAGTCCATCGATGGGTCCTCTAACTTCTCGGTAGCTGCTTGTGCATTATTTCACCTGATCTTATTTGATGTGTAATTGATTATTTAATTGCTGAGAGTAAGGTTAGTACTTTACAAACATTGTCCCGGCTGTCAGGCTGCAATCTAAACAGAAAATAGCGTCCAGAAAGCTAAATTAAAAGTATATTAATCATGTAGAGCACTCAGAAGTTAGGAAATGCAAGAATTAAGTGTTGCCAATGCAACCTTAATTCAGGTCTCTTGTGCGCATACATGAGGAAATCTTTACTTACATGATTCCATAATTCCGCTGTCTGCTTCATTCACTGAATGGCTAGTTAGTCAGTATTTCTTTTTATTCTCATTCAGTGTGACCTCAGGCCTTATTTAATGCACTGCATCCAAACCCTGCCCTGAATATAGAAGTACTAATTTCTTCCCTTTTTTTTGCGATAATCTCACCATTATATCTAAATGATTCATACACATTAATGACTTCATCTTCTTACAGCATCTGTGAGATAAGGTGGTATTTCTTATCTTCATTTTATGTAGGTATGGAACTGAGGCAGACACAGAGAAATTAAATTCAAATGTGTCTACTAATTCTGTGTGCCCAGTTTGAGAAGCCTAGAGACTTGACATGTTCAAAATATTGCTCCAGTCATCTTCAGTTGCAGCTGTGAGCACTCAGATCTTCTACAGATCTGTCCCTACAGGTCCCTGTTGGGTACCAGAAAATGAAGAACAGAATTTAATGACTAGTAGTGAAATGTTACATTAAGAGACTTGACCGATCTCACATAGGAACTCTGTGGCAGAGGCAGGTATTGAATCCATTGCTGCCAAGCATCATTCTCCTTAACTATGGGTACGTCTAGATTAGGCTACCCGGCATAGGAAAATGAAGCGGCGATTTAAATAGTCGCCGCTTCATTTCTTAGATGGCTGCGCGCTGAAGGCGATCAGCTGTTTGTCGGCTCAGCGCGGTAGTCTGGATGCTCCGTGGTCGACATCAAAGGCATTTGTCGACCTCCCAGGTATGCCTCCTGGGATGAGGTTTACCTGGGAGGTCGACAAATGCCTTTGATGTCGACCGCAGAGCATCCAGACTACCGCGCTGAGCCGACAAACAGCTGATCGGCTCAGCGCGGCAGCCATTCAAATTTAAATGAAGCGGCGATTATTTAAATCGCCGCTTCATTTTCCTATGCCAGGTAGCCTAATCTACATTCCTCTGTCGCCAGAGGCATGTAGTCTAGACGTACCCTATGAGACTGTCCTTTCTTTTCCTGTAGTTCTCTGCCTCAGTCACTTGATTCTCTCAACTCCTATGCCAGACAGCAAGGAGAAGCAGTTGTAGGACAAGTTCTCCTTAGCCCCAGAAGCCCTAGATAAGACCATGCTCATTGCAGACAAAATTCTTCCGAGAATTTAACTGCTGAACTCATAACAAGTCTCTGCAGAACTTGTGTAAACTGAAACTTTATTTTTGGCTGGAAGTGTTGGGGGTGGTGTTTGTTTGTTTGTTTGTTTGTTTGTTTGTTTTTCAAATATTAGAGTTTGGGCAAACTCGAGCACATTTTCATGGCAAAAGGCTCGTTCCTGCCAAATTTCAAGCCTGCTGTGAGCTGCTCAGGGAAATGGTTATTATGTCTTTTTTAATATCAATAACACTTACTTTACTCTAATCTTGTTCTTAGGGAAGGCTGAACCAATATAGCTGAAATATTTTTTTGAATCAGTCTGATGCAGATATCGGGTGTGGAAAATTCCAGCTCAAACAGTTTGGCAAAGTTATAAGCTACTGTAAATAGCATCTTACAATGGCTACTGATGTTAACAGTTTCACCTATGTTAAAAAATTGCTGTCATGCTTTGAAGTAACAGTTTATAACACCTAAACTACATGGTCATGTCGAATCTGCTACTTCCTTCTTTGGCTCTGTGTTTGTGTTTAGAGAAGAGGTAGGTATTTCTTCATATAACGCTGGTGACACAAAATAAGATAGTTCATCTGTTTTTTCTCAGTTTACTTAGCCCTGTACAATTATCACGAAACATTATCTGTTGCTGGATATATCCCATCTATTCCCACAGTTCTTGCCTATAGGAGATATTCTATCCTGTGCTGCAAAGAGCTCCTGTGTAAAGCAGACAGGAATGAGAAATGGGATGAAAACCCTCAAGAGAACTAGATTTGAAAAAACTTCCATTAAAAATACAACTTATTTCTTGCATTGGAACCCACTAGCTATTAGTGTTTGTAACCAGTGCAATGCACAAAATGTTTTTTTGCACATAGCCTTTCTGAGACTAGAGTAGCTGTTAAACTCATTTTAACATGATCGATCAAAAAAATAGTCTGGTAGCACTTCATAGACTAACAAAACATGTCGATGGTATCATGAGCTTTCGTGGGCACAGCCCACTTCTTCAGATGACCGGAGTTTTGAGTTTAGGATGTGCAGACAAATAAGTTTATTTATTTTGGGTCTGCACATCCTAAACTCAAAACTCCACTCATCTGAAGAAGTGGGCTGTGCCCATAAAAGCTCATGATACCATCTACATGTTGTGTTAGTCTATAAAGTGCTACCAGATCATTTGTTGGGTTTTTTTGTAATTTATCCTGTACAGACTAACTCGGCTACCCCCTGAAGCTTCATTTTAACCTGGACTCCCTCTGCTCTTTAAAAACTGGTGTATATAAAGAAACCTTGCTCTAGTGCAGAACGGATTTGGTTTTGATATGGTAGTGATAATTGATCTGGCATCAGGTCTCACGAACGGTACGTAATCCTTCGCTACATGTGAGTCTCAGAAATTCACAGGCATTTGTTCATGAATGTACTTTGAATGGAATGCAAAAATAAAACATCAGACTGAGCAAAGTAGCAGGTGTCTGAGGCACACTTCATGAATTGTTAGTTCTACTGATGCATGTGGAAGAGCTTAAAGTTTAGGCAGTTTTCTGATTGCATTCATGGCAGCTGTAGCCCTGATTCCAACTTGAAAAGAACTTGTGGTTCCAGGGCAGATGAGAACGACTTTACAAGATGAAAATGATCATTGAGGGCATGCAGGTCTGGAGGAGAGCAGAGTTGGCATTTTTTGGCCCTGCAAATAGCTGTCCATCTGCTCTCTGTCAGAATATGTTAGAAGTGCAGCTGGATTCATGCCCCAGAGTTTCAGCTCTGTGCTGGTCATGTGGTTGTCTCCACGACAACTCAAGGAGCTGTGTAAACTGCTGCACTCTGAGCCAGATGCTTCTCTGCACATGTGGTCTAATTAGATGGCATTTTTCCTCTTGCAGAAAAGCATAGAAACGTTGCACTGTTTCCATGCTGGCAATGTGTGCGGATGGTACAGTGGGAGTGGGGAGGAGTCACGTGGCCAGATTTTAAATAATTACGCTTCTGCATAGCTCCACTTCAGGGTTACAGTGAGCTCTGCAATAATGCAGAACAAATTCCCTTCATTCACTAGGAGTGAAGTGGGGGAAGAGAAATAGACTTCTGCCTTCAGACTGAATAGAGCTTTCTATGTGCAGGACCGTTCCAGGAAAGAATGTAGTGACACTCGGAGGCATCTTCTTTTCCAGTGACTGTTTATACTGTTAGCGTGAAGTTGGGAAGACTCTGAGTCTCTCTGGAGGTTGAAGATAAGGAGGTAGCGGAGGAGAGATTGCAGAAGGTGACACGCAATCTTGGAGGAGATTGGAGGAGTCATCACTCTACAGGGAAGCCTGAGAAAAGAAGAAAATCAGGCGGGCTAGAAAGGGTCTCCAGCTTTTGGATGTGACAAAAGCAAATGAACCCTATTTGTAAGGCAAGACCGAGAGCTTCTACTTAGTTCAAGCAAAGCAGGAGCTCTGTTAAAAGTGAATGGAAAGTCGAGATGTCAGGATGAGCTTTTTTTTTTTTTTTTTTTTTTTGCTATGGGAATAGATTCCCTGTAGTCGGTAGCTTCGCGCTTTTGCCATTCTGCCAATGAATTCCAGTCTGACTAGCAGCGACACCTTCTTGCTTTCAGAGGCAGAATCTGACTGTCTGCAGGGAAATAATGAGTGTCTGGACATTAGAAATGGAATACGGCATCGCTCCTTCCGTTTTAAATGCAATGAATGCTATTTGGTATCCCTTTTCCACTTCCAAAGAAAAGTGTCTTGGGTCATTCTAGACTTGATCTCATGAGTCTCCTGTGTATTAACCAGAGATATGTATTATACATTTCTTCCATTCTGATAAGGTTAATAAATGGGCAGTTGCCTGAGATCCAACACAGGTGAAATGATTGAGCAGCTCCACACATCCTCATGAAGGAATGCTGTCACGTAACTATTAACAGCCCACTGACCCACACTGTTGGGTCACAGGATCACATGTGTATAAATACCTATTGTAAATATATTTTATTTCATTGACTGATTGGATTTCCCCAGAGATCATTACATAACTAGAACAGAAGAAATATGATTAACCCTCCCAGAGGACCCAATACAACCAACCTCGAAATAGGCTTCTCCCCTAAACCATTCTTCTTCTGGGGAATCACAGTCCTGCTTCATTGTCAATTAGCCTCTAGAATTTTCAAATTCCTCCTTTCTGTGTCCTGCTGAGAGTTCCCCACCCAATTAACAGGACAAGTAATATGAGGACAAATCAGGCTGCACTACAGGCTTTATAATAGACAGTTATATTACCATGGATATAGAGAGGAGGTTCATCACTATTACATCCTTTTATTTTCACATATTAATAAAGTCGTATGACGAGGTGTCCCTAGCTAGTGAAAATTAGAACACGTTCTTCGTTCCATTAGATTTATATTATTTGTGGGGAGGATTTTATTACTGGGTTAGGACAGAAGCGAATTATGTGCTACGTTTACAGTTGAAGTTTCTCTCCTATCTTCCCAAGTTGTGTTTCTAACTAGCCCTTGTTTTTGAACCTGCTCCCTCACCTTACACTGGTCGTATGTTATGATACTTCCAACCTTCTTTTCAGCCAGTGTACTGCACAAAGCTGGGTGATTCTTGTGTTGGGATCATCGTGCGTAGAAGTTGCTGCATCCTTAATTGAGGAAATTTATTCTGACTCAAATACGTACACTGTGTTGAAGAGCAGTTTGTGCAATTAGAAATGTCATTGGGAATTTTTCTTAATGCCTTATCTGTTTTGGAGATTTTACCTCCAAAGAGCAAGTACTTTTACATCTCTTCCTATCCTCCTCCTCACCCTCCACAAGATGTACATGTTTTTCTTCTCTGTTTTTTCTTGGAACTTGCTACTCATTTCTGAATCTTTGGACATTTTGATGTCGGAGGGTGACACTGTCAGTATTATTCTGAGTCCCCAGCAGGACACGATGTCTCATGCTGGGTTTTTGGTTGAATTAAGAAGAAAGGTTGTTAAATACATTTATTTCCCTCCTTCTTTTGTTTCTCTTATTCCCACACTACGCCAGATAGGAAGATGATTCTAAACTGTATACATTTTTCTTGCAGATTTTTCTCTATTAATAGGTAACCTTGGAGTCAGTTCTTGAGTCACTCTGAGGGATGGAAAGGAGTTTTGCTTTCTTCAGTGGGGTTCTTCCTCAGTGATTATACAAAGCAGAATCTGACTGAGTTTAGGCTTGATATAATCACCTAAGAAATTAAAGGAAAGCAAAATATCTGCAGTCTTGATCTCTGGGAACATAGGCTGTTCTTAAACCCTGTCCACCTACTTTTCATTTGTGAAGTGTGTTGCCTTATATCTTCTATTAACAAAACATTCTGTTTAATATATTGACATTTTCTTTGTTCAAATGTCAACCTTTTTTTAAATATGTGGCTTATTATCTGTATTTTCAAGCCTACTCTCTTCATAATATTTTGTCATGGTAGAAAATAGCTCATATGAGTAACAACACTATAATTTTCTCCTTCATTGTAGTGTCACTAGTACTCCCACAACAGCTATAATAGAAAAAGATTTTTTCATTATAGAGGCTTTGAATCTGTAACTGCTTTGCATCCAGCACTCATTGACTTCATTGGGAGTTTTGCTTATGGAGTGATTACAGAATCAGACCCCAAACTATCTTGCCAGCTGAAATTTCTAATGATGAAATAAAAATGCAGGCCATGGGGATTTTGTATAAGTACCAGTGTAGATCAGTAAAGCAGAGAGTGTAGCATTCATGTAAATGCTGGGGATAGTGTGTGTTCCTAGCATAGGTAGTGAAATTGAGGCTTGCTGTCTGATCACACTACAGACTGTCTGCTTGTAACTCCATATTATTACATCTTTTAAGAGTCTTTAACCACAAGGCGCTGGCATACCTCTACCTAGGAAAAGGAAGAAATCATTTGTTGTTAAGGCACTGAACAAAGGCTCTCGGAATTGGGGCTCCGTTCCTGACTCTGCCAGGGTTTTGTTAGCTACATTCTTCTGGTGTAGTGCTGCTGTCTTGTTTGGTCATGAATGAAAGAATGGTTGCCAGCAGAGCTGGGGCCTGAATTATTATTGACGGTTTGAAAATCAGGCCCAGGGCCTTGACTCAGCCATGCGGCAGTTTGGGAAATGGATTGGTGTGTTAAGTAATCCAGCCCCATGGAGGGGAATACCTGGATCACAGTAGCCAGGCCCAAGTCCCAGAGGGAGCTAACTCTCTCAGCAAAACTGGTGTTAGAAACAACATTTCTAATCAGTCTCCTTGATATTGCTGGGCGAGTGACCGGTTCAGTAGGACTCCATGGCAAGAGGCCAGTGTAATAGCTGCAGCGAAAGGAAATGTCAGAGTTCTTTTAAATGCTCACTCTCCTAACCGGCATCACTCACCTGGGTTGAATTGGAACTAGATGATCCTCACCCAAGTCCTGATCCCTTGCAGGGATTCGCACATTTTGGGGACTCTGCTAGAACATAAGAACGGCCGTACCGGGTCAGAGCAAAGGTCCATCTAGCCCAGTATCCTGTCTGCCGACAGTGGCCAGCACCAGGTGCCCCAGAGGGGGTGGACCGAAGACAATGATCAAGCGATTTGTCTCCTGCCATCCCTCTCCAGCCTCTGACAAACAGAGGCCAAGGACACCATTTTATCCCCTGGCTAATAGCCTTTTATGGACCTAACCTCCATGAAATTATCTAGCTTCTCTTTAAACTGTGTTATAGTCCCAGCCTTCACAGCCTCCTCTGGCAAGGAGTTCCACAGGCTGACTACACACTGTGTGAAGAAGAACTTTCTTTTATTAGTTTTAAACCTGCTACCCATTAATTTCATTTGGTGTCCTCTAGTTCTTCTATTTAGGGAACTAATAAATAACTTTTCTTTATCCGCCTCTCCACACCACTCATGATTTTATACACCTCTATCATATCCTCCCCTCACTCTCCTCTTTTCTAAACTGAAAAGTCCCAGTCGCTTAACCTCTCCTCATATGGGACCGTTCCAAACCCTAATCATTTTAGTTGCCCTTTTCTGAACCCTTTCCAAGGCCAAAATATCTTTTTGAGGTGAGGAGACCACATCTGTACACAGTATTCAAGATGTGGGCGTACCATAGTTTTATACAGGGGCAGTAAGATATTCTGGGTCTTATTTTCTATCCCTTTCTTAATAATTCCTAGCATCCTATTTGCCTTTTTGACCGCCGCTGCACACTGTGTGGAAGTTTTCAGAGAACTGTCCACGATAACTCCAAGATCTCTTTCCTGATTTGTCGTAGCCAAATTAGCCCCCTGTAACTGTATTAGGTATTAATACAGTATAGAAAGCAAGATACAGCTTTGTGTCATCAGAGCCTTTGTGCATGAAGAGGAGGAAGATGAAGAGGAAAAGTTGACATCTCCTGGAGAAGATGGACACTCTCCCATCAGTGTTCTCTTGCTCTTTCTGGCGAAAAGAGATATTTGGTCAATTAAAATGGTCTTCCTTTGAGAGATTTGCCTGGAGAAAACATATACTTAAGGGACAGGTGCATTTCAGGTGATAGATTAAGAAATGCAAATTAAAAGTGAGTTAACATGATAAACATGTTTTGTGTTTGTGTGGTTGCTCTGCCATAAAAATGTGCACATCTTTTACCTTGAGTCTCTAAAATGTTGACTATTCCTTGTGGCAAAAGATAAATACAGTGGTGGTTTCAGAAATCTGAATTACTCACATTCACACTTACCTTATAATTCAATAATGGATTAAAATATTTTACATCAAATGAAATATTCAGAGATTTTAAAATATTAAAGCTTTGGAAGGGAGGTTTTGCCTGTTGGGTCTAATTAGATATCTGGACTGGTTAATGCTGATAGGTTTTTGAGTTTCTTTTTTGGCTCACAATGTTCTTTGTTTTGCATTATAGAAATCTTTCATAACAAATTATGGAACAGAATCATTTCTTCCTCATAATAGTCATTATTTGCAAAATGTACCGTATACGCTCAAACGTAAGCCCATTTGTAAGCTAACCCCCAAACTTAGAGAAAAATGGAAAAAAAGTCACTGACCCATTTATAAGCTGACTCCCAGAGAACAGACTTCCAGGGCCAGCTCATCAGCATCCACGCAGGCTGTGAGATGTGCAGGCTGCAGGCAAGGAGCCTCTCTGTTTCCATTGGCTGCTGTTTGCTGTTCCCAGCCAATGGGAGCTGAGAGGCTCCATGCCTGTAGCCTGCACGTCCCTCAGCCCACGCTGCTTCCCACAGCTCCCATTGGCTACTGGGTCCCTGCCCACTGGTAACAATATTTTAATAAGCATGATAGAAAAGATTGTCTTTCACTGGATCGGAAGTCTGAAATCCTTCCTTTTGCTTTGCCCTTATTGACTTATGCTGTCATGGACTATAGTAGCAAAAATGTTTCCTACAGCTGTAGTAGGTGTTTATATTGAATATTTTCTTTGTGAACAGATGATAAATCTAGAATCATTTAGGGTTTTTTAATCTTTCTGGTTCTTCTTCGAGTGGTTGCTTATGTCCATTCCACTTAGGTGTGCACACGCCGCATGCACGAGTTCCAGAAGCTTGTTACCCTTAGCAGTACCTGTTGGGCTATCTGGGAAGCCCCCTGGAGTGGCGCCGGCATATCAGCCATATATACCCCTGCTGGCCCTCCACCCCCTCAGTTTCTTCTTACCGCCCGTGACGGTTGCTGGAACGCTTGGCTTGTAGTTTGCAAGCACACCCTTAGCATCCTTTTATATTGTGTAAATAGTTTCAAATAGTTGAGTGTTGATTAAGTTACTGTGTGGATTAGAGTAGTTTGTAGGTAGTTTTCACCCTCTCCTCCCCAGCATAGGGGAGCATGCCGGGACCCCAGGGCTTCAAACCCTTTGCACAGTGCCTGAAGCCGATGCCCTGTGGAGACCCACACAAGGAGCGCTTAAAGTTCCTTCGACAAGGTCATCTAACTGACTCCAGCAGAATCTGCAAGTCCTTCAAACCAAGGACTAAACAAGAGACTCCAGACTCAAGTTACTTCTGATGGAGTCGGCGCTTCAACCCGCGGCACCAGAACTGGTGCCGTCTGTGAGGAGCTCCCGGGGTCGGTACGGGGCATAGGATCCACGTCGAGCCACTCCGTGGCATCGGCTCGACAGTCAGTACCTAGGCACCAGTCCCAGTCCCCAGCACCAAGTGCTCGTAAGAAGGCACAAAGGGGAAGGTTTCCTTCGAGATGGGACTAGGGGTGTGTCTGTGAGGGGAACACCCCGAGGCGTCATCCCCACCCAGACATGAGGGGGCTCCCGTGTACCATCAGCGCAGGTCAAGCCCCGCTCGGGCATGTAGCCCTGAAGTCCAGAACTTGTCTGTGAATGATGGCTGTGGGACCTCCACCCCAAGCGGGTTCCTAGCGGCCCAGGAGAGTTGATTGAACTTACTTCCTCCCCGGGTCCAGCACTGCACGGTGCAGAGTCATACGCAGGCCGAGAGCGACAGGGGAATAGGATAGCACCAGCACCACATGCGGTGCTTCTTCCCCCTTTACCCGTGTGGGAATCTGGTCCAGCACTGACTCCCGTGGTAAAGGAACTGGATCTGGCACGGAGCAAAGCCCTCCCAACACTGACGGCACCACCGCTCTCGGCACAGGAGCGTGTGACTAAGCCCCCTCCGGCACCACCACCGCCGCACTGAGGGAAACCGGCAGCCGTGGCCAACACCGGGAGCAGGCAGCTTCTGCAGCACCGCTGTGGTCCGCATCTGGGTACTCTTCAGAGTCAGATGTGGAGTCGATGACATCTGGGGCATCATCACACCGCTCCTCGAGGTCACGCTGGTCAAGGTCTCCACACCGGTCCCGATCCTGGCACCGAGCCCGTTCGCGGCACCGCTCAAGGAAGGCCAGTCTGCCTCCATCACAGATGTGGCAGCCGCCTGCCCAGTGGCCTTTTTGGACCCCCTGGACATATCATCGGGCCCAGGGGCAAGGACCCTTGAGGTTGGAATCGGCCTCAACCTCAGTGTACTCGGGGCATAGGGCTACACCTTCGGCCACCCAGCTCATGCCGGCTCCAGTGTCAGAGTCCCAGGCCAGTTCCTCTGGGTCAGCAGGGGACCCCGATCAACCGGCTCAGCAGCCAACCCAGCTGGGCACTACTCAGCTGCCTTCCTTCCAGCCTCAACAGAGGGGTCCTCGCTGCCAAGGGACTCCTCATCCTCATCCCCCGACGAGGCTCTGGCGGATCCGTGCCCGGCTATAACTGCCATGGACATGCGCACCTATCAGGACCTCCTTAGGAGGTTGGCCCAACATTTGGGGGTGCAGGCTGAGGAGATTACTGAAGAATCTGACCCTATTGTGGACATCCTGACGGCGGATGCCCCGGCTAGGATTGCCCTCCCCCCTCAATAAGACGGTGGCCATGATCACAAGAAACCTCTGGCAGACACCAGCATCCATTTCTCCGACGCAGAAGGGGGTAGAGGGGAGGTATTTCATGCCGCAGGCTGGGCACGAACATCTATTTGCCCACCCACCCCAGGCTCTGTGGTGGTTCAGGCCACTTTCCAAAGGGAGAGGCAGGGGCAGCCTGGTCCCACTCCTAAAAGCAAGGAGCCCAAAAAGCTCGACTTCTTGGGGCAAAAGGCTTATGCAACAGCCGGATTGCAGCTGAGGATTGCAAACCAGCAAGCAATGCTCAGCAGATACGCATATAACTCCTGGGTGGCAGTCGATAAGTTCAAGTCCCAACTCCCGAAGGAATATCAACAGGAGTTTGGGGCATTGACGGAGGAGGGCAAGGTGGTGTCCCACGCTGCCCTCCAGGCTGCGCTGGATGCCAGGGACTCCACAGCACAATCATTGGCCATGGGCATAGTTACGTGCAGAAACTCGTGACTTCGGGTCTCGGGCATTCCTCCTGAAGTCCAGACGACACTACAGGACCTGCCCTTTGAAGGGTCGGGGCTCTTCTCAGAGCAGACTGTCAGTAAGCTGCATAGTCTCAAGGACTCGAGGGCCACATTGAAGTCCTTGAGCATCCATGCCCCTGCTCTGCAGCGCCATCCACTGAACTCTGGGCCACAGAAGCCGTACCAGCAAGGCCCCAGGCATGATAATAGGTGGGGAAATAATGGTCGGGGAACCAGGAGATGCTCTTGTTCAGTCTCAGATCAGGTCCTAAAACAGACCAGTAACAGAGATTGTATATACCTAAGACTGCAACGGAGGGTACAACCTGCATGAGTAACTATGGAGAAAACTTTGCAAAAGCCTGTTCTTTGCATTCAAATCATCTGAGTAGCTTCTGGTCCAAGCTTCAATCCAAGTTTGTCACTATCGGTGGCATCCTCACAATATATTGGTCTTGCTCTTTTGAGCATTGGTTCTGCATTTATTGTTCATTATGACTAATGCGGTTAAATTGGTGAGCAAGTAATTTCTTTGTTCCTAGGCAGTATCTTGAATTGCTAATAAAATATGGTATCATTTGCTTATTAGGATGTATTTGAACCAGGCCCTCCTGATTCCATTATGACAGAGGCAGACAGAGAAGAGTTGAATCTATGAACAGGTTATAGCAAGATTGCAAAGAGAAACTAAAATGAGCCAATTGCCCTTTATGTATCTATCACCAACTTCAAATTTTCTGTGTGGAATCCTGCAGGCTGAGTGATCATCTGTCTCCAGCTCTGATTAGGTAATCTTTGACACTGCACTCACAGTCGCTGTAAGGTCTGCAGAAGAGTTGTCTTTCCTGGGTTGCAACTAGCATGATGAGATTTACTTCTTGGTTTCATTCTAATTCTGGCTGGGAGATTGGGGTGATATTTCCCAGAATATCACTGCAGGCTTCACTTGACACTGTAGCCAGTGTTCTAAAGGCCACCGTTGTTTGTCGCGTCAAGGTAATAAAACAATGCCGTCTGGAGACATTCAATATTGGTTCAATCAGGCCACAACTTCGTTATTAGATGTCTGGGACCACTTAGCAGATGATATGTACAGTGCAGGTAGCCTTCCCTTGTCTTCTCCCATAATTATCCAGGGAGGGGGGGAAAGTGTCTTTTACAGCCCCCCCCCCCTTCCACCTAGGCCCCCTTCAGCAGATCTATTGTCAGGACCTTACAATCCCCCAAGGGAGAGGGGGGCTTCAGCCAAACTCCCTCCTCCCTTTCCATCCAGATCAACTCCATCACAGGAAGGGGACTATAATGATATGGGGCTGGTACCAATCATAGGAGTCCCAACTATCCCCAGCGCTCTCTGTTATGGGTCACCTCTCCATTAAGTCCTTTCCCCAAGACATTTATCGATTACTAGACGCCTTCTTTTACGGAGTGCCTGCACTGAACATCTGCTATACACTTGAGTAATGAGTTGGCCTCCCCCCCCCGAACCTGCTTCTACCCCTCTATGTAAACCACCTAAATGAGGACATAGCTCCCAGTGCTGGAAGCCCATTTACACTGCGGGTGTTTTTTCACACCCCTTAGCATGAAAGTTGCAGAGCAGTAAAGCAGCAGTGTAGACATGGCCCTAGTATCCCTAGCCTTTCATTGGGGACTTTTCGCCTTCTTTTTTCTTCTTGTTTCCTCGTGTCTGCTAATCCTTCTTTTAGCTGCTTTGTCTGTGCCATGCCCCGTCCTGCCCTCTCTTCATCCTCCATATCCCTTACTTGTCCTTCTTTTTAGATGGTTTTGGTAGTGTTCAATGTGGCAGATGTTACCAGCACCAGCCAACTGGCCTTCCTACCCTCTGCTGACTCAACCATTTCAGACTCAGTACTTTTATTCCTGCCAGAGGTCCGCAGTGCTGCTACTCCTGTTGCCACTAACAGAACCTTTTCCTCTTTGGGGAGCAATGATTCGTTTATAAGATGAAGGTGTCATAGCTCGGCGATGCGCGCTTTCATCCTCTCCCTTACTCTGGGGCTTCCAAAATAAACAGCAGCATTTGGAAGAGATTGACAGTGTGTTCAGCGCTCCGGACCAGTGTATTGTGAATCCATTTTGAGTGGTACTTGTACTATGCCAGGTCTCTTCACTGAGAGCTGGCTCTCTTCAGCAGGAATTAAATGTAATTTGAAGATAATGAGGCTGACTACAAATTTCATAGCCGCACTGAGCAGTACGCTGGATCCTTCTGTTTATAAAAGCTCATGAGGAAACTACACTGTCTTATTGGTCCTCTTCATGCTGTGGGGTATTTCCAGTGCCACAAAGAACACTGACATTCAGTGTGAGGTGGGCACACAGGTTTTACCTTTGAAAATGTTTTATCTATCTATCTATCTATCAACAAGCAAAATCCCTTTAGAGTTTGTGCATAATTTCTGTCACTAAAAGAGAGTTCTGCCTGTGTCAGAACTTTAAACATATCATATCCTCCCCAGGATTGCAATAGCCATGCAATTCTCGCATCCACAGTGTCAGCTCCTGGCCTCCTTAGAGAATTTGAAGGGAAAAGAAAGAATAACAGACACTTACATTTTGGATTGATCAAAATCTAAATTCTTACTGCTGGAAAATGCAAGTTAAATAGATAAAAGAGTTGTTAACTGTTGTTGTTGTTATAATGATGGTCTTATGCTTGAGCAAATCCATTACGTTCACAAAACACCTGCACCTCCTAGAATTTCCCCTTTGCACAATGTCACCTGTCACTGACAGCGGAGCTGATTAGCTGTATAATTTGCAATTGACTACATCTGTCAAGAAGACAGTCCTATAATCCAGCTTTTCTTTTTGTAATGAAGCTGAGGATGGGGTTAAGCAGTATGAGTTTTCACTGTTATTCAGGTCATGAAGGATAACTGGTACTAATGTGATCTAAGCTGGAAAACTCACGGCTTGACCTAGATGATTAAAGTTAGTTTGTTGTTTTTTTTTATCATCCAGCAAAAGTAGAGCCTGAATCAGCTCTACAGAAGCCAAAAGGTCTAGCAACCTAACCGCCTAACTAAATCATTTCTGCTTGTGGGAAGAAAGTGTGTTCACATTATAGCAGGCTTCCCTTTGCTTCCATTTTTGTATGTAGGGATTAGGAGATCATTTCAGTTGAATAGGGTGAAGTTTGTGCCATATGTAAAGGTGGTGTCTTAGTGTCAAATGTTGTGTAAAATGGAGGAAAATGAACTTCTGTTTGATAGTGCTTGGCTCCTTCCAAAGAGTTCTTATCCTATGTGATCTCAGTGGGAGCCTCAGAAGTTTTATAGGCCATGAAAGAGTCAGTTGGTGGTTCTTCTTTCAAATGTTTTGAAGTGAAGGTTTAAATGAAAGCTGGATCTCCTTCAGGGTTTTCTCTGATCAGAGTAAACGTGCGCAGACACATACTTCTCTCCGAAGAGAACTCCATGTCCTGTTCAAATTGGGATCCTGGCCATGTCAGCTACAAACATACTGAGACAGAGCCTTTATCAAACATACATAATTGGGTTCTCAAAGCAAATCCCTGTTTATGCTGGTCAAGGAAGCTGTTCAAATCCTGCTCATGATGCCGTTTGTTACTGACATTGTAGCTACCCGCTCTGTGATCCCAATAATAGAGCCTTACACCTTCACTAGTCATAATGGGGACCTGGCATTCCTGTGTGTCCAGAAGAGAATAGTTCCCTGCAGTTCATTTGATGCTGTGTGGCATTTGTAGTGTCTACATTTTCTAAACCAGCTGACTCTAGTGGTAGTGATCTGTGACATTTTGACTCTATCCTTTACAAACGGGGAGAGGAGCGATTTTACTTATATGCAGTGTTGTTGCAAGAGGACGTCATGCTGGGCAAAGATACCATTTCCTTGCCAGATGTGACTAGTAGATTTTCCCACTTTCCAGACTCCTTTTGACATTGGAGCTTGCTCACCAGTTCTTTTCAGTCCCCTCACACCTCTTCCTGTGCTTGGGTCTGAGCGCTGAGAGGAACACCCTGTTTTTTTCTCAAACAGGTGGAAGGGATCAAAGCAATGTAGATACCATTTAACCTACCCAATATTAGCCATCAGCATGAGTCTTGCTTCTAGCCTGGTTTAGACATAGTTACGGAGAGACATTGGTACCAGCAGACTCTTCCTGACCAGACCTAATAGCTGAGCAGGAGGCAGGGTGACAGTCGCTCAAGTACACAGGCCCTTGAAAGGTGGCCTTTTGCACATTAACAGCCAGTGTGGAGGTGAGGCCATTCTTGGCCTGAGGAGTAAATATACAAATATATTCTGCAAACACATTTCTTTCTAGTTCATATTGAAATGAAACCCATTAAGGGGTATTTTACGTTAGCATAGCCTGGGGACAGCAAGAGCATGGGATCTGTCCTTTTTTTGTAGTTCGCACTTTCTTTCTCTAGATACTGCAATGTTTGGAGTCCCTTAAATACCTCTGAGAATGATTCAACTGAAGATAATTCTGCTGATAAGATGAAAAAATTAATCATTATCCAGAACTTTGCCCCAGTGTCCCCTAAGACATCCATTCCCGTCTCCTCCAGTAAAGCTGCACTGGCTGCTACTATGCGTATTGTGTTAAGATTGAGACATAACACAGCCACCAATAGTTCAAGTTCCTACAATGAAGGATTTGGGGGAATTGAAACCCAAACGAACTCTTAAATGGGGAGCTCTGTCTTTCAGGCAATCTGCTGCCTAGTGTCGACTCTAAACTCTTCCCAGATGAAAAGCCCTAATATATTTTATGAGTATGAAAGGAATTGAGCATTAATTTTACATCAACATAATTTTATTCTTTGTTACTGCCATTTTTGAAACTTAATAAATGTATTTACTCACTATGCAGAGAATTTGTAGATTTAAGTGTGGAGGAAATTTGTGCCCTTATGGCAGATGCGCAGCAGACGTCAGCATTAACATAACTCATTAAAATAAGATAAAAGTAGAGCTTCAAAACAATCTCTGTCTTTTGCCAACAAGCCTGTGAAAAAGGGAAATTTCATTCAATTCAGGATATGAAAGTCTAATCTTTGTGAACTGTGGAGAGAACGCAAAGCAGAAATTACAGACTTGTTTGTGCAGGTTAACTCTCTGGTCTATTCAAAACTAGAGAACTTTTTCTATGTCAGTTTCTTGAGGTATTAAATTAGAAGGTACCTTTTGGAAGAATGAAAGACTCCCAGTCAATTGTAGCAAAATGTGCAGAAAGCAAATGGGTTTTATCTTGACTGTACACAATTTTAGTACGTTATCGCCTAAGTAATATGATTAAAGCCATCTCTGTCCCTTCTCACGCTCTCATGTATGAACTGAGAGAAGAACTGTCACTTACCCAGCTTTCTATCAGACTTGTTTTTAATTTTTTTTTTTTTTGAAGGGAAATAGATAAAATGCAAACTTAGTTCTCCAGGCAAAGCTGTTTCAGTGTTTCCAATGCTCTGAACTTTACAGGAGGAGCCAATCACTTTTTGTGAAGAAACGTTTGTGTCTCATCGTTCTACCGCCATGAGGCAGTTTCTTCAGAATGCTATTCAGCTCCAGCTCTTTAAACAGGTATTGGTTTAATTGCTTCCGCATGATGGTAGCTTATTTCACAAAAAGAATGTGTTTTCTTACAAGCACCATTCCTATCGTCTTTGATCTACACCAATCACATACTCATAAAAATTAGTTCCTTAATTTAGTAATTAAGATCTATGAAACTCCTTCAACAGTAACTTAATTTTTATTTTCTGGCCTGAATTAAACCCAAGGTATAACAGTTTCAATAGCTGTAATGTATGTTCACCTCCCATTGAAGTCCATAGCAAAATTCCCATTGACGTCAGTGGGAGCTGATGTCTCTGAAGGCTTCCATGTACAAAGTACAGTGTTACAGTGCCATTTTAGGAAAGCCAAAAACCATATCATTGACTGCTTGTTGAAATAAAGAATTGTCATGCTGTCTGGCAAAGTGATAGTTCTTTCTCTAGTCTACCTACTTAAAGGCTGTCCCCCGCAAAGACTTTGGAACTTTGTCCTTCTGGAGAAAGTACAAAATAATCTTTTGAAGTGCAGTAGAATTAAATACTCTCTGTTCACAAATTTTTCTTATACTTCCCCTGTTTCAAAGTTTATTGATGGACGCCTTGATCGTCTCAACTCTGGAGAGGGCTTCAGTGATGTTTTTGAAGAAGAGATAAATATGGGAGAATATGCTGGTAAGAAATATCTGCTCATTCTACTGATTTAGGATGGTGTCCTTTATGTTATGCTTTGTGATCCAATAGGTCAAAGAAATCTCTCACCTGAGTAATTGTACCAGATTCAGTCCCTGTGGATTGAAGTGTGTTGTTGCCTGCTGTCCTTTTTTCTCTGGAGATCTCAGTCCCAACTTGGTTACATAAAATATCTTTCTTTCACTATTCAGCCTTACAAACCTTTGCCTTACCCTGCGCAGTACTATCTGGTTAGATGGCTAACACAAGACTACAACAGGTCTTGCACGTGAGAATTGCGAAACATTGGATTCAACCATTGACACCTTCTCTTTTCTTTTCATGGCCATTACAAAAATCATTAACTTGCTCAGATATATTTGTGAGAATCCGGGAAAAAGTAATTCCACTTACTCACCTTGCTTTCTTCCACTTGCTTGTTTATTTTTGGTTATTCTGTTCCCAGAAGGGGGAAAAGGGTAGATATATATTTTAGATGATATATATTTTACTACCACTAGACGCAGTTGAATGCCAGCATTTCTCATTTGTCTCCTGTTATCAATAAAAAAAAATTCTCTCTATTACCAGGGAGTGACAGACTGTACCATCAATGGCTCTCCACAGTAAGGGTAAGAATACGGTTTTCCAATCATTGTTGTTCTTACTGGACCATTCAGTTCTTGCACCACTATTAAACTCCACCAGCATGAGCAAGACCAGCTTTTATCCCACAATATTTGGTTTAGACCAGATAAAATTAAGCTCACTAAAAGATAATGTGCTCTTAATGGGTAGTGAAGAACAGAAGGAAAAACATAGAGGGGGAAAAAACTTGAATAGGGAAACTGAGTTTATTTTTCTCACATTTTTCAATCCTGATTTTAGCATCTTGGAGGCCATATGAAAGGCATGTAGAAATATGCTGTTGCCTATTCCGAACAGAATTCATTTTTTCCCTTTTTAATATTATTGTGGAAACCTAAGTCACAGTGAAAAGCTGTTTATAAAACTGAACAATGTGAAGTACTGAATAGGGGGCAGTAAGTTGTTTGTAATCTAATATACCCTGCAAACACATTTATCTGCTTAGACTAATGCTCTATTTAATTGATATACATTAAATATATTGTATAAATATTTATAAATAATATTTCGCTTTATGTGAAAAACAAATGATTATTTCAGGTCTGTAATTGGGATCTGACTGTAAAGAGTTCCTTCCACCATAAATGATGCATTAAAATTACGTGTGACTGAAAAATAATAATATGTAGAGAAGTCGACTTTTTAAATATAGTATCCCATTTTTTTCTAGTCTTGGTCATCAGTAGAATTCTCTAGTACACAAACAGCTAGGGTGAAAACAATCTTGATCTTTGAGCACTTAATACATTTAAAATATCAATATTACTTTAAAGATTGTCAATCATGTTTACATACATGCAGGATGCAAAATGTTAAAAGGAGAAGAGAATACTGGCGTAAAATCCAAGTGGTAATGTTCAGTAGTTTACGTTATTTTTGCTAAGCTAACGTAAGAGCTGTATAATAAGATAAATAATATTACAATAGTTTGCAGCAAAATTTGGCATACTTCTGAAGACTAATTCTGTGTTAGGTTAAATTGCGATGGAATTATATTCTGTTTCATGAATTTTACCCATCTGCTCTTCACGTAAGATTTATTTATCCAATAATATACTATACAGCAAGAGTCAATGGTGTACAGAAGTTAAATAAAACAAATAACCTTAAAGATTATTCTGTATGACGTATCACTGCCATATATGCCTTTTAGTGTGTCTTCTACATGCAGTTCTGCTTTTCTGGAATTGTAGTTGGATTTCATGTTGTCTCAACTCTTGTAACTCAGTGCAAAGTGCACTGCAGTGAGTAGGGTTTTTTCAGGGAATGTGCAGTCTTTCCAGGAACTAAATTTTCTGTACTTCGCAAGAGCTGCCGGTGTACTTTAGTATTAAACATGTTTATAACTTTCATGCAATACGCAGGATGCCCTTGAGGGTGGTAAGAATGGTGATGGACACTGTTTAGCGAGAGGACCGCTGAAGAATTCTAAATATGGCAAAGGGAATTCTTTTTATTATAAGAAAATTTTACATGGCAAAGATCTGTTCCAAAACACGATTTCAAATAGATCAGATTTGCATTGGAAAAAGTAGTATCTAAGCCTTGGTAAGCTAGTGGAATTCAATAATAATAAATAAAAATAAATTACCACTCAGGCAAACTGCTCTGATATCAAACACAACTGATACTTTATTTCGTGTTAAAAATAATAGCTCTGGACTGATATTTGCTTTAAACAGCCTCAGTGAAAATTATTCCATTGTTATTGTAATTACAGAAAGGAAGTGGAGCCATTATAAATACAGTAAAAACCAAGGCTAACCCGGCTATGAAGACAGTTTATAAGTTTGTAAGTATTGAGTAGAGTCTTATGATACAGACAACTGAATCTACTTATGATGCTGTTTTAAATGAGTCTGTAGATTTAAGTCTTTTTCTGTACACTAAGAAAATTATTTGAGGAAGATAAATGCATAGTAACAATAAAGTGCTGGAGACTAGATCACTACGTGTATATCAGGCAATGGTTTTAATTTCTATTTTTCTGGGGAAATATTTTCTCTTTAACTGAAATACCAGTATGAAACATTTTATACTAGTTAAATTATAAAAGAAAAAGAGATTGACTAGTGATTTATCTTCAAAGTGCAGTAGTTGCTTTCCTCTTTATTAAACAGCACTACTTCCATGGAACAGTCCCTATATCCCGTACTAAATACCTCTCCTATCTCGTCATTGCACTGTTGGAAATCCATTGGTACCCCATGGTATCAGTGAGCAGCTACATGGAAATGAGGGAATCCTCTCATTTGGCCAATTGTTCCATTTTTTATAAATGTCTATTATTTTTCCTCTAAGAGTTCTCATACCTGCTTCTTTTGAGCCAAGCTTCTTAGGTTGTTTTGTAAATGAAAATCTTTCAGTGCTTGGTTAACAAACAGCTAATAACAGTTATTGTAATATGGTTTATAACTAATAATTTTACTTCAGAGAGCTAATATTATGGAAGCATGTAAGGATCTCTTCAGTAGTGAATTCTATTAAATCCAACAAAAAGCGGTAAGGTAGCTATTCAAACTATCCCTTAATGCCTGCCTCCAGCCTGGCAAAGGTCCTGAGGTTTAGGTCCTGCCCTAGTAAAATATAACTGGTATTCAGAGCAGCACAGTGACGATGCTTACAGCTGTGCTATTACTAATAATTGTCACCATGTAGCATAGATAAATAATTAGAGAGAGGAAAAATCATGGAGGAGGAACTGAGGGGGTGGGAGAAGCAGGAACAAAAATTCCTGCCATCAAATCTGAGAAAACAAAATCTTTGCCGTATCATTAAAGGTTTTTTTAACCTCTTAGGTTTGTATTTGTTTTTATAGCCATTATGTTTTCAGCTTGATGATCCAATTTTTCCTTCCCATTTTCAATAATCAGAGAAGGTGAGTCTTGATGGACTTAAATCGAGCAGTCACTGCTGGAACTAGAAAGGGATTTTTAACTTAAATTAATTTTTCATGCAGGCAAAAGATCATGCAAAAATGGGAATAAAAGAGGTGAAAAACCGCTTGAAGCAAAAGGTACTTGAAGTTCTTATTCAAAATGTATAAGCGCTGTGTATGAAATACTTAGCCACAAAAAGCATTATGTGATCAATAGAAAGCTGTTTGATACAGTGTTGTTAGCACACTTCAAAATGCATTACCAGCTGTCCTGGATTTTTCACACTGTTATAAATATTCACAGTCAAAAAACTATCTTCGAATACATTCAGGCTCTGACTTAAACCCACGAAAGCCAGAAAATTGAGTGTTCCGTTTATGGTGGTCCCTCGACTGCCCATCGTGCCAAGACAGTGGGGAGGGGGGGCGTTGCATAAACTGGCTGATCATGCCTACAATGAACTTTGCTTCAAATGGCAAATTGCCATTATATTCTTCTGGTCACCTCTCAGGGGAAATAACCCACCGTCACTCAGTGGACACATGGTTAGCACATATCATCAATGTGAAGTTTAGGCACAGTGGAGTAGAGCTAGAATTGAAGTTGTCATTTTTAAATCTGAATTTTTTTCAGTTTTATGTTTCCCAGCACTTTGGCCTTCTGATGACATTTTATTGTGTCTGAATTTCATTCTTTTTTGTGTTTAAAGAGGAACATTCAGGGAATGCTAAATTGTGTCTGAGCAGTGTGGTATCCAATATTAATTGCTGCTTTTGAGGCCATCGGGTGATCATATTGATACATACTATAGGATGAATGGATGATTCTGCCTTTAGCTGTCTTCTAGTTATTCTATTTAGTCTATAGATCAGAGCCATTACAGTCTGTTGGGAATACAAGATAGCCAATTTAGTAACTGCGAAGCTCTCACTCAGAATGTTTTTTCTGATTTACCGCACCTTTCACAACTGCTGATTTTTAAATCAATATTTCAGTAATTTTATTTGTTGTTCTCAAAATACACAAAGCAACAACGTTAAGGCTGTGTGTGTTAGCCAGACAGACAGACAGATATCAAAAACTTCCTTCTCTTCCTAAACTTATCAGTACAGAGGGAGTTTTACCACCAACTAATACACTCATGAAATAAAGCCTATATAGTGCAACAACTAGTAAACCATTAACTACAGTGTTGGGTGCATGAGTGGAGATTTGGTTCAGGAAGGTGATTTAAAATAACCTTATACTTACTTGTTACTTTGGGTAATTGATAGTATAATTTGATCACAGTGCAAACAGCACTAAGTAAAATCACTGAATTTTTTGTACCCTTTTTTATTGATTATATTATATCGTGCCCTGTGACATTTATATACAAGAGGATCAGGCGCTTTCCAATATATGGAATATCCATTACTCATGCGATTTTTAATTTAACTCTATTGTTGCTCCCTTCCTACTACTCCAGATATTTTGGTTCATTTAAAAAAAAACCCCACAGATAACATTCAAAATTGAGTGGATCAAAATTATCCTCAAAAACACTCACATTCAACTTGCCTCCATTCAACTGCTTAGATTCCCTGTGGACTACAAATGCATTTTTCTTACTACTTAGCATTTCTGCAAATAAGATGACATGGTTCGTCTTATTTAAAAGAATCATCATAAAAGATTTGTGTAAATACTCAAGACTTTCTACCACTCTTCCTTTCGAATCACTCGCCTTCCACCACCCCTTCTTTCAAGCACAACAACCAGGGGTAACGTTAGTACGAGGTGCTAGTGTGTTTTAGGTGACACAAATGGTGAAACCTATTTTACTAACCATCATCCTTTTTTTTAATGGAAATGTGTCTGCACTGCTGTACTGTTGACAGGTCCATTAATGCACCCTTATCAATTTTCACTTGCTTTTACCAGTTTTTGGTGAGTTTCTTCTTTTCCATGTGCTTGCTAATGACAGAGTTATTTTTAACTGAAGTTCTGGCATCATTCAATACATACATTTTGCTGATCCTGGGTGTGATTCTACCATTTTCAGGAATACTTTAAAATTATTCTTAATCAGACATCACTGCCTCCTGTAAGTTAAAATATTATTTTCCAGGACTAGCATGAAAAGCGTGCAGGCTGCTGGTTAGGAAAAGTCAAATCTAAACAGTCCTTTTTCAGTTTTCACTGCCAAATAGGAGCAGTTTCTATACAATGATAGGATTTAAAATGCAGTGGAGCTAGAGGTCTGCTTCCTACAACTCTGCATAGCAATGATGACCTCTTAAATATAATCAAGAGCCCATGTTGCCCTTGGTCTGCTCCAGCTTTGGGTTTGAATTGCAAATGGGGAATGTGGGATTGACCTGTTGAGAGGTCATTGCGATGTGTGTAAGGTCGTTCTTTAATATGATTGTGGAGATTGAATGGGGCTCTATTCCCGTCCCTTGTTCATTTGTGGTACAGTATTTCAAAGCAACAGAAATAGTTTTCAGAGGACCCTTATGACTGATAGCAAATAATTGTTAAGATACAGTGTGGTAGCTTTATTTTATACCTGCTACACATTTTTTTAAAATACAGGCAGCTTTTTTTCATTTCCCAAATGGAGCAAGATGGTCAAGTCACTCTTGTTACTTGGCCTGCTTTGAAGCCTAACTGCATAGAATTAGGAAGAAGGAGGAATGTGGATGATACCATCCTCAACTCTCAGTAAGAAGAACATAATTTACTAGAGCATCTCACCGTAGGTAAGACTGGACAATCCACAGCTTTAAATAAATGATCAGGCATTTCACAATCATCATTTATTCAACGTTATTTTATTTACTAGATCTGGCTGTGCTTGCTAGTTAAAGATCTGTTATCCTGCCTATTGCAAATGCGACTTTTCAGGTTATAGAAAATAACTTAGTCCCTCTGGACAATGCCCTTATGGTCTACTGTATGTATTTATAATACATAGATTTTCTAGTCTATTAAATAAACAAATCATTAGAACAATAGGAAGGCATTCTGCTAGTTAAATATGCAGTTATTCAATCTAATGGATATACTTTACATGTCTCTTCCTCAACCGAACATATAGTCTTAGCAAAATGTTATGTATTGAGCTACACTCTGTCATCTGGCAATGGGATAGCGAATTCATACTTCAATTTAGCAAAAGACTTCTAGGCATAGGTGTGTGTGAAACATACGCAGATATTTATTAAATGGATGCCTTTCATCAGACATCACTGGAGTATTTTTCCTCTGTGTTTTATTTCGTGTGGTATTTTAATTGCCTCTCCTTTCCATAAGCAACATCATGGAGTAATTTCTTTCTGATAGGGGTATGTGTGTGTGTTATTTCAATCTTACATGGATGGTTTCTTGTTTTGAATACCATGCATAGGGTAAGTTTAACTTGCTGCTGAAGTGTCTTGCTGGCTTCAGGAAACCTTCTGCCTCTAGTCTTGGCAAGTGTCATGGACAGCAATAGGATTTCAAAGTGAAATATGATAACAAAAGGCTGAGCAGATTTTAACTTTCCTGAAGGTCTTGTCTGTTAGCAATTCACTCCCTTGACATTGCTCCACATTGGAAGTCTTACATTGTTTTGAAAATTCTTGGGCCAGGGGTAACGTATCTGAGACTGATTTGGTTGCTTCAGAGTTGTGAGAAGGTTCAGTATCCCAACTTGTGGTATCCCTTTCTGGGCTTCCTCTTCTTTAGAGATGGCAGTGTCTCCTGCACAAGGCTGTTTGTGAACTGAGGCTGCTACACACAGATGTGATAGGAGTTTAACCTAGTTAATTGCTTAATGCCAGACACCTTACTAGTCAGTCATTTGTACCACGAGCTCAGGGTCTAGGTTCCATGCCTAAAGAATCAGATTTCTCCAACTCTGGCACCTGTCATGAAGGCAGACACATTTTTCAGCCAAGTACATTCTATTTGTGATGACTGAGAAAGTTTTGTTGACTTGTCTGCTTATTTGGGCACCTTTACAAATACTGAGGTCTCAGCCACTTGTTCACTGATATCTGGACCGTGAGGGTGTATCTAGACTACAGGGTTTTTTCGAAAAAAGTAGCCTGCATCTAGACTGCTGCCACGTTCTTTCAAAAGTAAATCGAAAGAATGCGGCAGTTTTTTTGACCGTGGAAAACCTAGTTTTCTGAGGAATAACGCCTTTTTTCAAAAGTGCTCTTTCAAAAAAAGGCGCTATGTAATGCAAACTGTGCTTTTTTGAAAGAGAGCATCCAGACTGCCTGGGTGCTCTCTTTGCTTGTACTGGTTGTAGTCTAGACGCTCTTTTTCGAAAGAGTCTTTTTTGAAAGTATCTTTTGAAAAAGGCTTGCAGTCTAGATGTAGCCTGAGTCAAAACATGATGATTTTCTCTCTAATGAACTCTGTAACAGGCCCGTTGGCCATGTCCTCAAACAGAAATATGTTAAAATTAAAGGCAAAATGTGGGCTAATGTATTCTCTAGCACTGGAGAGGTTGCTTACTAAATACTTGTGTGTCTCCTACATACAGTGCCATCAGCTGAGAACTGTAGCAGACCCATACAGTGGGAAAACTTCAGGGATTTGCAATAGTCTCACAGCTTTTATTATGATTTGCTCCATTAGTTAGGAGTCTTCCTTAAAGCTGCTTTTCCTTTGCTTTGTTTTTAGTTTGCATTTTGCTTTCATGTCCATCTTATGTTTCAAAATAATATATACTACATTATCATGCGTTATGGGACTCCAAAACTGATAAAGTCCCCTCTTGCTCACTTCTGTGAGTTGAGGTTCTGTGTCTTTTGCAGAAAGCTTTTTTTCTCGGAATAGTGTTTGTCGCTGGCCTTGTTCCTAATATACAGGACTTGTGTTATGTTTTACACAGAGAAGGTGGTATTGTGCACTCATAAAGAGTTTCCTTCTATGGTTTCATTTTAACAAGTTATTAATTTCCCCACCATTCTTATGCCCATGTTGGTGAACCATTGCTCCACCAGCTGGATCTAAAAAAGGTCTCACTTTCTGTGTGGAGCACAAAGCCCCTTAGAAAGTCCATCCAGGTTTTTGTTTCACTTGACCTAAACCCGTTAGGTCAGTCTGTGTCCAAAAGAACCATTTCTAATTGGCCATCAGCTTGCATGTCTCATTATTGTACGTTAGCAATACTGAAACTTAAGGGGGCATGTCAAAGATCACTGCATCAAAGCACTGTCTATGTCAGCAGCCACCCTCAGGTCAGTCTTGCAAAGCTACAGTGTGTGGTGGTTTCCCTCTATATTTACCAAGCTTTATTTCCTTAACATTGTTTCAAATAGATTTAAGATTTGGACTCACTGTGTTGCAGACTTTATTTCTCTACAGATTATACCAACTCTTTCAATCTTCTTTCTTTCTCTATAAGACGTCTGCATGTCTTTGTCTTTCCCAAGTCCATACTTTATGTTCTCTTCCTATGTTATACGCACACCACACACACTCTCTCTCTCTCTCTCTCCCTCTCTCTCTCTCTCACCAAATCTTGCAACCTAGCTTGAGGTCCTAGATCAAGAAGAAACTGATATTAGGCACAGTTGTGATGTGTGTACTCTTCAAGGCATAATCAGCATTGGCCACACATGGGCTCAAAGGCAAAGCTCTTAACTAACAAAGCTGTTAATTTGCTTGTTGAATGCAACCACACCTGAGCTTGTTTCCACAGACACAGAATTCTGTGTAACAGAATATTTAAGTACATAACATGCTATTAAAGGTACCAATTAAATGTGCAAAATCCAGGGAAGCTCAGTTTCTACAATTGCATTCGGACCTTTCTTTGTGGCGTAGTCTTTATTCTCACAGGGTATGTCTACACTACAGCGTTATTTCGAAATATCTTATTTCGAAATAGTTAATTCGAAATAAGTTACTTCGAAATAACACATCTACACACAAAATGTCTGTATCCAGGAGGCCCTGCGGGAGAGCTTCCACCCTGAGGAGCGCTAAGAGCCTCCCTGGTCTGCCCCACTGGGGGCTTGTGCCTCATTCCTCCCTCACGTACTTCCACTTACACCCCTCCCCCCCCACTTAAGCCCCTTCCTGATGTCAAATAAAATACATGTATTTTCATGAACACAAACTCTCTTTATTTAACAAAACTGGAGGGGGTGGAATGAAACTCTGGTGAGATTGGGGAAAGGAGGCGGGAGAGGGGAGAAGAGAGGGTGGGAGAGGAGAGGGGGAAACCTGGGAGGAGGGAGCTGGAAGGGGGAAGCACGGGGAAGAAGGGGTAGGGGAAGCTCAGGGTTGGGGGTCTCACCAGACCAACTTGATTGTCATGCAGACGTGCTCCTGGGTTCGCATGTGGCCTTTGGTGGCCAGGCTGGCAGCTATCCTGCCATAGACGGCCACATTCCTCCGTCTAGTGCGGAGATCATGGACGTTGGGGGCATCTCCCCCAAACCTGAATAAGGTCCATGATCTCCACCCTGGACCAGGAAGGCACCCGCCTTCTCTGGGCCCTGGCAGGATCCTGGGAGGTGGCAGACTGCTCCTGGGGAGCGGAGGAGGGCTGGCTGCTAGTGGCTTGCTGGCTCATGTGTTGGGGCCACTGGGTCAGGGGCAGTGACTGCTGGCTCTGGGCTGGCAGGCTTGGAGCTGGCACACGCACTGTGGCCAGAGTCAACCCCTTTAAGGACTCTGGGGAGGCAGGAGGGAGAGGAGTGTTCTTGGTTGAGGCTGGAGTGGCCACCAGGGCATCCTTGGAAGGCTGGAGGCCCCCTATTGCGATATAACTGTCTACACAGCACTTATTTTGAAATAGCTATTTCGAATTTGGCGTTATTCCTCGTGGAATGAGGTTTACCAAATTCAAAATAAGCGCTCCGCTATTTCGAATTTATTTCGATTAATTTCGAAATAGCGGTTTGGCTGTGTAGACGCTAGTAAAGTTTTTTCGAAATAATGGCTGTTATTTCTAAATAACTTTGCTGTGTAGACATACCCTCAGTGATGGAGTTAGAGCTACGTTAGCCCTGCCTTTCAAATTTCTGGCTTTTGTCCGTATAAGTCAGACACATTTTGTTTAATGTAGTTGGTAGTTAACGTTTATGTTTGCAGCATCAGTATTTTATGGGGTTTTCTGCACATAGACTATGATAAAGAAAATACAATTAAATGTTTTTGCTTTTTTAAATTTTCCGTGCTTTTGGTCCTGACATCAAAATGCTTAATCAGTTTATCCTCTAGTATCTCCTTTCTGCCCCGATGGTTAATCAGGAATATTCCTGGCCATGAAATTCACCTTTTCCTACCACGCAGGACATTGCTGAGAATGGATGCTCTGCAGCACCAGAAGAGTCCCTACCAAGACCAGCTCCTTCCCCATTGGTTGAAAAGAAGGAACCTAAGCTTAGAGAAGATAGAAGACCAATCACAGTTCACTTTGGACAGGTATGTGGTGTTAGATTTGTTTAAATTATATTTGTTATAGATTGGCACAAATGTTTAACTGAAAGATTGTTGAAAGGTCACTTTAGTCTTTTCATTAATTTTTGCAGGTCGGTCTCGGAGTTGTGTTGGTTTTTTGCATTTCACCTACACATTTGGGAGACTATCATGTTTTGTGGTTTCTTTTGTGTATAAGATATTTTCCTGGGGCAAATTGTATTTTAGATGAATTTGCAAGATTTTGTACCGTTTATTTGCATCAATGTAATAATAAACTATTTGCCTGTTCCATTAGCGTGCAGCGTGCTACATCCCGTTAGTACAACAGAGTACATTATTTAAGGTGTCTTCAGTTATCTAAGCAGATCATTAGTGTTAGCACAAAACATCTAATTATTATCACTTCAGCAGACTTCAAAATTTAAAAGCAATGAACTCCAGTGGGGAAAAAATCAATTAATAATTCTTTAATAGTGCTCTATATTTCAATATCGACAGTTGAGCTCCAAAGACTAGCTATCCTTATTATGTTTCTGACAATGTGTCTACAAAAAATAGCTGGTTTTATACTAGCTAATCATGTAGAAAATGTTGTATTAAATCATTACAATTGGAATGGAAAAACATGTAGTATTCACAATCCGCTTTCCAGCATAGCTTACATTAACAGTTTGTATTTGTAAAAGATATTTTATGGTTACTTTATTCAGTGTGTCTGTTGTTTTGCCTTTTTTATCTATGAGGCTTATTAGAGCACAGAAATGACTATCTGGTTTCTTTATCAAACACAAATTTAGAATTCATATGGTTAAAACAGTGACTTTTCAGAAAATGAAAGTTCTAGAATGACAGGAAGCCATATTTTTACATAAACAAGAGCAATAGTAGTAAAGCATATGCCTAGCAAGTTAATATAACTGATTTCTTACTATTTAGGTATTAAATCATATCTGCATATACATAAGCAGTAATTTATTACAGCATCTACTTTTCAGTTTTCCTTTAGATCTTTCTTTTCCTTATCATTTTAGAATTTGATTGTACGCTTTTAGGACTTCAGCTGTTGTGCTAAATGCAGGTCGTAGGAGGTTTTCTCAAATAGATTCCATTGCAATTACATTTTTGAAGTGATGGTTTATCCTTTATTTTTCAGCTCTAATATAGTTGAGGGATTTGGAACTACTGAAGAAATGCAGCCATCTTGAGCCACCAGGAAAACATTGCCTTTCATTAAAAACATTCTGAAATCCAGGCAAACCCTACATTTTTTTGTGTTTGGGAATTCCTTCCTCCCACCCCTAACATTTTACATTTCCATGAGCAGTGGATAATCCCAGCACTTTGGTGGATTACTGAAGTAGATAATCAGGTGAAAAGTGCTTACCCAAAGTCACAGGCAGGGAAGGGTATGATCACTTTCAGTTTTTTTTAAAGATCTCTTTCTCTTTGTCAAAAGAAACACGCATCAGGTTCAGTGAACCAGCAGTGGAGGCGAAAGTCTCACTTGCTAAGTGCATATTACTGTCATTGCATTACAAATGTCCATTTCCAAAAAATTGTGTAACTTGATAGTGGTAGGTCTGTCTTGTTTGCTCAGACATTCCTTCTGATGATAGTGCCACACAGGATAGACGGATGAACAATACTTCCCTTCAGGTGAAAGGTGTTCAGTTTTAGGAAATATAAATTAAGGCTTTGAAACAAATCAACTTTTACTCTTTAAATGATAAATGAACTCTAACTGGTGATTAAAGGGGGAGATGTTAGTGTCACTTTTAACTCCTTGTAATATAAGTGAGGTGGGGAATCAATTAAAAAGGCATGAAAGCTGCTGGAATAAGAGCTGTTTGTGCATTCGCAGGCCTTATACACTGGAGAGGATGAAAGAGGCTTTTTTCTTATTGTCACTTGCTTTCCATGTCTGCTAGTATTATGCTAGTGAATGTGGTGAAGGCAGAATTTTTTAAAATGCATGCATGTGGATTAGGGTCAAGCCCTGTGTATCAGTAATGCAGTTGGCTCACCCATACCTCTGCAGCGCCAGAGCCTACCAACAGCAGCGAGATGCCTTAATTGAGACATGCTGTCAAAGTGACAAACACATTTGCATATAGTCTATTTATTTTCGTTGGAAAGGTCTGCAGTCTGCTGTTGGTTGAACATTCTTAATCAGCTTGCTGTAAGTGAGCCGGCAGCTAGCTGTCCTGTGCTGGGTGCTTCTCTTCATTACATGACAGATTAGCTAAGGGGGGATGGGCTAGGAAGCCAGCAGCAACCCTTAATTTTAACTCATTGTGTCTCTTTCTATTTCGCGTTCGTTTCTTGCATTTCTCATATAGTTTTATGCCCATGCTGGCAGCTGTTAAATTGCAAAAACCAGAAGTAAAACACCATATGAATTCTAAATATTAAATTCTCATGTATTCAGTCCTGTTGAAAATTGATCAAGTCGTATTATTGAGCATCGTAACTATTCGATTTTGCAGCGCAGTATTTTTAAGATGAGTTTCATCTTGCTATGCAGTTACGTTTCAGGAATCACCGGGAGGTGGGGGGAAGGGGTTGTTTAATCTGAGTAGATAATTTGATTGAATTGTTGACTTCTGTTCCTATAATTGCCCAGAGATGGGAAGAAGCTGTCCTTAGTGCCCATATGAATGACAAAATTGTGTAATGGGTCAGGCTAGGATGGGACAATTCCAATCCATTTCCTCTCATTTTATCTCTCCTGGCTTCTCTGTTGTGTTTAGGATTGTGGCCGTTGTCCTAACTCTGGGTGAGTCAGGTAAAAGGCACTGGGAGCCCGGACAGCTATAAGAAATAATCATGGCAATAGTTTCAAAATTGCCAAGTGTTTAATCAGTGGAGAGAAGGGGGAATATGTTTTTAAAACACTTGAGGGATGCAAGAGTGTGGATCTTCGCCTTATTTCTTTAAATAGCTAAGAGTGTCTGCCTGATGTATCACTGCAGACTATTACCTCTATCAACAGCTTGCTGGCATTGATGTTGACAGGAATTACTTTCTCCCCCTGGCTTTAAAGCATTAGCACAGACTGCATCGCCCATTCTAACATAAGTGGGTGTGCCCCATTGCTGCCATGGCTGCAAATGGGATCGTTTGTTAAATGGATATGGCCTTCCAAATGCCTGTACTGCACCTAACAAAGCTTTGGAACAGGGCTGATGAGAGCAGCTGTGGCAAATAGCATGCAGGGCAGGTTTGCTGACCTAGAAGTTGCAGTTTTTTCCCCCAATCTCTCTCCAGGTAGATGGCACAGGCTTATCCTTTGCCCATGTGGAGAATAAACACAATATGAAGTGGCAAATAATCATACAAACTCTTGGATTGTTCCTTGTGACTCATGTTGTCAGTTCATAACAGGTGACAGGTGTTGTTCCATTTGTCACCATGGTGTGTTCTCCACTTCTCTCTGCTATTCACGCAGCAGTCGTGGGTGTTTGGCAAGACACAGACCTGGAAGCAGTTGGACCCCCTATGATACAGGATATGGTTAGAATGTCTGGGAAGAATTTTAACCAAATTTCGGTGTTCTCCCACATTGGACTCACTCTTGCCAGCAAAAGTACTGCTGGCTCTCTCTGGTGGCTCATAGAACTCATCCTTTTATGTTCCAAATAGGGAGTGCCAGCTGCATTTTTCAGATTCTGAGTTTGTGTGTAATGATGCTTGACTTGTGAGCTTTTGCTGGGGCTCCGCTTCCATCACTAGTGTCTTACTGTCGCAATGATCAGCACCATCTAGAACTTACTGCCAAACAGACACAGGGCTCTGCCACTTCACAATTTTCATAATTGATCAGCAGATGCGTTCAAGTCTGGGTGTCAGTTCTGATGGATTTCAGATGATATGCTGTGTGAGGAGCTTCTAATTCCCCTCCATCCTACACGCAGACCAATTTATGAAATGTCAGGCTACTGGGAAAAATTAAGTCACAGCAATAACTCCAGTAAAGATAGGGAAAGAATGCTGCACTTCCTTCCTTCCTCGATGTACTTTTGTCTGTACAAGGGGCATTGATTTGCAAGGATACCATGACCGTATCAATGTGCCTCATTGTACATGTATTGTCCTTGGCAGCAGAGTTGGCTGAGTACCTCCTGAGTTCTTTATGGCACTGCTGCAGGAGGTTAAAAATGATTGGCCTCATTTAGTACGGGGGGAGCAGTGGCCGAGAAGGGTTAAGTGACTTGTTTCAAGGCCACATGGCAGTCACTAGCCATGGGGAGCTGAACACACCTCTGAGTCCCACAGTGGGGCTCTCACCTCAAGGCCAGCCTCCTTCCTTGGCATGTCATTTGAAGTCTTAGAACACGCTCGTCTTGAATAGCCCAGTCTCAACAGTTGAGCTTATCACCTTGTGGCCACTGGGCGGTTAGGAAAAACAAACTCAAGCTCGCAAAGTGACAAAGTTGCTACAGCATGAGCGAACAGCCAGCTGAGAGAGAAGTGAGAGTCACGACACGCTCCCAAGCATTGACACACAAAAATCAGGCGATTCTGATTATGGATTCAGTGTTTCCTGAATGTGTTCTGCTTTTCGGTGACTACTAGTCTATTGTCAGAGAAAAGGGAGCAAGGGAAAATACCATTGCCAGTGACAGAGGAACTCCGTGTATATCCGGCATTGTAAATATTTTGGACATACTTTTTGCGAGGGTGCTATTCTGTAATTACAGTATTGGTAGCTGACAGTGGGCAAACTTCATTCAACTTGGATTTGGTTTTACTCGATCAGCTCGACTGGAATGGGAGTGCCCTTGCTCGCCCACAAAACTTCCTTAGCCTCCCAAAGCCCGCCCTCCCTCCCCCCCCCTTTGCCATTCTTTCTACCCGTCAGGTTCTGGGGAGTTTAGTGCTTTCTCATACCGCCAGGAAGCAGCTGCTCCTGGGATGAGTGCTGCTGCCTCAAAGCCTGTTACATGGCTCCGAGGTGCCTCACCACAGACGTTTGGTGCCGTTCGTGTAATTAAGACCTGCGCTGTGGCATCCAATGGGGATGATGCTTTTCATCCATCCCCCGGTGAAATGGATTACTGTCACCTGTTTGTTTCTAGCCACGTTGCAGTGGTTTGTGGGAAGTTTCCACAACAGTTGCAGCTTGCCTTTCACGCTATACATATCAGGACTCCAGTTTATCCTAAGCTCGCCAGTGGTAGTTCACTCTCCTGTCTGTATCCTGGCGCTGAAATCCTTCAGGTCCCGTCTTCTGCAGATGTCACCCAAGCAGTTAAACAGGCCTGCTCATTTGCTGTGTTTTGGGACCGCACACCCCATCTGAAGTAGCTGAGGCTTTGAGCAATCCAAGATTAGAGCTAGGACCTCGCAGCGCCTCGGGAAATGGCTGAGGTGCCAGCGCAGAGTAGCGCTGTGATGTGCTCTCGCCGAACTGTTACCACCTACTAAAAGGGCCGCGACATACTTGCCCAGCTGAAAACTTCTGTGCGACTGTCACAGCCAGGCTCAGATTGAGTGTGACTCTCCTGGGTGAAAAGGCTATTCCAAAATTAATTTAAAATAGGCCTCTCTGAGTTATTATAAGGAGCTTTTAATGAGCAACAAACATTCACAATTCTTTCGCATGTGTTTAGCTTGGCACTGTGTGGAGGCTTTTGTTTCCAAGGCAAAGGTGGCTCTGGAACCTTCTTAGAGGCACGTTTCCATGTAGCGAAGTATTGCTCAGCCGCCATGCTGTGGGTGTGCCTGCTATTGCTGGGATAAACGCTCCGGGCAATAATCCCACCGGGTTGTCTCCAGCAGCACAGCTGAGAGGATGGATGCTGCAGGCTTTCAATACTCTCCAATTGTTCCAAATGCTTCCAAATCCTTGCTTGCTTTGTGTCCAAATACATTGTGATCCGGGGCGGTTGCTAGGTAACTCTTACGGGGTGGGCCTGAAATGATTGGCACCTGAAGTTGAGCACATTCCTGTCACCCTCAGTGAAGGTGTGCCGGGATGTCTCCCAGTCCGACAGGCCCGCGAGTTTAATAGGTAATTGTCAGGATCCGGTATCTCCTCTGCAGCCGCGTTGGTTTACATAGACCCACACAGCAGGGAGAGGGTGCCAAATCTGTTAGCCCAGCACAGTCAAACAAAACACCCCCCAGCAGCAGACTTCGTCCCTTTCCTGAAGGATGGAGTTGTAACCCGCAAAACTGTTACACCAGACTGCTTCGTGCTACCGCTTCTGTCCCCGCCCACAGCGCACCTTCTGCCTGGCTGCTCTGGCTACCCCCAACGCCTGCCCCTGGCCCAGGGCCTCCCGCAGCTAATTGTCTGCTGCTTTGGTTGAGAGCCAGCTGACCTGCAGAGCTCACTCTTGTCCCCTGGTCTCAGCCGCTGGGGCGTATCTTAACTAGGCACAAGTGGGACTGTAAAGCACCAACCCACTCTGGTAAAGTTCCTACCCTGCGGCGCTTACCCCATTAACAGCACCGCAGGGTACGGTACAGTGCAAACCCAGGCTGACGTGGCCGATCAGACTAAACCATTGGCTGCTGGGGAAACGTTCGGCCCCTTCTCCTTTCGTGCATCACTCCACCAGAAGCAAATTACCCTGGCAGTTCTAATCACATCGCCGATTGTTTGTAGCCAGTATGAATGTATTCAAGGCTGCGTGGAATATTGTTGTTATCTGGGAATAGAATTATTCTTATTTCATTTCTGTTTTCAAAAGGTGGAATTCAATAAAATGGAGAGGGAGAAAAATGCAAAGGACTTTTGTCAAGTGCCCATTTGTTAAAGATTCAATTGTATTCCATTTCTCATGTAAATTAGGAAGAATTAACATTCTGGGGAACCAATTTTAACCGAATTTCAGGAACAGTGGAATAAATTGAAAGGGTATTCACATTACTAAAGCAGCCTATCTGTGAATCTAAATGGGCTTCCCACTTACCCAGAATGCTCTTCCGAGTTGGATTCTTATTGGCAATTAAACTTTAGTGGCATGTAGGCTCGGACGTTTCCAACTCATTTACTGTTCTGATTCTTTGGTCTAAGGGAGCTAGGCAGGCACGTTCATTCCTCCTTTATGGCCTCCCTCTAGAGGTGCAGAAGGAGCGATGCTAGTGTGGCAGGGCAGGTTTCTTCTTTGAGAAGATTAAACAGCATAAGGAGGTCAGGGAGGGAAAAAGAGAACAAGGCAGCTACATTCGAGAAATGCAAAACTGGATCAAGAATGCCAGGGGCAAGCAGAAGGAGGGATTAGCGCCAGCGTAAAGGAGATCAAGTGAGGAGGGGACGAAGGCCGCTTTACTGGACCATATAGCCCCTTTCACACACAGGTGTATTGCAACAATAGCAGAGTTCCCCCTTGTCTCGGCAGGAATTATATTGCAGTGAGAGAGCAATCAAAGAGGGAAGCAAGTTCACTTTCTAATATTCAGGCAATTGTTATGTTGTGGGTTTCAGAGCCAGGCTCCCCCTCTAACCCCACAAGACTCCCCATTCTCTGATGGAATAGACAACTTCATTAAGGAAACAACCCTCCGTCTCCTCCCCACTGTGGACAATGTCTTCCGTTCTCTTGTACTGGAGTGTGGGTCCCCTCTTCCCTGTCCCTGGTGCTTAGGGCAGGCTTAGAGTAATGTGACACAGACAACGAGAAGTCCTGTGGCACCTTATAGACTAACAGATTTATTGGAGCATAAGCTTTCATGGGCAAAGACCCACTTCGTCAGATGCATGACTAAATCTGTTAGTCTATAAGGTGCCACAGGACTTCTTGTTGTTTATGCGGATTCAGACTAACACGACTACCCCTCTGATATGTGACACAGACAGTAGGACCCCAGTCCTGCATTCAGATCAGCAGAGGCAAAGGTGTCTGTCCACGCACGTGCATATTCAGGATCAGGGCCCATCCAGTTTGCCAGGTTTGTTATTCCAGAGTCTTTAAATGAAGCTAGTCTATAGTGCTGTGCGGAATAAACGTACTTCCTTGGGTTCCATGTAAGTCAAATGCGATAACTCTTGAATCAGGATGGATGGAGGAACACAGTCATTTAGCAGCCTTCCTAGGGCTTTGACACAAGATATGGCAACTGTAACGTTTTTGTAGTCTCCTTGTTAGGCCTGTTACTCTGAGGGACCCCTAAATCACTTGCAGCGAGTAACTTGGTACATCACTGCTGGCGTGTGGAAACGTGTGTGCGTGTGCATAAGCTCGTAAGTCAGCATACAGGAGTTTCTCATGTGCAACTGATCAAGTGAGTATGTGTAGTTAGACCAGAATTGTCAAAATTGACCTCTGGGCCCCTGGATTGAATGGAAAGATTAAAAAGGGAGCATGTGAAACCTAACATGCAGTTCTTATGCTGAGCTCCCTGTGATTGCTTGTTTGGCCAGTTGTTTTTGGATTTGCCTTTCAGAGCCAGGGCGGATTAGCACAGAGGAAAACTGTTACCAGGCGCCATCCTAGACATTAGAAGTGACTTTTTTTGTGTGGTGCTGGTGGAGGGGATATTGCCCTAATAATACAGACTTCCTCAGCAAATGCTGGAGCCGACCCAGGCAGATAGGCACTGCGGTTTTTAGAACTCCTTAAATGAGAGGCCTGCTTATTTCAAGCATCCTGCCTGCTAGAGAGGAATGGCTTTTATAAAAATAATGAAGTATGTATCCGTCTGCTGACATTCATTTAAAATCAGCTGGGCTGCATGGATTTCCTAGATTTGAATTCGGATATCAGGCCCACTGGTAGCCCTGTGAGAAGCTGACAAAGTGACCAGCTTAAAAAAAAAGGCCCAACCACAAAAAGAACCGTGTGGCTTTTTTCTTTAGTTTTAATACCACATTGCTGGATTTTCCACTATTTTAAATGAAAAATATATGCAGTTAGCTCTGCGTTGACAATGTCCTTGAGGATTTGACAGTGAGATTTTCCAGCAGTTGCTCTTCGTTAGAATCCTGGTGGTGTTTAATAAGGCAGCCGAACTGCTGGCACCTTCGGTTCCTGTTTGTTCTCCGAGGGCTCAGGGGCTGCTGCAGTAAGCACATCGACCAGAGCTGATCATTACAAGGGCGTACGCCACCATGAATAAAAATGTCACACGTTTTCCCATCTCACAGCGGTACAAAATGTCAGTCCTGTCAAACAGACATTGCAGGTAGCTGTGAGCAGTCAGTACAAATTGGGAAGCCGAACATTCCCCCAGCTTTCTGATATTCTTCATTTGAAGCAGAAGAAAAACAGTTGTTAACCTATTAGCTGTGATTTTAAACTCTGCTGAGACAGTGGATGGATAGACTTTCACACATGGGAATAAATATATTCCGGGGGTCTGGGAATTTTGAAACCCTGCTTTCCATCCACTTGTATTGGAAGGCAGCTAAAAGAACACCGCTGTCCATAGACACTTGTCTTATTTTGGAAGAGGCACATGGAAATTTGTGAAAAATGTTCATCACGCTCATACTTCAAACCCTCGCTCCACTTGTTTTACCTGAGCGCATGGCTTTAAAAAGCTCCTTACTGCTTTAGTTAATGACCCAGAATAGGAGCAGTTTGGTTAGCTAAGACTGTTCTCCCCCAGACCATCTTCCCTGTCACTTGCCCCTGTATTGGCTTCCTCATATCTTCCATGCTAATTGAAGTAAGTGAAAGTTCGGTTAGGTTTGAAGTTGGAAGGAGGATGTTTAATTTGTGACCGATCAGTCTCTCTGTCTGACTTGCCCTGATTCTAGGGTTACTCCCCTGTGCTCACATAGGTATCAACGCAGCATTGGAGCCTGTGATACCATAAGTGTAGGATTCAGATTTCACTATGAGATCCAGAAGAAGCTGGACTGAGTCTGAGTGCCGAGGGGCACAGAGCCCTTATTATAACACCAACAACTACTGTAATAAGAGAGGGGACACGGCAAACTGCTGTCAAAATCGATTTCTTCGAGTGAAGTGTTTGCTTTGTGCCGAAGTCCCTCTGTAATAGTGGATTCTCCTTTGTTTCACTGAGCTGTTTCTCCATGACTGATGCACGCACATCCGCTAGTGGATTATTGCAACCGTAATATCGGAAAGGTATTAACAGCTCTAGCGTGTTGCATGAGAGAGGCTTGGAGAACGGGACCTGTGCCAGACCTCCTCAGAAACAAAACGGCCAGAAACTGGATGGCCATACCAAGGATGCACTTTCTGGTCTGAAGGTTTAGCTGCCTGGAATGTGACGCGTTTATCCTGGTGTCACGCCTCTTTGCACGGGAACAAAACTAAAATCCATGGGGGGATAATTTGTGCATATTGTAGGGTGTTTTGTGATAATGAAAGCCTGGGGTTCTGTGGGCACCTGTCACCCCTGCACCGGGGCTCGCACGCAGAACTGCATCCTTCTCTGGTGTCTTAGAAAAGCTATCGTTTGGCCATGCAGTGGGAAGAGACGTTTCTAGTGTGCTGCTAGCTGCAGTCAAAACTACATGTTAAAAAAATGAACTACGGTAACCAAATGGCCAGAGACCCAAGTCACCTCTGCATCCTCTCCTCTGGTTTCTTTTGCTGCCTTTTTTTTACACAGCATGTGAACTTTCCCATCACTGGAGCTGGTTGCATGGGAAGTAATCAGACATCTTGACAAGCCTTCAAACCACAAATGCCACTACAAATTAACCACTACCACTACAAAATACTCCTCCTGTCAACAGTGTATAAGAATATGTGCTACTTTAGGGGCATGCACTGAAAATGTCTGCTCAACACAGCTCACACATGAAAAACTATGCATGTGTAATTCTGTGAAACGTAACAAACTGCTCTCTTCTCTGGATCATTAAAACAGTATTTCATACGCTTCCTGCTGAACTCTAATGAAAGTGGTGTGCCTACTGTTTAAAATAGAATTGTGTTTTAAATACTGAATTGATTTTAAATCCAAATGCTCCATAGAAATAGTCTAAGCAATGCTCTTTGGATTTTCTGTCCCTGAATTCCGGCTCCCTCTCTCAGCCTAAAAGGGGTATGTTTAATACTAAAACATGGAAATGTAAAAGAAACATCCAGCTATTCTGTGATGATTGGAAGAACATGGGATTTATGGGTGTAGCTCAGGGGTGGGCAATAATTTTTGACTGGGGACCACTTCAGAAATTTTTGAAGTGGCCCTGGGCTGCCCCAGAAGGGATGGAACCAGGACCCATCCGTGGTTCCCCGCCTACAGACCCTGATTGGTCTGTGGGTGGGGAAGCATATAAAGTTTTTGGCCCGCTCCCTACCCCCAGAGAACCTGAACAGCTGACTGTTCCTTCTAGGCGCCCGCACCCCTGGCATTGGGAGGAAACCTCATGCGCTTTCTCCCCCCTTACCTCCCCAGGTCAATCGGTGCCTGAAGGGGGGGGCAGCACACAAAGTCTGCCCCTGCCCTGCAAGGGAACGCCGTGCTTAGTCACCCGCTGGCTGAGCAGCAGCTGGTGATTCACTCTAAGTGCTGAGCCCCTTGCAGGGTGGGAGGAGACTTCGTGCACTTCCCCTGCCTCCAAACCCTAATTGGCCTGGGGATAGGGGAGCGCAAAGTCTCTCGCTCCCTGCCCTCCAACATGTGGCACTTAGAGTCAACCGCCAGGGTTGACTCTAAGCACTGCATACTCCCCTGTCCCTAGGCTCTGATTGGCCTGGGGGTGGGGGGAGTGGTAGGACCTCTGTGGGCCGAATCGTCCCGCGGAGGCCCTTTTGCCCACCCAGATGTAGCTTCTGTGCTTTGCCATTGATTTCCCCTGGGAACAGGCTTGTGACCCGCTCATCCTAGAGAAACCACCGAGACGGGATACTTTGGCTTCTGCTGTTTCTGCGTTGTGGGGAAGATCGTTCATAAAAACAAGCTTCAAAAAATCCCGTTCTCTTGAGGGGGGGAAATATCCCTCGTACGTATCTCAGTGAATGGGCTTGCAACACACTCATGATGGCTGGGGCCCTGCTGATGTTGATTGAGGCCCGTCATTCGGGAATAGGGAATATTCCCAAGCGCTTTATTGGTCACTATCACTGTGGAAGTACATCAGGACGTACCTGAGTCGGTTTCAGGCCAGGCACCCTTGCAGGCCCACAAAGTGTTGATCCTTTGTATTAAATGAAGGAGCAAGAGGTTTGTAGAAATGTTCACTTCCCTCCTATCCTCCTCCAGTTTTACATAGTGGGAGCTGCCTGGCTAGAAACCAAGGGAATTTTCTCAGTCCCTCTCATTAAGCTAATGAGAGAGTTTAATTGAGAGTCTTTCTCCTCCTCCTCATAGGTTCATAGCACATCTTTAGGACAAGCTAGGTGAAAGGGGAGGTGTCACCTTTTTTGGTATCTCTTTAGTTACTTGTGCTACCCTTCCTCTCCTCTGATGGGACTGAAGGAAGGAGATCTCTGTTTAAAACACAGATTCCTGTTCCTAACTTATGAATTAAAAATATTTATAGTCATGTCATCTTGATTTGTGAGCACTGCATACACAAGTATGTATGAAACTGTGCACGTGCTACTGAGGGTAAAGCAGCTGCCTCATAGATTCCACTACTTTCCCTACTTTTTGGCTTCAGTACATTTTTCAGTGTGATTATTGACTCCATTTTTATTGTGTTTAGTTAGAGTTCCAGAATCAACAGATTCAACCCCTTTGAAAGAGAGTAAGTGTTGATAAATTGAGAACAGTCTCTCTTGCCCCTATGTCGGTCTTTAAAATACATTAACATTTTTCAAAGCCATCCTGTGTTTTTTGAGAGAGACATGGTTTTCATTTAGAAAAACTCTGCAGTGGAGTCCTTTAAACATACCCCCACCACCTCTAGAAAGAGAACTTCTGTGATTATGATCAAATACTTCTTACTGCGTGTGTCAGTAAGCAGAATTATTTTGTTAACAGTTACACCCTGCCTTTGTCTATAGCTTTTTCTAGCCACACTTGTTGCTGCAAATGAAATAACACCTCTAATCTACTGATAAAGGCTCTGATTTCAGTATTGTTTTTGAAGAATAACTGCTGTATCTCAACAAATATTCCCAGCTATAGTTTGAGATAATATTCTGTGCACCAGCTGTTACTTCACACATTGAAAATGATCTTTTATTAAAAAAAAAAAAAAAAGTTTTCCTTGGTGTGAGAAAATAAATAGCTATATTGTGAAAATTCCATGGATTTAATATAAACTATTTTATTATCTGTTTGGTCATATCATTTTTAAATTTGTGCACTTTGCATTGTAAAAATTTCTAAGCATTATTCCCAAGCAACTTATGGTTTAAAATGACTTGTCCAATAATTAGTAAATCAACGCCCATGATGCATCTTAGATTTCATTTTCTGTGAAGATGCTTACCGTCTTGTCCCTTCCAAAAGGTTTGGAAAAACAGACTTCAGAAAACATCCAAAATAAGAATGTGTTGGTAAATAGATATGAGTAAGAATGTCCTAATTTAGACTTTTTCCCTTCAGAGAAAAGGCTGTACAGTAAATGCATTCCAGAATATGCCTCGCATGGTAATTTAGCTGCTTTTAGCAATGCAGCCATGCACTGTGTTGTACCCATTCATCCATGCAGCACAGGTAATTAAGTTGATATTCCAACACTAGTTCCCCTACTAACCTTTTAGAAACAATGTGTTTTGCTGCATCAACAAATTAACTCCAATCAGATGCTATTCTAGTAAATATGATCTTCATATACTATGAATTTACTTACTTATCCCATCCTGGTGACACATACTAACATCAACATTGAAAATGAAGCTCTGGCAAAGGGCAAATTACAGTTATCTTCTGGTAGACCTCGGTGTCAGTTATTTTCTAGGGCATTTACCCTGGGTTTTGTGTGTGTGTGTGTGTGTGTGTGTTGTGCTTTGCATCATTGATTTATCCATCATAGTTGCTCATAGAAGGTGCTTGATCCTGCTGTGAGGGCAAGAGACTGGACTCAATGCCCTCTCGAGGTCCCTTCTGTTCTAGTGTTCTAGGATTCATCGCTGTGCAAGTCTAGGGAACCTTGCTGCTGTAGATATGTGCTCTTGCCTTTTTATCGGAACACTGACCAGAGTAAAGGTCCAGAGATTAAAAGCCTTTTAACACAAAGCTTATTTGAGCTCAGGGTTGGGGTGTGCGAGAGGAACAGCTGTAGCATGCCACAGCGATCTGGTGTTCCGGCACCACTTAAGTGAAGATGATGAATTCAGGATCAGGCTGTTTGGGCCTAGCTTTGAATTGCCATTACTTGGGTTACATTTCGGGACGTTACGATTTATTTGTTAAAAACTGATTCCTCCATAGGAAAAAACCAAAAGCTTCTAAAGCTGACTTGATGTCTTCTTAAAGTGGCTTTATGTTTTAACGGTACGTAGAATAGGCTGCCCAGGAAAGCCTCATCAGTGGGGCCATTTTAAACTAGATGAGATAAATCACTAGAAGTAGTATTGTACGGTGCAGTGGTGTATCTGCAAAAGGATGGACTAATGGGCCAGTCTCTAATATCTACGTGCGCATAGAAGTAAGCTTCGTCACTCAGCCCTAGAAAAGCTCTCATCATAAGAGCTGGATGGCTATGAGGGTAAGCATGTGGTTAAAATGAAACTTCATAAATGAGATCTGGTTAGAAAATGGGTACTTTCCAACATGGGGCTCTGAGTGGAACAGTCATTTGTTGGTGGATCAAAAGTAAGTGGTACTTGAATTCAATCCAATCAATGAGCTTCTTTCTCCTACCAAAGTGCTCACAGAACTCCCAGCTCTCTGCTAGCACCCAGTTCATGTGGTTCACTCCACCGCTGCTTGCAAGTCTCTCTACCACCCTGCCCCCTCAGTCGTTAGATCCAGACTTTGGGGTTCAGAGACACTCAGGACAAAGGGAGAATTCACAGACCTGGTCTTAAGCCACCCTTGCAGGAGCTGTGGGAACTTTGTCCTTCTTGGAGCAGCTAGTGCAGGAACCCACAAGGGGAGAGGCAATTCTCGATTTAGTCCTGAGTGGAGCGCAGGATCAGGTCCAGGAAATAACCGTTACAGGACCGCTTGGGAATAGTGACCATAATATAATAACATTCAACATTCCTGTGGTGGGAAGAACACCTCAGCAGACCAGCACCCTGGCATTTAATTTCAAAAGAATTACACAAAAATGAGGAGGTTAGTTAAACAGAAATTAAAAGGCACAGTGACTAGAGCCAAATCCTGCAAGCTGCATGGAAACTTTTAAAGACACCATAATAGAGGCCCAACTTAAATGTATACCCCAAATTAAAAAACATAGCAAGAGACCTAAAAGAGTCACGTGGCTTAACCACCATGTAAAAGAAGCAGTGAGGACAAAAGGCATCTTTTAAGAAGTGGAAGTCAATCCTAGTGAGATAAATAGAAAGGAACATAAACACTGTCAAATCAAGTGTAAAAATGTAATAAGAAAAGCAAAAAAGATTTTGAGAACAGCTAGCCAAAAACTCAAAAGAAATAACAAAATGTTTTTAAGTACATTAGAAGCAGGAAGCCTGCTAAAAAACCTGTGGGTCCCCTAGGCGATCGAACTATAAAAGGCGCAATCAAGGACGATAAAGCCATTGCGGAGAAACTAAATGATTTCTTTGCTTCAGTCTTCACGGCTGAGGATGTTGGGAGATTCCCAAATCTGCACCGTCCTTTGTGGGTAATGAATCTGAGGAACTGTCCCGGATTGAAGTGTCATTAGAGGAGGTTTTGGAACAAATAGAAAAACTTAATGTTAACAAATCTCCGGGACCGGATGGCATTCATCCAAGGGTTCTAAAAGAACTCAAATGGGAAATTGCTGAACTATTATCTGTGGTTTGTAACCTATCCCTTAAATCGGCTTCCGTACCAAATGACTGGAAGGTAGCCAACGTGACACCAATATTTAAAAAGGGCTCTAGAGGCGACCGGGCAATTACAGACCGGTAAGTCTAACTTCAGTACCGGGCAAATTAGTCGAAACAATAGTAAAGAATAAAATTGTGAAGCATGTAGAAGAACATAATTTGTTGGACAAAAGTCAACATGGGTTCTGTAAAGGAAATCCTGTCTTACTAATCTATTAGAGTTCTTTGAAGGGTTAACAAACATGCGGACAAGGGGATCCAGTAGATATAGTATACTTAGATTTTCAGAAAGCCTTTGACAAGGTCCCTCACCAAAGGCTCTTATGTAAATTACATGGCCATGGGATAAGAGGAAGGTCCTTTCTTGGATTGAGAACTGGTTAAAAGACAGGAAACAAAGGGTAGGAATAAATGGTAAATTTTCAGAATGGAGAGGGGTAACTAGTGGTGTCCCCAAGGGTCAGTCCTAGGACCAATCCTGTTCAACTTATTCATAAATGATCTGGAGAAAGGGGTAAGCAGTGAGGTGGTAAAGTTTGCGGATGATACCAAACTGTTTAGGATAGTCAAGACAGAAGCAGACTGTAAGGGACTCCAGGAAGATCTCACCAAACTGAGTGATTGGGCAACAAAATGGCAAATGAAATTTAATGTGGATAAGTGTAAAGTAATGCACATCGGGAAAAATAACCCCAACTATACGTACAGTATGATGGGGGCTAATTTGGCTACGACAAATCAGGAAAGAGATCTTGGAGTTATCGTGGACAGTTCTCTGAAAACTTCCACACAGTGTGCAGCGGCGGTCAAAAGGCAAATAGGATGCTAGGTATTATTAAGAAAGGGATAGAAAATAAGACCGGAATATCTTACTGCCCCTGTATAAAACTATAGTACGCCCACATCTTGAATACTGTGTACAGATGTGGTCTCCTCACCTCAAAAAGATATTTTGGCCTTGGAAAGGGTTCAGAAAGGGCAACTAAAATGATTAGGGGTTTGGAACGGGTCCCATATGAGGAGAGGTTAAGCGACTGGGACTTTTCAGTTTAGAAAAGAGGAGACTGAGGGGATATGATAGAGGTGTATAAAATCATGAGTGGTGTGGAGAGGGCCGATAAAGAAAAGTTATTTATTAGTTCCTAAATAGAAGAACTAGAGGACACCAAATGAAATTAATGGGTAGCAGGTTTAAAACTAATAAAGAAAGTTCTTCTTCACACAGCGTGTAGTCAGCATGTGGAACTCCTTGCCAGAGGAGGCTGTGAAGGCTAGGACTATAACAGAGTTTAAAGAGAAGCTAGATAATTTCATGGAGGTTAGGTCCATAAAGGCTATTAGCCAGGGGATAAAATGGTGTCCTTGGCCTCTGTTTGACAGAGGCTGGAGAGGATGGCAGGAGACAAAGCGCTTGATCATTGTCTTCGGTCCACCCCCTCTGGGGCACCTGGTGCTGGCCACTGTCGGCAGACAGGATACTGGGCTAGATGGACCTTTGGTCTGACCCGGTACGGCCGTTCTTATGTTCTTATGTCACTACCTACACTGCAGTGGGTGTTAGCCTGTTTTGTGGCTTCGTTATTCCTGGAATAAATACCCCTGGAAATAGAATTGCCACATATTGTTCTGCCTGTTCAGGAAACTCCATGTTTAAGGGAATGCATTGGTATATCCTAAAGGGTATTTTCCTTAGAAGAGTACTTCTGTGCTCCCTCCCCCAGTGTTCCAGCATACCATGTACTTTGTATACTGGCTTGCACATAAGCAGGTCTCTAATTTCAGTTATATATCAGTGTCCCGTAGACAAGCCAAATATGTGCTTTCCGAGTCTGTGCTTTAAACATCACGCATGCATGCCAAGCTACTTTTCTCGTTTGCCGTCAGCTTGATGCTTTTCTCCTTGCCCTCCTCTGCCACGCCTCTCTTCCTCCCCCTGTGGCCTCTGAATTTCAGCCTGCATCTCTTGGCTTATACAGCAGTATATATGGTAATTCTCGTGTTCACTTGCATGGATTTCATGCTTATCTCATGGAACAAAACTGATACTTGCACACAATGTGCATTGGCTTGTCTCAAATCAAGCCTTGTTCTAGCCTTAGGCAATTTGGAGCACTCTCAGAATACCTTCTGTGGCTAGGGAAAAAGCAAAGCTTCCTCCCCTCCCCCAGGGCCGTGCATCTCAGCTCCCATCTTGACCAAAGAGTAGCTGGTTGAGATTTCCTATGGCATTAAGCCACACTGCTGCTCATAGGGACATAAGAATTCTCATATTATGTTAGATCGGGGCCATCTTTACCAGTATCCTGCCATTAATATAGGCCAGTACTGGCTGCTTCAGACCAAGTACAAGAAAGCTTATGGTAGGCCTGGAGAATAACACTCGGGGAAAGTTTCATCCAAAGCTCCAAACAATAGTGAGAGGTTAACTCATCTGCCATTCCCTGCTCTGTTAATAGCGTATCACTTCATTCTGTGCTGTCTGTAATCCAGGCTGTCTCTAGCTGTCAGTGAGCCTCTGCCTTGACTGGTGATACCAACTCGAGAGGTGGGAGCGACAGTAAAGTCCTTGCAACCCATTTGGTGTGTTTCCTTTCATTGGTGAAACTGGCTACTAGAGGGTCCCCTGGAATGAGGATGTGTCCCCACTGGGGAGCTGGGCTGTGGCCACCAAATGCATTTCCCCATGCCAGTGAACAGCCATCTAATGGGAACGCTGTGATTAACCTATCCTGGGTTGGCCTCCAGCAGTGATGTAAGATCACTATCCAGTATGGCCCTAATCTAGCAAAACGTTTACACATGTGCATAATCTTAGCTCCTCTTCCCTTGTCTGCTGAAAGAATGCAACGAGTGGAACAAAATAGCACAGAAAAGTAGCAGGGTGAATGAACAGAGAGCAAGGGGAAGACCGTGTAAATAAGTGTTGCCAGGTCTTGTGATTTTTAGCATGATTCTTGCAATATTTGTGGGGGGGTTTCTTAGACTCCAGCTCCTGAAATCATATGATTTAGGTCAGAAGCTCACTTTTATTTTTATAAAAGTAAGATTTTAGCCCTCCTAGATGCTGAGAAGAGCTTGAAAATATGACCCAAGTTCCCCCTCAAGGTCCAGAGACCAGAGTGACAAATAAAAAAAACCCCAATGTTTACTTTTTGTATCTTGTAATTTTTAAGCCATTTGCATGAGTGTTGAGCTCTGACTGTTGAACGGGGCTGGCAATGCTGAAATAATGCTAAGTGATACATGACAGATGGAAGAGTTAATTTTTTTGTGAATCGGCAAGAAGAAGAAAAAATGAAATCATTTGTTATCCCCAACTTCTTCAGTTACCGCTGCAGGGGAATATCTTGGGTGCTGTCATTCCTCGGTGTGCCTCCTTTCAGTGCCTTTTCTGCTGCATCTCTGATTTGTATGTGGAGATTTTGCAGCATCCGTTAATAATTCCTGGAGGGAAAAATGGGGGGGTGCAGAAACGGTGCGTCCTCCAGCATGATTGGAGGGATGGCTTTCAGGCCTCTATAAAAGGAATTAAACCTGCTTTTATTGCCATTGCCTTTCTTTGTTAGCAAGTGACAATATGAACAGGTAATATAATGAATCCCCTGTCACACATTCTTTCCAACAAAATCACCAAGTGAGTAATAAAGGTGGGCAAGTAATGTTCAGTTGTATGTGTCTTTGCAATGGCTATGATCAATGTATTGATCATCTCAGTAGGAGGTAATCCTGGGATGCTGTGTGGTCGGTCTCTCTCCGAAGGTGTTGCCTGTTTTCGGAAGATTTAACAATATAACTGTTGTTCTGGCTCCTCGGCTGATGCTATTGATGCTTGCAGTGTTTTCTCCAAAACTTCCCTGGATTTTGCTGGTGCAAAGCAATTCAGATCCTAACCCAAAGAGGCTTTCTGTAGTAAAGAAAGGCACATTGTGCAATGAACTCATTCTGAAGAAGTGGTAGCGTCGACTTGTATTGAAAATGTTTCCTAATATCATATTACTGGGGTTTTACTTTTGTTAGGTAAGAAATATTAAACCTGTTTTGTTTTAAATTCGAACAGCTGTGGGAAATAAAATCACTGACCAGCCTAACCTGCTCAGTCCATAACATCGGGGAATACACTACGGTTTCCTAAATCACTACTCCTCTGTGGCAGTTCTGTCATGCACTACTCTTTACGTTTTCTACACAACGAAAAGCAAAACAGATATATGGCAGGCACTCGGAAATGTAAACAGAGACACAATTGCAAGTGATATAAAAAAATGCTGTAGCAATCACACAGTGCTGCTGCTCTTCAGTGAGCCAGAGGTTTGCTAACTAAGGTAGTAAACGCTGTGCCTATGAATAGGAAAATAGATTGCAGAAGGTATGAAACTGCAGCAGCTTAATAAAAAATAAGTGTCCCAAGCTCCATGAAGAAAGTTAAATATAATATATATCAAGGCAGAACGTCGGCTCAGGCTGGACGGTGTAGGAAGAGGGGTTGGAGCATGGGGCTCATCCCAAGGAGACGTGGGGTAGAGGGGAGGGATGATCAGTGTTGGTTGGGGAAAGAAAGCTGCATGCACTTGGAGCCAGGTCACCTTACTGTGAGAATCTCTTGTTCCCATGGTGACTTTTGTTGGAGGCATTTCCAGGGATGGACTCTGACTTCTGCTCCCCTGCCCAGTCTTCTCACTTGTCAGCGTACGGAGAGTGAGTGCTGCCTGACACCTCGGAGCCACGAGTGCAGCCGTCTGGTCGACTGGGAAGGAAACAAGAAAGTAAAAACTCAGCAGCTGCAAAGAGTGTGTTTGACATATATTGACTAGGGGCAAGAGACCAGAACAGGAGCGTGTGGGTGACGGAAAGGGGCTGGATTGCAGAGCCGAGGCAGGGCAGCGTATGGGGAGAGGAGATGTCCATCTGCCGGCCAGAGCCAAGGGCACTCCAGCAGAAAGCTGAGAACTGCTGCTGAGTCAGTGATGGAAGCTATCCTGTGTGTGTCCTTTCTCCATACGGCTGCCAGAAGTCTCCGCTACAGTGTGTGTGGCACTTTTCAAGGGGTGACGCAACTGTTGCTCTTCTCCCTGGCAGACATGCATAGAAATTCCCATATTCACATCATGGCCAGCTTGCAGTCACTAGAATGACATTCCAGTCTAGTTTTTATCAAGTCCTCAGCACTAAAATGCACCTGGAATATGTAGGGTCTTTTTATTCGGCTTCCTTGCCCATGGTTCACTTGAGTCTCAGTTCTACAGAACAGCCGAGTACATATACAGTCTTGCTTGTATGAAGGTGGTGGTTGTGCTACGTAACCAGAGGCAGCAGAGTTGGGAGTATTTCCAGTAAATTGACAACAGCAAGGAATTGGCCACCACAAAACTGAAAGGACCAGAATAGTCCCCTTCAGTTAACAGGCTGACCTTTAGCTTCTGGAGACGTGTCTTCATTCCAAAGTGCTCATGGCTCTGAGGGATTCCAGACAGTCCTTATTGCCCGTCTCACTAAGCTAGCGCACAGGCTTCCCCTGGGGGCATGTTGGCTCCAAGTTAGGCCCAGGATGGGGTGCAGCAGGCTGCGCTTGCCGTTGCAATGACAGAAGTAAAGAGAGGAAGCTTGCACAGCGGCTGTCCGCTCTGTCCCGGCTTTCGACATTGCTCCTAGCCCCTCATGAACAGAGCACTTGAGCTGCTCAGCTTAAACAGGTGGAGAGTCCAGCTGATTTTAGCAGGTTTACTGAGTGCTCAGCGTGTTACTGGTTCAGGGTCTTTGTCACCCTGGGCCAATCTACACAGCAATTAATCACCCATGGCTGGCCTGGATCAGGTATTAAGGCTTATGGAGCTTGGGCTATTGGGCTGTGTTGATGCTTGGGCTGGAGCCCGAACTCTGGGGCCTTGTGAAGGCCTGAGCCAGTTACAGCCATGCCACCAGTCTCTTCTTCCAGTCAAGACATACCCTCAATTTTATGAGCGCTAAAATCGCTCGTGGACTCTGAGGGAAGCAAAGCGAAGTCTAGTGACCTCTTCCATTTTTCTCTCCTGAAATGTCATCCCTTGTATTCGAAATTCCCACCGATGCCGCACTTTGCTTGTCCTCGAATCACCGTCTTTGGACAGTTTACTCTAGAGAGCTTTGCGTGCTGAGCTTGATCTGATATAACTTGCATCTACCTAGGGAGCAGTCTGTGCCCTTACCAATGCAGAGCTCTTCTACTGCAGCTTTCTCTTTATCGGTCATGATAGCATTCCTGTGTTTGAAAGGCTGTGGGACTCGCTGAGGTGAGTGTGGAGCGGAGGTTAAAGCACGTGCTGCTGCCCATCTGGACTACTATTGATACAAACTCAAAGGTATTTTCATGTCGGCTGATTATATTTTCATGTACTGATTACTAAGTTTCCACTTTGATACAGCAGCAAAGAGTCCGCCCGCCTCGGCCGCCTCCTCCAAAGATACAGCGTTCATCTAGGCCCGTGAGTAGCTGGTAGTTTTGCCTCCCTGCCGCCACTTAACACTGCCTGAATTGCGCTCTCAGTAGCATTACTAAATCTTGGTAGTCTGGACTGTTGAACCTTGCCAAAAGCAACGTGAGAATTATGCTCCTAAACTGCCTCCTTCTCTGCTGTGGCGCGACCTTGGGACCTGCATTTTATTCTGCTTTTCTTTGACAAGTTCTGCAGCTGCAGGTCAATTCTGCAGGTAGCTGATGCCACTGTTGTTTTTCCTCTTGTGGTAATTGTTTAAACCAAAACTCCTTACAGCCTGACATAAGTTTTTAGCCAGTGAGCTTTTGAAGACTTGCACTAATCTCATAAATATGAAGGAAGCAAAAATCTGACACTGTTATTTGTTTTCCCCAGGTCTCGCTGTAAATGCATTGGGATTGATTGTTAAAATTTTCCTCCTAGAGTACATGAGTTGGATAGGTCTAAAGAAAAGGAAATCTGTGTCTGGGCAGTTCCACATTGTGCCCTGGATAGAAATGTGCATGATGCTCATTTTAAATACTAGCTGGAGATCATTTAATTATATACAGTATAAAAAATTTCAGGCACCAACATCTTGATAAGACCAAATGCGTGTTTTACAGAAAAACTACACAGAAATCAGTGCAGCACCTGTGTTAGGCAAGGAAATGTTGTCTAAGCAGTTTTCTATTTTAAACACTGATTTGTAGCCATACTGTTGCATGTTAACTATTCCAGATGCCTTTAAAAATGGAGACTCTGCTAGATCTGAGGCAGTGACTGTTATTTACCAAAGGAAATAAGTGGGTGTCAGTTCAAGCTGACAATTGTTTTTGCAAGAAACTAAGAGGGTACTTAATTCTATTTAGGTTTTCTGCCCAGAGAGCATAATTTCATCATAAGGCAAATGCTTTCTCTACTTGCTTCCTTATATAATTTTTTAAAAAACAACCTAGCAAGTTTTCAAATCTAGTCTTGCTAAAACTTGTTAAAGATGTTTAATCTCTGTGATGTGCAGGCAAGCAGGTTAACCAGTGCACATGGGTGTGGGCTCACTTTTAACCTTCAGTGCATGTTCCTAGTTCATACTTAAGCGGCATGATTTTTTCTTTGTGCCTGTGGGTGTTCAGCTTAAGAGTCATTGTTATGGATTTCTGCATTGTACACGTCCCTTCTACAGGTATAGAAGGCAGTGCTAACTTGGCTTATGCATCTCCTTGGTTGTAATTGGTATCGGAGACCCTACAAGATACACAGGAACACATTTTCCCCTTTTTCCTTCTAAAACCAGCACTTTACATTTCTCTTGTTCTGCTCTAAGCTGGTGTATTGTCATTGGGTTATGCAGGGACTTCTATGGACAAAACGCTACTGAACAATATTGCTTCCATTTGAATAGTGAATTATGTATAATTTCTCAAACGTAGAATGTTAGTCATCCTTGGCATGATGTGTTTGTGTCAACTGTCTTTTCTCCCAAAGTGATGGATAAAAAGTTGGGCAGTAAAACTAAAAGCTCCTGTTGCATTCAACAGCCTGTGCTAACAAATGCCACTGGAATGCTGGGTTCATCAGGATGAAAATCTAGATAGAATAGCTCTGGATGAATGTGTTTCTAGACCTTTTGTTCCAACAGCTATGCATAGCTACAGCAAGTATGACTTACACATCGTATTTGCATGGACTGAGAATACAGAGCTGCTGTAATGTGGCTTCGAGGAATAAGTGGCGGGGGGAAGAGATATCAAAATTAGTTTTTAAAGTTGATTAAATCCATAAATTACATGTTCATTGATACGGTTGTTCTGGTTTGAATACATAAAACACACTTTTTAGCCTGAAGCTAAAAGCTACAGCGTGCTTTTCCCTCTCTGTACTTAGATGTGTTGCAGAGGTGGGTATCAGGAAGTCACTTGTCCAGGGTGGGGACTCCAGTTACCCTGACTTCTGTGCCAAAGTCCCAGAACCACACAACACTCCCTCCTCTTGCCTTCTGCCAGGAGATACCTGTCCTCCGCAGGCCTCTGGGGGTCCGCAGAGTGGGTCTAAGTGGTTCACAAAAGGTAGCTGTTCCCTTAGAAGTGGGTTTCAACCTGTAGTTGGTTCACTGACCCTTGGGGTCCACAGGCTAAGATTTCCAAAGAGATCTGCACCTCTATTCCAAATTTTTAGGGGTCTGGAAATGAAAAGAGCTTGAAAACCACTTCTTTATGCAGATGCTAGTTAATGGCATTTACGGGGTAGGAATGTCTGTAGCATGCGTCACTGGAGTAGTTTCAAATAAAAGCACAGTAAGGAAATGTATAAGAAATAACCTTTTTCTGTTTCACTGTTTGGGAATGAATGCCACTCCCTGACAAAGGATCCATTGTTTATAGTGGATTGGAATGAAACTTTTTTCAATTAAAGAAAAGCACTTGAAATGTTGTGTAATAATGTGTAAGGTGAAGTGGGGAGTATTCTGTGCAAATGTAACCCTTTTACAGTAGGTGTTTACCCTTTCTTTCATGGACACACACTTGGACAGTCGGATTTTCTAAATGCTTATGCATTCAGTACACATTTAACCCAGCCTGCTTGGATAGATACAGCTTCAAATCCAGCAAGGAATTGGCTTGTTTCCTGACTTTCCCCTTCAGCCTCCCTAGCGCAGTGCTCTAAATCCTTCTTAGCGTTTTTCCCCAGACACTGCTGGGCCCGGTAACACTAGAGGAGCCATCCAAAGTCTCCCCCCCCCCCCCTCCCCCTTGAGTACCACCCAAAAGGTGAAAGTGTTCCCAGCGCGATGACAAGCCAGCTTTGCTCATCATCTTCCAGCTCAGGCTTAATTAAACAGCTTGCTTTCTTCCTTTCTCGCGTTCCCTCTCTCCTTCTCCCTCCCAGTACCCCTCTTGCTTGCCTCCCCTCTCTCTCTCTTTCTCTGTTTTATCATCCCTAATGAAGCAGTCTTCTCCATCGATCCTGCTGATTGCCAGCCCATTCTTTTTGTTTGTTGGCACTGAGCCATTCAGCTGCACTCTGACAGCTCAGCTCGTCTAATTAGCTCTGTTGTTCTTTTCCCCATGTTTCACCACGTTGCAAGTTCAGTGAAAGTTGCCACAAACTTAATCCTTCCATTCCTGCCAGAAATTCACCTTCTTAAGTTGTCTTTATTGTGGAAAGGAATGGTCTTGTGTGGGGACTGGTCTTAGAGACCTTCGCATCTGACCTTTCTCTAAACCCTTCCTCCACCCCCCACGAACAGCAGCGGTCCATCGCTGAACTTCGCCATCGTTCCTGCTGCATGCCGTTACTTTGAAACGAAAATACCAAAGGTAGTAATTTTGCTATTATCTTATGTGTGTTTGCGTGGAGCTTGCAAGCCCTACACACAGGATTCAGTGCTTCTTCCTGAGGTGCAACTTGGAGTTTTACATTCCTACAACCGCACTGGGCAGCGAGGAGAGACCATCACCTCTCACTGCAAACCAATTCACCAGTCATCCAAAGAGCATTTAGGTTGCAGACCTTTATCGGCCTCCTATATGCAGAACTGCAGCTGTTACGAAAGCACAAGCTTAGGGAAGGCAGAAATTTAGCTCTTGTTCCTTAACGTTATTTGAGGGCTTTGAAGATTCTTGCTGAAACCAATTTTAGGCTAAGTGAACAACGTAGAGATTTGTTATGAAAACAGTTGTTACCTATGGAAAAACTCCCTTGGAGAAGGTGATCTGTACCGCCTGGCCCTGACCCTACAAACACTTCGCTTGACACATGCAAGTGGTCACATTGACTCCAGCAATTCTGCTCATGCGAGAAAAGTTAGGCATGTGTAGAAACGGTTGCATGATTGGGGCCAGTGGTTTTCCATTCCCTAATTTAACATTTGTGTATTTCCTGTTCTGTGCTAACAAAAACAAAGCAATGTTTCTCAGCATCAGAAGACGATAGTTAGGCAACTCTTTCAGGGGCAGGGAACCATTTTTGGGTCGGGGGCCACTGATCCACAGAAAAACGACACACAAGTGAGAAGCAAGAAATAAAAAAAAACAAAATCCCTCACTGACATGGCCCCCAGCTCAGAAGGAGAACGACACTCCCCACGTTCCCCTGGCACACCAGGGCCTAGGGGGGCCCAGCCTAGTAGATTTTGTGTGCTCCATCCCCGCAGTGGGGCAGTGGAGGGGCTGGAGCACCAGCACAGGTTTCCTAATGCTGGGGATGTCTTGAGCCTCCGGGGCCAGATCCAGGCAAGCGGCCCCCCGGGCCTGAGGTTTCCCACCCCTGCTTTATGGCATTGTGGAAATTAGTAGTGATTTTCATGCTTTCACTCTTATTTTCACTCCTTCACGTCTTTCAGCGCTTTCTTCTCTACACAGAAGCGATTGCTATAGAAAGTCAGTCGGTTTATTACCAACAGGCAAACAAAAGGAGCGTGGTTTTGGAGCTGAACTCTGGTCTTCAGTACAATGTGCAACAAAATACAAGACTTCCCCATTTTCAGCTGAGCGATTAAGTCTTTCCGTGGTGCACCCAATTTGGGGACTCAGTCAGACGATCTCCTATTTGTTCATTCATTGCACAGACAAGTGAAATAAACTTTTAGTACTTGACTAATATCCATCAGTCAGTGTATTGACCTGACTTTCCAATTCCTCACATTTTCAGCATGATTCCAAACTGACAAAAGCATCTACAGAACATTTTTTAAAACATGCTTTAAAAAAAAAAAAAAAAAAGTTGAACCATTTTAACCCTTACCCCAGACAGCTAAACTTAGATATACATTTGCACAACTCCCTGTACTTTAAAGTCCTTTAATGAGATGGACTGCTAGTTCAGTTTAATATAGATTTAATTCTGATTTTAGTGTGGCACAGAAATTCATAAAATTGCAAGTGGGATTCTGAATGTCGAAGTTGGCAGTGGATCAATTTTTGCAGATTTGATGTGGATTGTGTCTGTTGTTTTGATGCTTGTCAGAGTATTTGATGAACTGTCTCCATTGTGTGTATATAATAGGTTCGTCCTCCAAGACCTCATGTTGTTAAGAGACCCAAGAGCAACATTGCCGTGGAAGGGCGAAGGACTTCAGTTTCCAGTCCAGAACAGTAAGTATTTTGTTGCTGCATTTCTCGACATCTGCTTGAGCATGTAAAGGGCCTGGCATTTGTTTATAATTAGCGCTGGTCAAAGATAGGAAACATTTTCACAAAAAAATTCTGAATTTCAAGGTAATTTTTATTACGAAACAGAATAGTTTTTCATTGTTTAAAAATTTGGGGCAACATTATAGATGAGAGAAACCTTTTTTTTTTTTTTAAGTGCCAAAATATCTAATTGATTTTTTTTTAATGAAAAAACGTCTTTCACAAAAAGCTTTTTAAAAAAAAAAAATACTGTTTTTTTTTTTTTTTAAACCCAAATTTTTAAAAACAATCTACAATTTTGACCAGTTCTGTTTATAACCTGCCATCGTCGACTGGCCTTGCCTCGGAACCAGGAAGAGTTTTATGAGGAGAAATTTAAGGCTGGTTCTATGATTGTTGAAGGCCAGTTGAGGTTCTACAGAGAGCCTTATAGGGAAGGCTTTATAGTGTACAATGTCTGTTGGGTAGTTAACATTTCATAATCTCTGTAGATTTGATTGAAAACTTCTCTAAATCACTTTTATAAATAAGTTTCATTCCTGTAACTGAAGGATATCACATACAAACAACCCACAGGCATTGCGTTCCAGCTTCTTTTGTTGTTCAAAACAATAATGCATCATCATCTGTTATCCCGAACAGAGAAGATTTTGCAGATTTGTCAACGAAAGCTACCAAACAAAGGACTTCATAGAAGATACAGATTTGTTGAGTCGTTTATTCAGTTGCAATAGCCTTTCCAACCTGTAGTTAAACTGTAGGCCACCAAGTATAAATCTGAAGAGAGAATATATATCCCTCTTTAGTAATGCAGCCTAAAGAACACTTACAGTACCCAACAGATGTATTTCATGTAGCATCAATTTCCACCTTCTTTTTTATTTAGCAAATTATTTAGAATGTAAATGTTTACACCACCTCCAATTGCAAAAGAAGCGATCACATGGCACTTCTGTTTGCTTACCAAAGTCGTCTGCTAGTTTGCTGCACTCGGGTGTCTCAATAAGTAGGTGGCCTTATTTCAGTTCAGAATTGGGAAGCCAAGTGCCAGGGGCCACTGATCTTAGACAGAAAACGGAGTTTTGAGCAGTACTGAGGACAAAGGGGCTTGGCACTCACCGGGTGAACATTCAGGCAGCAAGGTAAGAATAGTGGGCACGAAAGTAAATATAAGTTGCCCGAACCAGACTTACAAAAATAAATGTATATTTTTGCCCTTGGAATGTCCTTTAATTGAACTCTTGAAAAGTGGACTTACTTTCCGTTTCTAAAATAACCTTGATCTTAGCATTCCTTTCCAGCCACCGTCCCAGTAATCACCCATGTCCTGTCCAGGCCATGTTATTTGTTTGTTCTCTAATTTGAGGTGATTGAGTATCATGGCAGTATTCCAGGTTGTAGATAACTGGTAAATCTGAAACTATTTGAAAACTTAGAACCTGAAAATACTTAGCTTCTGTGAACTTATTTGTTTTCAATTCTGAAGAGAGAGAGAGTGTCACTTGTAGTTTATATTCAGCTGGAAATAGCTGGTCACTTTTAAACCAACGCACAATCATCCTATATTTTTTATAGTGGAATCTGATTGCCCTCTTGTGGAATAGATTGCAAGTCAGTCCAACGCAGGGGTTCGCATGGCATATGGTGCTTTGTGGAAGGCTCTACTTGCATAAAGATTATAGTTTTCATTTTTACATAAGGAAGGAAATATATTTTGTGAATCATTTCATTAACATGCTGATCCTTGAATTGTTGCATGACCAATAGACTGCAGGGATAGGATAAAGGAATTAGTGTAACCACCATGTATATTTTGTAAGAAGGATTACACATTTTTGGATTAAGCTGCCTGACTAGCTCCTAAACTTTATTTACCTTTCATGTTGAATAAAAATGATATAAGATCAGGAAATTTGGTTGAAAGAGCTCACCAGTATTTGACGTTTATACCGACCAGTTAAATACAAATACCATTTCCATTCCAAATGTTAATTTTTTGCAGCTAGTTTGGTAAAGATTCCAGGTTAGTTTGCTAGGGATTCCTGAAAATTCACCAACTGAAACAACAACTCACTAAACTGCTGTATTGTGGAAATGGCTGTGAATGCAAAGCGCGTTGATGATTCTTTGCTGCCATAAACTGACTTGTTATTTAGGCTCGTGCTCTGGCAAAAAAAATCACAATTTGGCATTTCACTGCAAGAGGGGTTTTTTACATTTTATATGACCATCAGGAGCTTGGAGGTGGGAAGGGAGTTACTTCTGGTGCCAGTGACATTTGGTGTGTGGTGCCAGTATTTTTCTGAATCTTTCTGATCTGTCCCAGCTTCAGTGTTTCTCCAAATCCAGATGTCATGTCACAATAGCAGTTGGACGTATTTTCCTTCTCTCCTGTCATCAACTTTAACTGGCAGGATAAACTTTAGCAAACATAGGGAGCCTCCAGCCAGACAGTTAATCCTACAGTATTATAATAGACTAGACACCTTGTAAAAATAATTCTAACAAAAACATGCTGGCACTGGGGAGATGAATGAGAAAAGAAAGAGGCGGCAGATGCCGCTTCAAGGTGCTGTGATAGAAGATGGAAATCTTCACCAGAGAGCATGATATGTGTGGCTCCCGAGCATCACCTCGGGCAAGATCTCAAGCCAGGATTAGTGGTGTGGTGGTGTCAGAAATATGCCGCATCTTCCGCTTAATAAGAAAACTAATATAAATGGCTCGTGCCTTTGAAGCGTGGTTGGGCAGGTGCCTTTGAACAGGAGGAGACTCATTAATCCTAACCGCCCTCCTCACTATTTACCCCAGAACAGCATTTTAAATAAATGAAAAACATTTAAAAGAATAGCTGACCCTCATTAAAAAGAGGACCTTACGGCCATTTCCTACAAGCCATTATCTTTTGCATTTCCCAGGAGGGGAAGAGTGCTCTTGTGTCTCTCTGAAAGGAAACCACAAAGACAGGATTTCTTTCTAAAAGCTACACTGGTTTTCTCTCTTGCTTGGTTTTGGCCCATCTCTAGGTATTGTCCTTCACGTTGCACTCAGGTGAAACTAGACTAATGCAGCCTTCTGCTATTATCATTCTAATGCACACAGAAGAGTTCCTTGCTGGTCAGATTTCTCTTGAGGCCAGTTGTAGGCAGAGTTGAACAGAAGATTTTTTTCTTATCCTTTATCTGTAATTTTCCTCTGCCTTTCCCAATGATACAGATTTGTCTTCTGTTTATCTCTTCAATGACCAGTCAGGCTGCCCTTCTTTTGCAAGGGTGAACCCTTGTTTCACCTGGCGGTGAAACCTAAGGGTTCGCAGGCACCAGCAGAAATTCTTTTTCCCCTCCTCAGGCAGATTCCATTTTGTTTTGAGTGTGTCCCCGTCAGCTCCATGAATGGGCTGAAGAGGAAATGAATTGCCTGTTAATGAAACCCACAGATGATACTGAATGGGTGGGAGGTGCAAACACCATTCAGGTCAGGGGAACAAAAACAACGGGACCAAGGCAGGCCAGAAATATGAATGGAATGGGACAAAATGAGATTTGGCTTTAAAACATGGGAGTCTTTTGTCCAGAGATCGTGCAAAGTCAGTGCGTGTGAGAAACCAGTAAGGCAATAATGCCTATGGAGACTCAGGGTGATACAGGACAGCTCATTAGATGTGAATTCGCATAGCGATGTGGCAGCAAAACGAGGCCGCTTCAATTTTGGTGTGTAGCAGGGGGCGGGGCCCTGGATCTTACTGTACAAATCCCAATAGCCCCCTTGTTTGTGGAAGTGACTGTACGGCTCATGGAACGTTTGTGTTCCACCCTGCAAGCCCCAGGGTTGGTTGGTCTCCCCTGTGGGCCCGGGAATGGAGAGTGCAGGGCCCTCTTCCAGGAGAATCATGGTGTGTCAGGCAGGTGCTCGTTAAGCAGGGAGGGTTCCGCTTCAGCCAGAGACGCCCGACCCCCACTCGCCCCAGAGTTGGGACACTGGGGACAAGTCGTCACAGCAGCAGCAGAGGCAGCGACAGCCACTGGAGCCCTGCTGAACCCGCTAGCTCCCGATTTCGGGAGCTGCTTTGTGGGCTGAGGAGACTGGTTGAATGGCAGGGGGAGGAGGGAGACAGAGGGCAAAGAGCAGGGGGCTGAGCAATGAGAGGGGCCCAACTGCCCCATGGGAGCTCAGGAACTTCACAGAATGTGCTGTGCAACTGGACAGACCTTCTCCTGCTGGGATTCACGCCTGTCCTTCGCAGGCAGAACAGAAACACTCTGGGGTGCTGCTAACCTCGCAGCGGGGGGTGGGTGGGGGAGTGCCAGGCATCTGCGGTAGAGGGGCTTGTGTAGAGGAGCGGCCCATCGCCAGCCCCAGAGGCCTTGTGGGGATAGCTCAGGTGCATTTCCAGAAGAGCTAGGGACGTTCAGGAGGAGAGACGACTGAGAGATGGTGGGTGGGAGCAGGCAAATAAATATGTTACCATAGAGCATGGACATTTCTCCCAGGAAGGAGGAGATACCGTGGGAGGCCAAGCTCTGGAGTTTGTTATGGTTGATGGAGAACTTTTTAAAAATAACAACTGAAGAAAAACCATCCAGTGTTTCTGCCAAAGCTATCACAGTGTCACCCTGTGAAACGACCTGGTGCCGGGGATGGCTCCCTGGCTGTTTCCCACCCCCTCCTGCCCTGTTCGTTGCTACACTCACTTGTTGTTTTCCATCTTTAAGTGAGGCTCTCAGCTTCTCAGATGGGACCCTGCAGTCCAGGAGCGTCACAGCGAGGCCCCAGGCTAGACGGAGGGAGATCTTTGGGTGTGACAGTGTTGTCAGCAATAGCTACGAATCATTCCGAGTCTCCTCAGAGTGAAAGCGTTGCTTCTACATTGTAGAATGTCCTCGTTCTTATTGCCAAGCAATAAATCGTTCCCGATGGCAGAACGACCCTTCCCCAGCAGCATCTTCCACACAGGGCCAAATGCTTCTCCCCTCGACCACAGTGTGCATCGTGCTGCCAACTGGAAGGTGAGAGTGGGAAGGTCTGACAGATGGAGGAGTAGGGATGTGAACGACTAGTCGCTCCCCCCAAAGGAGGAGCAGCACAGCTAGTAAGAGACAGTAGCTTGGTTTATGGGAAGAATGATTCAAATGCAGAAGGATTTACATTTCCTCCTGATGACACGCGTAGCAGTTGGGTTGCCACTCCGTTCGCCAGGAGCACAACACCGCCAGTGCTGATGTGTGCTTCCCGGCTCGTGGTGAGTGGTTCTGGTTTTATGTTTCCCATCCCGTCTCTTCCATATCCCTTAACCAATTATGCTTCCCTGAGAACTTCCCCATCAGACGGACCCTTCCTCTCACCCCAGCAGTCCTGCTGCGTGTGCTGCTGACTTTGCCTTTGAGCAGAGTTGTGGTCGGCAGGTTTCCAGCGTGTTTGGAAATGGAGATTCTGCAGTAATAATACTCTGTGTTTCCATGGGAAGGGCAGAGTGCGTTTGGGATGCAGTAATGAAACAAACGCAACCTGAACAAGGAAATCCCCTGTGTTTTCTTTCCCATCCCCAGGAGGCGTGCTCGTGAAGCCCGGTGGCGTCATTGGAAGTGACTTGGCTCTCAGACAAATAGGCCCATTGTCTTCATTTCTTTTTGCCATGCACATAGTACACTGGGAAAGCCCTCTCTTTCTCCAGTGCAGAGACCTGATCCTGAAAGCTGTGGGACCCTTGCCCGAGGAAGCTCTGGGGGAGCAGGTATTTGGTCCATTTGCTTCCTTCCTGCAGGCAGAGCCTGGTGTATTCTGTTTCTACTCTGTTTGGGTGCGTGCGTTGTGCAGGACAATCTCCTCAGACTGACACTAAAACAAGCACCCTCCAAACCACGCCCAGAGATCTCTCTGCCCACAGCTGCCATTCACGTGGCTGGTTAACAGCCAGAGCCCTGGGAATACTTACATCGGGGTACGAATACAGCTTGAACCTCTGTAAACCGGGACTTCCTGGTCCGGCAACATCCGTGGTCCAGCAGGTCCACAAATGTTCCAGGACCAGAGAATCCTGGTGGAGGGCTGGTGCCTAGGTGCCTTGCGGACTGGCAGGGTTGAGGGCTGCTGGCAGCTCGCTTCCGACGGGGCCAGAAGCCAAGATCACCACAGCTGAGAAGCCGGGTGTGCCCCAGTGGGGCTGCCCGGCGGGGTTGGGAGCCTGGCGTGCCGCAGCAGGGCTGATTAGCAAGGCTACTCAACGCGCCCCAGCTGGGCTGCCTGGAGGGGCTAGAAGCCAGACGCGCTGCAGCGGAGTGGCCAGGAGCCTTGTGCTGCAGCTGGGCTGTTCAGCTAGGCTGCCTAGCACACCCCAGCTGGGCTGCTTAGCGGGGCGGGAGCATGGTGTGCTGTGAGCCGGGTTGCCCAGCATGACAGAGAAGAGGGGGCCGGGACTAGCAGGGCAGGGGACCTGTGGCTGGTCTAGCACTGTGGAGGTCTGGTAGCCAGGGGGGCCAGAAATAAGATCCCACATCCGGGATGGGTCAGGTCCCGAGGGTGCCGGACCAGAGGTGTCCAACCTGTCCATGAATCTACCTGGCTGCTAATCTGACCTAATTCAAGTCTCTTGTTCACTGGAAATGAGGGGGGATGGGAATGTTTCGGTGCGTAACTCCCTACGCACGGTGTCCTTCCCCGATGCACTTAAACAGCTGAATTTCCCAACCTGTGCCTGCCCCTCATCCCACTTCCTCCCCAGAGAGAAATGCAGTGTCTTAGTTGGGCAGCGCTAGTTCCATTTCCCTTAATCTGTAGGGAGCGTGAGACCGCCGGGCTCAGGCATCTGCGGATAGGGTTAGGAAATGGACCAGGCGCAGGGGGAGACCAGCTGGCTTCCTGCGGCCTTGTTTCCTTCTGCCAATTACAATTGTTTCATGTTACCAGTGCCCCCGGCAGCAGGTGTATTTCTGCCACTACCCGCAGGGGGAGTCTAGTCCCATGCATTCTCCTCTGCGTTGCTGCTAAAGAGAACGACAAAGGGAAGCCCAAATCAGCGTCCCAATAAATGTCTGTATGGAGAGGAGTGTGGCTGTTCCCTTCCATCAAACTCCACCAAAATAGCACTGACACTATGGCAAACGATTTACTAGACTGTGAATCTCCCCTCGATGCTCGTATGTGGCAGGGCTTGTAAGGAGGAGCCTGTATTCAGTAGGAGGTTTTTGTTCTCTCTGGTATATTGGTTGTGAATGACTCCGAGAGCGGCATTGTCCAACATCTCCGAAATGCCAGCCCAGTCTATGGGCCTTGCATCTTCTTTCCAGTGGGAGGAGACGAAAAGTACAACGTTAAGGAGTCCGGCAAATAGAATCCCTCTGAACTGGTAGCTGAGCCATCCTCTGAAAAGCCAGCTACCACTCAGGCATCCTTCTTCAACATTACGCTTCTCAGGGCACTTGTTTAACATGGAGGCATGTACTGGCTCTAGATTTGTGCGCTAGTATTTCCTGTCCAAGCAAAGAAAGTTATTTCCCGAGTGCATGTGTTCACTTTGCAGCGGATCGTTGGTTACAATAAAAAGCCTGAAAAGGTTCTGATCCGAGGGTAGTGATGGCACCTTCCCAAAGCACATGAGTTGTTGCCGGACTGACGGTCTGTCGTTATGCCCCACGCATTATTAGAGTTTGTGGGAAGTTATTTCACCCATGAAAAAGTCAATGAAGTGATTTTATTTAAATGATGTTTTTCATTGGGATTTTCCAGATTTTTATACAAAATCAAAAAACTGAAAATATCTGTTTTCAGCCCCTGAAAAACTAAAGCTTTTAGATTTTCAGAAAAAAAAAAACCCTAAAATTTTAATCAAAAAGAATTTTTGGACAAAAACAATGTTTTCTTTGAAAAAAAAAAAAAAAAAATCTGGTTTGTCCAAAAAGCCAATTATCATCAGAAATTGTTTTGAGGGTAAATATTTAACCAGTTGTTATGGAGGAGCATCAGAAAGTTGGGTCGCTTTTAGAAAGAACTCTTAAGCACTCCCCTGCTTGACATGGTAATCCACAAGGAAAGCTCTGTAGCTAGGGGGAACCGCAGAAGCCGTCCCATTTGAGTTTCCTTTGGCCCAGCAAAGAGACATAAAACAGGTGATTGTGGTGCAGCACTTGTCATCTTCAGAGCACTTTGCAAACAGCCCTCACGGCCCCTCCCCTGGCAGAAGCTGCGTCCCACAAGTGGGGAGATACATGCAGAGAGGCTACTGAGCTAATTTTCAGAAGGGCTGAGCACCCTAGCCTTGCATGGATTGCTCAGCATCTCGGACAGGCAGCCGTAAGTGTCTTATTCAAGGGCTGCAGTGAATCAGCGGAGAGGCAGCGCTGCGATCGGATACCACTAGCCCTTGGCATGTACAAACCCAGGCCATTTTGGCTCACCATCCTGGGTGGAGATAAGTAACCCATGACACTCTCTAAACACAAACCGAGATGTGTATAGAAATCACTAAGGGTGCGTCTAGACTACATTCCTCTTTCAAAAGAGGAATGCAAATGAGGGAAATCGAAAATGCAAATGAAGCGCTGATTTACAAATCTCGCGCTTCATTTGCATAATCTCTTCCGATTGCTTTTTCGGAAGAGACTTTTTCGAGGGGGGGAAAAAAACCAATCTAGATGGGGTTCTTTCTTAAAAAAAAAAAAAAAAAAAAAAAAAAAAATCTTTCGAAAGAAGCTTTATTCCTGAAAAAATGAGGTTTACAGGGTTCTTTCGAAAAAGGGTTTTTTTTTCCGAAAGAACCCCGTCTAGACTGCTTTTTTCCCGAAAAAATCTCTTCCAAAAAAGCGATTGGATGAGATTATGCAAATGAAGCACGAGATTTGTAAATCAGCACTTCATTTGCATTTTCGATTTCCCTCATTTGCATTCCTCTTTTCGAAAGAGGAATGTAGTCTAGACTCACCCTAAGGGACACAGCTGGCCAGACTGATATTTATTTCTTAAAACTTGATTCTAGTTTAATTATCTCTGTCTCTGACCCTACAGTGCGGAGAGCTGACACTAGCAGGTCTGGCTCGGGATAGGCCCTTTTCGTTGCATGTCGACCTCTTTTGCCTCTGCCTGACCTGTCCAGGTGGCCTGTTGAGCACAGTGGGCTTCCAGGGAGAGCGCTAGGTTCTGCTTCCTTCACAGTAAATATTGACTTGCTGGCTTCCAGGGCACTCAGAGCGGGTGGAAATTAAAATGGAAAAGCAGAAGGTCAAGCTCACAATTAACAGCAAGTCCAGAGGCTCTTGGGCAGGCTAAACCAACATCACTGTCCCTGAAGCCGTTCGTTATGACTTTGAGAAATTATGCAGGACTAGCTGCACAAACCCGAATGCCTTTCCCATCTGGTGCATGAATGAAACCTGGCTGCTCAGGTCGGGGGCTCACGGCACTGAAGTTAGCTTGACATCAGCAGGGCAGCTCAGTTAAATGGGGGTAGCTTATCAAACGCGTGGCATTCCACTTGCTCTGGCCAGGTACATGGTTCCTCTGCCACCTGGAAGCCACTGGGTAGGATGCCGAGGTTTCGTGCTGCACCATTGTAAGCAAGGACCTTTCTTGGGGAGGGCAGTAGGCCAGCCTGCTTCCCAACTGAGCAAATGCAACCGGGACACAAATGAATAAATAAAATCACTGCAGAATATTCAGAAAGATCTGCAGCCTGCCGTCCTCCCCATCTGCATGGCGAACAGCTGTCCTGCAGGAAGCTGGGCACAAAGAAGGTGGGGCCTTGAAAACAGAAGCCCACCTTGGGACTGAAGAAGACCTAAGCAAACGAAGGAAGAACCATGCCTCACTCTTAAGTGACCCTCTGCAGTAGCGGCTGTTCCCCTGTTGCACAGATTTGTACAGGTAGGACAAGGAGTGTGGGGCAAAGCTGTTTGCTTCAGACAAGCGGCCATGAAAATGGGGGACTCCTCAGGTCTGTTGCTCAACACAGTGACTCTGGAAAGGTGTTTGAAGGAACGTGGCAGGGAGTCCTTTTTGTGTTCACGTCTAGAGCATCAAATGTCCTTCACAGCTTTCTTGTGTGCACGCACAGCAAGTCTCGGGAGTTGGTGGCATGCGTGTGATCTTACACACAAAACTTGAGGCTTTTCTGTATTTTATATTTTCCTCTCCAAATTCTGAGTTGACTTCTGTAGCACAAGGATGGTTTGGGGACATTGGCACTTGTGCATGAGAAGAGATGGCTTTCTCTGGGACTCCAGCACAGCTGGGTCAGGGTCTAGCCAAAACCCAACATTTTTAAACTTAAAATTAAAACTCCCTTAAAGCTTCCCGACTGGTATCTTTCCTCTGCCTTAGATAGAATTTGGTGGTCACTGGTATGTTCATGGCATGTTTTTGTTACGTGAGGCTAGTCTTGTTTAAAAGGCTGGAGAGAAGTGGTAGCAATCAGAAGGAAGGCCACAGGGGTTTGATGGCAATATCTGAGGATGTAGATGCCATCCAGGGCCCTCCCCATCCAAAACTCTAGTATGGAAGCTTAGTCTTTCAGAAGTCCCCTGACAATCCTGTTGCTTAGTAAGAGAGCATGATCATGGAATCCGATGGGGTCTAGTTCCTGGTTCTGCCGCCAGCTTCCTCTGTAACACTGGGCAAGTAACTGGAATTCTGGGCCTCCCTGTCTCTGTCTGTAAATTAGTGAGAATCTACCGAACATATAACCTGCCTTGGCAAAAAGATCTGATATTTGCAGTGAAAGTGTGCTCTGTGCAGGCTGGTATTGTTTGAGATAAGCAAACAATGTTAAACTAATATCTCCTGTTAATTGTTAGAGCAGGTAGTGACTGTGTTCTGCTTATCCTGATTAGAAATTGTTTGACAACTTCTAATACAGCCAGTGTTGTAGATTGATTGTGAGCAGTTCCCCAATGCTGCATCTACACTATCGTAAATTCAGCCGTGCAAGGTCAGGAATAGCGTTGCTCCTCGTGAAAAGTGGGAGTACTGAAATCAACGTCAGTGGCCCCTAAGGACAACGCAACGGCTTGGTAGTGTGGACACATCACTTAGAAAATCGGCCATACAAGTCCTAGGGTAGACCTGGCCCTAATGTACACAGAATTCAAGTTGTCGAGTATCAGAGAGGTAGTCATGTTAGTCTGAATCTGCAAAAGCGGCAAGGAGTCCTGTGGCACCTTATAGACTAACCGAAGTGTTGGAGCATAAGCTTTCGTGGGCAAAGACCCACTTCATCAGACGCATGCATCTGACGAAGTGGGTCTTTGCCCATGAAAGCTTATGTTCCAACACTTCGGTTAGTCTATAAGGTGCCACAGGACTCCCTCGCCGCTTTTGCAGAATTCAAGTTGTTACCTCTCATTGGATGTTCAGGTCACATGCTATTGTTACTTGACTGGATGAGTGTAACTCTTTAGAATTAGATTTCTAGTAAGAATTTTTGTGTTTGTGAATGAAAAATGTGCTTCTCAGATACTTGTGTTCACTTAACATTCGATGCTCCTGGGATCATTCCCACCAGTAAACTCATGTAAAGGTGCCAGAAACGAATTACAAAAAAATCAAGCAACTATTGGAATTTTTTGGTAGTACACATCCAGCCCTAATTATTTTCCATGCTCTGCAGAGAAGAATTTCAGGTGATGGATTTGTGCTTTGTTCCTAATCTCTGGTCTCCATTTCATATTGGTAACAAACAGCCTACACATCCAGACCCCTTACTCTCTTCATATTTACTACACCTAAGAGGGACAGCATCTTTAATTTCCTTGAACAGCTGCACAGGAATTCCAAGAATCTAGAAATATGTGAAATGTGGGTAGCCCGGTGCATGGAAAGAACAATAAAAGTGGATCCACACTGTTCAGTGTGATGTGTGTAATCAGGAAAAAAAACCAAAGCGCTTACTACAATATATAAATTAAAGTTCCCTCTGTGTAAATGAAATAACCTTTTTAAATGATTATAGAATTCCCTTCATTAATTCCCAAACCCCAGTGCTCAGTGATTTTCTGTATTTTTATCTTAAGTACATTTAGGTGTCAATTAAATTTGAAATATCTACATTTGTCAGCATTTCATTTTTGGCCGGTGTGATATGCTGCTGATTTGTCCATGCATCCTGACACATGAAAAAAGCTCCTGAGATGCAGATCTTCCTCATTAAAAAATAAATCCATACTATCATAATGGTACGCAGAGCCATGGAGCGCATCCCTGGCTTTATTGCACTGTGTTTCTGACATGATATTTAAAAAGGAACAGCCACGGCTGTCAGTACTGTCATATGCTAGTGCTAACTGAAGACATGTTAAACTAAACATTAGAAAGAGATCAGCAAGTCATCTGCATGGTAACTCAGCTTAGAGATTAGGTAGGCAGGAGCGGGTGCAGTCATGTGGAGATGATGAGGGTTGTCGTCGTGACGGACAGGACCCTTTTTTTCCCCTCTAAGACTACAGCATTGCCTGCCTTGTAGCTGGGCTCGCTGTGACCTGCCTTTTCAGAGACAGCTCTTTGTGTATGAAATCCTAGCAAGTCGTGGGTGGTAGACTGCAGGATCGTCGCTGAATTGGGTTAATGAGGGAAAGGCGCTCTCTCTCTTTCTCTCTTTTTGGATTCCGCTGCCTCAAGCTAATAAAAAATTTAAACGTGGACATTTTAGATTGTTTGTCCCTTGTCTTTGACAAAAATCTTTTATGGAGCAATAGCTGCAGCTGAATTTAAATAAGTTTTTATTATGAAATCCCACTATGCTGTGTAAGGTGCCTTGCAGCCAAAAAAAAAAAAAAAAAAGGCTATTACCAATCATTAAAGCTTCCATCTTAGTTATATTGATCTCCATTGAAATGCAGTGTATTAGCTGGTCCACCAGTCTGTCTTTTGAACTGTCTCTTTCAAATTAAATATACTTCCATGTTGAATTCATTCCAATTTGAATTTCAACAGATCCTAGCTAAGCAAAGGGGATTATTAGTAACACTTTGGAAAGGAACTGAATGGATGTATCTGAAATTCACAACCTCCAGCCTCTAACCTCACGCAACCAAAAAGTTGAATTCCTCAGGAAAAGTCTGTGGAAATCCAGAGTTTCTTCTGGTTTCTGGGAAACCCTAGTAGGTTTGCTGGGATACTATCAAATGGTAATTCACGTGCATGAAAGAGAAACCGAGGTTTATATATGAGTCAAGAAAGGATGAAGCATTTTTTAAAATGTCTTTGACTATAAACGTCTGTAAGGTTAGCCCTTCTGCCAGCGTCAATTGCAGTGTTCTTGGATATATAAAGGTAATGCCTGAAGGAATTTGTTTCAAACATTTTGTAGCATATGTAGCTTCAGCACCAGCCCTTGGCTTTCCCTCAACTGTCCATTACCGCACAAGGAGAGGAAAAGCTCAAGTGACCATTCCAGCTGGAGTAATCTGCCCACCCCAGACCCAATGACTCTGGCCTAATTGTGAGTAAATGTTTATCGCAAAAATCACAGTGGCCTCTCAAACCCTCTTGAGTTGCCCATAGCTCCCAAGGTTCTGCCTCGCTTTGACGTGCTTTTAGCCCCCGTCTTTCATCTAGGGAAGCTTACTTTCAACAGAGTAGTCCAGACAACAGAGCTAAGAAAGTACCGATGGCTAATCTCAAACACACGAGCCACCAGGCGTTTAGGCGCCTGTGCCGTAAGGCTAACAAGTGTTTCTCTTTCACCACTGGGTCCAGTTCTGATTTCTGCGTATTAACCTGTAACATCAACTGCTGTAATTGAATGTGCAAACATGTTTCCCTCATCTACGAGATAAAACCTGCTCCTCGCTGTACATGCTGGACCCTACTCTGCGCCCACTGAAGGAGCAGGGGTTTTGCTGGTTACTTCAGTACCAGCAAGATCAGGCCCTGATCTTTTGATTTTTTGATACAGCTTTGTGCTCCTGACAGCGTCTCGCTATTCATGGAGATAGCTGGGATCTTTCTCCGTTGTGTGCAGCAGATAAAATGAACATGGCTGGGCAGAGACCTCATGGGGATGGCTGAAAATGACGCATGCTTTCATAATCCTGTATGATTTATCATCCCTTCCCTCGCCTCTCCCCTCCCTTTCATTGTTCAAGTCATCTGGGAATTGGAAGCAGACCTGAAAACAATGCTGTAAAATAAGGCTTAGCAGTTGAAAATGCAGAGCTCTGTGGTTAATATTTTAAAATTGAATCTTTTTAAGGTTTCTTTTTGGGAGATATTTGTTCTTTAAAATGCTTTACAAATATTTCCAAGCAGTCTTAAATGTTTGTTTCGTAAGTGGCTTAGCCTTGCAGGGAGGCATGGCAGATTTGTCCTGTTCTAGGTACATGCACTCTCTCATGTTTGCTGCTAATTTTTCATTGCTCTTTTCTCCGTTGCATCCAGTGTATTTCCAACATGGGGGCACTCTACCATCTCCTCCACTTTTCAACTGAGGATCATGCCGAATGTTCAAAGTACTAGTAGCCACTTCCGTTTGCCTGGGAGCATATTCAGTAAATTATTACTGCTTTATACTGAAACGCATAATCTAGCTGCTTTAAGGTTAAATAAAACAAAATAAAAAAGCAGTTGACCGCTACAATTATGAATGGAAAAGTATACTCAAAATCAGTGTCCTTGAAATCTTCATTCTGTATCTTGTTCTCAGTCACGTGCTTTCTCTTTCCTCCATGTTTTCTCCTGACTATCAGCCCTGTGAGATTTCTGCAATTTTACTATGGCTCCAAATGCAATAATTGCAGCATTCCCCCAGGACAGTTACTATCCAGGTAGCCAGCTAGACATGTGGAGAGACAGTTATGAGGTTTTCTTTGTAATGGGACTTTGTCATTTTCTTCCGTGGGCAAAAACAGTGGGCCTGGAGCTCTGATCTGTGTACTGTTCCTAGTTTGATGACAGACATATACACTCACAATCTATATATCTACAAATGCATAGACAGAGGTAGTGTATGTTTATGTGTAGGCACAGCACATGGGATCAGCTGGACAAGACATATATGTTTTTATAACAAATAATTATTTAAACAGCATATCACAGAAAAAAGATTCAGTATAAAATCTTACTGGCAAAAACGGTAAGCCACCATCTCCAGCAGAAAGATGGTGCATTTATCACAGTATATAACTAATGGGGAGAGGGTAATATATCGTATGTGGACATGTGCTGTATAGTATGTGTGTAATACATACCCCCTTCTATAAAGCAGCACCTGGTAACAACAGTACTTCTAATATGAGCAATATTAAGACATTTAGTAGACAGCATTTCTGGGGAGACCATGATCTCAGGTAAGTAGTGCAGTGCAGCGCAGCATGTACAATGAGTTGTGTGGCTTTGGGACAAGGAGGTTTGCCCTTGGTCTGTCCTCCTGAACCCACTTGAGCAGTATTCTTCTGCTTATCCTGCTTGATAGCTCAGAGTTAATGTCACTACATTGTACGGTGAACCTGAGAACAGCTCAACGGAATAATCTGGAAGGGAGTCGGATTGTTGGATGGGAATTGTGGTGTGAATGTTGGTTTCCATCCTAGCTCCTCTTACTTTGGTGAGGGGTCTGCAGGTCCCAGGACCTTTCCCCAAGGGGCAGCAGCACTGACTGTTGTAAAGGAACAGTATTTGCTGCCAGAAAAGTGAAGCGGTGCACTTCCTCCTTTGAGTCACCTTATACTTGGCTTTGGAAGTCAGTTGAGTTCAGAAATGATTGCGCCCTGGGTAGCTTGGTTTTCCCTTCCTTCTGCAGCTTTGAATGTGACAACCTGATAACTTCCTTTTCTCTTCCTGTTTCCTTCAGCCTTGTAAAGCCCATGCGACACTATACAGTCTTCCTCTCTGAGGACTCTTCTGGTGATGAATTTCAGCAGGAAGAGGATCCTGTCTCTGCCTTCTCTGAAAACTTTTTCTTCTCTGCTCCTTTTGAATGGTCCAGTCTTTATTCTTTCATTGTATTAATTCAGGCTTTGAATGGCAATTTTGTCATCAGTACAGACTGCTGCTTCTATGCTTGGATTTTTAGAGTTTTAGAACCTTTTTGGAACACGTGATGACTATATTAATATTTCTCCTGCTAACTGTTCTGACACTCAGAGGCATGCAAGAGCATGGGTACTGCATGAAGCACTGTGCTGTTGTTGCCCACAATGTAGGTGCACAGCTTGTCCTAGCATTGGTGATTTGGGCTCTGTGGGAGGTAACCCGCCATCTAGCTCTTCCTTCCAGTGTGTTGCTTTCCCTCCTGTCTCCTGTTGCCCTTCTGCCATTCTTCTGCATCCAGGGCTGTTTGTCTGTTATGAGTTGTCTTGTGGGCTTCTTCTGCTTCCGTGCAGCCATCAGCCTCCTCCAGGTGCTCCCTCTTACTCCCCACATCTCTGTTCCATCCCATACTAAGTCCTCAGTGGCTGGCGGAGGAATTCCCCATGGGTTCCTCCCAAAGCCACAGGATTTCCAAGGCTTCTCCGTGCACAGTGTGTTCCAAAATGACACCGGAAATAACAAATGTAGTTAGTTGATTTTGTTATCATCTGTGTCCTTAATGAAACTCCCATTTTATTAACTTAATGTGAAGTACTTCATGGCAAGAACTTTTGACTTTAATGTTTTATAAATTCCATTTTCAAATACAGTCCTAGACATCATTCGTAAAGGTGATGACAGCTGTGATGCTTGGGGTTTCATAAATCAGCATGCAGTCTTATTTAACCTTAGTGTTTGTGGGTCTTGAGAAGTGTATGTGTGTGATATACCTTGTGTGTGCTTATTTATCTGTACCCTTCCAACGCTTCTGAGACCGATTTTCAAAGACTCCTACAGAGAATGTGTCAATCCTAAATTTAGAGATCTAGTCAGCGTTTTGGGTTACAAATGCCTGCATGTTAATTTGGGCATCACCCCTGGGATTTTGAAATCATTCCAAATCACCCACGTTTGAAAACTAGCATGGCTGTCAGTGTCCGTGGATTTAGTACATGGACTAGAATGAAGCAGACCTGTGTAAAGTAGTCACACCTCTTCAAAACTGGAATGATCATGCAGAAAAAAGCTCACGTGGGGTGAAGTGGAGACTGTCCTGTAATACTCTCCTCGGTTTGTCATTGGCTTTCTGAAGGCACCTCCTGGGAGGGCAGGGAGCAGCAAAGCCTTGATCCAAGGGATTGATCCTTATGGGCCAGTGGGAACTAACCTGAACCTTTGTTGAGGTTTCAGAAAAAGACGTTGATTCCTACGAAATCGAGTCCTGTTCAGCCTTGCAGCTCCATGCACTTCCTGACTGTGCCCCAATCAAACAGTCAAGGGCAAGGTGTTGGAATATTGGGAGGCAGGCTGTTCTTGGACTGTTTGACATCAAGAGCAGGAAGTACCTGAAGTCTGGACAGTGCCTCATCACCAGCAGTTTCCCCTACTGAGAGATTGGCATGCAGTCAGATCTGAGCAGGTCGCCAAAACAAGCCAGGTTTGTGCCCGGCCTGTGGGAAGAGGCTAACGTGGTGGTGTCCCGAAGATGGTGTGCTCTCAGAAATATTCTGATGTGTGGCCTGGGGACCTCACTGTTGCTGCACGTGTGGAAAAAGTCAAAACTTGGAGTAACAAGAACGTGATGGAGAATGTCAACTTGCTCTCAGGTGGTCAGCTAGCACCACAGGGACTTGGGAGGGACATCCTGGAAGCCAGGGCAGCTGACTCTTTGAGGATTGGAGGTTGGATTCAAAGACCTCTAATAGTGGTTAAGATTACCCCATAATGACGGAGCAGTGCAGGAGGACACTTCAGGCCCCCGTGAGTTGGCCATCTGAGGACAGAAAGGATGATCCTGCATTGCTTGCGTGGGTAGGGAGAAGACACTGGAAATATTTAATTCACAAAGGAGCCCACTCTGCAGTATTTTTCCAATAAGATCTGGTGTAAATGAGTTGTGGGGATGTTGTGCAGGAGATTAAAGATGGAAATCCCGTTCACATCTGTAAAGTCCATGTTTCATGTGCCTTCACGATGGGCCTGATCCAAAGCCCACTGCCATCAGTGAGCCTCTCTCCATGGACGTCAGTGGATTTTGGATCTGGACCTGAGTCATTGTAACCAATGCTGTGCGGCATTTCTACCCTCATAAATCCTTCCTGGTTGCCCCAGCTCCTCTTCGTGCAAACCCGAACGTGCATTTCACAAGACGTGGCATCAGTTCGTTCTTTATTGCTGCTCAGGAAATAGTTTCTTCCGTAGAAGTCATTAGCTAGTGATGTGCACTACTGTGTGCCTCTGTCTTGTGCATCTTTTCCTGGCTGCACTGCTGGTTGGATGCCGGCGTCTGTATAATGGTGAATGAAGCATGGTGCACTTTGCTCATAAATTTGCATGATGCGTTTTATGTAAAATGATATAGAATTGTTTTATATAACAATGTAAAATATATCTTAAAAATGGAAAGAAAGAGACAGATTTTTCCACATTACGTTCTCCACACACCCATATATTTTCTCTTAATCCAAAGCCTTGTTTAAATGCCACCGAGACTGGCTGCTAATCAAATGCCAGTCAGCACAGAAATGCATGTCAGGTCTCATTATTAATTGGATGCACATTATACTGCTGTTCTCTCATACGCAGAACTGATATGCAAATCCAGTGGTGTTCAAGGGATGTTTTTCTGATGTACATATGAGAAGTGTATTCTAGTAACCCAGGGCTTGGCTGTAAATGTAAAATAGATTTCCCCATCATGGACTGCAGTGTCTCTTGATAAGATGACACCAGTATAATCATTGAAACTACACACAGTCCTCCCAATTACTGCAAGAAAACCCCATGAATTACAGCCGGTGCTGAGTTAGCTGGAATGCAGAGAATGTAACTGTGTGCAAAACACAGGAGTATTTGCAATTGCACTTTCTTACTGGGAATATCCAACTTCCTGCATAAAACAGCTACATTGGGCTGGCTCACAGCCAGTCACAATGAAAAGCTAGTGTCAGATAATACATGCTCAAAAGAGCTCTGCTCAGTGAGGTTTTAACCACATCATCACTGCTTTTTCAGTCCAATTTCTTTTAAATACAAGTTTAGGAAAACTATATATTTTTTGAGAGGACAAATTGCATTTGACAGTATCCCTTTAACAGAGGGAGTGTGTATATACATCTCCTTCCATTTAAAAGCCTCTATTCTTAAAAGTAGTCTTCCTCCTCCCCCTTTACTCTAAACTCCAGTGGAAAGCGTTTTTAAAAAGCCAACCAAAAGTTACCCTACAAATGTTGCAGTGTTGCCGCTGAAGTTTTGAGAACCTTTAAGTGATCCTGACTTGTCTATTTTATTTGTCCTAGCTCAGAGAAATGGAAGAAGTCAACAGCACGAATTGTGAAAAATGGTTTTGCTTTAAAAATTCAATGACTTTGTAAGATAGGGCAATGAAAATGATTTTTAACAGGGCAGTCAGTGTCCTCTGAAAACTGAACTTCTCTAAATTCCCTTCATTCCTGTGTTCTGTTTTATGTTTTTTCGAGATGCGACATAATCATGACCACCTTTTCTTGATTGAATTGGGAGGACTGTCAGGAAAAGAGAAGGCAGTGGAGTTGCCAGTCTTTCTTTGCTGCTGTTCATAGAAATGTGTTTATTGAAATGACTTATTGAAAGATCAGTTAAAACAATTTGGATTTAAATTGTTTTCATCATCACAACAGTAATGGAAAAAGTCAACCAGCATCATGTGCAGTGAAAGTAAATGCCTGTGGATGTTTTATTGTGTTGATAGTATCTAAGCCTAAGCAGTAGTAATGATCCTTAGAAGCAAATCTTACTTTTGAAACCCACGTGTCTCCTAAATTGGGCCCCTGCTTATGTTCGTTTCAAAGTGCAACAAAAGGGAAATAAATCCAAAATGTTCAGAATCCAGCCCAATGCAATGGGCTCAAGCCAGCCCCTACAGGAGGCACCTTAAAGGTCACATGGCAAGTGTCTTGTATCCATGCTGGGATCACTCTTGGGGAGTCATTTCCTCCTCTGCAATGTTGTGTACTTCAAAACGAGTTTTAAAGAAAATCATTCCAGATGTGAGATGATTACGCATTTTTGTCTTGTAGGCCTCAGCCATACCGGGCCCTGAAAGAGTCTGATAGTGCCGATGGGGAAGAGGCTGTCAGTCCAGAGAAAGCAGAGGAGGCCCTGCCTCAAAACCCTCCTGCTCCTGACCAGATCACAGAAATTAACCTCCTGGAGGACATTTTCACCAATTTAGAGGTGGAAACGCAGCCTCAACTTCTCAGCCAAGCCAAGAGCTTGGAAGACCTAAGGACCCCAAAAGAGGAGGGTGCTCCACAATGTACGTTTGATTATCAGGTATGGGCAGGATTTTATACAAGGTAAATGAGAGAGATGGAAGGACATTTGCAGAATTAAAGGGCCCTCCGTTGGCCAGCCGCCCATAGGAAGGAATTCCATATTTCACTGTCAGTGAATCCATTTTCCCCATCCTGTTCCAGTGTGTTTAGAAGATTCATTTCTGAACGAGAGACTATGTCCCTGGCATGGAACATGGTTAGAGGGCAGTGGTCTTTTGTTGCGACATAAAAGCAAGGTGAAACTAAAACCTTCATTTTCAAAGCAGGACTCCAAAGCCAGTGACAAGGGCTTTTCCCCAGAATCTGCCATGTTCTGTAGCTGTCATACATGGAGATCCTTGAGGTTGGTGCTCAGCAGTGCAAATACCAAGCAGTTTATGAAGTGAAAGGATGGTGCAGTAGTGAGCGCACTAACCTAGGCCTTGGGAACCCTGGTTCAAATCCCCACTGCCAGGTCACTTTGCCCCTTTGTGCCTCAGTTCCCCTTCTGTACACTGGGGATAACAGCCCCACACGCACATGTGAGCCTAAATACAGACAAGCCTCTGAGGCACTCAGATATTACAGCAATGGGAGCCGATGGGGGATGTCAGGGTCTCTTCATTTCTGAGTTGCTTGCACTCAGAAAGTGACCGCACCTCTGACCCGCTTTGGGCCACAATGAGTCAAAACCGGGAATCGATTTGTAAAGTCTCCTCATTCTGCATGGAGCATGTTTTCAGAAGAACCGCCTTAGCAAGTGCAAAACTAAAGCATAGACCCTTTGACAGTTTTGTGCAACACCAAGCAAAGGCAGGTAGCATCATTCCTGTAATGAGACTTAGTGGCTTAAATCCAGGTGTCGCCGAGCGTTTCCCGTATGCTAGTAAAGCTTTTTAGCCTGACCGCCTCCGCTTCCCCTGACTGCCTCCGCTTTCCCGTAAGTCGATCTCACTGTGTGCAGATTACGTTTGGCAACAGACGGTGCAGTGATATCCCCAGCGTCACACAACCCACCCACGACTGAGCCAGAACTCAGCCCTGACTCCTGACTTCTATCCTCATGCCTAGACCACGCTCTTTCCTCTGTCCCTCTGCATCCTTCTCTCCACCCCCCCCTCCTATTGCTACCGCCTTGCTGTGCTCTTCCCATCTGTGATGGGCAGTGGATGTTAATCTGTCTTGTGCTCTCTGGCAGAGAATGGATCTTGGTGAATCCGAGAGGAGCAGGATCGTGCCAGCCATGAAACTCTCTCATCCCTACAACAAGCTGTGGAGTATGGGTCACGATGACATGGCCATTCCTACCAAATATTCCCAAAGCTCACCAGAGAGGCCCCTGACTTCTTTTGGGACCATCCCATCAATCCCACGGAGGCCCCGGAGCAAAGACAGCATCCTGGCCCCTGCGGAGAGGGAGGAAGGCAGCGTGGCTGTTCACGGAAACATCACCATCCCTAGACCCCAGGGCAGAAAAACTCCCGAGCAAGGGATCGTCCCACCACCCCCGGCATCCCGACCCACCAAACAGCAGACTCCGGCAGGGGCAGCGGACGCTGTGAACACCTGCCCTGCAGGGCGCAGCGACTTGGCTTCGCAGCTCATGCAGGAGGCCTTTGCAGCCGGGAACGTGTCCCTCGACCTGGAATTCAGACAGTCGGTAAATTATTCCCCTCGCCCCTCGCAGCTTCTGCCCAGTGCTAGCAGTGCTGCCGAGATGCTCCAGCCCGTCAGGGTTAGTGCCGGGCCTGAGAGTGACTACCTTCTCAGCCTGCTGGACCCCTTGAAAACCACCAGCTGGCAAAACACAGGACCCCAGCAAGGCGCTAGCAGTGTGCAGAGCTCCGCCTCGCCAGGCTCTGCTGCTGGCTTTGCTTCAGTGGGCGGGGAGTTTGCCTCTTCTCCGGCAGCACCGTTCACCCACCCGCTGGGATACCCTCCGTCAGCACCGCCGTTTCTGCAGCCCTCCCTCAACCCATTTACACAGACGGTGCCAGCAGCTTTGCCGATGTCTCTGGCCAGACCCCCAAGGGGACCCTTTACCCCGCCGTTAGGCCATGCTTATAGCTCCAGCTTCATGATGCCTAATTCTGGCTTTTACCAACCACAGCGACCTCAGCCAGGCATTTCAGCTTTGTCCATGCCCCATCTGTTTGGCCAGGCTACCCCACCACCACAGGCTAGTTCCTTACTACCGCAGAACCATAGCCCTTCCCCAGCCAGCTCTCTGCCACCAGCACGCTTAAGTGGGCCTTCTCAAATCAGAACCTTGCCAGCTGGCCGTTCTGGCTCAAAGATAGATGTCAAGCAAGGGTTGGCGCGAAGTTCTAGTGACCGCCCTCTGATCCCCCCAAGGCCCGCTAAGGGCTCAGAGTCCGGGTTACTGCCCTCAAAGCCTGAGGAGACAAAAGATCCATTTGAAGATCTGTTAAAAAAGACAAAGCAGGAGGTTTCAGCCACCCCAGGTAAAGTAGATCAGCTCAGAAAGCGCTGGGAAACCTTTGAATAATGCTCCACACGACTGTATTCCTTTTGGGATTGGATTCTTCTTCTTATTTGGTTGGCTTGTTTTGAGCCAGCACAAAACCAAGTTTCTTTATATGGAAAGTTATGGACACGGGAAACACAACTGCTCTTCTAGAATTCACAAGCAAGTGCTACTGGCTGGAGTCCATTTTGTTGATGGAACCCCCATGTCGTCCCATTACCAGCTCTGGTTTTCACACTGGTAACCTAGCGGGCTCTTTGCCTGCAGTCGGTGAAACCTCCAATGACCCTTGCACGGGCCAAAGCATTAAGGTTATTAGATTGTATTTTCTTTCCTTTTCCCACAAATGGCCTTCTCAAGATACTACTGAACCAGAAACTGCTCATTCCCTCCCTTGTATTCTCACAGCACGTTCAATTTCTTCAGTTATACATATTGCTTTGAATGTTTGCTTACATACGTAGTGTGAAGCAACTAACCAAGACCGGTGGTTTGTTTGGAGTTAATCCACTGGGCTTCCATTGAGTTTGTTCACTAGCCTGTTTAGCAATATATACACTTCACTGATTACACAATTGTATGAGCTTTTGTTGTACGTTTTGGGTTTTTTTACACTCACCCCATGACCACCACCCACAGAGCAGGGACTTCTTCAGTACAGACTCCATACCATTCCCAGTTACAGCAAAACGACAGTACAGAGCTAAACATCCATGGCTCAGGGCTCGATCCGCTGTCTCCGGGTGGGAAAACGGAAGCACCAGCAATTTAATTTTTAAACAAAGACATTGGAAAGTGTCTTGTGATGGAGTCCTTAAACTATAGCCTAGTTAATCTGTACCTGTGCGTCAATATGATCTATCAGTGTTCTAGATGGCAGTATTTGAATGGATGTAAACAAGAGAAAAAAACAGCAGGACATAAGTATTCCAAGCTCTTGAGTTCTCCAAGCCAAACCGCAGTCTATTGTTGAGGAGGCCTGTTTTCAGATTGGTAAAGCCGCAGTCCATGTCATACCCAGAAATCACAAGCTATAGCTATTCCCACATCAGCAACGTAACACTAGAATGTCAGGAGGTGACCGCTGCCTGTCGTTGCTATATTTTTGGAAGCACTAAGTGCCACCTGGACGCAGCTGAGATTTCATCGCCGTGTACAAGGTTCAGCGTCCCTCATTCACACTTTCAGAAGTGTCGAGAACTTTGTTCCCACTTTTGCTGAGGTCACGAATGGAAGGTGGTGGGAACCAGGTGATGTACCATAAAGCAATGAACATGTTAAAGGATTTATTGATTTGGATTTTGCACGACATTTCTCTCCGGCGACCATGACCTCAAACATTTCAATGCTTAGGGTTGGCATTTCTGTAAGAACTGCTACCTGTACCAGGGTCATTTTTGTTTGTGTTATATACGTATTGTTGGGCTTTGGCTTTTTTACTTTGAGACAGTTTGCTTTAAAACACCTACTCAGAAGTAATTTTGTCACAATTATGTCTTTGCTTAAGCAAAAGAAGCAGTTGTAGACACATGGGAAATTCTTGTGAGACTCTGTCCAAATTCTCTCTGGTATATGTATTTTGTTCCTAGAATCTCCTTGGAGGCTCTCTTAATCTAGTGTATTAAAATGGCCGTCTACATTGGAGCCTGTGCAATATAAGAAAATCTACTCTAATAACTGAATGCCAACAGTTTGGGGGAGACCTTAATGTTGCATTTGTGTTTCTGGAAAGTACTACTGTTTTTACACACCAGTCAATCAGTTTTGTATTATTTCTTTTCTTTGTGGGGAGCTGGAAGGTGAATGATTTTCATATTGCCTAGTTCTGAATAGTAAAATATTTAACATCTACAAGATTAGCAGCATTTTGTTCTAGACTGTATAGAATGTGAATTTCTGAGTTACCAGTTTGGTCTAGACTCTCTGAACCCTTTAACTGCTGTATGCTGACTCATAAACCTTTCCCAGAGGTGTGTACGATAGAGGGAAGTATCTGAATTGCCATTTCATGTACATGTACTTCTCTTTTTTCCTTTTGAATGCTATGCACTGGCTGTGTAGTGAATATTCCTTTTAAACTAAGTGGGGAAATGCTACGGTATTTCTGTATCGTTGCAAAGTATTTTCCAGCCTTATTTAATGTTTTATTCTGTTCACCCATTTGTCCAACAGATTGCCGTGAGCGGTCTGCTGCACTGTTCTTTTGAAACGCACAAACAAGTCTTGATGTTTAAAAAAAGCCAATCCTGAGACCCTGCAAAGTATTCAAACACTTGATCATCCTCTTCCCTCTTCCCTTTCTTTTACAGAAGGAAAAAAAGGTGGGCCCACTCGGGAGAGATCCATAGTAGGTAGGGAGCACTTTGCTAGTGCTTGTCCGGTCCCTCACTTCTTGGATTGGATCTGCAAAGGAGGAAATCCGTCTCGCGTGTTCAGCAAAATAAAAGAATCAAACCATCACGGGTGCTATTGTTTGTCTCATTGAAACTGTTGAATACCTGACATGATCTGTGGCAGGGAATTTGGGACTCCGGGCTTTGCATTCACCTAACAGCAGATTTTTAGCAATTTCCAAATGGTATTATACTCCGCATGGGGGGGAGGAGGGATTTCCATCTTAGCTGGTGATGTCCATATTTGCTTGTTTTTTATACTGCATCCCTTATTTACATTTGCTCTTATCCATCACAGTGTTCTTTTCCCTCTCGTTTTGAAAGCTGCTAAGTATGTGGGCCAGAGCACAGCAATGCACCTCTTGGTAATCAAACTGCTATTCTGACTTGTCTCGTTGAGCAAGTTGGGGTCTAGGGTTGGATATTTTGGGTAAAAAAAAATCTGTTTGATTTCTGTGTCCTTGAGAAGCCTGTATAAAGTGTGAGTTCGTTACTTTGAATTTAGCTTCACAGAATTGTCAATGACATTTTATGGGACATAACTATTAATCCAGGTTGGGAGTTCTTCTGCTAAATGTTTTTCATAAGTCAAATGTCATTTGTCAGAACTCACACTTTTCATAGAAACCTCATTTTACAAGATGTTGTTGGGAAGGTTTCTCAGGTCTGCGAGTAGGTGAATGAGACTCCTGCTTCGGAATATGCAACAACTTCATGGTTAGGGCACCCATCGGGCACTCACTTGGGAGGTGGGAAACGCAAGTCCAACTCCCTGCTGTCTTGGATTTGGAACCAAGTGGGCCCCTGACTATTCTGTTCTGGCATGATGGGCTGTGTGCGTGTCTCTCTTTCATGGAAAAAATGTGACTTCTCATTCTGCAACCGAGGGTACGTCTACACTGCAGAGTTTTGTTAGAAAAATGGCCGTTTTTTCGACAAAACTCAAGGAACGTCCACACTGCAATTGCATTCTTCCACAAGAAAATCGAAAGAACAGAGGGGTTTTTCTGGCATTGGTAATCCTCATTCTACGAGGAAGAAGCCTTTTTGCAAAAGAGCTCTTTCCCAGAAAGTTGTGTGTGGATGGGGAAGAGGGAGCTCTTTTGAAAGAAGAGGAAAGAGGAAAAAGCACAGGTGTCCTGGTGGCCATTCCATCCATAGCAATCTCAGCTTACATGTGAGAGAGCGTCCATTCAGTCTGGATGCTGTCTTTCGAAAAAGCAGATCAGTTTTTCGATGCACTTTTGCATTGTGGACACTCTCTTTTGAAAAAAGCTTCTTCCGAAAGAAGCCTATAGTCTAGATGTAGCCAGAATTAAAACAAATTATTTTCTAGATGGTGTGAATTGTTATTTGCGCTCTCCAAACTGTTGTATTCAGCATGCACCAGCTACGTATTTCCATCAGTTGTGCCCTTTTGAAAGCTCAGCTGTTCCGTAGCCCTGAGGGATGCCCCTTTTGGGTCACATGACATTGTATGTTTTGGTGTATGATGATCTTTGTTGTAGCTGGTATCTTACAGGGCACAGGAATGTGAATGTTGTTTCTGTATTTTGGTATGATGGATGTAATGTGAACAAAAAGCCCCAGTCAGATTGCGGGTTTGAACAGTTAATTGATTACACTGAGCTCAGCCTTTATAAACCAGATACAGGAGATTTTTCCTCTTACTGAGTCTCCTTATGCACATGAGAGTATCTTGTATTCGATATGGGAAGCACAGATGAGGCCAGGGTCTCTTGGAATAAGCCATCTGTTCCACTGAGTGTGGCGTGTGAATTCACTCCAATAATTTAAAGACATTTCCCAGCATGGTGCGCCTATATGGTAGGCAGCAAAATAAGTGCATTCCCCAAGCAGGATTTCTTTGTATCCTAGAAGTTAGATCTTTCCAGGCTTCTGAACATCAAATCAGTACCTGGCCTTGTCTCACTTCTCTTTTAGAACAGTGAGTGCTCTGACTAGAAGACTGTGTGCCATGAAATTCTTAATTTTCATGCCCCATATTTTTGGTATCTAAGTGACTGTGTTCCTTCACTCTGGCCTATTGGGCGTATCCACCAAGCACGGTGGCCTGGCTCGCCCAAAGCCCTCCACTAACAGGTGGGCTCTCATTGATTTGGCGGAAGGTCTCGGGTTTGTGGGTGCTTGCACTGCTCTGTAGGTTAGCCGGTTTTGTTACATACGGACACTGTTTGGCATTCCTTGTGCTAAGCACTAAATCTGTATCCAGCTGTTGCACCAACCAATTCTAATCTCAGCAGTTAACATTCTAGTTTAATGGACTTCCCCAGACAACACGAGTCTGCCTGTTAGGAGGCAGCCCTCCACAGAGACCGGCCTCCTTCAGAGAGAGGGCTAGAACCATGGGATTACCTGTGCCAGGCAGTCTTCGCAGCATGTGTAGACAGATGTCACAGCAGCACTGTAAAGGTGAAGGAGAGCGCTCTGAAAATCAGGCCGTTGGTCTTGGAAGGGAAGGCTCCTGGGTCTAGCCACCCAGCCTCCCTACAGCGACAGGTTCACGGGGTTGCATGGAGGAACCAGCCTTTCAGGCACACTCCCTTCCCGCCATCCCGTGTACCCCTCCTTCAGATCCACCCGCCTCTGCCACACCCTACCCCTCCATTCCCCTCCGGGGGAAGCTGCCACTAAAATCTGTCCTGATTAAGGCTTCGAAGCCTGGTAGAAGATTTCACCTTTACTCCTCCTGTCCTGGCTGGCTGTGCCCTCTCTTCTAGAGGGAATTAAAAAAATGAAGTGTAAGGAAATCCCTCAGCCAGGCATGATACACTTTGCCCTCATTTCACCCACAGTGTGCATATGGTTTATGAGCCAAGTTTGTGCTGAGGTTTTATTTGCATTATCATAATGCCTACAAGCCCCAGTTGTGTTCATTATCCGCTACACATACAGAGGCAAGGCTCAGATGCATTTTTAACCTGCTTTTATTGTAAATAAATGTATCTGACAGTCTAATCTTTACCCACCTATGAAATTCACATTTACAAAAAGATCAACATTGAGGCTCATCATCTGTAGCAAATTGGTTTGTGAAAAAATATATTCAAAAATTAAATATCAAAAGACAGTTAAGTTCACAGTGGAAAAAAATGCTTCATAAATTAAATAGCAGAAATGTTTAAAATACCCAGTCATTGTCTTGTATCCATTCACTAGCTGTGGTTTGAGGACACTTAAAGTCAGGCTGGTAAACCTGCTTTAATAACCTTGTAAAGAAATTTGGATTTCCCGAGAAGAGGGATGTAAATGCACCTCTAGCTTTCAGCTTTCCGTAAGGCTGGTTTCTAGGTCTCTTGTTTTACGCTACTGTTTGTTTCATTCTTACCGCCTTAGGGATTGTTGAACAGTTTTGTAATTAGTCATTCTGTGTAAGACCCAGCCATTTCCCATCTCACGCTAGCAAAGGCTGGAATAGCAGCGGTTTGAGGGGCCCGCTGCTGCGTTAGTTTTTTTGAATGTATACAACTTAGGTTTCTCTACTGCGAAGCGCAACTGAAGAGGAAAGGTGCAAGTTCCAGCTGCACGTGAATGTGCACCACCTGCTATTCTAGCGTAGCTCTCTGGGGGTTCAGAAATCCTACATATACCTGCTGAGGATTTCTGGTGCATCCTCATGGGATGCTCCCCCACTCATTTCCCCTTGGGCCCTAATCGAAGGTTTTATCCCATGTACCCTGAGGTAAGTAGGGATGTTCGATAGCGGGTAACAGAACAGTTGACTAACCGCATGAATTCTTAGCAGTTAGTCGACTATTGTAGAGGCCCAGCCTGGGGTGGCAGCAGCCCTTGTTGGGGGGGGAGGGCAGTCCAGGCTCCCTGTGGACAGAGGGTGCCGGGGGAGGCTGCCGTGAAGCAGCTTCTGTCTGCAGCGGCCCAGGCTGCTTTGCAGCAGCAGCCTCTATCCGTGGGAGGGGTGGGGTCCAAGCTCCCTGTGAACAGAGACTGCTCCACCTCCCACAGAGCAGCCAGCCTCTGTCTGCGGGGAGCTTGGACCCTCCTTGGACAGAAGCTGCTGCTGCCAAGTAGCCTTTGCCCATGGAAGGCCCAGGCTTGCCATGGACAGAGGCTGCTTTGTGGCAGCCTCCCTGCTCCCCCTTCCCTGCTGCTGCCTTTGATAGAGGTAGCAGTGTGGGGTGGGAGCAGGCGGCACCGTAAAACCAGTGCTGGGGGGGGAACTGGCTTTTTAATTGGCTGCCCCCAGCACCTGTTCCTGCTTCCCCCTCCCCTTGCTGCCTCTGATACAGAGGCAGCAAGGGGGGAGGGAATGCGAGTAGTCGACAGGATTAACCGATAAGCCTAGGCTAGTTGCCTACTGGTTAACATCCCTAGAGGTAAGCCCAGGGCATGATCCCATCTCACTCCAAGGAGCACTTGGGACATGGTTCAAGATTTATGGCTCCAGGGAGAGGCTCTGTCACTGTCTTCTGGTGGGAAGGGTCCCCTGGTCATGGCGGGCTCTTCCAACCTTGAGGCAGGAATAATAGGAAGTGAATTCATCCCCTTTCTCAAAGAGCCCCAGCAAGCAGCACAGCTGTTAGGGCCTGCCTTGTAGGGCCTGTTAGGGCCTGTTTTCTCCACAAGGGTTCAAATGCTGCTGCCCACAAACACAGTTTCATCATTTGCCAATTCCCTGCAGCCCGTGAGGGTGGGGGGTGCAACACAGGCACTGTCCTATTGCTAGAGGGTCTGGAAGCAGCGGTGTTAGACTTGAGTTAAACCTCAGTAGACAACCATTGAAGAACTGACAGAGCAGACCACTGGGTTCAAAGGTAAATTGCATTGGCATAAATACGAAGTAATACATCTATGGCAGTCTCTAGGTACTGACATCTCTTCTGTAAAGATCTTCCCAACGCCCTGCCCCTGAATGGTCACCGCCCCATGCTTCTTCTCCCGCACTAGGGGGAGGGATGGCATCTTGCTACCCTAATCCTTCGTGCAAAAATCCAGCTACATTTCACACTACAAGTGAAAGGTGTTTTCAAAATAGAGGGTCTTCATTCAAACCCTTATTCGTGCCCCGGGGACTTGCCCTGAAGAGGACTGGCCGAATCTCTCATCGTAGACTTGTTCCCTTTATTACAATTCCAGAAATATTTACAGCAAGAGTAAACAGACTAATACTTTCAAACACCAAAATGGTAGAGAGGGTTTCCTCCAAAGGCAGCCTGCTGTGGTGTGTGTGTGTGTGTGTGTGTGTGTGTGGATTCACACCTCTGCTTATTAAGGAGTCTTCTGTAGAGACGAGCAGACACTGTTTATTGTAAAGTATTTCTCACTGGTCTTTGTAATAATTATGATGAAATGCTAATGATTTTAGACCTCGGTTGGCCTGTGCTGTAGCAGGTGTTTGCATAGTGTCTGACACACGGTGATGATCAGGAAATACTGCATGCGACAGCTATTAAAAAGGGGGAACGGAGACGCGCAGGAAGCAGTGCATCCTTCACTGGGAAAAATCAATATCATTTACAAAAGTGTAGCACATGATTATGTATTCATTGTGCAGGTCAGCACATTTCTTACATGGGGGGAAATTCTCCCCTGAGGAAAGGTCCAGCCAGGCCCGGCCAAAGAGTTCGCGGGGCCCAAGGCAGCATGCTGTGTTTGGCTGAGCCGCATGGCTCCCAGTCAGGGCAGTGGGTGGGCGGGCCCGGGAGCTGGGCAGCGCGGGCCCTGAATACGCAGGCCCCAAGGCAACCACCTCACTCGCCTTGCCTAAAGGCCCAGCCTGGGGCCAGCCCCGCTCCCCATCATGCTAGATTACACACTGGCCCTCTGCATGCCAGTGACTTTCATCCTCAGTTACACAGTGGCCTGAAACTCTAGTGGAGCAGCACTAAGTCCAATCCACCTCTCTCACTCAGGAATTCAGTTCCACTTGAGCTGATTGTGCTTAGGTGGCAGACGCTACACCCAGGACATCATTGCAAAACCCAATGTCTCCAGGCCACGAAGCTCATTCTCACTGTAAGTGCTGATCCACCTAAAAATTCTGTTTGAAAAAGTTAATACTGGAATTGGTGATTTGTTCTCACTAAGGCACTTGCAATACCTCACTGATTGAGTCGTAGAACAATCAAGTGTCTAACAGCCACACACATTTTAACGTTCCTTCAGCGTAAGTGGTGATTCTAGTCTGCCTCCGGGGAAGACGGAGTCATAGAAAACGTCTCCCACAAAGTCCAGTCGAGTGTTGGGGGGTGGGGAGGTGCCTCCCCCTTGCACTGGCAGGTTTCTTTGAACCGCACTCTGCATTAAGTGAGGAAATTAAATGCTTACTCTGTTAACTGGCTCTCCCTGAACTGTCTTTTTGCTGCTGTTTGCCATCTACTAGTGGTCAAGATAATGTTGACGCTGACTTCATGGCACCGAGAGAATTATTGCTGACATGAACCATCAAATGACAAAGGGAGGACGAGGGATACTGTACAGACGGGGAAAGGGAAGCGACAGCGCCTAAGCAATCTAGCAATGTGGGCGACACATCAGTCTTCTATACAAATAACTCGCCCAATAACTGCCCCAGAAAGCTTCCTTTGTTCCCCCGCCCTTCCCAGCTGAGCTGTTTTCACTGGGGTTAAGCCAATGCCCACAAGAAGGTTCACTGCCACCAATCATGAGTGGGCAGCTGCCCCATCCTGGAGAGGAACCAGCTGGTGAATGGAATTGCCCCACAGAGAGCGTCTCTGGCTTTACCATGGACAACAGAACAGTGGCATTCAAGCGACTGTACCAGCTGAAAACTGCCACCCCTAATCATACCTACTGCTCAGATCAGCCTCTCCGTTGGCGGCAGCTTGATCACGTTCCATAGCTCCACTCGTGCCCCGTCTTTCTCCTGGCGGCTGGGACTGTACGTTCCCTGAGTGGCTCTTCTTCTCTTCATGGCGATCACAGAGGCTGCCACCAGGGCCAGGAGCAAGGCGGCCCCAGCAGCCCCGACTGCTCCCACAAGCGAGGAGTTGCTAAGATGCGCCCAGGCTGGCTGCTGGGGTGGAACATGGCGTTACTGACTTTACTCAGAGCTCATGGGTAGAAAAAGGTGCACGTGTCATGAAAAATCAAAGCCAGCACAAGCCCCATGTAGGCCCCCTCCCCTTTTTAATGCTGTTTTGCTCATTTTTATCATATGAGAATTTCCAGGCCCGAGAGAAGAACCAATCATTGTATCGGTTCCCAGTGCAGATTAAAACGGGTGCAGGGGTTGTGGCTCACAGCTTCTCTTTCATAGAGATGAAAACTGTGTGCTTAAGGCAAGTCCCAACTGCATCGCTCCCCCCCTTGTTGCATGTTGGATGATGCTGTCCCCATCCCTCTGTTTCAGGGAACAAAGAACAAATATTTGGCACCAAGAACTGGGCTTGCACAATCTTGCAGGTATCTCAGCCCCACCCCCTTGTAAACACAGTTATTGTTACACACTTCCTGTGCGGTACCCATGGGAATGGCTAACGTTCTATCCCAAACCGGGGTTACTTGATAAAACGTGTTGATTGTTCAATGACTTCAGTAGCTCCCAACAGCTCCTTCGAAGGCTGTGTCTATCAGGAGGCAGGAGTTCACAGCTGCTGTTGCTGTTAGACTGCATTGTGAAAACAGGTTTGGAAATGCTCTACCCTCAGCCCACCAGGGCTGCACAGAAGGCTGCAGTCATTTTTGGAAAGTTAAACTATCACACAACTGATCATAAATATCCTCTATACATTTCAACTCCGTATGTACCATTAAAGTAGATAGTTTGCTTTGCAACTCGAGGAGAATCTTCCCTGACAGTGGCAGTTTTTGTGTCTAATTTCTCCTTTTTCAGCTGTCTTTAAAAATGTGGCTGCCGTGGAAGAGGTGGGCTGGAGCAAAGGACATCTCTTAGCAGGTGCAAATACCTACATCACCTTCCAGAACCCCCGTGTCTCCAGGAGTCCAGCGGGGATGTGAAAGGAGGCAGGTCAAGGGTTTCATTTTGAGCCACAATCCAGCAGTGTCTAGTTGACGTGACTAACATGTAACGTGCCAGAGCTGGAACAGTCTGCTGAGTACGTGTCAGTCCATGTCACCACCACCAGTGCCCTAAGGAGCTGAGCTAGAGGGGGCTCTGTTGCTGCAAGTGCTGGAAAAATCTCAAGGTCAAAGCAGACCTTGCAGGTACGTCTCCTTGCCAAGGTGCCTCTCATGCCTAGATTAAGCGCTCTTCCGGTGGCACCTTTAGGACACTGTCCATCTCCAAGCGAGCTCCTGCCACCTCTTGTTGGCTTGGGCTGTAGGTCCCCTCTGATTGGCGCCTCTTCCTTGCCGTGAGAATTGTGAATATGAGACCAATACTAAGGAGAAGCAAACAGCCACAGGCTACAGGGACAGCTACTTCAATTAATGGGAATGGGAAGAAAGCACCTGGAGTCCCCTTCTGCAAAAGAAAGGAATGGAGAAATAATGAGACCCCGGCAGGTACAAGGACTCGCATGCACCAGGAGTCCAGGGCGTTCTCAAGGTATTAACCGAGACTAGCGAGCCAAGAGAATGAAGGACCTGGGGGAGGAACCTGCACCCTGAATGAAAGTCGGAAGCCCAGAGCTTGAGGGGAGCTGCGGAGAACAGAGCCTGGGTCAGCCTCGGTCTTGAATCTCTCCGTTGAGATTTCAATGGAAATAAAAGTCCATAGAGATTAGTGTTTTGTTTGCCTAAACAGAAACCAGCCAGCAGTGGCCTCTGCGTGTTTCCCCAGCTGCTCTGTCAAGCCAAGCCTAAAGCCCGTGTGCATAAAGTACATCGGTGCTGCATTTCCAGAGACGTCCAGGAGGCCGCAGTTACTGTGTCATACAGAGACTATTATCAATTAAGAGTTCAGGCCTGGTCACAGGACAGACTGATCCCAAGGAAGCGAAGGAAAAGAGCTCATTAATGCCCGGAAGCAACTTCATCCCACCCCAGCCTCAAAACTGTCCCACGCAGCAGGTGCAGCCTGCTCCGCCCTCCACATTACAGAAGGGGGAATGGCACAAATAAGGTCACCTGCGCTGTATTCGTCACTAACGAGCTTGTATCTTATTTGTGGGTTTCCACAGCAGGGCTCAGCCATTGAGATGCAGATGCCCCTCCAATCAGAGCCTGCAACAGGAACCTTGTACTGTAAGGCACCTCATTCACCTACTTGCCAGACTAAAATAGAACAAGTTGGCGGGTGTTGTTAGCAAGGTACTAAAAAATTGGGGAAGAAAATCTAAGGTAACTAATCACCAGTAACTCTAGCCCTCCCCTGCCCTAGCGAGGGATGCGGAGGGATGGCTGGCTTCTTTTAGGATGTCTGAGTGCATTGAAGAACTGATGTGGCTCGTAAACTTTCATCTGCAGCAAGATTAAATGCACAGGCTCTTGTTTCGGTGCAGACGTGCAGAACCGCGCTTGGGACACGAGATTAACATAAGCTTTACTAAAAACAGATGTTTGCAGGCTCAGCACTTACTGCATCTGACAGCCAGCGGAACGGCTGTCTGGTACCAAACCAGCACAGCATGAGCACAGCTCCCTCACCACAGGGCCTACGGGGGCTACTAAGGAACAAGACACTTTAAAATGTTTGTCATGATTTCGGGGCTCTAAATCCCTACAACTGGATAGCTTGTCACTTGTGTGTTACCAAAGCCACTTATACGGGAATTGTATTTATTAAAAACAGGTGGAATGGGCTCTGGCTTTAAGCGGTACCAGCTCAGAACAAGCCTAGTCAGGCATCAAAAGTGGGGCAGCTGGATTCACACTTTGTCTCCCTGGGTGGAGGGGGAAGAGCAAAAGGTATGATTTCCACAGGGCCCCCTTCGTGCTCCAAGCTCATCAGCTTTCATTAGCTGGGCAGGGTTGAGCTAGGTCAGGATGTGGATGGGAGATTTAAGAGGCAAGATGAGGTCACTGGAAGACGTTAATGCTCAGTCCTTTGGCTCCTTTAAGATCAGAGGTGCCCTGAAAGAGATTAATGTGCAGACACAGCATGGGGTCTTGAAAGTTGCCTCGTTAATAAAAAAAAGTTGGTGTTTACAATGAAAATTAGCCTTAAAAAATCCAAAATGCTGCCTACTCCTTGTTACAAACAGCCAGTGTATCTCCTGTAAAGCATCTGGCAGTGTTTTGTGTGCAGTCGGTGTCACCATTCTGCGTGTCCTGTCCCATAGCCACGTGGGACCCTCTGTTTTTAAAATGAGGGAAATGTCAGTATCAAGACACAGTGTGAGGCTGGAGATCGCGGGGCATTTGTGGGACCTGGATGGACCTTCAAATCGATTTCTAAGTGAGCTTTTCCCTGTGCACTATTTGCTGCAGCGTCCCCCCCTGTAACTGGAAGTTAATCACTGTGATAGGCGTTAGGCTCAGCATGCAGATTAGTCGAATGTTGGCACTCCATACCTGCAGCTGCAGCTCAAGAATGCAGCCCACTCCTGGAGCCTGCTCATTTAAAGGGCGCCTCGCCGCTCTCTATTAAAGGTACGGTTAGGTCTGCATTAGCGGTTGAGCAGCCATGTTGTTGCTCAAAGTAAATGCCCAGAATATTCCTTCCCCTTAGCCTCCGAGCAGGCCCCACCACGACCCCTTAAAAAGTACTAAGAGTTCCCAGACACTGCTCAGGGGAAAGGGGAAGAGCATGAATGGGAAACGAGAGCCAAAAGTAGCACAGGAACGCCCCAGGCAGCATCCTGGCACAGCAGGAAGCTCATGCGGACTGGGCGTGGGCTTTGCGCGTGGAGACTGGAAATGTACAAACATGTCCTCAGCGTGGCGCATGCATTATATCTCCCCAAGATCACCAACAGCAACAGCAGTGAACCCCGCCCTGACACACAGGCACTGCTTGTTAGCCAGCGGGCCATGCATTGTGGGTTAGTGCATTCCCAAGTTACCGACACCCTAGCTGCCCATGCAAATGGCTTCCGAACCACAAAAGAGCATGAACCTGCCTTCCCAGATGCTTGTTAAAGCAAGCTGCTCGCCTGCTCTCCCGGCCCGGGCTAGTTTAGGTAGAAACAGCCGGGCTTCCTGAAGCCTGTCCATCACACACTCTCCGCGGGCTGAGGAAGAGGATTGGCTCCGTAGCTAGACTGCCTGGTATTTTTTACTTTAATCACATTTACCTTTGATTTTATCTAATTCCTTCCTCCAGACTCCAGGCACACACAGCTCAACCTAGCAAATGAGCTCGGAGGGGAAATGCCTGCTCCTTCACCCCTTCGCACGTGCTAAAATGCCTGCTGAAGTTCCAGTCTGGTTTGGTGGGTGGGGGCAGGAGCTGGTGGTGGGGAAACCAGGGAGGAAGATCCCCCTTTATTCTGCTTCATCAGAGACCTAGCTCAGAGTGTGGCAATGGAAGTACCCTCACTGTTGTAATGGATGACATTTCAGTCATTGCCCCATGGCTAACTGTACCAGAGACGATGCCTCGGGCCTGTCAACTGGCTGCACCTGTCACACCCTGGATTCCAGCTGTTTACCAGACTTTTTCCCCTGGGACATGGGGATAACTTTTGACTAAGCAGCCAGCTACTACTGAGTGGCTGGCGAAAACCCCTTTCAATTGTTAGCATCCTGCTAGACTAGCACCAGCTCAAAGAACTGAGTTTGTTTTTCCTTTGAAGACAACGTGTTTGGCTTTCCTAGAACTTTGGTTGGGTTTCTATGAATCAGACCTGTCCCGTTTTAATGGAGATGCCAATCATTTTCCATTTCAAGTCTGGTCAGATTTATCATCTGGACAAGCTGAAGTGCATTTTGGAATCTGTACAAAGGTACAGTCTTGAAGGTTTACACACATCAGCTTGACTACGATCTAGCTCCGTTTGACTTTAAATTTAATTGGGTTTCTTTTTGGAACAGCTGCAATTAAGGACTTTGGGTTGCCATTTTGCAGCAGTAGTTATGGGAAAGCAGCTGCATCAGTAACACACACAACAACCCTCCCTCTTTGGGTCCAGCTACTCTGAGTTGCTGCCCTGGGATTGGTGCAAGCTGAAGAGGGGCCACTGTCTAGATCGATGGCCACCAGGACAGACTCAAAAGTATTTGCTCCATTGATTTAGCAATAAACTAGAACCCCAGAATGTGTAACATCCATCACTCTCCAGCCTGCTCCGTGTGTGTGTCGGTTGAATTTCCTTTAGCTGGATTCAGAGGGGCACATGAAATATGTCAGGGAATGAAGGACGTCCCACTGATCGCCGCCTGCCTGACACTGACCAGTCTGCCTCTCCTGCTCCTCACAGCCTAAGCTGCTGACACAGCAGGAGAGAGCAGCCCTGCCGTGGACAAGAGAGGGAGAGGATCTGCTTACGTCAACGTCACAGCGCTCCCCGGTGTAGCTGGCGCTGCACACACACTCGTACTTGTTCACCGAGTCCTGGCACATCCCTCCATTCTGGCACGGGTTTGGCTCACACTCATTGATGTTAATTTGACATCTGGTGGAGGAAAAAGGCATTCGAGTTACCTGAACGCATGGGCGCCAAGGCACACTTTGGCCCTAGAGAATTGTCCTTTGGCACAAGAGCAGGTGTCCCCAAACCTGCCAGACAACTGTGCTCCTTCCAGGCTGCAGCGGCACACAGAATAAAAATACAGAAGTGCCACAGCAGCCTGTTACTGACGAGTGGCTCCCTTTCTCATTTTCACCATATAACCCAGGGGTGAAAGCAACTTCAGTTTCTTACGAGTACTGTTGTATTGCAGGAACTTGGGGGTGCCTGACATGTTAGTTTGTACTGACGGCACTAGTGCCTTTCAGGTAGCCTGTCGCAAAACGAGGCTAAAGTCTAGGTTAGCTGATGGAAGAACTCTGCCCACCCCCGGGGGTACACCTGTCCCTGGTTGAGAACCACTGGTCCAGAGGGCCTTGCAGCAATTCCTTCCAAAAGGCACAAAAGGGTGACTAATCTACCCGGTCACACTAATTTCCATCCACTATCTCCCACTGAGAAGAAGCCGGGGAGCAAACTCCAGTGAGGCGAGCAGCCATCGAGGTCGGCATTTAACAGCATGGGGACTGGACAGATGTTTGCCGTTTCAGTGGTGAAATGGTGAGGTTCCGGTTTGTGGCAGTTCCCTGTGGTTGGGGGCCCACGCTGGGTTGCCCTGCTAACAAGGAGCTAGTATCCCCGGATGCCCGAACCAATGTCACCATTATCACTGCATGTGCCAGCTCTAACCTACAGCCCATGTGTCAGGCATTTAAAACTGTGAAGGAAGAGCCACCCTCACAGTGGCCTCTTCCATAGGGTGGCTGGATGAAAATGAGGAGTAATCGTTTCGATAGCGGAAGGGGGAGGGAGACGAGTAACTGCAATGAAAAGTATTTTCCAGCCTGTGCCACCAGCCCCCACGGTGGGACAGGTGATGCTTTGGTGGTAGCAGCATCCTGGAACGGCCCTTCTTACTTCCTTCCAGTGAATCCCGGCTTGCAGGTGCAGTTGGCGCCCCACGTCCCACTGGTACATTTGCCTCCATTCAGACAGGTGAAGTTTTTGCCGCACTGTTGAGGTGGGAACGGCCATCTGGCAAAAGCACAAGCACACACATCAAAACTCCTACTCAAAGGAAGGGGAACGGCCACACTTCCTGAGAGCAGACCCATCGTGCGCTGGGCAGGAGACCAGCAGTTTGGAAAACGCCCATTCCTGGCTTCACTCTGAGCCCAGAGAATGCCTGGGGTAGGGCTTTTCCGGGCTCTGTGGACTTCCCTGGGCTGTCTGCATGAGGGGGGTTTCCCTACAACTTCCCACGTTTGTGAATGCTGCTGCAGTTCTGCTGGTCAGTGCAAGGTTGGGCATGTCCGTGGCGACAGGGCACCACTGCCACGTTGATCACCCCCCTCACAGCAGGACAAGATGACCAAGTGATTAAAAAGCTGGCTGCCTGGCTTCACGGGCATACCCACCGCCACCACACTGAGGGAGGCTGCAATAGTAATGGAGTGACGAGTCTAATGTAGGCGCGATCAATACAGTCCAAGGGTGTACTAACAAGCCTGTGCCCTACTAGCTTGTCTACATAACACATGGCTTCTCAAAAATGCTGGAATCTACCTAACCTGACAACAACATTTGCTCCCTGCTCCAAACGTGCAGCTCTCAGCCCTGCTGCCACTCAGGCTGTGCCTCCTCCCCCCACTGCTGTCTCAGATGGCAGACTAAGGCCCTTGGGATTCCTCCAATGCCGGAGATGCCCGCATCGTCCATTCAAAAGCAAAAAAACCACCGATAATGCTCCCCCATACCCTCCTCAGGGCCAGTTCCCTCTCCATCACCAAGGGCCATACTTGTCCCTAGCAGTTCGTGGTCATTACTGTAGATGCTGATGTGTTTCAAGGAATGAGCTGCTGTTTTACACAGTGGAGATACGTACGCTACACACAGAGGGGAAAACATGCAAAACGTAGACTTTGCTATGTAATCTCCATAGGGGAGACAGACACACCCACTCATGCTGGCAATAGTCCTATGAAAAATTGCGTTCTCCATGCAACACAGCCTGCCTTGCCTACACTCTGCCCACGGGAGGAGCTCTCACTTTGCAGCCCATTACAATAGACTTGCAAAACTCCAAGCTGGGAAAGCCGGACTACATGGTGCTGCTGCTGAAAGGGTCTATAGTGAGTCCCGACTAAGCATCAGCAGTGTGATGCGGGGGCAAAACAGGCCAATATTATTTGGAGTGTCTCGATGGGAGGGTTGTCACAGGCGGCAGCTGTCCAGCTCCATGAATCTATGATGAGATCTGGAGTACTGCCTCCAGTTGTGAGCGCCACACTCTAGGAACGAGGCAGACAAACAGAAGAGTTCAGCGGAAACGTTAAATGTAACGGCGCATTTAGGCTATGTCTACACTGGCGGCTTCTTGCACAAGAACATCTTGTGCAAGGGTTCTTGTGCAAGAAGTCTTGCACAAGAAAACGTCCACACTGCGGTGTGCGCGCTGTGCTTTTGCACAAGAGCTCCCATGGCAGTGTGGACACTCTCTTCCGCAAGAAAGCTCTGATGGCCATTTTAGCCGTGGGGCTTTCTTGCACAAGAAATCCCTGCGGCGTCCACCTGCTCTCTTGCGCCAAAAAGCACCTGCCACTACGCAAGAGGGCTTACACCTGATAAAAAAGAGCGTGACTCTTGCGCAAGGAGCCCTCTCTTACCACGCTGTACTATACATTTCCTTGCGCAAGAGCAGGCGGGTAGTGTGGACACTCTGCAGATTCTTGCGCAAGAACGGCCGTACTTGCACAAGAAGCCGCGAGTGTAGACATAGCCTGGGTCATGAGAAGACAAATGAGGGTGGATCCACTAACAGTCAACAAATATGTTAAGAGTGCTTATCATAGAATCAGAGAATCCCAGGGCTGGAAAAGACCTCAGGAGTCATCGAGTCCAGCCCCCTGCCCAAAGCAGGACCAACCCCAACTAAACCATCCCAGCCAGGGCTTTGTCAAGCTGAGTCTTAAAAACCTCTAAGGATGGAGATTCCACCCGCTCCTCAGGTAACCCATTCCAGTGCTTCACCACCCTCCTAGGGAAATAGTTTTTTTTTTTCTAATCTCCAACCTAGACCTCCCCCAATAAGCCCAAATCACTCAGCTTCTCCTCGTAGGTCATGTGCTCCAGCCCCTAATCATAGAATACTAGGACTGGAAGGGACCTCGAGAGGTCATCGAGTCCAGTCCCCTGCCCTCATGGCAGGATATTTTGGTTGCCCTCTGCTGGACCCTCTCCAATGCGTCTACATCCTTTCTGTAGTGGGGGGCCCCAGAATTGGACGCAATACTCCAGATGTGGCCTTAACATTGCCAAATAAAGGGGAATAATCACTTCTTTAGATCTGCTGGCAATGCTACTTCTAATGCACCCTAATATGCCATTAGCCTTCTTGGCTACCAGGGCACACTGTTTACTCATATCCAGCTTCTCATCCACTGTAATCCCCAGGTCCTTGTCTGCTAAACTGCTACCTAGCTAGTCAGTCCCCAGCCTGTAACAGTGCTTGGGATTCTTCTGTCCCAAGGGCAGGACCCTAATAAAGATGTTGAACAAAACCGGCCCTAGAACCGATCCTTGGGGCACTCCACTTGAAACCAACTGCCAACCTGACATCGAGCCATTGATCATTGATCCTTATAACAGGACAGCGAGCAGCTGTTGTCCATGACTATTGCTGATGGGACAAGCAGCAGTGGGTTTCATCTGCAGCAAGGAAGCTTTAGGTTAGCTAGGAGGAAAACCTTTTGAAGGGTAGTTAAGCTCTGGCATAGGCCGCTAAGACACATTGTGTAATCCCCCTCATTGCGGTTTTTTAAGAACAAGTTGGACAACCACCCACCAGGGATCGTCTAGATTTATAGGGTCCTGCCTCAGTCCCGGTGGTTGGACTTGGTGACCCTTTGAGATCTATGCTCCACCTACATTTCTAGGATTCTAGAACCTGTTCCTGCTGCAAAACGGGGTACTGTCTGCCCTGTGCCTTGGACTCATGGAACTGGAGAGCTGAGAGGGGGAGCTGACTTTTTGAGGAAAGAGAGAGGTTTCCTGCCAGCAGGCTGTTCTAGTTCATTTACTCCCCAGGCAGCTGTTTGAAGCTGCTCTGAGATGTGGAATGCCAGAGTAAGCCAGGCAGGAGATGGATTTGTAGGCAGAATGCAGGCGAGGTGGTAAGACAAGCAGGATCAAAGCTCTTTACCACGTGGTTCTGCCATTTACTGTAGAGATGTCGCTACTGAAGAAGAGCCCCTGTTGCCGCAAGGTGCTGAGCAGCCTTCAACAGGATTGGAGGTTGCCTAGCACCCTTGAAATGGCAATAAGCACCTGACCAGATCAGAGCCTTCATAAGCAAAACATGCCAAGCAAGCCCTGCCGGCCACAGACTCACAGTACATCTCAGCCATCCGCGACCTTTCAGACCCAGAATTCTTTTTCAGCATCTTGCTAAGAGAAAATCCAAGACACCTGGAAGCTACTTTATCCACAGCCTCACAGGCAAACCAAGAAGGGTACCTACTCGCAGCGAGGTCCTGAGTACTGAGGGGGGCACTTGCAGGAGTAGCTGTAAACCCCATCGACGCAGGTCGCACCGTTTAAGCACTGGTGCCGCACGCAATCATCCACGTTGATGTGACACCTCTTCCCAATGTAGCCCCGGTAACAGTCGCACTGAAAATCGGCCACTGAGTCCATACAGTCCCCATGGATGCAGGGGCTGGACTTACAGTCATCGATGTTAGACTCACACAGAGGACCCTCCCAGCCAGCACTGCAGGCACACTGGAAGGAATTGAACAAGTCCTCACACGTGCCCGCGTGAAGGCAGGGGCTCGAGGTGCAGACATCCGCCCCCGTGCAGCCCAGCTGGACACGCCCACTGCTAGACTGCAGAAATTGCTCTGACTGAGGGTAAGCGAGATGCCCAGTGAAGGGCAGATACACCCCCCCCACATTCACATGTCCGAGGCAGCCTGTGTAATTCTCAGCTAGCACGATCAGCGCATTACTCTTCAAGAAGTCCAGGTTTCCAGCGCTCCCCTGGAGGGTGCCGTTCACAGACCCATCCAAAAGAACCAGCCACCTTGAAGACAGCACCGAAGGTTCTTCCATAGACAGAGACACCCTGTGCCAGGAGCCATCTGCAATGGGTGTTTGGCTCAGGAAGCTGACCCCCTCGATGCTGTTCCCGCTTCGGAGCGCCACCAGCAGAGTGGAGTTCTGAATGGCGATTTGGAGGGAGTCCACCTCTTCGGTGACCCAAAGCAAAATGGCGTCTTCGTCCCTAGTTTTGAAGTCGAGGTGGAGGCTGGTAAGCGCTCTGGTGACAGAAGCATTGGTGGTGAATTCAACAGATGTGTTACCATGGAACGTTGCGTTGGCCAGACCTGAAATTAAAAGCAAGACAGCATTAGGGGTCTGAAGGACATTAAGGGTTGTGTTTGATAAGGCATCATCCTGGAAGACACAGTCTCATTAGTAGCTGGGAAGCGTGGAGACCGGTGAGGTTTGTGCCTCATCCTGTACTTTAAAGCCTTGGCAGCTGGCGTCATTAAAGCTTTTAGCTACAACTGGCCTCCTGTCTAGGAAATAGTTCGTGAGGCCAAGATGATCTCCACTGGCCTCCTCCAATTTGCTACTGTGGTTATCTCCCAGCTGCCAACCCAGAAGCTGCTGTCGCACACAGGTGTAAGAGACCTGCTCTACGAAATAACCCGACATTCTGGACTTGGCATGAAAAGGGCTTATCCTTTCACGGATTGCACCTTAGCGTCCTTAGTATCCCTGCCAGAAATGGACAATTCTCTCTCTTTCCTACCCGGGTGAAAGTTAAAAGTAACAAAAGCAGGCTGCTTATGCACCGTCTCTTCACAGTTACATTCTGGGTGCCAAATGTAGCTGGAACACAGACCGGAGACGGCATGCGGCACTCCTCTCGCTGCATTGCGTTAGGTTCCCAAGTGCCTATGGCAGTGACAGCAACGGTGCTAACGGGAAACACTGACGTGCAGAAGAGTCAGCGCAAAGCCCTTTCCTGCACACACGCAGGCGGGCAGCACTTACACACGTATCCTGCTGGAACGTCCATGCAGGAGGTGGCTTTGGGGCATGGATCACCTGCACACCAGACTTGTTCCTCACAGGTTTTCCCAGTGAAGTTGGCTGGACAATGGCAACGGAAGTCGTTCCAGGTGACCGTGCACGTGCCACCATTGTGACATGGCCCAGACTGAAAAACAGGAGAGCGTTCAGTTAGGAGGAGGATGGTTCATCGGTCAATAAAAGAAGTGGAGTATGGTGGAGGGAAATGGAACATTCAACACTCGCACGAATGGTGTTTGAATCGGGGGAGGACAGGTATTACAATAAAGCTGTACTGAGCTAGGGACAACAGAAACATTCTCTGAAATACACCTAGCTGGGGTCTTTCCTCGCGCCGCCCCATCCTCTGCCACAGCGGTGATGACTCAAAAATGAGTTTCCTCAGAGAATTGAGAAAACAGCTGGTGGTCTCAGTGGGGATCTCGTCACTTCAACTCCCTCCCCTCCTTTGATGCAAAGTAGCCTGAATTTGCTGATCTTCAGGAGATGTTGCAAATCTCACCTACTTGAACAGGTGTTTGGAGATGGTGCAAGTACGTTGTGCTTTGGAGTTCGGAGTTGGGGGGAGCATTGGGTCTGACACAAGGAGATTGGGTTTCGTTATTTGAGGGTGGGGAAAAACAACTCTGATCTACTGTTCTATGCTGTTGATTACCAGCCAGGGCCTGCCGCCTTTCAACAGGCATCGTTTTTAGCATGGTCTTTGTCGGTTCAAATCAAAGCAAACAGCTATTTAGCTCAGATGAGGGAGGGCTCCCTGCGGCCTAACTCCTACGGAAACCTCACCGTTCTTGGTTTTCAAAAGCCACCCTGTGAAATCAGCACACTAGGGAGCAGAGATGAGAAAAACAATACGGAGTAGGACCTGGATGAACTCATGGTTACGGATCACACACAAACAGAGGCAAGACACGTCCCATACTACACCTCTCATTGGAAATTAGGGCCTTCTCTTCTGACACAGCCTCTCCTTTGCTGCCCAGTCCTTTGGTAGCATGAAGATTGCAAGGAAACATTGGCTATTGGTGGAGCAGGAAACCTCACAGTGCTAGGTAATTGCTGATTAATTACATGCAGTTGAGAATAGTCATCATAAGCTAAAGGCCAATTCCAAGTCATTTAAAACAAATAGAGAAGGTGCCAATCCCTGCAGGTTCCATTAAAACTCCTTTAATTGAAGCGTTGATGTTGGGTGGCATCTGAACACAGCACATCATAATAATAACCCTTCACACTTACATAGCGCATTCCCTTCCCAAAGTGCGGCGCCAAGAGTGGCTAATTATAACCAACTAAAATAACTTGGCTGGAGTTCACAGGTGCAGGTGAAAACCAAACTGTGAGGCGCAGAAGGGAGTGTGAGAAACATCAGAGACAAGTTGCAAAAGTCCCTGAAAACAACACAGGCAGCTGTTTCCAGGGTGACACTCCCACCAGTCGAAGCAGAGGCGAGAGAAGTGGAGATAGCGCCGTATAACAGGTGCAATGAAGGCAGGCAGAGCTGGGAGAAAGCAGCAGTGAAAGCACAACCTAGCACCCATCTCGTACAGCGTGGAGGACAGAAAGCCCCTCTCATCAGACAGACCCTGCCTCCCCTAATGGTTGCGATAGTGCTCCATCACTTTAACAGCAGTTGAGCATGTGTGCCGGAGGTGAGAGTGTATCTGGAGGGCGATTGAGAAGGTTAAAGGAGAGGGTGAGTGTTGGCAGAGCTGTGGTGTTTGGGTGCACAGAGCGGGTGTGGGGATGACAAAGAAGTGGACGAGACTGTGTTTGCAGGAAGGAGGTGGTTTGGGGATGTTGTACGCATTGGGTGTGGCTGTCCTCTCTGGAGGAAGCAGTAGGTAGAGGTATTTGAAGGAGGTGGAGTGTTTAGGGGCTGTGCACTTTCTCCTTCAACAGTTAAACACTCCCGTTGTTCCCAAAATCACACCAGTAAAACAGCTAAACTGCTGTAGAGCCATGGAGGCTGGCTTGTAAGAAACGACCATGCACACGTGCCGAGAGCAGCGAGTCCCTACCTTGCAGGTGTCATCAGAGATGCAGCCCTGTGTGAGGTTTGTGGTTTGTCCCATGTACGCCTTTTGTGACTGACTGTAGTTCTCAGCCTGCGAAGGAAAGAACTCCATTTGGCGGTTGTTGAGCTGGACATCTTGAAGACAGCCTTTAAAATATCCTCCCCATGGGCTCACATGGTCTTGGTGAGGAAGTCCACCAACGTACACCTCATAACCAGCTAGCAGAGGTACCACTGCCAGTGGTCCTAGCACCACGTCTCTGTCAGAATGGCTGGAATAGACAACTCCTCCTTGGAGGGTGAGAGTTACCAGATGTCTCCTCCCATCAGCCAGGTTCTCTGTAAAAGTCACGGTGTTTGTGGACAGTGTTGCTATCTGGAGCTGCCCATTCTTTAGGTACACCACGAGGCAAGGAGCAGTCCCATTGCTGATTTGCAGCACGAGGCCACTTGGCTTCCGAGTGCGGATAAAAAAGGAGACGTTGAAGTTTGCACCAGGGTTATCCACAATTGTGAAGGAAGCAAAGCTGGAGGAATCCTCCAGGCCAAAGGTTCCTGCTGGGTACTCTAGAAGGGAAAGGAAAGACACATCAGTTCCGTGAGGCAGGGCAGTACAGGTGCCTAGAAGACATTTTGAGCTCCAACCGTGACCTGATGAGAGCCAAATCCCTGCAAGCTGCATGGAAACTTTTCAAAGACATCATAATAGAGGCCCAACTTAAATGTACACCCCAAATTTAAAAAACATAGTAAGAGACCTAAAAAAGAGTCACCATGGCTTAACCACCATGTAAAAGAAGCAGTGAGGGACAAAAAGGCATCTTTCAAGAAATGGAAGTCCAATCCCAGTGAGATAAATAGAAAGGAACATAAACACTGTCAAATTAAGTGTAAAAATGTAATAAGAAAAGCAAAAAAAGATTTTGAGAACAGCTAGCCAAAACTCAAAAACAATAGCAAAATGTTTTTAAGTACATTAGAAGCAGGAAGCCTGCTAAAAGCCAGTGGGTCCCTAGACAATCGAGATACAAAAGGAGCAATCAAGGACGATAAAGCCATTGCGGAGAAGCTAAATGATTTCTTTGCATCAGTCTTCACGGCTGAGGATGTTGGGGAGATTCCCAAACCTGCACTGTCCTTTGTGGGAGATGAATCTGAGGAACTGTCCTGGATTGAATTGTCATTAGAGGAGGTTTTGGAAAAAATAGAAAAACTTAACGTTAACAAATCACCGGGACCGGATGGCATTCATCCAAGGCTTCTAAAAGAACTCAAATGGGAAATTGCAGAACTGTTAAGTGTGGTTTGTAATCTATCCTTTAAATCGGCTTCCATACCTACTGACTGGAAGATAGCTAACGTGACACCAATATTTAAAAAGGGCTCTAGAGGTGATCCTGGCAATTACAGACCGGTAAGTCTAACATCGGTACCGGGCAAATTAGTCAAAACAGTAGTTAAGAATAAAATTGTTAGGCACGTAGAAGAACATAATTTGTTGGGCAAAAGTCAACATGGTTTCTGTAAAGGGAAATCCTGTCTTACTAATCTATTAGAGTTCTTTGAAGGGGTTAACAAACATGCGGACAAGGGGGATCCAGTAGATATAGTATACTTAGATTTTCAGAAAGCCTTTGACAAAGTCCCTCACCAAAGGCTCTTTTGTAAATTACATTGTCATGGGATAAGAGGGAAGGTCCTTTCATGAATTGAGAACTGGTTAAAAGACAGGAAACAAAGGGTAGGAATAAATGGTAAATTTTCAGAATGGAGAGGGGTAACTAGTGGTGTCCCCCAACGGTCAGTCCTGGGACCAATCCTATTGAACTTATTCATAAATGATCTAGAGAAAGGGGCAAGCAGTGAGGTAGTAAAGTTTGTGGATGATACTAGACTGTTCAAGATAGTCAAGACAGAAGCAGTCTGAGAAGAACTTCAAAAAGATTTCATAAAACTCAGTGATTGGGCAACAAAATGGCAAATGAAATTTAATGTGGATAAGTGTAAAGTAACGCATGTTGGAAAAAATAACCCCAACTATACATATAGTATGATGGGGGCTAATTTGGCTACAACAAATCAGGAAAGAGATCTTGGAGTTATCGTGGATAGTTCTCTGAAAACGTCCACACAGTGTGCTGGGGCGGTGAAAAAGGCAAATAGAATGTTAGGAATTATTAAGAAAGGGATAGAAAATAAGACACAGAATATCTTACTGCCCTGTATAAACTATGGTACGCCCACATCTTGAATACTGTGTACAGATGTGGTCTCCTCACCTCAAAAAAGATATTTTGGCCTTGGAAAGGGTTCAGAAAAGGGCAACTAAAATGATTAGGGGTTTGGAACAGGTCCAATATGAAGAGAGGCTAAAGCAACTGGGACTTTTCAGTTTAGAAAAGAGAAGACTGAGGGGGGATATGATAGAGGTGTATAAAATCATGAGTGGTGTGGAGAGGATGAATAAAGAAAAGTTATTCATTAGTTCCCATAATACAAGGACTAGAGGACACCAAATGAAATTAATGGGTAGCAGGTTTAAAACTAATAAGTGAAAGTTCTTCTTCACACAGCGCGTAGTCAACCTGTGGAATTCCTTGCCAGAGGAGGCTGTGAAGGCTAGGACTATAACAGAGTTTAAAGAGAAGCTAGATAAATTCATGGAGGTTAGGTCCATAAAAGGCTATTAGCCAGGGGGTAGGAATGGTGTCCCTGGCCTCTGTTTGTCAGAGGCTGGAGATGGATGGCATGAGATAAATCGCTTGATCATTGTCTTCGGTCCACCCCCTCCGGGGCACCTGGCCACTGTCGGCAGACAGGCTACTGGGCTAGATGGACCTTTGGTCTGACCCAGTACAGCCGTTCTTATGACTTCTCCTCTTCCAAACATGCTGTCACCTGTGTCTCTCAGGACTGGACCCAGCTCCTGGCAACTCTGGGCAAGGAAAGTGCCAAAAGCTTCTGCTGTGAACTATTGACAGAAAACCAGCGAGTGTCTCTTCTGCCTCCGGACAGTAAGTCAGGCGTGCATGGCACACCCAGGGAGAGCTCACGTAGCATGGCCCCTGAGGCATGGCAGATCACTTTGGGAAATGTTAAACGGCAGCGCTGCTTTCCAAATTCCCCAACCCCACAATATCACAGAAGCTTTTGTACTTGCTACCATTAGCGAGACTGGGAGTGAAATCAGCAACTGACACCAGCCTTAATACAAGCCCTGCAGGGCTGTGAAAATGCATCAGGCATCATCTCAGCTCAGACTTCCATAAACCAGTTTCCTTTAACACCGAGCATTTGCTCTACAAATACAGCACCTTCCTTTTCACCCGGAACGGGAGATGGGCACGTTACAGTTTTCCTACTGAAATGACTTCACTGCCCTTCTGGAATTGCTGTGATCTGGTGCCAAGAGGTCAGGGCATCTGGCTCTGGCTGCAGTATTTACACCGTGTAACTGACAGTCATTCTAGCAGGGGCCAGCTCTGTGTACTCACAACATACGGATGGGTTGATAGAAAATCTATTTACAGAGGGCTCCGTTTCAGGGCTGACTCTGGTTAAGCAGAGAACACTGGGGCTTCCAAAGTCAGCGTCTCGCTAGGTCTCTAGAGGGCTGAGCCCCAGAGAAGGTGGCAGAGGTCATACTTTGGCACTTACCGTGGGAACAAGTCTGGCCTTCGTAAGGCCTAGCGCAGTCACACCTAAAGGTTGCCCAGAGGTCTACACACTGGCCTCTCTGAGAACAGGGCTGGGAGTGGCACCATTCTGTCCTGTTGCAGCCCAACTCCACTGGGGAGGACTCGTGGTGGGGGATATCAAAGGGAAGGATAATCTGATCATCAATCTCCAGGTCCTCCAGGCAGCCAATGAAACTCTCCCGGCTCCTGGTGGTGTTAGTCAAGTCTCCATCTACTCCCCCGATGTAGGTGTTTAGGAATGCAGGGGAGGGTGCAGCAGCACTGTTTCCAGTAGGAACGTCCTGCAGGCAGACTCCTGTCTTGCAAGCCCCATGCCAGAGCCGTAACTCCAGGGAGTCCTGCAGCAGAACCTCAGCCTTGTGCCACCGGCCATCATCAACCCTCAGCCCCTTCAAGTCCAAAGAGGATTCGGCATCGTCTCGCCTCAGCCCCGCATGCAGCATGCCATCGGAGAGCTCCAGAAACAGGTACTCTGCTTCGTTCCCTCGGTAGACGAGGATGGCGTTGGGCAAGGTGGTTCGGAACCGGAGTGACACCCTAGTCACATCCCCTGCCACGTCTTTCCTGCTCTCATTATTCTTCAGGGGCAGGTGGAGAAGGTGGTACCCAGGGGAACTGAAGGAGAACGTTGTTGACGTGGAACATGTGGCATCATAGAAGCCCGGCTGGCACTGGCAAAGGCGTCCATGGGTCTCAGCATGGTAAGTTGGGATGCACAAGGCCTCGTTTTGGCAGTCGTGAGTCTGGCACCCCATAAGCGCCACAGAGCAGTTCTTCCCTCCCCATTGGGTGCCATCCTGACCAGGGGCACAGTAGCAGAAGTAGTCAGCAATGGCATCCTCACAGGTAGCCCCGTTCTCACAGGGCCCATCCTTGCACTCGTCGATGTCAACAGCACATTCCACACCTAGGACACAGAGGAAGAAATGGGATGTTACAATAGGCTATTAGAAGATTAACAAGACTGGGGACTTTTCCACTGGGACAAGAGAGGACTGGGGATAACAGAGGCCTGTAACATTGTGACTGGCTGGAGACCGTGAGAAGGTGTGTTATTTAGTCTTTCTCAGAACACAAAAACCAGGGGTCTCCAAATGACATTAATAGGCAGCAGCTTTACACCAAACAAAAAGAAATATTCACACAACACACAGTGCGTGGCTCCTGCAGCCGGCCGCTTTGAGCAGCGTGCAAGGGCGTGGCAATAAGGGAGCCTGCCTGAGGCTCCCTCTTGATCACGGTACACTTGTGGGCTGGATCCAGTGGTTTGGTGGATCAGATCTGGCCCCCGGACTGTATTTTGCCTGCCCCTGGACTAGCCAATTACCATAGAGATCAGTTAACAAAATCAAAGTATTTGGACCTTTCCCCCTCCCCTGCCCTCCGGTGTAAACATATAACCACTGAAAAATTCAGCAGTTACACATTTACACAAATAAATGCATTTTAACACGCCTACCATGCAGGTAAGTAAATGGAAACAAAATGGAAGTGTCAGTCCAATAATTTCTAAAACAACCCTTGGCAGCCATGGTCATAGCCCTCTCATGAAGCTCAATTCATCACCGAAGAAGAAATATATTCCCCAATGGCACATGTTGGGCCAAATGCAACACTGTACAGTCTCCCTGATGTCAGCAGGGTAAAAAGCCATTGCACTTTATCCTACAGACACTGACCCCATCCCAGTAGAACCTGGGGAGTGAGTCAGTATGTGGTCACAGAAGACCCCTTGGGACTGTTCCCCAATGTGTTGATCATGCCCCCGAAACCCGCCTTCTGGGTCACATCCTCTGGTCTCTCCCAGACAAGGCACAGAGTAGAGGTAACAGTCCCCCAACCCCGGAAGAGCAATGCAGACACTACGCCACCTCAGCTCTGGGAGAATGCAGTTCTAGGGCAGAGCGCCCAGGGAACCAACCCTTGAAAGGAATCAAAACTCCAAACAAATTTGTCTTTCTCTGTTAAAGTTTTACACGGTAAAAACTCATTCAGGTAAGTCCCCTTTATCAATGAAAGAGAGAGATGCGCACTGGTTGTTCCCCCAGGTAACAATTAGTTACACTGGGCTCGATAGTAGACAAAAGTGTTTTTATTAAGTACAAACAGTGGGATTTAAGTGATTGCAAGTCAAAACAGAGAGATCAAAGTGAGTTACAAAATTAAAATTAAAAGAAAATGCATAGCTGCTTCTAATACACTAAAACTTATTGCAAACAGATTCTTACCTAAAGAGCTGTTCTTGTCCTACTCATAATCTTCAGGTCAGAGAGTCTTTATCCTGACCCAGATCCCCAGCCATCTTTTTGCATCTGCTATTGCCAGCCAAAGACGAAGACCTGATAACTTCCCCTTGGTTAAATAGTCTTTCCCCTGGGGCAGGACTCCTTTGTTCTCCATTCCCCCTTCCTTTGAAAATTACCTGGTCAAAATAGAATCCCAGTACCAGGTGGTATGGTCACATGTCCAATCACCTTTTGACTTACAGGACTAACAAGGCTGTTTACAAGTTGTTAAGTTGATCACCCAGTCACTTGGAAGGGGGGCATCAGTAATGGCTCTCATTAGTACATTTAGAACAATAAACAGTCTCATACGTCATATTTCTAACTCTACGTACAAGAATGACACATGCATCAAAATAGGACATATAGTCCAGCAGATTGTAACATTAAAATGGATAGGTTACAGGAGGCATTTTGTCCAAAGCATCTCCGAGTTATGCATATTTATATTCATAAGCCAATTTCATAAAGCATGGAGGGGGCGTCACGGGGAGGTTAGGAGATATTACAACAAGATCTGCCATCATAGCGTCTTCAGACGGATGAATTAAAAACAACACTCTGATTAGCTGCCGGTCCGCTGTTCATCCAGCCCTTCACATTGGTTTCTACTAATCTTCAGAGACAGCCACACGGATACGCCAAGCCTGGATTATCCAGATCTAAAAGCATTACACAGAGTCCTGCTAGCAAGGATGGGAACGAGGAAGAGAAGGAATCCAAGCACAAAGGAAATGAATGAAACCAAAAGACACGTCAAAGGAAGAAAGGCCACTAGGGCGAACAGGATGGAGAACGTAGTAGCCTGAGGGTGTGCGTTGAGGGGGGCTGGAGGTGTTGCATTAGGTGCAGAGGAGCTGGAGCTGATGACCTGCAATATGAATCTCGGCAAAGAAATGGGGCTTCTTGAATCCATGTGACATGGGTTCATCCCCAGCAATGTCTGGCAGTGAACCTCAAAACACGTAGTGTCCCGCAAACTAGCTGAGTGCGTTTGGTCCCTGCAGGCCCTCCATCACTGTGTGTCCTGTGGCCGTTCAGCCTGAGCATTAAGCTGCTGCTGAAGAGGTGCCAACCCACCAGACTTCAAATTTATCATAAGAGCGGCCGTACTGGGTCAGACCAAAGGTCCATCCAGCCCAGTGTTCTGTCTGTCGACAGTGGCCAGTGCCAGGTGCCCCAAAGGGAGTGAACAGAACAGGGAATCATCAAGTAGTCCCTCTCCTGTCACCCATTCCTAGCCTCTGTCAGAGGCTAGGGAAACCATTCCTACTCCTCCTGGCTAATAGCCATTGATGGACCTAACGTCTGTGAATTTATCTAGTTCTTTTTTGAATCCTGTTAAAGTCCTGGCCTTCACAACACCCTCTGGCAAGGAGTTCCACAGGTTGACTGTGCACTGCGTGAAGAAAAACTTCCTTTTGTTTTAAACCTTATCCTCATCTTCCATATGGTACTTCAGCATGGGCCAATGGGCACAGACCAAACAGGCCTGGAAAGCTCAGTTCTGTTCAGCTCAACTGCTTCTGTGCTGTGGTCACCACCAAGGCAGCACTGATCCCCCATTCCCAGCCAGCGTTCTCCGAGGCACTGCCCGGGGGAACTGCGGGCAGGGGCTGCTTTGCTCGTGCCCACTGCCCTGCCGAGGAGCTGACTCGGGCCAGATTCTGCACCGAGATGGCCACCGGTGTCAGAAGTGCTTCTCTCGAGACAGGCCTGCACCCTTCCCTCCTGGGGCTGACGGAGCGACAGCTGGGCCATGCCGGGCTCAGGGGCTTCTGCTACGGAGCAGGAGGGAGAGTGTGTGTAAGGGGGAGGGGTGAATCAACACCCACCTGCGAGGATTAAACTGAGCGTTGTCGCAGGAACTGAGTGGAATGAGCCAGCACAAAGCAGAGTGTGGTGGGGAGCCTAGAGGGAGTCTCTGGCCAGGGTTAGGGTGCAGGCTCAGGACAGGATGTGGGACACCGGCAGCGTGGGGGGGACTCAGGGCCTGCCAACGGCTATGATCCGGATTCGGAATAATTAGTGTAAGGGGGCCCCCCTACCCCAGCATGGGGCACAGGCTGTTGCCCATCACGAGTTACAAGGGCGCTCGAGCCAGTCCCCACTGGCTGGCGGCAGGCTGCCCAATGGCTACGGGGCTGTGGCCGGCAGAGAGCCATGTTGCAGGCAGCGGCCGGAGCTGCAGGGAGGGCGGGACGCTGAGAAGCAGAGCACGGGGAGAAAGGGCTGCGGGGGAGAGAGCTTCGTGTCCCCATGCAGAACGCCCCCTCTCCTCACTTGCCTCTTGGAGCTGGGGACCCTGAACAAGGGACCTTCCCGCCCCATTCCACGAGGAGCAGGAAAGCCTGTTTGTGCTCGCTGCTGGGCTCCCAGCGGGCACCTCTGGCAGGAGCGCTCCACAGCAGGCGGCAAGTGACTCCCGCAGGCCCCACGTTTGTGGCTCACCAGATGCCGAGCGCTCCCCCAGGTCCCGTGTTTTGATTCCTGGTCTGTTTTGTTGAAGGAGAAGTTGCCACGTCAGCTTTTGAGAGCTTGTGGCTGGCTCTGCCTGGTGCTCCTGGCAGACCTAGTAGTGCATGTGCAGAGAGAGATCGGGGTTGCTGGCTGCAGAGTCAGGGATTAGTTCTTCGTAGAGGAACAAAAAGCCCAGACCCTCGTCGTCATGCCTGCTCGCAAACCGGCTCTAGCAGGGGAGGGAAAAGGCCTGCGAGATCATGTCTATTCATCTCTCCCAGGGGCGAATGGAGCATTTGGGGGTGCTTTGGCCTGTCTAGTTTTACATAATAGGGGAGACTGTGCCAGAGCTCCCTACATCTCAATGGCAGGCAGAGGCAAATATTTCCTGGGAACCAGAGTACCCCCTCACTTACTATTGGTCCTACTCTCCCTCCACATACACAAAGTAACTCCTCTCCAGTGTTCCCTGTACTGAGCACTTCGGCGGCCCCCCAGAGAGATTCAGGTGCCACTCAGCTGATTAGCAGAGCGCCCACAGCCAGCAGCATGTGTTTCTACTGGTGGTGCACATCTGCACATGCCTTGGTGCACAGAACAAAATTTATTCTGTACATAGGTGGAAAACATTAGAGGGAACATTGCTCTCTTCCCTCCTTGGTGTTTATACATTCAGCCAATGCTACTCTGCCCATCCACTGTCTCATTAGAGGAGGGTCTGGCTATGTCGTCCCTCCAGTCTGCTGATACACGTCGTCATTCCTGAACATCCTCCTGATGGTCAGACTCTGCCGACGCCAGATTTAAAGAACACCGTCAGCTGCAGAGGAAAGTATTCCCGTGTAGGCTTCTTCCTAGATGCTAACTGCAGGTCAGCAGAAGGGCTCAAGTGTTGTGTTTTGCTGTGAACGATTCAGTGTTCATGCAGCCAGGAACGCGAAGCAGCAAAGAGAAGGAAATCACCCTTCTCCGGAAATAACAAGGTGTTTGCTTTGGGCCATTACACCAGCAAGAAAGATGCAGACCATTTCCTGGACTTGTACCTGGAATCCCGGATTTCTCCAAACAAGGGTTGATTGTGTGTTTTCGCAATCCAACTGGAAAGGGCTTTTTCAGAATTCTGTTGTAAAAACTTTGTTGCACTTTTAAAGGAGGAGCACAGGAACCCATCAGCATAAATGTTCCATTTCAGGTGTTAAAAGAACAGGCCTTAATGCCTCGCGACACTTCTGTTGCAAAAAACAGGAACTTTTTACACTTGCCGATTTTGCTGTGTTGTCTCTGAGCACCCAAAGCCCAGAACTATCCGCAGATAATAAAGCGAAAGACAGCGAATTATAAAATACACTCGGCTCTTGTAGTTCTCTTAAATTAGCTAAGAAAATCACGAATATAAATAAACGGGCCAACTAACAAACATCGGAGGAAGCAGCCATCGGAAAATCACTGACTTTGGAAGTTGTTAGGACATTGACCACTATTTTAAACTACTTTGGTTAATTCAAGAATGTGCAAGGTAACAAGTGTATTCCCCAGCGACTGTAAACTCCCGCAGCCTTGGAAGTCTTCAATCCAGTGCTTTCAAAGGGCCAAGCCCTCTTCCCCTCGTCCCCGCCCGAGCATGAGCCACTTAAGTATGTCTACAGCACCATTGTCATGATAGCTGATAAATGCTTGTGCTTTTCGGGCCCCGGCGTTACTAAATCAGGCAGAGCTGACCAGTGCTTCTGTCTCAGTGAGAGCGAATTCTAAATGAGGCTTTGTTATCCGTGATAATGTTCTATTGCCCCCGAGAGACAAAGTGGGGGAAAGAATAGCTTCTCCCCCAATGAAAGATGCGATCTCTCCCACCTTGTCCTTCTAACACCCCGGGACCGAGAGGGCGACAGCCACACAGCATACATCATACCTGTATGCAAGCAGACACGCAACCCCACACATAGCAAGAGAGATTCTAACTCGGCGATCGCATGTCTAGGATCACCAAAGTCCGAGATCTATTCACTGGCCCTTTCTATCAATGAAGGGTAGGAGCATCCCAGCCAGCCTGGAAGCACCGTGCAGTGATCTTTCCTAGCCGGCACTGCCTTGCCCTCTCCCCAGCAGGCAGCTGCCCTCCTAGTAGCCATTCCCCGGCGTAGCCTAATTAAAGCACCTGTTATTCCAATGCAACATAAAACAGAAACTTAGCTGCAGCTACCAGGCCTTGCAAGGACAGTTACGTTTGCATCATTACTGCCGTCTCCATAGCAACGCACTCTTTGGCCGCCCCCTCTCCCATCCTGCATTTCTAGCCAGGATGTCTGGGCGTGGAGGGAGCGCAGGGGGCAGTGGTCAGCGGCGTTTTTCTTTGAATCAAAAGTCGCACGCTTTTCCGTAACGGAATTAAAACGGCGGCGGCGGCGAGGGGAGAGAGGCCGCGATTTCACAGGAGGCGGGCGAGCGGCGCCGTGTGATTGCGAAGGGCGTGCCGGCGTTCTGCAGGGACAGCCCAACCTCCGTCACTCCCAGCACAAGGAGGAACCCGGGTTACAGCACAGACCCGCACGGAACCCCAGCGTCGTGCTCGGCCTGGTCGCCGCCAGCAGCGCCGCCCGCGGGCCGTAGCGGTTCCTACACAAACATGTGGGTCCCGACAAAACAAACCCGGGTGCCTGTTACCCTGGATTGATTCTCTGTGGTTAGTTCTTGCCCCCGCGGTCCAGCGCCCCCCGCTGCCTCGAACACCACCACCTGAGGGGTCCCCCCCACGCACGCCCCACGGTGCACTGGTTCAGTGTCGGTCATTACCTGCTAGCAGATAAATTCCACCCACGATCACTCCAACCAGCGCAGCTTTCATTGCAGATTCCTCGCTGACATTTGTGACTGGGATGGAAGAGAGGCGGGGGTGGGGTGGGGTAGGGAGAGGAGAATAAAAGGCTGCCCTGGAAGGACACAGTATCTGTGAGCTCGCTCTTCGTGCCGGGCAGGGGAACGGGGATTGGAGAGGAAACCAGCCAATATAAAGAGACCTGCGCTGGGGTAAGACCTAATCCAGCTCTGCTCTAACCCTCCCCAGCTGGCTTCTGTCAGTGCTGACAAGAAGAATGTGTCTACCGTGTTGTCTTACTCCGTGCCTTCTGGTAATGCCCTGCAGGGCCCACGGCGTTCGCTCCGACAACGGGAGACCACAGGCCAGACCCCGGCCCTCCCTCGTGCCCCGGGCTCTCCCTGCATGGGAATGGCACCACTGGAGCCCAAATAAGGATTAGGAGGAACAGCTGGGTAGCTACCGCTGGCTCGTAGCCAGGAAACAAGAAGTGGAGTTTCCCTGACACTGAGGGTGAAATCCTGGCCCCACTGAAATCAACGGTCGTTCTGCAAAACCCCCATTGACTTCCACGGGGCTCACAATTTTATCCGGCTGTATTCCTGTGCTTGCCCTGTTCCCACATTGCATGGGGGCCTGCTGCAAGATTTGCAAAGCCGGGCGGGCTGCCGCCTTTTCCCTCCACAGCAGAATACCGAAAAAAGTGGATAACAATGAAGGCGGTTTCTGAACGCCAAGGAGCAGCTCTCACAAAGCCAGTCCCTCGCCCTGCCCGTGCAGCTTACGTCAAGGGGCCTCATCCCAACCGCTGCCTCTGGGCCAATATCGCAGCCCAGGAACAGCTTTTGCTAATCACCCGCCTAATAGACGCTCCCAGTCACCACTGACACGAGAGACCACGTCCTGCAGCCAAGACGTTGGGGTCCGAGAGCCAAGGATCCCTCTTTCCCCATACGCGCCCGAGTCCAGGAGTTTGGGCAGATCATGAGGGTTTCTCCCCACCTTGCAACAGGGCAAGTTCTTAGTTCTGTGGAGAAAGATGATTTACAACCGGGAGCTTCTCCCAAAGTATCTGAAACTTCCCCTGTGTGAAATCCCATGTCCTGAGGTCACCAGGGCCACCTCCGGCCATGCCAATAGAATTCCAACACGTCCTGAATCCTGCTGGCTTACTATCTGCACGTCCCCCAGCCTAATCTAGCCAGACCAGTCAGTTTCACATTGATCTGATATGGGAGGTATGTCAGGAGAGTCAGCTGGATTAGGTGTGTGTGAATTTATCTTCTCAGAGTAATCTGCGTTGATTGCATGTTGAGTCCCCTTAGAAAGCACAGAGTTTGAATGATTAACTAGCAAGATTAAGCCCTGATCCAGCAATTGTTATTAGAGGGGGCTATATAAGGGCACGTCTACACAGCAGGGCAAAAGTCAAGTTAAGTTGCGCAACTTCAGCTACGTTAATTGCGTAGCTGAAGTCGAAATAGCTTCACTCGGCTTTTGGCGCTGTCTACACAACAGGAAGTCGAAGGAAGAACACTCTTCCTTTGACTCCCCTTCCTCCTCATGAAATCAGGGTTACGGGAGTCAGAGTAAGAAGTCCTCCAGCTTGACATTATTCCGAAATAAGGCTTGCCGTGTAGACGCGCTGTCTGTTGTTCCGAAATAACGCTGCTGCATCCACGTACCCTAAGTGAATAGTTGCAAGAAAAGATGCCCGGGGATGGCAGGCTAGAATATGTAGCAGTGTTTGTGAGCTATGTGGAAACAATTGGTTGTTTGCTGTGCACTGCAGATGGCCCTGGACAGCTCTTTCCATCATCTTTTCACAGGATGGGAGACATTTACTTCCTCCGTTCTGCCTTGTGGCTGTCAAGAGTCAGGGGGCACTCTTGCAATGGCTGCAAGCAACGTTCCCCTCCCAGTTCTTCTTTGCGTCTGCGCAACAAGCCTCCGGTGGCACGTGACCAGGATTCGTCGCCGAATTTGGCCCCCCTGGTTGTCTCATTAGTTAATCCAGCTTGGGCTGGGGCCTGGTGAGTGCAATGGGAACACTGATCCATGCCTGTCCGCAAGACAACTCAACAGGATTTTCTTTGACCCTTTCAGTGGAATGCTCACACCTGCATCCAGGCACAGGGCTCCGTCTGGTGCAGTGAACTGCAGGATCAGAGTCTAAAATAGTTTTGGACCATCACAGTATCTCTCCAATGCATTACATGAAATGCAGCCACACAGTCACGATAATTGCTTCACTTCCCAAAGCAAATACAAGTCGGGAGCACTACTCTGTAGCATGCTATTACATGACTCCTAGGAAGAGGACCAGCCCAGATTCTACATGTTGCTTCTTGGATGGAGGTTAGTGATTCCTTGACATGTTTGTCAATTTATCCCAAAAGTTCAGAAATTACCATCAAGGCTCTGAGTGAGCGAGGCCATGTCTGCACTGCAGGGGGAGGATCGGCTTAAGGTACACAATTCCAGCTACATAAATAATATAGCTGGACTTGACGTAGCTTAAGCCAAGCTTGGTGCCATCTCCACAGCAGGAGGTCAGCAGGAGAAACACACTTGCGCTGATGTGGATGCCCTCAGCATTCGATTTACTGGGTCTTTACTAGACCCACTAAATCAAATCCCGGAAGACTGATCGCCAGATTGTCAGTCCTCCAGTAAGTGAAGATGTGGCCTGAGAGAGTCCTTGAGAGCATCACGGATGGAAAGACACCGCTCAGGCTAGACAGCAAATCCTACCGCCCTTGTCTCTGGAATAAATCTTGTTACAAAGACTCCTCCCCGGGAGGGAAGGCGCTCTGCGGTGTGTACCGTTGGCAGGAAGCTCACACTGTTAACTCTCATTACAGATGAAGATGACGCATTTGGCATAGGAGCTGCCACACTGATCTAGCCCACAGTCTACCCTCCCACAGTAGCCTCCCTCGTAAGACGCCCTTGGAGGCTAACAGCGGCAGGCCCAAGAGCTCTCTGCAGCCGCTGGAGCATTGCTGTTCCTGTGCGCAGCAAGTCCTGCTCGTCTGTCCCTTTGAGTTGCTGTTCTGCTCCCATCGTCGCCTGGCCTGATTTTGGAGGGCACGTTAAGCCAGGCTTCACCCATTTTCATTAAGAGGGAAGCCTGTGTTAATACTTCACCGTGGCTCCACCTTCACTAATCCTCTAAACCCTTTAACCAGGGCGAGGCGGAAGTAACTAGCGTCTCTCACGCCGCCCTCTGCTCAGACAATCTGCTGCAACAGGCAGGTCCAAAGTGCATGTCCAAATCCCAGGGGCTACGATGGCTCACAGGCACTGTGGGCGGTTAAACCCACAGCTGACACCAGGCCCTCATGTGCTGTGGAAACTCCGACTGGGCCGGGTTAGCGGGCTGCAAGCCGAGCCGCTCTGAGTAACAATGGAGCCCTCATGCAGTAGGGCGTGGGTTCAATTCCCTGCCCTTCAATTTCCCCCCTGTAAGTTTTGCTGCTATTTTTGTTTTTTGGTCCCGGTCAGTTCCTTTTTTTTTTTTTTTTTTTTTGCCCAACAAGTGTTGATGCTATTGGGGGGGCGGGAGGCATGAGGGTTTCTCAAAAATCAAAAAGGGGGCGTGATGCCAAAAAGTTTGGGAGCCACTGCAGTAGGGACACAGAGTGGAGTGAACAGTACAAAGCTCACTGTAGCCTCATCCAGGACCAGCTAATTCCCCCGCTGCAAAAATCCAAAACCCAGTAAGCCTCTGTTTAAACCTTTCCCCGCCAGCCGCTTTGCTGCCGCCATGGCGTGTGCACAGAGGTCGTGTACCTTCCAGGTAACAGGAAGGCAGCCCCAGGAAATACCTGCCAGCTCCAGTCTGCGGCATTTGCTGAAAGGGCTTCTCCTTTCGATGGGCTAAAGGCTTTCGAATCACGTTAGCCTCTTCCCAGACTACAGGAGAGGTCACGAGCTGAGGCACCGAGCAGACACCTGGGAAACGTCTGTGCAAACAAACCACCCGTCCGAGCGGGGAACGCCACGGACTCTCTTCCCCCAAGTCACGGCACCGGGTGGTGTGTGGAACAAGTAACACCACACGGCAAGTGTGCCAGGGCTGGGGCTGAGCTCTCGCACACGCAGCTCCTGGGAGACGCCAAGGCTGTGAACACAACAGAGAAGTTTCCTGCTTCCTGCAAGAGGATGGGGGAGGACCCGGACGGTAGATCTGAATTGCAGTTAAAAACCTGCAGCTGGCCTGTGCCAGCTGGCTCAAGCTCATGGGTTGGACTAAGGTGTCGTTTAACTGGGGTGTAAACGTTCTGGGTCAGGCAGCCCCGGGCTGTAGGACGCTTGGCCCGAACATCTACACTGCAGTTAAACAGCCCCTTAGCCTGAGCCCCACGAGTGCCAATCGGGGCCTGCTGCAGGTGCCCGACCACAGCACAGACACCCCCTACAGCTGACCTCTCACGCGGGCGGACCCAGTGCCACCGCGAGATGCTAGAGGGCAGACTGCCTTCTTCAGGAGCAGACCAACACCTGTGTCATCAAAACGCCTCCTGTACGCTGCCTCCGCCCGGGTTAACCAGCCTAACCCTGGTTCAGCCATTACATTCTGCCAACCTACATGCAGTTCCCATGTCAACTGCATCCCCTGATCTGCCTCACGTCCGGTCCTAGACCGCCGGCCAGTGGAAACACGGGCCCCGTTGCCACCAAAAGACAATTCTGACCGAGCGGCAGCCGGAGCCAGCACTTGCAGCGAGCCGGTGAAGGAAGGCGGTTTCTGCTGATTCACACGGTCCTCCCCCAACACTCCCCACATTCCAGAGCCTGAGGAACTGGCTGCAGGAGAGCACGTGAGAAAAAGCAGCCTACAGCTGCGGAACAAGCTCACTTGATCATGGGAGGCCGCTTAAGCCCAAGCTCATGGCAGCGCTAAGCTGCCCCAGAAATGTGTTTTGAACAGAAACGTTACGGGAAGCTTCATGAAGTTCCTCTGTGATCCTAATACGAAGTAATAAGCTGCTCACCCGGCAGGACTAGACTGGGATTAATTGACAGAGCAGGGGAGATTAATTGCTCTAGTTTCCCTGTCAGCTTCGCTCCTCCCGATGCCCTCCCCGAGCTCAGACAGAGCAGAATGTAACTTCCCCACCTGATCTCACTGTTACCTCTTGGAACCACCCCAAAGGAGACACGGGGATTTCACAAAGGCAGGAACCAGAACCACAACCTGCCTCTAACCGCCTGGGAGGACTAACAAACCCCACGCAGATGCCACGGAAGGAAAACTCCAGCGCTGTCTCTCCCTACACCAGCTCGTGTCAACGTTTCTGCCCACGAGCAGGCCCAGGGCCTTGGGAAGATTAGGTAACCCTACAGTTTGGGGAAGCGAAAGGAAATGCCCCGCGTCCTGGCCCACCAAGAGAGGTGCCGGGGCACTGAGGGAAGGAGGCGGCCCTAGAGGCACAACCCGACAGGAATTAGTGTGGAGACATTTCATGAACTTTACAACAATCTGTTGAGAAGACGCCTGCATCTGCAGGTGCGGCACCGTAGGCACGGGCCCTGCGCACCAGGCTAGAGTCTGGAATAAAGTCTACTTCTATAGCCTTGTCTACACGGACTTTTCATTGAGAACCACGTAGGGTGCACGTTCGCACGGAGGTAGCCCATGTGGACACGCTCATTTGGGCAGAGGAGCACCGCTCTCAGTTCAGCTTTTGTCTCGAGAGGGGTTTAAGCCAAACTGAAGATACGTGTGTTGGGATAAATTGTCCACACGGGAGGTTATATTGATCTAATTCAGTGGTCCCCAATGTGCCTGCCGGGGCATTTATGTGCGCCCGCCGAGTGACCAGGGCCAGCCTAAGCCATTCTTGCGCCCTGGGCGCGCGGTGCATGTGTGGCACCGCCCCTGGGCGCACGCAAGGCCGGATTAAGGGGGGGGAAGGGGCTAGCCGGACAGCTGCCCAGGGCGCCAACCTATGGCAGCTGTAAGGGGCACTGCGCGCCTGGGGCTGGGGGCTGTGTGACGCCCCTTAGAGCTGCCATCAGGTGCCGCGCTCCCGACGGCAGCTGTAAGGTGCACAGCGCGCCGGGGGGCGGGGCTGCGCATGCATCGCGCGCCCGCTGCCCGGGGCGCAGGAATGGCTCAAGCCGGCCCTGGGCATGTGGCGCATGTGCGGCCCCGCCCCTGGGCACCCTGCAGCCCCAAAAGGTTGGGGACCACTGATCTAATTAACCCAGTATAACTATATTGGCATAATGGGCACTACAAAATGCCCAGTGCGGACTCAAACATATTGCTACCTGCCACCTCCTGAGCAGAGTTAAAAACTCTCTTGTAGCTTCAAATCTCAGAGGGGTAGCGGTGTTAGTCGAAATAACTCCTGTTGTTCTGAAATAACGAGGTGAGCATCCACGCACAAGCCCGTTACTTTGAAATTATTTTGAAATAACAGGCTTGTTGTTTTGAAATAGTAACCCCTGAATTGACAAGGAGTAATGCCTATTTCGAAATAAGGTTCGTGTGGACGCTCCGCTGCTATTTCAAAACAACTACTCCCCTGAGTCATTCAAAGTCATTAATGCCCGGTGCTTCCTGGGGTCTCAGTCGAGGTAGCGCATCTCATTAAGGGAGCCTGCCTCGGACTCATCTCGAGGCTGCCCTGTATGCGGATGTGCTATTTTGGAAGTTGTTATTTCAAAACAACCTTGTAGTGTGGATGTAGCCTTGGAGCCTAACAGATTTACTAGAGCATAAGCTTTTGAAGGTTAAACCCACTTCATGAAGTTTTATCCAGGAAAGCTTACACCCTAATAAATCTCTAAGGCTGTGTCTACACAGCAGCGTTATTTGGAAATAACTGACGTTATTCTGAAATAACATCGTCCGTGTCCACACGGCAAGCCGTTATATCGACATACTGTTGAGCTGGAGAACTTCTTACTCCCACGCCTGTAACCTCATTGTACAAGGCGTAAGGGAAGTCGGAGGAAGCGTGCTCTTTCCCGGACATCCTGCCATGTAGACAGCGCCAAAAGCCAAAATAAGTTATTTTGATTTCAGCTACGCAATTGACGTAGCTCACGCTGGGTAGCTTATTTCAGCTTTAACCCTGCTGTGGAGATGTGTCCGAAGGTGCCACAGGACTCCTCGTTGTTTCTGTAGCTTCAAGTTTTTCCTTTCTTAGTGTTAACATATTTGAACTTTCAAAAAAAAAGAGAGGCCCCCCCCAAGAGGGAGCGTATCTGTATCAGTATCTACCAACTCACGTTGTATTAACGTGTTGTGTGTATTATATTATATAGCACGTTAACGCAACGTGAGTTGATAGATACTGATACAGATACGCTCCCCTCTCAGGGGTATCGTCTTGTTTGAACGTTCAAATGTGGTAACCCTACCTTTCTCCCACAAGGTGGCAGCCTTCTCGCATTTCCCGCAGGACCTTGTCACTCTTGGAGGGCTGGAAGAATGCAAGCCGGTTCTGGAGAATGTCTTTCACATAACTGCCCTTTCTCGGGATCAGGCTGTTCAATCGCAGAGGGAGATGAAAGAGAACAGGGAAAGGAGACAAGAGGTTTTCCTCGGAGCTCAGAGATGAGGTGGATTGGCCACAAGGCACTAAAATGAAGGGTCGGGCCACATGAGCATTTTGCTAGGAGTTAGGAAAGGTGCGATAAAAACGCAACTTTTTTCTTCGTGAAGACAAGGCTAAAGTGGCACCAGCTTACGCTGCCAGCCGGGGGCAGTGCCATGGGCCTAGCAAGCCTTTCTGCACCCCCAGTTTCTCTGGTACCTACCAGGCATCTGGGATAGGTGGTGCTCAGATGGTCCAAGATGCTGCTGAATTTACACCGAACAGTGTTGTAGCAGCACCAGCCTCAGCGAACATCCCTCCACCCCGAAGGGTACAAAAAGGACTGTTCTGAGCCTCACAAGGGCCTTGGCCAAGCCAGTCTCTTTGTTTCACAGATGGGGAAACTGAGGCATGGCAGGGTTGGCACAACCTACCCAGGACCACACAGGACATCTGCAGCAGAACGCAGGCCCTATCCTCCCAAGCAAATTCTTCCTCCCTAGCAAGCAGAAAGAGCCGTGCTGTATTTTCTCACCACTCCAAGACCCTCCGACGTACATAAATAAGAGCGTTGTGTCTCCAAACTCCTGGCTCAGCACCCAGAGGGGAGCAGGAGAGGGATCCTCGTGTGATGGTCTGGTGAGCGCCTGCCCCGAATGGCTCCCGCTCGTAGGAAATGTTGACCATTCCCACTGCAGCCTCTCGGGGAGAGAAATTCCTGCCTTGGAGCTCTGGCCCTAGCCCCCAAAGTGCCTCCTCCCTCAGGGTTCACACGTCTTCCTCCCAAAGCCTGTCTCTTCCTGCGCGCGGCAGGCCCGCCGAGGGCCCTACGGCATTGGGCAATACCCATCTGCCAGCACCCAAGATGGACGATCCCTTTCGCTTCTGGTACTGGACTCCTTCCCACCGACCCCTTACCTCTTCAAGTCACAGCACGGCCAATGTGCCGCAGGCCCGGGAGTCCAGTCCCCCAGCTCCGCCAGTGCGCTCGGCCCTAATCTGGAAGCCCCAGTCTGGGGTCTCCTCAGCTCGGGTCCCGTTCATCTCAGTCCCACGCAGCAGCTGCCGGGAGCTGGCACTAGCCTCCGGTTATGCGCCCCCCTCCCCCCCCATGGCAAATCAGCGACTCAACAAGCATCAGCTCACCCGGGTCGTCCGATTTCCCGCATTACCTGAGTAGCCCGGCAGACAACGGCAAAGGAAGCTGTTCGCCAGGTCCGTGCAGCTCCCCCCGTTCTGGCATGGCTGGGACGCGCATTCGTCCACGTTCACAGAGCAGCTCTCCCCTGTGGAAGGGAACACACGGCCCCGGGGGGGGTTAGTTCAGCCAGGCCAAGCCGGGGATGCACCCGCCCTGCGGGGGGGGGGAAGGCGGGCTGACCCCTTCCCTCAAGTCTCTCCCTGGGCAGCTTTTGGCCAGAGATGCACAGTGCCCATTCGAAGTGCCCCTCAGTCCCCGCCTGGCAGGCCGGTATCGCCACCCCAAGAGTAAAGCACCAGAAGGATAAGTGCTGCGCCCCAGGCCACAAGCCAGCGGCAGACGCGTGATCACAGCCCAGGAAGCCTCCTGTAACCACTAGAGAACACTCCCTCCCCTAGCGCCAATGTTCCCCCCCAAAAGGGCACTTCCCCTCCCCCCACTCCGCTTCGCCTCGAAAGCCCACAGAACGGGTTCTCTCTCTTGAGCGGCCCTGCAGTCTGGCGCATGCAGGGAAACAGCAGGCAACCCAACCAGCCCCCTTCTGCCTGCCCAGCCCAGCCCCGCCACTGGAGCCATCCCTCTGAGGGGTAGCGCCAGAGGTTGCCTGGGTCTCCAGGGCACTAGGTGCTCCCTCGCAGGGGGGTGCCCCCCATGCAGAGGCAGCGTTGGGGTTTTGCACGTGGGAGGGGCCAGCAGGGCTCTCTTGTCACATGCCCAGCCGCAGGGCACCGTGCAGAACGCCACGAACGCAGAGCCTGGCGGGCCACGGCCTTCCCAATGGGGGAAGGGCACTACTTACAGGCCGCCTGCTCCCCGCAATAGGCACCTCCGCCAAAGGAGAGTTGTGCAGCCAGAGCCCCCTGGCTCGGCCCCATCATTGCACGGCCGGCTCCCCCCCTCCTTGTGGCCCATGCGGGGCAGCTCCCCCCCGGGGGCACGGGGCGCTCACCTGAGAAGCCTGGCTGGCACCGGCACAGGAACCCGGCGGCGTGGCTGTAGCCGAACGCGGGCGGGAAGTCGGGCCGGGTCCCGTAGTAGGTTTGGTTGGATCGCTCCAGGCACATGCCGCCGTTGTGACACGGCTGGGAAGCGCACTCGTCCACGTCCTCCTCGCAGCGCTGCCCCGCGTAACCTGCCGGGCCAACCGCAGAGCTGGCACCACGCGGCCCTTTCCCGGAAGGGAGGCCACCAGCGCCCACAGCCCCCAAGGAGGGAGCCGCAGGAGGGGTGCCTGCCGGGGACACCGTGGGGCGGGGAGCACAAGGCAGCTGGATGTGGTGCACAGCACTCGTGTGAGGCTAGAGCCAGTCCACCGACGTCGCCCCCGACAGGAGCACGGGGTGGGGAAGGCCTGGCAGTAGGAAAAGGGAAACCTCCGGCTTTGCAGCTGGACACGTTTCCCAGCTGTGAGCCCTGCATGCCAGTGGCACACTGGGGGAGCCCGGGACACTGGACTGGACCACCCCGTGTCCAGCCAGCTTGGCTCAGGGCAATGGCAGGTTCCCTCTGCTGCTGTGGAGCCCGACTCGGGGAGAATGGGGCCGTGGCCCTTCTCACCTGGCCAGCAGGCACAGCTGTACTCCCTGATCCCCTCCAGGCAGGTGGCCCCGTTCCAGCAGGGCTGGGAGGCGCACTCCAGGATGTCCAGCTCGCAGTGCTCCCCTTCGAAGCCCGTGTCGCCGCAGTCACACTGGTAGCTGGGGGGACACAGAGCCCCACCAGAGCCCTTCAGTCCAGTGGCCCAGCTCCTCCGCGGCAAGAGCAAACGAGCCCGTGGGCCAGCCTGCTAGCCCCCGTGTCCACCCAGCCGCACTCCTCCCCCATGGATGGAGATGAGACGGTCCCGTCTCCCTCCACAGAGCGCCCTCCCCAGAAATCCGTGGCAAGGCAGGCCAGCCTCGGCGCCGGCACGTGGCCCAGGCAAGGCCAGGCTCAGAGGCCAAGCGGGGTGGCTGCTTCTGACACTTGTGGTCCTACATTTCAGCTGCAAATAATTCTCCCTGGGACATGGCGGAGCAGCAAGAGGCCGCCACGGGAATCCTTTCACGCAGCTCTGGGAGCTCTGATCAGGGACGGGGCCCCCTGGCATTAACCCCCCCCCACCCCGCCCCCACGCACACTGCTCTTAGGAAGAGCCCTGGAGTCAATGGATCCACCAGGCAGGTCTCATGTCAAGTAACCCCGGAAATGCATGGGGCCGTTGCGCTGTGCCCCTCTCACCTGCCCACACGATCGTGACAGATCCCTCCATTGCTACACGGCTGGCTGGCGCATTCATCGATGTCCACCTGACACTGGGGCCCCTCGTAACCTGGGGCGCAGGCGCAGGCGTAGAACCCGACGTGGTCCGTGCACATGCCCCCGTTCTGGCACGGGTCCGAGTTGCATTCGTCGATTTCAGCCTCACAGTTGACACCTGGGGGACAAAAGAGCGAAGCGTTCCCGTGACCCCTGTAGTTGGAGATCTGAGCGGGGATCACAACACCCGGGCACCCACTCGGCTAGAGTACAGACAAGGCAACGTATAAGTGCCGGGGCAGCAGACAGACCTGCAAATACATAAATGCTTCGTTCCACGGCTGTCTTGGGGCAACTGCAGGGCTTTGCTTTTAAATCAACAAAACTGAGAACAGTTTGGAACGTTTGTGAGTCTCCGGCATAAACTCTCATTTGCTTCCAGTGAGTTAGTCAATTCCGTCGGCATTTAGCAAATGAAATACGCTTCCTGGTGTTGGGGTCTGTAGAATGAATATGGGTCTGGAATGGTGGTAAGGATTTCAGCCACAGAGAGATAAAAGGGTGTAATTATAGGAAATTGTTGATTCAATTAGAAATCCTATAAATAAATAGTAATTAGGGGTGGGTACACTTGTATTCATTATTTGCTTATTAATATTCATTATGGTCAGGCTCTGGAGGGTGGGATCTGGTTTGGGTAATTTTTCCCTGCAATTTGGACACAAATTTGCAGGCAGTTCAGTTGCTAATCAGAACGCATTAGTCCCTTGGATGGGCCGGGCTTCCAGGATTCGCACTTGGAGTTGTTCAGCCTGGAGCTGTTTTAACAAGTGTGCCAAAGTGTCCCAGTTGATCCAGGTAGGCTCAGGTACTGCTGTAGTCCAATGAGTAGGCACCATCAGGTGTCTGGTCAAGTTAAGTTTTCTTCTCTAACAGCTGGGTGCTACAAACCCCCAGGGGCCTGCTCACTTCCATGCACTACAAAAATCCCATCATGCTTTATTCGGGAGGGGAGTAGCAGGGTGCTTACTGCTCCGTTGATATTCACGCGCTGCGCCCCAGTGTCCCCGTGAGTTTGGGTGCGTGAGGTATTTGTTCTTTGCTGCTGCTTAGCTGCTGTGCTCCACTACAGAAGTGGTTGCATTGTAGGGGTCAATGAAGTGATCACTGTGCATCCTTTATCCACCTCCCAAACTGATATTGGGGTTTGTAAGTTGCTTTGAGGTCCTCCGAAGGGAGGTGCTGGCGGAGTACGAGGTATCTGTGCTAGCGGTGCTCGCAATAATACGGGTCTTAGTCACTGAGTATTAATCAGAGGAGAACCGTATCCGTTAGCTTTGTCTCAACGTCGCTTCGTCAGCGGCGCTCAGTGAGATGCTAGGACCCAGCCTGCCCGTGGCCTGACATCACCCCTCAAAGTAAGCCCCTCGAGTGGCACCTGCCAATCCATCTAATCCTCCTTTCTGTCAGAGGCTCCCGCTGCAGGGGACGTGGCTGCCCTAATCCTAAAGGAATGCGGGCCCCATAATCTGCCAGATCAAAACCTGTCAAGCCTCCTGTCAAAACTTCCTTCACCCAAATTGCGGCGGCGAGTGCCAGGCAACGCTCAGCCTGTAAGGATCGGCGGCCCTAGGAGGCTGCCGGGCCAGCTGGGATGCAAACCCTCAGCGGCCCCGGGAACAGAGCAGGCTGAAAGGAAGTGGGGGCGCCTGGGGCACAGCTCCGGGGAGAGCTGGCTGAGCTGCGGCAAAAGCCAGCAGGGAGCTATTGAAAGAGGTGGCAGGGACAGGACCGCACCTGTAAGAAATTTAAGTTCCTTTCACCCCTGCTGCTGCTGCTCCCCAGGCTGTTTTACCCCTTATTGACACCCACAGCCCCTTCCGGGGGACACCCCCCCCCAGCCCTGAGCTAGGGCTGTGGCAGGGAAGTGAATGGGAAACAGGCGGGCCACGCTCGCTCAGCCATTGTGAGTTCTAAACAGAGCCGGTTCTGGAGGGGGGTGTTCGAGTGACTCGGGCAGTGCGTGCCTGGCAGGCAACACCTCCCCCCTCCGCTTGCAATCGGCAGCGGAGTGACCCCACATTCCTTTTCAGCAACATCACTCCCGCAAGGCCTGTGGCTGGGCCCAGCGTGCCGGCTGGTACCGGGGGAGGTGGTTGCAGCCTGAGCTGCATTCCAGTGGGGGAGCGGAGCCCCCGGGGCCCCTGCCTCTGCAGATAACTCGCAGGTGCCGATTACGCAGTGAGTCATCCCCCGAAACATTCAGCGGAGCCGCATGCCAAATGCTCTCTGGTGTGAGAGCTGGAGAAACAAAGCCCCAGCTAATCCCTGCTCCGCTCCGGAGCTCCTGGCCTGGAGCACGCCGGGAAGGCAGGACAGAGTGCCCCCGGGCAGCCTGGCCGAGGCTAGTTACACCCCTGAGAAACGCGTCTCTCTCTGCGCTGCCCCGGAAGGGTGCCGTCACCAACGCCCATCCGATCAGCATCGCTGCTGGGAATCCACATCCCACCCCCCCAGGAATCCAAACCACTCCCCAGCCACCGCCTCAGCCCTGCGGGTCCAAGCCTCCGGCGTCTCTTGGGACCCGTGCCCACCCGGGTGAGCGGGGACACACGCGCTTCCCAGCCCCCTTGTTTGGCAGCGGTCACTGAAAGCCCAAGATGAGAAGCTCTTTGGGGGCAGGGACGGTGTCTGGTGCTGGTTCGCCCACAGGCAGGCGCGTTGATGGCGGAGTGCAAACACCACAGGGGCAGCTGGTGCCAGGGGGCCACCTGGAGGGACATGGGGAGCACGGGGCGGGGCGGCACACCTCCTGCATCCTACAAGAAGCCAGCGCCCAGAGAGAGGCTGGGAGGGGAGCCGGAAAGGTACCTGCGTAGCCGGGGACACACGTGCACGAATAGTGATCCCTCTCGTTCCGGCAGGTGCCGTTGTGCTCACAGGGCCGGGACGCGCACTCGTCGATGTCGATTTCACAGCGGTGCCCTTGGAAGCCCGGCACGCAGAAACACTGATACTCGCCTGCCCCGTCCAGGCAGATGGCGCCGTTCTGACAGGGGCTGGAGGCGCACTCGTCAACGTCCTCTTCACAGAGCAGCCCGGTGTGGCCGGCGTGGCAGCGGCAGGTGTATCCCCCGGCCCCCTCTGTGCAGGTCCCGTTATTTTGGCAGGGGCGGCTGGAGCACCCAGACCCTTCCGGGCGGCAGCCATCTCCGTGTGGTGCAGTGGGGCACTGGCAGATGTAGCCACGGGCACTTGCGACACACTCCCAGGGAGGCCCGTGGCAGGGGTTGCTCTCGCACGCGTGCGCGGCCACGGGACACTCCGTGCCGGGGACGTCAGGCCCACAGGTGCATTCGTAACCCCAGTGTCCCGCTGTTTCAGTGCACAGCCAGTCGGGGGGGCAGTTGTGCGCAGAGCACACGGCGGAGAGGAATTCGCAGTTGGCGCCCCTGTATGCCACTGGCTGCTGGGGGCAGAGGCACCGGTAGCCCCCCTCCAGGTCCTCGCAGCTCCCCCCGTTCTGGCATGGGGACGGTGAGCAGCTGCTGGCAGCGTCGGAGCCTGACGGTCCTGTTGAGAAAGGAGACGTCCTGTTAGTCCGGGCAGCAGCACCCAACGGCCTTCTCCCGTCATCGCGGTACATACGAGGGGGCTCCATCTTCACAGGGCTGTGCTGGCCACTGCTCACAAATGTCCACCCCCCCCCCATGGGCCTTGGATTAATTCTGTGGGGTGGGGGGAGATAATTCCCCCCTCCCTCCCGCCCAGAGGCCTTTAGCCGCGCTCACGGCTGAGGGGCGCTGTTACAGCAGCGAACAAAAGGGCTTTTCGCCCATCGGGGCCTGGCCAGGAGCAGTCACAGACCTGGCTCCCGCTCCTCCCCCCGCCTGCGTCACCTCCAGATTAGAGACCATTGCAAGAAGCTCAATTGAAACCCATCCCCGGGAGGAAGCTGGTGCCGACTCAGTGGCCACCGCGGGCCTTACTGGCCGCACACGCTGCCGAGTGGTTTCGGGGGGTTGGGTTTGATCTTCAAAGGCCAAAAGGGCTTGTGACCCTCATACCTGAAAGCTGCCCCCTTGCTGGGGCCTCGCTCCCTCCTCCTCCTCGTCTTTCCTCTCCCGCAGCCCCACCTCCGCCTCTGCTTATCTGGCCAACTCATCCTTGGCTCGTGCGCACCCTTCAGCCAGTCGGCTGGCTCTCTGCTCGCACTCGTCTACGTCCTTCACGTGGGGTTTCTCTACCCTTTCCGTAGATAAACGGGGGGCGAAGAGGCTCTGCCACCCAAAGTAAGTGGCTGAAGCTACCTGCCAAGCGAACGAACCCAGGCCAGCTGGCCTTCTCAAGCCGGCTCCGATCGGCAGCCCAGTGCCAGCAAGCTAGCCCAGCTCCCTACTCCAGCCATCCCGCTCTCCCAAGGAGCGTGTCGGTCTCGCCTGGGCCCCGGGGAGCAGAAGCGAGGGCTATCAATGGTCCAAACTGGCCTATTTCCCACACAGCCGTTGGCCACCAGACGAGCAAACCGCTGACCCTGGCCAAGGCCACTACGCCTCTAGGGAAGGGAGGGATTCCTCGCTGCAGGGAGGCCTGCTTGTGGGGGGGAGGAAGCGAGGGGCAGCAGACAGTGCTGAAGACGTGCCGTGGGCGTGGGGTCTTCTGGGAGCAAGGGCCAGGGCTTCCTAGAGCCTGGGTAGGCGCATGCGCAGACTCAGCTCTTGGGTTGTTCTATCCAGCCTCCCAGACTGCGGGGGGAGGTTGTGTTGGTTCCCCTTCCCGAGACCTTGCTGCCCCAACAGCCAGGGTTGCCAGGTCGCTGTGCCTTTAAATTCCTGCGCTCCCCACCCCCAACAGACGCGGCAGGGGAAAAATGTCCCCACCGGCCTTCCGTCCGAGAAAACCAGAAAACGTTACGTGTCCCGTATTTTCTGTTTGGGTTTGTTTTACCGGACAGAAGACACAATTACCGGACTGTCCGGGCGAAAACCGGACACCTGGCGACCCTACCACCAGCACCAGCCTGGAGCGGCTAAGAGCAAGGCCCTTCCCGGGAGAAGGGCCAAGTCCCGTGGTGGGGTAGGCCCACAGACTTGCCAAGCTAGCGTCCGAGATGAGGTTCCCTGGTGCACTGGGCAAGGAGGGGGCAAGGGGGTGATGGCTTCATTACTCAAAAACCGGGCGTCGCTTGGTGGTTTCCCTCCCTCCCCACCGCTGCACACTCGCCACCCAGACATGGGACACTGCTCGTTGCTAAGCGAACAAAGCAGGGGAGTCCCCATTTGTCTCCTCTCTCCTCCCCCCCCCGACTTCCCCGGCCCTTTCCCACCGAGCAATCAGACTGCAGATGGAAGAGGCGAGGGGACCGGTGGGCGCGAGACTTGCCCGGCCGGGGGAGCTGCACAGGAGGCTGCCAAGAGACAGGAAGGGGGAAGCCAGGTGACTTCCCTCTGGTCCCCTCTCCTCCCCCCTCCCAGGAGGCTGTTTGACGCTGGGGGGAGGGGACTCTCAGAACTTGGTGCAACTCACTTTTCACGCTTGGCACCACCCAGAAGCCCCCGGCTGCCAAGCTCAGGGCCGGACACTGGGTGCAGCGAGAGCCCCTTCCCGGCTGGGCACGCACAGTCATTTACCAGACGCGTTGCTGTATTTATGGGTGCCCCCCCCCAGGGCCTCCATGCTGAAAGCCCAGATAGCGCCGTCGGCAGGAGACCGAAAGGAGGCGGGAAACCAGGCCGCTGAGCTGGGGCGTTTCTCTGCATTAACAATAAGCACATTAGTGCATTAGCGACAGCTCAGGTGAGATGTCACAGGGCAGCGCCAAGCTAGCCGGCCGCGGACAGGCGCTGTGTCAGTTGGAAGCGTGAGCTAGTGGTCAGAGCAGGGGCCTGGACTTGTCACAGGCGACATCTCTGACCAACACTCCCTGTGGCTGTTCCTGGCCCTACTATCCCCTCGCTGCCTCCGATTCCCTGACCCCACCATGCACTGGGAAAGTGCCAGCGACGTCTGCACGTTCCGAAGTGGGCGGCGAACGTTTGTCGAGGGGGGTGTAAACGTAGCTTTTTAGTAACGAGTGAGGCTGGCGGTGCTGGTGCTGCTCCATGGCCCTACCCTTCCCGCATGCTCCCACCCGAGCGCAGCCATTACCGCAGGACTGACCTTTACGGAAAACCTCTCCGTGCTCGGGCAGGCTTACGGAGAGTGGACAGCGCCAGCACCCCAGGGATTAGCCCGGCCCCCGTTTTATTTCCAGTGCCGCTGAACTCCTTTACAAGACACGGAGACAGTCGCTGCCTAAGCTGAGGTTTCCATAAGGGGCCCTGTACCAGATGGGAACAAGCTAGCTCGGGATCCGTGATGTGCTCCGGTAAGACAGAGCAGCGTACAAATGCAACACAGTTGTTCCCTCTGTCCTGCTGGCCAACGCCCAGACAGCCCTGGCCATGGCCTTCTAGCTTTAATTACATGCCGGGGTAAAGCCTCGGCGGCTGAAATGTCAGGTCAGATCACTCAGAACTATTCTCCACGGTACAGCAGGTGAAGGGGCAGGAAGTTAGCTCGGAGCAGCCGATTCTAATGTGATTTTGCTTCCGTACTCGGCGCTGGGGGGTTGCTTTCATGCGGGGGGACAGCCCACTCTGTCCCTTCACAGCCAGTATGGGATATTGGGTAGTTGTCTGTGAGAGAAACCAGGCTGCTGCACTTGGAGAAAACACACGAAGCTGGGCAGGGTGTGCTTGATTCACCAACCAACGTAGCTGCGTGCGCAGCGTGAAATAAAAGGAGAAGAGAGCACGCGTACACGCAGTTGCTGCTGCTTTGGATGAACAAATGATGGATGTTGAGGAGCGGATATTCGGTGAATCGTGTAGTCGATACACGGTGAGTCGATAAAGGGAGGTGCTGGGACCACTGCGGCTCTGCCTTTTAAATGTAGTAAGAGCCAGGCAGCAGAGGGGCAGTGGTCCCAGACCAGTGTGAGCCAGGACTGCTCGGTCCTGGCTTGTGCCAGGACCAGCAACCCCCGTTCGTGGCATCCCAGGCTGGCCGTGGGCAGAGGCTGCTCCAGCAGCAACCCCTGCCCGCGACCAGCCTGGGACCCACTGCAGACAGGGACTGCTGCCAGAGCAGCTTCTGCCCACGGTGAGCCTGGGCCTGCTGCAGGCAGAGACTGCTTTGTGGCAGCCTCCCCACCCCTCCCCCCAGCACCGGCTCCTGTTCCCCTCCCCCCCCTTGCTGCCTCTGATACAGAGGCAGCAAGGGAGGTGGGGAAGCGAGTAGTTGCGTACTCGCTTACAGCCCTAGAACAAATCTTCATTCGCCGCCAGATCTCAGCTGGCAGAAGTTTCCCGCAGCCCAGAGGTGGGAAAAGCCAGGCGCCTGCAGGCTGGCTTCACGTGGGTGGGATTCGCAGGCTATTTTGCACCAGAAAAGTGGGTAGGCGGGAAGTGACCTTCTGTGTGAAAAGTGGCCTCCCAGGCAGACTCAAAACTCGTGCCGCAGGGAGCCAAAGCAGAGGAGTAACTGCTGTTCCTGCGGAGACGGTTCCCCCGTCGCCTAGCGCTGTCCGCCCGGGATCTCTGGCGTTTTCAGGTGCCAGTGTGTGTGTCTGGTTCTCCGTCCGGCCACTCTCTTTTAAACAGCGCGCTGCCCTGGGCTGCTGGAAGGAGGAGACCTCCAAGAAACTCCAGCAGTTGCCGCTAGGGTGGAGCCTGAACTCAAGTGACCAGCAGACTTGCCCAGCCTGGCGGCCGTGCGCCGTTCGCTACCCGAGTCCTCCGGCCGCACTGCCACCAGCCCAAGGAGACTCACTTGAAGGCATCATGCCCCTTGCTGGGGATCGGCCGGGTGCAAACCCTGGGCTCTCTCATCCCTGCAGCCCTCATGCGCTCGCCCCTCCGCGCCATCCGTAACGGAGCCTGTCGCCGGTCAGCTCTGCCTCGCTCCCGTGTGTTTTACACGCACCCGCTAGTGACCGGTCAGAGGATGTCTAGCACCTCACCGCCCCCAGCAGCGCCCCAATCCCTAGGCCGCCCGGACGTGCCCAAGAGCGATGTAGCCCAGACCTGCACCCACATGAGCCTGCTGCAGCTCTGGCCCCCTGTAATTCCTCCCTGGCGAGGCCCCTGGGAGGAGCTTGCGCACCGGGGGTGCTCAGGAATTGACCGGGTTCCTTCTCATTCCAGACACATCGACCGCCCCCCCCCCTCCCGCCGCCTCGCTCGTGATGCTGCAGCGGGCTGCTGTGCCTGGCACTGTCCAGCAGGCCCATTCTTCTGCCCTCAGCCCTTTTATTGACCAATTCCCAGTCAGGCGGAAACCAGGGATGACGAAATCCGCCTGGAATCTGCTGGCGCAATTAGCGCAGGGATGGGGGGGGGGGCTGTTCTGCACCGAGGCCTCAGTGGGAGGGAGCCAGGAGCTGTGTTGCCTCTAATGAGCAGCCAGGCTCGACCGGCACCTTCCCGAGGCTGGGCCGAGACAGGCTGAGGCCCTCTGCACAACACGCTGCTCTGCTGGCAGGACCGGCGGCTGGCCCGGGCAGGAGCCCCCTCTGCATGCAGAGACGCTGCTGCCGGGAGCGAAGGCTGCAGAGCAGAGCTGCCCTGCTGGAGGCCAGAGTGGATGTAACCCAACGCTGACGCGGCCAGGACGAGCCCGGTGCCCGAGGGCTCTGATGGCCGCGCCCACACACGCAGGCAGCTCGGGGCCGGTGCCGCCGCAACACAGCCGGCGAGGGTTGGCAGCAGACCAGGCGCTTGCAAGCCCAGCCGGGGGAGTGCGCTTGTGTGCCTGTGGGCAGGTGTGACGACGCGTTGGGGTCCCCTGACTCCTGCACCCCCGTAATGGCACGAACAGACTCCACCAGCCCGTAGAATGGAGGGAGTTTATTCCTTCTCCAGGATACAGCACAGCACAGCACCGATGTAATCTGGTTACAGGGCAGGTCTAGGATGCCTCAGCCCCCCTTGCGATGGGGGAGATTGGGCCCCTAAATCCCAGCCCCTGGCTTAGGCTGGTTCCTCCATGATCCCAGACAGAAACTAACCCACTCTCTTCCAGCCCTGCCCCCAGCCAGGGCAGCATTTCCCCTTCCTCTCTCCTGGGGTAGCTGGTCAGACAGGTTGAGAGACCCTCTTTGCATAATGCCTCATCTCCAGTCCTTCTGGGCTGTGGTACCGATGGCAGCCAGTGGGGATTACCACAGAGCCAGCATAGAAACCAGCCAGGTACCTCCACTACGTCACAGCAGGTGCTACCTGCAGCAGAGTTAGGAGACACGTGCTCTCGCTTTCCCGACCTCGGCCCCTCCGAGAGCCTTCCCCGCCCTCTGCTTTGGCTCCTGGGGGCGGGGCTGCTCATGAGTGTTCGTGGCCCACTAAGGCTCACTTGGCCCCAGAGAACAGTTTCCATGACAAGTGCAGGGCCCTGTGGCCACACACGAGGGCGGTGAGCGCGGGGGCACAACCCACGTGCAGACAGGGACGGAGACAGACCCCGCGTGGAGTTTCGTGAAGGAGCGGGAAGGCCCTCGTGGCCCAGCGCGGAAAGGCAGGGAGGTTCTAAGCGGCCATAACAAGCTGCGATCTCCTCCCCGCTCATGCTGCTCGGTGTCACCGTGGCCTAGGGCCCCGCTTGCATAGAGGGCCCTCAGCACTAGGGTTACCAGACACTTTCACAAAAAATCCCGAACATGGCTGGGAAAAAAATCGGTTGAGAAGGGAAAAAAAAAAAAAAAAGGGAGACCAAACTTGTTGAGCAAAAAAAAAAAAAAGTCGCTGTCCCTTTAAATTCCCCCGCTCCCCCCGCCAGACGCAGCAGGGAAAGAATGTCCCTCCCGGCCTTCCGTCCGAGAAAAACAGAAAATATCAGCCATGTAAAATTTTCTATTTTTTTTTACCGGACGGGCCACAAATACCAGTCTGTCCGGGCGAAAACCGGACACCTGGCAGCCCTACTCAGCACCGGCTGTTGTGCTGGGCCCTTTAACCAGTGATGGCCTGTGGCTGTTCCCAAGTCTGCTGTTGGGGGGGCCATTGCCCTGGGTCAGCGATTCAAAGGGGCCCTTTAAATGGCTGCTGGAGGGCTGTCCCACATGGCTGTGAAGTTGGGGGGCAGCATCGTGGTCCGGACCACACTGAAGGCTGTCGGTCCCCAGTCCTGTGCCTTCCACCTGAGGCCTGGCTCCTTCTGGGGGCGTGGAGCCAGGCCCCCCTATGCATCGCTGGCCCAGGGTCCGTGGAAGCTGTCAGCTCCCTGGCTGTCCCAGTACTAGTATTAATCTACTGATTTAGCTCTGCCTAAGAGCGATCGCTCCCTCCCCGGCCAAGAGTTTGGGGAACACTGCCTCTGTTGAGCAGCGGCTGGGCACAATTCCTTAGATGTAACGTAGAAACGAATTATGTAGTTCATCACCTTTGCCGGAACTGATCAGCTCTGGGCCATAGGCGTGAACCACGAACAGCAATTCCCCCTCCCGCTTTCCCGGCCTCGTCGCCTCGCGGCCCAAGTGGCTGCACGCCAGGTTCCAGGCAGCAGAGGAAACTGGCCACCTCAGAAGCCCACCTGGGGGTCAGAGAGGCCAAATGCTGCACAGAGACATGGTACCCACTGGGATGGACCACTGAGAAGCTGAGTGTCTGGAAGAACTTCCACTCCTGTGGCAGCGCTCCCGGGGACATGGACAGCGCTTGCGTCTGGGCGGCACCGAGCTCTTACGGGAGAAAGTGTTCAAGTATCACGCTGGGACCCCCTTTTCCTGCCGAGAAATGGATCCTGAAAACATCTCCAAACGCTCCTGCTCCTGGAACGAGCAGCCTTGGGATTCCAGGACCTGCCGATTCAGTTCCTCTTGCGGTTATCTCGGTTATTGCCACACACATTGTAGATGCTAAGTGAAAGGTGAAAAAACACATCCAGGAGGCTAATGGCCAAGGCCGGGGGCTTGTACACTAGCAACAACCTTCATATGCAAGAGCCCTAACCAATGCAACAAATAATTCGAGACTCAAGCCTGAGCAACGTGTCCAGGCACAAAAGAAACAGCTCCTTGTTCGTTCACTCAATTCAGATTAATCGTACAGATACAATAATGAGCCGCAATCTGCTCTTGGTTACACCGGCGCAAGGCTGCAATAACGCCAGCGCGACAGCCTAACAGAGCCAAAATTGGCACAATAAACGCAGGAGGTGAAGTCACTGGGAGCTGATCGTTGACTTTGAGGCCAGGATTTCATCCTTAACTGGGAAGCCCTTTGGAGGAGAGTCTTTTTGCTGCGTGTGTTGGTACAGTGGCCAGCACTATGGGACCCTGATCCACATTTGGAGTCCCAGGTGCTCCAGCACCACAAATAAGTACACGTAATTAACCACCAGCTGCTCTGAATGGTACGGAGCTAATGGATTTAGAGAGTGTGGAACAGCAATTTCACACATCACAGACACACCCTGGTTGGTTGTCACTCTAATCCATCTCCTGAGTGCGAGGCTGCTGGTCAAGGAGACAACTAATTAGCTGGTAAACAGAGACAATTAACAGAGCGCAGATTCTCCAGGCCAAGAAGAAATGGATTTCCTATCCCGTCTCTCTCAAACCACTAGCGCCCAGATGCAGCTCAGTGGGTCCCCTTTGTGAGACTCAACTGCTGATGAGAATTCTGTACGAGTGTCCTCTGTGTTGATGGTTAAGCACCCACAAATCGCACTAGCTCGGAGAGTAAGTACCTGGGATGTGCCATGCCCACGGCCGTGCTTCTGCATTTCCTAGGAACACTGCCTGTTCCTCTTGTGCACACACTGCTGTGTCTCACTTGCTTTTCGACTACAAGCATCCCAACACGGCTATTCCTGAGACTGATTAGTATTAAAGGAGCCAGCTCAGACGATGGGATTTCAGCAGGGCGTGAGCCCCTGAGCAGATCCCCTCTGCCAGCTCCGGAGAAGATCTCTGACAAATGCACAGATGACTTGCCGCGTTAGCAATGCGCCGAGAAGGAATCCGAATGCTCGTTAGCCTCCTGGGGAAAGGTCACGTCGCAGCCTGTCAGAGACTCCACACATGTGAACGTCAAGAACGTGCCCCTGTTTAACTCTGCGTTTGGTCTTTTCGTTGATCAGTGCCAGGGACATGCACGGTATTTCTTTTCTGTTTTGGTAAGGGATGCGTATGCATATGCATGAGTTGTTAATTACCATAGTGAATAAATTAGCCTTCACTGCTGCACCCTACAGCCACTGAAAACATGCTCCAAACCAAGCTGCTCCAGTTCACAGACTGGTGAGATCCAGATGCAGAAGCCAACAAGACACAAATATTTTATGCCTGTCTACGGAAGACACGGTTGCTAGATTTAAAAGGACCATTGTCCCGTCTTCTGATGCGGTGCAGGCGGAACACTCTGATCATCAGAAAGTGAAACGAGGTACAAAACCAGGCGCTACCACCTGCCAGCCAGTCACCCTGCTCTGAAATGAAACTGGAGAGAGCGACCTTCAGAAATAGGTTTCTCTCAGTTAGGGATGGACTATGATGAATTTCAAAGCATAACACAGAGTAGGAGTCGGAAATAAAGCGCTTCTCAAACTCCTTCAGTGCAGAGCGTGTGGTGGTCTCCCCCCCCCCGTGCAAAGCTTCACTTCAGTTTTGCAACCAGACTAAGACTCTCCAGCAGCCAAGCATGGTTTGCCCAGCTGCTGGTCTCTCTCCATCTCCTTCTCTACTGGTACAAGTCTAAGAGATCTGGTTTTGACTGTAACTGTCTCTTTCAAAGGAATTTTTTTTAATGGAGTTTGCAGCCTGTCCTCTTTCTTTGGGATAAGAGGACTCCTGATGGGGCATCTTTGTATTGTTCTCTTCTGCTTGGTTTTTCCACTTGAGCAATATTAGGAATAGCAAGTCGGAGTTTGTAGGACAACTTTCTGGGGCGTCTTAGAGGTGTGCGCTCTCCAGCCTGGACTGGAGGGGTTGGAGAACGTTTAACAATTTTTTTCTCTCTCCAAAATGTTCTTTTGTCTTTGGAATTCAGTGGGTATTAATCCTCTCCCTACCAAACAAAAAAACCACCCCCTGATTTTAAAATCTGATTAAAAGTCTCTTACTCTCACACTTTGCCAGGTATCAGTGCCTGGTCTCTCGGGCAGTCGTGATTACACTAGTTCAGAAATCCCTAGGGAGTGCCTTCCAAGCCTGAATTTCCACTATAAAAAGCAGAAGAGACATTTCAGGCTTCATTACCTCCCATACAGACGGGAACGGCGAAACTGCCCCGTATTCTCTCTCGTGCACTTATGCAAGTCACTGTGTGTAGCAGAGAACACGCCACGTTACTTGCACATTTAGTCTTTTTCCACAGGAGGAGGCTGGGGTCACGGGCCTGTCGTTCACATGTAAAGCAAGACGGGTGGAATCTGAGGAAGTTGCAAAGACTGGCAAGAAAAGAATGCAGCAAAGTGTCTTTTTAAAAATAGCATTTAAATGTCATTAGCCCTCCCATTGTCTGCAAAGCCCTATTAGCTGTTGGAAAAGAACTCGGTGCCTGGCCAGGTTCTTTCCATTCAACAAACGTCCCCCACAGCCTGCCCGTCTGGGGCAGAGGTGAAATAAATACAATTTCACTTTGGGGGCTGAGATCTCCCTCTGCTCCGATATCCTGCTAGCAAGGCTGGAGAAAAAAGGGCTCTATGAGAGATTGCCCCCCCCCCTTCCCCGCAGATACTTGTGCACTCTGGAAGGAAGGGGCCATTCAGAGCATCGCTCCCTGTCCCAGAGGTAACAAGGGGCCCGGTGGCACCTTAAAGACTCAGGACACGTCTACACTGCGGGCTAAAGTGGAGTTAAGCAACGCCACTTCAGCTACGTTAACTGCGTCGCTGAAGTCGAAGTAGCTTCCCTCGGCTTTTGGTGCTGCCTACTCAGCGGGAAGTCGAAGGAAGAGCGCTGTCCCTCTGACTTCCCTTCCTCCTCGGGACGTGAGGGTTACGGGAGTCGGAGTAAGAAGCCCGTTATTTCAAAATAACGGGCTTGCTGTGCAGACGCGCACTCTGCTATTTCGAAATAAGCGTACAGCCCGGACAGCCTCGCCGATTTATTTGGGCACGCGCTTTCGTGGTTAAACCCCACTGCCTCGGATGCATGGCCGACCACGTGTATTTTGCCCATGAAAGCTGATGCCTATATAAATCTGTTTGTCTCTAAGGGGCCCCAGGACTCCTCGTTGGCTTTGCAGATACAGACTAACAGGGCGCCCCTCAGAGACATGTCCCGGAGATGTTTCTTTCCACAGCGCTCTTCCCCAACGCCTTCTGAGCAGGCCGGCTGGCCCCCAAATGGCCCTGCTGCCTCTCCAGGGTCGGGGGCTCCTCCTGCCTCACTTGGCCTTGAAATGAGCTACTGGAAACAGGAGGGCGCTCAGGCCGAAACACCCCCTCAAGCGTCGTCTCCGTCCAGCAGCTCCGTTCACAGTAAGGAGGCCGGTTACCCAAAAGCCTGCACACAGACACGGTGCATCTGAGGACAGGTTGGTTAGCCAAGGAGGAAGCAATTTCAAGTCCAAGGCTGCAAGACTTTTGGAAAGAGTCCCTGCGTGTTCCAGCACCTCGCCACCAGCAGGCACCATCCTGGCGCTGAGACATCCCCCTTCGACTTTGCCACAGGAATTATGCTCCAGGGGCCCTGCTAAGCTTTGTTAAGCAGGCTCCAGTCTCACGTTGCCTGGGAGGTGCCCTAGACCTAGAAACGGGCCAGCTTAGAGTTGCTATACAGGCACCTCTGAAGAGGGCATTGGTCCCTTCCATGCTGAGCTTTCTCACCATAGTGACGACATACATAATATAGTCCCCGTCGTGCCCTTGAGAAACATTGGCTAGTTTTGTAGCGCCCCCGTGAGGCGAGCACTACCCTTACCCTGCAGCGGGGAAAGGAAGGCAGGCTGCAGCTAAGGGACTTGCCCAAGGTCATTGGAGCAGTTTGTGGCAGAGTCAGGAAAAGCGTCCAGGAGGGTTGATCCTCGGTCCCCGACTCGAATCACTTGAACTGACATTCTCCCCCATTAGAGACGAAGCACGGTCTAGTGCTGGGGCGGGCTCCTTGGCCTCTCTGTGCCCCGACACCTGGGGTCTCCCACCTTTCTGAGCACGAGATCACTTTGAATTTAGGTGCAATCCAGGACCTACCTCAAATATAAACATCCTGGCCCCGCCTCCTTCCCACCCCTTCTCCCAGGCCCCGCCCCTGCTCACTCCATCCTCCCTCCCTTTCACCAGGCAGGGGCAGCGGGTTGGGGGGGCAGGCTCTGGTCTCAGATTATGGGATTTGGAGTAGGGGGGAGGCTCTGAGCTGACCTTGGGACAGGCAGTTGGGGTGTCAGAGGGGGTTCTAGGTGCAGGCTCTGGGAGGGTGTTAGAATGCGGGGGTGCTCAGGCCTAGGGCAAGACCTTGGGGTGCTGAGGGGGTTCTAGGTGCAGACTCTGGGAGGGTGTTTGGATTCAGGGGTGCTCGGGGCTAGGGCAAGGCCTTGGAGTGCAGGAGGGGGTTCATGACTGGGGTAGAGGTTTGGGATGTGGGCCCTGCTGGGGGCTCCTGGGTGGTGGTGCAGTGGGGCTAAGGCAGGCTCCCCTCTGCCCTGGCCCTGGCCCTGGCCCTGGCCCTGGCCCTGGCCCTGCCCCTGCCCCTGCCCCTGCCCCTGCACCACTCCCTAAAGCAGCCAGCAAACTCCATCCCAGGTCCTGCTGTGCCCCCGCCCTGCTCTGTGGAGACAGGGTACAGAGTGGGAGAGGGGGCACCTTGAGATCAGCACCCTCCAATCCCTCCCCTGCCCTGCACAGCAAGCAGGAGGCTCTCCAGGGGGAGGGGCAGCTCCGAGGCAAAGGGCAGGAGGTGCCCAGCAGTGCGGGGAGGGGCAGCGGAAGTGCCGGCACTCGGTAGCCTCTTGGCTCCACGATCTACTAGTAGACCCCGACTGAGTGGTTGGTGACCGCTGCCCTACGCCGCGTCCGTGCACCCAACGACCATCGCTTCCGGCCTGCCAGACGTGGGCGCTGCGAGGCCAAAGCCGGTAACGCTTAGGAGGCCCTTGGCTGCGGCGGGGAAGGAGCCAGAGACGTCCCTTTAGGGTTAGGACGTGGTTTCCTCGCCCCGCAAAGTGCTAACTGGAAGGGATGAGTCACTGGCCGCGGCAGGCTTGTCTCCCTGGGAACAGAGCGCCTGACTAGGCAGCAGCGTGCTTGCGTGGGCCGGCGCTGTGCTGAGCTGGCCCCCGCCCGTGCGGAGGGGGTGGGGTGGGAAAGGCAGCAGGTGACAGGCTGGGGATAGGGCAGGATGCTCCGGTCTCAAGTTGGAGTCAGAGGACTCTTCCCGCAAACCAGGAAGCTGCTAATTTGCAAGCCCCTCACCCTCTGCTCCCAGGGCGGAGACGAAGGCCCATTCCAACCTGGGAAGCTCATTCGCGTGGGGCAGGGGATGGCTCTGTACAAATGTGTTTCAGGATCAGAGAACCTCTCCAGTCACTGGGCGGGGGCCACCGGACACTGTGGGAGCCAGAATGGGTTTGATTTCCAGCACGGAATAAGGGAATTCTCCTCTTAGTGATGTAGAGAGAGGCGCGAATCGCCTACCTCGCCTGCATCACGCACCCGTCATTAGGGGCTAACTCGCGGGAGGTGCTGGGAAGAAACCTCCCAACACGGGGCAAGGTAAGGAAAAGTCGGCTCTCCATCACAGGGCCAGGTCTCCAGCTGCAAGAACCCCTGTGATCAGCTCCCAGGGGACAGACGAAGTTAAGATCTGGGATTGTGCCCATGGGTACTTCGCATGTGGCTTTAAGTCCAGTCCAGCCTCCATTCGAGGAAGGCCGAGCACTTTTCAGACACCCATTCATAACCCTCTGTAAATGGGTATTCTCCCCGGCTTACAAATAGGGAAACTGAGGCAGAAAGTGCCAAAGAGACTGACTTTCCCACGGTCACATGGGGCTTGCCCCAGAGCCAAGGCAAAATATCAGCCCAACGTCCAAGGCCTCTGCAGGTGCCACTCACACCCTTCACAACGGCACGTGCCATGCGACAAATCCATAAATAAACGAACAAAACTCTCTGCTCCTCTGCACTGGGGAAAGAACTTTTTTCATAGCCTTGTCTTAGCCACCTGGTGCCAAATCACACAGCCTTGTCACGGCCAACGGGAGTGGTTGGGATTGGTCCTGCCTAGGGCAGGGGGCTGGACCTGATGACCTTCTGAGGTCTCTTCTAGCTCTATGGTTCTATGATTCTAACATTGGTCTCCTTTTCAGCCTTGAGCGGTGCTGCTAAGTGAAAGTTTTCCCCTTTTTTGGGCATCTCCGAAAGAGTTCACACCCTGGGCAAGCCTGGCTCAAACCAGGGCTTTACCCCCGGCAGTTCTTGAGATGTAGCCTGGCCCCTATCCTGTCCATTAGGTGTGGATTTGAAGTTGCCCAAATTTTTGAACGCCCCTCTGCTTTTTACAATACCGGGGTGTGACGACGCGTTGGGGTCCCTTGACTCCTGCACCCCCGTAATGGCACGAACAGACTCCACCAGCCCGTAGAATAGAGGGAGTTTATTGCTTCTCCAGGATACAGCACAGCACAGATGTCATCTGGTTACAGAGCAGGCCTAGGATGCCTCAGCCCCCCTTGAGATGGGGGAGACTGGGCCCCTAAATCCCAGCCCCCTGGCTTAGGCTGGTTCCTCCATGATCCCAGCCAGAAAACTAAAAACTCACTCTCCTCCAGCCCTGCCCCCCAGCCCGGGCAGCAATCCACCTTCCTTTGTTTCTCTCCCTGAGGGGTAGCTGGTCAGACAGGTTGAGAGACCCTCTTAGCATAATGACTCATCCTTCTGGGCTGTGGTACCGATGGCAGCCATTGGGGATTACCACAGAGCCAGCATAGGAACTAGCCAGATACCCCCACTACGTCACACGGGGTCTGACTCTCCTGGAAGCTGTGCACTTGGGCTGCCCTGCTGATTAGCAGATGCTAATCACCGTTGCCCACAGCCAGCAGCAAGTGTGTCTACGGGTGGTGCACATCTCACATGTCTCAGTGCGCAGAACAAAATTCATTCCGCACATGGGTGGAAACATGAAAGGGAACCTTGCTGAGCCCCTCTGGAAATTGTTGGACGGCCTCCATTTGGCGTGTCTGCGCACCCCAGGCCGACATGCAGGCGAGCGCCCCTTTCTGTGACACGTCCCAATTGTAAAGGCTGTTGCCATCGGCCTCTTAAAATGTCACCCTACCATTAACCATGCACCCGGTACCTGCAGCTTCCAGCTCCTCCAGACAGCTCCCCTGATCAATGCCAGCCCGCCTGGCCTCAAACACTCCTTTCACATTCCAGCAGGGGCCTGGCAGACATTGGGGTTATCAGCCCAGCCGGCACCTTGCTTCCTTCGCGGTGCAGGGCACCTTTGAGGTAGGCGCCTTGCGGAGCGTTTAACGTTCCACGTCGCCACACACAGCGGGACGTTACGGCGGCGTTGCGGGGCTTACGGAGAGCGGCGTTCGGCCAGTGAGCTCAGCATTTGCCTGCGCACGTGCCCCGCAACTGAGGCTCCTTCTTTATCGGCTGCTTTGTGGCCTGGAATCTCCCAGCAAAGAGACACAAATATCTATAGACAGATAAGGAACAGGACCCGGAGTCCGAACGTCTGGGGCCTAGTCTCAGGCCTGACCGTAACCATGCGACCTTCGGCAAATCCGTGTTCTTTTGTGCCTCAGTTTACCCAGAAAAACCAGCTACATCAGCTCCCGATGGTGTTAGGAGTTTTAATTAACCTGTGTAAAGAACTTGGAGTACTTAAGATGAAAGGTTTTGTAGAAGTAGGGAGCTTGATATGAAAAACACATCCACGCTGCAGGATCTCGCTCATGCGCTCCACGTTTTACAACTATCTGGCCCAGTGCTCTCCAACCTTTTTAAGCACGAGATCGCTTTTTGAATGTAAGTGCAATCCAAGATCTACCTCAAATATAAACACCCCCGCCCCATCTCCCTCCTGCTCCTTCTCCAAGGCCCCTCCCCTGCTCACTCCATCCTCCCTCTCTTGCCCATCCTCACTCACTTTCATCAGGCTGGGGCAGAGGGTTGGGGTGCAGGCTCTGGTCGTGGATTAAGGGATCTGGAGAGTGGGGGGACTCTGAGCTGCTCTTGGGGCAGGCAGCTGGGATGTAGGAGGGTTCTAGGTGCAGGCTCTGGGAGGGTGTTTGGATGCAGGGGTGCTGGGGGCTAGGACAAGGGTTTGGGGTGGAGGAGGGGTTCACAACTGGGTAGGAGTTTGGGATGTGGGCTCCAGCTGGGCACTGCTGGTGGCTCCTGGGTGGTGGTGCAGTGGGGATAAGGCAGGCTCACCCCTGCCCTGGCCCTGGCCCACTCCTTAAAGCAGCCAGCAGACTCCATCCCAAGTCTTGTTGTGCCCCCTCTCTGCTCTGTGGAGATAGGATACAGGGTGGGAGACGGGGCACCCTGACATCAGCACCCCTCTTCTCCCTCCCCTGCCCTGCACAGCAAGCAGGAGGCTTCCGGGGGGAGGGGCAGCTCCAAGGCAAAGGGCAGGAGATGCAGAGCAGTGGGGGAAGCGGCAGCTGAAGTGCTGGCACTTGGTAGCCTCTTGGCCAAACCAGTCAGGATCCCCTGTCAGAGGCTCCAAGATCTGCCAGTAGACCCTGATCTCCTGGTTGGTGACCGCTGGTCTAGCCAAACTCGGTACTCTCATGCACCCCCACGTCCTTTCCCCTGCTTCGAGCTCATTTGAATGTACAGACTTTGCCACACGATGCCCTGGACAAACAGCCAAGTGCATTAGCGCACACTCTTCCATGCAGCTCCTGAAACTCACCCATTGCAACCCGTTCCAGCTGTGGCGTCTGTCGCCTCAACGCACCCCAAGAGCCGTAGGGGAGCACGAGAGAACAACAGGAAGGAATCGGCGCCCCATAGGGCTAGCCAGGGTGTCTGGTGTGACTGTGAGGAGCTTAGTACTCACAATAGGAATGGGGGGGGGGCCCCCGCCTTGGGTCACCCAGGCATCAGACGCGTCACCTCAAACTCCTCCTGAGATACAAGGACCAGACAGGATGGCGACAGTCAGGCTACGTCTACACTGCAGGCGTCTTGTGCAAGAAGCTTTTTGCGGAAGAGATCTTCCGCAAACACTTCTTGCACTAGAGCGCATCCACACTGCAAAAGCACATTGGGAAAGCGATGTGCTTTTGCGCAAGAGAGCGTCCACACTGCATAGGCGCGCTCTCGCAAGAAAGCTCTGATTGCCATTCACAGAATGGCCACCAGGGCACCTGTGAGTCTTTCAATAGGCTGTTTTTGTGCAAAAAAAACCCGTTTCTCGTCCACGCACACCTTTTTGTGCAAGAGCTCTTGTGCAAAAAGGAGTTATTCCTCATAGAATGAGGAATACCTACACCGCAAAAACCCCTCTGTTCTGGCGATTCGCTGTCAATTTTCTTGCGCAAAAACACGGTTGAGGTGTGGCCGCTCCGCGAGTTTTTGTGCAGTAACTCTGTAGTGTAGACCGCCTCAGAGTCTATGAAGCATTGGTCTGAGTTCCTCTCCCTCTTCCTGCATCTCTCCACCAGCAAGTCACTGGGCTCAGACAGCACAATGCCCACCGCCCGGGGGGAGAGCCAGAAGAGACGACACCACGCACCAGGCTCAGACTGTGATGCTCTTTTTAACTGCTGCACACCGAAGAGCATCTCCATGTGACAGGAGCCTGAAGAGCACCGAGTAAGGGAATGCACGCTCTCCCTCCCGCTGCAAAGGTTTCCCGAGGGAGGCGGACAGGGGGTTTATATGCGGCAGCTCCCTTCTTCGACACCTTTGTTACTCTGCGTGCACAGTCCTACAAAGGATCTAGCCATCTGCCACTCAATTTTTTAACACGATCTTTTAGGAAACTATTACTGGGTGCTTAAAAAGGTCTCGTCAGTGCTGAAAAAACTATTTAAGCTGTGGAATACCGGGGCGTTGGGAATGGCCTTGTGGGTGTGGAATGGCCACCGTCATAGCTGTGGATTTCATGATACTTCAGTTTCGCTTTCCACTATCACCGGCTTGCAGGACACAAGCTACAAGGCGGCAGGTTTTATAGTCCCTCAAGGATATTTCCCCTGCCCGGTTTGTTTCCAAAAAGTCCTGGCACAACCAGGAGGAGCAGGCTTCGCAGGGGCAAAGTGACAGCAGACGTGCCACATGAAACCTGGGGGGCAACAGGCACGAACGATCACAGTGCTCGCTCGGGGCAACTTCTGCCCTTGACAACGGCACCTACTGATCTACCCGGCACTTCTCCTGCTACCGTAAGAAGCCAAGGCTGACGGCAGACAGGCAAACTGCCCAGGTACCAAAGCCACACTCCCCGCAAACACAGCAGCCGCAGACCCCTTCAATAAACGAACGGAAAGAGTTGTTTCCATAGCAACAGAAAGGCATGTGCTTATATTAGTAAATCCGGGCTGACCTCCCATTGATCTTTCCCTGGCCTGGTCAGCGCGCGAGGGATTAGCAGGAGTGAACGCTCTGGCCAGTTCCCAGGATTCGCTCCCTAGGAGGGAAACATGGCAGCCAGGCAGAGCGTTCACCCGGATGAGCTCCCCGCCCCCTCCCCGCTGCTCTGACAAGTCAGCCACGGGCACCACAAAACCTCGCTAGCCACGCGGGACTCTTGCAGCCACCACGCGAGGCTGTGCCGAGAGCCACGTGGGAGTTGCCCCCATCCTGGGCTCTCCCCGATTTCCGTGGCACTGGTGACCCAGCGGTGGGTCTCAGGAAACCTGGGCCACTGCTACCTTGCCCGATAAACGTTGTGGGCGTTACAAACATCATGCTGACTACGTTAACTCGGCCTGGCAAAGCCTTCCAGGAGCTGACGGGCCATTAGCACTGGTGCTTATTTGGCCTTACCGATTCTATACCCTGCGCTCTTCCTCCGCGAGCCATCCCATGGGCGTCCATGGGGGAACTTGTGTTCAGTTTGTGCACACTGGGGGCAGTCTTTCCAGAAATGCCTGTGTTTGCATGGAAACCCACCAACCAGCTGAGGCGCTGGGGGTGGAGGGGGGCACTGCCTTGCTCAGGGAGGAGAGTTTGGTCAGGGCACTTGGAGCAGAACATAGCGCTCAGATCGTCCGCTGGTTCCACCAGTCACAGGAGAGCTGCGGCTGAGCGAGCGTCACCTTCCACAAGTAAACTTTTGGTTTGACCTTGCCGGGCTTATTCGTGTGTCATGTGACTGCCGGAGTCTGGAGGATTCGTCCCCCCATGTCCCCGGAGCTGGGCGGCCTGGTTGGCGGAGGGTTACCGGGCACGTAGGACAGATCGCAGGGGAGAGAGTTGAAAAGGGTTGAGAGCTGCAAAGAGGAGGAGGGCTGGTTGCAACGCTTCCTCCCCATTTGGCCCCAGCCAGGGCCGGATTAAGGGGGTGGCTCGCCGGGCAGCTGCCCGGGGAGCCAACCTATGGGGGGGGCGCCTCGATGGCAGTTGTAAGGGGCACCGCGCACCCAGCCACGTGGTGCCCCTTAGGTGCCGCGTGCCCGATTGCAGCTGTAAGGTGCGCAGTGCGCCGGGAGGTGGGACCACGCATGCGCCGCGCACCCGATTGCAGCTGTAAGGTGCGCAGCGCGCCGGGAGGTGGGGCCGCGCATGCGCCGCGCACCCGATTGCAGCTGTAAGGTGCGCAGTGCGCCGGGAGGTGGGGCCGTGCATGCACCCTGCGCCCGGGGACAGAGCCGCGCATGCGTCGTGCGCTCGCTGCCCGGGGCGCAGGAATGGCTCGAGCCGGCCCTGCCCCCAGCAACCATTCAGGCGTTGATACGGTGGTTCAAGCAGCCTCCAAGGCTATGGCTACACCACAAAGAGCGCGTCTACGCGACACGCTGTTATTTTGAAATACTGGCACGCTGGGGGACTTCTTACTCTGGCTCCTGTAGCCCGCGTTGCAGGAGGAGGAAGGGGAGGCGGAGGGAGAGTGGAGACGGCGCCTACTGCCGAGGGAAGCTATTTCGACTTCAGCTGCGCCATTGACGTGGCTGACGCTGCGTCGCTTCACTCGACGTGAGTCCTGCCGTGGAGACGTGCCCTGGAGAGTCTCTGCAGTGAAGCAGAGGCAACGGGAGCGTGGCAAGGCCACCCCACTGGCTGTGCTAAGCAGAGGACAGACCCCCCTCACGCTGGGGTCTTGGCAGAGCTCTCACACTCTGCTAGGCTGGGCATGGCAGGACGCCGATCGCCAGGAAGCTCCGAGATCCAGATGCAGTGCCGGCCAGTCAGCGGGCAGGTGCTCTCAGATCGCACCTCCCTGGTCCGGCACCCTTGGGACCCGACTGATCCCGCACAAGGGAGTTTGCCGGACCAGGGGAGGCCTGGGAAGGGAGGGCACCAGCCTCCCTGCTGGGCACGTCTCCCTTGCCACTGCTGCTCCTGGCCCCCTGGATGTGGCCGCCCGGTGGGCTCTGCAGTCCCGTGAGCTCCCACGACCCCCTCCCTGCCAGTGCTCATGGCCCCGCTGGCCCCCCTGCTCTGCTGGCTCTGGTGCCCTGTAGGCGCCGTTGCCCCACTGGTCATGCTGGCCGGCTCCCAGCCACCGGCGACCTCTCCCCTGGGGCTCTCCAGTCCAGTCACAGATCTATGGATGTTGCCGGACCAGAGCGGTTCAGCCTGTACTAACTCAATGGCCCAGCACGCTGCTCGAGAGCCTTGTGCAGCTACAGGCACCCTTCAGCGGCACCAGCAAACAACAGGCCTGGCTACATGTGGCCTTTAAAAGGTTCCAGGGCCTTCTGGCAAATTTCCGTTCGAGTGCTCACTAAAATCCTGTGGGCATGGGGCTGCTGTTCAGTGCGGTCCCCTGTGACGCCAACAGCGCGAAACCCCCGTCAGATCAGACCTGAGTCTTGCTTAGCTGGATATAGTTTCTCCACTCCCTGGCAGGACTGCTGGGCCCTGTTAAACAGCTGCCAGGTTCAGAGGTGGCTGCATTTTAATGGCGGGCGAAGCAGCCACGATTCCGGTTCCTCGTATTTGTAGAGTGCTGCTTTAGGGCCAAGGCATCATACTTTGCACTGGGAAGTCTGGGCTGAATCCCCAGCTCCGCCACAGCCTCACTTAAGGTTGGTGCCTCAGTTTCCCCTTGCAGAATGGGAACCCTATTTGCCTACTTGGAAGGAGACGAGTGATCGCTCCTGGCTTTCTGCCTCCTGACGTGTGATAAATTCCTGGGCAGCCGTGCCCAGCGCCAAGCAAGAATCTGCAGGGCAGACCAGGGCCAGAAGTATGGCTCAAAATATTAGTAAGGTTAATCAGAGCTACCGCACTGCAGGGAATTAAACCCACTGTTAGCACAGAACCAGATAGCCAGACAGGTCGCTGCTGTCTGTCTAGTGGGTTAATGTAACGTCTTCTGTTACAGGGTTACAGGGTTTGCGGGAGGGTGCGAGAGCTGTAAATCCATGGTTTATGGGAGTTTTGCATATACGGCCCCTTGGCCGCTTTGATCTTCCAGTTCCTATTGCACCCCTGTATTTCCCCTTTATAAACATACCTCTGGGCTGACCTTCCTGGGTTACACAGTCTCTGATCTCTCAGCCATTGCCACAGATCAAACGCAGGAATTGGGGCGTCCCTGGAGATTGAGTGAACCAAAGTGGCTCACGAGCTTTCATTTCTAATTCCAATGTAAAGACGTCGGCCATCAACAGACAACGGGGAGACTCTGCAAAGGGAGTGTTGCTCTAAACAGCGTTTTGAGACGCCCGTTCTGTGTGTGGGTCAGAACTAATCGCAAGCGCCCACCCCGGAGAAGGGCTGTTTGCCTGCCAATGTCTGTTTACAGCTTTGGCTGGACAGGAGGCCTGTGCAGTAAGGTGCCTGCTTAACTGCATGGAGGCTGAGAGACACGGAAGTTCGGTTTTTAAAACCGCTTTCCGGCGGGTGCTCGTCGAGGGACCAAATTGGCCGAGAGCTCCTGGCTCTGCCCCTGCTCCAGCAAGCAGCAGAACGGGACTTGTGTAGACAGCCCCAGAGTTTATTCCACACTTGAGAACCTGAAGCTAATGGAGGTCTAATGGCTTCACCGCATGGCTGTGTAGTGACAGCTAGGCACCGGACGTCTACACCCCAGGATGGTTCCCCACGACTCATTTACTCTGGAAGTCGCTCTGTGCCTCAGTTTCCCATATCTGTAAAACGAGGCTAATGCTAATTACCTGCCGCACAAGGACAGGCCTTTTTAACAAAGTGCGTGGAAACCCCGAGAGGAGAGGGGTTACAGAAATGTAAACCACGTACTACTCAATCTTCTGGCAGAATTCCCCCTGAACATGGGAACAGTGCAGGTGTCTGTGGAAACGTCAGCGTGTGTTGCGCTTTACAAGTGGATTGCTAAATAGGACACCCACTCCAACCCCAACCAGAGAGAGGGCTGTCGCTTGTGCCCGAGAGAGAGGGGCTAGCCAGGTACTGCTGAGGCAAAGCGGCATCTGCCCCCAAGGAGCAGTCCATCCCCTTTCTGAGCACCACTGTCACACGAGGCGGTGGGCCTTCCTTCTGCACAACACAAAGCCCGGGGAATTGCTTCACACTTGCAACCGGTCTCTATGGTTACGGGATACAAAAGACAGCCCCACTGCGTCCCTGTGGCCAGAGGAATTCCAGGCACTTGGAGCCAAGGGGTCGGACAAAGAAGTCAGGACGGAACACAGAAAAATTCAGGGGGGAACACTGAACCCAACCGTTCAACCCAAGCGCTAAGCTGCCTGACGGTATCCGAGCGGGGTCGAATTTTTAAAGGAATGGAAGGAAGTTCTGAGGTTTCCACAACTTGAAATAGGACCGAGAGCTTGGGCAGAACTAGAAGGCTCAGTTCTATAGACTATGGCACGAAAAGGGTGCTCTGAATCAATACCTGGTGTTTCTTAGCAGTCTTAGCTGCTAGTTTACCCCCACTTCTGGGCAACCTTGTGACTGGCTGCACTGCCCTAGCAGAGAGAGGCCCCATCCATGCATTGGCCTGGCAGGTACTAGGGGAACACAGGAGGTGAGTTGAATCCCTGTGTTCCTTCCCAGGGAAGGCCGGGCATGCTCCTGACATGACCTTATAATCCCTAGATGACTAAACCAGATGTCTAGGCCCAGTAGATCCCCAGACACCCATTTTAGAAGACACATGGGGAAGCCTATTTTCCAGAGCATGCAAGAAATTAGATGCCGGAGCGTGTGTCTTTTAAGCCCAGATACAAAGACACTCGCGGGCTGCTAGAGGCTCCCTCTGGCTGTAAAAGTATATTCCCCACAGCTCGGAAAGTTTCAGGCATGAAAGAAAGTCCAAAAAGCTCCACCAAAATGATACAAACTTGGGGCATCTCCTAACTCTGCATCTTACAGCGCACATCACATTTCTTAAAGGCTTCTAAAATAGCTTCACCTCCCACCCACCTCCTCCTACAGTCTGCACCAGAACTACCAGCCAACAAAGCATATTACTCATCTCCCGGGATGCCCCACCACTGCCAAATGGACTTATAAATGGAAAGTATAAGCTATTCCTGGGCGTTTGTTCTGCGGGAGCAAAAACCTGAAGTTCGGGAGAACTTTACTCCTGAGGTTTTCAGCTCCCTGTCTGGTAGGGAGAACAGCTACTGCAGTCACTGGCGGGTGAATTACACATCACACGCACAGGGTCTCATTTTTGTGTATAAACACCCCCCGCTAAGCTGTGAAATGCCTTTGTATCTCCGAGATGAGATGTCCCCAAGCTCCACAGCTACTGAATGTGTGAGCAACACTGTGGTGGTCTCAAGTAACAGAAGGACAAGCAACTCCAGGCTCTTAAGCCAACGTCCGGGCATAGTAACTGCGTAAGAGGCAGACACAGAAAATGAAAACTTACCCCAAAGCAGAAGGGAGAGGGGCAGCAGGAGCGCAGCATGGTACGCACTGGCTAGAATTCCCTTTAACTCCATGGCAAGCATCAAAGAGGGGCAGCTCAGGACAGATGCAGGGGCTGGGAATTGGTAAATGCCGGTTCTCCCACCATCCCGGACTTCAGCGCAGCGGTGCAATTCGTGGCCCTCGCTCCACGCTTTGGCGACTTAGGGACTAGCACTAACACAGTGGACAGAGTCGCTGTCCACTTTGAAATGCTTCACTCACGCTGTGGGAGTGCCCGGAAAACACGGCCTGGATCCCACGGACCGGAGTGGACCACGGCAGATGGATTGCGTTGCCCACATTAGCCGAGGGCAGCCGGGTGGCCAAGCAAGAGGTGGCTGTTCGTGGAGGAGACGCGTGACGGGGAGCAGAGGACAACGAGGGAGGGGCTGGTGTTTTATTAATTTTCTCCCCTGCCCCAAAGAGAGAACATCAGTCTCGGCTGTTTTCTGTTTGCCCAGCAATAGAGAGGTAGCCGTGTTAGTCTGATCTTGCTAAAACAAAAGGAAAAAATGATGTAGCACTTTAAAGACTAACAGGATGGTTTAATAGGTGATGAGGACCTATTCCTGAGGCCCAGGAAGCCAGACAGCCCTACGTCTCCTGCAGAGGAGTGAAGCCCCCCCGCCCCACACACAGGCTGGGGAGCAAAGCTGGGAATCAAATATAGGACTCCAGTTTCTTCATCAATGATTGTCTAAGAACAAAACCCAGATGGGGATGAATCACAAGTTTCCCACAGAGGCTGCTTTGTTCAGTGGGGCAATTTGATTAGCGCAAGGCGCTGACCCTAAACCCAGCTATACCGGTGCTTGCTGTGGCTCGGATACTCAGTCTTCTCGGCGGGGTTCAATGAAAATGGGAGGCCATGCAAGAATGGGCCTGGAGGCCAGGCACTCCCAAACGCTCCTCCCAACTTGGATACTGGCTTCTTCTGTGGCCTTGGGTAGGTCACTTAATCTCTGAACTTTAGTGTCCTCAGCTGTAAAGTAACACCAGTTATTAGCCTACCTACTCCAGACGGGCACTACAAGAATGTATTAGTGATCGGGTCATACACACTCATATCATACCCGCAGAGATTCAGGGATGCAAAACCCATCCCTGATTTGATGCTTTCCTAGGACCACACATTCCAGTTCCACAATGGGGCTCAGTCTACACAGCAGCATTATTTCGGAATAACAAAGAGCGTGTCTACACCACCAGTCTTTATTTTGCAATAATGGCGAGCTGGAGGACTTCTTACTCCGACTCCTGTAACCCTCATTGCACGAGGAGGAAGGGAAGTCGGAGGAAGAGTGCTCTCCCTTCGACTTCCTGCTGTGGAGACAGCCCCAAAAGCCGAGTGAAGCTATTTTGACTTCAGCTACGCAACTGACGTAACTCAAGTTGCGTGGCTTAATTGGACTGTAGCCCTGCTGCGTAGACGGGCCCTGAGGGAGTTTGCATTCACACTCCTGGTGAAAGGAAAGGCAGTTGCCTGCATGGGGCCTGTGAGATGCTAACCCAACAATCAGCACCAGTGTAAACTATGATGCAAGAGTGAAACGAGAGGAGCTGCAGACTTTCCCATCAGAGCTGCTGCATCGAAACCCATTCTCCAGCTGACCCAGCATGATGCACCCTGCAGGGGGGATTTCCTCGTGCAATGAAGTCAGCAGGAATTGGGGGATTTCACAGCAGATGCTTAAGAAGAAAGCGGGGGGGGGGAAGCCTCTAACCAGAGTATCTGGGCGCTCGCAGAACAATTGTGCAGCATTCTCCAACCCTCCCTTTAACTCTACTGTTTGAGCATGTGAGAAAGGGATGCGGTTGGGTTTTCACAGCACCGCCAGTCCTGCTTCTCTGCCAGTCCAAAGATACAGGCTCGTTCTGATTTTCAGTGGCATCCCAAATTCCTAGCCGGGGTCCTGGTGGAGAAAAAGTGGATGTCCTGAAACCTCTGGTTGTCAAGCGTGTGTTGGAATTGGAGCAATGTCACAGAGGAACCAGGGGGATGCTGAGAGGTTAAATCAATGCAGGTCTGGAAAGTGACCTGAGAGCCGGCAGAGAAAGATCCCACAGTAGGACTATGCAGCGGGGCTGCGTGCCGATGATGAAGGAAGTGAACCTGGGGTATAGAGCACTTAAGCTTTAAGACCAGGGGTGGGCAAAAGGGCCTCCGCAGGCTGGATCCAGCCCGCGGAGGCCCTGCTGCTCCCCCAACCCCAGGCCAATTAGGGCCCGGGGGCGAGGGAGCGCCCAAAGCGCCATATGCTGGTGGCAGGGTGGGGGCAGAGTGGAGAAGGCTTCGTGCACTCCCCTGCCCCCAGGCCTTAATTGGCCTGGGGGCAGGGGAGCGCACGAAGCCTCCTCCCGCCCTGCCAGCAGCACATGGCACTTTGAAGCACCACGCGCTGCTTGCAGGGCGGGGGGGGGAGAGTGGAGGAGGCTTCCCGCGCTTCCCCGGCCCCAGGCCCTGATTGTGGGGGAGTGTGCCAAGCCTCTTCCAGGGCATGCATGCCTAGTGGGAAGGGGGGGCAAAGGGGCTCCCCCAACCCCGGACCAATCATGGTCTGGGGGTGGGGTAGCCCCACCCTTTCCTGTTTAGGCCCTGCCCCTTCCGGGGGCTACTTAAAAATTTTTTGACGTGGCTCCCGGGCAAAAATTATTGCCCACCCCTGTTTAAGACCATTCATTCAAATAGTATTTCTGCCCCGCATGTGATCCCTCGCTGGGGCGGGTATCCCTTCTCGGCTTCAGGAGAAACCTGCCCTGTTCGTTTCACTTGGCCCCATCTGTCCCCCTTCGGCGTGAAATAACAAAGACTTGAAAAACGCTATTTAATGAGCATTAGCAAGTGGGAGACATTGTCGAGCGTGTTCAACACCCGTCCACTGCTTGAAGTTTAATGACACGTCTCTCTGGCCCAGCAATTCTCAAGCGTCATGCACCACCACCTCCTTCTAACAACTCAAACTACCCCATGACCCTAGGGGGAGGGGACCAGAGCCTGAGCCTGCCCGAGCCCTGCCACCCTGGGCGGGAGGGCCAAAGCCAAAGATCAAGCCCCACCACTGCCGGTAAAAGGGCCAAAGCCGAAACCTGAGCCCTGCCACTCAGGGCTTTCACCCTTTGGCTTCACCTTTGGCCCTGGGTCCCAGCAAGTGTAGTTCAAATGGGGTCCCTGCCCCCTTTGGGGTCCTGCCCCTCCATTTGCGAACCTGGTGAAATACAGAGACTAGCCAATTGCTCCAAGGAAATCTGCAAGAGACTGAGCTGGCTTCTCAGGGTCGCCCAGGCAACTTTTGCGGAAGTCAGCGAAAGTTGCACCTGTGTGATCCAAGGCCAGCCTCAACTCCAACCGCGTCTGCTAAGGGTTCATCCGCCTTCCGGAGGGGGGGCACAAAAATCTGCTTGTGTCCTGTGCTTCACGGAGAACAGAAGCAGCCAGAAAGATCCTGCTTACCTGTGACCTTTCAGTGTCTTCAAATCCAAACTGTAATTGGATTAAATTAATGCGAAGGGGAGTTACGCAGACAGCCCCCCGCCTCCTCCCAAGAACGGAACAGACAGGGCAGAGCGGGGCCCTGCTATCTCAGCCCAGCCAGGAATCGGGGCAGCCTCTAGTGGCGCAGGTATTCCCGTAGAAATACCCCTCGTGGCGAGTGCAAGGGACTTCCCTTCCTTCCAACTGGAATACCTGGCCTGATTTTCAAACGCCCGCATCTCAGGGGCTTCCTTTGGCACTGGGGCAGCTCAGAATCTCGAGGCGGGGGGGCGGGAGGAATCAGGCTAGAAACCTTTTGTATCTTCTCCTCTGTGCCTACTGCAGACGGGGCGTTCCCAGGCAGAATCCATCTCCTCAGGCCGCTCCTTGCCCTGGCCTGGTTTAACACACCCTGGGCCAGGGCCTCTCCAACTCAGGCCACTGGGGTGACAGCAGAATTTAGCCTCCTCCGACAGGCGAGGCTCACTGACACCCCCCCTGCGGAGGGCGGGAAAAGCCAGACTGCAGAGACATGGGAGGCGCCCAGGAAAGCGGGGCTAAGACCCGCTGACGCAGTCAGCAGAGGAAGTCTCTCCCAGCGGCCTGGCCTAATTGGCTGAACAGATAAACGCAGTATCAGGGGAGAGCCTCCCCCGGGGTCATTCCAGAAGCCACAGCACGATGAAATCCAGTCCAGGTTTTCGCATGTCTGGGGCCTGGCTGATGCAGAGTGAGAACCGTGGGGGGCAGGGGGAAGGGGGGTGGAAGGGGTAAAGAGAAACCCTTATCAAAGACACATCATGGAACTGGACAAGAACCAGGACTCCCACAGACTGTCCCTGGATTTCAGCAAGCCAACAACAAACAGGCTCCCTGCGTCCTTAGGGGCCGTTCTCCCAGGTGTCTCACACACGTCGGATGAGAAACAAGCCTCCGAACACAGCACCTGCGTCGGTTCCGGCGTGATTAGCCTCGGGACCACGTTTCCCTAACTGGCAACTCCAATAGCATCTTTCCTGAAATGCGGTGCCCAGAACGGGACCCAAGACTCCAGCTGAGGCCTCAGCAGCGCAGAGTGGAGCGGAAGAACGACTCCTCGTGTCTTGCTCACAACACTCCTGTGAATGCCTCCCAGAATCACATTTGCTTTTTTCCCAGCAGTGTCATGCTGTTGGCTCCTATTTAGCTTGTGGTCCACTATGACCCCTAGATCCAATTGCAGGCCTTGAGTCCTCCTGGCCAGCAGCCCAGGCCAGGGGGTTGTGAGCTTGTCACGGCTCGAAACCTGAGGAAACCTGTAAACGGATGCACCAGGCTCTGAGTTTTCCCAAAGAAATCGGGGAAGCCTCTGGCTCCCAAGGTGGGGGTTAAAATTTCAGTACATTCGAAACACCTGACAAAACTCCTCTGAGGAAGTGGGTTTTGCCCACAAAAGCTCTTGCTTTTCTCTCTCTGTCTCACACCCCCCTTCCTTTTTTCCTTTTTTCTTTCTTTTTTTTTTCCTCCCTCCTCTCCTTTCCCTCTCCTATTTATTTCCAGTTTTCATATCCCCTACTCATAACTCCGGTCATCTGAAGAAGTGGGCTGTGGCCACGAAAGCTCATGACACCATCTACATGTTTTGTTAGTCTCTAAAGTGCTACCAGACCATTTGTTGTTTTTTTCTGTACAGACTAACTCGGCTACCCCCTGAAGCTCTCTAGATTTTGTCAGTCTCTAAGGTGCCACAGGACTCCTCGTTGTTGTTAAAGCTACCTGGTGACCCCTCAGCCTAAAAAACCTGATGTTTATCTAAGAAGCCCTTCATATGTCCTCTCCACAAGCCTCTCCTGGCTTATCTAATCAATGGGCCCTCACCCGCTCTTCTCACACACCCCTGTGGTGCCGAACAGAGAGGAGGCAGGCTGTGCGAGTGGGAACAGGCTCCGAGACACCCAAACACAACTGAGAATGAAAAGCCAGGCAGGTTGTATCTGACGAGTGTCTGCAATCCTGCCTCCCACGTGCGGTCTCAGAGGATATGTCTAGACTACATGCCTCTGTCGGCAGAGGCATGTAAAATAGGCTACCCGACATAGTCAGTGGAGCTGGGATTTAAATATCCCCCGCTTCATTAAAATAAAAATGGCCGCCGCGCTGTGCCGGCTCAGCTGATCGTCGGCACAGCGCGGCAGTCAAGACGGGGATCGGTTGACAGGGGAAGCCTTTGTCAACCGCTCCCTTATGCTTGTCAGTGCATAGCGAATTCAGCCTCACAACCGCCCGCCCATTTCACAGAGGCGAACACTGAGGCACAGAGAAACTGAGTGAGTTGCCCAGTAAGGGAGTCCAGGACAGAGCCGGTAAGTGAACCTAGGTCTCCCAAGTCCCAGGCTAGTCCCCTAAATCATTAGGCCAGCCTTTCTCTGGGGAGGACAATGTCCTCTGGGTATATTCTGGGAAGCCTGCTGCCCCAATTCCGCGTGTGGTTGCCTGCAAGGGATACATACTACAGAGGCCCTGAGAAAACCAAACCCACACACATTGGAGGCTCTCATGCCCCAAGAAGCAGTTGCCTGGGATGGCAGATGCTCCTTGCTCCAAACACCCCAAAGGCTCAAGCAAAAGGGACAATTTCTGATGTGCCGGGAATCTACCAGCTTCTTCTTTTCAGCCCTTGGACACTAACGTACCGTTCTCACACAGCCATCAGCAGTCAATTTAGCAGGTCCTTAGTAGACCCGCTAAATCAAACCCCGGGAGATCGATCTCCAGAGTCTCGATCTGGGGGGTAAGTGCAGAGGAGCCATGGGAGGAATGCCAAAGAGCCCCGTGTATTGCCTTTTGGTATGTTCCAACTGTGAAAACTTTAATGCAGGGGCGGGCAATCATTTTTGTAGGGGGAGGGTGCCACTTCACCACTGTTAATGGTGGTCACAGGGGTGGGGCCTCGAGAGAAAGGGGTGGGGCCTCAGCCAGATGGGGCGGTTCCCTCTAGGCACCACGCGTACAGGGGGGGGAAGGAGGAGGAGACTTTGCGCGCTTCCCCATGGGGCAGGCGAACTCAGGAGGCATGCGGCGCCCAAAGGGAACCAGCGATTCCCTCTGGTGCCGCGTGTCCCTGGTGGGAGGAGGAGACGTCACATGCTCCCCAGTCCTCGACTGGCCTGGGGGCTGGGGAACACGCGACGTCTCTCCCCGCTGCCCTGCCCCACCCAGCCAGGGCGTGCGATGCCTAGAGGGAACTGCCAGCCAGTTAGAACAGCCGGAGGTTCCCTTTGGCACCATGCACCTCTGGCAGGGCGAGGAGCCTTTGAGCACTCCCCCGCCCCCGGGGTCTCGATTGGCCTGGGGCGGGCGGGCGGGGGCCGGCTGAATCGGCGTGGTGGGGGCCGAATCTTGCCCAGCCCTGCTTGAATGGCAGGAGCACAGGACTGTACCAGAGGGTTCGACCCAGGCAGTAGCCACCCTGCCATGAAAGCAACGCTGAGAGTCTGCATCCTCAGCCCGAGGGAGGGGGTCACATGTGAGACCAGGCCTGGGACTGCACTGGGCACAGCCCAAGCGCCAGTCAGAAAGCAGGACTCAGCCCAAGGAGATGTGCTTCTGCCACCATCCTACCCAGCCCCAGGAGCAAATGGTTCATCTCACTGCCTTGGCTGGCTGTCCCAAGAGAAAGAGATTATCTCGGTGAATCCTTATCTGGCCCACCCTGCCCCAGCTCTGGCTCTGGTGCCCTGGCTCTGTTTGCTCAAGCTCGACCTCAGGATTCGGTTCTTCCCAGTTACCAGAACCATCTGGAACTCATTGCGCGCCCTTTGGATTCTTGTTTCGCTGCCCGGTTACTTCCCCCCAGCGCTGCATCCCGAGATCCGTGCTCAGGGGCCTTTAACCCAGCCTGTGTGGATTAGTCTGCGCTAATTAATGATCCCTCCAAAAATGGAGGCAAAGAATCAACACATGATCATTTTACGTCTCTCTAGCAAGGAGGCATCACTTCCGCGATCACCGAAATGCAGCCAGCTCTGGGCTAGGAAGGGACGGCCTGGGGATGGCACGGTGATTCCGCACAACGTCTTCGGGAAGAGAGCCAAGTATCACTGTGTCTCATAAACACTGGCGGGGGAATCTGTATCATCATCACCAATTCACCACCCTTCCCTGCAGTGCCTGGCTTCCCTAGGGCTGATGTGAACGGGTCACAGCCAGCGCTCCCTGCGAGACTTGTGTAGCCGTTAGGTTCAAATGCCACCCAGCGGATTAGCGGAGCACCTAGCGCTAGGTTTTTGTTTCTACCGGGTGGTGCACATCCGCACATGCTTCGGTGCACATAGAAAAAAATTATTCTGCACACGGATGGGAAAAGAGTAGAGGGAACATTGGTCACAGCTTTCCTGCTGCTCCCTCTGCCCGGGTTTATGCTACATGACGCAGCCAGTCAGATTCAGCCTGTGGGGGCACCATTTTCACGGCGAGGAAAAACTTTGCTCACGTGCATCAAAGTGGTAACGAGGACCCTGGCATGGCGTGCACGTCTACTTCCTCGTGCACACAAATCGGGGCGGAGGGGCCAAGATCTTGGGGCCTCTGAACATGGACGCACACGCACAACCCGTGTACGTGTGTCATGGCGACCTGTTCTAGTCTAGTATTTAAATGACCCGGGAAAGGGCAGAAAACAAACCCCCCAGACACGGACTCACCCATGACACTTCCAGCACTGCCCTTGAGCTGGGGGGCTGGGGATGCTGGGAACTGCCAGAGTCTGAAACCCTGGGGGCCGCTGCACGCGAACGATCAGGCGCCTCCATCCCTGCCAGGCCCAGCTGGGCAGGGGCTCTAGGGGAGATGCCCCACGACTGGCTCTCCCAGCGGAAGGGCACAGGAACACGGAGCCCCCAGGTGCCTTGGAACCACGAATACCATTCCCCCCAGGGCTGAGCGAACACTTGTCCATGTCTAGTTCACGGCGTCCCCGTGGACGGCGCGAGAGGGAGCAGGCAGGAGGCGAACTCACGAACACCACGGACCCGCGGCGCGGCCAGTTCCCCCTGCAGGGACCCGACATATCCTGCTGCACCACGTAACGTCCTATCGCAAGGGGCAAGCTGGGAGTGGTCGCGCACCCGGCCTTTCCGCGTGGAGCGGCACCACAAGCTGCACAGGGCAGAGATCGGAGGACGGGCGCTGGGGGAGGTGCAGACTGGCCAGGCCTGGAGGAGCCCGTGGTATAAAGTGGCACTCCACACCCCCGTGGAGCTGAGTACAGTAACAGGGCCAGTCCCGGCCCTCTGGGCTGTTCCAGCATGAGACCAGAAGAGAAGCCTTGTGGGAGAAGGCCACAGCGAGTGGAACAATTACGGTTCCCAGCAGCTGCTACCGGAGGGTTTGTTTCTCTCCCATCCCAAGTCCCCGGCCCCTCCCCTGCGCCCCCAGAAAAGGCGGAGAATGCTGCTGCTGTGCTCCCCTGTGCCATGTTTCATGCCTACTGATCAGTACCATCACCAGCATGTAGACAGGGAAACTGAGGCACGGAGCAGCGCAGGAGTTTGCCCAAGAAGTCAGCAGCAAAGCCAGGTCTAAAATCCAGGTCTCTCGACTCCCGGACCACCCAGCCATGTCTGTCCCAGACTGGGGAGAACAAGCCACTGCCCAGTCGTGCGCTGCCCAAAGGGGCCAGGACCTCCCTGTGCCCACGGCCCACCCACCTAGCACAGCTCTCTCTGCACCGCAGCTTGCGGCCGGGGAAGCTCGGATTCCAGGTCACGCACTGCAGGGAGACGGGCTCTTACCTGCTCATTCATCCCAGCCACACACTGGCCATTGTGACAGGGGGCTGGCTGGCAATCGTCAATGTGACACGGACAGCCGGGGACGCGCCCGCCTGGCAAGGAAGAATCAATCACGAGCCGGAGCTCTCACAGCTCAGACCTCTGGAAATTAGGGTCATTCTGTCTCCAGATGCCTAAGGAGAGACCACGCTGCACTCTGCCCTGCCCAGGGGCGCTCGGGGATAGCCCGAGTCTTCCAGATCCAGGTCCGCGGGTTGGGGGTGAGTCTGCATCGCTACACCGTTTCTCCCCCTCCTCAGGTTTGGCTACAGGCTTCCTTGCAAGGCGAGCGAAACGGACCCTCTCTTGCTACCAGCCACAAAACAAGCCGGTGGCAGAGTCCAGCCCAGAACGATGGTGCACCTGGAATCCAGTCCTGTCTACAGACCACTCCCCGCTGCTTCTCACTACAGGCAGCTTCTCACCTGCGAGACAAGCAAGCCAGGAGCACAACCCTCCGACATGACGGTGACAAATTCCAGGCTGCCACGAGGTGATCTGAGTCTGACATGCCTGTTCCACATCTGAGCTCAGTGAGCCGGGAAAGGACAGGGACCCGTTATGCAGAAGGCTCTTTATGGTGCAAGACGTGAAGTTCTCCGGACCAAGCAGGAGGCCGAGAGAGAGACCCCTTCGATTTTCTGTACTGTTCATTCAGATCACTGGACCAGATCATCTTTCTCAGATGCTCAACCCTCAGCTATAGCCACTGCTGAGTGACTTCCTTATTCCCCGGCCTCCCCGCCTGCTTTCCCGGACCCCTGGCCAGGTTGACTCAATGGAAGGGCTCACTTCTGTTCACCAGGGAGAGGAATTCTCCGCCTGGCTGTCTCTGCAAGAGTTTCAGAGGGGCCGTGTTAGTCTGTAACTGAGAAAAACAGCAAATAGCCCTGCCGCACCATAGGGTGTGTCTACACTGCACCTTACTGCGAGTAACTAGCATTATTTCAGAATAACAATGCGAGCATCTACACAGCCAATCCGTTATTTGAAATAATTTCAAAATAACGGGTGGTTTATTCCGAAATCTGTGAGCCTCATTCCATGAGGAATAACACCTCTTCTGAAACAGCTGTTTCGAAATAAGCCGTGTGTAGATGCTCCATGGCTGCTATTTTGAATCAGTCCCTCCCCGGGGCCATTCTAAGTTGTGCCTTCCCAGTGCCCCCTGGGGCTCTAAATCGAGGTAGCGCATCTACATTAGGTGGGCCTGCCTCGGACTGATTTGGAGGCTTCCCTGCAGTGTAGACATGCTATTTCAGAATAACTATTCCGGAATTGTTTATTTTGAAATAAGCGTGCAGTGTGCACGCACCCTCAGAGACTAACAAACCATGTCGATGGAAACATGAGCTTTTGTGGGCACAGCCCACTTCTTCAGATGAATGGAGTTAAGGGGTCCAGGTACCAATAAATAGCAGAGAAAGAGAGGGGATAGGGAGGGGGAGCGGGAAAAATGGGGGAAAAAGTTGTGAATTAGAGAGTCCAGGCTAAATGAGGCTAATCGAGTACCCGGAGCTTAGCTTTTTATGTCATTAAGGTATGGAATGTAGCAGCCCATCCACACCCTAATGACATAAAGAGCTAAGCACTAGATACTTAGGGCCCACACCATTAGCTTCATTTCAGCCTGCACACTCCAATTGACCTTTTTTCCCCTTTTTTCCCCTTCTCTTTCCCTCCCCCTCCCCTCTCTCGCTGCTACTTATTGGTACCGTCTCTCCAAAGTTCTTCTGTTGGGCTGACAGAGGAGCATCCATTTCTGGACGTGCTGACCAGACTCAGGGCTTGGTCTCCACTGGGCACGTGCTCCATGCTGGAGCAAAGGGGAACTCCCACGCTGTGAGCGGGAACGCATCTCTCACTGAAGTCCAGGACGGTCACCTCGGAGAGTGCCCCCCTGTCAGTCCCAACCCACGGGCAAACCGCGACCAGCGGGGGCTGGTTATAAAACCCCAACAGTCCTGCTCTCCACGGAGTGTTTACCACAGGATCAGTTACTACCAAGACTGGGCTAAGGCGCAGCTACAAAGTGCTACGAGGGGAACGTGTCTTTTATATGCAAGTGCCGGCCACAGGGACGCCAGGTCCCGGCTGACAGCAGAGACTGAAGCCAGGCCCGGAGCACCTTCCCCCACCGTGACTCAGTACAGGGCTGCCGCAATCCCCTCCATTTTAGGGAAGCCATGGAAATGCACAGCCTGGGAAAGGGAAGCAGGTACTTGATCTACAGCCCAAGCCTCTGCAAAGGGAGCCAAGCCACACCTGTTCCTCTGAGACCCAGAGAAAGGGAGGAGGGGCCGACACGCCTTGCAGAAGGTGAACCTGCCATCAGCGGCCGCTGGGGAAGAGGAGGACGGTGCGTCTGATTGGCCCACTGGGACTGAGGGCTAGTTTAAGGTCACGCTGGGCCCAGGCTAATGAAGCTCGCTCAGGTCGGGCCATCTGCTTCCTTTATTAGAATAATCAAAGGGCCTTAATCCGGCACCTGCTTCAGAGGGTGTCAGACGTGAATTTTTCAGCAATCTGGATGGAAATGGCATTGGGCTCTGCCAACGGAAACAGCAGCCCAGCCCCGCCTGGGTCCCCAGGGCACGCCAACCCCACATGGGGAATTAACCAGCTTAGTCCAATTAAAGGACCTTCACGTAAGTCCGTTCAGGCGCTGATTTGGTAGGCTCGGCTACATTGCCAGAGGAGGAAAACAACTGGGAGGACCTTTCATCTGAGGCGCAAGCTCCATGCCCTTAGTCCTCCTTCCTGGACTGGCCCGCCACTACCGCCCAGCTCCAGCCTAATCGGCTCTTTTCCATGGTATTACAATTGGAGCCAAGGGCACAGCTGCTTTGCTCTGGGTACCGCTAATTATGAGCGACTTAAAACCCAGCCTAACGGCAAAGCCTCTATTCCCGGCAGGCAGGAAATCCCAGGCGCCAGAGAGGCAGGCCAGGAAAATGGGCCACTTGGATCAAACGGAGGGGGTGGCACTGAGTATCCCCTTTCGCTTGTCATTCGCCACAGAGCATGTTCCCCCAAAGAGCTCTGCTCACGGCGTTTCTGCAAGCAAACAAATTCCCAGGTCGTCCTTTCCTTGTTCGAACGGACTCACCTGCCCGAATTCCAAACCTGCCGGGGCCGGAAGCTCAGCCAGGCCGGGAAGCCGGTGTTGGTCCCGCAAACTCCCTCGTTTGGGACCCATCAGGTCCCAAAGGTGCCGGACCAGGGTGGTCCAACCTGTACAAAAAGCGGCAGGGGTTGTAGAATTTCCAGCCTGACCACTAGCAGCAGCAGTGCTAGAAATCTCACTGGCCAGCCCCTTCGGGAGACAGCGCCAGCCAGCTGTGGACAAGCCCTAGATCTGCGGGATGCCCCTGAAGAATGCAGAACCATCCTGTTTCTAACTGGCCACCAGATGTCCCCTTTGCACTATCCAAACTCAACCAGCCAGCCAGAGTTCGGACGGGGTTGCAAAGAAAGTCTGACTCTTGCAACACCCCTGGTTGAACTTAGGAAACAGACTCCGTCCGTTGTAACCAGCCAGCACCAGGCGCCATGGACGCCTCCCTTCCTGCAGTCCTCACTGCCCACGAGCCAAGCAAAAATGTTGCCAGTTTGAGAACTAAAGGCTCCGAGCAAGGGCTGAAACCTGGCCCATCCTACCAGGGTCTGATTCGGGACACGCGGAGGAAGCCGTAACGCACTCCCCAGGCACTTGGCATTCTGATTTCCCCGCTGCTGCAGATTAGCCCATCAGTGTGTAAATCCACGCAGCTTCCTCCCTGGACCGGACACATCCTGAGACTGCAGAATGCCTGGTGCATGACCCCAGAGGCGAGATGGCACAGTGGCCGAGTCAACAGGCCAGAGGGAGCAGGCCAATTGGAGCCTCATAACACAGGCAGCCTAGAGAGAGATGGGCTGGAGAGGCAGAGCTCAGATCCAGCTTTCCTGGCTACAGGGGTTTGATTTCAGACGGGACTAGGGGTTTAGGGGCAAGGAGGACAGGACCAGTCCAGTTGGAGCTTGTTCTTAGCCCTGGGTAGTAAGAGTTGCCCGGAATACATCTGCCCAGGTCAGCGCTCGACGCAGTGTTCCCGAAGCACACAGAGCCGGAGGATTCGCATGGGCCTCTCCCCAGCACTGCACCCAGGCCTGGGAATAGACAGCTACCAGGTGCCATCTTGTGGCCGGCGACCAGAGTTTTCTTGGACTGCAGCAGCGCCAGGCCTCAAAAGCGCATCAGCGCAAGAGGGTTTCTTCTTGTCAGCCGGGAACGGGCTGTTTCTGGGACCATCCGCGTTAACCCAGGCACAGGGGGCGCTGCGGGTGCTGGCACAGCACGATTATTGCCACCGAGAAACCAGCCCTCCAAGCAAAACATCCTCCCCATGGCGCATCCTGAGAGATGGCCTCATTGCTGATGGAGAATCGCCATCTCCGGCAAGCTCTGGCTAAGTCCTTAAGGCCTTCCGGCGTTACACTCCCCATTCGTGTCCATCCATGGCCACCCGATCACGTCACATACGTTTCCGGAGCCCACGTGTTTCCTCTCAGCGCCCGTGTTCCGCCTCATCCTCGTGACGAATGCCCCGACCCCAGAGGACTTCTTCTGATCACACAGCCCCAGGGAAAACAGGGAACAATCCCGCACTGGCCTCCGGCGGCCAGGGAGTTGCGGGGATGGACTAGAGAAGACAACAATGAACCGGAGCCTGCCAACCTGCCCTTCCTGGCCCCCACCATGCACATGTCCATGTGCAGGCCCCAACGACGCACTTCGTCCACGCAGAACAAGAGTGTCTGACTGGTAACAAGGGACCCAGCTCTTTTTAGCTCTCCTGATCGTACAGCACCTGCCTCAGTTGAGCACATGCTGTGGCAACCCTATGGGGGCAGCTCACAACTAGGGTTGCCAGATGGTTTCAACAAAAATACCGGACACACGTGACATTAGATCACAATTTACATTACATCTTATTTAGAAAATACCCGACACTTATATTTTCTCAATTGAGAAAACTCAAATACTGGACTGTCCGGTTCAAAACCGGACACTTGGCATCCCTACTCACAACCCATCTGCCCAGCACATGGGCGATGGAGCCGCCCTCTGGCTGAGTTATCTGCCTCTTGGCCTACATGCAACCCTACTAGAGCGTACCGGGCCATCCCTAAGGCCCCCTGGGCCACTTCCACCGCCTACAGCCTTCCCCTTGGGGCAGATCCTTCCAAAGGGTCACTCTGGGGAGACAGGAGGCAGTGAATATGGGCTGGCTAATGGGAACAAGGCCTAACAGGGGGCAGGAGAATTTCCTCACTCAGGAGTTAACAGAACGCAAGAGGCATCTGACATGTGGCCTTGGCCTAAGAGGGTATTTCGGAGTTGGGTTGACTCTGGGAATTTGTGGCTGTTTTATTTGCTCGGAAATGCCCCTCATTAGCCATCTTCCTTTTATAGGGGCCTGTCGTCATGGGAGAGACCTTGCTCGGAGCCACGAGAGGGCACTGCTGCGTTGCTGTCTGATCCACCCGCAGGGCCCATCTAATTGGCATGTGCAGTGCTATTCGCAGCACTGCAGGCAGCCCCACAATCACACCGGAGAAGCGAAACCATCACCACGAAAGGCACCGAGCCACTGCCCACGGGCACCCGGCAGAGAGAGCGGAACTGCAGGTGCTGTGCCCTGGCGTGTGGCGGGCCGAGGCCCAGCTGGTGTTATATGCTGCGTGTGTTCAAGCTTCGGGGGGGAACTGGGGTTCTCCCCCAGCCAGAAAGGAGGAACAAATGCATTGAACTGGGGCCCGGGATCAGAGAGCCGTCACAGTGCACCCTGCAGACAAAGCCCAGCCCTCCACGTGCTGCGACACACGGCTTGTGGCTGGCTAAGTCTTTGCCGCAGAGCTGTGACTCTATGGGAAATGCACAGCCCGGCGTGCATTGCTCCGGTTTCTTCGGCCATCGCCACAGGCCTCTCTCTTACTAAAGGGGGGTAGTAAACGGGGCCTCTCACTCAAAGCATATTGATGACGACAAGCAGATTTGGCCCTCTTCCCCGGGCAGCAAGTTCAGCAAAGTGGGGCATAATATGGCCCAGGGGTCTGTTCCTATTTCTGAGTCGGTCTCATTTCTAAATGCTCCCGGACAGCGTTTCTCCTTTTTTGTTTAAAGTGCCCCTTTTTCCAAAAAAATTGTAAGTACCCCCAGCCCATACAGTTTTCAGAGACACACATTTTTTTTTCTACCATTGCAACACATTTGTTTAAACAGCTTCATCGTAGCCGGGCGGGCGATGAAATGTTTTGGGTGTGAAAAGTACAAAAATAATCAAGCGCCGTAAAACTTAAAACAAACATTCAGTTTTCTCCAAATGTCAGTTGCGCTGACGTACCCCCCAGACGTCTCTTGGGTACCCTGAAGGGTACTCGGACCACTGGTTGAGAAACACTGCTCCAGGACACATGTCCAGTTCTTTGGCCACATCACCCGGCTGAGTTCTGTCCCACCGGGGCACACAGCTATTGCTCACGCAGCCGGCTCACGTGAGTCAGAGTGTCGCTCCCAGGCCAATATAAACAAGCAATCCCTCGCCCACTTCTAAATCACAGGACAGCAGGCCATGTGCTAGTGACCACCTGCAGGCACAGCATAGAAAATGGTGCATTGGAACCAGCCTGTCCGAAATGCACGGGTGCAGTCGATGGTTCGAGAACACGGCACACCCAACGCGCCCCTTGTCCGTGGCTAGGCACGCCATTAAACGGCACAGCAGGTGGAGATTATTACCGGAAGGAACTCATTTTCCAAGCTGGATGTTTCACATCCCCAGTGCTTTGGAAATCAGTCTCAAGGACCCTTCAAGGTCATGTCTGGAAAAGCTAGTTCCAAATCTCCCCGTTTCTCTAACTGGCCAGCGTCCAGAGGGCTGCGCCTTCTCTTTTTGTGCCTGCTGCCAAGGAATGATTGTGAATGCAGAGTGGGGAGCAGCCCTGAAGCCCTCCCAGCTAACTCACCAAGTGGTTACATTTCCAACGGGCTCGCAACAAAAAGCACCAGTCCAGGTGTTCATGAAAACCGGAGCCTTTAGTGCCATGCTGCCAAGAACAGCAGTTTCCGTGCTGAAAAACGGACGGTTTTGTCTCTGACTCACAAAGGAGAATCCAGCCCAGCCTGGTAGTGGCTAGAAGTTAATGATGTGAGGGCTGTTTGATGCCCCTACATGCAGTGACCTGGTAAGTGTCCTAAGATAGCTAAGCTCTCATCACAAAGTCTCAGAAATGTGTGTGTACAGCAGGGGTGGGCAATCATTTTTGATGGGGGGGGAGCCACTCCAAGATTTTGAAAAGTGGTCGAGGGCCACACTCTTCCAGGATATTAATGGGTCTGGGATGGAGGTTGGGTGCAGAAGGGAGCTTGGGGTAAGGGACTGGGGTGTAGGACAAGGTCTGGGAGGGAGTTGGGATGAAGCAGGCGGTTGTGACCCTAGGGCAGGGGACTGTAGTGCAGGGGTTTGGGATGTGACCTAGGATAGGAGGGGATTGTGAGCTGGGGCAGGAGATTGGGGTGCCAGATCTGGGAGGGGATGCAAGAGGGGGACAGAGGGTTTGGGTATGTTGAAGGGGGGCCAGTGGGTTGGGTCAGGAAAGGGCTGGGAGGCCAGAGGCAGGCTCTGGCCAGGAGACTTACCAGCCAGCAGCCAAACCAGCCTGCCTGCCTGCAGAGCTTAAAACGTTTCCCAGCCTGCTTGCCTGGCCATGTGCTTCAGTGAATAACTGAGCCCAAGAGAGGGGGCGTGGTTCTTCTTGGCTTCCTGTTATTCAAACAAGCAGCTCCCATTGGCTGGTTTCTGGCCAGAAACCGGCCAATGAGATTGTGCTGGGAGCGGGGCGGCTCCTGAAACTTCCCCCTCACCTCCAGTTTTGAAACAGAAAGGAAGCCCAGCAGCTGCATTTCTGCATGGCACGTGGGGCTCTGGGGCAAGCAGGGGAGCCTGCCTGAGGCTCCCTGCTCAGGAGCAGCCTGAGGCCGGCTGCGGCAGCTGGCGCCCCAGGCAGAACGCACAATCGGCGCCCCCACCTGCACGGCCGTCAATGGTGTGACGTCATCATCGGGCGCCCCCTTGAAGGTGGCGCCCTAGGTGACCGCCGAGTCTGCCTATACTCACGGGCCGCCCCTGTTCCCGCTGCCTCCACAGGCCGGATCCAGTGGCTTGGCCGGCTGGATTCGGCCCGCGGGCGATATTTTGCCCGGGCCTGGTCTACAGATTTGGACACCACTTCAAGACATGTCCATAAATCCTGCAAGCCCCCCTTCCCCACCAAAACATCAGACACCCAAGGGCCATAAGGATTTTCAGAGGCTGCTGGGCGCCATACAGCTAGTCTCCAGGGCTGGGCTCGTATTAGTCCTTGCAGTCCAGGACAGAGGTGCCCAAACCACACTGAGCAGTGGGGTCTGGGTAGGCAGAGGTTATATGACACAGCTCCATGCAAGTAACGCTCAGCAGTCCTGCGTTGCCCTGGGACTGCTAATGTGGAGGAGCTCTGCTCTCCCCCTTTCTCTGGTGAAACACGCTGCCTTGTTCCAAGAGGTGGTGGGATGGAGCGTTCCGGCGGCTGTTCGCTTAGCGCCTGCCTGCAGGGAGCTCATCCCTAGCAGTACCGTACCCAGGGCTGAAAACAGAGGGGCCGCCGCCTCCCCCCATCACGCTCCGGCCGTGGGGTTGGCCTTGTTGTTCCATATTCCCTGCTCCGGGGCGGAGGGTGGGGCAGCTCCCCTCTTGACTAGCTAACGTGACTCCTCCAGCGAGGATGTTCCCAAACAGCTCCAGAACCCGTGGGATAACTCAGCATCTTTCCTCCCATCTGCCCATTGATGAAACAGCATCTCCTGCCACAGCGGTCCCCGAGCGCCGGGGCTCTATTGCACCACGGGCTGCTTCCCTGCCTGATTTGCTTCCCCGTGTCAACTTCCCCTGTTCACAGGATGCTGTCCCTCGTCACGCCAGGAGCCTGCAGCCCGGCTCACACCCTCCAACAGCCCCTTCCGCTCTTTGTCGGACGGTTTTACCGATTGCCAGCTCCACCCTGCTGGGACGTTTAAGCCATTTCCCTTCATGTGACTCAGCCCCGATGCGAGTGGAGTCTCCCGAAGGATATCCGAGACGCGCGGGGAGGTGGTGCTGCTCCTTGGGTGCAGGCGAATGCCTCTCAACTACAGCCAGCGACTTGTAACACCCCTGACTGAACTTAGGAAACTACAGCCAGCGACTTGTAACAGCTGCAAGTCATAGAATCCTAGAATCCTAGGGCTGGCGGAGACCTCAGGAGTCATTGAGTCCAGCCCCCTGCCCAAAGCAGGACCAGCCCAACTCAATCATCTCAGCCAGGGCTTGGTCAAGGTGGGACTTAAAAAACTCTTGGGATGGAGATTCCACCCCCTTCCTAGGGAACCCATCCCAGTGCTTCCCCACCCACCTAGTGAAATAGTTTTTCCTACTATCCAACCTAGACCTGCCCCACTGCAACGTGAGACCATTGCTCCTCATTCTGCCATCATGTACCAAGGGAGAGCCACCATCATCTAGGTTGGGGTGGGGAACCTCAGGCGTGGGGGCCGGATGTGGCCCCTGGCTTGCCTGGATCCAGCCCCCCGAGGCTTATGCCCCCTCCCCAGCATTGGGGAGTCTGTGCTGGCGCTCCAGCCCACCCCCACCTCAACACTGCCCCACCATGGTGCTGGACAGGGGCGGATGAGAATTTTGTGGGGCCCAGGGCAGCACAATTTCATGGGGCCCCTCTCACCGGGCGTCTCCTCTCTCACCTGTGTTGCGTGGCGGTTCAGCACGCCGTGCATGCACTCCTTCACCGTGCGGCGCCGGGGAATTTAAAGTGCGGTATCCCGCCGGCCAGTCCGCCCCTGAGCGCGGGGCCCAGGACAGCCACCCCGCTCGCCCTGCCCTATATCCGCCGCTGGTGCTGGAGCACACAAAATCTACTAGGCTGGGCCCCCCAGGCTCTGGTGTGTGAGGGGAATGTGGGCAGGTCCTTCTGCTTCTCAGTCGAGCGCCACATCAGAGAGGGGTTTTGTGTGTGGCCCTTGCTGATTTTTCTGTGGGTCAGTTCTCCCCACCCCGAGCTAGGTCCCCAAGAGAGAGCGTTTTCCTTGCCCTGGCGGTCTCTCTCCTGGCGCAGTGCGGCCGCTTGTGCGGACCATGGAAAAGGGGCTGCAGTTCCATGCGCAGGAGGGGGGCGCTAGGTAACACAGCACTGATCGCCTCGTGGCTCACTTACGTGGCTCCCCAGGCTCGCCTCGCGCCTCAGGTCCCACACTTCCCCAGAGGCCCCCTAGCTCTGCACTAGGACTACTGGCCCAATCGGGTGCCTGTGGGAAGGATGAACATTGCCTGCCAGCCTGGGCAGGGCACATGTGGTTGCAGGCAGCGTGACCCTGCAAGAGGCGCGCTATATGCCCCTGGGCAGCATAAATCCAGGCCACGGAGGGGTCATGGGCTGGGGAAGGAGAGATTTTACCCACAACGTCAGGCACACTCTGATTCATTCTGGACTCAAACACAGCTGCTTCCAAACATTATGCCTTCCAGCTGTCTCCAGAAACGCATCTGCCCATCATGATGCAGGGAAGGGACAATTGCACAGCACTGTCCCCCACACACACACATACGTACACAAATGCCTCGTGATGTTTTGTTTTCACAGGCCTGCCAGCTAACTTCGTCCAGCGCTGAGACCTGATTCAGCAGCAGGGGAAGCTGGTCACCAATGGTCCCTCTATTTGTTTCCATCCGTGTGCGAAACTAATCTTGTGCAGATGTGCACCACCAGTAGAAACACATGTCAGCTCTCTACGGCTGTGAGCACTTTGCTAATCAGCTGGGCAGCATTTGGATTCTTCTGAGTGGCCCCCCCAAACTCTTGGTTTACAGGGAACGCTGCTGCCCAGGTATCTCTGGCAGTATGGACCATTGATACAGGACATGGATTTCAGGTCTACATCTAACGTCCCTCCTAACGATTCCATCGATGGAGCCATGGTGGGAAAGGCATGTAAGCATTTCCTAACAAGGCCATATAGACACAGGGTCTCTCTAGATTGAACTGTGCTCCTCAGGGCCCCAATTCAACTGCTACCTCTCCTCCAGAGGCCATAGGACAGCGATCTGACCTGACCACAGTTGCGGGAGTAGCTCTCTCCAGTCTCACGTGGGTGAGGGAAGCTGGGAGCTTGGCAGGGGTTACCCGGGCCCAGATTGCCACTAGGGCAGAGGCATCTAATGTCACAGGGATGTTTGTTATTGGGGACTCCATCCAAACACTGTTTCTCTCTCGTACTGCGCAGGACACCTCAGAGGAGGCAAATAGGTGAGGCTCAAACGCGAGGGATTTCCAGTGTCGGGCTGCGGGATTCGTGAGGGATTTCCTACAAGTGTAAATGAAGCAGAATTTACCTTCAATTAGAACTTCGTGGGTGGCCCAGGCACCACGCTGGAATGCAGCTCCCTCTCCCACGGCTGTGCTGACGCGGCAGGGCTCACCGGCGTAATTAGAAAGAACGTGTTTGTCAATAAATGTGAGCAGTGACCTTCCCTGAGCGTATCATGGAGTTGCTTTTCATTGTCACTGCTCAGTGCAGTGATGGGCAACCTAGGCGAGCGAGTGGACCGCAGGAGTGGGCCTCCGTGTCAGGGGGCCGCAAGACTGTTGGAACCACGATGCTCTCCCGGGAGAGGGTCGTTTGGCTCACGGCGCTTGTGGACCTGGAATTTGCAAGGTGAGTCAATTGAATCACAGCAGCCACTTTGATTGAATGCAAAGGCAGCGCCCAGCTCTCTCAGTCCGTGTTGGGTGCACACGGCCTGCACCTGACTTCCCGCGCTCTTGCTCTACGCGTGTGTCACGTTAGTAACACCGGTCGGAAAAAACGACACAGATGGAAACCGTGGAATCTGGCAGCTCTGCACGTGGGCAGTGGAAACCTGCATGTCTCATGGGCTGCACACAGAACCCTGACGGGGCCACATGCGGACCACAGGCAGCGGTTTGCCCACCGCTGGCTAGTGCTTGTACATCTGGACTAAAGAGCATTATGGGAGCGTGCATATTAGCCGATCAAAATGAGCCCACTGGAGAAAAAAAATCACCCTGAAGAGAGCAGTTAAACTGGTTTAAAAAATTACAAAGGTTTTGCAACAACCGGAATGTCGAGGAGTATTATTTCTTGGTTCATCGGCACGGCACCAACTCCATTTCGTTTGCCAGCTCTCCGTTAATTATTTGTATTACAATAAGCTCTCAAGGCTCTTATCAAGGAACAGAACCAGTTGTACAGTCCCTCATAGGCGCCGTCTTCTGCTCTAGCTGGGGGGTGCTTGACTCACCCACTCTTTCCAGGCCCAGCCCCACTCGACCCCTTCCCCTAGCTGAAATGGGTCAGTGAGAGCTCAGATACCTCCGGGACAGCAGCTCTGGTGACTGGCTTGCACGGTGATACGCAGCTGGATGGGGGCGTTCCTCCGATCATCGGAAGCACGGTCGGCCTGACGTCTCTTGAATACCAACCTGCTACCTCGGGCTGAAGCAAACCCCGCTTAGAACCAACAGGCCCTGCAATGATGCACTGCAGGAATCCAGCCCATGGTTCCTCCCACAGCACGAACCCAGCCAGGTTCCCGTCGGGCGCGGTGAGCCTGTGCCAGGCAACGCACCAGACGTGCACGGTGACAGTCTGCCGACAGCGACCCACGCGCCTCACGGGGCAGAACGTGGCGCACAGGGCTCAGCTGCACAATTGCTTTCTGAAGAGGCCCTCGGTGGTGCAGGCCCCAGCTGGAATCTCATCCAATCCTGCCTTTTATGGCTCTCGGAGGCTGGCTCCACATCGGCTCCTCAAGGACGTTTGGAAAAGAAAATAAACACAAAGCAAACCCACACGCTGCCCGTACTGACAGAGAAGCAATGGAGTCTTGCAGGCTGAGCACGGGCCCAGGAACAGCACATCTCTCATCTGGCTGCTGACAACAGCTCAGCCTGGCGCCCTGAACAAGTCAGGCTCCCTCTGCGTGAACATCCAAAGTAAAAGAGAAACTCAAGAGGGTCGCTGTAAGCTGGTCAGTCTCTGGGGGGAATTAACACCTCAAATACCCAGTCTGGGGTCCCCCGCTCTTACCTCAGGGCGGGGTGACAAAACTAAATGATAACAAAGGCAGCCTGGGTTTGGGCAGGCCAGTAAATGATAGGCCGAGGCCCGGCCTTAGTTCAGGGCGGGGCCACCGGTAAACCGTTTGTAGCCCGGCCTTCGGTCAGGGCGGGGCAGCAGGTAGCAGCTTATAAGCCCCGCCCTTGGTCAGGGCAGGGCGACAGGCAAACAGTTTATAAGCCCAACAGTTAATCAAGGCCCAGCCCTGGCTCAGGGCGGGGCCGCAGGAAAGCAGTCTATACAAGTAGACAACTGGGCCTCCTTGCTCAGGAGGGCTGCAGGCATTTCGCCGGCAATGGCAGAGAGGGGGAGGCCACCACCCAAGCGGTGGGTGGCAGGGGGGGCACAGGACGGCCCACTCCACTGTGCCCCGGCCCAGGGCCCTAGAAGCAGCGGGGGCTCCAGCCTGAAACACGCTGATCCGGGCATGTCTACGTCCATGCTGTCCCCTGGGCCATGTCCCTCCTCCCCCTCAGCGCGGACCTGGCAGTCGTGTAGCTCTCCCGCCGAGTCACAGGGATCCAGGTCCACGGGCTACTCCTCAGCGGCTGGCAGGGTGTTCGGGGAGTCTGGGGAAGTCTGCTGTTCCTCCGGGCTGCTATGCAGCAGGGGCCCTGGTGGTCCTCGCCAACTCACCGCCTCCCTAGGCGTTTGCTCCGCTTAGCGGCATGCAGGGGAGCCCTCTGGCCTCTGCTGTCCCTCCGGGCCCCTGAGCAGCAGGGGGCCCAGTGGCCCACACCAGCGCTCCACTGCACCACGGCTTCGCTCCCTTCCTCCAGGTGTAGGGGAGTCCTCTGACCTCCTCCGTGGTCGGCGCCTCACTGGCCTGGCTGGCAGGCTTTTTATCTCTCTGGCCCCGCCCCTTGGCTTCCGGACAGGTGGCTCATTAGGGCCAGGTGTAGCCCACCAAGGCTGTGGGAGGGACGCCTCCCCTTCGGGGTCAGTTGGTGGCCACTCCAACCCACTACTGTCCCCAAACTGGTTCAAGCGGGTTGGCTGGAGCTGGCTTCTCTCTGCCTTTTTCTAAGGCCTTAAGACCCCAAATAACAACCTAAGAAGTTGAAAATTGGATCCATATTGTGCTGCTCTGATTCAGCTCAGATCCACCTCACCTGGTTAATTCACAAGTGTCAGCATGGTGCCTGGAAGCTGCAGAGAGCTGCTACTTCACCACGACGCAGGCCTCATCCGCAGGAGACGAGATTTTAAAAAACCCTTCCCCGCAGGTTTGACCTCAGCCAGCCATTTGGGGTCAAAATTACAACGGGCGAGTCTTCACTAGACTCCTAACAGGGCTTCACTCAGCAGAACTCTCTTCATTCCCCCTCTGGTGGACACTACCGCATGGGTCTCCACAGTGCCATTTCTCCCGGGTGTCTTAGGAAAGCCTTCAGCTCTCCAAACCTTCTGGCCTCGATACCGTCCTATGCCGTTAGCCCAAACTTTGCACTTTGAGGGACTTGGTCACCTCATGCCAAAACAGCCCTGTAGGATTTTGCAAACTGGATATAATTTGGGGCAATGGAACCAACAAATGATCCAATAAACCGGCAGCATCTGAGGCAACTACACCAAACCCAGCCTGTTCAGATCCCTCGGGGAGAGTTTTCATTGTGCAGTAGCTCTGTCAACGAGCACCGCAACACACAGATGCACAGTGCCGCTGGGCACCTGAATTCAATGGGAAAGGCAGAGTTGCCTCCATGGCTCCCCCGGCAACATTACTAGGGGACCAGGGGAGTAAAATGCCGAGGTACGAGAAGAATTTGTCCCCCCAAACATCAGGTATTATCTGGACAGAAGGAAACTAGTTCAACAAGCCAATGACAACTCAAGCCCTGCAGCGGATCGATACATTCCCAACAAGACAACGATTAACGGCTTTTACTCGGGGCCACGTTCTACCAAACAGCACAAAGAGCAGCCAGCGCCACTCGCTGTCTGTCAGCGCAGACCCGCGTCAAAGATGCTCCCAGAATCGTCTCTTCCAAGCCTGGGAATGAAGCAGAAACCTCCTTGAATTCCTGGCTCCATCAATCAGTTACAGATGTAAGGTGCATATGACCTTAGGTACTTCTTTGCGTGTCTGCAGTTAACAGTAGGCAGCCTGCTGGGAAACACACCGCTGAGGGACTGGCCCTGCACTGCCCTTGGGGCAAAGGCTTTCTGGAGAGCAGGCGAGTATTGGAGTGAAACACGTCAGGAAAAAAACCCCCACCGCATATTTGGAGAAAGCAAGAAAAACGTCACTCTTCATAGCCTGTAACTGTGATCGATCTCTCTCTCTCTCTGTGTCTCTCTCACTTACACACACACACACACACACACTCTCTCGCACTCACAGACTCTCTCTCTCTCTCTCTCGGTAACAGGTTGGTTCCTCAAGACATAACCATGGTGAGTGACTCACAATTTTAAGCAAGTTTAAAGCATTTTAATATGCTCACTCCCATGTTGCTGTTTTCATACCTCACACCTCCTTTTCTAGACCCACCAGCCTCTTCCCTTGCTGCCTAATGTCAATTAAAAAAAAAGTCAGGTGAGTCCCTTGCATTCTGCCCTCAAGGAGAAAACCCACAAACCAGGCATCTCAAGGATTGGCAGGTGTGTGTTTCCAACACAGATGCTGTGTACTGAAGTGATGATTGGACACAGCCTCTCGGAGTCATCACAATAGCACGGCAAGGCAAGAGAAAGAAATTCATACAAGTTTTGCAAGAGGCAACACTCCCCTGTGAGCATCAGGAACTGACCCTGGTTTAGCGTGGTGCCTTTTATGACCCATCCCATACACAGTCTTGCTGCTCGCACGTCACCAGTCGGACCCGCGTGAGAGCGTTAGAAACTCTCTACTTACGTACCCATGCAGCTGTAGTTTGTCTCTTGACAAATTTTCTCACACTACAGCTGTCCCTGCTTCCACATGCTGGCTCTAGCTCCAATTCAGTTAAGCATTTGGGGTACGTCTACACTGCAGGGCAAAGTCGAATTAAGATACGCAACTTCAGCTACGTTCATTGCATAGCTGAGGTCCAAGTCGCTTAACTTGGCTTTTGGCACTGTCCGCACGGCAGGAAGTCGAAGGGCGAACACTCTTCCTTCGACTCCCCTTACTCCTCGTGAAAGCGGGGTTACCGGCATCGACCGGAGCGCCCTTCTCACTTTGAATTTAATGGTCTTAACTAGACTGCTCATTCGAACCCTGGGAGATCGACAGCAGCAGCTTCAATCTTCCTTTGCAGTGTAGACGTACTCTTCAGCAGGCGCCAGCTTCTTACAGGTGTACACACAAACAGTCCTACTGTACTACGATCTAGTGGCATAGTACAGAAATCCAAATAGAGGAGGACCTTTAACAAGACACACACTAGGGATGTTACATTTAGTTTAATCAACTAATCGACTCGTCACCATCGACTAGTTGATTAGTCGTTAAGTGGGGGAGCCACAGCGGACTCTTAATACATTTAAAAAGCAGAAGCACAGCAGGGGGACCGGATGCCAAGCTGGGAATCAGCTGTCCTGGCTCATACTGGGTCCCCACCGCTGCGCTTCTGCTTTTTAAGGGTAAGTCTACACAGCATCCTAAACTCAAAATCAGATGTGCAAGTTGTGCTCTGCAGCACCAAATTTTGAAATAACGCACTATTTTGAGACATCCCTTAACCCTTGTGGAATGAGGGTTACAGGGATGCCAAAACAGAGCACCTGTTACTTTGAAAAATATTTCTAAATAGCAGGTGGCTTGTTAAGGCTCAGGGTAGCTATAAATAGCCGTGCAGGGTAGACGTACCCTAAATGTATAAAGAGAAATGTATTCATACATTTAAAATGCAGGAGCAGCATCTGGGACAGGGCGTGAGCAAGGAATCAGTCAATTCCCAGCTCGCGTCTGGTCCCCGCTACCCCTTTGCCCCCCGCAGAGACAGTGCTCAAGGGAACTGGCTTTAAAGCCGGCTCCCCCTTGCACCGGCTCCTGCTCCCTGCCCCTTGCTGCCTCTGACAGAGGCAGCAAGGGGTGTGGGAAGTGATTAGTTGAGGGCTAGTTGACCAACTATTCAACTAGTCGCTTACATCCCTAACACACAACTAATAATGGTCCCAAAAACCAGAACCACACACTAGTTACCCGAGCACTGTACTAAACATGGCTAATTACCACCTTGTGCTGTACCCCTCGTATGGCATTTGGGCTTCACGGCTGCGAACAGTTCCATTCCTCCATGCTGACATCTGTGGACATCCAAGGATTTACCTGCTGGATCCTAGCTGTAGGATCAGGGGCCTTAGATTGTAAGCACCATGGGGGCAGGGTCTGTTTCTTCTTTCTCATTTGGAAAATGCCTGGCCTTGTTAGTGCCAGATAATTAAGACTCTTCCATATCTTTCAGAGAGTTTGTCTGTTTGTGCAAGTGCGCCTCCTAAACTGTCAGACTAGGACCATCAAAATTCAGTAGGCAGCTTCTTCTATCATAACTTAAAGCAAGGGCAGGGTTTGGTTGTGCCAGGAAAATGAAATTTGCCTGCAATGGGATTGTGTCTCATAAAACCCTACAGAAAAGAGACAGAATCACCAGGCAGGTGAAAGAGGCTGGCTAGGGGTGGCCCCCCCTCCCCACATCCAGGACTGCCCCAGTCCTGAGCCTCCCACCCCCCAGATGCCTTTTGGGTGGGGGGTGAAGCTCCCCCCTCAATTCATACGGGGTCATTGCTGGCTGTTCCCCTTTGTTAGGGAGTGAGGGGAAAGTGCCCAGTTTGCTGCATTCCTCACGTTGGCTGGGGAGCGCAGAGGGCAGATGATCCTGGGCCTGCCCCAGCTGAGGGGACATGCATCCCTTCCCCCAGCTGTGCCCACTAGAGCTGCAGCGGCCATGGAGAGGCACTTCTCACCTGGCCCCAAGGCGCTGCGGTGAGAGGGGGCTGGGGTTGTCCTCTCAACCCAGGGCAGCCTGCAGACTGAACCCCTCCTCTCCAACCCCGCCCCAGAACAATGATTTAAACAAAGCCTGCACATTTTCATTTTATTTAAAAAAAAATGAATTGACGTGAGCAAAGCCGGGTAAATCTTTTAGTCATAGACAATTTCAGAGTGATGTAGGGAAGTCTAGGGTCACTGACGCTTAGTTACTTGTACTGGCAATGTCACCAGGAAATCGTGCTGCATCATCAGAGTTAACATTGAAACAGGCTTTATCCGAATAAGTTAGCAAAATGCTCTTTGTGAAACAGGGTGTTCGTTTTTTCTAAATTGTGTCTGTTTGCTTGTTCGTTACATTGTACGTTTTGGTAACTGGCAATAGGTCATGCAGTCACGACATTCTGCACTTCCACTGACAGTCCCCAAGCACTTCAGACAAGTGTGAAAGTATCATTATCCCCATTTGGCAGATGGGAAACTGAGGCCTGGGGAGAGGGTGTGACTTGCCCAAGGTTGCACAGTGAGTCAGTGGCAGAGCAGGGAAGTACCCATCTCTGATGACTCCCAGTCCATGTGCAACCGACTGCGTGCCAGACCCCAGCAAGTCTTCCATCCCATGCAGCTGTGGCATCTGCACTGCTGCAATTCAGGGTCTTATTTCATCAGGTCATAGGCCTGGAAGGGATCTCTTGGCTCACTGGGTGCAGTTGCCTGTTATCCTAGGCAACCTCGACATATAATCCCATTCGTAAATGTATCAACCTCCATTTGAAAGCTAGTTTGCTTGCTTGCCCCACAACTCCCAATGGGAAGCTGTTCCAGAACCTCGCTTCTCTGATGGCTAGAAACCTCGTTTCCAACCGAAATCCATTCATGGTACCAATTTGCCAACATTGTCCTTTCTCATCAACAGCTCTTCTCCCTCCCTGGGGATTATCCCTCGCCTCTCTGTCTTTATCGAGAACAATCACATCTCCACTCAGCCTCCATTTTGCTAACTTAAACTAGCCAGCTGGCTCCGTCCCCTCTGGTAAAACAGGCTCTCCGTTCTCTTGATCATTCCTGCAGCCCTCCTCTGCACCTTTCCAATTTGAATTCATCTTTCTTGAACATCGGTGACGAGAGCTGTACGTAGTATTCCAGATGAGGTCGAACCAGTGTCTTGTACAGTGACACTAACACATCCCTATCTCTGCTGGAAACACCAGCCCTAAGACACCTAGGATTGCATGGCCCTGTTTCACAACTGCATCCTGCTGATGTCACATAGGCATCCGGCAACTGACCAAGACAACCAGGTCTTTCTCTTTTATCATTTTCAAATGATGAGCCCCAGATTGTAGCAGAAATTTTCATCCGTCCTTACATTTCATCCAATTTCTGCTGCTTTCGGTGCTCAAAGTCATCCAGTTCTTCCTGTACAACATTCCAATCCCCTCTGTATTAACGATGTCTCCAAACTTTGCGTCATCGGTACATTTCTTGAGCACCCCCCTATATTTGGTGCCAAGGTCATTAATAAAATTAAATAAGATTGGCCCCAAGAACGATCTTTGAGGGACTCTGCTAGGAACCTCCCTCCAGCCTGACTGGTCTCCTTTTAGCACAGCTTGTTCCAATCGGTCATGCAGAGTAAGGCATTCAGGCAATGCCTAATCACTGTCAGCGTAGCCTCTTGCAACCCCTTCTTTCTCTTACTTTAGCAGAGAGTGATCCTGATGAGATGGATGTGTAATAAAATGCACTGTCTCTGGTTATTCTATTCCTGATGCACATTCGCAAGTGCACCCCGCCACTGAACATTGCAAAGATGAGGGGGGAGAAGAAAGAAAAATCCTGGCTCTCCGAGTCTCCTCCTCCTCCAGGGGCTCAAGGAGGAAGAGAAGGAATTAAAATCAATTAGTAAAAATCATTGCAAAATTAAATTGAAAAGACAGGGGGTTAAGTGTGGTCTGAATGTTAATGGCTGCAGGCCAAGCTGGGTATTCGTCAGACCCTGGAGTTAAAAGTTATAGGTGGATATTGATTTGATTACTCAGGAGCAAACTTCATTTAAAGAAAACTAACTTCAATTACAAATACACCAGCTCTGCATCTCCTAATGAATCGTGTGCATTGTCCCCCTGTACGCCTATTACTAAGGCCGATGCCAGAATAGAAAAATCTTTACACCATCCTTGCCACTCAGGGTGCGTAGCATAAATTGCCCACAAGAGATTAATAGGAACCTACCCATCTCCCGGAGAACTAATGGGGCCCCGAAGGAAGGCTGAGGAATAGGAAATGCATCACTGTCCTACAGGAGGAATCGGCAGCCGCCTCTCTCCTCTCCACGAGCAGAGTCAGGCTAGTTCCCAAAATGCAACTCACCAAGCACAGACGCCCCGAGATGCTCTGTCCTCTGCAAGGAATATTAAAGCCCATTGTCCTCTATGTAACTAGCTAGCAGAGCGTGACAATTTACCACTGACACCACCGCGGATATTCCATTGCGCAGAGAACAGAGCAGCGGTGTCTCTCTAAAGCATTACACAACAAAGAGGACATCAGGCATTAGCATGCCTTTGTGGACTTGGGGGTCAGGCCAGAATAGGGTCCAACAACTCAGGGTCTGAACCAAAATTCAGTGGGGCACACTGATGTTTGGACACAAACGTACAGCCAACAGCTGCCACTGCAGCGACACACAGTGCTGCCCAGCACCGTTCCTTCATCCCTACTCCGCCACAACGCAGCTCCAGGAGCTGAAAGAAGCACCCTGATCTCTCTCTCTCACACACACCCCGCGAGAGAAAGCTGGAGCCAGTGCCCCATGGCAGGATCGCTTCCCTGGAGCCATTATGCCTGTGGTTCAGCGATGACACTGTCAGCTCAAGGAGAGAAGTCCCTGTACGAACGAGCGAGGGGGACGTGGAATCCATCGTGTCAGCCCGGTGCCAGATCCGCAGAAGCCAACAAGGACAAAGTGGTTTATGTATTCACAGTGGTGGGATGTTGGGAATTTTGAACAGATGTTAATAGGGTGATCTCACCCCACGTGCACAGCCACAGAATGCTAATGCCTTGGAGCATCAAAGGCACATCGATCCCTGAGTGCACGGGGAGAACGACTGATTGCTCAGAGACGGGGAAACCCTCTCGGAAAAGAGAAAATCAATTCGATCAAGCGTGTATCTAGTCGCTGTGATTCCTGTGTAGCTAAAGTGCTGCAAGCCATTGGAACAGGAGTCCAGAAAATAAAGGAAAGGTGGGAAGGATACATGCAGTTGTATTTTAAAGGGACATTCTCAGGCGACGCTGTAGTCTGTGGCAGAGGGGAGAGAGAGTTCGTCTGAATTTAAAACATTCCCTTGGGGTCTTTGTGCCCAGGTGTGGCAAGAAAACCAAGAAGTCGAACTTCAGGTGGAACTCAGAATTATGAACAGCCGAGAAGTGGAGGTGGTTCATAACTCAGAATAAAACATTATGATTGTGCTTTCAATAAGTTTACAACTGAACACTGACTGAATACAGCTTTGAAACTTTACTGTGCGGAAGAAAAATGCTCCTTTTAACTATCTTAAATTAAATGAAACCAGCACAGAAACAGCTATTTACTTTGTCAAATCTTTTAAACTTTCCCTTTATTTTTAGGCGATTACGGTTAGCACAGCATTGCGCTGTATTTGCGGTTACGTTTTTTGGTCTCTGCTGCTGCCTGATCGCATACTTCTGGTTCCAAATGAGGCGCGTGGTTGACAGGTCAACTTGGAACTCTGGTGTTCGTAAGTCTGAGGTTCTACTATGGATTGGAACCAATACAGGAAGATTGACTAATTATTGACTTTGATTCTTATCTGCTTCAGTTTAACTACCCAATCTTCAGATACTTACTGATGCTCTCTGTCTCCCACTCTCCTCCCTTTTTCTCCCCTCCCCTTCCCCTCTCCTATTTATTTTGGGTGTACACAGCCTAAATGCATAACTCCGGTCATCTGAAGAAGTGGGCTGTGCCCACAAAAGCTCATGATACCATCTACATGTTTTGTTCATCTATAAAGTGCAACCAGACCATTTCCCCCCCCCCACCGTTTACTGTGTTAGCAGAGTGACATGCAAAGAGCCAGCACCAAGGGGGCAAAGGAACTGCAAATTCTTTTCAAACTAAATTAAAACAGGGAGTCTTTATATTTTAATCTCTCAGCTGTTGTTAATGATAGAGCTCAGGGCTTTTCACAGAGGGAAGAAAAGCAAACTCATTGCTAAAGCATGAAACAGTTGAAGGCTCCTGTTAAACAAGGGCTGTAAACCCAATGCAGCTGGAAAATGCATTTCTCTCCTTTGCGTGGATGCCTGGTGAGCACAGAACTACACACCCTGTTAAAGGTACAATGCCAAGTGCTGCTTTGTGTGAGGGGGACAAAATGCGCAGTGCTAAGCACCGCCTGCTCCCCTCCCCCCGTTTTCAACAGCCATGTAGGGCATTCAGCACCTCCCAGGAGAGCCCCTTCAGAATCAGACTTGAGGAAAACAAGAATGTGGGAGGGAGCTCTCTGCACAGAGCTTAACAGGCCCTTCAAGCAAGTTACAGTGACCTGTATGTCCAAATAAACAAATCAATCTACATATAAATGGGCAAACGGCATTTTAAAAGCGAAGAGACAGACCCTCAGCTGGTATCAATCAGCAGGCCTTCACTGAAGGCAGCAGAGCGTTGCTTGTTTACACCAGCGTTGCTCAAAGTAGGCCCTGGGCCTGCTTTGGGGAAGTTGCTAGGGGGCCCACGCTCCTTTAAAGGGTCCGTAGCCATGGCACCGTGCAGCTCCCATTGTCTCTGGTTCACCATGTCCAGCCAAGGGGAGCCACGGCAAGCGGTGTGGCCTGGGCCACCACTCCCTGTGGCTCTCCTTGGCTGGAAACGGTGAGCCAGAGCCACGAGGCTCTGTGGCTACGGACCCTTTCGGTAAACAAAGCTGTGCGGACCTGCTAGCAGCTTCCCCAAAGCGGGCCCGCGGCCCCCTTGAGAAACACCGGTGTATGCCCACAGAGGCACTGGCCCTCAGGCGCTTGTAGGGAAAGGAATTGGCCGCTGTGGTGGTTTTGAAAGCAACATCTCAAGTCAGAATCTTTCATGCTCTTTGAGGTTCCAGCTCGAACAAGTCCAAAAATCTCCCTACATGCTTTAGAAAGGTGCATCTGTCTCTCTGTCTGTCCGCTTGTTTGTTCAAGAACTCCTCCTAAACGGTAAGAGCGAGGACCACCAAGTTTGGTTGGCAGCTTCCTCCTACCCTAACGTAAAGCAACGTCAGGGTTCGGTTTTGTCAGGAAAATGGGAAGTGCCAGGAATGGGACTGTTTTCCATAACATGGAAAGAGAGGGGCGCAGAGAGGAGGGACGTGATATTGAGTCCTGGGGGTATCAACCACAGGGGAGAGCTATACTGCAGAGTGACCACTGGGGGCACCTGCACCACTAAGAGTGTGGCCAGCTGGGGACGGGGCTCACCATCTTTCCTGCCACCAAACCAGATACATAGCTCCCTTGCCCCAAACCCGTCCCTGCTCTGCCTGGCCCTTAGCTGCAGTGCGGGGTGTGGTGGGGGAAGGTTCCTGCCAGCCAAGGGGACTGTGGGGGGAGAGAAGGCCCCTGCTGGCTGGGGGCCGGGAGTGAGAAGGACCCTGCTGGCTGGGGGGGGGTCGGAGGGGGACAGAGAAGGCCCCTACTGGCTAGGAGGCTGTGAGGGAGAGAAGGCCCTGCTGAATGGGGACCCCTCCAGCCCCACTACCACTACACCCCCCAACTCTCACTCTTGCACCCCCCACATCCCCAGCAGCCTGCCCTGAGCCCTTCCTAAACCCCCACCCTGACTCCTGCCCTTCCCACACTGCCAGCCCCCTGCCCTGAAGGACCCGGGGAACACTGGGTAAGTCGTCTACATCAAAATACAACTCAAACAATAGCACCAAGTTTCTCAGGGGTTTCGCCTCACGCAATGACTCAGCCCCAGTTTCACCTGTAACCTGTTGTCGGCCAAGCTGGAGCTGGTTTGGGGCTTACAGTGAAACCAGGAAATAGTTTCCTTCATTTACTGCCATTTTGTATGGCCAGCTCCAGTTGTGTTCAAATGACACCCGAGTCATGAGGAAAGCGGGGTCTCCCGTTGGCTGTCAGAGCCATTCCATGCACTGGCTACTTCGGCCCAAGGGGGGTGGGAAACCGAATGCAATGCTGCATTGCAGGAAGAAACAACAGCGTGGGCTCTGTGCCAGGCAACGGGAGCCAGCTGCACCCGCGGAGGAAATTGGGAGCCCCTCACGATGAGGCAGTGGGCAGCAGAAACATCTCAGGAAAAAGTTGCCAGGACTGCATTTAACATACACCCTGCTAACGGCCGATAAATAGCGTGGACATCCAGAGATACGTGTGCCTAGAGCAAAGAATGAAACAAGCCGGGGGAAAAACCAGGCCTGGGAGCTCCACAGGCGGCAGCATCCCATTGAAAGGGTTCGAATTGGTTCCGAGAAGCACCAGGAGAAAGGGACCAAGAACACGGAGGTGGAGCATTCTCACAGATCCTTTGCTGGCCTGTGGGCGGAGAAGGAAGGAGCCATATTCTGCCCCCCTCAGCATGGGCAGTGGGTAACGAAGGCAAGAGAAGGCCCGGCCTACCCAAAACGACATGGGTGACCTTGCCCAGGCTCTGCCCCAGGGTGGGCCCCTCTCCTATCTATACACAGCAGGCTGCTCTTGGCCTGGGGCTGGCAGCTGGATGGGAAGGGAGCACTGGGGGGTTGTGTCTGGGCTTTCCCAGCCCCCCAGCACTCCAGGGCTGGGAAGACTGGGGCCGCCTGGCACGCTGGAGCTGGGAAGCCACAGGGCCATGGTGCCCGGCAACCTAGTGCTCCGGGACAGGGGAGGGACACTAGCTTTGGTCTGGGGCCCACCAGCAGCCACAATGCAGGGGTTGGGGGTGCAGGACAGGGGCCAGCAGCCACAATGGGGCCGAGGTGGGCTCTGGTGGGCACAGAAGAAGGGTTTGGGGAGGAAGGGGCGGCGCTGGGGACTTGCCTCCCCAAGCCAGCCATTCGCCCCCTGCCAACGCCCCTCAGACCTGTTCCTCCCACTCAGAATGAAGACCCAGGGGCAGGTTCCCGGGGATCTGTGGAGAAGACGAGGACTTTGCCTCCGGATTCTTTAGCCTCACTATCTCCAGCGAGGGCGGGAACCTGTTCTGGGTCGGGGGCTGCACACAAGTGAGAAGCACAGAAAACCCCCCACCTCACGCATGTGGACTGAGAAGCAGAAAGATGCTCCCCAAATGCCCCTTGCACACCAGAGCCTGGGGGGGACCCAAACTAGTAGATTGTGTGCTCCAGCCCCACAGGGGATGGTGGGGCGCCTTGACCACAAGTGTGGGCTCCCCAATGCTGGGAGGGGGAGCCCCAAGCCTTGGGGGCTGGATCCAGGCAAGCGGGGGGAGAGGCCCATCGGCCCCTGGGCCTTAGGTTCCCCACCCCTGATCTACAGCATCTGGCACTTTTCACACCCAAGGAATTTGCATAAAACAAGTACAAATAAACACTGAAGAGCGGGAGAGGGGAGAGACACTTCATCTGCATATTTGCATGAGACTACCCAGCAGGTCTTTTACAGCCCAGCTGTTCCCTAATTGAGCTGGGGACTGAAGCCTGGGGAAGCACTGGGTGGTTTGGACATTTTCTTGCCAGCTCAGAGAGATCTTTATCGTTCCATTTCCCAGACAGAATAACGGGACGTTTTCCTCCTTCCTGGCTTGTACTGTGTTATCCCCTATCTTGCCGTGCTATAAACACCAGCAGCAATTCATGAAGAAATGTGACTGCCCAGCATATCTGAAGCGAAATCCATTTCTCCAGTAAACCAGTGCGCTCATCCCGGCGCCTGAGAATTAGGCAGCGGTGCCTGACTAGCACGACCGCACTAATTGCTGCTTGCGGAGGAAGGGGAGGAGAAGTTCTCTGTGACTTTTGTCTCAGTCAGCTGGCTCTGCTTGGCAGCTGTCCGTCATCAGAGCCATTACGATGGATAACGCAGCTGCACTTTTCGCAGGGACCATGTGCAGATGCATTCTGCGATTTTGAGGATGGATTTTTTTTCCTTTTTTTTTTTTAAAAGGTAGTAAAATCCAAAATACCGTTCAAGCACACTCTGCTGTGTATTTATTATTCAATTCCTAATGATTCCTCAAGTGGCTCTCAAACCAGGGTCTGCAGAACACCAGGGGCCTCCTACTCAGTTATGGCCAGGAGTCTCTCTTTGGCTGCATAAAAGAGCTTTAAATTAGGCAGAAATAACTCTCTGCGAATTCCTTCTGGGCAGGACCCGGAATCCTCCTCCATCCTTCGCCTGCACCGGCCCTGCTGCCAGCCCCCAGCAGAAGGGGCACATCGCTGGAGTACACCGCGTGATAGCTGTTCTTCCCAGGCCGCAGGGGGCCATGAGAATCGGAGCATGAGGCAGAGCAGTCAGGAGGCGTCTCTGATTTATGCAAAGACTGGGCAGATACTTGCACACAGGGAGCATACAGCGCATTCCTGGGTGGTCTGTGAGAGTGACTATGTCTTAGTGGTGAAGCACCTGTTAGGCCAGGTCTACACTGGAGAAAGTTGACCTAAGATACACAACTCCGGCTACATAACTAGCACACCTGGGGGCAATGGACCTTAGGTCGAATTTCCTTGGCATCTGCACTGTGGGAGGTCAACAGGAGAAACGCTCCCATCGACTTCCCTTACTCCTTGCGACCTGGTGGAATACCGGAGTCAACAGGAGCGCCATCAACGGTCGAGTTAGCGGTTCCTTACTAGGCCCAATAAATCGAACCCCAAGTGATCAATCTCTTCAGCGTCGATCTCCACTTAAGTGGAGACAAGCCCTAAGTTTCCCAGCATGAAATAGGTCCCACAGAAGAAAGGATATATAGGGTTGGATATGGAGATGGAACACCAATCAGAAGTAGATTGGTGACTTCACATAACATGGTGTTAAGCATCGACAACTATTAGGCTATGTCTACATTGCGCTTTCTTGCGCAAGAACATATGCAAACGAGGCACAGCGATATTCATACTTTGCATACTTAATGAGCCATCATTTTTGTGCAAAACCCCCCTCCTGAGCAAGAGCTGTTCTGCTGCTTACGTTCAGGTAGAACGCCTCTTGCGCAAGAGGGGGTTTTTGTGCAAGAAGGAGCCATGTAGACAGCTCCTTCTTGTGCAAAAGCCCCTTGTGCAAAAATGGCGGCTCATTAAATATGCAAATGAGGCACAGTGATATTTATCGCCATGCCTCATTAGCTTATGTTCTTGCGCAAGAAAGCGCAGTGTAGATGTAGCTTTAGTGTTTTTAGAACAGGAAACCGTATGAACTCCATTTCCAAAGAGCTGATTTCATTAAAGGTGACCAAAGCAATTCACTTGTGCCCGGTGAGTTTGAAAGCTGAGAACAAATGAAAAATTTCAAATCACAATAAAACATTTTAAAATGGCAAAACCAAATTATTTCTGTTTTGGGGGAAGTTTTAATTTCTCAACCGACTCTGGCTTTGTACAAACATGCAAGTAACCGACTTGGAGCCAGGACTCCTGGGTTGCAAACCAAGCCCTGCCCTCGACTCACAATCTCCTTCTTAGACAAGTAAGAGCAACTTTTTTTGTTCCTCGGTTTTCTCCATCTTTAAAGGATGGAGGAGGGCCAGACCTCCCAGGGCTGCTGTGAGGCTACGGTGCGAGGAAAACCCTTTGTGAGCGCAGATGAAAAGCACTCGCAGAACACACGTCGTCTCTAGCACTTTTGAGCTCAAGAATGAAAAATGCTTATTTTTAAATGGAGGCCCCTTGGGGAGACATACAAAACTGCAGGCAAGCTCCATGGGCTTCTCCCCCAGCTGGGCCACGTCAGCGGCTCAGCCCACAGAGTATAAGGAGAAATGGAGCCACAGCTGGAACCTGTAAGACTTGGAAGCGAATTATAAACGTTTCCTTTGCAATAAGCAGATGGTGGGGAAATGCTGCATGCAAAGAACGGTGACAAAGGGCATTTTCCCCTCCTCTCTAAACGAGGAAGCACAGAGTATAATTATTTATACTCAGCATCAGGCCCGGCCAAGGCGTTAGCTCTCAAGGTGTAATAACAAGAATGACTGCCCCCCATCTCCGGTCGGAAGTTCCAGGGAAGTGCATGCATGGTCACACCCAACTGGGGACCAAAGTCCTCAGCCACCAGCAGGTTTGTGCGTGGGAAGTGAGTGGCTGCATCTCCTAGTTGGCAGGAGTGGTTGGTGTAGGGGGAAAACTACCCAGGGGGGCAGTCTGCAGCTTGGCCAGGCGGAGAGATAATGGCCCAGTGTGGAGACATCAGACAGCCAGGGGAAAGGGAGCCGGATGATTCGAAGTGAAAATAAGAACGGCGCTTTGAGGTGTCTATCTGGAGACTGACGGAAGCCAAGCCTGTTACATCTCTGAATAGTAATAGAGATGTAGCCGTGTTAGTCTGGTCTTGCTGAAACAAAAGACAGGACTATGCAGCTTTTTAAAGACTAACAAGATGGTTTATTAGGTGATGAGCTTTCGTGGGCCAGACCCACTTCCTCAGAGCAAATTGTGGAAGAAAATTGGCATGACCATATATACCAAAGGGATACAATCAAAAAAATGTGAACACATATAAAATTGACAAATCAGATTTTAGAACGGGGGGTGGGGTGGGGGTGGGGAGGGTAGTGTCTATGAGATAATGATATTGGGGTGATATCATTGGTCAAAATTGGTCATGCCAATTTTCTTCCACAATTTGCTCTGAGGAAGTGGGTCTGGCCCACGAAAGCTCATCACCTAATAAACCATCTTGTTAGTCTTTAAAGTGCTGCATAGTCCTGTCTTTTGTTACAGCTCTGTGAAGCAGGCAGCTGTGCACAGTGGAGATCACCAATTTGTAGAGGATGCTGCAGTCAGCGGGACATTTCGGGCATGATCTAAAGCCCTCTGAAGTCGGGGAAGATTTCCAATTGGCTGCCAGGTGCTTTGGATCAGGACCATAGAGAAGGTTAAACAAATGCTCAGGAGTTTAGTCCCTTCCTGTTGTAGCAAACAGAGAGGCCCGTGCTAAGTACAGGGATTGATGCTACAAGTCGAGGGGATGTGGTTATTAATAAACCCGTGGCAGGCCATTAAACAGCAATGGGGGATGCACGTGTGTTTCTGGTTTTGCCACATCTCTGAGCAGTAGAAGGAAAGATGCTGTTTCATTTCTTTTCTTACAGCAGTGAGCAGAGCACAGGACTGAGGTGTGAGAAGCAACGTGTGAAGGAGTAAAAATAAAGTGACAGTCCCACTGCTGGCAAACTTGGTGCGTGAAATTGTTTCCTGTCAGGATCTGCCAGGAGAAGAAAGATTTCAGCTACTGTTGGTCACGGCAAGAAGACAGACCCTGAACTGGTGGGAGTTAGCTTGGCATTGGGAGGTACAGGGTCCCACTCTGGATGGAGAAATGATCCTCAGCGAGGCGGGATCTTGAGTTAACGAGCCATGGATCGGATCTGGTTTAGCAGGAGACTGGACCAAATGACCCAATGTCCTACTCCAGCATGGCATGATACAGATAAGCGGTTCCCAAACTGTGAGAAGCAGAGCTCTTGAGAGTTAACTGGTCACATGATGCTGACTCATCGTCTTTCCCGCTGCTAAAAATCACACTAAAGGACGCTAAAAACCCACAGCCAAACATGCAAACAAACAAACAAAACCCCTCCCTTTCTCCCCACCTCCCTACCGGGGCAGTTTAAAGCAGGTGGTGTCCCATAAATGGAAGGCATTAAGTATTGTCATCACGCCAGACAGGAGGCTTCTGAAGATCAGCCATTGGCATCTGAAAATAAGAGGGTGTGTCTACACTTGCTCCCTAGTTCGGACTAGGGATGCAAATGGAGCATACCGAAATTGCTAATGAAGCGCGGGATTTAAATATCCCGCGCTAATTAGCATATTAAATGCCGCCATTTTGATTCGGGTATTGCGAAATAAGTTGCCCCGTGTAGATGCGTTATTCCGAGAGAAAACCCTTCTCTCGGAATAACTGTTAATCCTCATTGCACAAGGAGTAACAGTTATTCCAAGAGAAGGGTTTTCTCTTGGAATAACGTGTCTACACAGGGCAATTTATTTCGCAATACCCCAAATCCAAAATGGCAGCTGGCCACGAATATGCTAATTAAGCGCGGGATATTTAAATCCCGCGCTTCATTAGCAATTTCGGTATGCTCCATTTGCATCCCTAGTCTGAACTAGGGAGCAAGTGTCGACCTACCCAGAGAGAGGAAGCAAACTTATTCCCATCACAATGTTTTCTTGCAGCGGTTAGCAGGACAATTGGGCCTTGCAAGGGCCAGGAATGCCCTGACAGGCTGTTAATGAAGGTGGACGTTGAGAAAAGGAGGAGCTGGAAGGAATGAGAGAGCTTCCAGCTGTACCCGTGTGGCACAGACATCCTTATTTCTCTATAAAAGGGTGTCTCCGTACTCTGCATTCCAGTCCTGGTGCCAGGGTGTCCTTTGCTATATATCCTGTACACCGCAGCTCAGCCAATCGGAACCAGCTGGTGTGTTACTGGGCGGGCTTGCATTTTCAATTCCCTTTTTCATGCATGTTTCAGGTATTGATTTTATTCCATGCTCAACATCATCTGCATTTTTTCCATAGCTACTAATCACCAGACACTCAGAGCTGAGGAGGTCAGTATTTTCCACACCATCCAGTTCTGCTTTGAGAAGGGACAGATTTCTTTTAGCACTTCTGTCCCTTTTTCAGTTTTTTCCCTAGACAGGCCTTCCCCACACCCTCTGGTCCCTTAGTCTCCACAACAAAGAACAGAATTTGGGAATCCCAAATTACTTGTGAGATCTCAGACTCTTTTGGGCTTTTGCTCATGTCTCTTCACTCAGCACGTGATTTGGGAGAGTTTCTGGTCCCCAGGGGTGGCCCGTCCATACAGGCGAACTAGGCAGTTGCCTAGGGCGCCAAGTTAAATGGGGCGCCAAATGGTGGCGCAATATCATTGAAGGGTTTGGAGGCGGGGGCGCCGATTGCATGGTTCGCCTAGGGCGCCAGTTGCTGGCAGCTAGTCTAGGGCCACCCCTGCCGGTCCCCCCCCAGCACTAGCCTTAGCCTCTCCATTCACGTTATCTGTATCCGATCCCCTTGCACCATGGAAATGAGAGGACTGGGTCCCGGAGATGATCTCTGAACAACATGACAAGTTTTTGCCCTCACCTTTAAGATCCTACCTAATGGCGTTCCTGTCTATAGCTCTGATCTCGCAATTCTCCTGTATCCCCTCTGCTCCATCGGTGATGCTGGCGTTGGTGGCCCATTTATTGTTTCTTCCCACTCCCACCTTGTGACGGGATGCTCCGGCCCCGCACTGTAGATCAGCCTGTGGGCGGGGCCCAGCTGGCTGAGAGTGCCTCTCCCCCACAGCCTTTTTGGGCACGCTCCGTGCTGAGCAGCACTATAAAAGGCCCCGAGACAGCTCACTCTGGGCTGACCACTGAAGGGGAAGGACCTGCAGAGCCAGCTCCAGAGCCAGAGGAGCCCACGCAGACTAAACCGACGCTGCAGCTGCTACAACCCCAGCAGCAACCGCCACAGCGACAGCCCCGGCCCCAGAGACAGGGGAATGGTATGGCAGCAGAGAGCCGCAAGGAGGTAGGAAACAGCCCAGGGCGGGGAATTGCAGCCCCTGAGCGCTCGGCAGGTTGAGGGGTGAAACCCCTGGCTGAGCAAGCAGTGGACTGAGCCACTGCTAATAGGGCCCTGGGCTGGGACCCGGTGGAGTGGGAGGGCCCGGGTCCCCCTATCCTCCCCCTCTGCAGTGCCCCGGAGAAGAGGAAGGCCCAGAAGCCTATGGACTAGGCTGCAGGGCCGTATTTACCCCAGGAGGGGAGCCTATGGACTAGGCTGCAGGGCCGTATTTACCCCAGGAGGGGAGCCTATGGACTAGGCTGCAGGGCCGTATTTACCCCAGGAGGGAAGCCTATGGACTAGGCTGCAGGGCCGTATTTACCCCAGGAGGGGAGCCTATGGACTAGGCTGCAGGGCCGTATTTACCCCAGGAGGGGAGCCTTCTATGGACTAGGCCCCAGGAGGGGAGCCTATGAACTAGGCTGCAGGGCCATATTTAACACAGGAGGGGAGCCTTCCATGGACTAGGTCGCAGGGCCGTATTTACCCCAGGAGGGGAGCCTTCTATGGACTAGGACTCCGTGCCGTATCTGCCCCAATAGGGGAGCACTGCCAGGACTAGGCCCCAGGGCCGTAGTTACCCCAATAGGGGAGCACCTCAGAGACCGAGCCTCTGGGCAGTATTGACCCAAGGGGACGGGGGCTCTGAGACCAGATGCCGGCCATTGGGCCACGCAGACCCTGATCGGGGACCCCGGGGGTATTTTAGCGGCGGGACCTCGCTCGAGGGGGCCACGCCCCTCGACCCACCCAGATGCCTTTTTTCTAATCTGTCCTCTGTGCATGAAAAGCCCTGCCTTTCCTGCTTCTTTGGTGCACCAACCTCTTCCCATAAACATCCCCCTCAAGACTCTTACTCTCACCGCTATTGTGCCAAAATGTCCATGGCTACAAAAATCACAAGTCTGGTTTCCTGTGTGTATGGTGTGACGTAGCGGGGATTGTGTTCTCTCTCTTTGCTTTGTTATATTGTATATGATCCCTACAGTCCTGTGCTGGTCTGTAGTAACTCTGGGTGTGTGCCTCAGTTTCCCTGGGCCCTGCACCAGTGCCTAGCTGGGGATGGGAGTTTTGGGTGCGACTCTCACCGAGGGAGGCTGCCCCGGGCTGCCCAGCACAGCACATACACAGTGTCTCAGGCTGTCTTGTAATCTGAGCCTCGGTGGGAGATGCAATCAGGTGACACCTTTTGCCCCTGGAAGCTGGACAAAGGAGGTGGTGGGGCTCCCTGCAGGGCTGGGGCGGGTTGCTTAGGATGCAGGGAGTCTAGCTGGCTTGGGGGGCAGGGAGAGGGCCCAGGGCTCCCCCATCCACAAGATGGATGGTACCGGCCCCTCCCAGTTCGTGTGCTAACAAGCCTGGGCTACACTGTATCCCTGTGAACTAATGAACCTTCTGTTCTGCCTGCTGGCAGAGAGTCCGATCTGTCTGTGGATGGGGGGGCAGGGCTCCCCATGCTCCGCAACACACGGATGCACCAGGTTTCTCTGTACACACGTGCCACTGCTGAATCCCCTGGGAATATGCTGGCTGCTCCCTGTTTCAAATGAATCTGAAAGAGGATCCGTCCAACAGCTCCCAGACTTCACCAGTTCACATGCCACTTGATTTAAAATGTATTGCAAAGTGAATGGCTACAACATCAAGCTCACATCCCCCCGTTGGGGAATCCCGGAAGATGGGCTTGACAATTCTGGCTGGATGTATTCCTGGAGGGGTCACCACAGGCCATAATCTTTCATGAAAATTGATCTTTAATTCCTGTAGACCAGTGGTACCTAACGCAGTGCCCGCGGGCGCCATGGCGCTCGCAGGGGCATTTATGTGCGCCCGCCGAGTGACCAGGGCCGGCCCAAGCCATTCTTGCACCCCGGGCGCGGCAGGGCTGGCTCGAGCCATTCCTGCACCCCGGGCAGCAGGCGCGAGATGCATGCGCGGCTCCGCCCCCCAGTGCGCTGCACCCCTTACAGCTGCAATCGGGCGCGTGGCGCCTGATGGCAGCTCTAAGGGGCGCCACGCAGCCCCCGGCCCTGGGCGCGTGGCGCCTGATGGCAGCTCTAAGGGGCGCCGCGTGGCCAGGCGCGTGACGCCCCTTACAGCTGCCATCAGGTGCCCCCCATAGGTTGGCGCCCCGGGCAGCTGCGTGGCTAGCCCCCCCCCTTAATCCGGCCCTACGTGCGGCGCATACGCGGCCCCGCCCCCAGGCGCCCGGCAGCCCCAAAAGGTTGGGGACCACTGCTGTAGACTCCCGGACAACCCTGGAGGATTGGCAACCCTGCCTGAAGATAAGACACGAGCCACAATCAGGCAATAAAAGAGCCTTTTCTTCCTTGGCTATTCAGCACTTTCCCTGCTAACTTTGCAATCATGCCTCATTCACAGGATTTGTTTGGAAAGCTAATTCTGTCCTCGGAATGAAACTGACGCCTAACAAGCACAGTAAAAAAACTGGAGCAATACAAAGGGATTCTGAAAGGAAAAGAGGAGGGACAGCATGTCTGTTGGAAATTGCCAGAGCGTCTGTGAAATGAATCCTATCTCCTCAAAAGGTTAATAAACCTTTCGCTACATTTTATAACCCATCGATCACAGTCGGCGTGTGCAGATAGTGATTTCTCTTCTGGTCTTATCCTAATTCCATTAAACACTTTACCAAGGAAGAGGTAGTAAGGGTTTGAAACAGAAAAAGGCACGAGGCCATTTCAAATTTAAGCACAGCGACAAGAACTCGGCTGGTTTCCCTAGAGAGTATCGCCTCCGCTTGTTAATCTTCTTCACGGTATCTCCCCAAATCCAACCAGTTATTTTCTTCACATCTGTCCTCCATTTCAACTTTGTTCCCCGTGTAGCACTTTGGAAATACTGGCTAGAATCGTCACCTAAATCCAGTATCAAAATTAATCTCTAATGACTGCAATCCGGAATTCACTCCAGTGGAGCTTAGATAGCAATGCCTGGGAATATTCATATGGAAGACGCCTTGTAATGAGACAGCCTCTTCGCCCATTAACTCCCCTTTAGTGATTGTTTGAGATACAGAAGGGAAATTGGCAACAGAGTGAAAGGCAACCTGCTCATTTTAGCTTTAGACATAAATATCCCAACTGGAGAAGTGGCCACACTCCAAAATGGGAAGGTTAAAATTCCATGTCTGTCCAACCAAAGCCTCAAGAGGAGGCTTTCACCTGGCACCGCAGCTGATGAATTAAGCTGTTTCACATTCTTGCTCACTGAGGGGATATTTGTGCAGCGGGGGAGACACTTAAACAGCTTCCCAAGTTCTCCCTCGTTGTTCAGCTTTGTTCACTAATTCTGCAGAAAATGCTTCCTACCCTGCAGTGTCCACACACAGTTCAAGATTAAATCCCAATTTCTAAAAATGTCTTTCCTGGAATTTTACCCTGGCTCCAATTTAAGATCCGAAATTTAAGGCTTCTGGGGTTCACAACATGAAGTCCTCGGACACCTCTCCTGGAAGAAGTGCTTCTGACTGAGACCACTAGGGTTGCCAGATGGTTTCAGAAAAAATACCGAACAACAACAACAAAAAAAGGACCCCGAGAGTTAAGCCAAAAAAAAAAAAATTAAAAAAAACCAAAAAACCAGCATGGCCCCTTTAAGAAACGCGTGGTGAAGCTTTTTGGCCCTAACAGGATGCCGGCCGCCGCCCGCCATCTTGCCTCCCTACGCCGGGCCGGACAGCTCCCCTGCGGAATTGGGTAAGCACTAGGGTTGCCAAGCTGCCTCTGTATTGAGCTGGACAGCCCGGGATTTTCGCCTCCTGGCCGAGGAAAAAAAAACAGAAAATACCGGACATTTTAGGCGTCCGGTATTTTCTGAATTTTTTTTTACCGGACAGGATGCGAAAATACCGAACTGTCCGGGTCAATACCGGACACCTGGCAACCCTAGAGACCACTTCAAACAGTGGGTCTAATGTGAAGTAGTCACATATTGCTATTAGCTGCCCCATGGCGCAAATGAATGATGGAAGCCAAGAGGCCGGTCTCCTCATGAGATTTCCCCTTTTATCATATGGGCAAGGTTATTTTTTCCCCCCCAGAGTTGTACAGCCCACTGCACGCTCATTTGCTACTGCAGGGTTGTTCACCAGAAGTGAGAGAAGCTGGGTGCTTTGCTACCGAGTGACTGATGGGGGTTTTGGGGACGTAAGCATGTTTTAAGGAAAATGCGGTATGGCTTTTTCTTCTTTAAAACAGCCTAGGACGGGGTGTGTCAACCCCTCACTGAAGCTGACAGTGTGGTCTTGCCCCAGCTGGATAAGAGGGTCCCACCCCACCCCTCTACTGGGCATGCTCCAACAGGAGGCTATAAAGGCCTCTGGAGCTGCTCCGTCGGGGCTGTCTGAGGAAGGGGAAGGAGGCGCTGCCGGAGCTCCAGGGGAGGCAGCTTAGTGAGACCAAACGGCGGCAGCTGGCCTAGGAGGGGACACGGCAGGAGCTGCAGGACCGGAGCATGAGGCTGGAGAGAACTTCTGACAAGTTCCGATAGGAAGCAGCCCAGGGCGGGGAATTGCTCCCTGCGAGCTCAGCGTGTTGCAGCAGAATTCCCAGCGCAGTGCACCACTGCCAGCAGGGCCCTGGGCTGGCACCCAGTGGAGATGGGGGGCCCGGTTCCCCCTACACCTTCCCTAGATACCCCCATGTGGGGGAGGTTTTTTGGTGCATATTGACTAAGGCTTCAGAGCCATTATACCCTGAATGCAGGGGGAGCGTGTATTGACTGAGGCTGTTGGGTCATTCTGTAAACAGACTCGGTGGCTGTGAGGTCACTCGATCTAAGAGAATAGGTTTGAGGGACCTCCAAGGGCCTGTCGCCCCTCGACACAGCCACACGGTAAAATGTTGTGGATGTTGCAAAGAGATCAAAGGGGAATTGGACGTCGGGGGCTTTGACATTTCACAATGAGAGGCACAAGCAAAAGTGCAGATTGCTTTGACCACATCCTTTGACCGAGCATGGCTTTCTGCTGAAAGGTAAGCAGCCGGAATGCAAAAGTCTGCTGAAATGAAGCAGGAAGCTTGCTGGGAACAGACGGGGAGCACAGATTCTAAACAAGGAGAAAGTCTGTTTATATAAAACATGACATGGAATAAATATATTTCCGAGTCCAGTGTATGCATTTACCTTCTATTTTAGATAAATAGAAGCATATTTCAGACATACTAGGCAGAAGCAAAACCGGCCAAAGGAAATCAGAAGGGCTACGTCTAGACTGCAGGCTTTTTGCGCAAGAAGCTTTTGTTGGAAGAGATCTTCTGCAAAAACTTCCTGTGCAAGAGCGTGTCCACACTGCAAAAGTGCATCAAAAAAGAGATGTGCTTTTGCTAAAGAGAGCGTCCAGACTGCATGGACTCTCTCTCGAAAGTAAGCACTGATGGGTATGCACAGAATGGCCACCAGGGCACCTGTGCTTTTTTCCTCTTCCCTCTTCTTTTGAAAGAACTCCCTCTTCCCTGTCCACACACGCCATTTTGCGAAAGAGCTCTTTCAGAAAAAGGCTTCTTCCTCGTAGAAAGAGGAATACGAATTGCGCAAAAACCCCTCTGTTCTTTCGATTTACTGTCGAAAGAACGTGCTTGCAGTGTGGATGCTCTGCAAGTTTTACACAAAAGCTCTGTAGTGTAGACATAGCCATGGACTTGGAATTTAATCTTCTGCAACATAGCACAGAACCTGCATGTCCTGGTCAGAACTATTTCCTCCTCCCCCCTCCCCGCCACACACACACACAACATAGTTTCTCCCTGCTCCATCCCCGAGGAATGTGGAGACAACAGGTCACTCATATTGAGGAAGCTGATATCTACCTATGTATTTCAGAAATGTGCATCTGTCTGTCCCGTGAGTCTGTTTGTTCCAGAACTCCTCCTAAACAATAAGAACTAGGACCATCATATTTAGTAGGCAGTTTCCAGGGTAGTCAGACACTGGAATAAATTGCCCAGGGAGGTTGTGGACTCTCCATCTCTGGAGACATTTAAGAGTAGGTTAGATAAATGTCTATCAGGGATGGTCTAGACAGTATTTGGTCCTGCCATGAGGGCAGGGGACTGGACTCAATGACCTCTCGAGGTCCCTTCCAGTCCTAGTATTCTATGATTCTATTCCTCTTATCTTTACTTGAAGCAAGGTCAGGGTTTGGGTATACCAGAAAAACGGGAAGTGCCAGGAATGGGACTGTTTTCCATAACATGGAAAGGGAGGCAGCACATAGAGGAGGGACGTGATATGAGAGTGGCCAATGGGGGCAGCAAGCACAGGAGAGAGCTATCCTGCAGATTGACCACTGGGGGCAGCCGCACCATCAAGGGAGTGGTCAGCAGGACTGTGGCTCGCTATCTTGCCTGCCACCAGACTGGGTAAATAGCCCCCCTACCTCAAATCCTTTCCTCCCCCAGCCCTTGGCTGCAGCACCCAAGGGAGGAGGTTCCTGCTGGCTGGGGAGGCCTAAGGGGAGAGAGAAGGCCCCTGCTGGCTGAAGGAGCTGGGGAGAGAGAGAAGGCCCCTGCTGGCCAAGGGAGGAGAGAAAGTCCCGCTGGATGGGATCCCCCTCCCTGAGCCTCAACCCTCCTTTCACACACCTCACATCCCCAGCCCCCTGCTCTGAGCCCCTCCTCATCCCCCCACCCTGACTCCTGCACCCCCCAAACCCTCAGTTTCCTGCCCTGCCCTTACTCGTGCACCCCTACACCGCCTGCCCTGAGGGACCCGGGCAATGCCAGATAAGTCTTCTAGTAACAGAATAATGAATGAGCATCACCGCAGCTGCTTTGCAAAAAGGAGAGGTAGCGTGATCACAGAAATCCCATGGAAACTCCTAAGCCTGGAGGAAAAAGGAAATCCGAAATGGTTCTGCCCACAACGTTCCCGAATCCTTTGAACAGAGCACGCGCTGGTCCTCCCACCCACAAGGGCAACATTCCAGGACATTCCCACAGATGGAAAACCAACAGGAACAAAGAAGCCGCAACTGGCCCAGAACCTCCCCGTCTCCCAGGAGAAGAAGAAGGCGTGAGAGCAAAACTCGGCCTTGTCACAGTTAAGCCCTGTCTTCACCAGAAACGCTGCCACGGTGCCGCTGTAGACTCAGCCTGAAAGAGGATCGTTGTGATAATCTAGTCTGACCGCCTGCATATTGCAGGCCACAGAACCTCATCCACCCGCTCCTGTAGTAGGCTTAGAACCGCTGGCTGAGCTACTGAAGTTCTCAGCTCATGATTTAAAAACGTCAAGTTGCAGAGAATCCACCCTTGGCGGTAGTGCAAACCCGCCAGTGACCCATGCCCGGTGCTGCAGAGGAACACAAAACCAAAACCAGCTCCAGGGCCGTGTTCCCTCTACGCTGCAGGGCGGCCCAACATCACAGGTGATTCATCAGCCCCGCCCAATCAGAGGCTCAGGGCTCCGTGCACGGAGCTGACTGGGCGGGGCTGTGCAACTTAGAACACTGCTCCAGGGTCTCTTCCGGTGTGAGTTGACGGAAACTGTTTCCCGAACACAGGGGCGGCCTGAGACGAGCTGCCGGCAACTGGAGCCCTAGGCGGAATGCGTGATCGGCACCCCCGCATCCAAAGCCCTCAACAGCGGTGCGTCATCATTGGGCGCCTCGTTTAACACGGCACCCCTAGGCGACTGCCGAGTCTGCCTGTATGCACGGGCCGCCCCTGCCTGAACAGAAACATGGCAATCATTAGACCCTACGCATGTGGGCAAGGCCTGCCAGACACGCATCTGTGAGAGTTCTCTGTAGTATCTTAGGGTATGTCTACACTAGCCACCCTAGTTCGAACTAGGGTGGCTAATGTAGGCATTCGAACTTGCAAATGAAGCCCGGGATTAAAATATCCCGGGCTTTATTTGCATGTTCCCGGGCGCCGCCATTTTTAAATGCCCGTAGTTCGGACTCCCCTGCCCGCGGCTACATGTGGCACGAGCTAGGTAGTTCGAACTAAAGCCCCTAATTCGGACTACCGTTACTCCTCCTGCAATGAGGCTAGTGTAGACATACCCTTAGAGCTCTCCCCATGTGGCATCTCATCAGTGGCAGCTGGAGGTATTTGCTAATAGCCAGATGGGAATGGCCCATATACCCCTGTAAACAATCCCCTCCCAGCACTCCCTGTATAAACGGATCACGCTCACTCCCTTGTGGGCTACAAACGTTAATCTAGTTTCAAGCCTACATCTATCGATGGCTGTTGATCTGCACTGCTCCTTGTGCCAGCCTAGGCCCTTAAAGTAAATAACACCGCTCCCTTCCTGGAACTTCCCCCCTCCTGTATTCGTCGACCGCAACCGAATCCCCCACTCAGCCTTCATTTTGGTAGGCTAAACAAGCCGATCTCCTGAATTCTTCTCTCGTTGGGTGGGTTCGGGGTAGACGTTCGCTACTGATGGGAGAGGTTCTCGCGTTGCTGAAGTGAATCCACCTCTCGGGGAGCCTTTAGTTGGGTGGCTGGAGGAATTCTTCCACCGACCTGGTGCTGTCTGCAGCAGGGGTTAGGTTAGTCTCACCAGCTTAGCCTAGTGTAGGAGAAGAACTGGCCTTAGCCTCCTCGTTCACTTTTTTAGGTATCAGAGATGGAGGCTTCTGTGCCCCAGTGAATCATGCTCAGTGCTCCCCATTGTTCAGGGGCAGGGCCCCGACATGTGGCCCCGACATGTAGCTCCTCCTTTTCCCTGCCACCATCCGGATTTGGGGAGGAAAAACGCCAGGGAGGAGCCAGGCATTCAGTCAGCCGGAGCAGACGCTACAGTGGGGATTGTTTTACGCTCATGATAACATCCCCAGATTTTGTGTTTCCATTTCACCTTGGGCAGTTGTGACGACCTGGACTACGGCACGGCTGTGTCCCTTTTGGCTTCCTGGGCCAGGGTCCCTCTCGCACTGGTCTGCTAGTGACAAGCAGCCCCTCCGGGCTGTGCTCTCAGACAGCCATCGGCATGTGAAGGCGGCACACCCAAAGGTAATGCCGGCTCTCCCAGCCACGCATGAACTATACAGAGAGATGCCAACAAACCCCGCCCCCGACCTTGCACCCCAGAAATCTATCCTCTTACGCTGACCAGGAAGGTCTTGAGCAGTGGGAGCTCGTTCGCTAGTTCACCCTCTCGAAAGGGTCGTGGCCACGCTGCGGCCTTTGGAATCTGCGCAGAGTCCCCCCAGCACTGTAGGCGAGCTTACTGATAAAGACAAAACATTAAATAGAGCAGTGTTTCCCAAATGGTGCTCCGTGGAACCCTGGGGTTCTGCGAGAAGTTGGAAACCCCCCCCCCCCCCCTTAAAGAGACAGCTCTCCTTTTTTTTTTTTTTTTGCTTGACCAATTTTTCTGGCTGGTGTTCCCTGAAATTCTAAAAGGGTTCTGTGGCCAAAAAAATTGGGAAACACTGAAATAGAGAGAGAGAGATTGTAAGTGTTAGGCAGGGAGTCAGAGTTGGTTACATAAGGTACAAGGTAAAATCACCGTCCCAAATCCTCGACTTTGTCAGACTAAGCAAGATTGGAATCAAGCCGTTTCTCACTCTGCTGGCTGTTGCAGGCAGAATCCAGTTCACATACTAACTAGAAAGCCAGGTTAGGACCATCTCTCCCCCTTCCCCCAGCTCAAGGAGAATCCCTTTGCCTTCTAGACGATATTGCTTCTTGGTGTTGAGATGGGGAGGAGAGAGGCCAAGCGGTGACGTCATTCCCTCGTATATTCCCTTCCAGGTGCCGGAAAGATCCCTGTGGTGTCACAGGTGCAAGCCAGCCCCCGTCATGTATGTGCTCTCTCAGGAGTGAGAGGCCATTAATATGGCGGGCTCCTCCTGATGTAAATCTGGGGGGGGGAAGGAGTGTTAATTGCACCATTGTTATCGACAGCCTAGCTTACTCCCAGCCTCCCAATATACTTCAGTAACAAACAGACAGCCAAACGTTATAGCGTCAGGTACAACGGGAATACGTGGAACTCCATGGGATAGTAACGTTCAACAAACCATCACCTCTCCGATGACACCTCCCTGGGCATACTTGGTACCAAACCCATCCATCCGTTAACAGTGGTGAATATGGGGGTACAGGGTGTCATTCTGAGAGACAGTGTCACAACAGTTGCTCCCCTCTGCTGATTGGCTATTTGCTCCAGCCTCCGCCTGTCCCAGCTTCACACTCACCTCACCTCAGCCTTGCTCCACCTGCCCTCCATGGTTCCCTTCCTCCCCCTTCCTCTTCTCCCAACTCCTCTACCCCGCTGACTCTTCCCTTTCAGTGTCCCCTCTTCCCCTTTGTTTTACTGATCCCCTGCTACAACTCCCGTCTGCCTTCCCCAGAAAAACACTCGCACGACACGTTCGCCAACGTTCATATTGCTCATTGCTTATGTTCTATCAGCCCCCCAACACCGTGAGTCTATCTAGTCCAGTGAGATTGTAAACTCTTTGGGACAGGCTCTGTCCCCTTATTCTAGGTTGTGAAACCACTAATGCCACAGAGCCCTGCTTTGCCCCGCCCTGGCACTGATTTACAATACATACATTGTTATGTATATAATATTTGTACGTGTGTGTGTGTGTGTGTGTGTGTGTGTGTGTGTATACATATAAATTATCACAGACATTAGAACAACAAAAGGCTGGATGATGAAACTTTTCTAGCAGACACGCCATCTAATAAACTCTGTAGTCCACAAACTCCAATGTTATTCAAGCCCAGAGCCGCCAAAACCTGGAATGTAATTGGTAGACCTTCCACAACAAAGAAGAACATCACAGCGAGCTGTGTTCCTGTTTTGGAGTCGGGCAGGTCATAGCAAGTCTCTGACGTGAGGAGGAGGGCTAATGTAAAATGTGTGTTTCCGTGCAGTTTCCTGCAGTACCACACAGCTAGATGAATAGAGCCAGGCACCATGGACCAGCAGTAGGCAAACACCACCCAGTAGCTGACCTGACTCGGCTTTTTGTTATAAATAGAGCTTGTAAAAATAGTTGCTACACAACAAGCTATGGAAAAACAGCCTGAGTAACAATATCTCTGAACCTGTGAGGCACTGAGTGCAATGCGATATGCAGGCCCTCAGTATTACTCTGGGTCAAGCCCATTGATACAAATATTTAGAGTCAAGTCTCTGGAAAGTTGCGTGCGCTCAGCACTTTGAGAACAAGGCCCTTCATGCTAGGCAACACTTTTCCAGCCGCTAGTCTGAATCCTCACAGTGCCTGTTGGAAGGAGGAAACTCAGTGTTATGCCCATTTCACAGGTGGGGGGAATGAGGAACAGATCAAGGCTCTTGCCTAAGGCCACAGTCAGTAAAAGAGCAAGGATTATTTACATAATTGGTGTTTACTGGATCAATACCAAGTGATGGCATTGTAAATTACATAACGAGTCTTCCGCCTACCACAGAAGTGTTAAATATGCTGCTTTAGAGCTGAGTGAATAGAAGAGAAGATCCACTATTATTTATTTGAATTAAAATGCCAATTTCAGCTTAACCATATTCACCTTTTTGTCATCATTTTCCATGAGCATGTTGGGCTTTACGGGGACACAAACTCATTCAAAGCCAGTTTTATTCTTGGAGAGGTGGATTTCGAGGTGTACAGTTGATGTAAAAACCACAGTCACAAGGCTGTTGAATGATGCCTGTTCAGCAACCAATCAGAAAATAGAAACAGTAACCACGGATGTTACCAGTCTACCCCCTACAACTAGCAAGTGAGCCCCATGACCTGCATGAATGTCCTGCAGACCATGAACCATTTACTAACAAAATTAAAAAAGAATTGTGAAAAGCTGCATAAACCGTGAGACTATCGTGCTATGTCAGGGCCAAAACCAAGGCGCACGGGGGAGCTACAGCAGAGCTGCCTAATTGGCCAACCCCTCTAATTGGCTGAGAGGAACCCACAGGCGTGCTCTTAAGCCCAGCAGCAAGTCATGAGGTACTCAACATGTACGCCTGCAGCTGGGATCACTCCAGTGCTACCTGCCTGGTTCCTGTCCTGCTCCAGCCCTACTTGGTACCTGATCCCGGCTTTAACCCTAGGATCTTACTCCTGGTGCCACAGCTTTGATTGACCACTAGGTCTTACCACCCACACCACAGTCCCTGATGCACACTTGCCAATATGATTTTATATATTCAGATTTAAGCCATAGGTCTGATGACTTGTTGCAAGTTCTTTGCTGAGCTCTGTACCATACGCAGCACTGCTGGGCTCTGGTCATGCACAGTGGTCACCAGTTACAAGTTGTGCTAGTAAAAATCAGTCCTGATCCCTGATTATTAACTATCTGCATTTCAGTTCTGGTTCCCAGCGGCCTGCTGAGAGAGGAGCCTGGTGTTTCCACCTGTTTAACCCACGTTTAAAAAAAAAAAAAAGCAACGGCAAAGGCCTAGGCCAGGAAGAGCGCTCTCCGTCTGTCTGCCAAATAATTTAAATATATGAGAGTAAGTGTGGCTTTATAGTCCTTTAATTATGTATCGCTGCTGAATTATGCATGGTGGCCCCGGGTGAGCGGGAACGCTGCCGGGAGGGAAGAGCGCTGTGCACTAATGTTTCATGACGCGGGTTCACTCCAGTTCAGCAGAAGAGCCGCTGCCTCCCAGCGTCCCAGACAGAGCATGGGGTCTTGCTCTCAACATTTTAACGTATTTATTGCACAAGGGCATAGGGCACATCCACACAGCAGCCTTGTTTCGGAATAACTGCCGTTATTCCGAAATAACAGAGTGCGCGTCTTCATGGCACACCGTTATTTCGAAATAATGGCAAGCGGGCGGACTTCTTACTCCGACCCCTGTAACCTTCATTTCACGAGGAGTAAGGGAAGTCGAAGGGAGGAGACCTGGTGTTTCCACCTGTTTAACACACGTTTAAAAAAAAAAAAAGCAATGGCAAAGGCCGAGGCCAGGAAGAGTGCTCTCCGTCTGTCTGCCAAATAATTTAAATATATGAGAGTAAGTGTGGCTTTATAGTCCTTTAATTAACTCCTTCCTTCGACTTCCTGCTGGGGAGACAGCGCCCAAAGCCGGGTGAAGCTATTTCGACTTCAGCTGCGCAATTGACGTAGCTCAAGCTGCATAGCTTAATTCCACGTTAGCCCTGCTGTGCAGACGTGCCCGTACTGAGCCAAAGCCAGAGAGCTGGGAATTGAACCTGTATCTCCCCAACTCGGGCGCTAATCACTGGACCAGCCTGCCTCTCACCGAACAAAAGGGGGCACTCAAATACAGGCAGCAGGTCACGCCCTTTTACATCAACGAGAATGTGCCACTGTCTGGCAAGCCCCAGCGACTGGCTCCGTGCCATTAAACCTCACCAGGACTCTTGTTCAATTAAGCAGCGTGACTATTGCTGCACTTAGAATCCAATGCCCGCATCCCTACCACGTCTGTCAAGGATAGAAAGATACAATCCGTGTTTATCCAAAAGACTCTTCCCACTGCTCGCGTGAGTCTACCACGGTGGCGGGAATGCAAAAGTCGCAGGCACACGTTGCTGTGGTTTCTTAAACCACCGTGTCACCGAACCTTGCGCTGTCTGCCCACCCCAGGGAAATGAATAGCAGCATGCCTGTGCCTCACCCCTTCGTCGCCTGCAAGTGGTCCACACACCAGCCTCCAGCTTTCCTACCAATAGCAGAGCCACGGGCAAGAGCAGTGTAGAAGAGGCTCTTGAGGTTTTCCTTTCTCCCGTCTCCTTCACCTCAGCCCATCTTCCTTCACTATCCCCTTCCCCACTCCTCCTCTCCGCCAGTTTCTTGTGCTTATTTACCCAAGAGTGTTGGGAGGAAGAGAAGAGGGCGGTTAATGTTCTTAGACTAGATCTTTGGCTTTGGTCAATCCCGCCTATGGCTGGGCATTCAAACATTATCAGCCCCCCTCTGCCCCCACTCCTGCTGGCAGGTTCTGCTGGTTCCACTCCTCAGGCAGCGTTTTAGGAGAATGATTTTAAAAACAAAGCTAGAAGCAGAAATTTTCTGCTGAAACTGGAGTGGGGGGGACTCTTGCTTTGGCTATTTGGTGCTAGGGAAAATGTTGAAAACCCACGTCCCAAAGAGCATTTGTCCCCACCTGGAAGCAGTGATCTTCTTTCCCTGAAAGCATGGCAGGGAGGGTGTGTCTCCATTGCACCATAGGTCGAAATAAGATACACAATTTTAGCTACACAAATTGTGTAGCTTATTTTGCTCTTATATCAAAATAACCCACTATGTCTACACAGCACCAAATTTCGAAATAACCCACTATTCCAAAACGTCCCTTACTCCTCGTGAGATGAGGGTTACAGGGACATCGGAAAAGTGAGCCCGTTATATTTCGAAATAACGGGCTTGCTGTGAAGACGCAGGGTAGCTATTTCGGGATACTCTAGTATCCCGAAATAGCGCTGCAGTGTAGACGTAGCCTGAGTGTCCTGATTAATGCTGAGCCTTGGCTGCCAGATTTCCACAGGCTGTGGCCACGCTGATAGGCAATGATACCAAACTGCCACTTGGTGGCAGAGGTGAGATACCGTAGTTCCATTTCTGATTCCCAAGCACGCATCGTGCATGGTTATTCTCTCAAGGTGACTCTCAAGAACATCTTCCCTTCTCCTTGTTAATTACTAGACATATTTATAGTCAAATCAAAGATTCAAACTTAAACATTCAATTACTCACTTTGAGGTCTAGCAGAATAAACAGTATCAAATCAATTCCATATCTCTGCAGTTCATAGCCATTTAACACATTCAGGTTTTGTTCGCTTTCCTCTGGAATAAGCTGTCTCATAGGGGGGTTAAGTCATCACACGCCCCTGGGTGTCTTTTCGGTAGTAACAGCACAGTCAGAACCTTTGAACTGCTAAAAATAAATTGCTTCAGCTCACAGTCCATGAGGAACAGTCTCACAGCAATCACAGCCTGCGTATTATTTTTAGGGCCGCCGTCTGTAGACAATGGTCCAAATCATGTGGCCTCTACAGAGTTAGTCAAATTACCATGCATTTCAATGTGTGCAAGTATAAACAGAAAAAGAATCATAGGATTTGGCCCACTGAATGTAAGTACTCAATTCACTGAAGCTCAGGAATGTCTATTTCACCCAGATCTAATGTGCCGGTTGAACCTCTCTCATCTGGCACTCTTTGGCCCGGCAACATCCATTGTCCGGCATGATTTTAGTTAGCTGGATGTCCACTTACCATGGGTGTGGCCAAGTTTCCAGCTGTCTCATAAAGTTTGTTTACAGCCACCAGTCCTGGCTTTCAATGGTCTATGCTGTTATTTAGCTCTAATTGACCCCAAATGTCATCCATCTAAGAGCCCAGTAAACAGTAGAAGTGTTGATAATGCTGCTAGACAATCTTGACTCCCCAGTGGTTCAGCAAATTCTCTGATTCAGCACTGGCTAGAGAGGTTCAATCTGTATTTCAGATCATCCCAGTCTTCCCTGAGAAGCATCAGATTGCATTCCTTAGAGGTATTGCAATAGCTCTGCTCCTATCGTCTAATCCTGCTGTCTTGTTGCAGACAAAATCCTCACTAATCTTAACACTTTTTGCCCAAGAAAGGAGAGAGCAAAGACTGCGGGATCTGGTCCAGGGTAAAGCCTCCCTAATCACGAAATCATTTCCCAGGGTACAAACAAGGATTTCTCGTTTAATTTAATTTAATAGTAGCCACTTGCAAATACCCAAAGATACAGTTTGTCCCCTTCCGTCTCTTATCGCCTGTGAATTTAGCACTTTTTCTTGTTGCAATCGTTTTTAAAAATTTTTAAAGGTGCTGTGAAAAGTCTGAAGAGGCAATCGCTTGAGAGAAAATGCAGCTATAAATAAATGTTCAGGAACCAAAAAAATTTCCATATCTTCGGGATTTCTGCCAACTAATCTGGTTAAATTTAATGAGCTCAGTTTATGCAAAATTTTGGGCACCAGGATCGCTTTCCTGTTCCCTTGAGGAGTTGATATAGCAGCTTTCTGTACACTCCATGCGGCTCTTGGAATCCCTAAGGCCAACCTGAGCAATTTGCAACAAGAACTTGGGGAAGAGCACTGATGCATTGCTCAGAGATGGAGAGACTGCTTCATATTAGTCAGAAATTAATGAAGTAGTATTGGGAGAGAGGCTATTTATGGTGCAGACATCTTTCTTCAGTTGTAGCTTCAGACAAGAAATTTCAGCCAGGCTGCATGAGCTGCAATTCAGGGCAGTGTACAAAAAACAGTAGGCCTCTAACTTTAGAATCAAGCATTTTTATCTATTCAATCCTCCAGGTTACTTGCGTTAGCTTGCTGCACACCAGGGCTGCGTCTAGACTGGCATGATTTCGCGCAAATACTTTTAACGGAAAAGTTTTTCCGTTGAAAGTATTTGCGCAAGAGAGCGTCTAGACTGGCATGTGCCTTTGCGCAAAAGATTTGCTTTTGCGCAAAAGCATCCGTGGCCAGTCTAGACGCGATTTTGCGCAAGAAAGCCCCGATCGCCATTTTCGCCATCAGGGCTTTTTTGCACAAAACAGTTCTTACCTGTCTACACTGGCCCTCTTGTGCAAGTATTCTTGCGCAAGAGGGCTTTTTCCCGAGTGGGTGCGTGAAAGTATTTGAGCAAGAAGCACTGATTTTGTACATTACTAAGTCAGTGCTCTTGCACAAATTCAAGCGGCCAGTGTAGACAGCTGGCAAGTTTTTGCACAAAAGTGGCCCGCTTTTGCGCAAAATCTTGCCAGTCTAGATGCACCCCAGTTGTGTTTGTCAGACAATGGCACTCTCTTTACAGAAGCCCATTTATCCAGATATTTTGGGCCTCTCCAGATGCAGTCAGTTAACCAGGAATCGTGAGAGAGAGAGAGAGTATGTGTATGGAATAAGTATTATTACTAGTGAGGATTTGTAAAGTTTCATAAAGTGATATAAAATTAATTGGAGCCAGTGTAAGTTATACACACACACACACACACACACACACACAAATTCGGGGACATACATATATTAATGTTTACACACGTGTGTGCTTGTGTCTTCCACTAATTCCAGGGCAGTTTCTGGAACTTTACAAATCCTCAGCAGTAATTATTCCAGAGAATGAAATTACCATCTATCCTAATTCCATTCATTTACAACTCTGACACACTTGAACATCACTTTTTCTCCCAGTCATGCTAATAAGCTCAAGCCACAACTGGTAGAGGGGGAGAAGCAAAGTACCCATGGAGCAAGAGTATTTTTAACCTTTGATGAAATGTCCATTCACTTCTGCAAATGACAAATGACCTAGGCAGGGAGATACCATGGCTGATAGTTTGCCTGTACTTTACCCCGCCCCTTCCAAGACAGTTTGACACTTTACTGACACTTTAATGGGTCTCAAATTGCCTCCTGTGAATTTTGGCTTTGAAATGCCCTGTAAGAAACTGCAACCCATTTATTTATTTATTTTTGCATGGCTAGTGGGACTAAGGTCTACTCTATAAGTGAAGTCACGCTTAAAAATCCTACATCTTTAATTCATAATCTTCATGTTTATGGAGGCTCCTGCAAACACATGCAGGACAACAATAAAACCATTCTGAAATGTTCTCTAAAATACCTGCCTTGGAGCAATATTAGGTCAAAAGAACAAATTCAAAGAGGGAATGTGGCAAGAAAGAAATGCTCTATTACATATTTCTAAGGCTCCTGCCACTATGGTGTTTAAGCACCTTTGATACATAGGGACAAGAATGGCCATTCTAAATACTTATCCTCCAGAATTTTGGGGGGGATAGTATATAGGTATGGAGAAAGACAGGTATCCATACTCTAGGGAATGGTTCTCAACCATAGGCACGTATGCCCTTGGGGTAACTCAGAGGTGCCCCGGGGGTACATCAACTCATCTAGATTTTTGCCCAGTTTTAAAACAGACTACATAAAAAGTACTCATGAAGTCCGTACAAACGAACATTTCGTACTGTGACTTGTTTATACTGATCTATATACTATACATTGAAACCTAAGTATGATATTTATATTCCAGTTGATTTATTTTATAATTATATGGCAACATGAGAAAGTCAGCAATTTGTCAGTAATAGTGAGCTGTGACATTTTTGTATTTTATGACTGATTTTGTAAGCAAGTTATTTTTGAACGAGGTGTAACTCAGGGCTAGACAAGCAAATTAGATTTCTGAAAGGGGTACAGTAGTCTGGGAAGGTTGAGACCTGCTACTCTAGGGCCCAGTGTTCCAGCAGAGGTGCCTTCAACCTAAAGCATGAAGACAGTGTCAGACCAGGTCTACACTAGGGGAGAAAGTTGACCTAAGACAAGCATCTCCAGCTAAGTGAATAGGGTAGCTGGAGTTGATGTACCTTAGGTCAAATTTACGCTTTAACCCCACTGTGGGAGGTCGATGAGAGACACTCTCCCATCAACTTCCCTTATTCCTCATGACCTGGTGGAGTACCAAAGTCAACGGGGGCGCCATCAGTGGTTGCTTTATCAGGTCCTTATTAGACCCGTTAAATTGAACCCTGGGATATCGATATCTGCAGGTTCATCTCCCGGTAAATGGAGATAAGTCCTCACTAAAGGTTAAGTGGTGTCTGTGAAGGTCATGGAGGAGGAATCAGCCAATCTTCAGCCTTTCACAGGGGAAAAAAAGACTTACTTTCTCCGTAATTTCTCTGGCCTTTCTTCATTAAAGTTGCCTTTCCCAGCTTTCATGAAGCTATAAGCTCTCTTGCTATAGAAGTCCTCTGGAGAGTCTCTTTGAAGAGTCTCTGGAACCAAGAACTCAAGGAATAAACTAAAATCCTCTCGCTGCCAGCCATGCTGAAAAATCCTGATGTAATTGTGACTGAGCAACTGATTTTCCAATCTCTCAGGTGTAAAGGAGCAAGCAGCGAGATCTCTGATCAGGGGACACTGAAGCACAGCAATGAGAGTTAACTCTCCCCTCTTGGCACCTCTGCTGAGCCTGACAGAGTGGATTCATGTAATTCTCCAGGGTAATGACGCTGGGAGACAGTCCGGCAGATTTGCTGCCTAGAGATTTAATTGCAGATTGAGCATTTATTAGGGCATGTTGCTTTAGTGGTTTAACTTCATTTATTAAATCTTGTTTAAGGCTTCAAGGCTGTAATGCCAAGAAATAAAAGTGGTGATTAGTAGCAGTAACTCATTTCCCAGGAGCTAATTACTGGCCAAACATGGTGAACTCCCATGCTGTGATGTTTATCCATCATTTTAATTTCTCCAGTAAAGCACAGACATGGGAATTTGGATGAGATGCAGCGGGGGGGAAGGGGAAGAGAATCAATCACCTGGGGGCTGTATATATGTACTACAGGTGGCATTTTATGGATCCAAACTGCACCACCAGAATGTAATATGTTCTAGAATTTGTAGGAGAAAAGATGTTACCAATGTGCTGTAAGTCACACCTAAAGAATGTGTGTAATGACTTGCAAAGCACCCCCAGGGAGCCATCAGAACCCAGCTCAGGCCTAGTTTCTGAATAAACCTGTATCAGTGCAGAAAACTAGAGTCTGGAAACACTGCAAACTCTACCTAGCTATGGGGAACGGACTTGCGAACGTTTCATGCTTTATTTATTTACTATATCGGTTACCGTGGTTTTGTTCTTCACTGACATACAACTCCTGATCATGGCGACTTCCTGTTTGGTCACTTCTCAACCCCTCAGGGCACTGTCAAGTGTGTACATTTATGCAGAACAGAAATCGTGGGAGAAAATACACTATAAATGAATGAAAAACTTAAAAAACAACGAATAGGCTGCTAGCACTTTAAAGACTAACATCTGAAGAAGTGGGCTGTGCCCACGAAAGCTCATGATACCATCTACAGTAAAACTCCAATAGTCTGGCATCAAAATGGCAAGAGCCTAGTGAGTGAGCTTCAGCAAAAAATGAGTCACAAGGTAACAGCGGCAGCAGCTGAACTGAGCAAAAGGGTAAAAAGGCTTAAAAACTAAAACATTACAGTATACTGTATACAGTATGTACAATAAAAAGGGTTAAGAACACTTTATATACAGTATATAATGTATACAGTATATATATAACCAGTTTATAGTACCTCCTGATAGTCCGGCATATCTGATAATCCGGCACCACCTAGGTCCCATAGGTTCCGGATTATCGGAAGTCTACTGTACATGTTTTGTTAGTCTTTGAAGAGCTACTAGACTATTCGTTGTTTATTAAATTTTTCCAGTTACAGACTAACTCAGCTCCCCCTCTGAAGCTTATAAATAAATGGTTATGAGCTGAGAGTTTCCTCCTCTTCAGGTTCTCTGCAGGCTGAGATGTCTAGCCTCAATGAGCTCTCTGCATGCAAAGAGAGTCCTGGGCCCTGAGAACAGAGCACAGTAACTATTTCCTTTGTGGACTCATTTTTAAGCATATGGAACGTAAAGAGTGAGTTCCACCAACTGTCAGTAAGAACAGGAAGAAGAGCAGAGCCATGTTGTTCAAAAGTCGCACAAGCTACAGTGCAAGTGAGAAAAAAAAATTAAACCACATTCAGGCACAGGAGAGTCAAACAGTATGTGTGCTTTCTATAAAAATAACCAAAGTGTAAGAGCTGACTTAGCATGACAGCATCAGGAGGTAATGATGCCAGTAGGAAATACCTGAGCACAAGTGAGCTGAGGGAGGTTTCACTGGTCTAACTTGAAACCAGACCTCTATTATCACACAGCATGTGCACAAAAATATCTTCTGCACAGTTAAATTATTAACGTCAGGCCATGCCTTGCTTTCTGTACCTAAGCTAAGCTCCTGGAGACGTGCATGAGAGAAGGCGCTTAATGAAGCACTCACACAAGTGATGTTAAGTAGATTACTTGTTATCATTCTTCAGAACGATGGCACAATTTACATTTATAGTGTGTTTTAGTTCATTATTTTATTCTTCGGTATTCAAAGTGTCTGATAAGCAATTGACTTCCATGTACTGAATTCCCATGGACTTCAATGGACTATGAGGTTTGTGACTGTTTTAAGCGAGTCTTGCTTATTGCTAGTCCGGCTGACCAGAGTCAGGACTGCTAGGGTCTGTTCCTAGCTCTGCCAAACTCCCATGGAGCTGTCCTACATAAATCAATAAGCCTCCCTGTGCCTCAGTTTACTCACCTGTGAAATAGGGACAGCCCCTCCCTCACAGAGGTACCGTCAGGATTAACGCACATTTATGAACTTCTTTAAGATCCTCCAATGTAATAAGTCCATGTAAATCCACACAGACACAGATTCAATAGAGGATCTCCGTGTGAGTCACTCAGACATCCCTTCTGGTTTGTATCTTGATGCCCATGCGTTTCAAATGAGTTCTTAAGAGTTCAAATGACCTCTTCATTTCATTGAGCTGCTCTTCTAGTCTGGGTGGAGATTAAATTACAGTCTAATATTCACTGCATTAAACTGGAATCAGCACTCTGCAGAGGCACTGATGTGAGAGGCATGAGCAGATTACTTTTCATCATGGAACTCTGCCCTTCCTCCTTCGTCTTCTCTCCCTCACCCCCTCTCCAACTACTTAACCGTACAAATCCTCTTATGGTATCACATCTCCATGAAGCTTCTTCCTTCCCAGTCAGCAACCAGGTGGCTATAGGATGGGTTCAGTGTTAGATGCTGGCTCTAAGAGCACCGAAAGAGGGCCACAAGACCTATCCTGGCCTAGCTCTTCTGTACATTAACCTTTTGGTTTCCTCCAGATACGTGTCTGACTCCTTTCCAAAAATCTTTTTGTTAAGTCAGAAAGGGTTTGGGATTCATAGACTCCTAGAACACTAGAACTGGAAGGGACCTCAAGAGGGCATCAAGTCCAGTCCCCTGTCCTCACGGCAGGACCAAGCACCGTCTAGATCAGTGGTCCACAATGCGGCGCCCGCGGGTGCCATGGCGCCTGCCAGGGCATTTATGTGCGCCCGCCGAGTGACCAGGGCCGGCCCAAGCCATTCTTGCGCCCCGAGCCCCAGGCGCAGCAGGGCTGGCTCGAGCCATTCCTGCACCCTGGGCAGCGGGCGCACGATGCATGCGCGGCTCTGCCGCCGGGTGCATGGTGCACCTTACAGCTGCAATCGGGCGCACAGTGCCTGATTGCAGCTCTAAGGGGCGCTGCACAGCCCCCGGCCCTGGGCGTGTGGCGTCTGATGGCAGCTCTAAGGGGTGCTGTGCGGCCCCCGGTCCCGGGCGCGGCGCCTGATGGCAGCTCTAAGGGGTGCCGCACGGCCCCCGGCCCCAGGCGCTCGGTGCCTGATGGCAGCTCTAAGGGGCGCCGCGCAGCCGGGCGCACAGCACCCCTTACAGCTGCCATGGCGCCCCATAGGTTGGCGACCCGGGCAGCTACCCGGCTAGTCCCCCTTAATCCGGCCCTACGCGCGGCGCATGCGCGGCCCCGCCCCTGGACACATGGTGCATGAGCCCCCGGGCACCCGGCAGCCCCAAAAGGTTGGGGACCACTGGTCTAGATCATCCCTGGCAGGTGCCTATCTAACCTGTTCTTAAATATCTCCAGTGATGGAGATTCCACAACCCCCCCTTGGCAATTTATTCCAGTGTTTAACCACCCTGACAGTTAGGAAGCTTTTCCTGATGTCCAACCTAAACCTCCCTTGCTGCAGTTTAAGCCCATTGCTGCTTGTCCTCACATCAGAGGTCAAGGAGAACAATTTTTCTCCCTCCTCCTAGTTGTAACACCTTTTTAGGTACTTGAAAGCTGCCTAAAAAGCAGCATGTCCCCCTCTGTCTTCTCTTTTCCAGACTAACCAAACCCAATTCTTTCAGTCTTCCCTCATCAGTCATGTTTTCTAGCCCCAATTTCTCCACATCATTTTCTCCTCATCTGGTCTTGCTGCCAGGCAGATGCTTCAGCAGCTGTGTTTTCAGGTGTCATTTAAACATACAGGGCCAAATTCTGCTCTCAGTTACAACTCTACAGCCACTCCATTGACCTCAGGGGAGTGACTATGGGTTTGCCACAGAACAACTTGCATCAAAATTTAGCCCATAGACCACAACAGTGAATATATTTGCATCTTATTTCTAAAAGCATAATGGTATCCTGATGTGTCAAGTGACAAAGGGAGATACATTTGACTGTATCAGAACCGCAGGGGCCTTAGTCTAAAAGTGGCTCCTTTGCTTTGGTGAGGCACTGAATCAAACGGTGATACAGAGGACTGGAAATCAGGGCAACTGGGAACTATTTCCACTCCGTCATTTTGCCTCTGTCTCATTTTGAGTCACCGCTTACGCATATATAAAGTGTAATATTAACACTGCCTCTCAGAGTGGACTGAGTAAGTTTAAAGTAATTAACATTAAATACTGCGAGTTCCTTGTCTTAATGGCACTTAGAAGTATTAATACAAACACCTTCCTTCCTGTGTAGGGCTAGACAAATATAGCAAAAAAGGTTCCCACTAATATTCACCCTAATTCGCAAACTAATTTATTTGGTGTTCGTGCCTTCTCTGTTGTAATATTCCATAAATACTCTAATGATCAAGTTTCATGGTAGGTTGTTCACCAAAACAGTGTATTTCACACTCACAAACAGCTGTACCAGAAGTTTGATTCTGAAAGTTTCGCTCATCCACTCAGGGGACAAAACATACCAAGTGACTTATATGCCAATTGAAAACAGCTCAAATCTTGAATACTGAAATTTCAAAGTGAACGTCTCACAAAGTTGTTAAAAAAAATAAAAATCCAAAACCAAACAGTAACACACTCTGATCTGCTCCCAGATGATTTGTCAACGATGAAGCATAATTTGTTAGCTACATTGAAATGTGTGATTGATTTATCTGTAGTTTACACTTAAAAGTTCTAATTGCACTGTGTTCCCTCATCCAATCCACAGCAAAGGGGAACACGTGCAAAACAGAAAGCTGGCTCAGAAATGAACCCAGGAAGTCTTGCCATTACTTCTCCTCTTACAGAAACAAAACAGAACACAGCATATGCACACGTCCTTGGTCTCAGGCAAGCCCCTGCCAGGACTGATCGACACCAAAACCAAGTGTGAGAGAGAAGAGCTGTTGGATTTTTCCTTTGAGTCTCTTAAACCTATTTGATAAAAAGGGAAACGCAAAAGGAGACCTCCTCATCATTTCTAGCCAAAAGGATAACAAGGGTTTTATTAATACAGTCCTGAGCTCCCCGGTCTTTGTATTTATAGTCAAGAGCATTTTTGCCTCCCCACAGCCTTGTAAACCTTTATAAATTGCTTTAGTGAACGATTCACATTTATTGGAATGTCTACCAGATTCTTAAAAAGTCCGTCAATACAAAAGACTTACCTAATTAAAACCTCCTTTCAGACCGAGGCACTTGTTTAAAAAGCAACGTTTCCTAACAACATAACCACACCAAAGATGAGGCACATAACATCAAAAAAGTCCCAACAGAAGTCTGGATTGCGTCAGAACAGACTTGCCTTCTGCTAGCAATTGATAATACCTCAACATAAGAATCCAATCGTAATGTTTGGCTTCTCGGGGCAGAACGACACTTAAAAATGCTGCAACGGCATCAGTGAAAACGCTAGTGTGCCAACTGGAGACCTTCTCTCGTTAGCGTTAGTTAAATCCCCTCCACAAGAGGTGGTGGATGTTGACAGGAGAGCCCTCCTGTCACAGCCGTGAGAGATGTATTTATATAGATATAGAATTTATAGTGTAGATCTGGCTCGAGCTTCCAGTTACTTTTATCAATACAAATCTCATTGAAAAGTGTGATCAAGTCCTTGGCCTGCTAGGAATGTTGCTTGGTCCCCATGCTGTATTCAGATACTGCAGAATCTAGCTTGCATTTAAAAATAAATACATTTGCTATCCCTCATGGTTTCAAAAATAAATGTTTTAAATGTGACCTGAATATAAATGGATGCAGTGATGTGTCCCTGAGTCTACAGCCAGCCTCAAACAAAGGTTGAGATGTGAATTCTCCAGAGACAGGCGATTGCCACAGGCCACATATCTCAGGGAGATGCACAAAAATAGACCAGGATGGGTCAGCAGAAGAGTTAGCTTTCAATATGGAACATAGGGCTGGAAGTATCCCACTGGGGTTAGACGGCAGGCTTCTTTCAGAAGAAGCTTTTCCAGAAGAGATCTTCTGAAAAAACTTCTTCTGAAAGAGAGCATCTACACAGCAAAAGCGCATCGAAAAAGTTATCTGTTTTTTCGAAAGACAGCATCTACACTGAATGGACGCTCTCTCGCATTTAAGCTGTGATTACTATGGATGGAGAGGCCACCAGGGCACCTGTGCTTTTTCCTCTTTCCTCTTCTTTCGAAAGAACTCCCTCTTCCCCGTCCACACACGCCTTTTTCAAAAAGAGCTATTTCAGAAAAAGGCTTCTTCCTCGAAGAAAGAGGTTCATCAATGTCAGAAAAACCCCTCGGTTCTTTCGATTTTTTTTCAAAAGAATGCGTGTGGACATAAGTTAAGTTTTTTCGGAAAAACGGCCATTTTTCCTAAAAAAAACTCTGCAGTGTAGACATACCCTGGGTCATCAAGTCCTGTCTCCTGTTACTGCAGGCAACTATCAACTAATCCCATTCATAATCTTATCAAGCTCCTTCTTAAAACTTGTCAGGTGGATAAAAGTTGATGATAGTCTTTAACATGGAAAAGATTTTTTTAGCTTCAAAAAGATCTCACCAAACTGAGGGTATGTCTACACTAGCTCGTTAGTTCGAGCTAGGTAGGGTAATGACGGCAAGCGGAGTTGCAAATGAAGCCTGGGATTTAAATATTGTTTAGTGGCTACACGCGGCACGGACTAGGTAGTTCGAATTAAAGATCCTAATTCGTGGAATGAGGAGTAACGGTAGTTCGAATTAGGATCTTTAATTCGAACTACCTAGTCCGTGCTGTGTGTAGCTGCGGGCATGGAGTTCGGACTAAGGGGGATTTAAAAATGGCGGCGCCCGGGAACATGCAAATGAAGCCCGGGATATTTAAATCCCGGGCTTCATTTGCAACTCTGCTTGCCCTCATTACCCTACCTAGCTCGAACTAACGAGCTAGTGTAGATTTACCCTATGTGACTGAGCAACAAAATGGCAAATGAAATTTAATGTTGTTTAATGTAAAGTAATGCACATTGGAAAAAATAATCCCAACTATATGTTCAATATGATGGGGACTAATTTAGCTAAAACTACTCTCAAGAGAGAGATCTTGGAGTCATTGTCACTAATTCTCTGAAAACATCCACTCAGTTGGCAGCGGCAGTCAAAAAAGCAAATAGAATATTGGGAATCATTAAAAAAGGGATAGAGAATAAGACAGAAAATATCTTAATGCCTCTATATAAAACCATGGGACGCCCACATGTTGAATACTGCATACAGATGTGGTCGCCTAATCTCAAAAAAGATATATTGTCATTGGAAAAGGCTCAGAAAAGGACAACAAAAATGATTAAGGGTTTGGAACTGGTCCCATATGAAGAGAGATTAAAACGACTTGGACTTTTCAGCTTAGAAAAGAGGAGACTAAGGGGGGAGATAATAGAGGTCTATAAAATCATGATACGTGTGGCAAAAGTGAATAAGGAATAGTTATTTACTTATTCCCACAAATATAAGAACTAGGGGTCACCAAATGAAATTAATGGGCAGCAGGTTTAAAACAAACAAAAGGAAGTTTTTCTTCAGGCAGCGCACAGTCAACTTGTGGAACTCCTTGCCAGAGGATGTGGTGAAGGCTAGGACTTGAACAGGGTTTTAAAAAGAGCTAGATAGATTCATGGAGGTTAGGTCCATCAGTGGCTATTAGCCAGGATGGGTAGGAATGGTGTCCATAGCCTGGAAATGGGTAACAGGGGAGGGATCATGTGAGGATTACCTGTTGTGTTCCCTCCCTCTGGGGCATCTGGTATTGGCCTCTGTCGGCTGACAGGATACTGGGCTGGATGGACTGTTGGTCTGACCCAGTAAGGCCACTCTTATGTTCTTAACTTAAATGCATTTTTATTTGCAACAATAAATGTATTTAAAATTATTATGACAACCTATAAGAACAACTAAATTTACCATAATCTAGTAAAATCACTTTAAGTTTTAAAAATACTCAAGCAATACATATTTGGTGCCAAAGTTTTAAAGAAACTGATACAGAGGCAGCAAGCAGGGGGAACGACTAATCAAGTAATATTTTCTAACATAAAAAAGTCTCTGCTCATCTGAGGAACTCGGTTTTGCCCACAAAAGCTCATGATTATATATATTTGTTAGTCTCTTAAGTGCTACAGGACTACCTGTTGTGTATTTAAAAAGTAATGTATGTTGAAACTGCTTAGCCAGCCCCATACAGACAGGAGTAAGGCTAGAAGCAGCAGCAGCTATAAAACTGCTTAAATAAACATGCATTGAAAAAGTATATGCCCTTGGTTAGCAAAAAGTACCATCCAATTTGGAGCAGAGACAACAATTAGTTGCATATCATCATATTTTCATGGTTACCAACCAATGTGAATCAACCTTTCTTTAGAAAAATAATTAGAAAGGACAAATGCAAAACAAGACTGAACTTTATGATGGAAATCAAGTTTTCCTGCTTGTCAGTCTAAATGATGATTTTAAATCACAGTGATTTGCATCAGTCCGCCCTGAAAACAGTTATGCTGCTTATCACTCCTTGTGACGAAGTGGGGCTTGTGCTCCCACTCTTTGCTTTATGTTGTAGGGGATTTCTGCTGTCTTGTGCTGCTCTGTTGTGGCGCTGTGTGCCTCAGTTTCCCTGGGCGCTGTGCCGGTGCCTGGCTGGGGATGGAGGTTTCGGCTGTGACTCTCACTGAGGGGGAGGCTGCCCCAAGCTACACAATAGCTCAGGCTGCCTTCTAACCTGAGCCTAGGTTGGGGGGAGCAACCAGGTGACATCAGGTGACACGTTTTTGCCTGGGAAGCTGGACAAAGGAGGAGGTGGGGTCTGCTTGTGGGTCTGGGACCAGTTGGGGAGTGGGTGAGTTCTCTCGGCTGGCTTAGGGTGCAGGGAAGGGGCCCAGAGCCCTGGCTCTGGGCCTCCCTCTCCCTAGATTCTGCTGGTTCCTGTATTAACAACAAATCTGTGTTACACTGTATCCCTGTCAACAAATAAATCTGTTCTACTTGCTGGCTGAAAGTCCCATCTGGCTGCGGATGGGGATGCAGGGCCCAAGACTCCCCACTCCTCCGTGACACGGCGACTATTGAAAGGCTGCTTGAGACCCTCACTTCTCCCAGAAATCGCCTTCTAATTTCCAGCCTAAATTGATTCGTGGTCAGTTTATACCCACCCTGTTCTTATGCTAGCAAGTCCTTTCGTTTAAATAGCTCTTCTCCCTCCCTGGTGCCTACACTTCCTCCATGAGGTACTTATAGAGAGCAGAGTCCCCCCCCAGCCTGCCTTTTGCTAAGCTAAACAAGCCAAACCCTTGCATTAACAGGTGTGTTGTGAGCAAGACACGAGAAGTCATTCTTCCGCTCTACTCTGCGCTGGTTAGGCCTCAGTTGGAGTATTGTGTCCAGTTCTGGGCACCGCATTTCAAGAAAGATGTGGAGAAATTGGAGAGGGTCCAGAGAAGAGCAACAAGAATGATTAAAGGTCTAGAGAACATGACCTATGAAGGAAGGCTGAAAGAATTGGGTTTGTTTAGTTTAGAAAAGAGAAGACTGAGGAGGGACATGATAGCCATTTTCAGGTATCTAAAAGGGTGTCATAAGGAGGAGGAGAAAACTTGTCTGTCTTGGCCTCTGAGGATAGAACAAAAGCAATGGGCTTAAACTACAGCAAGGAGGTTTAGGTTGGACATTAGGAAAAAGTTCCTAACTGTCAGGGTAGTCAAACACTGGAATAAATTGCCCAGGGAGGTTGTGGAATCTCCATCTCTGGAGATATTTAAGAGTAGGTTAGATAAATGTCTATCAGGGATGGTCTAGACAGTACTGGGTCCTGCCATGAGAGCAGGGGACTAGACTCAATGACCTCTCGAGGTCCCTTCCAGTCCTAGGATTCTATGTTTCTATGATTCTAAGACAGACCCCTCATTTCCCTGATCACTCTAACAAGCCTTCTCAGAACCTGGGCTAGTTTTAATCTTTCTTGAACACGTGTGACCAGAATAGTCCATTGTGTTCCAGACGAGTCCTATAGGTGCCTTGAACAATGGCTTTAATACTTCCCCATCTGTACTGAAAATACCTTGCCTGATGTATCCTAACAACGCATTTGCCATTTACACAACTGCATTAGGTTGGTGGCTCACAGCCATTCTGTAATTGACTCATACACCCAGGACTTCCATACAATTACATACTTCAAAGTATTATCACTTCAGGGCTAATGATGGGCATAGTGTCTCTAGATGAGAATTACAGAAGGAAATTTGATTAGAAACACAAGGATAAATGTATTCACGGAGCTATCCTGGACAAGAACCATCTCAAAGCAAGGCCGTCAGAAGGCACCTTCAAATTACACGAATGAAAACAGCTGAAGACGAGCTCTGTGTCGCTTGAATTAGGGTTGGGAAGGGTTAACTGGTTAACCAGTGGGGACTGGTGCCTCCCGGCCTGCCACAGGCAGGGGACTGCTCCAGCCCCGCAGATTAAGTCTCGGCTTGACAAAGCCCTGGCTGGGTTGATTTAGTTGGGATTGATCCTGCCTTGGGCAGGGGGCTGGATTTGATGACCTTCTGAGGTCTCTTCCAGCTCTATGATTCTATCATTCTATGACTTTCCAGAGGTAGAGAATGTAGCTCTCCCTGTGTGAGACTCATGCTGAGCAGTTGTGTTTTTCTATGCCTAAACTAACTGCAAGAGTTGGAGGACTGTTGTGATATCTCATTCGTAGTCAGTACTAACTGCCGCCATGGAGAATAAGGGAGATATCTGTATTATTTTGTCTGAATAATCATAGAAGTGTAAAAACTTAAAAAAACAACTAATAATCTAGCAGCACCTTAAAGACTAACAAAACATGTAGAATTGTAGATGGTATCGTGAGCTTTCATGGGCACAACCCACTTCTTCAGATGACTGGAGTATTAAAAGTCCAGATCCAAGAATAAATAAGGGAAGGCGGGGGGAGGGGGAGAGAGGGAGAAAAAATAGTGAATTAGATTGTTTAAGTTACAAGAGGCTGATAAGAACAATTTGCACCTCTATAAGCACCCAGTGTTTGGTTGGTTGGTTGGTTAAGTCATTAGGACGTGGAAGGCCGTGTGCGGCGAGTCAGCTGATATCTTTATTCATTCCTCTCTGATCGGAATCAAACTTGTAAATGAAGTTAAGTTCCAACCTTCCCTGTGTATTTGGCTTGTGGAATTGGCCTGAAACAACAGGGTGACTTTGAGATCCATTAATGAGTGCCCGGGCAGGTTAAAGTGTTCTCCGACAGGTTTCTGTGTGTTGCCTTTTCAGAGATCTGATTTGTGTCCATTAATTCCTTCCCGTAGAGACTGTCCAGTTTGGCCAATATACATGGCAGTGGGGCATTGCTGGCACTTGATGGCATAGATCACATTAGTGGATGTGCAGTTAAATGCGCCCTGATGTAGTGGCTGATGTGGTTGGGTCCAGTGATGAAATCACTTGTGTAGCTGTGTGGGCAGAGTTGGCACCGAGGCTGATTGCAGGGGTGGGTTCCCGGGTGATTATGATGGAGCTGTGTTGCGTGGTTACTGGAAAGAATTTGTCTGAGGTTGGGGGTTCTCTGTAGGCGAGGATTGGCCATACTAGCAGGTCATGTGCACTAAGACACGATTAATATTATGCAGGTATTTGTCTATCCTATTCTTAAAAGCCTCCAGTGTCACAGATTCTCTAGGTAATTTGTTCTTCATGCATGTACCTCAGTTTACGTGCCTGATAATTATTTGATGACACAGAGTTAAATCAAATGAGGCTGTTAGGAAACTAAACATTGCCAAGGACAGGACATCCCCATGGAAAGTACCAAGGGGCCTTATGGAACAATGGGGGAGCTATTACTTGGGAGATGCCCACCTGTCTGACTCCAGCCATGCAAACACGTTTACTTTTTCCCAAGCTGCAGCCCAGATTCAGAAAAACTAATTTACTTAATTATGCTTCGTTATTCCATACAGAACATGGGGGCTTTCGCTACTGTCTTCCATTCTGGCCGTCTCTTGCTGCAATCTTAGCTCTCAGTTCTGTTTCTCTAGTGTGTTTCAAAGTTGCCCTTGGCTCCACCCCACTGCCTCTTCCCCAGGGATTCCAGGTCCAACGCTTGCCTTGGTATGTGGGTTGGTTCTGTGCTCCAGGTGTGTCCTAGCCGTCCATTTGCCCTCCTCCATAGCTCTTCATTTGTTACTTTTTCTTGACCATCTGACACTGAGGATTTTTCTATGGCAACTATGAAAAAACTTGAAGTTCAGTGCGTACAATCTTGACAAGTAGCCTCGCCTCAGGGCCATATAGTAGACAGAATTTACAGTGGCATTAAATATTCAGTGTTTAGTTCTGAGGGCAAAGAGTCTCTTTCTCCAGACTGGCTTTAGATTTGCAAAGGCGCATCTGGCTTTGCTAGTCTGGCTTTAATGTCTGTTTGTTCCACCTGCTTTGCTAATGCTGTTGCTAAGATATGTGAAGTGTTGACCTCTTCCATGTCAATCCTAGACAATGTTATGGGGATTTTGGGTTCTGTAGAGATTTCCACAGTTTTAGTTTCAGTGTTAATTCTCAGCCCTGTTAATTGTTCAGATATCTGGAGATCACTTGTTAGCTCGTATATTTCTATGGGTATGGGACAGCAGGTTGATGTTGTCTGCAAAGTCAAGCGCTTCTAGCTTCTGCATAAGAGTCCATGATGTAGTCCCTCTCTCATTATCCAACCCAGGAAGGTCATGGGAGACACAAGCCGTTCCTGTCTGACATCAGCGGTTTCCTCAAATACGTAGTCAGATTGCCACTATGTGTTGGTTGGCATACTGTATTCCCATCTGTGATGTAATGGGCAGGCCGAACACTGTGTTTGGGCTGTGGGTGACCCCTATTGGCCTGTATTTGTAAGCACTGCACAGCAGGGGGGGGGGCCGCCTGATGAGCCTAAGGTCACGTAGACAATGACCCAACTGGTTCTTACCTGTTGAGGGGAGGGACTGAACAAAGGCAGTGAGTGTTGGGGGAAGAGTCAGTTTGGGACGAGGGGAAACCAAACTGAGGACAGACAAAGCAGGAGGTTGGGAGTCTAGGGGCCTAGGCACCCCATCTCAAGGGTCTGAGGCATCCCGGCCCTGACTTCTGTAGCCACATCATGTCTATGCTGTGTTGTACCTTGGAGAAGCAATAAACCCTCTCTATTCTACTGGCTGGCAGAGACTGTTCTGGCTGCTACGGGGGGTGCAGAATCAGGGGGAACCCCGACGCGCCGTCACACCATCCAAGCACTGAACGATAGTCACAAATGTCCAGGGGGTTCCATAGTGGCATATCAAATTCCGTAAGACCAGTGATGGGCAACTTACGGGGTTCTACGTGAGGCCCATGAGACCATTTTTACTGCTGCCCACACGTGGGGTTGCCAGATTCCGCCGGCTTCTGTCTGTGTCGTTTTTTCCTCCGGTATTACTAAAGCGACACACACAGAAATCAAGGGCACATGAAGTGAGATGCGTACTGATTGCACCCAACATTGACAATGAGCACCATACGCTCCCCTCTGCGTCCAAAGCACTCTAGTTCAATCGGCACAGCCCGCAAATTCTAGGTATGCAAGTGCAGTTAGCAGAACTACCATCTCCCAGGAGACCTTAACAAGGGCACATGAACTGAGGTGCATGCTGATTGCACCCAACATTCACTGTAAGAGCCGTGCACTCCTTCTGTATTCTAAGTGCTGCTATGGTTCAACGGGCACACCCGCAAATTCTAGGTACTCAGGTGTGCTTAGGAAAACTACCTTGGCCCAGGAGACCATCTTGATTACGACAATCTTGCGGCTGGCTGAGATGAAGGAGGGTCACTCATACAACCCACCCATGAGTGTAGGTTGCCCATAGCTGCATTGGAATGTTATCCAGACTTGGTTCCTTTCCACGTTTTTTTAGTCTGAGGTCCAGATCTTCTCCTTCCTCTGGGTCTGGCCATTGGCTTTCCATTCAGTTGTTGACTAAAGTACTCTCTCCATATAATTAATTGCTCTGATGACTTCATTCTTACATAACCCCCATTGTCTTGCACTGGGCAGCTGTGTGTGTTCTTCCTGACAACTATCTAATGACATTATGCAGGGTCTTCATGTCATTTTGTGCTGTGGTGAGCTGTGCATCTGTTGCTATTTTGTCTATAAATCTCATTTGTTTTTCCTGGTGCTCTTTTTAAAAAAACCTTTGCAAGATGGGCAGAAGGGGAAGTGGGCAGCAGCAGTCGATTAACCTCACGAATTCTTATCGGTTACTCTACTATTCTATAGTCCCCAGGGCGGGGCCGGCAGCCAGTGCGCTCCGGCCCCACTCCTGAGGAGCCCCCTGCCACTCCATGCTGCTGCCTCTGTACCAGAGGCAGCAGTGTGGGGTACCAGGCAGGAGCTGATCCACGAGGGGAGCCAGTTTAAAAACCAGCTCCCCTCGCAGACCAGCTGCCTGTTGCCCTGCACTGCTGCCTCTGATGCAAGCTGGAACTGAGCCAGGATGCCTGCTTGCCTGGCTCCTAATACATTTTAAATGCAGAGCCACAGTGGGGGTAGGTCCTGGACCCGGCACGAGCCAAGACAGAGCCGGGCTGCTGGCCAGTTTGCTAAAAAATTCACTGGCGGAGGGAGGAATGCGTGTCGTCTGTAGCATTAACCTATATGCTTTTGCTTATCGGTTAATTGACGACACTATTACATCCCTAACCCAGAGAGGAATGAAGGTAGCAAAACCAGTCACCAAAGGGGCACACTTGAGAAGGACTAACAGAGGTTAAAAGGGTAGCATCCCATACCCATGACAGGCAAACACAGGAAGCAATAAAGGAGTCACCTATGTCACACATTGAATCTTAGCTACAATAGTCATAGCATAAATGATGTTCTACATTACCTGGAACGCAGATACAGTGTCCAAAATTCTGTCTCTTCCTAGGAGAGGTCTTAGGGTCTGTACCATTTACCAAAGGACCACAGAATAAACAGCCTCCACAGTGGAAGATTCAGTTTGGGGCTTGGATTTTATTGTTGGCGACACCTACCTGGATCTTAGAGCCCATCTAATCAAATCAGAGTCAGGACATAACACGACGTCTGCCAGGTTCCCAACAAAGAAAAATGCAGATTTGGCTGAGGTTAGCGCCGCAGTGTGCATACGTTTCGAGGAGCTGCGGGTAAGAGACTTCCCTGAAAAAAGCACAGGCCTTGAATTCCAGAGCTTGGGAAAGTTTTGAAACACTCCAGCCCTCAAAATTACACCTAATTTCAGGACACCTGGAATTTCCTGGGGTAGGAAAGCAGGAACTGGAGCAACGGGATGGTGATGCATAGCACAGTGAGTGTGCTCCGGACTGGGTATCTGTGAGTTGGTGGAGAAGAACAGCAGAAGGCATCAACAAGGGGAAGGGGAGGGATAGCTCAGTGGCTTGTGCAGTGGCCTGCTAAACCCAGATTGTGAGTTCAATCGTTCAGGGGGCCATTTAGGGATCTGGGGCAAATCTATCAGTGATGGTATTTGGTCCTGCTGTGTGGGCAGCGGACTGGACTCAATGACCTCTCAAGTTCCTTCAGTTCTATGAGATAGGTATTTCTCCATATACTTTGGTCCTGCCCCACTCAATCAAAAAAATAGAGGATTTGAATTTCTTAACTGGAGGGGGCTTACGGGAGACAAAACACAGTACCTTGAAGGTAAAGAGGGGGTCAGGATGGTGGCAGGTGAGCTACGGAAGGGATCAGCATCATGATAAAGCATCAGCAGCTGGGGCAAAAGTCAGGGTGCGCTCTTGTCAAGATTTCCTGGGGGCTACTCATCGTTCAATGTTTGGAAGCCCGGGGGGGCGGAGGGGAGATGCAAGGAGGGGATTGAACAGGCAGGAAAGGCAGAGGATGTCGGATTGGGTATTGTGGTGGGGTTGAACGTATTCATCTGTGCCTCCGTGCCAGGAAGGAATGAATGCCCCAGATCTGGGCTCCAAGAATTCAATGCAACGCATTGCCCCAGGCAAGAACGGAGGCAGCTCTCACATGAAACCTGAAGGGAAAGCTATTTTCTTCTTAATAAAAAATTGAAGCCAGCGTCCTGCTCTGCTCCACTTTACAGGGAAGGCACCTTTTCGTCGTTCTTACATTCAGTGCAATAGTTTTACGGCTACAGCAACATCCTCCAGCTCATTGCTATTATACTGAAAGAAAAAGGCTGAAGAGAACTCTCAGAACGGCATTCAGCCCTCCACACTTGAAAATCCTTACAAAGAACTGTTTCCACTCAACACTTGATCATGAGTAGAAGTGATCCAGGGATGCAGGTTCAGGGCTCGGGCAGCGAAGGGTGCCCAGGAGGATGGGTGGGTTTGGGCTTGGGCGGCTGGTGGGCCCAGGGGTGTGGGTTCAGACGGTCGAGGGCAGCCACTGGGGCCCCGGGGGGGGGGCGGGGGGGTTGGGCTCGGGTGGTTGAGGGTGGCTGCTGATGTCTGGGGGGGCCTGTTCAGGCTTGGGTAGGTGAGGGCAGGCGAGGACAGCCACCAGCTCCTGAGGATGGGGGAGATCAGGCGAGGGTGGCCACCGGGACACGGGGGACCTGGGCTTGGATGACTGCAGGGTCCTGGGAGGGAGGGACAGGGTTCAGGAAGGCGAGGGAAGTCGCTGGGGCCTGGCAGATTGGATTGAGCTCAGGCACCCAAGGGTGGCTATCGGGGCCCGGGGTGGGCTGGGATTGGGCTCGGGTGGCTGACAGGGCCTGGGGAGGTGGGATGAGGATCGGAAGCCCAAGGACAGCTGTCGGGGCAGGTTCGGGCTCAGGGGGCCAGCGGGGCCCGGGTAGGGGCAGGTTCGGGCTCAGGGGGCCAGCGGGGCCCAGGGTGGGCAGGTTCCAAATTGCAGCTGCAAAAGTGGTTCATAGGCCAGACAGAGTTTGCCAGCGTTAGCCCCTGGTGGGCCACCAGGCACTTTATTTACCTGTGTGCCTGCAGGTATGGCCACTCGCAGCTTCTATTGGCCACGGTTCGCCATTCCTAGCCAATGGGAGCTGTGGGAAGCGGTGGCCCAACCCACGCTGCTTCCCACACCGCCCAGTGGCTGGGGATGGCGAAACACGGCCCACATGCGCTGTGAGCGGTCACGCCTGCGGACACGCAGGTAAATAAAAGCATCTGGTAGCCCCAGGGGCTAACCCTGGTGAACTGTGTCTGGCCCGAAGGCTGCTGATTGCCCCTCCCTGATTATATCAAAGGCAGTGAGCACCTTTTGCAGTGTTTATTAAGTGACATGTTTGCAATATTTCTTGTATCACAATTGTGGCATCTGGCAAATGACAGTTTAATTTTTATGGATTTTCATCAACTTTCAGATAATCAAGTGCCTGATTAATCAGAATGGCAGCTCTCAGAAGTCAAAATGGGCATTTTGCAGCCCTCTGACAAAGACACGCCAGAAGTGCCTTTCGGTGCCAGCACGGGAACAAATAATCTGTAAAGAAAGAAATCTTGAAAAGGTCAAATTATACTTGCTTAAAAAACAGCTCTTCACCTTTAAAAGATTTGAACTATAATTAGAGTGCTGATGCCCTGTTCAAAGGGAAAACAAGGGAGAAGCAGCATCACATGGAGCGAGAATGCAGCATTTCTCTGCAATAGGTTATTACACACAAACCCAGAGGAGAAGGCTGACGGATGAGCAAGCGTCTACATTCTCACTAACATCAGTGCTGTTTCCAAATATTGCATTATTGCATCAGTAAAAAGTGAGCCCTGACAATTAACATGTTGATGGATTTTTGGATTAGCACGGCACCATTTTAAATAGCCCTGCTTTTTTCCCTTTACATTGTCAGAAGGACACTTTGCTTTTGGGACTGCCTGTTCTGTGTGACCTTGCGGGAAGTTACCACACCACACATCAATTAGTGATTGCAGAACAGAGAAGTAGTGTTGACTGCATTCTGCCTGTCTCGAGGGAGGAGCAGCTGTGCTTCAGGGTACAAGCAACAGAAGTCAGGAAGACTGTTTTCCTGTGGGAATGCTGTTATGCAGGTTGGCTACTGACTGCAAGATGGAAAAATGCAGCAGAGCTGAAATAAGAGAAAAATCTTTTGCTTTCCTCCTTCCCCGAGTGAAATTTTACAGTTGTTTTGAAAGAGTTTCATGTGCAATAGAAACCCCCAATTCATGCTATGAACATACCATGCTCATTCTGCCATACCAACTCTAGCACCCCTAACCAGCTCTCCCCACAAAAGAAAAATTTTCAATTGAAAATTATCCTTTGAACATACTGCTTGTTTTATACAAATCGTATTTCATTGTTTATTATCTTGAGGGAGAAAATTATTCACATTACGATAAATGTGAGTTTGTGATCAGAGATGAAAAGAAATCTCTGCTAAGTCTCAATAGAAATTTTCTGGATTTTTATCAGAACAAGAAGGATGAAACACTTCATCAGTCCCACATGGGTGCTATCAAAACACCAGGCATTTCTAATAAGCAAACATTCTTGCCTGAAAGGGAAAATGTACTAAAAAGGAAAGCTGATCTTAAAAAAACACACAAAAAAACACCCAAACAAACAAAAAACAGATTTGATGTGGGGTATGGGTTGCTCCAACAACACTGAAATTCTGAAGCTACAGAAAGAGACTATTGCTCCTTCCCAGTGATAATTTTGACTGTTTTAGCAGCCCGTTAGTCGGAGAGGTTTTACAGACTTTAATTAAGTAAACCTCACAAACCCTCTGTGAGCTCGGTATTATCATCCGCCTTTTATGAACAGGGTGAACTGAGAAACAGAAGAGTCAGATGATTTAAGCAAGGTCACTCACCAAAAATAAATAATAGATCTGAGACTGGAATCCTGTAATTTAGGCATCCAGTTCCCTGTGCCAGTCACCACATATACTAACGTGGCTTCCCTGAAACTTCCTCAGAACATGTGACGTGTTTCCCCCCATATTACACACAATTCCTACAGATGCATCAAAAAAGACTCATCACATACACAGCTACTTTCATCTCCTCCATGTGGAAGACTCAACTGCAGATTTCATTCAAGGAAGTAGGAATAACAACATAGAGAGCACTCCATCTCTTGACCTTGTTAGGTCCCATCGTTCCTGGATTTGTCTGTTTTGTACCGTTTACACACACCAAAGAAGAACAGAATTACATAGGAAAGGCTAATGGGGGGTGGGGGGAAAACTCCCAAATAATCAAGAGGAAAGTGAAGGAAGCACCCAGCTTTCTGGAGGCTTATTGACACAGATGATTTATTCATAGAATCATAGAATAGAATCATAGAACTGGAAGAGACTCCAGGAGGCCATCAAGTCCAGCCCCCTGCCCAAGGCAGGACCAATCCCAACTAAATCAACCCAGCCAGGGCTTTGTCAAGCTGGGACTTAAACACCTCTAGGGATGGAGATTCCACCCCCTCCCTGGGTAACCCATCCCAGTGCTTCACCACCTTCCTAGGGAAATAGTTTTTCCTAACATCCAACCTAGACCTCCCCCACTAAAACTTGAGACCATAGCTCTTTGTTCTGCCATCCTACTGAGAACAGCCTCTCTCCATCCTCTTTGGAACCTCCCTGCAGGAAGTTGAAGGCTGCTATCAAATCCCCCCTCACTCTTCTCTTCTGCAGACTAAACAAACCCAAATCCCTCAGCCTCTCCCCATAGGTCATGTGCTCCAGCCCCCTAATCATTCTTGTATATGTGACTGGAAGACTTCTCCGGCGTTGCCTGGGTCTGCCTGGAGGACTGGGGGTGGGCAGGCCTCCTGCTGCTGTTCCTTGGGCTGCCCACAGGCCAGTCGCACTGGGCATCCCGGTAACGCTCGAGGAGGAACTATGTCTTCTGTGGTGTGGGGCCGGCAGGGAGCAACTTACCTGGGCCAGCGGCAGGCAAGATAGCGAGCCCCATCCTCAGCTGGTCACTCCCTTGGTGGTGCGGCTTACTCCAGGGGTCACTCTGCAGTATAGCTGGCCCCTGAGCCTACTGCCCCCAGTGGCGACTGTGACTATAGCATCCCTTTGCTCAGCCGCTCCCTTTCCATAGTATGGAAAACAATCGAATTCCAGGCACAACCATTGTCCTGGCACAACCAAAACACGACCTTGCTTTACGTTAGGACGGGGGTGGCCAACTTGTGACTCCAGAGCCACATGTGGCTCTTCAGACATTAATACGCTGCTCCTTGCATCGGTACCAAATCCAGAGCTGGAGCTACAAGGGCCAACTCTCCACTGGGCCGGAGGGTGATCACTGTTCAACCCCCCCCCGCCCTTCCCCCTAGGATCCTGCTACTTCCCACCCTCTCCACTGGGCCTGGCACACCCATGCTCCCCCCCTCCAGTGTCTCCACTTAGGAGCTGATCCCAGTGGGCAGGAGCGAGAGAAGAAGGCGGCACTGACCATGGGGCTGCCCATGAGTAGGATGGGCTGAGAGTGCCGATGGGGAGATGAGCAGGGCTGGGGACATAGAACTGTGGCTCTTTGGCAAAGTGCGTTGGTAAATTCTGGCTCCTTTTCAGGTTTAGCTTGGCCACCCCTGTGTTAGGCGAAGAGGAAGCTGCCCACCCAATGTGTGGTCCTAGCTCTTACCATTTAGGAGGAGTTCTTGCACAAATGGTCCTGCAGGCAGACAGAGAGATGGAGGGAGAGACTCACCGCATGATGCCCAAATCTCTAAATTCTAAAATGTATATATATAGATTTTGGAGAGACAAGACCTCATTGTATTAAATTGTTAAACTAACTGCTTCTCTTCCACTCTGTAATCTGGGTTATTTTGTCCTGAAAGTGGTGTTTTGAATAATAAAGAACCTTGCAGAGGCCTGCAAGTTATAAGTTCATCTGTCTCCTTGTTCAGCTTGGTCAAAACAGAACTTGATGCCTGCACTCCAAACTAAGGGACCCAGGAGCCTCCACATAAGTGCCATCCAGTTAGCCCATAGGCTTCCATCTTCTCGTCCTTTGGTCTCTTGCATTGTTCTCTGGAAGAAGCCCATCAACAACTCACCTCTAGCCCCGTAAAAGATCCAAGTAATAGGGCTTGGCTCCTCTGCAGGGCCGTGGAAGTACTTTAATACTCCACCCGAGTAAAACTGCTCTTAGAAACATTTCTCTGACACTTGTCCAGGCCTACCCAGGAGTTCTTTACACAGAGTCCCCCATGTCAAAACGAAAATGGTCTTCTCTTGGGACACATCTACACTGCTGCTGCAGGTGTAATTTCAAGCTTAAATAGATGTACAAACCCTAGTTTTGATGAAGCCAGCTCACTAGAAATAGCAGTTTTGCTGCAGACGCACAAGCTAGCCTAGAGAAGTACTTGTGTGGGGATGCCACTGCTGCCGTGGCTACACGGCTATTTTTAGCACAGTAGCTTGATCAAAGTTAGTGTCCACCTGAGCTGAAAATTAAACAGCCCGCTGCAGTGTAGATGTCCCCTCAGAGAAGTGCTGTGCCGCGATGCTGGGTGAAGCGCTAGAAAAACGACTCTGAACGATTTGTATTTGCACCTCTTTCCAGCGTACAGCTTGAGGGTCAGCAAACCATTATGACTTTTACTTTCACATCACATTTTGATAGCCTCAATGTGCGCGCAGTTATGCCAGAAGAGTGGGAAGTGCCTTTACCCTCCCCTTCTAAGAGATTCACTACTTGCACCCCAAATTCTATGAACGCTTATGCACATATTTAACTTTAGCCCCATGAATAATCACACTGGCATCAACAGAACTACTCATCTTTTTCAAGGTACGCAGCACTCCAAACTGGGGGTGCAAGAGATCGGCAGTAGGACTCAAACCTCAGTCTTTTGTACAGGACACTATCCTCCCTAGGCTACCAAGATAAAAACCCATAGATCATCTTAGGGGGATTAGCTGGGGGAAGTTCCAGGTGTAGGATGCAGCTGCTGGACAAGAGATAGTCGTATTCCCACTGCCGTGTGGATACCAGCTCTTTGGTATTTAAATCAGTACATAAATATTTCACATGGAACTTGGGTTAAAATAAGCCTTCTGCCTGTTTATTGTAAATCTCCAGCATTCTGTCTGCTTGCCTTAATTTGCAGGCAGCTATAATGCTATTTGTGTGACACAGAATTCCATAAGGCCTCCCAGCAGAAACCTGAGTAATCAATAGGCCTTAAATAAGTAATCAGAGGCGCTGAAAACATGTAGGTCATCGAATAGTAAGCGGGATAAATAAAAAAATCATACCTCTCCCATCATCCGTATTTAATAAGCCTTTTCCATTTATTTGGTAGGTTAAAGCTGCACATCAAGAGATACCAGAGGGCACAAGAGGCAGAACTGCTGAGAGGCAGCTAGGATCATCAGACAAGCAAGAGAGGATAACAATGCAGTGGTTAATAAAAACCTCCTGCACACCTAACGAGGAAAGGAGAGTCTAGCAGCCGAATTAAAAGAATGTAGCAAAGAGCAAACAGAACAAGGCATTTCTATACACACATGCATTACATCAGACACATGGAAAATACGCATAAAATATGCATGCAAAGCAAAAATTGCATGAGAATTTCAATTTCCGTATAGGGCTTTGAGGTTTACTACGTAGCTTTGCCTTCAAAACCTGAATGGACCATAAAACAATTAAAAATGTAGGGACCAATCCTGCAAGGCTGAAGGCGTTTTTTTTTAAATGGATCCCCTGACAGCTCTCCTCTTTCCACTGATGAAAAGAAGATCTGAGCAAAAAGCCTTCTCGGCTCTGACTATACGCAACCCTTGGCAAGGATTCCAGGTTTCAGGGTCACTGATTAGATTAGCACTTACCTCTTGCTTCCATCAAAAAAGGAGCAAACTTGTACAAACTGAAATGGACGTGGGGCAGAGGAAAAGGACACGCGTCTTAAAACATAATGAAAAAAATCAGTGAAAATAAAAACTTTTTGTACCAGAACCATTGAAAACAGAGAAAATTAACATTTAGAGATGAAAAGCCCACTAATTGTTGATGGTAAATCCAGCACCCGCAGGGAGGGAAGCTGAGTTTATTTTAGAAAGCAGCATAAACATTAAAGAAGAGCCAAATCATTTAGAAAAATATGGGTGCAGTACAGAGGCTCATGTCATAGAGGATATTTTGCTTTCAGCCTTGACCTGGAAAACTGTTATTTCATGGAGTCCTTGTGCTGATAAGTTATGCCAGAGGTTAGCAATAATGAGACCACCCAAGTTGTCTTCTCTTTGGAATGATGACAACTTTAAACTTCAAATCAGAGGTGAACTACTCCACTAGGGGACCCTGATGAAACCTCACAGCCCTCTGCTCTTCCTTCTCTCCCTTACTCACATCCCTCCTCAAAAAAAGAGCCCCATGACTATACAGTCAGACCTTTAATAAGTATACAAATATCCCAAAGGTATTTGCCTACTTACCATATGCGGAATCCTTCCCATATTTACATATGTTGTATCTTGTCCATGTGATACAAAGGATGGCCAGGTTTCTGCTTTAATTCATTACCTCTCCTCTCTTGTTACTTCAGTAAACACTGATCATGTTGATTTAGACCATTATCGAGATAAAGTGGTTGACTGCTGACCACAAATGTAAATTATTCAGGGTTCCTATGATCAAAACAATGAAACCATTTACTTAAAACCGTGCATTACAATTTAATATACTTACAAAGGCTCAAGATATAGCACATACACAATCCAAATGCTTGTCCATACAATACAGCCCTCTTCTGGACATTTACAGGAGAGTAATACCACATTTACTTCTCCCCTGCCCTGCTTAGAAAAGTGTTCAACAAGTAAAAGGGAGTTGGGGAGGTGGGGTCTGTAATGATGGCAATATTGACTACCTAAAGCAAGTACCCATAACACACGGACGAGGAGCTTTGGGCGCACCAGATCCACAAACCAACGCAAACTCTCCTTGCTAGTGACTCCCTGCAAAGGCTGAGTAGTAGAGATGCCCTACAGCTCCCGACATTGATTTCCCAAGTCTTCCTAGGGTGCCATTGGTTAATAGAAACCTCTACAAGCTTCCCTCAACAAGAAGAGAGGACCAGCAAAGGCCAGCTGGTACATCAGGGCTCGGCTTTTCCAAATGCAAATGTAGGAACGTTGAGGCTTTGAAGATGCCATCAGCACCCTGTCGTTAATTTCAATGAGGTTTTCATTGAAGGTGGCGTTTGACAGTATCTTCAGTTTCCAACTCTTGCAGCTGTGGAAACCTTTTCCTGTTCCATGTTACTATGCAAATTGTCAGAGCACCTTGACGGATGTGGATGTGGAGCAGCAAAGCTGGTATGCAGAGAGAAGGCTTAGCATGTCTACCAATGGGACCTGGATAATGTTTGCTACCATCTTGCGAGTGAATTCTGGCCTTGTCATTAGTAGTATCTTTTGACTTGGACAAGGAGGAACTGAAGAGTAGTTTCATGAATCAGTGCAATCAGTCTTTGAGGGAATGATGGTTCATAATACATGGCACCTCCATTAAGAGAGTCCTCTGCAAGAATTTTTATAGGTGTATTCACCCAAGAGTCAAGACACTGGCCTTCTAAGAACAGCATGGTATACGAAGGATATCCATGTTAAACAAAAAAATTAGTTCCACAATGGGACAAGAGAAGCATCCTCAAAATACACAGGCCTGAAAAAAATTAAGCATCTGATTAAGTAAATATTCAGCACAGTTTTCCTTTACTTGCTGAGCACACCACATTTATTTTTGAAAGTGGCAAACAGGTGGTAGAGTGGGATGAAACTAGGTTATAACAAAGACAAGCTTGGCAGCACTGATATAGTGAGGGTGTCTAAGACTTTCCATGCTAAATCCAGATTGCTTTTTTGGGTAAGAAAGGGAGAAGGGTTTATAACTTCTACATTTTGTCTTTGCACTATTCAGTAAAGCAACCAGGGCTGTTCCCTTTTTGGTGCTGTATACACAATACATTATAAACAAACTCACCTTGACAATCACCCACACAAGCAAAAATCCTGAGTGAACCAATGGTTTTAGTACCAATCACTGAAGTTCAGATTGTTTGAGCAGCTGGAAAACTGAATTCCAGATTTACAGCTTCACTGGATTGAAAACAACATGCCACAAGCACTCAGACCTTCAAAACTGGGGACTTGTATAAGTCACATCATGCCAGAAAAAAAAATTAGGTTGATGTAATTCTGTGTCTCAGATGTATAAAAATTCCAATCCCCTTACCAACACAGAATGCCAACCTAACCTCCAATGTGGATTTTTACTATCTCTACCTAAATCTTGGGGGTAGACCAGAATTTAGTTTGTCCATCTTTAGAAAAGTGATTATAAGACAACAATATTCTAAGTTGTCCAAAACAAGGCACTTCAGACTTTGAGAAGTATCCATCTTCAGGACATTTCATCCAGCATGACAAGTTCTTATGGAAAATATAAGTGGATAGGGATAGATTCCCAGGATTAGATTCACTTGTGAGGTTATCTGCTATTTAAGATTTGTTAATAGAAAGGTTCTCTCATTTCTCAGGAGCAACCACTGGAAAATGTGTCCCAGCAAAACAGAATAACTTTTAAAGGCGTTACAGGCAGCGACTTCTATGATACACAAGCAGTGCCCCAGCCGGGCAGTGTTGTAAACATAAGTAGTGGATAATTCAAAACTCATCCACTTCTTCTGCATTTCCTATGGTTTGTGACTCCTCTTCCCATACTGTGTAGAAAAAATACTGATATGAAGAGAAAGTTCAATCCAACTTTTTTTGCCAACTCCTCACTGCTTCCTCTTCCCCCCTCACCTCAGTGACAGAGTTCTTTAGTCTATATTTTCCCCTTTTCTTCTTCTTCTTGTTTTTATATATAGTTCTGCCATTATATTTTCAGTTCCTCTGGTTTCCACTACTCCGTGGGGTGACAGGTCATCTGATTTTTTTTTTAATATTCTCTCTTTCTGAATGCAGCTTTCATCCACTCTCCTGTTCTCCTCTGACTGCTTATATTATAATCCTTTCTTTCAAATCTTGTAGTTAGTGACTTTTCACCTTCTGGTCTCTATGGGGCTTTTCTATATAAAGCTAGGCAACATCCAACTCGCGAATTTTCTTGATTCTTTTTCAGTCCCCATTTGTTTTCTTCCTCCCCTATAGGCCTGGTCTATACGATGGCATTAGGTTGACATATGCCGCATTAAGTCAAATGTTTAATGTGTGCGTTCGCACTACCAAGCCCTTTCCATTGACCTAAAGGACTTGTAAAATTGACTTCTGTTCGCCACCTTTGTGAGAGGCATAGTGCTCGAGTCGGCCTTCACATGTCAACACAGGGAAAGTGTAGACACCATGCTGTACCCTGACTACCTGGCTCACAGCAGCTCCCATGGTAGATTTACCCACTCCGAATTGATTCCCAACTGACTGATAGCAGTCTGGCATTGCAAACTTCCACAGGGCTAATCCATGGCTTATAGCAGCAACTTCTATGATGTGCTATTTTACATCCAAATTGCGCTATTCCATGGCTTCCGGAATGTTCTCTGTGGTGATTTTTGCCTAAGCTCTTCAAATTCCACAGGATAATGTGTGAGGTGTTTGCGATGCTCACAACAGTGTACAGCGGAGCAGGGTCCATGCGTTTACCATGCTACGGCGCCTGCACAGGTATCCAAGCCTAGGAAATAAGCATGAAAAATTATTGTTTCCCATTGATTTCAGGGAGGAAGGGAAGGAGACAAGTGAATCATGGGAGGCTGATGAACACATACTCATAACCCTCTGGGAAAATGTTTTCATCCTATGAAGCACTGGGAACCTAACTCAGAATTCCATTTGGTTCCAGGAAATGTGGGATAGCTGCTCACGGCATATCACTCTGTGAGTTGATGCAAGCCCTGGCAGTGAGGATGCGTTCCACGGACCAACTGCGCGTAGGGGGACATAGCAAATCAAATTTAAATTGGAGTGTCTGTAGCGACTTTAATAAAATTGACCTAATTTTGTAGTATAGACATATCCCAAATGATTTTGTTCTCCAAACGTATCTTGTTCTATCATTAAATGCAGGTAGATTTGTTATACCTTACTTAGATTTCTTTTCAAGTTCTTTGCATTTGCCTTGGCTTGCCACCTTTCTAATTGCAGATTCCAGTTCAGGAAGGTTTTTAAGCATGTGCCTTACTTTAACCATATGAGTAGTCCCATTTAAATTTATAAAACACCATGGGACTATTTGGAGACCTGAATTTAGCAAGATGGTATGCAAGAGCCCCTTTCTCTGTCTTTCTGTTACTTCCTGGTTCTTGTGACGTCTACTGGACCACTCATGTGTACTTAAAGTTAGGCATGGGCTTTTTAATCTTCCTGAAAAAGCCCTATTTGGAATTGTACGTTCAACTCTTTAACTCAATCTCTGGACCAAACTTTGCCCAGTACAGCCTGTTAGTTTCAGTGGGAATTGCATAGAAGAGTCTGAAGGAGGAACTTGGAATCTGTAACGAACTGGATCACTGGGCAATGCATTAGCTTCGTAAATAGTTTTCTTTTTTTATAAAGACAAGTATATTAAAAATGCCTCGTCTCCTAAGCTCTGTTTGAATTTTCTCATTGTAGATAAACACCAACAAGCCCTTAAAATTGATGGATGGCATATCATATGTGTTCACTTAGTGTTTCCCTACCCCCGTTATTATAGATAATAGTCATTTAGCCTTCACTATAGTATTTGTAGCTGATGTTATATCATCCACTGTATGCTGACCCTTGGGGCTGCCTCACTGCAGATTTCACTGTCTGGTTCATTGCCTCCAAACATAAAATCAGTGACAAGCAGCAACCCTCTATAAAACCCCTTTTCTATCCTCTGCCTTTTTGTTATTTCCTGGTCCTCATGAAAATGGTTTCATATATTAGTCAATGACACCAGCTGCTGCCCTGCCTCTGTCTTTTACTTAATACTGGAACATGAATTTCTGCATCAAATATATAGTGTACGGAATAATTTCTTCTGTTTTAGGATAATCAAACAAACTTGCAGGGCTGAACTCTGTTGTTTGCCTTACTCATGCAAGTTGTCCCATTGAACTGAACAACTTTCATATCAGGTCCATTGATTTCAATGCGACTACTCGCATGAGTAAGATTTTGACATTGATGCATTTTGCTATGCTAGTGAACTAAGGAAATAAAAGTGTGAGACTCCCAAGTAAATGAGAATGACACCTGTCTGAAAAAAGAGATATGCATCTATTTGTTTTCTACTAGACATCATGTCTAGTTCTCCATTTTCTTAAAGAACAGAAACATAAAGTTGTTCAGATTTTTGCATTGCTACTGGTTTGTGGGTTTTGTACTAATATGCATTTTGTTAAACTTTTATCACTCCTTTTCTGTTTGAAGCCACATTATCTGAGCACAAAGCTGGGAGCCAGGAACTCCTGAGTTCTAATCTCAAGACTCACTCCGGGAACCCCACTTTGTGCCTATTTCCATAATTATAAAATGGGAATGATAAATATTTATCTGCCTCACACGACTACCATGAGCATTAATTAATGTTTGTACAGCCGTTGGATGCTATATAGCACTACACAGATACTATTATTATTTGATCATTTCCTAACACATCATCCATCTGCATTTCTGAGTTTTACATTTTTAAAAAGTTCACATTTATACTTTTAACGACTCTGGCTCTTACTCTCCTTTTTGTTCTTAAGTCTCTTCTATTCCCCTCTGCACATACCCCAGAAAACAGCTGGTTCCAATCAACTTATTTAATGTTAACTTTTGTGTGTGTTTTTCTAAAATAAAATTATCACTTCTGAAACGTTATATTTAAACATGTGCCAAGGATAACTTCAAATCTGAGCTGGTCCCTAGACGTCTTAATTAATGTATTTTTTTCACAGTATCTGCCTCTTTTCCTAAGACTTCTAAAATATTCTTTGAGCTTGGTTACTCCTAAAAACATGTAGTGAGATCTCCTTGTACTGCTGTAACTTCAGACACATTATTCTTGTTCAGAATACATCTGTGGTAAGCATCTGAAATCTCCTGAGACTATTTCTTTGGTTCTCTTCCCATACATTAGTATCTCAGATTTACTCTGAGTTATAATTGGTTTGATTATAATTACATACTTGTTGCAGTATAACACCTAAAAATAATCTAAAAATATGGTCCATTTCTTGAGGAGCTGACAATCCAACAAACAGCACAAGGTACCACAGCATACTCAGAAAAATTTAATTGGATTTTCCTCTCTCTCTTTATGTTTCCACAAACATATCTATTTTGGAAGTCCCGTTATTCTTTTCAATTCAAATCCACATTCAAAACTAAACACATGTACTCTATGTCTTCAGAGGTAATACCTACCTTTCAGGTTCAGATGTGTTTGTGCCACAGTGTTTCTTCACACAACACAATTCAACCTATGGAACTCTCTGCCAGAGGATATTGTAAAGGCCAGCTCTTTAAGCACTCTTCAAAAAAGAACTAGCTAAATTTATGGAGGACAGGTCCATCAATGGCTATTAGCCCAGGAAGGGCAGGGATGGTGTCCCTAGCCTCTGTTTGTCAGAGCTGGGAATGGACAGCGAGGGAGGGATCACTTGGTGATTACCGGTTTCATTCCCTCTGGGGCACTTGGCATTGGCCACTGTCGGCAGACAGAACACTGGGCTAGATGGACCTTTGGTCTCACCCACTTTGGCCGTTCCTATGAACATTTCAACCTTTTTATTTAGTGAAGTTTCAGCTACCCCAATATCACAGTTCTCATTCTGTCTATATTATCTATAGTCCATCCTTGTGCACAGTGAGGTCTGATGTTATGAGCACTGAGTTGAGAGCTTATCCTTAGCTAAGCTACTTTTTGTGGGTGTGGCCTCGGGCAAGTCATTTCACCTTTCCCCATCTCTCTAATGGGGACAATAATGCTTACCTCACCAGTTTGTTGGGAGGATTAATTATCTATGCAGTGCTTTCAACGTGGAAAGCATTATAGAAGTATTATTATTAGGCCCCAAAAATTCCCACTGAAATCCTTGATGTCTGAGTGCACAAAGAATGCAGTTTCAGGTCCTATATCGGGGTGGGCAAAAGGGCCTCCATGGGCCGGATCCGGCCCGCCAAACGGGTTGATCCGGTCCACAGAGGCCCTGCCGCTCCCCCAACCCCAGGCCAATTAGGGCCTGTGGGCGGGAGGAAGTGCATGAAGTTTCCTCCACCCTGCCCAGAGCACATGACACTTGGAAGTGCTGCACGCTCCTGGCAGGGCAGGAGGAGACTTCGCACGTTCCCCCACCCTCAAGCCCTGATTGGTCAGGGAGCGGGAGGAGCGTGCAAAGTTTCCTCCACCCTACCCCCCCCGCGAGGAGTGTGTGACACTTAGTAGTGCCGTGAGCTCCGGGCAAGGCGGGAGGAGGCTTCGCACGCTCCCCCGTCCCCAGGCAAATCAGGGTCTGGGGGCGGGGGTAAGCATGCGCAGTTTCCTCCACCCTGCCCCCGCCCTACGAGGAGCGCGGGGCACTTAGAAGTGCCATGTGCTCCTGGCAGGGCGGGAGGAGGCTTCACATGCTCCCCCGGCCCCCAAGCCTTAATTGGCCAGGGGGTTGGGGAGCACAGGAAGTCTCCTCCCACCGCCAGGGGCATGGGTGCTTAGTGGGGGGGGGGGAAGGGGCTCCTCCACTCCCAGACCAATCATGGTCTGAGAGTGGGGAAGCCCGAAGCATGCTGGCCCCGCCCCTTCCTATATGATTTTTGGCCCCTGGCAAAAAATTAGTGCCCACCCCTTTCCTATATGATAGTTTTTAGGACAAACTCTACTGGGAGATTCATGCATATGGCTTGCACTATAGCCACTCATATATGAGAACATCTCTATTATGCCAATTCACTACCCCAGTAAAAGAGGCTTAGTTTATACCTTTCAACCTGTATCAAGATGATAATCCCTCATTAATGCCAGTACTCCTTACAGTACAATTCAAATCCTCACCACTGGAGTGCCTTTACACCCATAAATGCAACTTTCTTCTTTTTTCCCCAAAGAGCCCTAAAAAAAGATGTTAAATGACTTCTTTCAAAGCTCAGATGTTCTTTCCCTTGTTAAATTTACACCCTTGTACTGTAGCACCAAAGCTCTTGCAATCCCCTGTATTCTAAAATAATCCATCAATCCCCTCTCCTCAATGCTTTTGCCCTTGGCAAAGCACTGGCCCAAGGGAGAACAATTCAACAGAAAAATGTGAGATTTCATAAAACATATAACTCAGCCCATAGCTGAAAATCTCTTCCCCACCTCTGCAAAAGCTCTTCTTTCTAAAACGCATTGATCGTCTCCTGCAGATTTTGCTACATTTTTTTGCTCCTCTATGCAATCATCCCACCCTCTTTTTGCTGTCCCTTCTGTTCCATTAGCTCCTCTACTATCCTTTCCCTGGTCTCAGTTTCTGCTGTGTCTTCATCTGCAACCATCAATTTCAAATAAAACTACAATCTCTTCACATCAAATCCTTGGACCAGCCCTTGATTCTCTAACAATTTTCTCATCTCTTTTCAAAACAGAATTAGAAAAGGCAGAGTCTGGAATTTTTAAAGCAATACAGCGTGTTTAGCCAGACATTTTTCTTTGATTTAAAATTTTTAATCCTGGACTTTAAAAGAATGGTAAAGATTTCTTTTCATTGCTTTTCTTCTAACCCACAAACATTATTCTGTTATCACCAGTACACATGGCAGTAGTGAGATGTGATTGATATATAATTATAAAGCTCTAGAGATGGCTTAGATCCCTGCTCAGTAAAGACTTACAATCCTGGAAAATTTTATACACTGTAACTATTGCCACTGACCTCAATGGGACTATTCACATTGGATGTAAAGAACCTAAAAATTGTTGCTATTTCTACTGACTGATGTTCCCAGCTTTTCAGAAAAATCTTACTTAGGTGCCTAATTATGGGTTTAATGTCCTTAACTTTAGACACTCATTTGAAAATATTGGCTAGGGTTTCCTTGGGGTTTAGGGGTAAACCTCACTGAAACAAAAATGTAAGGTTTCCATCAAACAGGCATCCCAAATAACCCCATACAGTTTTTGCAGAGCTTTAAAGACACATCAGTGTTATTTGATTGAGCTGGTCTACATCTGAAGTGATCATGGTAACTCCAAGTGTTCATTCTGTACATGAAGTTCTAGAACGGATAAATGGCCTGGATTAGGAAAAACTATTCAGGAAAATGGAGATTGACTTGAACAAGAGAATGCTGGGGTTTGCCTTGAACTCTAACAAAAGAACTGTTATCAATAAATGCTATGTCTTATAGGATACGTCTACACTGCAGTGCTATTTTGGGATACCGGAGGTATCCTGAATATCTATCTTACATCTTAGCAGCAAGCCCGTTATTTTGAAATATAACAGACTCACTATTCCGACATCCCTGTAAGCCTCATTCCACGAGGAGTAAAGGACGTTTCGGAATAGCGGGTTATTTTGAAATTGACTCGAAATAAGCTATGCAATTTGCGTAGCTCAGACTGGGTAGTTTATTTCGAGCTATGGGTGCAGTGTAGACGCACCCATAGAGTCCTATTTAAGGTGAATATAGACTGTAGATGACTCGTTCTGGAAATATGTGTATATGTAATTGCTGAAGGATTTATGTGCCCGTGTTGCCTCTCTCCTGAATGTATAGACATTTCTTACTTGATACTGATTTATTGATTGGATATAAATCATAGAAAGACAGCATGTCATTGGAGCAGAGGGATGGGAGTTTTATTCTTCATTCTGCCACTGACTACTGTGTGGCTTTGTACTAGCCCCTTCACATTTAAATGTAACTGTTTATATGATATTGCTTGTATATTGTACACAGTCAACTACATGACAGGATTGGTGCATAATCATGGGACTTTGTAATGGGTAGGTTTCTGTGTTTGCCATAAGTCTGCTGATTATGGATTTTTTTTTCTTAAACTTGCAGCTCCAGCAAATCAAGTGATTATGCAGGAATCTCAGCTTTAATTGCATTTGAGGGAAAAAGCTGGAAAATATGAGCCTTAAGTGCTCAGGAATCAGAAAGTAAATAGAAGAACCCAACATTGATTGATTTTTGTTGTTTAATTTTGTGCTTCTTAAAGCCAGGCTCATGATTTTTGCTCACATAGTGATGATAAAGCTACGGGTATGTGTGTGTGTGTGTGAGAGAGAGAGAGAGGGGGGGGGGGGGGCATCCAGTGGAAAGACACCCCTGCCCCCAAACCTCAATATTTACTAGGAATGGCCTCTCACCATGGTTTGCGCTGCCTCCTGCTCTAGTCTGGGGGAAATGGTGGGGAATCCCGGGGATGAAGAATCCCTGCTCCCACTTACTTCCACACCTGTCCCCCAGCCCCACCTACTGCCCCCAACCACCTCCACCCCTCCCCCAACCCGATTCCACACTTGACATGCCCCAGCCCATCCCAGCCTGACTCCCCTAGACCTGCCCCCAACTACCCGACTGCAGCCCTTCCCCAACCTGACTCCACCCTTGCATGACCTGTCCCCACCCACAGGATGACCCCTTGATCTGCCTCCTCCCCAGGCAGACCCCCTTTGACCTACCCCGCCCACAGGCTGACCCCCCTTGATCTGCTCCCACCCTCCCCAGCCAGACCCCCTTGATCTGCCCTGCCCCGCCCTCCCCAGCCAGACCCCCTTGATCTGCCTCCTCCCCAGGCAGACCTCCCCCTTTGACCTACCCCGCCCACAGGCTGACCCCTTGATCTGCCCCGCCCTGCCCCAGCCAGACCCCCTTGATCTGCCTCCTCCCCAGGCAGACCCCCCTTTGACCTACGCCCGCCCACAGGCTGACCCCCTTGATCTGCCCCCCCAACCCTCCCCAGCCAGACCCCCTTGAGCTGCCCTCTCCCACCCCGCCCCGCCCCGAGTCTGACCCCCATCTGCCCCCACAGGCTGACCCCCTTGACCGGCCCCCGCCCAACCTGCCCCCACTCCGGCCCCTGCCCCCAACTACCCACCCCGCCCCTCCCCCTCTCGACCGGCCCCCACAACCACGCCGAGCTACGCCAGCCCCTCCCCCCAGCCCCTGACTCCCGCCCCACCCCCAAGGAAGGGCGGAGGGATGCCGCCGCGCCTGCTACGAAAGTTGCGCAAGCCCCACGGCATCACCGACGCTGGCGGCTCCCGGGCCGAGCGCTCTCAGGTGCAGCCCCAGCGCCGGGCGCGTTACGGGAAGTGCGTAGGAGACACTGATCTCTCTGTGAGGAGTTACGGATTTTACGCAAGGAGCCGTCTCAGGTGCGGCCTCGGCCTTCCCTAAACGGCAGAATTACGGAATCTCCGCAAACCGCAAGGGGCAGGAGGCAGGCGAGGTTACGCCGCTCGCGCAAGGAGCGGGGGCCTCAGGTAAGGAACCCGCCTCTCGGCGCGAGGGGACTTTACGCCAACTTTACAAGGGGGCGCCCCCCCGCCGAGGAGGCGGCCGTTAAGTAGTTTGCGTTGTGGGGCCCGGCGCCCCTACGTGGTTTGCGTAAGGCGCTCTCTCAGGTGCAGGGAGGGGGCGGGCTCGCGTTGCCCGGCAGCTCCAGCCTATGGGGGCGCGGGGCGTGGTCACGTGCCGGAGCCCCGCTCGCTGCTGCGGAGCCGGAGGAGCCGGACAGGGGCACGGAGCCGGGACGGGGCCGGGGGCTGCGCGGGGGGCGGCGGAGAGCGGGTAAGGGGGCGCCGGGGCCGCGGGCCTCCCTCGGAGACACCCCTGGGGGGCGGCCGCAGCCCCTCCCACTGCGCCGGGCGCTGCGGGCAAGGGCAGGACGCGGCACCGGTGGGGGCGGAGGAGAAGGGGGCGGGGTGCACGGGCCGGGGCGGAGTAGCCGGGGGCCCGCAGGAGAATGGGGGCGGGGTGCACGGGCCAGGGGCCGGAGGAGAATGGGGGCAGGGTGCACGGGCCGGGGCGGAGTAGCCGGGGGCCGCAGGAGAATGGGGCAGGGTGCACGGGCCGGGGCCCCGCAGGAGAATGGGGCAGGGTGCACGGGCTGCGGGGGCGGAGGAGAATGGGGTGGGGTGCACGGGCCGCGGGGCCCGTAGGAGAATAGGGGCAGGGTGCACGGGCTGCGGGGGCGGAGGAGAATGGGGTGGGGTGCACGGGCCGCGGGGGCCCGGAGGAGAATGGGGCAGGGTGCACGGGCCGCGGGGGCCCGGAGGAGAATGGGGCAGGGTGCACGGGCCGCGGGGGCCCGGAGGAGAATGGGGCAGGGTGCACGGGCCGCGGGGGCCCGGAGGAGAATGGGGGCGCGAGGAATGGGGGCGGGGTGCACGGGTCGCGTGGGGACATGGGGGCAGGGTGCACTGGCAGATGGGATGGGGCTCGCGAGTAGAGAGCATAGGGTATGACGACTGGGTCTCTGAGGGTCTGAGTGCCGGGACAGCAGTGGGGTTCATGGGCTGCAGGGGGTGTGGAGAAGCTGGAGGCTGGGGTGGAGGTGCTGCTGGGTGCATAGGATGGAAGTTGGGGACCTGGGAGTATGGGAATCGGGGGCAGGTGTGTGTGTGGGGACTCGTCTTTGAGGCTAGTGCACACATAGGGGCCCTTCTTGGGACTGAACAAGGGGATGTTAGGTGGGGACAGCCACTGGGGGCACCAGGGAGGCTGCTGATGCAGACTGTAAATGGGGGCTGCTGGGGCAGCACATGATTGGAAAAGCTATTATTTCAAATCTGCTTCTTCAGTCTTCTGTGGTGTCATTCAGGGGTGCGTGTGTGTGAGGGTCATTGTGTGTCTGACTTTGCAGGGTTGATTGTGAGAACCCTCTGCCTTGGGGTCCTAGTGCAGGTAGTATCCAGGCTCAGGAAGCTGCCCTTCTGCTAAATCCTGCTGTCTTGCTTTGTGCATGGGATGGATGCATACTTGGTAGCAGGTTTGCACCTGACCTGGGTAGGAATCTTAGCTGTTGGTTTGGCCATGATAGAAGTGTTAGCCTAAATTGGTTCTTAGCAGTCACTTGGGTGGGTCCGTTAGGCATGGAGGTGAATTTGTTTAGCTGCGATGCTGCCTCTGTAGAGAATAATAAAAGGACCTTTCACTACAGAGAGAAGAGCGAACTCCTTTATGTAGAAGCATTGTGCTTTAAAACAGGGAGAAATTGTTATGAAATTACCTGTTCTATTCACTCCCCCTGGGGCTCCTAGCATTGAATACTGTGAGAAGACAGGATATTGGACTAAATGTACCTTTGGTCTGATCCAGTATGGCTATTCTTAAATACTTATCTTGGTTTGCAGAAGTAAGGACTTGCAATCAGAACTTTGCTACTGCTCAGTTGGTGTGATGTACTATATTGTCTACCTTGTTTAAAAAAATGTTCACCCTTCCCCGTGACTTCTGAACGTTTTGTGCTGTATCTAGGCATTTTTGATTTCTGAGTCAGTTTTGCATTGCTTCAAATTGAGAAAGCTGTGTCCTTTTTCTTTCTGGATTTGGCCTGTGAAGGTATTAAACATTAACCCACTGATTTTACAGGCGATGGGAAACCTCTGCGAAAGATAGCTGGGGGATCAGTGGAGGGATGCAAACTAGAGCAAAAATTGAGTTTTCAATAGAAACAGAAATGTATGTTATCCACTAGCTCATTATTTACATAGCATTAAAAGTGTGCTATGGACATTAAGAAAACAGCTCACAGTTTAAATAGACCATGTAAGTCTCAGGATATTATGTAAGACAAATCTATATGAAGTTTCATGCAAATCTGGTTAGTTCCATATTTATTTAAATTATCTTTAACTTAGTTCTGGATAGGAACCGGGATTTCTCGGTCTCTTGGGAAAAGTATGTGTTTGACTTGACAGTTAGCTTAAATTTGACTCATCATTTACATTTTATTAAAACAAGTTATTTTAAATCCCGAAACCAACAGAAATGTTTGCACAATTAAAAAATTATTCAATTGAAAACAGCTGTGACCCAGCATTGAACAGAATGTAATCTGGTACAATTAGAATGAAAGTGAAACTGATTTAATTGATTTTTTTTAAATTAATTGTCCAAACTGAAAGAAATGCACAAACACTAAGCAAAACTCGAATAGTCACCCTCACAGCATTTGTAAAAGTACTGAATGATGTACGGTCCTTGTAACATTGGTAAATAAATGATTGTTAGTGAAGTGAGGGGTTTTTTTTGTTTGTGTTTTTTTGGTTTTTTTGAGATAATAATGGCGACACTTTAAGAAGGCCACAAAAGGCAGTGATGGTGGAGGCATGGGGCCTAGTGTCTACTGAGAAGAGAGTGGAAGGAGAATGTGAAGAAGCTAGTTTGTGTTGGAAAGAGGATCCTTTAAAATATGGGATTGCTTTTGGTGGGATGGGGGAAGATGGGGGAAGTGTTAGTCTCTCTCCATAGATCTTATTCAGGCATTACAATAGCACCTTGTGTGGGTGATGCTAAAAGCCGAAGGGCCTTTGCAAGCATTGAAAAGACTCCAGGCTTTGCCTGTGTAGTCAAAGACTTACTGTAAGTGATGGGACCTTGTGACTGGTTGCCAACGCGGAGAAGTAGGAAATACATGACAGCCTGTCTTGGCCATCTCTAGCTTCCACTGACTTCTTGATTGTTTGTAGGAAGTTGGACTCACCTCTGAAAGTTCTTGGCAATTTCATTACGATTTCTGCCTGGAATGTCCCAGTCAGTTGCTTTTACTCCATTCTGGTGTGGTGGGAGTGGGGGAAGGATTGTACTGGTTGTGATTGGTACTGGTAAGATTTTGATCAGTTATCAGATCCTAACAATCTTGCCACTTTTAGTGTAGTGCCTAGTGCTGTCTTAGCATCATTGGTAGAATTGTTTTTGTTTTCATTGCTAACTTTCTCACATTCTCACTTTTTTTTTTTTTGTAAAGGAATTGCTTTTGTATATACTATCGTAAGTGCACCTATTTAGAGGTGCTGTAATGATCATTATTATTAAAATACAGTGACAATCACTTTGCCAGTACAAGAAAAACACAGGGAGCATATTGTCTAAATGCACAATATAAATCCTGTACATAATTACTGGGAGACCTAAAGGAATACTCTCTTGGAATATCTTAACCAAAAAAAAAAAAAAAAAACCAGACAGGGAACAGCATATTCATTGGTTTAGCTCAGGAGGGTGTGAGAGCTTCGATGAAGAGGTAAACTTTAAGAACCCATTTGAAAGAGGGAGTGGTGGTCACACGCAGGGGTTTGAAAATAAATTCTAGGCAAAGCAGGCCTGGAACCAATTAAGGCTGCCAAATGTTCAAAACCTCTCGTTCCTAAAATTCTGCAGAGGTCTGCAGGACTGAGATTTTTTGCACTTGCTCTTGACTGAAAGGGGAATCCTTATTGGAAGTTTGAGGGAAGGCTTGTCCAGCCTTTTACTGTGCAAGACTGAAAACCTCATTGCAGAATAATAATAAAGTAAGAGCCACACTTTTATTCCATGTTGCTTTGGTAGCAGCTGAACTTTGAGACTTGGCATGTAAATAGAGCGCTTTGAAGAGCACATCCACCACTGGAGGAGGGGCAATGTCCTGGTTGGCTATCAAGTTGTAGGCAAGTGAAAAGACACCTGCGAGTATGCACAGCAAGGCATCTCTTAAGAGGTTTAGCAAAGCCATGTCTTCATTGTGGTGGATGTTCTCCCTGTATGTTGTGGTCTGACTATGGGCCCAGCTTGAAGCAGGTGACGGTAAGTGGTGCTGTTCTTTATGTACAATCTTACCCACAACACAATCCTTCCTCCGCCCCCATCAACAAATTAGCAAGTGCCTTAGCCTGAAAAGGAAAGGAAGTAGGGTCACTCGTAAACAAAGGGGGTTAAATGAAAGGCTCAAAACTGGCTGTGGTACTCTCTTTAAAATCTGTCTTCAACAAGAAAATTAAGGAAACTTAGGCAGCGAGGAGGGATTTATGAAAATAGCTATGAGGGAGGTATAGGGAAACTTAAGCGAATTAGCAAATATATGATACCACTGGTATGTTGTTAAAAATGTATAAAGACTGGAGAAGAGCAAATGCAGCACTGATCTTTGAAAAAGGAAAAGGGAGAGATCCTGGCAGTTACTATCCTTTAAGTTAAACTTTTATCTACTTTTGAAAGTAACAAAGCAAATACTGCGGGGAAAGTGGACAACAAGCAATTGCAGACTTGTAAATAGTGATAAACTTGTTGGCTCTGGAAAGTATTACAGAATTAGGATTCTGTTGTGCAACACTTGCGCATGCTAATAACTTCATGCAAATAGTCCCATTGTCTGCACTGTAGGTGTTTGGTAAGACTTACTCATTTGGTAGGATTTGTAGACATTTCCTGGATACCATGTGTGCTGGGTTTAATATATAGATTATACTAAAGCCCTCGATAGCAATTTTGAAAAAAAAAAGGTCTCAAAATTCAAATAATGGAGTAAGCAAAGTCTCATTTATTTTTAAAGTTAGTGTACCTAAATACAGGGTACAGTATCAGATTGGGCACAGATGTTTAGTAATATATTGCAGGGATCTCTTGGGTTTGGTCTTGTTTAATACATTTAACTCTCTAGGTGAGCAAGTAGACATAGCTAATAGAGTTTGCAGATGATACTGAACTGGGTGGAGTTGAACACCAATGAAGATGAATACAAAGGAATTTGAGGGAGATTAGAAACACTGGCAGCAAATATCAGTTTCGGAGAAAATAATCTGAAATGAACACATTCGTGGGAGGCGACATGTAACCTGGAAAGCAGCAATGCTGAGAGACCAAGAGGTGATAGAAGAGAATATTGCAAACTCATGGTTTAAGCTCAAGGAAGTTAGCAAAAATGGTCAATTGTAGGCTTTGTATGCAGCAGCAAATAAATTAGAGGTAAAAATACTGTTTTGATACAACATTAAAATTGCAGAATTACAGTTTATGTGCATGCTTGTGCCATTTTATTGGACACATTGCTGTAGGAACCATAACTTAAGCCAGTGGTGTGCAACCCGTGGGTTGCGACCCCCAAGGGGGTCACGGATGTCTTCCTGGGGGGTTGCCAAAGGCTGGGCCCAGCCGCCCAGATCTAAGCGCTGCGGGGGCTGCCAACAGCCAGGCCCAGCCATCGGCTGCCCGGATCTAAGCGCCGTGGTGCTCAAGTTATCTTGGGGGTCACGACACGAGTACAATAAAATATGGGGGCTATATCTACACTCCAGTTTGTTGGCATAATTTATGTAACTTGGGGGTGTGTGCATCCCCTCCAGCGACATGCATAACACCTACGCAAGCAACTATGGACAACCACAGAACTTCTCCCGCCAATATAGCTACTGCCACTTATGAGGGCTGGAGTAGCTGCTGTAAACTAATGTAGCTGTGCCCTTAATCTCTGCACATTCTGTAGGCTCACTAGTATCTATGCATTTAGCATAAATAGAAATGCAAAGGTGCATGTTTAGAACACCCTCAACTTACATCACTTTGTCTTGGAACTTTTTTTTCTGCTGCAGAGAACCCCTAAGAGAAATATTCTTTCAGTTGTACATTTGCTAGCACTTTACATGGGGATATATTGTTTGAGGCTCTTACTGAGCATGGGGAGCAGAAAAACACGAATAAGTAGGAAATATACATGCACAAAAGTTGTCAGGTGGGCGGGGGAAGGGACAGGAGAGACACGGTCAGGTGTAGTACCCGAATCTACTTTTAATGTAAACAAAAGACATCATTTTGAAGTGTTGCCAGGTTTCTTTTTTTTTTTTTTTTAAGACAAAACAAATCCACCACAAACATCCACCACCGCCACTGCTTAAAACCAGCAACGGGCTTACTGCATATATGTGCAACCTGATCAAGTTGACAGAGCTGTATGTTCCTTGACCTTTGCATTTCCTGATCTTAATATGTAGCTAAACTATTTGAGTGTTGCATTCTTTGCCCTCTGCTCCCAATCATTAGATCCTATCTGCATCCGATCCACAACATTGTCTGTGGACACAGGTAAGGATGTTTGCAGATATACAGCAGATATCTGTGGATTTGCATGCCTCTACAAGTCATCTTGGAACAAAAGGGGGGCTAAGGGAAAGCGAGATCCTATTCTGTCCACCTCAGTGTTTACTTTTCGGCTTTGCAGTGCATTTATGCTGGGTTTTATTTTTAATCACCTCTCAGTGACAACAATGGTGGGAGTGGAAATGGAAATGTAGGTTTGATGCTGCTGTTTTTACCCTGCCTAGAATAGCTATCTGCATCAGTGCTGTCTACCACCAGTCTTCATGCTTAAAGAGATTTGTGTGTGCGTACACCCATGGAACAATGTCTCGGAGGGGTTAGCCGTTTTAGTCTGTATCTTTAAAAATGAGTAGTCCTGTGGCCCCTTAGAGACTAACACAAATACATATAGTATGAGCTTTTGTGGGCAAAACCCACTTCTATAGATGAACTGGAAGCTGGGAACAGGCTATTCTATTTGTCCCTTGTGAGCTTGTGCTCTGACTCTCTCAGCCTCTGGTTCTGCTAACCAGAGAGCAAGAATTTTGAGTCTGATCCTATGTATAGATGTTGTATATGCCAATGCTGGGCTGCTAGACCGAGCCACTTGCTCAAATTGATTGCTCAAGGTAATAAAGATCATGGATTATTACCATCTGTATGTTAATCTCCCAGTTTTGATTTTCTGTAGCTATGCAAAGTCAGTGTCTGTGGTACAGTTTCTCCGATTAACTGAGGAAATAGGCAGTAAATGTGGGTATAAAACACTGAGATCGAAGAGGGTTAATTCTGGGAATCTAGTTGCTTGTTCATTTAGGGAGATCCCTTGAATAGTTGACCCTTAGCTGGCTATTTTCTCTGTAGCGGATGATTTAAAACTTTTTTTTTTTTTTATGTTGTGGTCTGGTCTACTAGTTGTAAAGAGCCTCAAGATGCTGCTTGTGATTGACATAACACAATGTAAATTATACACTGTTTTACTAGACTCTAATTTGTCTGGCTTGAGGTTTGTATGCCAGTAGTATTAAGCTTTTCTTACAGTGACTTTCTCCTCCATGCATTATCTACATAGGGGAAACAATTACTTTAAATTGTATGCTTAAAAATATCAAATAGAATTGGGGCATCCCTGGGCATTACTGTAAATTTAATCTTGTGGTTGCAAGTTTTTATTCTGCATTTATTTTAAATTGATTTTTATTGAAATATTAAGTGGGTTTCAAAAATCTTAGAAAATAATTGGCATTTAGATTTTTAAACTTCCTGTAACAGTTCATACTGAAAGAAATGAAATAAGTCAAATCAGGTTAAGTTAAAATAATTAACAGTAAGTGAGCTCATATACTGAATAACTGGCAGTGTACTGAAATGGCAAGAGAGATGGACTCATTGATCTGAGATGGTCTTCCGTTGTCTAGTTCCTGTGATAGGGGATGTTCTCTGGGAACAATTTCAGATTTTTGTTTTGTCTGGTAAGCTTGAGTGTCCATCAAGTGATCTGATTGAGCATTGCTATGACTTTAGCTTTACCTGAAGCATAGTTACCACATCACATAGAGGCATTGTTCAATGTAGTTAATTTCCAAGCAGTACAGTTGTTTACACCAATAATAAAATCAGAGCCAGTGGAATTCTGAGACACTTAATGGGCCATTTCCACTTGAAAAGTAAAAGAATTATGTTGCAGGTTGTAATGAATCCCCAGGTAGTGTCTAGGTCGACAAGGTGGAGTGGAAGTTTTTGAACCTGCAGAATTTTTATTGCTGGTTACAGGATCTTGTGTGGTGTGGTTTTTCTTCAGCTTAAAGCAGTCAAATCATTGCTACCTGTGAAATTTATTTAACCCTTTCAGTAAACGTGACATCCAAGTGGAATGTCTTGTATGGTTTCTTATGTAGACAGACACAGAGTACAAAACCTAGTAAGATGCCATGGCCATGATGTTGCATTCAGTTGCACTCCATTACCATTGTTGAAGTATGTGAAGATGCTAACATTGCAGATGACTTTGCACACAAAGGAAACAGCATTTAAACTTGATGCAAATTATCTTTTCATTGCCCATTTACCAAGACAGTGGATAGCTGTACTAAAGGTATCACCTGGACAAGCAGGTGCTCTCTGGATGGATGATAAAGAGGTATCCAAGACAACATAAATAAGCGGGTAGAGGGAGGAGCATGTTTGTTTCTATTAAAAAAAGTAAATTAAAAACTTCTACAGTTATTTTTTAAGTCCTGTTCTTTGGCAGTTTCCTGTATTAATAAAAATGATGTTCACTCCTATAGTATGTGGTGCTAGGATATAGGGCCAAACTCTTTAACCCGTACCCAGGTTACCCAGCCTCATGCAGGCATGGAGCAGAATTGGGTATTTGTGTCAACTTAGAAACTAATAAGAATACCTGGCTCTTGTATAGCACGTTTCATAGGGTGATTTCAAAGCTCTGAATAGTCCATGTTGTAATTTAGGCCTTGTCCACACTGGCAAGTTTTGTTGCCAAAAAATCCTTTTGGTGACAAAATCCAGAGATTGTTCACATTGTAATGTGCCAAAAGTCGCAACAGGTGCCCAGCTTTGGCGACAACAAAATTTCAGCTCCTCAAGGGCCTTTTGTCTCTCCTTCTCCCTTTACTGTTAACAATCATGCAGTGTGCACCACAGTAGGTTTTTGTCAAGTTTGTTGAACGCCAGCATGTGTCCCACAATGCCTGATTAGCCACTCTGGCCAGTACTTTGAATTCCACTGCTCTGCAGCCTCATAAACAGATGCACCCCTTCCCCTGCATACCCTAAGAACTTTAAAATCTAATTTCTGGTGTCTGGCTCATTGTGTGGAGTAGGGATGGCAACATGTAGGCGACTACACAATTAAATTATTCCAAATTGTTTTGGTGTACACCTGCTGCACAATAGATTACCATTACTTCCTTGGTAATCTATGCCCAACTCTCCTTTCCTCCCACCTTTAAAACTCACCATGATCAGAGTGTCTGGAGAAATCTGTGTTTGCCTCTAGGGCAGTGTTTCTTAAACTGTGTTCTGCTGCACACTGGTGTGCCGCAAGGCAGTCGGAGGTGTGCTGCGGAGAACAACAGAAATCAAAATGGATGCCCTTAAAGAGGCAGGCAACCTTTTTTTCCCTCAATAACTTTCCCCTGACCCTTTTTCTCCCAAAACCCCTTTTTTTGGGGGGAGGGGAGCTCAGCAAAAAATCCTTGGTGTTCAAAATTGTTTGGTGTTCCTCGGTCTTAAAAAGTTTAAGAAACACTGCTCTAGGGTAACAAAGTGGCCAGTTTTGTTCACAGATTTGCATGTTAGTGAAATGTTACAATCTTTATCAGGAAAAATGCAGTCACGCTATTGTTAAGCTACTTTTCCAAATCAGACCATATTCCCCCACAGACTCCGTCAACTCAGGATAAAACCACAGTGGACCAGGGAGGGTCTGGTCAAGGATGCGTAGCGCCATTCCACGCTTCAAATAGAGAAAAGGGAGCAAAAAAGAGCGATGGAGATGTGAGGACCCAAACCACTGAGCGCACACTAAAGCTCATGGAAGACCAAAATGAGATGCTGAAGTGGCTTATCAAGACGCAGAGCAAACAGAACCAAAGGCAGTACATGCAGAACTCTTTTGACAGTAGCCATCCCTCTATGCCAACACGTCAGCCTTCCTGGCCGCACATGCAAAATTCTTTATCCAGCAACCCTCCCTCTACACCACACACTCATTTTCGCAGTTAGGTATTGTTTTTTTCCAAGCACGCTCCACTCTCTGTCAAAGCAGCTGTGACTTTGACAGGTGGACGTTAGCACCGTTTTGAGATTTTCCAATAACCCTTATCACCAAGCCTCCTGATTTGAAAGACATCAGTAAAGGCAAATGTGATGCAGGGTTCTATGAGTTTATTTTGGGTGACATGGCCCAGGCCAATCTCTCTGGCCCTTGTGGAAGCCTGTGATATAACCTGGTTTCATGGGATGAGCAGTGGGATGAGGCAGGGAGGCAATCCCGACACACAGAAATGTCAGCCAGCGTCCCTCCTTGTCAGTGTCATCAGAGTCTTCCTGAAATTGATGTCCACCTATAGGCTCCTCTGATAGTATGAGTGTCTGTTCAAAGTGTGTCTCTGTGTTCCACCCATGAACAAACACTTCACCCTTACTCTCACACATTGTCTAAGCAACAGCATGTGACCACCGCCTTGGTGGTTCAGCCTGTTATTGAGACACCTCCCTTTCAGTCTGTCAAAGGCACATTCAACAGCCATGCAGCCCCGGCTTAGCTTGTTGTTGAGCCATTCCTGCTGTCTAGGTGCCCTGTGTAAGGCTTTCATGAGCCTCAAGTTATATGCATCGTGCACCTTTCCAGACCACACTGCATTTGTGTCTGTGAAACGCTCATGGGGATCCACAAGTTCCTGAAGCACCATGGAGAAGTGCCCCTTCCGATTGATGTACTGTGAGGCAAGGTAGGTGGCGCTATAACGGCAAGGTGCGCCATCGATTGCCCCGCTGCAAAGCCACTTATGTCATCCACATGGCCCAGAGTCACAGTCCTACGCAGCAACATGCGATTTATTGCCCTGCTCACTTGCAGTAGTGCTGCCCGGACGGTAGACTTCCCCACCCCAAATGGATTTGCAACTGAACAGTAGCTATTGGGAGTTGCCACCTCCCACAAAGCACTTACAACACGTTTCTCTACCGAGAGAGCAGCTCTAATTTTGTGTCCTTGCACCGCTGTTCAGGGGCCAGCTCAGCACTCAGCTCCAGGAAGGTTGTTTTACGCATGTGAAAGTTCTGTAGCCTCTGGTCTTCATCCCACCCCTGCCTGACAATGCGATGCCACCTTTCCCTGCCTAGTAGCGATGCTCTCCTGTGCACAGCTGCTCTGACACAGCGCAATGCAATACAGCTTCACTGCTGTCCCTGTCACATTGTCATCCGCATCTGAGTCTTCATCCTCTGCTATTAGGTGCATAAGTAGCTTTGCTGCAATGCATGATGTTCTAAGCACATTGAACACAACATGGAGAGAACTCTGGGATCCATGATTTCTCACAGCAGATGGATTGTCATTCAAGTGGCGTGAAAGGAATCCCTGGGAGGGCTGGGAAAGCAAAGAGGTGGCTGACAGGATGTTTTTCATGTTCCCAAAATGCCTAGCACGTTGCACGTTCCCACAGTACTTAGTGACTGAAGATGACACCAATCACTGTGGGATGCGTACCCACATTGCTTTGTTAGCTCCCGTTGACAGAAAGAGCAATGTGGCCATGATATGTCGACAGTCACAGAAAAACAGGTTTGGTGAGTTTTCAGTTTTGGTGACTTTTGCATGTCGACAGCACTTTCATCACCAAACCGTTCCAGTGTAGACACAGCCTTAGTTGACCCTGGGACTCAAGTGTAAATAACGCTGATTATCACCACCACTCTGCGGCCCAGGTAATGGAGGAGAATGGAATGTAGTACATCTCCGACTTCATTCCAGCAAGCTGGTGAAAGGGAGTGGAGAGAACTATGAAAGACATCCTGTGCAGCTAGTTTTTTGTCTCTGATGTGAGAGAGCTACATAACGTTCTTGTAGCTGTATGCCAGATGCTGAATCTGGGGTGGGGGTAGGGAGGGTGGAGATGGCCATCCTGCTTTATTTACTGAGTATAAAGAAGGGTAGGAAGACCAGTTGTTCGGAGGAATGTATATAGTTACTTGTTCTCAGTTGCAGATGCCTGCACCTGTTTCTGAACTGGTGTTTCCTTTGTGTTTGGGAATCTTGCTTTTCTTTTTGCTGTGGAAAATGGCTAATTGTGTAGGAAATTCTGTGGTGGTTGTGTAGCCTGGAGCCACGCTGGCTTTGGAACACCATCAATAAGTGCATTTCCAGCTTTTTGGATTGTACTAGAAGAGGCTAGGAAGCTGCCTACGTGCTGACTCTGGAATTTTTATGTATTTAGATGTCAGATCAAAGCATCAGAAATGTTTGTGTTCAGGGTTTTTACAGTAAATTAGAAATAGAATTATAGGAATGCAAATGATGTAGCAGCTGCCCCTCCCCAAAATTAGGAGGTTCAGGAGGAAAAACCACTCCCATCACAAATCTTAGTTAACCTTTACTTTGCCAGAAGCAGTGTGCACTGTGACCTAGACATCAATATTGGACCATTAGGTGGTATTAAACTCCAGAGTTGAGGTCCATCACTGAGTGAGTTCAATAGACACTGGTCTTCATCCCACCCCGGCAGCCGCTCCTCTGCCTTAAATTTAAGAAGCTACAGCTCAGATGCCTCTGTGGTTTGCAGCTGTAGCGAGATGGTGAAGGAAAGAGCAGATCTCAAACAGAACCTAGGGCCCTGGACATTTTGGCATTGGAATCTTAAATTTTTACTGAAATAATTTTTTTTGGAGATAGAGTTAATGAATCTGCGTTTAAGTTGTGTGTGCTTTCCTCTTCCAATTTGTTTTCCTCAGAGTGGTTCAGAATCAATCAAATGAAAAGCAAAATAAACATACACACACATCCAGCAATCTCCCCCCCCCCGCGAACTTTGAGGTGAGACGCTTTTTTTCCAGGAGCATACATCTTTCAGTTGTCTTGTACTTTTTTGATGCAGCTACTGAATAAATAGTTCATTTGAGATCTCCTGATTGGAAATATTGAACTTAAAAAATAGGGTGGGAATTTTTGGCTTCTCAGTTGGGTTGTTCAGGTGTTTGATCAGGTAGTGACTTAGCTTGTTGCTCAGGGTTAGCCAAATGGTTCAGCTAATGGCTTTAAAGTCTCAGGGGTGTCTCTGTGTACAGGTGTGGTGCAACTTGACACTCATTACTTACTAGTCTAGGTAGCAATACTTAAAGCTAGGTCATAGGCATTTATTCCAAAGTCAGAAATAGAGACAGACTTTGCATAAGTGATTCCAGCTCCCTGTTGAGGTGAGACGGGAGAGCCAGATCTGGGTAAAAAGGAAAGAAGCCTTACCCTGCAGCCTTACGCCTATGGAAATGCTCTTGTGGGTAAGCTATAGGACAAGGAGTGGGGATAATTTGGCTCCAGGCTCCACCACTGACTTGCTTCTGCTTTATTTCTCCAAGCCTTATTGTGTATTGGAAAATGAAAGGAGATGGAATATTTTTTTCTGTCGCACACATTAGGCTAAAATTAGCAATAAGATTGCTCAGTTACATATGGTGATAAGCATCCTAAGAGAGACCGTAAACCAGATAAACGCTATGGGTTCCTCTCCTGAGGGCTACAATACTTGGTCTAATTCAGATTGTTGGTCTTGGTAGGTAGGCGCTAGGTTGTGTCTAATGGCCAGTGATACACAGGAGGCTGGACTGGATGGACCTGATGGTTTCATGACTCTAACGACAAGAAAAAGACAAAATAGCTAGCTTCTGTAGTTTTTGGGGTGGGAATCAAGATGGCTGTTGCAAATAACATGGCCTCATAAAGTAGCTCTGTTTGCTTCAAATCCACATTTGCATGTACCACCTGGTGGGATGCTGAGGAGGGAGCACAGTTGTCTAAATGGGCACAAGGAAGCATCATGACTCCCACCCTAAAGGCAAGTCCTCCTGTAGCTGAGATATTTTAAATTGAATTTAGTTTTCAGCTAAAACAGAATTCTGGGAAGACTCAGTGCTGCTGCTGGTTGCTCCAAAAGTGTATTTGATAGTGCTCTCTGTTGGCAGTAGCCAAAATGTGTCACAACATGAGACTGTGGCATAAAACTCTTTCTTCCTGTTAGAGTTCTTGTTGCCTCCTTGAATGCGTTGAAAAACTCCCTGCACAGGAATAACTTTGCTTGCAGTGATTATTTCACTGTAGTGCTTTTTTCCTTACATACCCATTTTATCTGAAATTACCAACAATAATTGTACTGGGTACATCTATTTGTAAATTGCTTTGAGATCTACAAGGAAGAGCAAGTATCATTGTATCTGGTTTCAGATGGGCAGCTGAGACACATCAAGAATTGATGATGAGAGCCACAAAAATAGTGATATGCTGTTGAATTATGATGTTGAATAATCATTTTTTATATTGGTTATGTTCCCGCAGCCTGTCCTTCATTGGAAGCCATAGTTCAGTCAACCTGCATAGCTGTTCCCCCACTCTCTCCTGGCCGTCAAAGGCCAGGGAAAGGGAAGGGTTTGGGGCAGGGCGGGTTACTTACCCGGTCTAGTGGCAGGCAAGATGGCGGCGCCCCAGCCCTGCTGGCCACTTTCTTGGTGGGTGTGGCTGCTCCCAGTGGTGTCTCTGCAGTATAGCTCTCCCTGTGTGCTTGCTGCTCCCAGTGGCCATGCTCAGTATTGCATCCCTCCTCTCTAAGCCCCTCCCTTTCCATGTTATGGAAAACAGTCCCATTCCTGGCACTTCCCATTTTCTTGGCACAATCAAACTCTGATCTTGCTTTAAGTGGGGATAAGAGGAAGCTTTATACCAGCTTTGGTGGTCCTTTTCTCTTACTGTTTAGAAGTTCTCGAACAAACAGACTCGCAGACACACAAATCTCTAAAATATATACTGATGCTTGCTGAGCAGTCAAGATGTATAACAGCTTTTTCTGCTGGGAACTGCTCTGTCTGTCTGCCTTGAAATGGCAACTGCGGATGTTTTGATGAATGGGTTGGAAGGTCACCTAGCTTTACTTTAAACTTGCATAATATTGTTGTTAATCATGTTTATGAAATAGTGCCTGAGGACCAGCTAAGAAACGGGAACCCCTTGTACCTAGCGCTGCATAAACACAGAGTAGCAGATGATGCCTGCCCCAAAGAGCTTACAGTTTAGACAAACCAGACAGGGCGTAAGGGAAGGCTTATATAACATGCGTAGCATGAACAGTGTGATGAAAGGAAATGTTGAGTGACTTCCAGGAATTTATTTTTTGTGGGGTTACCTAGGAAGGGGATCAGCTAAGTGAAGGGCAAGGGGCTGGTGGAGCAAGGCTGGGGATAGGAGAGACAGGTGAGGTTGAAACTGTGAGGGTGGGTTGGGTTGGAACAAACAGCCAATCAGAATGTGGAAGAGAGAGTCCATTCAAAACTAGACAGTTCTCTCAATGCCCAGAGGTCCCAGACTTAAGTGCTGCTGCTCCTGGCAGTTGGCGTCTCTGGCTGGCTCCTCTTGGAAGTTTTTTGCCAAGGAAAAAATGGTCGTGGAACTCCATGGTGCTGTTATTGGTTACTTTGGACAACAATCACTCTCTAGCCATTATGACGTAATTGGTCCATTTGATGGCAGAGATCAACTAGTTCCTTCCTTTTATATGTAAATATAATGGTTGATCCTAAATATATTACACCTGCGTTAGAGCATGGATCTCAGACTGGAAGATGCATTCCCCTGTATCTGAATTGAACACCAATGATTTTAAAATACAGTAGTTAGCTTTATTGCTTGCTCAGCAGGTGCACTTTAGCTCAAAAGGTTTTTTCATTTTCATCCCTACCCGCTGCCCCCAACAGACTGATGCAAAGTGCAGTAGCAAGCATCGTGCATAGCATACATAACTGATTGAGGAGCTCTGGGATTTGATGTGTTCTTTCTTCCCTTTTCTGTTTCCATTTTGCCCATGTGTGTTAAGAATATTTGGAGTAACTCCTGGATAGGTGTAAACTATTGTTTATTTGTGTAAAAATATAACCGCTGGAAATTCTAGTGGTTACACATTTACCCGCAGGGCAGGAGCCAGTGCTTGGAGAAGCCAGCTTGTAAGCTGCCTCCCCATGAGCACCGGCTCCCGCCTGCCCTCTTCCCTGCCCCGCTGCCTCTGATAAAGAGGCTGCAGCGCAGGGGGCAGTGGCTCCATGGAAGCTGACGCGCACAGGGAGCGAGCCAGCTTGAAGCCACTTTCCAGGTGTACCGGCTCCTGCCTCCCCCCCTTACCCTCCTGCGCTGCTGCCTCTCCGCAGAAGCCATCATGCATGGAGAGCCGGTTTCAAAGCTGGCTCCCGGTGTGTGTCGGCTCCCGCCTTCCCTCCCCCCTGTGCTACTGCCTCTGGGGAAGGCAGGGCTGGAGCCGCCTCCCCCCCTTTTCACATTGGCTCTCTGTGCCAGCTCTCTTTTAAGCTGGCTCTATGAGAGTGCTGGCGTTTGCAGAGCCACCTGTCCCCCCCCTTCCCCCTCCCCTGCCTGCCACAGAGGCAACACGGTAGGGGTGGGGGGCAGTGCAAGCGGGGAACCTTTTATACCAGAGAGTCAGCTTATGGTATAAAAGACCTGTGCTGAGTTCACTTAAAGAAATGTCTACATCGAAGAGGCCATCAGGAGCAATGAATGTCACTTTCCTCAGTCTCTTTCCCACAATGACCTTGCTAATTTCACCATGGGATTGAGGGAGCCCACTTTTCCTCCCCGCTGCCTAGGAAATGGGAGGAAGCGCAGGAAGTGCTCATGCGGGGTTGGTGGTACGGCTCTGTGGGCTGCACTCCTGCACTGCGTTGCTTTGAGTCTGCAGCAGTGTGAAACTGTCAAGGATTTGCCTGGTCAGTGTGTCGCTGCAGCTGGTGAGCACTGCAGCACCGGAAAACAGCTTGTGGGTACCTGCTCCAGGCAGAAGGATGGGGCAGCTAGGTTCACAGGCACAAGGGGAAAAGGGGTAGCAGTGTGGGGGTGGTACAGAGACCGCAGCACGGGGTGACAGCCAGTTCTCCGGGAGCAGGGCAGGAGCCTGCGTGTAACCGTTTATGGTAACTAATAAGCTCAGGCTTATGGGTTAACCATTTCAATGGTTATCTTATTACATCCCTGCTTTAGAGTAGTGGTCCTTTGGCTCAGGACCCATATGGCCTGTCATGACCCATTAAATAGTTTCGGGGTAGAGGCTAGGGTTGCTTCGTTTGGATCCTGCTCCCTCCAGGGAGGGTTGGTTGCTGCCCATCACTTGCCCCACAGTGGCGGCTCTTGTTCTGTAAGGCTGGCTGGGCCTGGCTATCTGCACCAGGGATGCAGCACCACTCAGATTTGGCTCTGCCTCCCTGGCTAGACTAGAGTGGTCACCTGCCTCAAGTGGTGATAGTGCCACCCTCGCAAAATGTGGCCTGCCTGAGCTCCCATTGTCATGATGGCTGGGTTAAACCTGAGTGATGCTGCTACCCAACCCTTTGATAATTCTGGTTGTCTTGGGAAATTTGGGTCTTGAGAAACCCTGCTTTAGAAGGACCCAAGTCGCCCTTGTCCTCTCCCAGAGTAGGGGCGGGTGCCACGGGTTCCCAATGACAAACTCCTCTCTTACTGGAGCAGTGGAATCCAAGCCTGCTGGCTCTCTCGGGATGTGGCCAGGCTTGTCTGTTTGTATTGGGTTGTGTCAAAGGGCCCGGGTGCTAGAACTCGTTAGCACTAGTCTCATGATGGCAATTGGTGGAGTGAGTGAGCTGTCCCATTATGGAATGCTTTGTTTGTGCACACCCAGCGGACAGATGCAAGTGCACTTGTGCTCATTTTGGTTTCTTAAAATAAGCAAGGAATAAACACCAAGGACATTGGTGGGACCAAACCCCAAAGCAGTGTCCAATACCTCTCTCAGCACAAGGACCTGTACTGCCTCTACCTTGGCTACCCTGGGGTTGCAGTGCATTGATCACTGCTCTAAATCCTTGAGCCTGGACTCACCTTCTGCGTGTGATGAAGACTAAAGGAAGGAACCTGGAATGTGGTGATGAGAGAGGAGAGCAGTGGCTATTCCGGAATGGCGCCGTTTGAATGGAGAAACAGCAGTAAGCAAACGTGAACTCTTCTTGTGCTGCGACTAGCATTGTACATTTCTCACGGGAGTCCGAGATCAAATTGTCCTTTCAGAGCTCCATGAGTTCTGCCACTGGGCTTCTGGGCTGTGCGGCGTGCTTGTGAGAACCGTTGAACTAATTTTGCTGAGAACACAGGGAGCTGCCAGAAAAAGTCACACCCTCCTGAGAGATGCTCAGGAAGTCAATGCTAGCAATTTCACGCTTTCACGAGGGAATGAGGCTTGTGGGTACTGGGACACTGGGGGTGGGAGTGGAGTTTAGGAGATGACAAGCTGGCTTAGCAGGCATCTGTGCAGCACTGTTCTGTTGCCTTATTTGAAGAGGAAGAAGAAATGGCTCTTTCCTGCCCACCTTCCTGTGCTGCTGCAGAATCCGACCAGAAGCCATTGGAAATGGTTTTAAATGGCTTGATGCTATTAAATATTAAAGAGCTTTGAGCAGTTTTATTGCAAAAGAGAGGCTAGTTTGATTAAAATAATGTCCGCTCTGACTTCTAGCATCTTGTTTTGTACAATAAATGGATAAATGTCGGCTTGTGTCTAGGCTCAGACTGTGCACTCGTACATCACTTCTCACGACAAGCTCCTAGCCCTAACCACAATGATAGCGCTTGTTCTGTAACGGGCTGCGTGTCGCAGTTCTGGGAAAATGCACCTTTCTTCTCCCGCCATGGTCCTGCCAGGCCACCGCTTGCGTAGGTAGAGACCCACATCTCTCTCATTTTGAACCGGGATGTTTCCAGGCTGCATGTTTCTCTGCCTGCACCACTGAGGTGTATGCAGTAGATGAATGGAAAAAAATACTTTTCTTCTGGCAGTCAACTACAATTTTCCATTGAATAGTTGATGGCTTTGCAGCTCTGTAATTGCAGTTTTCTGAGTTTGAAAAAAATAAATGTCTTTAAAAATGACCTTATTGCTTTACTGCTCTAGAGGCAGACAGCTGACTGCTGTCACTCTTCTAAGTTTGAATCTCACATGTTGAATTTTCAATGCTTCAAGTTGAGCCAGTCTAAGAAAAGTAGCCACCAATTAAAATAATTCTTATTAGGTCGAACCACGCATAGTTTTAAGGCTAATGGGGAGCACCTCCCTGCATGAGCCACAGCAAATACCTTGGCTGTTTCATCCCTGAACAGAGGCTGCCATAGAAATGCTCATTAGTAGTTGTCAAACTGTGATTTCTGTGACAAGAACAAATGTCTACTAGAGACTGGCCTGAGAGAGTCAAAATCACTCACTTGGGATTTCACCTGTGTTGGGTCTCCTGTGGGCAGAGTAAAATTGCATCCAAAACTAGTTCTTGTGTGCTATTTCAGGGTGGAACTTGCTGTCTCTTAATTCAGCTCATCATGTCTGAATACAGCTCACTTGGAGAAATACTTCATCTGTCTTTCCTCAAAGCATTTTCATTACACTTTGAATTGACTCTTAGATGACCACGTGATCCTTGTTTCTGGATCTTTTCTTTGGGTTACTTCCAAATGGCTGTTACACCATATACATAATTTTGGACTGCAGCTCAAAAGGGAAGGGACACAGGTTCTTGGATGCCATGGTGATGGACATTAAATACAAGATGGAATAGAATAGAAAGTGCAGTCTCCTCAACCTTTTCCCCTAGCAAGCACTTGGAGAAAGAATGTTTTGTCCCCATTGTTAGTAGCATGAACTCACTTGAGGTTTTACCAGCCAGGTCAGGTCTCCCATTAATCAAAGCTGTGTGTGTGAGAGCTACCTCTTTCTTGTTTTTTGGTTTTTTTCCAGATTCAACACCTGTTAAAACCTAGGTAGATTAAGAAGGGCAGCTCACTACTCTTTCAGCTTTTAGCAGTTTTCCCCTCTAAGACGTTTGGCAGGCATAGTGGAAGATCTTTTGTAATCTGGAAAATGTCTTTTGCTAGTCCGATTTTAATGGGCTGGGATGAACCTAAACATTTGATTGCATACTTTCAGTAGGTACTGTCTGTCTGAACACATGGTGTAGAATGCCAGTGCACTTTTGCTGTAACTTCTTCCACTTTGTGTCTGTGCTACTTAGAGAGCACATGGAAATGTCTGGCCCATAGTAATCCTCGCAGTGCTGTGAAGTCACAGCTTGCACATGGCCTTGGCAGAGTCTACCATGCTGTAATGCTAGTGGTTTTGATGAAGAAAGTGTATTTACTCCATCTAGAAACAGAGACATTTTACCAGGAGAATTCTGCTGGCTTTGCTGCATCCAGTTCCCCAGACAGCTCTTGGCATCAAGTCTTGAGGAGTCTCCAGCTATTGGTGACTCTGCACCCTGAAACTCTCCAGGCCTCTCGATTGCCAGCAGCGTCCTCCTACCTTACAGACAGTTGGTATGGCTTCTTATTCGCCGTCCATAGGGGATTGTTGGGTACCAAAGGTGCTCTCTTCCGTCTGTTTCTGGAAACCCTGGGTATGCAGCTGCTGTGTAAACAGGGCTTTTGTTGATCTGCCAGATTGCCTGCTTCTGTGGTTTGTGGTTTGGAACTTCCCAACAGCATCCACTGTCTGCCATAGCAGAGGATAAAACATTGTAGATCCTGCTTAGATGGTCATTGCCAGTTTCTTTGAGGTGGTTGAGGGGAGTTCAGACAATATTGAGTGAATATTGGCTGGTCTTATGCAGGAGGTCAAACTAGATGGTCATAATGTCTCTTCAGCCCTTAAAAATGTATGAATCTAGGGTAACAGGGTATATTTAAAACAAAACAGAATCTTGGTACCATCCCTCACTACAGCAATTTTAAGATGGGACACATTTGGGGTTTATACTTCTATATGAGTGTCGCTCTTATTTGATTGGCCTTTAGATGGAAATCTTCACAGTCTTATGACAAGGTATTATAAATAAGTCTTACATGTGGAAAAAAGAGGATTGAGATGGTTATTTCTTTTAGATGCTTTCCAAATAATGATGGTCTTGTCTGATGAGGCGTCTGAATGTCGTTCAGAAACAAAGCTAGTTCTGCTTTGCTGAGCTGCTCTGGAAAATGATGGAATGGCTGAAAGCTTCCATCTGTTGGAAAGCAGTTTCCTTATGATGCCTCAACTTTGTATGCACTTAGCCAAATAAAAAAAAAATACTAGCAACTTACACTAGTAGCAATAATTGCTGCTCCCTCCCCCTTGGAAAAGGAGACCCGGGGTTCTGAATGGTGATGGTCAAAGGGACGGCGTATTAAAGGTGAACCAAGATGCTTCTAAAATAGACAAAACTGTGAAAGACTTTAAATTGCTCACAGCATAAGGACCTGATTGAGCGAATACAAAGTACTGAAGTGGTGTTCACCACTGACCACAGTGACCCCGGAGCTGTCTGTTACGGGGTGGACTCACCACCATGGTGACACCTGCTGGTTGCACTGGGAATTAGCTCGTATCTGCTTGCTGGACACCTCCCTCTGGCTGCTGTTTCCCCGTGTCAGTTCTGGACCCGGGTCGCTCCGAGACTGTGGTGTCCTTTTCAGGACACTGCCCTCCAGCAGTGCCCACGATTGTTGCTCGTGTCCCCCTTCCAGGGCAGTGGGGGTGTTTATCGGTCTCTGCACTCTGGGGTCCCTCCAGGGAACCCCCAAATCCCCTACACCCACCTTGCCTCAGTGACCCACTGCCAGTCTGCCCCTGTGGCCAGGGCTAGATGAAAACTGCCATCTGACATGGCCACTCAGCATTGGCAAGGGGGTGTGGACCTGCTGCCTTTTCCTATCCTGGCTGCCCCCCCGCATTCCTGGTACACTCAGGCCCTGCAGCCTGGGAGCCTTTCCCCAGCCCTGCTCTGTCTTGGGAAGCCTCCAGCTTCCTTAGCAGCCAGGTCCTTCCTGCTTCCCAGTTAGAGCAAGTATCTCTCTCTCCCTCCCTTATTTATACAGCCCCCAGCTGGGCCCTAATTGGCAGTACCAGCCTCAGCTGGGGACTTTGCTCTCAGCCCTCTCCCAGGGCTGGGTTTTACCCTTAAAGGGCCAGTGCAGGGTAAACACCCCATCACAGTAAGGCGTTGCAAGGTCAGGCTTTAAATGTGTGGCCTCAATTACAGAGAGACGTATTCACAAAACATAAACCGAAAGGTTCTAAACTGTAAATGCTGGATTTGGGGCAGGCTGCTTCCTCCTGTGTCAGGTGTTTGCAGAGTCAGCAGCTACGGCAGGAAAAATCCAGAATTTCGAACAGGAATCTTGTGAGTAAGAGATGACATGATTAAGTCCTTAGGAGTTCTGTTTCTTTGTGATGCTTGTTTCCCATGTTGCTTGTTACTGACTTGGACTCAAAGATATTTTACTATTTTATTTGTAAAGCATTTCTTCAAAACAGGGACTGCATCTGAAGCCCTGGACTCGTGACTGAGATGCCAAGGACAGGTGCATGAGTAATTTGCCCAGGGGAGACGAGATCATGTGGCATCATGCTGTGTGCTCTACCCTGGCTTTGCAAAACGGCTTGGCTCCCCTGCTTTTCTGCTGCATTCTAGCCTATGCTGGTTCCTGTGCTTCCTGAGATCAAATCTGAACCACAGTACGGCCCACTGACAGTGAGGTGTGTAATATGTTGTGTCGTGGAACAGGGCTTTCAAATATAGGAGCCTCACAGAAAATTCCTGAATCCATGTTTCAGCACCTGCCTGATACTCAAAAGTGGTGCATGACTTCCCTTTGAAGCCTGAAAATAGGATTCACAAGCAGAACGCATCTAAATGGAGTCCAGTTGTTTGGCTGCTATTTTGACTTCCATAAGCCTACAGCTAGCTTTGTGCATTGATTCATGATAAGAGTTTGCATGGCTGTTTTGAGGTAGCCTTGCCTGGGTCAGCCCTGTGGTTAGTGCTTTTACGAGAGTGAGAGTCAATAGGGAAAAAAAGTTTGTATATGATTTGTTTTAATTAATCTGTTCCAAACTGAATTGAAAAGCTTAATTAATGTAGTGAAAGGCTGGACTGGGGGAAGGGATCGTGCTCCAGAGCCTAGAGCGTGGGATTAGCACTAAGGAGTAGTTGCTTTGTTCCCACTTTTACCTCTGACTCACAGTGTAACCTTGGGCAAGTTACTTAACTCTCTTTTTTTCCTGAATGTAAAATGGGGATTACACTTATTGGGGAGGGAGAGAAGGGTTGAGGCTTAATGTTTGTAAAGTGCTCTGAGATCCTCTGATGCGTATCGACTGGAAGTATTAGAGTGGGGAAAGTTCTCAGCTCACCTGACTCACTAACATGAGTTGCCTCCCCTCTTAGTAAAGTCTCCCTCATCTTTTCTTGTGCAGACCACAGATTTCATTCTGAGGCAGTGCTAATTCAAAAGCTCCCCCCCCCCGTTCTCCATAAAGGTATGTCTGTGGTGTTGTGACAGCATGGTTACATGCATTGTTTAGGGTCACATGCAGAATCTGTAGAACCTGTACGTAGATAAAGCAACATTCAGTTACCCCTGTGTGTGCTTGGAATAAACTATCACAGCTGAGCAGTACATTCCTTGCCCTCTAGTGAAGGCTTAGTTAATGCTTCAAGTTACACTCCAAATACAAGTGATTTCACAGGTGGTGGATGGGGGGGTGTCCCTCCTGCCCCTCCCTCCACCATTCCACCTGGAAAAGAGACACTCCCACTGTATGGCTGTAGAGCACTGGGTAATGCTGTCTCCTTACCAGCAGATGGAGAAGTAGTTTCCCATCTGCTCTCGTCGGTGTGTAATCTCTGTCATTCTGCGGGATGTTTCATTCAATTTACTGTTCATCACTGTTAAAAATATTATTCTACTCTAGACTGTTGGGCTGCAGAGGCAGCCTGGGGAAGGCTGGGAGGAATGCTAATTACTTCCACAGATGGACTGTTTGTGTCACCTGCCTACTCTGCTAGGCAAGTTTTTCTTGAATCTCTGACCCCGTCCTTGTGGTTTTACATTTATCTCCTTCCCTAGAGATAGAAACTCCCGCACAACTGCTCTCGGAAATTAACCAGGCTTTGTGGATTAATATAGCTGTACAGCGAGTGCTGTCAGGAGAGATGTGCAGCTCTTTCTATGGAGACAATGTAATGATGCACCTTTTCCCTCCCCCATAAAGCTCCCCGGATTTGTATCTCTCCCCCTTATGCTCTGATGGAGAGAGTCCAAGAAGAGGAAATCCAGCCAGTGTTTAAACTTAGTTCTCAACACACAGCTATCTGGAATTGTTGCATTTGCCTTAAGCCATATGTTATGGCATGGTCCTAGTCGGTTTGCAGGCTACTAGGACATGATATGGCTAGAATTACAGCAGCTGTATGCAGATCACAACCCTCCATCTCCTAACGTACAGCCGTTGGAAATCATAAAACAGTAACATTTGAGTCCCTGTAAAAAGCATTATTTGAAATTCACTGGTTGTCATGGGTCATGTATTGGAATGTGAAAGCTTCTGGTATCCTGCAGATCTTCTGTTTTCAGGGACTATAACTTATCTGAGAACTTCCCTGTATGGACCAACCTGATCCACTTTTTTTTGCTCTTGAGAAAATAATCCTCCATATTCAAGTTCACACTGTGATTATAAATATTAAATATTGTTTACTGTTTAAAAGGGCAATAGCAGATTTTTTTAAAAGGCTCATTCCTTACCTTGGTTAAAATAAATAACATGGATCAGTGGCACAGCATCTTAAAAATCAAATCCAGTCACCATTCAAGCTGTTCCTTTCCTTTATTGTACCTCACTCAGTGAAGTGAAACTAGTCAATTTCGTTTTCTGGTACTTATACACGAATACCAGTGCTGCCATTTTTGCAAATGCTTCAGGGAAAGTGCCAAATTAAAAACTGTCCATTGACTTATTTTTTTTAAGGAAATAAATTGTAAACCATCTCATCTTTTTGCTCTTTCATTTCCTTTAATGTATTCTCTCAGTGCAAACTCACGAAGATAAAATTTTAAAGAACAAGTGTTCAGTTAGAAGTTGAATGTCTTGCTATCTATTTGTAGATCTGCAGTTTAAGTGCAGGGCTTAACAGACGCCTAGGTGGGTAGGTCCAGTCCTGATTTGCTTGTAAAGATAAGAAGGAAGGTCTCTAGAAAAGCTAGCATACAGTGAAAATGGCATTCTTTCAGAATGCAAAGCCACCTGCAGTGTCCATTGGGGGCAAGGGGAGTGGGACAAGAAACAATAGCAAATGTTGTTCCTGGAGTGTGTTAATTTCCAAATCTCTGCAGATGCATTGTTGCTCATTAACACATGAGTTTCTATTTTTGTGACCTGGCATACTCATATAGCCTGCTGAACATGTGATACCAACTTTAAGTCCCCAACTTTCTGATGGAGAGGTAAAATGCTTCATATCCTGTGGCCAATCTCTAACACATAAAAGGATGTCATCAACCACAAAAATAGCTTTTGATTAAAAAAAAGAATTAATGGTTTCAGGTTTTGCACCTGGCTACTGTCTTCCTGTTACCATTTTGTGACTTTACACTCATATCTTCTGATTTAAAAAAAAAAACCAAACTTCTCCGTCCTGTTTTGTTGGAGATGAGCACAGTATTACCAGGGGAAATGGTTCAACCACTTAGTGTTGTAAAGTGTTCACAGAAAACCATTCTGAGATTTTTTTTTTAAATTCATTCTTTAATAAATCTCAAATTACATGTGTAACAATAGTGGGTACAAAAATTGGGATTTTTTTTCTTGTGAAATTGATAGTTCCTTTGAATTTGTTGCTGAGAATTTTTTAATGCCATATATGCAATTTGCATGCGTAACACGCACTGTTCCTCTGATACATGGAAATGTATAGCTGTTTGCTACTGTACACCTGTGCTCCCAGAATTGGGCGTAATCTTGCTAAGCTCTGTAAAAGCATGAGTGAAAAGATAGGGGCAAAAAAAGCAAATGTATGTTGCATCTGTGGTGGAGGGTGACAAAATAGGGATGAATGCCTCACCTGTGAGAGGGGATTAAGAGAATTGACAGTAGTGTGTGCAGTTTAGAGAGAGTCAAAGCTGAAAAGGAGCTGTCACCAGCAATTTGAGATGATAGAAAGGCTAAGTGACAGATTGACAGTGGTAAAAAGTCAAAACTCAAGAGTCCGTAGTTAGAAATTCATGAGGAAAATAATTAGAGTGGACATGATTTTTCTGGAGTGCAAGACCAATTCAACGATAGAAAGATCTGCCAAAGAAAGATGGAATGAGTGATTAGCAAAAATGAACTAATACAAGCCATGGAAGTCTCTATTTAAAAATAAAAAAGTATATAACAAGATTTTTCTCAGCTGCTTTCATACTCTGTAAAAATAGCTTTGCTGGGTTTATTGTTCTTTTCCCAGGATGTTCCTTATAGAATTGGTTCAATTTCCAAGTAGCATGACATTTTCTCTTCCTTGCAACCTCAGCCTGTGGTCCTAAAGCCAAGAATCACCATCAGCAATAGATCCTTCTAAAGAAACTTGTTCACAATTTGGCTCCTTTTCCCATAACTCTGCTGGGCTAATGGGATGGAGAAGTAATGGCTCAGTTTTGATCACTGCAGCTGTGCATCAGCACACTCAGGTTAGAGCTGTTGAGGTAAGATGTTGGTCTTCCTTTGTCAATTTAATATATTTAATATATTTTTAAAAATACTGTCAAGGGCATTCAGAGAACCGAGGGAGACCCTCTTTTACTGCAGCATGTAAACATCCGAATACATGCTTTTTAAAAATCCTTAACCATACTTTAGCACGATTTATTAATTGGATGTGCTGAAGACACACCTGACCAATGTTTACTGGCTACCGTAATTTGATTTTTCTTTAATTGTGTTCTGTAGTCCTGGCCAGTTGGAGCGTGTCTTACTTTCACAGAGGACATCGGTGCTGCTCTTCATATGAAAATAACCAAGTAAATTAAATAAAAAACATTTTGTTGAGTTGGCTCACGTGCATGTAACACAAACAGTAGCTTACTGAGAACAGATCTTGGAGGGTCAGGGGACACTTCCACTGAAACATCTGGACAGAGACAGTATGCTGGATGAGCCTGGCTCCTGGGCTGGCCCTGCCTTGGCATTCTGATGTTCCTACAGTAAGTACAGTCTTGAATGTCTCAGCCTTTGTCGCAGACTATGTGGCTTGGAGCTCCAGGGCATTGGAAGATGCTGTATTTTTAGAAACAATGGTATATTAATTAACAGCCCTTTTTTTCTGAAATGGTTTATTAGAACCAACTTTGTGTCAGCCTATTAGAAGAAGTGTGTTAATTAAACTACAGTTGTACTTCTAATTGGAAAACTTACTGTCCCCTGTGACTTAATGCTTTGTCTTTTGAGGACATCAGCAAATAGGGAAGGTGCTTCACAGCTCCAAGTATTATAACAGCTCAAAGGTGCTGGTAGTTCACTAACAGCCGTGCAGTTTACTGTCATTATTAGAACAGTGATCTTCGGTAACTACATGTATTTGCCAATAGGCAGCATTTCCTCCATTCTCATGAGACAGTCGGGTACCGGCTGCAGCATTGTCGAGGAAGGATGTTAGAAATACAGGAGGCTTTCCTCTTCTGCTGCAGGCCTGAGATGGTAGGTTAAGCAGTGTGTAGTGCTCTGTTTCAGATACATCAGCTATTGTGGTGTTGGACGAGGCGCTGAACTCTGAATGTGCAAGGAAAGAGTCAAAAGTAACACAAGGCAGGAGATTGGTAGCGGCAAGAAATGGAGTGTAAAAGACTTGGATTTGGGAGGGATATGGAACGGGATGTCAGCATAGGTAATGTACAGAAATGGAGAATGAAGGCTAGAGGATACTGTAACACATGGGAGAATGGAAGGCAATTTTGAAAGAGGAGAATGCAGCACCCCACTCTTTAGTTGCAATTACTCCTTCATTTATACTCCTTTGGCTAACTGACACTTCCTGTGGACAGTTCAGTTGGGAGGGTCCTAGCATGTCGCTTTCTTGGGCAGCTGCCTCTGGTAAGGGTTTTGACAAATGAAATAAGTTGCATGTATCTGTGTGTTTCTCCCTAGCTTTTAGAGGACTGTTCTCATTACAGTGGAATATCAGTCTCCACTGTGTTTGAAACAGACACATCCCTGCTGCATGGCCATAGAGAGCCGCCTTAGAAAGTCATGCAATGATTCTGTTTCAAACAGCATCCTATCAGTTTCAGGCTTTGCAAATACATCTTTCCAGGCTTCAGAGGGGTAGCATGTTAGTCTGTAACTAAAAAAATGTAAACAATAAATAGTCCTGCAGCACCTCAGGGACAAACAAAAAAAGTAGATGGTATTCTGAGCTTTCGTGGACACACCCCAGGGCACAAATAAATAGCTGAGAAAGAGAAGGGATGGGGAGGGAAAGAGAAGGAAAAAAATGGGGGTGGGGGAAATATTGTCAATTAGTGTGTCCATGCTAAATGAGGCTAATCGAATGGGTTCTAAGTACCTGAAGCTTAGCTTTTTGTGTCATTAGGGTGTGGAATGTAGTAGCCCATCCAGTTCAGGTCTCTGTTCAGACCTCGGTTTCCAGGTGTCAGATTTGTAAAAGAAGCTGCAGAACTTGGTTTCACTCTCAAGTTGGTTTTTGAAATTACTTTGTAATAATATAGTCAAGTGCCTGCGCACTCACTACTGGATCTATTACAAAGCAATTTCAAAAACCAACTTGAGAGAGAGAAGCTGTGGAACTTGGTTTCATTTACAGGTTTGACACCTGGAAACCAAGGTCTGAACAGAGACCTGAACTGGGTGGGCCGCTACATTCCACACCCTTGAGTGTAGAGGTAGAAGATTTACCCACTGTTGGTCAGGTCCTTAACTCAATTTAAATCATTGTTCTGGGGTGGGGCTGGGATGTGGATTCAGGCTGCCTCAGGGTGAGAGGACTACCTAAGCCCCCTCCCACTGCAGCATCTTGGGGCCAGGTGAGAAACGCTTCTCCATGGCTGCTGCCACTCCAGCAGGCACAGCCGGGGAGGGGTGAATGTACCCTAGCTAGGATGGGTCCTGGTTCATCTGCCCCCTGCACTCCCCAGCCAGAGCAAGGAATGCAGCAAACTGTGCACTTTCCCCTCGCTCCCTGACAAAAAGGAACAGTCAGCAATGTTCCCATACAAATCCAGGGAGGAGGAGCTTCAACCCCCCTCCCTCCCCAAAGGGCATCTGGGGGATTGGAGGCTTGTGGCCAGGGCAATCCTGGAAAGGGGGTGTACCCTAGGCCAGCCCCTTTGACCTGCTGGGTGATTGTCTGTTTTCTGTAGGGTTTTATGAGAAGCAATTCCATTCCAGCCACATCTCATTGTCCTGGTGCAACCAGACACTTGCTTTAAGTTATGGTAAGAGGAAGCTGTATACCAAATTTGGTGGTCCTAGCTCTTACCATTTAGGAGTTTTAGACTCTCTCAAATATATAGTAGATTCAGGGCTTTTGTATCAGTGCTCCTTATTATTTACAAAGGAGTCCAGAAAGCATGGTTTCATAGCTTCTTTTTTGTTTTCTTTTTTTAGAGGTGGTTTGATTTTTTTGTTTTTTGTTTTTTTTTTTGTTTTTTTTTTGAAAAAACCCCACTGGCCATGCTTTTGAAAAGTGACCATGATTTTAGGTGCCTAACTTGTCACCTAAAAAAGGGATTCTGACTCTGAGAAAATTCTGAAAACCTGGACGCTTTGAGGTTTTGGGCACCCAAAATGACTAGTCTCTTCTAAAAATCCTGCGTGCCTTTTAACAGCAATTCTTGGCATACTTTGTTCTGGGATAGACCTGTTTAATCTACTCTTTAGTGTGGTGTCAGGCACAGCTAACAGGTGACGATCACAAAGCAAATTCCCATCAATGCTGTTTGTCTTCAGCGATAACTTAGTGATCATGCAGAGGGGTAATATCTTTATGCTCCAGTGCAGTCGAGAGTGACTGACTTTGTCAGTAAATTACTCTAGGCTCTTTGTAAATGACAAACTTGTGCGGTTGCATCCAGACAACTTTGAACAAGGCAGCAGAAGAAAAGGAAATGGTCTGATTCTGAAAAATTGATGCTTAGTCAGTGTATTAAAACTTGCATGCAAGCTGTCTGGGCATATATTTCATCCTAGCAAATGGAATTTCAACACTCTCCTTTAACCGTTACACGCTAGATAGAACTCCTTCCATGGTGCCTTACCTTCAATAAGGGACTGAGATGGGTGCCTCTGTAGCATTGATTGCAAGACCTGCTGATGCAAAGATTCAGTTTTTCCACTGAGCTGGAGTATAATTTCTTGACAGAGTATCCTGGAGATACTTTACAATAGTGGTTCTCAACCAGGAGTGCACACATCCCTGGGGGTTGGCAGAGGACTTCCAGGAGGTACATCAACACATCTAAATATTTGCCTAGTTTTTCAACAGGCTACCTAAAAACACTGGAAAAGTCAGTACAAACTAAAATTTCATTCAGACAATGACTTGTTTATACTGCTCTGTATACTATACCCTGAAAGGTAAGTACAAAATTCATATTCCAGGTCGTCTATTTTATAATTACATGGCAAAATGAGGAAGGAAGCAGTTTTTATGCAATGGTAATTTGAGACTTTTGTATCTTTGTCTGATTTTTGTAAGCAAGTAGTTTAAGTGAAGTGAAACTTGGGTCTGCAAGATAGTTGTCTGGAACGGTTGAAAGCTGCTGATCTACAATGTAGAGAAAGGCTAACGCACATCTTGAAGCTATTGGAGAGGAGCAAAAAAATTGTGTTTAATGGTTAAAATTACAAGTGGCTCAGCTAGTTCCCATTTGATATGAGCTCTCTGTCTTGATTCCTACGCTGTGGGATCTGAGTCCGGACAGAGGTCTGTCAGAATCCACTTCTTGCCTTTGGCATGACCACGTATTTGTTAGGTTGTGCAATGAGCCACAAAATCAAACGTTCTCCCTGGACTTTCTGCTACAGTTAATGCAAGTCTGGGCACAAAGGATGTAGTGCGATTTCACAAACTGCTTAAGGGATTTGGGCACAAAAGGAAGGGGAATGGGGCATCCAGGTGCACTAAATAGCTTTGCACATAACAGCCTCAGTTACTAATTTTCTCTGTTTAAAAAAGGCCCTGAAATATTTCAGAGTAGGGATGTAATAGTGTAGTTGACTAACCGATAAGCAAAAGCTTATTGGTTAATGCTATAGACTACACGCATTCCCCCCAACCCGGCCAGTACATTTTTTAGCAGGCTGGCCAGTAGCCTGGCTCAGTCCTGGCTTGTGATGTGTCTGGTCCGTCACCCCAAGACGGGCTGCTTCCACCCCGCGCTGCTGCCTCTTTATCAGAGGTCCGGGTGGGGAGCAGGTTTTTCAACTCCAGCGCAGAGTGGCAGGGGGCTCCTCAGGAGTGAGGCCAGAGTGCACTGGCTGCTTCCCCTCTCCCGAACTATAGAATAGTTGACTAACCAATAAGAATTTATGAGGTTACTCAATCATTCAATTAACCGATATTAAACATCCCTATTTCAGAGAGGAGAAAGCAAAGGGCTCACCTAGGCTCTTCTGCAGTTCAGCCAGCAGACAAGGCAAGGAGGTGGTACCCTACACACTTGTGGGACCTCAGGTAGCTTATAGACCTGCTGGTTGGTTATGCCATTGCTTTAGTCTCCTGAGTCCTTTATTTTTAAGCAGCTTGCTCTAGTGTTGGCAACCTTATCAGAGAGGCCAAAGAGAGCGACGTCGAATGTGGTGACTGGACCGGCTGCAGAATTGAATCAAGGCAAAGGTCCTTGCCCACGGCTTCTGGAGTCACGGGGTGATGTCACCTGAGCATTCATCGTTAAACTGCCTTTCCAGTGCTTCTCCAATGCTATGCCGTCTGCCTGAGCCTGCAGGCAGCCTCCTGCAGAGTGAGCAGCAGCGGTTAGCGCTGGGGAGAACCCCAAGCCCACCCTCAGGTTGCATGGCTCACCTTCTGTTGAGCAGCTCCCTCACCGAATCCTCTCTGTTCCTGCCTAGACCCAGCTTGCCTGGAATGCGCCTGTGACAGTCCCTCGTCCAAAGTGTGACGCTGGGGCGAAGGCCAGTAAGAGTTCTCTTCTGCTGCTCTCAGCCCATGCTAGACTAAAGCTCATTTGTTTATACAAATCAGAATTAAACGTATTTAAAAGCACCTGTTCCGGGTTATTTCTAGCCATGTTAACAATTGCTAAGACTTGCAGTCTGTGCTTCATGGGGATTCCCTTGTGCCGAGGCTGTAAAAGAGATTTTAGCCAAAAGGCTTTTTCTCTCACTTAACTGAATTAATGCTATACAAGGGATTAATAGCGCAGCTTGAGTGTAGACTGGAACAGGCTAAATAACATCCTGTTTGTGTAGTTCTTTGCATCCTCCAGCACGCTGTGCATGCATTCAGCTGACCCCCGTTAGCATTATCCTTTCCCTCTTCCAAACGGAACCAACCCCAGGGGCTTTGTCTAGACTAGAGGAGTTCTCCATGCTACCCACCTAGCCTGCCAGCAAGATACGCAGAAGTTTACATGTGTGCTTAGAGGCCTTTAGGCAGTAGCAACTTCAGGATACATTCATGAATATGCGGAGGGCCACTTTATCCCCCTCCCTCCAGGTCCTCATCCTGGATTTCACTACCCGTAATGCCTGTTGTTCCTCAAATGCATCTATTGCATCTCCCCTCGGAGTCCGTTCAGCAGCATGGCCTATGGTACATTCTATCACATCGAGTCTGGTCTCATTTTAAGTGCTCCAAGCATGGGGACACCTGCCCTGGGGCAGTGTTCCGTAGCTCAGTCTCCCCTGAGGTGGGCCATAACGTTCATGTCTTTGTGGCACCCTCGATTCCTCCCCTCCCCATATCTTCTGTTCAAAGCCCTGGCCTGCTGTGCCTTCCTCCCCCTTAGCTGTCATTTAGCCAAGCTCTTACCAGGAGCTTTTTGCATTTTTCCTCAAAGCCTCCATCTGGGTCATTGAAAATTTGTGTTTCTCTTCTCCACTGAACTCCCTTCGGCTTGTTGGTCTCTGTCGGGGGCTTAGGAAGACTGGCAAGTGCTGCTGCTGCTGCTATAATATCCAGCACACAGACGGTCCTTAGGCAGGCGCTCTTCTCTCTGCTGTGATGTGATGTTTTGGGCTGTACGTGCACTAAAAAACGGAAGTGGCTTTTTTTTACCATGTCTCATTGCAAACTCGGGATATTTTGCACCCACATAACCACTTTCATATGAGTCTCTTGAAGCTTTGTATGTACAGGTGAGCAAATACTACTGCCAGTTCATGCATCAGGAAATGGAATCGTTAATTGACTTGTCCAAGATTACCCATACAGCTAGACATAGATTCCGGTTCTTCTGAGTCCCAGGTCTTTGCTAGAGCCCCCATATACAGCTGCCATCTCCACTTGGTCCAGTATCCCCTCCGAGGTCGTTCCTGAGCGTTATTGCTTTCTGGGTTTCTTCTTCCTTTAGGTGCCTTCTCAGATTACTTCCTCAGTGTGCATTTCTGTGATGAACAACCTTTTTCTTGTTTCTAACCTTGCCAAACTCCCTTTGTTGTTCTTTCCTCTGCAGTTGGCAGCTTTCTAACTTCTCAAAATCAACCCCCCCCTCGCCTCTTCCCCTCAAAGCCCCAACCCCTGCCATCAGTTGCTGCTCTTCCCCCTCCCCACTTCCTCCTCACATGTTCCTTTTCATCCTCACCCCACAGCTGGGCTCCTTCTGTTTTGCAGTGGAGCAGCAGCCTGACTCTGAGGTTGCTGCCTGCCTGCCCACGAGATGCAGGTAGGAGGGGGGATCTGGCTGAGCAGGGGCTGATGCCGGCTGATGATATTTCTCCCCATCCCATGTGGTAACCGGACTTTTGGTGTCCAGTCAGTACGTGTAACACTACCACGTCCCCTTTTCAGCCAAACTTTCTGGTCAAAAACCACGCTCTGTAGCTCCAGTCTGCTCCTTGTTATCTCTCATTTTAGTAATGTCACGAATGAGCTTTCTATCCCCTATGTTCTTTTCCACATCACCCAGAGCAATGAAATGAAGATAATTTGTCAACACGTGCAGTAAAATGTCCCTGTCTGGGAACAGTCTGAACTTAGCTCTTCTGTCCCTTTTGTAAGTTGCATTTGATTCCAGCATTTATGCTGTAGTTAAGTGTGAGTTCTAACCCTGGTTTCTTTCAGGGCCATGCAGGTAACAGTTGTATGAACAGTCCCATGATTCATCCTTATAACAGACCCCCCCCCCCCCCAACCTAAATCATAAAGCCTTTTTTGCCCAAAGCGAAAACAAATCAGAGGAATTTATTAAGGATGTAATAGTGTAGTCGATTAACCGATTATCGGTTAATGCTAGTATAGACTACACGTGTTTTCCCTTCCCTGCCCCAGAGAGGGGCTACTGCCACCCTGCACAGGGTGACAGGCAGCCAGTCCGCAAGGGGAGCTGGTTTTTTAAACTGGCTCTCCTCGCGGACCAGCTCCTTCCTGGCACCCTGTGCAGAGTGGCAGGAGACTCCTCGGGAGTGGGCCCAGAGCGCACTGGCTGCCAGTCCTGCCCCTGGAGACTATAGAATAGTCGATTAACCGATAAGAATTCATGAGGTTACTCGACTATTCACTTAACCGATTTTTAACATCCCTAGAATTTGTTACTTTTGCTAGTCTTAAACTCAACACTGCATACTGGACTGAGGGGATATAATAAAAGGGTCTGCAAGATTGTTCATACTCCATGAAGTTTGCACAAGGCTCAAACAGGCTTTTAATATCCTGGTGTTCTTAGCAAGATGTTCTTTGATAAAATTGCTAATTAAACAGGAGGGAAGCAGCGGCCTCTCCTTGTGTTCCGTACATAGCCTGCTGGAACAGAATGCAGGCGGGTCCAGGGGCAGGTGTGTGCTAATTATGAATGAAGAATATACGAGGCTCCTTTGTAGAGTTTTTGCAGAATCAGGCTGGTGTCAGTTTTTCGGACAATTGGCCACAGAATTCTTAGCTTCCCTTTTAATTTTATCCCTTTGTTTAAAAATGCACAAAACCATTGAGACAAGGAGACTGACATGCTAGAAAATGCATTTAAGGGATGGCTCAATAATGTTTAAACTGGCTGAATGGTAAAGAGATGCAAAATAGCCAGTGTGGATTTGCAGTCCTAAAAATGCCAACTTCAGCTATTGTGTGCAGGGAGGTAAGTTAGAGGGGAAAAATAGCTCCTTAGATTTCTGTTTCTAAGGTCAAGTGGGGGCTTGGAAAAATAATAAACCGGGGTCTTGTAATTCAATTTTTTTCACATATGCAAATGCATGTTGGTAACTGAAAGCAAGATTTAATTTTTCTTTATTTGGGTGCAGCACAGAAGAACTGGGGTCCCAAATCCTATGGTTTAATTAGAGTATTTACATTGTAATAGTCATAGCAGAGGGTGTGCTAGTGCCAGCCATATAAAGCAGAGTGACCTGCCCCCATGAGCTATTTGCTGCTTTCCTGCTGCACCTCATTGACCTCTGGTGCCCTTAGTATTAGTGGCTGGAGCAATTAGTGCCTGACTCTCTGATTCACAAGCAGTCCAGCTTGTGAGCTCCTCAGTTAAATCTTTCCCTTCCTCCTCTTTTCAAGGATCATAACTAGACACTATTAGATTTTTGAGTACAGAAGACCAGGTTAATGTTTATGGTACAGTTGGGGGGGGGGGGGGGGGGTCTTTCCCATCCCCTTGAACACTGGATTTTTTTCTTTTGAGGCAATTTTGTGGCTTGCTCTACAACTGAAAGGTTTAAGCTACATTTATTTCAAAGGCAGTTGGAATGATTAAAGTGACACCTAGAGTATGGGACAACTGGTGAAGTTAATTAAAAAACAAGTAGTCCTATGGCCATCTCTAAGGTGCCATGGGACTACTTGTTTTTAAAGTTACAGACTAACACGGCCGGCCCCTCTCAGGGTATGTCTACGTTACAGAGTTTTGTCAGAAAAACGGCCGTTTTTCCGACAAAACCTGAGTTACGTCCACACTGCAATCGTGTTCTTCTGAAAGTAAATCGAAAGAACAGAGGGGTTTTCCTGGCGTTGATAACCCTCTTTCTACAAGGAAGAAGCCTTTTTCTGAAAGCTCTTCTGGAAAAAGGTGTGTGGGGACTGGGAAGAGGGAGTTCTTTCGAAAGAAGAGGAAAGAGGAAAAAGCACAGGTGCACTAGTGGCCACTCCGTCCATAGTAATCACAGATGCGAGATAACGTTGATTAAGTGTAAACGCTATCTTTCGAAAAAGCAGATCGCTTTTTCGATGCCCTTTTGTGTGTGGACGCTCTCTTTTGGAAGAAGTTTTTTTCAGAAGATCTCTTCTGAAAAAAAGGTTCTTCCGAAAAAAGCCTGCAGTCTAGACCGCCTCAGAAGTTAATTAAAACAGTTTTATTTTGATGCTGAACTTGACCAGTATGTTTTAGGAGTTAATGTAACAGGAGGCGTGCATGATGTGTTTAACTGAATGTTTCAGGAACTGGTGAATAAAACACGTCTGCCTTTTTCCTTCTGGTTGTAATACTTGAGTTCAGTGGAGTGCCCAAAGTGACTCCATTGGAGTCAGTAGCATTCGGAGCAGGCTTGTGTCTCCTAAATAAAGAAAACTATCTCTGGTGCTTTCTCTTCTCCTTCCTGCTCTCGTCTCACCCCTCTTCGGAGGATTTGGCCTGAGTTTTGTTAACACCTATCCTTCCTTAGCGCTAATGCATCCGCGTGAGTGGAGCCCACCTTCCTGTTACTTCTGGATGTGAGGCTGCTGCAGAAATTGTTCCGCAGTTTTGCAGCCTTGTTAATGAAAGGAGAGTTGCATTCCATTCTGTGCTAAATATATGGCTAGTTGTAAATAGCTTGGATCAGCTGGGTTTGTTACATAAGACTTGTCACACCAGGTCCTACTGCTGAACTGGTCTTTCTCGTTTCTGCCAGAGTCAGTACTGGATGCTTTGAAGGAAGGGACAGGAGAATCCTGCAGTGGATCTTGATGGAATAACCAGACCATCCGGGAATTTCTTCCCCTAACGTGAGGAATTGCATCCCTCATACAAATAAATAAATCATGTTTAATGGACGTGTGGACGGACTCAATACTTGGCCTCGGTGATATCATATGACTGTTCCATATGTTAATTGTTACCTGAGGAGCCTGTAATCTAAGAGCTGAATTTGGGTAACAACTTTGTGATGTGGGCTATTTTTTTTAATTTTTTTAAGCGATTGTGGGGAGGATGGTTTAAAATAGGTTTGATGTTAGAATCACTTGGCATTATCTTCCTTTGTAAGGATGTAATCTCTCTTGCACATGCTTTTCCCCTTTTAACTTTGACCAATTTTTGATTAAACAACAAATGGTCTGGTAGCACTTCATAGACTAACAAAACATGAAATAAACTCCGGTCATCTGAAGAAGTGGGCTGTGCCCACAAAAGCTCATGATACCATTTACATGTTTTGTTAGTCTATAAAGTGCTACCAGACCATTTGTTGTTTTTTTCTGTACAGACTAACTCGGCTACCCCCTGAAGCTTCTTTCAATTTTTGATTGTTGAACAAACTTAAAAGCTATACATAATATATTTTATTCTTTCTGAAGTATTCATATTTTGACTTAGCTTGGAGCATATTGGCACCTTTTGATTTAATTGAAAATACATTTGAGTGCCTAATGTACAATAATAAAGAAAAAATTATGTATTTGAAATTTAGCATGTGACTGGAAAAGCCATATTCCTAGTAATCCAAGAAGGGTTTTGGAATTAAATTGAAAAATTTGGGTTTTAGCCAATATCCTTCTGCTGTATTTTTATATTGGTGCCTTACAACATTTTGCCCGATGAATTGATGAAAAGTGTAAAAACCATAAATAAAAGCAGATCTTGCTCCTGTTGTATCATGACATTTAGTACACATTTCCAATGCTATTTAGGTATAATTCTTCCAGTGAACAATCTTCTGAGATTGACTGGCTTGTTAGACTACATCATTTACTGCAGAACAGTTCATTTTGAATGTTAGTGGTTTCATAATTAATACTTCACTTCCTGGGGCCACAGGCAGATGTGTGTTCTGAAATGACTCCAGGTTTCCTTAGTACATGCTGCATAGAAGAGCAGGAACTCCACACTTTACGACAGGGGTGGGGAACCTAGGGGCCGGGGGCCTGATGCAGCCCCTGGCTTGCCTGGATCTGGCCCCTGAGGGGTGGCGTTTTTTGGTTTCTGACTTGTGTGCAGCCCTCCCCCCCCGCCTTTTTTTTTTTGTGGGTCAGTAGCCCCAACACAAAGTTTTCCTGCCCCTGCTTTAGCATGTTGGAAGCTAGAAGTTGCTTTTTAATTCTTGGTGATTCTATTCGTAGTTTGATATTGAGTTTTCTACTTAAATCTGCAGTGAATAATGTACTGTACTTTGCTATATTACTTGTGTCATGCCTAATGTATGCCTTTGAGACCATAATGAGACCAGCCCCTGCCCAAAAGTGTTTTACTTCACTTACCTGCCCTATGGGGAGTTCTTTCACGAGGCTGTAAAGAGTTGGAGGAGGCAGCGGTGCACACGGATCTCCTTTTATTGACCCACTTGTCACTTAAGCCTCAGCAGCCAGTTTTGAATTCCTTCACCCTGTTTGGTGTATCTTGAGTATCCAGCCCAGGTGTTATCCCTAGACCTGAATGGATTTTCAAGGTGGTTTCCCCCTAAAGTTCCAGTGCTAGTTGTCTCTGGTGAGTTGGGTTGGGTGTAGGGATGTGAAAGGTTAATCAGTAAGCATCACCAGTAACGGGTTTATGCTTACTGGTTCCAGTTAACCGGTGGGGGCAGGAGCAGCTTCAGCCTCGCAGAGGGTAGTTTAAACAGAACTTAGCTCTTGCTTCTCCCTTTATGGCAAAGCCTCCTAGAGGAAGGATGGTCTGGTGGCTTCAGGTGTTAACCTGGGGCTCCATTTTCTATTTCCTGCTCTGCCACAGGCTCCCTATATGATCTTGGGCAAGTCATTTAGTCTCTCTGTCGCCATTTCCCACCAGCACTGTGGGGATAATAGCTTTGATCTAATTCATTGGAGTGTCATTTGGGATAAATACATTAGACTAAGGCACTTGGATGCTGTGGTAACATGGCCAGGTAAGTGCCTAACATAATCTGTAGAAAGATTATTTTCTAATACAACTGTTTTTAAAAGTTTCCTATAGAATTTCATAGACAATTATCTTCCATGGAATTCTGTAGAATGCTTTGAAACCCACTGAAAGGATATTGCTCTTGTTAAATTCTGATGAACTTCAGAGGAATTTTTGTAGAAATCCTATCAGATTTCTATAGAAATCGATTTCAGCCCCGTTAAAAATGTTTAAGGCTATTCCCATTGATGCAATGCGAATGGTGTATGAATAGTGGTTTTCGCTATAGGTTGCTGATTGAGGGAACCTGTATTGTCAAATTGGGGCACATCATCCATGAGGTGAATTATAGATGCAAAGTGGCTAACCTATGGCTGCTTTGAATTCCCTCACATTTGTGTTAAAAATCTCAACTGTAAAATTGCTTCAGAAGAACAAGTGATACATGTAATCTTGTGAGCATTGAGGCAGGCAGGGTTCCTCATCAGGCGAGACCTAGAGAGGCAGTGAAATGCACTACTTTTTTTGTTTGAACGGTGACCATTCCTGATTCACTGTGCATTGTTCCAGGCACTGTGTATGCCCGGCACTGTCATATGTTGCAAAGTGAGTTGGAACTTGTGCACGGACCATGTACACGAAGCTTCAGAAATCTCCAACTTGAGATTTTCCTCGAAGAGGAACAAGGGACAGTTCTGCAGTGGGAGATCGGAGGTCAGAAAGAAGCAACTTTTTATTTATCAGACTCTGCTCACACAAATGGGGAGGAGGAGACAAATGGAATTTAACCACTTCTCCAAAAATTCTCCTTTGGGTGGGAAGCAAGCAGGAGGAAAAAATCTGAGTGTTTTGTTTTTATTAAATTGAAGAACTTGGATTGGAAGAACTTTCCTAGCTATAACTCTAGCACTATTCTGCAAGCATTCACTTGGCTGAAGAATTCCAGGCTTCTAAGGGTTAATACAGACAGGGTTTCCTGAGAAATGGCATCCCTGGAAAATAAACTCACACGGCTTGACTAACTTCAGTTGATTCTGGAGGGGTATTGGGACCAGCAAGAACTTTACCCATCAGTGGTGTATCCCAGTGCTACAATTTCATTCCCTTTCTGGAGGCGTCTGTGTCAGACGGTACATCTAGCATAGTTGGTCTGGGCCAGCCAACTTAGACTTGCTGGACTCAGGCTAAGGGGCTGTTTAATTGTGGTGTATACAGTATAGGGCTCGAATAGCTCTGGCATCCTTGTACTTCTCAGGGTCCTAGAGCCCAGGATCAAACCCAAACATCTATATTGCAGTTAAATAACTCCTCAGCATGAGCCTGGGTCACCTGGCAGGGGCCATCCACGGGCTTTTAATTGCAGTGTAGACATGTCCAAACTTGCAGGCATTTCAGCCTTTGTGTGCAGTTGTAGAAGGGAGAAACCAGAATTTGTGCCATTTTGGGGTGGGGGATGGGGAGGAAAGGACTTATCCACACAGAGAAGGGTCAGAACTAGTTTGAAAACTTTCCCATGATAAAACCTCCTGGACTGTTGTTCTTACCCCCATTCCTTTCAGCATGTTGATGCTTTTAAAACCAGGAGAAACTATTTGTCTGTTTTCTCCGTCAGTTCTTTTGACACTAATCAGTGCTGCGGATCTTGTTTTGATTGGTGTCTTGATGCATCATAAAACGAGTTGCTGAAAGAGTTCAATTATAATATCAGCAATTCTGCCAAATGTATTGAGCTGCTCTGAAAAGCAACTTCTCTTTCGTGACCCAGATACACAGTTTCCTACTGTGGTAGATGCTGCCAGAAAGACTCTTGGCAGAAAGCCAGAAATAAAATTATACTGCAGAATTATACTCCTTTCCTGATCCAAGCAGCCTTGTGTGTGCTGTGATGAAAAATTACCTGCCTTTTGCATGCAGAGCAGAAATTAAAACTAACTCACAATTAAAGCTCCAGGACTCTTACTTTGATATTAAAAAACCCCTCTTAATTTCACTGAACATAACTCTTTTTTTTTTCTTTTTCCCCCCCCCTTGGATGCTGCGTAAACTGCAGTATTTTTTGCTGCTGGGTCTGATCCCACCTTGTAAACCCGGACCCAGTTAGGGAACCCTCCCCTCCATACACTCCTAGGCATTAGTTCTGTGGCACCCCTGCTCTCAACTCTGTGGAGGTGGACGCAGGTTGTCTCAGGATTATTTGCTTCGTCCTTCAACCTACTGTTTACACTGCTGTGCCTCTCTCGCCCTTGCTAGAGTGAAGGAAAGATTAGAAGGACAGAGTGCTTTTTTTAGTGCCCCAGAAAAGTATTGCTGGCTTGTTCAGTCTTGCTGAAGCATTGAAGGAGGCCTCATGGACCCTGGACTCTTCTTCACACGGTCTGGCCAGCAGCCCGAGCAGCAGTTCAGAGAGAAGTGAGGGTTGAATGACTAAAGAGTTCAGGGTACTTTGATCCTGTGTCCGTTCCCCAGTTGGGAGGGTAATAAGGCTCCAAAGGTATCCAGGGTTCCCTTTTCTAAGGGTACAATGGCATCTCCGCTGGCCGGTTAATTTTAGTGCACACGGAGTGTGCAAACCTGCTGCTCTGCCTGCCACCTCGATAATCAGAGGTGTGTAAAGACAGCTAAAGGGCTGCATGTTGGTATCTCCTAAGCTAGTTATAGGAACATCCGTATGTTCGGGAAACGCAACGGACAGCGGCAGGAACAAACCTGGTTGTACAGGCTGCATATTAAACTCTTTCCTTCACTCCTCTCACGCCCAAGCCAGACGTTCCTTGTGAAGGATGGGGTATTAAATGGAAACATTTCTGGGCTCCCGGTGGCCATGCTGCTGGGCACAGAGGCCCAAGCAAGCTGCAGACCCTGCAAAATTGGTTACAATAGGATCAAGAACCCATTTTCTGCTGATTTTTCTTTTGTTGAGAGGCACTGTATTTTTAAACACTGGTATTTTGGTTATTGCCAGACCTGCTGTCGAGACAGTTTAGAGAGAGCAGGAGTTACCGCGTTCAGTGAGACGAGGGAAGTATTTATGCCCATTTTACAGTTGGGAAGTGAGGTATGGATATGGTAAGTGACTTTCCTAAGGTCACTTGTGGCCGTGTTTATCCTAGAGGCTTTTCCTAGAAAATTCAGTGCCACCTGTGGTGGTATTAGCCATAGCGTAGTCCAGGCAAGAGCAGCTGTTACCATCATGCCCTCTTGGCTGCCCCTTCGCAGTGGCAGCTGCCCCCTCTCCATTAGTGCTGCTCTCACAGGTGTGGTTGTGCCAGCTGGAGAGTGGTCCCAGTGTTGCTGCTGCGGAGTGAGTTAGTGGCAGAACAAAGGGGCTGGGTTAGGAGGATTGCAGGCCGTTTCTCTGAATCCCTTCTCATGGGCCTGGTAAGGAGCACAGTGCTTGGCACCTCATCACGAGGCTGGGGGGGGGCGGCACACTAATCTTGGCTTCTGTTTATCTTCCTCTCCGCGCCTTGTTCTCAAAGCAGCATCTGAATTTTTAAAAAGCATTCTGTTTAGTGGTTGTATTAAACATTCTCTCCCGGGGCCTGAACTGCATCAAGTTTTCCTTTGTGTAGATGCTTCTGAGCAGTATTGTTGGACAATTAATAATTTGAAAGAACACCGCAGGACAGCTCCAGCTACACTTTCAGAATCGTGTGGGGTGATTTGTGGTCGTCTTCCTCAACAACGTTGATAAACGGGGCTGTCGTCTGGAACTCCCTTCCTAATCTGAGCACAGAGCAGCCATTTTTTCAGCCCTCAATGACTCACTTTTGGGGAAAAGGGCAGGTAGAATTGGACTAATGGTGACTCTTCCCTGACTTGTGTTGCTTGCGAGTGACACTTGGAGCTGCTCTGAACGGCTGCATTGTCCTGGATAGCATTAAAAGGGGTTGATGCTGCATAACATGTCCACTGTGCAGCAGAGAGAAATTAGCCCCGGTCAAAGCTGTAAACATTTGCTTTCAGGCTGTTTCAAGTTTTCAGAGTATACGGAAAAAGCTCAGTGCCTGCGGAATTGGACCCCGAGGTACGTTTGTTCTCTGAACTCAAGAGGTGATTGCAGGCTTGCCCTCTACACAGTGTCGTCTGCACAGTGAAGCCTGGAATTTGCTCAGTCAGCCATTTTCATTCCATCTGCTTTCATAGCGTGGTCACCTATAACCTGCAGCTTGTAGCAGTCCTGGGAGGGGGTCGAGGCCTGACCACCATGGTGACAGGCACATTCTGTGCATTCAGACAGAGGCCTTCCCCTGCTGACTCTGAAAGAATCTGCACCTTGTGACAGGGAGGGAGGGAGGAAGGAAAATGCATAAGGCAAAGTGACAAGGATAAAACATAGCATGGGAACAGATCCTGGTGTGAAGGGAGAGCTTGTCCTAGATGGTTTGGTGGGCTGGGGACCATCAGTAACATAGAGGAAAAGTTCGAGAGACCTATCAAAACCACCCAGCACTCCAGAGAGACTGGGAGATATTACCCCTGTTTTACTGCTTTGAGGGGTCTTGGGCACAAAGAGCTGGACAATACCAAGTGAAAACCAGTAACATCAGAATGGCCAGACTGGGTCAGACCAAAGGTCTATCTAGCCCAGTATCCTGTCCTCCGACGGTGGCCAGTGCCAGGTGCCCCAGAGGGAATGAACAGAACAGGGAATCAAGTGATTCCTGTCCTGTCACCCATTCCCAAATTGTGACAAACAGAAGCTAGGGACACCATTCCTACCCATCCTGGCTAATAGCCATTGATGGACCTAACCCCCATGAATTTATCTAGTTCTTCTTTGAACCCTGTTGAAGTCCTAGTCTTCAACATCCTCTGGCAAGGAGTTCCATAGGTTGTGTGTTGCACGAAATAAAACTCTGATTAGAAGGAGGAGTCCAGACTCCCTGTCCTATGTTTATTAAGTTAGTCAGCTGATCTGGGGAAGAATATTTGAGACACTGTTATTGGGCTGAATAAGTGGCACAAGACTGCAGACTAGGCCCTGTCTGGCAGCTGGGCAGCATAGTCCCCGCTGCCCTGGTCAGCACATGGGGATTCCCCACATCCTGCCCTGAGCCCATTCCCAGCCCACAATCTCCTGCCCTGATACCCCTCCCCTGGAGAAGGTTGCAATAGAGCAGAACCTGTCAAACTTTAAGTTACTTCCACCCCGGCGTACAGAGCATTTGCAGGAGTTGGATCTGTGCAGAGTAAGCTGAGACTTCACAAGCTGCCTCAGGTTTGGATGCCAGCTCCCACTGAGATTTTAATGGCAGCTTTGGCCTCTCAGCTTGAAGTTGGAGAGCAGGTTTGAACTTTGCAAGGCTGGGAGCTCAGTAAGCAATGGGGTGCTCTCAGGAGGGGTGGCATTGGTGGAAAGGCAGTCATAGGCTAGCTGTGTGGTGCCTCCTGTTGGCCCTGCCGTGGAAGGGAGGGCCCTCTAATTTGGTTCAGATGTGTCTGGGCTTGTCCATACTCCATGGGCATCTGGTATCATAAGCAGGGGAAGGCTTTGCCTTCTCAAACAGCCAGCCTGGCCCCTCCCAGATTCCGCCCCCAGAATGCCTGCTGTAGGCATACCGGAGGCAGAGCGTTGCTGCCCCCAGCACCTGCCCTTCCCGTGCTTCTAGCCAGGGAGGCTGGAGTTGCACGCAACCCTCCTCCCTCCCCGTGCTCCGGGGCCGCATGATCATGCACTGCCTGCCATCCTCGTGCTCTGGGGCCGGGGAGGCTGGTGCGCATGTGCACACCTGCCCTTCTCCTCTCCCTGTGTTGGTGGGGGATGCACGGTGCATTGCCCCACCTTCTCGGGGTTGGGGTGGGAAGACACCTTGGCTCCTGTGGAGGCGGGGCCTCATCTGAAGGGGCGGGGCTGGGGTTGGGGGCTGGGGGCTTACCTCCTCCAGCCCTATCTTCACCGACTGTCCATGTCAAGCTCTGTCCTTGTTGGGCTTTCAGGGCCCTTAGTTGGCAGAGGCCCTGACTTGAGGCAAGAACACTCCCTTCCTTGTGCCTCTTCAGGTGGATTTGTGCACTTGGCAATACTAAAGCAGCCACAGCCGCTAGGGGAACAGCCTGTGGGGCAGGACTTGAAGAGCTAGATTCCTCAGGGTACATCTCAGGCTCTCTCTCTCTTCTCCTAAGAACCTGTTGTGACCCGCCCCTCTCGCTCCCAAATTTAAACACATCTGTCCCCATCCCCATAACCCACTCAGTACCTGATCTTTCACTGGCAGGCTGGTGATAGTTACACTGGTGTATCAGGTGCAGAAGTCTGGAGTTCGGAGGAAGCCCTTTATCAATAGGGCCCTACCAAATTCACGGTCCATTTTGGTAAATTTCAGCGTCACAGGGTTTTAACTAGAGTTTTTTCATTATTTTAGATATTTAAATGTTCTCAGTGTTGTAATTGTAGGGGCCCTGACCCAAAAACTGAGTGTGGGGGGGGGGGAATTATTTTATGAGGTTTGCAGTATAGCTACATTTACTTCTGTGAACTGGTGGCAGCAGCGCTGCCTTCAGAGCTGGGCAGCTGGAGAGCAGCAACTGCTGGCCAGAAATCCAGCTCTGAAGGCAGAGATACCGCCAACAGTAGCACAGCTGTAAGGCTGGCATGGTATGGTATTGCCACCCTTTTCTGTGCTGCTGCCTGCAGAGCTGGGCTGTTAGTCAGCCGCTGCCACTCCCTGGCACTCCGCTCGGAAAGCAGCAGTACAGAAGTAAGGATGACATGGGTATAGTATTGCCACCCTTACTTCTGTGCTCTCGCTAGGGGGGTGCTGCCTTCAGAGCTGGGCACATGGCCAACATCGCAACCACCGGTCTCCAGTTTCCCAGCTCTGAAGGCACGCAGGAGTAAGGGTAGCAATGCCATGAACTTACTAAAATAACCTTGTGATCTCCCTGCAACTCCCTTTTAGGTCAGGACCCCCAGTCTGAGAAACACTGGTGAAATCTGTATAGTATAGTGGCCAAGCACAAAAGGCCGGATTTCACGGCAGGACACTACGTTCCACAGTCCATGATGTGTTTTGCATGATTTTGATTTTGGTAGGGCTCTATTTATAGACAACAAATTGCCCCTAATGCCATTAATCCTGTAAATCTGCTTAACATCTTCCTCAACAGGGACTAGTGACGTTGAATGTATTGCTCCCTGTGTAGAGGTGTTTGACTCTCTATAGGGCACAGCATTTGAAGAATTTTCCGTCACACCTCTGTAGTTAAACCACCTACTATTCTTTCTAGCCACTTCTCCAGTACCTAGTCTGCATGCTTCACCTTGAACAGTCTCCTTGTGCATTTCGGTCCTGTACATCAAACAGTATCTTGCATATTGTTTGTACAGGATGGAAACACACAAGACAGCGAGCACGTGCCAGCCTGCCAGATTTTACCAACTGGCTTTCAGTCCACTGCAGCTGTCTCTGAAGAGTTCACGTGGGGGGACATGGATTGAGACGGAAATGAGAGTTCTTTGCTAGGAGTTGGGTTCGGTTTCCATGGTGTGCTTTGAGCCTGTATGCTCTCCTTTTTGTCGTGTGTTACTCGCCCCATCGCTTTGCCCCCTCCTCACCAAGCATTTATTGGCAGCTGCATCATGGTGCCTCCTTAGTAATGGTGCCTCTTGGCCTGCGATTGGGGAAGGAGCTTTGTGCTCTCATTTCAGTGTTTATTTTTAGCTTTGCCAATATGTATTGAACAGAAAATGAGCCAGACTCCAGCTGTTGATGAAGGTCCCGCATGGTGCCCTGCATGGGTGAGCAGGACCTCGCCTTCAAGTGTGAGCGCGCCTGGGCCACCAGTGTGCTAGGAGCTGGGACAGTAAGGGCAGTTTTCAGGCATGTAAATTGCCTAGAACAGAGCCCGGCTTGGATTCCTTGGGTTTCCCTTTCCTGAGCCAGCTGCAGTTTCCCGTCCGCTCCTAACACTGCACTGTTGGAAGACTATTGATTTCTCCGTTATACCCCCATCCAACTCCCTCCCCCTCAGCCAGAAACTCCCCAGATAACCCTTCTGTATTGTAACATGGGCCTGCTATTCCCCAGTCTGCCAGGGCTTGCTGTCCTTGGGGTCCTGTCTGTGTGGTGATGTGGACAGCAGCACAGAGATGTGCAGTGTCAGCCAGGGGCTCAGAGGTCATGGGTGAGCTTTTCAGAGTGGCACCAGGTGATTTAGCCGTGCATTCTCCTATGAATTTCACTTCCCATTAGATTGGGACTAACTTTCCTGCCCTGCTTTGTAAATCTCAATCGGTAGATTGTGGCAGGGGCTTTCTCACTGTATGTTTGTACAGCACCTGACACATTTCGGGCCATGATTCTGATCAGGGTTTTGGGATACTAATGAAGTACATATAAATGGAAAGTAGTTCAGTGCCCTGAAATGTGATTGATTGGATAAGTGGCATACCAGTTTTGTAGCTGCCTTCATATCAACTGTACGAAATACAGGAAAATAACCCACTTCTTCCCCCTGACTGACCATATCTTTCAATAGAAAATGCCCCAGACATTGACAGACCGAGGGACACTCCACCCATGTACCTGTCCCCTCTACCACCTCTGACTTTGTATGGTCTATGGGTGGTGTACCCAGGGGCGGCCCTAGACTAGCTGCCAGCAACTGGCGCCCTAGGCAAACCATGCAATCGGCGCCCCCACCTCCAAACCCCTCAATGATATTGCGCCACCATTTGGCGCCCCATTTAACTTGGCACCCTAGGCGACCGCCTAGTTCGCCTATATGGACGGGCCGCCCCTGGGTGTACCCGAGAACACTTTTTGCCTCTTAAAAACTCTCACACCTTCATCTGGGACAATGGCTTGTTATGGACCCTATATATCTTAGGAACTTTGTAACCAATACCTGTAACTTATCATAGCCCAAGCTTGACCCCAGATGTACAGTGCTTTCCCTTTAAACCCACGTAATATGAACTTGATTTCAGACATTAGCTTTAATACAGTTTTAAAATCCCCTTGAATTCAGTCCTGCCTGGTGTCAGAGCCTTTGAATGCCAGTTGCTTCTTGGCTGATGAACCCAGATGAGGGGAACTTGGGAAAGTGGTAACATGTATGTGGGCATATTCAATAAAGTTGCTTTCTATAGAGACAGCTGCTTTTCGTTCAGCATTGATGATTTCCTCCCCCCCACCTTGAAGCCTGCTGCTTTAATCAGTGGCTTGGTTTAATGTGCTGCTTTGAAAAGCAATCAGAATTAGCATGTGGTTTCTTCTCTTCAAGTTGTGTGTGTGTGTCTCTCTCTCTTTTTGCAGGTGCTGTATTGCAGAAGCGACTCCTGGAGCATCTCGCCTGTATGAACTCTTGAGCTGTCAGTGGATTGAGAAGCTTATGAGGAGGTTCTCTCAGGCGAAAACAGTGCCTAGCAAAGATACCGAGGAGGAAGGAAAAGGAGAAGGGGGAGGGGGAGCGGAGCTGAGACTCTAGCAAACCATGGTAGGTAATTGTCTTTGTTAATAGTGCTGCATTACAGTTAGCCTCCACCCCTAGCCCGTTATGGAATCTGTTAAAACAAGAGTGGAGGGATTTTCTGACTCTGCTGCATTAAAGATGTCTCCGCATGGTTTAAGCAAAGCAAATGGGCTTTGATTTATTGCTGGGGCTTTTTTCAAACCGGAGAATGGAGCCTCGTGAGCCTGCAGCACATGAATTATTAAACACAGATGAAGGGGGTGCTCATAAATAACATTTTCTAATAAAACTGGCATTAGCAAGCTATTGCAAAGGGCGTGGATGACCTTGAACTGTGGATTGCATAACAAACACTGACTCCTCACCCACCTCCTCGCCCACCTCTTCCCCGCAAAATCAGATGTTGGCTATATATATCACACATACACACACGCACACACGTATATATTGTTAAAAATTAAAAGCCCGATCTCTGTACGCCCCTATTAATAGCATGGAGATGATACATATGTAACCAGGACTCATCAGGGCATATTTGATGACTAAGTGAGGAGTCACTTCCAATCTGCCTGTTTGTATCGGTTACAAATTGCAAGAGTCAGACACGCATCGAATTTGCAAAGCTGTGCAAATGTGACGGGCTTGAAACGGTTAGTTTTTCTAAAAGGCGTTTAAGGAGGGGGGAAAAACCCACCCAATTAACGAATTCCTGAGAGCCAGCTGTTGTGAGCAATTGCAGCCTATTGATTTTTTTTTTTTTAAAGTCCTCTAAATGTTATTGTTGTGAGACAGGGAAGAGAAATAAAATCCTGTGGTAAGATTTGAGTAGATGATGGCTAATGAAATCTGTTACATAATAAGCCAGCCAAACAAATTAAGATTTCATCCTCTGTGGTGAGAAGAACACTATGGGGGGGAAGGGAACTCAGGGAACACAGATTGGACTATAAATGGAAAGTTTGCTGAATCTTATGAATTCTTGATCCCGGAATCTCAAGCTTAGTACTTTTTACCATTGCCCGTTAGGGTGGCAACCATGTGTTCTAATTCACAAGTTTCAGGTTCATCGGTTTGCTGCTGCTGGAGTATTTTTTTTTATAATCAGTATTCACAAGAAGGGAGGTTTGGGGAGGAGGGGACGTATTAACAAATCTATCTTGCCAATCGATTGCTGAGCGGCAGCTGCCTTTACCTGGAATCATCTTGTGCTTTGTAACTGAGGTGAGAGACAGCAGGGACCTTCAGGAATGGAATTCTAGTGCGTGTGAAAGTACTGGGAGGGGTGTAAGGGAAAGCACTCCTTCCCCATGAATCAATGTGCTTCTCCCTGAGCCTGTACGTGGCCTGCGGGATAGGAGAACGAAATGCAGATTCAGCAGTGAGATTGCTTGGATCCATTACAGGCCCTGCTGTCTCTGAGCTCAGGCATGGTTACAAGCTGTGAAGTAGGGGGAAAGAGTCCCCTCTGCTGCAGGATAATTGCAGTTTACGGAAGTAAATGTATAGCAAGAACGCATGTGTCAGCTGGTAGTGCGGGTGGCCGGGGAAGGCCCTGCGATCCATGCACTGAGAATGTTCTCTCTGAACGGCAGAGAATCAGAAACAGTAAAAAGTTCCCTGACACAGTCAGATTGGTCTCCGAGCACCAGGGTTCCATGTGGTGTAAGGGGAAACACCTGGTAGGTCAGAGGTCCATGCTGGCTTGCTAACGGTTCAGATCATACATGTGGGAGGCCTGGCGAACCAGAAGTCTGCAAGTAGGTCCTAGATCTCTGTGTCACTTCACCAGATTGCGGAACTCTGGGAGCCCGCTGTGCAAGCCCTTCTTGATTTGGGATCCTTTAACCCCTTGTTTTTTCAACTTGGTTCATTTTAATCTTTCCCTACCGCTTAGCCCTTCCTTTCCAGACATTTTTCTTGCTCTTTGATTTCCCTCCAGTCAGTTAGGATAGTCCTGGTGATGTGCCATGCTCCAGGCCCAGGGGAAATACCCCAGTCTTGGCAGCTCGTAGAGAGAGAAGCTGCTGGACGGCCATGGTGGGCTGCCTTTGCACCCAGCCTAGAATGAGGGGAGTGTTGCAGCTCTTGGCATGTCTAGCCAGGCAGAGTTGATCTGAGATTGTCAAGGTCCTGTATGAAGTGCAGCTTTCCTTAGCCTCTTCCTCAGGATACCTCGCTTCCAAACTTACCAGCCCCACAAAAGACCCTCCTGACACTTCCTTGGTGTGCATGGAGCCTTCAGATTCCGACTTTGGAACCAGACCAGTTGATTCTTTAGAGCTTCTCAGCCACTGGGGTCTGAACGAAGGGACAGAATTCGCTAAGTTCACGGTGCATTCTGGGGTAGAGCAAAGAGCCCGTTTCCTTCATCGTTACTATTTACTGGTTGCATTTCAGTGGTGACTAGGGGCCCCAACCAAGCTTAGGGCCTGTCTGTGCTAGGCGTTGTGTGGACACAAACATGAACACAGTCCTTGCCTAGAAAAACTTAGACTAAGAGAGTGAGGAGAAACCAGGCACAGAGGGAAAGTGATATCCTCAAGGTTACATGGCAGTCAGTGGCAGAGACAGGAACCTAGGTTTCCTGCTGCCTTATTTCCTTGCGCGGTAGACTTCCCTGACTCCTTTTGCTTCATCAAAAGTGTGGCTTCTTGCGAAAAAGAAACTTCCTTGGGAATTTTTGCAAGGCCAGCACCCCAAAACGCTTTTATTAACCATTGCAAGTTGGATTAGCAAGTGCAGTCCTTGACTGGTATTTATGCTAGCCATTGCTGTGCATGGGCACTTCTCATGCAGATAAGAGACTGCATAGTCTCTGTCCTCATGAGCTTATCGCTGCATATTGGGTGAAGACAAACAATATGGGGAATGCAAAGGCAAGTTATGGAGGTATCATTTGTGGAGTAAAGGAGACCAGAAGTTTCTCCTAGAAGTGTCTCCTCTTTGCAATGTTCTGGCTCAAAACCTGAGTGTTTCTGCCACTAGTTTGGGAGCAGGTACAGAGAACACAGCCACTGACATTCATGATGGCCAAGTCCCAGACACAGCAGGCTTTTGCATTTTGCTGCCTGTTTATGCCAGTTTGACTTGTTTCACATGTAGAGACCCCCAGCAGAATACTTCAAGCAGAGAAGAGGTATAATTTCCTCCGTGATTCTAGGCCTTTGTTGTCCTAAAATACTACCTGTTTATATTGCAGACGATTCCCTTTCAACTAATGCCCTTCTCTTGGTAAGCCAATAACTCTTTTTTTTCCCTGCTCTTTCCCACCTTTGTAACAGAGATCTATCCGATCTTTTGCTAACGATGACCGCCATGTTATGGTGAAACATTCAACCATTTATCCGTCTCCAGAGGAACTCGAAGCTGTCCAGAACATGGTGTCTACAGTCGAATGTGCCCTTAAACATGTCTCCGATTGGATGGATGAAATGAACAAGTCTGTGAAAGTCGAGGGAGATGGGGAAGCAAAAGAGGAAGCTGCAGAGAGTAATGCCAAGTGAGTGAGTTAAGCCTCATAATGAGCTACTGTGCTACTATGAATGGATTCCTCTCCTGCTAAATAAGGGCCATAGTGTTCTTTGGCTTTGCTGGTTATGGCTGTTCAGAGCAGGAAGTAGAAGTGTCTGGACTCTTTCTGAGATGCAAGCCCATTAGGTGAGCACAGGGAATGTATGATAGGATCCTGGGCTAGGGGAGTTCTCACTTTAAAACATTTTGTCTTAAAACTCGCAGTTCACAAAAGAAGCAAACATGTCTCCCTGAAATCCAAAACCACAGACATGCGGCTTTGGGGCCGTTTCAATTTAATAGACAAAAATGGATTTATAAATGTGTATTGTTTGTTCAACAGGCTGGCTGCTCCAAAGGAGCCATTACTGTACATCGTGTCATTCTATGCTGCATAAAACATCTGGCACTGCACATCTCTGTCTATTCCCTGACGTGACGCCAGATGTTGCTGCTTCTAGTTTAACTCCCACAGTTTAGGAAACAGCAGGAACAACTTGCCCCTTTTCAGATTTCCGTGAATACAGATCTCTAGCTTGGGCATGTTGGGCTCTCTAGTGCGGTACAGAAAACTGAACCTCACACCCTCTGTGAGCCAGGTCAGTATTATGGCCAGTTTAGAGATGGGGTAGCAGAGAGGCTGGTTTATACAAAGCCACACAGTAAATCAGTGGCAGGACCCAGAGAACCTGACATTCAGTCCTGTGCTCTCATCAAACCTTATTTCCTCTAGTAGGACGACTTTCTTGGGGGACAGTCTGACTGGATCATTTACATCACATAGTTTTAGAGCTGGTTCCTGGATTTTACCTCTAATTTTCCTTGCTACAAGTGGTGGATTATTGTGCAGGTTGCTGCTGGGTGAATTGTACACAGTGAGATCTGATCTGTTTTTAAGATCAGCATGGAAAGGTCTGTGTGATCCATGTCCATCCGCTGTATTATCTGAAATCAAGTAGCGGAAGGTCTCTTCTGAGTTTTGGAGTCACGGATAAGTATTTTGGGTAGTTTGCACAGGGCCATGTTCTAGCACTTTACGCTGGTTAATATATTTTGATGGGCAAATTTTGCTACCTGTCAGCAATCCTGTTGAAATCCAAGAGGGCTTGTTTGGGGGGAAGGTACTCCTCAGGATGAGGTAAAGGTGGCAGCAGTTTGGCTCCGAATCACCAAGAGAGTATCCTTCAAGTGCTGCTGTATTCATTTATCTGGGCTGAAGATTGTATTTACCGGTTCAATGTGAAAGAAGCGGTGATTACCAATCTGTCAAAAAATTATCATAATGAATCCCAATGTGCTTTGGCAAACCCTAAATCTGACTCTTTCCTATCATGCTGGTAACAGTAGTCTTTAGTTCTTTCCTGGTCTCAATAAAAGGGGCAGTGTAAGAGTGAGGGAACTGGGAAACAAAGCTCTGTTTTCTCTGCTCGCTGGACACACTCCAGTTTAGAAACAAGGAATGTTCCATATTAGTGGAGGAAAGCTCCATCTGTGAGAGCTCCCATGATCTGCTTAACGATCCCAACAAATGTGGTGAAATGATAGAAAATCCCTCATGCGCCAACATTGCTAGTCAAAAGGTTTTTTCCTTTGTCCGGATTTGCTTGTGACTCTATCCTATCTATGGACACTTAAAGGGTTTGGGATCTCGGGGAAGAAACCTGCTTACTCAGCGTGAAGTTTCCGAAGGACACCCTGCTAACAGGAGCACCGTATAAACAGACTCTAGGGAGCTAACCGAGATGCACTTGCCTGTATCCAGGTCAGCACGTAACGTTTTGGGCAAAGCAAACTCTCCACCAGTGGGCCTGCAGTTCAATGGCCTGTTTTCTGAGCCCCCCTTTTTGACAAACAGATATTTCTCAGATCCATTTCTGATCTTGTCAACATTCTCGCGCGTAGCCTGAGTCGTAAGATGTCACTTTTTGGTGCGACTGTGCGTGGAGAATAGAAATGGCAAAAATATTTAAATTTTGTGACTTTCTACATAACTTAACTGATAAATTGGTTTATGAGAGTGGGCTTGTGCGGACGCCAGGGAATTCTAGCAGCAGATTGATAGCATGTTTCCCCAGAGATGGGCAGTTAAGCTTCGTCATCTTTTGTGGAAGATAATTAATGTCAGTTTTCTGCTGAGCGATGGACTTTCTTGACTTCTCTGATTCTTGAGGTGGGATGCAGTGCACATTGTGTGTGGGGGGTGGTGCTTTTTTTTTTTTTTTTTTTTTTTTCTCAAGTGTTGTTGGCAGCATTTTACTTTTCTTTCTGCCGTGGATAAATTAAGTGCAGAATGATACTTCTATTTAAATGATTTTGGTGAGACCCTTGGCTTGTATTAAATGCTGTTGGCACCATCAAACAGCCTGACTTCAATTTCATGATTTTGTGTGCAGGATGTTTTATGATCTTGCTGAGGTCTAAATTTAGAATGCATTTTTGTAAGTGCCCAAATTCTCTCTCTCATAAATCTGTCTGCAGATGCTGGAGAATAGCAGGTGTCAAGTGTCAAAGCAGAGACATTGGAGGGGTTTGGGCCATTTCTCTTCCTTCCCCCTTCCTCCAGCTGGTTCTTATAAAGCCAGACGTCAAGAGCACTTTCTGTAGAATTGTGTATCAAAGCCAGCCGTTTGGACAGATCCGTGAGTGTAGCCTGCTGGCCTTAAAGGGATGGAGAACGTACATCCATCCCTGTGCCTGCAGAGGTGGGAACGTGGTGATTGGCAGAATTCTTACAAGCAGCAAAGCAGGACAAAACTGTGATGGAAACTAGGGCAAAGAGTAATCCAGGCTGTTCGCTGAGTGAATCTCCTCTTCTAGCAGAGACTGGTGCCATTTCTCCTTCACACCGCCTGCCTCCAGTCAAACTGGCACAGTGACTAGCTTTCCTGGCTGCCAGCGCTAGCTCTGTGTGGGTGAAATGTGGACCTGTCAGGACAGTTGGGCTGCCTGAATGCCTTTACAGTAAAGAAATCACAGATGCAGCAGGTCTCTTTTCCGCTAGTCTGGGCACAGTAATCCAGGGGTAGCTCTGAAAGCCACCCTTTAGCCAGGGTTTAAGAAGTGGACCTAACGCTGGTTTTGGGACTTCTTGGCCAAATGTAACAGATTGCAGCAGGGAAAAGTTTAGACTAAAACCAGCAACCTGTTGATTAGTCATTGTAAACAATTACAGTGCAGTTTGCATCTTCAGCATGCTGGGCAAAACGTTGCCAAATGAATCCGACCGCTCCAGGAGAGAGAGGCAGGTGCTTGTCCTGTCATCTTGTATTAAGCGACTGCAGCCCAATCTGCGTAGGCTTTGTAGAAACAGCATCCTGCAACGCCTCAGTCACAAAAATGTTTCTGTGAACTTTGAAATGCATCAGTGGAAACGTTGGACATTCCCATGCAGGTTGAGAAGGACAAAAGAAGCGCTTCAGAGTAAATCCATCACATCCTGTAAAATAGTGGGTCATTCAGAAACCCGTTGGCAAAGGGTAACGCTTCCCTGCCCAATTAGCGGCCAGATGTTGCAGCATCTGGCTAACTTGCTTGAACTGCTGAGTGAAAGGGATTTACAGGTTTGACATGGTCTGAGCACGGGGGCGCTGCAATGACTCTCTGGCGTGGCCTTGGCCATTTTCCACTCCCTGCCTCCTTCCCAGCTCCCTCTGTCTCTCTGCTCTGCTTCGGTAATAGGAGACAGTCCTTGCCCACCCCTTTCACGTATGTACAGTTGTGCCCAGTGAAGGCGTGTGTGATCGAGGGTCGGGGTGTACTGTCTGATCAGATCCTACCCCGGTGTGCGATGTTCAGGTGCCCCTAACTCAACAGCTGCCTCTCCAGCTGAGGCGGTTTTCTCCTCTCCAGCACTTACAGCCCTTCCCCGAGGGGGAGGAGCGCAGTGAAATGCTGGGGCATTTCTCGGGGTGCCTGTGTGTGCCTGTCAGTAGATGCGAGTGCTCCTCTTCCCTTTCCCGAGGATTCCTGCCGGCTTTGGGCACTCTCGGGCTACTCAATTGCTTGCTACGGTTTTGTCTGTTGTCAGCACTCAAAGCTGAAATGTCGTTTATCTCGCTTTGAAACCTGTGACATTTACTGCGGCTCTCAACTGTTCTCTCCTGGTTTTCTCTGGAGACTCCCGTCTCATTCCCCGGCCTCTGACTCTTCTAGCTTTCAGTGGTGAGAAGTTTTGAAGGGCTCTCACAGGGAAGAGAGCTTGAAATGAGGAGCCTGCCTAAAGTACCTCGCGTCTGCAGCATTCACCCAAGCTGCAGAAATGGGTTGTACACTATTTTGACATTTCAAAATACGCACCTGAAAAAAGGTGTAGGCCCGCGGGGGCCCCCCCGTTGGGTGTGCTGGAGGGCCTCTTGTTGAAAGTCAGTGGGGCTTAGGCTCTCAAATGTGCTAGTCACTTTTGAAAATGGGTCTTAAGCTTCTAAGAGCTGCTCTGAAAACGTGACTCCGGGTTTGTGTGCACTTCCTTTCTCCTGCAGTGAGGCAGTGTTTGGAGCTTCATAATTTAATCCAAACTAGCGCTGTTAAATATCAGTTAATTGAATAGTCGAGTAACCTCGTGAATTCTTATTGGTTAGTCGACTATTCTATAATCCCCAAGGGCGGGGCCGGCAGCCACTGTATCAGAGGCAGCAGCGCGGGGTGCCAGGCAGGAGCTGGTCCGTAGCAGCGCGGGGTGGCAGCAGCCCCTGTCTACGGGGGGGTCTGAGCTCCTGGACCCAGCATGAACCGGAACTGAGCTGGGCTCCTAACACACTTTAAATGCAGAGCTGCAGCAGGGGTAGGTCCCGGGCCCAGTGTGAGCCTGGACTGAGCCAGGCTGCTGGCCAGCCTGCTAAAAAATTTACTGGCAAGGGGTGGGGAGGAGGGAAATGTGTGTAGTCTATTGCATTAACCTACAAGCTTTTGCTTATTGATTAATCCTTTAATCGACTATGCTATTACATCCCTAATCCAAAGCACTGATTCACAGTTCTGCAGCTACAGAAGTGTTTCATGCATGTTTACGTTAGTTTCTGTCATTATCCTGTGGGCTACTTGTAGAAAAGCAGTCTGTGCTTTTCATGATCCTGCCACTGATGCACTACAGAAATGCTGGAATTGTTTCCATCAGTCTCCGTTCCTTTGCTACATTATGGTGGTGGGGCTTTTTATCTGTCAAAATACCATTGTCCTATTTGGATGTGCTTCCTTTCCAGGGATCAAGGTGGTCGGACTTTATGTGGTGTGATGAGAATTGGTTTGGTGGCAAAGGGCTTGCTGATAAAGGAGGACATGGATTTGGAGCTGGTTCTCATGTGCAAAGAAAAACCTACAAAGACCTTGTTATATACAGTCAAAGACAATCTCCCAATCCAAATTCAGGTAAGTTAATTCAGGGTAACAGCTGAAATTAATTGGATACCAAGAAAGGTACAAGTGGTAAAGGTATAGAGAGCAAAGACCAGACTTTGAATCTAGGACAGCATCTAGGGTAAAAAAAGTGAATACAAAGCCGCCTTCCTTAGGAAAGGAAGGGAAACCTCAGAACAGTCATTCATGCTTAAATTTGACGCTTTACGAATGGGCCTTAACAAAGATGCTAATTAACCTACCCATTACAAAGATAGCTTCCCCAATTATCACCCCTAGTATCATTATCTCATAGATACTAGCCCTTCCTCTCACCCCCTTCTGTTCTAAATCTGATTTGTCAGTTTTATAATGTGTTCACTTTTTTCATTGTATTCCTTTGGTATATATGGTCATGCCAATTCTCTTCCAGAATTTGATCTGAGGAAGTGGGTCTGGCCCACGAAAGCTGATCACCTAATAGACCATCTTGTTAGTCTTTAAAGTGCTGCATAGTCCTCTCTTTTGTTTCAGCAAGATCAGACTAACATGGCTACATCTCTATTACTATTCCTTAGCCTTGTCCCTGACTGCAATCTTGCTGTACCCTATAGCTAACCTTCCTATTGAGTAACTTGCGCATTTGATCTCTCCCTGCTTTTGCTCCCAACACAACTAAATGGGGGTCTTCAGTCTCCCTTCTGAGCATGTCGTCCTGGCCCTATGTGGTTTCAGTAACAAAAATGATTACGGGTTTGGAACAAGTCATTCCTTCCCCCCAGCCCTGCCCCACCCAGTTATTGTTAGTCAGTCACAGACACTGTGGGCTCCTGAGGAATTCTATTTAGAGCCCACAACCCATCTGTGACTTTTACTAAAAATAACCCTGACAAGTTCTTAATCTTACCTACCGTCACTTCAGAATCACAGGGGAGTTTAGGCTGAACACAAAGCGGAGAGAGAAAGCTTCGGTAATGGAGAAGTTCAAGATACTGAACATAATAACGGCCATATTGCATCAAACCAAAGGTCCATCCAGCCCAGTATCCTGTTTGTGGCCAATGCCAGGTGCCCCAGAAGAGATAATCAAGTGATCCCTCGCCTGTCATCCATTTCCAGCCTCTCACAAACAGAAGCTAAGGATGCTATTCTTACCTATCCTGGCTAATAGCCATCGATGGACCTAACCTCTATGAATTTATCTAGCTCTTTTTTTGAACCCCTTTAAAGTCTTGGTCTTAACATCCTCAAGGAGTTCCACAGGTTGACTGTGTGCTGAGTGAAGAAAAATTTCCTTTTGTTTGTTTTAAACCTGCTGCCTATTGATTTCATTTGGTGACCCCTAGTTCTTATATTATGGGAACAAGTAAATAACTTCTTATTCACTTTTTGCACACCAGTCATGATTTTATAGACCTCTATCATGTCCCCCCCTTAGTCTCTTCTTTTCTAAACTGAAAAGTTCAAGTCTTTTTAATCTCTTTTCATATGGGACCCGTTCCAAACCCCTCATAATTTTTGTTGCCCTTTTCTGAGTTTTTTTTCAATGCCAATATATCTTTTTTGAGATGAGGCGACCACATCTGTACGCAATATTTGAAATGTGGGCGTACCATGGTTTTATACAGAGGCAATAAGAGATTCTCTGTCTTATTCTTTATCCCTTTTTTTAATGATTCCTAACATTCTATTTGCTTTTTTGACTGCTGCTGCACACTGAGTGGATGTTTTCAGAGAACTATCCACATTGACTACAAGATCTCTATCTTGAGTAATTGTAGCCAAATTAGTCCCTGTCATATTGTATGTAGAATTTGGGGGAAAATAATCCCATGTGCATTACTTTACATTTATCAACATTAATCAACATTAAATTTCATTTGCCTTCATATGTATGTACATAGTTTTGATTTGTACCCTTTGTTTCAGTGCATAGAAAAGCATCCTGTAAGCATGTAGCCATACCACCGCCTCATAAGAGAGCCCAGGGCTTTAGCTTCCTTTCACACGCCCCTGGGCCTGAATAATTAGTCCAGCCAAAAGCTCATGGCATGCACTATTGCCTAGAGACTGTGCCCCAAAAATGACCCCTTGAGGGTAGCTCTTTCTAAATTAGGTGATGAAATTCATTCTCCCCTCTTCCTGGTTTGCTTTCTTGTTCTGTGTTTATTTCCACATTCACCTTAACCATTTCTGTCATTGTTGGGAGCTATACTTCCCAATTGTTCATTTGCTTGCAGACTAGTGTTCAGTTTATATGGACTCAGAGGGGTTGCTGTGTTAGCCTGTAACATTAAAAACGAGTAGTTCTGTGGTCTCTTAACCAAAATATTTAGATAGTATCATGAGCTTTTGAGGGCAAAACCCACTTCCTCAGATGAGCAGAGTGGAGAGGAAGTGCTCATGATATTGTATATATATTTTTGTTGGTCTCTAAGGTTCATCTACAGTGCACCGTTATTTCAAAATAACAATGCGAGTATCTACACAGGCGATCTAAATAATCTAAATAATTTCGAAATAACGGGGGGCTTATTCCGAAATCTGTAAACCTCATTCTACGAGGAATAACTCCTCTTCCGAAATAGCTATTCCGAAATAAGGCGCGTGTAGACACTCCACTGCTGCTATTTCAAAATAGCCCCTCCCCAGGGCCATTCTAAATTATTCCAACCCAGTGTGTCCTGGGGCTCTAAATCGAGATAGCACGTCGACATTAGGGAAGCCTGCCTTGGACTCATTTTGAGGCTTCCCTGCGATACAGACATGCTATTTTGAAATAAGCTAACTATTCCGAAATACCTTATTTTGAAATAGCCGTGCAGTGTAGACGTACCCTAAGGTGCTACAGGGCTCTTCTTTTTAAACCCCTCGTACTCCGAGTGGAGCAAGGTCATCTACAGGACTACTCATAGTTTATATGGAGGCAGTCTTGCTCTGCAGACACAGCCATCTCCATAGCTGGGGCCTTGTAGGGACAATGGAGAGGGTATGTTGCTTGCTTGTAACAGTTTTTTTTCTGGAGGAAGTGCATGGCTTGGATTTATCTCCCTGTTTGTAAAGAAGCGGCGATTAGAAAGGGTCCCAGTCCTCTAAGCTGGTCCATATGGACAGACCCCATCTCCTAGAGTCCTATTGAGGCCAGAGGGGTCCATGCAGATGCTGAGGTCTTACTCAGGCAGGTTGGCAGGTAGGACTGGAGCCATTGTATTCACTTGCATCCACTGCTAATTGTCAGGTTGGTGGTAGGCTGCCAAGATTTCTGCATTTAGAGGCAGCATTGCCCAGGAGTTAGATACTTTAAGAGCTACACTTGCTGGCATGTAATTCACCCTCTGACAGCTTCAAAAGATGACTGCTCCTTGTTTGCTCAATGAGTGGGACACTGCAGTGCATTTATGCTGCCACCATTTAGCAATTTTCTGGTTAGCAGCTGTTTGCATTTTTAACAGTTATTTACAGCTTAGCAACTCTTAGCTGAGGAAGGAAGGGCAGTGCTGGGCGGAACCTGTCTGTTATAGCATTGCTAGTTCAGGGGTCATCTGCAAGGGGCAAATGTTTCTCTAGGACAGTGGTGGGTAACCTGTGGGCTGTGTGTGGCCCATCAGGGTTCTTTGTGTGGCCCACAAGACATTTTGTTTCCAGTCACCCTCGAGCAAAGTTGCCAGATTCCGCTGGTTCCCATCCGCATAATTTTTTTCTTGCTAGTATTATTAAAGCAATACGCTGTAAAGCCAGGACACATGAAGCGAGGTGTGTGCTGATTGCACACACTGACCGTGAGAGCTGGGCGCTCCCTTGGCATCCACCAAAGTGCTGCTCCAGTTCAGTTGGCTCCCCCTGCAAGTTCTAGGAGTGCAAGCGCAGTGAGCAAAACTTCCCTAACTCAGGAGACCTATTTGGTTATGACAATCTTGCAGCCCACTCGCTAGCCTACTTTGCCCATCACTGCTTTAGGAGATGCTGCCTTTACCATGGGTGATGGGGGATGTTTGAAAATGTTTCTTGATGCCTTTCAGAAACTTACAGAAGAGAAGTACCATGTGGAGCAATGTGTCAATGAGGCAGCTATTCTTATTCAAAACACCAAGGAGCCCACCCTAACACTGAAGGTGATACTTACATCCCCCCTCATTCGCGAGGAAACAGAGAAGAAAGACGGAGGTATATAGAGTGTCATTTTTCTGCTTCCCTCACGGTTTTTTCCTAAATGCTTTCTGATCATGTAGCACAGGTTTAGTTAGGGAAAGAGGTCTCATTTTTATTGTATAACGTGTGTCATCGGTAGCTTGGCTCGACTCAATGTGCTACAATGATTGTTCTTTAAACAGTCAGCAACCATTTAATTTTCACATAAATATATGTAAAATGCCATTTGCCATGCAAAGACAGCATTATTATAGCCTTGACTCAGACACCAATTAGATCTTGTCTGAAAGGAAGCAGAGCTAGTTATTAGTTAATAATTAAGCAATGTCTGCGCAGTCCTGTTTTCAAATTAAATCTAAGAGGACTGGTTCATAAAATCATTCCTGTTGTATAAAACTGCTCTCTTAAAATGCAGTTCCTACAAAGCTCTGTGTCTTCCTGGCACGCAGATTTTGTTAATTATTGATGTGTGCGTGTGTGTTTCTATCTTTAAGGTAAGAACTTCCTAACTAGAATACAGTTGAAGTTAAAGCTAAAATACTGCACTTCGCTTCTGAAGTTAAAGTTGTACCTACTGTCCTGAATGCAAAAATAGATCTTGAAAATTATGCCTCCTAATTCCTCCCCATCCATTCTTCCCTGTCTGCTGGGGACTTGCAACTTAGCCACAAGAAACTTTTAAGAAGCGTTGACTCTTAACGTCTACTAGACTGGAAAGAAACCAAGAGTAACACACAGAATGAATGTAGCTGTGTTTTGTTTTATTATCTTCCTGTCAATCATTTCTGCTTCCGCTTCCCAAACCTGTGCCTAGAAACTTTCCACTGGATGATGTCAGACCTTTGACCAACTGGCCACTCTCTGTCATGACAACTGAGGCAGCTGGGCCCATGTGGGCTAGGGAACTCCCTGTTGCTCTTTTCCCATTTCTAGACTTGCCACAAGTCCCTTTGCTTATTCCCCCTTCCCACATGACATACCAGTACACTGTGAAATGTTGGTCAGTTTCTCTTCATCTTGGGGGAGAGGGCAGGAAAGACTGATTTATTTTTTTCCCAAGTGAAATGTAGCAATTAGGCAGCAGTTGGAAGTGCAAGAATCTTCCAATAGAGATGAATAGCAAAGACCCATTAATGAAAGTCCCAGAATTCCCAAATCATTAACAGGGCTCTTATGCACAAATACTATGTTTTCCCCTTTGAAACAAAAGCCAGATATTTGAAGACTACGCTTTCTTCAGCTCCCTGTCAAGTGCTGAGTGGGAGGTTTGTTTCTATTGCAAGGGATAGACGCTCATGAGGCTAAGCACAAAATGATGGAGAGAAATTTATGAGAAAGTGTTTTTAACATCCCTGTGTGCATGTGTTTCTTCCTGGGTGATCCGTCTCTGGAGGGGATGGTACCTTCATCTGCTGGAATAGAAATCTGGACTTTATTAAATTTGGAACTTGTCTGCTAAGCTGAATGAGGACGTGACTTTTCATGCTTTCTTGTTTTAATACATTTGTCTTTTGTTACTGATTTAGGATCTTAAAATATCTTTCAAACTTTGTTCAAAAACCTTGCAGCTCATCTTTTAAATATTAAGACAACTTCTGCATATTTGTGATAGTGTTGGTACTAAGAGCTGTTGTTAGAGCCTCCTCTACTGTAAAATTGATTGTAAACTGGTTAACCCACTTTGTTCAGAAGTCCATATTCTTTTGTAGTTGGTTTCAGTTTCTGTGCAGTTCACTCCCTATTTATCTGAACAAAGAAAACTTGTAATATCCCCCTTCATGAGTTAACCCGATATTTTTCTTCTTGTATTAAGTAACTAGCTAGAGAGGGAAAAGTGACAACATTTCAAATGTCTACATCTACTTCTAGTCACTTTGAATAGGTTTAGATTTACTAAATAAAGTTTCAAATCTAATATCAAGGGGAAATATTTAGAAAAACTATTCAGGAAAAATAGTGTAATATAAAGGGAAAATATTGTAACCCTTCTTTTGACGCTCCTGGACAAAGCCAGCCAAATACCAGTGTATTTCAGATTCCATTTTTAAAAGTTATTCCTTGCTTTTCTTATTTACTCTTTTCTGATAGAAAAGCTTTTCAAGTTCTTCATAATTTGCTTTTCATCTTGCTAGTAAAATGAGCCATTCTGTTCTAGCTGCTGCTGCCCTTTCTCTTTGTTTCTTAGTTGGCAGCTGTGTAGTAGTATGCTAAGAGGCTGGGGGAAACTGACCAAGATTTCCAGCAGTATGGTTTGATTAGTCACTAATCTATCCTCTAACCAAATAAGCAAGGTTAGGTGCAATGGAATTCTTTATCAATGCTTCCATTTGTTCTGTAGGAATGCCGTGTGTGCCTTCATGCCCTGAGGTCAGAATGCAGAAAACAAACATTCCGGGGTTTCTCTTTAGTGTCTCCTCCTCCCCCTCCCGTGTTAATGCTAAAAAATGTGGCGTTTGTCCTATTTGTTTTTGCTGCTCACTAGTAAAAACAAATACCAGACCAGTGTGTGTGCATTTCAATATTCCCTCCAAGCGATCGCCTTAAAGTCACTGTACAAGCTCTGCTTTCTCCTTGTTAAATGGAGAGGTCCTATGTTTGGATCAGGTGCATTTCTGCATCAGAGTGAAATTTACGTCCTCGGCAAGTTTACAATCACTCGTGTCCACCCAAGAGCAGGATCTCTGTGAATTAGGCTCTCTCAGTGCTACTCTCCAAATAGTTGCAGTTACTGAGCACATACATTCAAAATACAAAGTCACTTCAGCCATCCAAATAAGATGATGCTGAAAACAAGCAAGTTTAGTAACTGAGCAATTGCTTCGTAATCACTCTGGCACCCAGGATCTTGGCAGGCAGCAAGAATGATTGATGTTCTTGGTGTCCACAAGTGCCAAGTGCCCTTGAATGACCTGCGGAGCAAGCCACAGATTTGCCACCTCTCCCAAAAGTAGCCACTTGCCTGTTGTGGTAGCTGTAAGCTTACTGATGATGGCAGGAGAGAGAATACAGCAAATGGGAGAGGATTATTGAAGGACTCACTTTGTATGTGTTGCAGGATCTGAAGTAATGGCTGGTTTTTTAAATTTTTTTAACAAAGTCCTCAGTGTTCTGTTAGAACTAAAAAAGGAAAAGAGGAGAATTCTTCATACATGTTTGAAAACTTTGATTGGGTCTCACGTTCCTGACTAGCAGAGCATGAAGAAACATGCCATTCTAATGAGGATGTCAAAAGGGAGTCCGCTGCAAGTTGCTCGCCCCTCTTCACTGCCTGTTCTTCTCTCCATCTTTCTGTTTAACAGAATCTTGCACCCAAACGTTGACTGCCTGCAACATCTGCAAAAGCTGCCCAGGAAGCTTACGGGTTAATGTAATGAATGCACTATTTTCAAAGGTGTCCGCGACTCTGGCCTCTCTAAATAACCTTTAATGAGATCTACATACCAATGCAAAAGTAGGCTGATGTATGCAGTTATAGTGAAGCCTGTTGAGTCACCTGTACAGTAATAGTACATCCACGTTCATGGTTTGTAAGTTAGTGGTAACATTTAGCTTGCTTCATCAATAGCTGTAACCTACTCTGGCAAAATGTACAATCTCATTTAGAAATAGGACTTCATGGACATGCAAATTTACCATAATTGCTAAAATTGAATGATTTTGCAGTCAGTCAACTTTTGCCATTTCTAACTTTAAAAGAAGATTCTAATCACTCATTGACTGTAGCTGTTTTAAGCTTTAAGCAGATGTTTATATTGTCCCCAGTAAAGGATTTTGTGACAGAAACATTTAAAGATTTGTAACCCGTTGCACTTTTATAACCACAAAATACATAATTTTTCTTCTTGTAAATGAAGAGGCAAAGGAAATTTGAAAGTAAGTCTTAAATTCCAAAGTGGTGTGATGCAAAGTGACCTTTTGTGCTAGTAAACAAATACCCACTAATCCCATATAAGACTTTGCAGCTCTTATTGGGAAGACAGGAGTGGAGATTAATCTGAGTATTGTGATTCTGTTGATGAGGGTAACAAGAAACAATGCAAATATCTGCTGCAAAGTTCGTTGGGGTCAGAAAATAAGCGTATAGCACTTCAGTCCTTCGCTGGGAGCAGAGCCAACAGATGCAAACCAAACCCACAAGCTATCAGACAAGATGTCTCCGATTCTGTTGAGCTTTACACTCTTGTTTTTCATTACCTTTTATCCATCATGATGTAATGGCTACAGCTTTGCTAGAGCAGTCTCCCTACTCAGGAGCGGAGGAAGTAAGGATGTTTTAATATTAAAATAGCAATACCGTGCAGCATAACCAGTGAAAACAAATGGCAGCTGGAATGTTAACTGTGGGGGTGAGGGTGTACACATGTGTACCTCTGTTGTATACAGTGGTACACATTTTTCTCCCACCTCTCTCAAGTAGAATTAAATGTCTTACTAGATACGCAGATTGCTTCCTTGGCATGCATCTACGAGCTGCTTTGGGGTCTATTTTTCAGTCAGTCCCACATGACTGTGTCTGTACTAACCCGGATGAATTGGCTATTACAAATGATGACACACACTATTTTTCTACAGTCCTGCCAATTCCAAAAGGAGCAGTAAATTCCTATGAACAACCAGTGTATTTATTCAAAGGGTTGTTTTTAACTATGGATTGGTTTAATTTCCAGGTCGTACTGTTAGGTTAGCCAAATGCTGTTGATAAAGGAAAAGTTAGACTGTGATCCTGCAAAGATATTTAGACATGTATAATTTTACTCATGATGTAATATAATCACATGAATAAAGTTAGGTACGGGCTTTGTGGATTTACAGAATCAGGGTACTAATAATTTGTTCCTTAAAAATGAGAAAATAGAATATGATTGCTAAAAGTACTTGGTAACATTCTGGATTAAGGAAAAGGGAGGGTGAGAGTAAACCTTAAGGATGTAAGAGGGATGTAAATTAGACCTATCGAAATTGCAAATGAAGCCGGGATTTGAATTTCCCACGCTTCATTTGCATAATCCTGTTACAGCGTTCTTTTGAAAAACGCTATTTCGAAAGTGAAACCGCTGTCTAGACACAGTTCTTTTGAAAAGAAATGCCTTTTTTGAAAATCCTGTACTCAAAAAATGAGGCTTACAGGATCTTTAGAAAAAGGATTTTATTTTTGAAAGAACCGCGCCTAGACCACAGTTTCACTTTCAAAATAGCGTTTTTCGGAAGAACGCTGTGATGCGATTATGCAAATGAAGTGCGGGAAATTCAAATCCTGGCTTCATTTGCAATTTCAATATGTCTAATTTACATCCCTCTTTCGAAAGAGGGATGTAGTTTAGACGTACCCTAAGAAGATTTTGGTCGTCTTTGTCTCAACTCCTACTTTCGTTTTAGACAGCTGCTGCTGCTATTCGAAAGAGAAGATTTTTATGAAAGAAAAAAATATGTAAATTAACAGGATCTAGAAGTTTTAAAATTTCTTTGCTGCTTTCATTTGTTACCTGGTTACACAAATGCTGCAGTCAGAGTGAAAGAACTTGTATGTCAAAATATTAAGTGCACATTCACACAGGTTCTATTTTTCTCCAATTCACTTACAGTGGGTTAAGATTGTAGAAAAATACACCTCTCTGCACTTATTTGCTGTGGCTTTAATAAAGTTAAACTGGACGTATCTTCAAGTTTTGAGAAGGCACCTTTTTAATCATTCTTTAATGCTTCCTGCCTCTGCAGCAAACTTTCTCCCTCAAGAAAACCTTCCCTTGTGGAGATTGTCAGTCAGTAATTCTGTGCTGATTTCATAAACCTGGAATCAAACCACAAACAGGAGGGAGGACTAAAAGAAGGAAAAGTGCTACATCGCTATTTTCTGCCCTGAAATGTGTTCTACATTTTTAATAAGATCCCAGATTGTCTGTGGCAGTGGCCATCGATTTTGTATAAGAAGTGAATGCCTTTTACTTCTGTTGCACATGTGCACAATACTACCTTTTAATGGCTTGTTTGAATTCAATAACACCGTGCACTTAAAATTAATTTTTTTTCTGGGAGTCTTATTAGCTCATTGAGATGCTGCCACTCTTGATGTCCTGTGACAGAAACCCCTTGGTCAAATTGTATCTGTCTCTTTTTATCCCGTTTTACCAGTAGATAATGTTGCGATGAAAGATCCTCCGGACTTATTGGACAGGCAGAAATGCCTGGAGGCCTTGGCCTCGCTGCGGCACGCCAAATGGTTTCAGGTTGGCTATTTGTTCTTATCTTATTGTTATTGTAGCCTTATGAGGGTTAATTAGAGACACTTTTAATGTTAATGCCTTCTTTAATCTCTGTCTAGCCCTTCTAGAGTGCAAGTCTAGAATTCCGAATTCTGAGTGGTGTTCTGTAAAAGCAGCGGCGCTAGGTAGCTAGCCACCTGGTCGACAGTTGTCATGAGGCTACAAAAGCAATTTTAGCATTATGCTTCTCTGTACTGTTACGCTTGCCTTTCTATAAAATGCAGTCTTTTGCTTTTATGCAACTTTTTCTTTTTGTTTTGCATGAAACTGATTCAGTGCTCCTTAGTAATCCTGTTAAAGAACCTATTGCAGGACTCTATGCGTTTTTTAAAAAAGCAACATTGCAGGCGGGATTTCAGCAGCTGTATTGGAACCATTTTGTTTGTTTTAGGCCAGGGCAAATGGACTAAAGTCATGTGTAATTGTTCTACGTATTCTGCGTGATTTGTGCAACAGAGTCCCGACATGGGCCCCGCTAAAAGGATGGGTAAGTATGGACCAAGAGGCGGAGGGCAACTAGACCTTCGAAACACGGTGGCCATTTACTGTCGTGAGGGCTGTGGCGTGTGCATGTGATACTCGGCTCCCTGCTTCCCCTTCTCATGTCACAGCCATTAAAACAACCGTATGTTTTAAAAACGCCCGTGCAGCTGAGGAGGGAGAGAGGCGGCTTGTGTCCATTTCAGTAACTCTGTACGGTGTCTGGGAACCATGGCGGTGTCTGCAGGGCCTTGTGTGTGCTACAGAATCCACCCCTTGTCATAGAAACTGGATACTTAAAAGCGTCTCGCTGCCAGATCTGGTGTGGGTAACCTTGGAAGTGTGAGCTCAGTGTAAGCCAACACTGGGGAGTGGTAGTACCCCCTGCTGGGAAAAGCTGCACACTAGAAATCCACAGGTTAATCAACACCCCAGGGGCACTAGGAGCAGCGCCTCATCCCCATTCAAAATGACCTTTTGTGTTTAACTGCAACCACACAGGCATCCGTACTAATCCTAATTTAATGTCTTTTAGCCACTAGAGCTTATATGTGAAAAATCTATAGGTACTTGCAATAGACCCTTGGGCGCTGGGGAGGCCTTAAGACGAGTGATGGAGTGTTTGGCGTCTGGAATTCTGCTTCCTGGTAAGGGCCCAGAATACATTGGGACGCACCAAAGACTGATCGTGCCTCTGTTTGGAAATGTACAGATTTCTGCCCTTGCATTCCATTCCTCTTTGAAATGCCTGGTGCGCAGGAGCAGCAAGCAGGATGCTTTGCCTGTGAATTGTTAACAAGACATTGAGACGCTCCGGCATTAACCTAAAAATCTATCGTCCCCCGCTAATCGGTGTAATGTGCCTATGGCGTGGTGCATACGGTGTGCCGTGCTTGCTGGGTGTGAAGTGGGCACGACAGCATGTCTGTTGGGAAGACAGAGAAAAGACAAGGGGCCGGAGAGTTAGTACACGTCCGCGTTTTGAAATCAGTACCCTTTCCCAGCTTTGAAAGCACCGCTGCCAGACTCTGAGCCCTTGTTGTGTCTTACGTGGGCAGTGTTAACAACCGCAGTGTCAATGGCTCTTCCCCGTTAGGGGGTAAACCCTTAGCGTTAGCATCTCCCTAAGGATGCTGGTCACCCCTGAGCGAGACAGGAGCTCTGCACACTCATTGGAGAGTAGAGGTTAGCTCTTGACATTTCCGCTCGACTCCAGCAATCTTCTGATGTGTGTTGACCTGCTCTGAATTATCTCTCTTCCCCCTTGTAGGGGGCCCTGGCCTGCATGATCCCTGTGAGCGGGAGCCGACGGACGCTTTGTCCTATATGACGGTGCAGCAGAAAGAAGCCATTACACACAGTGCTCAGGTAGAAACCTCTGCTTCCAGGGACCTGCCTTTCTGCTGCAGGGCATCTGATTCACTGCCTTCAGTTTATCCCTTTGCTCAGAATGGCTGCTGCTTTGCAGTAACTCTGGCAGCTGCGCTCATGCCCTGCACTGCAGGGATTAAATAAAGGCTTGGAGAATATAGGAGTTCCATTATGAATGAGATTTTCTCTGGGAGGGGGCCAGCCCCAAGCATGTGTTGCATGTAGGTTCCACTTTATGCTCCTGTGGCACCTAGGTGTTGTACTGGTGCTCTGAACAGGGGGGGAGTTGCAGAGTGTTGCCCAGACGTGGCTCTTTCTATTGACCCTTTCCGTAGAGATTTGAGTCCTTCCTTGTTGGAGAGACGTTGATCCTGTGTCCGGACACCCGGGCAAAGCATGGCAGTGATGGCTTGTTTCTATTCTTCCCTAGCACGCACTCAGACTATCAGCCTTTGGCCAGATCTATAAGGTGCTGGAAATGGACCCTCTCCCGTCAAATAAATCCTTTCAGAAATATTCCTGGTCAGTGACTGACAAAGAAGGTGAGTGCAGACCATCTCTTGGGGGAACCTCATTAAAAGCACAGACCCAAGACAGTAACCCCTTGGAATGTAGCCTGGTGAAATTCTGGGTAATGTGCTGTATGTGTCAGAAGAATTTCTTTTTTTAAAAGAGAGATTATGCTATTAAGGAAAATCTGTCAGCGTCTCTAGTCACTAAATAATAGACCATACAAAAGACCATGGAAAATATAACCCCTGCAGGATAGCGTGTGGCTTTCGTCTGATGTATGACCTCCTTGGGGCCTGGGAAATAAAAGTATCACATCAGTCTCTTATGCTAGGGAGCAGGAGTCTTGAGACAAGCCAAAATGAGCAATATTAGGTCAGTGTCTTTGCACAGGTTCGTGCTAAGAATCCCTTGGAGAAAATGGCAAAGTAAAATAAAATTGTCCTAAACTTCTCCAGCACGGTACTGTTACAATTTTTACCTCAAACTGTATATTTAAAAAAAAATGAACCAGTGGTTCTCAACCAGGTATCTTCCAGGAGGTACAGCTCAAGTAGATCTTTGCCTGCTTTTACAAGCTACGTAAAAAGCACTATCGACGTCAGTACAAATTAAAATTTCCTGCAGACAATGACTTTTTCATACTGCTCTATACACTCTACACTGAAAGGGAAGTACCATCTTTATCTTCCAATTGATTTATTTTAGTAATTGCATGATAAAAATAAGGAAGTTCACTGTGGAGCTGTGAGACTTTTGTATTCTCATGGCTGGTTGTGTAAGGTAATTTTTAAGTGAGGTGAAACTTGGGATACACAAGACAAACCAGACTCCTCAGAGGTTTAGTCTGGAAAGGTTGAGAGCCACTGGTCTGAACCATCGCTTCCTAATCGGTATGCTCGTGGGAGAGGGGGCTCTGGCTTTCTGGGATCTGTGTCTTTAGTTGGTATTTGTTAGGAATCGCTGAAATAGCTAATTCCACCAGCCCTGTACACTTTTGATCAATACCCTAAATATGTAACCTTCTGGGCTCATCTGGAGCGACTGTTTTTTGTCAAGTAATCAGACTTGAAGTGGTTCTTTCCTTTCTTCCTTTTTTGGCACTCTCCAAAAACCGTGTCGCCAAAAGCAGTTGTACTTCCAAACACCTAAACAATACATCCGGCGATCCTGGTTTTCCTCTAGCTCCATCTTCCTACCCACTCTTGGACCCTGAAATGAATATTAACTATATTTTCTACCCTGAATTAACAGGTCATAGGGCTTTAGCGCAGCTGTATTCAGTTAGGTTTTCTGGCTGGCTGGATAAGCCACTGCCCACATCCTGGCAGGCCAGAGGGCTCGTCAGGTATTTGCTCTCCAGTGAAAGCATGTTGATTATTTTCCTGCTAGCAGGGATTGGCTGCCTGTGGCACCTGAGCTGATGGTTTTTTGAATGGCACACAGAGTAGTAGTCCAGTTAGAGGCAGTTTATTTTTCCCCTCGTTAGCATCATACCATGTAATGGTAAAGTCCGTTTATCCAAATTTCTGTTCACCAAAAATCCCGAGTCTTTGAGTGAGCAGTGTCCCTGCCAGGATGGAGAGAAGGGCGTAGCTGCCAGACAGAGGAACCTCCTTAATACTGCTTAAGCACAGGGAGGTAGGGAAAGAGCAGGTCCCATCCCTGCCTCTTGCTTCCAGCTGGAAACCCTGATGTAGGGATGGGCCCTGCTGCTTAGCTCCAACTCTACCCTGGCTATGCACTGGGCCCCCCCCGCAGCTCTGGCTCCCCTGGTCCCAGTTGGTGTCTGCATGCTGAGCCGCCTCTCCCCCAGTCTGGCAGTGCTCGCTGGAGAATGTAGTGGAGAGGGAGAGGGACCTCCTGGCAGAAAAGCCCAGGGACAGGAGCCCCTTGGAGCCCAGATAGCAGGGCAGCCCTTAGGGCGGAGCCCCCAGTGTGGAGCAGGACAGAACAGCTGACACCTAGCAGGCCAGCCACAAGTCCCTTGTGGGTGAGACGTGTCTCGTGCACAGCTAGCAGAACGCTGCTGGAGAGAGTTAGATACTTTAGATAGTGGAGATTTTAGGGCAGGCAGTTGGGATCATAGACTTGCTCCATCGTAAAGTTGCTAATGTCCACCTTGAAGGACCATTCTAAAGCGTTTTTAGAAATGATTTCCCTCTCCCATCCTCTTCTGAGCATAGTTCATTTAGTCTGAACTGATTAATGCACCCTGTTAGACCACTTGCTCAATCCAGGCCGTCTTATAATTAAGAGATCTTGTCTTTGGAGTTGGAGCACTGTCACAGAAATAATAGTTTCTTGTCACTTGATAATGGTGAGGCTAGTCCTAGCCATTTATTTTTAAAGTGAGAACATTGATCCAGCGACACTGTTACAGGGACTTTATTTCTATTATGGCACATGATGGATGTAGAGAGACTTTTTTTCCCCCCCTGCCTGATGGTTGCTGAGCTCAGGAGAATTACTGGCATGCTGCATTCTCACAGACTTGTTGTGTGTGTCAGCTGGAGTTAACTTATCAGTAAAAACACAGTGGGATTGAATGAAGAAGATGGTTTTTTTGGGTGGTAGTGGTCCAGCTAATGTTAGCAGCACTGCCATCTGGTGGGTGGGCACATGTGAGATACAGAATAATGTAAATGAAATTCAGTACTATAGAGACAGTGATTTCTGTCTTGCCAAGCATTAATATTTATTTATTGGACCAAAGCTGCCTGCAAACTGCTGAAATACCAAGTCACTTTGTTTTCCTAGACCTCTGACTTCAGCTCCCCTGTAGAATGTTAGTTTTTAAAATAAAACTTCAGCTGTTGGACTTAGATTCCTTGCAGAGATTTCCTGATACTGACGGTGCTGATCAGAACATTTGTAACAATATCTGTATTGACTTACTGTTGATGTTTGAGCTGGAAAGGAAGTGGGTTTGAATATGTGATCTTATTGGCTAACGTTGCAAAGTCCAGTACCGTTGGCCTCTGGACACAAGAGTGGAAACGTAAGGACTCCCCACACAATCCTCCTGCTGCCAGTTATAAGTTAACACTTTCTTCTGCGTAGCAATATAAAATCTTAAATCTGGCCCTTGACAGGTGATTAAGAGTTTTGGGGCTAATCAGACAGGTACTATGGGATCATTGCCTTGTCTCCACTCTGTTACTGCCATATTACAAGGAGAACTCTCTTCTAGGTGCCAGCTCCTCTGCACTGAAAAGGCCATTTGAAGATGGATTAGGGGATGATAAAGATCCAAATAAAAAGATGAAGCGCAACTTGAGGAAAAGTAAGTGCCGCTTGTGTCTGTTCTGGCGTCAAGGAGCCAGCGCTGGTTATAGTAGGAGCTGACACAAAAGCTTCTTGGTGTTGGTGTGGAATGGCGGGGGGCAAGGCAGGGGGCGGGAGGCTGTTCTCAGTCCCACTGTGCTCCGAATTTCATATGCCTCTGCTTAAAGTTGGGGTTGAATGTCTTTGCACTGGGTTGATTGACTTGGGTCACTTTTACTCCAGGAGGCGATATGAATACTTGGGTTGCCCAAAGCAGGCCTTAGGGAAAATGGCGCCCTGGTTTTGGTGCCCCTGACCCTTGGGGGGCATAGCCCCACCCACTTCCCCTGCCTTCCCAACCCCTGCTTCCCCATCCTGTGCTCTCTTTACCACTAGCCCCTGCACTGTGTCCGCTTCATCCCAACCCCTGCACTTTCCTCCCACCTGTGCCCTCAGCTTGTCCTGCCACACTGCCCCCCGGCCCAGTACCCTCCACCACCTTTGCCCGGCCACACCTAGGCCCCGTTCCCCCTCACACTGTGGCTACGGCACCTGGGCATGGGCCCAGCTAGCCCAGTCATAAGGCCGGTCCTGCTCCAAAGAGTTCAGATACTTTATCTGGAATGGCGCGTTGTTCTCTCTCTAGCCAACTCAGACCAAGACCTCTCAATACATAAGACTGACTGTTCACAGGGAACAGGTGCTGATTCCTGACAGATCGCATGTAGTGTATATGCAGGTCCGGAGTTTTTTCTGGATTGCTGTGAATGAATTGTGCCTGGTGCCTAGTTTCATAGGGGATTTGGCTGCGGGTAGCACTCTCAGTACTGTATGACCCATGGCGTGTCATGTCAAGTGACAGCAGTCAGGAAGAACCTGACTGATTTGGTACAGATCTCTGAGCTCTACAGGGGTTGCGTGGTAATGGTCATGTACTTACCTGCTTAGATGGATGGTGCTTTACAAATGCAAAGTGTTACACTTCTCTGTTTCTTTCGTTCAACTTGTTTTTCCTTCCCGCCCTCTCCTCTAACAGTCCTAGACAGTAAAGCAATAGATCTCATGAACGCTCTGATGAGACTGAACCAAATCAGACCAGGGCTTCAATATAAGCTTCTGTCGCAATCTGGTCCAGTCCACGCGCCAGTCTTCACAATGTCCGTTGATGTTGATGGGACGACATATGAAGCATCAGGGCCATCTAAGAAAACAGCCAAGCTCCATGTGGCAGTGAAGGTAAGGCACAAGCTCCATGTGGCAGAGGCAAGTTGATCATTCTAGTCCCAGGTCTGTAAAACCCCCTAATAATTTTAATAATATGGAGATATACCAATCTCATAGATCTGGAAGGGACCTTGAGAGGTCATTGAGTCCAGTCCCCTGCCCTCACAGCAGGACCAAGTACCATTGCTGACAGATTTGCCCCAGATCCTTAAATGGCGCCCTCAAGGATTGAACTCACAACCCTGGATTTAGCAGGCCAGTGCTCAAACCACTGAGCTACCTCTCCCCCAGGCTGTGTCTGATCAAACCCAAATGATTACCTGCTCTCCTAGGCCTTTTCAAAGTGTTCTGGCCTTTGCAGACCCCCTGGAGGACAGGTAAGGGGAGGAGTGAACTGAGCTGTCAGTGTGTGGAATGGTGCTGGTTAGAGATTGGGTGGGTTCCATGTTTTGGTTTTTTTGTTCTCCTTGCTAGTTAGAAACGAGTACAATGGCTCATCATTCTGTTCCCGCTCCCTTCACCCCGCCTGCCTGTCCTTCATTTGCGAGCAATGTTCTCACTAGTCATTTTCAGCCATGTGTGGATTTTTCCCCTCCATGTGTGGAATAAATGTTATGTGCAATGTGCACCACCAGTAGAAACAAACACCCAGCTGTGGGCGCTCTGCTAATCAGCTGGGCGGCATTGGGATCTCTCCGGAGTGGCCGCATAAGCAGCCGGCGCACAGGGAACACTGGTTGTGAGCTCCTAGGAGCACCAGCCATTCCGTCATGAGTGCTTAGAAATCACCTAGCACATTGTGGTTGCTACAGTAAATAAATTGAGGCTGCTGAGTGCCAAGTGCCAATTTGTCAGCAGATAGTCCATCAGTAGGAGGCAGCCTGGACCATTCTCCATTGTCCCCCTTCCCAGAGGCTCTGAGGGCGAAAGCTGGAGTTGGTAAAACGACGAGATTTGATTAGCTGTCTAGTAAATAAAAACAACCACCACAGTCATCCCCCATGCAAATGTGTACAGATAGGTTAGGCCCTGCTGTACTGGACCTTCCCTGTGTGCATAGCTGAGAAGGGAGGGAAAAGTTTTCTGCAAAGTGCAAAAACAAAATGAGACTGAGTCCGCAGAGCTGCAGTTGCAAGAAGAACAAACCCATCTGTCGTTATCTGTGCTTCGTTTCATGTGTGTTGAGTGAACTTTCTTTATAGGAGGTTCATCTGGCAACTTTCCGTTTTTCTTTGATGTAGAATTTGAAAACCCCATTGTCCCTTTTCCTTTCATGCTCAAAGCACCCAAAAGTATTTGATAGAATGTCTCATTCTGCAGGAGATGTGGCTTTGTATGTGTCCTCTCATCCTGGCCTCCTCGCACCTGCGAGTGCCCCAATAATTCTCTTTGTAATATAAGAATTCTGCCTTGGAAAGCAGGATCTTATCTCTGCCTCCCTCCTGCAGGGTCTCTCTGTGGCTGGAGCCTCCTTCAGCCCCATTTTCCCCAAATTTGCTAGCCCGCCCGCCCACCCACTGGGCTGTGCTTTGGAACCACACTCTTCCAAGCTGAGAACTAGCCAGTAAACTGACCGTGCAGAGCCTCAACAGTGACGCTCCCTGGCAGCCCCGGCCCTGCTTGTATAACTGTCTGCAGGTGGATTTGAACTTGGGCTCTCTGGAGCTCTACAGCTTGAGCTAGAAAGCCAGCTGGCTCTCAGCTTAGGCTGTAGAGTTCCCTCATTCTTATCTCTCACTGTAAGTGGTCTAAGTGCCACTCCATGGGACAGTGAAACACACCCACTAGGTGGGTGGGCTACACTTGCTCACACACTGAGAGATTGTGGGACGAAACAGGAAGGTTTCCGTTTTTAAGGTTCACTGTTGAGTTACATAAGCTCTAAATCTACAAGTGCCTTTGACAGGCAAGCAGTGGTGTTCCCCTCCACCCCCACCTCCAAAATGGGGGCAGGAATGGAGCTGTCTGGAAATGCAGTGCCTGCTCCCTATGAACCGTGGGGGCAGGGGTCTGGAGCTGCCTGTGGCCCTGCATTGGAGGGGAATGCTTATGCTGTGTCCACTCCCATGGTCAGTGTTGGGTACCTGTGGGCGTTTCTGCAAGCTTGGCCTGGGAGTTGGTTCACAACCACATGAATTCACTGAAAATGTCCGTGGGTACACGATGACCAAAATAAATGCATCTTAGCATCCCGAGTTCTGCGCGCGTCTCCTACACAGGACTGGTGAAGCCCAGGGGGTTTGACGTACTTCCCATTGGTGTGCAGATGAAATAGCCAAGCACTCCCTTACAGCTCCATTACCCTGGGTCTCCCTTACTGCTTCCCTGCCCTGCACCTGTCCGATCAGGCCACCCTGCAGCACGGGGAGGGACTGCCAGCTTTGGGGGGGTGTTAGCGGAGGTTCTTGGAGCAACTGCAGATGGGAGAGGTCAGTCCAAGACTCCAGCAGTTGCGTTCTCGCCAAGAGTCTGACCCGTAGGTTTCCCATCGGCATTTCCCTCGGGTTCTCATATTTCCAACGCTGCGGGGTGAGGGTGAGTACAGTCAGAGCACCTGTGATGGGTACTCGCTGGAGGTGGGAGCCGTGTCATTCCCTGCCACAGTGGCATGACCAGCACAAGCCCCGGATGCAGTGGCAGTCCTCAGTCCACGCAGGAGACCTTGCCTAGATGGAGCACTGGAGCCTGGCTGGGCAGGATCCAGTAGCTGTGACTTGCAGGGGAATGGACCAAGCTTCTCTGTTCTGCAAAATACCCTGATTTTGCCTGTTTGCAAATCCCTCCTGGGCAGAGAAGAAAGCAGGTTCCAGAAAGAGGTTCTGTCTGGGAAAATCGAGGCCCATAGTAACCCCTGCGTGTGCTGCCACTTTGGAAACCGAAGAGTTAACATCTGGGCTTGATGTGTGTGGCATCCCATACTGCACATGGGCTGCTGCCTCCGTTCCCATGAGACACTTTGTCCTTGCTCTGCAAACTTCTATGCGCTGAGCTCAGAGGAACTTAAGATGCAAAACAGAATGTCTTGGTCACACTGTCAAGTAGTATTACACAGTGGGTGAGATCGAACCAGAGCTGTGAATAGCTAACTGCTTTGCACTTAGATCCCGTATTTTATTGGTTGAATTTTATTGGTTGAATTTATTGGTTGAATTCAACCAAAATTATTGGTTGAATTTTAATCCGATATTATACATGGGAACCTCAGTTTGGAAAACGATATTTATGAACTGCTAGTGCATTTGACACCCGAAACTTATATGTCGCCGCTTGGGAAGGCGAAGACCCTTTTCCCCATTAGTACTTGTTTTTTTTGCCGTTTTTAACTTGGTGAAAAATGAACTCAGTGAGTTACCTCCTGAAATGTGTGTGAATGGTCTTTTTATGTGGTATGATCAGTTTTTTATTCACTTCCAAACCCCAATCCAGTTTTACATCTTGTTTAATGTCGTTTGGTGTAGGTATTACAAGCAATGGGCTACCCGACTGGCTTTGATGCAGATATGGAATGCATGAGCTCTGATGAAAAATCAGATACCGAAGGCAAAAACGAGACTGTGTCTTCAAATTCAAGCAATAATACTGGAAATTCTACAGTTGACACCTCCTCTACCTTAGAGGTGGGTATTTGCTGAAGGATGCACAGAGACACAGAGCTTTCCAGGAGGACAATGGTCTTGTGTAGTTAAGGCTCTGGACCGGGAATCAGAGATTCTCATCTCTGCCACATGCTGCCAATGAGTCCATGGGCAAATCCCTTCGATCTCTCTGTGCCTCTGTTCCTGAGCTGTGAAGTGAGGATCTTTCTCGCTCTCTGCCTGTCTCATGTCAGATTTGGACTAGGCCTACACTGGCACTTTGCAGCGCTGTAACTTTCTGGCTCGGGCGTGTGAAAAAACACCCCCCAAGCACAGTTACTGCACAGTAAATCACCAGTGTGAACCAGGCTGCGGTGCTGGGAAACACGCTCCCAGTGCTGTTAGCTAATCCCCCTTGGGCTGTGGCCACGCCATCAGTTGAAAGCGCTGCAGCAGCTGCACTTTAAATTTTTAAGTATAGACAGAGCCTGAGACTTAAACTCTCCAGGGTACGGACAGTTTGACTGTGCAGCTAGCACACTGAGGCCTTAATCTTGGTGCTCTTATAAGACAAATAAGCCAATAAGAAATAGAACCGTTCGTTGGTTACAGCTGCTTTTATGCTAAAAGTATCTCTAAATTGATAAAAGGACAGAAAAGTAGCACAATGAACAGGGATGGATTTAAAAAATGTGAAAGGCATGATTGTGCTGTTAAATGTGTATGAATGGACTAGAAACATGCTACACGCTAAAGTTACACTAGCTTAATTTTGGGACTTGTAGCTTTACTAAGGAACTCTAAAGGACAAATTCCGTGTCTATTGTCCCACCGAGTCGATGGGAAATGTCGTTTTTCTTGAAGGAATACATTCCTTAACTTGACCGGTCTGTGCCGAATGTTTCCAAGAGTCCAGTTGCAAGGGGGCTGTGCTGTAACTTTCTGTGCTTGGAGGGTGTTTTTAATTGATAATTACACGTTTTCTTAAACCATTTCCAATCTTTACATAGTTGTCACGAGCAGACAGAATTCAGGGTTCTCTCTCAGGGCGTGCCTGTAACAGAGAGAGAAACCCCCGGGCACAGTCTGAGGCTGGGTCAGTTAACTCAGGCTTGTGGGACTTGGGCTGCAGCGTGAGTGTTTGGGCTCAGGCTGGAGCCCAGGTTCTGTGACCCAGCGAGCCCAGGCCCTATCTGTGGTACAACTTTACAGCCCCACAAACTGATCCCCCGTCTCTGGCCAGCTGCAGCCATGTCACAGGTAGCTTATTGCAGTGTGGAAATGCTCTTAAACTCTGTCCTCTTCCTTGTCCTCATCTTCACTTGTACCCACCTTCTGAATCCTCCTCCCCAGGAATTCTAGAAAAGTGTTTGTTAATCATGGAAGCAGGAGCTCTGGTTCGGATTTTCATTGCTGTGGCTGGTATCTTTGTGACACGCTCAAGAGGCTGCACAGATCTAGCTTCTTGCCTTATTTTTAGATCTAATGCTCCTTTCGAATGTAAGGTTTTTTTGGCTATACAGCCGCTCCCCGAGTTACAAACAAGTTACGGACCAACACTTGGTCCGTAACTCAAAGTGTTCGTAACTTGGATCCCATAGAGTTACATGGCGACCGCGCTGTTCGTAAGCGCGGATCGCCGTTCGTAACTCGGATCTGCATTTACGACCACTTTGGTCGTAAGTGGAGGTGGTCGTAAGTGGAGGTGGTCGTAACTCGGGGGAGCGGCTGTAAACGTAAGTAATCTGCCTGCTTTACAGCTGCGTTTCAGTACATCGAAATGTGGGTCTCTTTATATCTTAACCCATTCCAATGATGTGATTTCAAACTTAGATCCAGACAATGTGTCCTCACTAAAGCTGAGATTTTGTCACTGTTATTTTAAGTGAAAATCAGACAGGGCGTGCACAATAAACAAGAAATTGCAGAACTCTGAGCCCCGTGGTGGTGCTGGAATCACCCACCCGGTACTTTCAGCAGGAGCTCTGCCCCCTGCCCCTCCAGTGCTGAAGTCACAGAAGACATGTAAAATCCAGTGGTGTTAATCCATATCCGTGTGTTTAACCCGCTTCTAAAAAGAACTAGACTTGCTTTTGATTTGTATCCTGGACTGTCCAGGTAAATCCTCTCCAGTTTTTGGGTAAAAAAGACAGAAATGTTTGCAAGAGCCAAGGTTTTCAAAAGTGACCCCGGATTTTGGGCGCCTCAATGGAGATGCCCTGAAGGGACCTTGTATTCAGAGGGCAGGAGCTGCGCGTTGAGTACTTGACACATTTTTGAAAATCTCCGCGTAGTGCTCCTAATTTTCCGTGTTCTCGCTTTCCAGTACCTGCTCCCAGCACAGCAGACTGTAGTGCAATCTGTTATACTGTGCGATGGCTCTTCGTCGCCTGGTTTCTCTCCCAAGAGAACAGCGATTTCTACTGTGATGTCTGACCTACGCTGGATGGCTTCCCCACTCAGAGATTGGATGCACCAAGGGGGGGAGGGCTAAGTTAGGCAACAGAGATGTGCTGGGCTGGGAAAGTCAATCCCCTTTGGGTTAGTAGCAGAGTGTTGCTTTCAGGAAACAATAAGAATTTCTTTGCGGAGGGTCGATAAGCATGTGGATCCAGTGGATATAGTGTACTTAGATTTCCAGAAAGCCTTGGACGAGGTCCCTCACCAGCGGCTCTTAAATCAAAGTAAGCTGTCATGGGACAAGGGAGAGAAGGACCTTCGATGGATTGCTAACTGGCTAAAAGATAGGAAACAAAGGGTAGGAATAAATGGTCAGTTTTCAGAATGGAAACTCTACCGCATGGGTCTGCCCTGGGACCAGTTCTATTCAACATATTAATAAATGATCTGAAAAAAGGTGTAAGTGGTGAGGTGACACAATTGGTAAAGGATACAAACCTGCTCAAGGCAGTTAAGTCCATAGCAGACTGTGAAGAGCTTCAAAAGAGACCTCACATAACTGGAGGACTGGGCAACAAAATGGCTGATGAGTTTCGGTATTGATAAATGCAAAGTAATGCATATTGGAAACAATCCCAAGGATACATGTAAAACGATGCTGTTGAAATAAGATGTTACTGCTTAAGAAAGAGATCTTGGAGTCGTCGTGGATAGTTCCCTGAAAACATCTGCTCAATGTGCAACGGCAGTGAAGGCAAACAAAATGTTGGGAGTCATTAAGAAAGAGATAGCAAGTAAGAAAACAGATTGCCTCTGTATAAATCCACGGTACGCCCACGTCTTGAATACTGCATGTGGATGTGGGTGTGGTTGCCTCATCTCAAAAAAAAGTTATACAGGTTGGACCTTGCTGGTCCAGCACTCTTGGGACCTGACCAGTCCCAGATGAGGGAATTTGCCGGATCAGCGAAGGTCCCCTGCAACCGCTCCTCCACGCCACCGGCTCCTTCGGCCCCGCCGCCAGCCAGGCAACATGGTTGCCCTGGCTCCGCTGCCATAGCTGCTGCTCCAGCCCCATTGCCAGCACAGCAGCACACAGCCCTGGCCCCCTGCTACCGCAGCACCAGTTCTGCTGCCGACCTGCCATGGCCCGGCCTTACTGCCAGCCGGGCTGCCGTAACTCTGTCCCCACTGCCGGGCCGGCAGGCATGGGCTGTCCCTGCCCCATTGCCACGGCCCTGCTACTGCCGCCGGTCTGCTGAGCTCCTGGCCCTGCTACTACCAGCCTCACCTTTCGTGGGGCGCTCAGCTGCCGCCGGTCCTCCTGCCCCGGGGCATTCTCGTTCAGCAACAGCCGCGTTTCTGGCGAACCACAGATGTTGCTGGATGAGAGAGTCCCGAGTTAGGGAGATCCAACCTGTATTAGAATTAGAAAAGGTTCAGAAAAGATTAAAAAATGATTGGGGGTATGGAACGGCTACCATACAAGGAGAGAAAAATAAAGCTGGGATTTTTCAGCTTGGAACAGAGTGGCCTAAGTGGGAAATGTTAGAAGTCTGTAAAATCATGACTGGTATGGAGAAAGTGTTACTCACTCATTCTCATAACACAAGAACTAGGAGTGACCAAATGAAATGAATAGGCAGCAAGTTTAAAACAAACAAAAGGAAGAATTTCTTCATATGATGCACTGTCTACCTATGGAACTCCTTGCCAGAGGATGTTGTGAAGGCTAAAACTATAACAGCTTTGAAAGAAGAACTAGCCATATTCATCGTGGATAGGTTTATCAGTGAGTGTTAGCCAGGATGTTCAGGGATGGTGTCCCTAGCGTCTGTTTGCCAGTCCATGAGAGGACCATCCCTCTTATCCCATGACTGCTTACTTTGCTTAAGAGCTTTTGGTGACGGAACCTTTTCAAAGACTTTCTGAAAATCTAAGTGGACTATAGCCACTGGATCCCCCATGTCTACGTGCTTGTTGACCACCTCTGGGAATGGGCGGCAGAGGATGGCTAATTTATTCTGTTCATTCCCTCTGGGGCACCTGGCGTTGGCCACTGTCGGCAGACAGGACACTGGGCTAGATGGGCCTTTGCTCTGACCCAGTCTGGCCGCACTTATGTTCTTGATGGTCTGTCCTTTCCGCTTGGATACCCTTTGAGCCCAAGTGCCTGGTGCAGCCAGGAGCGTGTTGCTCCATGCGGTGCTGTGAATACGAATACGGCTGGTCAGAGACACGGCGTGCCCAGCTAGCTGCCCGCTGAAATGAGCGAGTGGGAATATTGTCTCTTTCAAAGGGTTCATCCCTCCGTTTTCCTTGGGGGGGCAGGGGCTTCGTATCTGCTGCTGTGGTGCAGCAGGCTGTGCCGAAGCGCTGACGATGCTGTGTGTCTGTTGCGGGTCCGTCTGAGAGACCCGCTATGGCTGATGTATCAGGAAGAGCCGGCTGTTGCAGCAACACAAAGGGAACCTGGTGAATGCTGGCCTTTTCCAGGTGGGCAGCCAGCCGGCTGTTCTGGGCAGACATGCCGTAGGTGTGTGGCTGCAGCTCGGGTGTTAGCCATAATATATCTTGTCTCTGTAGGTAAGAACTCAGGGTCCTATCCTCACAGCAAGTGGCAAAAACCCGGTGATGGAGCTAAACGAAAAGAGAAGAGGTCTTAGGTACGAGCTCATCTCCGAGACAGGCGGGAGTCACGATAAGCGCTTTGTAATGGAGGTGAGTGAAGCAGAGCTCTGAAGTCTGCGGGTGGTTTCGCTAACAATGCTGCAGCTCTCTTGGTGTTATTCCAGAGCCTTACCGTTCGTTATCATCCACACGAGGATCAGTAACCGTGTCAGGTCCCTGGACTCCCCGGTGCCACGGAGGTTGTGGGGATCGCAAGGGAATGTGCCCTGGGTAATCCAGCAAGGAGAAGGATTTGATTATAACGCCCCTAAACGCATCACATCCCTGCCATGACGTGGGGAGAGGGCAGAAGATGCTGCATAGCCAGAGCCACTGACCAGGGCGTCATGGACAGTCCTGGCAGGGCAGTGCGAATGCCCTGGTTTGATTGTCTTGTGGCCAGCTTAGCGGGTCATGATGTAACCGAGGGAGCCCAGTTCAGTCAGTCTCATTCTACTCGGCGGCAGCAAATTGTTGAGCTGGCTTAAAATCCGCATTGATGGGCTCTGAAGAGAGAACAAAGCAGCTCTTTTTAGCCAGAGCGTAGCCACAAGGCACAGCCTTGTCGGTGATGGGGGTGCAAAGCTGGCTGGGTAGGGCTGTCGTGGGATGAGCGTGAGCAATAAAGCCAAGGTCCTGCCCACCACATGCCAGAGTGTTGAGCCCAGCCTAACTCCATCCCAAGTAAATGTATTTGAGCTCTTTACGTTCCCCCTTCAGTTTCAACTTGACATGGGGATTCACCTGTCCTGTGTCACAGCTGCATTTCAGTTGTGGTTAGTGGTTCAAGTGATCACTTTACCTATCCTATGGGGCTACTGGGTTTAATTAGTTCTGTTGTGGAGTGCTTGGAACTCACTGGGGGAAATACGAGTTTGTTTCCGCCATAACGGAATTCCTTGTTTGTTTGTTTTAAATGGCTTTGAGTCCAGCCAGGATCTGGTTGTGAATAGGAGTTGTCCTTTCCGCCAGGCAAAGTACTGGATCTAAATTAACCTCTTGGCTTCAGGTAGAAGTAGACGGGCAGAAGTTCAGAGGCGCAGGTCCAAATAAGAAGGTGGCGAAAGCGAGCGCTGCTTTAGCAGCCCTTGAGAAACTGTTTTCTGGGCCCAATGCAGCAAACAATAAGAAAAAGAAGATTCTCCCGCAGGTAAGAATCCCCAGTTCCCATTTGTCGTTGGCACCGCTTCCTAGGGCAGCACCGCCTGGGAGAGCGCTAGAGAATGACCACGGGACTGCAGGCTGCTGTACTGCAGGTCCTTTGAAACTACTGTCCTTTGCTTTATTGCTCTGTTGTTATTGAGTTGTAAATTGCACTTTGAGGGCTGTCCAAAGCCACAGGGAAGTGGGGGAGGGGAGGAGGGAGTGACTTTGACCAGGGTCATAGAACCCAGCTCTCCTGAGTTCAAGTCCTGTGCAATATCCACTAGACTACGCTACTCTCTGACAGGGTGCGTCTACACTGCACCTTAGGTCGAAATATGCACAATTTGAGCTGCGCAAATTGCACATCTTTATTTTGATATTTCAAAATAGTTTATTTCAAAATTTGGCGCTGTCTACACAGCACTTACTTCAAAATAAATCGCTGTTCCAGACTGTCCCTTACTCCCAGTGGAATGAGGGTTACAGGGACGTCGGAATAGCGAGCCCATTGTATTTCGAAATAACGGGCACACTCAAAAGACGTGGACTATCCCGAAATAGCGCTGCAGTGTAGACATAGCCTAATAGAGCTGGGCTTAGATTACCTTGTTTATAGCCTGCTGATGGACACATCCTCTAGGTTCCAGACAAAGTTGAAATTTGAGCCTTTTCAAATGTAGCATTTCGTTGGATGAGGAGGGTTTGTTTAGTAGAAACTTGCACTTCAGACTTTTTACATTAGATTCTAACAATCTGAATAATTAAAATGGTTTCTGAGAGCCACAGTGATCTCTCCATTCTATAAAGTGAACATTGATAATCAGCTTTCTTTGTGCTCAATGAACTTCTTTCAGAGGGCCACACTCAGGAAAAAGTCCTCACAGTTACCGCTTTGATCTGCATTGTGTGGATTAACTAGAATTAGGATTTCTTCTGCAGCCTTTGCAAAAATGCAATTTATGTTCCATCCTGCTACAGCTTAAAGTATAGTGAGAGAAATGACCAGCCCCTTGTATTAGTTTTGTACCAACACTTATGTTTATAGCAATTCTCCTGGGCTCACCAAGACCTCCAGTTCTTGCATCATGGAAGTTCTTCAGCTTCCATTTTTACTTCAAAATCCAATCCAAAACACAAAGATGCCAGTTAAGATCCAAGTGTGATCTGAGATCCAAGCTCTCTGATTTTGTTTGGTCACTTTCAGCTCTCAGTTCTTTACAATAAGCCATGACAATACTACCCTTCTAAAGCTCTCTGGTGGACTGCAAGAAGTTGCCAGTTAGCCCGCAGCTGCCGACAGTGGACCGACGTGGTTTGATGCACACATGCAAACTCTCTCCCTTTATTTTGTTTTTAAAAAGGAAAAAAATCAGAGTTTTTAAAGGGAGTTTGGCCAAAACCTTCTATGGTTAGAACAACCGGACTATCTACACAATTGTAGCTATTGGGTGGTTTGAGTAGTAGAAGAAAAAAATTTAAAAAGGCATTTACTGAGTAGGACAAGCAGATGGAGCCAGAAGGTAATTAAGGAATTAAGATAATTATAACAAAATAAAAAGAGAAAAAGCAAGAGATTTATTCACACATGTAAAAGAGGAATAGATTGTAAGGTGGGTCAGAAAATAAAAATGGGCTAGGAAGGATTCAGTACGGGAGACATTCAGCATTTAAAATGGATAGGATTCTAGTAGCCAGGCGTGAAAATGGCTTGTTGCCTCAAGTGCATAAAAGCTTGTTACAAAGTGGATGGAGAAAAAATGGTATTCTTAAACCGTGAGGGTGTGACAAGAAGCAGTGGGTTTAATTTGCAGCCAGAGAGGTTTAGGTTGGACATTAGGAAAAACTTCCTGTCAGGGGTAGTTAAGCCCTGGAATAAATTGTTTTGGGAGACTGGAATCTCCATCACTGGACATGTTTAAGAGCAGGTTAGGCATAAACTTGTCAGGGATGGACGTAGGGTACTGGAGTAGATGACTTCTCGCGTCCTTCCAGTCTTATCATTTTATAAAAACCTGTCTCCATGTGTGGGCATGGGAAAAGATGGATCCAATTGAATGGATACTGCACATACTAGCCCAAAGGAAGGGTAACTATGGTTACATCTCCACTACAGCTGGGATCCACGTTCAGGCAATGGATGCAGCAGGGATTCGATTTAGCGGGTCTAGTGAAAACCCACCAAATCGACCACGGGTTACTCTCCAGTTGACCCCAATACTCTACCCCAGATGAGATAAGGTAAATCGATGGGAGTGTGTCTCCTGTTGATCCACCATGGTCAACTTACTGTAGTAGCCTAGGTAATGCAAGTTTAATTCCTATCTAACGAGTCTAACTATAAGCAGCCAAGGTTCCCTAAAACATAGGAGTATCCAAATCAGTGTCCAATGTGCCAGTCACCCGGTAGCTGCCAATCCGTCCTGTGGGAGTTGCCGAGTGCTCAGCGCTTCTGAACATTTGGCAGCCCAGTGAGTAAATGATGCCCAAGGGTTTGCCCACACAGAGTTAGTGCAAACAGGTGTGAGTCTACTCTGCACGAGCTGGCAACGGAACGACTCTTGTGCATTGTTAGCCGGGCCCTTTCTGAAGTGGGACTAGCTCAGCCGGTATTCGCTGTTAATGTGCATCGGCAGGGGCCATCCGGACGCTTTGGCCAAGCCTGCACTGGCACTTTGCAGCGCTGTAACTTGTGGCTCAGAGGTGTGAGCCTCCCCTACCCCGGATGCAGGGCTGCAAAGCGCCAGTGTGAACCAGGCGTCAACGCTGGGAGCCCAGCTATTCCCCTCGTGGAGGGGAGACTTGTCTCCCAGCGCTCGAGTGTGGCCACGCTTTCAGCTCAAAGCGCTGTCGCGGATGCGCCCTAAACGTTTCAGTGTAGCCAATGCCACAGCATGCGGTAAGCGAGTGCCCGGCTTGCCGTGAGCAGACAAGCCCCACCTCTGACTGTAGGAGCCTAAAGAGAGGGGTGAAGTTTTTCCAAAGATCTTACTCCGGCTTTAATTCACTCGGGGTGGGATCCTGGCCCTGTTGAAGTTAATACGGCTGGTGTTTCACCCTGGATCCGTGAAATATTACAGTAAAAATGCTGGTATTTCCATCCTCCACCCCGACTTGACTGCCCCAGCTTAGCTCAGCACTTCAAGGCAGGGCAAAGCCACGCTGCACAGCGCTTTGAACAGCCAGCCAGCTGGAGAGGAGAGTTTAGACAGGAGAAATAGTCAGCACCCTCCCCTCCTCTCTCCAGCACTGCAGTCCCTTAACTGAGGGTCAAGGATTTCTATGTGACAAGCCCAGCTTTGCAGCAGACACGCCACGTCCCTGCAGCTCCTCCCAGGCAGGCAAGATGGAGCTTAGTAGCAGTGTCGTGGCTTATTGGCACTGGATCAGTGAGACACACGTGACAAAAAGATGGCCCATCCTTGCCCCCGGGAGCGGTCACTCCGCGGATTGCTGTGGTGCCGGCGTGAACGAGAGATGCCCGTGGGAACAGCTGGCAGTGCTCCCTTCCTTCTGTCCAGGGAAGGGGATTGAGTCAATTGAGAGAACTTGAGAACTCCCCCACGGGCCTGTGCCCCAGAGCGCCACTTCAGCCTGAGTATGGACATGCCTGGTAGGCTGACCGCAGCCTCTGCGGGAGCTCATGCACATCGCGTGGCTGGGTGGCTCATGGCTCGCCTGATGCTTCAGTGTCCTGAATCGTGCCCTGTGCTTTATTCCGCAGACCAAAGGGGTTGTAAACACAGCCGTGTCTGCGGCAGTCCAGGCTGCTCGAGGAAGAGGACGAGGCGCTTTAACGCGAGGGGCATTTGTCGGGGCAGCCCCGGCCACTGGATACATAGCACCAGGTACGTCACGGGGCTGCCAGCGAAGGTCTGACCATCCTGACTGTCCGTGGATGAGCGTCCATCTCTCTGTGGGCCAGGCCCATGCCTGCTGGTGACCTGTGCAATTGCGCAGCATTTGAATCACAGGGAAAAACCCGTGTGGGAGTTTAAATAAAGGGGAAAGCCAGAGAGTCTGTCCCTCGCGGTTTATTGTGCACGGAAGATGAGCAAATAGCTATCCAGCTCCAGGGCTTGGTCATTCTGACAGCTGCCTTTCTCCTAGCTCTTGCCATGGCAGGATTCCCACCGCTCTGTGCCCGGTTGTGACATCGCCTGGGCGACATGCCGCTCAGGATTAGGGTTGGCTTTCCCAGGAGCTCCTCATTCTAGATGAGGCTACAGGATTAGCCTTAGTAAGGGCAGAAGGGTATTGTGTGTGCAGGCAGTTACAGGCCTGTCCTGTGTGCCTTGCTGTGCCTTCTGCCGAATCTCCTCTCGCAGCCGTCTGATCGGCTGTCAGAGAGACCCTTTAGCCCGCAGGGGGCAGGGCTATCGGAGTGGGACTTGCTGCTGTGCGGGAGTGCGCTTGAGAGTGGGAAGCTGTGGGCACCCCGCACGTTTGCAGGTGTGAGCAGAGGTGCCTTTTAGCAGCTGTCGGGTTGGGAGAAGGAAGGAAGGAAGTCCCCAGTCGTGTTCTGGCTGGTGCTGTTCTGTGGTGTCGGCTGTGTTGCTCTGAGCAGCAAAACTGCAGGTCCAGATTAAAAGCTTTTTTTGGTTCCCGCTGGTACATGGGCCCCTTCCCATAGAATTCACGTTGCTGGTCAGGCGGTTTCAGTGTTCGTTCCAGCGGGCAGGTTTCGCAGAGCGGTATAGCAGGGCCGGGGAGCAGTCGGAGCGTGCTAGAGGGGAGATAGCTATGCTCTGGGCTAATTGAGCTGTGGTTCCTTGTAGATTAGGGAAGGCTACTACAGGCTGAATGAAGCCCCTGTAGCCCGTTAAGGCCCCGTCGGGACCCTAATAACTCCCCCTTGCTTCAGGCAGAATGAGGGGGGTGGGGAGGAAGATGAAGAAGGAGAGAGGATGGGAGCTGGGAGGTGTGTTGCTCAGATTTGAAAGACCAGAGAAGTGGAGGGAGCCCGTGTCCCAGCAGAGCAGGTAGAATGACTCCACCAGCATTCAAGGACCAGGGTAGCTCTAGCCAAGGGGGAAGAGGGTAAGAAACTGCAGGGACTGAGAGGCGCTGGGGCTTAGATCCAGACCCTTTTCATGCTTCCCTTCTCCACCACCTTCCTGTGCCCCAAGAGCCAGGGAAAGTGGAGATGTCCTAGCCTCCCACCAGGAAAAGCACGGGACCCACCATGCCAACACTGGCTGTCTTTTCACAGCAGCCATGGTAAGCAAAACTTGTAGCTCCAGGAACAACAAAGTGCATAGCAATTTCTGAGTCTCTCTTATGTTGTGCTTCATCTGAAACGCTGTATCTCACCTGGTGGGTGTCATATCCCTGGGAACGGGTGGTCACAAGGCATTGAAAATCATACTCCAGTGTAAAGCAAAGAATCTTGCTCTTCCTTTCCCTGCACACTGTTATCCTTCAAGGTCAGGTATTCTCTGTGACCTTTTCCAGCTCCACAAGCCAGTTACATTGGCTTATCCTTACATAGGCACATCACTTTAAGCTATGGGATCACGAAAATGAGAGTTTGCATAAGGGGTTGCTAAGCTGAAGAGGCTGAATCACACTGGTGTAGAGAGAATTTGCAGGCATTGAAGGGTGGAAAGAGACTCTCCTCTCTTTCTGTATTTATTATTTTATTCTTTGGTCTCTTTGCCTCCAAAGTTCCGTGGACGATGCTCAGTTAGTAGCTTCCAAAGTGTGAAACCCTGATCTTTAGTGCTGACAGTTTTTAGGTTCTAGCATAAACTCTAATTACACCCACCAGCAGTTCCCAAATGTTAATAGTGCAGCCTTGGAGTTGGGTCTATTTACCTCCCTGGCGCAGTCAGCAATGTGATACCTTTGTTGTTCCTGTATGCTGATGTAATCATAAATATTAAAAACCAGTAATTCATTTTTAATGGACTTGAACATTGTTTCCAAAACTGCTTCCCTGCCTGAGTCATTTCTGAGACCTGGGTAACCTGTTAGAGGCACAGTCCTAGCCAGCGTGGAGTTCTTCCAGAAATAGGTTTAATTTCCCAGTCGTCATACTTGTTAAGCATTTATTTCCGTTGGCCTATATACGTTTTCCTCATCAATGTCCCTCCCGCCCCAACCTCACCCACCTAAAAAAAAAAGCTTTACCAGACATGGACAAAAAAGTTCCCTGCCAGAAGTGAGTGGTGCTAAGGCTTCATGAAATCGCAAGCGATAATAACGAAAACTAGTGCTGTTACCATGCCTTTGTATTCAGCAAGCAAACATCCTCTCCCTTGGCGTGCCTCCTGTCCCCCGGATGGAGTTTGTCTATTTAAGCTGCCATCAGTGCCTACTTACAGCCATTCCGATGCCTTCCGTAGAATGTCTGTGGACTGTCTGCGGAAACCAAATGGCAGCGTTCTTAATCCCCCAACACTATCTGCTGGTGATTTGGACCTTTCCCATAGGCCTCCAGGTTTCCCATGTCCTTAGTGGAGGACTGAGGCCAATGACTGTTTTGTGCATTAAGCCGTATTAGTATTTTATGAGGAGTCTGTACACAGGGCCTGGCCAATCCTTGCAGTGCAACAGCATTGACTGGAAAGTTCCAACAAGGGGAAACTAAAGGAAACAGAAAGATTGAGCTTCGCTCTGCTGTGCTGAAGCTTCAAAAAAAGGTGCAAACTGTCTCATTTATTTTTGCAGCCGGAATCTGGAGCGATGACACCCAAATGCTGCTTAACTATTTTAACTTAAGTGGGAGTGGAGTTTCTGATTTGCGTATGGCCCCCTGTGTAGTAAGTTTGTGACCTTTGATCTGATTCTCCGTATGCTTGGGGGGATGAAATCCAACACGCGTTCTGTTTGTATTGTAGGCTATGGGGCACCTTATGGCTACAGCCCAGCTGCGCCAGCCTATGGTACGTATGACCTGTTAACTGAGCTAGAAACGACATTGAAACTGTTGTGGCAATCCGACAATAGAGATTGCCCTAGTGTGTGCAAGAAAATCAGAGCTCATTTTAAACGTGACAATGAGGACCTTTCAATTAATGCCATAACCTTGTGGTTCTTGTTTTGGTTGGAGTAGCTTTTTGCCTATGCTTTGCCTGATTGTGGAAGGACTGCTTGTTCTAACTGCCTGTTCCCTTTCATCTTGAAACTGAATATTTTTAAGTAGTTCTCCTACTTTTTACAGCCAACTTGTGCTCCATTCAAAGAATACCTAAGGGCCAAATAGAACACCCTTGATTATTCCTCTCCTGCCCCTTGGCTAAACTGTGGTGATAAAATGATGGTCCATAAGTTAGACTTGTGGGCATTTCCTCTTATTGCCTCAGCTGTTTGAAATGCCCACTGCCACAAACCTCTCCGAACCAATCCAGACACATTTTATATCGCTGCAGGCTAACTGGGTTACATTCCTGCTTAGAGATGAGACTGCCAGGATGCTAAGGCACTGTAACTTGACACTGCCCCTTTCGGGCAAGAAACCCAGCGAAATCTAGGACGGCTGTGCACCGTGTTTCTTATGGACTAAAATGAACGTAGGGCCTCTCGTCTAGCGGTAGAGTTACTCGCTCCTGCCCATCCCCCAGCTTTTTTAATGAGACCAATAAAGCCTATTTATCTCTGACTGGCCTTTTGGTTACTTTGAATGAGGTTTATGTGGCAATGGGGGCAAGAGAGTTTGGAGTCAGTGATATGGTCTGGCACCGGCGCCGTCTCTGGGACCCGGTTCTGGTTTTCGTTGTGTATCGAGCCCGTCTTCCAGAACGGGGTGAGAGTCTGTAGCTCTCAAAGGGCAAAAATCACACACGTAAGCTCCAGCAGCCTCTTTGCTCTTCATTTCCCAGCGGGGAGACCTAGCCCACGCTGATCCCTTTCCTGTGCTCCCTCTCGCACGTTCCCTTCCAAATGCCTGCTTCCGTGGCGAGTCTGAGTCGGATTGGCGGCTAACCGGCACTCCTGCCTAGTAACACGCCAAGTGTTAGAATCTGACTGACCGAGGAAATGTCATGGAACGGGATAGCTTGGTTTCTACACCCTGGGAGAGAACCTTTTCCGCCCTAGACGCTACAGGCCGTAACCACAGCCCCTTGTGCTGCACCCCACTGGTGGGAATGCTGCAGCTCTAGTATTGGGGGTGTCTAGGAGCATGTCACACAGCTACTACCATTCTGTGCTTCCTTCTGTGGTGCAGGGCCAGGGAAGGGCCTTCACGCGGAAGAGGAATTCCCTGTACAATTTGAAGCAGCTCGCTCTTATCTTAGATGAAATCCTGCCCTCTAAGTTGGCCATCTGTGTTCACACGGCAGCAGCTGATGTTCGTGTTTCCCATAAAGCATAGTCTGTACTCTTGATTGTCTTGCAAGCTGTTACTGATGATAAAGGGAACCTCTACCTGTTCACCTAGCAGGAAATTAACATATTTAGTGGGGGACCTGTTTCATCAGTGGCTTATTTTTTTTTAACCAGTCCCTTTTGTAGCCTTCCTCTTTGTATGAAACAGTAAGAAGTGGGTATTGAAAGTGACCCTGAAATAGTGTAAGACAGCTGGTACTTGTATATCTGTGTCTCTTACTGGCAGATAGGTTACATATAAGAACCTGGGGTGAAGTCCTGGCCCCACTGGCGTAAGTGGGAAAACTCTCATTGACTTCACTTGGGGCTGGGAGTTTTACCTACAATCCCTTTGTCTCTTGATTTATTTTTTTCCTTCCTCTCCATCATCTTTTCATGACATCTGTGTTGGAGCCTGAATTGTAACCACTTAGATATTTACGTGTGGCATATCGCTGACTTCAAAGTCTTGTGAAATCTGCTGCCCCCATTTTTCGCATAAAGAGTTTTTTTTGTTTTAATGTCTTATTGTGATGCAAAGTACTGAGAGATAATGCTTTTTTGGCTGTAAGGTAAATATGTCTCTTTGCCTTTGTAAGCTGTTGCATGTTGGGAAGTTTCACTTTGATCATCTGGTGCTCTGGATTACCTGCTGTTGCTGCTTTGTGATTTCTAAATGGATATGTAGTTTAAATATAAGAATTTAAATAGGAATCATTTTAAAAAACCCAGTATTTAAGGATGCAGAAGTTTGTGAGGCCACAAGAACGCTATAATAATCCTGAGATTAGGCAGTTATTAATCTTTCCAGATTTGCCACTTCAGTACAATATGAATAAATGCAGAAAGTCTAAATGGATGTAGAACTTGATTGAGTTATCAGTGCCTGGTTTTGACAGAGCCCAAGGGATGAGCTGTGCTGTTTCTTTAAGAACTTCTGTGTATGCACAGCAGCATTTCTTGTCTAAAACCTTTGCCGTCGTAGCTGGCCTGTGAAATTCCTTCAGGTGACTGAACAAGATAGATTATCCCCTCTAGCTTCATAAGAACGTAAATTCACTTTTCAAATCCAGTCTGGTTCAGCGTAACCTGGCACGGAGTACTTCCGGAACGTATTGTTCATGCTAAATTAGTAAACATCAGAATGATCATAAAATCTAATACGCTATATTAAAACTCCTGTTTAAAGGAGAACAAAATGTTGACGTGTTTTGCTTATGGGATTCAATGCCCTCAAAGCACATTGGCTGACTCATCTGGAAAGGGTTAATGAGAAGATTACTGTACGCTTTTACTTGACTTTATTGGATCATTGAACTTATTTGGAGTCCTCTCCGTTTCTTCTCTCTGTAGGTATACCCAAGAGAATGGTTCTGTTACCAGTTATGAAATTCCCAACATATCCTGTTCCCCACTACTCATTCTTTTAGCAAATGGCAGAAGCTAATTCCCATTGATTGAACAACACAGTACAGTACAGAATGTTAGAAGAGAAAAAAAAGCCTTTTTATCCTGTTTTCTTTGAACACATACTTGAGCAAAGTCATTTGTAAAGAAACATCTTTTCCTACTTTTTGATTTTAACAAAATGCAAATTTAGTTCTCTAAAACTTGAAAAAAATGTTCTGTGAAATGTTACCTCATTTTCAAATAACTTATACCAGCCTTCTGTTATAGGGAAGAACTAGAAGCTTAAACCTTACGTTTTAAATGAAGTATCCGATTATGTAAAATTAAATTTGTGAAGGATGTATAGAATATAAAACACTGATCACAAATAAACTGTTTTGTCGTAACACAGAGTACTGCCTGTTTCCTAATGCAGTCATACAGAATCTCAGTTATTTGTTGTAGGGCTACTTAATTCAGAGTATAGTTATTTAAAAACAAATCAGTAATACAATAGAAAATTTTCAGTTAAAATTTAACTTTGTAAATATTAAGGTGAATGAAGCTAGTAAAATATGGGTTTAAGTATTGTCTTAGCTTATTATTTTGATATCTATATATATAAGCATCAGTACCTTGAAAGGATTCCCTTAGCATCTTTAAAACCAAGGAAATTATCATATTGTAAGGTTCAGTAACATAGACCCTGTCTTCCTTTTCCAAGAAACCTCTTCATTTGTATGCAAAATGTTGAAAAAGAAAACAAAGGGAATTATTAACACTATATGGTCTCTTTGTATTCAGTTACATTTTGTGAAACCTGTGTTCAACAAGGGAAATTTCCATGCAAATACTTTTGTTCTGTAATTGGAGGAATACATAGTTATGTCTGTATTGACCAGAGGAAGGACAATCAGAAAGTCATGATTAAGTTCGTTAGTGTGCCAAAGAGGTTTTTACAATGCCCCCCACACCCCTCAAAAAAGAATAAATTGTACTTGTTCTTGTGGCCTTCTTCACTCTGTAAGATTCTGCCCACCCTTGATTTTCCATGTAGCATTTTTACAGTTTTGTTGTCAGTCTCCAATTTAAAAAAGGGTTCTCCTTTTCCCCCTTACAATTATAAGAATCTAAAGCAGCAACAAGGTCCCCATGAAAACTTGCTATTTAATGGTCCCAGTTCTTGTTGAGTGCTGCTGTGAAAAGTGACACATTTCAGCCATAGGCCAGTATTCATTTGTTGATACGAGCTAGTACCCAAAGTAAAGCAACATCTGTAACGTAAGGAGCGTGTGTACCCCTCTGAAACTATAGAGCCGAAGACATGCTCCCTACAGTCGCCAGGATATTTCCAGGCTGTGCTTTGGACTTCAATGTGAAGGAATAAAAGGCTTCTTATTAAGGTATCACCCCCACAAAATAAGCAGCATTTTTGGTTGCACTTTTCCATTCAGAGGTCACCTGTTCCTTTGCGGTCATCGGTTTGTTCTATGTTGTGCTGCCTTGAAGATGTCTTGAAACACTCCGCTCTCCTCCCGACTCTCTTTTGGGGAAGGGTGGGTTTTTTGAGTGGGGCTACCACAATGTTTCTCCTAGCAGGGAGTCGTCCTAGAACAGCATGATAAGGGGGTAATGCGTATAGCAAGCTGCGTTCCTTGAAGTTAATTACCACAGCTATTCTTAACCCAAGTATTTGTACTTCGGAATGTGCTTATATCTCTCGCAAACGTTTCTCTTCCTGCGGTAGCTCTTGCTTTCATTTGGTGGTGGTGGTACTTTAATAAAGTATGTAGCCTTTATTGACAGAAGCAAGGGAGTCTGCCATTAGCATCCCCTGAATGAGTACTGTGAGATAAATAGCAGGGCTGAGGATGCCTTCAAATTGAGTACTGTTGATGAATCATTGACTTGTTTTGCTGGCCTATGGATGAAAGGGAGCCATCACGAGCAGAAAAAGCATGGCTGATGAGAGCCCATTTTGGGGTAATACAATATTTATTAAAAGATCTCTGCCTTTTTTGGAATTCTTTTGATTGGCAACTGCTGATGTTAAAGTTGCTGATGTTTTTTAAAATCCATGAATTTCTGAGACTTTCAAATTGAAAGGGTAATTTGTTCTGAAAATATTTACCTATTGGAAATGTACTTATTCTCCCCAGCTTGTTAAACAGAGGGAGCTGTGCTGTTTTCCAACATGATGGCCGTCATTTCAGACGATTTATATGAAGTCATTTATTTATTTATTTATTTTTGTCATTTGTTGGGAGTTACTAACCACATTGTAAACTTGCCCCGTTGCCGCATATTTTACATTTCTCTGCTTTACTGAAAATCTGAATGAGCTGTCAGTTTGTTGTTAAAAAGTGATAACCTTGGAAGTTGAGATGTTTTTGATTAGTTTTAAAAGTGCCCATTTGTGTCCCTTTGACAATGAAAATTCCACTTACAGCTGAAGGAGCAGAGAAATTTAAATGAAGCTTTAGCTTCAGCCAGTCCCCTTGAAATTAACACGAAGTTTTTGCTTCTCTGCTCTTTTCTCCACTGTAGGTGGTTTTTTCATTGACAGTCCCTATTGCCAGCCTCTACGCATCGCACCTTTTATTGTTCACTTGGGCCCTCAGGATTTCTTCTCTGACTTCTAGAACCATCAGGTTGTGTGGCTCGAAATGGCTTATTGATAGATGTCTTAAAAGCAAGAACAAATGTGACTCATTTTGAGGGGGGGGTCTCAGCTTCAAACACGGAACTCTGAGCTTTTCCTTTTTGAAAAGATTTCCCTGGACTGAGATCCTTTTTAAATAAAAGCAATACTTTATTCCAAGCCACGGTGCTTCCTCGGGGAACAGCAATAGATGCGCATACATGACTCTTGGTTATTTCTTCACGCCAGAAAGAAGAGACCAAAGTATAAAACTTGGACTTCATTAACAATTGGTGAGGCTCCCAGTGTAATCAGTTAACTCCATTTTAGCTTTCTCCACTAAAATCGGAATTTTAACTAAAGGGAGCTCAGTTCTTTAATATCAGAGTTCATGTAGAAACGGCCACAAAGGCCATTCTTGAACCCAGAGCTGCTGCGAGCCAGAAGACATGAACGGCAGCAAGCATTCCACCTTTTCTCCCATGCATAACTGAACTAATGTCTCTCAACAATGCCTCACAATAATATGGTGAAAAGGTGGAAAGGTTAGGTCACTTCACTTCTGAAATGGATTTTTTTTCTAAAATCCTCATAAAATAACTGAAGTTCTAGACTCTGGCAAATTTCAGGAAAAAATATTGCTGTTGTAAGTTCACTTTTTTGTTCTGGGTTTTGTTTATTTTTCCTTAAACTGTTTGGGTTAATGTTTCAGGTGTTGAATCAATTTTCAGAATTATTAAATGAAGTCAGAGGTCCCTCTGTATGAAAGTCTTTAATTAAATGGTGTCGGAACCTCTATATATTGCAGGTTAAGACTTTTAAGCAGTTTTCAGCAGGTTAATATCACTTTATTCTCATTCTCTCCGGACCTTCGTAGCCATATGCACTTGTATAAAATAGGCTGAAATGTAATGACTGTAAGCAGAGATCATGGTAAAAAAAGGTAAGATTTTTTTTTCAGTTTAAAGAATGTTTGTGTGCTGTTTTTCAACGCCCATGTAAATGTGATGAATCATATGGCATGAGCTTTTATTATGCCTGTATTTAATTTCAAATCAACTGATCTAATTTACAACCTTCTATTTTTTTAAAGGCCTCTGAAATTATTTTAGTTTAAGATAAATAAACTGTTGATGTTAAGAGATATTAGTATAAAAGAAAAAGGGAACCCATCAGTAAACAATTCTGCTCCAAACATCTCCTCTTGTGCAGTCTGAAAAGTTAATCATGCCGATACTCTTGAGTATCAGGCACTGCATTCTTTCCTTTCTAGTGGAAAATCTTAAGCCGTGTACCAAAGCTACAGTGTGTTCTAGCCAACGTGGCTTGTACTGAAAGCCATAATGTGGCTTTCCACAGGTGTACAGAATAGAAATGCAGTGTTGACTAAATGATATTGTCTAATTAATAAGAAAAAGTAATCTCCCTAAACCATTAAAGCTAATCTCCAAAGGAAGGGGGAAGAGCTTTGGTAATATTTAGAATATTGAAGTTAAAATCTACAGAGACTAAATTACATTAGGCCAAATTAATTCATAAAGGGAAATGGGGGGGGGGAGAGTGGTGATTAACTCAGCAAGAATAAATTGCTTGGTCATGGTTTTGAAAAACCAGGAATTGAGAGACACATTACTAAGTAATTCTGTATTTTAAGTTTACCTTACAAAAATATACTAGGATTAAAATGACTCTGGATTGAGGCCTAAGTGTATATCTTTAGAAAATAGTCATTTTAGAGTTTGTTTTTAATACTATACTGATGTTACTGTCTCTGTAAATGTAAACTTGCTGAGAATCCTTTTATATAATGTAGCTTTTAAGCAGGGACGGGGAACCTCAGGCCTGGATCCGGCCCCCAAGGCTCAGGGCTCCCCTCCAGCACTGGGGAGCCCACACTGGCGCTCCAGCCGCCCCGTCACCTCACCACGGGGCTGGAGCCCACAAAATCTCCTAGCCTGAGCTCCCCTAGGCTCTGGTGTGCGAGGGAAATGTGGGCCGTGTCTTTCTCCCCAGTCGGAGGCCACATCAGTGAGGATTTTTGGTTTTGTTTTGGGTTTTTTTAACATCTCACTTGTGTGCTGCCCCCGACTGACTTTTCTGTGGGCCAGCGGCCCCCGACCCAAAAAAGGTTCCCCAGCCCTGCTTTTAAGAATATTCGCCCCACAGTCACTCTTAACATGCAGATGTGCAAGGTACAACCCCCCCTGATTTACCACTGTTGTACTGCTGTAAAACTGGTAAGCATATTGACTAATGTGGTGGTAAACCAGGCTCAGAGTAATCTCTCTTTTTGTGCTAAGCAGGTAAGTCATCACACTGGAAATGAAATGCATTTGATTTAACTGAAAAAAAAAATCGTATTTCAGTAATCTTAGGTCTAGCTTAGCCTTAGTAACACGATCCAGCGAAGCTCTGGGTAGAATTAATAGTCTGTTACTGGACAAATTGCTAACTATAAACTCCACCGATGTCTTGGGAGAGCTTCATTTCACAAATAGCATCTAATTTTGCACCTGGAAAAAACCTTCTGACTCAATTTTGCAAGCAAGTTGCGCTTTATAGCACTTGACCATCAAACTACATTGTGGGTGCAGTCGATGAGCTGGTGAAATGCTGTAAAATGCTCATGCAGTTATTACATGGTGCAGATTTGGAGCCACCGTTCTCTTTAGGCACAAATGTGGGACTCGGCCCCTGAGGCCTGTTTAAAATCAAGGTCTGCCTCTTTCTCTAGCAGGGGATTGCCGAGCCTTGTGTTGGGAACGGGCTGCAGTAGCAGGCTGCTCTGTTATGCTTGGGAGGAGGAATGTTTTATACATCGCACATCAGAGATAAGGTGCATTATAATTAACTGCAGTTGAGATTTCCTCGGAGTAGCTCTGGTGATGACAATCTGATGATAGGCACCGTTCCCTTCAGGTGTTGATTAATAAAATGCCTGGCTGCTTCGCACTTCTTGAAGTAGTTTGTTTTAAAATGGCCTTTACATGGCTGTTTGTTCCATTTCTTTACTGCTCTTCAGCAAAACAGTTAAGCCTGAATTTCCTAATGTCTCTGTGGTTCCCCCATTTAATTTCTCCAATCCTCACTCTGTTCCGCTGGTGCCCTTCCAGACTTGGTATCACTTGGGCCTTGTCTACACTACGAGGTGAGCTTAAATTTATTATGGTCAGGTTTTTTTAGCACCCGATTTTGTAAAGTTGAAGGTGCACATCCCCCCGGTGCACAAGAGTTCAACGTAGTTCAACCTAGTGCGTCTCCACTGGGTGGCTACCATCGACTTTGACAGCGATGCCCTATGAGTAGCTATGCCATGGTTCCTGCTGCCCCTTTGCATTCTGGGTTATGCTCCCAGTGCACCATGTGACCAAAACAGTGCAGTGGGTGCTTCTAGGTACATGTTGTCAATGTCCCATAATGCACTTGCCTGCTCCCTCTCCCCACCACCCGCTTGAAAGCAACAGCAAACAGTCATCTTCCTGCCCTCTTTCCTCTGGTTATCCATGCCAACATGGACCCCATTCAGCAGCAAAGTGCTGTGGTAATCACAGCAAACATCTCGTGCCTTATGCTGCGGTATGTCCAGAGCCTAGCCTGGCCCTGCCGGATGGGGGAAGAATGAGGACGCCATGAACAGACACTTGTGTGAAGCACTTGAGTTGAGCAGTTGGTGGCAGTCGATCCTCTTGACCCAGTGAAATGCCGATTTGGGTGCCATGAGACGAGCACAGACTGCTGGGACCATGTAGGGAGGCAGCTATGGGCTGATCAGCAGCAGCTGCAAAACTTTTGAATGCGTAAGCCACTTTCATGGAACTTTGGGAATTGCTCTCTCCTGCTCTGAAGCGCCGTGAGACCCTCCCTGACAGCGGAGAGCGAGTGGCAATAGCCCTATAGAAGCTTGTGACACCTGAGAGCTACCGGTCAGCTGGGAATCAATTTGAAGAGGGGAAATCTACAGGGAGGGCTGCTGTGATCCAAGTAGCCAGGGCACTCCATGCCCTTCTGCTAGGGAGGATAGTGCCTCTGGGCTTAGCCGCCATGGGATTCCCTAACTGTGGCGGGATGACAGATGGGATCCACATCCCTGTCGTGGCACCCGACCACCTTGCCAAAGATACGTTAACCGTGAGGGGGACGTCTCCATGGCGCTGGTGGATCACAAGGGCTGTTTCACCAACATCACCATGGGATAGCCACTCCGCTCTCTCCGGAACGCTGCCGGACGGAACTTTCTTCCTGGACCAGAAAATGAACATTGGTGGCCGAGCCCGCCCCTTTGCTGTGTGGCTCATGCAGCCACATACAGGCAGCCTGGACAGCAGTAAGGAGCGGCTCAACTCCAGGCTGAGCACGTGCAGAACAATGGGAGGACGTGCTGGGGGAAGGTTTCACTGTATTGGCTAGGTTAGACCTCAGTGAAGGCAACCTCCCATTGTTATAGCAGCCTGTTGTGTGCTCCCAAATGTCTGTGAAAATCAGGGGGGAAGCTTTATGCCAGGATGGGGGTGGAGGCAGAGCGCCGAGCCAGTAATTATGAGCAGCCAGACACCAGGGCACTAAGGAGAGCACATCGTGGGCCCTGCCGATCAGAGAGGCTTTGTGACTGGCCAGACAGCGATAGGACAGTCGTGCATGCTGCTCTCAAGAGCGTGCTTGGCTATAAACCCTATTAAAACCCCTTCCCCATGCAATGCAAGCAATAAAGATACTGTTGTTGAGAAACCCTGCTTTTTTGGGGGGAGGGGGATGACAAGGAAGCGGGGACAGAAAAGGAGTTCAGAGCGGGAGGGGGGGAAGGGAGAAGAGACAGCAGCGCATTACAATCTCCCTGTTCAGCAATCACACCAGTGTGGGAATGACAGCCTTGTGTTCTGGGGCACATCCCCGGGGGGTGGTGAGTGTGAGGCTGCCCTTAACTCCCCTCTTCCCATGTTCTAGGGACCCCGGTGAGGAGGGAAAGTGATTCAGCATGGGCCGGGGGGCGTGTCTGTGCATCTGACTCTCCTGTGAGTCTCCCAGGGGCATCATTAGCTCCACCATCGTTCTGTGTCCTCACTTGGCGTTCACTGCACGCTCTCCTCACGCTGCCCTCGCATCCCCTGCAGCGGCGTTCTCCTCCCCTCATTTAATGGCACCCTGCCCAGCTGGGCGAATTGCATTTGCTCATCGAACGTGCCATCCCGATGACGTTTTCGCCTTTAGAGCCATGGTAGCTGGAGGAGCCCGGGAGGTGGGGAACAGGCTCGCTGTTGCACCCACTGTGAAGGGAAAAAGCAATGGGCAGACTTTGCAGATCATCTCTTCGCATAACAGAACATCTGTCCAAGAGAACAGGCATGTGTTTGTGCAAGGCCAAAGTGATGCTTTTAAGCGCCCCCCATGCACCACGGAGATCCTCAGGGAGCCGCTGGACTCGGTTTGGTGGCAGGCCAGGTAAGCGCTAGGTCAGGGTTTGCTCTTTTGCTTTGGCTTTGAAAGCATGTGGGACACAGTGCTTGCAAATAGCAGCTCCCAGAGCGGTGGCGTGGGGGCAAGGCAGGGGTGCACATGGAGACCGAGTGTTCAGCACCCCCCGTTTGCTGGGAGAGTGCAATTTTCCCTTCCCACAAGGGCCTGCTGCAGGGAAGGCGGACTGGGCATGGCGGCAGGGCAGGGGCTCACGCGGTCAGCAAGCCAGGCTTTGTCGGGGATGAGCAAAGGGAGGTGAACTGCCGTGGTATCAGTGACAGAGCTTCCCCTCCTGCAGCCAGGTTCCTGTGCGCAATCTCGGTCTTCTCTGAGTGACGGGGAGCGGACGCTGACAGAATGTGGCCAGAAACCCGGACCTTGTGCAGCAATGACACCAGGCCCACTCACTGCTGGCTTGGCGGGGAACGGTGTCCTGCCCCATGGCAGCCTCCGCAGGAACCTTCTGAGGAGGATGAAAGAGTTCCTCTGGGAGAGCTTCATGGAGGTGTGCAGGGCGGATTCCCGTACAAGCTGTTCCGGGGGCCTCCTGGTGGGTAGGCAGAGTAGCCACCCTGGAGCAACCCCAGTTACATGGTTAAAAATATCAACTCACCAGAAGTGCCCTCCCTGCCATCAGGGCCCGGCAGGGAGACGTCCTGGGAGGAGGGGATTGGCTCCATAGTTTAAAAAAAGGTCCTGGCCGTCATTGACATTGGATGCTGCTCTTCTTCCTCAGCGTTTCTTCTGCTGCTTGGTGGTTCTGCCTGCACAGATTCCTCTCCCACACAGAAATCAGGTCCAGGATCTCCTGCACGCTCCATGCTGGACCTCCTTTGTGACCCCGGGCTTTCATGGTCAGGGGTGCTGCTGAGGTGCTGCCTGCTCCTGAGGACTGCTCGCCACACGGGCCACATAGCAAATGAAATTCAGATTTTCCAGGGCCTTTTCCTGTGCCCCTGGAGAGCAGGGGAATTGAAAGTCCTGGCCAGAGCAGTCACATTGGGACACTCCCAGAGGCCAAGAACATCGACTTTCACAGCGCTGTCTGCGCACTACCCTGAAGCTGCCCGTGCAAGATCAAATTTATCGTTATTCCTTGTGAAAAGCAGGAGTACTGAAATCAACTTTCACCGGCCCTGAAAGTCAGTGGAGCGGGCTTGGTGGTGTGGACTCGTTTAGAAAATCACCCTAATGCAGCTAAGTTGGACCTAAACTCCCAGTGTAGACTAGGGATGTTAAATATCGACTAATTGACTAATCGCTGACCCCAGGCTCTGTGCGGCACTGCTACTTTAAAACACCGTGTGCAGCCTCGGGACACCCCAATTGGCCCTGGGCTGCACGCACGCAGCATTTCAAAATGGAAGTGCCACACGGAGCCCGGGGTCTGGCCCCAAGTTCTAAGCGGTGCTGCCACTTTGAAGTACCCGCTTCTGTTTCCCCCGCCCCCTTGCTGCCTCTTTCTGATAGAGGCAGCAAGGGGGGGAAGCGACTAGTTGACTAGCCTGTTGACTATCCAATAAATATTTGCTTATCAGGTAGTTGACTAGTCAACTAGTCCTTCACATCCCTAGTGTAGACTAGGCCTTAGGAGCTCACTTCTCACTTAGTGGAACGTAGTGAAACTTTCAGAAGAGCCTGAATGACTAATGACCCTGCGCTGGCTGATTCTCATTGAGCTGAGGGCTCCTCCATTGCTTTTGAAAATGGGACTTAGGAGCCAAAGTCACATGGGCACTTGTGGAAAACTTCGTAAAGGAGTTGGAATGTCAGTCACTCCTCCCCCCGGCGTGAGTTGCACCTGTCTGACGTGCAGCTGGGACCAGCGGCAGGCTGCAAGGGGGAGCAGAAAGGGCGCTCTTCTCCATCAGTAGCTGCATGGTGTTAAATCACAGGTAAGTCGGAAGTTTTCCCCTTAGCCTGCCATGCCATTTCCTAGCTCGGGGTGCAGTTAACAGGCCTCTGGAAAGCTGATTCCATAAGCTTCACTCGGTAGCTGCTGTCTGTCCTGTCGTACCTTTAGGAACAAGGGGGAGAGACACGGGTTTGTAGCTCAGCGTTGTGGCTCAGTTCTGCAGAAGGCCCATTCAATTAATGGCATGCAAGCCAACACACAGCCTGCTGTGTTCCCTCGGAGCCGGCTGTGTCGATTCTAACGTGCTTTAGAAATTGCTCCAAGAGGTTAAGATATTGAATCCCCCCGATAATCAACTCACCCCTCAGTGTGTTCTGGATATTGAAGAGGGGTGGGACCAGTACGGTCCCGGGAAGAATGATTGGCAATTTGGAGATTGGGTAGATTCTTGACTGAATTAGAGAAAAAGTGACAGCTCCTACAGAGAGAGATGTTAAGATTAGGTATGTTAAAGACTAGTCGACTATCCGATTAGTCGACTAGTCGATATCCTCCCCCCTCCCCCCGCTGCCTCTGTGAGAGAGAGGCAGCAAAGGGGGGGAAGGGGTACTTCAAAGTGCTGCCGCTTTGAAACCCCAAGGCAGCCGCTGCACAGCTGATACGTAGATCAGCTGTGCGGTAGCTGGCCCTTTAAAACGCCACCTCTGAACAATTCAAAGGGGCAGCCATGGAGCCCAGGGTCAGCTGGGGACTCCCCAGATGATCCCGGCTCCCTGCGGCATTTCCCCGGAACCTGCATATCAGCTGTGCAGCGGCTGCCTCTTTAAAACACTGCCTCCGCGCATTTCAAAGGGGCAGCTGCCGTGGAGCCAGGGGTCAGCTGGGGACTCCCTAGCTGACCCCGGGCTCCTAGCGGCATGTAGCACTGTGAGTCCCCCGCTGACCCCGGGCTCCCTGGCTTTGAAATGCACAAGAGCCCCCGCTGGGGACTCTTGTGCATTTCAAAGCAGGCACCCGCATGCAGCCCGGAGTCAGGAGGAGGAACGCAGAAGTGCCTATCGACTAGTCAATGGAAATTCCATCGACTAGTCAATTAACCGCATTTTAACATCCTTAGGTCAGTTACGGGTAGAAATAATCCTCCGTGGGATATTCCTTTGCCTGCCTTTTGCTGCGCTGCCATTCCAAATGAGCCGCAAAGACACTGCATAGTCAGTGTCTCCTGAGTCTAACTTAATGCCTTCTCCTTTCTTGGGGCTCAGGGTCATTTTGGGGACCAAGTGTATGGAGAACAGAATGTGGTGCTGGCTTGGTGCTTTGTTGGTGACTGAAAGGGTCTGAAAGCCACGCAGAAGCTTTGCAGTATGTCCTGCCAAGAACCCAGAGACTAAACAGGCTTCCACTTCATTTCCTGACGTAATTCCCTGCGTTTGTCCATTTGCTCTGGATTTACAAAGCTCCGGATGGTTTAGATCCTGGATACCTTAACAAGTCTCTGCCTTTTGCATCATGCTCCCTGCGAGTGGTTGAGACCAGGAGCGATGCTCGAGTTAACGTCTGATGTAGGAGGTTTGAAGGACGCTGACTTGCTCCCCCAAACACCAGAGATTTGTTCAGTTGGGTTCTTGCAAGGGCCTTGGCTTAGTTTGGAGGGCAGTGGTTGGCTGTCGGTCATCTCATATGAATGCCAGTGCACGTGCTAGGGAGCGACAACGCTTTTAAAAGCTGCTGATGCCTTTTGAGATGTAGGTACCCCCCCCCCCCACACACACACACACACTGTGCTAAATGGGTTGTGTCCGACAGCAGGCGAAATAGCTGTAAAGGACCAGTCTCTTGGCAAAGAGAAAAGTTATGCATCCTGCTATTGCATCATCCGTGCAGTTCTAGCTAGCTGTCGTCTTCCCTTCAGTATTTGGAACAGGGCGACCTCGTTCCTGGGCATTGTGCCGTTCAAACGGAGAGGCCCTGCTGTCTACACCCAATGCCCAATGGAGGACGCAATCCAGCCTGCACAAAAAAAGGCAATTTAGCGCCTGTGTAGGTGGCTCCTAATTTGTCTAATTTTCTGTCATGCAGCCAGCAGGAGTTAATTACATGATTCCAGCTATCATCATGGCTCCCATTAAACGTTCTGTCAGTCCCGCTGCCAAGAGTTGCACTGGAGTTAAATACCTTTTTGCTTTTATATGAGATGCTCTGTCAAGGAGCTCGGGGAGAGCAATCTATTCCAACACCCTGGTAAATAACTGAGTGGGGTTTTTTTAAGCTGTGGAATCTTTACAGCAGGAGGAATTTGCAGGTGCTTTCTGGCACCGCAGTGTAATGACCTTGAACTCGGCTTTTGAGAAGCTTTAAGAAAGCGGTGAATTTTTGAGGGAGAATTTCATCATTCAGACAGTGGGGTCTGTTGCTCCCTCCTCGTCGGATCCCGCTGCTGCGCCCATGGCTGGCAGAGACCCAGTTCACTGTGGAGAGGAAAGGGATCGTTTCTCTTCCAGCACTTGCCTTCTAGCAAAAGGGCGATCTGCAAAGTGTCTTACTCAGAAAAAGGTTATAGTCTCTAACAACAGGAGGATCTTAATTAGGTGAAGACCTACAGTGCACGGAAAACCACTCTGAGTCTGGTTTTCCCAACAGACCCTGGGTGAGAGATTCCTCAACCACAATTCCCCTCTTGGACAGGACAGAAGAAGAACGAGGCACCAGCCCAGACTTCCGAATGGGTTAGAGAGAAACCTTTCCTCTCTGGGCTGGCGGTTCTGTTATGGTGCATTCGTTTCTTGTGGCTTCTGAAGTGCAGGACACAGACCACTGCCTGAGAGTAAATGGACTACTGGTCTGATCCAGTCTGGCAATTCCTACAGACAAGGAGAACCACAGCTAGGACAAAGTCCTGTGGCCGTCCTCGTACCTTCTCATCCACAACGCCCCTGATGTGGAGGGAGGGTTAGTATAGATTTAGATATTGGCATAGAGAGGACACTTATGTTTGCAGATGATGCCAAGCTGGGAAGGGTGGCAACTGCTTTGGAGGATAGGGTCATAATTCAAAATGATCTGGACAAACTGGAGAAATGGTCGGAGGTAAACAGGATGAAGTTTAATAAGGACAAATTCAAAATGCTCCACTTAGGAAGGAACAATCCGTGTCACACACACAGAATGGGACGCAATGTTTAGGAAGGAGAACTGCAGAAAGGGATCTAAAGGCCATAGTGGACCACAAGCTAAATACGAGTCACACTGTGACACTGTTGTAAAAAAAAAAGCAAACATGATTCTAGGCTGCATTAACAGGAGTGTGGTGAGCAAGACATGAGGAGTCATTCTTCCGCTCTACTCTGCGCTGCTGAGGCCTCAGTTGGAGTTATTGTGTCCAGTTCTGGGCACCACATTTCAAGAAAGATGTAGAGAAATTGGAGGTGGTCTAGAGAAGAGCAACAAGAATGATGAAAGGTCTAGAGAGCATGAGCTAGGAGGGAAGGCTGAAAGAATTGGGCTTGTTTAGTTTGGAACAGAGAGAATACTGAGGGGAAATTATAGTGGATTTCAGGTATCTAAAAGGGTGTCACAGGGAGGAGGGAGGGGAATTGTTCTCCTTGGCTTCTCATGGCAGGACAGGAAGCAATGGGCTTAAACTGCAGCAAAGGAGGTTTAGGTTGGACATCAGGAAAAACTTCCTGCCTGTCAGGATGGTTAAACACTGGAATAAGTTGCCTAGGGAGTTTTGTGGAATCTCCGTCTCTGGAGATATTTAAGAGCAAGTTGGACAGACACCTGTCAGGGATGGTCTAGATCCATGGTCACCAACCCGTCGATCGCGATTGACTGGTCGATCGCGAGGCCTCGACCAGTCGATCGCGAGGTGTTCTGGCACCCCCGCCCCCCATTTTCCCCCAACCCCGAGAAGCCCCACTACCTACCTCTAGTGTAGTGCCGGCTTCCCGCGGGGTGGGCGGAAGGCCTGGGTGAAGCCTGCGTCACTTCTGGGGGCTCCGGAAGTGCGCAGGCTGCTCCCCTCCCACAGCTCTGTCACGTGCTGGGGGAGGGGGCCGCGGCTCCAGAAGAGGAGTCCGGCGGCTTCCCTGGGAGGGGTGAGTTGAGCGCAGGGATTTCCCTGTGCCGCGGGAGCGGGGGTCGGCCCCGGGGTTTGGCCTGGGAAGGCTCCCGCGGGGGTTTGGCTGCGCGGTGGGAGGGGGGGTTTGGCCCCGGGGAAGGCGCCCACGGGGGTTTGGCCCCGCCGCGGAAGAGGCAACTTGGCCCCGGGGCAGGCGCCCGCGGGGGTTGGCTGTGCTGCGGGAGGGGTTGGCCGGGTCGTGCCGCGGGAGAGGGGGTTTGGCCCTGGGGCAGGCATGCGGGGGGGGGGAGGGGAGAATCCTGGGAGGAGGCAGATGCAGGGGACTCTGCTGGCACTGGCACCCCGGCCCCAGTCTGCACTCCCCAGACCCTACTCCCCTGTCCCCAGCTATAGAACTCTGTCCCTATTCCCGTCCCCACTCTCCAAACTCTGTCCCCACTCCCTGTCCCCAGCTACAGAACCCTGTCCTCTCCCCTCCCAGCACCCTGTTTCCTCTCCCCTGCCCCCAGCCGCGGAACTCTGTCCCCACAAAATGTATAATTATAAATGCTTCATTTTTTATTTAAATAGCATGAATAAAAAATACCATTTATTTCATAACTGTAAACACGTGATTTTAATTTTATATATCGCATAATTTAAAAATAAACTGTTTATCAGAGTGTGTAAGTAAGGGCTGGGGATAGCAAGTGATGGACAGGAGGAGAATAGAGGGCGGGGCTTCAAGGAAGGGGCAGGGCTTCAAGGAAGGGGCGGGGCGGTAGATCTTCACCTGTTGTGAGATTTAAAAAGTGATCTTGGGTGTAAAAAGGTTGGAGGTCCTCTCGAGGTCCCTTCCAGTCCTAGTGTTCTGTAATTCTCTGTGCTCGCTCCCCTGCCCCCCCCAGTACCTCTCCTGGAGCGTTGAAGGGATGTCTCTGAGAGCTTCTGGCAGTGACACTTTGCATTAGCTTCCCATAAGCAGCCGTCTGTGCAAGCTCCAAAGTGTCTCTTTCACCCACAGAAGTTGGTTGAATAAAAGAGATTCCCTCTCCCACAGGCAGGCCCTGCTGGCATGTGTCACAGGAATCAAACTTAATCCTCAAGTGGCTTCTGGAGTGTGTGGCTGCTCTCTAGCAAAAGTGACTTCTCCTCTCTGGGGAGCTGGCTTAAGAGTTGCCCTTTGCCTTGGTGTCTCCTTAACAGCCGGGAGGGTTGTTTGTGCGGTAGAAATACCTGCCTTGCATGCTGCTTGGTGTTCTGCTAGACAGCAGCCGGCTCTCTGAGTTCAGATTACTCGACTTCTGTTGAGGGGAAAACCCCGAACATTTCAAACGTCCCAGGGAGGCCTCCGAGGCAGCTGATGCAGCGCAGTCCTGTGGGGTGTGGGGGTGACTGAGCTAAACGGCCGCAGGGTATTGCCACTTCGAAGTAAAGAACACTGACTTCCTTGGCTAAGGGCCGTGCAAACACCAGGTGAGTGGTGGCGTTTCCAGGCAGGGGGGGAGTGGTGCGTCTGACATCAGGAGATTGAAAACTGCCTGTCTTCAGGACTCAAGCGAAGACTTGTGTGCAGTCCTTTTCCCTTAAAACCCCCACAGCTGCACCTTGAATATTCTGAGGGCATTCTCCTCCTCCAATCTCATCACTGAACACACCTCTCGGAAAAACGGGTGTATCCTCTCCAATGGGAGCCGCCGGCTTGTCTGTGAACTGCCCGGTGGTTTCATTTTTCTGCTCTTTTAGCAAATCTGGTTTGTCCTGGAAGTGATCTGTATAATAAAGTGGAAATTTTATTATAGCCTTGTCAGAGCAATTCCCAGGAGAAACGCCTGCCGCCTGCCACACGGACGTCCACATCCCGGGATTGTGCCCCGTTTTCATCCTTAGCTTTGACAGATCACGTTCCGGATGGTAACAGTCGAGCAGGGGGAGTGGATTGATGCCGCATGTGGGGGCGAGACGGACATCTGGTCAGAAGACCACTCTCTGCCCTTGTCTGTCCCTTTCCACCTGCGGGTAGCTCAGTGCACGGGCTCATTAGTGACCACGGGACCGCTCTTTTCCCAAGCATGGGAGACGAACCCCTGGGCTTACAGGTAAGTGATTCACTTGCAAGGGATTCCCCGTGGAAAACAAAAGCCAGTGAAGGTCAAGACGGTCCCCATGAGCTGGGGCTTTTTGCTGAGAGCAGGAGCTGTCTGTTACTATGTGACGCAGCCGCGTGGCTTGCAAAATGTGGCTGCATCACCTCCAGCAGGTCAGCTGAGGTTTACCTGAATTTAGACCCCTAAGCTAAAGATTGGAACTGGAACGAAATGATTAGAGGAAATCAATAGGAACTTCCAGGCTCCAAATCGCTTTGGGCGTGTTTTATCCTGTTGTGTGTGGTGTCCGCCCCTTTGCATTTTAGGACCATGTATTGTGAGGCATAGGGAGGGTATTTGAGTGGTTAAGTGTATTCAAACGAACGGTCCAAAGGGATTCTGCAGAAAAACTGCAAAGTCTAACGGCCTTTTTCTCAGTCGTGGAATTCTGAGCCACCTTATTATTAATGGCCCAATTATCAACAGGGTTTGATGTGAAATGTAACTGCAGATCCGCAGGCCCATCCTCCTGGTCTGTGGCAGTCGGCCTGTTACAGCTGCAATCCTCTCTGCCGTTGTGAGGGGTGAGAACGTTCGGGTGTGTCGTGATGGGGGGGGCTAGAGTTAGGGGGCAGAACGGAGCTGGTGTCCCTGCTAGGGATGTTAGCTGATAGTTGCTTGCACGATTAATTGAGAAGCGCAGGCTTATCGGTTAATCTTAATAGTTACGTGCACCCTCTCTCCCTGCTGCCTCTGTCCCTGCAGCCAGGGGGAAGGGGGCAGGCAGGAGCTGGTTTTCCTTGTGTGCCCGCTCCTCCTGCCTCCCCCCGCTGCTGCCTCTGATAGAGGTGGGAACAGGCGGGAGCCAGTACACGGGGGACACCAGCTTTCACGCCGGTCCCTGGGCAAGCCGGCTCCCACGGCGCTGCCAGTCCCCGGCAGGAGTCAGCTTAAAACCCAGCTCCCCACGAGCACCACCTCCTCCCCGTCCGTGTATAAATATGTAAGTGCTAAGAATGTCAGTGGTTGCATGTTTTCATAAATACACGATTTATAACCGCCCGAGTGTCTGCAGGAAGGTGCAAACCCACCCACGGCTCAAAGGAACTAACGAGCAATGGCAGCGAGGCTGAAATGAGTCAGACCTTAAACCAAACCTCTGTGGAGAAGAGCCGGGCCCTGCGCCTCTTGCCTGGGTTGAGTTCTTACCGCTTACGCACGCAGCGTCTAGCTGCACCCTCCCCCGCTTCCTGGCAGCACCAGGCTCCCTGTTCAGCAGTCGAATGAACCGAGGGCCGGGCGCAGCCACATGGCTGAAATGGACCCTGAGCTGTCCCCAGCCAGGAGGGGCGAGGCCTGTTAGGAGGTCAGAGGGTGCTGCCTGCATAGTCCTGCTCTCAATGTTGTAAAACAGGGATGCAGCCAAGCTGGTCTCTTCCTCCGCCATTCGACGCCCCCTGTCATGTCCCAGGCTTGGTCAGCACCTCCACGGGGGATGTTAAAGGACCTAGGGCAGTGAGGCTAGCGGCTGCTGGCTACGCCATTGCAGCCCCTTAATTTGCAGTCGGAGGGCAGCTGAGCTCACAGGCACAGACGGGGAGGATTTCAAACACCCAATTCAATGAGTGACTGAATTTCCCCAAAGCGTTCAATGCACAGTTAGTGTGAAGCTGACTTTTGATATGGAAAACAGTCGCACCTGTTAGACTGGTGCTCAAAGTGGGGCACTTGGCTTATAGCTGGGCGTGTGTGTGTGTGGAGGGGGGGGCGTTACTGTTGCAACAAACAGCAAGTGTATGGTGTGAGGCCCACTCCTTCAGCATAACTAGTGCCAAATCCACAGTCGCTTTGTCTGATCAGTATTAAACGGAACCTCAAAATGGTCCTGCCCAGGTCTCCTGCTCCAACAGCGAGGTTAGAGAGAGATCCAATTAAAACACGAGGTGACCTTCTGTTTCACTCGGCTCTGCCATGCATTAATGGGTTAAACGGTGCAGGAAAACCACCTGGAGGTGGAGCCTGGTTCTTTTTTTTCCCCACCCTTTAGTGCTGACGTTTCTGTTCTCAAAAGCACAGGCGTGTGCAAGAAGCAATGCAGAGTTACTCAGGTCCACAGTGCCCCCCCTGTGCAGGGGACATCAGCCGCACCTTGCACTACGAAGAGAAACACAACTCGCAGGAGCCCTGCCACCCAATTCCAGGCTGGAGCGTGCCCCACGCGCCCCCCCCCCGGCTTGGCACTATTTGGCTAATGGTATTTGCAGGGGAAAACCTGCTACCCATCATTAGTAGTGCAGCTTGAGAGGGGGAATCGCTCAACTGACCTTGAAAAACCAGAATATAACCAACATCTGATGCTGCCCCCTTTCTTGCAAAGTGTAGCCTCTTTCCAACCCTGAGGACAGACTTTCTCGCATGCCCCACAAAGCGAAATACTGCAGGGGGACGGAGCTGTGCTGCTTTCAAAGAGGAGGGTTTCCCAGAGACCATGAGCCGGGTTACAAATGCCCCTGCTTTGTCTAGGAAATACATTCTCCAATTGGTAAAAGGCGGCAGCAGCAGCGTGGGAACCGTTCTTAGGTAATGCAGGTTTAAGGTGGTAAAAGAACAACTGCAGGAAAAATTCTGAAGTTTTGTCCCATTCCCTGCCTTGCTGGGGCCAGACACACCCTTTAAGACATTTTTTTAAGACCATTTTTAAGTCACTTTTTAAGACACACCCGGCGCGAAAACTGAATAGTGGAAAATGTGAACGTCCTCAAGGACAAATAGTTCAAACAACTGCCCTGCTGGAAAGGAAAAGGGGACACTGCTTCAGTGCTTTCTGCTTCTGAGCGTACAGTGTCAGATTTGATCCTAGCCCCTAATCAATAGTTATTGACGAAGCTGAAGATAAAGATCTTGGGCCAACAAATTCTCCTACTGCATAAAGATGATTGATTCTGCCAAATCTAGGCAGCGCCCAACCCTTGCTTCCTTATTCTGCACCTGCCAAAGGGTCACCTAACTTCCACGTAGCCCGAATTTTGGGACACTTGTGAACAGTCACATTCTAAAGGGGAATTCTCCGACACGGGCAGCTGGCAGGAGTTTCAAAAGCCCCCAACTAGTTTAGGAGCACAGACCCCACCCAGCCCGGTACTCTGTACTTATGTGTACCATGGCGCCCGTTCATAACTATTTGCCTTTTAACGTAGCAGAGCATTTATGGGAAGAGACCAAGATTATTATTGGGGGGGGGGGGGCCGATGTTTCGAGTGCTCGACTTGAGACCTGCTGTCAAACTGAGCACTCCAAAGCGCTAGTAGCGTCCAGCAATTGAGGCTGGACTATCACCAACAAGTCTAGCTATGGGATCCTTGACGGGTGAAGATTTAGGCAGCAGAAGCTCAGCCAGCGTTGTTACACTGCGCACATTCAGGATTGGGAAGTCAGAAAAAATCTGGCAGCCCCGCTGTGATTTTAGTCTAATGTATTAGACCTCTGCTTACAGGACCTAAGAAATGGAGGGGAAGCTTTAAACCAGCATTTCAGGCCCAGACAGACACTTCTTCCTCCATTTGAGTTTAGAAACCTCTTGGATTTAGCTGCATGGCAGAGGAACCCGTCAGCTCTGTACCAGTTGCTTTTTCCTTTAAGTTTGTTTGCTAAAGGTACTGCTCCCGCCTACTGGAGTGAGTTGTACTGGAGAATCCATGGCCGTTCAAAATAACAAAACCTGCCACTGGCTCAGCTTCAGAGCTGGGGAGCTCTGTGGAGGTGGTGGTGGGGGGTCAGTATCCAATTATTTTGCCTCTGTGTAAGAGCTAGTCTCAGCTGTTTATAGGACTTTCCTTTCTCTTCCATTAGCCTTTGTGTAAGGCATATGCATATATGCTGCAGAGAAAGAATGTGAGCACATAAATCATTTATTGTCGGTGTCGACTTCAATAACTTTACTATCCTGACCCACAAAAGAAAAACAAACAAAAGATCCAGTCTTTAAATCGCCTTTTCATCCATAGCGAGATCTGACCTTTGGCTGACAGATGCACTTGTTCATGCACGGAGGTTAGCATATCTATTCTTACACTAGCATCGATTATAAAGATCTAAGCTTGCGCTATTAAGTCCCTGAACACTTTCAGTCTCTCACTCCATAGGTAACACACTGGACAACTCCATCTGTTTTTTGTTTCCAGTAACATAGTCCATTAAAAGAAAATGCCCAGAGAGAAACGGAATAAAGTTCGGGAGGTCCCTGTGGCTGAATTACAGCATGCATTCTAAAATAAAAGAGTTCTCCTAGCCTGTAAAGGACACTCTGGCGTTGAAACTTGTAAATAGTGTCATTTGCAATAGGAAGTAACTTGGCAATAACCTTAGTTGTGTATATGGTAAAAAGTGTCGTGAATACTCCACACGGTGTTTTGATGCGGGGGGCAGAGTAAATGCCCACTGAATTTTAAAATAGGGCCTGTTTTACTCGGCTGCAGTGAAGGCGCCTGCACGCGCAAAGCACATCGAATGCTCTGTGTGCGTTAAGTTGCCTCATGACCTGTGATGCTGCAGCCACATACTTGATTTCATCTGGCTGCTCTGTGTTGTGACTTGTATGCCAGCTGCTGTCGTGACCTGTAGCGCGCACGGCTATTTGCACTGTACTCTTGGTTCGCCTGCTGCGGCCTGAGCCCCATGGCTCCCGAGAAAATACAATAAAAAGCTGCTCTCGGCAAACGGGGCCTTCTGTGTCGTGGTGAGTGGTTTGCGTGTCCGACTCCGGTAATAGCCCCTGCTGAGCTGTGGCGCGGGTCTCCTGACCTGCAGGAAACTGGCTTTGTTTTCCAGGGCATGAAGCGGGGGCGAGGAGCACAAGAGGGGCTGGCCAGTCTCCTTGCCTGTGGGGCGGGCGTGCCTGCAGGGCACAGAATGGGGCCGGGGGATGCCTTTGCAAAGGCAGCATAGCACCAGGGCCTGAATCCAACACACACTAGCCACAGGGGCGCTCTGACCATCACAAACTATGGGTAAAAAAACATCCCGGCTCCTGACAGTGAAGGGGTGGGTGGGGGCACCTTTTATGGCCTCCCTATGCTCACAAGCAGTACAAGAGGGGGCTGGGATCCTGAACCTCAAGCTGGACTTTCCTGCTGCCCTGTTGCAGATTTTGATTATTTTTAATTAAAAAAGGCGAAGGTTCTTTGCTTAGCACCCCCCTACTCCTCAGCTGCAGGCGCAAGTACCAGCAGGTCCCGGATGCAGCAGTCTGGTGACTTCCTTACAGGTTGAACCTCTCTAATCCGGCACTCTCTGGTCCGGAACATCCGTGGGCCGGCATGATTGTAGTTTGCCCAATTTCCACTTGAAGCCACAATGCTGCTTGGTTTTGAACGGCGGGTGATGTGCTGCTGCTTTTACTGTAGAAGGGCTTCTTATCAGACAGGGGAACGTTACTCATCACCTTGACAGCCCCAGGCTGTGTCTAGACTGGCCAGTTTTTGCGCAAAATCAACCCCTTTTGCGCAAAAACTTGCCAGCTGTCTACACTGGCCGCTTGATTTTCTGCAAAAGCACTGACGTTCTCATGTACGAAATCACTGCTTTTTGCAGAAAAGCTTTGACGCTCCCGTTCGGGCAAAAGTCCCTTTGCGCAAAACTGTTGCGCAAAAGGGCCAGTGTAGACAGCTGAGATTTGCTTTAAAAAAGCCCCGATGGCTAAAACGGCGATCGGGCTTTCTTGCAAAGTGCGTTTAGACTGGCACGGACGCTTTTCCGCAAAAAGTGCTTTTGCGCAAAAGCATCCGTACAATCTAGACGCTCTTTTCCGCAAATACTTTTAACGGAAAAACTTTTCCGTTAAAAGCATTTGAGGAAAATCATGCCAGTCTAGACGCAGCCCCAGTGTGCGGGCAAACAGGCTGGTCCAGAGTGGAACAGGTGGAGCAGGGAGGGTATAACACACATGCTACAGCTTGAAGGTTCAAATCGGTATGTTCGGATGCTCTCACAGTAACTTCCCCCTATTTTACAGCGCTTTGTGAATTCCTGGTCAAACTGTTAAGACAGGGGCCCACGTCTGTCCCCTGGAGTCGGGCGGTTGACTTCAGCGGCCAGAGGCATCCGAAGCCCGACGATGCCTTGTGATGAAGTGGCTCTGACCACGCTTGTATTTTTTCAGGTGTTGAAGGTTACAAGCCCCGAGGCATTTTCTTTCAGGCGCTGGCTGTCCAAGTTAGACTAGACAGACGCCTGTGCTGCCTGGCTCTGCTGGAAAGTCCCTGCCCTCCATCCCCCCCGCTAAGTTAATGGGAGCAGCCGTACCCGTTTGTGGAAGTGCTTTTCTGATCCTGCTGTTCGGCCTTTTCATTGCAGGAGGGGCGAGCTTGCCAATCACAGCCAGAGGCTCCCAACCTGAAAGAGGATTAAAATGGTGTTAGCTGACTGAGCTCAATAAAATCACCTCCCTCAGTGTCAGAGGACCGTGGGGCCCAGCTGAGGCGACACAGACAGATGCTGTAGACACTGTGGCCAAAAATAAGCCCCAAACGGGGGCCAATTCGCCCGGCCCCGCCTTCGTAGAAAGTGCAGGGGAGCGGTTGAGAGTGGCAGAGCAAGTAATACTAGTGAAAAACTGGCTCTGGTCCCATCCGAAAAATAAATGAGCTCAGCGGTGAGACGAGAGCAGGGGCTGGACCGCACGCTAGGGACGTGGGACCAGTGTAGACACCCAGGGGACGCACCTCCCTAACAGTGACCAGCCGTGCATTTGTCACCATCCCTCACCAGGGCGGGGGGAAGGGAGGAGGGGTGTTTCCCTAGAAATAAAACTGCGAGGAAAGTTCAGATTACAGGGGAGCAAAGCTGGGCTGAGAGCTGCCTGGGCGGGGTGGAATTCCCATCGCCCGCAGGCCACATAGGTAGAGGACTCGCTGCCAGTGCAGGGCTCTGGCCCCCACACACACACACAATGTCCTGCACGGTGGTGAGGGGCGTAACCATTCCCCATGCCGTAGGCTGCACCTTCTTGGGGATAACGCGGCTGCGCACAGACAAAAGCTTGGTTTCTGGGCAACGGCTCTGCCATTCCATCTGCTAGTCATTGGGCAGCAAGGCGGAAAGGTGCTGGCTTCATAGAAGAGCAAGATGCCATCTGTCCCCCCAAGTGTGGCTGCAGGGCCCATGAAGTCTCTGGGCACCGCAGCCTGGCCAAGTCACTGAGGGAAGAGACTCGGCGCAGTGGACACCAGCCAGGACTGGCCAGGCGCATGCAGTGGTGCACAAAGCCGCCTGGCACGGGGGCTGACGATGCGACGCAAGGTGGCCGGGCTGGAGCATTCAGAAAGGTGGTTTAACGGGCTACGAGTGGGTCGCCGGGGGCATCACCTTGCTGCAGACAGCTGAGCGTGCTTTCGCCCTGGTCTCAGTCTCTTTCCTTTCAGTAGCTGGGGGGGTTAATGAAGTTAAGAACATGAGAATGGCCCGGCTGGGCCAGACCAACTGCTAGCCCCGTGTCCTGTCTGCCACCAGTGGCCTATGCCAGGTGCCCAGAGGAAGTGAACAGAACAGGGACTCATCACATGATCTCTCCCCTGTCACCCATTTCCAGCCTCTGACAGGCTAGGGACACCATCCCTGCCCAGCCTGAGTAATAGCCATGGATGGACCTAACGTCCATGACCCCCATTAAAGTTCTGGCCTTCACAACATCCTCGGGCAAGGAGTTCCACAGGTTGACTGACTGTGCACTGAGTGAAGAAAAACTGCCTTGTGTTTTAAACCTGCTGCCTATTGAGTCACTCATGTTTAAAGTGAGGCAGAGCGAGCATCCCACCTGCTGGAAGTGGGCAAAGGGCTCAGACTGCCACAGGAAAGGTTTGGGCAGGTGGATTCCCATGCAGCAGCGGGCGTGGGACTGACAGTGGCAGAGGAAGGCTCTCCTACTTCAACGGGGTGCCGAGACGGCTGGGCATGAAATCACTGCACAGATCACAGGCCGGGCGCTGGTTGGGGACCAGCGTGAGAAAGGAGGCGGGCTGACGGCCAGTCCCAGGGCCCATCGTGTGTCCTCCCTGAGCTGCTCCACAGGGCCAGCTGCCAACCACGCAGCCAGGGTTATTTTCAGAGGAGTGTGGTGGGAGTAGGGAGGATGAAGGCGCCCGAGGGGCAAGGGAGAATTTGCAGCCGTTGTCAGTGTTAGAGCGATGCAGTCAGGTGGCAGCCATTTTTAACCTGCTGTTGGGCGGCGCCTGCGTTGTCCATCCTACCCGGTCAGGCAGTTTAGGGTCATGCTCCTCAACCCGAGCGTCATGACTCTTGGCGGGGCCAGGCCAGGCCATGGGCTCAGCCCTGGGTGAATTCAGCCCCTTGCTGGAGGCCCACAAACAGGTTGAGCAATACTAGCGTGGCACACAGCAGGCATCCAGAGACGCAGCCATAGCCGCGACATTAGAATGGTCTCCCGTCATCACTCGCTAGCGCCTGGTCTCTCGCCAGCACTGGGAGGCAACCCAGGGGCCTGACACACGTCCACGCAAAGTAAGGCTTCCTGTGCTGTGCTGTGCTGAGACAGCGTGGTGAGGGAGCCGCTGGGGAGGGGACCGGGGCAACCATGTGCCAGGGAGGCCTGCTCTGCTCTGGTGGCCGAGGCTGCCACGTGGCAGGAGGGGCTGTTCTGGCAGCTGGGAACGGGACCTGCCCCGTGCTGTGGGGGGATGCTCCGGCAGCTGGGACTGGAACCTGCCGCATGGCAGGGGAGGGTGGGGTTCCTGCTCCAGCAGCCAGGCACGTGTGTGACTAACGTGGGTGCCACAGTGGCACACAGCCAAACCAGCGCACACGCCCTCACTACGGGTGCCAGTCATTCCCCTCCCTTTGTCCCCAAGTCCTACCCCTGCGCAAGGGCAAGAAACCCCTGCGCCGGCCACGAGCCTCCATTTCCCCCCGCCTCGAGGCGAGCCGCTCACCTGCCTCCTTCCAACCCCAGAGTCGGTGCCTCATGCTCAGCACCGTGTGTGCACGCGGTGGCCGCGCCTGCCCACTGGGGGAAAGGGAAGGATGCGGCTGGGGGCAGGTGCCACTGGTTGGACAGAGTTTGGCTTGGAGGGGAGGGTGCACGTGGAGGAGGGGGACAGATCTGCAGTGGGGGGCAGGAGGAGGGGACCAGCCCCCAACTGGACCAGGCCGGGATGCCCTGCCCCATCGATCCAGCACAGACTACGACAGCCGTGACACGGCCGGCTGGGGGCAATTGCTGAATTTCTAAGGAGGGCGGGAGGAGAGCATGGGGGACGGGACCTGGAGCCCCGAGGGGAAGGTGACTCCAGCTCCCTTTTACCTGGAGAAAGACATCGCCAGAGCTGGAGCCACCTAGACGGAGCCGGGACGTGAAGCCCGGGCTGGGACGGGACCTTGCCCACCAAGACAGGCCATGAATGAGGAAAGAGACCGGATCCCTGAGAGTGGGGGAGAGGTGCAGGGGCTCATCCCCCTCTCGCCTCTCTCAATAACACGGCTCCAAGAGCCCCCTGCTGCCGGCCTTAGCTGAAGGGCCTCCGAGCCCCGACAGCAGAGCTCTGCTCCCCGCTGCAGGCGGAGGATTCTCTTGCCAGACGGCGGCTCAGCAGAAAGCAGCGCCTGCCGAGAGCCCCAGGAGCGCAGCCTGCCAGCCCCAGTGCCGAAGCCGGCTCTAATTCGAGAGCCTTTCCTTTCCGCGCCACAGGAGCCCTGACGTCTGCCCGCCAGGGGAGGAGCGAGCGCCTGCTCCCGCCACAGGTCACAGGGGAGACAGAGCAGCCAGGCCGGCCCCAGCCAGGATTAAAATGGGAGCCGCACCTTGCAGGGCCCTGTGGGGAGGAAGGCAGGGCCCAGCGCCCCTGCCCTTATCCCAGCTCTCGCTCAGGCACGCGGGTGCGGCCGGCGGCTGGAAAACCTGCACCCGGCTGGCGAAGGGCGCCCCACAGAATTCATCCAGGGGCCCAGGCCTGCGCCTCAAAGCAGCTCCTGCTCGGAGCATTCTGCGCCCTATTCCCCTCTCGCCTCGCCTGCGAGAAGGGGCTCCCGCTTAGTATTCCACGGGGGGCTGAGGAGAACGAGACGGCTGCCTTATGAACCAGGATGAAGAAAAAAAAAAATCCCCATTTAGGACACAATGCGGCTGGAAATCTGCCCGGCCAGGCTAGGAAAGCCCAGACACTGGTTGAGAAGGAGCCGAGGGAGAAACATCCCCATTCAGATTGGGGGGGAAGGGGGGGGGGGGGCCTGGAAGCTTTGGCAGACTCGGAACTTTCCAGCTCTTACTGGCTGGCTCTCTCCCTGCTGGCGAACCCCTGACCGCTAGGGTTGCCAGATCCCTTCACAAAAAATCCCAAACAGGGTAGGGGAAAAAATTGGTTAGCCAAAAAAACAAAAAAAAAAAGACCAAACTTATTAAGAGGGGAAAAAAAAAAAAAGGTCGCTGTGCTTTTAAATTCCCCTGCTCCCCCAAATGCAGCAGGGTTTTGCCAGCCTTCCATCCGAGAAAAACAGAAAATTTTACATGTCCGATATTTTCTGGGTGTTTTACCGGACAGAAGACACAATTACCGGACTGTCTGGGTGAAAACTGGACACCTGGCAACCCTACTGACTGCAGCCACAGCAGCAGCTTTCAGCCACAGTAGGAGCATTTGGCCCAGCTACAGAGCAGCCAGTGGTTGTTCAAGGAGGCATTTTAGTGTCAGAACCAACCCGGGGCCGGGGCGCGGCCCAGTCTGTGCGGGGCAGGTCGGGGCGGGAGGCCAGACGCTCTCACAGAATTCTGAGGGGTTTGGCCCAGGCTCCCCAGGGCTTCCACCCCACCACACAGGGCCTGCAGGCTGCCCCCGTGTGCACTCACCCCCCCTTCCCTTCCAAACCCCTCGGGCGTCCAGTCAGAGTCCGTTGCCCTGGCCATGCTGGGCTCCCCCCAGGAATTGGGCAGGACCGAGTTATGGGGGGCTCTTGCTCACCCCACAATTGGCCTTTCAAAGCTCAAAAGAACAGCCCTTCATAAATAGCCCCCCGTCAGCATCCTCCATCCTCCTCCTCCCGCCGAGCAGCTCTCCAATACCAATATTTCTACTTCCTCCTCAAAAGGCCAGCGGGCGCCTCACCCCGTTCCCGTGCCCGGCGATAGTCCTGACCAAACGGCTGGCCCCTGACAGAACCCTGCAGGCACCACCCTCTCTGTCCCGCTCTCCCTCCTCCCCACGGATGAGTGGGGCGCCTGGCGCATGCGCATCAGGGAGCAGCTTTGTCCCCTGCCCCTCAGACACCGGCCAGCCGGCCCCTGAAGGGCACAAACCAACCTGAGTTCCACCGTCTCTGCAGGAGACTAAAAAACTAAAATGATGAGGGGTTTGGAACAGGTCCCCTATGCGGAGAGATTAAAAAGACTAGGACTTTTCAACTTGGAAAAGAGGAGACTAAGGGGGGGGATATGATAGAGTCTATAAAATCATGAGTGGTGCGGAGAAAGTGAATAAGGAAAAATTATTTACTTGTTCCCATAATAAAAGAACTAGGGGTCACCAAATGAAATTAATAGACAGCAGGTTTAAAACAAATAAAAGGAAGTTCTTCTTCACACAGCGCCCAGTCAACCTGTGGAACTCCTTGCCTGAGGAGGTTGTGAAGGCTAGCATTATAACAGGGTTTAAGAGAGAACTAGATTCATGGAGGTTAAGTCCATCAATGGCTATTAGCCAGGATGGGTAAGGAATGGTGTCCCTAGCCTCTCTGTCAGAGGGTGAAGATGGAGGGCAGGAGAGAGATTGCTTAGGACTCCTCAGCACTTTTCCTTCCCCTGGGATCACACCCAGACCAGGGCACATCAGGGCCCAGCCTCCTCAGACTCCTGCCACGTGCTCACTGCACACCTCGCACAGCCAGGGCTCCTGCTCCATAAGAACCAGGCCACGATTCTCCCCCCTTTGCCCAGTCGCTGTGCTGTCATGGCTGGTCTTTACCGCCACCCCCAGGCACTCTGCCCCTGGACAAGCATGGCTTTCCTGCCACCATGGCTCCAGCGCCTCTCGCCACAGACCCGAGGCAGACAGCGGAACGGGGCTGCGACCATCCTAGTTCCTTTGCCAAGGTTGCCCCTGTTTCTGCCACCAAAGCTGCTCCACCGCTGGCAGGAGAGGCGGGGACACGATTCCAGTGGGGAGACAGAGCGGGGGGACGGTGTTCTGCTGGAGGACAATACACCCCACAGGGGGAACCTCCAGCGCATGCCTGGAGTCTAGCAAAGCCCAGAACGGGCCAAGTCTAGCAAAGCCCAGAACAGGAGACCCCAGGCCTTTTACAACCCACGGCGTCTGCTCCCAACTGAGCACCGGCGCCCAGGGGCAACTGGCAAACCCCAACTCATGCCCGAGGACCACATGGTATGGGAGGCAGGGAGCTGCCCGCCCCTCTGCCAAGACACGGGGCCGGGGGACCAAGACCCATTGCAAGCTCTAGGGCAGATGCTCAGGGTTGGTGCCTCTTGCCGGCCCAGTGTGGCGCACGCAAGAAAGGGCTCTCGCTACGGAGGACCATGCTGGGAAGCCCAGCATTCAGCCTCCAGGCCAGGGCCCCTCCTCTCTTCTGGGCATCAGGGAGTTGGCAGCTGGCAGCATTCCCGCCTTTGGCCCAAAGGCTGCAGAAGCGGCTGGCGCTCGCTGGGACCTGGTGCGACTCTGCCCATCCTCCTCCAGCAGCTCTTCCCGCGGGCTGCGGGGCCTGTCATCTCCGGGAACGGTCTCTTCTGAGCCGATCTGCACGCAGAGACAACTCTCAGGCAGCTGCCTAGGAAGCTTCCCCTCCGCCGGAAAACCTCCCTCCGCTCCCAGCAGCTGAAGCCTGGTGCACACGCTGCAGAAGTCAGCGCTTGAAAGGGTGAGTCACTCCTCGGCCTGACAGCCCCCCGCCGGTGCCCGGCGACTCCCCCACCGCACCAAGGAAAACAGCGTAATTCTAGCAGCAACGGAGCTGTGGCTGGCAGCGCTTTCAGGCTCAGGGGTGTAGGGACGCACTGCTTAGAACGCCCATCCCCTGACCCCGCACCCTCACGCACAACCAGAGCACCGGCACAGGGCCTTCCCGCAGATGATCTCCTGCTTCCTCCGCAAGGACCTCGCAGGCCCCCGTAGATGGCATCACCCCCATTTCGCAGGCAAGGGAGCGGGGTTGGGGAAACTGAGGCACAGATTTAAGTGACTTGCCCGAGGCCATGTAGGGAATCCGTGGTTGGGGACGCTCTCATATTGCCTCAGTTTTGCTCTATCCACTAGACAACACGCCCCTGCTTTTGGGTGTAGAAATATGGGCATTTATAATATTTTCCTTGTCACAGCCATTTCCATCCAGTTTTCACAAAACGCCTCCCCCTTCTGCCCCCCATGGGTTCTCGCAATCGTTTGGCAGGTAGGTAAAGTGAAGCACAGTGAGGTTATGCAGCTAGAGAGAGGCAGTATTGCCAAGTGGTCGGAGAACTGGACTAAGACTCAGCTGTAGCTCAAGCCACTGGAGCCACCATTCCTGCCACCCCCCGTTTGTGCGGGCAGGACTCACTCGAGGCAACAGGTGCATTAACCAGGCTGCAAACACAAGCCTTCGGTGCCATTGAGCGAGCCCTGCATGGGGCCGAACTCTGGGTTCCTGTTTGGGGAGCCACATTGAAACCAAAGCAGGTTCAGGTTACCCAGCTTCAAACCAGCCGCATGCAAATGGGGCCTGGCTCATTCTCATAGCTGAGAGCTGGCTCCAAGGTGCCTACCTAGCTCATCGGTCGCCCCTGCGTCTTCCGGCCCAACACTGGAGCACGTGCAGGTGCAGTTTTCATGCGCCTCAGCGCCTACGTAGGCCAGGATGGTTTCAGAAGATTTCAGCATCTTGAGGGCTGAGCTGCTTTGAAAAGCTGCCCACCATGTCCCCGTGCGCGCTGCTGGGTGCGCTTGGAAACCCTGGGCCCTTATTTATGCGCCGAAGTAGGAGTTGAAAATCTGGCCCCGCTCGAGGGCGATTAGCACTTCCAAATCTGACTCTGCTCCTCCTCCACAGATGCCAGCAGCAAACCCAAAAGGGAAACCCACAGACTGAAAGAGAACCTGGGTGCTTAGGAAAAAAAATCACTAATTACACTCTCCTCACACTAGAAATGGGAATCAAAGTTTTCACACCACAAGGTGAAAGATGCAATATACATGCATGTGCACGTGTGTGTGCGCACGAGTGTGTGCGCACGTGTACACGCACGCAGCAGTTAGTGTTAAGGTTGGTTTCTTGTTGCACTGGGCCTCTGACAGGGCGAAGGACCAGGCCGCTGCTCATCAAATTACAGAGGAAAAGGCCAAGGGAGGTACGTGTTATTTTTCACATCCTATATTGCAGCTTTTACCTGCAGGAGGCCTCATTGCTACTCAGCAAAGAAGGTGCAGAGTTACAAGCCATTCCTGTGACAAGCAGGCCTGCTGATGGCGGGAGAGGGGGGAGTAAGGGGGCAATTGCCCCAGGGCCCAGAATTCCCGACCGCTGCTACTGTGACAATGGCGGGAGCCGGCGCCCCGGGCCCCTTTGAATTGCTGCGGGAGTGTCAGAACGTTGCTTCGTGCAGCAATGGGGGGCTGAGGGGGAGGGGGCCGTGCCACAGTCCGGACTGGTCTGCCCGCCCCTTCTACCCTTAGCCCTGCTGCCCCCCCAGGCCTTGCCCTGGGGGCTGCGGTGGCTGTCGCCCTATTAGTGACCAGACAGGAAAACGGAATGGTGGGGGCACCGAGCAGAAATTCTCTAGAAACTTCATGGTCAGTCAGGGCAAAATCCACCCATGTAGGCGGCCTGCTCGAGGCCCAGGGCGCGAGCTGAGGGAATTTTGCCTGCTCCCCCTGCCAAAGCATTTAGAGCACTGTCAGGTTCCAGCTATTTAAAAGCGCGATTTCCCCTCCTGTTACTAACACCCACCAGACATTAACACCACAAACCTTTTCTGGCTTAAATCCCTGAATTTCCTTTGCCCTGGTGCTGCCGCCAGAGCGCGTCGGCTCGCCTGGGGGAACGAGAGCAGAGTTCACCAGTCTGGGTCCTGAGCGGCTCTGGCGGACAAGACCAGGAATGTCCGGTCACACGGAGCTCACCGGGGGACAAGCAGGAATCCAGCCAGCCTCCCCAAGATCCCCCCGTCCCCCAAACAGAACCCAGAGCTCAACCCAGGGCCACGGCCCAAACCTCATGTCTTTGGCTTAAACCTTCAAAGAAGTCTGATTCCGTTCACTGATCCGTCGCAACTGCCCCCGTCTCCGTCACGACAGGTGGAGTCGTAGACCTTCCCTTCACGGAGGTGCTCACGCTAACCTCTCTGGTGGGCAGTCTTCAGTGGGGTCAATGGACTAAACTGGAACCAGGAGTGGGGCTGTTGGGCACCATGTCCAGACCCTGTTCAGACTGTTGCTACACTTCAAAGGCGAAAAGTGCTGCAGGGAGCACGGGGGCCAGCAGGGGACTCAAGTAGTTCCCTGCTGGCCCTGTGCTCCCCATAGCGCTTTCGCCTTTGAAGTGTAGCAACAGCCCTAGGGCTGCCGCTTTGAAGCACCCCCCGTCACTCCCCCCCCTTACTGAAAGGGGCAGCAAGGGGGCAGGGGAAGCGACTAGTCGACTAGCCTGTTGACTATCCAATAAGCATTTGCAGATCAGGTAATCGACTAGTCGTTCCCATCCCTAGCCTGGTCACATGGACGCGAAATTAGTTTGGAATGTTAGTTTGCCAAGTAAGGGCCAGTTGCCATAGGGGACGTCTTGCAATTGCCAAGCAGAGGCGAGGCAGCATGTGAGATTATCTTTCAAGATATGGAGACGACCCTGGTCCAAGGCGCCAGATGAGCCCGGCTCATCAACACTGTTCAAAAATTCACAACATCTGGGTACAGCCAGAATGGGAGCTTGACCGCCTGGGTGGGTTTACCGCACCTAGAGAGCCCCTGGTTTCTGACAGCCAGTGTGACTCGAACGTCAGCCTTTGGATGGAAAAGACGGTTAGTCAACAGCGTAGCTGTGAAATCCACCCCCACGAAGGTCCTTCCAAGGCAGGAGAGATGGTGTCATGCAAGCCGCAACCGTACTCCAACTTCTTTGCTACTAGTGACAGGTTCCTGCCAACCCTGAGAAACTGGAACAAAGTAGGAACTTGCAGTGAAGGGAGGGGAGCCAGTCCAATGAATGCAAATTGGACCTTTTACTGGGATTATAATTTTAGTGAGAGATGGGTGAGACTTTGCACCTTTGCTGAGAGGACCAAAGTACTTCACAATCTTTAGGCCTTGATGCACATATGAATTTTATCTCCTTTTTACAGACAAAAACTGAGCCAATGGAATCATTACTTCCTTAAGGAGACATACTTCAGAATCCAAGAGTTCTGACTCTACTTACTAGATCACACTTCCTCTGGTTTTCTGCCAGGGTGAAGGAGGTGGTGCAAGGTGTAGGGGGAAAACCCAGAGGAGAGATGGCCGAACTTTCTCCCCGCTTTCTGATCTATCCCCCCTCCTTTGCCCTAGAGTTACGTTCTAAAGTCCATTTATTAGTTTTTCAAAAGGGGGAAAAATAAAAATCAGACTATTTTTAACTAGCCAGCCCTTTATACAGCATTGATGACAACAGCAGCTGAGTGTATTCCGTCTACGAACCTAAGATAATGTCTTGAGCAGGAGCGTGACACTGTCTCTAGAAAAGATTTGAGTTATTTCAGATTTGACCAATGTCAACCACCATCATCTCAGGCAGAAGTGAATTCTCGTTCCTTGTCCTCAGCCCAAACCAGTTACAAATTCTGTATGCATTCTACAGGCGCGGTCTGCAAAATCCCAGGTGTCTCAGGGCCGAGTGACAAAGGGTACAATTTAGAATGAAAAGAACGTGCGAGTGCGTGTCCACATTTGAACGCGTTTTTGTATATTTTTGAGAAGACAAGCTGAGCAGACTGAGTGAAATCTTCTTCCAAATGGGAAGCACTTCACATCAGCAAGCCAGATGGCAGGGTGGTAAAAAAATCTTTGCGAGACGTCTCCTACCCTCCCGGCACAAAAAAATCTATTTCTCCGCAGGAAGTCTGGAAGAGACTTGACGAGATGAGCACACACATGGGTGAACCTCTGGATTGTTCATTTAAGATTAAGGCATCTGAAGATGCTGACTAGCTAAGCACTTAAAGTCACACAACAGAAGTCTTATGACGTGGTGTTACCATGCTGCAAAGAAGAGAAAACGTAAAATTGCAGGCCACAGAACACTGCCCGTCGTAGACAGTGGCAAGCACTAAAAGGCTCATGTATGGAGTACGTGAGATTCCTACCTAAGACACAGAAGAGCTTAACTTATTTTTGCATCTGATGCACAAACTTAGCTGAGGCTGAGGCTAGAGGAGACTCCCCACTCACCAATCTGCTCTCTTGTCATATTTTATATTTAACCTAGTTCCAGAAAATTTGGATCTCAGCACAGGACCCAAGTTTGTGAAAGGCTGGGGCTATTTTGGATTCAGGACTACACTGGGAATTTGGTAATATTCCACGCCCACATTCAATTTTAAAATATTACAGCGTGATTGGAAAAGGTGCATTTCCTGTGATGTGTCATTGGAAAGGCGTGATCCTGTGTCCATACAAACACAAAAAGTATCTGTTTCATGCAATCCCTGATGCGATAATTACCTGGAGTATGGCTAAGATATGAACAAAAAAACATCCTCAATGGTCGGTTATTTTTTAACCTTTTCTCAAAGGGATGGAAGAAGTTACCTTGTTTTCCTCTCACTTTGGGAAGCTGGGAGAGGAAATTTTTACCGGTTAACTTCAAATGGTATCCAAATTACAATGATCATTATTGACAAAGTGCAGATCTGGGTCCATTCTGAAAAGCATCACTGTGAAACAGAAAGCAGCCAAGTCTGCACATGGTTAAGAACCCTACAGTGCAACTCCCTGAAAGCAGGGCTACTCTCGGAAAAGTTGCTATGGGACACCTTTCTAGACCAGGTGCACTTTCAGAGAGATTGTCTTTACTCACTTCCAAGAGAAAAGGACATGTACTTCTCCGATTTCTGCAGCACACAGCTGGTGTGCGTTGTGACCTAGTTCACACAGTCATCCTGTTGCACAGTTAAATTTTGTCCTCCGTTAGAAGTGGCCACCCCAGTGAAGACAGCGAGAGTAGAATTTGGCCCAAGAACTCCTGTGACTGGTGATGAGGCACAAAGCAGAGAGCACAAGTCTGTTTCTCAGATCCAAGTGGCCCCAGAAGGGCATTTTTATAGTCACTTGTCAGGGCAGAGCCATGCTTTTTACAGTACAGAGGGGCCTTCCGCCACACCAGGAAGATCCGGTTCCTTTGTGTATTAATGACTTTGGCCTTGGGGAGTTTGCAGGTGCAAACAGTGTTTTAAGAAGAGAACCAGTTTCGTATTGCAAAATATTTAATTCACTGTTAAAATGAAATGAAACAACAAAATAGTAATACAATTTTACTAAGTTATATTTCAATTCATGAAGTATACACTCTAGCAACTACCCTACCACCATATCCACACATCTAATATTGATGGAGTTACAGCATTTTTGGTATTAAACAATGAAGAGAATGTATGCCGTTAACAAAAAAAGCGTAAGCGTAAGCATCCCACAGTTGCAGATTACACCAGCTCGCGTTAGTACAGTCAACGAGAAAAAGGTAGAAATACAAAATAAACCAAATATCTTTATATACAAACCAGTGCCTCTTATTGTAACCAGCTTATACTCACACTGCACACAAAATGTATCCACTGATGCAATAGATAATTCAGCATAACACAAACCATTATAAATTAAAAAAATTACAAGGTGCAAAACCTCCATTCTACAGCTTTCTGATGAGAACTTCGGGACAATCCAAAGGATGAGAAATCCAAGCACATTTAGCACCTGTTAGTGCAACTGCACTGAGCGTGGAAAAATTACCTACAGACCCTCTGAATGTGTTACCAGGAAAGCCAGTTATGACACACACAACAAAACACGTTCACTGCCACGCTCGGGCAGCGATTTTTGCCCCTTAAATATCTCAGTTTATTGTTTCTTCATCTCATTCATACCTATGTGCAAAACTAAATTCTGGAAGCTCTCACAGAACTTCACAGAAGGCTACAGCCGGATAAAAAACAAACAAACAGACGTAATGACATGTCAAACATTCACATAATTAGTACACGTTAGCACTCCTGGCGTGGGGATTGAAACGTGGTGGATATGTGGGGCGCAAACAATATGACACAGAAGTAAAACAAAATTTGCCAAGAATTCTGATTATTCTTACCTAGCTCTCAGACAAGCCTCCCAGCCCAGCCTCGGGTTGTGAATTCATTTGGCAGCCCATGCTAAAAAACCCAGAGTTGCATAGAATTGATTAGTGACAGACAGAAATGGCGAACACAGAGAGATGGATTAGGGTATGCATTAAAACCAAATGAGGTTGCTCCAACCAAAACTCTGAAACCATCCCCTTCCGCAAAGCAAAACTTGCCGCCGCCTCCTCTCCAAATCCTACTTTTGGGGACTGCTTTCTGGCACTGATGTCGTTCTTGCTAAGAGTCATTGTTCTCTTCGTTAGTGACACTTGCTTATCAAATAAAATATTTAAAAAAATGTTATAACTGTAAAACGATCTATTGTATGTAAACTTAACAATTAGAATTTGGTAAGTTCTCGTACCTAGTCTGTGAAAAGCCTCCAGCCAGACCACAGAATGGAGTGTTTCTCTGAAGAGCATCAATCTAGCTACCTCACCTGTTAAATATCAGTAGTATGAAGATCCGTGTCTAGCAATAAAGCCTCTTTTTGTGTTTCCATCCACCTTATCACTGACCTATTGAAATCCTGACATGCTGTGATTCTATTTTATGTACATTCTGGTCCTCTCACATGTCACAGATTTAAACATCTGGCCACGGAAGGCAACAAAAGGTATTGTGTTTAAGAAAAATGTGTTTGACCGAGTTTTTCCTTTTCAACAAGTCTCTTTTCCTTGGACACCAGTCACTGTTTTTATAGAACTTATTGTTCTGTTGAACCACGTCTTCTTTGCTGCTTGTACCTCGTTCAGCGCCAGGCCCAAATGGTGCTCTAGATCCTGCAAAAAGAAGCATCGACAGCTGTGATCCGCTGTCTAGCACAAAATGATTTCATTAAGGCTCAGAGGGAGTCAGGAATTCAATAGTCTGTTGGTAACGTTTGCTTGTGAAGAGCCATTCTCTATATAAAACCAATGCAGGTATTCTATCCGACTGCCCTTCACAGTGATTCTTGTCGCCCTGTCAGCCAGACACGTCCAGGTTTTTTATTAGTGCATTCATACTCTAATTCAGCACAGACAATGAGATGAGTGAGAAATTCTCCCATCAGGATCTGGATTCTTCCTTACTAACTTTTGGCAAAAAGCGTCCTGAAATTGCTAAATTAAAAAATAACCTGATAATTGTCCCAAACATAACCCCTCATCCTTCAGTTTTAATTAAATCTATATGCACTCTTTTTTTTAAACAAAGTTAGTACAGGTTGAACCTTTCTAGTCCGGCGCCCTTGGGACCTACCCGGTGCTGAACCAGAGAATTTGCCAAACCACAGGAGGTCAATATTGTCAAGCAGCATTACGAACACTTCCACTGCTTTCTGGGCTCTTAGAAGACACTTAGAAGGCAATCAAAACTAAATAGCAGCACAGAACACTCAGAGGTGGCTGTAAACAAAGTTCAGGGACTGTGGGATAAGCAGACATCCGGCTAACTAAAATCATGCCGGGCCACCGATGCTGCCAGACCAAACAGTGACGAACTAGAGAGGTTCAACCTGAATGAACTCGTATGTCCAGATCTGCTCAGCTAAAAACGAGGGGCACGTATTGGAAGAGATTACATGCGTCAGAAACACGAATGCAAAGAAGGGAGAGGAATTTTGGTTATTCCATGGGCACAAAAATGAGCAAAAGAAAGTTAAGCAGCCTCAGCCTGAGGAAGACTTTTCTCACCTTTCCACCGTGGATCGAAGGGAAGCAGCAGAAGCTTTCTTGCTTGGTACATTTGAAAACAGACTGGACAAAGAACTGAAGAATACACCGAGGGAAACTATCATCCCCTCTGTGCCAGTACAGGGTATATGGGTTTCTTGTATTTCTAACGGCTAACAATCCATGACCAGACAGAAGAGCAAGGGGGCTAAAAGTCTAAGCCACACTCTTTGATAAACACAGCAGCTATAAAGCCACTTCTATGATGCGATTTTCTTTGTGCTTTAATTTTGATCCCTTCAGATTTAAATCAAATGGCCACTGAACAGCATCCCTGTGGGATCTAAAGCATTCAACACCATAGTATCTCAGAGCCTTCCCCCCCTCCGGTGCCAAGCAACATCTGTCATAAGGTATTTGTTCGATCAGCAACTACTCCATTGTAAAATAAAGGCCGCCTATATTATTCATCGCTGTGTCGGAGTTAAAATGGGAAGCATGGGGCTTACTTTTCCCACCCACACTGTCACATCAGATCAGCCTGAAAGTGCTAGGAAGCAACTGGGCAGATGTCTGGATTTCGTGACAGCAGGTTAAAAAGGGACCCATGTGATTTTCATTATTTTATCTGCATCAGCTGAGTTTTCCAAGCAAGATATTTGGCTAAATGTCCCGTTCAGGAAATAGCAGGTTGCCATTTCAGCCAACTGTATCTGCTCCCATCCCACCCCTTCAAAACTTTATTTATTTATTTATTTATTTATTTAAAAAACCCAAATTCAAGGCAGCTCTGCTGCATAACAAAAAATAACCCCCAAGCATTACCTGTATTTTACACTCTGCTTCGACTAACTGCAGCTTGGTTTGGGCCAGTTCAAGCTCCATTTCCCTCAGCTGGTTTTTCAGAGTCTCCTTTTCCTCATCCGTGTCCTCATCAGAAGCATCCTTGGCAGAGCTGGCGACCTTCACACGCCCTTCTTTATTGAAGAACTCTCGGCAGTATTCACAGTCATCCACTTTTTGCTAAAATCAAAAAACATTTGTTGCTGTGCATTTCTGCTCAGGAGGGTGGTAAGCGTAGCGGGAAGGGGGTGTGAGCATGGGGGGCTTTTAGGTGCAGGGGGGCTGGATGCACAAGGGGTGGGTTTGATCGGGCCCCACAGCACCACCCTCTCTCTCGGTAATTTACTTCTCAGCTGGCTGCTCTAGGCTCCTGGGGAGGGGCATGTAACTGCTCTTGCTGCTTTCCTTTGCTTCCCCATCAGAAAATCATTTTTCTGAGGGGAAGCAAAGAAAACTGCAGGGAACATGAATTCTGTGCCCACATAGTGGCGTAGAGCTCCCCCCAAAGCATTGTCTACAGAACAGGAATGATATGAAACTTAATGTCCACAACGTGCTTTCAGAGCCTCGGGTGAAAGCATTCTGGAAATTGAAAGTATTGTTCACAGAAGAGTCGCAAGTAATACACAGGGTCCAGTGCTAAATCGATATTTCAAGAGATTTGACAAAGAGCTGTGAATCGGACAGAAAAATGATTGTGACTTCTGACCTGTGCTGAAATGCAATCAGCTTTGTAAAGGGGGGAAATTCTCTGTGGAAACGCCCTATGGATTAGATGTGACCGACACAAGGCAAAGAACATTACAACTAAGTGGCAAGGCAGACCATGCACACACTGAACAGTCGGATGACCACAGGGCCACATGTCCACTGGCTGCACAGGGTTACTGTTCTGAGCTGCACAGGGACAGCTTGCTGTTGACCAAACTGTTTTGGGATAATTATTTCTACGTCCCCTCAATGTTACATGATGGTCAAAGCAGGCTGGTGGTGTGGTCTCCTGCTACAGCAAGCAATCGCTCAGGACAGCTACCACTGCTTATTGAAGAGGAACAGCATGTTACAGGATGGCATGGTAGGGGGGCTGGGAATCTAACTGCCCCTCCTGAAACACCAAGTGGCAGCTGAAGAACGCTGTAGGTGCTGTGTATTTCATCTCTACTTGTGCCAACAGTGAAACACGGAAGCAGGTCCCCCTACCATGCCATCCCGTAACATGCTGTTCCTCTTCAATAAACAGTGATAGCTGTCATGAGGGATTTCTTGCTGTAGCAGGAGAAGGCACCACCTGGGGGCAGCACATCATTCCAGCTAATTCTTTAAAGCCCTTTGTAAAAGACCCTAAATCAGTGTTTCTTAAACTTTTTAAGACGGAGGAACACCAAACAATTTTTTTATGAGGAACATCAAGGACTTTTTGTTGAGCAAAAAAAGAAGAAAAAAAAAAAAAGAGGCTGGGGAAAAGTTATTGGGGGTGGGGGGGGAAGAGTTATTGAGGGGGAAAAATGGCCTGTCCTTTTAAGGGTGGCCATTTTGAACTCTGTTGTTCTCTGAGGCACACCTCCGACTGCCTCGTGGCACATCGGTGTGCCACGGAGCACAGTTTAAGAAACACTGCCCTAAATGCACTGATTCATAAGGCTGGTAACATTTAAACAGTGAAGACCCTGGGAACATGCAGCCCCTTACCCGGATTTTCTCAATTTCAGCTTTATTCGCTGTTTGTTGCTTCTCCAGTCGCTCGCTCAGCTGGGAGCAAATCTAACAAAGCAAAAGTCTGTTACCATGCAGCAATGCCTCAGTAAGTGTTAACGTCAAACTCCTGTGTGACAGCAGCACGAAGAAGAGGGAGACTTTAAGGGCCTTGGAAGAGGTAGAAATTCAGAGTCAATGTTTCTTATGCAACCGGGACCCTGCTGCAGGAGCCTAGGCATTACAGCAGGGCCTTTCACTGCAGTCGTACACCGTACATGCAATAACACAAGGAGTTTACATATGTGCCTCTGGAGGCAAAGCAAGTAAGCTCATAGCTCAACCCCCCTCTGGAGGAGTCAAGAAACTGAAAAGGTAGCAGAGTTCCGTCCAGTGCCTCAGGAATCAGTAAATAATCATGATTGTGGGTGTGGCAAGCCACACCTACCCCTGGAGACATGTTTGATGCAGCTTAGGGATACCCTGAGGCTAAATTCCTAGCAAATGGAGCTATGGATTGGATAGCAGGCACTGCAGGAGTGCGAATCCAAACCTAACATTCTGAAACAGCACCAGAAGGCTGAATCAAGGAAAGGGCCTTTTGATTGTCACAGTCTGGCGGAGACGGGGAGATGGGGAAGAAGAATTCTGGAGGGAAGTGAGCAGCCAAGCCTTCAGACTGCAAGATCATAGCCCGTTCAAATAACCTGACGTTCTTTATAATGGATATGATGGGGAATGGGCCCCCTGTGAGGATGCAAGTCAGAGATAAACAGAACATCATGCGCTCAGACCAAAAAGTGTGAAACACCTCACAGATGTCACACGTCAATAGCTCAGAAGTCCCTGCAAATGTCTGGCAAATATTGTACTTTGTATGGGGATGTCTGGAAAATAAATCCTACCTACCAGAGAATTTCCTGGCATGTCAGAGCAGCATGCCCCATCCTTGCCCAACCTGCACCTACCTGCTTATAGTCGCCAATAATAGAACTGTTCTTTTTAATCTCCGACTCCGACTTGTCTAGTTCCCTCCGACACATTTCCTTCAGCTGCCGGACAATGAAGCGACAGTTATGTAGTTACACTCCAGTAAAGAAACACTCCGACAGCATCTGCAGAAGACAACCCACCTCCATTCCTCTATCTCAGAACCCTGGAGAGCTGGCCAGCTCAGACACAACGAGCTTGCCCAGACCCACTTCAATCTACGAAGCTAGTTTGAGAGCCTGATGGCAAAGCATGTCAGAAAAATTGGGTTGGTTTGGTTTGTGGTCGGAGATGTACCGGGAGAAATGGTGACAGTTGGAATCTTACGTTGCTTCCACATGCAGTAACAGTGTGTGGGCATCCATGCTTCCGAGTTAGTGAAATAGTAACGTTCAGTAAGCACAGCTTTCAAAGGGACACTGAACTCTGTTTTGCTGCACTCCCTGCGCTTCCCAAGCAGGTCTCAATTGCTTAGTTTCCCTGCTGTACAGACACAAGAAAGCAACAGAAACGCCCATCACCTGAGCAGACTCCTCTTCTAGTCGCCTTTTTTCTTCTTCTGAGTCAATTAACTTCTGTTTGGTCATCAGCAACTCCTTATTCAGTGCATCTGCCTTTTCCTCGGCCTGAAACATACACCAAAGAGCGGAACATCAAGCGCAGGATTTCCCATCACTAACGGATTATATGCAAGGTGAGCGTATGTCTCTTGACATCCAAGAGCACACCAGAGCCCTGGGACTCTGCCATGGCCGCCGTAGCATTCGAGACACTTTATTTTTCATTCCAAGTACCATCAGAGGAGGTAAAGGGACCCTTTTTGATAGGAGAGCACTACAAGAACAAACTTATCTGTCATATTTGGTGCTTCCTACAGCTTCTCCTGGAAACTGCGTGCCTGCTGCACAATTATCCTTACTTCCCTCAGCAATACCCCCTCCTCCGACCATTCTCACAAGAGACCCTGGTCCCTGCTTCTCAACCATCATCTACCAGAAGAAACAGCGCCAAATGGAGACCTTCCTGTAGAGACACTCTGGATGTTTCCAGTATATTTTGTAAGTTCACGTAAACTAGGAAGGTGAAAATTAAAAGGAGACTCCCGAGGCTCAAATACATGGGCAAAGTGCATTGGGAGACTTTTTTATTTGCAGCTATTAATTTGGTAACCAATAAAACACAGCAAACCCCAACCCATCTCCTAACATGACTAAACAGGCAGGTCTTATTCTTATGAAGGTGGAAATGGCACCTGACAGATGCTTCGTCACATCAGTACGAAGGCAGAAATTAATCATTTCTCGAGGGTGGGAGAGTGAGACGGAGAAAGTCAATCCTTAATGATTTCGCTTTCTGGGTCACAGAACAGGTCTTCTTTCATGGCCTATGCACTGCCACGCAGGTCGCCCCTGCATTGCAAATAGCTAACAGTGGTTAGCCTAGAAGACAGGGAGTCAGTGTGAACTCTGTTCTGCATGGATAACCCTCCCTCCCAAAGCGCTTCTTTAATTTCAGTGACCAGCCTCAGCAAAGTCAGCAGCCGAAGGATTGCTCCCAGGAAGAAATCCAATTAGAGAAATAATGACTATATTCCCTTTTCACTTGGGCCTGGGACCAGAACAGGACAATGGGAGGCACAGAACAGATAACTATTTGAAGGAACATCTGCATTACAGACTATAACAATCATGTTCCTTTTGCAAACATCCAAGCCCTGGTGGGAATAGATTAATTGAGAAAGCCCTCGGAGAGCGTCACCAAATCAAAGCAGACATGCAGGGGAGCCAACAGTGATGCCGGGCCCCTGGCAAGGTGGGGAGAGCCTGGCTCCATGCTTCTGGAAGGGGTGGGGCCGAGGGCAGCTGGCCCCCAGCACCACCTCCCCAGGTAACCCTAAGAGCCATCTGAAGCACCACATCGGTGCTCTAGCAGCAATTTAAAAGGCTTGGGACCAGCGGCGGCCAGCACCCTGGGCCCCTCTGAATCACTGGGTCCCGAGGCAAATGCCCCTTTGCCTTCATGGGCAGGTGTCACGTCTGTAGGCCCGCTGATGGGGGTGGGAAGCAATTACTCCCCTTATTTCTTGTGCTATTCAGATTTTAACAGAATCCATCACAAACAAATGGGAACTGTCCAGGGCGCTCCTGCTCCACTCAGTGCTCAATACTTAGGCAGAAAATGTGTACACTGAACAGAAACCGGAAATGATCTTTCAATCCCTAGGGGGTACAGCACTCCTTGCTCCCCAAAAGGAGGTAGTGAGCTCCCTTCTACCTGGGCCTAAGGGCCCAGTCCTGGAGTATGCCAAACCACGTCTCCATAGCTGTATGTTAACTCAGCTTTCTGATCAAATAAGACAGCACTTTTCCTTACTTTCGTTCCAAGATCTACTACGATGACAAGTCTGATTTTGAAAAAAATACTTTTGGGGGGATGTAAAAATGCAAAGGATAAATGATACTGGAAAAGATTAGGACACCGGCCTTAAAAAGCTCCTTAGGTTGATTGGGGAAAAAAAAAAATCACATTATAGATAAGTTACTCAAAAGCATTACAGCGTCTTTTCCAGCGTTGCTGCACAAATGTAACAGCTCAAGCCTCCCAGACAGACGTACTGACTATATAGATATAATCAATAACTCATTTAAAGACACCAAAAATCAACCGTCTCAATCCCTTCGAAAGGAAGAGAATCAGACAGTGAATTTCAGCCCACTAAAGTCGTGATGATCCTTAAAAACAGGGGCACAGTCTTAAGGGACTGACTTGTCACTATCTATTGGCTCCAAACTGTTTTGAAGTTGACGAAAACTGGGCAACTGATTCCAACAAAAGAAAAATGACTGAAGCTGAATTTCTGGGCTAGTATACAGGAAATGAAGGAAGCTGTTTAATTTCCACTCTTTGCTTTGATCTGTCTAGGCTAGGAGATTGCAAACGAACCTTGAAGTATCAGAAAAGGTAAATTACACCATGTCCTTTAGTACTTCTCTTCCAGGACAGCTGACCAGTGGAAGTGGAGCAAGATCTCAGGGCCCCATTCAAAGAACTGATCCATGGTCCTAGAGTTTAGGATCAAATCAAATAAGTCCCTGCACAGGCACTTCTGTTAACTTCATTTAGCCATCTCTGGAGGATGGACAGAGCATAACCAAATGAGGTTTGGCTTAATTCTGCTTGGTATAAGCCAGTCAACATTAAAGCACAGCTAGGTCTCATCTGAGTTCAACCACAGTTCCTAGAGGATATCAAATGCAATAAAAGATGATCTGTCAGTGCATTGTATGTTGGGGTCTCTCCTTTGAGCACAACTGCTCAGCTGTCCTCCCATTCCTCGACGGTGTCTTTGTCGAAATAGAAAAGGAGGTGGAACAAAGCAAATATGCTGCTATTTTGTGAAGTCTCTGCCTGGAACAAAAGGGTAATGGAACTTATTACTCCATATTCATAGCAGGTTTTCATAATACTGAGGCACTGTGGGTGTGAAATCCTGAAAGCCGCAAGATGAGCCTCACAAGGAGCAACATTCATCCATGGGTAGAAATACTCACCCGTAAACAATAAGAACTTCCAGTATTTCCTTGAACTTTCCCTGACAACTTTAGGTTGTCAAATCCTGGCTTATGTAATCTTCAAAACCCAGCTTCACCTGGGCTTTCATAAAAGCTTGTATAGGATGCAAGCACTTCCATTCTTTGCCACGCACTGCTAATATCAGCTCAGAGGCAGCAGCAGGGTTTGGCCCTACCTTGGGTTTCAAGTCTTCTGTGTCTCTGCAAAAGTACATCCTAGCAAAACATCCCAATGTGATCATCTGACTAGGACATGGTGGGAAGAGCTAGCAAAGGAAAAAGTTCATCTAACAAAACTGGAATCCAAGCATGGGGGAACAAAAGGAAAAAGCCTGAATTTTATAAGAATCTTGGAAGACAATTTTTAGCATCAAGGATATTCTCTCAGTTTAGGACACGTAAGAACGGCTGTACTGGGTCAGACTAATGATCATCTAGCCCAGTGTACAGTCTTCTGATAGTGGAAATGCACGTGTAAATACTTGATCTTGACAAGAACGTACCTTCCAGTGCATTTGCCTTTACAAAATTATTGATATGGGAAATGACCCGTGTGATTTCAAATACGTGGGAGGAAGGATTCAACCCATATCGGCAGACTGCAGCAATCCAACACACAGGATTAAATTTTTCAAAAAGCACCTAGGAGACTTAAGAGTCCAAGTCCCATTGATAGTCCAAGGGACTTCGGGGTTCTGCAGTGCATTGTGACCATGAAACGATATCCACAGACTAAACCGCTGCCAGCAAGTCAGAACGCAGGAGACACCGTAATGTCCCTACGGGTCAGAAAATGGGCTTTTTAGACTCCAGCTATGTACCTTCTGTTACCAAACTCAGTGACACCAAGGAAGAGTGAGAAGCACCTGCATCCTGTAAGATCAAGATGGACCTTACAGTCTGTACATTTAGCAATTGCTCTGCCAACACAAGAGCCAACCTGCCCCAGTTACGCTACACCACATGTATTGTTACGAGGGGAAGAACAACACTGCCAATTTACCCTGCGGGGAGGTCAGAATGCAACTTTCCAAGCAGGAATTTGGTTCCATGAAGGAACTAATCTCTCTCCTCTCCCTCATGTTACTTTGGGCTCTTTTCGTGACCATGGTGGTCAAAGCCTCAGCTTTAGGTCTCCTTTAGACGGGACCTTCAGCAGGATAGTCCGGCCTAGAGCCATGCTGGGGTACTCATCTAATACTGACTTGGAAAGAAGAGTGGTGCTTATATCAAACACCGCCACCATCACTTGCTGAATGTCCCTTAAAGGTCTCCAAGGCAACAAGTTGCTTGCAAACCTGCCCTTGCTTCACTCGTGAGATCTCACAGGACCCTGGCCACGGCAGTCCGTGAGAAATGTATACGCAGTCCTTAGGCCTGGAGGCAAATGGAAAAACATCCCAAGGTGAAGAAAGAATGTGAGACTGATCCATCTCAGAAATGGAGAATGCAGGCTGACAAAGTAATTGTAAGAGCACGATCCATCTCGGGGCACCGCAGTGAGAATTAAATGAGAGGAGTAAATAGAAATGAAGTTGTGTGTCCTCACCACCCAAGAGCATGAGGAAACGCTTTGCCTTACATTATCTAAATCCTTGCGTAGTGCAATCTTGCTGGTGACCAGTTCATGTGCAAGGTCGTCATTTTCTTGCTCGAGCCTCATGTTCGCTTCTTGCAGTCGCCGGTTCTCACGCTAGTGGAAACAAAAAGCCTGAGTTTAAAAAAGGCTCTTTTGAAGAGCTTATACACCCGAAACAGTTCTGAGTGCCTCCTGGCTCACGAAGACCAGCCTAGAACTCTGCCTGCGCCATGTATGTTAGTGACAACAAATCAGAATATGGGTAGCTAAGCAAAAAATGACCTTTGGAAAGCAGCTATTTATTAGCTGCTCTGCTTAGCCATTCCTGGGTAGCTTACTGAGCTGTAGCAAAGCTTTGGGCACTGAAGGGCTAGGGGTGAGAGTCCACTAACAATGCTTTATCACGGCGTTCCCACAAACGGTTCCCGCCAGGCCTTGTGATAAACTGGACACGCTGTGAAAGCTGAGGGAAGGGGTAATGCGGTGAACGTGATAGAGAAGCAGGTGGAAGCTGCTCAGTGGTTTTCTTGCTTCAACAAAACTTCTGTTGCAACCATAGGCTATCGCTGCTGGCAAACACTCACTCGAAACATTCATACCCTGAAAAATATGCTCAATATTTCATAGCATCTACCATGTGTGTCACGGGGGGAGATGAGCGAAGACTTTGTGGCGGGAACCAGGCTGATAGCCACCAGACTTTTTGTTTATTTGTGCAAAAGTATAGATCCACCCTATACCACCCTTGGATTCAATGGAAACATTCTGCGAAGGGGCTCACCCCGCAACGTCCCTGCTGGGTGACACGAACTGGCATTTCTTTCATGTTTCCTTAGCAGAATTACCCAGGCCTATGGAAGTCTCTGCACATTGGCAAATAAAGACAAACAACGGAAAGAAACAGGACTTTCCCGGGAGGCCTCAAACTGACCTAGGTGTGCAGTGTCTTACCTCAAATCTTTCTATAGGATCCTCCTGCTGCGCTTGCTGCTCTCGCATGGTATGATATTCCTTTTCATATTTCTTCAACTTTTTCTGCCCAATCTAAATTAAACACAACACGTTAGCTCCTGGCCAGTTCTGTTCTTCCCTCATAGAAAAGAACATGCATTTCACAAAGCGTCAGTGTTGCAAGCCTCAGGCAACACCTGCCTTCTACAAAACATGATCAAAACGTTTCCCAACTATTTTGAGTCAAGTAGCACCAGCCAAAGAATTTTGACCCATTCAAATCAACATACTCTTTCCTTCTGCCTTCTTTGCAGCATGGGCGTATATTTGATGAGGCTGAGGTTTTAAGGCTGCCTCTTCGGCTGTAATGTTTATCATCATGTGGATGTGTTTTTGTTGCTTTTTATGAAGCTGCTAAAACAGAAAGGGCCTGAGCAAGGTTCACCCCACAGCTCTGCTAGCGTCGCTCAAACCTGACCTAAGAGATCTCCAATCCCAGGCTGACGGTGCATCTCAGTCAAAATGCAACAGACTGTATCAGCGTGAGAGAGAGAGAGAAAAATGACGGTTTGGTCACAAGCAGATCCCACACTGGGATTCAGGAAATGCGAGCGCTTTCCCCGGCTCTCTCAGAGACTCCCTCCCTGTCTGATCTTAGGCAAATGGGTCACTGCATCAGTGGTCCCATCTGTAAAATGGGACTAAGAATCTTCCTCCACCTCACGGGGTGCTGATAAATTCATGAGTGCGTATGTGGTGCTCAGACATTACAGTTACATAAGAGACAGAAACATTTTAAACTAAATCCATCCCACCAGGGCCTCTCCCTTGTGCTGAAGCAGGCCAACTGCTGTAGCGGCTTAGCAAGACAGCCTATGTTGAGACCACCAGGCTCACTTCGCTTGTGGAACAGCATCAACTTACACTGGGTTGCCAATGGCTGCAGGACCCGAACATTAGCTCAGTGAGCCAACTACATGATCAGCAGGGATGGCTCACTTGTGTGAAGTACTTATTTGAGAAGGATTTTAATGTGGAACAAAACACACATTATTTTGCAAAAGGGCAAGACGTATGAAAATGGGTGTCTGGTTATTTCCCACTTTACCCTTAACAGTCTCGCCCAGGAAGAGCAAACTGCAAAAAACTGAGAGCTAGGCTCCCTCTAGTGAGATTCAGACAGAAATGTTTTCACCAGTTTTTGACTGAAAATGTTCTTCAGCCTCCCCAGCTGGGTCACCGTGCTGTACAATTATAGGAGCTAATCAGGAAAAATACTGAGTAAATGGCCTTAACAAACCACTCACACAGGGTCTTTAGGAAATAGCTTCCTTCTCAGGAAAAGTTAAAATCTTATAAGTGGCTTGTTTCACTGCACTAGGACTTCCTGGCTTTCACATGCCAAATGTCCCATCGGGGAGAATGTAAAACCTAAGGAGGGGGGCATACAGCAAGATGAGAAGCAAGGAAATAAGCACACACCAATGTATCAACTCCCCACAATTCTGGGTGCATCAGAAGCAGCCTGAGCTCTAGGAAAGAGTTACGGGGTGATCCCAAAGAACTTTACGGAATGATTACCAATACATTTCGTAACAGCCCCAGCGGGAACAGCGCTAGCGGAACGGCAGCAGAAACGTTGGAATTTGCAGAGACACACACAGAAGAACGCCAAATTCTAGTTTTTTCTGGAGCAAGGAAGGTAGCAGTGGCTCTTTTCACATGTCACTGTAACAATGGTGTGTGACCGTAAGAAGCTAGCCTTACTTCACACTCATCAGCTGCTGACCTCCTTTTCGGCAGAATGCTGTTGTAATCACAATGCCGCAGCGAGGCCCCTTCTCCCGCCCTATAAATGATTCAGCTTGACATCAGGGCTTTTTCTGGTCCAAAGCGTTTCCAGGTAAAAAGCAAGAGATTTTTCCTGACAGCACCAATTGAATACCACATTCCAAGTAAAAAAAAAGTCGGGGTGTGTGTGTGTGTGTGTGTGTGTGTGTTGCAGCCTGCATTCACTCCTGCAGCCTTCCGTATTCTGCTAAGCCTCTGGGCGAACGCTACAGTACAGTATGTATCACGCTATGCCAGTAGTTCGTGGTGCACTGGACACAGGGGCTATGTCTACACTCGCGGCTTCTTGCGTGAGTAATATGCAAATGAGGCTAAGCGTGGAATATCGCCGAGCCTCATTTGTATACCTAATGAGCCACCATTTTTTTCAGAAGAGGCTCTTGCGCCAGAAGGAGCATCTACACTGCCCTTCTTGCGCAAGAAAACCCTCTTGCGCAATGCCGTTCTTCCTGAAAAGTAATAGGTGTAACGGCATTGCGCAAGAGGTTTTTCTTGCGCAAGAAGGGCAGTGTAGACGCTCCTTCTTGCGCAAGAGCCTCTTCTGAAAAAAAAATGTGGCTCATTAGGTATGCAAATGAGGCTCGGCAATATTCCACGCTTAGCCTCATTTGCATATTACTCGCGCAAGAAGCCGCAAGTGTAGACATAGCCAGGGGGTCTTGGCAGCAGAGGGAAGGGGAAGCCGAACAAAGTTCTTGCAGTGAAAGGGACAAGGTGGGAATGCACTCTTGGTAATGCAGGTGTTCCACACAACACCCCAGATGCCCATTTCCTGCCAACGCCGTCCAATCAGCCACGGCAGGGTCATCGCCCCCTGTGTATTCCCCTTTCCTTACACAAGTTTTGGATCCGAGCATATATAAATAAGAGAATCTGTGCATCTGTCTGTCCGTCCGCGAGTCCTTCTGTCCATTTGTTCAAGAACTCCTCCTAAACAGTCAGAGCTAGGACCATTCATTTGCTATGCAGCCTCCTCTTCTCCCCACGTAAAGCAAGGTCGGGGTTTGGTTGTGCCAGGACAATGGCATGTGCCTGGAACGCGACTGATTTGCATCAAATGGAAAGGGAGGGGTATGAGAGCAGGGACATTTATATTCCAGAATGGCCACAGGGGGGCAAGCAAGCGCCCCAGCCCTGGGGAGCAGCTACCATCTGCCCCCACTTCCTGCCCCGAGCCCCTCCACATCTCCCAACCCCCCACCCTGACTTCTGCACTCCCCTCCCCATCCTGAGCCCCTCCTCACCCCCAACCCTGACTCCTGAATCCCCCCACACTCCCAGCCTTCTGCCCTGACCTCACCTCCCCAAGCCCCTGCCCTGACTCCTGCACGCCCCCAGCCCCAGCCCCAGCCCCCTGCCCTGAGGGACCTAAGCAATGCCAAAAAAAAAATTCCTGGAAGATTGGCTAATAGATATAAACTGCCCTAAGAAGTTAGAAATAAAAAAAGAAACAGACAGACAGACATCTCCTCAGACTTGAATGATCACGGCTGAAAAGGGGCACTACAGAAGGGGTTTTCTGGACTCCAGTTTAAAGCGTTAGTTACAACATTCACAGTCTGATGGAAGAGTCGCTGTTGTGTCTCAGTGTCTGTCAGGACATTTTCAATCCCAATGTCCAAGGCTGCATAATTACATTTAAGTAATAGGATCTGCCAGACAATTTCCATCTGAGAAACTTTCATGCCCCTGGAGCAATAGAACTGGATGAAGTATCTCCTAGAGAAGCACTTTTGTCAGACAGCTCTTATTAAACAGGAATGATTAATTAATAGAAAGGATACGTTAATTAGTAATAAGACATTTACATTTGTGGAGCAGAGCTGCCTTTGTCGAGGACAGAACTGGAATCAATTTGCAGCACAATACTGGAGCCTCCTGGTAAGCCCTGATGCTGCTACATTTGGGAGCATGTTGGATTTCAACTTGGTTCTAGGTTCCCCGCCCTTCAACTGGCTTGCCTGGATCCAGCCCCCGAGGCTCAGGACCTGCCCAGCATTGGAGAGCCCGCACTGGGGCTCCAACCTCCCCCCCGCCATCCTCCCATGGGGCTGGAGCATACCAAATCTACTAAGCTGGGCCCTGGTGTGTGTGGGGGGGGGGGAGGGGAAGGGGAATGTGGGGAGTGTCTTTCTCCCCAGTCAGGGGCCACCAGTGAGGATTCCTATTTTTTTTCTGTGGGTCAGTGGCCTCGGACCCCAAAAAAGGTTCCCACCCTGGCTTAGTCCCTGTGGCTAGAACTGATAGCATTGCGTACCCTCTCCATGGCTGTGCCTGACACAATAATTGGATGTTCCATCTTAATGAGAAAAGTGGGGGAGATAATACCTTTTATTGGACCAATTTTTGTTGAGAGCGAGAGGAAAGCTTTTGAGAGAGACAGCTTCTCCCACTCACCAAACAGAAGCTGGAGCAATATAAGATACTAGTCTTGCCCACCTCGTGTGTCTAATATGCCAACATGGCTTCAGGTGCATTCCCTCTTCATGCTATTCTAACCCCGACAACTCTCGGCCATCGTTCAGCTCCGCCTACTTCATGTTAACTGATTTCCCATTCGGACTTTCACAACGAGCCGTGAGAGCAAGCACCCAGCGCGGCCACCCTCAGCATTTCCCAAACTTTTGAGAACACAGACCACATGCTTAGTGCAATGTTCTCAACCTGAGCACCAACTCTGGGGAGAAGATGACAAACAACAACTGCAGTCACGGTAAGAGAAACTTCAGGTTAGAATAGATGGTTACTCCATCGAGAGCAGCTGTCCTTTTGAACTGTAAGGTACTTATGAAAGATTCAGAAATCTCTGCACACGAAACACATATGGTACAAGGCTTTAGAGAGCAGGCCTTCCTTCTACACTCAGTTAACAGTCGCCAAAGGAAGAGTCGAGAAGGAAGAGTGATGCTAGGAACCTCCCGCTTGGGCTGCTCCTGGAAAAACAAAACTTTCTGCATTATTGAAAAGTTTGAAACTCCAGGAGACCCTGGCACGTCGCGGAATTGCTATTCGCAGTTCTGGGTATTCACAGGAGTCTCCTGTCCTGGGCGGAAAGGGCTGGTTCCCACTGGATCCCCGCAGCTCCCAACCACCGCGCTAAGTTCCCTGCCACGAGTTTGGGAGCGGCAGGGAGCTCACTGTGGGAGCTGGGAGACGTAGCTCCCAGTATTCAAGAATTTCGCCATTCACGGTGGTGCCAGAGCTTCGATTAATTTCACTCATCAGGAAACCACCTTCAGAGTACAAAAGAGCATACAACTCAATGCTTATAGTGTCAAACTGCCCTCCTATGAACCCCCTATGTCCAGCCCGCTGTAGAGGTTTAACAATCTCAAGCTCTCAATTTATGGAAGATTTTTAACAAATACAAAAAACCAACCAAACAAAAACAAACCCAAGCTTCAGGATCACTTGCCAATCTTGATTAATTTAGGAAATTTTAAATGCAAAGTCATCTTCCTTCCCCCTCCCAAGTAGATACACAGACAGAATTTATGGTACCTATCAATGCATTTTTAATGAGCCCCTTGCTGCGATACACAATTAAATATGGCTTTGATCCATCTAAAAGGGCCATATTCTCTGCCTCTGCTCTGTTTATTTTGTTTCAAGTGTGTTATTATCCCCAGTTGTCTCCAAGAGGGATGCTGCCAGCCATTTAGAAGAAATCACTGGAAGAGATATGAGCGAAGCGAAGAGATGCTTTTCCGCATATGCTATACGTGTAGTTTTATGCAGAGATTTTAAACTTCAGTGGAGTGATTTCAGTCACTTAATCTCGATTGTTTCATTGTGAAGCATCTAGAATTTTTGCCTCCATAGGTAGATAGACCACAGTTTGAGAGAACCTCCCCCCCCACTCCCACACACAAATATATATGGAATAGCCAAATGCTGACAGTTTGTCTGCCTCACATACTTACCTTCATATTGCAAGCTAATTCCATCAGCTTTTTTGCATTCTCCTCTGACCTGTATCTCTTGGGCAGCTGTACACGGAAGAACTTTAAAGCCCCTTCAAAGTCTGTCAATAACAGGTCATCCTTGGTAGTCTAGAAACATACAGAAAGGAAACAATATTTGTAACCCGGATTTTGAAAACAGATGCTGTTAACATGAAACCGGTATTTTGTTAAGCTCCCAGGAAAGTATCTTTTAACCTTCTTAAAATAACAACATGTGTTTCCACTTGCACAATAGGACATTTTCCACACATGGCACAGCCGCCCAGGGAAAGCAAGCCAGACGGCAACAAGAACAATATAAGAAGATCTTTGATGATTGTATTTTTGTAACACAGCCAGAACATGGGGATATATTAAGATGAAACAATGTTAAAGTTGGATACTCACTTTTAATAATCCCAGTGCAACATTAAAAATAACACTTATTCCCTAAAGAGAGAAAGAAAAAGAAAAATAGGAATAAATGAACATTTTCAGTAGTCACAAGCCTGGCTATTATTTTGTTCCCACACTTTAAAGCTATAGATTTTCACTTATTTCTATGAAAATGGGAATGTGGCATACAAATGTAAGCTGTGGCTTCATCAGATCAAAGCCCTGGAGAAAAAACTCACAAACAATAAGGCAAAACCCGCCTCTGCATAGCATTGTCCAGATAGCCAAAGAACTGCCTCAAACTCCCATTCTAGCCTCTACTCACTAAAGCGTCCCTCTGCCTGATGCAGAAACGAGTTCTTCCAAGCTGCCTTTGTCTCTATGTTCAGGCTAATACGGAAAGATTATTTTAGGAAAACCACATAGTCCAGTGGATTGTGTGGCGTTTAGGGAAGGGATCCAAACACAATTCATGCATTTAGCAACATAAAATAGCAACCAACAAAAAGCTACCAGCCCCACAAAGAGCCACTGGAAATTAATAGCCAGTAAAAAGCTGACTATCTTCACAATATGGAGTTGTACCCCTTAGTCCAGTCAGCACTGCAGGTGGCAGAGGCACTGGCGAAAGGGGCCACAAACCACACAAGAGAGACAATCATTTTCATGTGTCTAAAACTCAGGCAGGAAAACATTCCTCGTATTACACCCTCCCTTTCATCGCACAGGATGACGGGAGACAGGAGGACAGGGCAGACACTCCTATGTGATAACTGGGGGATAAGTTGAGAGTTCTGCTATCCCTGAGAGAAGAAAGACTCCCCCTAGCTTGGAGTCAAGTATATGCGCAGTAAGTTCACCAAAGGGTGGCACAGAAGGTCTCTATCCACCAGCAGCCCACTGGCCATCAATAGCACAGTAGAATGTCAGTACATCAGAACAGCCAACCTGGATCAGACCACTGGTCCATCTAGACCAGTATCCTGTCTTACAACAGTGGCCAATGGCAGGTGCTTCAGAGGGAGTGGACAGAACAGGGAAACGTCTTTCACTCTGTCTCTCAAACAGAAATCTATCATTGCTCTCTGCAGTACACCACAGTGCTTGTTTGCTCCGGGAGTGATGCTCAGATTGGAAGACATGCAGGTTTTGTCTTCAATCAGGAGGTTCCTATACTTGCTAGGTCTTGTCCTTATTGTTCAAAGGAAAAAAATAAAACAAACCCTTCACGCATTCTGGAAGACAGCCCCACTATCACTGAAAACATGGACGTTATCTAGCCACATGGCACACCAAGTATAATTCCGACAGACTCATCTCTACACTAACAGATGCGGGTATCTGCAGATAGGCATGGGGATCCATAGGGCTCCCAAGAGAGACTGGCCAATGGAGAGAAGCATGGTCCCGCCTTGCCCAGGAACCAGTGCCCTGTGCCAGCAGCTCCTCCTAGCATTCGGCTGTACTGCAGCTGGGGGGAAACACAGACGCACTACCAGAAGGAGCTGCCGGCGTGAGATGCTGGCTCCCGGACGCGACGGGGCCACACTTCTCTCTGACGGCTGCAGTGCCTCTTGGGAGCAGAGCTCTGCAGATCCTGATGTCTATCCGCAGATACCTGCATTTGTGGGTAGACATTTGTGTCTGCGCAGGGCTTTACAGATCGGTAAAACTCAGCATTATTTAGTTTTTATTTCCTACCTGATCAATTCAATGCTGTTTAACATCTCAATATAGTAACCTCCCCAAAGCATCAGATTCAAATATAGCAGCTTAATAGTTCAATGTAATATAATAGTTCAATAGGCCAATGTAATGCTTGTTTTCTACTGAAAGAAGAATTACCCACTCTGCTGATTTGTTTGTAAAACTTTTTGTGTGTGTAGGGAAAAAAAACAAAACAAAACAAAACAGTTAACATCCTTTAATAAACCCCAAATGCAAGCTGGCTCCTTCCCCCCCCACCACTTACCAAAAAATAAAAATAATAATTAAAAAAAAGATCAATGAACTTTTAAAGTCAGACACCACAGAAGAGGGAGTGTTAGGGGAGTGAATTCCTCCATGTCTCTACTCCCTCTGCTATAATGAGTAGTACACAAAGAAATATAAAGTTGAATCCATTTCCTTCTGTTAACTCAGCTCATTGAGCCACTTCATCCTAAGGTGCCAGGAACTTTTTTTTTTTTAGACCCTTGGTGATGCTGGAAACATTTTGTAATGCCTCAGTCTGGGATGACTGAGAAAGTCAGTCTTCACATGACCCCCCCCCCCTCCAATGGCCACAGAATTTTTAAAAAAAGCTTGCAGATAGTGAAGACTAGAAAATAAAATATCACTCAGGCATGGGGGCATGCAATCTTCTGGCCAACAGTTTAGGATGTGTGCAAGATTTCAACTAGTCCTTCTCACCTCATTGTTCAATGCTACATTTTTATGGGTCCTATCTTATTTCCGGTTATATAAAAGGGGCAATCTGCTCACAGCTCAACATTCTAGCAGCTCCACTTCCTTTATGCTAGACTTTGATTGGCATTACTCATTATGAGCCTGATTTTTTCTCAGCTCTTGTGATTTTGACTTTTAAAGCAACAAATTATGACCAAACTTGCTTCTTTCACTATTCCCAGCTAGTAGAGCTAGTGCTGCTGTAGAGTCATGCTCTGGATTTAACATCTGATTAACCATCCGGCTTTAAAAAAATCTGAGAAAGCCTAGCTATAGAGAAAAAATGACTTGCTCTTGAAGGCAGCCTTATGCTAATTATTCGACTACTCATTAACTGAACTGAAAAAGGTTTATTAAAATAAGTGATTATTTAAGTGTTCTTTATATTCAGGATATCTTAGCTTCCTGGGCAACAAAGACATGTGTAAAGGCTTGTTATATGAATATTGTTAATCTCAACCTACTGTATTTTCCTTTTTCTGTTGTTACTAGCTTTACTGTCCTAAAACTACAATAAAAATACAAACAATTAAAATGAACCCATTTAATATGTTTGAAATTTAAAACGCATTTCTCATCAGAGCCAATTTTGCAGAGACCTCTGTTCTGCCATCTGCTGCTTTCTGTTATACTAGCATCTAGAAAAAGCAAGCAGTAGGTTCCAGAGAAACATAACTACATGAGGGGAAAAACCCTGACCAGCAGATTTATAAATGCAGCAATCTTTAAATGAAAGAAATAGAGCAGAAACTTACTATTTCACACTGACGACTAGGAAATCCACTGAGAAACCATGCACTTTAGGAGTTGGCAAGTAAGCAAACAAATGATTAACCCCCCCAAGGACACTGCATTGCAAAATGTGCTGTGTTCATTCATGTTTACAAGGGTACTTTAGATTTAATTTAAATTACTTCCTAACATACTGCTAACTATTGTTATAAAACATGGCTAAATGTTCTTAATGCATGATTTCACTGCAAAGAATTTTGTTATTAAATACATGCTGAAAAATGGAATGAGACCTCAGTTTCTTTGGAAGGAAAGTTATCAGGCCTATGAGATTACCTAAGTGAAAATTAGCAGAGTTGGGCTGTAAACGCAGAATACTTCAGTACTCTAGGGAGGCTGTAATATTGTTACCATTACATGGTGCTTGTACACACAAGTGGCAACAAAAACAAAATTACTTGTTAAATCAAAAAAACTAGCAACATAAAATGATTTCCTCCATAACACAAAGTGTTTTTTACATAAGAACATAAGAACGGCCGTACCCGGTCAGACCAAAGGTCCATCTAGCCCAGTATCCTGTCTGCCGACAGTGGCCAGCACCAGGTGCCCCAGAGGGGGTGGACCAAGACAATGATCAAGCGCTTTGTCTCCTGCCATCCTCTCCAGCCTCTGTCAAACAGAGGCCAAGGACACCATTTTATCCCCTGGCTAATAGCCTTTATGGACCTAACTCCATGAAATTATCTAGCTTCTCTTTAAACTCTGTTATAGTCCTAGCCTTCACAGCCTCCTCTGGCAAGGAGTTCCACATGCTGACTACACGCTGTGTGAAGAAGAACTTTCTTTTATTAGTTTTAAACCTGCTACCCATTAATTTCATTTGGTGTCCTCTAGTTCTTCTATTTAGGAACTAATAAATAACTTTTCTTTTATCGGCCCTCTCCACACCACTCATGATTTTATACACCTCTATCATATCCCCTCAGTCTCCTCTTTTCTAAACTGAAAAGTCCCAGTCGCTTTATCCTCTCCTCATATGGGACCCGCTCCAAACCCCTAATCATTTTAGGTTCTTTCTGAACCCTTTCCAAGGCCAAAATATCTTTTTGAGGTGAGGAGACCACATCTGTACACAGTATTCAAGATGCGGGCGTACATAGTTTTATACAGGGGCAGTAAGATATTCTGGGTCTTATTTTCTATCCCTTTCTTAATAATACCTAGCATCCTATTTGCCTTTTTGACCGCTGCTGCACACTGTGTGGAAGTTTTCAGAGAACTGTCCACGATAACTCCAAGATCTCTTTCCTGATTTGTCGAGTTAAATTAGCCCCCATCATACTGTACGATAGTTGGGGTTATTTTTCCCGATGTGCATTACTTTACACTTATCCACATTAAATTTCATTTGCCATTTTGTTGCCCAATCACTCAGTTTGGTGAGATCTTCTTGGAGTCCCTTACAGTCTGCTTCTGTCTTGACTATCCTAAACAGTTTGGTATCATCTGCAAACTTTACCACCTCACTGCTTATCCCTTTCTGCAGATCATTTATGAATAAGTTGAACAGGATTGGTCCTAGGACTGACCCTTGGGGGACACCACTAGTTACCCCTCTCCACTCTGAAAATTTACCATTTATTCCTACCCTTTGTTTCCTGTCTTTTAACCAGTTCTCAATCCAAGAAAGGACCTTCCCTCTTATCCCATGGCCATGTAATTTACACAAGAGCCTTTGGTGAGGGACCTTGTCAAAGGCTTTCTGGAAATCTAAGTATACTATATCTACTGGATCCCCTTGTCCGCATGTTTGTTAACCCCTTCAAAGAACTCTAATAGATTAGTAAGACAGGATTTCCCTTTACAGAACCCATGTTGACTTTTGTCCAACAAATTATGTTCTTCTACATGCTTCACAATTTTATTCTTTACTATTGTTTCGACTAATTTGCCCGGTACTGAAGTTAGACTTACCGGTCTGTAATTGCCCGGATCGCCTCTAGAGCCCTTTTTAAATATTGGTGTCACGTTGGCTACCTTCCAGTCATTAGGCACGGAAGCCGATTTAAGGGATAGGTTACAAACCACAGATAATAGTTCAGCAATTTCCCATTTGAGTTCTTTTAGAACCCTTGGATGAATGCCATCCGGTCCCGGAGATTTGTTAACATTAAGTTTTTCTATTTGTTCCAAAACCTCCTCTAATGACACTTCAATCCGGGACAGTTCCTCAGATTCATTACCCACAAAGGACGGTGCAGATTTGGGAATCTCCCAACATCCTCAGCCGTGAAGACTGAAGCAAAGAAATCATTTAGTTTCTCCGCAATGGCTTTATCGTCCTTGATTGCGCCTTTTATAGTTCGATCGTCTAGGGGACCCACAGGTTTTTTAGCAGGCTTCCTGCTTCTAATGTACTTAAAAAACATTTTGTTATTTCTTTTGAGTTTTTGGCTAGCTGTTCCTCAAAATCTTTTTGCTTTTCTTATTACATTTTTACACTTGATTTGACAGTGTTTATGTTCCTTTCTATTTATCTCACTAGGATTGACTTCCACTTCTTAAAAGATGCCTTTTGTCCTCACTGCTTCTTTTACATGGTGGTTAAGCCACTGTGACTCTTTTTAGGTCTCTTGCTATGTTTTTTAATTTGGGGTATACATTTAAGTTGGGCCTCTATTATGGTGTCTTTAAAAGTTTCCATGCAGCTTGCAGGGATTTGGCTCTAGTCACTGTGCCTTTTAATTTCTGTTTAACTAACCTCCTCATTTTTGTGTAATTCCCTTTGAAATTAAATGCCAGGGTGCTGGTCTGCTGAGGTGTTCTTCCCACCACAGGAATGTTGAATGTTATTATATTATGGTCACTGTTCCCAAGCGGTCCTGTAACGGTTATTTCCTGACCTGATCCTGCGCTCCACTCAGGACTAAATCGAGAATTGCCTCTCCCTTGTGGGTTCCTGCACTAGCTGCTCCAAGAAGCAGTCATTTAAGCCATTGAGAAATTTTATCTCCGCTTCTCTTCCTGAGGTGACATGTATCCAGTCAATATGGGGGTAATTAAAATCCCCATTATTATAGAGTTCTTTGTTTTGGTAGCCTCTCTAATCTCCTCAGCATTTCAATGTCAGTATCCCTGTCCTGGTCAGGTGGTCGGTAATATATCCCTACTGCTAATTTCTTATTTTTGGAGCATGGAATTACTATCCATAGCGATTCTATTGAACATGTTGATTCATTTAATATTTTTATTTCATTTGATTCTACATTATCTTTCACATACAGTGCCACTCCGCCACCCACCCGGCCTGCTCTATCCTTTCGATATATTTTATATCCCGGTATGATTGTGTCCCACAGATTTTCCTCATTCCACCAGGTTTCAGTGATGCCTATTATGTCAATCTCTCATTTAATACTAGGTACTCTAGTTCACCCATCTTATTAGTCAGACTCTAGCATTTGTGTAGAAGCACTTTAAAAATTTGCCACTGCTTATTTGTCTGCCCTTCCCTGATGCATTGGATTCCTTTGTACGCGTTGTTTGTCTGCTCTGGCCCATGGTTTGCCCTCTCTCCTCCTCTCTCTCTTTCTGACTACAGCTTAGAGAATCTCTATCAATGGATTCTCCTCTAAGAGAAGTCTCCTCCGATTTACGTGCATCTCCACACCAATCGGCTTTCCCCATCTCTCAGTTTAAAACTGCTCTACGGCCTTTTAATGTTTAGTGCCAGCAGTCTGGTTCCACTTGGTTTAGGTGGAGCCCATCCTTCCTGTATAGGCTCCCTCTCCCAAAAGTGTCCCCAGTTCCTAATAAATCCAAACCCTCTTCCCTACACCATCGTCTCATCCACGCATTGAGATTCTGAATCTCTGCCTGCCTACCTGGCCCTGCGCGTGGAACTGGAAGCATTTCCGAGAACGCCACCATAGAGGTCCTGGATTTCAGTCTCTTTCCTAGCAGCCTAAATTTGGCCTCCAGGACATCTCTCCTACCCTTCCCTACGTCATTGGTACCTACATGTACCACGACCACCGGCTCCTCCCCAGCACTACACATAAGTCTATCTAGATGCCTCGAGAGATCCGCAACCTTCGCACCAGGCAGGCAAGTGACCATACGGTTCTCCCGGTCATCACAAACCCAACTATCTATGTTTCTAACGATCGAATCACCCACTACTAACACCTGCCTCTTCCGAACTGGCATTCCTCCCCTCAGAGGTATCCTCAGTGCGAGAGGATACCGCAACATCCTCTGGGAGGAGGGTCCCAACCACGGGATGGTTTCCTCTGCTCCCATTGAATGCTCTGTTCCTTGAGACTTTCATCCTCCTTAAGAGCACTGGGGCTCTCAGACTGGAGGTGGACAGTACTACAGTGTCCCAGAAAGTCTCATCCACAAATCTCTACCTCCCTTAGCTCCTCCAGTTCAGCCACCCTGGCCTCCAAAGCCCGAACTCGGTCTCTGAGGGTCAGGAGCTCCTTGCAACGTGGTGCACACATACGCCACCCGCCCACAGGGCAGGTAATCATACATGTTACACTCGACGCAATAAACAGGATAGCCTCCACTCTGCTGCTGGGCTTCTGTCTCCATTTTTCTAATGAATAAATTTAAGTATAAACTGGGATTCTTTTTAAACCTCTGGAATATAGATTATGATAAGAGTTATGTTTTAAAGAAGGCCAGAAGTCACTAGTGCCCTCTAACCTCCCCCTCTAAACTCCCTCTCCAAACTCCCTGTTAGCAATTCCTGTTCGCAAGCTCCCTGGTCGCTGAGTCACAGGCTTATATAGCTCTGGTAGCCCCTCCCCCTGACTGAGGCTTAGCCAATTAACAGAGGCTTCTAGATTTCAAACCTTTTAGAAGCTCCTTCAAGCAAACAAACAATCAAACCAACCAACCAAACAGATAAACACAAGCTCAGCACACAGCAAATAACTCCCCCACACACAAACACACACTCCAGACAGCCACTTACCACAAGGGTCCTGTTTTTACTCCTCTTTCACCTGGAGAACTCCCTCTCCAAACAAATACAGGGTTTACAGCTATTACGAGATTACATGCACAAAGTTAACCTCATCAGCCTGTAACTAATATACAGGATGACAAAAGACATAATGGTGCTCTAAGAAACAGGAGACTTGCATCTAAAACCAAAAAAACACCATGAACTTTAATTCTATAATAGAACATCCTAAAAATGCTGAAAAAATCCACTTCTGTGGCTATGTAACAGTTTCACATTTCTGTATGGAGAAATTGTACTTCGAGCCTCAACTGTCCAGCACTCAAAAACCAGACATGAACAAAGAATGCGAGTGTTAGAACTGACAGGGAGCAACCATCAGAAATTGCTGCAGGCACAAAGTTGTATAATTATATGCGTAATACATACCTCACATAACAACAAGTCAATAATATGGAAGACCATGTAGAGAGGGAATTTGGCAGTGAATAGGGTTAGAAACCACTGGGAGGCATACATGTGGGCCTCAAGGCTGATGTCCAGAAAGTGGTTATAAAGGTCAGGAATACATTCCTTAAAAAAAGGGAGAAAAAGCCCATGCTCGTTAGTTTTGGCTTAGAAGCAGCTGTTTAATATCACACTTACAATTCTCACATCTACAGGAGGAGGGTACAGTAGAAGAAAGAAATATTTACAGTTATTCTATGGCATTCTGCTAGTAGCAACTGAATGATTATGCTAAGGGAAGTTCTCTCTCTGGAATAACGATGGTGCACAGCTGTCCCCTATCTTAATCAAGGGTATAATAAAAATGAGTGAAAACTATTCACTTGGATCAAACGCTGCTCTGAAACAACTCAATCTTGGATTTTGCAAGCTCTGACCTGTTCGCTTCAAAGCAATCCGGGTGCTTACCTGCATGAGGCGCTCCAGCTGATAAAACTTGCAGTGCAAATCTTCAAAGTTTTGTTTGAAAAGTTCCCTGAGTCCATAGTCAAACATGATTTTGACCAGAACACTGAAAGCCTGCTCTTCAGGCATCTGTCAAAGAGAACAAACTTGGTTGACATTTTTATATTACTCTGTTTCCTTCCTTGATCTTGCTCTTAACATCAAGACACCAACTGGTTTGTGTAACTGATATGGGTAAGTGCACACACAGTAACAATTGGAACTAGAAACGGCATCTTGTGCCTGCTAGGGGTGACAAACTCCTTCTTAGCGCCCCAAGTTAGAAACACGCTGTTCAACCTTAAAGGTCCACAAGGGCTCTGCTTCATGAAGCAGCTATCCCAAATCTGGTCAATGTCTTCAGAATCAAGTCATACTCCTACAGATTGTGAATCCAACCTACCCCGTGCTTCAGCGTAGTCAGCGAATGCAGTTAAGATATGAAAGGTTCTTTTACAGTATCGCCACATGGCGCTAAACTAGCAGTAGCATTTTTTATTTCTACTTTTTTAAAATGCCATTACTATAACTGATGGTCTTTTATTCAGGCTGATTACAAAAAGGAGTCAGTTACTACTAGGGAGGTAAAATCCCATTTAATTGGTTAAATGCAATGTCAGCAGTGGGCCCTGTGGGGCTGGAACAGCCCTCTGGGGCAGAGGGCTGCTCCAGCCCTCACTGGTTAACTGACACCAGTAAGCATCACCCATTAAGGGTGATGTTTATTGTTAACTATTCACATCCCTAAAAGTCTCAGTGCTCATCTAGACTATGCTAGAGTGTCGAAAAGAGGATATGCAAATTCAGCAGGAATTTGCATATCTTCTTCCGATCTTGCTTTCGAAAGTTAAAGTAGTTTAGACACGGCTTTTTCGGCGAACCCCCCCTTTGTTGAAAAGCCTTGTAAACCTCATTTTTTGAGGAAGAGCTGCTTTTCGACAAGGGAGGGGGGTCGCCGAAAAAGCTGTGTCTAAACTACTTTCACTATGCCATTTTGGGATCCTTCCCTCTCCCCCCTCCTGCCAGCAGTTGGAAACAGACATATCGTTACTGATCAGCATTTATACAGCCTTCTTTGGCACCATAAAGCAGATCTGTTTTTTCCACAGCAGTAAAGACTGACTCTTCAGGTCAATTACTTGTTTCTGTAAAGGTCAAACCATCTAACTGGAGTGTTCTATTATTCATCCACAGATGCAGTCAGTGAACTCCAACTTTTCAGACAAGTTCCCATACTGGCAGTGTGGGACTTGCAGAAACTACATTTCACTTTTTTGCTCCAGGACGGCAGGGCGCATGCAGCAGTCAGACACAGTAACATGAATTCCATCTCAGCCCTAACAGGCACACTCCAAAGACTGCCTTGCAGGAGGCTCAAACAACAAGAGAGAAACAAGAACTGAGATTTAAGTTGCAGCCTTCACTTGAACAGAGCTTGATCTCAGAAGCAACAACTAACATTAAAGAATGAGCTCTAAGAAAACAAATGAATGGTCTGGTCTGTTCCTGTGTCGATGAGTCTCTTTAATCCAATGGGTGCCAAAAAGGTGGGCAGATGGCATTTTGGCAGCTAAAAGAAAGCATCTCTATTGGGGAGAAGAGTTCAGTCCCTTTACCAGAAGAAAGAATAAAACCTTTATTGCTGGTTGGGTTCTGCACAGTGTTGAAGAATTGTTTTTTCCATCAGTTAAGTGTTTATTACACAGGTTACAAAGAATCAAAGCACTACAGCTAGATACTATTGGTCCATTTGATCTCTGTTTATAAAGAGTGTACAGGTACAGTTTATATTTCTGTATCCTCCTAGACTTCTTCTTAAAAGTATGGGGGAAAAAACCTACTCTGAAAACCCTACATGCTGCCAGCACACACAAAATTATATTTAGTTCTGCATGATAGCAGCAATCACTCAAAATTGGCAGGAGGAGTTGGGAGGGAATATCACAATATCCTACTGGGTGTAGGATCTGCTGTTTCAAATACGGATGTCTGACAAAAAGCAGACATGCTTAGAAAAAAACCCTAGCTAAAAATAGCATGTAGCTGCAGAGATTTTTCAACTTTTTCATATAAGATAAGATGTTTCACACAAACATGAGCAAAGCCTCAAAACTTTCTACTCAGACGTATTTGAAGTGTAAAACAGATAAGATCAGCCTTTGTAAGTTCAGACCACAGAAGACATCACTTCTCTAAGCACAAATTGACCTATTTCTAATTATTGATAAATAACACATTTGAGCCACAATCCATTTTAATATCTGACCATTGACTAACATCTAACAAAAAGCAATCCTAGAATATATTGCCCCACATAAATATATTGGGATGTTCAAGCCATTAAGACTAAAACTCACTCACTACTAACATGCTGCAAAATATGTTCCTGTTTAACCCAGAAGCCACGGTAGCTCTGGTTTGTACTTATGATTAATACCAATAAAAACTTTTCCATGAGTTTCAGAGATGCTCTCTTCCCACCCCTGGATACCTTTACAAGGAGTTCCTTAAGTGATCTAAACCCTCAAATTATTTATATCCACTCAGCCTACTTTGCAGAAACTAAGCCAGAGAGTCTTATTTGGGCTTAAGACAGCTTGGGGTGGAAAAGAAGCTAGAACCAGGCGGAAAATGAAGTGAACACTGACCACACACTCATTACTGATGCTGCCGTGAACTTGAAACAGAAGATGCGCCTCTTTCCCCCAAAGTCATAATTACGGACCAACAAGCATTTGAGTGAATAAGCATGGGACCGGCTACTGCAGCAGGACGAGTGAATTTGGAATGAGTTCTTCTGGATAAACTTGAGCACGGTTTTGTCTGAGGCGTACGACAAACTGGAGTGGAGGGACTTACATGCAGAAGCAGCACAGCGGCAAGAAATGACTGGCCTTGACAGTAGCCAATCTCCTCATCGTAGACAGAATAGGCCTGAAAGGAGAATCGACAGGTTAAGACGCAGTCTCCCTAGAGCCCAACTGCACGAGGAAAAAAAGCTAACGACTGAAGTGTACAGTCAGTCGTGACTGGACTGCGATTACTGTCGTGCAGCTGCACAAAGATTAATGCAAAGAAAACAGTGTCATCTGCAGAGCAGTTGGTGGTGGCTGGCAGACACCTGGTTGGTCGTATGGTGTTGGACCATTTCCAGCTGGTAACTCGCACTGAAAGCTGCTTAACGTCCATGAAATCACTTTTCTCAGATTACTTTTATGGAGCAACAGTTGCTGTACAGGAAGTCCCCAACGTACGAACGGGTTGTGTTCCTAACGCTGGTTTGCAAGTTGGTTGTTTGGAACTCGAAATACACATCCCCATAGAAACCATGTTATAAACCATAGTTAGGTTCCCAGGCTAGCCCACAAAAGCCTATTTAGCCCATGATGGAGCTGAAATGCTGGATCTTTGCAATGGAAAGAGAGTGGAAATAGTTTATTTAACCTTGAATGCTGGTGCTTGAGGAGAGGCAGGTTTAATTAGGGGAGGACAAGGAGGTAGGTGGAGATTCTGAAGGGGACTTCTGGGCATGCCCCGACTGCCCTCCTCCCACCCCACGGAGGCGGTGAGCAGTGCAAGCCCGGGCTGCAGGACTCTGGAGAAGCAGGGGGAGGCTGTGCAGCCGCCCTCTGCTCCCCTTCTGCCACCACCTGCGGCTCTTGCCTGTTCCCTGAGGCTGCAGGTGAGCTGTCTGTACGTGGGGATGTTTGGAAGTCGGAGGTCTGTAACTCGGGGAGTGCCTATAAATTGCAGTCAGGATGTCAGACTACGACTCACAAGGGAGGAAGGCTCTGTTAAAACACGGCCTGTGCTATGAAAAAGTCTGAAAACCTTTCCATCAGCCTACAATTTCTTCAGTAGCCTCAGGGCGCACACAAAGACAGACCCAGTAATTCTCATCATGAGCCCCATGAAAGAAAAAGCGGCCAGCTGGCAAGTGGGATTTCATATTGCGTAGGAACGCCATGGAGACGTTTTGTACGCGGTGTCGCCGGTCCCTGCAGATTACAGACATGGTAGGGGAGGGAATAACTTTTATTGGCCCAACTTCTGTTGGTGAGAGAGGTAGGCTTCCAGCCCCCACACAGCTCATCTGCAGGCCACAGTGAAACGGCAACACTGTAGTCTATGTGAACTCCCAAACGCATGGCATAGTCTTGCCCATTAGCGAACTGGAGGCAATGCAAAATCATTAGATGATAATTCTAAACTATTTTAGATCAACCCAGGACATAGCACCGTTGCACCTTTGGTTCCAGTAACACGGTCATCTCAAACGGGGATCTGTGGAGTGGTCGCTTTTATGGACAAATCAAGGCTTGATTTGGGGATACTCTTCACGTTACTCTCAACTTGCCACAGGTCTCTCACAAAAGTAAGGTAAGGAAGAGAGATACCTAACAGGGATGTAAAATCCCATTTAATTAGTTAACTGGTTAAACGTTAGCAGGTGAGGCTTACCGGTTCCAGTTAACCGGTTGGGGCTGAAGCAACCCCTGTCTGTGGCAATGGGGGGCACTTCAGCCCAGCTGCACCCGCCCAGCCCACTTCTCCTTTAATCAGTTAACTGGTTAACCAATTAAATGGGATTTTACATCCCTACTCTGAAGTCACAGAAAGGCTGCAAAGATTCCTATGCTAGTCAAAGAGCAAGCTCACCGGTATGTTACCGTTGCAAAATATACTGGATAAGTCATCAGGCTCCAATAGATGTACCCACGGAATTGTTTCTCAAGCATTTTTATGGCCACATTTGAGATTTTTGGGTGCTATTTCAAATTACTGTGTTGATGCTGGGGTATTGCGGTACAGAACAATCTTTTAATTGGTTACCAAGTGTTTGATTTTAGTATTAATTACACCCAAGAAGAGCACAAGCATTTCTTTCTGCCTAGGACAGTCGCCTCTGCAAAGCTCATTATTTTTAAATGATATCATAAATGATACATTTTGTGCCAGGAACTGAAACTTCAGCATGCAGAAATGTCTCCTGCGGGATAGAGCACATGAAGAATTTCTAAATGCAGAATCAGAGCTCTGAAGACACTCTGGTCAAATGAGGTAATTGGATCAAACAGAAAACAGTCATTTTTAGTTGATAATTATCTTCTGCATTTTAATGAGCACTTAAATGGATGCCTGCTGCTTTACAATACTAATGAGTGATGCATAATTATCTTCTGCTTTTACAGCTACCTAGATCCTTTGCAAGAGCTTTGCTCTCTGTTAAACTCGTAGCTCTTTCCGTTCTACAGGATCATTTGTTTGAATCTGAGAACATATTTTAAAGAAACTTTTTTAATTTAGCCTTGTTTAGGGCTGTCTCTCCATCTAGAGAAGTGATGGACAGAAATGAGGTCATCTCCATTTGCACAGTGTTCTGGTATCAACAGGAACAAAATATCAAAACTGCGCAGAAATATTTGCATTATTTAATTGGCCAAGGATTACTAAAGGGTGTGTGAGGAATAAAATCTAGATGCCCATTTACAAATTGTGAGCTCTTTATTCTTCACTCTTTGCTGCATCTTCCCTCTGTTTAGTGTGCTACTGTTTAGTGACCCTATATAAACCGAGGGCCTAACACCACCAGCCACAGACAGGCAGATGCAGGTCAAGCTTCTCACCATGCAGCTCTACACCCAGGTAAAAGTCCTGACCAGCAGCCTTTATATTCCTTTCTTCAGCATAGACTTTGGCTTAGGAAATAGACTAACGGGGATAGGATAAAGGTCTATAAAATCATGACTGGTATGGAAAAAGTGTATAAGGCAAAGTTATTTACTTATTCCCACAATATAAGAACTAGGGGTCACCAAATGAAATTAATAGGAGCAGGTTTAAAACAAACAAATGGAAATTTTTCTTCACTCAGCGCAGTCAACCTGTGGAACTCCTTGCCAGATGATGTGGTAAAGACTAGGACTTTAACAGGGTTCAAAAAAGAACTAGATAGATTCATGGAGGTTAGGTCCATCAATGGCTATTAGCCAGGATGGGTAGGAATGGTGACCCTAGCCTCTGTCAGAGCCTGGAATGGGTGACGGGAGAGGGATCACTTGATGATTCCCTGTTCTGCTCGCTCCCTCTGGGGCATCTGGTACTGGCCGCTGTCAGAAGACAGGACACCGGGCTGGATGGACCGTTGGTCTGACCCACACTGGCCGTTCTTAAGCATTATCCCCATTTTACAGATGGGAAAAGTGAGGTCCTGTGTAAATAAATAACTGACTACCAGTGCTGACCACTCAACTGTCATTTGGTTTCTGTTTCCCACTGGATGGAAACCGGCAAACATTTTAGCACAGGTCAGACAGACAAGATGAAAACGGTTCCAACCCTGCGAGCTCATTGATGAATTCTTGGTCACCATTTCTCTCGGAAGGGTGAGCACCTGGCCACATAAAACATGGTGGGTTTCAGCTGGAGCAGTGCGTGGGAGACTACACAGAAATGTGGGGACAAGCCACAGACAGGCAGATGCAGGTCTTTTTTTGTTGCAAAAAAAGCAAACATGATTCTGGGATGCATTAACAGGTGTGTTGTGAGCAAGACACGAGAAGTCATTCTTCTGCTCTACTCTGCGCTGGTTAGGCCTCAGTTGGAGTACTGTGTCCAGTTCTGGGCACCGCATTTCAAGAAAGATGTGGAGAAATTGGAGAGGGTCCAGAGAAGAGCAACAAGAATGATTAAAGGTCTAGAGAACATGACCTATGAAAGAAGGCTGAAAGAATTGGGTATGTTTAGTTTAGAAAAGAGAAGATTGAGGGGGGGACATGATAGCAGTTTTCAGGTATCTAAAAGGGTGTCATAAGGAGGAGGGAGAAAACTTGTTCATCTTGGCCTCTGAGGATAGAGCTAGAAGAAATGGGCTTAAACTGCAGCAAGGGGGGGTTTAGGTTTGACATTAGGAAAAAGTTCCTAACTGTCAGGGTAGTTAAACACTGGAATAAATTGCCCAGGGAGGTTGTGGAATCCCCATCTCTGGAGATATTTAAGAGTAGGTTAGATAAATGTCTATCAGAGATGGTCTAGACAGTATTTGGTCCTGCCATGAGGGCAGGGGACTGGACTCGATGACCTCTCTAGGTCCCTTCCAGTCCTAGTATTCTATGATAAGCCATCTCGCAGCTTAGCATGCTGATGTCATGCTGCCTCCACTTCAATTTCAAAACTAGCCACGAAAAATGCGTCGGAAGCTGAACCAAAGGAGAGCGAAATCTCTGACCTGGAGAGGAGACTTCTCCCTTTGAAGGGGATGCTACAATGCGATCTGCAGTCGGTTCACTCCAACATGCCCTGGGTTGTAAGTTTCTATCCCCATTTAGCCCTTGGCTGTCTGCTGAGATGGCCAGCAACAGAGCCGACCGGTTCATGGGCGGCTCCCCCGACCCTGTGCTTTGGGGGGGCCGAGGGCAGCCTGGGGGATTACCAGAGCATCCAGAGCAAGAGGCAGGCCCCAGCCCAGAGAACTTGGCACAAACAGGGCTGAGAGTGCAAAACACTCACTGGTAATAGGCCCAGGTGCAGAACACTAATTGGCACTGGTCATAAGTGGAACGCACAGACTATTACTAGCTCATTAAAAAAAGACCTTGGTACCCACTCCTCTCAGATACAATGACAGCATGATGGATAGAGATGACCTAATCAAACCACGAGGTACAGGGGGATGGGTGGTATCTAAGTAGCGTCAGCGGGTGGCAACCTGACAGCGTCAGCAGTGAGGTGTGACTTGTTTGTACCTGTATATAAGGTGGTGTCTTGGGGGGACAGTCTTTGTATGACCGGGGGGGGGGGAGAGGAGGGGCAGAGGAAATTTCCCACTGATTGAGTCATTCCACTGTGGCAAGAACATGTGCATAGCAGTTCAGTAGAGTCTACTGACAACTGTTACTGTACTTCGCTTAACAATAAACCTGGCCTGGCACCTTCGATCCTCATCTGGTTTGTGGTCTTTGGGGGCTCTCTTGGGGTCTGCTGTGGTCATTGGGCCCACATCATTGAGCACACACGCAAGCAGCCTTCTGGTTACCATCATCGACAGAGACAGAGACCTGTGACACCACGGCAGTAAATCCACCTAACTACGCAAGGAGGTGGATACCCAGTGTGAGGGTGGTTGCTGCATTGCGGACCCCAGTCTGCTAGGACCTGAATGAATTCGAAGTTATTTTGTATGAGCCAAAACAACCGTATCCAATTGTGGTAACTTTTCAATTCAACTGAGCTTATAGAAAAATCAAGCAAAGAGGAAACACGACAAATTTAAATCCAACCTCACTAGTGTAAACAAAGCGTAGGCTGACCGAGAACCCCCAGCGTGCGGCTATAACATACCTTGCATATTTTGTACAAGGAGTCTTGGCCATCTCCCCCGGTATCCTTAAAGTAATCGTGAGCTGGGAAGGTGCGATTGATGTCCCGAGTGATCGCACTGTCCTGGGGAGACTCCTGTTAAAACAAGAACATGAGAGAAACGTTTGTCTGTCAAAAGGGATGCAGTTTAAAAATCAGCATCGATGACACTGTGCTGGAATGAATGGCTTTGCGCTGGACTCAGTACAGACGAGGGTAACACAGCCTGCAGCCCGACCACCTCAGGTCACAATCGGATAACCAAAGCAGGTCTGGGCACGGACAGCGCTTAGCTAGAAGACTGCCGAGGGAAAACACAATCAAGTGGTACAGGACATGGTGGTGATTCCGTAGACCAGGGGTGGCCAACCCGCGGCTCTTCTCCCTCAAAAGTGCGGCTTGCGAAGCCACTCCCGCGCCCCCCCCCCCCCCCAGCTCCCCTCTGACCCCCGGCTCCCCTGTGCTTACTGGGGCTGCGATTCAAAATAGTGCCAAAGATGGCAGCCATTGACGGGAGCCTGATATGGCCAAAAAGCCTTAGCTTGTTTCTTAAAGGGGCAGCCTCCTTTTTTTTTTTTTTTTTTTTTGCTTGACAATTCTGTTGTGGCTCTTAGCATTTTTTCCACCGCTGTTTCGGCTCTCTTTGTTAAATGGGTTGGCCACCCCTGCTGTAGACAAACATCTTCCCTTTCGGTCTGTGCCGAACCTGCCCGACACTACACAAATTCTACTTCCTAGGTAAACTAAGGGTGCCAGCTAAACGTTCTTGGGTAACTCTAGCCTGCCATGCTACAACTCACCCCCCAACTTAGATTGGAGAAGTTATTTTTCACTCCCTCCCACTCCCCAAAAGCCGAGACATGATGAGAGTGAAAACAGACAGAAAACGGGATCTGAGCCTGAGTAGAACATGATTTCACACAAAAGAAGAGCCATAGGGGTCTGGTGTAACCACCTCTAGAGCCCGGCAGGCAGGAGGAGATAGAGCGAGGCTACAAACAGAAGCTGGAAGTGAAGAAATGGGAGAAAAGAACTGACCCTACTTGAGAAGGCCCTGAAAAAGGAGGTGTCCGAAATGGAGATGGTGGAGGAAGCGCTTTCCAAGAGCTACGTTTGCACCAAGAACGGCACTAATGCCTCTTTGGATATGTTGACAAGCTTCTTAGAGAATTCTCAAAACACTTGGTGAATCTGTTACCCACATTTACCTTCCTGAGAAAACTTCAGAAATGTTAATCATTGTTCTACTGGGTTAAATGTTTGTTGTTTACTTTGGATTAATGTATTCTTGATAGATATTACAATGTAAAGGGCTACTGAAGCATTTCAAACTACTGTCATGGCAGCCTGGGATTGTCCTCTAAATACAGTAATTACTCGTTTAACACATGCCCGCTTAACACGTTTTTGCAATAGCACAATTTTTTTTTAGGGAACGTTTTTCGAATAACACGACCGTCCCCGAAACACCACAAAAATCATCAAGTGGCGGACTACTTCGCGCAGCGGTATAAGTTGGTGAAAACAGTGGTAATATGCATGTGCGGATGAATACACGCGGTCACAGCGCTCCTCTGCTCACTCACGTTTATCTTTGTGTTTTGACAAACGGCGGTGGCTTGTGTTGCGACCATTTTTTTAATGCGAGATAGCTCCCAAACCGCCCCCGGCCCCAATTTACATCTGCAGCTCACATTGACAGCGGCATACGATGCAGACTCCACTTGTCATCCCAAAGCAGGAAACGCACAAGGTCAGTCAGACTCGCCAGTCTGCAGCTGCTGCTCGAACTGCGTGCGTCTCCGCCACAACAGTCTTCACTTTTTAGTTATTTTTGTGCATTATTTGAACTATTTAGTTTAGTTTTCCTCCATTTCCGTAGTCAATTCTGGCATTTTTAGGGTATGAAATGGGTTTCCAGGAACGGAACCGCCATTTATAACTCTGCGCCTATGGGAAATAAGGGTTCGACTTATGACGGGTTGACTTGTGATGGTTCTCCAGGAACCAATTAGGTCATAAGTGCGGGGGTCACCTGTAATCAGGACGTGGGGGAGAAGCCTTCCCAAGCGTTTCTCATGCTGGGAAACTTTGGAAATGCTCTGCTAGAGCCACTCACTCATTTCTCCGTCTTACATCTACAGATCTACTTCAAACACAGCTCCCGCAGGAGATCTAGACTCAGAACGCTTTCCCCACAGTGCCTCCCCTTCAAGGGGGCTGGAGTGGCTGGCAAACAAAACTAAGCTTCCCAACTACTTTGTCGGGGAGCAGGTGCTGTACCTTTTGTCCAGCAATTAGAGCACATGGCCAGAAGGCAAGATTCCTGCATTCGGCTGCCTCTTATATGGTCACTTTTGTCTTATTGTTTCCTGCTGCTCTGCCAGACTGCATCCACCTGCCGTCTCTCATCTTCTACTTGAATGATAAGCTCTTTGGGAGCAAGGACCATCTCCTTGCTCTGTTTGTGTCCCGGTCTCTGACTAGGGCTCCTAGACACTATGTAATGCAAACAGCTGTGGGCATTTCAGTACCAAAAAGAAACCTGCACATTGGATGGGATTCAGGACAAGCAACTAACCTGGTAAAAGGACTCAGACGGAGCTGAGGAAGGGCTCAGTGACTATGTAGAGTGAAGGGTGTCACCAGCTAGAAGGGGATTTTGACAGCATAAGACTAGGAGTGATGGAATAAAACTAAATAGAGAAACTGAGATGAACAGTGCAACCAATTAGAGAGTAAATATCGCTCTAAGAAACTGGCAGTGATTTCCTGAAACACCCCATAGTGTTCTCAGGTGATCTTGCTAATCACGGGTTAGGCTTTTGCTCACTCCCTGAGGCAGGTGACTTGTTACCTTACCTGAATTTGAGCGGGTGAGGGGAATATTTGGGGAGAGAGGATCTAGGATGTGAGCTGAGCAGGCTGGAGGGAAGAATCCTAGGTGCAGCCAAGCTTGGAAGAAGGTATGAACTGATCTGTGTGCATGTCTATTCTTTACTACTAAAGCCAAGCCCCAGAAAGGGGAGACTTTGTATTCTGCATACTGGCTCAGCATTCCTCATAGAGTAGACTGGGAATGGCCCCTGCACAGACTCCCAAGCTGTCGGTGTCAGTATTCCCAAGGGCAAGGACAGCTGAACTTCTTGAGCTGTTTCTCTCTCTTTTGGCCACCGCATTCCGCAAACCATCCCCACCGTAAAAATTCAAGACAGAGCAAACAGCCCCGCTGAGAAAGCTGAAGAGGCTTTGCAAATTGGGAAGCCATACAAAAAATGCTTTAATTTTTAGGGTTGGCAAACAGGGTCTATGGTTAGGAGCCAGTCGCAATGACTCCACATACATGTGCCTTGCTTTGTACGGAATGTGGCAGTAAAACACTTTTATTTTTAAAAAAGAAACACACCAGGAAGAAAGGGGGAACGGAGGGCAGGTGGAGAACGAGGTGGGAGGCACAGGGCTGAAGGGAATTCTTGGCTCCCCAAAGCCTCAGATCAGAAAAACGGGAAGCTTTTCTGGCAATAGTCGCCAATATGACTTGGAAGGCCAAGCAGCTCGTGCTTTGTGGAGGGAGTAAACAACAGTACGACCCAGAAGCTGAATGCCTCCTCACAGCAGAACCATGTGAGCCTACCCTGCCACTAGACAATGAGAATCACTCACTTGCGCGATCTTCAAAATGTTTTACGACGCATAATACGCCATCGGCAGTTTTACTCCCTCTTTTGAATCTGTACTCGTGACTCTCACTCACTTGTGATGTTTCCTAAAGGGAATTCCAAAATCCTCGCTCCAGCTGAGCTTTGTTTTAGAAGTAAGAAGGTTGCTAATATTGCCCAGTTTGTTTCTGTCGGAGTAGATGTGCTGTACTTGGAGTTGCTCTTGTTGATATTAGCTCAAATCAGATAAAGGATCAAAATCCTTCAAATAGGTACCAATTTTTAAAAATGTAACCGCTTCCATCAGCGGTCACATTTGTTCACCCTCCATCTTATACACTGCTTTGTTGCTTGGTAATTTCATTAACACAAGGAGGATGCACATGGGAGCAAAGATCAGCAGTGCAAGTGTTGAGAAGGAAGTGAGATGCACACAGAAAGACCAACAGGTTCATTCAACCTCATGTGAGAGAACGAGCACATTGTTGGCCTGTATATGCCACCCTTCAAAACAGAAACAAGTGTGCTAAACAAGTCACAGCAAGAGTCTAAATTGCAATCAGAGCCAGGGGGGTTAGCAAATGGTGCCATATGTAAATCTCTTCTGGAGGAGAATGCATTCTCCATACTTAGGTTTTTATACGGCCACTCGTCCATGTGGTATCTTAGATTTGGGGGGGGGGGGGAGAGAACAGTCATGTCCTATCAGTTAGCTGAATACCATGACTAGTATCGTCACCAAAATGCATGAGAAATAACCAGATCTTCTTATTCTTGGTGGACTTCCATTTGTCTATATAAACTAGCCAATTAGCCCATCATAACACAGGATTTTCAGGTCTCTCCTCCATGTTGGTCTTCTCTCCTGAGCCTCCGGTCTCTCTCTCCGTGTCTCTCTCTCTCTCTCTCCTCCACCTACTTCCTCCCCCTCCTCTCTCTCTCTCTGCTCTCCTCTGCCTCCTGCCTCTCTCTCTGTCTCTCTCTTTCATGTCTCCTCCCCCTCCTGCCTCTCCCTCGGGGGACCGCGGAGCCCAAATGGCCGTTTGGGCTCCGCACTCCCCGTGCTGCATGGGGGGCACGGAGCCCAAATGGTCGCTTGCACCGCTTGCTCCCACGCGGCAGCCTGGCTGAGTGGCGCAGAAGTCAGTCGAGCGCCACGGTGGGAGGCAAAGGGGGGCGGGGCAGTGATGTTCACAGCCAGGGGGCGGGGCCTGGAGCCGTTGTCATGCCGCACATCACCGCCCCGCCCCCCTTCGCCTCCCACCGTGGCACTCAGCTGACTTCTGCGCCGCTCAGCCGGGCCGCCGCGGGGGAGCAAGCGGCACAAGCAGCCGTTTGGGCCCCGCACTCCCCATGCAGCACGGGCCGCCCAGAGGGAACAGCCAACATTTCAGGCAACAGCGCCCCCCAGAGGGGAACAGCCAGCATTTCGGCATTACAGACTCTCAGACACTGGGCTACTATATATATGATTATCTCATTTCAGTACTGGAACAAGGGGTGATGGATAGGAGGAGTGCTGGCCAGCACCCGGTGACTAAGGGGTTAAACTCAGGTAGCTAGCAAGGGGGTGGGCAGGAAGCCAGGAGAACCAATAGGAATGAAGTGCTGAAATGTGAATTGTATAACGTACCTTGCCTGCTTTCTTTGTGTAGGAGAGTTAAACCAGGAGTTGAGACACACAGAATGACTTAAACCCAAGCAGGACTACCATGCCTTCAAGGAATTCGAGGCATGGAAGTGGACTAAACCAAGACTAGATTGGGAGTAAGTAAAGGGAAAAAGTGAATCTAGTCGCGATCAAGGTATTTTCTTTATTTTGTGGTTTGGTTTGAACTATGCCTCCCCTCCCCATTTACCACCTAAGAATTGTTCCCCGAGATTTTCTCTGTGTTTTAATTTGTTTTCCTTAGTTCCGTAACATCTAGCAACCAAGTATGCTTTATCAGCTATATCTTTTATTTTGTAATAAAAATCACTTTAAGGTGATGACCTGATTCTTGTGTCCTGGAAGGTACAGAAGGCCAGTCTGGCTGTGTGTGTCTGCATGCCTCAGACTGAGAGGTCAGCTACCAGAGACTGCAGCTTGTTTGTCTCTCTCCTTTTTTTCAAGCTCTTTTGAGGCAAATGAGCTTGGGGTACCCCTGAGAGTGAATTCAAGTGTTCACCCCAGTTTTTAGGGATAAAAATCACTTGATGGTGGCAGCTGCCCCCCCCCCCCCAATCTGTGCATGTGTGATTCTGGGGGAAAGTTTTGTAACCAGTGCCTGTAGTGGCAAGGTATATGTAAAGTCTTGGCAGGCCCCCACCTCCTGCACTCGGAGTGCCAGAGTGGAGAACAGCCTGACCCAAGGGGTTTCCTAAGCAGCTAATAAGATCAGAATTCGTTGTCGGTAGATGATCATCTGAAAAAAAGACCTCTGAATTCATTAGACAGCTTGTGCTACTGAAAGCATAAAGTACTCCCTTCATCAGGTACAGGTTGAACCTCTCTAGTCCAGCACACTCCAGTCCAGCAACATCTGTGGTCCAGCGTGATTGGAGTTAGCTGGATGTCCACTTAGTGTGGGCGTGGTCAAGTTTCCCGCAGTCCCATAAGGTGTGTTTACAGCCACTAGTTCTGGCTCTCAGGGTTCTGTGCTGTTATTTAGCTCTAATCGACTCCTAAATGTCTTCAAAGAGCCTGGTAAGCAGTGGTAGTGTTGGTAATGCTGCCAGACAATATCGACCTCTCTTAGGTTGGCAAATTCTCTGATTCGGTCCAGAGCGTGCCAGACAAGAGAGGTTTGACCTGTACTAGTAATTCAGGGACTGAGAGTGCAGTTAAAAGATTATGTGGAACACTGTCCCAGAATTTAGATGGGAAGGGAACATAAAGGCTGTAGCATAAGAGCAAGATGTACCAGGGAACTGCAACAGAACAGCTTGTTTCCAAACAGGATACTTTTAAAATAATCACTTTTTTGTTTTGCTAGAGACCAAAAACCAATTCCCACCCCTCTGCCCATCAAAATACAACCAACCTTGGGAGGCGCTTCGAAACACAGGAAACCTCCAGCGCTCTACAAGTGACAAAGTGGATACATTTGGTGGTGCTACCAACCCTGCCTATAATACATTCAAACGTACTTGTACTTGAGCTTTTGCTCTTGGAAATCCCCTTGATAGAAATTCTCATTCTGTATTTGATCCTTGCTTCTGTTTTTAATTCAAGTTGAACACACTTCACTGTGGCTTGTCACAACCATTTCATTAAAAAGGCAATTAAACTGCTATTAGTATCAAGTTATTGGATTGTCTTGCAAATGATCTGTGTACCGTGCGTTGCTGAAATTCTGTAACAATTTAATGTGTCTAAGGAGTCCACCGCATCATTAGGAAAGCAGAAGCAATCATAATACAACAGGAAACAATTTGAGCATATGAATAAGCTTTCTAGTTAATGAAGGCAACTAAGGACAAGGGTATTTATTGCCTTTATCTGAGGCGGTAAGCAGAGAAGTTTATTGCATAAGGGCCCTATCATGCGAACATTTAAGCACGAGTAACTGAGGCCTTGTCTACACTAAAAGGAAGGTTGAACTCAGGGTGCCCTTGCTGGCATCAGGAATTTTCTGCTTTTGTGAGGAGTTAGGGAAGCCAATGAGAGCATTTGCTCCTGTTGGCCTCTTGGGGTGGGGACACCGCAAAGCTTGGCTTAAGGTAAGCCAACTCCATCTACGTATTCTGCATAGCTGAAGTTGCGTACCTTAAGCCAAACTGCCAGGTCTAGTGCAGACCTGCCTGAGTAATCCTATTGACTTGACTCTCATGCTTAACTGTTTGCATCACTGAGATATAATAACCTGCTTGTTAAGCAAAGCCAAAACAAATGTTATTAAAAATATTTGATCTGTTCGGGTATCAAAAGGTCACAGAGGTCCTAAGTACAGTACTAAGTGTCTATGTTCTGTTGCAGAGACAGAGCAGAGGTAGCAAAATAAGTCTGAATTCAAAAGGAACCAACCTCCCTTGAAAACCAAATATGTTTTAGTACTTGCAAAGGCATCTGTTTAGAAAGGATCATAAACCCATCTTTCAGGCAATTATCTCCACCCTTGTCAAAAAAGCGGGATTTGACATGGAGTTGGTCTCCCCCTGGCTCTGCATGACTCTCCCATCCTCAGCTCCTTCTGTTTTGATGCAATTCTTCCAGTATCACTAAAGCTGGTTCCTGCCTGCTAGAATAGTTTGGGGAGAGAAAAATATACGGAAGTGATAAGGTTTTAAAAATGTTTTTCAAAACAGCACATTGAAAACTGCCCATTAGTACAAACTGTTGCAACAGCAGCATTGTGCAACCTTCTCTTCACTACTATTTTTATACCTTGCTGTGAGAATTGGCTCACTGAGCGATTTCTCATGCTGTCAAGAGACTGGGAACTGAAGGAAGCCCTTCTGAGCACACACCCTTCACAAACCGGGACTGAAAAAATAGAAAGCTAAGAATGACAGGAAGAAAAAGAAAGTAATAAGAGTGGAACACTGCCATGAGAACTGGCGTAAGTATTGTAAAGATTAAAATTCCCATACCAGCTCATTGCGCTGACTAACAGGGAGGAAAGTTTGCAAAGTGGTACATATCAGTCACTTTTTAAAATTCAATGTTTTAGAATGTTTTCCCTGAAAGATTACCAGTATGGATGGTTTATCAGTTTTTAAAAAATCCAACAAAGTAACAGATGATTGAAATGAGTTTCCAAGCTCGTAAATGCAAAATCTATTGCAGGCACACAAAATAGAACACACTGGTTTCAGCATTAACTGGCCCGTACATAATATCCTTTTGCCATGTTTCTGCCCCAAAATAGTGTTTGCCAAAAATGTTCATCTGGCCGAGCACGTCCAGCATCTGCCATCATGGTACACAGACAGTCCTGACCAGTGTTCCAGAGACGGTGGCAGGTGCAAACTGAAACACTTTTTCTACAATGCAAATCTTCACTACTCAGCCTTGTCAGCCAAGGGAAGTACGCTGACAAGTGCTGACTTTCTTGCTCCCCGTGTTGCTGATCAGGTCCCATTTACCCCTCAAAACCCTGACAGGACTTGAGGAACATAAAAGGGTGAAACCAACAAGGAGTCCTGTGGCACCTTATAGATTAACAGATGTATTGGCGCATAAGCTTTCGTGGGCAAAGACCCACTTCGTCAGATGCATGAAAGCTTATGCGCCAATACATCTGTTAGTCTATAAGGTCCACAGGACTCCTTGTCGCTTTTGCAGATCCAGACTAACACAGGCTACCCCTCTGATACATAAAAGGGTGAGTGACAGAGAAATAATGCAGGGAGTAGGAGGTCATGCCAAAGGATGAAATGGGCAGCCCTCAGCAGGGAACAGGAGTTGCTGGTGGGGCTTGAGCCCACCATGCTGGGGTCCCCAGGCAAATGCTCTATCCCCTAGGCCACTCAGGAATCCACCCCACCTACCTGCCTTCCAGGTGTCCCTTATCCTATCTTCCAAATGCTAGAGCCAGCTCCTGCTCTGGGGCAGCCTGTGTTGGCTGTTTGGCTACTCCTGGAATGGGAGGGGGGGCGGGAGGACTCGAAACCACCACCCTGCAGTCCCCAGGGGAATGCCCTATCCCTTAGACCACTCTGGAACCCGAACTCACCCCCACCTACCTACCTTCCAGGCATGGCTGCCACCAAGCCCTAAACGCACCAGGGAGCCACTGGGCACTTCCCCCAAGAAGGCACTTACAGGTACAAAGTTGGGAGGGAAAGCTGGGAAAGATGCTTTAAGAGAAAAGGTGATCTTGGGGTCTTATGGGTCCAGACAAGCACTGAAATTCTGGAGGCATATCTGAACTCAAAAAGTATTGAGGTTCTGTCAAGACTGCTCCAAAGGCATTGGAAAGACATGACAATTTTTTTTTAAGCAGGCCAGTCATTATGGGTTGCATTAAAAATGGCAAACTTCATCAAAACGTGTACATAGCCCTCTGATGGCCCCCTACTCATTTGGCAAAATATCCCTCCCTGGAGAGCTTCATAATGAAGATGTGGAAGAAAAAAAAAATAGATCAAAAACTTCTGACATCATGAGGCGGTTGAAGGGGAAATGCACAGCACACAAGAGAGGTACAAAATAAACAATAAAAAGCACCCAGAAGCACATGGGCTTTAAAAATGACAGTGTTTCTCTTTTAACAGACTAGCAAGATCCAAACAAGGCAAACATTTTTCAGTTGCTAGTAAAGAAACTTGTGACAATTTTCAGAAGGCAAGCTACAAAACTGTGGTTTTTTTGGGTTTTGCTTTTGACTTTATTTCAGCTCCTAAGTACTCATTCACTTATTAATTTCTCTTATGCGTTCATTATACTAGGGAATCAATTTGCAAAATAACTGGAAAGGTTTACCAAAGTAAAACTCTTCGGGGGCTAAGGCAAAAAATCATGAAGGCCAAATGAGGTAAGCATAAAGTAATCAAAACAACGAAAGACATCTAATCTACATCAATTTGTGCACATTTTAAAATGCACTTGTGTGTGTCTATAACTCCAAATGCTGTGCTTAAGATGATTTTTCTAAGAGTTTAATAAAACATTGTTTCTATGGCGACTATTAAAGTGGTGGAGGAGTCTGCAGCCTACTTTCACATTATTGGCTGCTCCTTCTGCTACTTGAAAATGTTTATTTAAATTATTTTTGTCCTGGAAATGGCTTTTTGGGAAAGGCCCGATCTTGAGAGCCCGACTTCTGACAGATAAAACAAAGAATCAAGGAGGTTGTACTAGCAGTCAGCATAAACAGTACAGGTGATCCAAGTTTAGGTTAACCAGAAGAGTGCAAGAGGTGTCAGAAGCACACAGAACTGCTTTAATTATAGATGTCAGCAAGCGAGGGACTTGACAGTACATAGATCCCTGCTCAAATAAGTGTGCCAGCAAATGTAGCGATCGATGTAGATCCCAGAAAGGCATGAAGAGCAAAGGGATCACACAGGATAAACTGGAAGCGTCAGGAAGAAATGCCTATCATATTGTAACCACTTACAAAGATTAGGATTTTTTTAATCAGGTGAATCATGAAGTTTCTATATGCCTGCCCAGAATATTTTAAAACAAGTCAGCATGCTCAAAGTTTCTGTGTGGCTATAAAAGAGTTATTTAATTGTTAGCAGGATGCTGAGCTATTGCCAGATTTATCCTGTTGTGTCCAAATTCAGTGGTGTTCCTAGGGATCCTCTTTTATAAAATAAATTTTAACTTTTCATTGTCTCTGACGTTAAATATATTTCCTAGACGTGGTCCAAATCACCCAACATGTTTTTAGTAAGAAAAATTATACCTCTTGCTGAGACATTAGTCAGTAGCATAAATCTCAGCTAATATGTGCCAATGAAAAATACTACATTCAGACATAGCACACAGGGGTCATTTGGTACTAGCATATTCCAAACACATTTGCAGAATATTCTTTTTCCACACATTTCATTGACTACTTACTGTAAGTTGATTGAGACCAATTAAGAATGGGCGGGCGGCTGCAATTTGATACAACAATTCAGTGATATTGCATATTTTCCACCCAAATATGGCAATAGAGTAGTACAATGCTAAAAATAAAAGTAAATCCCTTGTGATAGCCAGTCCTTTTGCAGTGTTCATTTCCTTCTAAGGCTCAAGTTTCCCACAGGAAAATTATAAAGAGGAGTTTGGTAAAAATGTCATACATCACAAATGGATGAAGTATAAACAAATTGCTTGGTCAAGGTTTTCTTGCCTTGGGCAAACACACAAACAAGTCTCTCTGTATGGCATTTAAGAGGAAGAAAAACACCCACCATGCAAGAGAAGAGAAACACACACAGCAGCACAGAGTGCCATACAAAGTCACCCAAGACAAAAGTTGAAACCATGTGAAGTAGAATTTATTTTTTCCATGTACTTTATGAGCTATTCAGACCTTTGAAATAAAGTGTGCAAGTGCATTTAAGAATAAAAACTACACTCTTAACAAGGCTTTGTTGGAATACTACATTAAAGAGATCCAGAAATTCTGAAGCAAAAAGCTTCCTGTAAAACCAGCCATACAACTTCTAGCTAAAATATCTCTGACAAGCAGGTTAATGAGTTCTGAATGTCCGTTTGGAAGAGGAGGAATACCGTGTCAACAACGATACCTCCCTTTAAAACTACCTTGTACACGTAATAATCATTTTCCACAAACCTAGTATCCTTTAAAGAACGATGTTCTACAAGTTAGGTTTCAGGCAAACAGTAACGTTATTTCCTATTGTTCGTACATGATCTGTATATTAGAAGACAATCCCAGGCTGCCATGACAGTAGTTTGAAATGCTTCAATAGCCCTTTAAATTGTAATATCTATCAAGATTACATTAATCCAAAGTAAACAACAAACATTTAACCCAGTAGAACAATGATTAACATTTCTGAAGTTTTCTCAGGAAGGTAAATGTGGGTAACAGATTCACCAAGCATTTTGAGAATTCTCTAAGAACCTAAGCAACATACTTAAAATTACAGGTCCTACTACAGCTCTGCATTTTATATTGGTGCTTTGGTTTTCTTTTGTGTTTTGTTTCTTCCCTTTTAAAAACAGCATGCATGCACTGACAAAAAAGTTGAGGCTAAGAGTTGTTTTACATGGCTACAGCAGCACAGAGCATCTCAAAGTGAAAGATACGTTTGTTTCTAAATTCTGTCAGTAGCAGACAGCAAAATTCACTTCTGGAAATACATAAGGAATTAGGATTAAGTATTTTACATGCTTCAGTTTCTATTCCCATTTAATATGTGAAAATATTATACTATTTTAAAAATCAGTAATATTTGTAGCTTTGGCTAAAATCTTAACATTTCCTATTAGTTTCAGTTGAAAAGTCAGCTACAGAAATCCCAGTTGCAATTAAAAAGAAGTACTAAGAGTACTTTAACCTATTAAGTTGTTTCAGCTTGGCACAAAAATATATATTTTTAGAGCCACAACAGAAGATCTTGAGCTGTCTCCTTATATACAAAATACCTGTTTCGGCCCCCGAATGGGACAAAGCAAGAATGAAAGAGCCAGGATTGAAATTAAGGCTACTTCTACGTTAGCAAGCTTACAGAAACCCAGTTGTACCGATTTAGCTGTGGGGCTGTAAGGTTGCTTGCGTAGCTGCTCTATGTCTATGGGAAACAGCTCTCCTGTCGACATAATAAAACCACCTCAAGGAGCGGCTGTAGCTATGTTGATGTGAGAAGTTCTCCCACCGACAGAGCTGTGTACACTGCCCTTATACTGGTGCAACCTATGTCAATTGGATGGTGGGTTTTTTTTCACACCCCACAGCGGAATGAGTTTTGCCAACATTAAGTGGTAATGTAGATATGGCCTAATAGCTTCACAGTGCATCACAATCAAAACACAGAGACTGGAGTGATGCCAAAATCCAGCTGCGTGTTTTCACTTCAATGTCTAAATTGCTTTGGTAATTTTTTTCCCCATGTAAGGGCTCTCTCTTTCTCCCTCCCCTTTTATGTTATTTTCCAGCACCTAAAAAAGTATGCAAAATGTTTTACAAACACATTTAATCTACACTTGGCCTCACTCTTGACACTTTAGATAAGAACTGTCAATTGGAACAGCTTTTGTGATGTGAACACCTGTCCCCTGGGACCTGGACTCAGACCCAAATGAAATTCCACTTGAAGCCACTAAGCAGATACCTCCAGAGAGTATACTAAAGTTTGCCTTGCCCAGTTCTATGCTGATGGGAGACAGGTAAACCAAGAGGCCTTTAAAATAATGCTTTATCTACTGTATTTTGCTCAGAAAAACAACCTGAAAAGGCATAAAAGAGAAGCCATATGTGCCTGGCATTTAAAAATGCGTGAAAAATCCATTTTTAACTTGCTTTTAAAATGTCTGAGCTCACTCAAAGAAAATGCCACTGGAATTAGGTACAGGAGGGAAGCCCAAGGTTAGAAACTGCAAACTATCCAGCTGCATTTACTGTCAAAATAAGAAGGATGAATGCTCAATGTTTACCCAAAGAGTGAAGATGAAAACTGGATTTCAGAGGTAATGCACAGAGAGGAGCTTCTCAGCTCAGCACCGTGCAGAATGCTGTGGTGGGCAGCTTTCTTTTTAAGTATGGGACTCTGGAATGACAACGTGCATCTATTTTGCAAATCGTTCCAGGCAGACCAAACCTGAGGCTGAAGACATCACTGCTCCCTGTTATATGAAAGGACCAACTGTGCCATTACCCTCAGCGAGCCTGTCTAAGATTCGGAAGTGACATGGTATTTCACCTTCAAGAAATACCATATCCCACCAAATGAGCAAGACCAGAACAATACATGTGTCTTAGATGCCTACCTTGGTCAGAACAAGAATCTATGTTTTTTTTCAATCCCTGTGTACTAGACAATTTCTTTCTTGACAATTGCTATGGAAAACATTTTAAATGGGTGTTTTAACAAAATACTTTTAATAGTGCGCAATGAAAATACCTATTAATTTTTCACACTGTAGTACTTATTCAAGCTTATGCAATTAGCAATTTTCAAGTCAACTCAAGATCAAAGTCTTACATTATATTCAGTCAAAATATTCACAAAGAAAATCACCAGCACTTTATACTAAAGCCTCCGAAAGAATGTTTATTTATACTTCCCCAATTAGTCTCTTTATAGTCTTGCCAGCATACTAAAGATTTGGTTTTTCGTTGATCTAATTTTAATTTTTGATTTTCATTGATCTATTTAAAAGCTGAAATCCAAAAAGAAAAATTTTGTTTCCCATTTTAGTAAAAGCAGTGATTTATGTGATTAAGCATTTGCTTCCTCTTTGTATCACATGAAACTTGCAATATTTAAGAGTAACTAGTATGTGTATGGATATGTGTACACAGTCATCTCATCTTTACATGGGCTTTACATTATATGCACCTATCTAGCCCATTCCATCTAAGGATATCAAATATTCATATACCTGAAGCCTCAACTTCCCTCAGAAGTGGATATATCCTTATCTCACAAATGAGTAAAAAAACTAGACATGAAAGAACCCAACTTTCCCTTTCCCAACTTTAACCATTGAACAACACTCCCCCCTCATGCCAAGTAGGCATGTTAATGAAAAGGAAAGAATGTGATGCAGTACAGTATGTTAACAGTTAATGATCAGTATGTACAAATATTTTGACGACTCAAAATCTGGGATTTTAAGGTTAATGTGACAGCAACATGCATCTCCCTGGAATGTCAAAAAGTTATTTAAAAGAGCAAAAACTTAAATGTTGACCAGCATGCACGTTAGAAATTGGATATCTCCAGGTATTCGCATCAATGTCTCTTTGCAAGTCAGGAATCCCTGTGGCAGCTTCCTAGACTTGCTCACAGTGTGTCACTTGTTTAGTATTCCTGACACTGCTCTTCAAATTCCTGGACCAAGACAGTGAAAACTTGCAAAGGGTCTAAACTGATTCTCTAGATACTTAGTGACTTAGAATAGCACACCGATTAATAAAGTGCCCCATTCTGAGGCACCTAGTTAGACCTGGTTGCAAATACACAACTGACTTTAATTTTTATAGCTCCAGGGGGGTAGCCGAGTTAGTCTGTACAGGATAAACTTAAACAAAAAACTGGTCTGGTAGCACTTTATAGACTAACAAAACATTTAGATGGTATCATGAGCTTTCGTGGGCACAGCCCACTTCTTCAGACGATCGGAGTTTTGAGTTTAGGATGTGCAGACCCAAAATAAATAGGGGAGAAGGGGGGAAAAAAAAAATGGAGGGGGGCGGGAAACAAGGAGTAGAGGTTATGAAAAATAAAAGGGAAAAACAGGAAGGCAGAAGGGTCATCAGTAAGCATTTTTTTTTATGTTTTCATTCCATTTTGAAGCCCAAGAGGTTTAATATTTGATTAAATATTGATTGTAAAGGCCAAATGAACAGACACCTTGAATATGCACCTGCAGAAATGTTTCCATTTGCCACTATCCTTAAAGAATAATGTAGATGTGGACCACAACTAGATTCATATTTAAATAATAATACTTCACCCTTCCCGGCATCTCCTTCAACACATCAAATAGACTATGGGGAAGGAGAAGCACATATTTCCTTATAACCAAAGGTGTTCAAAACTGAAGTGGGAATTTGTCAAGTCAAAAGGAACAAGCTACATTCTATAAGAGAGGTAGCCTCAGTGGATATAGATGAGGAAATGAGAAGAGAGGTGAAAAAAAATCACCAATATGAGTCAAATGCCTACCTCCCATACGGTCAACTGACAAAAAGTTTGCTCCTAACAGAAAACGAAACAGATTAGCAGAGAACAGAGCGCTAGATGTAGGGTCTTGCATAACCCCGCCTTTCCCTCAGTGATTACAGTAACGGAACACTTCACAATCATCGATCAATCATCCCCACTCAATTCGAGCACAGAAAAATTAAGTGACTTGCTCGAGGTCACACAGGGCCAGGAAATGAACATAGATCTGAGTCCCTATCTTTCCAAGTCAGACCAAAGCTGCCACCAGAGGGGTTTCACAGTTCAGATTTACAGACACTAACACACGCACACAAGCAAAGTGCAAACTAACAGAGGAGAAGGATGTTCAAAACTGCATGGGAAGAGAAGGCATTTAGGGAGGGGGAGTACAGAGGCTCTGGGCTGGAATAGGGAACTGGCTTGCTCTTTAGGATTTAACTGGCTGGAGTTTGTTCAGAAGTGAGCTAACCGGTGTCTGCACACTGCATGCACGTCTGACACGCACAGCTTGGGGGGAAGGGGGGGCATTTGTGTAATGTCCTAAATCCAAAATGAAAAGGGCAGATACCAGCTTACAAGAACGACCATATGGTATACAAGACAAATTCTACAGCAGAAAGAACTTTCCTGTCCCTCCCCCCCCACTCCTAATAAACTATTTCATGGCACTGATGTAACTACGTATTTTATATCCATTCTGGCACGATATAGCTTGCCAGTAATTAATGTGACATTTCATTTTGCTAGCTGGTCATTCCTTAGTTTCTTTCAATCTTTCTGCATACACGTGTGTATACAATTGGTTTTAAATTCAGAGGGCTTTCATTCCACAAACAACATTATGCAGACATAACTGCAGCACCACCCTGTATTTGCCCACCTGCTGACACAGAAGTCTCTCCAAACTGGTCACTGTGCCGTGCTCAGAGTCGGCCCAAACTATGGGCTGACTGGGCTACCGCCCAGGACGCCCCATTGTAGGCGGCGACGCGCGGGCAGCCAGGCTGGGCGGGGGGGCGGCACCACGCATGCTCTGCGCATCTGGGGGCGGGGCCATGCATGCGCCGTGCATCCAGGGGGTGCCGTGTGCCCGGGGGCAGGGCTGCGCATGCGTCGTGCTCCCGGGGGCGCACGAACGGCTCGGGCCGGCCCTGGCCATGCTAGTACATACCAAGTACATGGAGCACAAACATGAGGGCACCATAATGTATGCATCTGTGCTATTATTGAAGCTCAGGCTTAAAAAAGGGATTAGGTGAGCATTAATATTTGTACCTATGCAGGCTAAGCTAAGGGAAATTGGATCTCACGCTGTAGGAGGATAATCTATACAAGTCAGGAAACATTCCCTCTCTGCACTTACAACGTTTGGAGTGGATACAAAACTGAAGGGGTTGCAAGTACTTGGGAGGATCGGCTTAAAATTCCAAATGATCTGGACAAATTGGAGAAAGAGTAAGTTTAAAAAAAAAAAAAAAAAAAAAAGGATGAAACTCAATAAGGACAAATACGAAGCCCTCTACTTGGGAGGGAACATTTGGTTGCGCACCCATAAAATGGGAAATGACAGCCTAGGAAAGAGTACTACGGAAAGGGAATCCAGGGGTCATAGTGGACCACAAGCCAACTATGTGTCAGTGTAATGCAGCTGCAAAAAAAGCAAACATTGCTCCGCCATGCATTAGGAGTGTTCTAAGACAGACGTGAGAAGTAATTCTTCTGTTCTACTCTGCATTCATTGGACCTCAGCTGGAGTAGGGATGTTAACCATCGGTTAAGTGACTAATCGAGTCGCTGATGGAACTTCCACTGACTACTTGATTAGTCGATGAGGAGGAGGGGGGCAGCGGGAGCCTACTGCAGAGCTTGGCAGGCTCTTACTACATTTAAAGTGCAGAGCTGCAGCATCCCAGGGGTGTCGTGAGGTGGGACCGTTCAGTCCTGACTCGCATCACCCCCAGAAGCTCAACCTGTGCTGGGTTACGCCGCAGTAGCTCCTGGGGGCAGCTGGGACTGAATAGTGCTGGCTAGCGCCATCCCTGGGACTCGCAGCTCTGCCTCCCCAGTACCAGCTCCTGCTCCCCCCATTGCTGCCTCTCAATCAGAGGCAGCAAAGGGGGGAAGGGGAGCAAGAAGTCACTCGACTAGTCACTTACATCCCTAAACTGGAGTACTGTGTTTTACAAGGAGCGGGGAAAAAAATTATTCTTCTTAACCTGTGAGGAGAGGACAAGAAGAAACAGGGTTAAATTGCAGCAACAGTGTTTAAGCTGGGCATTTGGAAAAAGTCCTCTTGGGATGGTAAAGCACAGGAATAAATTGCCCACGGAGGTTGTGGAATTTCCATCAATGGAGATTTTTAAGAGCAGGTCAGAGAAACACCTGTCAGGGGTGGCCTGAATAATCCTTGGCCCTGCCATGAGTGCAGGAAACTGGACTAGATGACATTTCAACGTCCCTTCCAGTCCTATGATTCTATGTACATCACTGCACAATTGGCTAGGTGCACTATGGGGGATTTTCATTTTCCTCTAAAGGAAAAATATTGTTCCTGTTGAAGGCAGCTTATGAAGCTTGATGGTACCACGATTTGATCAGCTATAACTAGGGCTGAGGAGCTATAGCCTGTGCTCAGTCAAACCTATTTTAAATCACTTAACATATTGATATAAAGAACCAGAGAATCTCTGAAGCAAATACCAGACTAGAGCACATGACTGGCTCGGCTGATGTCATTTATGAGCAAGAGTGGGGGCAGGAATCTAAATCCAGCCATGTGAAGACCATTCCCTGGAGACTGGCTGGATTTCTGGAGAAATTATTCATTGAGGAGTACGGGAAATTAGAGGTATATAGGTTGGGAGCCACAGGCATACCTAGCAAGTAGGAGGTGGTGCTAATTCTAAACTGAAAACACAGAGATAGGGTTTCTGCTCTTTTTCTAGTATGCTCATGGCTCTGACTCTAAACACAGGTTTACTGGGGAAAGGGTTTTATTGGGTAAAACTCATGAAAATGTGTAATTGCAACTGCTGATCATAATTTAATGTAGTGTACATTTTAAGTGCTGGTTTTATTTGAGAACCCACTATTGCAGGGTATATTTTACTAAACTAAGGATGTTAAATTGCAGTTAGCTCATTAATCATGTAGTTGATACAGTTTGTATCGACTACACGACTAGTCGATAAGGAGAGCAGAGCCACAGCAGGGGGAGCTCCAGGAGCCGGCTCGAGCCAGGACTGAGCAGTTGTGGCTTGTGCTGGCTCCGGTAGCCACCCACACTCAGGCTCTACATTTTCAATGTAGTGGGAGCGCCAGGGTCTTACTACACTGAAAATGCAGAGGCACAGCGTCCCGGACCAGTGAGAGCTGGGACTGCTCAGTCCTGACTCGCGCGCTGAGTCCAGCAGCCCCTGCCCGCGGCAGTCAGGGTTGGCCACGGCCAGGGGCTGCTGCCAGAGCAGCCCCTGCCCGGGGCCAGCCCTGTCCGCAGTGGGCAGAGGCTGCTTCACAGCAGCCTCCTCTATCCCCCACCCCTGCTATTTCTGATAGAGGCAGCGGGGGCGGGGGATGGGGGGGCGGGGGGTTAAGTGGCACTGCAGAGACAGTCCTGGGGGGAACTGGCTTTTAAACCGGCTCCTCCCAGCATGGGCGTTTCTTCCCCCCCTCCCCAGCAGCTAGTGCTAGTCTAGTTGACTAGTCGCTCACATTCCTAGACTGTTCAGTGTGAAAAACAAAATATTGAAAATGAAGTTCTGAACCTACAGACACTTCTCTTGGTATGTCACATGCACAAACAACTCCACTGACTTCAATGGATCTATGCCCACGCATGTTTTCAGCATCAGGAATCTAAAAGTTTAATAAAAACGTCTGGGTGACAAAGCCTTTGTAATTCCAAACAAAATGGACTTGGGGTTAACAATAATTCATTCAGACTTTCAATACATTGAACTATTAAATTTTAGACAGACAGGCCAACATTTTCAAAAACGAGAATCTAACGCTCATCTCGTTAAGCCAAAAAGTCATCTGAGGGCTGGATTCTCAAAAGTACTTTAGTCCCACTTACTTCAAACTGCAAACCCTGAAATACAGCTTAGTTGAAGCACTTTTCTTGACTTGTGAAAATGCAATGTATCAGATGGCGTGGCTATCTGCAGCTACAGCCAGAGGTACTTGTTACCAAGGTTGGGTATTGAGTTGGCGGTGTTCTCACAGGAAGGATGTTAATCTGGGCCCTGTATTTGTCACTTTCCAAGTAGTTGAGCATTCTTCCTGTGAATTTTTTTTTACAGAAGCAACAGATAGTGCCATGGCTAGGGTCCAGGAATTGGGAGATCCAGGCTCAATTCTTTCCTCCCCCAGTTTGACATTGGGTAGGTCATTTTTTTCCCCCTGGGTCTCAATTCTCCATCTGCAAAATGGGCTATTTCCTTATCTCACAAAGTTGGTGTGAGGATGCTAAAGGCTGGACGTTAGGAAAAACTTCCTAACTGTCAAGGTGGTTAAGCACTGGAATAAATTGCCTAGGGAGTTTATGCAATCTCCGTCATGGGAGAGTTTTAAGAGCAATTTAAGCAAACTCCTATCAGAGATGGTCTAGAATCAATGGTGCTTGGTCCTGCCATGAGTGCAGGGGACTGGATTTGATGACCTCGCAGTGTTCCTTCCAGTTTTATGATTCTATGACTGTCAAGTGTTCAGATAATACAGTAACAGAAGCTAAATACCAATGGAAGGTATCAGTCTGAAATTCTACTATCAAGTAGGAATCTAAAGTACAAAATATGCTCTAGTAAATTAAGACTTCAATATGGGGAATGAAGGAATACACTAACATGTAAATGCAGAATTTGAAAACACACAGCTATCATACTCTTTTCAACCTACCAAGAAAGGAATTCTCCATGTTAAAAAAAAATACTGGATTTGAATTAGAAAATTAACAAATTGCACAATTTCTCCCTCCGAAATTATTTTCAAATAGCAATACACTACCACTTCAACCTCCAAAAAAATTTAAAGTCTTCTCTTTTTCCATATGAGACTGTTGGATGAGATATATAATTTATGTCACTTTCAGAAAAGCTGCGCATGTGAAAATCCTTCCCCACGGGACTCAAAAATGCCAAGTGAATTCCATCCTGTAATTAAACAAGCTATAAACCTTCACACAGCTGGATCTGAAAATAAGTCAGATAAGTAACAAACAGAATCTACAGTCACAGATACAAATTTGAAATTGAAGTGTATTCATTTAACTGTGTAAACTCAGGGAAGTTTCATAGCAGACTGAGGAATCCTGTGGCACCTAAAAGACTAATGAATTTAGTTGGCCATAAGCTTTCATGGGTCCCACAAAAGCTTATGCCCAACTAAATTTGTTAGTGTTTAAAGTGCCATGGGATTTCTTTGCTTTTGCTGAAATAGACTCACATGGCTACCCCTCAAATGCATACCTAATATTTTTATGAAAATGAAAATATTTTTACATCAATGCTCCTTCACCACATTTGTTTGTGCAAGGATCCTAGCCCATACTCACTGTTTTGTAAAGCATTATGGGAACTCAAACAAGCATAGCCCAAGCACAATTCCTCATTTTCAAATGTAGCTATGAAAATCATCTGACCTTTTATGAAGTAACCGTTCATAGCATCAACAGTGTTCAGAGTCCCTGAAAACAAGCACTAAGCCTCGTGCCATCTCCCAAATAAAGTTAAACGAACTCTGACAAAACCAGGTGTGAAATTATTTCTTCCTCACTTAGTCTCAAGCACGCTGGGACAGATTCATCGCTGATATAACTTCACTGAAGTCAATAGTTGCATGTGATATCAATCTGGGGAAGCAGCTTTTAAAACTTATATATACACATGAAAAACAACTTAACTGATAGATTTAGAGATCAAATAAAGCTGATGGCCTATTTGAATATAGCCACTGAAAGAGCAAAAGCCTAATTTTTAATAAATCCTCTATAACTGAGTCTCATAGCTGGACTACTTCCTTCTAGCCATCAACAGAGTAATGTTAATTTGTTCAGCTGTTCCAAAATTTTAAAAATATCTGTAGCTGCAAACTACCGTATTTTGAAAACAGTTCTGGGCCAGCTGGACAAAACTGGCATCTGGTCCACCACAAGTTAAATACTAATGTCAGCATTTAGGTACCCAACTGTTGCTAAATTCATATATTCCCAAATATATTGTACACTAAGACACATCCAGCTGCTGCTTCCTGTCGCACAAACTGAAAGATGCATCCATATTTGCCCTCAGATCTTCATTTAAGCCTAAAACCTTACTGTGATGGATTTTAGGGCCCAGCAGATAAATCTGACATAAATCATCCTGATGTTAAATGCTACTCTAATGCTTCGATTGTATCTGCTCAAACACTTGAAACTTAAAGCAGCAGTGTTTTGCATTTCAATCATACTGAGCATAAATGCTAAATATTAGTGATACCTTAAAACCCACCTACGTTATAATGCTTATAAAAGAACTTGGGAATTATTAGCCAGCTGGTACAATCGTTACTTATTTCATCTTTCCTAAGGGTCACCTCAAACCCCGCCCCCCGCTGTCAGTCACATCCACCTGTCATCTTTAGCCTTAAATTTAGACAGCATGCTCTTTAAAGGTAGGGACTGTCTTTTTGCTGTATATTTACGCTAGGGATGTAAAATATGTTTAATTGATTAAACGCATTTAACCGATTAAAGAAGGTGGGCGGGGGGAGTGCCCTCCCCCCGGCCCGCCTGCTGGGGTCAGGCTAGAGCAGCCCCTGTCACAGGCAGGGACTGCTCCATCCTGGCTGATCCTGCTCTGCCCCTTCCCTCCTTCCTCCCCCCCTCGGGCTGCCCTGGCCTGTGAGGGCTGCTCCCAGGTACCGGTTAACCCTTACCTGGTTAAAAGAGTGATGCTTGCCAAGTAACCATTTATCCGGACACCCATTAAAATCCCTAATTTACACAGTGCCAACCAAAAGGGGCCCTAGTTTCTAGGTGCACCACGATACAACTAACGATTAATAAAGTGGCTGTGATGCATCAGGATTGCAACAGCCTTTGTTCTTACATTTTGGAGGCTCTACAACAGAAAGTTATTTTTGCAGGTTTTCATCAAGGATGACATATTATAGTAGAAAACCAAGATCTGATTTAAATACATTTTACAGCACAAACTATGATTTTTCCCTTGAGCTGGAGAGACGTTTCCAGGTCTTAGAAGTCTCTTGTAATCCATTTTTCATAAGTTTCCTTCAGTGCCTCTGTGCACTGAGCGCGCACACAGACTGCAACTCCTACATGTGTGGGGAGCTCAACGAATTCCCCAGAAGCAACTCCTATGGCACACAGAGATAGGATGCAGGCTGAACACAGCAAGCTACAGATAGGGTGCAGTATATATTATGTGAAGAGGGGGGGAAAAACCCACATCCCTGTAGCGAGGACACTGAGATGGAAAATATTACACAGGCTATAATCCATTATTATTAAGAATTTATACTTTGCAGACACTTTAGCTACTAAAATAGCACTCCATGCATCAATAAAGAGTTAATGGCATTTTTAAAAAGAATGAACTGTTGAGGGCCAAAGTGCATTGCAGATGACATTACAGCAGACAAAAAGCCTCCATTCTAAACCATTTCTAAAAAGTTATTGTCACGAAAACTTTGCTTCTCAGATAGTAAACTTTGTTTGACCAGTTTACGGCAGATGCTTGGCAAAAGGAATTTACTCCTGCTATATTCGAACCTTCTTTAGGCTTCCTGGGATTAAAGATAAATGCCTGATTTAGCTGTGTGTTCAGTTATCTATAACTTAAATACTGTAGTTAAATTTATAACATAGCCTCCTTAGCTATTGAGACTTTTTTTCTTTTCCCATTAACTTTTAGTATGTAAACTATCAGAAAAATTTAGATAAAAAACATGTCAGATTTTTGTTTTTGTAAGTTGTTCTTGACTAATTTCCAACCAGAAGTGGCTTTTCTCCAGTGTTTTGAGAATAATTTTCACCAAGAGGCATCATCCTCAAACCACTGCTACAATTCAGATGTCAAACAACCGCTTATAAAAATGTTTTATTAAACTGCTAAATTTGGTCTGATCCAAGCTGTCCTCGTTACTATACAAACAAACAGAAAAATGCAAATACTGTACTCCAATCACACACAAGTATTCTACTGGGAAAATGGGGCCCAGAGACCAGATCAGTTTTCAAAAGTGTTTGTTTTGATCACATTGCTGCATTCGTGGCTCATTGCAACTTTTAAGTTAAGGTTAATGCTAAAGTATTCACATGATTCACTATATTCTAGAGCTCTAAGTAGAGCTGAAAGGCAAATCATTTGGCCCCTTATATTATGATGTCAGAACACACAGAGTCAATACGCTTTGGCATAGGCAAGAGAGTCCTTGTAATACATTACACTGTAACACTTCCACTTGAGAGAAATCATTTCTGTGAGACCCACAAATCTTGAAACGGCCTCAAAGCTGCAGCTCACCCAGCCACGCACTACATTTGGTCAATGCCGGAAATGTGAGGATACATCTTTATTCTTAAAAAGAATATGGAGGTCACACACCCTAACACCATGATGACATTTTAAAGGGGAAACAACAGCGCATGCTCCTAGTTCTGGTGTCAGCAGCATTTCTCAGAAACCTTTCTGCTAAGCTAGATGTCTTAACAATTGAATTTAACTTATTTTGCAATGTGCATGACTGCGCCTGCATTTCCCAAGCTCAGCAACCTGCTCCTTAGACATGACATCCATTGGAAGGCCTTTTGCTCCTAGAGGTTGAAGAGTCCTTAGCTACTCTCTGTCTTGCGCAAGATGTGCAAACTACCCCCGAGAGGCGCTTGAGCCCCTTCTGAAAAACGCTGTTGGAGAGACTGTAAATGACACAGTTGCAGAAACTGTTGCTAATGGCCAGCCAAGTGGTCAGAAAGGAGGCCGTGTGGTTTCTGTAGACAGCCGAGCTCTCCAGCAAAAAGTAGATGATGTAGGGCAACCAGAGGAGGTAGAAGACACTGGTGATGCGGAAGAGGACCATGGCATAGCGCTTATCGGGGCAAGGCTGTGCCTCCCCAGCTTCCCCATCCTGGGAGCTGAAGCGCACTCGCCTTTCATTGATTTCCTTGGTGTGCTGCTGGCAGATGCGGAAGATATTGAAGTAGGTGAAGCAGACGACGAATGCAGCAGGGGCATAGAGCATCATCACGATGAAGAGCGTGAAATAGCGATTGGTGTACCAGGAGTCGGCGCACCACCGAAACACATCCCCATGGTAGCCAGGCTTCCCCCAGTGAAAGAAGGCAGGTAAGAAGACGAGGCAGGAGTACAGCCAAATGAGCAGGATGCAGATGCGGAGTCTCCACGGGGTGACCAGAGTATTGTAGGTCAGCGGTTTGGTGATGGCAATGTATCGATCGATGCTAATACAAGCCAGAGAGGCCATGGAGACGCTCTTGAGCACGGAGACCACGTAACCGAAAACCTGGCAGACCAAGGACTCTCGCAAAACTACAGGATAGTGGAGCAGGGACAGAGAAGGCACCAGACAGCTCACGCCCACCAGGAGGTCAGCATAAGCCATGGTCTGGATGAAGTAGCTGGTGGTGTGGTGGTTCAGTAAAGGGGCGCAATGAAAGACAAATATCACTATAATATTGCCTGAAATGATCAGCACGGTGAGAGACACTATGACAATCACTTCCAGGAGGCAAAAATTGAAGGTCTCCAAGTAGCTAATGGTCAGGAGGCAGAATGGCCGCCCACTCTGGTTGCCAACCCAGGTGGAGTTCATCTTGAGCTCCGCAGCGATCCCTTCACTTCATGTTCCCTGCCCGCTGCCTGCAGCCACTCCAGGCAGCTGGTGTCATTGTGACTGGCTGCGTGTGTGTAGCAATGTCAGAGTCCCCAGGGCTGCTCCAGATGCCGAGCATCGGCTGCGGCACAATTCCCCTTTAAATCCGGCTCTGCCGACAGCCTCCTCCCTGCTGCTGCTGCCCGAAGGTCCCAGAAGCAGCCATGCCAGCAAGTTCACACCCCTAGAGACGGGTGACACTAACACCCCAGCCAGCTGAACATCTGGGGAGAGGACGAGGAACGGGAGGGGAAGCGCCGGCAAGAGTCAGACCTGGAGTCCTCCCAAGAGCTAGCAGAAGAAAAGGTGAAAGTGTTTTGCGGCATCTCTCCGGCCACAGCGCTCCCCTGCCAGGCACCCCGACTCCATCGCTCCCCCATTCCTTACCCCTGCGTGCAGCCGCCCTCTCTCTCACGCCAGCCTTCCCACACCTCACTCCCCATTCCACCCCACCACTCCCGGTCTCGGGCCCTCCCTTTCTACAGAGCTGGGCTCCCCGCAGGAGGAGGGGAGCTTTAGATGCATTTCCCGGGGGCAGGGGATATGGGGGGAGGGGGGTTTCCAGCCCTTCTCCTGGCTCCATTTTGCAGGATGCTTTGTTCATTATTTCACCGTGACTGCACTGGTCCAGCGAGCCAGGTGCTTGGCTCACCCCCCACCCCAACCCCCCCCTTACATGCTAGGGGAGCGAGGGACCCAGCCCTGGCTCACACTCCGCACTCACCTGCCCCTGTGCCCGACGTAATGGGAACAAAAGCCGGAGCACATCCTCCCGGCAGTCAGCAAAGCCGGAGTGTGCTTCAGCTGGGAGTGCTGCGGAACTGGCAGGGGAGGGGAGGCAGGAGGGGGAGATGGGGAGGGGAAGGGAGGAAGGGGGGGGCGGGGAAGGCAAGGCAAGGCACAGCGCAGCCCTCTCCAGATGTGCAGCAGCAGCACAATGTTTTGGGGGAGGGGCCCCCGGCTCAGACAGTGAAGCACGTGGCCAGCAGTCTGGCTGGGGTGCTCCCCACCGCCGCCTTCCCCGGGGGCAAAATGCAACACGCCAGGGGCCGACCCAGGCGGGGAAGGAATGCAAGGGGCAGCTGTACAGCAGGGTGGGAGGAGGAGGCAGCTGGAAGTTGGGAGCTGTTTGCTGTGCCGTGCCAGGTTTCTCACTCCCTCCCCCAGGGAGCCCTAGTCTAACAGGCAGCAGGCTCCACATGGCCCCACACAGACCTAGCCCAAGCCCAGCCCCCCACCCCCCAAAGATCAGAACAGAAACGCGAGATGTCAGCAGCTGAACGACGGGGTGTACTCAGCTCAGCTTAAAGATACAAAACACTTGCCTAGAGAGAGGTCAGTACAAGGCCCTTCTGAGAACTGGTATCAACGTTAGTGGGAAAGCAAATCGCTCCCTTTACAATGACGGTCTGCACATGACATTTTTAATCTGGAATAATGTAGGGTGTAAATCCAGAACAGACTGATTATTCCCAATTAACGCCCTGTGTTGACATTCTTGCTCCAGAATAAGAGTCCTTATTCCAAATTAGCTCTCTAGGTCCTTAGAGTGGTAAACACTGCTTTTTAGCAACTCTCCCCCCTGTAGCATCAGAAATGCAGGATTTGTATTAAAAACACTGATTTGCAACATCCTCACATCCTCAGAGGTAAAGCAGATTGGCTCCCTTTGACGGTTACACACCGCTTTCTGTCCAGATCCAGGACGCCATCTCACTCAGCAAGCATAAATGCACACACATTCACATGCTAAAGGAAGTTACAGCAGCATAAATTAGAGCGTGAATTCAAAACGCTACAGTTATACTAGTATAGCTACTGGTACTATGGATTAAGAGAGCCTTTTTCCAGCTTAGTTTATTTATTTATTTAAAATATTTTTACCCCACCTCTCTATTTAAAATATTCGAGGAGTTTTGTCCCCTTGGAAGTGGTTTAAGCTAAAAAAACTGAAGATAAAAAAAAAAAAATCTTATCCATGAGTAAGAGTGTCCACGAGGGAATTATATGCCACTATAACTAGAGTCATTTAATTATACTTGGATAGTTAGAAATATCTCCCATGTAGACAAGCCCTAAAACGTCAGAACTCCAGCACACTTCTAGGTGTGGGACTTATCAATGAAAACAAAGCACTTTCCCTTTTTCCTCATCCAGCTACACCGAACGCCTTACACATTCTGAATCCAAAAGTCTATTTCATAATTTGAGGTATCAGGCTCCTTTTCCAAAACAGCTTGTGACATGAGATTTGTTAGGCCAATGTAAAAGCGTTTTGGCTGCTTTCATTTGATATTAGAATGGCTTATTTCAATTTAGTTATACCTGCTCCTAAGCTAACCCCAAATAAGGCATTCTTTATCCAAACAGACATTTGAACTGGTTTAATTATATGGATTTAAATATACTCTTAAGTTAAACCAGTGCAGCTTTGACAGACAAGTTCTAGGTGCCAAAAATAAAATGTTATATCAAAAACGCAGGCGTATTTAATGAAATATAAATCACAGCTGAAAATCACACAGCCAAAAGCAATCGTAGTGCAATGCTTACAATGTACACTGATCTTGAAAAAAGCCGGCTTAACTTAATACATTTATATGGGCTAAATTTGATTAAAATTCTAAAATGGACGTTTGCCACAATTGTGAAAAACACAAACTAGATTTTTTCCTACTTTCTTCGAGGAAGATCGATTTGGTATTATTGCTGGTTTGTACAATAACTGATGGAATTTCTACTCAAGTAGAGAGGAATACTAAAACTGTAGCTAAGAAATATTCCAAATCTTCACATTGAAAAGAGGCACTCTCACAACATACATCACAAGTTATACAGAAAATAGGCTAAAGTCCAATTACTGGGATCAGTTCTCCACAGTATATTGTTAAGCAGTTTTGATTGCTAAACAGTTTTAGTAGCATCACAATAGCACACAATTAATAAAATGCACAATGCCCTGCAACTGGACAATATTAACAATTTTCAAATAAAATAAATCCAAAACCCTTCAAGGATATATTCAGTTCAACACTCCTTCCCCTACTGTTTATGTGTAACAGATTTATATATTTCCCAAGACCCAAATTTCAGAAACATTGCTACATAACAATCAACAAACCCACTTGCTATGCTAGGTTTCCACCTCCAAAGAAAAAGGCACAATCAAAATATTTTCCTTACAAGATATATAATGCTTTTCATTAACTTGCATTTTAATTTACCATGATACACCAATGTTCTAAGTCAATTTTAGCTAAAAGACAGTCTGAAATCATAAAGGTTTTCAACCCTCTTCAAAAAAGTTTGAGCTGGGGTTTATTGTATAGACAAACCACCTGGCTGAAAACAAAGCCTGCAGCAATGACCCTCAAAGAACTGGAGAGGATTTTAATAGACTGCCACTTGGCAGAGTTGATGTTTTCATCACACTAAAACCATTTCTTATCACTCAAGAGCCTTGCTTTCAAAAATGAGCTAGAATTTTTTAAGTGCTGGATATAATGTATTTCATGTAAGGTGGAAAAATCCTTATTCACATTATAAATCAGTCTGAAAAATGCTATAGTTCATCCTAGATGCTCCAATTCATCTGACAGTGTTTTTTACCAGGAAAGCTTATGTCTAATTAAATCAGTTAGTCTTTAAGGTTCCAATTGGTTAGTTTTTTCGTGGTATATATGTAAGTGACCACCTTTTGTCTAGACATTTGGATCGGTAGTTCTACCTCCAGATACAAACTCAGACTTTTAGGAAAACAATCCCAAGGCAGTATTTTGGTATGAACTTGCTTCTCTTATTTCTAAAAGCAGAGCAGAATTCACATACCAAATATTTGTAAATTTGAGGGAAGATTTACTACTGTGCCTATTCAGTCCTAAGAAAAACAGCATTCATCCAACTTTTAATATTTCAGATACTTGAAACCAAGGTAGATTCTCTCAGGATTTCCAATACTAGGAGAGAGCATATAAATGCAGCCAAAAACAGAAGTCTCTGTACAGATGTTTTAGTAGAAATGTAAAAACCTGAACCCCAGCGTGGCTAACACTGAATGAGAAGTCTATTCTACTCTCCTTAATTTTCTGATTTCCATTCTAATTTTTCTGAGTTAATGAATTGTGAACAGAATTATTGCTCAGAAATGTGAGTTTACACAAGCAGGTGTCAATGCACTTCAGTTCCAATTGGCAGCATCCTTTGCTCCTCTGCCTTGCCAACACATCCCAGTCCAAAACAGCAGCAGTCCATGTTATCAGTATCCTAAGCCCCTCTTCATCGGAAACCATCAATCAAGCCAGCCTCCAGGCTGTTTGATGATCAGGATTTAAGCTAGTTTTCCCACAGGTGAAAGGCTGGGGCACTAATCTGCCATGCCACCAAGCTCCCATCAAGAATCAGAATCATGAACAACTTTCATTAGAACCATGTACTGAATCTCATTTGCTCTCAGAGCGCCAAATTCAGATGAAATACCCTAAAATATAAACTTCAGTTTTAAAATGTAATCCATCTTTTTAGGTACAAATCTTTTTAGGTACAAACTGTTCCTAAAAATGATTAATAAAAAACTCTTAAGCTTCTGCCCATCCAGTAGGAGTAGTATAGTAGAGGAGAAAATACCAATAAATGATTCAGTTGCTAATTTTTTGAACTTCATATACAGTGGTTGTATGAACGTATATCTTGCTACAGCAGACTTCCAATAAGCCGGCACCTTTGGGACCTAGGTGGTGCTGGATTATCGGATATGCCAGACTATTAGGAGATACTATAAGGGGGCATACTCCCAACCCAATCCCCCTCCCCCTGCTCTAACCTAATTCTCGGGTCCCGGAGCCACCGCTACAGCCGCGCTTCTCCCTCCAGGCGTTGGGGCACGTGCGCTGAGTGGCCAGCTTTGAGCATGAGCTGGCCGGGACGCCGTGCGCAACCCAATCCCCCTCCCCTCCCCTTCCCCAGAGCCAAACACCTCCCCTCCCTGCAGTAACCCAATCACCCAATCCCCCTTCCCCCACAACCTTATGCTCGGGTCCCGGAGCCAGAGCCACTGCACCGCATCTGGGACGCCATGCGCACCCCCGCTCCCCCCCAATCCCTCTCCTCTTCTCCAGAGCCAGGCATCTCTCCCCCCCCCAACTGTCAGCAGAGGCATGTAGTCTAGACATACCCTCAGAGTCTTTATTTTTCAGGGTCGCCTCGGGCTGGCCTTGCCTCTCCTGGGGGGTTAACAGCTTCCATCACCAGGGAGTTCGGAGCTGGGTAGGAGTTGAGGTGCTCGTGTCCCTATGCCAGGACCAAGTACTTTCTGCCCTTTTAGACGGGGAATGGAGGAGGGTGTCTGCACCATGAACCTTAACAATCTTGGCTACCCCATCACGGAGGGTAAGGCCACCCTGGTTGGGGCTCACTGACCCAGCCCCCAAAGAGGATATCCTCCTGCTCCTTGAGCTGCTCCCCTTAGAGGTTGAAGTGGGTGGCCACCTGTTTGAGGAAGTCCTGGTGGGGCCCCCTGTATATCATCAGGGGGCACCACCGGTGGGCATCCCATGATGGTCTCATCTGGGGACCACGGATGTTGCTGGACCAGAGAGGTTCAACCTGTAGTAATTTACAGTGTAATCTATACACAATTCCGAGGGGGGGGGGGAACCTTCCCCTTTTGAATGTTTAGCATCCTAAGATGGCACATTCAGCTTCTTGCCCTAACTGAATTTATGAAATAATTCATCACAGGCACCGGAGCTAAAGAAATGTTCGTTGATTGTTTTAAGTCCAATATGATAGAAGAGTCAGGCCAGGTCTAGACTACAAAGTTTTGTTGCCATAACAATCAAAACTCCCAGCACAGATGCAGCTATGTGGACAGAAGAGTGCTTCTGTGGGCACAGCTAAAAAGGCGGTCGTGTTACTATGCCGATGGAAAAACCTTCTCTTGTCATAAACTGAGTCTATGCTGTGGGCTTTGCTGAGATCGCTTGACCAACAAAGCATCTGTAATGTAGACAAACGCTTCAGACTGAGAAACACTGGACAAAGTCTTCGACTTCAGCAGACAGTGATAAGGCTGCCTTTGGAAAATTGTTTGAAAAATGCTTTGCACACACAAAAAAAACCGTTCCCTGAAGTCTATCTGGTTACATCCGTGGGTTTTGGATCACGCACAAAAAATGTTAACTACAAGAATCATCATTAAAGAATAATTTAGTGTGTTGGCAACGCCAGCGATTTTCTCTCAAATCTTTCAGTAACAGTTGTTTTCTTAAAGGCCCAACTGCTGAAGTTGTTGGAATACCTGAACATCTCAGTATTCATTTTTAAAATGTTTCTATCCCTAATGATTGCACAGAAAAGCTTATACCCTAAAGTTGGAAAACAAGAAGGCAAATAAAAGGAATTTCCTGATTTTTAAAAATCTCATGATTTTTAGGAAGCAACTCGTGATTTTTTAAAACTCTGGGGCTGGCTATACTCCATTCACCAAGAGCTTCCATACCACAGTCTGTGTCTCTGCAAGGGTGACTCCCAAAAGTGCTTAAGTATTTTCTCTTCAGGCATCGAAGTCTTCTCTCTCAGATTTCAGAAAGCAGACTAATTTAATGCAGGTGCATCTGTCGTACCCTCCAGGGGCTGCAGGCCTATAGAGAAATTATCAGCTATTACTACTACTGCAAAAAAGCGATGGAGACTTCTCTTTATCCCAAAGACTAGGGGAGCCACATTGGAAGCAAGGAGTTCGTCTTTTGAAGTTCCAGCAGAAACAGATGCTTCTCATCGGGATTGTCTGAATCTTTTGATCTAGAATTCTAATTCTGTCCCCAACGGTGATATGACCTTAATTCTCTCCGATGGCTTTCTTCCATATACCCCCATGAGCATAACAATCTGGGATTGCTAATGGCTTTGGAGGTTCACACAGATGGTGCACAAATTCCCGATCAAAAGCAATTTGCAGAAGTGGGGAAAATCCAGACATTACTCACATAATGAAAGCACAGTATACAATGCTGGTCAATATTTACCAAAGGCAATAAACCCAAGGATGAATAATGAGTTAATATTACATAATGGCTCAAAGCGTACACTTCTGGGCACGGTGTCTACTATGTCTGTGACTATAGATTCAAGGAAAAGGAAAAACCAAGGTCTCTCTTTGGAAAACTGTGGAGGACATTTTGATTTCACGGTTAAGAAACCACATGGAATCAGGCACGGAGCAGTAACAAGCCAGGGGCTGCTCTTACAGAGGTTGTTAAGGAGCAGACAACAAAACATAGCTTCTGAAAACACGAAGGGTCTGAAGCCCACAGGGAAGGAAACTTGAATATCAAACACTACAGATGCAGCCCTCGTCCACCTCTCCGCGCTCAAGAAACAATCCACTGAAAGAGGCCAGAGACCTCCAACGCAGCTGTCAACACAGATCCATAGTAACACAGGGCCTCACTGCCTTCTGGGGTCACGAAAAGACTGACGGGAATCAAATGCTGCTACTGAAACAAAGAGGTCAACATCAAGATAGAAGATAGGGCACAGACTTACTATCAATACTTAAACAGGCCTCTCGCACTACCAGCTTTGCAGTGCACTGCATTAACTCCTTTTGCAGCTCTGGTATAACAAGGTGACTCACGCCTAGATACACACCACTTTCAGAAAACTGCAGTGCAACTCCTTTGGCATTTCCATTCACAGCTCTCCTAGTAGGAGTCTTGCAGAAGCAGTACTTCTGGGAATGGCATGTAAAACATTTAAAAAGCAGAGTTGTAGTGGGGTTAGCTCCTGGGTTATTACATCAGGGAGGTCTTCTATTAACACACAGACGTTGCAGGCAGTAGGATAGCTCCCACCCACAAGAACTGGTCTGTCAGGGGTGAAGTAATGGAGCCTGGTTGGGATCCGGGATCACTTGAGAGGCCAGATCCTGAAATCACCTGAGAGGGACTGGAAAGTTATAAAAGGTCAGGAATTGAGCCATTTGGCATCTTTGGCATTTTTTTTTTCAAGCTTGAGATGCGGGAAGCTGACGTGGGAGTCTGATGAGGCCAAGGGCACCTGATGGCTCCCCAGGACTCTAGGGAAAAGTGAGGAGCACTGCCTCCCAAATGTTTCTTACTACCTACATGGTCTATATTCTCTCATGCTATTCAATCGCCTATTAATGCAGAGCTGCAGAGGGGCTGATAGCGGGACACGGCACAAGCTGGGACTGAGTGCTTTCACTGCTAACCCTTATCGATTAATTGTGTAGTCAACAAAACGTGTGTTAACTACACGCTTCTGAACATCCCTAATAGGACCTGCAGTGACTGGGCTGGAGGCGGGGGCAGCGCAGGGGGGCGCATGGCTGTTCTGAGCAGCCTTGGGCTGAATCCAAAGGCTCGGTGGGCAAGATCCGGCCCATGGTCCGTAACTTGCCCACCTCCCCCTTCCCCGATCTATGCTCTCCAGATGAGGTGTTAAGAGTGTTTGCACCCTGGCAGAGTCCCTAGGCACCAGTGAGCGTTCCAGCAGCGATTTGAAGGGCCTGGAGATGCCGCCTCCACTGTACAAGTGGCAGCAGGCAGGAGCTCCAGGCCCTTTTGTATTTCTGGGCCTCGGGGCAATTGACCCCTTTGCCCTCCTCCCCCCTGGCAGGCCTGCGAGGCACCTCCAGTTTGGAGCAAGGCCTGGTCTCCGTTCAGCCTCCAGAGGCTCAACACTCCTGGTATCACAGCTGTCTGATGAGCATTAAGAAGGCAAAGCTCAGCTAAGCTTGTGGAGATCTGAATTCCTTTGCCCCCGCCCCCCACCACAGGATTCTGCCCAAGACAACTGCCGGGTTCTCCTCAGAACAGTTCGAACAGTCAGAACGCGATGTATAACTGTCAGCATTCATCAGGAATAACGGCCATCAAACACCGAGACCAAAACGCAGTCCACCTCGATTATAAAGCTACTCACTTGTGCCCTCGCACTTAGCAAGCATATGATGGAATTGCAGAAGTCTTGCTGGGTCAGCGGAGCAACTACTCACGTGGAAGCAAAAGCAGACGCACCAGCTCTGTGCGCGCGATGCACCGAACCATCTCCAAATGTTATATTTGAAAAGCGTCAGCGTGAAAGGAGTTGATGCAACAAAAGCAGTTGACTGAAAACTCAGAAAAATCTCCCGTTTCACCCTGCCCTGAAGCAAGACAAGGCCAAAAGACTACAGTATCCAATGCAGGAGGATGCAGTGACTAGAAATTACAGCTCACGGCTTTCTGGCAGAGAAGAGCATACCTGAAAAGCTGCCATGTTCTCGATCACGAGGAAAGCATTTAAGTTGGTCTTCGGTCTTAAAATGATTGCTGGCAGCAGGCTGAACGGCAGCCACTAGCACATGCTCTCGGTTTAGCGTTTTTTGCTCACACGAAGTGGAACTGCCACTTCTGCAGAGGCACCTCTACCACATGAGATGACGCGTCACATGTCGCTTTCCACACAAGGCAGGCTGGGGGCCAGCCAGCACAGCCCTTGGGTTCCTACACGGCTCTCCCAGGTAGCAATATTGTCAGACATTGGACAGGTACATCAGTACTAGGGCTTGATGTGAGCAGCAGCACTGCTCCGGTTTCAGAGATATTGGTAAGTACTGCAAGGGCCAAAGGGGTGAACTCGCTGCCTCAGGGGGCTGAAATCCTCCAATAGGAGGCCTGTTCATTAGAGCAAGCTGCATGCAAACCTGAGCCACTTCTTCAACCGGTTATCTCTGTTCCCCTTTCCAAAACGAGTCTGATGATTCCATGCCAGCAGAGCTCCCTGCAGGACAGACGGTGCTTGAAAGACTCATTAAGAAAAGGCTAGAGAATCAGACCGAGAATCTCTTGCTGCCTCTATATAAATCCATAGGGCACCCACATCTGGAATACTGCATGCAGATGTGGTTGCCTCATCTCCAAAAAGATAGCTTGGCATTGGAATAGGTTCAGAAAAGGGCAACTCCATGATGAAGGGTTTGCAACAGCTGCCATACGAGGAGAGATTACGAAGACTGGGACTTTTCAGCTTTGAAAGGAGATGACTATGGGGCTAGGATAGAGATCTGTAAAAATCAAGACGGCTGGGGAAAGTGAACAACAACGAGATTTTTACTCTTTCCCACAACACAAGCAGGGATGTAAACATTTGCTTTAAAAAGGTAATTGAGGAACCGCTAAAAATCCTAACGGTTATGTGCACTGCAGAGCCTGCAGTGAAGCCTCCCCAGGAGCCGGGCCACCAGCCCTGCTCCCGGGGAGGTTTCGCTGTTGCAGCGAAGCCATTTCCCCAGGAGCAGAGTGGGCAAAAGCTGCCGGCCCTGCTGCTGGGGAGGAGGCTTCACTGCGGGCTCTGCAGCCAGCTCCCCAGCATGTAACCTGCAGCAGTGAGGCCGGGCCTGCCACGGACAGGAGCTGCTTCAGCCTTGCAGGGCCCACTGAAGGCAGGGGGTGCTCCAGTTGGAATAGCCTCTGTCCGTGGCTGGCCTGGCTCCCCACCACAGGTTACAAGCTGGGGAGGAGGCTTGGCTGCAGGCTCTGCAGTGGGTTCCCTAGGAACAGGGCTGGCAGCGAGTTTTAGTGTTTTCCCACAAATCAGTCGTGTGTTGTTATTGGGGGGTTTGCCCAACCGATCCTGCCTGTAACAAAGTATATGTTAGCACTATTATGGCAGAGGGTCCTGCAGGATCCGTCGGGTCCCACTTCCACTGCAGCAATCCCAGTCACAGCTACAAAGCAGTAACATGTCCTTTGCTCCTCACTATACTCCCTTTCGATCCATCCACATTTCTACCCAAAGCCGCACATGCAAACACACTTCTCCTTCACTGGGCACGCCACTTCCCCCTTGTAATCCTCTTCCCTTCTGCTTAAAAGGTCCTTGTCCTTCTTTAGAGCTGCACACCATTCTGCCCCTGCTGACCTCTCTTCTCCCATCTCTGCCTCTTAAAGAGCTCTTGAATTCATCTCATCCCTGGACCTCTTTCCATGCAGCTACGTATCCCTTTTTCTCAGGCTTCCACCATTCCTCACTCTGCGCGCAGACTATAGAAAAGTCACTATGCAAATCAAATAGATTCCCCCCCCCCAACCCATCATCCTTTTTCTACTAATACTGTAAAAACACTCCTGTCCCATTTTCATTTAACTGACATCTAAGTCACCAAGCCCAGCAATATGGCCTTTATACGGGAAACCAGGCTTCACTTTCATTTGCCTAAGGCAATTACACTAAGACTGTGGTGTCCAACATGCTAGCTACTAGCCACATGTGGCTATTTGGCCAGTTGAGTGTGACTAGCTCGCTCCAGCAGTAGCCAAGACCTGGGTGGGCACCCCAGCTCTATGAGATCATACGCCAAAGAGGGTCATTCAATGCTAATTTTCTTCCAGGGGTTATTTTTGTGGTATTTTCCAAGTGGCCAGTCCCTATATCACAATGTTCAACCAACCAACCTCACCCTGCTTTGGATCCCAGGGAAATTTCCGATGCATCATAGCCAGGTTATTTCCTCAGCTTCCGCCAAGAAGTGAAAGAGTGGAAGGATGTCACCAATTTAAGAGGGAAATGAAACACTGTAGCGTACGTATTCACGCAGGAGAAGTGTGTGTCACACACTGTACTATACTACACACAGGGCACAGCACCCAAGTATTGGAATGGGGACATGGCAAGTCGCTCACCTAGGAGTTCAAACAATACAACAGAAGCACCCAGGAGATTTTGCTTGACAGATAGTGCTGACTTCTGACTTGTGTGGTTATGCACCATAAAATCAAATGCTTTATTTCCCACCATGTCTTATTTCAGGTTTCCCTTTCTACCCTCAGAATAACGTTTGCAATTATTCCTGGCAAATCAGAGTCAAGTGCTATGTAATCAGACTAGGACTATCCAAAGGCTGACTCAGACTCGTTTTGCTAATTATCTTCTAGACAATGAATTTACACTCAGAGAAGTGAACTGTCACTATCCGTCATTTCTCACACAGTCCTTAAGTACCTCATTATTTGATGAACCCAGTAAAATGGAATTGCCTGTGCACATAATGATCAAATGCAAACTCAGAACACTGATTTTGGAGAAAAGATTCTTCTTATTTCTTGAGTAACGGTTCTAGTTTGAATTTTGAGAAGCATGGTTGCAAGATCTCTGAGCATATAATGGCTTTTCTTTTTCTTTATTATTGCTGCCAACACTGATATCAGAAACTTCCATACTCTACAGTTGTTAAGAACCAAGATGTGCAAAATTAAACAGCTGGGCCAAGAAACCCCCAAACATGCACTTAAAAAAACCCCACAACCAAATGTTAAGAGATCAATGCAAGCATCAGATCACACTGACCTAGTTTCATAGCAGTACTCAAGTTAAATTTCAACATTTAGATCTGGATTCTCATTTTAGCTGCAGGGCAATATAACAGAAGTTAATTTTTCAATGGGAAATCAGAGTTAGCCAAAGAATTTAACCAAATAAACCAAATGACATAAAATGCAAATAGCTAAATATTCCGAAGAGGCAAACCAAAACAGATTGCAGTTCTATAAAATATTAGGGGAAATATTAAAGGAAAATATGGTCTAAGTGAAGGTAATGCCACAAAAATTCTCCGGATACTATAAGTGTTTTGTTTTCCATTATATTGATTTTGGAGGGGGGTGGGGTGGGGATTCTGTATTCAGTTACACTCAGTAACCTTTACGCAACATGGCAGTCTTGTAACTATCCGCCTTTCTACCAACAGGGCACTACAAAATAAAATGCATCACTTTACCTTTGTGATGAGAATTCGGTACTTTTCCACCAGGTGGTCATTGTTATGACATCCGGCTAGCAGCTGCCACACCTCTCCTCTTAGTGCTTCAGGAACACCACTTCTCACCAATGCTGACAAAGGCTTTGGCCTTACACTCAAATTCAGATGCCTTGGGGGAAGAGGAAGAAGTTATGCTCCATTACTATCGGCCAAGTACAAACGTATGAGCAGTCATGTGTAACACCCAAAATGCAACGTGGAATGAGAGAGATGCTGGAAAAAGCTTCATGACCGTCTGTGTGTTGCTGGAGGAGCTCTCTGGGCCATCAGAGACTGTAAACGTAACAACAATGTCGGAACATTCAGGAGTCATGAAAAAACAAAATTAACTGTACACCTTTCCCATCTACTTCCATAAATGCTACTAAATGTAGCATGAAGGGGAACAGCCAGCAACGTTCATGCACGAATCGGGTGCCCGGTGTAAGGGGCTGGCGCATTCCCAGAAGGTAGGGGGGCACACACCCAGGCAGCCCCTTTCATCTGCCTGGTGATTCTGTCTAATTTCCATACGGTTTTATGAGAAGCAGTCCCATTCCAGGCAAATCTCATTTTCCTGGCACAACCAAATCCTGACCTTGCTTTAAGCTAGAGAGAAAGCTGTGTACTGAATTTGGTGGTCCTAGTTCTTACTTTTTAGGAGGAGTTCTTAAACAAGCAGACAGACACACAAACTCTCAAATATACAGTAGATAAATAAAAACTCAGCACCAAGGTTAGGAGTTAGACCACCTACAACAAATACAAACCCTCTGAAGAGACTATGGAACTGCCTTGCTCTATATATTAGTTCTGGTAATAAAATACGATAGGTTTAATAAAACAGTATCACACAATATAACCTACGTGCTTTATTGGTAACAGACCTTTCTAGTCCGGCACTCTTGGGTCCAGCAACATCTGTGGTCCAGACTGACTTTAGTTAGCCTGTCCACAGATCATGGGTGTAGCCAAGTTTCCCCGCAATCCCATAAAGTTTCCTTACAACCGCCAGTCCTCGCTCTTAGCTTCCTGTGCTGTTATTTAGCTCTAATTTACCCCCCTAAATGTCTTCAAAGATGCCCAGTCAGCAGTGGAAGTGTTGGTGATGCTGCTAGACAATATTGATCTCCTGTGGTCCAGCAAATTCTCTGGCTCGGTAGCAGTAAGGTCCTAAGGGTGCCGAACTAGCGAGGTTCAACCTGTACCAGATATTCCCAACTCCTGGATTTTGGAATGGGAAGAGCATATGACTTCTCTAATAAAATACAAGCCATACATGGTAAAAAAGAAAGTTAAAAGAATACCAACAAATCCCTAGTTGCTATAAAAAATCTGAATACGAGATCATCTAACCACCTGAACTCTCCTTTTTAGGATTTTCAATCCTCTAGTATGCTAAAAACTCAAGGATCATGACCTGCAATATTTGTAAGTTAAAAAGGGAAGAAGCCCTTTAACCCCACACCAAAAGTTGTTATTGCCAGCATCAGCACAGAAGAACTCCCCATCCTCTTAGAGCTGCCAAAACATTTTCAGTGCGAGTGTCAGGTGGCTTAATTACTTTTCAGCCTTGGAAGAGTTACAGAAGAACTGAAGTATATGACAAACATTCTTGCTGAGAGGGGATTTGTAGAGCTCATCTGATCAAACTGTTTCTAAGGGCATGGGGGAAGAGAGGACATAACTCTGATGCAGTCTTTCTACTCTTTTGTTATCTTATTGTGACAGTTACATATGTCCAGAACTCTTATCAAATAAGCATAATGTATGTGTGTTAAAAACTGGAAGTAAAAACCCTATCAAATTTAAAACAATGATATAGAAGTGCAATAGAACACCACTCCCTATATTAGCCTCTGAGTAGCTTAATGTTAAGAAAAATCTCTGAATCTTTATATTAGACATTTTCCTAACACCTACATGCTGGATTTAATCGATCTCTACTGCACTGTAGCTTTGCTTTTCTCCTTCTTGGATGTAGTATTTCATTTGCTCTCACCTTTCTGGCTGTTTCTTGCTCTGCTTTTCAATGATGTTAGGAAGCACAGGAAGAGAAACGATACTAGATGGAGACCAAGGACAATCTTAAAATGCTCCATCTGGTACTGAGTATGTGTGATCTCTCTGTGCAATGTTGGCAGAGTTTTGCAATGAACCCAGCAGTAACCTCCATGAGGGAGGCTCACCTTAGTATGCAGAGCTGACTAGCTGTTGGCCCGGGAAGGGGGAGTAGAGGCTGTATCAGAATCTCTACTACTTAAAAATGCTATGCTAAATAAATCAGCACCTCCTAGAAAAGCAGAACGACTCACATAATCCCCTGATGGACCCAGAGTTTATCTTCCTTTAACGAGGTGGCCACATTCTTAAGACCCAAAGGCTAAGGATAGATATTCAATTAGGGTAAATGGTTCAACTCTGATTGTTCCTGGAGCTAGAAGGAGGGGAACTTTGCTGGAAAATTATCTCCAGGGAGCCAAAGTGAAGGAAAAGCTTTAACTTCTTTATTCTTCTTTTTATAGATTTTTTTTATTAGCAAATGTAGAGCAAAGTAGTACTATGGTTTCCAAAACACCTGCAGCTATAGTAACCCCAAGAAGCTAACATGTTGCCTAAATGCTTTGAAGACATTCAGATATAAAAATTAGAAGTACAAAAGGTATCAGATAAATCCTGGAATCGGATCAGAATCCGGGATTCTCAGAAGATTTAATCCACCCTAATCTATTCTCAAGTAATTTTCAGAACCAGTGGCCTCTCTGCAAGGAAAGAACACACTTAGCTGGCAACCTCTCATGTCCGAGAAGATTCAGAAATACCATTTTCAGAATGCACATTCTTGCCGCTTACCATTTGGACAGAAGATCTCCCCATGTTTCAAGAATTTTTTCCGCACACTCTTTGGAAACATCCCCAGAACCACTCAAGAGAGGCTCATCATTATCTATAATGAATGGAATGAGAAAAGAGGAGAAAATGTAAGCACAGAGAGCACTATCCTACCAGATTAGCATTCAAACTCTCAACTGAACCACTTCTTGGGGTACCCCTGTGCAAATTTTAACACGGAGGACTACTGCAGGTATAGACTCAGTTCTTACATAATCATTACTAGGCACCTCACAATTCAATCCAGAACAAGTCAAAACGCAAAGTAGGCGTTAACCTAAATGTGACCAATGCAATCATGTTTCAGATGTTATCTTGAAAGAAATGTATGGTACTGCTATCAGCGAAATGCTCTGCCTCTTGCGCTACTAAAGCGGACAACTGAAATACTGCCAATGATAGATAACATAATATCCTCAAGTCCTGCTCTTTCAAATGATATATTAAGGGATCTTGTTTCCTTTATGAAATATAACGAGAGGCCATTATAATGTCATGGCATTCATGAACTGCTTTGCACTTTTCCTTTGAATGCTATTACTTTTCTGATAGCTCCTAAAGCTTGAATTATGTCATTTTTAGATTGCAGCACATTCCATTGCTGAAGTGAAAAAGTAGATAAGCACGATCACAATAAGAAGATCAATCTCATAGCTGGTCTATTCAGTCACGGACATTGTGAAACCCTCATTACGAGTCACATAGATACAAGCTCTGCTGCCGTTTCAGTATTTGTCTGATGCCAGACGCCTGGTCTGACACTGCTGTTGCATTAAATTATTGACACAAAAATATATTCCTCTGGAACGGGCCTCGGTTATCTTGGTTCACGTGTGAAAAATCTGGAGCAGCCTACGCAGATCTCTGATGTGGGTGATGCTATTTCATTCAAACGTGCCGATTACTTTCCTACCAGTCACACAAATGCAGCAGCAGTTCAAAGGCCTGTTCAAAAAATGAAATGGCAACAGAGCCTGTCGAAAACACACCAGGCCTCAGAATGAACAGCATCACCAAACCTGTGAAATAGCGCCTGGTGCGTGGCATTTTGCACTACAAAAGCCTATGCTTACACACATGCCACTTATAGACACCGCAAACCAATGCCAACTCCTCATTCCTCACTGCTGCAGCCGTTTACAGCTGTTCCAGGAGGGACAAACAATCTCAAGTGCTGCTTCAGGTGTTCTGAACTTTTCTGAGGTGTTTTGAACTCTTCAGTCTGTCTCCAAGGAGATTCAAATGAACCAAGAAGCAGCATTTAGTTGGTCCACAGAAGCATCCAAGAAAAATGAAGGGGCAGCTGAAGGAACTGTTTTAATGTTTGTTATCAGACACTCATAGCTTTCAAGCGTGAGACAAGATCCCATTCAAAAGGTAATTTCTTCCCAATAGCTTTGCTAGTCATCTAGGGCAGCTTCCATTTCCTACAAAGTATGCAAATACAGCCGCTCCCCGAGTTACGACCACCTCCACTTACGACCATCTGCACTTACGACCAAAGCGGTCGTAAATGCGGATCCGACTTACGAACGGCGATCCGCACTTACGAACAGCGTGGTCGCCACGTAACTCTATGGGAGCCGAGTTACGAACACTTCGAGTTATGGACCAAGCGTTGGTTCGTAACTCGGAGAGCGGCTGTAAAACAAACTTTACTAGACTCTTACCTTCCTCTTCATCATCCTCTGGAGGGGAAGGAATCATGGAACCCTGGGACCCAGACTGTGGCAGTCGAATAGAGGGGCTTGCTGTAGTTTTTCTTCTCTCCCTTTCAGATTCACTTTCTAGACACACAACTTCATATAACGTATCTGTATTGTTCTTCCTGTCCTTTTGTTTTATCTGGATTAGAAAAGCAGAATTCTGAGTTAGGAGTTATCATAGGAATGTGTGTTTCACAAGGTTCTTTCTACATCCTCTCCTTGGGGAAGGGGGGGGAATGACGAAGCAGCATTATGATTACAGTCCTTTCAGTGCCCCAAGGCAGCTTCCAGGGCTGTGAATGCTTGTGGTGTTTGCTGTCTGCCCATATTTCATGGGAATGCATAGCAAACAATATCCAAAATGCATCACTCAGAGTTGTATAGCTCCCACAAGTAAAATGTACCCCTTGGAACAAATGAGTATATTTCAGGTCCAGGACTGAAACAGGCTCACCTTTTCCCACGGGAGTGGACTGGACACACGAGTAGCATGTATTTCAACAGTATATGCTATGGGGAAGCAGTTCTATGAGAGGAAGTTCAGTGAATTCTTGACTGATGGACAACCTTTCCATTTAAATACGATGAATGAGAAAACCCTCAAACTATAGCTCGCTTCTCACCAGACTAAGAGCACAGTGTATATCTCAGTGATAAAACGGTTCGCTCTTGTTTAGTGTCCCAGCACGGCCACTGATTGACTATTTACTTCTTCAAAAGTAAACGTGTACTCTTCCCGATTACACAGGTAGCCAACTTTATGGGATCCAAGGTCTTTTGCTTCATTAATTTTCAATGCTTCTGTTCTGCTAAAGGGAAGTTGACTATTTACTTCTTCAAAAGTAAACGTGTACTCTTCCCGATTACACAGGTAGCCAACTTTATGGGATCCAAGGTCTTTTGCTTCATTAATTTTCAATGCTTCTGTTCTGCTAAAGGGAAGTTAACATAGACTTTCTATATAAATACTTCACAAAATTCTAACTTACTTCAAGACTATTAAAGCAGCTTTACCTTCCATTCAAAATCAAAAATATGGAAAGAAATAGTCTCTCTCCCACAATTCCTCTGTAAAAAATTTCCAAAGCTCAGTTTCACCATTTTAATAATTTAAAATAATGGGAATTCTTCCAGACTAAAAATCACTAAGTCACTGAATGTTATCTGAGAAAATAAAATCCCTCTGCTTCCACCATTTCCTAAACAAGAAACATTGGCAAACTAAGATAAGCTAATTCTGCATAGTTGTATCTTTTAAAGACTAATCACATCTCTGTAGAAACAAGTTTCCCTTCCATGCTTATCAGGCATAAACGATCAGTCACTTCAACTACGAATTGTGCTAACTCCTCCATTAGTAAATACTGGAAGTTGGATAACCCATAAGGGCAGCAAACAAGGCACAGTTCAATGAGATAAAAGGTCACAATTCATGCAGCATTTAGTAAGACAAAAGATACAAAATTAGCTAAGTAAGATAAGCTTCCGTATATTACAAGGCAGAAAAACAGCCTGTATTACAAAACTTGTGACATATTTATAGCTAACTGCATTAATTGTTCAACATCTCCATAATCCACTTCAAAAAAATCAGTCCAAATAGGAGAAGATAAGACTAATCTCCTACATGGAGGGATTTTCCCCCAGACTATATTTTGAAGGAAGGTTTCCATGACATTGCTGCATACCAGCGTGTTGCTGGAATGCGCTGTTCAGCAAGGTAACCGGTTACACATGGAATTAACTTTAAGTAAAAGAGATGAATGCAGCAAAGAAGCTCCCTCGATGAACCTGGCATTTGTTGCCTCTCAGAAACTGTGCCATTATTTGCTATTACTTTACAAAAACAATAATAACGATGACAACAACAATAATAAAAATTAAAAACCAAGTGCACAAAAGGACATTAGGGAGAAAGTTGTCTGTTTCTCTTGAACCTCCTGAAGAGGTAAATCAACATAATTAATGAACAATGAGATCAGAGTGTTCCATCCCTCACTTTTCTTGACTCCGTTCAATAGTATTAGACTGTGTGAATTTATCCATGGGATGGTTAGTTTTCATGTGTCCTCCATTTCTTCTGAAGAGTGGTTTTGTTTCGGGGTAACCATTTCACGAGCAATTTTGGGAACAGCTTTTTTCCTCCATCACATACTAACTCTCAGGTGACTTTCACCATCCATTTTCAAGCCTTTGACTGTTTCTGGTACGAGTTATTATGATATTATTCAAGTGCATTTCTTAGACAATGTACCCATTCTGTCCAGCAGGTGGAGTCAAAAAGCTACAATGTTAGCCTTCTTGACATTGCTTTCCAGTTCCGTTTTTAAACAGGAAAAGTTGGGGTATTTGGTTTGTTGAAACCTTTACTCTAGCCATGTGATGCAAGAGGAAAGAGCGGTGCAGTGACCCTTCCACAGTTCTTAGACATTAACAGCAAAAACAGTCTTGCTAGGTCAATTGTCCAATTTTCCTGGGACAGTTTCTCAAACTGCTCCGCGGAGCCCCAGAGGGTCTGCGAGACATCTCCAGGGGCTCCACGAGGTTGACAAACTGGAAACATCGATAGGTACAATACATACAATCAGTGGACCGCTGGGGCTCCACATAAATTTTTACACATGTAAAGGGCTCCGGAGCCCAAAAAGTTTGAGAACCGCTGTCCTGGGACATGCACATTTAAATCCTGTTGGAAGTTCTGTTTATCTTTGCAAAAAGTAGCCGTTTCTATTTTTATGCTTATGGCATGTTAAGTAAAAGAACTGCAGGACTCATATATTAGGAAATGTTGTAACATCCTAAATACCAGGTTTGAAGGTACAGAAGTTAATTACATGTGACAATCTCAGTCTGATCCTGCAGGCCTTATACACGATTCATTCCAGTGGCTTCAACAGAACAAACACATGTATCAGGGCTTCAGAGCTGGGCCTTGTCCCCATATGTTTATACATATCCTGTAATGCACCCTAAAATCTACCTCTGAAGTCTCAGAAGAATTTAATTATAGGGTAGTGACGGTCAGTTAAGCTTACACCCAACCATGCCAAGCCCCAAATGTAATGGTAAAAAGACAGCATTACCTGTTTTAGTTTTAGGAAGAAGTTTTCAGTGGAGCTACGTTTGCTGAAGGGCCAGAACAATCTCTCATTTGGTGAGCAAACTCGGACTTTGGTCTCCAAAAGGAATCGCACAGGTTCTTGAACCTCAGTTATCACCAAATCAACAGCTGTAGTCATGAACAGCACTTTATCTACAGAGAGAAAAAAATCAAGCCAATAATACAACCACCTGCTGACAAATCTCAGTGGAAATTCTCTCTCATCTGTCTACCTTGTAGTAATGTTACTGTAAAAACTAATTCTGCAGAAAATTAGCAGAATTTAGGAGAAATTAGCAGAAATTAGCAGACCTAACACCCCAGTATAAAGCAAAGGTTTCGGTGACTGGCACAGGTCAATTAAGATGGGCTATTTGCTAGCAAGAGAAGCTGCCCTATCAGAATCTTCTCCCAGCAAAGAATTCCTCTGCTACAGAAAGATAAAAATTCTTTGTCAGGTTCTTCAAATCCCTCTGGAAAACTAGCAATCATGTTTCTTAAAACAATTTCAAATATTTAATTAAGACTCTGATTTAAATGGTGACCCTCTGCTGTGCAAGTATGGTCCCACCAAGTTCTTTTGCTAAACGAGTCGTTGGATGATGGATAAATCCTACCATGTTAAAGAGATTTGGAAACACGTTTACAAGACCGCCACAGATGTGAGAAAGTCTCTCCTTGACAGAGCAGAGCGACCAACAATAGAAGGACTGTTTGCGAAATGGGAAAGACTAGGCCAGACAATTTTAGGACCACTGGCATTTCTGAGTTTTGGGCAATTCACAGGTAATGCCCCAATTTCCACACACAGCTACGATAACTGTGAAAATCAGGTGTGTCATTGTTCACCTAAAATATTTAGAAATTTTATCCTTCAAGATCCATCATTAGGCTTACGAGCCAAGCACGATGAACAAGGCTAGCTTACATTGCAGATGAACGAAAACGCAAGAAGAAAACACAGCAATGGATATGCCCTAATCACACTTGGAAGATCTTATTCGTAATTTCCTGGGCAAAAAGCTTCCTGTTTTTAAACAAACATTTCGATTCTGCAGAACCTGAATCAGTCACAGGGGTTGGCTGTAGCCTGGCAGCTGAGTGTATGAAATAGGCCTCTACCTTGATAGATTAAAATCCTCATTGGCCTTGATTATTGCCTTGATTAAGGACTGGAAGAAACAGTACTAGTGCTCCTCACTCCCCAAAATGGAAATGGAGAGAGTACAAGAGATATCGAAAGCCCCATAAATCTCCCAGCTTAGTGAATTTTTCTCTGCTACATGTAAAATTTTCTTCTAGTGGTTTTCTCGGCAATAACCTCTGTGCAACACTTGTTGGATTTACAGTAAGAATGAAGCACATAAAGGGAAATCCTGTAACAGATGATCTTGTACAATTCATAATGGGAGTCGGCAGAAACTAAAGGGGAGCAGCTGGAATGAAGGACTAGACCTCCTGCCTCATCCCTTTCCACACCCTGTACAGCTTTTCCCTTCCTAGTAGGATGTCTGATTACATGTATGGTATGCTAAAGAACTGACTAGTCTCCCAGTCTTCTGCTTCATTTATTGGATTCACACGTCCCACGTGAATCAAACTCAGAGAGCCACAACATTGTTTTCACTACATGATGTTACTGAGGGAAAAAGTAAAGGAGGCCGCCCCAACCTCGCTCAGCAAGAGCCCTTTTAAACTAACAAAAAGAGACCAAGCGCCTGCGAAGTCCGACACACATTCCTGCTGGTAATAAAGTTAATTTTGGTAAAGTTGGTACCTTTCGGAGTTTCTTCATTTACAATTTGGAAATGTGGAGATTTTTGATTCCAACTCCCAGTGATGATGTACGATTTCCCATCAGAGCTTTTGCCCATGGATTCCTAGAAGCAAAGGGAAGAGCAAACACATTGCTAGTAACACGAAAATCATTTTAAAAATGCCAAGTGCTCGGTGCGCTCAGGAAAGGGGTGAGAGTCCTAGCTCCAGAGACTGATTCCTGACGTCTGTTCACAAAACAACTACTGCCTGGGCAGCCACAGGGCAACCTCCCCAAGTCCACATCACTCAGCTCTAACCAGGAAAGACCATCTGTGGGGAGGAGAGGAGAACTTAGCCTGCACCACCTTTGACGTTCCAGCTAACCCTGCCAAGAAGAGGGCGATGATTTTTTGAGACATGCGCACTGACTGTGCAAAGAACAGTCGTTCGTTTCAGAGAGGCCCAAGAGCCATCTGCAATCTAGTGACTTTTAGGCCACTCCTAATCCAGGTCAGATTATCTACAGGGGAAAGGCTTCATATTGCCAAACCATACACGCTCCCCTCAACACTGCCCTAGAGGAGTCCAGGCAATTCAGTGCTTGCAGCTTTATTTCGTAATGTGCTGTCTCACAACCACAGCTACTTGAGTGGTACATTCACTCCATGAAAACACGTGCACAAAGCTCCTAAACCAGTGTTTCTTAAACTTTTTAAGACCGAGGAACACCAAACAATTTTTTTTAGGAGGAACTCCAAGGCCGGGGAAAAATTTAGGAAAAACAAACACAAAAACCAAAAACTCCCAGATTTTGAAATCTGTTGTTCTCCGTGGCACACCTCCAACTGCCTCGAGGCACACCGGTGTGCCACGGAACACAGTTTAAGAAACACTGTCCTAAACTGTTTGCCCTGGGGATGCATTTCATTGCCTATCCTATATTGAAACCAATTAAAATCAAGAATACTGCCTTACAAGCTGCTAACCCTTAAAAGCTTCCCAGCTGTTTCTCACTAATGTGTCTTGATGCATTGCAGGGCTGTAATAACAAATATCTGACAGTGTGAGATTGTTCTATCCTCAGTGTCCTTGGTGTCTCAAGGGCATTAGAGGGCACATCTCTTATACTGGTCTTTTTCTAAAATATATACACAACATTAAAAGCTAGGAAATGCCCAAAATAAGGTTTCACAAGCAACCTTAATTAAATCCCCCTTGTCTGTATGATTGATAATATAAGTAAGGATGTTCAAATGCACTAGTTCTGGGACTGCCGGGGGCTCTTACTACATTTAAAAAGCAGAGGCGCAGTATCCGGGACCCGACTTATCTGTCCCGGCTCGCACTGGCTCCCCCGCTGCATGTCTGCCTCCCCTGCCCCTTGCGGAGAAAGTGCTGGGGGGAACCGGCTTTTAAGCTGGCTCCCCTCAGCACCAGCTCCTGCTCCCCCGCCTTGCTGCCTCTGATATAGAGGCAGCGGGTGGGGGGGAAGCGACTAGTTGAGTAGTGACTCAACTAATTGCTTACATCTCTAAATATAATCTTTATTTACAGGATCCCATTCTTTTCTTTCCACAAGATCCTCGCCCCAGAATGGCCAGGACTCACTAAACAACCAGTTAATTCAAGATTTTGTTTTATCCTCATTGTTCAGCTTGTGGCCTCTGCTCTGAAAACCAAGTTATTCATTTACACATGGGACTTTCCTACAGTGCTTGCCCCAACAGAATCTGGATGCTTCACAACCATTAACAAATATATCTTCAGAATGCCTTTCCTGAGGCCAAGTGGTGGTATCTCCATTTACTGAAGGGGAACCAAGGCAGGGATGAAGGGCAGAAGTCTTTGCTAATTTTGCTGCCTAATTTGAAGCATCTCAAATCCTGCCTTTTCAGAGCACATTATATAGCCCTTGATATGTTCAAAGGACAACTACCATTGAGTTGTGTACATCAGACCCTACATCTTATGTCAGGCATCCAGAAAATGAGAACAGCAACCAGCCGTATAAAGCTAGCAAAAAGACTGGAAGCTGTACATTACAGATGATTGAGGGAGAGACTACGTATTTCATTGAAAGAGAAAATAAAAAACGTAAAGAATAAGGGCACTGACAGAGCAGAATCTATTTAAACAGAAGAACTTATTCACACAACACACAGTCAGCCTATGGAACTCACTGCCAGAAGATGTTGTGCAGGCCAAAATTACAACTTATTTCAAACAAAGAACTGCATACGTTCCTACAGAATAGGTCCATCAGTGGCTATGAGCCAAGATGGGCAAGGATGCATCCCCATGCTCTGGGTGTCCCTAAACCTCTGACAGTCAGATGCTGAGAATGGACAGCAAAGGAAGGCTCGCTTAATGCCTGCCCTGTTCTGTTCAGTCCCCGAAGCATCTGGCCTCATCAGAAGACAGGACACTGGGCTAGATGGACCACTGGTCTGACCCAATCTGGTCGCTCTTACGTTCTTCCAGTTTCTGCAACAAGTAAGGCCAATGCCCAAGAGAAAGCCCCCAGGTCTGGCTCTTGTCCCCGCTGTATTTGAGGCCAAATGTTCTTGCTTCCCCTTGCTTGGGTACAGGCAGACAGAGCACAGAGTACAAGAGTGCGTCTCTGTTCTCAGCTCCTGTGCCCAGTGGCCCATAGCAGCTGGGAACAACAACTGCAGGGGAAGTGCTGCTCCGCCCTTATGGCCCTGGACTAAAGCCTGCCCACTACAGACAGACAATCTTTGCTACAACTTGGCTGCTAAACCTCTGCTGAGTATATGCAAACCAGGCTTTTTCAGAGGCCTATAATTGGCCAAATTCAGGAACTCTAAAGGGCAAATTGCTGACACAAAAGCAGCCTTCCCACTCCACCCCCCTCACCACCACCAAATTCAAAGACCCTGCTCCAAATCTTACATGTGCTACAGCTTCTCATGGAAACATTTGTACTTTTTTTTAAATATAAAAGGGAATTTCTCCCCACTATTTTTGGACACAGCTTTGTCAAAGCATTTAAAAAAACTTCAGACTTAGGAAGACACCAAGCGCAGAAAATTTCAACCTGAATGATTCAAGTTTGGCAAAATCATAAGCCACTGAAATCAGGCTCTTCACACGGGAAATGTCAGCCAATTTTAACGATAAATGGCACTACCAGCGCCATTAAAACGAAAGAAAAAGTGACTTCATTTTAAATAGATAATTGACTATAAATAGAAATACTATTGGTTTCATTGCACTGCACTGTACAATGTGGAACTTGCATTCTGCTTCTTTTTTTTAAAGTTCCTCTAACTTTCTCTGTGGCCTCTTGGTGAGGCTATTAACCACAATCCAAGGCATTTCAAATGCATGGCAGAATTTAACAATAGGCCTTTGCAGAGCACAGAGGAAGCAAAAAAATTCTCTGCTAAGACAACACTAGCATGTCTGCAAATGGGTACCCAGAAGATAGCTAATGAACACATGCTGACACTGTTCACATTTGAATAATAGCTACTGTCCTTCTAAGAGGGGATAGGACTGCATTCTGAAGCAAATCAGGAATTGACTGACATATACATAAAGCACACTGGAAAGAGAGATGTTTAGAAAGACTTCGTTCCAAACCAGTTTTAAAATTTAACTTGTCCAGTTACCTTGTTGCCTTTCAACATGAATTAAAACAGAAAAGATACTCTTCTACAGATGGTCACAGAACACTACTAAAAACACTATTCAGATTTAAAAAAAACCCACCAACACAAATTATGCCTGTGAGACACCCAGCACCTTAGCAATTACTACATCAGCACTTGCAGATATCTAACCAAAATGTAATAAGCCATCAGTGAAACACCCATATGCTAATTCCGAAACTCTGAACGGAAATGATTATCCAGGTTCCCTATAAAAGTTCTCACTATGATCTAGCTGTAATGTGGAGGACAATGAAACATTTGAGGCAAATTGGGCTGCTAGTCTCAAATACCAACATGGATTAAACCCTTTTAAAATCAAAGTCATAGAACCCTTCTCTTTTGCTGTAGAACTCCATCTTTCAGATTAACGCATTATTATACTTAATCCACCTTCACACTTGGGGACGTGCAGGTGAAAGGAACTGTGCCCTATTATGATGCCCTGAGTGCATGCTGAAGAACTGGCTACTGGTGACCACACAGTCAGATCTTTCCAGCCTGTTCCCTGGGATCAGACATTAGCACTGCTTAGAAATCATCTTGCTCTTTGTTAATAAAAACCCACTTTACCAAATCTAAAAGGTGCATGTCACCGCTCCGAACGTCCTTCCCAGGGCTCAGGAGAAGGCCAAAACACCTGCAAAAACACCAAAAAAGTGATTATAATTCAGGGACACGCTGATACCACCACCTACAAAATACCCATTTACGTACATCTCTACCTGCGTATCGCACCGGGCCTTTGAACACTACACAAGAGCATGCAATCCCGTTCCCATAACTGCTCTGTCACATGGTTCTCTTCTGTCTGCTGCGGCCCTGGAAGTTATTTAAGAATCTGCGCTGCAGGAACAGCCCAAACGTAGCTGTGACTAACAAGGTTAGCTGGTTGGCCAGGCCTCTCTCTCACTTCCTATTGCTCAGGATATTTGCATTAGGCACTTTCTATACCTTTCCACACAACCACCACATCCAAAATTGAAGTGCAAGGGTATTTTATGCCTTTATTTAGGCCTGCCAATGGGAGGGGGAGCAAAAGGGGGCAGTTATCCCGGGGCCCAGTGATTCATGGTAGTGGCAGCATCTGGAGTCCTGGGCCCTTTAAATTGCCACCAGAGCAGCAGGCAGCGCACTCCGGGCAGCTCTAAGGGCTACGGGGTGGGGGGGTTGAGCACTCCAGGAGGCATAGAGGGCCAGCTGCCCCCCAGTCCCACTCCATCTGAGGTCCTGTCCCTTCCAGGAGTGTAGAGATCCTCCCTCCCCCTTTGCCTAGGGGCCCAGAGTGGCTGTTGGCTCCCCTGCTTTTATTTCACAGTAATGTCAGGCTCAAGTAGCAGACATGGCTTTATTTTCCTGCTTGCATCACAACCTCAATTTGTTGCATTTCTTTTCAGACTGCAAATTCCATGGGGCAGAAGCTCTGGCCTCCTCTGTAGTATGAACAATGCTGAGTAGACTGTTAGTGCTTGGATAGAGAATAAATCTCCTTCTGGTCAACAGAAGGTCATGAGAATTCCTTATCCCCCTCCACTTTATATTCTCAACTATTGCAGATTCGGGATATGTGTAGTGCTGTGCACAAGGTGATCAGATCCTGCAGGAACGCTAATAAAGGACCACCATGCATGCTCAGATTTCAGGATCTTTCCATCCATGACCCGAATAGGCCAGTTATTTATGAAGGAATGCAAGACAGATTACAGAATGATCTATATGATATGCAACAGACTCTAAAATTACATCGTTGCCAACCAAAGTTTTTTCTGGTTCCCTTGAAATTCAAGTAGCATTAACACTGCCTGCATGCAATCAGGAAACATAAAATAGGATAAGGACTTTCCATGCAAATTATAAAAAGAAACTCATATCAACACAGGATGTTCACCAAGAGAGAGATTACTGATTTGCTGCCTTTGAACTAGGAACAACATAACTAAAAAGAACACGGTTAAAGAATTCAAAACACAGGTTTACCTCTCAATGGCAAGTTCTTTATTAGTTGTCTGTTGGACATAAATCACAATCTTCTTGTCAATTCCTTGGCGGAGTTTAAAACATTGTCTGTCTTTGTCTTTGGGAACTGCACTGTTATTTACCAGAGAAGGGAGAAAACCACAAATCGGCATTTATCTGTATCCTTTCAATAATCAGAATAGCATCAGACATTTGTTGACGTCAGCTCTTACACACACATACTCAGACCTTTCTTCCTCACCCACTATAGTCAGTAACACAACAGAGATGGCAACATAATCAGGAAATGGTATTCCCTTGGGCTTTGAAATTAACTAACATAACTCTTTGTATTATGTAGCTGGTTCTTGGATGCTTTCAACAGCACCACACAAGGGGTTTTAAAATACTGAGGTTTAAAGCAATTTCATTATGTATTAGAAACTGTGAATCATCCACATGCACAATGTGACAGCAGGGGCTTTGGAAACATGTAATAAGCACCTGAACAAAGAAAATGCACCCTTACAGCGCTTAGCATTCTCTCCTAGATGTGTATTTTTTTAGTCAGTTTTATTTCAGCTAGATATGGAGAAAGGCATCTCGTAAATGCTTACCAAGGCACAGGCCTGCCTGCTGAGATGGGAACAGGCAGCACAGAGACTTAATGGCTAACAGATATCAAAAGCTTCAGGGGGTAGATGAGTTAGTCTGTTACAGAAAAAAACCAAATGGTCTGGTAGCACTTTATAGACCAACAAAACATGTCGATGGGATCATGAGCTTTCGTGGCCACAGCCCACTTCTTCAGATGACCGGGAGTTATGAGTTTAGGATGTGCAGACCTAAACTGCACATCCTAAACTCATCCTAAACGAAAGTTATGAGTTTAGGATGGGTCTGCACATCCTAAACTCACAACTCTGGTCATCTGAAGAAGTGGGCCGTGCCGCCCACGAAAGCTCATGATAGATATCAAAGTGATATGACTTGGGCCACTCCAACAGGTGTTGGATGGAAAGGATGAATCACTGATTTCCACTATCCACAAGACTGCGTTGCAATGAGCACAGTATTAATTCCTGCCTCCTTTTATTTCATGTAAGTCTTTCGATTAAAGACTGAGAAGAGAGACAGGCTATGTAAACACAAAACAGGCACCGCTCAGTGCTCCTCTGGGATTAAGTGGTCTTACAAGAACAGTCTTGAGCAGCTCACACCAAACTCCTTGAAACTGAACCAGGACTTGCACAGCCACACATGTGCATGCACATTACATACAAAAAACGAGTCAAATTGCCTCGTGCTTTGAAGCTTTCAGATCTTGCAAGCTAAATGCGGTTGAGGTTGGACAATATCTGAATGTGAGACTGCAAAGAAATACCTACGAGCTGGCAACAGACACTGTCCTCTGAGTCCAATTGCTGGGGCATGGTATTTCTGATACTCTCTTGCACTTGTGACTTTACACTGACATGCTAACCACACATGGTCATTACAGAGCTCACAGGACTGTTTTTAAGCAAAAGGGTAGCATTATTGATAGAGCCTTGCAAATCCGCAGATATCCACTTTATATCCGGGAGTATCTACACCCGCGGATACGGATATGAATGTGGAACTCCGCAGTTCATTTTTGCAGATACCGATACAAAATTATATATCTGCACAGGGCTCTAATTCCAAGTGCCCTGGCTGGGCTGATTACATTCTGCTCCTTCCATATTACTCCCAAGCATCTGAATTGGGTAAGATTTTCTCTTTCACTTCCTTTTCCTAAGAAAAGATTGCTTTGTGGTGTTAAAACAGCAGCTGTATTCCACCCCAGGGGGAAGCTGCATTTCTGGAGCTGAAAAGATCCTTGCATACGGCCTGACCCTGAGGCCCTGAATTGGTATATCAGTTTGTTCCATTTGAGCTGTGGTTTGGATGCTCCTGGATGGGAGATGCCATAACAAAGAGGAGGACGGAAAGGGAATTTGTTTTTAAATAATGCTTCCATGGGACATAAATCCAAAAAGAGAAACAGCTTTGGACTTCTGGTGAGCAGCCAACCTGCTCCACAGGTCCAGGAGCACATGGCAGTCATGTTACTGTGAGATAAAGGCAACTCCAGAGTTATAAAATACCATCCATTGCTGCATACAAGAGCACAGAGCACTGTATATGGGCTAAACAGAAACAAAACACCAAAGAAGGCCTTTGAGGAATCAGGGTTATGCAGAGTCAGACACAGCCGCCCCCTTTAGAACTGCTACACTGCCTGTGGAGAGCAGAGTCTCAGGAACAGACACAGAATCCAGCAGCACTTGGACTAGACGACAGAACAAAACTGGGTGTCTTTGAGAGACAGGACCCAGAGGACAAGCATTCAGGAATAGCCACAAGCTCCATTTAGAGGGTTATAATTAAATATTTGCAGCTGGTGGGGAAATTCAGCATCATCATCACAAGCAGAGGTTTGCACTTCAGTGAAATGCTTCATGTGACAAGGATGAGTTGTTGACACCGAAGCCTGTGACAATGAATTTGAATTCAGTCTCCTTCACCCCTGCTGCCCTGAAACAAAGGCTGGGTCCAATCCTGAGGAAATCCCAAAGAAGCAAACAGGAACAGAGGAGCAAACCAGGGGCTAAGGAGCAGCGGGCATATGCGGCGGCAATGAGGAGCTGTGGACTGCCACCAGGGTGGGAATGAATGCAAGCCACCAGGGGCCCCAGGGAGCAGCATCCATACAGCTCATGCTCCAGAGAAGCAATACAATCCAGAGACGCTGCTGGGCTCGTAGGATACATCCACAGAGCAATGAAACACCCACAGCTGCCCAGTCAGCTGGCTCAGGCTGAGGGGGGCTATAAAACTGCTGTGGAGACATCTGGGCTCAGGCTGGAGCCCAAACTCTGGGACTCTCCCGCCTCATGGGGTCTCAAAGCCCAGGCTCCAGCCCAGTCTACACAGCACTTCTCAGCCCCCCCGCCATGACCCCAAGTCAGCTGACCTGAGACATCATGGCTGTGAAATGGATTATACAGCTCTATGCGCCGAGATATATGTACCCCAGGTCACAAGATAAAGGCAACAGTGGCAGCTATTGATCTTAGAGGCACAGAGTACGAGCTCGAGATTCCAACCTCGTAGTCGCTGTCTCTTGGAGCCTTTTGGTAGAGAAAGCCTCTCTCACATTGTACTTGGCACTATGCTTCCCTAGGGGTTACTTCTGCTGGAAAAATTCAGACACGTATAAGCACAGCTTAATTTCCTGAACACGCTCATAGCAAAATCAAGGCAAGTGCTAGAAGCAGGAAATGAGCTTCCATACGTTTCCTGAGAGGCCAAAGGTTCCACTCTACAGGAACAGACTAACTCCTTTTCACATATGAAGTCAACCGTGGCTTTTGAAAAATTATTCGATTTCAAAGAATTTTCACATTAAAATCCAAGGCCCTCATGAATAAGAATCTGTACAGATTTCTATTCACTCTTGGGGGGGCTGATTTTTGACTCCACGTGGTGTTGCAGTGCTAGCTCTTCAGAGAGGAAGTCGTGAAAGGGGCATACGATACCAGATGGGAATTGGGCAGGGAACACATTTCTGTGCCATGCTAGTAGAGTAGCTGGGGCAGGTGTTTGTGGTCTTCGTCATCAGGCTGCTGAAGCAATAACAACACTGTACTCGCCTAATTATTCACCACGTATCTTTGGGACAGGAAACCGATTTCAACATCATATGAAGAGTCATTTCCATCTTTGCTGGGCAGTTGCATGCTTTTGAAAATTCTGTGTTCAGGGTTAGTGGATAAAAGTTTTGTGCACTAATAAAAATATTGAAAGCCTGCAATCAAGTGGAAGGGATACCTGGGTCTCAAAGAATAAGCCTGGTAAATACTGCCCTCCTCATGTCTGGTCTCTGAAGAATTTTGAGCACGTGTAAGCCCTTGTTTGCTGCAAGCCCTCTCTGACATATCTTGCCAAGTTTTAAGTCCAGCTACTTTTCTGATTTACCCAGACCCCAGGTTTCGTGTTAAGGTGGCCAGAGTCGGTTTAACACTTTAATAAAGCAAGCTGATGGGAGCTGACGTGTCATGTCCTTGCCATCTTTTTAGAGGGGAGTTTATGCTAAGTGTGTGGTCAGACTTTCAGAAGATATTTAATACCAGGTTGCTCCCACTGACTCTAGCAGGATCTATGGTGTTGAGCACTCTGACCAGTAATATTTGATATTACAATTGAAATATTACATGTTTAGGCTCAACCATGCTGCTACGAAATGCAATTAGCTGCTTTGCCCACAGCGTTTTAAAGACAAATGGGATACATAAAATACAGAACATGCCTGGCAGATGACCTTAGACTCAATGCAATGAAAACCACAACAACAACAAAAACCAGGAAGGTCCTGAGCAAGGTAAGAGAATCTAGAAATTCATCACAGCTTTGTTTTCCAAAAATGCTCTCACCTGGGACTGTCTTGAAAAGGAGGATTTAGGGGTAAGCCCACACCACTTTTGCAATCCTTCAGCCACCCCCATCTGATGGCAAGTAAAACTCAGGAAGCAATACCTGAAATAACCTTTCCCATCATCTTCCTTGATTTCCAGGGATACAGAGAATGTGAAAATATCGCTGTCTGGAGTCTGTGGGGCTGTAGTGGCAGAGAGTGGAGTCTGTTTGGCAGAACGGCGGAAGGCAGTGGCAAAACTGTACAGTATTCGGCTCACCTGCATTCAGACAGCATCAGAGACATTAGAAAAGGTTCAAGTAGGATGGCTACCTGTGTTTTCATTAATCAGTGCGATGAAAAAATACTGTGGCAAAATACGCAGATATATTCTGGTTCTACATAAGATAAAATAGTAAACGTGCTAGCTGTCACCTCATGGCTGCAATTTCTATGCATTTACCATCTTCTGAGTTATGAAGAGACCACGTCTTCACAATATTCCACAGTACTTCAAGCATTTCACAATGTATTGAAATAATCAGACCCTGATTCTCTAACGCACAAGGAGTAATTTGTCTATTTGAAGCTCTGAGAGGTGTCCAAAAATAGCACTGTGAGGCTAGATGTTTAATGATCTCAATGATTCTGTATCAAATGTGAGTATCTGATATGGCAAGGCTATTTTTTCCTGTGGTTCTGCCGCCGTATTTAACTAAGGGTGTGATGATGCTGCACTGATTTCGTCAAACTGGTGGTACCTTGTAAGCGTCCAATCATGCACATAGGCACCAACTTCCCCTCTAGCTGTGGGGTGCTCCATCTGCCCTATCCCCATTCCACTGCTTCCACCAAACCCCACCCTTGCTCCACTCCATTCCACCACTTCCGCCAGGGCCTTGCCCTGCCTCCTCCCCGGCACATCCCAATCCCACTTCTCCCGCTCTCTCCTAGAGCTTCCAAACCGCTACAAATCAGCTGATCACGGCACTCAGGAAATGCTGGGAGGGCAGAGGAGGAGTTGGTCAGTGGGGCCACCAGCGGGGGGAGCATGGCTAGTGGTGGGTACTCAGCAGTGCACCCACTAATTTTTCCCCGTGGGTGCTCCAATTCCAAAGCACCCACGCTCTCACATCGGTTCAATGGAAGGTGTGTTATGCTGGTGTAATGCTGCATTCAAACCTTCTTGCACCAACGTAAACCTGGTTTACCTCAATTCAGCCTGCTCTTGTTATGCAAACCATTAAGGCAAGCTAATTTGATGTAAGCCAGATTCAACCTGATCCAAAACAAACACACACACACGGTAGCACCAGTTTAACCAAGACAACGCAATATCGCACCTTTTGTTAAACTGATGCAACTGGATGTGTAAACAAGTCCTGTCAGCTCCAACAACAGAACTAAAATTTGATCAGTTTATTTGCTACTGTTCAAGCCAGAGCAGTCTCTCACTCTTCCCGAGTGGTGTTGGCAATGCAGAATTAAAAAGGAAAAGACAGGTTTCAGAACACCTTTCAGGAGCTCAACAAATCGGCAAGATCATTTTTACGTGGTTCCTTTTTCCTGGACACTGCAGTAAGCATGACCTACAGTCTGCAACAGTCGGGTAGAAATTCTGAGGTAGCTTCCGATTCATTTTAATATTATTAAATGTTACTTTTAATTGAATTAAACCGATGCATTGGCCTTTGTTGTTTTCTTTTTCTATTCAATTCAGGTGGTTTTGCATTATTTCCACATTTTCAGGTTTTTTTACATTATGTAAGGTTTTATAATGATAGTGAGTCTCAACAGTCCAGCAGCTGCCAAGGGGAGATGAAAGTAAGCAGCTGGGAAGGTGAGACACATCTGGGTTTGTGGGATGTACGTATGAGATATTTCTGCTAAGAGGAAGCAATTAATGCTGACAAACTATTCTCTTTGCTTTCACAGCTAACACCCCACTGGGCAATCCACACTCTTCAGAGATACTGTTTCAGGCTGCCTGAAAACTCAGGCCGATGTCACCGCCTCAGATCGTACCTGACTCTGGTTTTTGAAGGTATATTTTGTAATTGTAAATGCTGAAAAAACTTTAAATGAAAGTTTAGATTCTGCAGCACAGTTATTCAGCAAGGGGTGAGTTACACAGCTGTAGAATTATGGAAAACATCGATACATAGGTCCTTGGAAGGAGCCTTGAGAAGTCACCCAGTCTAGCCTTCTGCACTGATGCAGGACCACATAACACAGATGCCCTCTGACAGGTGTTGGTTTTTAAAAACTTCCAGTGACTGGGATTCCACAATCCGCTTTGGAAGCCTGTTCCAGAGCATAACTACCTGTTTCATTAGAAGGCTTTTCTAATATCTAACCTAAAAGCCACCAGCAGCGGAACCAGCATAGAGACAGAGTCTACCATGGCATCTATACCTCACAAGGAAAGAACACCTTAGTTACCCTTCACTTGAGAAAACAAAAGATATGGAGCACTCTGAGCTCTGTGAAGGGACCAAGCCAGAGAGTCTGGTCAGTCGTACTGGAAAACATACTTAGTAAGAAACACGTCTTTAAAAAAAGAGAGACATCTGTTAAATCAGGTTGTAGTCTGAGAAGTGTATTTCTACTTTTGTTTGCTCGTCACCTTTTCTATCTTCACTCCTTAAATGTGGTAACACTTCAACCTACGTCTTTTTGTTTAGTCAACTTGTTTTACTATAAAGCAATTCAGTGCCTTGATTAACAGAGCGTCTGATAAGGCCAGCTGGGGTAATAAGTTGCTGGGTACCTTAATGGAGGCCTGAGCCAATTGAGCAGATGTGGGCGCTGGAGTTCTCTGACTGTTACCTGCTAGGCAAGATTTGGCAAGGTGAACAAGCTGGGGTTTCAGTGAGATGTCACACAGCTTACTAGCAGCAGCTCTCACTTCTAACACAGTGACGTACAATTCTGGGATCCCCAGCAGGCTGACACATTCCTTTGCTGCAGATTAAGCCCTTTACTTGTTGTCCTACTTTCATTTGTTCTCCATGTGCTCTGATCACTGCCCTCTTAACAGCCCAAAGCATATTTGAAGACTTATCAGGTGCCCCCATAAGTCTCCTCTCAAGACTAAATATGCAGTTTTTTTAAATATTTCCTCATAGGTGAGAAATCCTGACCTTTCAATCCCTTTTGTTGCTCACCTCAGGACTTTCCAATTTGTTTGCTCAAAACTGCACTGCTATTCCAGCTCAGGCCTCACTTATGCTGCCTAAAGCAGGACAATCACCTTCTGCGTCCTACATACAACTTTTCTCTTCACGTGTGCCATAATGACATTAGCCTTTTTTGCAGCTCCATTACATTGTTGATATATTCAGTTTGTGTTTCACTACAACCCCTCTGTAATCCCTATAACAGGGGATCCTGAGTACATGAGACATTTAATAAGACAAACCAATTGATATTGAAGAATAAGTTTCATTTGTTGCTGTTAGGACCAAATTCTGAACTGGGATGTTAGCGAGAGTTACAAGTGCAGAGAGCGTACTTGGTCCAAAAGAGATTTCCAACGCGCTGGTAGGATATGCTCTTAATGCCAGTAAGGTCAAGAAAGGATTCAACTTACAGCTTCTTGGATTTCACATCGGAAGACATGAATCCTGAACAGCTCTGCATTATAGTGGCTTTCGGTGAAAGCGAAGCAGTCACTCTCCTGGGTCCCGTCATGCCCTCGCACACAGAAGAGGATTTTATAGATGGGATAATTCGCTATTTCTGTGTGTGTTTGAGGATCTAAGAGCCTGTTTAAAAAAAAAAAAGAAGGAAACTTAAGTTTTGGGCTTTAGGAGGATAACTTTGGCCCACCACTTATTTGTGAGACTGAAGGATTCCACTGATATTGAGAGAAAGAACAATACACAGCCCCTACCTGCCCCCGATTGCCATTTCTCTGAAGGCCTTAACCATGTATGAAAAACTGACCCATCCCCAACTCAGGTAAATACCCTCCTCCCATCCCCCAATAGCGTCAGTCAACATTAAAATGGAATCCTATTAAATGGGTCAGGCATTTCCACCTGGCCTGAACCACTTTACCCAGAGGTGAGGGACAGTGAAGAAGAGCAGTGCTGGATCTGAATGTAAGTTATTCTTTTCACTTTTTTTCTTATGCCTAAAGAAAAAAGCGCAGGTACCTTAACAGCAAGACACTTAGGTCTATTAAATCCCCTGCAGAGTTCAGACTTTCCCATTCAGAAATAGGGATGTTAAAATATGGTCATTTTTGTGAATGTTTAACCGTTGTAATTTTCAGCAGTTACACATGGGGAGGGGCAGGTAGAAGCTGGCTTTTAAGCAGGCTCACCCCCGAGCACTGGCTCCTGCCTGTCCCCCCCCACTGATGCCTGTGGGCGACACAGGGTGAGGGGTAAGGGGAGAGAAAAGCAGTTCCATGGGAGATGGCTCCCAGCTTTACCGGCTCCTGCCTGCACCTCTGCCTCGGGGGGGGGGTGGGGAGGAAGGTGGGGGGAGCGGCGTGAGAGAGACACACACACGTTAACATTCCTACTCAGAAAGCTGACCTAACCTACAGCAGTTCACATATTTCAGGTCACACAATTCTCCCATTCCCACAATAGCCCAGGCCTGCCATGCTGTGGCATTCTTTGGGGGAAGAGGACTGCAGCCTGCTCCCTGCCCCAGACTTTGCACAACAGCTTCACAGCCCTGGTTCTGCCTCCCCCGAGATCAGAAGTCAGTAATTTACAAGTGACACTTCCAAATTTTCCAGCAAGGAACTGCCTCAGCTGTGATTTCCAAGACAATTCAGATATTAAGGAAGCATCTGTGCTGCCCCTTGTGCTTGAGAATGGGGATGTTAAAATGCAGTTATTTTACTAATCAAGTAGTCAACAGAATTTTTATTGACTACTCAATTAGTCAATAAGGGAAGGCAGCTGGCTCAGTCCCAGTTCATACTGGGACCAAACCCCACTGCGTCTCTGCAATTTAATACACAGTAACAGTAGGAAGTGGGGGGGGGGGGGGGGGGGGGGGGGGAGAAACGGGAGAGGAGAAGAGGAGAGAGTCTGCCCAGCTCCTACTGTGTTTTAAATTGCAGAGCTGCCGTGGAGTTTGAACCCAGCACTAGCTGGGACACAGTCAGGCTGCCTGCCCAGCCAGTAGCAGCCCCTGTCCATAGGGGGTCCCAGAGGGCAGTTGGGACCCCACCCTGGACAAGGTTTGCTGCCAGAGCAGCCTCCTCTCAGAAGTTCTTTGCCAACTGCTGTAAGGGCACTTGGCCTTCTCTTTAAAAATACCTCGTCCCCCCCCCGCCTTCTGCCACACTGAAAAGAAACCCCACATTGTTCAGATCTCCTCCTAATTGTGATTAGTGGTTTGCTCTCCTTGGACAGCTGGAACTGATCAGACCGAGTGCATCAGACTCCAGAGTGCCTGTGAACGAGCTTCGTACCTCACGGTTCCTTCAGACACGTTAGGCACTGACAAGGTCACGTCTAAGGAAATCTGGCACTGGCTTCGTAAGATAGACATCATTCTCAGGGCTTCCACTTCACTCCTGGGGGCATTCACTGAGGCACAGCCCAAGTAGGTCAGCTTGCTGAACACCACGCTGTCCTCATCTGCCAGTGGAGTAAAAGGGCTCAACTCCTCACAATCTGCAACAAGGCACAAAGTGACAAATGAAGAAGTAAGCCAGATGGTCTGTGTTAGTAAGCGCTGGGAGATTGGTTTGCTTGCAGAGTCTGCAGGCGCGGAGCCTCTCAGCTCCCATTGGCTGCTGTTTGCAGTTCCCAGCCAATGGGAGGTGCTGGAAACAGTACAGGCTGAGGGACATGCTGGCTGCCACTTCCCGCTGCTTCTGTTGGCCAGAAATGGTGAATCACAGACACTGGGAGCCTGCAGAGGCTCCAGGTAACAAAACGTCCCAACATGCCAGTGGCTTATGCTGATGAGCTGGGCCTGGAAGTTTGCAAACTGCTGACCTAGAGTTGGCTTATCAGTGGGTCATTGCGTTTTTAACCTTCTTTTTCCTTTTACTTGTGGCGGTCAGCTTATGAATGAACGAGCTTATGATCAAGTATATACGGTAACCTAAATCACCCTTGGTCCAGATGAATCCCATTACTTCCTGTCTTATCTTCAGAATGATCAATCACCATCCTCTTTCCAACAGCCCTGAATGTATTTGATGACTGGTACCACTCTTCCTCTCTCAAGACTAAGAACGCCCTTTCCTCAGAGGTCAGGCTGTCTAAACCTTTGATCAGCTTTGTTGATCTCCTCTGGACACTCCCAAATTTGTCCACACCCTCCGTATCCCCCGTGTCTTACATATGACACTCTTGCCAATACACACTAAAATGATATTAACCTTTTTTACAGATGCATCACACTGCTGAATTCTATTCAATTTGTGATCCATTATAAACCTTCAGATTCTCTTCAGCAATACTGTAGCCCAGCATTTCCTCCCTCATTTTGCAAGTGCACATTTTTCCTTTCTAAGTGAAGTACTTTGTGCTTATCTTTACTGAATTTCATCTTGTTGAATTCAGACCCATTTTTCAATTTGTCAAGGTTGTTTCAAATTCTTATTCTGTCCTCCAAAATGCTTGCTTCCCAGGTTGCTGTCATCTGTGCCTTTTATAAGCATACTCCCCACTTCACTATCCCAGATATCAACGAAAATATTAATAGTACCAGACATAGGACTGACACTTGTGGGACACCTTTAGACATGCCCTCCTTGAAGGACAGCAAGCTATTGATAACATTTTTTTAATATGGGCTTTCAACCGATTCTCCACCACCCTATCTTAATTTCATCTAGACATTACAAAAAGCCAGGACAAACTAAAGCATTTGTTTAAAAATAGAAAGAGTCAAGCTTTTAAGGCCAAGTGTACACTAAAGGGGAAGGTCTAATCAAGATACGCAACTCCAGCTATTTTAATTACGTAGCTGGAGTCAACGTACCTTAATTAAAGTTTTCCTGCCATTCCCACAGCGGGAAGCCAATAGGAGCAAATGCTCATGACGCCTTCCCTTACTCCACGCAGGAGCAGGAGAACTGGCCACCCACAGGGGCGCCCTCTGAGTTCCATTTAGTGAGTCTTAACTGGACCTGATAAAACGAACTCTGGAAGACTGATCACGGCAGCGTGGATCTTCCCCAGAGTGTAGACATGACCCAAAATTAGCTCTCTCCATGGGGGAGCCCTTAGCATACTGTCAGAGTGCACTGATTTTCACCAGGGCAGTGAAAGTCAGAGGCATTCCAAATGGACCAGTGTAATAGATGACACATAGTGGTCACACTGGAACTAACCACCATAGTGGTCACACTGGAACTAACCACCATTTTCCTTCAGGACAGGGGTTCCCAAACGTTACCCATAGTTTGAACAATGCTGTAGATGATCTCATGGGTCACTTCCCTTCCCAGTGGCCATCACCTGCCATCGCTCTGGCAGTTACAACATTACTCGGACAGAAAGCTGGTTTCAGAAGAGTATTTTTAAATTCTTGTAATGCTATTTAGCAGCTAAAAATAAGAATGAGGGAGCTTGTGTTGAGAGAGGATTTTACTGGGGATCACTTAAAAGAGAGCGAGCTCTTTGAGTGATATCAGAACTATTTATTAGAACATAAGGACATGAGAATGGCCATCCTGGGTCAGACCAGGCCCATCCAGCCCAGTGTCCTGTCGTCCGACAGTGACCAATGCCAGCTGCCCCAGAGGGAGTGAACAGATCAGGGAATTAAGTGATCCTTCCCACTCAGCCATTTCCAGCCCCTGACAAACAGAGGCTAGGGACACCATTCCTACCCATCCTGGCTAATTAGTATTGATTGGCCTAACCTCCATGAATTTAACTAGCTCTTTATTGAACCCTGTTGAAGTCCTGGACTTCAAAACATCCTCTGGCAAGGACTGAATTCACACATTTTGTGCAAGCACATTTTATAAATCTAAACCTTATGAACGAATGCCCATGGGACAGGGCATCTTTACACTTTATTTTCTGTAGACAAAAAGACTGATCAGGCGACACTTCTTAACATGTATGTGGCTGTTTCAGGTGAGACCTTAAAAATTAAGATCCTGGCTAAAATTTGTAAAAGCATCCAAGTCACTTCAGCATTTTTGAAAATGTCACCTCATCTCCTCTGCCATCTCTTTTAAGACCCTCTCCATGCCAATTTTATAAGAGTAGAAGCTTTAACTCAGTATCTTTAGGCCAAGTTCCCTTTCCTGCCAGCATGACAACTGTCTCCTGCCTTCTGTCCCTGAAGCAGCTGCATTTCATTGGTAATATACATATGGAAGTGAAGTACTTTAGGATCCCTCCGGGTGAAAGTAGGGATGTAAAATCCCGGTTAATCAGTTAGCCTACCGTTAACCTAACCGGTTAACTTAACATTAGCATCCCCCAGTCCACAGGGCTCCCACCCCTGGCCCAGTGTGGGGCTGGGACTGTCGCTGGCTCCCAGCTCCCAACCCTCGCTGGAGTGGAGCTGCCCCTGCCCACAGCGGGCTCCCTGCTGGGCTGGACAGCCCCCTGCCCGCAGTAGACAGAGAGCAGCTCCAGCCCCCATGGGTTACTGGTTAACTGGAACCAGTAAGCATCACCCGTTTAGGGTGATCTTATCAGTTTAACCATTTAACCTTTCACATCACTAGGTGAAAGCAGACAGAGCAATATTATACATCCACCCTGTTCAACTGCATTACAGCACATTGTTTCGAGTAACTAACTTACTTCTGAAGTCGTACATTTAATATACTAGTGATGCCATACTGCTACACGAGCAGATGATATGACAAGAGCTTCAGACATTGTACATCATACATAGAGAAACCCAGAACTTCTGATGGCCCCTATAAGGTAACTCCTCAGTTTTTCTGACCTCCCTGTGTTGGTTTCACTGGCAGGCTCATCTCAGGTTTCTGAAGTCCTGTCATCAACACAGGGTTAACAGTAGAAGAAGCAGAAGCTTCAAGGAGGATGGGATCGTCCCCTTCTCCATCAGTCCGACTTTCTTCCCCATGTTCCCGGTCACTGGACTGGTCTTCCATGGGTGGATCCATCAGCACATCTTCAAGTTCTTTCTGCAGCTGCTGCTCACTCCCATTCCCTACAATCTAAGAGTTATAAACACAATCAGGAAGGAAAAGAGACTTCTCCGTTGAAGCAAAACTCGCGTATGAAGAATTAAAAAATAACTAGCATAAATCCTGACTTCCCACCAGCTACAATTGCAACCTCAACACACAAAACTTAAATGAAAGCCAGGCACGCAGCAACCAGTCTCCCTAGATTTATGAGTGCTCTTCTTTAGAAACAAAGCTGGCCTTGTTTAATACTTCAGTATATCTTACGAAGAGCTCAGAGCAGGAATTACTTGGACATGGGAAAAAGAGAGCGAGGTGAGTCTCCCAAACTAATCAGACATCATATGACGTATATGCAAATCAAGTATTAACTGAACTCAGCACTATTATGGTTTCTATGAAGGTCTTCAGTGCCTAATATTCAATAAATACAATATGTGCTCATTGAGGGACAGAGACCTCTGTCTATTGATAAAGCAATGAGATTACACAGGAAAAGGGCTACAGAGAGGCGAGTCAGAAATAAATTCATACCCTCACCATTAAAAGCAGAAGCCATTTAAGCAAAGCATCAAATGCACATTTGTGTTGCTTGCTGACATGAACCCACTGAGGCTAGTGGCAAAGCTCACATCAACTTAAAGGGTGCAACATCAGATCCTTAACCAGTACGAAGATGGAATCAGCCTTTAGTACTCTGCAGTGGCTAAAGCAGACTGAAAATCAAGCCTAGGAAGAGGAACACTGCTGACTCGGATGTCCACAGGGACACAGAGGAACTCCACAGAATGTGGGAAGCATTTTGCCAAGTGGCAGCCAATGAAATGTACTAATGTTCTAACAACTTGTTGGCAAACGTACCTACTCCTGTTGGCCTTGGGCCCCATTTCCTGGGATCTGATGTCCATTTCCATAGTCACCCATCTTTTAGAACAGTGTTTCTCAACCTTTTTTTTAATAAAGTACCCCCTTAAAAAAAAAAAAAAAAAAGTACCTACAGTACTCACAGTTTTCAGACACACAAAATTTTTTTCTACCATTGCAAAACATTTGTTTAAACAACTTAATCATAGCCAGGCGGGTGGGTAATGAACTTCTTGGGTGTAAAAAGTACAAAGATAATAAAGCGCTGTAAAATTTAAAACAAAAATTCAGTTTTCTCCAAATTTCAGTCATGACATACCCCCCCAGACTTCTCTCAAAGTCACTGGTTGAGAAACACTGTTTTAGAAGATACTGATTTCAGACACTGCTCATAAGTTTAAAAGTCTTGAACAGTTCAGTTATATCAGATCCTTAACACCTTTTATTAGCCTTATTTGTTAGATTTAAAAAAAAAAAATCTTACCCAGAAAAAAGAATCGGGAGTTAGTTCCTGTTTTCCTCCTCTATTTTTTGCTTGGAAACTAGACAGCAAAGAATGGAGAAAGACTCAGTGCACACGGAAGTCTGCCACCACCACCCTTACATAAGGAAGTATATAATTCTATCTGCACCATAACCAAGGTATTTTAGTGGAATATTAACTCATCCTGAAAGCATCTGAAGCAATGACTTAGGTCCTCAGATTTAAACAGTAACTAAGTCAACCTGCAGTCCAGGTAAGACTGTTAAAATAATATACTGAACCAGATACCTGGAGACCTTCCCATATTATAATTAAAGCACTGAAATGAAATCTACTGGATTGACAATATCTTTTTACATGAAGGTCCACAAGTCTATAGGATACATGCCCTCTAAAGAAAGTTCCAGTAAAATTCCCAGCAGGAGATATTCATCTTGCTATGAGCTGTAATTCTGACACAACAGCTGCTACAGGCCTTCAGGGATCAATCCCCACCCCTAACCTATGCCCAAATCTCAAAAACTTAAATTCAATAAGGGAAAAACGGAGAAATCTCAAACATGTCTAGCAGTGTCCCTCCAAGATTTTCCATCCATGAGCGGAGTGAGTTTTGTTTTGTGCACCAATACAGAGTGCTTTGTGCCGGAGTGCGAAGGTACTTGATTGTATCATTTCATGTAATCAACTCAACTACATGAGTTCTTATTTTTCCTCAAAGTAAAGAATTGTATGTTTGTAGATTACGCTTATCAAAGGAATTTATGTAAAGCTAAGCACACGCTGGATGAGTTTAATGAATTTCTTGCTGTTTTAAATTAAAATAAATCAAGCAGACAAGAAAACAAAGGACAGTTATAAGGCCTGTTCTGACATGCCTTGAAGATAATGAGAATCTTTCCATTAACTTCACTGGACTTTGGATCTGGTTCTTAAAGCTGTTATTTTAAATAAATTAACTAAAAAGAGTGATGTATTATGGTATTTACTTCATTATATGTCCTCTAACAAAGACATTCAGAGAAAAATATTCTCTCTACCTTTTTGTATATATAGAAACAAGAACTGATGAAGGTCCTTGCAGGGCAAGAACTTTCATGGTCCTCTTTTATTTAAAATAGATATTGAGTAACATTTCTATATATTATGCAACCTTGGTGGTTCTGAGCTACAGACAATTGCTGTCTGATCACTAACTCTGTGTTCTTAGCTGCAAAGCCTCCGGTTGGACAAGTCTGTATTTTGTGTTATGAATGCAATAAGCACAATCCCCTGGCACCTGTCCCTTCCCTTACTCCCTGCACCCTCAGGGTGTCTCCCCCTTCCCACACTGCCTCTACCCTCTTTCTCCCTGGTACCCACCCCCTCACCACCCTCCTTGCCCTCTGTTCTTCTCATGCCACTCTGTGCCCTCACACATGACTTGCTCCATCCCCTCTCTTCCTCATGCTCACCCCTCCTTTCAACCCCTCTTCTCCCAGCACCCACTCCTCCCATCTCCTCTTCCTCACTCTTGCCCCCACTGTCCCTCCTCTTTCCTCTCCCAGCATCACCATACCCTCCCTTCTCGCACCCCCACTGACGCCTTCCCTCTCCTCCCCCTCCTCCTGCCTTTGCTCCTCATTGTCTCCTCTTGGCCCCCTGGCATTTGTCTCTCTTTCACCCTATTCCTTAGTGCCTTCCCCTTTCTTCTCCTTCCTTGACCTCCTCCTCCTCTCCCCTCTGCACAAGCCCCTTCCCCTCCTCACCCCCAACTTCCCCTTATAGTTCTCCCCCTGCCCATTCCCTCTCCTTCTGCCTTCAAAGTGGCAAGCGGCTGCCCAGTCTGCGGGGGTTGGAGCTGGGGCCACGGTGCTATTTTTAGTACCACAGTCCCAATCCCTGAAGCACCACACAGCCCCATCCCCAGTTACTCCCAGGGTGGGGCCGCGTGCCGGGACTGGAACCAGGGCCGGCCGCAATGCTATTTTAGTTATAAAAATAGCACTGCAGATGGTTCTGGCTCCAGTCCCACCATGTGGGGCAGCCGCCCACCATGTGGTCCTGCCCTGGGAGCAGCAGGGGCAGAGCTGCATGGCAGCATCAGGGGCCAAGACCACGGTACTAAAAATAGCACTGTGGCCCCGACTCCAGTCCCAATACACGGGTTGCAGTGCAGCTGCTCCTGAGCTGGGGCCGGGGTGCTATTTTTAGTACCGCGGCCCAGGCTCCCTCTCTCTAGCAGTTGCTCACTGCCTGCCTTGGCTGCAGCTCCAGCCCCGGGGAAGGGCTGAAGCTAAGGACAGGGCCGCAGAGTGGCTGCCCAGCTGCTCCTATGGTGGTGCAGTTGCCTGCCATGCAGCCTGCCCCGACCAGCTGAGCAGCGTCTGCACAGCTCTTCTAAGAAGGCATGCACATACGCAGGAGTCAAATTCTTGGTGCGCGCCCATGCAGGCGTGCACCTTAGAGGGAACCCTGATGTCTAACACCTTCCCCAAACTTCCCAAACCTTCACTCTTATTCCCATGACATGCACAACCCCACGGAAATAAATATTACATCTATATCAGAAAACCCTGACGAGAAGCTTAGGGTTTAAACAGTTTCTTGACTTCCTAACCATCTGTCACACGTGAACAAAACCAAAAAAAATCAGCTGCTCTTCCTCTTCTACATTATTTAAAGTGAACGTGGTTCTGATCAAAGGCCTCACTTTGCCAACACTGCACTGAAGTTCTCTCTCTCCGGCGCAGGTGCAGCACAGGCAGTGGTAAACCAAGCTTTCCACACAACCGCCAAGGCTGCGCCTTACTCCTGAAATGACTAGCTCTATCAGCTCATTCCACCCTTGATCTCAATGCTGAGCCTGCCAAAGGAGCCTAATTAGTGCCAACTGTGGTGGTGGCGGCCTTGTTTGCGACCTAGTCATTGAACCAAGACACACACAACATCATGCGTCACTGACTACCCTTCCAATGATAAAAGTTTCAATTGTTAGTGACCTGGACCACAGCCAAACCAGTAACCTAGGAGGGGAAAGCATCAGCTACCATTTCCGTAGCACAGTGGTTTTCATGCTTTTTTCCATTTGCAGACCCCTAAAATTTCAACAGGAGCAGGGACAATCTGTGATCTGCAGACCCACAATACAGAAGTCAGGCTGAACACAGACTGAACAGAATTCAACCATATATATTACAGGTGCTCAGCATGGCATTTGAGACAGCATAATAAAAGGCAATAAAATCTGTGGTGTCCAACACACTCGCCACTAGGGATGTAGACAACTAATTGACTAAGTCGACTAGTTGCTTCCCCCCACCCCCTTGCTGCAGGGGGGAGGAAGGGAGAGAAGAGGGGTGCTGGGGAGAGCCCATTTAAAAGCCAGTTCCCCCTAGTCCCAGCTCTGTGGGAGGGGCAGGAGCGCAGCGGCAGCATTTCACCTCTGAAACGTACAAGAGTCCCCACTGGGGCTCTTGTACATTTCAAAGGCGGGACGCTGCGTGGCACTTGCGCCTTTGAAATGTAGCAACAGCTGGGTGGGCTCTTGCTACATTTCAAAGTGGAAGCGCCCTTATCGACTAATCGAATAGTCAATGGAAATTCCATCAACTATTCTATTAGTTGATTAACATATGGCTATTTGGCTGGTTGAGTGTGGCTAGTTCACTCTAGAAGTAGCCACAATAGTGGCTACTGCTTCAGAATGGGTTGGACACCATGGTGCTTAATTGTGCTCTTCTATGGCAATGACAAAATTCCTAGGCTTTGACCTATGCATGAGGGTATTCAGATAGCTTTGATTGATCAGAAAAATGCCTCTTCTGGGATCTGAAAAATTTCACAGACCCCTTAGACCAGTGTGGGCCAGGTAGGCAACTCTCTCTGTCTTATGTGGGCCACATCCATACACTACCCGTATGGTCCAGCCAATGTCACATGGGTCGCAGCTATGTGCTAATTGGGTTGCAAGTGGCCTGTAGGCTGAAGCCACTGCCTTAGATGTAGTCCGCGGAGCCCACAGGTTGAAAACCATTGCCTTAGCACAGGCCTGGGCAAAATACAGCCCACCAAGCCACGGGATCCAGCCTGCAGGGCTCCCCTGCAGCCCCTCACACCGCTCAGAAATGCGGCTGTGGGAGCTCTCTCTGTGTCCAGAGGGAAGGGAGGGAAGATTCAGATGCTGCTCCCACCCCCGGCACAATCCCATTGGACTGTTTCTGGACAGACACCAGCCAATGGGAGCTGCCTGTTTGAATAACAGGCAGCCACAAAGCACAACCCTCCTGCTCACTCACTCAAGCAAAAGGTGGAGCAGGCAGAAACATTTAAAACACTGCAAGCCTTTAGCTCTGCAAACAGGCAGGCAAGCAGGCAAGTCTCCTGGCAAGACCCTGCCTCTGGCACCTCAACCTCTCCCTTCCCCAACCCTCTGCCTCAAAATCCTGCCCCACTACTCCACATGCACCCATACCCCCTCCCAGATCTAGCACCCTAATATCCTGCCCGAGATCACAATCCCCTCCTACTGTAGGTCACATCCCAAAATTCTGCACCCCAGTTCCCTGCCCTAAGTCACAACCACCTCCTTTACCCAAACTCCCTCCCAGACTCCAGTCTCCCTCCTGCACCCCAAACCTTTACCCCCAAGCTCACTTCTGCACCCAACCTCCATCCCAGACTCCGCACCCCCTCCATTAATATAATGGAAGAGTTTGGCCAACAACCACTTTCCAAAAACTTGGGAGTGGCCCCCCCATCAAAAATTATTGCCAACCCCTGCCTTAGCAGATGGTACAAGAGGAGTGAAACCAATCAGCAATAAAAGCAGCAAAGAACATACGAAACTGAAAGCAGGAAGAATCTAACGAGTATTATTATTGCAGTGTACAGGACAGCACAAAAATCCCCAAAAGCAGCCACAGTTGGGTTGCCAATGCTGTGAAAACACTCACAGAGAAGAGATTTTCAGTACAGTTTCAAGGTTTCCTACATTTTATCCTGGCTCATTTGCCTGCAGCAGAGGAAAGAAACCACCTTACGGACATATATGGCCTTAGACGCCTCAGTAACTGGCAGTTGACTACGAACGGTCACACAAGGCAAACAAAAGCCAAGTAGATACCTGTGCTTCTCATTCCAGACGATGATAACAAATGGAACAAGAAATGTCAGTACACTTGAAACCTGACACAGGGTGGGACTCTTACAGCTGCTTTCAAAAGTCCCAACATGGTAAATGCAACAAATGCTGTCCAGGGCCAAGATTAAACAAAAGAGAAACCGACTGAAAGGTGAATTAGATGCCAAGGACAGGAAGACAGTCATTCAATGGTGCTACTGTTGAACCATGTTCTAGGAACAGTGGGGGTCATTTAAGATGCATCAGTTCTGCAGATCTGTTGGGAACACACTGTGACCCGTAAGAGGCAATGTCCAAACCTCAACAGAAGCGAGGGTGCAGAGGCAAAGAGATCGAGGATTTGGTAAGGATGTTTGTCTTTCTGTTCAGAACAGCTCTGTCTCAAATTAACAAAAACTGGAGCCCAGAATGATCGCCAAACGATTAACTATAAGACGTCACAATACCACAACACCCATGCAGGGGGGCTAACATTACTTCCACCACAAAACAGATCGGGGGCAATTTTATCTACTCCTCCACCCTCCGGTGTGCACACATGCACAAACAGCACTAGCCTTCTCTGCTCTCTGACGGCTCAATGTACGGATATCCAGTCTACAGAGTGCTCTGGGAACTCTGTCAATTCAGTTCATTTCAACTGCCAGCTCGCACAAGCCAAGTGGCAAGGGGAAAAGCGTTGCCACATATCAGCTGTTTCTGCTGTCATTTATGGCATGCACTCATTGAAACCACCCCCTTTAAATGGTGTGAACCATGTACGTCAGCATATATAAAACGCAAAAAAAGTTAAGTGTTATAAACAGCTAGAGAACGATAGAGGCCATGACTAGATTTCCAGGAGCAGATGTATAGAATCCAACAAGATATACTTTGTTTAAAGAAACAAAAATGGGTCTTAGCTCATAAAGAAGTTTATAACAAAGCAACACAAGATCTGGCTCAGCCTGAATCTTATGCAGTTCACCAAGCAAAGTGAGCAACCACTTAAAATTCAGCAGGATGCCTGCTGAGGAAGTATGGGAAATAAGGTCCACATGCTGCAGTTCTAGAATTAGAGATAGTTAACAATGATCTCAAACTTTACCCCAATCAGACTTTTTTTTTTGGGGGGGGGGGGGGGGAGGGTGTCCCATTGCCTCCTTTGATGGCAACATAATGGTACAAATACATGAGACTGGCGTCATACATCCTGAAACAGATCTTCTCTCAGGAATTATTTTTCCCATTTCTGCCTCTGACACGCACACAATCAGTGGCAGTCCCTACTTGGGATCTTTTTTTTAAGCCAATTTCCCATGTATCTAGGTAAGATATACATAAAGTGACGATCACAGTGTTAACTGCCTCTTCCTGAACCTAGCTTTTCAGTTCCTCAGATAAACAGCCAACTAATACAGTTGAATTGGTTCCCAGAAAGCAAAAGTCCGTTTTATGGAGGCAGAAGGCAGGTCTCTTCCTCCTCAAGATACTGGAGTTATCATTCCAGTCTTCATTTCTGTCTAGTCCACTGAGAGCAAGTAATTGATTTCCATTCATAAAGCAGCAACATTTCCAGTATTAGCAGTTCCTTGCCTCCTTCCACTGAAGAGTCAAAGTTAATACGAGAAATTCCTGCAGGAATGACTTTGAACTGAGCATCAACTTGCATTAACTAAGGTATAATGTTTCCATTAATCATTCAGATTGCAGTTACAAAGGAACAGCATGCTCTCTCAAGAGACAGAACACAAAAGGAAAAGCTAAAGATGATTCACTTTGTTTGATGATTGTGCCCAGCCTTTGCACGGTATTTATGCTGAACTTTACTCTTGAAGCACAACACAACTATTGTGTTTAGTTCCAGATCAGGAAATAGCGTAGTTTTGTTTGATAATTACTTACCATGGAATTAAAAAAAATCACAAACAAAAAAAACCAGCTACATGGTAGTTCCAAAGTTCCTGATTCTGAAGTGGGAAATATGGAACTAACAAAAGATTCTGGAAGGATTTCACTATTTGGACTCTACTTTGGAAGTAAATGTGTCTGAAAAGCAAAGCTGGGCCACAACAGGGCTGGTTGAAGAAGATTACTATTATTATTCCACTATATATTTCTAAAGTTTGCGAGCTGCTGTATTTGCCTTGCAGGTCACCTCATTTCTTTTTATGTCACAAGCCCAAATGTTACTGCACTAAATACACATGTGCATCCTGAAAATCCAAAAGCATCAATGGGAAGTGCCCACAGCTGGATAATCTTACAACTGTTAGGAATCCAAGCATTTTAATCTTGAAGTGATACTTGCTTCAGAGTGAGCCATTCCACATCTTCAAATATTATGTGGCACTAACAGAGTGAAATGGATTTTAGGGATGTGAAAGGTTAAGCAGTTAACCAATAATTATCACCTTAAGAGGTGATGTTTACCGGTTAACCGTTAACAGGTAGGGACTGGCTGGGCACCCGCGCGCCTGTGACAGGAAGGCCACTCCAGTGCAGCCTCAGGAGGTTAACCAGATAAATATTGTCTCTTTTACCAGTTAACCAATTAAATGGGATTTTACATCCCTAAGTCTGATAGTCTTCTCTCTTCTGTAGTCTCAGATAACTCTCAATAGTTTACTATATTTAAAATGCAGAGCCACAGCAGTCCCAGGGCTGGAACGAGCTGGGACTGCTTAGTCCCAGCTCGCACTGCCTCAGAGAACACCACTGCAGCTCTGCAGTTTAAATATAGTAAGAGATGGGCTGCCTGCACACTCAGCTCCTACTACATTTAAATTGCAGAGCTGCAGCAGGGGTAGCAAGCACCTCCCCTTATCGACTAATTGAGTAGTCAATGGAAATTCCATTGACTATGTGATTAGCTAATTAACCTCTACTTAACATCCCTATTTTATATACGGCGCTAGGGGGGTCTGTCCCCGCACTCATGCCGTGGCTACACTAAGTTTAATGCACTCTTGTGGTTGTGCTTTAAACTTTTAAGTGTAAACAAAGCCTCACTCCCTTTCAAATTTAGATTAGACAGTCTTTCCATAACAGAGATCTAATTGACCTGAGATCTCAAGGTCTCTTATGCAGGTGAGATAATTTGTCCTTCAACTCCCCCATACAGAATATTCTAACTCTGATCAGCCCTGAAAAAAAAGCCACTTTATATTGCAATGTATGAAAATACAACTACTGGTGTAAGAGAGTTCAGAGTGACCCTCCTGTTTCTGTCACTATGTTTTAAGGTAGGGATATAAGATAGCAGGTAACAGAATAGTCGACTAACCACATGAATTCTTATCGGTTACATGACTATTCTATAGTCCCTGGGGGCAGGGCCTGGAAGCCAGTGCACTCTGGTCCCACTTCCAGGTAGCCCCTGCCACCCCGCACTGTATCAGAGGCAGCAGTGTGGGGTGGCAGCAGCCCCTGTCTGAGGGGCTCCAAGCTCCTCATAGACAGAGGCTGCTGTGGGGAAGGGAGGCTGCCATGAAGCACCCTCTCTTCGTAGTGGCCCAGACTTGCCGCGGACAGAGGCTGCTTCGTGGCAGCCTCCCAGCAGCAGCCTCCCCCCCACACACCGCACTGCTGCCTTTGATAGAGACAGCAGTGGGAGAGGGACAGGCAGCACCAACGAGCCGGTGCTGGGGGAACCAGCTTTTTAACTGGCTCCTCACAGCACCAGCTCCTAAGAATGTGAGTAGCCTAGTCTTATCGGTTAATCATATACTCGACTACTCATTTACATTCCTATTTTAAGGCCACTGAAATTCAGACAGGACTAATAGGTTTCTTTTATGGTAGACAGCCCAAGTCAAGGAGACCTCTTCCAAAAATCTGAGTGTCTTTTTCTAGGGATACCAATCCCAGAAATTGTGGGCATTGGCTTATTTTCAAAGTTCACATTACTTGCTTGTGGGCCTATGTTCTGAGGTCCATGTTACATGCCACATGTGTTAGGGTTCAGGTTACTTTCAATTTTCTTAAAGAGAAACGCCTTTTACATTGGGAAACTTTAGTACATATTAGAACCAATGGACAAACTGGGGACATATATGCATTTACATGGGCAATCTCCTCTGAAAGCTGCATTGAAGCTAAATATCTGAAAATAATGATTTATTATTGTTTTCATTCTAAACACAGGAAGACAACGCTGGTGAAGGGCTCAGCAAAATGAAAAACCAAGTAGTGATGGTGAGAGCACTTATTCTATCTTTCCTCTACACTGACATAAAAATCATTCAAAAACACCAGCAAAAGACTTTGATCCTTGAATAAGCTCTCTCATCTTTCAAGTTTTCCACCACACAGAAATGCCTCTAAGCTCTTTATGGTTAGTTTGGGTTAGAAGAATGAATAAACTTGGGTTATGGATTCTTACCTTCAATCCTGGTTTTTCATCATCACTACCATTATTTGTAGATGGTGTTTCATCCCCTTGCCTGGAAACCAAGACAAAATCTTCACTGTTAAGAGTGGATACCGAATCTGAAGACACACTGATTTTTCCAACAGAGGCCTTGTCATCCATGTCTTAAAAAGGAAGTTCGACTCATGAATGAGATTAAATCTTTTATATACCCCTGAAAAACAAAAAATTAAAAAATACTTACATAGAAGTTTGTGCTTGAAGCTCAAATGTTTCTTTTCAAAGACTTCATGACTTAATTTTCAGAAACTTCATAACTTTTAAAAATCAACACATCTGACTGCATAGCTGAGTAACAGTTGCCAGTACATCATTACAAACTCATGGTCCTGGCTTTTCAATTTGCTGGGAAATGCTTTACTCTGAAAGTGCTGCACTGGTTTCTACACGAAAACAAAGTTTTACTTTCGAAGTGTTTCATGATCACCTTTCCCAGCAAAGCATCCTCTACAGTACAAATAGATTCACATGTGAGGGCCTGCTTATAACACTCATTGTACAATGTAGATGGGGCATGAAATCATACCCCCAAGCAGTGCTGAAGTCCAGCTGTTTAAGGAACATGGTTAAGATCTTGTCTACGCTGCCAAATGAAAGTGTTGCAACAAAATCTCAGACACAGTACTGTCTGTAATGTAGAACAGGTTCCTGGAGCATGTGCCATGCCTGAAGATAAAAAATGACGTTTTAAGGCCAGCATTAGCCCAGTCATAACCTGGTGTACCCTTTATCTGTATGAATTAAAATATCATGCTAGGGTTTTATAAATCTCAGGACATGCCAATCATCAAATTCCACACACAATAATCTCAACATTATATAATTTAACTTCATATGTTGTACTGGAAACACAATGGACCCTTCAAACGAGCAATATCCCATGATTCTGCAATGGACACCCTACCAAGAAACAGGAAGAACAGCAGGGGCCGGATCAATGCTGCAAGTCAGAGCCAACAGATAGGCTAAAAAAAGTCAGAAGAACTGGCACTTAGATACACACTAGATAAAGGGAACAAAAGGTGGAGGCCAACTACACACCTCCAACATCAAGGGTTCATAGAACCCATGGCTAAAAATAGGAGTGCCATAGTAGAAATGGCCAGTTTAATTCCTTAGAAAGTCCACAATACATGCTCATCACAAGAGTCCCGTCTTTACTGACTCCAAAGGCTGACCAAACCTGATTTTTCCCCTGATTTGAATTGTGCCCTCTGCCCTGTGGGGGAAGCGACCTCACTTGCCTGCCAAAATAGCAGCCAAACATTGAGACAGCTTGGCACAGTGTGAGTATAAAAAGGATACACAACCATATGAGAGGATGGCTTTTTGACTTGAAACCCTACAGAGCCCATAAACCATGCACTGGAGGTACTTTGGAATTAATATTGGATGAATTTTTCAACATCCTTTTAGACATGAATTTTTAACCGCGAGAGTAATTAACCATTGGAACAATGTACCAAGAGTCATGGATCCTCCAATCACAGGCAATTTTAAATCAAGATTGGATTTAAGATATGCATTAGTTCAAAAGGAATTATTTGGGGCATGTTCTATAGTCTGTTATAAACAAGGTCAGACTAGATGATTAAAATGATCCTTTCTGGCCTTGGAACCTATGAATTATCCTGCTTAATGAATGGCAATTGTAGCGCATGCAAGAGTCCTAGCCCACTCCAAAGGGCTGGCTGCACGCTAGGACTCGGACAGCCAGTTGACTACTCCTTACTTTGAGAATGAATCTCTCTGCCAATGCAAAGAAACATTTGATATTAGAGTGAGACAACCTCCCTATAAACATTTGCTACCCCAACTCCTGCAAAGTTATTGCCTTTGATTTTGCCATAAGTGGACTGTCTGATTGCTCTTAACATCTTACGAAATGTTCTCTTTGAATTCCAAGTATTATTACAGCAGCATTTTCTTCCAAAGCATAAATGCGGACAGAAACTGAGTCATGAAACTCACCAAAGGAAGGAGCATTGTAGGATTCTCCTTTGGGATACACAGAATTTTTTTTTTAAAGCAACAACATTCTACTCCTGTCATATTCAGGCAATTACACACTAACAAACAAAAAGGCTGCCTAGAAGCCAGTTGCTGTTTTTTCATTACATGGCAAACGCCTTGTGTGTCCCCCACAAAGGCTTCTAGGTTTGATTGTTCTTAAACCAAATTAGAATTTCTAACTACTGCTGTTAAGTAATTAATAAAACAGCCACTCATGGCTCTCTGGCCTGTCACTGACTTGAGGGAACAGTGAAAATTTAAGAAAACTGTAACAGTTAAGACATGAAAGAGCAATTACAATATCATATCCCCATCCTCATTTACACAGAACACATCATCGGACATCAACAGTACCAAGAAGAAAGAGCAGGACCAACAATGACAGACACAACCAGAAAGTAGCCCAAATATTTCATTGGCAGTACCCCAAATACTGATGGACGAAGGGACAATTTCAACTGATTAACATATCTGCTTTCCACAACTATCTGTAAAATTTTCCACGAGTGATGTACCCAAGTACTTGTTTCATGAATACCTAAAGTGTACTGCCAAACTTGCACACCTAAATCTGAATCAATGCTGATTATGTGCTGTATGGATTGTGCGGTTTTTTAAGCAAAACTTTTAATTTTAAATAATCCAAGCATGACATTCAGATGCACAGATTTTTTTTTAAAACACGGGTACCGTCTCAATCTATTTCAAAAAGTTTAGCTTCAATAAAATTTATATGCGTGACCTTGTTCTTAAAAGCTACAATTTACACAAACTACACTGCTTCTCAACAAAACCATAAAAGTTTATTCATTAATTTCCTCTCTTCCGACCCACACTGGCGTGATCGCCCCTAATATTACCTGTTCACTTGCAATGTTTTCCTGCTGCTCTACACAGTAGTAAGCTTGGAGAAAGTACCTGGAAATGCTCACAAGCCCAGAAGATCCCCCAAACTTTGCCCAATTAAGGGGTTCCACTGACCCACTGCCAGAGGCCCAAGGAGTGTGCTTTTACATAACGCAGACTGCAGCCACCTGTCTCTAAGATGAATTGTGGTCCACAGAGATAACTGCCCAGTTTACAATCTTTCAACTTGATCTAAGCAGCCTTGCTACAGGCTGAGACTTGCAGACTTTGCAAACAGCATCATAATGAACTGGCAGAGGGCAGCGCAGATCACCCTGCACTAAAACAGACAGCGTAGCAGCACAGAGAACCTGATCTGAGGAAAGAGCTTTATGAGTGACAAGCAAACAGAGAGAAGTGATGAAAAGAGTAAAAGTCCCATTTCAACTGTATTATCTAAGGGTGCTTCCCAGCAAATTCCAAGGTGCTAATACCACAGGATTACTGCCAAAGGCTTTCTGATAAACTTTCTCACCTATGCCCAGAAAGGATGACCTCAAATTTAGCAACACCTGATGGAGAGAGTCCTTTATTACCTTTGAAGCCTTTCCGTCTGTGTTTGTATTACTGGCCGAAAGGTTTAAAAAGTCTGTCTTTGCTTTTCTGTTTCTGATATCAAAACTCCAGGGTCAGCTTCAACCTGAGTCTGTCCATTCAAAGAGTTGAAAGTGCAACATTCTTTCATTTTACCCAGCTAGGAATATTAAATATGAAATAAATGGTTATTAGTAATAATTTATGAATTCCAAGTACCAAGTCTACTGAGAGACTCACTACTACACAACCTACAAAATTTGCCGCTCATCTGAAAATAACTAAATTAATAATAAAATGGAAAATAAAAATAAGCCTTCAAAACCTTCTCGTGGAATGTTTTTGCCAATTTGTTTCATATGAAGTGCGAATGAATATCTTCACTCCTGAAAGACAACAGGCAAAGTAAACCTGGCTTTGATCATTGGCAGCTGTTAAGGTAAGGTAAGGTAACAGTTTCACACTTTATTTTGGTATCCCGTGTCTATCTTGAAATGATAGATGTAATCTATTTTCAAAGCCTGACAATCTGGCATCTTTCACCAACACTAAATTTACTTTTTAGTGCTGTGGTTTCACTTACTCTCTACCCTTCAACCAGGCATCACACATAATAATCAGGTAATATATTGTGATTGGTTAAATTTACACCCCACACAGGAGTGTATCAATACCACACTTAAAGTGCAACAAGAGATCCAAATGAGCCTGATTTTCCCACCCATACACTGAGTGATACCTTGCTTGCAAGCAGTCTCCCCAAAATCCATGGGACCAAGTAGGAGAAAGTTATTACTTTGCACAAGAAAGGGTGGACCAAACCAAGAGACTTTGATGTGTAATAGTAAAATGTAAATTACTGATCTGTCACAAATAACAAAGAGCAAAAATCTGTGTTCTGCATAAAGAAGTTATCAGATTTTTAGTTCAGAGAAAAGACGTGAAGGAATTTTATCAATTTTAACAAGAATTTTTATCTGACCATTGATGCAGAGAAAAGGAGTGCAGCAGCCATAAATAAACGAGAAAGAGCAATAATGAATTCCGCCCGTGGAATTTTTTTTTTAAGTTTTCCATATTCCCTTACATCTTTCAGCACCTTCTACAGTTACTTTAGATCAGAAGGTTCCCTGTAGAGCACTCACTGGGCACCTTACCTGAACCAGAGGACTCAGGACGGCCGCAGAACAGGAAATCTATGAGCTCTCTAAAAGGTGCCAGTCTAAAGAACTCATGTCAAAAACTTGCAGAGCAATTAGAGTTGGCAGCACCATACATCTCACAAATTAGAGATCAAGAAACACGGCAGTAGGGACAATGCTCTAGCTATCATGCCTGCTGCTTGTCTAAGAAACTCAGGATGTGTCTACTCTGCATCTGGGAGTTAGCCTCCCAGCCCAGGTCCACAGATTTGTACCTGTAGAGCTCGCACTAATGCTCTAAAAGTAGCTGTACAGACATAGCTTTGATGTCCTGGCCTAAGCTGGAGCTCACGCCACACACCTGGCTTCAGAGCCCAAGCCACAGCACCTACGCACCCATTTACAGAGCACTAGAACAAGACCTGCTAGCATGAGTCTGAGGACCCAGACTAGAGGCTCGCTTTCAGATACAGAACAGCCTTAATGATTTCCATTCTCACTGATGAGAGGTTTAGGAGGGAAGGTCCCTACCAAACAGAAATCTCAGATTATGTGCCTCACCATGGCTCCCAGTCATAACTCTAAACACCAACAGCATCCCTAAGCCTGTTACTATGGGGTTAATTTCAACAAATACATTTTCAAAAATAGAATGGACAACCTCCGAGACACCAGAAACTGCACCACAAAATCTTAATCCTCAGACCACAGTTTCTCCATTAAGGGAGGGAGAATGTCTAAGACTCACATCTCACAAGGCTGCTCCATCATGGGTCCTGTTTTATTTGTTTTTGATTTGGTAGCTACCATTGTCTCCAGATTTCAAGCTTCTCTCCATGCAGAATAAAAGACCATTGAGGAAAACTGCATAATGAAGAATTAGAAGGGTAACCTGCTTGACTTTTTCTGTTCAATGTAGTACAATTTAAACATGCAAAATTCTACTGGCATCAGCTTTGCAGTTAACCAGTTAACCTCTTACATCCCTAGTTTAAAGGAGTATCACGGTCACAAAATGGTGTAGCTTTTCCTGTTGGACTCCCCTCTCAGTCCATCTGACTTCAAGGGACACATGAAAAACAGGGGATTCATTTTTAAGAGTAAGCTTCCTCAAGTTCCCCCACCACAGTGATTCTCATGCATGAGAGAAGCCTGACAAGTAGAGATCTCAGGAAGGTGCTTGAATCACCCACAAAGCCAGGGACCAGAGAAAACACAAGAGTTCACACTAACACAACCTTAAACTTGTTAAGATCAATATAGCTGATTCCATACGGATTTTATTTTTAATCTGGAAAATGTGCTTGGGACAAAACGCTTATGTCACGCTCCAGCACAAAGTAACTGCTCTGACCCCAGAGTCAAACAGTAGGCTTGGGGAAACAATGGTTTATAAAAGAAACGCTGACACTGCCTTATCCAAAGCAGCAAAAAGAATGTCACTGAAATGAGCTCACTGTTAAGAGTCTATTCTCACAAACCTGAATGATATTCCAATAGCAAGGCATACATCTACCGGCTCCCTTTACAGGCAGACATAGGATATGGACTCATTTGTACAGATAAGGTGTTAGTGTGGAAAATAAGGTACTTCAGCCAAAGGTTAGAGTGACCCCTTATAAGGGTGCAGTGTGCATTTATACAGCTTACATCATTCACTGAGGATTCAAACAGAAATGTATAGTTACATTTATTGGACCAGCATGGTTCTTTAAAAATAGAATTTGAAACCTTCAAGCAGCAGCAATGACCTCAACAGTCTCCTATGATGCAAGCTATTGAAAACTATCTGCAGCTGGAATTGGAAAGCAGACCTAATCTGTTCCCTGTATATCCATAGCCAAATTTGGGGCAGGCCTTGACCTCCTAATGTTAAGCATGGACATAGGATTGTTATGGGAAAAAATGATAACATCCACAACATGTAAACAGTTATGCAGAGTTCCATGGAATGAGGCATTTTGCAACTGTGTAGCGCAGAAGTCTTATGGAATTCCTGAACCTAAACAAATATATTATTTTTTCTATAAAATCCCTAGAGATAAAATAAATTTGAGAACACAAACCAGCCTATGCACTTTTGCAGCATGAGATACCTACACAGAATTGGATCTCCAACTCTGTATTTCTGCAGCATGAGAGGCAAGGTCTAGTGTAAAGGTTGTTTCCTCTATAACCTGAAGTCTTTAAAATATTGTTTGAGGACTTCAAGTAACTCAGCCAGTAGTTATTGGCGTACGACAAGAGTGGATGGGCAGGCTGTGGCCTGCAATGTACAGGAGATCAGACTAGACGATCAAGACGTTCTTCTGGCCTCAAAGTCTGAGTCTATGAGAAAGTCATAATTGTTGTCCCTCTCACCATCCACATTTTAATTATCCACTTTTTAAATATTACTTTAATTTATAAACAACACTGAAAAGGTGAATACTGTAAAAACTACTCCTACCAATGCCAAATTTCATTGGAAACTTTGTCGGTTTTTTCATACATGTAAGGTAGTATAGTGCTTTGTTGCTGATACTTATTTTCACTCTCTAAAAGTATAAAACAGTATGTGCACTTACAAACAGGATAACAAATGGGGGGGAGGAGGACGATTGAGATTGGAACGTAAATCAAATGAAGCAATACAGTTCCAGATTCTAGCATTAAAGTGGTATCTGACAAGCAATTACTAATAAGTCCTAGGATATGATGATTTGAAAATGGAATTGGATCATTTTGACAAACTTGGTACCCATGAAGAATAAGCTCAGCGCTATCTAGCAACACAAGAAAAATGGCCTTCTGGTTAAAGACACAATATCAATTTAAAATCTAGCCACTTTCAACTGAACTACAATTGCAAAGGAGTCTCTTGGCAATTTTTATAATTTCACAAATGCATTCTCTTTATAAATATGTTTGGGTGAGTACATAATGGGAAATTAACGAAGGAACCAATCCTACAAATACATAACACGCGATTAACTTTACACACGTAAGTAGGGTCAATGAATGCAATAGCATTATTCACATGCAGAGAGTTTCATGAATGTGTGTCCAGACATTTGGAGCACAACCAACTAAACAGGGGAAACAGTGAAAGACTTGGTGTCACATTGGTATCTAAGCAACGTTATTTGATGCTCAACTAGTTACTATCAGACACTTTTAGAATGCTACCCGGAAAATGAAGAGAAGGTCAGAATACTATTATTAGAAACTACACTTTTTAGCAACTGCCAACTTCTGCCCCGAATCCCCACACTAGTTCACGTGTATGGGCAACAACTGTCCCATACATACTGGATTCCTTGGTATAGTGACAGTATCTATTGATATGTACATATCACCCATCACAACGGCCAACACATAAGACACGTGTGACACATTTTAGGTGCACCCACCTCAGAACTGAAGAGCCAGCTGGGGTCTCTACCCATTTCTAGATCATAACGCTCTACCGATGCTCTCCCACCTCTCTGCATATACAGCTGTCCCCATGCAGACATGCAAGGAAAATACTAGTTTTTGAGCGATTGACCGTGACAACTATAATAAACATGGAAGCGTTTCTATTACATCTCAGATGCTCGACCCTTCCAGATATTTTGCAGCCTGTGTATTCACTCAAGAATTTGTGTAAAGTTCAAGCAACACTGGCTCAGAGGCACCATCCTAACAAGCAAACCGATCCAGCACCAGAACCGCCAGGGCCAGGCAGGACTGAGAACTGCTCGTGCCCACTGCAGCGAAAACCACCTGGCATTTGGCCAGGGGGTAAGAACGAAGCGACGCGCTTTCTGCACTCGGTCGGCCGGCGAGGCCCTCCCACCCAAACTGCGCACACGCCTGTGGGCAAACGAGGGGTGCCGGGGCCGAGGCAGGGCCCCACAGAGATCGAGTCCCGTGCGCCGCACAGGGAAGCGCTCCGAGACCTCGGGTGCTGGGAAACTTCGCAGGCGAGCAGCGGGAGGTGGAGCCCGGCAGAGACCGGAGCTGCAGCCGGGATGGGGCCTGGGCTTGCCGCTCCCCCGCGAGGAAGAGGCACCCGCGACACTCGCGGTGCGGGCGGCGGGGCTCGGCCCCTCAGGCCCCGGAGCCCGGGCTACGCGGCCGGGGCCCACCTCGGGCAGCGGCTGCCCGCAGGCGAGACCCAGCCCCGGGGGAGCCCGCCCCAGCCCGGGCGGGGGGGGGGAGCGCGGGAACCGGGGGCGACACGAGCCGGACCTACCCGCGCCGCCGCCGCTGCCTGCTCCGGCCGGGCCTCGGCCGCCGCCGCCCCCACCACGTGACCCTGGCCGGGGGGGGCGGGACAACGAGAGTCTTCCGGGTCAGAGGAAGAGGCGCTTCCGGGGGCCCGGCGGCGGCTCTGGCTGCTCCGGCGGCCGCGGCGGCTCGCGGGGTCGCGCAGCAGCCGGGAAGGGGAAGGGGCAAGAGCCCCGGAAGAAGATTTCCGGACGGGTGCTTCCGGTTCCGGTGTCCCCCCCCGGCCAACGCCTCCGCCCGGGGCCGGAGAGTGGTCCCTTCCCCAGCCTGGGCGAGTAAGATGCGGCGGGGGGGGAGCAGCCCGGGGCGAGCGATTGTAGTCGGGGAGCCGGGGGAGGAGATGGGGAGAAGGGGGAGCCGGGCAGTGAGGGGAGGGGGAGCCTGGCGTGAGTCGCGCCTCGCCCCGACCGTTCAGGGTCATGCTCTAAACACTGGGGAGGAAGAGACGTTCTCTGGGGGGGGGGGGGGTAAATAACCCCATGACTGTCCGCTATGGGGCTTTTTGCCTTTCCCCTCTGGCTGCGGTGCCCCCTGGGCTGGTTAGGGTTCCTCCTTGGATGCTGTGGCACTGCATGAAGTGAAAACTAGAGAGACTCTGATAGCTCCTGGGCTGAAATGGCTTGTTAAGAGCAAGGTGCGGCCACCCAAGAGAGGCTGAGCAGGGGAATGAAATGATGTTGCCCTTGCTATTGGTTGCAAAGCTACCAAGAAAGATGGAACCACATGCAGGTAGGCAGGTGCTTTTGGCCCTAGGCAGGCTTAGTATTTTATACATTGGAGAGGAATTCTGACTAACTCCCATTAGCATTTCCAATACTGTTTTTTCTCAGTATTGGAAAGATGTTTTGCAGAACACGCATATAGTAGCGTGGCTGTAAATGCAGTTAATTATTTTCAAATCATTTTTCTTTCTTTAAAACCATTTTAAATTTGTAAGGCCAACAAGCCTTTTGCTAAATCTGGCTTTTCTTCTCTTTCCTTAGGTAATTCATCCAGAATCTTTTAAACTGATAACACATTGTCTTAGCAATTTACAGAAATTTTCTGTGTGATGTTTGATCAAGAAATCTAAGGTACCATATCTGGTTAATTTTGAAATGTGTTTATTGAACAAAACTTGAAAGTATGACTCTTCAGTTAGACAAGGCCTGTCAGCTGGAAGGATGATGGCTGTGATGCATGATATTGAGTGGAAATAGCATGCAGAATTCAGAAAAATGCACAGAGTTTTCTCCTTCCCTCCCTCTTCAGGCTGGTCAAGAATATAAAATTGGAGGATACAAAGGTCTGGAACTTACATTTACAGTATGACCTACTTCTCGGGTAGGTCAAATTACTTGAAGGATGTGCTGGAAATCTTAACGTATATTTGTGGGGTACTGTTCCTGGAATATCATTCTTTTTAATAATGAGAAACTTTTTATTCAAGCATTAGTAGACACCTACAAGTAATTACAGTTCAGAAAGTAGTGGATTTGATACAGTAAAACCACTCTATGAGCAAAATCAAGTTATCCCAGTAAAAGCACACATGGATAGTATAGTTGCATTTCCACCAGGGACGACTTCTCGAAAAGCTGTGCTGATCAGAGATCCACACCTCTTCACACTCTTGTCTGATATAATTGTGCCTGCAGGAGTCAGTAGCATAGATCTGGACTTATCTTTATGAGAACTGTTCAAAACCAAATAATTGTTAGTGTATGGGGGTTGAACAGAACGAAGGATCATCTGGAGAATATCTTTAAAAAAGGAGCAAATTTCCCAGGTGAGTAGGTGTTCCAAAGGAACAGATCAGAAACCGTCTGCAGTTCATAAGTATATGGGCAGAAAATGGGGTAGCTTGTATAAATAGAAAAGACAGCGTCAAAAGTAGTTGCTTGATCAAATTAGAAGGCACACTGAGGACTCTTACGTTTCTGAAATTTGACTTGGTGATTGGACAAATCTAGTGTTACAGATATCTAAAAGTGCCTTTCAGAGCCTCCATATTGTAAATGACAAGTATGTGAAGGTATGGTCACTTCCATTGTGACTACATCTGATCTAAAAAATAAATGTCAGTACTAGAGTTCTGTGCATTTTAGATGCAACACAGCCTGCATTTTATTTAGAAATACCACAAGATAAGCAGATGGTCTGATAGTGGAAGAATTCATTTGTTTGTTTCATACACCATATTTTTTCTACTAAGTACATGAATGTTAATAAGCTTGTTTTAATATGACACTGTCCTCTCTGACAGGTGCTTCAGTATAACATTAAAAGATCAGTTCCCTGTGAAAAATTGCTCATGCATTAAAGCAAAACAATTGCTAAACATTAAAGGGATGCTGATGAATCAGACTGAGCCAAAAATTTAGTTTTTGTTAATATGAAAGGAAGCTTTTGTAAAAGTTTAAACAGGTAGAAATATTTCTATGGTTTTATTTTAAATTCCAAAGAAATAGTCTCTCTCTCTCTCTCTCTCTCTCTCTCTCTCTCTCTCTGTATATAGAGAGAGACACAGATAATATTACAAATAAACTTTCTTCTCTAGTGTTGAGAACATTGTGACATTATCCTAGTGCCCAAGAATTAGAATATGAAATAAATTAGAAATTGTTACTTTCACTGTCCAAATTGTGTGAAATGTGAAAAGTAAACATCATTAAGAGATTAAAAGTAAACTTAACTTTTAAAATTCTTTCCCTTTTAGTCTTGGGTGTTTTAGTTAACGTAATAATGTTTTGTAAAATGTGTATGTTTAACCTGTATCTTTGGCTCCTTTTTAATCTACATAAGTACATCCATTAGTTTCCTCATTTACTGTTCCCTTATTTTGGTTTGCTTTTGTCCTTTAGGTCTGCCAAAATGTCCGAAAGATCAGATATCCTTCACTTCAAGTTTGACAATTATGGAGATTCAATGTTACAAAAAATGAACAAACTGAGAGAAGAAAATAAGTTTTGTGATGTTGTAGTTCACATAGACAATGTTGAGGTTCACGGACATAAAATTGTGTTTGCTGCAGGCTCCCCCTTTTTAAGGGATCAGTTTTTGTTGAATGACTCCAGAGAGGTTAAAATCTCCATTCTGCAGAGTTCAGAAGTGGGAAGGCAGTTGCTTTTGTCCTGTTACAGTGGCATTCTGGAATTTCCTGAGCTGGAGCTGGTAAATTATTTGACTGCTGCAAGCTTTCTTCAGATGAGCCACATTGTGGAACGATGTACACAGGCTCTCTGGAAGTTTATAAAACCTAAGAAGCCATTGGAGAGCAAGGAGGATTGTGAACAGCAAAGCGATTCTTCTGAGTTGAAAGAACACCAAGGAGATGAGGACTCTCTGCAACAGGATTCACTATGTATTCAAACCTCAGAAGACAGTATGGACATGGAAGACAGTGACATTCAGATTGTGAAGGTGGAGTCTATTGGGGAGGTGTCTGAGGTTAGGAATAAAAAAGATCAAACCCAGTTTATTTCTTCTGAACAAACTGCTTTACATTCATCAGAGCCTCAGCACTTTTTAATCAATTCCACTGTGGAAAACAGAACGAGTGAAATAGAACAAAGTCATCTTCACAACTATGCCCTTTCTTATGCTGGCAGTGACAATTTCATCATGGCCTCTAAAGACATGTTTGGTCCTAACAACAGAGGTATAGACAAAGGTCTCCAATGGCACCACCAGTGTCCCAAATGTACTAGAGTATTCCGGCATCTGGAAAACTATGCTAATCATTTAAAAATGCATAAACTGTTCATGTGTCTGCTGTGTGGTAAGACGTTTACTCAGAAAGGCAATCTCCACCGACACATGAGAGTACATGCAGGGATCAAACCTTTTCAGTGTAAGATCTGTGGGAAAACCTTCTCTCAGAAATGTTCTTTACAAGACCATCTCAATTTACACAGTGGAGACAAGCCTCATAAATGTAACTATTGTGACATGGTCTTTGCACATAAACCTGTTCTGAGGAAACACCTTAAACAGCTACATGGCAAAAATAGTTTTGACAATGCCAATGAAAGAAATGTTCAAGATATAACAGTAGACTTTGATTCTTTCAGTTGTAGCACTGCCACCGACAGTAAGGTCTGTCAACAGGCTGATGCGAGCCAGATACTGGATGCGGGCAAATTGGCTCAGGCTGTGCTCAATTTAAGGAGTGATAGCACCTGTGTCAATTAAAAGCATTCATTCAAGCAGCCCTTTGTAGGCCTCATGAAGCAAGGAACAAAAGTTTGGATTTGGGCCTGTCACCAAGGCAGATGGTATGACATAAAAGGTGTACAGGTGGATGGTTGAATTACAAAACCTAGCAAGTTGTCAGCCTTCATTCTAGTCTTGTTATTTTTTGTGAGTAGCAAACTAGAATGCAGGTTCCTGTGTGTGTCCCTATTGGTGAGCATGGGGTTATATTCTGGATTTGTAACGTTTTGGATCACTTAATCTGATTTGAAGATTTGGGTCTGTTACCTTTTTGAAGGATTCTTGCTGTGAGTAGTCACCAATTAAACTGTGCTGTGAAGGGCTGCTGTATGTATGGGAAGATGGAAGAAACAGCAGAGAGGATGAGCCTATGAGATAAAACCTGACTTTTTTTTCAAAAAGCACTGGATACCTGAGTTATGTAGTTCAACTGCTAATTTGTTTGTCTGTTAAATTTCAGTTATTTGCCTTCCAGTCATACCCAAATCCCTAAAGTTAAAATTAAATACTTTTTTCCATGTATCACTTTTTTTGTCCCTTCTAAACTGCGTAATTGAATTTCCTCTGCAAATCAGCCCTATGTAGCAACTTTCAAGATCATTGGCCTAGATGTGTGTTTATACAGAACTAAGGCCCTAAATGATCTAGGTGGGTCAGATAGTGATTACATGGTACTGTTTGTAATGAAAACAAATTGCAGATCTTTAGAATATGAGGTTGATTGTCTAGAGTCAGGTGTGACTGACTTGTTGCTGTAGAGATACCCAGAGTGTGCTTTGACAACATAAATAACTCAGGTGATAACTTGAATGCTACCTCTAGCTCAGCTCCCATCTGCACACAGAATTCTTTAGCTCATGTTAAGTGGTGCTTTAAACTCTAGCTGGCCTGTTGAGGGGCAGTTAGAAGCACAAGGGATGGTGATGCTAATGCTAGTAACTCTGGGGATGAGACGACAAACATGTAGAGGACACCAAGAGACTAAACAACACCCAATGTGGACTTGTCAAAAATAAATCAAGGCAAACCAAATTAATTTCCTTCATTGATCAAGTTACTGGCCTACCAGCTAGTGTGGAAGCAGTAGATATATCTCCCTTCTCCCCCCCCCCCCATATGATTTTCAGTAAGGCTTTTGACTTAGTCTCTCATTTTTTTTCATAAGAAAACTTGGGAAAAGTCTAGATGAAGTTACTATAAGGTGGATGCATAACTACTCTCAGTATGGTCTTTTAATCAGTCATCAGTGGCAACTGTCCAACGGGGAGGAAGTATCTAGTGGGCTCCTGCAAGAGTCTGTCCTGTGTCCAATACTACTCCATATATTTATTAATGACTTAAATAATGTAGTGGAGAGAGTGTTTTTAAATGTGGTGATTATCGCCTAACTTGCAGGGATTGTTAACACTTGGGAGGATCGGATTAGAATTCAAAATGATCTTGCCAAATTGGAGATCTGGTCTGAAATAAAAATGAAATCCAGTAAAGACAAATGCAAACTGTTACACTTAGGAACAAGAAATCAAATGCACAAATATAAAACTGGGAATAACTGGCTAGGTATTTATCCTGTTGAAATAAATCAGTAATTATTGTAGATCACAAATGTAATTACTCTAAAATGCATTTACGTAAAAGGCAAGTATCATTCTGGAGTGTATTAACAGGGATCTATATGTAACACAAAGGAGGTAACTGTTCCACTCAACTCAGCAGAGTGAATACTGGGGCACCTCACATTAGGAAAGATGAGGACAAATTGGTGAGAGTCCAGAGGAGAGCAACAAAAATTATAGAAGGTTTAGAATACCTGACATATGAGGAAAGGTTAAAAAAAACTGGGAATATTTCGTTTTGAGAAAAGAAGATTCCGGGGGATGTAATGATATATAATCTTAAATTATCATTTTTAAATGTGTTGAGAGCCATTATGAAGAATAATGGCCTCTCTATGTCCATTCGAAGGTAGAACAAGAAGTAGTAATCTTTGATCTGCAGCAAGGGAGATCTAGATTAGGAATTGGGGAATATTTCTAAATATTAGCCGCTCTGAAATAAGCTTCTAAGGAAGGTTGTGGAATTCCTGTCATTGAAATATTTTTAAGAACAGCTTAGACAAACACCTATCACAAATTGTCTAGGAGATTTACTTGATCCTGTCTCAAGACCAAAGGGCTGAACTAAGTGATCTTTTGAGCTCACTTTCTGTGCTACAGTTCTATTATTCTTAACTCATCAGCAACTAACAGGGCTACCCCTCTGATTCTAATCAAATTAGTCTGTAAAACTCCTGTGTTGCAGTGAAGTGCAGTTGCTCTCACTCAAGCTATGCTAGCTTGAATGCAGTAGCTGAAGCATACTAACTTGCAGTGAAGACAAGCACTCAAGGACCACCTACCACTATATGAACTAAGATGTGGTAAATACTTCAAAATAAAATTTTGTCTCCTATAAACATTGCTTCATATAAACCACAGCTATTGTGACCTTCATATTTTGTTTTAAAGCAAAGCTAGAGTGAAAAATATTGCTTTATGGCATTATGAAAAGAATGTGTTGGCTGCTGAAAAGTGTAACTTCATGATTTTTTTTTTTTTTTAAACTCTTCCTAGGTCTATACTAAGAGCCACCTATGTCAGTTAACTGGGGGAAAAAAGTGCCATGCTGATATAAACCATGTATAAAGTTTAGATCATAGTCTTTGACTAAATAGATTAGAACTTAACTACTGCCCTACAGTTCATGAACCTTAAGAGCTTTACAGAGTAAGGTACAAATATCACTGCCAGTAGATTAATGCATCACTTGTTGACTACGCTCAACAATAGCTCTTTTGCACATCTTCGAAGGTCAGACAGAGAAGGAATGGAATTTTAACTGGGGAGTGAGATGATGCTGTACTTGTTTTGAAAAGTGTCATGAAAGTTTTCCTCTAAATGCTTGCAATCCTAGTTGGAGTGAAAGAACTGTGCTTCAATATCTCAAGAAAACCATTTACAGACGACCACTCTTACTGAACTGAAATGCAGTGTGTTCCGATAACCTACTGTTTGACCGTTGGTAAAGACCTGCTGTTCAAGTATTACTTCCAGTGCAACTGTTTGTTACGGTACTAGACAATGTAAAGCAGGGGTGGAGAACCTCAGGACCAGGGGCCGGATGCAGCCCTGGTTTGTCTGATCTGGGCCCCAGGGCTCAGAGCTCCCCTCAGCATTGGGGAGCCCGTGCTGGTGCTCCAGCTCCTCTGCCATTTCCCCATGGGGCTGGAGCACACAGAATCTACTAGTCTGAGCCCCCACCCCACCCACCCCACGCTCTGGTGTGCAAGGGGAATGTGAGGAGTGTCTTTCTCCTCAATCAGTGAGGGGGGGTTTTTTGTGTTTTTTTTCTTTGCTTCTCACTTGTGTGTGGCCCCCAAATGATTTTTCTGTGGGTCAGCAGCCCCTGACCTAGAAAAGGTTCCCCACCCCGATGTAAACTAAAGGAATGTTCAAAGCATTTAATTGCAGAAAATGTATATGTCATTATCAAAAGATAACTTAAGTCTTGAGAAAAGGCGCATAAAAAAGTCGGACGGCCCCTGCCCCCAAAAAACATTACAGTGGGGGAAAGTGCTAATACTGCAAAATGCTATGAAAGAACACAATCACCTTTTCAGGTGAAAAGTTTTAAACAGCTATATTGGGCTGTTACATGTACAATTTTAGATAAGTAATGGCCAGGGGGAGGGGCAACAAATATAGTGGATTAGTTATTCTAAAATATAACTATTTTAGGGCAGTATTTCTTTCAGACTTGGTACAGAGAGCTGGATTGCATGAGACAAACTAATTTTTAAAAGACATAAATAACCACTTGTGTCTAGAATCATCTTGATCTAAGTTACCCCATGATTATTTTGTCTGAAATATTGCATGTGAATTTGATTTCAGGTAGAGTCTTCTATATTGAAACATTTTGATGCTATAATATTTATAGTCTAATGTGGGCGAGAGAGACACAAAAACTGGTCAATGTTTTTTTTCCCTGAATTAAAATGGAGCCTGGGGCTAATAGTTATAAAATATAGTTATACAGACTATCCAAAGGCAGCTTTGTTATAGAATAAGATGAACTTAATATGTAGTCAGTCATGTATGTATAATTTCATTCTAAGTCACTTTACAAAGTTCTAAGCAGTGAAAGACTAGATACTCTTGAAGTTGACAGTGCTCTTGTAGTCACATAAGTACCATGATAATTAATAATCTGTATGTTAACGTGTGAAACATCATTTACTGATAAATGGATAATCTCACAACTGAGTGTAATATACAACTTCCTGCCTATCCTAAGAATAATTAAGGGAAAAGTCTACTATTACTAAAATATTTGAAATACACTTTGGCCACATTTGTAAGGATTATTTTTTGCTTTTAGAACCTACTTGCTTGATGAGCATATAGGTAAGGTACTACTGTAGATTTGTCTCTATTTTTTATAAAAATTTTACAAGTTAACGACTGATGTAACTGAAATGTCAGGTTTTTTGTGGGATTTTTCTCCCCTCCTCTTCACTGAAAATACTTAAAAACTTATACAATTTGTCATACCAATAGTCTTATTTAATTGATGTGAAAATAGAACACGGTGAATTCAAAAGTGCAAAAATGAGGACTGGTGGCGAACATTGGAGTCATTTTGAGAAGGAATGAGCAGCAGCAAAAGAGAGTTGAATTAAAAATGTGATACAAAGCAAAACTGCATTAAAAACAATTATTGGTATCCTGCAACCCTGTGTTGTCTTTCTTTACTTTTATGGTGCAAATGAAATGAGCAAATGTAGTTACTATGCTGGTCTAATACCTTAAACAGACAAATTTTCCCTGGGCAAGAGAACATATATTTCCTTTGCCTTAGTATATGTGTAACAGAATAAGTACCTATTCAGCGAGGAAGTTGAATACTGTTTGAGTTGAAATAGTGGGGTTTGAGTACTGTTTAAGGGAAGAACCAACTTCTGTGTCACTACTACCAGCTTTTTTAAAGAATATATTCTACTTGGAAAACCAAACTCAAATATCCCATTTAGGATGTCAGGCGTCTGAAGTTTTTACTCCAAACTGCAATAATTTTGTGAGTGGAAGTATTGTTGCTGAGAAGGAACTAATTTTCTCCCCACAGCTACTGAGCCTAAATCTGCCGCCTTATAAAATGCCTGAACCTAGGAGCAGACTCTTAATTGCTTATAAATCCAAAAATCCCTATTGATGGAAAAACTCAGAAGATATCCCAAAGGGACTTGAATAAATGTCACTGAGAGCATACCAGATCCAATATAAGGTACTCCTCATTACCATAACTAAGCCTGCTACTCTCTCAATATTTTTTTTTTTTAAGGGTTGGTCTTTGTGGTTAAAGATAAAAGGTGCTGAGTTTCTTAAACTTATCTTCTTCTTCTGACCTGCTCTCTAGCTTTGATTAATTCATTATGTGTCTGCCCATTTTCATCTGTTGCATTGCTAGCTGTACCCTGCTTTTGTTTGGCTAACAGTACAAGTCTTACAGGGGAAGCTGTGTTTGTCTGTACAGGTGGCACCTTGAAGATCCAAATATTTATTTGGGTATAAACTGCAGTGGGTCAAAACATGCTCAAATTAGGACTGGATAAGGATTTAGAACCTCTAGGCTATGTCTACACTGGCAGCTTCTTGCGCAAGAACTCTTTGGCGGAAGAGTTCTTGTGCAAAAACTCTTCCAGAAGAGAGCGTCTACACTGGCATGTGCTTTTGCGCAAGAGCATCCATGCCAGTGTAGACGCTCTCTTGCACAAGAAAGCCCTGATGGCCATTTTAACCATAGGGCTTTCTTGCGCAAGAAATTCATGTTGCCTGTCTACACTGGCCTCTTGCGCAAGAACAGTTGTGCAAGAGGGCTTATTCCTGAACGGGAGCATCATAATTCTTGCGCAAGAAGCCCTGATTTTATACAGTAGAATGTCAGTTTACTTGCGCAAGAACACGCGGCCAGTGTAGACAGGCAGCAAGTTTTTGTGCAAGAGCCCCCGCTTTGGCGCAAGATCGCGCCAGTGTAGACACAGCCCTGTGGTTTCCACTCCATGAATCTGACGAAGTTATTTTTGACCAGGAAAGCTGATGCCCAGATAAATCTGTTGGTCTTTAAGGTGCCACCGGACTCCTGCTTGTGAGTACAGTGCTGTGCCAGCTTTAGCTGTAAAGAACTCTAGCTATACCAAGTATCAGAGGGGTAGCCGTGTTAGTCTGAATCTGCAAAAGCGGCGAGGACCAGTGTTCGTTCTAAACGTGCTCCCAGGCCCCTTGCCTGGGGTGCGTTTACCAGCCTGTGTCGAAGCGCAGCCTGCGGCGTAGACCTGAGGCGAGGCCGGCTGCAGCAATGCAGAAGGCGGCGTGCCACGTGAGCCCCCGGGGCCGGGCTGCCATCACCCTCCTACGGGGGCAGAGAGAATTTCGTGACCAGCCGTGAGTGGAGCCGCCTCCCCCCTGAGCGCCCCAGGGCGGGGTGGGTGTCCGTGTGGGGGGGCCCGGCCTGGGTCCGTGAACCCTCCGGCTGCTCTAGTCCCCGGCAAGGGGGCGGGGCTCGGCACCGCCCTCCCGGCTCTGGGGGAAGGACCCCGACGGCTCCGCCCCGGGGCTGCCGTCCAGTGGGAGGAGTCCGACAGGAAAACACATCCGCTTCCGGCCAAAACCACTTCCGGGGCTCCCGGAAGCCGCCCGGCCGCCGCCGCCTCCTATTGGACCGGAGCGGGCGGTAGCTGAGGGGAGCCCTCCACCGAAAGGGTCTCTTCCGGTGGACAGGGCGGGCGTTGGGAATGTGCTTCCGGTTCCTCTGGCGGTGGCTGACGCTCGCTCGCGGGGCCGCCGGTGCGGGGCTGAGGAGCGTGGGGCGAGGCGGTAAGTACTGAGGGGGGGGGGGCCTGCTTCCGGTTCCGGTGTCTCCAGCCGCCTTCAGCTGGGGCGGAGCCTCCTGGGGGCTCCTGCGGGTTCGGGCAGAGGAAGCTCTGCAGGTCTGGGGGCGGGCCGGGCCGGGGGGGGTCGTTGTGCCGCTCGGACGGCGGCACTGGGACGCAGGGCTCATAACCGCATAGAGTCCCAGCTCTGGCCAAGACTGGCTAATGCTTCTTGTGTTCATGGGCTGCTGCAGGCAGCGGCCCTGAGCGAAGGGGTTAAACAGCAGGGATGCTCGCTGCGGGTGGCATGTCTTATTGGGGAGCCCTGTCTAGACCGGAACACGAAACCTGGCCAGTTGCCGACTCCTAGTCAGCTTTCAAACCATGCTCTGCATAAACGCTCCTTAGCTGTCGGTAAATGGCGTGGTGCCGCTTTAGCTGGTGACAATTAAACTGTATTCAGAAAACGTCGGATTGGATGGTGGAGGCTGCGAAAGCTGCGTCCCATCTGATATGCTTGAATTGTAACCTTTCTGTTTGTGTGTTTCCAACAGGTTGTCAACATGGCTACTGACTCGGATGTACTCCATTTCCAGTTTGAACAGCAAGGGGATTCCGTGCTGCAAAAGATGAACCTCTTGAGACAGCAGAACTTATTTTGTGACGTTTCAATATATATTAATGATACTGAGTTTCATGGACACAAGGTGATTTTTGCTGCCTGCTCCACATTTATGAGGGATCAGTTTTTGCTCAATCAGTCGAAACAGATGCGAATCACCATATTGCAGAGTGCTGAAGTTGGCAGAAAGTTACTATTGTCTTGTTATACTGGTGCTCTGGAGGTTAAAAAGAAAGAGCTTTTGAAATATCTCACTGCTGCAAGTTACCTTCAGATGGTCCACATTGTAGAGAAATGTACTGAGGCATTGTCTAAATATCTGGAAATTGATGCATCTATGGAGAATAGTAATCAGAGTATAGAGAAATGCCATTCCTCTGATACTGGACTGAGAAATAAAGATGACAGTTTAGATAAAGATTGTGAAATAATTGAGATTTCTGAAGATAGCCCTGTTACATTAGAATATAATGTAAAACAGGAGAAAGGGGATATCTTACAACCAGCAATGCAAAGCTTAATATCGGAAAGAAAGGATATGAAAACGCCAGAGATTTCCACAGTCGAAATAGGATATAAAGATGATGAAATCTGTATCTTCAGAATGGATTCCATGAGCACAGATAATGTGGAAAATGATCATTTTCCACAGCCTTGCACCTCCTCTAAAACAAGCTTATATTTTCCAGAAACACAACATTCACTGATAAATTCTACTGTTGAGAACAGAATTACAGAAATGCCTGGGAATCATTTTCAGGGGTTTGTCAGTGACAATACAGAAGGAACCTCCAGCGTAATGAGTGGATTTCAGAGTCTGGAAGATTCTGGTTATTCATGGCGGCACCAGTGTCCTAAATGCCCCAGAGGATTTGTCCACCTTGAAAACTATCTGAGACACCTAAAAATGCACAAACTCTTCTTATGCTTACAGTGTGGGAAAACATTTACCCAAAAGAAGAATCTCAACAGGCACATTCGAGGGCACATGGGCATCCGCCCATTCCAATGCATGGTTTGTCTAAAGACATTTACTGCTAAAAGCACACTTCAGGACCATTTGAATATTCACAGTGGGGACAGACCTTACAAATGCCATTGTTGTGACATGGATTTTAAACACAAATCTGCCCTAAAAAAGCACTTGACTTCAGTTCATGGAAGGAGTGGTGGAGACAAACCAAATTTTGACACTATTACGCAAATCAAAATAGACTATGATTAGTGGATTTCTGGATACCTGTAAAGACATACGCTGTTGTGGTGAAATGCCAGTTTTCTAGCAAATCTCTATGTAAGGGAGACAAGTGCAAATAAATACCTACTCTCATTTACTGTGTTGAAATCTAGTGTTGGTACAGTTGTATGGATGGTGTTTGCTAGTTAAAAGTAAATGGCAAAATAGGAGAACAAAATTTGTGTTCCTTTACTGGTGCTCGTGGTACAGATAAAAGACATCTGCGCAAAACTTTTTCTTCTAAAAGAGAACTCTTTCTGCTTTTCTTTCACACTTCCTCCTCATGTTTGAGGACACTGCCTATTTCTGGGGGATCATTGATCTCTCAACAAGCTAAAATCTGAACTGTTGCTTTCCCAACCTTTAATAGAATGGGGAAGGAAATGTCAATACCTATTCAGAAAGTTAATTATTCCCACTCCAATTGAGTGCTCCAAGAGCGATAGTTAATGTATCAGTCTATGTGAGGTCATTTTCTCAGTTCACCAAATTTCTGGATCTTTTAGCAAAAAGAAGTCAGGGCCTATTCTATTCTAAATAGATTTTTCTCCCACACTCATCATATCTGATTGTCAAGTGTGTAGTTTAAAAAAAATAAAAACAGGAGAACTCTCTAAGGAAGCTTTAAAGTTTGTCTTATAGAGGAACTGAAAAAGGCACAAACGCACTATTCAGTTCACTTTTAACTGAATAGAGCAGGGGTGGCCAACCCGTGCTAGCGAGCCACATGCGTCTCTTCTTCCCCAAAAGTGTGGCTCGCGCAGCCGCTTCTGCATGCCCTCCCTCCCCATGGCCCGTGCTCCCGGCTCCCCTGTGCTCACCGGGGCGGACATCGACAGGAGCCCGATATGGCCAAAAAGCCTCAGCTTGTTTCTTAAAGAGGCAGCCTCCTTTCTTCCCCGACAATTCTGGTGCGGCTCTTTGCATTTTTCCCTGCTGCTGTTTTGGCTCTCTGTTAAATGGGTTGGCCACCCCTGGAATAGAGTCTCATTTTAGTCATGTTCTAAAGGTTTCTAACAGCATTGTTCTCACTGACACAAATTGTTTGGTTGTAAGTTGTTTTGGTAATCAATTCTTTGTCTTCTGATTGTATTTTATGTTTGTCTTAGTTTTGTAAGTCTCAGATGTATACTTATGCTGTGAAAATCTGAGCTACGCTCTATATTAGGATGTTTTTCAAAATAGACGTAGAGGCCTTTCTATATAAGGAACCGTTTAGACATGGAGGACTCTTCAATCTTTAAATGTATGATATTGTAAAACACTATTGTATGTGTCTGGATAGATGTTACACTTTATGGTTTTACCTGCAAGCATCAAACTGCTCTGTAATTCAAATTATTTATCTTGTGCCTGTCCTTGAGTGGCATACATGTTTCTTCCATTTAATGTGGTATAAATAAAAATATATACTGTTAAAGTGGAATAATGCCATTTATTCTAGATCCTCTTGAATTAGCAAAAACAGTAGTGCTCTTTCTTATGTATTTACACTATAAAGCTCTTATGTCAGTTGCAAAAGGATCTCTTAACTTCCTGTATATCATGTAGTACAAAAGTCACCTTGTTGGGTTTCATTCACCATCCAATTAGATGGGGTTTATGTGCACAATATATGCTGTATAACTTCCTATTATTCATCTATAATAGCAATGTTCAACTGTACTGGTGTGATGATTGCATTCTCTGTCCAGTTTTGGCAGGTTTAATACTTTAGCCATTTTTTACCTTTGTTTCAGAATGGGTTTATAATAGGTTCTTTACTTGATAGTTAGAATTAAGCTTTAAAGTACTGATTTACCAGTCACTTATTACAATGCCTAGAGGTCTCAGCTGAGTTCATGCATAAAGCTAGGCATGGGATGCAGAGTTAATTCCTGTCTCAAGGTTTACAATCTATATAGATGGGAAGTTTTGCTATCTCTATTTTACAGAAAGGGGTGCTGAGGCACAGAAAGACTAATGACCTAGGCCTATATAAACTCAAGATGTTTGTTCATTTTATGTACAGGCAGTCCCCGGGTTACATGGATCCGACTTACATCGGATCCCTACTTACAAACGGTGTGAGGCAACCCCGCACTAGCTGCGCTCCCCCCCAGCAGACCGCTGAGACGCGCGTGGTCCCGCCGCCCACGTCCTCCGTGGCAAGAAAAGCCGCTCAGCGTCTCCCTGGTCTGCTGGCCCCCCAGCAGACCAGGGAGGCCGGAGCGCTTTTCTCAGCAGACACCTCAGCTTGAGAATAAAGGACTGAGGAAGTGAGGTGTGGGAGAATAAAACTGAGCTCTGGAGAAATGTTTGGCTAGAGTTTCCCCTACAATATGTACCAGTTCCGACTTACATACAAATTCAACTTAAGAACAAACCTACAGTCCCTATCTTGTACGTAACCCGGGGACTGCCTGTACTGTGAAGTAGTCCTACTGAAACGAATGGCACTATTTGTTGTGTAAAGTTAAGTGTGTATATATGTCGCAGGAGGAATGGGGCCTAAATGATATAATCAAGGAAGGTATAACTGTAAGCATAAGACCTCTTTCATCTCTCTGCCCTTATCCTGGCTATATAATTTGGACATGATTGTTTTGGGATTCTTAACTATAACAATTCAATCCTTAGGTTCGGCAAATAGGAGTTTTGTTTCCTTTTGTGCTGGATATTGATGCATGATTAATTTTGTGAGTTTTAGGTGTGAAATTTGGCAGTTCCACAGTTGTGGCAATTGCTTTTTACAGCACTTTTGTTAGTTTGGCTTGTATTCCTTGGCTATCTCTGTGTTTGCAGTCTTGATGTCATTGCATTTAGTGGTGGCTGTATTGGTCCCTCACATGGTAACAAATGCATAGGGTTCACTATTGGTTTCATAAATGTCTTATTTTGTTTAATAGTAATATTAAGGGCTTGCTCGACTTCCAGAACATACTCTTACTCTGCACTCTTGGCTTCTGTATTATATTAAATAATGTGCATACACTCAAATTAACAGGTTTATAGCTATTTTTTGTGCAATGAGTAGTTCTGTGGCACCTAAGGCCATGTCTTTACTAACAGACGATCAATGTTGATGTGATAGATCTTCTGGAATTCAAATTAACGGGTCTAGTTAAGACTTGCTAATTTGAACTCTGAGGGTGCCCCCATCAGCAGCTGATACTCCTGCTTCTGCGACCAGTAAGGGAAGCCAACAGAAGCGTTTGTTCCTGTTGGCTACCTGCTGCGGGGATGGTGGGGAAATTTGAAACAAGATGCATCAACTCCAGCTACGTAATTAACATAGCTGGAGTTGTCTTTTGATTCAACCTTACCTTTTAGGGTAGACCTGGCCTTAGAGACTATCCAAAATGTATAGAATCATGAGATTTCATGGGTACTACCCACTTCATCAGATGAATTAGAGTGGAAATATTAGAAAATGAGAGAGAGAGATATATTAGATCTATCTATCTAATATAAACAGCAGAAGTACCTGTCAATTGTAGGACCCATATTAATGAGGCTAATTAAGTGGGCTGGCTGTATCCCGTTCATAGTTTTTTATGTGAAAATGAGGCTGTTAAAGGCAGGAGAAATTGGCTTTGTAATGTGCCAACTAGTTAATGTCTTTATTCAAGCCCAGATAAGTGTCACATTTGTAGATGAATTTCAAAGTTCTGCAGACTGTAATTAGTGAAATTTCTTTGTAGAAGACTGGCTACTTTTAAATTCATGACTGAGTGACCGTCAGTTTTGCACTTTAAAAAAAAAAAAAAAATCTGGTCCTTACATGTTAGATGTCAGAAAACATTGGAGAACTATATTAAAATAACAGAGGGTACATCTACACTTGCTCCCTAGTTTGAGCTAGGGATGCAAATATAGCCGACTGAAATTGCTAATGAAGTGAGGATTTAAATGTCCCGTGCTTCATTAGCATAATCTCGCCCGCACGTTATTCCGCTCAACAGCTGATTCGAACCAGGCAGTGCGCCCCAGGACACGTTAGTTCAAATCAAACCCCTTGGGTGAGATTATGCTAATGAAGCATGGGATATTTAAATCCCCACTTCATTAGCAATTTCGGTCGGCTACATTTGCATCCCTAGCTCGAACTAGGGAGCAAGTGTAGACGTACCCAAACTAAGGAAAAAATTTTAAATGGGATCTTTTATTGTTGTAGAATAATTAAAAGTATTGTGACGTTTTGGGACAGATAGAGCCTTGTTTTGGCTGACTTTGTTCTACCGCAGTGCCTTTTTGTCGGCAATACAAAAATCAAACAATCATTGTCCAATATAGGCATGTGTAACACACTTACCTAACGAATAGAGGCTATGATCTTGATATGCACCTTCTGTGTGAGGATTGGTAAGTTTTTTGTTCAGCTGTAATAGGTTAGGTTTATGTTTATCTCTTCAGTTGCTTGAATTTCTTTCCTGATTAATTTTGTTATGAGAGAGAGAGAAATTCACTTAGACAGAGAAATTCACTTAGACATATGTATGCATATGAGTCTGCTGGTGCTTTTCTTAAATGTAATTATTTTTTTCTATAACCTGATAAAATGGGATGGAAATAAGCATTGTTTATATATACACAACTCTTGAGGAATATATATGAGAGTCTGAAATGATCTTAAAAGTATTGAATATTATGTTAAGAAATTGTCCATGTACTTAGCTATATTTTTTTAATTTGATATTTTAAGCACACTCTCAATTGTTAGTCATGTTCAACACACAGTCAACCTGTAAAACTCCTTGCCAGAGGATGTTGTGAAGACTAGGACTTTAACAGGGTTCAAAAAAGAGCTGGATAGATTCATGAAGGTTAGGTCCATCAATGGCATTGGCCTCTGTGGGTAGACAGGATACTGGGCTAGAGGGACCTTTGGTCTGACCTAGTATGGCTGTTCTTATGTTGGAATCCACAGTTTTTATATACGTATGTAACAGTCCCCTTCTGTGATAAGCTGCAGGACAAATTATTTTCTCTGAGCAAATGGTGCAGAAGTTAGTCTAAATAAAGGGTTATCAACCTTTATTATAAATCTTTAAAGCTGGAAAAAGTTGTCTTAATTATCAGAGGCCTACTTAAACCTAGAGACAAAAATGTAGCAAAAAGTTGATGACATTACAGAATCTCAGCTGAGATGTCCCTGGTTTGTTTCTAACCAATTAACTGCCCTTGAGGGCTGCTTGTTGTTCTGACTCCTGAGGTCTCTTCCAGCTCTAGGCTTCTCTGACTCTACTGTGCAAAAGCCTTGCCGTGTTGTCTGTGGCGAAAGCCCGAGAAAGCAGGCTTGGAGTCTTTATTTCACATAATGCAGCTTTTGATTTCTCTACTAGTTTACCGAGGAGGAAAAGGAGGCTCTCGCCAAGGAACCACCCATGCTCAACTTGCAGCATGTGTACCAAAAGACTTCAGCCTTCCTCGGGCTGCAGCCTGCCGCTCTGCTCCCCACCTCTGTGACAAGAAAAAGGGGTGAAGCAGCTGCAGGGCCACGGCCTGTGGGCAAGGGCCACGCCCCTTCTCTGCTGAAGGCCAAGCCGTGGGGGCAACTGGAACAGAAGCCCCTTTCCCCTGGGGCAGCTGCACCGTGCTCAGGGCCTCTGGGGCTGGCAGGGAGAAACGGCCTCGCCCCAGCCGGCTGCAGGAGGGGGCCTGGCTGCTCGGGCTGGGGCCTTTCCCTCCAGCCTGGCTTAGACCACGCCCACTCGCAGGGCTGGGGCTTATCTGCTCCACCATCTCTATGGTTGTTACCGCTCCTCCCTCTCGCCTCCCACAATGCACTCGGTCCGCCGCTCACCCAACCGGCGTGGGACTGGCTGTCATGTGACACGAAGGGGCGTCCCTAGAAGGGGGGGAAAAAAAAAAAGGCTCCCGTCTCACGTGACCCGGCCAGCTCTCGCGATAGTAGCGGGGGCGGAGGGGCTGGGCTCCCGGCTGTCACCGCGATGAGGAGGCGCCGCCGAGGCCCCCGCCGCTGCCTCCGCCGGGCCGCTCCGGGCTGCCCGCCCCATGGAGTGTGAGAGGCCGGCGCCGCCTCCTGCTCCCGGCCCGGCCGCCCCGCGCAGGTAGGGCCGCTCGGCGGGCGGGGCCGGGCCCGGGAGCGCCCGCGGGCCGGGCGGGGGGAGGCGCCGCGCTCTCGGCGCGGGGGGGGGAGAGACGGCGCAGCGCCTCAGGAGCGCTCCTGCCGCAGCGCCGCCCCGCCCCCGGTCCCCTGCGGCAGCGCGCGGCGGGGGGCCCCCCCCAGGCCTGGCGCGGGGCGGGGCGGGCCTGTCCGCCCCGGCCTCGCCCCGCTGTCAGGGGCGCCCCCCTTCCGGCGGGGGTCCGCCTGGGGCCTTCGCCGCCTTGTCTCGAGCTCGCCTCCTCGCCGCGCTGCTGGGGGCGCCATCCCCGGCTGCTGCGCGGGGAGCCGGGGCCCCTCCTCTCCGGGCCTGCGGGGCGGGTGGGTCCGCTGTCGCCGCTGGACCTGCCCGCCCAGGGCTCCCGTGGGACACGGGCCGCCCCCGGGGCTGCGCGCGAGCGGCTGTGCCCTTCCGCTCGTCTGCTGTGGCCCCGCGGGCCCTCACCTAGGCAGGCCACTGGGGTAGTCGGTCCGCCCGCCAGCTAACCCTGCTGCTAGCCTAGGAGGGCTAGGCATCACGAGCGCTAGTGCTGTCTGGCGTGGAGGGGGGCCCGTATGACTCGCTGAGCATTCACAGTCTGATCTTCTCTTGTGGAGAGCACCGGTGGGGAAACTCGAAGAAAAACAGCAGTGCAGACAAAGCCCCGGAGATGGTACCCTCTGGTACTTAGTAGACAAGCCCACCTTGCATCTCTCTGTCCTGTAGAAAAACGGAGGGCTTTTAAGTAGAGCCCTGCAAATCCATGCATTGGATGCGGATGTTCCGCAGCTCATTTTTGCAGCTATGGTTGCAGATACAAATTTTGTATTTAGAACCCAGCAAATGTGCGGATAGCCGCTTTGTCTCTGCGGGTATTAGCATCTGCAGATGTCAGTGCGGATATCCGTGATTCTTTGGTGGATACGGATGCGGATACAAATTTTGTGTCCGCGCATAGCTCTACTTTTAAGTACAAGAGTGGGGAGGGATTGTAGAGAATAACAGCAATATGATTCTGTGGTAGAGGTATTGATTTAGTAGGAAGGATTATAGGAGATATTGGGGGAGAAGCTTATACCTAGAAATAAGTTAAAATTAAAATACAGTCTAGGTTGAAAATTAGGAAAGATTCTGATGGCAAGATCTTCTGGATGTATTTTCTGTCCCATATGTGATGACAAAGTTGCGCCTGACCATAATTTGGCTATTTTTGTGGCTGTTCCCAATTTATCTTTTTCATATTCGTTAGAAAAATAAACCTATGATCTTGTCATTAATTATCAGTAAGAGGAAAAAATGGTGATATAGAATTTTAAATGAGAACATGCTAGTGAAATTGTAAGTAGAGATCTATTTGGATTAATTAGTTATTTGAAATTCCAGAATTTAAAACCTATTGCACATTGTACTGTTTCATTCTTATTCTTTGTCACTAACTATGCTTTCCCTAGGTCTATATGCCTATCTTATTGAATATGAACAATATACTTCAATATATACTTTTCAACAAGTAGTAGCATTAGCATTTCTAACTTGTGTGGGATAATACACTCCATACAAAAAAATGAAATTCTGTCAATTGAATGGAAATATTAGAGATTGCTTACAAGATAATCTTGGTTGGTTTTCAGTATTGATCTTTATTTACTTGGCTAACTTATAAATATTAACATCCTATGCCATATCTCACATACTTTCTGGAAAATCAACTATTAAAGATAAATAAAATGCAGCTTGCTGTATAAAAATCTTACAGTTATTAATGAACTGAACATGAGTAATAGCTCTGTCTTTGGTTTTCATGTTGGATGGAGGATTGCACTGAACATGTATCCTTGTATGAGTTTTTTATTATTTGGTCTCAGCTCCAAAAATGTCTTGATGTTACTCTCAGAAGCCCTCTGCTTGCATGAAAATCATTCTTCAGGGAATTCCTAACTCTTGCCCAAAATGTTATTGTGAAATTTGTTAGTGTCAGGACTGTTCACTTGTAAAAGAGATGTTTTAAAAAGTGCAACTGGGGTGAATGGGAGAAGGTTCAGGATAAATGCAGAAAGAACTGCCCCATGTGATCCTTGGTCTTCTGGACATCAACCTTTAAGTGCAGATGTACTCTGAAAAGTAAAAATAGCACCTTCTTAATCAACAAACATATTTTTTTGATATTCAAAACAAGCTCCTCTGACTTTAGCATCAAACATTTTTCCCATTTTGTCCTTCTGTTAGTCCTGAAAAATCAACACCGCTATGGTAGATGGTTTTTTGTCTGTATTTTGGGAAGTCAAATTTCTGCTTTCTGTTACACCCCTGCAACGAGCCAGAAAACAGGTGTATAACTCAGGGAACATCTTAACATACATTGCTTGAACAGGAAAGAGAACATCTTGACTGAGGTCCTGGGTGAATGGTTCTGGCATTTAGGGAAAAAAACAACTAAACAAAAACACTTTTACATGTGAACAGCAATGTTTATCTAGAAATCACGAGCAATAATAAACCTTGCATACTGATGCCATTTTTATATGAATGTTACATAGTATAACCACATTTCAACAAATAGTCTAAAAATTGTGTTTTTTAAAGTCTCTGTGCTAGGAAAATTGCAAGTGTTGCAGTTTCCAAATTTCCCTATGGGTGTTTGGCAAAGGCTAAAGTCTAAGACGATTTTAGAATAGGTTATGATAATGATCTCCACAGAAATGTGCATACATAAATTCAGGAAAAGTGGTAGATTGTTGGTTGTTTAATTATTAGCTCAAGTCTGTAATATGGGGATCCGTGAAAAAAGTACCTTGTTGTTTTGGTCTGTTTCAAGTTGAGGTACATGGATGTGATGTTTTTTAAATAAAACAAACATTTCTTCCTGAAATATAAGCTAAGGATGTTAACTCAGTTTGTATTGACTATACGATTAGTCGATAAGGGAAGGTACTCAGAAGGTGCTACCCCAACTGCAGAACTTCAGCGGGGATAGTTCCTGGACTCAGCATGAGCTGGGAGCGAGCTAGGCTTGCTCAGTCCCAGCTCGTGCCAGGTCCAGCATCCCCTGTCTGGGGGTGGGTCCCAGCAGGAAGCTGGGGCCCACCGCAGACAGGAGCTGCTGCCAGAGCAGCCTGCTGCCATGTGGACAGGGGCTGCTGCTGGGGCAGCCTCTTTTCGTGGCCAGCCCCAGCTGCCATGCAGACAGGGGCTGCTCCAACAGCCGCCCCTGTACACGGAGTGTGTGGGGGTATCCCTGTAGGGAATTGCAACCCCCTGTGGACAGGGGAAGCTTCCCCGCAGCAGCTGCTGTCTGCGGGAGGGCCCAACTTCCCACTGGGACCCCTTATGGACAGGGGCTGCTGCCAGAGCAGCCTTCCCTGGTCCCCCTGCACTGCTGCTTCTGATAGAGGCAGCAGCATGGGGTGGGGGAAAGTGGCACTGCAGAGACATTGCTGGGGGGATCTGGCTTTTAAGCTGGCTTCGCGTCCCCCCCCCTCCGCCCGAGCACCAGCTCCTGCTCCCCCCTTGGAATATTGTCTTGTAGTGGTCATTGAACAGCTCTCTTTACATTTAGGCTGCTTCTCAGAAGATTTAAATGTGACGGATATTACGTGATATGCAGAAACAAGCAAGTCTGTTCTATCTAAAGAAGATTTATTTTCACTTCAAATCATCATAGCTAAATGATGCAAAGTTATTATTGGGACTGCCAACTTCCTTGGCCTTTAATGTGAACCCAATTTCTTGGCTATGTATGTTGTGGTGGTTAGAAGAGTAATAAATGGAAGACTGAAGTCCATTTAGGATGTAATTTGATACTAATAATTTGATAACATGAGCAATAAATTACTGAGATAGATGAGAAACTTTCAACTTCAAGTAACTTCAGAAGGAAGGCTTGACAAACCTACTTACTGTAGTCTAAACAAGTGATTAATCTGCTTGCACAGATGGAAAATTGCAATGGATGCCTTGACATTTTCCCATTTTATAATCCCAAATTGTCTGCAGCTAGCTACTATGTAAAGAGCATCTCAGCCTCAGAAGCATGGTTAAAATCATATAGTAAGAGTGTTTTATATTAGAATAAAATCCATGTTGTAATTTGCAGTGCCTAATGCACTCAGTCCTTAATAGTTCAAAGTTCTCAATAGTAGGACTAAAAATTGAGTGGGATCGAACTCATTGAAGTCAATAGAGAAGGTTAATAGGATTGAGAGAATGTGCCAAAGTTGGTTTAAAATGTGAGCCTCATGTACCATACAACTCCATTGTGAATCAGCTTCACAAATTATAAATTAAAAAAATCTAATGTTTAAAGTAATTTCATCAAGTAGTTAAATCCACATTTTTTGTGATTCAAAAAACAAATTCAGGTTCACTTATTGTGATTGATAGGAAAATGTAAACATCCCCTTGGAGGATTATGAATTCAAACTCAGTAGCATGTAGCTACTGCAATAGAAATAAAAAGTGAAACTTGATTATTTGGGCAAGTCTGTCCCCTATGCAATAGTTTCATAATGAATAGCAAACAGTATATTTAGGTGTCTAAATTCTTCAGATTTAGTAATCTAAGGTGCTCTTAATATGATGTCATCAACTGATAAATCACATTTTAACGTATTATTGTTAAAAAAAATTTAAACCTTTTTGTTCTGTGTGTTTGACAGCACTGTGTGCTTAATCATTTTCTGCATTGTGTTGGTGGATTTTTCACATAGAAAGATTAGGATAACTCTCTCTTTGTTTAAAAAAAAAAAAAAAATTTCCTGTGGGATGACAGAGTGACATCATCACATCACTCTGTGTCTACAGGCTCCACCCTCGCACGAGCTCCCTCACATCGAGGCTAGACACGGGCTCCCTGCCCCTTCGGGGATGGCAAAGTCACCTGCCAGCCCAACCTGGATAGATTCTGCCTCCCAAGGGTCCTGCCCACTCAGTTCTGGCCACAGCTTTTCAGGGGGCCTGTCCCCTGGCCCAAAGGCTGCTTTGGCTTATGCGAGGCCCACTCATGCTGGGAACAGACTCCCATGCCCCGGGATGCCATGACTTGCCACAGTCGTTCTTGGTGCTCATGGGATGCTGGGCCAGCAGGCTTAGGAGAAGCGTCAGGCACAGGGCAAGGACCCCCGTGTCCCCAGCTGCCCACTGCCTGATCCTTCACCACGACCCAAGTGGCCATTTCCTGAGTTCAGTGCCAAATTGCCCTGGGGGAGACCCAAGCCCAGGCTGGATCCCTCCCACCCAGCCATGCACGGGGCTGCAGAAATGAGCAGCACTTCTGCAAGGCAGGCAGGGAGGCGCCCAGCAGCACTGACTTGAGTGGCCTGGGCCCCCTTTGCCTGGCGCTGCAGCCTCGCCCTCCCTCCTCCCCCAGTGGTTGGAGCACCAGAGCTGGCTTCCCAGTGTGGGGAGAGAGTGTGGAGAGAGAGCCCCAAGCCTCGCTGTGTGGGTAGGAAGTGCTCCCCTTCCCAGGATGGGGAAACTGCAGTGCATGAGCATGCTGTCTGGAGGCTTTCCCTGCACTCCCATTGGCCAGAATCCAGCTGGTGGGAGGCTGAGCCTGGGACTGACATGGGATCTGAAGAACAGTAAGTGCCTCCCACTCTCTTATACCCAGCCGCTGCACCACCAGCCCCTCACCCCCCCCCCCACCGGCCAGACACCCTGCCCCCAAACCTGTTCCTGCCCCCTCCCCTGGACAGACACCCTACCCCAGCCTGTTCCTCCACCCTCCCTTGTTCCTGCACCCTTCCTCCTGGCCAGACAGCCTATCCCCAGCCTGCTCCTACACCCTACCTCCCACCCAGACCTTTCACCCTCAGCCCCTCCTGCATCCTCCCTCTTGCCCAGATCCTGCACCCCCATCCCTATTCCACTCATTGATAGCCCTGTCCCACAAACTGAACCCCTCATTTTTGGCCCCATCTCAGAGCCTGGGGGCCCACAAAATTCACTAACCCTGGAACCCCAGAAGAGTTAATCTAGGCTGAGCCCTTCAACCTCAGTTCTGCCCCCGCCGCATGGGGCTGGAGCACCAGGGGAGTGAGGTGTTTCAGTAGGGGGCCACATAACTGAAGGTTGGGGGTTTTGGAGGGTCTCTTTTTTTCTTTCTCGTGTGGTCCCCAACTGATTTTTTTCTGTGGGTCAGTGCCCCGACCCAAAAAAGGTTCCCCACCCCGCCATAAATAAAGACAATGTGGAAACCTTTTTGTGTTGGACATAATAATTTACTTTATTTAAAATGAAGCCTGGCCAGCAGGACCCCATTTGGGGCACAGCACCTATCTGGCCACAGTGTCCTGTCCTGGCCCCGATCCTGGGGCAGGCCCTGCAATCCAGCTCCCTTCTGGCTGTAGAAAGGGCTGGTGGTGGGCACCCTCCTGCTGTGGCACGGGTAGGAAGAAAGGCCGCGATCTGGCTGTGGTGGACAGAGATGGCTGGCGAGCAGGGGGCGCAGCCCCCCAGTAGCATCTGAAAATACTTTCAAATTGTCCCTTTAAAAGAGACTAGATTTTTAAGTTGATAATTATTGTCAGGATTTTTGGCAGGTCGCTTTTTAATTTTGTTAAGTTTTTAGAGTATCAGAGCGATTTGTTTTTCAGCAGGACATCCCTAAATACATTCCTTGTCAGAAAAAAAACAAGTCTGTTAAAACAAATCTTTATACCTTTCTAAGAAACTGACTTGATAATTAGGAGATGTACGTTAGACTCCTATTTGAACATACTGGAGAGCAAAAATATCAGAAGAGTTGGCATGTGTGAAACTGTACTGAAGACTTCTTTGAATATGGCTGCTTGAAGTTTTGGGAGTTGAAAACTTTTCCTGCTCTTGCTTATTTAATTAGATGCCAACCTCACAAAAAATCTGAAGGTCAGCATGTGCTTAATGGGCTTCTCCTTAGCAATGTTAAAACGGTTAACCAGGTAAACAATATTGCTTAACCTGTTAACTGATTTAACTTAGCTCCCACCACCCAGCCCCATGGTGGTTAGAGCTGCACTGGCTGGGTGCAGCTGGCCACCAGTGGAATTAACTGACAAGGGATGGTTAACCAATAAGCATTGTATGTTATGCTGACCAAAGTGCCAGTGTGGAGAGGGTGATGTTAGTGGGAGAAGCTCTCCTGCTGACTTAGTGACCACTGTTTGGGGAGGTATAGTAATTTATGCTGATGGGAGAGCTTTCTCCCATTGGCATAGATAGAACATCTGTACTAGCAGTAGCTAGTGTTTTAGCAGCACAGCTGTATCGGTGATTTTAGTGTAGACTGGCCCTTAGAGGAGCATACAATTATTTTGAAAGCCTGGAAAATGAGCTGTAACTGTTACCTACAAGTCTCTGAATTAATTGTGGAAGCCAAGCATGTATATGCTCTCTGAAGAAAGATTACTGCTCTTTGAATCTATTCATGAGGGATGTGGGAATGGAGACTGTTCATTCAGTGTCGTATGTGTACTAGACTTCTTTATTTCCCACTTGCTACTCAAGCCAGCAACGGCAGAAGTTTAGAATAGTCCAGGTGCTGTGTCACCTGTGTTGTCTAACCTAACAGACATGAAAATGCTATTGGTCACCAGCAATCAGTCTTCTCTGGCATTAGCAGTAGTTTAGCAGCCCTTGTGGTAGCAATCTGAATATTCATGTCTGAAAATGCAAGTACCGATAATAGGAATGCAAATGCCTAAAAAAGTCTGTGTCCCTCCCTCGTAAAGTGTGTGATTTATATTAGGGTTAAAACCCAACATATGTGTCTGACTAGGCTTGTTTGGTATTGAAGATGCTGGATTGACATTTAGGATCAATGGCATGAGTTTAATGTTTGCATTGTACATTTTTATATACAAATTAGAAAAAAAAAAGTATTTCATGATGAAAATCTCATTGAAATAAGAACGACTTGTACAAGTATTCTAGGTCTGAAAGGACATTGGATGCTCAATGCTAAATAGAATTTTGGATGGTCATAATTAAAATAAAATGCATCGGCTTTTCACGTTTTTTGCAGTGCTCTAATAGGTATTTTAGTGGTCCAACGTATGCACCGGCGCCTCTGTCCTTTGGGTGTCCCTAATCTGGGAATACCTGTAGTACGGACCCTGGCAGAGGGAGGAGGGAAGAGGCAAGAGGCTGGGGGAACGGCAGCACAGTGATGTGCTTCCTGAGGCTTTTCCCTGTTGCTCCCATAGTGGTGGGGGGTGAGGAGCCGGGTGCCTGATAAGTGCCCCCCACTCATCCCCCTCATGCCCAGTCCCCACAAGGCACTCCCTGGTCTGGCATATTCTTTAATCCAGACTACCCTGTTTCCCAGGGTTGCTGGATTAAAGAGGTTCAAGCACTAAACTGTAGAACAGCCAACAGTTGATTTGAAATGAAAATGAAAAGTTGTTCAGTTCAGATGGGATGGGGCAGGAGTTAGGAACCTCAGGCCCGGGGGCTGGATGTGGCCCCTGGCTTGCCTTGATGTGACCCCCGAGACTTGTGGGGCCCCTCCCAGCACTGGGAAGCCCTTACTGGTGCTCCAGTCCCACCGCTTCCCCACCAAAGGACTGGAGCACATAAAATCTACTAAGCTGGGCCCCCCTAGGCTCTGGTGTATGAGGGGAATGTAAGGAGTGTCTTTCTCCTATTCAGCCAGGGGCCACATCAGCGAGGGTTTATTTTTGGTTTTTTTGCTTCTCACTTGTGTGTGGCTCCTGACTGATTTTTCTGTGGGTGGGCGGCCCCCCGACCCAAAAAAGGTTCCCCACTCCTGCGATAGGTGAACCGTTGGCTTTCTCAAAACAATAACATTACTTTATTTCCACTTTTGAAAAAGAAAATATGGTATTATCTATATTTATAGAGATAATGTGAGTTCATCTGCATTTCTGAAAATTGTACAGGTTAATTAATAGCACTTATGCAAACCATCTGGCTTCTAGGTTTTTTGGCAACATCAAAGTGGAGAGAGAAATTGTTGCAGAGTAGTTATGGGTGTCTGTTTAGCTTCAACCTTTACAAGCACCTACTAGTTAGATAGTATCCATGTTGAAGGCTTCAGTTTAGATAGTTTAGCTGAATTTCTTAGCTTGAGTCGCTTCTAAATATCTGAGCTTGCATTCTTTTTATTGATTTATGTCAGATGGGATGTGTCTTTCAGAATAAATGAGTAAACTTTCCCTTTTCCCTTCAAACATATTTTTACATAGGATTTACGTGGAACCTCTGCACAAAGAGATATTGCAAAGGAAAGACCTGCTAATAATAAGCTGAAGTTGTTGCTTGTTGGATCTAGATGGAGTTTTGGTGACATTTTCCGTGTTGTAATTTGGTCTCCATTTTTGTACCTTTCCTTGTTGTGGAACCAGCTACAGTGCTATGCTCTGCAAACAATTGTGTGAACAAAGTATCAGCTGTGTAATTGCCCCAAATACTTGGATTTCCAGTACCACAGACATCTTTTTGCCACAGACTTACGTACGTGAAGTTTCACTGTTATGAATATGAGGTAGTAAATGCGTGAAATGCAAATTGAGAAATGTCCCCTGGAGCAATCCTCTGATGGGGTATTATCTGGGTGGGGATGTGAGCACAGAATTACTCTCTCATTCCAGCAATGAATGTTTTTACCACTTTTAAAAACAAAAAAGTAAGTGATAATAAATTCTATTTATGTAAAGCTATGTGTATCCTGACACCTGATTTAAATTTGTACAAGATAGGCAGGATAAAACATCAGTCATCATGTTGTACTCCACTTTGTATGGTAGTAAAACAAATATAATCTTTTTTTTTTTTTTTTTTTTAAACTTCCCACTGCCCTTCCATTATTAGGGAGTGTTCTTAGTTTTTGAAAATTGTGAACTTCATTTGTCTCTGAGGTTCTGCCTTTATGTGCCAACCAGTGTTGTTTTCATAAAATGTTGTAATCCCATGAGAATACAAGGAACACTGATGATATTTTGTGAAGATAGTCTCTCAACCTGGATTAGCGTACTAGCTGGCAGATTGAGCTGTTAGCATAGACTGAAATAATGGGGGTGAGGAAGTAGATTCATTAGATGGAGTTTTCAATAGAAGATTTCTGGTTTTATTTCATAAAATGTTCAAATCTTGTGTTTTTAATGAAAAGCTAATTATAAATGACTGCAAAACGTTATGTAGAAACACTGCATCCTCTGTTCACTTTACAGCTGCCAAAATACGGGACCGTGAAATAATGGTCTGCTAGTCTGCTAAATAAGAGTCCGACTTCCACAATGCCTGTGCAGGCAGCTCAGTGGACAGAGTTTCTGTCCTGTCCAATCTGCTACAATGAGTTTGATGAGAGTGTGCACAAGCCCATCAGTTTAGGTTGCTCACACACCGTCTGTAAGACCTGCCTGAACAAACTTCATCGCAAAGCATGTCCTTTCGACCAGACTGCCATCAACACAGACATCGATATGCTTCCTGTAAACTTTGCTCTTCTCCAGTTAGTTGGAGCCCAGGTATGACTTAAGGAGCTCTTTACTTTTTCCCAGCGTTGTCATTTATGTTTTACCATTGCAGCAGGAATAAATCTTCACTGTTCCAATCTAGGAAAACAAATATCAGATGTTTTCTGCCATCAGTGGGCATGTGCACACTACAAAACCAATCTCAACAGGGGACCATCTTACCAGACAGTTGTTCCTAGTCACAATTAAAATAACGTTTCTTAATCTTGCATAGACAGAACTCTGAGTTATATGATGACCCTAAAATGTACTGCAGTTCTGGACAGAATATGTGTGTAACATCATTTTAAGACTGTCTTTCAGTATGGCTGGGTGTACAACTGTGTGTCCTCCTCAAGGACAATCAACAGTGTCATTAGATAAGTTAATCTGCAGATTACACTCATTTATCCTTCATTGGGAACTAGTTTAGTGAAAACCTCAGGCCAGGTTTATATTGGTGGAAAACATCGATGCAAGATACGTAACTCGAGCCACATGAACTGCATATCTGGAGTTGACAAACCTTGCATCGATTTCCCTCCCCCCGCCCGCCCCCCGGAGGTTAACAGGAGAAACTCTCCTTTCTACTTCCCTTACTCCTTGCAAGAGTGAGGAGTACCGTAGTCGACGTGGCAACCCTCTGCGTTTGATTTTTTGTGGGTCATCACTAGACCCACTAAATCAAACCCCCGGAAGATCAATTACTGGATGATCGATGATCTGGCAAGTGGAGACATTGCCTCAGGTTCTTTCTTACGTTGAAAAGAATCTGACCTCTGAACCCAGGTTGAGCCATCCCATTCTTTTGAAGCACCCATGATGCGGGTGTTCAGGTTGCACTTTGAGAGCGAGTCTCATCAACTAACTGATTTAGGAACATTTACCTGGTGACACAGGAATGTTCATAAAATGAGTATCACACTTCAGGAAACTTGTAAGTAAATAATGCGTGTCTCTCTTGTGCCCTTTCACATGTATTTTCAAAGGCCACCTCTTCACTTGCCATGCTGGAGATCAATCTTCTGGCATTCGATTTAGTGGGTCTAGTTAAGACCCACTAGATCAGACAATTAGGGAAGCTGCATTATGTTACCATAGCTGTCATCTTCAGTAGTCCTTTGCTGTATTTTGATTACCTTGGAGTTGAACCTGTCTTTCACCATTTTTGTGAAGAACAGTGTACATCTATGGTGTTGTGTAGTTAGTAATAATGGTACTTGGCATGTGAAAGATTATGTTCACCAACTATAACCAGAGTTCCCTGTAAGCTGAGTGCTTTTGCAGCCACCCAGGAGAGATTCAGGTGCCACCCAGCTGATTAACAGAGTGCTCACAGCTGGCAGCAACCAGCACCATGTGTTTCTATTGGTGGTGCACATAACAAAATGTGTTCTGCACATGGATGGAAAAAATTAGAGAGAACATTGGCTATAACTCCCTTTTCTTTCCTTTACAATTTTTGTAGGTACCAGATCATCAGACAGTAAAGTTAAGTAACCTAGGAGAGAACAAACATTATGAGGTAGCAAAGAAATGTGTTGAGGATTTGGCACTCTACTTAAAGCCACTAAGTGGAGGAAAGGGTAAGTCTTCTTAAAACTCTGCAATTCTTGGTGTGTCAGACAGTCTTACTCTTAACAACAGTATGTTCTCAGTGGTAATTAGTTTCATGCTATGAAGTGATAGTCTTTCTGGTTTTCTGATAAGTTTTGTCTTTTTACTGGTTCATGCACATATATGGTGCTTTGTAAATAACAATCTAACAACTGTATTGTTTTTGCTTTTGAGGGTAACTGATGTGATTTTCATTTAATACTGTTCCCACCTGAGCATAGGAAAGAAACCCATGTTCTCTCTAAGGGCTTGTCTAGACTACGCTGAAGTTTCAAAAGAGGAATTTGCATATCTTCTTCCGATCTCACTTTCGAAAGCAGAGCTTTCAAAAGTGAAAGTAGTCGGTACGCATTTTTTTTTTTTTCCGGCAAACCTCCCGCCCCTTTTGAAAAGCCGTGTAAACCTCATTTTTTGAGGAAGAGCGCCTTTTCAAAAAAGGGGGAGGTTTGCAAATAAAAACCGTGTCCCGACTGCTTTCACTTTCGAAAGCTCCGCTTTCAAAAGTGAGATCAGAAGAAGATATGGAATTTGCATATCCTCTTTCGAAACTTGAGCTTAGTGTAGACATAGCCATAGTTAGACAGGTTTGGTTTCACATAGCTAGATATAAAATTTTAATTTTAATTCCTTTATTAATCAGCTGTCCATTTATGATTGCAATGACAAGGGGAGGACTAAACAAAACAGTGCCAGTAATCCTTTTTGGTGGTCTGCAGGGAAGTAAAGAATGTTCTGCAATCCGGGTTGAAAGCTGCGCAAAGTGTGTTATGCTCAAAAGTGAGGCAGGGATCCTAGATAAACCCTAAAATGGCATGGTATTGTCTAACTTGGCACAGAAATGGGGTATAGAGCAAAAAGAGATTAATTTAATACACGTCTTGGTAAGAAATGGACAGGGGAGTTGGATAAATATTGTGGTGGTGAGTGGTGAATTAATGGTGAATTAGCTCTTACCCCACCACGTACACGTTTGGCCCATGGCATTGGTCTGTGACTTATACTAGAAATGGTTGTTCACCTTTAACTTAGTTGTCTATTTATCTCATTCTTTAAAGGAGTTGCTAGTTTGAATCAGAGTGCACTGAGCCGTCCAATGCAAAGGAAACTGGTGACGCTGGTGAACTGTCAGCTGGTAGAGGAGGAGGGTCGTGTTAGAGCCATGCGGGCAGCACGCTCACTTGGTGAAAGAACTGTAACAGAACTGATTTTACAGCACCAGAACCCTCAGCAACTGTCTGCCAATCTCTGGGCTGCTGTTAGGGCACGAGGATGCCAGTTTCTAGGACCAGGTAGGACACTTGCAGAATGGATCTGGCTGGGTTTTTTCTTACCAGGAATAATGTTCCTTAGGAGTTTTGTCATTGCCGTTTGGAAGATGACGTGCTCTTGTTTTTCATGTTTATGGGAATGGGCTAAGGGAAAGTGGAAAAGGTTGAGTATTCTAACCAATATACCTCTTGGCTTTGTTATGATCTATCCCTGGATACAGCAGGGAAATGTTCCCCAAATCTCAGACTATTATAAACAGATGTATTTTCCTTGCTGTCTATAGCCCAGTATTTAATATACTGATAGTACTGAGCAGTGAGAGCATAGGCACCTGGTTTCTCATTCAGATATAATGTTTGTGTTTCTACCTTAAGCCATAGAATCCAAAACCACCGGCCCAGGTTGCATGGTAATACTGTGCTACAAGCAGTTAAGTTATAATTTATGGCTTTGGACTCTTTGATAAAAACCAGCTATTTCCAGTAAATTGATACCAAATTGAGTGCAGGCTCATCAGAAGATTCTGTTTTAAGTTGGTAGTGCTGTCAGCTTGTAATTCTTATGGGTAGTTCTAACACTCCTGTGTGATTCCTACTGTTATATTTCATGCAACTTCCTAGTACAATATTGACACGCTATAGGAAATGAAAAGGGCTGAATGCTGAGACTGTCAATGTAAAACCAAAAATTAAAAGAAGCCAGTATTATTGAAAACAAGGAGCCCTGAATCATTCTGTCTCCTTTTCACTAGAACCACTTACTGCATTTCAAGCACTTCTGTGTTTTATATCTGGACTAGCAGATTTCTGAAAATGGGGCAAGTTTTCACTGACTGTATCTTTAAAACCCTGCACAGATACAAAATTGGTATGTGCATCTGGAAAATTATACCCCAGGATATAAAATAGATTTGCAGGGTTTATTTTGCTATGGTTGGTTGTGGGACTAAAAATAGTTAATATTGTGGACAAGATCTCTCAAACAAAATGTTACTGTGTACGCTGTTAGTGTGATAGTCTTGCTTTTCTTAAGACTATTTCTTTTTTATGTTTGTTTAAAGCTATGCAGGAAGAAGCTTTGAAACTTGTGTTATTGGCACTTGAAGATGGCTCTGCGCTCTCAAGAAAAGTTTTGGTACTTTTTGTTGTACAAAGACTAGAACCAAGATTTCCTCAGGCATCAAAAACAAGCATTGGTCATGTTGTGCAACTACTGTATCGAGCGTCCTGCTTTAAGGTAAAAGATTGGGTCATTTCAAATGAAAATTTGCTTTTTATTTTTTGCAACTTTAATATCAGCTTTATTTTTTAAAGCTTTTTGATACATCAGCAATGTTTAGCATATAGTTCTGAGGAATAATATGACATGACTATATTTCACCTGCAACATGCTTCTCAAATTCAGAACTTGCCCATTCTAAAGATTTAGTGAAGCATCAAGAAGTGAGCTAAAACTAATTAATAACCTAACACCACAACTGCAGCCTCAGTGCACACAGAGATGGTAAGACTGAAGTGTATGGAGAGTGAATCCTAATGCATTCAGTACTGATTCATTCATTAAAATGCACATGAGATGCTTAAATTTCTCATTTATTATACCCTATCTCTTTATACCACTGAATGCTACCATTACTTGTTCTCTAAAGAGTAAGAGATCAGGAACAGGAAGTGAACCCCACTTTACTGTATAGTAGCATAGAGCATGATCATTAAGAAATGGCCTACAAAGGCAACAAAATGTCAGCTGACGAAGACAGGAGTCTGATTTAAGTATCTTTGATAGAATATCCATATTTGATACAAAAGCTCTTGTGTTCAATGACACAGGAAGATGGTTAAATTTTTATTTCAACATATGGTATATTTTAAAAGGCCTAGCAGCATATACTTAATATACACATAATGTAAGCAAAGACTCAGAGGGGTAGCCTTGTTAGTCTGTAAATTTAAAAAAAACAAAACAAACAGTAGTCCTGTAGCACGTTAGAGACTAACAAATATGTATATAAAAACGAATGTAGCAAGGGTTGGCAACCTTTTCAAACCAAAGAGCCAAACTACATCAAAATTCAGAACAAGTGGTCCATAAAGAGCCATATAAGAATGCCCATTTGCATGACTGAAAATATACAACTTAATATTATTGATAATTGACATGATGATTAATATAAATGAAACATTGTAGTCAGGGTTTATTTAATGGGACTTCTACTGCTGCATCTTTTTGCACGTTTCTTTGAAGTTTACTTCATAACTGGTCAAATGCTGCTTCATGCAGGCATTCAGGCTTCTGTCAGTCTTATGATAGGAGTTTGGGGTGTGTGGGAGGTGCAGGAAGCAGGGCAGGGCACTGGGGGTGGGAAGTAGAGTATGTAGGTGGGGCCCTGAGGCTGTATTACCTGACCATACCTGGGACTGGGCTGCTGCACCCAGGCAGGAGTGACTGGCCAAGAGGCCCAGCCAGGATTGCCACAGCAGGCTCGTGGCCTCCCCTCCTACCAGGGCCGGTTTTAGGAAGTGCGGGGCCCAATTCGAACAATTTCAATGGGGCCCCGCAGCAATTTTGGTTGGGGGGAGGGGGGGGAAAAGCACACACAAGTTTCAACGGGGGGCCCCAGGAACTTTTTTGATGGGGGGGGGGGGAGCACAAAAAATCCCCCAACACACACGCAAACACACACCCTCCCTCAGCACAGGAAAACCCTGTGCTAAACTCACGCCTCCTCTGGCGCAGGCAGCCGACGCACTCCTCCGGGGCCAGCAGGGGCAGCAGATTTGTATAATTTTTGGTGGTGCCCCATTAGCCACACCCCTGACCCACATTAACGACGCCCCAACCCCCATTAGCCACATCCCCTGACCTGTTAACCAGGCCTTTGGAGGTAACACGCTCGGGGCGAGATGGACACATGACCAGAAGTAAAAGGTGTCATGTCACCCCTCTCGAAGGACTTTTCCCACCATCCTCCTACCAACAGGGATTAGTTTGGCCCCCGCCAAACCCCCCTCATGCAACTATCCTGCGATTGCATTAACCCAATGTGTGTGACATTAACTCGGGGGCAGAGAGACTGGGGGAAGTGTTCCCTCTAAGGCTATATCTACACTCGCAGCTTCTTGCGCAAGTACAGCTGTTCTTGCTCAAGAACCCACAGAGCAGCCACACTGCCCGCCTGCTCTTGTGCAAGGAAATTTACAGTCCGGCGTGGGAAGAGAGGGTGTCTTGCGCAAGAGCTACGCTCTCTTCTAACAGGTGTAAGCTCTCTTGTGCAAGAGGGCAGCGTGGATGCTTGGCAGGGATTTCTTGTGCAAGAAACCCCTATGGCTAAAATGGCCATTGGAGCTTTCTTGCTCAAGAGCGTCCACACTGCCATGGATGCTCTTGCAAAAGCACAGCTCGCACATGGCAGTGTGGACGTGTTCTTGCGCAAGACTTCTTGCACAAGAACCCTTGCGCAAGATGTTCTTGCACAAGAAGCTGCCAGTGTAGACATAGCCTAAGAGTTTCCTCCCATGAGCAGAATGAATTTTGTGTTGTGCACCTGTACTGAGTTCATGTGGCTTGTTTGGATGTGCCACGTGGCACCCAAGTTATTAATAAATATTTTATGAACCTTTACCTTTTCTCTCTGCTGCCATGTCTCCTCCCCTTGCTCCATCAGCTCCCCTGGTGCCTGCTGCTCCCCAACTCCTCACCCTCCTCTGCTGTCCAGACTCCTGCCCTTCTCACTGCCCTCAGCCCTCCTGCGACCTGCCCCCCTCCACCAGCCCTTCTCTCCCCTCTGTGCCCACTCCTCCAGTAGCCCCACTCTGATCATGTGACCTACCCCTCCTCATCCCCTCTTCTAACACCTCCCTCTACACACCTGCCCTGCCTCTCTCCTCTGGTGCTGGTCCCTCCCCTGCAGGTGTCTGCCCTTCTGCTTCACCCCAGAATCCCCTGGCACCTGCACCTTCCCTTCGCCCTGCACCCTCCTGGTACCTCCCTCTTCCCTTACTGCCCCTGCCCCCTTTGCCCTCTTTTTACCTGATGCCCACCCCTCACCACTCTCTGCCCGTTCCTCCTGCCCCTCTGTGCCCTCACACATGACTTGCTCCATCCCCACCTTTCTCATGCCCACCCCTTCTTTCAAGCCTTCTCCCAGCACCTCCCCCTCCTGTGCCCCCTCCCACTGACACCTCCCCTCCTGCCCTTTTCCTCATTGTCTGCACTTGGCCCCCTGGCATTTGTCTCTCCTCCACCCTGTCTCTTGGTGCCTTCCTCTTTCTTCCCCCTCCCCCTCCGCACAAGCCCCTTCCTCTCCCTCCCCCTCCACCTCCCCTACCTTCTGCCTTCCACTTTGCGGGGCCGGAGTCTGCGCTCGGGCCCAGGACTCCGAACCCAGAGCTAGGCCACGTGGTGCCGAGGAGTTTTAAAGTCCCGGGCCGTGACGTCACGTCACGCCTGGGCATCCTCCCCGCTCACCTGTAAATGCCGCACGTGGCAGCAGCAGCAGCTGGCAAGGGGGAGCCGCACTGAGAGCCGCGCATGGCAGGGACGGGACGGGGCCGAGGGGGACGCTCTGGGGGCGGGGTGGGAGAATGCGCGGGGGGGCCGGCAGGTGGGGGCTGGGGCCCTCTCCAGGCAGAGCCGGGGGAGAGACCCAGCTCCACATATTGCTGGAGCAGGGCCCCCAGCTCTGAATATTAACTCGCCCCCCATGGCACCTGGCACACTTCTGGGTTCAGGGCACGGGGTCCCTTTAGGCGCGGGGTCCCATTCGGAGGAATCGGCCTAAGGCCGGCACTGCCTCCTACCTGTGCCTGACCCCCAGCCCGCCTTCACACCCTGCAAGAAGCAATGGGCTTAAATTGCAGCAAGGGAGCTTTAGGCTGGACATTAGGAAAAACTTCCTCACTGTCAGGGTGGTTAAGTACTGGAATAAATTGCCCATGGAGGACGTGAAGTTTCAATCATTGGAGATTTTTAAGAGGAGGTTAGACAAACATCTGTCAGGGATGATCTAGATGGTGCTGTGTCCTGCCATGAGTGCAGGGGACTGGACGTGATAACGTTGAGGTTTCTTCCATTTCTAGTATTCTCTGATTCATGATGTATTAGCAATAACACCTTTTCCCTCAAAACAAGATTCGTGGACTGTGTTTCTAGACAACCATAATAATGTATTTCATTGTGTGTTACTTGTCTTTTTATAAAGATGCAGTGTTGCACATGAATTAAACTAGGAGCCAGGACTTGTGGGTTCTGTTGTTGCTTGTGTCACTGTTGCAATTATAGATCTTGAGCCAACCTATTATGGTTCACTTTGTCTCAGTTTACCAGTCAGAAACATGGGATAATATTACTCTGCTAAAGGTGTATTTGAGGGTTAATATATAAAATACACTATGATCCACAGATAAAAGGTGTATGTAAGAGCCAGGTATTTTTCTTAATACTGGTATTAATGGTTTTTCTGTAAAGCATACTGTAAGTCAGGGTGGGCAAAGGGGCCTCCGCGGGCTGAATCTGGCCCGCCAAGCGGATTAATCTGTCCCGTGGCCGCCCTCTCGGTCCCCCCGGCCCCAGGCCAGTCGAGACCTGGGGATGGGGGAAATGTGCAAAGTCTCCTCCCCCCACCAGGGACACGTGGCACCAGAGGGAACCGCACACCCCTGGTGGGGCGGGGCAGGGGAGCCAGAGACTATGTCCACTCCTTCCCCCCCCCCCCCCCACCCTTTCCAGTGGCTCAGAAGCACAGGGAGGCAAGGCGCCTCCCGAACAAAGGGGAAAGCCTCCCTTTGCCCCGATGCTTCTTTTTTTCCTTCTTCCCCACCTTTCCCTGACCCTATTGGCCTGGGGGCAGAGGAAGAACGGGAAGTCTTCTCACACTGCCAGGGGCACATGGTGCCTAGAGGGAACCCCCAGCTGTTCAAAACAGCTGGTGGTTCTCTCTAGGTGCTGGGCACTCCTAGCAGCTTGGGGAGGCAAAGACTTCACGTGCTCCCCTACCTCCAGTCAAAGTCTCCTGGCCCTGCCCCTTCTGCCTGAGGCCCCGCCCCTTCCGCTGTGGCCCGCAACCACTTCCGAAATTGGCAAAGTGGCCCCCCCTTCAAAAATTATTGCCCATCCCTGCTCTGTTATAGAATGTGTCGCAACTTTTTAATCTCCTCCCCTGTGTTTACCAGTTAACTCAAAGGAAAATTCCAGAATTTGTTTTTTAATATGGAACTGAAGGTCTAATAATGACTGACTGTACGACACTGGATGATCTGGCGACCCTGCAGTAATGGTGGTGCCCTGCAGGGGGATGAATATTTGGAAGGGCTAAGTGTTGATTCTTTATCCCATGGCACACTTGTTTATCCAAGCCGAGCTACATAGCTACCCTGCTCTGCTGGACTCTGATGTAATAACAGACACATGAAGCTTTTAAACGTTGTTGAATTCTTTATTTTTAGGTCACCAAAAGAGATGAAGATTCTTCTCTGATGCAGCTTAAAGAGGAATTTCGGAGTTATGAGGCTTTACGGAGGGAGCATGATGCCCAAATTGTCCACATTGCCATGGAAGCAGGACTTCGAATTTCACCAGAACAATGGTCTTCCCTCCTTTATGGCGACTTGGCACACAAGTCACACATGCAATCCATTATTGACAAGGTGTGTCAGCTGGGTAGATGTACTATACTTTGGATTTAACAGAATACAAAACAGAAGCAGGTTTTAAACTATTCTCTCATTTTGACTAAGTTGAATATGACCAGGGACTCAGGTGGCTGTTTTTGTACTTTGTCTTTATGTACAAAGCCCTTTCAGAATGTTTGCAAAGGTCAGAGAGAAGCAGTGTGAAAAATCACTTAGTCTAGTTCTGTGTCTTATGATGAAGCTTCATAGGGCAGATTCTGAGCTGAGAATTTTAATTTCTCACCACTGATAATCACTATATGCAATCTGAAGACACTACCAATCTCATTTTGGAGCCCATTTCTCTTGAAAGAAAATGACAATACTTTTTCTGTTAAAATGTTTAATGTATAGAATTAAGAGCTTTCGTGTTACTCTTATTTTCAGCTCCAGTCTCCAGAATCATTTGCAAAAAGTGTACAGGAGTTGACAATTGTCTTGCAACGTACAGGTGATCCAGCAAATTTAAATCGACTTAGGCCTCATTTAGAGCTCCTGGCAAACATAGATCCTAATCCAGGTATGTGAACGGTGCTAATAAATGGTAAAAAACCCCACTTTTTTTCTTTCCTTTTTATGAAAAATATAAGTATACTGGTAATACATTGTTTCTTTTCTAAACAATTCCCATCAGTTGATGCTTTTAAACTGCTATTCAAGATTGTTTCCTACTAATCTTTGTACTGGATGTTTCTTGCATAATATAAAAGTTGTCTCTTATTGAAGATGATGATATTGTAATTATTGTTGAAATAGGCTTTACATTTATCAATTGTAGATGCAACTTCTCCAACATGGGAGCAGCTGGAAAATGCGATGGTGGCAGTGAAGACAGTGGTACATGGGCTAGTGGATTTTATTCAGAACTATAGTAGAAAAGGTCATGAAACACCACAGGTAACTACATCTGTTTATTACCTGTATTTCTCAGTGTTCTGTGATGCTTTAGCAAAAAGTCTTAACTTACTTAAAAAAATAAATGTTGATTTAGAATAGTTGAAGCCTAGTCAGGCTTTTGTTACCATGAAATACAGTAAGATTAATATCAGAGGCCCATATTCATGAGCGGAGAGTATCTGATGCCGTTTACCAAGATCCCGTCTATCCGTTTAAAAATAGATATTGATTGATAGCACATGGAGTCCAATTCAGTCTTCCTTTTGTAGGAAAAATGGTATCCGTTTCTACAATACTTTAAGGATACACTTGTGTAGAACCCCCAGGGTTTTAAAAAGAATGCATTAGGACCTCTCCTGATTGACTGACTAGCATGGGGTGGGGACCCTTTTTTGGGTCAGGGACTGCTGACCCACAGAAAAATCAGTTGGGGGCTGCACACAATTGAGAAGCAAAGTTAGAAGCTCCTTGACTGAGAAGGAGAGAGACGCTCCCCACATTCCTCTTGCACACCAGAGCCTAGGGGCGCCCAGACTCAGGGTGTGTCTAGACTACAGGGTTTTGTCGACAAAAGTGGACTTTTGTCGACAAAACTATACCTGCGTCTACACTACCGCCGAGTTCTGTCGACATAACGTCGACAGATCTCGGCAGTTTTGTCGACAGTGGTGAACCTCATTCTACGAGGAATAACGCCTTTTGTCGACAGACTACTATCAACAGAAGGCATTATTGCATCTACACTGTCCTTTGCGTCTACACTGCCATGTCGACACAGCGGCTTGCTTTGTCGACAGAACTGGATGTAGTCTAGACGCTCTTTGTCGACAGAAGCTTTGTCGACAGTATCTGTCGACAAAGCCTCTGTCGACAAAAGCCTGTAGTCTAGACATACCCATATAGATTTTGCCTGCTCCAGCCCTGAGGGTGGGTGGCTGGGGGGCTGGAGCCCCAGCGCAGGCTCCCCAATGCTGAGCCTCGGGGGCCAGATCCAGGTAAGCTGGGGGCTGCATTCGGCCCCCAGGACTGAGGCTCCCCAGGCCTGGACTAGCATATTAAAATAAGCCAAACTTATGTGAGGTTGGCTTAGAGTGGACACCCTGCACGTGATGTCTGTAGCTAGTAAAGTATACCCACTAGGAACATTGATTTAAATCTCATAATGAATTCTGTATTGGTTATGTGTAATATACTGCTATACTGGGACTATTTTAACCTGTCAAACACCAGTGGTGCCACATTAGTTAGCTCATTACTTGCACATTAAGGTTTCTTGTCTTGCTTAATGAAGACAGTTGTTTACTCTAGGGTCTCTGTGAAGAAAAAGGATATAAGAACTTCTTAGCTGATGTGTCTCCCCGTACATTGGCATTCTAATTTATTTGTAATGGCCTCATTATGCATTCGTTTTAGAGCTGCTGCGCAGTTAAAAATAATAAATACCATTTATTTTAAATACATTTGGATGTTTCCTATATTTTTAAATATATTGTTTTCGAAGAATCATGAAAGCTGAACTTATAGTTATAGAATTCTGTACTAAAAAGGCTTCCAAAAACAAAACAATGTAAAACTTGAGAGTTTACAAGACCATTCAGTCCTACTTCTTGTTGAGCCAATGACTTGGACAAACAAGTTTGGTTGCAATTTGCAGGAGATAATACTGTGTGCTGCTTCTTTACAACGTCACCTGAAAGTGAGAACAGACATTCATATGGCACTGTTGTGGCTGGCGTTACAAGGTATTTTTGTAACAGATGCACTAAAGATTCATGTCTCTTCATGCTTCATCAAGAATTCCAGAGGCTATGTGTTTATGCTGATGGTGGGTCTGCTTGAGAACAATCCAAAACAGTGAGGGCTGATGCATATTCATTTTTATCATCTGAGTCTGATGCTACTGGCTTAAGGTTAATTTTCTTTTTTGCTTGTTTGTGTTCTGTAGTTTCCACTTTCATAGTGTTGCTCTTTTAAGACTAATGAACCCATGTTTCACACTTCATCCCTCTTAGATTTTGGATGACACTTCAGATTCTTAAACCTTGGTCGAGGGCCGTAGCTATCTTCCGAACTCTCACATTGGTACCTTCTTTGCATTTTGTGAAAGTGTTCTTAAAACAAAATGTGCTGGGTCATCATCCAAGACTGCTACAACATGAAATATATGGCAGAATGCAGGTAAAACAGTGCAGGAGACATTCCATTCTCCCTCAGGAGTTCAGTCACAAATTTTAATTAATGCATTATTTTTTAAAGAGCATCCTCAGCATGGAAGCATATCCTCTGGAATGATGGAGGAAGCATGAAGGGGCATACGAATATATAGGATATCTGACAGTAAATACCTTGCAACGCTGTCTACAAAAGTGCCTTGTAAACCCGTTCTCACTTTCCGATGACATTGTAAATAAGAAGCAGGAGCCGTATCTCCCATCAGTGTAAACAAATTTGTTTGTCTTAGTGATTGGCTGAACAAGAAGTAGGACTGAGTAGACTTGTAGGCTCTAAAGTTTTATATTTTGGTTTTGAGTCAGTTATGTATCCAAAAAAAATCTGCATTTGTAAGTTGTACTTTCATGGTAAAGAGCTTGCACTTCAGTACTTGTACGAGTTGAATTAAAAAAAAAAATCTTTTGTCTATAATTTTCACAGTGCATATATGTATAATAAAAAATAATATTAAGTGAGCAATGTACACTTGTATTCTGTGTCAAAATTGAAATCAATACTGAAAGTGTAGAAAAACATCAAAAATATTTAACACATTTCAGATGCTGTTTTATTGTTTAACAGTGCAATTGATCATGATTAATTTTGAGTTAATTGCCTAAATTAACGCCGATTAATCAGCAGCCCTAATACCCTTTATAAATAAATATATCTTTTTAACGCCATTAGTTGTGTTCTATCTATTTTTATACATATACATGAATCCTAGAATCGTAGAACTGTAAGGGACCTCGAGAGATCATCCATTCTAGTCCTCTGCCCTCATGCAGGACCAACCACCATCTAAATCGGGGTGGGCAAAAGGGCCTCCCTGGGCCGGATTTGGCCTGCCAAGCAGATTGATTCGGCCCACAGAGGCCCTGCCACTCCCCCCGCCCGCAGGCCAATCAGGACCTAGGGACGGGGAAGCGTGCAGCGCTTAGTCAACCCTGGCAGTTGGCTCTAAGCACTGTGCGCCAGAGGGGGAGAATAAGAGAGTTCACGCGCTTCCCCCCAGAGGCCCTGATTAGCCTTCTAAGTGCACACGCTCCTTGCATGATGGGAGGAGACTTTGCACACTCCCCATGTCCCCAGGACAGTTAGGGCTTGGGGGCAGGGAGAGAGCGCACAAAGTCTTCTCCCACCCTGCAAGGGGCTCAGCACTTAATCAACCGCCAGTAGCTGTTTAGCTGGCGGGTAACTCTGAGCACGGCGCCTCCTTGCAGGGCAGAGAGCGAGAAACCTTTCATGCTCCTCCTCCCCCAGGCCCTGGTTGACTTGGGGGCAAGAGAGGAGCACGTGAAGTCTCCTCCCAGGGAACCGCCAACAGTTCAGAGCAGCTGGCAGCTCTCTCTAGAGGTGGGTGGGGGCAAAGACTTTGATTGGAGGCGGGGGAGCACACAATCAGGGTCTGTGGGTGGGGAAGCACAGAAGTGTCCTGGCCCTGCCCCTTCTGGTGGCCCGGGGCCACTTCAGAAATGTTTGAAGTGGCCCCCTGCTCAAAAATTATTGCCCACCCTGTTCTAGATCATCCCTGACAGGAATCTGTCCAACCTGCTTTTAAATATGTGGAATGATGGAGATTCCACAGCCTTCTTAGGCAATGAAATACCAAAACGTTGAAGTTAATTGTTGAAACAATAGAGAAGAGGAAGAATAAATATTTTAAGGGATGACACATTACAAAAGAACTTTAGACCATCAACAGATAGGACCATCAGCCTGCAAATCCTCCTGTATGCCTTCTGTGATCTGAATGCCCGTACTCTGACTGATCCTTCTGTAACTACCCAAACCAAGCATGTAGCATCTCAATCGGTCACCATCCATTCAAAATTCTCTCCCCCTGTATAAAACTGTAGTGTGAGCCAGGATCAAGGATATCTGTATAACCCAATCGTAAGCCTATTTGGGTATGTCTGCACTGCATTCCTCTTTCGAGAGAGGAATGCAAATACAGCTGAGCGAAATTGCAAATGAAGCGCGGGGATTTGAATTTCCTGTGCTTCATTTGCATAATCGCATCCGGGCGCTATTTTGAAATACCCTATTTCAAAAAATGAAACGTTGTCTACACACAGTTATTTCGAAAGAAAACCCTCCTTTCGAAATTACCCTGAAACCTCACACAAGTGAGGGGGGAGGGGAAAAAGTCTCACTGACATGACCCCTGACAGAAGCAGAAAAGAAATGACACTCCCCTCACTCATGCAACTTGGCGCGCCAGTGTTCTCCAGGTGCTCCAGCACCGCCAGCTCAGGGGCTTCCCAGCAGGGCTGGATTAGCTCTCGGGCTCTGGGCCAGGATGGATAGTGCTGCGGACTTGTAATGAGAAGTTTTGTGGGTTTGTAGACGGACAGGGAGTGGATTCATATCCAAGAAGGGCACTGTGAAGCAGCTTCAGCAACTCTGTCTCTCCATCACTTTCACTCCTTCCATTTGAGTAATCCTACCAGGGGTAGATCTTTCCAGCTTCCTCTGAGGGGCTGTCAAAAAGCCACTGGGGCTAGAAGCAAACATTCGGAAGGCATCCTTGGCTTCATCCTGTATCTTGGATGCCTCTTTCACTGCTTTTCATTTCTCACAGGCTTGTCCTGGGAAAGCAGGCACCCAAACAAAGCATCTTCTGTCAGCACGGGTGAGACTGAGGGTGGGCGACAGAAGGAAACTTTTCCATCTGCAAGGCCATATGAGAAGGGAATAAAAGCCCAACTGTAAGGTCAGGCCTTCCAAGGCCATTCTATGAGCAAGAACCACTTAAGAAATCAGTATAGTAAAGGAAGATGTAAAAATAAATTTAAAAAACACTTTTCTGTCTTAGGATCCCTGACACATCCATTCAGAATCCATCTCTGATTGGTCAAGGTGCTTCTCCTTTACACACACATGTCTGTCTGACACACTGGGTGAATAGGTGTTGGACACATAGTTGAACTAAGCACAGATTTATTTTATCTCTGGTATTAAGTGTTGATGCATGATGTAAGGCTAGGATTTTCAAAGCCAGCTAAGGGATTCGAATCCCAAAATCTCCGCCTCAGAAATATGCATCTGAAGGCTAGGATTTAGTTCTTATCCCTGTTTCCTTCTGTGTGGGGTGATAAAGGCAGTTCTTATCTCACGGGAGACATCCTTTTTCGTCCGAGAATTGGTTGGATAATGGAGTGGTTCTCTTGCTGCCCTCTGGATTGGAGAGTAATAGACGTCTAGTGTGTGATCAGCCTGCGGGAATTGTGTCCTAATATTATGTGGTAGAAGACAATACACTTCAGTCATAGTTTTGCCACAGAAACAGTGCTTTAAAACAACTGAACACAAATATGTTCCTTTTAGAGCTTCCCTCAGTTTTAGTGCTTCCCAAACTGGGATTTGCGATCTTTCAGTCAGGAGAGGTGTAGAGAGAACCCTGGTTATATTAAAAAAATGTAATTACAACATACTTAATTTATAAGGGGGTGTCCTACTCAGCCTTGCTCTGTGAAAGGGGTCATCAACACAAAACATTTGAGAATTGCTGTTATAAGCCCTACAATAAGAAAGGGTGTTATCTTGAACAGAAATTTTCACAGAAAACAAAGGTGTGCACACTCAAAATTTGGATGGGTGATTGTTAGGAGGTTGAGGTGTTATTTGGGCTTAGAAGGGCTTACTGATTCTGAGAGACATGGCATCTTGTAATTATTAGTAGCTGACAAATGCATGATTGTGAGCAAAACTTTCTGAATGCAGTAGAGCTAGTCACAGTGAGCTCAGTGTGAGAAAATTCATGTCAGTGGAAAAACTCCCTTCTCTAAAGAGGTGAGCAAGAGCGTTACCAAAAATGTCAACACTTGCACGGCTGTACTTTTTATTTATATATATATATATAATATTTATTTAAAGCTGCTTATATTTAAACCTGTATGGCATCTTAAGTGGGATTTTTTTTTTCCTATTTTTAAGCCGCAACCAAATAGCAAATATAAAACAAGTATGTGTCGAGATTTGCGGCAGCAAGGAGGATGCCCACGAGGAACTAACTGTACATTTGCTCACTCTCAGGAAGAGCTTGAAAAGTAAGTCTGAGGACAGTGTCCTTCTTTCCATCAAATCCAGGCAGCTTTCATGAAATCTTGAAAGTCATTTCATTTTGTGTGTGAATTCATTCTATGGATCCTTCATTTGCAAGAGAGCCGTTTTGTGTAAATTAGGCCTCTTAAAATAGCAGCATCTATAAATAAATTGTCAGAATTGCCCTTTACTTACTCTAAAAATATAACAGAAGCAAAATTTTCTTGCATACAATTATTGACTATTGGCCTGGCACTTCAAGAGGTTTTCAGTGCTGTGTACTGAAGAATAATACCCATTAGGTCTTAATCATCAGTTCTTTATTCCTAACTCAATTTACCAAATAGCTCATGTATAACTTCATACAACTAGTTCCACATAGACCCATCTCCACGCTAACAGCTCTGCTGTCTCTCAGAAGAGTTGGGTCTTTCACTGTAGAGTGAAATGTCTGATCTACTTATTTCTGCAGCCTAGTGCGCTCATGGCTTAAATTAAATTGTGAAGTGCTGAAATTGTGGCCTTGTTGATGAAATTGTGAAGTGCTGAAATTGTGGCCTTGATGATCTCCCTCTCGTCGTCATCAGTCATGCGAGTTTTACAAATGCATTAGCCTGCACAATGTAAACTCCTTTATCAGATTTGTCTTTGTAAATACAGGTATCGTTTGAGGAACAAAAAGATCAGTGCAACTGTGAGAACATTCCCTCTCCTAAATAAAGCCGGTGTCAACAGCACAGTCTCCACCACTGCAGGAAATGTAATCTCTGTCATAGGAAGCCCTGAAACAACAGGGAAGATGGTGCCGAGTTCCAATGGGATTGCAAATCTGGAAAGTGGTGTTCCCCAGTTGATTCCTCGCTGTGCTGAAAACTCCTTAAGAGCTCTGGAGACTGTCAAAAAAGGGGGAAAGCCTGGAACCAGTGGTCAAAATGCATCTGGGTCTCCTACAGAATCACTGTCTGAAAAGTATGTATTGCTACAGGCAAAAAGAATTGGGAGCTAACATTGTAATGCCCACATTTTACATTTTTCCTACCCTTTGCAAGCAGAAGAGAGGTGATCGAGGTCTGTGTGCGGTATTAGCGGATGAGATATCCAAGCAATGTATCTGGTAGATGGGAAAAGGGAAGATGTATTTGAGATGCTCCTTGGTTGTGTAGCAATGCAAAGTCTGATATAGCAGTGGAGACACTACTTGGTTGCGCAAAAGAGCTGCCCGAATTGTCAGCAGTTTATTTTTTTTAAATAGAATGGCCAAATTGATACAGCTCTCCACATCCCTTCTCTTCCAGTTTCCTGTTCGGAATCTAATCTGTCCCTGGGATTATTCAGTTTTAAAAGCAATTTGCATCCATCATTTGTTATTTCTTTATTGTAGAGTTGTGTGGAATAGTCATTGATTTTCTGGTTATCAAAAGCATTCTTCTCTAATCCTGGAGGTTTTTCAGGTATCACACGTTTTTAAAACCATTTGGGCATTGTCCAAACATCCCTGGATCTCAGACCAGTTTTTCAATGCCTATCTGTTGTTTCCAGAACATTTTTTCAGTACTTGTTATCTGAGCTCTAGGTACATACTGAAAGGTTTAGATTAGGGATGTAAAATCCCATTTCATTGGTTAACCGGTTAAACATAGAGTGGGGTAGGTAGGCTGAGCTGAAGGCCCCCCCACACACATCGGACAGGGACTGTTGCAGTCTGGCCAGAGCAGCCCCTACCTGCTGGGCTTCACGGGGCTGGAACAGCCCACTCCTCATGGCGGGTGGGGAGCTGCTCCAGCACCCACCAGTTAACTGGGACCAGTAAGCATCTCCTGTTAAGGGTGATGCTTATTGGTTAACCAGGTGATGCTTACCAGGTAACCGGTTAACTGGTTACCCATTCCCATCCCTAATTGACATCTGCAGATGTGGATGCCTGTGGATATCTGTGGATTTGCAGGGATCTAATAATAACTTCAGTATTGGGTTTAAAAAGTATTTGAAGTGTTTAGAAATTCCAGTTAAGCAGCCAATTTTGGCTATGTCCTACTGGAGTGTTTTGTATTTGAGTTAAGGATGTTAAGTATCGTGTAATTAACTAATCGAATAGTTGATGCCTTTTTGCATCGACTGCTTGATTAGTCGATAGGGCAAGGCGCTGCCCCTCTGAAATGCCACTGCAATGTTTCAAAGCGTCAGTGTCACATGGAGCCTGGGGTCAGCTGGGGGAGTCTCCAACTGATTCTGGGTTCCACACGGCACTGCCCCTTTGAAACACAGTGGTGGCATTTCAAATCGGCAGCTCCACATGGAGCAGCTGACGCCAGGCTCCATGTGGTGCTGCCACTTTGAAGTATCCTCCTCTTGTTCCCTCCCTTGCTGCCTCTATCTGATAGAGGCAACAAGGGGTGGGGGGGGGAAGCAACTAGTCAACTATCCTGTCAACTGTCCGATAAGCATTTGCTTATCGGATAGTCGGAATAGTTAACATCCTTAACATCCCTGGTTTGAGTTAGAAACAACTAAAGATGAATGCCAGTAATAAGTAGTAAATGCAAATGCATTTCTTTTCTTTGCAATTCTTTTCAGTAAAATTTGTTCTCCACCCAAGACTCCTGTAAGCCAGGCAGCAGCTACCTCAGCTGGCGGTTCCAATATTGGAACAGAGATGAATTCTCTGCCTCCAAAATCCAGCCCGTTTGTAACCAGAGTACCTGTCTACCCTCCACATTCTGATAACGTTCAGTATTTTCAAGATCCCAGGACCCAGTTGTCCTATGAAGTTCCACAGTACCCACAGACAGGTGAGTGACTTGGTTGCTGTACCAGGATAATCTTGAACGTGTTTGAATGTTTGTGCTTTCTAAATGTCAAATCCCAAAGGCACCAGGCATGTGTAGAGCTTATTTGCTGGGTCTCCTAGTTTCAGCAGTGCCCAATAGCACCCGGCTGTTTAACTCTGAATATTAGGACTGTGTAAAGAGAGGGATGCAAAATGCAGGGCCATTGCTATGCTGTGCATTATTTCCATCTGTAACCAGAAAGGTCTCCAGAACTCTTTAAAGGAAGTTCAGCAACATGTAAACCAGGCCTGCTTACTGGAGGGGACAAGCATGTTGAAGGCTTGTGGAGAAAAGTTCCGTTTGCTTTCCGTGTGTGAAACAGGTTCGACTCCATCCTGCTTGCATCCTTCATGGAGCTGGCTTCGCAGTCTCTTTTTATGGTGTCCTACAGGAAACACCATCCTTCTCCACTCCTCCATGTGGCCAGATATTTACTGCTCACCCACAATGTGGGCTAGTCTCTGCTCTTCCGTATGTATGGGTCTGACTTCAGGCTGTGTGCATTCATGGGTGGAACTTAGTCCAAGTTGTGCATTTCCTGCTAACATTTACAGACCTGAATAACTCAAGCTTTTTCCAAATCTTTTCTAGCCATCTGTGTACACAGACAGCCCCAATGTGCCTCCCATAGACTGCACAAATGTCTGTATGCCCTTGAGAAATGATTCTATGTACCTAGTGACTCTGCCTCTGTGTACAGTGCTTGGTATTTTTGGAAGCAGACAAGCAATAAGCACTATGTAAGGTAGAAGAAAGAGGTTTCTATTAAGTGCAACCAAGGAAACTGCTGGTATCGTTTGTTCTAACTTCAGGTGGGTCCCAGCTGTCTGAGTAGGGTTCAGGAGGAAAAGTGATCTGTTCTGCAGCGTGAAAAAAATAAACTACATGCCAACTGATGGCTTAAAGACCCTCAGAATTCCTTAGACCCAAAATGTTGATACAGTAACTTCTTGCTTAAAGTTGTAGTTGTGTTCCTGAAAAACTCTACTTTAAGTAAAACAATGTTAAGCAAATTTAATTCTTATGGGGGCTAGGTTTCAGGGAGATTTTTTTCAGCAGACAAAAGACAGAATATACACATCCAGTGTAAAGTTTTAAACCATTTTACACAAACAGTTTCATATTGTACGCAGCAATGATGATGGTGATGCTTGGTTGAGGTGTGGTGGAGTCAGATGGTGAAAAATTTCCCAGGGACTGTCTTGCTACTACATGATGAACCTAGCACTTGTCTGAGCCTCTAGAGCCATGGTCACCAACCCATCGACCGCAATCAACTGGTCGATCGTGAGGGCTCGACCAGTCGATCGTGAGGCATTCGGAGCCCCCCCGTTTTCCCCCACCCCACAAGAAGCCTCACTACCTACCTCCAGCGACAATGGAGGTAGTGCCAGTTTCCTGCGGGGTGGATGGAAGTCCTGCAGCTGTGCGCCACTTCTGGGGGTTCCGGAAGTACGTTGGCTGCTCCCCTTCCTCAGGTCTGTGGCATGCCGGGAACTTGCGGGGGGGAGGGAGGGAAGGAAGTCCCCAGAGGAGGCGTGCACCGGGGCTTCCCTCCTCTGCAGGGAGGGGAGTCGGGTGCGGGGACTCCTGTCCCCTGCTGCAGAACCCTGTCTCCCCACCCCCACCCCACCACACCGGCCCTTGCCCCAGCACCCATTAGCACCCTTCCCCAGTACCATGTCCCCTGCTCCCACCAGCACAGTTGGGGCCACATTAGTAAGACTTGGGGGGGGGGGGTTGGGAAGAGTTATTTTTTTGCATCTCACTTGTGTGGCCCCAAATGACTTTTCTGTGTGTCAGTGACCCCTGACTCAAAACAGATTCCCTGCCCTTCTCATAAATAAAAACAATGCAGAAACTTTGTGTTTCACATAGTATTTTGTGTTTCACATAGTATTTTATTTAAAAATAAAGCCTGGCCAACAAACCCCCAATTGGGGCCAAGCCCCCATCTGGCCGCAGCATCATAACACTCCTACACCCCTCCACCCCCAACACTAGATCTGAGCCTATCATACACTGGACCCCCCACCCCGCCCTTATCCCCTCACATACCTCAGCCTAAATTCCTGCACCCTCACATACACAAGCCTGTGGCTTGCTTAGTACCCCAACTCTCCATCTGACTCCCAACACTCTCCATCTGACTCCCAACACTCCTGGAGCCCCCTCCCCTAGCCAGCGCCCCCTTCTCCACCTCCTTCTGCATCCAGATTTCCTCCCAGAGCTTGCACACCTCACCCCTTCCCACACCCAAATCCCTCATTCCCACCCCAGAGCCCCCACATCCTGCCTCAGCCTAGTGAGGGTACGGCTAGACTGCAGGAGTTTTTCCAGGATTCCAGAGAGATCCCGGAAAACTCTTCCGCATCCAGGAACGAGTTGTTTGTTCCGCTTTTTTTAGTGGAAGAGCAAACATGCTCTTTCGGTAACCCCTGTATTCCTCGTTCCACGAGGAATAAGGGGGCTTCCGAAAGAAGGGGTTTTGTTGACATTTGGTCCAGTCTAGACAGGCCAAATGTTGGAAAAACCTCTTCCTACAGAAGAATTTGGGGGGGGGGAAGCAGCAGTGTAGAGTGTATAAGGGCTGGGGATAGCAAGTGGTGGAGAGGAGGAGAATAGAGAGGGCGGGGCTTCAAGGAAGGGGTGGGGTCTTGGGGGAAGGATGGGGCGGTAGATCTTGGCTTGTTCTGACATTTACACCCAAGATCACTTTTTAAAAAGGTTAGAGACCACTGCTCTAGGGCTAACCTGTTGTTAATGGTGCCTCACGCTAAGAAGGCAGCATGGACTGAGGCAGGAGGGAGGAAACAATAGTCAAAGCAGGGCAGTGGCTGCAGACATTGCCCTGCAGAAACTGAACATGATGATGCACCCACACTCTCCTGCTGGTGTGCACCACTTGCTCCTCGGGACAGTGAGTGCAAGGCTGCCCTGTGCCAAGGGGTTATTTGTGTGTTAGGGATGTGAAAGTGTAAACGTGTACACGGTTACAGGCAGGGCCCCACCCGGGGCTGCTGCCACTGTATTAGAGACAGCAGCGCGGGGAGGGGGCAGGCAGCTCCTTAGGAACTGCTTTCCTTCCTCCCCTCTCCCTCCCTCCGTGTAAATGTGCAACTTTTGAATTTTGCAGCAGTTAAAATGTGTTTATTCAGGTAAATGGTTTAACATTCCGTGTGTGTGTGACACAGAGACATGCATTGCCCCTTTAAGTACACTGCCCTTTTAAATAGACCAGGAAGTCCAGACTCAGCACTCTGCAGATGGTATACAGAGTGGGGGGGGGAAGGGGGCATCCTGACATAAGCACCTCTCTCCCTCCTTCCCCCTTTTTCCCCCTCCTCCCTGCATAACAAGCAAGAGGCTCCAGAAGTAGCTGCGAGGCAGAATGCAGGAGAAGCAGGGCAGTGGAGGGAGGGACAGCTGAACTGCAGCTGCCCAGCCACATACCTTATAGGGAACTTAGGAGAGCTGATGTGAGGGGGCTTCCAGCCCAACCTCGTTCCAAACCCCCACGAGGACAGAAATCCTGCAATTAGTGGACAGAGTACGCAGCCAAACGACATTCTAAGGGAGCATTGCACAACTTTAAACAAGCATGTGCTGTAATAGTTAAGCAACGAAACCACGTTAACCGGGACAACGTTAAGTGAGGAGTTACTATATATAAATAGGGATGACAGACCTTTTTCTTTATAGTTATTTATTATTCTCTAATGTCATGTAGACATGTTCAGGTATGGAGAGGAAGAGGTAGAATGCACCACTCCCCTGCCACTCTTCCTCACTCTGTCAGGTCCTGTGAACACACTGGACAGTGCTCTGGTTCTGCATCTGCGGACCCTGTTCTCTCACATGCAGTGTACGTGTACAGAGAAGTGATGGAATTCATATGGGGCCTGTAGAAACAAGACACTTTACTCTGAAGCTAGTGCCAAGTACTGCTTAAACTTTGAGCCGTTTTAAAATTCTGGCTTTTATTGAGACCCTGTTAAATATGCCTTTTTCCAATTTTCAAGGATACTACCCACCACCTCCAACAGTACCAGCTGGTGTGGCTCCCTGTGTTCCTCGCTTTGTGAGGTCCAGTAACGTTCCAGAATCCTCACTCCCACCTGCTTCCGTGCCATATGCCGATCATTACAGTACATTTCCCCCTCGAGATCGACTGAATTCTCCTTACCAACCTCCTCCTCCGCAGCCGTATGGACCAGTTCCTCCTGTCCCTTCTGGAATGTATGCTCCAGTGTATGACAGCAGGCGCATCTGGCGTCCCCAGATGTACCCACGAGATGATATTATTAGGAGCAATTCTTTACCTCCAATGGATGTGATGCACTCATCTCTCTATCCGACATCATTGCGCGAGAGATACAATTCCTTGGATGGGTATTACTCCATGGCTTGCCAACCTCCAAATGAGCAGAGGACTGTGCCTTTACCAAGGGTAGGTGAGAGTGGAAAAGAGAAGGATTTGATTTACCTTAAAGTTCATGTGACCTAATTTGCACAGAGCTCTTTTCTAGCCTTGTGTTTACATTATATTTGTTAATCAGCAGCCCCCAAACAAGTTGTTTCTTAAACCACTAGCCAATTAGCCCGTCATAAAACGGGATTTTCAAGTGTGTCCTCCACGTCCTATTCCCTTTCTATCTCGGTCTTCTCTCCTGAGCCTCCGGTCTCTCGCTCCGTCTCTCTCTCTCTTTCCCCTCTTCCTACTGCCTCCCCCTCTCTCTCTCTCTCTCTCTCTCAGCTCTCCTCCGTCTCCTGCCTCTCTCTCTGTGTCTCTTTCTCTTCTCCCCCTCCTGCCTCTCACTCTCTTTCTCTTCTCCTCCCCCTCCTGCCTCTCACTCTCTCTTTCTCTTCTCCTCCTCCTCCTACGTGGGGAGCGCGGAGCCCAATCGGCTGTTTGTGCCGCTTGCTCCCGCGCAGCAGCCCGGCTGAGCGGCTGTCTATGAGCTCCAGCTGCCCCCCCTGCACCGTTTCCCTTCACCCCTGCACTGATCCTGCAGCCTCCCAGTTGTCCTCCACCTCCCCCTCCCCTTCATTCCCCCGCCCTCCCCCCGGCCAGGGTCTGTTCACGGCCAGGGGGCAGGGCCTGGAGCCGCTGTCACACCGCACGTCACCGCCCCACCCCCCTTCACCTCCCGCCATGGTGCTCGGCTGACTTCTGCGCCGCTCAGCCGGGCTGCCGCGGAGGAGCAAGTGGCCGTTTGGGCTCTCCCACGGCGGCCCAGCTGAGCAGCACAGAAGTCAGCCGAGCGCCACGGCAGGAGGCAACAGCGCCCCCCCAGAGGGAACAGCCAGCATTTCAGCGTTACAGAGTCACAGACATTGGGCTACTATATATATGATAAGGGCACGTCTAGATTTGCTTTCACTTTTGAAAGATATACAAATTTGGCATGAATTTGCATATCTTCGTCCGATCGCTTTTTCGGAAGAGGTTCATTTTTTTAGGAAGAACAGTTCTTTCGAAAAAGAAAGAAGTCTAGAAGCAGTTCTTTCGGGGAGAAAAAACCCTTTTTCGAAAGAACTGTTCTTCCTAAAAAAATGAAGTTTACACGGTTCTTTCAAAAGGGTTTGTTTTTTTCTCGACAGAACCGCGTCTAGACCGTGTAAAGCAATCGGAAGAAGGTATGCAAATTTGCGCCAAATATGCATATCTTCTTTCGAAAGTGAAAGCAAGTTACGGTGGGGGAGGTCTAGGTTGGATATTAGGAAAAACTTTCACTAGGAGGGTGGTGAAGCACTGGAATGGGTTACTTAGGGAGGTGGTGGAATCTCCATCCCTAGAGGTGTTTAAGTCTCGGCTTGACAAAGCCCTGGCTGCGTTGATTTAGTTGGGATTGGTCCTGCCTTGGGCAGGGGGCTGGACTTGATGACCTCCTGAGGTCTCTTCCAGCTCTATGATTCTAAGATTTCTAAGTCTAGACATGCCCTAAGAGGCAAATCTTTGTCCTTTGGGGTAGGGCTTTGTCCTTTGCTCCTCTGCTCACAAACACACATCAACTGAATTAATTAGATACATCGTGGTTATGGCTATATTAGACCTCTTTGCTTTTTTTGCTCACAAACATACATCAACTGAATTAGACACATCATAGCTGTTGCCTAATTCCATTTCTTTGGTTCATATTGACATGACTATATTCATTGAGAGACACTTTGGATCCAAGGTGCATCTCCCTCTGCCTAGGACCTATATTGACAGCTATAAATGGGACTCCAGTCCAAAGAATCCTGACTTAGGGGTGTCAAAGGCATGGCCAGATCTGGCCTGCTAACATATTTATATAGCCCAGAGGATATAGTCAGATTGTTCAGAAATCTTTTTTTTTAAGTATTTTTCTAGCTCTCATGGATGCAAAGAAAACATTTCAAGTGTAAACTGAATGTAAATAATACAGTAACTTTTGTTTCCAGATGGCTTCTAGCAATAACTCAGGGGTCTATTAACTTTACGGGGGGTCCCCGCTATAAGTCACCCCGGTATACATCCATTCCACACTAAAGTCGTTGACATTTGTAGGAACTGATGCGAGATAAGTCCTCCGATTTCCCGCTATAAGTCAAGTGAAACACTCCCCCCAATTTGCTTAAATGGAAGTCGGCCGGGGAAAAAAATTCCCCACTTTAAGTAGTTTCGCTATAAGTCCAAGTTTTTTGGAATGTATCTTGGACTTATAGTGAGGACCCCCCTGTATTGGAATATCAGCAGTAAAGTCCAGTGATAACACTTCAGTTTCAACTTTAACTGTTTCATTGCAGAGCATTTTAGCATATGCACTGTGAAATAACATGGACAATAAACCCAAGGGGAGGTAGGAACTAGGAGATGTTGCAGAGAAGAAAATCCAGAGGAAAGAACAAAGGGGATGCAGAGAAAGGAGGATGGAATAGGAAAACCAAGGGCAAATTAGTGATGGCGCTACAGGGAGCCTGTTTTCATACTTAGTGATGCTGAATGTGATAAGGTACCGAATAAAAACAATCTAGAAGTTGAGTTACTATGTAATGGCCAGATTCTCTCCTGGATCACTCTGTGACTCTCCCAGTCACATCAGCGAGAGATCGCTAGAGGAGCTGTGGGGCAGATGGCTCCTAAATTTATACAGTGGCCTACCAGTCATCATTAAACAGGGCGTTCACATTCCATATCTTGTCTTCACTGTTTTCTCTCCTGCATATAAATCTCTTCCTAGTGGCTGGTATTTGGTAAGGTAGCTGTAGCTGTCCCTTGCTTATTCTTCTGTGTGTTGGCAGCTCTGAGACACCTGTGAATGATCTACACCATCCTGCTGTGAGTATTAAGACACTGATGCCCTTTCCGTTTGATTTACTCTAGGAGCCTTGTGGTCACTTGAAGACCAGTTATGATGATCAGTTAAGACGGAAGCCCGAGCAATGGGCACAATACCACTCTCAAAAAACACCTCTTGTGTCCTCCACCCTTCCCATGGCAACCCAGTCTCCAACCCCACCTTCCCCTCTCTTCAGTGTTGACTTCAGCACAGAGGTGAGAAACCAAAGAATTTCTGGGTGCTTTGGCTTCCTGCTTCTGCACTCACTGGGAGAGCTTTTCTTTTTCCATCTTCTGCGATTCTGTTTGATCAAGTTCCTCCCCCTGCAAGTGCAGGATATAATCTCCCTAATAAAATATTGGCTATAAAGCTGCTGCTGCTACACTTGGTCTCTGACAAAAGGCCAAAATTAAGCAAAGAACTGATTTAACGTAAAGACATCTTAACTATATAATACAGTGTTAGTTTACTGTTAAGACTCTCATACCCCAGTAAGGAAACGGGTGTGGAGTTTTACACAGACCTCCTATGCAGTTAGAGAGAGAAATCCTTTCTACAGCATATCACAGATATCAATTGTAATTAACTACGATGACTTATCAACCTTCAGATTTCTGTGTTGAGCACTGTGGGTACGTTTTCCATTAAGAAGAACCCTCCCATTTTATTTTCTTGTTTTTAATGGCACCATAATAGGATCAGCAGGTTTAATCAAGGTGCATACATCCCTGTAGTCCCAAAGAATGCATATATTGGAATGAAAAATGACACGCCCTGGTCAAACATTTAGCTGTGTTGGATGACAGTAGCAAAATGGAGACTTCAGAAGCAAGGCATGAGAGCTGGCAGTGCGTCTGGGAGGAGAAATTAATCTTGCAGTGTCTCTTTTTCTATACCCCTAAGAATGAAAAGATTCAAAATACAGTTTGCTAAAAAGCTGCTTTGTTCGCATTTATTCTAAACTGTTGCAAATAGTTATGTTAAGGGTTATACGTGGTCACAGACCTCCCATCAAGTCCAAGTTAAGGCCTTACCCTTTCTGAGTTTGTTTTACCAAGATTGGCTTGATATAACTTTACTAAAGGAACAATGCATGGCTTTCTCCTCTTAACATTTCACTGCTTTGGTGATTTGCCTCAAATGCAGCCACTGAAGTGTATCCATTGGTGCCAGCTAGGGAGGTGGAGGTTAAACGGTTACGGTTAACTGATGGGGCTGGAGCTGCTCCCCACCTGCCGCAGGCAGGGGGCTGCTGAAGCACCAGGAGAGAGGGGGGCCCACCGCAGATAGGGGCTGCTGTGGTGTAGCCCCTGCCTGCAGCATCCCAGCTGAAGCAGCCTCTGTCCACGGTGGGCCCAGGCACCAGGCAGGCATGAGCTGCTCCAACCGGGACTTGGCTGCAGCGTGCAGCAGGGGGTTGGGGGCATTTTAGCCCAGTGGCAGGTAGTGTCTGGAGTCCCCCTCCCCTCCTGGCTTGGCCCCCTTTAATCAGTAACAGTGTTTAAGCTGTTAGCCAATTAAACAGGATTTTACATCCCGAGTGACAACCCAAAGTGTCAGCAGGCAAAGCAACTATTAGTACAGGCGAAGTGTACCCCTGCTTGGAAAGCTTCAAAGGTAGAAAATGCGGTTTATGCTGAGAGCTGGTGCCGAGAGGCCAGGGCCTGGCCACAGATGGCTGAAATTGAAGCAAATTCCCTGCATGCATAAGACTTGATTTAATAGTGCACACTGAACCATTTTTCTGTATTACACATTAATGCTAAATCCCTTGGGGCGGGGGGTTGTGTCCTTTTTTTTTTTTTTTTTTTTTATTAGTTCTCGGAGAGCGTTAGTGACTTGAGCGGTAGTAAATTTGAGGAAGACCATCTTTCGCACTACTCGCCTTGGTCCTGTGGGACTATTGGTTCCTGCATAAATGCCATCGACTCGGAGCCCAAGGACGTCATTGCCAATTCAAATGCTGTGTTAATGGTATGACTGCTCTGCGCTCCGCCTACTCCCTCGGGAGATGCAGAGCACTGCGAATGTTTCCATTTGATTGCCAAACTGAAATAGATTGCCAGGCTTTTTGTAAATGAACATTAATATTGATTAGAATACACTAGAATACAAAGTATTAAAGTTAAGCTAGTTCCGCTCATTTTTAAACTGTTTGGAACAAACCTTTGCCCAGCTGTGAAAACAAGCTATCCGCTAGCAATTTAAAAAATCGCAGTCTTGTTTATAACATGCTTAGACTTCAGACAAGCTACTTAATACCCACTCAGTGTAAATTTAACTGCTTGCTTTTATCATCTTCAGTCAATAATCAGTCATTTATAATTCAGGACTCCTATTCCTCAGACATACAAATTAGACTGAAGGGATGAATGGATGGACAACCATGAGGCTGTATAATAAGGATTTCCACTTCTGGTCAGGTTGCACAGTTTTGCAGGCACCTTCAGCTGTTTATTCCTCCTGTAGTGAATAGTGCCTCCCATTTAAGAGCTGTCTACAGTGGTGCAATAGTGTCAGGGTACTCTTGTGTAGTGGACTTGACAGATTAACATGGGCCAGTGTGTCAATTAGGGCTGATGTCTTCACTGTATTTATCAGGTTCCAGCTAGGCATGTAATGGTGAGCAAAAGCTTATCGGTTAATGTTACAGACTACACACATTCCTCCCTCCCCCTTCCTGCCAGTAAATTTTTTTAGCAGGCTGGCCAGCAGCCCGGCTCAGTCCTGGCTTGCACCGGGTCCGGGACCTAACCCTGCTGTGGCTCTGCATGTAAAGTGTACTAGGAGCTAGGAGGGCAGGCAGCCCAGCTCAGTTTCAGCTCACACTGGGTCCGGGAGCTCAGACCCACCCCAGGACAGAGGCAGTTGCCACCCTGCAGAGGCAGCAGCAAGGGGTGACAGGCAGCCAGTCCACGAGGGGAGCTGGTTTTCAAACTGGCTCCCCTCGCGGACCAGCTCCCGCCTGGCACCCCACGCTGCTGCCTCTGATACAGAGGCAGCAGCACACAGTGGCAGGGGACTCTCCGGGAGTGGGAAGCACACTGGCTGCTGGCTCCACCCCCGGGGACTATAGAATAGTCAAGTAACCAATAAGAATCCATGAGGTTAATCGACTATTCAGTTAACCGACATTTAACATCCCTAGTTCCAGCTAGCTTTAAGTGAGATATTCAGAACTGTTTGACCTTGAGCAATTTTTTTTTTCATTTGGGAATCTGACCAGATTTTCTGTTCTATCATTGTCATTGCTTTGGTTAATCTTTAGTTTGAAGTGAGTGCCTTCAGCAATGCTAGCTGTACAGAAAAGACATGGAAAAGATAAAACCTGCATTACACACCACAGAACAGAGTAGTCTGCATGAACTTTAATTATGGCTGTAGGGCCCATGCAGGTCACTTACATAAAACTAACATTTTATTTCATTTGTGTAATTTTCCTTAAACACAGATCTCGCTCTGCTACAAGGCTTTTGGAATGTACGTATCCTTCTATAGTGGGGAAAAAAACCAACAAAATGAAAATGCAGCGCAATTGTTTTATTGGCTTGAAATTGGGTACACAAAATTAACTGAGGTTTGAATGAACTGGAGAATAAAACATACTTAATACATATCCAAAATGAGAGAACCTCCCTGGATAAGTGAGGTCTTATTTGCGGGTTTGCATCCTGCTCTAGTATGATCAAACAGCTGCTTCTCTACAAAAGTCATGTCTCGTTCTCTGCTATTGTACTCCAACTTCCTCCAGTATGAGGAAGGATGTTGGGGGGCATACTGTGGAAATGGTGGTTTATAGCAGCGAGGCCTTTTTTTCTGAGAGGAAACAGAAACACTTTAAAAAAACCACACAGGTGTACCCTGTTTCAGACAGTACCCTGTGAATCACTGTCTGGTGCCAGCTGGCCACTGAATCCCAGTAGGCAAGTGTCATGATGTTCCCTCCCCGCTTGCTGGCTGGTCAGGTTGGCGCTAATCACCTTGTGTAATAATGGTGGTTCAATGACCTCTAGCCTTTTGAATGACCCAGTCAAATGTGTTGAACTGCAGATCAGCCTCTTATATCTTCTGGTCTCTCCTAAATGTGTAGGATCTGGACAGCGGGGATGTTAAGAGGAGAGTGCATCTATTTGAAACACAGAGAAGGGCAAAGGAAGAAGACCCTATAATTCCCTTTAGTGACGGACCCATCATCTCCAAATGGGGTGCAATCTCCAGATCCTCCCGCACAGGGTATCACACAACAGACCCTATTCAGGCCACCGCTTCCCAAGGAAGTGCTACTAAGCCCATCAGTGTATCAGGTATAGTCAGTGCTTCCTATTGCCAGCACTCTATACGCTATACGTTGCTGTGGACAGTTAATAACCCTGTATGTGAATATTCTGAGAAGACATTGAATTGTACCTTAATTTGTTATAGATTATGTCCCTTATGTCAATGCTGTTGATTCAAGATGGAGTTCCGGTGGCTCAGATTCTGCTTCATCGGAGCGCTATGTAGAACGGTATGACCTTTCCCTAATGCCTTTGGTTTGAGGCAAGGGGGCTACTTACTCGGTGTGTTGGCAGGCATGATGGCGGGGCCCCAGCCCTGCTGGCCACTCCTTTGGTGGTGCAGCTAGGCCCCAGTGGACATTCATTTCACATCCCTCCGAACAGCAGCCACTCCCTTTGCGTGATATAGAAAATAGTCCTTTTCCAAGGGCTTCCGGTTCTCCTGGCACAACCCAGCCGTGACCTTGTTCTAAGTTAGGAGAAGAGGAAGCTACAGACCAAATTTGGTGGCCCTACCTCTTACCATTTAGGAGGAGTTCTTGAACAAATGGACTCACAGGCAGACACATTCTGAAATGTAGAGAGAGATTATAAAGTACCTGCATCACTCGCAGGGGTGTTGTGAGGAGGTCTGAAAAGTGCCCAAGTATTTCATGCTCACAGTTTTTATCCAGAAATCTTAGCTGTTTAGAAACAAACTGCAAAGTTTGAGGGGTCGCTGAGAAAATGATTTTCTTACTGCTGTGTGTGACAATAACAGTTGCTTTTCTCTTTAAAGGGACAGATTCATAGTTACTGAATTATCTGGTCACAGAAAGCATTCCAGTACTGGAGATCTACTGAGCATTGAACTACAACAAGTAAGATGTTGGACCATGATTACAACTTTGTCCTACAATGTCTAGCTCAACATGCTGTGCAGAATTAAATTGTAGAATTACCCTAGTGACTCACAGGAATGAGGAAGCGAGAGCCTGGTCCTATTCACGTGAACACCAGGCATGGTGCTTAGTCACATGAGGTGTCCCATTTATTTTAAAAGGGTTGCTCATGGTGGAGAGTGCTGTTTGTCTGATAAGTATTGAGATTTGCAGGATCCAGACAAGGCATTGAGGAAGAAATTTGTTCCCTGATGTAGATCTGTATGCCATGCATTCTGAGAATACATAATTCGAGAGAGCTGTTCTTTGTGTGGGGAGATTTGTTTTGCAGTATAACAATGCACAGTTTAAATGTAGTCAAGTAACTATTATGGTTTTTTCCCCTCACAGGCTAAAAGTAATTCATTATTACTTCAGAGAGAAGCTAATGCACTAGCCATGCAACAGAAGTGGACTTCCCTAGATGAAGGCAATCGCCTTACCTTAAATCTTTTAAGCAAAGATATTGATTTGAGGAATGGTGAGGTAAAGAAAAAGATTATTGGGATGTATCCTCTCACTGGGGGCTTGGGGTATATAATTGGAAGGGGCTCATTTGAAAATATGTGTAACCTATTATTTTGGGTTCATTGCTGCTGCTGCACATGGGTCATTGTTTGAGAGCAAGCGGATGCATTCACTGTACTGCTTCTCGCTGAGGGACTCCATAGAAATAAATTGTTTTATTATACCGTTGTCGGTTGCTGGGTGGGGGGTAGATGCATATCAGTATCCTTAAACATGGAAGAACATGCATAGTTCTTCCACCAGCTTTATACGTTATATCAAGAAAGTGATCTCTGTTCCAGTTGTAGGTAATATAAAGCTAAAATTTGTGCTAGTGGGCTCTCAAAAGATTCCTTTCCAACACCCACATACTTTACACTATTCTGCAAGTAAGCAGGAAATATCTAATCTGACCAGTACCCAAGTACACCATTGGTATCCAAGTAGCTGTCCATTTCCTACTCTCCCCTCTTATCCCAGGAATGTGGATTATGATGATATCTTCCATTTTGATTTGAATTCTTAAGGATGGATATGGAAAGTCTCTTGTATTTGCAGACCGACTATATTGAAGACTGTGCAGACACAAAGCCAGATCGGGATATCGAATTAGAGCTTTCAGCCCTTGATACTGATGAACCTGATGGGCAGGGTGAACAAATAGAGGTATTAACAAGAACTGCATGTCTTGGAATTCTTTGGTTAGTTGTTCAGCTGTTTCTAAAAGCTCTTTCTTGTAAAACCAATGATTACTCACGCTTATAGTGGGGAAACCTTTTACAATAAAAAGGTAGGTTTTATACTGATCTCTGAATCTTCTTTGGCACCATGTTACCATAGAACTTCGGTTGCTTTTGTGCTCGTCTGTCATCTGAGCTTGTCAATGTTACTCTATTTGCAAAAGTTTTTAAAACATATTCTGTGTTAAATACAAGATGACATTAATAATTTTACCGATATACAACATGGAAACCAAAAGTATTTAAAGATGTGTAAAATCTATTACGATATGGTTACTCAAAACTTTTCAAATCATCTAGTTTCTAATACTAAATTCATTAAAAAAATTGTCCTTGCTCTTTATAGTCCTATTATTGCCCGTGCCTATCTTTTATATTTTGCTTCTATTAATAGTCTGCATTCAGGTTCTTGAAATATTATTTTTCACCTTCATTGTGCAGTCATAAAATATTCTGATCTTGTTTCATACCACACAGAAGGATCATTGCAGCCCTTCTCTAGAGCAGTCAGGCATTCAAAAATAATAGAGATCTCTGTCATTAAAGTACTGCATAATGCATGCTGGTTCTCCTGGTTTCCATACCTCTCTTTTGTTGATCCATTTATTAAATAAAAAGTGGGTTGGAAACTGGTTGAGAGACCGTATGAGTAGTTATTAATTGTTTGCTGTTAAACTGAGGTGGTATCTAAAAGTCCTGCACCATCCGTCCTGGATCTGATACTAGTCAGTATTTTCATTAATGACTTAGATAAGGGAGTGGAGAACCTTGCAAAAGGAAAAGAGATTCTAAGAGTAGCCTCTGACTTCCAGAATCATTACATAACATAAATGGAAATTAGAAGATTTACCAAAGCAAGTGGCCCCAGAACATTGATGGACAGTTCTGTCTTCTTCCTATAGGAGATTCTGGACATACAGCTAGGTATCAGTTCTCGAGATGATCAGCTGCTCAATGGAACCACTATAGAAAATGGACATCCTCTCAAGCAACACCAAAAGGAACCTTTGGAGCAGAAGAGACAAAGTTTAGGTGAAGACCTTGTGATTCTGTGAGTGTTAGACAAAACAGCAGCATCAGAGTGGTTAAAACATGACTGTTTAGAGGAACTGCTTAGCTTCTCAGACTTGGCTGAGACCTCTGCACTGTGTAATGGGGAAATGGGAAGAGACTGTTGAGAACTAGGAAGGATTAGGGTTGTGATTATAAAATCCATCAAATGGACTATTGGTGCATCAGTTTTCATGTATTTGTGTTACCTGGTTTTCTGTATGTATTAGGTAACAGTTGGTATACACCTATTTTTTTTTTTTTTTAAATGTTCCCATACTACATAGTAAATACAAAAATATTTTTATAATGACCAGAATTCAGGAAGACTAGTCTCAGCAAGGTTGGGCATTAAACTTAATTTCCATTAGCCTCTTCAATGCCAAAAAAGTGCAAAATACTCTATGCTAGAATCACACACGCTGCTGTATTTTAACCATTTAATGCTGCCTTTGAAAATGAGGCAATCTGCTTTTACTCTGTGAGCGTACCCTTCTATGGTAAAACAGTCTGTCTTTCCACAAATTACCATTTAATTTCAATATTTACATGGTTTAATGCACACAATTTATGTCTTTATAGTTTGCAATAAGCTGAAGTTTAATATTTGTATGATTTATTTTTCCCCTCAGGGAGGAGCAGAAAGCAGTCCTGCCCGTAACTTCTTGCTTCAGCCAACCTATCACAGGATCCTTTAGCAATGCAAGCTGCCTGCCCATCAGCACATCAGTCAGTGTTGGCAGCCTCATTTTGAAAAGTGCTCACATTATGTCTGAGGATAAAAAACGACTTTTTAAAGCCCATTGCAAATGGCAAGATGGTTAACAGCTGAAAGGCATTCATCTTTCCAGCTTGTGACCATGCTGTGGAAGCATTTACACTAGCTTTTTATATATATATATATAAATATATATATATATATAATATATATATTATATAATGTATATTTTTTTTAAAAAAAAATAATATTGGGGTCATCCATTTCCTGTGGACTCTTTGATACTTCAAGCCCCCTCTTGCATTAGCATTCTGAAACGATAAATTTACTAGGGTAAGGCGTTCACTTTCCACAAACTAATGGAATTTGGACATTGTTTTACTTAAGCTTAAAGCAGCTTTTTATGAGTTTGTAGCAATCCGGTGCAGTAACTGAGCCATTCTTATTTAAAATGGCTTCTCTAGAAGATTAACAACTCAGTTATTTAAACTAGCAGGATCCTACAATGATACATCTAGTGAAAGTAAAACTAATTTATTTGTCTCTATTTTGTTTCATAAGCGAGGAACTTGCATTTTGTTGCAGTTGCTTTTTCTTTAGTTATGGAACTTTGCATGGAATATTGTTTCCTGTTTGGAGAGTGAGAGGTAGGGATTTGTACTTTATTACAGGGTTAATACACTTTAGCTTCGTATTACTGCATTATATGCAGGACTGTGGTGCAGTGTTTTGCTGTAGCTTTTTATTTTTAATTTTTTAATTTCTGCTTTAGTACTGTTGATAGTTGTATACAGGCTACTTGTCCAAGTAACGTTACAAAAAGTAACCCAAGTGCCTAAATCCTTCAGCTAATGTTCTTGGTATTGGTTCCTTCAAGTCATGTGCACATCCATTTTTAACCGTTTCGATAAATTATGCACTAATGTAACAGTGGTTTTTTTTAATGCAGTCCTCCACCTGCATTTATAAAATCCAGATGACTTGGCAAAAGAATCAGGTGCTCTTGGCTTTCCTGTGAAAACCCTGTATGTAGCGTTTGCACTGACTAACAATATGGTATTGCTGGTTGTGTGGGTTTTTTTTTTTTTTTTCTAATTTAAACTAATTAGTGGGAGGTTTGGACACTCATTACATTTTCTTGGTTAAATATTGTTAATCATCACTTGGTATTCAGGTTTAATTTTGCTTGTTCACTAGCTATTGACTGAACCTACGTAATGTAGCATTAAATCTATAGAGTTGTGCTGGAAATTGTATGAATATGTGCCCTGCTAAGATATGACTGAAAAGTTATATTAGATATGGCAATAGAAGAGAGTTCACACACACAAGCACTCTGGGCATAGGTTGGTGTGTTTTTTTTTTTTTTTTTTTTTTTAATTTTAAATATTCAGTCACCATTTTGGAAAAAGAAAGCAGGACCTTCCCTCCTGGTGATAACGATCTTACTGTTTGTCCTCAGTTTCTTTGGTACATGTTTTACTTTTTTAATGTTTTTATTAACTTCTGTGAAGTTGTTTACTCTGAAAATTGTACTGGAATATTTGAAGCCAAGCTAACCTTTCACCAGGTGTACTGTATGTAAGGGCTTTTCCTGCTAGCAAAATGCTTAAAGAGGATCATGTTACTGGTCGTCTGAGTTATTTTACAAAATCACAGCTATGTGTCGTATAAGATTTTGATAACTGTTTTGTGCACGTTTCTGAGGGGTTGGGGTTGGCATTTCCCTGAGGGTTACTGATTAGACTGCGAAAATATTGGTATTTGATAGCTCTTAATGAACATGTCCATGAAATAATTATGTTGTAAATATATATGAAAATCCAAGGGTTAGTTTTGATATTCTGGTGTCAGTATGGAAGATCTTACACACTTATTTAATACTAAAAATATAAAGAAATCTTTGTAGAACAACAGTAAAGTAGCCTTTTCTTGGTTTCTTTGGCTATTTACTGTACCTTTCCTGATAGGCAGTGCCACCTCATCTCTGGAATAAGACTGGTATTTTGTTTCACTTGCAGCCTGAAATGATTAGGAACAAGAATTAGACCACCTTGTCACCTTAACTCATTTCCTGTTGATATTACAAATTAACATAGAATGTTAGACATGAATATGATTGTTGTATATTTTATATCAAGACCATTCTGTAAATATGAATTTATATTACTTTTGAAATGCTTCCGAAGTACTTTTATTTGCTGTATGTAATTCCAAAAGGATATGCAAATCAGTATGTCTATTTCATGGATATTTAAACAGTGAGATCTTCCACGTTGAAGGTAATGTAATTTTTTTAAAAAGATTTTTAAATTTTAAATTGCTATTTTGTTACAAAAATAGAGAAAATATAAAGGTTTGAGAAGTCCTTATTCGCCCTCAGGGAAAGAGCCCTCTGTGCACCAGAACTCCACAGAACATCTTCAGCATGATCTGAGGGTGAATATATACTACATAAATTGATCTTGTGTATTTATCTTAACTTTTTAATTTTAAAATTGCAATTTTAAAACTTGGTTGTGCTCTGCTGGAAGGGAATTGGGATAAGCTGCTTACACACATTTGTCTGTTTTGTCCAGTGCAAATACATCAGCCTAACATACTCCTGCCAACTTTATTGGCATGTCTAAGAACAAATGTATTTATATATGCTTATCTGCAGCAGAAGATCCCATGATACAGTAGCTTTCTAGAAAGACCACATGCTTCCTGTTAAAAGGAGTCAGTTCTGGGATGAGGCTAATTTGTGTTGAACCTTTAATATCTAGAATGTCAGACACAAGAATTGAGGGATTTTTAATAACGTGCCAGCATTGTCTTACAGTTTTTAACACTGATTATCATCTTGCCACGAAACTATACCCTCTGGTGCCCCCAGTGAGCGGAAGCAACAGATGAGAACGTAGTTCTGGCTGTTAATTTTTGGCAACATTTCATTACTTGACCTGATGCAAACCAATATGTGTGTGTGTATCTAGTTGCAAATCAGGTGCCTTTTTGGGCAATGGAAGGGCTAACTTTCTGACATTACAGTAGTGACTAATCTTCGTGTGTAGTTGTAGTAGTGGAGAATCCCATTTAGATTTTTGGCCAAATACGTTATGCTGTCAGAAAAAAAGCCCATAGCAGATTAGGGAGAAGTGTGTGGCTTCTTTGCTTTGTGCAGATGAGCATATTTTTTCCAGGAGAGGTATAGCAGGGATTTTACATGTCAGGGATACAGAAATTGTATCAATATTAGAGTTAAAATGTGTTGCCTCACAACCTGGATTAATTCCTTGTTCTGTCTCATTTCCTATATGGGTTTTAGGACTAGCATTTATCTCTAATTTGATATGTCGTGCTATCTACTTTTTTATGACAAAGTAGTAACATGTACATTCTTAAGATATAAATTATAGTAAAGTGACTGCCCTGCTACTGATACTTTGTTCCTGTAGCAAGAAATGAACGAATTAGTGTTCTTTCAGATTGTGCATTGTAGAATGTATACTAGACCTTTCAAAGTATAGGTTAGACTCCTTTTGCAAAGCACATTGGCATTGGTTCTTGATAGATTAGTACAGAGTGATACTAAAGTGTGATACATAAGGACACCAGTTGTAGATGTATAATTTGAAAAGTTTACTGCTTTGATAACACACTTGAAATTTTAGTTTATGCTGATGAGCTGAATGCTTTTCTTGAGTGTTAGTGCTCTGGACTGAGTGAGGTACTAAATCATACACAAAGAAAGGCCTGGGGAAGGAATGTTTTAAAAAAATCTGTTGTCAAAACTAAAAACAATTTGATAGTAGTGTATGGGTTTTTTTTTGTTAAAGCACAAGTTGTCAAATATCTTCTGTTGTACATAACACTATTTGAGAGGTATGAGCTAGCAGCTCCTTTATAATATTTGTCATTTTTTTTTAACCTTTATTAACCTGTGTCTGAAGGAAAATGTGAACTTTTAGACCTTAACCAAATGAACCATTCACAGTACTTGGAATACATTACTTATGTTATAGTTTAATCCTTTTTTGTTAGGAAATCCCTCTAATGCAAGGGTCTCTCCTGCAAGCAGAAAACAATAAATGTGCTCTTTAAATGACCAGTTCTTTCCAGTACAAATGCACAGCTAACTCCTTGGTACTAGTTGTCACAGTGTACCTCTTTGCTGGCAAGGGCGTGCTATGACAACTTACCTCTTAAGTGTCAAGGGTAAAATAAAGCAAAATTATCAAAATTCCCCACACTTGAGCAGAAACCTTTTATTCAAGGAAGACTATCACCAAAGCTCTTTCTTGGCATTTCATCTTTAACAAAGTTTGAAATAAAAGAGCCTGGCTGCATTTATTATTGTCAAAATCCAACATCATATGCACATATCCCATCAATTTATCCAGAGTAGGCCTCAGTTAATCCAAGGCATGAAAATGCATGCATTTTCTTCGCTGGGCAAACAAGTACATTATACTGTAGTTGTGATACAACACATGTGGCGTTTATTTGTACTGCACATACCCTCTGTACAGCCACTTAAAGTATTGTGGTTCGCTTGCAGCATTTGCTGTCTGCATTTATACAGTTTACTGCATATTCTTTTCCCTGGAAGTTTAAAGAATTTTTTTTCTTGTTGCATTGATTTACGTTTTATAAACTTGCTTAGCTGGAAAGTTGGGAAAAGAGGCCTGTTTGTCAATTGTACAACCGATTGTGAAGCTCTAGTGTGAATATTTTTACGTCTGTATTAGACATTTTCTTTGCAAATCTATTGTTCGATTGAAATGTAAATGAAATAAAAGATGGTGTACACCCATCATGTATAAAGCAGGCACCATCGCTACGATGGATTTAATGCTCATTTTTATGGTGCATTCTCAGCTTCTATTTAAAACTATAATTTAAAATCTGTAAAATGAAATGGGGGGCTATATAGGGGAATAAATTCTATTCCATTTATTTCGGTTTTGGATTTCCCCATGGCAGTGTTTCCCTTGGTGTTTCTAGGAATAGGATTCGAGGGGCAAGCTGGGCCCTGCGGTGTGGGCCGGGGGCCGGCGGGGGGGGGCTGGGCTTTGTGCTAATACCGACTAGCGGAGTGAGTTGTGTGTGTTTTGCTGTAGCACTGACGTGCAGAGACGCGAGCTGGGGCTGGTCGCAGGCGGGCGCCGCCGGGGGGACCAGCGCTGGCCGGTTGCAGTACTTGACCTGTATTTGCATGCACTCAATAAAATGATTTGTCCACCGCACGGGCCTGGTTCCTTCTGAGCGCGTGGGGCGGGGCGCTGGCGGGCTCGCGGCACGGCGCATGCGCGGGCGGGGCCCAATGACACCTGGGGTCACTTCCGGGCGGGGGGAAGGCTCGGGACGCCTGGGTTCCGTTCCCGGCGGGAGGGGCAGTGGGTCCTCGTGACGCTGAGTGTCTTCCCCCCTCCTCGGCCCGGCCCGATTAACGAGCAGGAGGCCCCTCCCCCCGCCGCTGGGAGGTGGTTGCGCTCCCTGCGCGCTGGGCCGGGTTATACCATTGCCAGCGAGGGGTCGCCCATGCGCTGAACTGGCCGCCCTGCTTTCCCGGCCTGCTCTGCGCGGCTCGGCCTCGGCAAGCGCCGGAGCGGTGGGTGCGGTGGGGGAGGGGTGCTCTGAGGGGCCAGCGGCCCTAGGGGCAGGGGGGTGCTCTGACAGGCCAGTAGCTCTGGGTGGGGAGGGGGTGCTCTGAGGCCAGCGGCCCTTGGGGTGGGGGTGCTCTGAGGGGCCAGTGTCTCTGGGTGGGGTGGGGTGGGGTGCTCTGAGGGGCCAGTAGCTCTGGGTGGGGTGAGGGGTGGGGTACTCTGAGGCCAGCGGCCCTGGGTGCGGAGGAGGGGGTACTGTGAGGGGCCAGTGTCTCTGGGTGGGAGGGGGTGGGGGTGCTCTGAGGGGCCAGTGGCTCTGGGTGTGGAGGAGGGGGTGCTCTGAGGGGCCAGTAGCTCTGGGTGGGGTGGGGGGGTCTAGGTTGGAGTGTTCCGGGGGACTCTGGGTTCTGGATAGCTGGGGTGTAGGTCTGGGAGCGCAGGTGCTGGGGCGGGGGGTTGGCTCATGGTGCCAGTATCCTTTTGGGAGGAGCTGTGCTTCCAGCTCCACCTGACACTTTCCAGAGCCAATGGGATTGGCGAGTGAAGGTAAAACCTCCCCAGCAATTTGTTACACATAGAGCTCTCCTTGCTCCCTTTGTGACATATTTGTACATCTGCTTTTATAGTCAAAGGGACCAGCATCGGTGGCTCAGAGGTCAGCACTACAAACAAACCGTGAGTCTCCCAATTTATCTTTAGTTTATGGTTCCAACTTTCTCATTGAAAGTTAGTACAAAACAAAGAAGGAAAAATACTTTTTTTTTATCATTTTTTTTGCTATAACCAGCTACATGTGTATTTATTCCGTTCATGTCATCTTGTTAATACAAGCTTTTTATACGTGCCTCCTGTTCCCTTTTCTCTGTTAATATTAATAAATGCGTAATGTAGGACATTGTTTCCTTTACATATTTGTCTTCAGAGCCATCTCTGTTCCTCCTTTTTACACGTGACCAGTCTCATTCTAAGGCCCAGATGTAGGACTTATGTGGGGCAAACAGACTGAATCAAAGACAGAAGCAGGACCGGCAGATGTTTGGTTTGATTAGAGATTCATTTTTATTAATGTTAATCTAAGTCTAGCAATTCTACATTCCCCAAATGAATAATTTGAAATAAATGCATTGTATTTGAACAACACAGACCAGGAGATTCTGGCTTCATCTACATTCGTACCTGTAAAATATCAAAACCATTATATGGTTTCCAGTTGACGGCAAAAACTAAAATATTCTGTCTTGAAATTAGTTTTTGAACAAAAGGGAAGTAAGAAGGAACATCAGGCTAGTTTGGGGTAGAGATATCAATTACAGAAATTGAGCACAAATTTGATCCCTGTGAACAAATATAGGCAAGTTTGCCAGAATTTGATTTTTTTTTTATAATTTTGACAGATGTCCATGTTCTTAAGCATTTTCTAATTTTTAAATTTTTAGTTGTACAAAATTATGGGTGTCGATCTTTTTTTTTTTTTTTTTCTTCCCTCCAATTTTCAGAGTTATGGAGGGTCAGACAGTAATAATATTAGACACCAATTCAAAATGTTAAAGCATTATAAACATTAAAACACAAATTGTCAAATTATGTAAAAATTTTCAAGCAGCATTTTTCTTAGTTTGCCTGTCCATACGTTTTTATTAATGATGGAAATATATTTTTCAGTTTGTGTGTGTACATATAAATCAGCATTTTCCAGCATTCATTGATAAATATTTAATCCTTCCAAGACTAATTTTAACTAATTAGTAGTTGTAATGAATAGAATAAAATATAAAAATAGAATGCTATAAATTGTCTCCAATATTACGATCAAAAACTGGGTTAACTATTAAATGGTAGCCCAGAAGTGATCTTCTAAAGCTTTCTCCTATCCACATTGCAAAAGCACCATATTAGAGAGATGTATTGGGGCTTTTTGTTGGGCTCTCTGTTATCAACTCAGAGAAATGAGCCACCTACAGAATCACCAAAACCACTTTTTGCAGAACTTGGGTTGTACCCCTTGTGGTCTTGCAACCAAAAACTGACCCAATCCAACCCTATTTAGCTTACGAGAATAGAGATTATCAGTTTGAAGAAACATAGTTGCAGACTTGCTTTATAATGCGCGTAATTACATTTGAGTTAATGTCTGTTTTATAAATGATAAGTTTAAATCTGCCAGTTCGATGGTGCACTCTTAGCAAATACCTGAAAACTATGTTAATTTGAATTCCGTTTGATACACAGGATAGTATTGGAATTTTGTGTCAGGGTACTGGCCACAAGCATACATGATACCCACTGATTTTTTTTCCTTAGTTGTTTTTGCTCTGTCTTTTCCCTGTATTGGAAAACAGTTTGCTTGGTGTGCAAGCAGAAGAAAAGATGAAAAAGAAATCCATATTCTCTCCCAACCAAGCCCTTAGGCAAAACTAATTACCTCTTGCAAAACAGGGACCTCCAGTCCCAGCCACCTGAATGTAATCCCTTTATTTTCTTGAGCAGACATAATGCTTAGTATCTCTAACACTTTACAGTAGTATAGGGAAATAAAATAAAATATGTAAATTCAGCATGACAGAGCATCTCTCTGGCTCAGTTTAAAGCTGGCAGGGGGTTTTAAGGTCATGAACTTCTTTAATTCCTTAGTTTCCATTCTCCATTGGCCCTGTTATGGATGAACACTTAGAAAAATACAGCTGTCTTTTGACAGTGTGATGTGTTGTGCTATTAGTCAAAGATGACAATCTACGGTACCCCAAATGTTAGCAGGTTACATCTGTCTTTCCCTAGGGTAGGTAGTGGCCGTATCTTTTATGTAATTTTTCTGTACTCTGAAAAACCTCAGTAATCCCTGAACCATCTGGCTATCTATTCATTAATCTGTATAATCCTGCTTTCAGCAGTTTGCAGATACTGCTAGTGGTTAGCAGAAAACCTGAAAACACTACTTTTTCCTTTCAATATAGACTGTGTCCTTGTCATAGAAATAGAGACTATTAGGTCCACCTCATTAGTGTGCACATACTCATACTCCCCCCAAAAATGGAAATGGCATTCTCAGTTTTATAGGAGCCTGCTCAAGATCATGGTTCATGCCATTAAAAGGTTTGCTTTTATTCCATCAGCTCTGGAGAATTGCTGTGGAAGCTGTTGGTGAACATAAGAGAGCCCCCTAACCTCAAACAAATTATTTCCAGCAACCACACAACACACCTCCATCATAATCATCCAGGAACCCACCCCTGCAATCAGCCCCAGTACCAGCTCTGCCCACACATCTACACTAGCAATTTCATCACTGGACCCAACCACATTAGCCACCAAATCAGAGACTCATTTAACTGCACATCCACTAATGTGATCTATGCTATCAAATGCCAGCAATGCCCCACTGCCATGTATATTGGCCAAACTGGACAGTCTTTACGGGAAAGAATTCATGGACACAAATCAGATATCCAAAACGGAAATACACAGAAACCTGTTGGAGAACACTTTAATTTGCCTGGACACTCGTTAATGAATCTCTAAGTCACCGTGTTGTTTCAGGCCAATTCCGCAAGCCAAATACACAGGGAAGGATTGGAACTTAACTTAATTTACAAGTTTAATTCTTATGCAAATAGAATGAACAGGGACATTGGCTGGCTCACACACTACCTTCCACATCCTAATGACTTAACCAACCAATGGAGGTGCTAATTGTTCTTATCAGCCTCTTGTAACTACTTGAACTATCTACATTCTCTCTCTCTCTCTCTCTCTCTTTTTTCCCCCCTCCTTTTTCTCTCCCCCTTTCTCTCTTTTCCCCCCCTTTCCCTTATTTATTCTTGGATCTGGACTTCTAATACTGCAGTCATCTGAAGAAGTGGGTTGTGCCCACGAAAGCTCATGATACCATCTACATGTTTTGTTAGTCTTTCAGGTGCTACTAGACTATTCGTTGTTTTTTAAGTGAACATAAAAATGGCCATACTGGGTCAGACCAAAGGTCCATCTAGCCCAATATCCTGTCTGCCTACAGTGGCCAATACCAGATGTCCCAGAGGTAGGGAACACAACAGGTAATCATCACGTGATCCCTCTCTTGTCATCCATTTATAGACAAACAGGCTAGGGACACCATTCCTACCCATTCTGGCTAATAGCCATTGATGGACCCAACCTCTGTGAATCTATCTAGCTCCTTTTTTGAACCCTGTTAAAGTCCTAGTCTTCACAACATCCTCTGGCAAGGAGTTCCACAGGTTGACTGTGCACTGAGTGAAGAAAAAAACTTCCTTTTGTTTATTTAATTCTGAACGCTCGTACTAGCCTCAAGCAGTTATTCTGCTTGTGGTCACTTATGTTTGATACTGTCTGCTCTTATACCCATTTGGTACAAGAGGCTTTTGATGTATGTAAATGCTAATACCCCAGATAGCTTTTAAAGGGGAATATCTCCTACTGCTGCCAATGGCTAATCTCTAGCCAACTGAAAGGGATTTAGATGGATAAATGGTGTAACTCAGGGCAGTTGATAGATTTAAGGGCAGTTGTGATTACTACATATTGGTTTGGCAAATTTGATTTTTAAACTGTTAATTTTGACTGTCAGTGATTTTAAGCATTTTTTCTATTTGTATCTATTTAAATGTTCATAGTTGTGGGAAACTACCAGAGGTCTGACAATAATAGTTTAATAATAGCAGACATCAAGATTCAAAAAGTTAAAGCTATATAACCATTAAAACACAAATTATCAAACCAATGTCAAAATGTTCAACGTAAATATCCTTAAATCAAACTCTGTTAAATTCTCAAACAGCAATTTTCTTATTTTGTCTGCCTGTGCATTTCAGTTATTCTCAGCAGAAATATTTTTTTTCTGGTTTGTGTCTGTGTGGTGAAATCAATATTTACCAGTAAAAATCTTATCGTTCCAAGCATTGTTGTATCACTTCTACTAGTGTCTGAGTTACCAGTATTATCTCTATGCCTAATATGCTACAATTGAGCTTTATTCAAGTGAAAATGAGCTCTGTGAAATGTTGACTGCTTGCAAGTCCTTTGTAGGCAGATTAACAACAATTTATTTGCCAAATATAATTGTTTAGTTGCATGCTGGTACTATATGAAAATTGCAGACATGCAGCTGCACCTAGTAATGCCAAAAGCAGCATTCCCTTCTTGCTACAGATCTTATCCTTATTGTTAATAGTACACAAAGCACCATTAATTAAAATATTTCATTTTCCAGGCTTGCATTATATATATTTGAGAAAAGAGGTTTGCTGAGATTATTTGATTCTGGGAAGAGATTAGGTGCCGACTTTCAGTCTAGATAGAATTTGTTTAGTAATAATCTAGAGATAAGTTTCTAAATGAAACCCTAAAAGATATTTCTTGAGATACAATTGTATACTGCACACTGTCTCCTTTTTTTTTTTTTATAAGGGGAGATAGGTAAGGAATAAAGGTTAGAACTTTTTAACTTTAAAATTTTATAAACTGTATTGTAAACTTCCTGTTTTTTCTGAATTTTCACAGAAAACTTTTAATTGCATAAGTGGCTTTGATATCTTATCAAAAGTGCATACTACTGTTAATCTCATTAATCATATTCCAATCATCATTCACCATTTGCTAAAATATTAGTAATTGCACCCATAATATTAGAAGTTGAAACTTAATAAATGTAAAAAATCCAGAAGGAAATGTTAATTGGCACAGGTTTTAGGATTGGGTATATAGTGATCTTGAACCATTGTTAAGCAGCAGAACTATCTTCAGTGAATAAATACTCTGAATGCCTTATACTTTATCTGTTGAAGAAGAAACTTTGTAATAAAGAGCTGCTTTTGTGTGTTTTGGCTTAATAAACGTGTCTGAAATGAGGCGTGCCAATTCATTCTCAAAGAGCTTGGCCAGGTGCAGCATAGCCTTATTGGGAATGGATTAACAGATTGTTCTCATTTGAATAGACAGCCTTCATGTTTTTCTCTGGAGGTGTAGAGGGCTTAGACTATACATTTGGGTTGTGTCTAAACTACACCCCTCTGTCGGCAGAGGGATGTAAATTAGACATTCGAAAGTGCAAATGAAGCGGGGATTTAAATATCCCGCGCTTCATTTGCATAACAGTGTCTGCCGCTTTTTTCCAAACGGGGCTTTTCGGAAAAAAAAGGCAGTTTAGACGGGGCATTTTCGACAGAAATGCCCCGTTTTGAAAGATCCTGTACTCCTCAAAAAATGGATTACAGGATCTTTCAAAACGGGGCATTTCTGTCGAAAATGCCCCGTCTAAGCTGCAGTGTGTGGTTTTTTTGTTTGTTTTTGTTTGGTTTTTCGAACAGCCCCATTTCGGAAAAAAGCAGCGGCTGCTGTTATGCAAATTAAGTGCAGGATATTTAAATCCCGGCTTCATTTGCACTTTCGATGTGTCTAATTTACATCCCTCTGCCGACAGAAGGGTGTAGTTTAGACATAGCCTTGAGGTGATACTTGATGTGTGTTTGTGTGTAAAGGAGAGAGATATTGATATTGACCTAGCCATCTCTTTTTAGAATACTATGACTACTTTAGATGATAAACTGCTTGGTGAGAAGCTCCAGTACTACTACAGCAGTAGTGAAGATGAAGATAGTGAGAGAGAGGATAAAGTCAGAGACACCACTATTCCGGACACTGTTGGTGGGGAGGTGGAGCTGAGTAGCGATGGCACTGCAGTGAACACAGGTACTGTGATGTAAAAGATGTTACCCTCCTGTGCATGCCTGGCCTGTGCTTAGGGAGAGGACTCAGTGCCTACACAACTGGGACCTTACCTAAATAGGACATTCAATAGTAGCACTTTTTATTAGGCCCCAGCAATAAGTTAATAGTAAGCTGAAATTGTTGAGGACTGCAGCTGTCTGCACATCATGGAACACGCTTCTGTGCTGGGGCTTCTGCAGATTTATTTCACCATCACTTTCTTTTTTTTTTCCTTGTCACCTCTATCACTATGAAAAGGAAACATTTCCATAGTAACTGCTAGGGATGTGAACAGCTAACCAGTTACTGGGTAAGCATCACCCTTGCCAGGTACCAGCTAACCAGTACCTGGGAGCAGCCTGCAGCGGATGGAGGGCTGCTCCATCCCCATGGGGGGGGTTGGGAGAAGGCAGGGGGCAGCTCCTCGTGCAGCTGGGGAAGGCCACTGGGAAGCGGCAGCCCCCCACTGGGATCCTTTAACCAGTTAAACTTAGTGTTTAACCAGTTAACTAATTAATCAGGATTTTACATCCTATTAACTGCTGTATGGTACCTCTGAACCCTGGTGATGGTAATGTGTCACAACTCGGTACAGATCTTAATCTTCACAACATCCTTTTGAGATGGATAAGAAAGTAATATAGGTAGGTAATATATGTAGGTAGCCTAAGATTGATGAGAAAAAAGAGAGGATTCAACAGCAGAAATGGGGAGTTACTTGATAACATTCCTATGCTTTATTACAGCATATTGAGCAATATACAATAAACGAAAACATGGCCTGTCCTTTAATTGCTATTTGTAAAGAATTCTGAGATCCTGAATGGAAAGTGCAATAGACAGAAATTGTTTCTGTCTACACAAAATGCCTGCATTTTTTACTTTTAGGTCCAAAAGGTGTCATAAATGATTGGCGAAGATTCAAACAACTGGAGACAGAACAACGAGATGAGCAGTGTAGAGAGATGGAACGACTTATAAAAAAGTTATCCATGACCTGCAGATCTCATTTGGATGAAGAGAAGGATAAACAGAAGCAGAAAGAACTTCAGGAAAAAATCAATGGAAAGGTAACCTGGGAGCACAGTGAGAGACTTCTGTGTTAATAAATTTTAACACTTTCCATTTTTCACCGGCTTTGCAAAAAATCATGACTCCTTGCAGGCTATTTATTTATTGTTGCCTTTAACAGATGGAAAAACAGAGACAGTGCAGTGATTACCTACCTCACAGGAGTGTTATCAAGATTATTTAATATTTGTGCAATACTTTGAAGATGTTGCATATTTAAGTGTTAAGTAATAAGTGAGTGGCCCAAGACCACTGATGGAGTCTGTATCAGACACTGAATTTTCCTAATTTGTGAATGTGCATGCTTTCATCAAATTTATCTCCAAGCTTAAGCTATGCAGCAACTCTACCTGTAAAATAACTTCATCTTGTAAGTTAATGAGTGCTGTGTAAGACGTGTCTTGTTTTCCAGGCAGCCTAATTGTTATAATGTATGGTAAACGAATGTTAAAAGATTAGCTTAGTCTTCAAACTGATAGGAAAGATTAGACATCAAAGATTACAAATGGCAGAGATGGTAATTTATTCAGAAACTAAATGGGGTGTTTTGGTCAATTGACTTATATTACCAGTTCCTATCAATCTAATTGAAGATGTTGCTAAAGTTGATACATGCTGCTGTTGACAATAAATCAATATTATGTTCATGAGCTGTTAGTTAAATTTGGTCACTCATGCCCAACAGTTTAAAATTATAAAGTTATATTGCGGGGGCAGGGGGAATTGCCTGAATTTTAGATCTCTGTTTTTAATTTGCATGAACTTCATATCTGCTAAGAAATTCTCTCTGCCTGAAATATCCACTATGTTTCTGACTGATTTTTTGTTTTCTGTGATCTCCTGCTGACTGCTACAACACTAAACTAACAAACTATACCTAGAGCATGATGGCTAATAGACTTAGTAAAGCAAGATGTGGAAAGATAACCATAAATCCCATGTTAATTCCAATTCCTGAGAAAATATGAGACCATTCATTTTTGAAAAAAAAAAAATCTGGTGTAAAAATAAATGTTAAGTTTCTAAATTTATTCAATTTAATTAAAAACATGGAAAAACAAACTAGGAATCTAGCAGTATCTGCTCAGATTAAAAACAGTGTTCAAACTGCCCATCTAAGAGCAGTATTGGCAGCTTACTTGGAGCATGTGGCATAGCTAATTTGTATAAAATAGGAGTGCATTATCGTCACTCACTTTTAATGTAGCCGATGGAGGTTAAAAGTGCCAATGTAGGAAGCTCCATCTTATAAGATGTGCTTTCTGGATGGATCAGAGTGGAGTATCTTATGAGGAATGATGCAGGTCAAACATCCTTGACTTAATTACTAATTGCATGTAACATGAATGGAGTTCTAGGTTTCTTTCTGTGATGTATTTCTAACATTTCTTTGCACATGTTGTAGATGACTTTACAGGAGTATAACATGATTCACAACGGCGAAGATGATGAAGAGTTTTTACAGCAATACAGGAAGCAGCGAATGGAGGAGATGAGGCAGCAGCTGCATAGTGGGCAGCAGTTTAAGCAGGTTTTTGAGATCACCAGTGGGGAAGAGTTTTTGGACACAATTGATAAAGAGCACAAGAATACGCTGATCATGATCCACATCTATGAAGATGACATCCCTGGCTCTGAGTCTGTGAATGGCTGCATGATGTGTCTTGCTGCTGAGTACCCAACAGTCAAATTTTGTCGAGTAAAAAGTTCCCTGATTGGTGCCAGCACTCGCTTTACTAATAACGCTCTGCCTGCTTTGCTCATCTATAAGGGCGGGGAGCTAATTGGCAACTTCGTGCGAATCACCGACCAGCTTGGAGAAGATTTTTTTGCTGTGGACCTAGAGGCTTTTTTACAGGAGTGTGGTCTGCTCCCAGAGAAGGATCTGCTGCTGCTGACTTCCATATGTAACCCATCTGCTTGTTACAGTGAAGACAGTGATTTAGAGATAGACTAAAAAAGGGGAATGAAGGGTTGAGTAAGCTGGGGTTGGCCTGTGGAGTCTCTTGTAAGTGTAGGTTGTTCATTTGTTCTTTTCTGTGTCTTTTGTATATTTTCCCTCCTTCCCATGCACTTTGGCATTTTGCCCATTAGCATTATAAGAGCCTTTATTATATGTAATGAATTCTTAACATTTTTGTTTAATTACTTCAATAAAATGGAAACTACAACTGTCTTGGACCTAGTAAAATGTTTTTGAAGTGTATGCATGTGAAACAAATCTTAAATTGATTGCCAGCAACTCTTGTTACACACAGGTAGGACTGAGACACCTCATCTTTTGAATTGTATAGACTGCTAGAAGATGTACCTGGCGTTTCTCGGGTCCTTAGCTCAATATTTGTTGTTCTTAATTTAAATCATTGCTCTGGGTGGGACGGGATGAGAGTTGAATATGCAGGCTGTCCTAGGGAGAGGACTACCCTAGCCCCCTCTCACCGCAGCAGCTTGGGGCCAGGTGAGAAGCACCTCTCCATGGCTGCTGCAGCTCCAACAGGCACAGCTGGGGGAAGGATGCATGTCCCCCACATGGGGCAGGCCCCCCTGTGCTCCCCAGCCAGAGTGAGGAACGCAGCAAAGTGTGGGAATGTAGCCTCTGTTCATTCAGCCAGGCTTTTTTGTGTTGAGGTGTTCCAATGGAGAAGATGGATTTTTGTTTAAAGTGGACACCTACACAAAAGGAATAAGATTTGAGACCATGACATGAGCTTCTAAGACAGTCCATTAGAAGAACAGTTTTCATCATTGCTAACCTAAAGCTGGATTCATACCAGTAAATCAAAAATGAAAGACCCTGTATCCCATTCTTTGTCTCTTACATGTTCCCTTCGTCAAGTTATATAGTTTTTGACAGACAATGAGGAGTATTTCCCTTGCTTGCTAAGTAGCAGAATTCACCACTCCACCCTAGAAGTTATTCTTCAGTGGGATGGAGTCTTCAATGTTTACCCCTACATTCGATCTAAATGGGAGAATCTTTCTTCATTCAGAACTCTCTAGTCTAAATGATGCTGCCCAGAGCCTTTTAAAATCTTGGATCCATACGTTTGGTGACGGTTACTTGAGCAGAGGGCCAGTGTTAACAGCAATCCATTCCAAATAGCTAAAGGAAGAGGGTGCTGAATGACATCCCAGTGATGATAGCTGACAAAATACAGACAGGAGAGTTCTGCTATTAACTTTCATGAAACCAAGATTTCACTCACTGTCTGTAAAACTTCCTCAGAACTGTGTTAAATCAGTGCTAAATTCTGTTCCCTTTCAGAGTTATTCGTATTACACCTTTCTGCTAGGGTTGCAAGTTACATTGGAATATTGTTGAGATCTATCCCTGCATTTAAAGGATGTACACATAAATAGACCAAGTGGATAAGGTAATAGCTTTTATTGGACTTCCGTTGGTGAAAGTGACAAGTTTTCAAGCTTGCACAGAACTCTCAGTACCTTTCCTAGTCCTGAAGAAGAGCGCTCTCTGAACTGGAAAGCTCTTTTATTGGGCCAGCCTCTTTTGGTGAGAGACAAGCTATCAAGTACTGTGTATGAAAGGAAGATGCAGTCTCTGCTCCCCAAAGCTTACAAAAGAAGTTCACAAATACCTACATTCTGTGCTACATTTACGCTTGTTGTGATTTCATGTAACCTAGAGGTGCAGGAAGAAGGTGGGACAGAATTTGGTCCTACAAATGACTGGCAATGTTGTGGAAAATCTTTGAGCCAATAAATAAAGCAACTTTATGCAAATATTAATGTAGGCACCTTCCCACCAATTTGAAGTGTGTTGCCTAATTTCTACATTGAAAGTTGAGGTGAAACAAAAGCTTTCTCCTCATGTCATTTTGTTTTTACTCTTGTAACAGCTGTTGGGAGCCCTTCTTTGTACTCGGCATCATTAGAATTCAATAAAGCAGCAAAAAAAATCATCTTGGGTGGGAAGGGGCAAAAAGCTCTTTATGTAGGCAACACAATCATTTTTTCCATCTTTTTATTAAAAGTGACAAAAGGCTTAAAAATCATCCCTGCTGTTGCCTCAGTCACCCAGCAGTGTGGGCCTGAAATTTACCATCTTCCCTATAAAAAAACTCAGATCAGGTCCCCATTTAATGCTACACGGAAGAAACCTCCAGAAATGATTAGCTCCATTTGTTCATTAGCAATCTTTGTTACTGAATGCTTCTGCTTTATGTTATGGGTCTTGGCTCTTGCATTTCTTTTAAAGTGTGTATTATGAAGGTTTAATTTTTGGTGATTACCTTTTTGGCTGTGCTGTGCTGAGCACACTTCATACATTAGATTACAGCATTATGATTTACAGACATCCATTCTCTTTCTCACCCCAAAGGCTTTTGGATTCATGGCAGTAAGGGTACATCTAAACTACATCCTTCTTTTGAAAGAGAGATGTAAATTAGACATTTCGAAATTGCAAATGAAGCCGGGATTTGAATTTCCCGTGCTTCATTTGCATAATTGGGTCACGGCGTTCTTTCGAAAAACGCTATCTGGAAAGTGAAACCGCGGTCTAGATGCGGTTCTTTCGAAAAGAAAAGCCTTTTTCGAAAGATCCTGTACTCCTCAAACAATGAGGTTTACATGATCTTTCGAAAAAGGCTTTTCTTTTTGAAAGAACCGCATCTTACATCTAGACCGCGGTTTCACTTTCCAAATAGTGTTTTTCGAAAGAACGCTGTGACATGATTATGCAAATGAAGTGTGGGAAATTCAAATCCCGGCTTCATTTGCAATTTCGATATGTCTAATTTACATCCCTCTTTCGAAAGAGGGATGTAGTCTAGACATAGCCAAAGACACTGTGGTTTGACTAGTATGGGGATGCAAAGAATACCAATGCATTTAAAAGTCTTTAAACTAGTTCTAAAACAATGTGTAAAATGTCATGTGAACAAATTTTTTTTTAAAAATACACCATGCAGAATGATGCAAAGATTTTATTGGAATGACTTCCATATGACTGCATTACTCTGGAGCAAAATAGCCAACCCAAAGAGGCGTATAGGAGTGTGTACTTTCTTTATATACTTAATGTTATAATTATTGAGTTAAATATGCCCTTTATGTAATGAATCTTTTATAACACCCGACCATTTATGGGAAGTTTTCAGAGCGGAGAGAGGTAACTAATGGGGTCCCTCAAAAGTCTGTCCTGGGACCAGTCCTATTCAACTTATTTATAAGTGATCTGGAAAAAGGGGTAAACAGGGAGGTGGCAAAATTTGCAGATAACAACAAACTGCTCAAGATAGTTAAGACCAAAGCAGACTGTGAAGAACTTCAAAAAGATCTTACCAAACTGAGTGGCTGGCAACAAAATGGCAAATGAAATTTAATGTTGATAAATGTAAAGTAATGAACATTGGAAAAAATAATCCCAACTATGCATACAATATAATGGGGGCTAATTTAGCTACAACTACTCAAGATAGAGATCTTGGAGTCATTATGGATAGTTCTCTGAAAACATCCACTCAGTGGGCAGCGGCAGTCAAAAAAGCAAATAGAAAGTTAGGAAATCATTTAAAAAGGGATAGAGAATAAGACAGAGAATCTCTTATTGCCTCTATATAAAACCATGGTACGCCCCCGTCTTGAATACTGTGTACAGATATGGTTGCCTCATCTCAAAAAAGATATATTGACATTGGAAAAGGTTCAGAAAAGGACAACAAAAATTATTAGGGGTTTGGAATGGGTCCCATATGAAGGGAGATGGAAAAAGATGGGGACTTTTCAGCTTAGAAAAGAGGAGACATGGGGTGGATATGATAGAGGTCTGTAAAATCATGACTGGTGTGGAAAAAGTGAATAAGGAAAAGTTATTTTTTTGTTTTCATAACATAAGAACTAGGGGTCACCAGATGAAATTAATAGCAGGTTTAAAACAAAAGGAAGTTTTTCTTCACTCAGTGAACAGTCAACCTGTGGAACTCCTTGCCAGAGGATGTTGTGAAGACCAGGACTTTAAAAGGGTTAAAAAAGAACTAGATAAATCCACGGAGGTTGGGTCCATCAATGGCTATTAGCCAGGATGGGTAGGAATGGTGTCCCTAGTGTGGAAATGGATGACAGGAGAGGGATCACGTGAGGATTACCTGTTGTGTTCCCTTCCTCTGGGGCACCCGGCATTGGCCACTCTTGGCAGACAGGACACTGGGTTAGATGGACCTTTGGTCTGACCCAGTATGGCCGTTCTTAAGTTTTTATGTTCACTTCCTTATTCTTTCTGTCCCGGTCTTGTTTTTTATCTTTGGTTACCATTTAGTGGAAAAAGTAGATTAATTGTAATGATGCTCTGTCATTTGGATTCTAAACACTTGATCTGTGTAATAGTTTTTAAGGTGGCTTAATTTGTACCATGTGTCCGAGGAGTGACACTTACCCTTCACCGGTGTCTTTATATATTTCTAATAGTACGCTGTGGATGAGGGGAAAAATAAGAGTTAATATTTCTCATTCAGTTATGTTAATAGGGAGAGTTATAAACAGAAAAAAATGCAATTAAAATATGAACAGGCTTTAAGGCAGCTAACTTAAGAAAATTAATAAGCACAGAATAGGCATTTTAAGAGTTCCAAGCTGAGACTTTCTGTGTATCAGAAATGTAAACAAAGAACATGAAAGTTAGGCAACATGAAACCACCGAGTTATTAGTATCAGCATTTTTAAGAAAAAAAATCAAAGTGACTGTAATTTATATTCAGGCTGATAGCCTATGAAGTCTGCAATGCAGACAGCGTGTACATTAGCATCATAATAAAACCTGGCTCCCGGGAAGGGGTTGGCACTATTTGAATATCTTTGAAATGTTGCACATTCAGCCAGTGCTCTTTTCCTTCTCGCGGTGACATTGGAGTAGGATCAAAACAATCTCGTGCTGCCCTGGGTGATGGAAGCCTGCGGAGTGATGACCTCTAGGTTTTTAATTTACAGTCCTCAAAAGTGTGTGCTTAGATGCTTTATGGTATCAATAGCAAGACAAGGTCCCAGCCTTGAGGAGCTGACAGCCCAATGACTCATAATAGGAAGAAGGTTGGGATGGGGTGGGAGAGGATGCGTATTATGCCATAGTATCTCTGCTGTCTGAAAGCCAATCCAGTGCAACCCGGGGAATGAAGGAGCTGTCCTACTGCTAACACCATTTGGGAAGATTTAAGAGAGATTCTGCAGTAGCAGTTCTGCTGTACTGAGCTGGATTTTCCAAATTAGGAAACAAACACGTTAATTTGGGCAATTTAAGTTTTACCATGCTAATGGGAGGGGGCATCTTGTCCAGCAAGCACATGTTAAAACCAAACCTTGCTTTGTCTACCTTAATATTTTATCCTTAACTAACCGGTTGCAGCGCATTGCTTTCCCAGGCAGAGGTGGCCATAGACTACAGATGCAAAATCAATGCATGCAAACGCACAAGGACAAAATCGGCACTGCAGATGTAAAGCTGGCTGGTGAATGACCCATTTCCCTGCACAGCTTCTCAAGATTTCAAACATTTTCATTCCACTCTGGAATCATGACAGAAATGTCTTTTTTTCAGACCTAAATCATCAGGTTTTCAATGTGGGTCTTTCAGGAGAGTTCACCACAGAGCTCAGAGACCTTACAGGCAGCTGAACTTGATACGTTTCTACAATATGTTTGGTTATGATAAACCAGCATTTTGTTGATCAAACTCTTTTGTTGGAAATGTTCTGACTAGCTGTACTTACGTGCACAATTACCTGCTTTGCATTCACTCAGGCTTCTTTACGGAAACCTCATTGGACTGTTGTGAGATTGAGTTTGTCAAGGTCTTTGAGAGGCCAGATGCTAAAGAGGTGCAAATTAATAGTCACAGTTGTTAAATGCAAGTGGGTTTCCCACTTGCACCTTGTCCCTAGCCACCAGGACTTTGTGCCGCTGCAAGTGTCCATCCACCAAAGTGAGGAAAGAGTTAATCTTCCAGCCCAATCTCTCTGGTAGTTAAGCAACAGCTCACTGAGCTTCTCCTGGCTGGAGGGCTTTCTGGTTGCTGGGTAAGCAGTGTAGACTCAGGTTGATGCTGCCTGCTATCCAGCAACCCACAGCCTGAGCCCACCCACCTTCCTCCTGCAGATCCATTCAGCAGCTCAGCAACATGGATCCCAGACAGCGAACAGCAAGAGGGAGGGCACACAGGCAGCATGGGCTGTGAAATGGGACAGGTATGGACCTGTTGCTTTGCATCCCTGATCCCTTTCACAACTGTCTTCACTTCCCTGCCTAAGCAGCAAGGACCAGGGGTTCTGTTGCTTCTCCTAAGGAATCCGACCTAAGTTTATCTCCTGTGCTGTAAACTCTGTGGGAAGTCAGTGGTTGTGTTAATGTCTGCAAAGTGTGGTGTGAGTGTGCATTGTGACTTGGGGAAGTGTGATGGTTCTAAGAAAAGGATTATGCTCTGAGATCAATCTTTTGCAAAGCAGCGATCGTGTTAGAAGCGGAGAACCTTATTTTGAGTGTGGACAGGATTTTTCAGCTACAAACTTGCCAGCATCTGAAAGCTACAAGCAAGGACAGACTTTCTTTCCTGTGAGAGAATGGGAGTGCCAGAGCTTTTGCAGTGGAGAACTTGAAAAGGTGGGAACTGCCAATCCTCTCTGTTTTGCAAGGCTATTTAGCACTTACTGGCTTTAAATATTTTGAAGTCTCTCAGCTGCTTTGTTTAGCTGAAATGCAAGAGTAAGGAGATGAATAAGAGTGTGTGATCATAAGGCACAGTGTATAGGGTGTACCTCTTCCCCAATGAGATGCTAGCTAATGATAGGGAACAGCTGTAGGAGTTTGAAAATGTTAAGAACTTCTTTGCTTCTCTGAATCCCTGTGATCACAGCCTGCTGCTCTTCTTTCCTGGGTTGTGCTTGCGCCTGCTCTCGAACCCAGAACCAAATGGCAGAATAAGCATTCAGCTCCAGACCATCTTTACAAGCTCCCTGACATACTGGAAGACCGCTGCTCAGGTTGGTCCTATATATCTCCCTGTGGATTTACGAGAAATGCCAGGGAAGGTTCCGATTCAAATGTATTTGATGCAGGCATATATTGTGGGGGTTTTTTAATTCTGCATTTTTTTGTCACTTTGCTGGAAAGAGAGAATTTCAGACAGACAGTAGGTGGCCAGGTGTGGTGAAAAAGATCTTTTAGATTACTGAGTTCACCCCTCTGAATCAGAGCCAGCTGATAAAAAGTGTCAGATACTTGAACCTAATCTTGGCCAGTTGCTGAGACGAATTTATGGCAAATCCTTTAGTGGTGCTTAAGAAAAGGGTTAATTAAGGGAAGGAGGGGGCAGAATGGTTTGTGTGGGTCTCCTGTGGAACAGTGTGGCTTGTTTCACATTCCCATTGCTTTAGTCTTTTAAAAATGTGACATTTTTTACCTCCCTTATCCATTGTGTTTTCACTTCACACTCATCCTGATACACATGTTCTCAGTCTCCCTCTTCCAGTTTCACTTCCTTTTTACAGTATTTAGTTTTTCCTTTTCAAAGTGACACCAAACCAATGCTTGGTCCTAGAGTGAAGATCTCCTGATGTTTCATTTGCAAGAGGCATTCAGAGAAGTAACATGATGGGAGTCCAGGACTCCCCCACTTCCACTGTATGTAGTAGTATAGATTGAACCTCTCAAATCCTGCACCCTCGGAACCTGACCAATGCCAAATCAGATAATTTGCCAAACCATGGGAGATCAATATTGTCTAGCAGCATTACCAACACTTCCACTGCTTACTGGGCTCTTTGAAGATATGTAGGGGTCAATTAGAGCTAAATAACAGCACAAAACACTGAGAGCCAGGACTGGGGGCTGTAACAAACTTTATGGGACAGCAGAGAAATTTGGCCATACCCATGATAAGTGGACATCCAGCTAACTACAATCATGCCGGACCACGGATGTTGCCGACCAGAGAGTGCTGGACTAGAGAGGTTCAACCTGTATTAGGAAATAGGGATGTCCATGAATAGTCGACAAGACGATTAACCAATAAACTTAGGCTTATCGGTTAATCTTGTCAACCACTTGCATTCCCCTCACCCCACTGCCTTTGTATCAGAGGCAATGGGGAGGGGAAGCAGGAGCCGATGCTGGGGGGGTGGGGCTGGCTTAAAAGCTGGTTCCCCTGGCACTGGCTCGTGATGCCGCCTGCCTCGCCCCACTGCTGCTTCTGCGGCTGCAGCAGGGAGGATGGGGCAAGGGAGGCTGCCGTGAAGCAGCCCCTGTCCACGGGGAGTCCGAGCATCCTGTGGAGCAGCTTCTGTCTGTGGGGAGCTCAGACCCCTGCACTGCACTGATACAGAGGCAGCAACGCGGGGTGGCAGGGGGCTGGAGCACACTGGCTGCCGGCCCTGCCCCTGGGGGCTATCAAATAGTTGAGTAACCGATAAGAATTCATGCAGTTACTCGACTATTCTATTACCCGACATCTAACATCCCTGTTAAGAAATCCTTATGCCATTCTGAATGGTCAGATTTCTCTCCTTTCTTCCAGATGGGAAAGCTACCCACTTATTCTGGTCTATTGCTCACACTGGCCCAGTTCTGTCTGTGGCTTCATGCATATGTCAGCTCATGGAGATGCTGGCGTTAAACCTAAGCCCTCTACTGTGCAGCTGATCTTTCATCTTTGGAAAAAGGAAATTAAAAGGACTTTGAGAGTCGCAATCGGCAGGGTTACTCATTGTAAATGCTTGCTTTAAGAAAGCAAAATAACCCAGGCAAGGCCAACCAGAATGTGGAAAGACCTAGTGCTGAACTTGGCTACACCAGTGTAAATACCTTGGTTGATGTTAGTGGCGTTACCATACTCTGGGTTTACTCTAGTCATGCAGAGTGGCCTATACGGAATCCAAACACACAACGAAGCCCAACATGGCTGCTCACAGAAGGAAAGACAGCGAGATGGCTGAAGGATCCTAAAAGAGTCTAACTCAGACATCTGTAGTCACCAATCCATGCCCCAGCTCTAGGAACAAGACTGAAAAAGAAAGGATTAAAATATCATTAGGCCCCCTGTGTAAGTTTTGCTGGGGCAGAGGGTGGAAATGGAGAGACGTGTTTCATAAAAGCCTAATATGGATAAAAATGGGTCGTGTTTTATTAGTTTGGCTTTTCTTTTTAAAACACGGAATTCCAGTTTTTGCTAACCTGCTGGTTGGTTAGCAATCCAAGCGCAAGGCCCTGAGCTGGGGCCCGGGAATAGGCACGTGAACTAGAGTAAAACTCACCTGACTCGGTTCACTGCTGGCAGCTGACTGATGTGCCCAACTTACACTGCACGACAGGCAGAAAGAAAATTCAATTTGCAAACCCCACTGTGGCGCAGTGATCTTCAGCCAGAAGTGGTCAGTGAGGCCGGCAGGGCCTTCCTGCTCCTGGCATGCGATGGGGCGTGGGCTGCGTCTGCGCCTGTGGCCTGCACATCCACATAAAAGACACAGCATAAAAAGCAGCCCCAGGGCAGTCCCTGAATTTGTGACACATCACCTGTGTGGCCGTTGGCAAGGCAAAGTTGTGGTGCTCCTGCGGCTGGCAGGAGGGAACGGCAAAGCGCAGTTTTTCTGCAGTGGTTCCTCCCATGAGAACAGATGTTGGAAACTGGTGACCTCTGACTGTGTTAGCAGGTGAATGCTCACCCAGTGTAGCCTGATGGTCATTTGCATGGCAATAAGCCTCAGTCCACTGATCTTGTGCTTGTGAACTCCTCTTTTCCTAGGGAAATGGGGGAGTAATTGATCATCCAAGGAAATAATCCTCCTCCATTAGCCTTGTGAGTCATCAAGGAGATCAGTCAGTGACAGGCTGAGGCTGCCTCTTCCTGCATTTCCTTCTGTATTTATCCTCTTTAAAGACCTTTCTCCACCGCAGAGCACCCACCCCACACAGCCTGGCTGTAAATGGCTGCGTTTCATAAGTGGTGCTCACCAGGAGTTCAGTGAAGTGGGGGCAGCTACGATAAGGTTGTCCTCCGAAGTGCTGCAGCAGTATTAAGCAGGTATCCCCTGTACCAGAGGCTCTGGGTGCAGTGGTGGCATTTCACCGCACACTGCTGCAGAGGTTAGATCTAACCTGGCAGGCAGTGTCACTACCACTGCCTGACTCTATCCCAGAGGTCGCTGCATTATTGTGATGGGTAAACTGAGTCTGTGCAAACAGTTGGCAGATCTGTCGGGGAGAGAGGGTGTGGTTGCGGGAGGCTCTCGGATAGCACGGTGCAGAGGGCTCGTGGGCGGATGGATACTAGCGCAGGTTAGTTATTTCCACTTTCACCGGTAGCACAGAGGCCCGTTGGCCAGGCCTCTCCACTGTAGCCAGAGATCGGGGGGGGAGGGGGAGACAGCTGAGCAGAGGGACTCTGCGCTGACCAGCTGTGTCTATGCCGGCCTGTGTGGAAGGTCAATTTGGGGGTCTGTCGATGGAAAGGGCCACAACTCCAGTGTCCCACGTGACTCCTGCAAGCAGCATGGAGTGTCTGGCAACTATTTCAGCCTCACCCCTGGGCTGGGAGGTGGCCCTTGGCTGGCACAGCCTCTCTGCATCCCAAGTGCCCTGACGTGGTGCCAGGGGAACTGAACCCAGTCAGTCTGGTGCCGGGGCCCATGTGTTCCAATGCGGCAAAGCCAGCCCAGGGAGCAGCATCTCCATCTGGGGAGCCCGGCACTGCCTGGCTGGCAGGCGTGTGTCCTGGTCTCGGTTCCTTGTTCAAAGCCCCGCAGGGCACTGAAAGGGGGGGGTTTTCTGGCCAGGACAGGGTGAATCTGGGCAGGTCTCTGCAACGTGCTTATGTGACCCATGACAAGCAGAGGAAGGGTGCCCATCAGCAGCGTCTGGGCACAGAGCGAGACATCAACATCTGCTAAGGGCAAGTGTGTAGAGTTGCCAGACGGTTCAGAAAAAATACCCAACAGCAACAACAATAAAACCACGCCAGGAAAAAGTTTGTTGTGGGGGGGGAAGCTCCCCTGCGGAACCCAGTAAAAACTAGGGTTGCCAGGCTGCCTCCGTATTAAAAAAAAAAAATCAGAGAGTACCAGACATTTCAGGTGTCCGGTATTTTCTGAATTTTTTTACCAGACCGGAGGTGAAAATACCGAACTGTCCGGTTCAATACCAGACACCTGGCAACCCTACGAGCGTGCAAGGGCAGGAACGAGGGGTTAGAAAACAAGAGGGTGGGGGACGGGGTGGGGTCTTGTCATGCGGCTGGGCTCACATCCAGCATGTCCATGTCTCTCAGGTGCTCATCAGAGCCTCGAGCCGTGAGGCCGGAGCCGAAGCCATGGAGACTGTGGCTCTCTACATGCTTGTTTCTGGTGTGATACAGAACTGCTACTTGGGGAGCAGCCAGGTCCGTGCGGAGCTGGGTAAGTGATGGGGAAGCCCCTGCCCCTTGGAGCTCTCGCAACGCTGGGCCTCTCTGTCACTCCGCCCCGCTGCAGCGGGCAGCCTGCCATGACCGTAATCAAGTCCCTGGAGGAGTTCGGATGGGTCCGCTGAGACAGACGCTTACCCAGGCTTCCCTTTGGATTCCTAAGGCATCCAACACCCCAGGGCTCTGAGATCCGACAGCTGGGATGCAGAGTTCTCAGTGCCCCGGGACAGCAGGCCTTTGGATGCAGCTGCTGCTCCTATTGGAGCTGTGCTGGCTAGTAGCATTGGGCCTGGTCTGATCCATCCCACTAGCCCCAAATGGCCTGGGCTGTTTCGGATCCGTCCTTGCCTGTGTGCAGATCTGCTGCATCTCTGGCTGTGGAAGTGTGAGTGCTCCCGCTAGACTGTCCAGTGTGTCCCTTTCAGCACTTACCTCCGGCCTGGGGGATATTGCAGCTCCGCTGTGCAGGCCCCGGACTCTTTCTTGTGCAGCTGATAGTGCCTCTCTTCAGATTCCTGCTGCGGTACTAGGTTCACAGCCATTGCTGAGCTTAGTAAGGTCCCTGGGCTGAGGGGAGCTCCCTTTCTTACTCTGTGTGGCTGGGAACGTGGCAGAGGGACAGCAGGGTGTCTGACTCTCGGTGAGAGAGAGGGAGAGCACAGCTCCCTGTGGTCTGCTGGGGTACCACACAAGTCTGCTAAGAGCGACGGCTAACCAGGCCTGTCTCTCTGGGCCCCACTTTCCTTAAGGAGAGAGGAGTTTTCTGGCTGTCAGCGCTGTTCCCCACTCTGGCCCTCTGAGTGCAGACGGTGGGGGCCTGCAAAAGACCTTAAATACCTCGCCTCTATGGTCTCTGCTTACAAAAAGACCTCCCCAGAGTCAGATGCACTGACTCTGGAAGATAGGCTGCCTCCAGCAAGTGATATTTTTTCAAGAACCCTGAAAAAACTCAGGAGGAAGCACTTGAATTCCATCCCCAGGGGTACCCAAAGCTCTTGTGCCACAAGAGAGCTTGGAAAACCAAACACAGAAAACAAACTGTCTCTTTGAGACCTCAGGCTAGACGGGCACACGCAGACCTGTTACCTTCCAGGACACCCGACTCAAATCATCGCCTTTAAAAACGGGATTAACAAAGCCCAGAGGTCTACGTGGTAAAGCATACTCGGTCGCTAGGTGTTACCGAGCAACTAAGGAAAGAACAGATCAGAACTCCAAGAGCAATCTCTTTGGGCTGTAGCTTCACTGTGGTGAGTGGGGGAAGGAGGCACGTGGAATTCACACAGCGTTTAACCAAACAACCAAAACAAAGAAAAATCCCCTGATGGCCACTAAATCCACCTTTTCCCCTTATTTACTCCCATCCCTTCATGGTCCAGTCCACTAATTCTTTGGAGGCGTGGTAGTCCTGATTACTGCATATTGCTCCCTCCAGCTCTTAACTAACACAGGACTCTCACACAAAAGAGCAGCCAGGTACCTCTATACAAATCAAATTTCAACACTCTTTCCCATTGGCTTCCCTGGCTTTCTGCCAACACCCCCTCTGGCTACCTGAATTTAGCCCTTTAGTCACCTGGTGCTGTCCAGCACTGCTGCCATCCATCACCCTGGCCAATGGGCTCTGTGTGCTTGCGAGGAAGGAGGCAGGATGCAGCTCCCGGAGGCTGTCTGTGAGGGGTGCGGATGCACACAGGGAATCGGGAGGAGACGGGGTCCCCAGCGCCACAAGAATGACACATCCCTGATCTTTCCTAGATGGAGACGGGAACACCTGGTATGAGGGGGTGGGGAAGACCCCCGCCTCTCTCAGCAGCCTCCTGCAGGTAAATGGGCCCTGTACGCTTTGTGCCTGAGAGCCTGGCCGCAACAGGAATTTGGTAGCTGGCTTCAGTGGGGTGAGGGTTTCCCCGGTGTCCAGCTCCCACGCTGTGTGGGGGCTACAGCGGAACCTCCGGGGAGGTGCTGCTCTCAGAATCAGGACGGGCACAGTGGCTGACAGCCACCATCTGTCTCTCCATGGGGCTGCCCAGGCCCTGGAGGACAGCAGAGGCCACCTGGCAGCAGGAGGCAGCCGGGCTGGGCTGAGGTTGGCATTACACCTGGCCATGCTCTGCCTGGGAGCAGGGTGCTTGGCAGGGCCCCAGGCAGGGAAATGGGGCCGTGCTGAGGTAGCACAGGGTGAGCTCCAGGAGCAGAGGCCCGGGCAGCACCCCCCAGGCCTGCACCTCCGCCAGGCTGCCAGTGTAGCCAATGCACGTTGTGCTTTGCAGCTCAGCCGGGCCGATGCCAGAGGAGAGGGCCAGTCTGCCAAGGTCCCCCCCAACAAAGCAAGCGCAGCAGCTCACACGAGGGGAGCCAGGGCCCCACCGCAGCCTGGCCCAGACTCAGGAGCCTGTGAGTGTTGGGCGTGATGTGTGTGTCGTGGGTGCCACCAGCGTCGTCCTGCCCAGCACCCTCCAGGCCGCAGGTGCTGCCCACCTAGCCCCCTTTTCCCCCCTCGAGCCGCATCCCCATCTGCTGGAGGCATCAGCCCTCGGCTCCTTCAGGGCTTGTGGGATGTAAGCCTCCTGCTGCCCCTGGCCCGAGCGTGTCTGGGCCTCGCTCCTGTGACGTAGTGGAGGTACCTGGCTGGTTTCTATGCTGGCTCTGTGGTAACCCCCACTGGCTGCCATCGGTACCACAGCCCAGAAGGACTGGAGATGAAGCATTATGCAAAGAGGGTCTCTCAACCTGTCTGACCAGCTACCCCCCAAGGAGAGAGACAAAGGAAGGGGAAATGCTGCCCTGGCTGGGGGCAGGGCTGGAAGAGAGTGGGTTAGTTTCTGTCTGGGATCATGGAGGAACCAGCCTAAGCCAGGGGCTGGGATTTAGGGCCCAATCTCCCCCATTGCAAGGGGGGCTGAGGCATCCTAGACCTGCCCTGTAACCAGATTACATCGGTGCTGTGCTGTGCTGTGCTGTGCTGTATCCTGGAGAAGGAATAAACTCCCTCCATTCTACGGGCTGGTGGAGTCTGTTCGTGCCATTACGGGGGTGCAGGAGTCAGGGGACCCCAACGCGTCGTCACAGCTCCCCTCTTCCCAATGTTCCCTCTATGGGTTTTTCCATCCATGTGCAGAATAAATTTTGTTCGGTGCACTGAGGCATGTGCAGATGGGCACCACCAATAGTAACGCGCGACCGGCTGATCAGCTGGGCAGCACCTGACTCTCCTGCATGGCTGCCCAAGCGCTCAGCTTCCAGGGAACGCTGTCCCTTACCCACAGAGACGCTGTCAGGAGCAGCTGCTCTGCCCCCACCCCTTTGCAGCTCACCTTTCTGTAGCTCCCTCAGGGCTCCCTCAGCCCTGGCCGGCTGGGCCTTCTCACTCTGCAGGTTATCACCCCCCATCCACCCTGACATGGGGGGCTCAGGGCCCCTGTTGGCTTGCTGGAGACAGTCCCCCCCAGGGGCTGCTCCAGAACAGACCCACTCTCTGCACCGCCCTCCCCATCCATCAAGGGTTCTGGCTGGTGTTTCCCCGACCATCCTGCCAGGCCTCTAGCATCAGGGCAGCGCTTCCCTCTGTCCCCAGGGTTCAGTTCCTCCACCCCGAGGAGGGCTGTGCCCACAGGAGAGGTTTCTGCCCTGCCATTGCCCTCCGAAGAGGACGGTCAAGGAAGTGGCGCTGCAGCCCCAGCCGGGAGCGCCTCCCCGTGGCCACCTGGAGCGACCGAGGATCCCTCAGGGACCTGGGATAAGGGAATGGCAGCTTGCAACGGCAGTAGGAGGCATTCTGTGCCCTCTGGGAACGGTACCGGGGTACGATTGTCCACGCCGGGGAACCAGGACAATGCCACCAGCTCTCCGCTCACTACAGCCAGGTAACGCACCGAGGTCAGCTGCTCCTGGCTCTTCCATGAGCCTCCTCGTGCACGTCATTGTTCCAATCTACGGCCCAGCCCCACAGTGCGAGTGAGGGGCCCTGCATCTTTATGGCCCTGGCCTGACCGCTGTCCCTTTGCAGGCAGAAATCTCCCCCCGCTTCCGACTGGCTGCCTGTCCTGGAGAAGGAGGACATCCCGGTGGTCGTGGGCGTCTCCGTGTCTCTGGCTCTAATACTCATTGCCATGGGGGTGTATTCATTCCGCCAGAAGAGAGAGGCCGCCAAAGGCCAGAGTACCTGTGAGTATTTCGGCCCTGGTACCCGAAAGGCAGCACGTTCTCCGGGGTAGGCCGACCCCACACGCCCCGCAGACTGGAGGGATCGGAGCAGCGTTGCCGACTCCAGGGGTAGCTGTCCCGCTCCCACTCCGGCTGGTGCTTTGGGATGTCACTCTGGTGTTGGTTGCCCTGGCCACCTGGATACAGCAGGTTCAGGTTACGGATGTAAAGGGTTAACCAGTATGCACTGCCTGACCCACATGCTTACCAGGGTAACTGGTTAACGGGAGCATCCCCCCACCTGTGGTGCGACTGGGCAGGCCGGTTAATCAGTAACCCGGTAACACTTTACACGGGATTTTACATCCCTAATTCAGAGGCAGGGGCAGGTGTGACTAGAGCCAGTGAGAGCTCAAGTGGGGTGTGGGTTTAGGGTTAGGTGGAGGGGGAAGGTTGCCTGTCCCTGGGTGGATCCAAAGTGGAGATGGGGCCCATCGCAGGGCCCCGGAGCCGAGCAGCCGCAGCCCCCGGGGACGTTCAGTTCTGGATCTGTACATCTTAGCTCTGCCACGGGCCAGAACCAACCCCTGATCCTTCAGGACCTTTGGAGCCAGGTCTTAGGCCCATCTGTGCTGGCTCTGAACACTGGTGACAGACGTGGGCATGCACAGCCAGTATGCAGCCTGCCCCCGCGCTCCGCCTGCCAAGGGGGCAAAGGCCCAGGAGGAGGGACACCAGAATAAGAGCCATGTGTCAAGGAGCAGGAAGGGACTTCCTTAAAGCCACTGACACCCTGATTCCGCGTTTCTCCTCTCCGTGATTACAGGAGACGTGTGCAGAGTCTGGGTCTTACGAGGGACCATCCTGTAGCCGAGAGAACTCTGCCCTTCAGACACATCTCTCCAGCGCTCAGAGGTGCTGGTGCATGGGTGTTTTGCTGTGCTCATTGCAGTCCCTGGATATCACCCTAGGGGTAGTAGTCGCTGGCCTGTTAGGACTGATGCACCGTCCCTCCCAGCTGGCTCTGTCTTTGCTCCTTGCCACGTGGCTGAATCAACACCCCTGCTTCTTCCCGCAGCTTCTCAAAGCCCCTCTGAATCTCGACGAAGGAGACATTACTTGGAAGTGGACGCGGCCCACGAGAACAGGTGAGTTTGCCCTGCCGGAAATGCAACGGGCTTGTGAAGTGGCGAGGCTGGGCGTGGCGTCCGATCCTGTGTCCTCACGGCAAAAGGCTGGCGCTCAGGCGCCACGGAACGTTCCGTGCCAGCTGCTTCGGGCTCACGTGGGGAGGGGCCCGCTCAGGAATGTAGGGAAGAGATTTTCCCACGTTCGTTTTACTCTGCAGTTGAATCTCTGCGGTGCCTCACGCAACATATTTCAGTGGGGGCAGGGAGAGATGGGTTTGATTGGCAGGTGGTGAACTCTGCTACCTGGATCGAAAGGCTGAGAACCGGGTGAACTGCTGAGACTGGCTTTCACCGAAAACACCAGCCCGCTGTCCCCCATGCCTGACACCTCTCTGACCCCCAGGGCTTTCGAAGTCGAATGTGCTGTTGACACTGTGGAGCAGAATCGGGCCCCAACCAGCACTTCCCCCAGCCTGCCACACGCCGACCCCACCCTCCCTGCAGAGGCGGCTGGGCACCGAGAGAAACCCGTAGATGTTGCTGCTAGTGAGACTCTGCAGACAGCACAGGCCAGGGCAGCGGTAAGGTGGCTGTTCCCCCTCATTAAAGCTTTCCGAGCCCCCACCCAGCAGCACTGCACCGCGATCCCTGCCTCTGTCTCTGTCTCCAACCCAGGCTCTCGCAATATGGCGTGTAGTCCTGGGGCACCTTAGAGACCAATAAAAATTGATTTCGTGGGCAAAACCCACTTCTTCAGGTGTGCTGGAAAAGAACAGGAACCCAGAATTTAGGTTCCCCCTCTTTTCTCCACTCTGCTCATCTCAGGAAGTGGGTTTTGCCCATGAAAGCTCATGATACTTCATCCATCCATCCATCCATCCATCTATCAATCTATCTATCCCCATACACCTCCTCTCTCTCTCTCTCTCTCTCCCTATACACCCCCCCCTCTATCCCCATACACCCCCTCTCTATCTATCCCCATACACTCTCTCTCTCTCTCTCTCTCTCTCTCTCTCTCTCCCTATACACCCCCTCTATCCCCATACACCCCCTCTCTCTATCCCCATACACCTCCTCTCTCTCTCCCCATACACCCCCTATATCTATCTCTCCCCATACACCACCTCTGTCTGTCTATCTGTCTATATGCTTGTTAGTCTTTAAGGAACAACTCATTTTTGTTTTTGTTTTGGGGGGCTCTTTTAGAAAAAGAAGGGAGAGATTTAAAAAAAATTCCTGTCAATTGCAGTGCCAGTGGTAATGAGGCTAATTGAGTGGGCTGGACGTGTCCCATACTTCACTTATGGGACACGTCCAACCCACTCAATTAACCTCATTAGCACTGGCACTGCAATTGACAGGGACTTTTTTCCCCTCTCTCCCTTCTTTTTCTGTTATAAAGTCCAGGTTCCTGTATTTTTCCACTCCAGAGGAAGTGGGTTTTGCAGCTTACGATACTCTCTTGTCTATGTTTGTCAGTCTCTAAGGCGCTACAGGACTCCTCGCTGCTTTTAAAGTTACAGACTCACAATCCTGCTCCTCTGAGACTTTCTCACAACCCTGCCTGTGAACTACCCTCTCTCCCGGCCTCTTTGCAATAGAGCTTCCCAGTCTGGTCAGCGACCCCAGTTCTACTCAAGTGCTGCTTGTAAGCCGCGCATTTGCCAGTCGGGTGATGCCGTGTTGAATCCCCGTGGCTCATCACTGGCGGCAGAGGTGGCTGGGGTGGCTCCTTTGATGTCCGTGAAGCGAGGCCGCTCTCAGCAGCCGGGAGTCTGGTGCAGTATCTTTAATCTGCCATATTTACTGCGTGGATAAGCTTCTGACCCATCCCGTCTCTCTCGTCTGTATCTCAAGCTGGTGGATGTCCCCTGCCCCTCACTGTGCCCTCTGGGCTCAGGGCTGCGTCCCGTGTCCCCCACGGAACAGTTCTCGCATTGTTTGGGAATTGCCGGATGGGAGCCCAGCTCTCGTCTTGTTCTCTGCGCCTTGTGACGTGCCTGTTGCTGCCTTCCAGGACGCCCTGCTGTCCCTGCAGCGTGAGCCTGCGCATCAGGAGGGACACCCGCATCCTCTCAACGCCGCACTCTCTTCTGTGCCCCTGCAGTGCAGGAGTGCCAGGCCCAGGGAGTCTGGCGCAAGGGCCCCTGCCACGTGCTCCACCTCCTCTCCAGCTCGCCAGCGCATTGGCACCGCGCTGTGTTTCCACGGGCTTGAGCCGCTGCTGCGGAGCATCGTGCCGCTCGGCGGGGAGGCCGGTGGGAATCAAGGCCAAGTTCCTGCAGCGGGCCTGGTGGGAGGCTCCCCTCCTGGAGCTCAGCCCAGCTCTGGAACAGCCAGGATGTCTGTTACAGTGGAAATCCACCTCTGCCCAGAGACGTGCTCAGCCCCGACAGCCGCTCGGAACGTCTCCGATTCATCGCACCCAGAGGCAGCGTCCCAGCCGTCGGCGTCGCTGGGAGGCCCCGGTATGTGAGCGCCGTGGCTACTGCGTCTGTGGCCATATTTCAGATTGCCGGTGCTCGGCAGAGGGCAGGTGACTGGCTGGGCAACCTTGGAAACCCGGAGCGGGGACTGCAGCAGCATGCCAGGGCTCTGCCTGAAAGGGATCATTGGGTGGACAAATTACCTGTCCCTTTGGGTTTGTGTGTACCAGTGCACTGAGCCACATGGGGGGCGGGTCGACCCTCTCCTGGGCATTGGGCCTGTGTTGGCTGCCAGGCCAGAGGGGGCATTTGAACCTTGCTGCATGGGTATGACCAGTCATTAAAGAGCAAAGCCAGGGCTGTCCAGACCAAATTCCACCTGGGGTCATTTTCTGCGCTCCTAATTTCCCACTGCAGTTTATGCCTCATGTCCTGTTCCAAGCTGTTGTGTGGGGTTGCTGTGTGCTGTTAAACCATCGCTTTGTTCCATCCCAGAGGTGGCTGCATTTACTGCACAGCGTCTAAGCCTGCTGCTGTGACGGGGAATTCCGTCTCTTGTGACCTCTCATGCGCTCTTCTGACTTTCACAGGGCCCGGGAGTTTTTTGTGACTGGATTAAAATGGACCCCATGAAGTCTTGAAAAGAACAAAACAGCCCTTCTCTGGCAGAGCGGGGCCAGGAGCAGCCGCCTGCCCTGATGTTTGGGGCTCAGAAGTGGGTCGGAATATTCTCCTGTGTATATGGCTGTTTGTTCTACCAGGTCTTGCTTACCATGGCTCTTGTTTCTTTGGCTCTCCTGGTGTTTCCTCATCTGCTCCTGTCGCTATCTTTGGGATCGCTCTCCTCTGTGCTACGTCACCCACAAACCCCCCAGCCACAGAACGTCCAGCCGGAAATAGCAAGAGATCTCCCAAGCCATTGACTCCGGTGGTGACTCTGGGAGGCAGGGCTGGGCTTTGTTTGCCGTGGCACCGTGTGTCGGCAGAGTCACAAGGAGGGAGTGGGACGCTCTGGGCTTGCGGTATGAATTGAGGGCTGTTCCGAGCCTCTTGTGTTACGGGGCAGGCTGCAAAGCACGTGTCCGGGGAGCCCCCAGGGAAGGACACAGCGAAAGCAGAGGCAAACTCTGCTGTGCCGTGTGGCTGAAGCGTATGATGGAATGGAAGACGTGCATTGAACCCCCCAAGGGGCACGCGTCTGGCGTGGAGACGTGTGAAATTGTGACTGACTGGAGATCTTGTTCTGTGGTGCGGACGCAGCCCTGCAGGGGGAAGGGGCCGGATTAACCCAGGGACAGATGGTGTGTGAGAATGCAACTGTGGTGTCGTCCGCCTCGGGGGCTTTAAAATAAACTGGCGGTGACATGCGAGGAGTGTCGGCCTACGGTTGGTTCACTGTCAGCACACACAGCAGTTGTGCTGTGGGCAGGCTGCACGGGAGATAGGGGGCTGTATGCCCTGGGGGAGATGAACGCTTCATCCAGGAGCGGGGGAGACCTGGACGGGCTGGGAGGGGGGCTACTGACCACATGCCAAGAGGCAGCACAGAGCTGGAAGGTGGCGTAGGGCAAGAGAGGGTGCTAAGATGCGGCTTCTCTTACAGCTAAAGAGATTTGCATGTCTGTCTTCTGAGAGGGCCAGCTGGCCATGCTGTTTTCAGACAACAACATGTTTTTCTACCATTGCAACACATTTGTGTAAACAACTTAATCATAGCTGGGCGGGCGATGAAATTTTTGGGTGTAGAAAGTACAAAAATAATGCAGCGCTGTAAAACTTAAAACCAAAATTCAGTTTTCTCCAAATTTCAGTTGTGCTGACGTACCCCCCAGACTTCTCGAGTACCCCTAAGAGTAATCGTACCACTGGTTGAGAAACACTGCTACAGAGCATCACCAGTTCCCACTGCTGACTGCTGGTCCCTGGCCCATCACCAGAGCCCCAGTGATTTACCCCCTGCCCCCCCCCCCCCCACACACACACACACACACACACACACCATGTTCTTTTCAGCCCTTGAGTCTGGATGCCCGAAACTCTCTTCTGGGAGAACTGAGCCGGCGCTAATTATTCTCCATCGCCTGGGAGGTGAAATCACTTTCTCTTTTATTGGATCACCCCCGACCGCTCTGTCACAAGGTGCACACAGACCCCGGGGTGCGTTCGGACCCTCCACTCAACGGCACCGCTCAGATAGCTGCATGTCTGCAGAGGGAAGCTGGAGATGAGGCCCTCTGCCCTCATCCCCAGTCCAGCCGGGCGCAGAGCAGTGGCTGTTGCAAAGGGGGGGCTATATGGGCAGGAAAGCCAGGGTCCAAGGTCTGTATCGCGCTGTGGAACAGGGGACCCCCTGAGGCCAGAAGCAGGGTACTCTGAGGAGAATTTTCTGGGCTATTTCTGCCAGGGAAGTTGAGGGACCCGTAGACCGAAAGGGCCAGATTTTGACCCCCTTCCTTGCACTGAGTGGTACCGTCCTCTCTAGGCCCAACAGACCTGTGTGTAGAGTGAGGTAGTTCTCACCGTGTGCCAGGCTGGCAGGCTCCTGATCCAATCCAATTAGAAAAGGCCTATTAAGAGACTGACTGGTTGACAGCTAAGCACCACTCTCTATGGTACTGGTTGAACCTCTCTAATCCGGCACCCACAGGACCTGACCGGTGCTGAACCAGAGAATTTGCCGGACCACGGGAGGTCCATATGGTCTAGCCACATCACCAACGCTGCCACTGCTTGCTGGGCTCTTAGAAGACATTTGGGGTAAATTAGTGTTCAACAACAGAACCCTGAGAGCCAGGCCCGCAGGAAACTTGGGCACACCCGTGATAAGTGGACGTCCAGCTAACTAAAATCATGCCGGACCAGAGAGTTCTGGACTAGAGAGGTTCAACCTGTCCACCAGTGTGGTTCTTTGTCTGGTCTAGGTTTCCATTTTCCAGGCTGTTCCAGGCTCTGACAGATTTTACCCCAGCCCCTTGGCTCCTCTGCGATATCTGCTTCCCAGCTGTATTTTACTCTCCACACGATGCTGCACAATGGAGCTCACGGGGTCGCCGAAGAAGCATGAAATTCAACTGCTTTCCTACACTCTCAGGCTACGTTTACACCAGTGTTTCTTAAACTTTTTAAGACCAAGGAACACCAAACAATAATTTTTTTTATGAGGAACACCAAGGATTTTTTTGTTGAGCAAGCCAAAAAAATTAAAATAGAAAAGTGGGGGGCAAAGTTATTGAGCCCCCCCCCCAAAAAAAGCGGCCATTTTGAACTCTGTTGTTCTCTGTGGTACACCTCCGACTGCCTAACCCTTAATTAGGAGCCATTTTTGCACAAGAGGTTTTTGCGCAAAAAGGTGCTGTCTACACAGCGCTTTTTTGCGCAAAAACCCCCTCTTGCGCAAGAGCTGTTCTTCCTCATTTTTTCAGGAAGAACGGCTCTTGCGCAAAAACCTCTTGGGCAAAAATGGCTCCCTAGTTAATTATGCAAATGAAGCGCAGCAATATGCTAATCTGCATTTCATTTGCATAGGCTTTTGCGGAAGCGGGAAGCAGGGTAGACCTCAGAAGCTCTTCGCTTCCCACTTGCTGCTGGCAACGGCTGATGCAGGCCGAAATCTCTAATTGTTGCCAGTGCCCACTCAGCCCGTTAACGGGACCCAGTTCACAAAGCTGGTTCGCCGTCTCTTCCAGGCAGTTATCCGCCAGGGCCGAATTGTACCTGCGGGGTAGGTGGTCGCTTTAGCCAGCTTGCCCAGAGGTCTGAAAACTGCAGCTGAGCTGGGCACCGGCGAAGTGAAGGAGCTCTGATTAGTTTGTATAAGGATTGGCCTCGGGCAGGCTCTGATCTGTAAGGAACGAGTGCGCTCCAGCCATGTGATAACCCACTGGGGGCTGCTCTCACCTCCTGCATCCCCCTAGAGCTGTGGGAGGGTCTGGCCTTGCCTGGGTGCAGGAGAAAGGGCCGAGCCCTAAAGCGCTGAGCACGCGACGGATGATTTTCTTCCCATCTGGGTCCAAACCAGACCCTGGTCACCCGAGAAAAAGCCTCATTGTGGCAATTTCCTGGGGGACAGTGGCTGGCAGTGTGAACACACAAGCTGTTGGGCTGCTCCACGTATCCTGCGGGGGCCAGAGAGATGAGCAAGAGGGTCGCTGCATGCTGCTCTGTCCCCACCTGGCTGGGGGGCGTCGGTCGCCTGGCAGTCTGCGTGCAGGAAAGCGACTCTTGATAGCAGACAAGGGGGTGAGGTGGGTACGGGAAGCAACAGCTCGGAGAGCAGCTGAGAGGCAGAGAGTCCACCGGAAAACAGAGCTGGCGCAGTGCGGGGATCTACAGGCCGCGTGAGTGGAGACAGACCATTATTTAACATGGAGATGCCTCAGACTCTCCCTTCGCGAGTACCAGCCTCTCTCTCCTTTCCCCTCTCCCAGGCCCGGGTCTGGATAATGCCCAGACTCAGAGGGCCTCATGTTCTATTGATACATGGGGCAGGAAGTGTGCTGTGCTCCTCCTTTCTGCCTGTCTGGCTCTGTACGGAAGGGCTTTGTACCGGGGTCGTACACCAGGAAGCATTAGGGCAAGAACGAAGGAGGAACCTCAGCTGCTGTCTTATTATCAGGCACGGGCCTGAGGGAGGCTGTCCTCTCCCTCCGCGGAGCTGCTGTGACACTAGAGCTCGGTGGATGGGTTTTTCCCTTGGTGGTCGCCGGTGGTTCCTGTCTCTGTGCTGGGCTCTGGCACGTGGAAGGCCACGAAGGGACACTGCCTGACGTTGAGACACACCAGCTTCTGGAGCGACGCCGTCTTCACGATCTCGAAGCCAGCTGCGCCGCCGAACGTGCTGGGCTTCCAGTATTCCGGGGAGCAAATGGGGTTTCCGAACAGCCCTTTCAGGGAGAAGGGGGCTCCCGTCTCCACCATGCTCTCCCCAAACATCGAGTTCGGCTGGGGCTTCTCGAGCAGCAAGCCCAGGTAAAACTCCATGGCATTAATGTCTCCGTAGAGCTCTTCCAGCTCTGCCGCCTTCTCCTCTTCTCCTGCATCAACAGAGTCAGAATGTCAGAAGGTGGAACGGTCACTCGGAGGGGAGGTTCCACGCAAGACACAGGACGCGTCAGCGGCTCTACCTCTGCGATCCACCCCCCTCCCCGCCCAGCCCCTACTCAAGGGTCTGACTGACTCCTGGGGCCATCTGGAATACTGCGTGCAGACGTGGTTGCCTCATCTCCAAAAAGATAGCTTAGCATTGGAAAAGGCTCTGAAAATGGGCACCAGAAATGAGGGAGGGGCTTGGGTGGCTGCCACGTGAAGGGAGATTAATAAGCCTGGGACTTTTCAGCTTAGAAAAGAGGAGACGGAGGGGGGAATAGAATAGAGACCTATAAAATCACGACTGGTGTGGAGAAAGTGAACACGGAAAAGTTATTTACTTGTGCCCAAAACACAAGAACTAGGGATCAGCAAATGAAATTAATAGGTAGCAGGTTTAAAACAAACAAAAGGAAGCTTCTCTTCACTCAGCGGACAGTCAACCTGTGGAACTCCTTGCCAGAGGAAGTTGTGAAGGACAGGACTTTAACGGGATTCAAAAAAGAGCTAGATAAGTTCATGAAGGTTAGGTCCATCAATGGCTACTAGCCAGGATGGGCAGGGACGGTGTCCCTAGCTGCTGGCTGTTAGAAGCTGGGAGTGCGTGACAGGGGAGGGATCACGTGATGATACCCTGTTCTGTTCACTCCCTCTAGGGGGCACCTGGCATTGGCCACTGTGGGCAGACAGGACACGGCTGGATGGACCGTTGGCCTGACCCAGTCTGGCCGTTCTTATGCCCCACCCATGCGACCACTCACCTGCTACAAGGCAGGTAACAACCCTTTCCAGTAGCCAGTGCCTGGCAGCTCTCCAAGTGGGTGAGGAGTACGCGGTGGCGGGAGACTGATCTGTCAGTCTGAAAGCCTACAATAGCTCCCCGGGTTGGGTAAGCTGTGTGCCCACAATGCTGTGATCTGACACTGCACGAGGGTCTGCCTCGCACCGGGGGAACCCGGAAGGCATAGCCGGCCCCTTGCGGACAGCAGGGTGTGTGGAGTTCTAGGTTGTGTGGATTGCTGCAGTCGGGCACGCATCGCCAGCAGCACGTAGGTCGTGAAATCTCACCTGTTAACTCCTGGAAGGACTTGTAGGGCTTCATGGAAAAGCGCTTGCGGTACTCGTTAAATGGCTGCAGCCTCAGCAGCCGCGATTCCTTAATAACGCCAACAGCCACTTTCAAGAGTTTGGTGTTGATGCTTTTTCCCCCACCGATCTGAAAGGCAGGGAGAGTGAAAAGAGCAAACTTCTGTTACAACCGAGCACTCTCGTCCCACTGGGAACTGCGGAAAGCTCTGACAAGCCTGGCAGAGTGCACATCTCACGAGGGTGTTGGCAATGTGTCCATCCCGGAGGTGCCACGTGACTGAAGACAGGACAAGTGCGGAGTCCTGCCCTGGGGACAGAAGGATCCCAAACACGGCTACAGGCTGGGGACCAACTGGCTAAGCAGCAGTTTGGCAGAAAAGGACCTGGGGATTCCAGTGGATGAGAAGCTGGATGAGAGTCGACCGGGCGCCCTTATAGCCAAGAAGGCGAATGGCATATTGGGGTGCATTAGGAGCATTGCCAGCAGATCCAGAGAAGTGATTATTCCTTTATTTGGCTCTGGTGAGGCCACATCTTGATATTGCACCTGGGCTGGGTTCCCTAGGGAGGTGGTGGAATCTCCATCCCTAGAGGTTTTTAAAGCCAGGCTTGACAAAGCCCTGGCTGGGCTGATTGAGTTGGGGTTGGTCCTGCTTTGGGCAGGGGGCTGGACTGGATGACTCCTGAGGTCTCTGCCAGCCCTGGGGTTCTATGAGTCTATGAAAGCAGCATTTCTGGTGGTTCGCTTTCTCTGCTAGCTACCAGAGCTGTGTCAGGGCTACCAGACCTGAGCAGATGAACAGTCCAGCTGGTGTGGTCCCCTACCCCCAACAGTGGTCAATGCTGCTTCAGAGGAAGATGCTAGAAAACTAGGCTTGGCAGAATTCCATTTTTGTTTCTTACACTGCTGAGAAGTAGAACAGATGCTTATTTTTAAGTATCTTGTATTTCTATCTATTTAAATGTTGACAGGTGCAGGGAACTATTGGGTGATCGGAGAATGGGGGGAAACACGTCAGACAGCAATCATTTAATGACAAAAAGATTCAAAAAGTTAGTTTCAGAACCATTCACGCACACTCCACGTGTCAGAACAAACCACGTCCATAGCCTTAAACCAAACTCGCCAAAGTTCTCAAGCCGCATTTTTCTTGCTTTGTGTCGCTGTAAACTGAGATTTGCACGTGGAAATATTTTCCCCCTGGTTTGTGCTCAGTGAATTCAGCATTTACCACCCAAAATCTGATCCTTCCACGTCTACAGAAAGGCCTGTGCTGAGCCGTTAGGCGGTGACCTGTCAGTGGAAGGGGGGTGACTCTGGCCATGTGCACAGCAGCTAATGGGATAGAGCCTTACTTGGCCGCCCACCGAGGAGGAACACGGGCGGGGCCTCAACCACTTCTTTCTGCCCCCCCCTCCCCGAGCTTTTGTTTCCCCCTCAGATGCCAGAGGAGACCGTCCACAGGACGTCGACCAACTATGACAGAGGGACGACAGAGGATGACGAGGGACGAGTTCAGAGGAAGCATTGGCTTCCCTTACCTGGTGGACTGAGTTCAATTTCTTTTCCTTCTCTTTCATAAAGTCCAATGGACAAAGGACTGATTTCCCCCCCCCAGTGCGGTCCCCCCATTGATAAATGGACTAGGTTAAGAGACTACGACTCTGTTCCGCTTTATGGGTGACGCCCCAGGGGTTACGTTTGGACTAAAGTTCTGTTACACCCCCGCTTGCATCCGGGACTAGGCGGGTTATGTCGAGTGCTTTTAAACCATGTGCAGTATTTTGTTACTGCTGTAACCCACCCTTGAGCCGCAGATTACTTATGTTTTGTCTTAAACGTGTACCATGTGTTTGGCTTTTACTTTGCTGTAAACATTCGCTCAGTAAAACTCTTTTATCCCACCCCCTGCGCTGAAGAGAAGATTCCCCAGAAGAGGAGAGAGAGAGAGGTCCCAAATGCTGTGGAAAGAAAACAGCCACACGATGGCAGCAGAGGACCAAAGCCAAGGCCAGGCTGCCATCCTTTAGCTGCCAGTGGTTCCCAAACTTTTCGACATCATGCCCCCTTTTTGATTTTTGAGAAACCTTCTCTCTCTCTCTCTCTCTCTCACACACACACACACACACACACACACACACACACACACACACACACACACACACACACCCCAATAGCAGCAAAACTTGTTGAGCAAAAAACAACAATAGCAGCAAAACTTTGGGGGTGGGGGGGGAATTGAAGGCACGCCCCCTAGTTTGGGAACCCATGTAGTTTAGCAGGAGCTCCTGGAAGAGCAGCTTAACTCAGCCACTGGCCTTTGGGGGAAGGGGAACGGGCTGACCATGCTGCAGACATAACCTGTGTTATGGCAGAACCCACGATGGGCCAGACGCTGCCCCCACCTCTGGAGCGGATTGTGCCAATGAAGTCCCACCTGCCGGCAGAAGCAGGGGCAGCTGCATTGCTTTGGGGATGGCAGGGGAGCACCAGGAGTCATCCTGCTCCTTGCATCCTCCCTACATCAGAATCGACCGCGACGTGTCCCCTTCCCTGAGCCACTTGCCATGAGGACACAAGAGCGGCCAGAGCAAAGGTCCATCCGGCCCAGTGTCCTGTCTTCCGACAGCAGCCAGTGCCAGGTGCCCCGGCGGGAATGAACAGCACTGGGAATCCTCAAGTGATCCTCCCCTGTCGCCCACTCCCAGCTTCTGGCAAACCACCCTGCCTATCCTAGCTACCAGCCATTGATGGACCTATCCTCCATGAATGTATCTAGCTCTTTTTTGAACCCTGTTTCTCTTGGTGTTCACAGCTTCCTCTGGCGAGGAGTTCCACAGGTTGACTGTGTATTGCCATGCCCTGTGCAAGTCATGCAGTCTGCTGGCACCAAAGCGCTGTGGAGCAACATGCGCATTACTCTCTCCCCCCAGGCTGAGAGGTGCCCGTGTCCCGTGCCGTACCTTTCCTGCTATTTGCTTGGAGAAAGACTCCACCAAGGCCTCCACCCCATAGTCCATGAGCATGGAGGTGTTGTAGATAAACTGGTCATAGCTGTATTCCTTGCCCTGGATGATGAACGAGTCCGGCATCAGCCCGTGCCAGTGGTAGAGCTGGTTGAACTCCACGGCAATGCGGTTCCTGTACTGGAACTGGACGCCGAACAGCAGCTCCGGGTCGAACTTGAGGCGCAGGAAGTACCCGCTGAGATGCTGCACGTAGTCCTCCACCACGATCTTGATGGTCTCTCCTAGGAGGGGGAGGAGGCGAGAGGCTCAGGGGAGCGGAACCAAGTGGTCACGGGCACCAGCAGCAGCTTGTGGCTGCGAACGAGCCGGTGTGTGAACCCCTGGAGCTCGGGCCGTGTAACGGAGAGAGCAGCGCCCCGGCTGTGTAGGGCAGGGGCGGGGAACCTTTTGTGGGTCGGGGGCCGGTGGCCCACAGAAAAATCAGTCGGGGGCTGCACAGAAGTGGAAGCAACCCCCCCCCCAAATCCTCACGGACGTGGCCCCCGATGGAGAAGAAAGACCCTCCCCCCATTCCCCTCGCACACCAGGGCCTAGGAGGGCCTAGGCTGGTAGATTTGGTGGGGCCCCCCTAGGCTCTGGGGCCGGGCCAAAAATGAGGAGTTCAGTGTGTGGGAGGCAGCTGCCAGGAAGCAGTTAGGGGTCTGGGTGGGAGGTGGGGTGCAGGGATGGGGTGGGGGTGGAAGGGCTGGGCGGGAGGTGGGAAGGCTGGGGAGCAGGAATGGGTTGGGGTGGGAGGGTGCAGGAGCAAAGTGGGGGTGCAGGGTCTGGGAGGGAGGGGGCCACAGGGCTGAAGTGCCAGCTCCCTGATGCTGGAGGGAGCCCCATGCCACGGGGGCAGATCCAGCCCCGGAGCCATAGGTTCCCCACCCCCGGCTTAGGGCCCTGAGCAGCTGGAAGGGGGCCCTTTATTTGCTTACAATCATGTGTGGGGGGGTACGTTCCTGCTTAGGGCCCCCATGGTCTGCGGTGAGACCATCACCCCATGCTCTGGCGACAGGCGTGGGAAGAAGTAGGACAGAAGAGCCAGCTCTGCCTCGGGCCGTCCCGTGAGAGTCCCCACCGGGTTCCTCGCTCCTGTTACCTCGTGGTCAGCCTGGCTCGAGTCCCCTCCCGACCAGGCCGGCGTGACGCTGCGGTGCCGGGATGGCGGCCGTGGGAACCGGGATCCCTGGGCGACGCATCGGCCCTTGGGCGGGCGGCTCTCCCCTGAGGACGTCGCCTCGGCGCCGACGCTGCAGGTGCCCCTCTTTGGACCCCTTGGTCCTCTGAGCTGACGCCCGCCCCCCCCCCTCCCCCGGGGCCAACCGCCAGGGATGAGGAGAGGTAACGCGCCTCGTTCTGAACCGCTGGGCCGGGGGATCCCCTGGGCGCCCCCGGGGGTGTCGTTCGGGCAACGGGGGGAGGGAACGGAAGGGCTGCAAAGCAAGGCTGTGCCCCCCCAGTGAGGCCGAGAGGCTTGTGGCCTGGCCGCCCCGGGGCTCAGAGATGCTCAGAGGGCCCTTGCAATTGGGCTGGACAGAGCCCTCGCGGGAGACGGGCGGCCTCAGACCCAGCCCCGGGCCGCGGTCCCTCACCGATGAGGACGAGGCGGGTGGTCTGGAAGAGCTGCTCGTCGCTCCACGTCGGGTGCTCCTGCTTCAGCACCTCGCAGACCCGGTCGTGCTCGCGCAGCCAGAGGGTGGAGTACATCATGAGCCCCGGCAGCAGGCCGAACACCTCCTGGCCCACGACCAGCTGCTTCTCCTTGGGGGTGCCGGGGGGGTAGATCATGTGAACCGGAGCCTCCAGGATTGTGGGTGGATACATCTCGCCGTCCACTAGCTGGAGAGACCAGAGCCGGCTGGCAGCAGGGAGCGGACTGGGGAGACCTGCCGGGTGGCCAGTCGGTCCCTGTGCCCCGGGGCTGCCAGCCTGGGCGGTCACCCCACCTCCCTCCGGGGCCTGGGCTCTGGCCTAAAGGGGACTCGCTGCACAGCTGGGGCAGGCCCCGGCCAAAGCCCCTGGGCAGAGCTGAAAGGGGCGGTGAGTCTAAGGCAGGGGTAGGGAACCTTTTTTGGGTTGGGGGGCCAGTGACCCACAGAAACATCAGTTTTCACTAAAGTAAAGAGACCGACCCCCCCCCCATTCCCCACACACCAGAGCTTGGGGGGGCAGGCTAGAAGATTGTGGGCCCCCCCATGCTCTGGGGTGGGGACAAAAATGAGGAGTTCAGTATGTGGGAGGGGGCTGCGGGGAAGTGCGGACTAGGCAGGAGGGAGGGGGCAGGAGTGGGTTGGTGGGACTTGGAGGGTACTAGGGTGCAGGAGTGGGCTGGGAGGGCTAGGCAGGAGGGGGACCACAGGGGAGCAGGAGGAGCCCCACGCCTCAGGGGCCGGATCCAGCCCCTGGGCCATAGGTTCCCACCCGTGGTCTACGGGTTCGCCGTGGCTTGGAGATGAACAGGAGGTTGCTTCAGGCCACGTGCCCGCGTGTGCTGGCTCCGAGTGCCTGCTGCTAGGAGAGCGTCTCCCAAGGACCTGGGGGGGCTCTCCAGGGCACACTGTGGTGTCCAGCTGGAGGAAGGGGGGGCTGTTCACGACCAGCTCGGCCAGCGACTGGCTGGATGAGGTTTCCAAAGGCCTCCGTGGGCCAGAGGCGCCGGCTGCCGACGAGCCACGGTCTGGCTGTGCCGGCCTGGCCCCTGAGAACGGGCTCCTGGGTTGCTCGGGTTTCCCTGCCACGGCTGCGGGTGGGAGCAAGAGGTGGGCAGGAGGCCAGTCAGAGTGGGGGGAGGTGCTGGCTGAGCGCACCCCCTGGGGTGGGGGAGATGGGGCCGACGGCCGCGATACCTGGTATTTGAGCTTCCCATCTTTGAAGAGCCGCAGCTGGTGCTGACGCTCCAGGTTGTCGCCGTAGAGATGCCCGAGATCCACCTGCCGGGAGAGGCCGGCATGACCCTGCTGTGCCAACAAGCGGGGTCGGCCAGCTGCCCCCCTGCCCCACTAGAGGCCGGGCTGCACAGCGGGCCCCAGCCTGTGACCGGGCCCCAGGCAGCCGGGAGCGGTTTGCTCTGTAGCCGTGGCAGCATCCCCGCCTCGGCAGTCAGAGGTTCCCAGCAGTTTTTGGGGCTGGAGGTTATCAATGGGTTGGGCAGGTGAGCGCCCTGCAGCCTGCTCCTGCCAGGACAGGTTTCCCCACCGGGCCCTCTGGTCCCCTCTCCTGCTCTGCCCACAATGCCCTGAGCTTTGGGCGCAGGCGCTGGGTCGTGGGCAGTGCCGGGGGAGGGGGCAGTCACACCCCTGTTCAGCCCGCCACGGGGAGCCCCCCGTGAGTCACAGCCCAGCTCCGGGAGGCCCTTCTCCCTACCCCGTGGCCCAGGGCCTTGGTGAAGCCAGGCCCCATCTTCCCGGATGTCTTGAAGAACTGGTGAGTGAAGTGCTGCGCGAAGAAGGCGAACATCAGGTTGGTCCCCCGGGGGTCGCGTTGGAACTGCTGCCGGAGCAGAAACTTCTCTGCAAGGTGCTGAGGGTCGGGGAGCTGCTTCTTCCCTGCAAAGGGAGGAAACAAACCCAAGTTGAGAGCTGTCAGGGCATCCAGCCGGGGGGGGGGCTGGATGCCTTACGCCTCAGAGTAACTCACCCAGAACCCCTGCCACTGGGCAGGAGGCATGGGGCTGGGGGGGGAGACACCTCTGCCTTTGGCTCGGGGGAGGCGGGAGACCCAAAGATGTAGCCTACCGAGGGGTTCGCCCTGGCCGCAGCCCGGCCCATTCGCTCCTCCCGCTGGCTGGGCTCTGCGAGCATGTCACAGGCGTGGGCACGGCCTTTGCTTTCCTCGGAGGGCTTAACGCTGTCTGGGGTCCTTGGCGCAGTTGAGGTGAACAGGACGGGAGGGAGGCTGGGGGCAACATGGCGACCCGCCTGGTACCTCCGCCAGGCGCTGAATCCCAGGCTGACCGGAGCGGGGCCTTCCCGCTCGTTGCCTCAGAGCCTGTCGCTGGGTGGGGGGAGTGATTCGGGGCGTTCCAGCCGGGCTGGATTCGAACCAGGGCTGAAGGGAGGGATGTAAAATCCCCTTTAATTGCTTAACTGGATAAGCAGTACGTTTCACGGGTTAACTGATTAAAGGGGGCGCAGGCAGAGGGGGGCTGGAGCAGTCCCTGCCTGCAGGGTGCCCGGACTCCAGGTGACCAGAGCGACCCCTGTCTGAGGCGGGGGGCCCTGCTCCAGCCCCCACCGGTTACTGGTTAACTGTGCATCACCCGTTAACCTTTCACATCCCTAGTGGAAGGGCTCTACAGCCTCCTCCCTATGGCGGAGCCCTCAGGACTGCCTTGTCCTAGGACCCCCCTTCCCGTGCAGACGGGTGCCTGAAGGGGCCTTGATTTTTAGTAGCTGTTCTTCCGTGGCAGTGAAACCCCGGGAAAGAGAGGGAGCGAACGACACCTCGAGGTGCCACCAGCCTGCGCCCTATGCGTAGCCACGGCTCGGCCTCTCCTGGAGCAGGAGCCTCTGGATCGGGATTGAAGAGCGTCACGTGGGGCCGTGACAACACTCCCGCGGCCAGGTTCGCACAGGTCCTGAGGGTGGTCTTTGCCAAGACGGGCGCTTACCGCTGGTTCCCATAGGAGTCGGGCAGTCTTCTGGTACAGGCGGAAGGATCCGGGTGAAATAGCTCACGTTGGCATAGGACTCCCAGCTGATGTATCCGTGAGCCGAGTTATAGGTGGGGGGGCTTGGGATCAGATTGGCCCGCACTGAAAGGAGAGGGAAGACAGTCACCCTGCAGCCCAGGAATCCAAACACACATGTTCCTTCTGCTGTGGGTCGTTCCCACCTATGCCTGTCCCTGGACCAGCACAGGTATGACAGGGCCTGGCTAGCAGTAGCCCTGAGTGCACATGGAGCAGGACGGAGGGCAGGAGATGGAGACGCAGCTGGAATGCAGGATGTGCAGGGGTTTGCTTTCCTGGGAGGCCTTTGCAAGGGAGATGCGGGTACCTGGGTTTGGATCCAAGCAGGAAAGTCAAAGGGGAACTGATCTGTAAACATCTTCCTTTGAAAACGCCGAGGTTGTTTCTGTCCCTGCTCTGGAGTCGAGTGACCTTCACAAAAGTTTTGCTGTTCATTTGTAACGAGGGGTTCAACTATTTGTTTCTAACGAGCGCACAATTGCAGGGGTTCACGGTAGCTAGCGAACCCACTGATTTAATAAATGTATTAGATCACGAGCTTTCGTGGGTAAAACCCACTTCATCAGATGAGCTGGAGTGGAAATTCCAGAACCCAGGGCATATATAACAGCAAAAGCAGTTAGCTGTCAGTTGTAGGACCTGTGTGAATGAAGCTAATTAAGGTCAGGCTGGATGTGTCTCATGCATAGCATTTGATGTGCACGTGTGAATATCAAAGGTAGGGAAATTGCCTTGATTGCGATGCATCCAGCCTGACTTAATTAGCTTCATTCACACAGGTAACTGCTTGTGCTGTTATATATGCCCTGGGTTCTGGAATTTCCACTCCAGCTCCTCTGATGAAGTGGGTTTTAGCCACGAAAGCTCGTGACCTACTACGTTTGTCAGTCTCTAACGGGCCACAGGACCCTTGTTATTTTTAAAGTTACAGACTAACACGGCTGCACCTCTGACACTGATTTAATATTTACTGCTGGTGACATGCATCAGCCATCCTGCCTGTGCGTGGGGAGCGCAGGGCTGGGATAGCCGGGAGGTTGTGGATTGGGATTGAGGCGTATCAACAGAGCTTTGTGTGTGGGAAGCTGTTTGCACTATACCTGTCCAAGTCCAGTCCTCTCGCTTCCTTCTTCGATGCGCAGCTGAGTCATTAACAAAAAGAAGAAAAGAAACCGATTCTGTGCTGACCCTCACTCTGCCCTGGGTGGGTTGTGCTCTGCTGTTAGGAGTTTGTTTCTCTTCCCTGACCTTTTACTCATAGCCTTTAAAATACCTTGTTTCCGCCCCCAACCCCTGGACAGTATTCTTTCCGCTTCTCCTTCGAAGTGGATCCCTTGACGATGAATCACGCAGGGTTTGCAAAGCATAACTCATCCGAAATGGCAACCGTCAGGGCCAGGGGCCCGTCCTACTGCAGAGTTCCAAGGAGCTGAACCAAAATATTTATGCAACGTAATAAACTTTGTGGCATGAGCAGAGGGTTTTTGGTTTGTGGGGAGCATTCTCCAGGAGCTAACCCTCCCTGCCGCCAGGCCCCCACGGACAGTCCACGCTGACAGCCCAGCACTTCTCTAAACGCTGGAGCGCTGCCTAGTTTCAGCTTTTTTAAAGTTTTATATTTTTTTCTATTTAACTTTTTGAAAGTATAGAAACACCCAACACATCCTACAAAACTACACCTGTCCCAGCTTCCCCTCCTCTCCTAGCTATTTGCTACCTCGCCCTCGCTCTAGGGCAGTGTTTCTCAACCAGTGGTACCAGGGCCAGATTAAGGGTGGGGCTAGCCGGGCAGCTGCCCGGGGCGCCTGATGGCAGCTGTAAGGGGCGCCGTGTGCCCGGCCGCTCAGCGACCCTTAGAGCTGCCATCAGGCACTGCGCACCCGGTTGCAGCTGTAAGGTGCGCAGCGCGCTGGGGGGCCGGGCTGCGCATGCGCCATGTGCCCGGGGGCAGAGACGCGTATGCGTCCCACGCCCGCTGCCTGGGGCGCAGGAATGGCTCGAGCCGGCCCTGAGTGGTACGAGTATCCTACTCAAGAGACGTCTGGGGGGGTACGTCAACACAACTGACATTTGGAGAAAACTGCATTGTTGTGTTAAGTTTTACAGCGCTTTATTATTTTTGTACTTTTTACACCCAAACATTTCATCGCCCGCCTGGCTACGATTAAGTTGTTTAAACAAATGTGTTGCAATGGTAGAAAAACAATGTTGTGTGTCTGAAAACTGTAGGTAGTGGGGGGTCCTTATAATTTTTTTTAAAGGGGTACTTTATAAAAAAAGGTTGAGAAACACTGCTCTAGGGGAAACGTGTCATGAGCTGTAACATGAAGGGTTAACCCTGAAACCCGTTATTTCCAGGACGCAGCTGCCTAGCCAACTAAATATGTTTATAAAAATCCAACTGAAGTAAAATTCTTAAGATAAAACCAGAAACCCGGCCCAGAGGGGGGGATAGAAACAGGGAGGGGAGAAGTGGGAAAAGGAGACGAGGGGGAGGGCATGGATGTAATAGGAGCATTCACTCACTTTCAGGACAGCTCCCATAACCCAGGGAACTTTTCTGGGGTCTTTCTGTCGTGGTGGACAAGGCTTTCCCTGCCACGCACACGGTGCCCAGCTGCAATCAGTCGCTGGATGCTTTCAGGCTGCCACTCTGGCAGCACTAGTCCTTTAAAAACGATGAGCGCGCTGTTGTTTTTCAGATCAATTCAGCTTCCAGCGAGCAGCCCTCGTGTTTCAAACGACGTGTTCCACTTGTCACACAGACGGCTTGGGGAGGAACAAACGTGCCCTTGCCCGTCAGTTCTGCCCCACCCCTGCGGGCAGAGGGGCCTGCCCAGGGCACGGGACGTGCTGAATCACAGCGCCGCTCTTTGCCTGGCAATTAATTTGGCGGGGAAGCGTACCCAGGGCCCCTCTCCTAGGCCAGGCGAGGGTTCTCCCCCTGCAGCACTGCTGATGTCACAGGGAGTCACTGCCTGACCAGGGACCGAACAGACAAGTCCTGAGTGCCCGTCCCCTGGACGTCATTCCTCCCCCAGCGCTGTGGGCAGAGCCTAGGAGTTTTCCCTCAATGCCTGCTACTCTCACCCCTGGATTCCCGGCCCGGTTCTGCAAGGGCCAACGGATGATGCCTGCTGCACAAAGCACAGAAGTAATGGGAAAAGTAGCACAACTGGGGCAGCAGGGGCATGGAGAGATCTCAGCCGTGTCGTGAGCGAGCACTGGAACTGGAAGGGACCCCGGAAGGCCATCGAGTCCAGCCCCCTGCCCTCACGGCAGGACCAAGCACCGTCTAGACCATCCCTGACAGGCGTCTGTCTAACCTGCCCTTGAATATCTCCAGGGATGTAGACTCCACAACCCCCTTAGGCAATTTATTCCAGCGTTTAACTCCCTGGATAGTTAGGAAGTTTTTCCTGATGTCCAACCTAAACCTTCCTTGCTGCAATTTAAGCCCATTGCTTCTTGTCCTATCCTCAGAGATGAAGGAGAACAATTTTTCTCCCTGTTCCTTGTAACACCCTTTTAAATACCTGAAAACTGCTATCATGCCCCTCTCAGTCTACTCCTTTCCAAACTAAACAAACCCAATTCTTTCAGTCTTCCCTCATAGCTCATGTTCTCTAGACCTTTAATCATCCTTGTTGCTCTTCTCTGGACCTTCTCCAATTTCTCCACGTTTTTTCTGAAATGCGGTGCCCAGAACTGGACACAAGACTCCAGCTGAGGCCTAATCAGCACAGAGTAGAGCGGAAGAATGACTCCTCGGCTGCGTCTAGACTGGCAAGATTTTGCGCAAAAGCAGCTGCTTTTGCGCAAAAACTTGCCAGCTGTCTACACTGGCCGCTTGAATTTGCGCAAGAGCACTGACTTTGTAATGTACAAAATCAGTGCTTCTTGCGCAAATACGATGACGCTCCCATTCGGGCAAAAGCCCTCTTGTGCAAATGCTTTTGCGCAAGAGGGCCAGTGTAGACAACCCAGAACTGTTTTGCGCAAAAAAGCCCCGATGGCTAAAATGGCGCTTTTTTTAAGCGGCCTTTCAGACTGGCACGGACGCTTTTCCGCAAAAAGCGCTTTGCGCAAAAGCGCCTGTGCCAATCTAGACGCTCTTTTCCGCAAATACTTTTAACGGAAAAACTTTTCCGTTAAAAGCATTTGCGGAAAATCATGCCAGTCTAGACGCAGCCCTCGTGTCTTGCTCACAACGCTCCTATGAATGCAGACACACTTTGACCCCCAAGGGCTGAGGCTGGACTTTCAAGCATTCCCAGAGAAGCCCCTCGCCTCACCTGTGAGCACCAGTTTCATCAGGGTGTCCCTAATGAAGGTGGTGTTGATGATGTCCCAAAGCCACTTGCAATGAGTCAGGATGAAGTGATAGACGGCCGGACTTGGCTTTAGCAAAACGCGGAGTCGCGTCCAAAACTCAGCTGGGAGGAAACAATAAATTGCTTTATGTTACCCATCGGTAATAAAACGCTTTCCTTTCTAGTGGTCGCTGCTAAACGGCCAATCAACTCGCAGTAGCTGTTAGCTAACAAAGAAGTCCTGCCAGCACCCGCGCCCGGACAGGCAGTAAGAGTAAAGACCAATGAAGCAATGCTCCTGTTTTGTGTTCCATTGGCTGAGTGCCTTGTCGCTCACTGTGTCTCTGGGCGGTGTTTTGAGCTGAGATTAGCTCCGCCTCCTGCTCATGAAGTCGAATTAAGCCTCTTGCAGAAGCTGTTCTTTTTCCACCCGGCCTCTGGGCTTTTGCCCCAAAGGCCAAGGGGGAGGGTGAACTTACGCAGAGTGCAGTTGATGCCGAAGTACCCAGTCCGGGTGCAGTCGCATTCATAGCCTTCCCAGCCGACCCTCATGCACACCCCTTTGTTCTGGCATGGGTAATAGCAGCACGGATTCACTAGGGGAAGAGCGAGAGATGTAATTGTTAACCTGTGGGCAGTCTCTGACGGGGCAGCTCCTCCATCACCGGGGGCTCACGTTAGCCCAGGAGCAGAGAACCCGCAGGAGGCCTAGGGACCTGGTAAACAAAGAGGACCAAGTTGGAACTTAAGCTGTGTGGAAGCCTGTCTGTAGCTGTAGCCATTTCCTTTAATAAATGCCTCCTATTTCAGCTGGATGGTGATTCACTATCGCATAGCAGAAGGCAAAGAAAGGGTTGCATCATTACACCCAGAGTGCCCCTTTTAAGCAGGCGGAGGGCAGGGGGGATCTGGGTACATGCATTTAGCACGTGTCTTCAGCCCAGTGATACTAGGGCCCTGTGAGATCAACGCTGCCCTATGTGCTTGGCTGCGAAGACCATTCACTGCAGGGATTCCACCCGGGACATGCCTGGAAAGCACGAGCGGGGTGAGGAATCCCAGCGAAAGCCACCAGGCTGCAGAGGGCGGTAACCAGCATTTGTCCCACCATAGGGCAGGATCACTCTTAGAATGATGGATGGAGCAGAGAGGGAGACACACGGGTTGGCTGGAACTAGAGAGTCACTGGAGAGGGGGCAAGCAAGAAAGGGAGGAAAGGGGCCTCTCCCAACTTCACACAAGTCCACCCAGGACTTTGCTTTCAGATGTTTCTGTCAAGCCCCCCAGAGGCTGTCAAGTTTTGTGCCTGTAAAGCAGATTTTTATAATGATTTACTGGAGGAGCACGGCAGAAAAATGTACAGGGAGGAGCAGAGCCCTGCACTCGCTGCTATCAGCAACAGGTCCAGGCAGACGCGTGCGAAATGCATGTACCCAGATCCCCTCAGCCTGCTTAAAAGGAGCACTCTGGGTGCATTGTAATGTAATTCTTTGCTGTCTGCTATGCGACAGTGAATCACTGTCCAACTGAAACAGGAGGCATTTATTAAAGGAAATGGCTACAGCTACAGACAGGCTTCCACACAGCTTAATTCCCAGCTTGGTCCCCTTTGTTTACCGGGACCACACTCTGTCTGAAGCTCTAACCAACACACCGTGACCTCTAGGGGTTAAGTGATCTCACTGTAAGGGCATACATTATGCTCCCAGTGTGTGGTCTACCATGCAATCAGGCCAATACTCTAAGCTATCCTGCCAAGGGAATAAATTAACCTAAAATATCTTCAGGAGCTTTGGGGGGTAGCTGAGTTAGTCTGGATTTCTACATCAATGCTTCCGCAAACGTGCTCGAGCTGACATTATCAGCAAACTACAACATATAACAACCTCAGTCGTGCAGAACGCAATGGTATTCACTGGCTCAAAACCAATCCTAACATCATAATCCAAGAAGCTGACAAAGGAGGCGCTGTAGTCATCATGAACAGGACAGATTATGAACAGGAGGAGAACAGACAACTCACCAATACCAGATTCTACAAGCCTCTCTCCTGTGACCCCACGAAGGAATACCAAAAAAACATGAAAAAAACTGCTCATGAAACTCCCTGATGCTGCTCAGGAACAAATTTACACTAACACCCCCCCAGTCCCCGACCAGGAACTTTCTATCTACTACCCAAAATACACAAACCTGCTAATCCCGGACGGCCCATCATCTCCAGCATTGGCACACTCGCCACAGGATTATCTGGCTGTATCGACTCCCTCCTCAGACCCTATGCCACCAACACGCCTAGCTACCTCTGCGATACCACTGACTTCCTGAGGAAACTCCAAAACATCAATAATCTTCCTGAAAATACCATCCTGGCCACCATGGAGGTAAAAGCCCTCTACTCCAACTTTCCACACACAGACGGATTACAGGCCATCAGGAACGCCATCCCCGATAACAACACTGCACACCTGGTTACAGAGCTCTGCGACTTCGTCCTCACCCACAACTACTTCCAATTCAGAAACAATTTCTATCTCCAAATCAGCGGCACAGCCATGGGCACCTGCATGGCACCACAATATGCCAACATCTTTATGGCAGACCTTGAACAACGTTTCCTCAGCTCTCGGCCCCTAACACCCCACTTTACTTACGCTACATCGATGACATCTTCATCATATGGACCCACGGAAAAGAGACTCTTGAAGAATTCCACAAGGATTTCAACAACTTCCACCCTACTATCAACCTCAGCCTGGACCAGTCCACAAGGGAAATCCACTTCCTGGACACTACAGTACAGTTAAATAATGGACAAATTTCCACCACCCTATATCGGAAACCCACTGACTGCTACACTTAACTTCATGCTTCCAGCTTCCATCCCAGACACATTTTTCAGTCGATTGTATACAGCCAAGCTCTACGATACAACTGGATTTGCACAGACAGAGACAATCACCTACAAGATCTTTACAGAGCATTCCTAAAACTGAAATACCCACCTGGGGAAGTGAAAAAACAAATTGACAGAGCCAAAAAAATACCCAGACATGAACTACTTCAAGACAGACCCAAAAGAGAAAATAACAGAACTCCTCTTGTTACCTACAGTCCACAAATCAGACCCCTCCAAGGCATTATACACCATCTACAACCCATCTTGGGAAATGATCCCTCACTCTCAGAGGCCTTAAGAGAAAAACCTATTCTTACTTTACAGACAACCCCCTAACCTGAAACCTATTCTTTCTGATAACCATGCCACACAACCACATCATAAGCCTCCAGGAACCCAGCCCTGCAACCAAAAAAGATGCCAACTCTGCCCACATATCTATACTGGCGAATTCATCACTGGAGCAAACAACACAAGCCACAAAATCAAAAGGTCATTTGACTGCACATCCAGTAATTTGATCTATGCCATCAAATGCCAGCAGTGCCCCACTGCTATATATATTGGACAAACTGGACGGCCGTTGCGGGAAAGAATCAATGGACACAAATCGGATATACGTAAAGGGAACATACAGAAGCCTGTTGGTGAGCATTTCAGCCTGTCTAACCACAGACTGGCAGACCTACAAGTAGCTGTCTTGTCACAAACCAGCTCCACAAGCCAGATCCACAGGGAGGCCCTGGAATCCCAGTTCATCCGCAAATTCAACTCACATGCTAATGGACTCAGTCGTGATATGGGCTGGCTAGGACACTACCTACTTAATAACCACTGAAGGTGCTAACAGCTTCCTGCGTGTATCCTTCCTGTCTTGGGAATCTATCTCTTGACTTTGATTTTTATCTGCTTAGCTTTAAGTACCCATTCTCCAGATACTTAATTATGCTCTGTCTCCCACCTCCCTCCCTTTTTCTTTCTCTCCCCCCTCCCCTTCCCCTCTTCTATTTATTTCGAGTTTTCATATCCCAAACTCAGAACTCCGGTCATCTGAAGAAGGGGGCTGTGCCCACAAAAGCTCACGACACCATCTACATGTTTAGTTAGTCTATAAAGTGCTACCAGACCATTTGTTGTTTTTTTTCTAAAATATCTTGTGAGCAGCTTCCCAGAATCCATCTCCTCTCTGATTATGAATGGATGGAAACGGCTGCTTGTTGGCTTGTTTCTCCTATCTCCATTCCCTGGGCAGGGTCACTTCCTCTGGAACAGGAGGCTCAGTCTCCTGTCTTGCTGGCTGGAGGCTGGAGATAAGTGAATCAGCGCTCCGCAGAATATCCCGCGTCCCCCAGAGTCCAACACGGCTAGAAGATATTCATTAACAATTTACCAACACCCCCAACACACACACCCCGCCAGGCGGATGGGGCTCCTGGGAGGTGGCAGGGCTGAGCGGGGAAAGAGCAGAAGGAGACCCACATCCTGCTGCAACCTCCTGGGGCTGGTTTATATTTTCTTGTTCGTTCTCGTTCCTTCTTTCCAGCCACGTGTCCCTTCCCCGGCAGGCCCCTGCTGCGCTGGGCGAGGGCGACGGCCCCCGAGCGATATCGGCAGAGAAGACCCAACGTTGGGCAAAAACGAGCTCTCGGGTTTCTGCCGGCGAAGCTCTGCCGCGGAGAGCGGGGGGAGGGGGCACCTTGGTGCCTGCCGCTCTGCCAAATGCTCCATGCCAAGAGTCTGGGCTTAATCTGCCTATGGGCTCCCAGGAAAGCAAGCCACAGGGAATCCGAGCGCCTGAGCTCGGCTGCTCCCAGCGATAAGCCCTCCCGCAGCTTCCAGCTGGCGCAGGGGAGGCATCAGCGTCCTTAGTGTAAAGCTCCCGCCAGGCAGCGGGGGGCAGGGGCGGGGCCGCGGGAGCTGCACTGGGCTTTGCTGGGCATGCCCGGGCTCGGGCAGGATCCAGAATCGCAGCTCTGGCTGATCAAGCGGATCTGCCGCCAGGCTGAAGTAACATCCTGGCTGCCCTGGAAAAGCAGAACGCAGGAGAAGCATGAAAAGAATGCGCAATGCAGCCAGAGACGCTGCTGAGATGCCGTTACCAACCCCCCGCTGGGGCCAGTCACACCCAAGGGCTTCAGGGGGTTACTGCTTCCAAGGCACCGGCACCACTGATCCATCCTCCCCTCCCCACCAGTGCTGCCGCAGAGCCCGGGACGGTTTTGTATCAGTTCTCACCCGCTCCGTGCTGGAGGCTCGTCAGGGCCAGGCCCGCTTCTTCGGGCGCCAGGCAACCCGCAGGCATGATTGGAAGCTTCCCGCATTTGCTCCTGGACCCTTGTAGCGTTATCTCGTTTCACGGGGGGGGGGGGAAACTGAGGCACGGTGCTGGGTGGTGACATGCTCAAGGCTGCACGGGGCATGGGAGCCGGAGCTGGGGTCTGTGCCAGGAGGATGTGCGGTTGCTTCGGCGTGTCTCAAGATGGGGTCACAGCGCCCTCTGATGCCCGCGGGTGGCAACCGTTCGCCTCCCCAGCGACCCCCAGCACCACGGCGTGGCCAGCTTCGGAGCCGGGAGGGTGCCTGGGACACCCCAAGCAGGAGCCGGTTCCGGTGACAGAGACTCCCCAGTGCAAAGCTCCCTCCCCCGGAGGCAGACACCCTCTGAAATACCATGTGCCATGTTTTGCAAGAGCAGGACCCTGCGTTGCACGGCCTTGTCTTCTGCAGCACAAACCGGGCGGGCCCCTTGAGTCCCAGGGGCCAAGCCAGCCCAGAAAGCTACTCCCATCGGAGGTCTGCTGGGGCACCCTGGTTGGCAAACCCCTGTTCCGTCTGCTTCGCAAGGGGCTTTGCCGTGCAAAAGAACGGCCCCGCCACTGGGGCTGCAAGCGCCTTCATCCATCATTTTTATAGCACCGTAAATCTGCAGGCGGGCCCCGTTCCCTACCGTCCCCACTAGACAGACGAGGCCAAGGCAAGAGATAGGACGGCTTGAGAGGAAGCAGCCGGAGAGTGGAGTTGGAAGGAGCTTGCGGCCACAGCTCATTGCTCACCCCTTGGCTCCCCTTCTTGCGTGCAAGCATGCTCTGCGGCAGCTTCCGCCGGCCGGTGTCGGTGGGTGGGTGGAACGACCCGCTCAAGTTGCTGGCCAGTTTGCAGGGCAGGCGTGCTGGTGTCGGAGGGGCGTTTACTTTGAGAGGCTATTTCAGTCGTCGGATGCCTGGAGGACCCTGGGGCAGGTGGTGTTTGCTTACACAATAACAATGGAGAGAGAGGCGAGCAGTGCATGGAAATTTGCTTAAGGGATTTTTCAATGCAAATTAACTCTTGCCTGCTCCTTGGTGCCTGAGGGAAAGCGAAGTGCAGCTGCGTTTGTATCCAGGAGATGGTTGGGGAGAAGGAAGCAATTTCTGGAGGTTTCCCCTTTTTTTGAAACGAGTAGTCCTCTGGCACCTTAAAAACTAACCAAACTATAGAGAATTATGAGCTTTTGTGGATAAAACCCACTTCCTCAGATGGGGTGGACTGGAAACAAAAGAAACCAAGAGATATATAACAGCAGAAGAAGTACCTGTTGATTATAGGACCTGTGTTAATGAAGCTAATTAAGTGGGCTGGATGTGTCCCATTCATAGCTTTTGATGTGATTGAGTTGGGGTTGGTCCTGCTTTGGGCAGGGGGCTGGACTTGATGACTCCTGAGGTCTCTGCCCGCCCTAGAATTCTATGTGCATGTCAGAGGGAGGAGAAATTGGCTTTGTAATGTGCCAATCAATTAACGTCTTTATTCATGCCCAGGGTAACTGTGTCAAATTTGAAGATAAGTAACAGTTCTGCAGACTCTCTCGGTAACTGGTTAGTGAAATTCCGTTGTAGAAGAATGGCTACTTTTAAATCCGTGATTGAGGAAGCAGGTAGGTGGAGAACATGAGCATTTTCACATCAAAAGCTATGAATGGGAGACACCCTCCTCCCCCCACTTAATTAGCCTCGTTAACACTTAATTAGCCTACAGTTAACAAGAATTACTGCTGTTTTTATGTATAAATCTAGATGTCTGTTATTTCCGCTCCAATTCATCTGAGGAAGGGGGTTTTACCCACGAAAGCTCAGGATTCTAAGTATTTTGGTTAGTCTCCATGGTGCCCCAGGAACTCTCGTTGTTTTTAAAGTTACAGACGAACCTGGCAACCCCTCTGAGGCCCCTTTTTTGAGTCATTCGGCTCTAGACAAACCTGCTTCAGTTAAAAGCTCAAGCAAAGCACCTGAGACGGATGGGAAAAGCCTTCGGAATCGCAGGCCTCTTGCGTTCATCCCTTCCCTCAAGGACAGTCCATGGCTTCAGTGATGCTGCTGCAGGCAGCCTTGTTGACAACTGCTAGGACTCTCCCTGGTTGCAAGTACAGGCCCGTTTTTATTCCTTTCCCCAGTAACCTTAGGTCAAGTGTTAGAATTATCTGAAGCTCCAAAGAGAAGCCAACGCAAATCTCTGCTGTTCCATAGCAGGAGTTCATCCCGTCCACACGCCCAGCGGGAACACTGCAGTTCCCAGCAGCCAGACTCAGTGAGAAACCCGCGTGGAAAGCAGAGATGCAAGACTCAGCCTGGATACTTGTTTAGGGATTGTGGTTTCTCCGCTGCTGGACGTCCCTAGGGGCCATTGAGGCTAATGGAATTATGCCAGGCTACATCTGCTGAGCGCATGGACTGGAAAGATCAGGGCTGTGACTGTCCACAGCAAAAGCTCCTCCATCCATCCCTCTCACCACAAGCGAGATTTGACAGCACGATAAGAGGGGACATGAGAGCGGCTTTGAAGTACCTAAAAGCATGTTGCAAACAAAGCCAACATGATTCTGGGAGGCATTAACAGGAGTGTTGTGAGCAAGACATGAGGAGTTCTTCTGCCGCTCTACTCTGCGCTGATTAGACCTCAGCTGGAGTATAGTGGCAAGTTCTGGGCACCAGATTTCAAGAAGGTTGTGGAGAAATTGGAGAAGGTCTAGAGAAGAGCAGCAAGGATGATGCAAGGTCTAAAGAACATGACCCATGAGGGAAGACTGAAAGAATTAGGCTTGTTTAGTTTGGAAAAGAGAAGACTGAGGGGGGACATGATAGCGGTTTTCAGGTATCTAAAAGGGTGTTACAAAGAGGAGGAAGAAAAATTGTTCTCCTTGGCCTCTGGGGATAGAACACGAAGCAATGGGCTTAAATTGCAGTAAGGGAGGTTTAGATTGGACTTTAGGAAAAACTTCCTACCCGTCAGGGTGGTTAAACACTGGAATAAGTTGTTGAGGGAGGTTGTGGAATCTCCATCCCTGGAGATACTTAAGAGTAGGTTGGATTGACATCTATCAGGGATGTTCTAGACCAGGGGTTCCCAACCTTTTTCGGCCCCCGTACCTCCTTGGCTTTTAGTAAACCTTCCCGTACCCCCTATTCACTATGAAAGGAAATAAATTCTAGACTCTAGAATCCACAACTTTTTTCACTCACACTACTACTTTTGGAATATTTCAATTAGGATAATCTAGTTATTTACCAAATATTCCCCGTACCCGCTTGACAAGCTTCTCGTATCCCCTGGGGGTACGCGGTACCCCCGGTTGGGAACCCCTGTTCTAGATGGTGCTTGGTCCTGCCGTGAGGGCAAGGGACTGGGCTCGATGGTCTGTCGAGGTCCCTTCCAGTTCTAGTGTGATTTCCAAAGGTACAGAGGGCAGGCAGGTGCCGGTTCTCTACTGAAATGGGTGCCGGTTCTCTACCATGCAGCCACCAGGATGACAGTGGTTTGTCACATGTTCCCTGTGGGTAGCAGTGATAACACCGCACTACGGTCTCCGCTTCGACTGCGCCTCCCGGCCCCGGACTGAGTCTCCCTCATCCTGGGCTTCCACCTCCCCCCACTAAGCCTCGGGCTAACGTGAACGCCCCGTGGCCAGGAAGTGCCGTGGCTGGCGCCGGAGAAAAGCAGCCAGGAGGAAAGGCTGTTCCAGCTCCCCCGTGCCTGGCTGGGATGCGGTGGAGTGACTCCAGCCCTATGTAAACAGTCTTCCTTTGTAAACACTGGGATCTTAACAGGGCTCGCCAGGGCAGAGGCTGAATATTTCTGCTATTCGTTGGCTTGCTGTGGATGACGCCACACCTGGCGGCAGACAATGAGCTGGCAACAAATGCGATTCCTGCTTGAATATTAATCCCCTAGCCCAGTACCGGGGCCACCCAGGAGCCTTTGTAGGCGGCAGGAGCCTGCTTCGAAGGCATCTACCACGTCCCAAAACACGGCCGTCTCCCAAGCCCTGCGGGCTGCCAGGACGGCATGGTCCTTAGCAGCTGGGGTTCGCTAGCTCTCCCCTCTCACGCTGACAGGCGGGTTGAACCTGGGACCTCCGGAGTGGAGTGCACGAGCCAAAAGCCCGCGGGCGCTCCGCTACGGCTGTCGCGCACACTGATTCTTTCCCTCTGGACGTGGTGTAAGGCACGACGTGGCGGGGGTGTACCACACCCACGCGCAGAGCAGGGCCCCCTTCGCCGAGTCACCGTGGAGACAGACCTGTCCAAGTTGGCTTTTCCTGGCCAGAGAGAGCAGCGTGTGAACATCAGACCCCCGTTCCTGGACCCATCTGGATACGTTCAAAGAGAGCCAGCTCCCCTTCCACACAGCACTCCGCTTTGTCTTGCCCCGCTTCCCCTCGCCGCGTGCATCTGCCCCGCCAGGACCAGTTTCTCCCGCCCGGGTGGGTTAGGTCTGTGCCGTAGCGGCCGGTGCGGTGGGCTCTGCTCTTGCAGCTCAAACCAGTTGCAGAGCTGGGGGGCCAGATAGCTGGACGGGAAGTCCTGCAAGGCAGGCAGGGTGGGGAAACAGATGCATGTGTAACCACCACCAGACGGATTTGAACCTGGGATCTCTGAAGCGGAGCCTCTACCCTCTGAGCTAAAAGCTAGCTGGCTCCCAGCCCATGCTGTAGAAGTCTCTTGGTTTTAACTGTTGCTGTGGTCTGGGTACGGCTTGCATTGCTCAGTAACCACACTAGGTGTGTGGGTTACACACGCTGTAAGTCGATCGCCTTGTGGTGCTTTGCAGGGGCTGTTTCTCCATGGAAATTAGGTTTTTTTTTAAAAACCCAGAAAATAAGTCACAACCGGGGGGGGGCAGGTGGCTGGGTCACATGACTGCAACAAAGAGGGGCCTGATTCAGGATTGCTCCGAGGCCCCTATAATAAACAAGCCTTGAACTGGGTGGCAACGGCCCCTGGTGAATACCCCCCGTGTTAAGCAGGCTCCTGGCTGGCAGAGCTGTGGGCCAGTCCTGGCATAGGAGACATGCTTGGTGGTGGGGGTGGGGGTGGGCTGGAGGGAGTAGGCAAAGCACAGTGTTCTCCCACAATCCCCCTTTGCCTCTCGGCCCGAGAGGGCCACAGGCAGCCCGGTGTCGCCTGGGGCAGGCCTGAGACAGGCCATTCCCTGCCCGAGCCTGGCTGTCCCAGGAGCTTGGAAGGGACCACGCCCTGAAAGGCGAACGCCGCCGGCTCGGGCAGATTGTTCATGGCGCTCCAGTCCCTGGCGCGTCCGGAGGAAGAAGAAAACAGCAAAGCTGGCCCCTGCCCCGGCTCGGCTCCTGGCGCCACGTGACTACGAAAGAGTCTTGGCTTTCCTTTACCGAAGCGGGAAGCTTCCAGCCAGGACGGGCGCGGAGAAAACCTTGACAACAGGATGCCCCCGTCCCTGCAGCCAGGCCCCAAACCAGAGCAGAGAGAGGACGAATAATATTTTTAAAAATCTTAGTCCGTGTTCAGCCACTTGCGCAAGAGGGCTTTTTCCTGAGCAGGAGCATCAGAGTTCTTGCGCAAGAACACTGACAATCTTACATTAGATCGTCAGTGTTCTTGCGCAAATTCTCACGGCCAGTTTAGACAGCTGGCAAGATTTTGCGCAAAAGCGGTTGCTTTTGCGCAAAATCTTGCCAGTCTAGACGCACCCCCTATGGTTAAAATGGCCATCAGAGCTTTCTTGCGCAAGAGAGCCTCCACACGGCCATGGATGCTCTTGCGCAAAAGCACAGCTCGCACATGGCAGTGTGGACGTGTTCTTGCGCAAGACTTCTTGCACAAGAACCCTTGCGTAAGATGTTCTTGCGCAAGAAGCCGCCAGTGTAGACATAGCCTAGGGGTCCATCTCACACAGAACCGGCTCGAGCCCCTACCCAGTAGGGAAACACACACACCCCTGGGCACCCCTGAGAGGCAATGCTTCCCCACTCGCAAGCACAGTCTGAGTGAAGAAAAGAAACTTTTAATGAAAGAGAGAGAGGTCACATGGCATTATCTTGGGAAAATACCACAACAGAGTTCACTTACCCAAACTTTCTCCGTACCCCACTTCAGACGCCCCACTTACAGCTCTGTCCAGTCAATGCAGACCCTGACACATCATCCAGATGACTCCCCTCCTTGAGCCTGAGGCTAGGCCACCTTTGTGCTACTCCTGTAGTCCGCTGGCCGCTCCCGCCAGCCGGTCATTCCCGCTGGCCACTTCACTGGCTGCAATGCGTCTGGCTCCCGGCCAAACCAGTGATTTCAGCTCTTAGGCTACGTCTACATTGGCATGATTTTGCACAAGAACTCTTTTGTGGAAGAGTTCTTCTGCAAAAACTCTTCCAGAAGAGAGCGTCTACACTGGCATGTGCCTCTGCGCAAGAGCATCCGTGCCAGTGTAGACGCGCTCTTGCGCAAGAAAGCTCTAACGGCCATTTTAACCATAGGGCTTTCTTGCGCAAGAAATTCATGTTGCCTGTCTACACTGGCCTCTTGCGCAAGAACAGTTGTGCAAAAGGGCTTATTCCTGAGCATCATAGTTCTTGCGCAAGAAGCCCTGATTTCATACATTAGAACGTCAGTGTTCTTGCGCAAGAACTCCCCGCCAGTGTAGACAGGTAGCAAGTTTTGGTGCAAAAGCAGCCGCTTTTGTGCAAGATCGCACCAATGTAGACACAGCCTTAGTGATTTCAACTCTTTAGCCACCACCCAGGCTGGCAAAAGAGTCCAGCTTCTATTGCAAAAAGACTCCTCATGGAGTCTGCTTTAGATCTGTCCTTAAAACCAGGGGGGAAAGGGGCAGGTTGAGCCAGTCTTTCAGCTCCCACCTGGCAGGCATGAAGCAGGCTGGCTCAGCCCTCAAGCCCTTTCTCCCCCCCCCCCACAACTCCGTTCACTCCACTCTGGCGGGGGGAGGCCTGTTCCTCTGAGACCTCTCACAATGATGGTGTCTCTCCTGCAAGCACTGGTGTCGGATTTTACAGTTCCCACATTTAGGGGTAGCATGATTTGGGGCCCCCCCACAACAGCCCCAAATGAGTTACAATACACCACATTCCATTCCAACACCGATCCTCCAGCAGCCTTGGCTGAATTGGATTTACATAGCCACACCTCGGATTCCCTCCCCCTCCTGGCATGAGCTGTATTTACATAGCAACAGTTAACAATTAATTATCTTGCAGAGCTAAACAATTGGGCTATGTCTACACTCGCAGCTTCTTGCGCAAGTACAGCCATTCTTGCGCAAGAATCCGCAGAGTGTCTACACTGCCCACCCGCTCTTGCACAAGGAAATGTACAGTACGGCGTGATAAGAGAGGGCTCCTTGCGCAAGAGTTACGCTCTTTTTTAACAGGTGTAAGCCCTCTTGCGCAGCAGCTCTTGTGCAAGAGGGCAGTGTGGATGCTCGGCAAGGATTTCTTGCGCAAGAAAGCCCTATGGCTAAAATGGCCATCAGAGCTTTCTTGCTCAAGAGAGCGTCCACACTGCCATGGGAGCTCTTGCGCAAAAGCACAGCGCGCACATGGCAGTGTGGCCGTTTTCTTGCGCAAGACTTCTTGCACAAGAACCCTTGCACAAGATGTTCTTGCGCAAGAAGCTGCCAGTGTAGACATAGCCTTGGAGTGAGCACACCCACCCCAGGGCAGATCTCCTTTTAGCTGGCTGATAGCAAGCAGTAGTTTAGGCCCTGCTTACACATGCTCCACAGCTTCCGTCCGCCCCGGCAGAGTGGTGCCCCAGAAATACTGGTGCCCTAGGCAACTGGCTATTCTGCCTATGCCTCAGGACGGCCCTGCTGAGTAAAGCGAAGTACAGTAGAGTCCCGATTATCCGACCTAAACGGGACCGACAGACGGTCGGATTAACGAAAATGTTGGATAATACGGAAACGGCCCGGGATGTGAACAAATTCTTCACTGTATTGTGAGGGGGGTCCAGACTGCTTTCGCCAGCCCTCCCCTTAATCACCCCCCGCACCAGCAGTGCCCTGCGAGCGGCCCAGGAGGCTCCAACCCCGCTGCGGGCTGCCAGTGCGCTGCGCCCCGAATAGCTCAGAGACAAAGACGCCAACAACGGCTGTGGCTCGGCCCCTTCCCCGCCTCCCGGCGGCAGCGCCAGCCTGCGCCCCTCAGCCCCGCACGCGCCCCGCGGCTGGATCTCACGCACCAGTCCCCCCTGCTCGCTGGAGTCAGGGCTGGGTTTGAAAGGGCTGCAGCTGCCCAGTCTAGTCCCCGCCACGCAAAGGGAGGAGCAGGAGCAGGAAGCGGCGGCCGGGTGGCCCCGGAACAAGGCTGCGCCAGTCCGCTAGCACGGCTGGGGTGGGCGTGGCCTGGCTGCGCGAGCCCCTGGAGAGCAGCTCGGGCTGAGCACGGAGCAGCCTACGTGGCTTCCCCTGTGTCGCCCCCGTTGCACCTCTTCCCGCAACTGCCGCCCCCAAGAGGCCTCGTGCTAAGAGGAAGACCCCCAACTCCCCCCAGCACTCATCACCACGACAGGCAATGGAGTGGCCCGGCCTCAGTGGGCTGGGACCAGGGCGCACTGACAGACAAAGCAGCAGTGGTATGGCTAAGTCGGATAAAGCGGAAGGTCGGATAATCGGGACTCTACTGTAAAAGAGCTGCATTTGGGAATGACAAATCAAAGACATGCCTGCAAGGTGGGGAGTAGCCGGCCAAGTGCCAGTCATGACGAGGCAGTGATAGCGGATCACAAATGGAATATGAGTGAGCCATGCGATGCCCGTGCAAAATAGCGAAGATTTTGGGGAGCACGGACAGGTATGTCCGATGCAAGGCAGGGGAGGTAACTGTCCCATGGGGGAGGGCTCAGCTGGAGTTCGGTGTCCACTTTCAGAAGAATGGGCGTCACACCTGCCTACAGGCACTGGCCGGAAAGGCCGGGTCTTTGATGTCTTAATTCAGTCTAGGATAAATCCAGGCCAGAGTACGAGCTACCTTATCTGCAAGGTGGAAATCTGATGCAGGTCTGGCTGTGCCAAGTGCTGTATTTTTGTCCCCTATGTCCGTGTTCTTTAACAATCCCCGAAGCACCCAGACAGGAACAACCTATCTCCCTCGGCAGCACAGAGCCCTGCCTGGAAGAAGCGTCATTGGAGGAACAGAGACTCGTACAGGTCCTCAGGAGGGCCTGGGGAGCTGACGGGGTGCCCCAACGGGGCAGGGGATACAGAGAGAAAACTGTCCACCTCTTCGCCAGGACGCAGGTCCCCATTGGCAACGTCTGGCCCGCGCTGTGCGGTGCGAGGCACTTGGGCCCAGGTTCTGCTCTCTGGTATAAATCCGGAGGCCTTGGAAGTGACGCAAGACCAGAGCCTGCCCCTGAGGGAGGGCACGGGCCACGCCCAATTCGGCTGGCCAGCGAGGAGAGCCACACACGTGAACTGCGTTGCCGTGGGGTTTGGAGGCAGGCGGGTTTCCAAGCCAGGCAGCGGGACTCCGATGAGTCGTATTGATATCTCCCCCGGCAGCCCACATCCCAGCAACAGATCTGTTGTGAAATCGCCCGGCTCCAGACTGTGCAAAATCCAGCCTGACACTTCAGTCATAATATCTAGTGTTACCGTAGGGCCCAGTGGCCCCGGCCGAGGGCAGCGCCCCGTTGTGCTGGACAGCGTCCGAGACAATCTCCGCCCCAAGGAGCGTACCCTCTCGTTGGACCGGACAGAAGGGGAGAGAGGTGCCAGCAGCAATTGCTAACGTCGGCTGCAGCGAGGAGATGGACTTGAATCCGAACACCAGCCCCAGCCGCCTTGCCCCCCAGAACACTTGGAGTCCCCACGCCTGAGTGCGAGGCTGGTGCGTGGGAGCCCCATGGCCTGGCCTCTGGGTAAGGGATGCCCTTATGGAAGGATGGCTGTAAGAGGAGGCTGTAAGCGGAAGAGAAGGGGTCACGGCTGGAACAGAGGAATCTCCGGCCAGTGGGTTTTTCTGTGGCAGGAGAGAACCCCCCGTGCGTGTAATCCAGGTTTCCCTGTATTCCCCGGGATCGACACGCAGAAGACGCCAAGGCAAAACACTGGCTGTAGCAGAGTCCCATCTCCCAGGCCCAGGAAGCTCTCCGAAGGAGCGAGGATATATGGGGCTGTCGTGGGCTCGGTCAAACAGGTGGGTTGTGCCGTGTGCTTGCAACGGGGCTAGGTGCTGGCTGGGGCTTATGGCTGTGGGCAGAGGGCAGGACAGGCCGGTGCGGGGAGGGGGGAGTGTCACATTTGGCCAGTTTCCTGCAACCGGAAAGGGTCGGTTGCAGGAATTCCCTTGCTGCTGCCTCCGTCCTGGCCTGAGCCCTCCACTCCTACCCTGCGTCACTCCCAGTCCGTGCCTACGACTTCCTTTCCTGGGCTCCCGCTCCATTGCTAACGCTCTGGAAACCACGGAGCTGCGTCAGCCCCTCGTGGGGGAGCCCAGCTGGGTGGCTGTGGGACTCGGGGCCCAAGGAACTGGGGAGTGAGTCAGGGAACGCAGCCTGCAGGGTCGGGTTGCTCAACGGTGCATTCCTGCTTTGCACGGGGGGGGGGGAAGGAGATGGCAAAGGGCGAGCCGGGCTGCGGGGCGTTCTCGTTAGCGTGGCTCACGCATATTAAAGGCAGCTGGGGGGAGGCGGGGTTGGCCGGGGCCACGTGCCAATGCGGAGCCGCAGGGTGAATGAGATTCCAGGTCTCCCAACTGCTGTGCAGATGTTGACTGCCGTGGAACCAGGCAGGCTTGGCCAGGCGGGGACGGCGGGCGCGGGGCTTGTGGCTGCATTTCGCAGCCTTTGACAAAGAAGGATGAAAGGGTTGTGCTAATGGGGACCAGCGTGGGAGAGCCGAGCCCAAGAGAAACCACGGGAACAGGCCCTGGCTCAGCGGACGGGCCCAGAGAATCCAAAGTGTCGTAAGAACAGGAACCAGCCGGCCCCAGCCGCCAGCCGTGTGGCACTGCCGACCCACTCCCCGGCGAGGGGCCTGGCTGTGTCTCTCCTCTCCGGTTCCTGCAGCGAATTCCAGATTGGAGGCGGGCGCGCTGGTCCCTCAGAAGGACCTTTGGGCACCGGATTCTCTAAGGACATCAAGGCCCGGGGCCGGGGGCGGATTCCTCTCCTCCCATTGCCAGAGTCTGGGCCCTTTCTTTCACTCCCGCCTTGCTGGAGCCAGAGTCATGACCATGGAGAGGGAAGCTCCTGGAAGGCTCAGGAGCGACGGGGCTCAGGACCCACCTGCCCCAGGCTGCTCTGCAGGCCGCTTGCCCCTCTGCTGAGCAGCAGCAGAAGTGGCCGGCCCGCAGACCCCGCAGGGGTGGGCACAGGAGCAGCGCCCGGCTACAGGAGCACTCGCCCTGGCACTCTGTGGATCCCAAAGTTTCCATATTATTACAAGCCGATTTCAAACGCCGGCTTGAAAGGGAAGCTGCGGAGCTTAACTTCATTTACAAGCCTGATACCGACACTAGAGGCTCCAACCAAACCGGTACCTGGATTACCCGCTACATTCCACATCCTAATGACAGAAAAGGCCAAACCCCAGGTACTGGAGAGCACTAGAACCCTCTCCGTCAGCTTCATGTAGCATGGACACTCCGACCGGTCTTTTCCCGTTTTTCCTCCTTTCCCTCCCCACCCCCTCTCTTTCTCCGCTATTTATTTGGAGCCTGGACCCCTTAAACGCCATTCATCTCAAGAAGGGGGTTGTGCCCACGAAAGCTCATGAGCCCATCGACATTTCTTGTTCATCTCTGAGGTGCTGCAGGACTACCTGTTGGCTAGAGCAGAACTGCCCCCAACGGGCTGGCTGAATCACCCCCCGGTGGAGGAACCGCCTGGCTTGGCTCCCCTCCCACAGGCCCCCCCAGATGCGTGTCCCCTCCCCCCCAGGCGTCCCCTTCTCCAAGGACTTCACTGAGCTTTGGACCTGCCCTTATTGCTCACCCTGCTCTTTCTGGACCTGCAGGGTCCCCACGGGCTCCCAGCCGGCTTTGGCCCTCGCCACCTCCCCTCACCACGCACAAGCTGCTCAGGTGGGCTTACTAGCCCATCAGGCCTGGTGGGGGCTTGGACCCCCCCTGCTGCTGCCACTCGGCCTGCTAGCCAGCCCACTGACGGCGCAGGCAAAGCCACTCAAGGGCTGCTCAGCCTTCTAGGTCCCCCCCAGTCTGATCCCCGCCTGTGCCAGGACCCGGGTTCTCCCCCAGTTCCCTGGAAAAGGCTCATGGAGCGGCTCAGCTCACGGCAGCGCCGAGGACCCTGGGACATGCCCCCTCCCACGTCCTAGCGCCACACACGCCTGAGGGTGACACACAGCAGCAGCCAGGGTGCAGTAGCTGGGGGAGGACACAGCAGCGTGGGTGAGGCTGACACCAGAACTCAGACCCAGGCCCGGCCTTTGGGCAAGGCGAGCGAGGCGGTGGCCTTGGGCCCCACGCATGCCGGCCTCGCCCCCCCCCCGGCCGCTCACTCGTGGCCGTGCGGCTCAGCCACGCTGCCTCGGGCCCCGCGAACTCTGTGGCTGGGCCTGCTCAGACCCCCCGGCCGGCCACCCCACTGAACAGCAGCGAGGGCAGGTGGCCGGGGCTCTCCCGCCTTCCTCTCTCCGGCCACGAGGGGGAAGGCAACGGGACCGCCCCGCTCCCGCCCCCTGCGCCCCAACGTCCCGCCTGCGTTACATGGCTTGTGACTAGCGGCAAGGTCTGTGTGTCAATGGCCAGGCCACCACCCCCCCCCGAGCACAGAGACCGGCTGAGATGGGCTTAGCAGGGGAAGCCTTTGTCAATAGTAGTCTGACAGGCAGGCCCTTTGGAAGCCAGCCGCGAGGAAGGGACGTGCAGCTATGGCTCAGGGCCACTTACTGTGACGGCAAAGCCGGCCTTCCCTGCACGTAACGCCTCAGTTTTACTTCGGCCGCTAAGCACAGGACAGTGCAGCCCACTTAACTAGCCTCAGTAGCGCCCGTCCTGCAACTTGCAGGAACCGTTTTTTTTTTCCCCTGCTATAAATTCTGGGCTGCTCTTGTTCCTCTCCAGCTCGTCTGAGGAAGTGCCCACAACAGCGCCTGAAACTCTCTCTGTATTTGTGGCAGACTCTGAGGTGCCACAGGACTCCTCGTTGTTTGGTTATGGGAAAAAGAGAGAAGCCAGGAGCCCAGCCCTCGCAGAGCCTCCGACAGGATGAGCAGGACACAAGAAGGCAGGCAGAGAGGGGGCTATCCAGACAGCCGGCTTCGAACTGTGGCACCAGCCAGAGGACGTGTCTGGGGAGAGAAGGCCAAGGCCCAGAGGGCAGCCCCTCCCCACTTGCACTAAGCATAGGACCGCCGATGGGCGGTGGGGGGGGGGGTAGGGAAGGGCGGTAACTGCCCTGGGGCCTGGTGATTCAAAAGGGCCGCAGAGTCCTGGCTTCTGCCACTGCTACTGGAGCGTCGGCGGCAGCTGGAGCCTGGGCCCCTTAACTCTCCGCGGGAGCCCTGCGCGGCGAGCTCCGGCCGGCTCTGAGGGCTGGCTGCCCCCTTCTGGGAGCACAGAGCCAGCCCCCCTCCTCCACCTGGTTCAGGGGCTGGGCAAGTCTGTCGGTCCCCCAGCTGCTGCCCAGGGGGAGGAAATACCAGAGCTCGAGTACACGAACCCTGCAAGGAGCCCATGAGCTCGGACAACAGGCTTCTTCCCGCAGAACTGTCCCAGGAGGCAGGTTCCCTTCCGGCCTCGCTCCACAAACCCTCCCCTCCCCTCGAGCAGGAGAACTGAAACCGGCCACGTTTCCCCCCCTCCCCCCCCCCACGTAGCTGGAGTCGCTGTCGGGTATCGGAGCGCCTGTTTGGGATGCTCCGGGGACGCGATGCGCTACAATCACACCCCGCCGCAGCCAGTGCCACAGCGAGTCCCATGCCGCGCTAACCATTATTCTGCGGGGCAGAGCTCGCTCTCTGGCCGGGCCGGCTGCGGACGCCCACCCCAAGGCTTGCCCTCGTGTCCAGTCCCGGGGAGGGTCAGGTGGTGCGGCCCAGTTGGGGGAGGAGGCACCCGGCAGCCCTTGAGATGGGGTCGGAGGAAGAATCCCCTGCCTACGTGCTGCAGAGCAGACACTCCAGGCGGCCGCTCCCTGGCCTGCTGCTTCCCTGCACAGAGCGCTCAGAGCCGGCAGCCCAATCAGCGGGGGCGGGAGGTTGTTTACCGACGAAGCAGGGGAGCCATGATGAGCGATGCCCAGCAGATCACACGCGTATCATCGTGCCGATCTCGGCAGAGCAGTAACCTGAGCGGGGGAAGGGGGCAGCTGGGACCCACACGGCGCTCCAGGGGAAGGTGAGGATACGGAGCAGGAATGAAATTCTTGGCACGCAAAAGGCATCTCACGCCCACCGAAGGTTCCTCCCGCTCTCCAGTCCCCCGGCGCGTGAATAAATGGCTGGGCTCAGCGGCACAGGGCCCAGGGGTCCTGCCACGCTTTTGGGGGCCCGTGTGTGGGGCGCGCTGGCTTCGTAACTGGCCAGTGGTTCCCTTTCTCCTCCTCGCTAGCCTAGCGGCAGCGTCTGCCTCCTTCTTCCCACCCAGCAGAAAGGAAGAACTCCCCCCTCCGGATCCTGCCTGCGGAGTTGGCCCGGCCCCAGCCCCGAGCCCAAGGAATTCGCCATTGCCCTCACGCCGGGCGCGCGGTGCCAGGGTCGCTATGTACGGGTGAGACCAGTAAACGCCCCCGTGCCTGCGGCGTGTTTTAAAGGCGGCAGTAGGGCTTAGCGAGGGGATGGCTGGAGGCCAGGGGGACCCTGCTTCCCGGTACATCCAGCCCTTGGCCCCGGGGCCCAGCAGCACACACCCAGCTGCTCTAGTGTGTGGCTTGTGACTCTCGGCCACTGCAAATTCAGGCTCCAGCTCGCCTTCCCGCAGGCCCCTCCTCAGCCCTCGCTCGCGCTTGTGGGAGATGCCGGCGGGCAGCCTGTGCTCACAGGGCACGCACCCCTCCATGGGTCCCCCCCCCGAAATGGGGAACCCAGGGCAAGTCACTTTCCTGGCCTTTCCACCCCAGCTGGTCTCCTGAGGCGGCCAGTTGGGGGCTTCCTCAGCAGCCTCTCAGCACACGGCTCTTGGCCAGCTGCCCGGCTCTAGACGGGGGCCGCGAGGCGGGGAGCAGAAATGCCTCAGATGCATCTCAGCTAGTTTCACACTTGGGACCGAGTTTTAGGAAGTGGAGAGCCCCGGCGAAGTGGCCTTCACGCGCTGCCCTGTGCTTTCTCACGGGCTTTGAGGAAGTCTCTTCAGAGGGGCTGGCTCTGAGGAAGGGCCCCTGGGTCTTCCTGCCAGGCAGGTTTGCAGAAGCTGCACGGAGCGGCTCCCAGAAAGGCGCCAGCACTGCCTGGCCCAGCGTGGTGCCTCCGGGGGCAGGGATTCTCCGGCTGTCACACCACAGAAATAGGCAGAGTGGCTTTTCTACCCATTATACCCGCCCTGCCCCCGCAACTCTGACCACACAGCTACTGCCTGACTTGCTGTGTCCTCACCATCCCAACCCCTGGGCCGGTACACCGTGCTGCTTATCCCTCCAGGCCTGTCCTGCAGCACACGCTTCTCCTGCCTCCCGTTAGAACACGAGAACAGGAAGGGACCTCAAGAGGTCAAGTCCAGTCCCCTCCCCTCACGGCAGGGCCAAGCACCGTCTAGATCATCCCTGGTAGATGTCTGTCCAACCTGCTCTTGAATATCTCCAATGATGGAAATTCCACAAACTCCCTGGGCAATTATTCCAGTGTTTAACCACCCTGACAGGTAGGAAGCTTTTCCCAGTGTCCAACCTAAACCTCCCTTGCTGCCGTTTAAGCCCATTGCTTCTTGTCCTGTCCTCAGAGGTCAAGGAGAACAATTTTCCCCCCTCCTCCTTGTGACACCCTTTTAGATACTTGAAAACCACTATCATGTCCCCCCTCGTGATATGATAGAGGTATATAAAATCATGAGTGGTGTGGAGAGGGCGGATAAAGAAAAGTTATTTATTAGTTCCCATAATAGAAGAACTAGAGGACACCAAATGAAATTAATGGGTAGCAGGTTTAAAACTAATAAAAGAAAGTTCTTCTTCACACAGCGTGTAGTCAACCTGTGGAACTCCTTGCCAGAGGAGGCTGTGAAGGCTAGGACTATAACAGAGTTTAAAGAGAAGCTAGATAATTTCATGGAGGTTAGGTCCATAAAAGGCTATTAGCCAGGGGATAGAAATGGTGTCCCTGGCCTCTGTTTGTCAGAGGCTGCAGAAGGATGGAAGGGACAAATCGCTTGATCATTGTCTTCGGTCCACCCTCTCTGGGGCATCTGGTGCTGGCCACTGTGGGCAGACAGGCTACTGGGCTCGCTGGACCTTTGGTCTGACCCAGTATGGCCGTTCTTATGTTCTCAGTCTTCTCCTTTCCAAACTAAACAAGCCCAATTCTTTCAGCCTTCCCTCCTAGCTCATGTTCTCTAGACCTTTCATCATCCTTGTTGCTCTTCTCTGGAACCTCTCCAATTTCTCCACATCTTTCCTGAAATGCGGTGCCCAGAACTGGACACACTACTCCAAGTGAGGACTCATCAGCGCAGAGTGGCGCGGAAGAATGACGTCTCGTGTCTTGCTCACAACGCTCCCGTGAATGCCGCCCAGAATCATGTTTGCCTTTTGTTGCAACGGCGTCGCACTGGTGACTCATATTCAGCTTGCGGTTCACTATGAGTTTGACCCCTAGATCCCTTTCTGCAGGACTCCTTCCTAGACAGTCACTTCCCATTCGGTGTGTGAGACACGGATTGTTCCTTCCGAAGTGCAGCACTTGGCATTTGTCCTTATGAAACGGCATGCTGTTTGCCTCAGGCCAGTTCTCCAGTGTGCCCAGAGTATTTGGAATCATGGCCCGGTCCCCCAAGGCATCTGCAGCCCCTCCCATTACAGTGTTACTAGCGCATCCTAGCCCTGAGGGCGCCCCAGAGAGCCCTGCCAATGCCTCCAGCAGGCGGTCGAGCGCACCTTGGCAGAGGGGGTGCAACTCCACCGAAGCCAAGGCAGCAATTCCCACTGGGTCTCTTGGGATCTGCTGAGCAGAACGGGCCGCCCAGGCCGTGCTGGTCTCGTATCAGCTCCAGGACTGAGATGGTCACCTCCAGACTCATGTCCCCTGTGTCCTACCCAGCTGCCAGGTGGTCTCTGGAGGAGAAACGTACAGCCTTGCCCATCGTCTGTGCCCCCTTCCTCCTGCAGAAGCCATCCCGCCTCGCTGCCAAAGTTTAGGCTAGGCCCTGTTGGCTTTTTCCAGCCCAGCCTTTGCTGCACGGCTCTCTGCTCCGCCCTCTTTGTGGGGACGGTCAAGGTCACCCCGCACCTTCCTCAGAGCTTGGGCCCTGCCGGGGCCAGTTTTCAGCCTCCCGCCCTGCGTGAGAGCAGCCCAGAGACAAAAGCTGTGGGGGGAGGCAGCAAATTGGCCCCTTCCCTCTCGCACCTGCTTTGCCATCCGCCTTCTTTTCTTTGCTCTCTGGGCTGAAAGGAAGTGGACTTACAGGGGGAGGGGCTGCCTGTATTGCAAACCCCGGCTTACATCAGTCTGGCCAGTCTCCTGCGCCGACGTGTCCACCGCGCAGGGCCGTCCTTCGCCATGTGCAGAATGCGCAGCTGTGTGGGGCACCCGAAAATCTGGGGCACCGCTGGGTCTTAATGTCCCCCCCACTGCCTCTTCCTGTGCCTGGTCTGTGGCTCTGCTTCCTCGGGAGAGGGTCCAGGTGACTTACAAGTGACAAAGCCCGGCAGAGTGGTGAGCAGGACGCTGGCCCTGGGGAGGAGCCAGGCGGGCAGCCGTGAAGCCAGGTCCCAGGCATGTGCCACCCCCAGGTCCAGGCTGCCCGTTTCTGAACTGCCTGTGGGAGTCGCCAGGGCCTGGGTTTAAAATTTGCTTTGCAAATATTTCAGTGGGATGTTGCCAAAAGTGATGAAATCACGTCTCTAAGAAATCGCCGACCCCCCTCCCGGGCCGGCAAAGGGGCACCAGTTCAATAAGGCAGAGGGCCAGGAACCGCATAGGGCCCCCAGCAACCCTTCTGATTCGGGGCTGCAGCGCGAGCCGCATCCGCTCTGCAAAATGCCAGGGCTTGGGTCCGCGTCGGAGTGCCACTTGGGGTCTGATCCGCCCTGCCCTGCAGGGCCCTAGGACCAGGGTACTGAGCATGCACCGAGCTGCATCCGACCGGCTCGTGTGTGGACGGAAAGGGGAGTGGATTTAGACCTCACTCAGGTCCCAGGCTTAGGATGCAGCATAGACAGAGGCGCTGGAACTATGGGTGTGTGTGGGGGGGTGCTGCAGCACCCCGGGGCTCCCAGCCTAGCGCCTGGGGACCCAGCTGCCACCCCGCACTCCGGGGCTCTGCTGCCCGCTCCGCACACGGGGGCCTGGCTGCCTCCCTGTGGGCTCGGCTGCTACCCCACACACCAGGGCTTTCCTCCCAGCCTCAGCTGAGGGGGGGCAAGACAGGGGAAGGGGGGCGCCAGCACCCCCGCTCCTAAAAATCTTCCCGTGCCACTGAGTGTAGACAGAGCCTGTCCCTGCCCACTCGCCACCAGGCAGTAGCAAGGCGAGCTTCCCTCTCTGCTGTGTCCCCGCCCGGCTGGACATGCCACAGGATCTTGGGCCTCCTGCCCTTGGAGCAAGCTGGTCCCCCCCTTTCTAGCACTCACAAGTGCCAGCACATTCCCACTTCAGGGCTCCTGTAAGTCACGAGGGGGGAACACCCCTTTCCTGAGAGAGCAGGCCCTCTCGCCCTCTGTCACCTGACACACGCAGCCCGCCGCTGACAGAACCGTACCGTTGTCCTAAACTCAGAGACGGCTGGAAAGGAAATCTACCCATCTCTCCCCCGCTGTCCTGGGCCAACACAATGGGGCTCAGGAAGCAAATTTTTCTTTGGCTTTGGGCAACCCCAGTTTGCTACAACACACTCCCAGTCAAAACCTTCTCTTCAAGGCTACGTCTACCTGGCCCAGCGATTTCGGGAGGCCCGCGAAATAGCTACTCCACCTTTTACGGGCAAGCCCGTTGTATCGAAAGATGAATTCTGACGTCCCTGTAAACCTCTTGGCACGAGGGCAAAGGCACGTTTCGGAACAGCGCCTTGTTTCGGAATGACCTTGAAATCAGCCATGAAAGTCGCGTTGTGCCAATTGCGTAACTTATTTTGAGGTCAGGGTGCGGTGTAGACGCACCCCTCCTCCCCCTCACCCACACACGTTCTCTCACTTCCTTGATCTGTCTGGGACCGAAGACAGAGATGTCGAAATGCGACAAGAGTGAGAGTGAAAGACTCTGTCCAGCTACATTAGCGAGGCTTTACTGGCCTAGGAGTCCCGGGATACCATCCCGGCAAAGCACGCAGCGCGGACACAGCTGTGCCAGCAATGCCGCGCCCTGCACAACGGTAGTAAACCTGCTGCTCCCAAGCGAAACAAGCTCTCTGGGTAAGAGCGTAGTATTACTGGTGTAACTGCCTACCCCAGGGATTTCTGCTGGTGCAGCCATGGTGGTCACAGATCACAGCTCTTCACCTCCCGACCTGCATCGCTCCGCCAGCAGAAGTCAGAAGCACTGGCTTGGCCTTGGACACTTGGCTGATGGTGGATGGGCAGGACTTCCCAGACCACCTCTTCTCTGGAGCTTTGGGGGCCCTGTTTATAACAACACTAGCTGGAAGAAGGGAGAAGCTGCAGGGTCTCCATGAAATCCCCCGAGACTTGGCTATTGCCAATCTATTGCACCGGGGAGGCACTCAGTACAAAACCATGGTGATGGGCACAGTACAAAGCCATTGAGGCTATGTCTACACTGCTACCCTAGTTCGAACTAGGGTGGCAGTGTAGACATACCCCGACAGAGGAATGAACCTGACCCACAGAATTCAGCCAGCGACAACACAGACTGGGAGCTGAGTTACAGATCTGGCAGGTCAGGTCAGGGCCCTGTCTGGGGCACATGACAGCGTGTGACACACAAATATAAACCACCCACGAGCCCAGCGGGGCATTGCAGGAAGGGAAAAGCATCCAAAGAGCGTGGGCTCTCGGGCGGCGGTTTAGTCCTCTGACCTTTTCCAGTTTAAGTCTGTAGTTTGGGGGAATGCCATTGTTTTCCAGCCGACAGTCCGACAAGTTCGGAAACGTGCCACGACCTGAGCACCCTGGAATGTTGGTTTCCTTCGCGAGAGGACTGAACACGCTCCCCTTCCTGACAGCCCCACAGGACTGGCTTGTCCCCCCCAGAGGAAAGGACAGCCCCCCGCAGCTGGGCAAACCCCACGGCGGGTTCAAACAGGGCTCCGCGAGCCTTTGCCTTCCGCAGGGGCTCAAACGGCAGTTGCAGCTGCCCGTCCTGCCTCTGGGCTTGCAGGAGCGTCAGCCCTTGGCAGGGGGAAGGGGTTGGAGCCGGGGCCACCGCAGTCGGAAGTGGCTGTCTGTCCGTCAGAGATGGGCCCATACAAAAGGGAACAACACAGAGACTTCAGCAAGGAGGCTGTCTGTCCGTCAGAGATGGGCCCATACAAAAGGGAACAACACAGAGACTTCAGCAAGGAAACAGCCTCCGGCGGCCGCGCCAGCCCGGCCGTAGTTATCTGGGGCCGGCAGCAACTCATGTTACATGCTGGCTTCCTCGCCTGGCGGGGCAGCCCCTAGCTCTGAGGAAGGAGAGTCGTGCGCTGACCCCAGTCACAAGGGCCGAGCCAGGACTCGATTCATTTCAACGGCAGCTCGGCCTGACGAAAAACTATGTCCATGCTCAGCCTGCACCGTGGCCGGGGGCCCTTTGTGGGTATTTTATCCCCTCACGTCCCCCTGAATTTAGCTGCCTAAGGTCCCCTCCGGGATGTTCCCTCTCGGCCACCCGGCCGGCCGCAGAGCTGGGAAAGGCGGGGGATTGCTGTCGTGTGAAGGAGCGCGGCTCGAGGGCCGTATTGGCACGCCGGGCCTGGGCCGGTGGTTGGGAAAGTCGCCAGGCGAACCCCCACGACTGGCTTGAGGGCGGGCAAGGCAGCCGCGGGGCCGGGAGCACAGGGGCCAGGTTTGGTGGGAGCAGCCTGTGAGAACCGCCTGCAGCGAGGGAGCTAGGACACACAGTGCTGTCCAGTGAAAGCCCGCCTGACAGCAAGTCTCCCCCCTCCTCCAACAGCCACACGCTGGGCCAGGGCCTGGCAGGGAGCCGTTTGCTGGATGAGGGATCTTTGATCTCGAGCCAGGGGCCAGCCCCTGGGCCCAGCTAACGCCAAGCCCCTTCCCCCTTGCATGAGGCTGTGTCGCTCCCAGTGTGGCCCAGCACGCTTTGGAAGGGGGCCCGGTCACCCCAGCTTTCTGGAGCCCCTGACCTGTGCGTGGCCAGGGCGGGCGCTGGTCTGGTTTATGGCCATTCTGAGCGGCTATGGTACCTACAGACGCCGCTGCCCGGACAGCCCCAGCCCTGCTGGGCCGACACACCCCTCTGCTCCCCGAGCTTTCCCTCCCTGTCCTCCGCAGGGCCCGGCCCTTCCTGTCCACCCCCGGCTCCCCTGCTATGTTTCCTATTGAATTCGCCCTGTTGACTCCAGGCCCGGTGGGAAAGGCTGCCAAGAGGCAGAAGAGCAGGGAGCCTGGGTCCAGCCCCAGCCAGGCGGGCTCTGGGCGGGGCCGGGGGTTACAGGAAAGGGGAGGCTGGGACGGAGACGCTCGCCGAGGCGCACTGAGGTGCCACTTTCAGCCACAGCGGGGGAGACCCTGCTCCCTGGACTCCAGCAGCCTGGGGGGTCTGTCGCCTTTCAAACCCAGCACCCAAGAACGTAGGGAGGGGTCAGGCAGGGCAAGGGGAATGCAGGCCCCAGCGGTCCCTGCCACCTCTGCCTGCCGCGCCTCGAGCCCCGTGGGTGCCGCGTGCCGCCCAGCACCTCCCCGGCCAGAGCCCTCGGGCTGTTTCTTCTGGCTCCCTTTGCCTTAGGCCAGAGGAGAGATTCCCCGAGGGGCCCTGAAACCGACAGCTGGGATCCAGTAACCTGCTGTGATATTCTGAGTTCTGCTGCCCTCACAGAGCCCCTCTGGCGTCTGCCCTGTGCCTGTGCCCTGCCTGCCCCTCCGGCGTCTGTGCCCCGTGCCTGTGCCCTGCCTGCCCCTCCGGCGTCTGTGCCCTGCCTGTGCCCTGCCTGCCCCTCCGGCGTCTGTGCCCCATGCCTGTGCCCTGCCTGCCCCTCCGGCGTCTGTGCCCCGTGCCTGTGCCCTGCCTGCCCCTCCGGCGTCTGTGCCCCGTGCCTGTGCCCTGCCTGCCCCTCCGGCGTCTGTGCCCTGCCTGTGCCCTGCCTGCCCCTCCGGCGTCTGTGCCCCATGCCTGTGCCCTGCCTGCCCCTCTGGCGTCTGTGCCCCATGCCTGTGCCCTGCCTGCCCCTCTGGCGTCTGTGCCCTGCCTGCCCCTCCGGCGTCTGTGCCCCGTGCCTGTGCCCTGCCTGCCCCTCCGGCGTCTGTGCCCCGTGCCTGTGCCCTGCCTGCCCCTCTGGCGTCTGTGCCCTGCCTATGCCCTGCCTGCCCCTCCGGCATCTGTGCCCTGCCTGTGCCCTGCCTGCCCCTCCGGCATCTGTGCCCCGTGCCTGTGCCCTGCCTGCCCCTCCGGCATCTGTGCCCCGTGCCTGTGCCCTGCCTGCCCCTCTGGCGTCTGTGCCCTGCCTGCCCCTCCGGCGTCTGTGCCCTGCCTGTGCCCTGCCTGCCCCTCCGGCGTCTGTGCCCCGTGCTTGTGCCCTGCCTGCCCCTCCGGCGTCTGTGCCCCGTGCCTGTGCCCTGCCTGCCCCTCTGGCGTCTGTGCCCTGCCTGCGCCCTGCCTGCCCCTCTGGCGTCTGTGCCCTGCCTGCCCCTCCGGCGTCTGTGCCCCGTGCTTGTGCCCTGCCTGCCCCTCCGGCGTCTGTGCCCCATGCCTGTGCCCTGCCTGCCCCTCCGGCGTCGGTGCCCTGCCTGCCCCTCCGGCGTCTGTGCCCTGCTTGTGCCCTGCCTGCCCCTCCGGTGTCTGTGCCCCATGCCTGTGCCCTGCCTGCCCCTCCGGCGTCGGTGCCCTGCCTGCCCCTCTGGCGTCTGTGCCCTGCCTGCCCCTCCGGTGTCTGTGCCCCATGCCTGTGCCCTGCCTGCCCCTCCGGCGTCGGTGCCCTGCCTGCCCCTCCGGCGTCTGTGCCCTGCTTGTGCCCTGCCTGCCCCTCCGGCGTCTGTGCCCCATGCCTGTGCCCTGCGTGCTGCCCCATGCCCATGCCCTACCCAGCCCCGCCAGTGCCCATGCCCCACGCCAGCACACGACTCAGCCCCACACAGTAGCTTGCCTAGGGACCCCGCCAGCCTGGGCAGGTGGCTGCAGAATCCTGCAATGCCCCGGCACCATCCTAATCCCACCCCCCCAGCAGCAAAACCCTTCCCTCCGCCAAGGCTGCCCAGAAACCGCTGCCACCTGCCGAGCGGGCATCCCTGTGTGGCGCCCAGGCCCCCGGTGCTGGCCTGTCCCAGGGCAGGCGGGGAAAGGGGGGGGGGTCCCGGCCGGGCAGGGTACGGTACCTGTGCTGGGGCTCGCCCGGCTCACACACACGCTCAGCAGGATCACGGGGGCCACGGAGAGGCACAGCCCTGCAAGGCAGAGAGGAAAAGCCTGGGTGGGTGGGGGAGGCCTGGGGGGAGGCGGGAGCCACCCCAGAGCACCCGCTACTCACGAGTCATCGTGGGAGAGTCGCTGGCCGGCACCTTCCCGCAGCCCTGCCCTGGTGCCTCTGGCTTCCCGCTCTCCCAGCAGCCGAGTCCCTCCCCACTTCTCCTTCCCCCCCGGCTCCTCCCACCCCCCAGCCCATCGCTGGGAGGGTTTCCTGGCAGCCGGGGGGCCAGGTGCCCGCCGGACGCTCCCTTGCGCTGGGCTGGCCTGGCGAGGGACCCGGGCTCAGCTCCGGGAGCCGCCCGCAGCGCTCGCTGCAGCCCGGCGGCTCTGCCGGGCCCCGCGTCGAAGATTCAGCGCCCATCCCGCCCCAGCCCAGTCGCTGTGGCCCTTGGGTGGGTTGCGGCCCGCTCCGGGCTTTGGAGCCCCGCTTCCAAGCCCCCGGGGGCCTGGCTGCGGCCCCGGCGTGGGGGTGAACGTCCAGGGCGCTCCGGCGCTGCGCAGAGGGGGGCTCCGCCGCTCCCTCTCCGTGCAAACTGCCTCCGCAGCTGGGCCTGCAAGTCCCCGCTCCCCTGCAGCCCGGGGGGGGGCCTGCCCCGCGAGCGGGGCCTGCGGGCCGTGGCCTCGGCAAGCCGCAACGCCCGTGCCGCATCGGGCTGGGACTCCTCGGCCGTGCGGGGCGTTTGCAGCCAGCGCCCTCGGATTTCAAAAGGCCCCGGTTGTGCTGTGACGTGGGGGGGGGGGGAGCCCCGGTTGTGCTGTGACGTGGGGGGAGCCCCGGTTGTGTTGTGTTGTGACGTGGGGGGAGCCCCGGTTGTGTTGTGACGTGGGGGGGGGGGAGCCCCGGTTGTGTTGTGACGTGGGGGGGGGGAGCCCCGGTTGTGCTGTGCTGTGCTGTGACGGGGGGGGAGCCCCCCCCGCCTCCCCGCAGCTGGCCATCGGCGATCGGTGTAGGCTGGGCAGCGGCGACGTTGTTCTAATGCGCCTCTCGCTCCCGCTCCAGGCGTCTCCTCGCCACGGCGTCCGCGGGCCGGGGCCGGGGCCGGGGCCGGCCTCGCTCAGGCTGTTTCTGGGATGCTCCTGGCCGCCGCCTCGGGGCTGCAATTTGCCCGGCCCGCGGGCGAACCTCAAGGCTTGTGGCTGAGGGCAATCTCTTGGGCCGCCTTGTAAATGGCACCGAGAGGGATCAAATATTGCCGCAAATCGGCAGCCGCCCCGGGGACGGCCCTGTGAGCCCTCTGCCACTTGCCGAGGCCCTGCTGCGCCTCCTGGGGATGGCAGACCTAGAGCTTAGCGACTCCTGCGTCCCAGGAGTGTGCGTTGGCAATTAGCAGTATAGGGCCCATGACACAGCATTAGGCAGTTCTGATTCCATCCAGTAGAGAGTGCACTCTCCCTCTCTCTCTCTCTCTCTCTCACACACACACACTCACTCTCTCCCTCTCTCTCCCTCTCTCTCTCACACACACACACACACACTCTCTCTCCCTCTCTCTCTCTCTCTCACACACACTCTCTCCTCTCTCTCTCTCTCTCTCACACACACACTCTCTCCTCTCTCTCTCTCTCTCTCACACACACACACTCTCTCTCACACACACACTCTCTCCCTCTCTCTCTCTCTCACACACACACACACTCTCTCCCTCTCTCTCTCTCTCTCACACACACACTCTCTCCCTCTCTCTCTCTCTCTCTCTCTCACACACACACACTCTCTCTCACACACTCTCTCTCCTTCTCTCTCTCTCTCACACACACTCTCTCTCCCTCCCTCTCTCTCTCTCTCACACACACACCCTCTCCCTCTCTCTCTCTCTCTGTCTCACACAGACACACACACACACACACACACAACTGCTCTGATAATAAGTGGTGAAGATCAGCCCTGAAATCCTCAGTCCTGGATAGGGATGTTAAGTGGTGTTTAATCAGCTGATCGACTAGTCGATGGCATTTCCCGGGGAGCTAACCCCGCTGCGGCTCTGCCTTTTAAATGTATTAAGAGCCGCCAGGAAAGACTGGGCGCGAGCTGGGAATCAGCTGGTTCCCGGCTTGCGCCTGGTCCCCTGCTACACTTCTGCCTCCCCTACCACCCCGCAGAGCTGGTGTTGGGGGGGGGCTGGCTTTTAAGCTGGCTCCCCCCAGCACTGACTCCTGCTCCCCCCCTCCTTGCTGCCTCTCTCTCTGATAGAGGCAGCGGTGGAGGGGGGGAAGCAACTAGTTGAGTCACTAGTCGACAATCTGATATGCTTATCGGATAGTCGACTATTCATTTACGTCCCTAGTCATGGAAGCTAACTCTGGCCAGGTGCCTGGGGCCGACTCGCAAGGGAAGGGGCCCTGGAGCTGAGGGGTTGGGGGCATCATGGTTAGCTTGAAGGCCCTGGAAGGAAGGTGAGTTGAGCAGGAAAACCATAAAATGAAGGGCTGGGGGCTTCTCAATGGACACAGGCCATCTTGGCTTTCCTCTCTGCCTGCAGATGTCTTGGCGCTCTGCTCCTGGCCTCCCTGGGGCTCTCAGCCCAGCCTAAGTGGCTGGAGGCCAGGGTGTTTTGAGGGAGGATGGTGGAGTGGTTATGCCACCAGCCTGAGACACGGGACAGCTGTGTTTCGTTCCTTGCTCTGCCACAGACTTCCTGCGTGCCCCTGGGCAAGTCACTTAGTCTCCCTGGGTGTTGACTCCTGCTGCCTGACCTTTGAGCTGCTGCTTGAAGTTCGCCATGCACGTTGCCCAGATGGTTCCTGCCGAGGCGCCTCAGAACGACTCTGCTGAGATGATCTCGTGCTGCTCCCTCCCGTCGCTGGGCTTTGTCGAGCCTGGGCTTAGTCGCCTCACCCTGGCAGGAGGCTTTGGCTGGGGCTGGATCCAGGCAGAGAATTTCCTTTGCTTTATAACAGGAGCTTCTCGATCACTTGTTCCTCCTGGGCTGGCGGCCCAAGATCAAGTGAGCGGCACGCGATTGGGCTTCCTTCCTTCAGAACCCCGCCATCAAGAGCTGGTGGGAGAATCTTGGGGTTCAGTCCAAAAAAAAGTCAATTTCTAGCACTCCGGGTTACAGAGAAAAGCTTGAAATGGTGCAGCCAGCGTGACCCTAAAGCAATGTTCCCTCTCATTTGTCTCCATCCATGTGAGGGATGAATTTTGTTCTGTGCACCGAGGCATGGGCGGATGTGCACCACCCGTAGAAACACACGTTGCCCCGCTGTGGGCACTCTGCTAATCAGCTGGGTGTCATTTAAATATCCACTGGGTGGGCGCCCCAGGGAACACTGCCCTAAAGGCTCCAGGAGGAGACGGCCACAACAGATTCCCAACGTTATTACTGAATTACGGTTTTTTTGGGGGGCCCCGACTCACGGACTTGAAATGCTGGTGGGGAGGGGATACTGTAGATGTCATGCGCCAGAGTGGCGGGCAGGTGAGTGGCCCCTGCAGAACTGCTACCACTGCCCCATGCCAACACAGCAGCATTGCCGGCTCTTGCGAGTGGACGGGTCTTGTGTGTTTTTTTCTTCAAGTTCCAGCTCTTGGTGTCAGGGGATTTCCGGAGGCTTTCAGCTTTCCTTTGAAAGACCGGTTGGCTCCCGGCCTGCAGGATGGGAGAGAAAAACTCAAACCCATGAGCTGCGTGCACCACAAGGGCGCAGAAACTAGAAAGCAAGTGAAATGTGTTGTGATGATCTATTCTTTTAAAAAAACAATTGTGCACGTTGAGAGCCAGTCTTGGGCGTTTTGGTGGCTGACTCATGCGTCTGAGGCACTTGAGGTTCGCAATATTGTAAATGAGCCAAGGGACACAGAGGGAATGCGGGGAGGGGAGTGACGAGATGGGGGAGGAGGGAGGAGAGCTCCACTGGGGGGGGTTTCTCCCAGGCCCATCCTAGCTGTCGGTGGGAATGAGTTGGGATGTGCTGCCCTGGTTGTGCACGGCTCTTTACAGGAAAAACCAGCAAGGAGTCTGGTGGCACTTTAAAGACTAACAAAGGTATTAGTATGTTAGGGCAGAAGCTTTCGTGAGCTGCAGGTCACTTCCTCAGATGCTGCAGAGCAAAAAGGAATAAAGAAAGGGGCAAAACAAGGATACAGAGGTGGGAATGTGACATGAGTTCTAATTAAACCAGAGAAAGCTGTGCATGTGCAGACAAGGGAAAGCATTGCCTTCCCAAAACTGCCTACACCCCCCAGCCAACAGAGAAGGCTGGGGCTGGGGCTGCAGAACAGCAGCCCCATCCCTGGCCCTCCAGGTGGCCAGGAAGAATTGGGCTGGAAGTGGGCGTGGCTTGGTTCCAGGGGCGGGGCCTTGGGTGGAAGGGGTGGAGCTGCTGTGGCTTGCCTTCCCCCAGTTGGGCCTTCACCTGGTGTAGATGGTGTCTCAACTCCAACAGTGGTGAGAAGGTGAGAGTACATGAACAGGAGATAACCTATTGTAATGAATTTCATATGAATTCCAAATTTGCATATGAATTCCAAATTTGCATATGAATTCCAGCTCAGCAGTTTCTCGCCGCAGTCTGGGTTTGAGGTTTTTCTCTCTGAGAATGGCAAGTGCGAAACTGTGTGCCCAGGTGGGTAAAACGCCTCCCCCACTCGGCATTGGATGTTGCCATTCTGAATGTCTGGTTTGTGTCTGTTTATTGTTTTGCATAGAGTACGATTTGTCCGATGTACATGGCAGAGGGACTCCTTTTAAAGAAGGCATTTATTGCCCACAGGACTGGCCTGTTTACTGGCTAATATCCTCTCACATAGGTTTGATTTTTTTCTTGTATTATAATAGATTTCGACGAGTGTATTTTTGGCAGTAATGCAAAGAGGCTACAGCCTGTATGATTAGCTGAAGCAAGATGGCACACATAGGTTTGTGATCTTTAGCCTACAGAGGTGAAAACAGTGCCGAGTCCTGTGGTACCTTAAAAACTAAGGGTATGTCTACACTGCATTCCTCTTTCAAGAGAGGAATGCAAATACAGACGAACGAAATTGCAAATGAAGCGCAGATTTGAATTTCCCATGCTTCATTTGCATAATCGTGTCCGGGCGCTATTTCAAAATACCTTATTTCGAAAAAAGAAACGCTGTCTAGACGCGGTTATTTCGAAAGAAAACCCTTCTTTTGAAATTACCCTTAAACCTGTAAATGCGTCTAGACAGCGTTTCTTTTTTCGAAATAGGGTATTCTGAAATAGCGCCCGGACGCGATTATGCAAATGAAGCGCGGGAAATTCAAATCCGCACTTCATTTGCAATTTCGTTCATCTGCATTTGCATTCCTCTCTCAAAAAAGGATTGCAGTGTAGACATACCCTAACCAATTCATTTGGACATAAGCTTTGGGGGTTAAAAGCACGGCACCCCAAGAAAGTTGTCAGTCTTTGTCACCCCAGGATTCCTCGTCGTCGTTTTTGCGGTTAGAGACTAACACCTCGGATCTCACTCGCGAGTTAAAGCAAGTTAGACCTTTGGCACAGAGAACACAGGTGGTCTGCCTAAGTTCATGCCCTCTATAAATGTAACGGGTGCACCACAAAGAATGTGGACATACCCGGTCTGCCTTCGCAAGCACCCCAACTGTTGCAGCGAAAGCACAGAAAAACAAAGCCTTGTGGGTGACTAGAAGGCAAAGCGATGTTTTTGCTGCTGGCTGCGCCAGGAAGGGAAGATAAGATAGACAATAAAAATTCATAGGAGCATAGCACTGGGCTGGGCAGAAATAATAATTGGATTCCAGAGATAACACCTCTGAGAATGAGCTAGTTTTCCTGAATAGGGATGGACATGCATACAATAAGCGCACTCTGATTCTATGTGGTTAAGAACATTCAGTGTGGACCCAGAGGTGGGCACATGGTACACAAGCTCTAGAAGGGGATAACCCACCATATTTAATTAGCTAGTTTTTAATCAGGGTCTAAGGTTATTTCTCTTGGGTCCCTCTAGGGCAGGGCTACTCAACTTTGGAAGCCCCGGGGGCCACAATGATACTCCCAGCACATGCCGAGGGCTGCAACTTAAGTGTGGTTGCATATACATGCAAATATGTGCACATTTATGCAAATAGCTTCTTTCACACTGACGGGCATGAATACAAAGATTAAGGCAAGACTACACAACACACAGGCTCCATTTAAGCCAGCTCTGCTGATATTAATAACATGCAGTATTTACCCGACGTCCACCCATATGACGGCACTTTTAATGAGCAATGACAGTCCAGGAATTTAACTACTAAAACGCATTTTATTGACTACTTTGTTTTGGCTCCCACCCGAGGGCCACATGTTGAGCCCCACGTAAATCCAAACCGCACCGTGGGCTGCAAACAAACATGTTGAGTAGCCCTGCTCCAGAGCTTTCTAGCATTTGAGCTTCTCCTAGATTCTTCACCTCCCCCTGGAGAACGGAACAACTTTTCTTGGAATGGCCGACGCAAGCCCGGTCCTTTGCCTCCACTGCCAGCTTACCAAGGAAGGGTGTGAGCTTGTTGTGCTAAGCTGGGAAGTGGTCTAGTAAAGGATACCACCTGTGCTGTTAGAACAATAGCACGTCCTCGATGACGCTGACTGATTACCGTTCCGATTGTCTCAATGAAAGGCTTCCGGGCTGCAGTTAGTTCTCATTGATCACAAGGATATTTTCGGAGGGTCCTTGCAAAACTCTGGGCTGCCTGATTCTGGGACAAGAAGCTTATTACCTTGGGAGCAGATTAACTGATGAGCCTCTCACCCATATTAGCAGGGCCGGCCCGAGCCATTTTGGCGCCCCGGACCCGGGTGCGCGGCGCTGCCCCCAGGTGCACGGCGCATGCGCAGGCCCGCCCCTGGGGCACAGGCCTGCCCCCCCTAGGGTGCACGAGCCCGGCCCCTGGGGTGCATGGCACATGCACGCAGGCCCGCCCCCGGGGCGCACGGCGCATGCACTGCCCGGCCCAGCCCGGCCACCGCTGCTGGCGTGCAGCCCGAGCTGGGCCGTGCAGGGCCCCGCAGCCGTGGGGGGAAGGGCGCTGCTGGCCAGCACCGTGGGGATGGGGGGCCGGCACTGCGGGAACCGGGCACGCAGCGCCTGATGGCAGCTATAAGGGACGCTGTGCGCCCCTTACAGCTGCCATCAGGCGCCCCCCATAGGTTGGTGCCCTGGGCAGCTGCCCGGCTCGCCCACCCCTTAGTCCGGCCCTGCGTATTATACACACAATAATCTCACTCCCTTCAAATCAGGCCGCGCATTCCACAACAAAACAGACTTTGCTCCAGAAAACCATAAAGTGAAGCCCAGGCCTGGAGACTCCTACTGGGTTAGAAGCAGAGGGACCGTTGCCAGCTTCCCCAGATGTGCAAACGACACGGCTTTCCCCTCCAGGCCTGTTTTAATGGAGCTCTGGGGGCCCCCCTTGCTCTGCAGCTGCTTCACATTTCCTCGTGTTCCCTTGGGGAAGGCTGCAAAGGAAAATTGCTTTTCCAGGCTGCAACTTCCGTCCGAGACTCCCCGACTGTTCCAGCCGAACCACAGGCAACAAAGCCTTGAAGGTGACGAGAACTGGCAGCGCGCTGCGTTTGGAGGCCGGAAAAGACGGCTGCGTGGGCGCATTGCGCCGGATGGGGCGCAGCAGCTGAGACCGGACTAGCTTGTGCCCGCACGCTGAGAGCACGACTCCGTCCTGTCCTGGCAGGACCCTCGCTGCAGCCTGGCCCCGGGGCCTGTTCTCTGTTCCTCTCGGCTGGGACTCCCGGCGAGGCTGAGGATTAGCGCTAGCGGCCGGGGAGCAGTGTGATGAGGGGCCTGGTAGCTGATTGAGACCCACCAAACTCATCTCCCATGGGCCACCCAGCAGCCTAAAGCTGGGAATGATTTTCAGTCTCTGCTACCAGCCGAATTTCCAGCCTAAATGGGAAAGGCCCTTGTTTATACCCAGTGGGGGAGGCTACTTGTCGGGGTTCCCCTGGAACTCTGGGCAGTGGCAATTTGGGGAATTTGTCCACGGAGAACTTAGGAATTCTGTTTGCTGTTTGGAACTTTATACGTATCCCTCACAAAGGGCAACCTCTGGCTTCTGTTTGGAGCCCCATTTCCACTGTGAGACCTGTTCTGGGCCTCCCCATGGTTCTGCGGAGCCGCCCTGCGGAGCTAGCCCACAGGAGACGCCAGGAGAAACTCCTGGGCCTCGCAGAGGGGTAACGACCGAGGGTGCTGACGCCTGGGCGGGCTGCTATTCCCCCAGAAGCGCTGTGGGACGCAGCTGGTCAAAGAAAACTGGTTTGGTGGGTTGGGCCGGTGGCTGCCTGGTGGGAGTTGAGGCCGACAAGCGCTCCACTGGCAAAGGAGGCAGGGAATTGGAGAGGGAAGGCAAGGCCTCTCTCTGGCCAGCTGAGAGAGGGCAGAAGGAAACTGAGGGCGAGGCAGCCAGGAACTGCAGGCGGGAGTGAAAAGAGACGGCCCCAAATCCCAAAGAAGCCTGGAGAGGGGAGGAAAGGGAGGCAGGGGAGGTTGCACAGGAGTTTTGGTGGGTTTTTCCCTCGCTCTGTGTCTTTCGTGAGCTGTCTAAGGGACAGCCTGGACTCTGCTCACACCCAGGCCAGCAGAGAGCCACCCATGGGACCCAAACACCCTGTGGGTGCAAACCCTTCTCTAGCCTCTACCCCAGGAGCAATAGGCCTCCCGGCTGTCCCTCACCAAGCTGCAGGACAGAGGTTGGCTGGGGGGCGGGTTTGTCTGGTATGTTTGTGCCGGGGTGTCTTGGAAGGCACGCAGACCCAGGCCTAGCCCAGCGGCCGCCTGCGGGGACCGGGACGCCCGTGTGGTTTCTGGCCTCTTGCTCCAGTGAGGCATGGCGGTGACACACGGACACGGACAGATCTTCAGCTCGACTTTCCAACAAGGGGCGATTTGGGTGGGGAGGGGAAGGAGGAGGACAACAGAGGCTGGGCCGAGGGCGAAACCCCAGGAAGGTCAGCGTGGGTGACGGCGAGCAAAGGGCGCTCAAGGAAGAGCCAGTCCCAGCACTGAGCTGCCAGGGACGGTGAGGGGGTACGCCCCCCCCGCCTGCTCCAGCAGGGAGCCACCTAGGTTAGCCTGAGCCACAACCCCTGGCCCTTCTTGACCACCCCTTCCCCAGCACCTTCCTCCATGCCACAGCCTATACCCGCTCCTGCCCCACAGCCTCCAGCCCTGAGCCTCTCTCCAAAGCTGGAGCCCCCTTCCTGCACCCCTAACCCCTCATCCCCAGCCCAGAGCCTGCACCCCCAGCCAGAGCCCTTGCACCCCAATCCTGTCCCAGCCCTGAGCCCCTCAACCCAGCACCCCCAGCCAGAGCCCTCACACTCCTGCACCCCAAACTTCTGCCCCAGGCCCGAGCCCCCTCCCACGCTCCGGACCCCACCCCTGCCACACGGATTTCACCAATGAAGGTGAAGTGTCCCTGTGACGGGGCGTCTGCCTGGCACTGGCCCTACAAGGGTTAAAACCCAGCCGGGGGAGAGGGCTGAGATGGTGGGGCCCACAGCTGGGGCAGACCCAGCCCATAGGGGCCCAGCTGAGGGCTGTATAAATAAGGGCTCCTAGAGGGGAGGATAAAAACCAATCAGTCTGGCTCTAGCTGGGGAGCAGGAGGGGCCTGGCTGCCAGGGAAGCTGGAGGCAGGCAGAGCCGGGGAGCCTTGGCCTGCCCTCACTCGCAGGCTGTGAGGCCTGAGGCAAGGCCGGAGGGTGCCAGGGATGCAGGGGGGCAGCCAGGCTAGGCAAAGGCAGCAGGCTCACACCCCTGTGCCAGTGAGGAGTGGCCATGTCAGACGGCAGTTTGCCCCTGAGGTAAGGGGCTAGATGGCGACTGGCAGTGGGTCACTGAGGCAAGGTGGGTACAGGGGGGTTGGGGGCTCCCTGGGAGGACCCCAGAGTGCAGGGCACCGACGTAGGACAGTACTAGGTGGAAAAGGCACCATGGCCAGGAGGGGACATGGAGCTGAACCAGCAGGAGACCTGCACCAGAGGCCGGGACACCGGCCAGCAGAGGGCGCTCTGAGGGAGGAGCGTTGATTCCCTGGGTGACCAGCAGGCGGCGCCGCGGCGGTGAGTGCTCGACCCCCGACCGTGTCACATCCCTTCCACGCTGGTGCACGTAAGAAAATTCGTTCCGCTCAGGGGTGGGGCAAATTAGACGCCTGACCGCCGGGATAAGAGGCGGTTGGCACCATTTCCCCCTCCAGTGTAAACTGCAGAGCCTAGCAGCGGGAGCAGGGCTCCAGTGTGTGTTGTGCACCAAAATGAGCTGCATTCTGGCTGGAGACGTGCAGGCTGGACACACTCTTGCCAGCCACGCCCAGAGCTGGCAAACGTGTGCCAGCCGCGGGCTGCTTAGGGCATTGCTTTTCGCGGCCTTTTTGGTCCCAGGCTCCCAGCAGGGTGGCCGAGGGCACCGTCTTGGCTGGCTACACCAGGACGAAAAAGGGGAGGGGGGTAGAAACAAGAAGAAATAAGGTGGGGAAGGAAAAAGGACACAAAGTCTCACCTCTCAGGTGTTGCTCAGGAGCTGGCCAGGGCCAGTGGGGATGGTGAGGTCACCTGGGCCTCCGTCCCTGTCTCAGTCTCTGTGCTGTGTTGGGCGACAAAGGCCTGGTGGTGGCTGGTAGGCCCTGTTGGAGAGGGCAGCCATGATGGCGAACCTCATTCTTTCCAGGCCCCCATCTCACAGCCAGAAGTTTTCTTCTGCTGCTTGATCTTTTTTTTTTCCCCCCTTGTCACTTAAGACCCCAAAGGGAGGGATGAGTGGAACAGCCCATCCCCTCGTTACTGTTTACCAATTGGGCCTACAGATTGAACCTCTCTAGTCCGGCATCCTTGGGACCTGACTGGTGCTGAAGCAGAGAAAATGCCGAACCATGGGAGGTCGATTTTGTCTGGCAGGATCATCAGTACTTCCACTGCTTATTGGGCTCTGAGAAGACCTGTAGGAGTCATTAGAGCTAATTAACATCCCAGAACGCTGAGAGGACTGGTGGCTGTAAACAAACTTTATGGGACCACAGGAAACTTGGCCACACCCATAAGTGGACAACTCAAATTGTGCCAGACCATGGATGTTGCCGGACTAGAGAGGTTCAACCTGTAATTTCCAACACAACACCTTTGGTTCATTCATTTCCAGCCCCACACTTGTCTTGTCCACGAGGCGCGAGCGTATGTACCACAGCCCTCGACTTACAGCCGGCAGGCATTTTGTTTGCACCCGTTTAGTCTGTTCATCTCCCTTTGGCAACTTTTCCTGCTAACCCTTTGGCAACTTTTCCTGCTAACAACTTTTCCCGCTATAACCCTTTCCTAAACTTCCACTCGCTTCTCACAGCCGAGCCCGCAAGGAGGGTAAGTTTGCAGGCCCAGTGCTCGTAACCGACCCTCAGAGCCCACCATGGTATCTTGTAGCCTCCCTTTCCAGGGCAGAAGTGCCCTCTCGCTGCATTTCCTGCTGGCGCTGGTTTGCAGCCAGATCCAGTCATTCTTAGCCTGGAGGGCTTGTCTGAGAAACACTTTGGTTTCTCTCTGAGGGGCCATGGTTCTTCCTCTGCAATTAGCTGTGTTTACAATGGAACGTGTGCGCAGAAAGTGCATATTCGCTCCAGCCCGCTCTGCTATTGTTGTTCATGTTTGTATTTGTATTGCCATAGCAGCAGGAGCACTGTCAGGACCGGCCCAACGGTTTTTGGTGCCTGAGGCGAATACGACTTCAGTGGCCCCGCCCTCCCGTTCAACAGTGTGGGGGAAGTAGCGGGGAGCCGGCGCTAAAGCCCCTGCCTGGCCGGCTCTGCCTGGGGGAGGAAGAGTTGCTGCTGCAGGGGGAACAGGGAAGTGTTTGCCTGCAGTCTCCCATAGGCTGGGTTTTGCTGCCCCTTAATGCCCAGCGCCCCAGGTGACCGCCTAGTTGGTCTATAACCGCCTAGTTGGTCTATAACAGGGGTGGGCAATAATTTTCTCGGGGGGAAGGGCCACTTAACGTATTTTGCTATGTAGTCACAGGCTGGCTCCACCCCTTAGGGGCAGGGCTTGGAGAGGAAGGGGCGGGGCTGGGGACTAGCCTTCCCCCCAGAGTGGTCCAGGGCCGGAGGCTTTGAATTAAAAACACAGCAATGGGCTCACGGCTCCTCTGCTACCATGCTGCCTGGCAGCCGACTGGGGATTGCTGCGGCTGTGTAAAAGGCTCGCGGCTCCGGCCCCTGCTGGGGTAGCACGGGGACTGGGAGCCATTTAAATAGGATCCTGCTGCCTGAGTCACGGCCTGGTAATTCAGTGGCCCGGGCAGCAGGATATAAATAGGAAGTGGCCAGAAGCCATCTGAGCTGGATCAAAGCATTAGGTGGGCCTGGGGAGGGAAGGAATAGGACCGGGGCAGCCTGGACTGTGGCATGCACCCCCATCTCAGAGCCATGCGGAGTGAGACTCCAGCAGCGATTCAAAGCAGGCCGGGACTCCAGCCGCGGCAGCGGTGGCATATGAGAACCCCGGCCACCGTTGTCGAGTCCCGGGGCATCTGCTCCCGTTGCCTCTCCATCAGCAGACCTGTGTGCATGAATTTAAATCCTCATCCACCAGTAAGTATAGATGTGGCCTAATTGGAGGATCTACACTGCAGTGGTTGATCTTCTGGCATTTGATTTAGCGGGTCTAGTCAAGACCTGCTAAATTGACCACTGAGTGTGCCCCCGTCAGCACCGGTACTCCTGCTCCTCGGGAGGAGTAAGGGAAGTTGATGGGAGCAATTGATGTAGCTGGAGTTGTGTATCTTAATTCAAACTTATCCCCTAGGGTAGGCCTGGCCTTAGACCATTGTGCTTGCATCCGTCCAGGGCAGGGTTGGGTTTAATGAACAAGCAGAGCCGAAGCTACAACTCTGGGTTTATTTAGCAGCTTATTCTACCTGTGTCGGGGGGAAATTACTCTGGTCCGTGGGCAGCCAAGATTGTGTTGTCCAAGAAAATCAAACCTGGTCATTGCTGTTTTCAGGCTGCAGTTTCATTCTTTCCAGCAAACGTTACAATTTAATTTTTGTGGCTGGTGTGATTGCAAAATGGCAGTTCCGTGTCACTGCGTGCTCTGTCTGGACTGCTGTGGCAGGGCTTTCACTTTTAGTCTCTTGTGGTTTTCTTGTTGTTTCGTGTGTCTGTCTTTCTCTTTGTTCCATAGAATTGTAGAAATGTGGGTCTGGAAGAGCCCACGAGACTAACATTCATCTACTTCCCCTGCAATGAGGCAGGACTAAGTATTGTCTTCTGGTTGGGCCAACCCTGACGGGTCTTTGTCTAACCTGTTCTTCACAACCTCCAATGATGGAGACTCCAGGTGCCCCGCCCCCGGTAATTTATTCCAGTGGTCGGGGACTCCCTCCTAAGAGGGACTGAGCCATCCCTCTGCCGTCTGGACCTGGAATCTCGAGAGGTGTGCTGCTTACGGGGAGCTCGCATTCAGGATGTGACTGAGAGGCTTACCAAACTGATCAAACCTTTGGATCGCTACCCCTTCCTGCTTCTCCACGTGGGAACTAACGTCGGCCAAGAATGACCTTGAGCGGGTTACTGCGGATTATGTAGCGCTGGGAAGAAGGATCCAAGAACTCGGAGCGCAAGTGGTGTTCTCGTCCATCCTCCCTGTTGAAGGGAAAGGACTGGGCAGGGATCGTCGAATTGAGGACGTAAATGCGTGGTTGCGCAGGTGGTGTCGCAGAGAGGGCTTTGGTTTCTTCGACCATGGGACTCTGTTCTGGGCACGAGGATTGTTAGGAAGAGATGGGATCCACCTAACCAAGAGAGGAAGGAGCATCTTTGCGGGCAGGCTTGCAAACCTAGTGAGGAGGGCTTTAAACTAGGTTTGTCGGGGGACGGTGACCAAAACCCTGAGGGGAGTGGGAAAGTCGGATACTGGGAAGAAATGCAGAGAGGAACGAGCAAGAAAGGAGGACCCCTTTTTCGAATGGAGAAGATAGGGCGATCAACTGGTTACCTGAGGTGCTTGTACACTAATGCGAGAAGCCTGGGCAACAAACAGGAAGAACTGGAGGCCCTGGCCCAGTCCAAGAAATATGATTTAATTGGGATAACAGAGACTTGGTGGGATGACTCGCATGACTGGAGTGCTGTCATGGAAGGGTATAGACTGTTCAGGAAGAACAGGCAGGGAGAAAAGGAGGAGGAGTTGCACTATATGTAAGAGAGCACTATGATTGCTCTGAACTCCAGTATAAAGAGGAGAAAAACCTGTTGAGAGTCTATGGGTTAAGTTTAAAGGAGCAAACAACAGCAGTGATGTTGTGGTTGGTGTCTGCTACAGGCCACCGAATCAGGTGGATGAGGTAGATGAGGCTTTCTTCGGACAACTGAGAGAAGCTTCTGGATCGCAGGCCCTGGTTCTCGTGGGGACTTTAATCACCCTGACATCTGTTGGGAAACCAATACGGCAGTACACAGGCAATCCAGGAAGTTTTGGAGAATGTTGGGGATAACTTCTTGACACAAGTGCTGAAGGATCCGACCAGGGCCGTGCGCAGCTTGACCTTCTGCTCACAAACAGGGAGGAACTAATAGGGAAGTGGAGGTAGGTGACAACCTGGGAAGCAGTGATCATGAGATGGTAGATTTCAGGATCCTGACCAAAGGAAGAAAAGAGAGTAGTAAAATACACACCTTGGACTTCAAAAAAGCAGATTTTGGCTCCTCAGAGATCTGATGGGCAGAATCCTGGGATGCTAACATGAAGGGGAAAGGAGTCCAGGACAGCTGGCAGTATTTTAAAGAAGCCTTATTGAAGGCACAGAAAGAAACCATCGACGAAGCAAGAGAGGCAAACATGGCAGGAGACCGGATTGGTTTACGGGGAAATCCTTGGTGAACTCCTTGGTGAACTTAAGCACAAAAGGAAGCTTACAAAAAGTGGAAACTTGGACAAATGACCAGGGAGGGGTTTAAATGTATAGCTCGAGAATGCCGGGGGGTTATCAGGAAGGCGAAAGCGCAAATGGAATTGCGACTGGTTAAGGATGTGAAGGATAACAAGAAAGGTTTGATCAGAGAGGGTGTGCGGCCCTACTGGACGAAGGAAGTAACCTAGTGACAGATGATGTGGAAAGCTGAAGTACTCAATGCTTTCTTTGCCTCTGCATTCACGGACAAGGTCGGCTCCTGGACTTCTGCGCTAAGTGACTCAAGATGGGATGAAGATGGACAGCCCGTGGTGGGTAAAGAACAGGTTAGGAACTATTTAGAAAAGCTAAACGCACACAAATCCGTAGGTCCGGACTTAATGCATCCGAGGGTACTGAGGAGTTGGCAAATGTCATTGAGGACCCTTTGGCCATTATCTTTGAAAAGTCGTGGAGATCGGGAGAAATCCCGGATGATTGGAAAAAGGCAAATGTAGTGCCCATCTTCAAAAAGGAAGAAGGACGATCCAGGGAACTATAGGCCTGTCAGTCTTACGTCGGTTCCTGGAAAAATCATGGAAGGATCCTTAAATCCATTTTGAGGCACTTGGAAGAGAGGAAAATGATTAGGAATAGTCAGCATGGATTCACAAAGGGCAAGTCGTGCCTGACCAATCTGATCAGCTTCTATGATGAGGTAACTGGCTCTGTGGACGTGGGAAAGTCAGTGGATGTGATATACCTTGACTTTAGCAAGGCTTTTGACACGTCTCCACAATATTCTTGCCAGCAAGTTAAGGGAATGCGGATTGGATAAATGGACAGTAAGATGGATAGAAAAATGGCTAGAAGGCCGGGCCCAGCGGGTAGTGATCAATGGCTCGATTTCAGGTTGGCGGTCGGTTTCTAGCGGAGTTTAGGGATCATCAATCGCATTGTTTGCCCAAACAGGATCTGATATGGCTGGATTTTTGTTCTCAGCCTGTCACTGCGGCGAATAGCTGCTAGAATTAAAGGTAATTTGTCAGGCATGTCCTTACCAGTGTGGCTACTGCCTTTTACAAGGCTCCTTTTTATAATTTGATTCATTCTTTCTGTGTGCCCTGAAGATTGGGGTCGGCGTGGGATGTGGAATTTTTGTTTATCCCTAAAGCAGTAAACATCACGGAGAAACCTTCTCCCACGAATTGCCCCCCCCCAAATTGTCTGTATTATTTCTGGGGTCCCATATCAGCAAACCGCCTCAAGAAAAGTTTCTTGGCTGCTGCTTGAGCGTTGTTCTATCTGGCTGGGAATGCCTCCACCCATCCTGACAGATTCCGTTATTACCAGCTAAATTTGGAAGCCGCCTTTACTTCTAGGCAACTTACCAATAAAATCAGTGTGAACTCTGTGTCACGGCCCACGCAGTGGGGGGTGGACGTGCCGTATTCTGTGCACACTGGACACCATTTTGGACCCGTGTCTTCACATCATCCTCTATATGTCCCATGTAGCGACTTGCTTCTAAAGGTTCCTTGCGCCTCTTCATGCTTGAACTGATGGGAACTCCTGCCTCTCCATTTCCCCCGGGGTTCGATTAGGACTGTCTATTCCACCATCTACTGGTGTGCTTACGCCATTACTGTTTTGTCGAGACTGGCTTCTAGTAATTGCAGCCATGTCCTGCTAAGCTATGGCATCAGCATGATTGTTCCAGGTAGCTTCAACACTAGGTCCTTTGCCGTGTGCTTGTACACGCCTGATTTTTAATTGGTTTGGGTTTGTTTTACCCATGTGTAAATCCACTTCCATTCATCTACATATGCAGAATCCTTACCATCCTTGGATCTCCCGCTGTTCCTTTGCTAGTCCTGCACCCAAGAGTGAATTCCTTTTACTCAAAAATCACTGCCAGTATATGGGTCGTCTAGGGCTGTTCTCCTATCGTTCTAGGACCTGGTATGTCGCTTGGAGTTCGGCATGCTGGGCAGACCCAGGATCCAGCTATCCCTGAGTGACTTCATCTAAATGGATAGCAGCATGTGTAACCCATCTTCTCCCTTGCATGTACATTAAGCTCCATCAGTAAACCAAATGTGGCTTTCCAGCCCCACAGTGTCTAGTTCGCCCAAGGGAGGGGCTTCTGCCACTTCTGGGCACTAGTGCTTGCTTCCTTTTTCAATTAGGGAATGTGTCACATGTCTGGTTTGGACACTATCTGTTGTGACTCCTCTGTTTACTACTAAGGTCCATTGGGCCATTCAGGGATTGGAAGCCTTGACCCCTAGAAGCTCCCCTGACTCAACATATTTCAGGGGGGTGTACGCTGAGAGGTAAGCGGTGCTGTTCCTGTGAGAGGCTGACAGGATTACGCTGCCCAAACAGCTGCCAAATGTTCACGTTCACAGGGGTCAAAATTTAGTTCAGCACCTTGTAATTCCTTTAACTTCCCTTCATTGTTCTGTAGCAGCGTGGCTGCCAGAGCCGGGTCATTGGTAGCCCGGCCGATAACAAAAGGCTTCGATGCATCAGGGAAACGCAAACCTGGAGCCGTAGCTGTTTTTTGCTTTTGCAAACCAAGGGCAGCGTTTTGCTCTGGACCCCACTCCAGCTTATGTCTTTTTCTTTAGTAATTTCCATTGAGGAAGTGTAATTTCCGCATATTGGTAGATGCGTGGTCCTAGGAAATCAAACCTGCCCAGCAAGACGCTTAAGAAGTGCACATCTCTGGGAGTTGGCATTTCTAGCAATGCCTTCACTTTTCGCTGGTCCACTTGCCTTCTCCTTTTCTAGTCCCTCTACCCTGGGACGGTACGAATTGAGCCTTTTCTAAGTTGACCTTAAATCCTGTTTCTTGTATTAGCGCCAAAACATGCTCATAAGCTGTTGAACTTGTGCCTCAGTTTCCCCCAATAAAATCATCAACCTAGGAAAACACAAAGGGCCTGTCTTGGGGGCTTACGTGGTCCAGCATATCTATTACATGTCGATGGGCAATAGCAGGTGCATTATGAAAACGACAAACTCTGCTGCTGTCCTGTGGTAATCGACAAACTCCACTGCTGTTCTTTTATAGTAAATGCAAGTCGGTCCCGAGAATCTGTGTGCAAGGGTATAGCAAAGAAGCAGTTAGCCAGCTCAATAACTGAAAAGTATTTCGACATACCTAGGGTGCAAGCCACGATTTGTCATGTCGGCTCCGATAGGGGCCCTGGGAACTGCCTTTGTTAATTCTCCTGTAATCAATAATCAAACGCTGAGGTTGCCCATCCACCTTGGCTCGGGCCATGCAGGGGAGTTAAAAAGAGAGTTTGTTTTTCTAATGACCCTCTGTTGTTCTAAGTCCTGAATAATTTGTACCAACCAGGCCTCTGCTTCCTTTGGATAAGGGCACTGTGTCTGGGGAGGCGCTGGGTCACGCACTATCTGAACACAAGCATTAATTTTGCCACAGTCAGTTTTGTGTTGAGTCCAGACTTCGGGGAATTTTAAAGGCCGATCCTCAGCCTGGTGTGCTGAGAAAGCAGCCACAGGTCTGTCCCCCGCCCTTTTCGCCAGAAAGACTTGCTGAGGGCTAGCTCAGTGGTTTGAGCATTGGCCTGCTAAAGCCAGGGTTGTGAGTTCCATCGTTTAGGGAGCTAGGGCAAATCTGTCAGGGATGTGGTCCTGCCATGAGAGCAGGGGACTGGACTTTGATGACCGGTTCCTTCCAGTTCTATGAGATAGGTATATCTCCATATATTATTATTATTTATCTTCCCAGGATAGGAAGGGGGTATTGCCAATGTCCACAAAGTGCCCCTGGGCAGGTCAATTTCCGCTTGGTTTCTAAAGAGCCAGTCTGCTCCCAGAATGATTTAATCAGCCGTGTCAGGGGTCTGGATTAAATTTCCCTTGGACTGGAAAGGGGACTTGGGTCCATTCCCATCCCATGCTGGGGTTTTCCCTGAAAAGGTCTGAGAGCAGCACGTCTTAGTCTGGTTCCTGCTTTCAGGGCAGTTTTTAGTAAGGACGCTGCAGCTCCGATGTTGATTAAAGCTAAGGTAGGAGCCATACGGCATCAGGGTTGGTCAGGCGAACCGGCGAGCTTTGTTTTCAATACAATCACTTTCTTCTCCCTGTGATTGTTGTGGAATAGCTGTCTGAAGGCAGGGGGAGGGAGGGAATCAGCATATAACGGGTCTCCTCGCCGCCCATGGTTTCCTCAACCCCTGGATCCACCTTGGGTATACCTGCCCCTGGGTCCAGATAGTCCTTTTGTCCCACTCTCATTGGTGTGAGTGACAGGTTCTGCTGCTGCTACCAAAGCTGCCTTTTTCCTTTAGGGCTTCTGTGCCATAATTCACATCAAATACAGACTCCTCGGAGTCCCTGACCGGGGTCCTGCCAGACACTCTGCGCACCAGACCCCAGCGAATTCAATAACTCCCAGGGTCTTCATTTGGTTCTTGTGCTGTTACTGCAGTCTGGGCCACCACATATTGACGGTCCATTTGTTCCCCTAAAGATAACAGCCGTATTTACGTTGGCGTTCTCAGTACATGACAGCCTGTCTAGTGTTCCCCTGAGATCTGTGGCTTCACGGATGCTCGTTCATCAGTGGGATTCTTTTGCAGACAATTCCGCCCTTGTAAATCGCATGGAATCGGAACGATAGAACTGGAAGGGACCTCGAGGTCATCGAGTCCAGTCCCCTGCCCTCATGGGAGGACCCAGTACCATCTAGACCATCCCTGACAGCTGTCTGTCTAACCTGCTCTTAAATATCTCCAGAGATGGAGATTCCACAACCTCCCTAGGCAACTTATTCCAGTGTTTAACCACCCTGACAGTTAGGAAGCTTTTCCTGATGTCCAACCTAAACCTCCCTTGCTGCAGTTTAAGCCCCTTGCTTCTTGTCCGATCCTCAGAGGCCAAGGAGAACAATTTTTCTCCCTCCTTGTAACACCCTTTTAGGTACTTGTAAACTGCTATCATGTCCCCTCTGTCTTCTCCTTTCCAAACTAAACAAGCCCAATTCTTTCAGTCTTCCCTTATAGGCCATGTTCTCAAGAATGATTAAAGGTCTAGTTGCTCTTCTCTGGACCTTCTCCAATTTCTCCACATCTTTCTTAAATTGTAGTGCCCAGAACTGGATGCAATACTCGAACTGAGGCCTAATCAGTGCAGAGTAGAGCGGAATAATGACTTAGCATGTCAACTCCATTTGGCATGTCCTTCCCTGGTGACGGCTCCCAGCCACGTTCCCGATGCGGGGCTTGTGGTAATAATGGTGGTTTCCCCCTTTCAACCCCCGGTTCTCTGGGCTGTGGTGGAAGTTTGGATTACTGCAGCTATGGCTTCGGGGTTTAAACTCTTATATCCTGGGCCAGTGGAGTCACTCAGGAAGGAAAAGATAGAAAAAGAAAATCAGAAACACAGGGCAGGGCTATCCGATCTGCCTGTTCTTGTAACAACATCCAGGGCTGTTTTAATTCCCTACGGCTACACAGTGGGGCTGTTTTGGGATGCCGGAAGTATCCTAAAATAGCTACCCCGCGTCTTTTGAACACACCCACTATTTTGAGAGGTCTTGAAATAGCGGACCTGCTATTTCGGCATCCCTGTAACCCTCGTTCCACCAGGGTGAAGGGATGTCTCGAATTAGTGCGTTATTTCAAAATTTGGTGCTGGGCAGACGTGCCAAATTTCGAATTACACTACTTTATTTCGATTGAATTTTGAAATCAGATACGCAATTTGCACTACCCAAATTGCGTGTCTTAGCTGGCGTTTAGGGTGCTGTGTAGACGCACCTGTATCAGTGGTTCCCAACCTGTGGTCTGTGGACCCCTGGTGGCCTGCAACGGTGCTGCAGGGTGTCTGTGGAAACTTTTCTTTTTTTCTTCCCCGGGGGGAGCTCTGTGAAATTGTAATAGATTGAAAAGGGGTCTGTATACTTGAAAAGGTTGGGAACCAATGCCCTAAATGCATCTTTAAGAACATTTAATTGTGCGTGAGTACTACAGGCTGCACCTCCCAAAACTGGAATCCTCTGGTCTGACAAGACCACGGATGCTCCTGGATCAGAGAACCTCAGTAGCCTAGTGGCAAGAAAGTAATCCAGGAGGGGCTGGGTTGAAGCCTGTGGCACTGGGACAGGTTCGTGATAGCCCCCGGCAACGCAGCATCAGGCCAGCCACAGCACCCAGCAGTGTGGGGCCTGAGCCCCGGCCAACCCACGGAAGCAGGGCCAGAATATGTGGGCTGCCATGGGGTAGGAACCCACGGTCTCGGCAGCCCATTGCAGAGGGACTGGGTCCAGAGCTAGAGAAACCATTTCTATGATTCTCTAGCGTGAGGTAATCGGGAACTCCGGGCCCAGGATGGGCAGCAGGCCTGGAGCTGATGGAGAATACAGCCCTAGAGCTAGGCAGTTTCTTAGCAAGCTTCAGAATAATAAAAACTCCACAGCCTTGGTCTCTACAGGACTTCAGGGAAATGGAGGATGCAGGTGCTGTGAGGAAGTGTCTGCAAAAAAATCAGGGCCCCCTCTCAGGAGGTGGGTCCGATTTCCGTTGCTTCAGTTCCTCACGTTCAGAGTGGAGGAATTTGCCCAAGTACCAGGTGGGACGAGTCACACTCCTCCAGAGATCCTCGTTGTGAGTCCCCATCTCAAGTCAAGTCTCCTCTCTGGATGGGCCTCTGCCTCCAACACGAGCCCTTTCCTTGGTGACAGGAATGAGCGGGTTGGTCCCGCCACCCCAGTGAGTTGGCACTGCCGCACCTTGTGATGTCTGATGCGCAACTCCAATCCCCAGCCCCCGGAGAAACGGGGGGCGTAAGACTCTCTGCTTTTACGGCGAGAGAGCCAGTCGGTTTCCTACCCAAACGACCACCGAGAAAAAGCTTTAAAACATGACGTGAGTGCGCCTAAAGATGCAGAAATTAGAAAGCAAAGACTCCCCAGTTGGTTTATTCCTGATTCCTAAGCCAACAGCGTGATTCAGGGGGATTTGGCCCCTGATTTTTGAACGCTCGCCGCTGGCAGGGCTCAGCTTTCGGGGGTCGGACTTCTAAAACCTTCCCTGCATTTCGGAGGGAAGGAGGGGAACAGGCCTTGTTCGGCAAACAGCAGATGGCACCCTCGGCCTGCAGCAAGGAAGGCGGGAGAGCCAGGTAGGGCCTGATGACTTCACTGAGAGAGCCAGTTGGCCGGCTCTGGACTGTCCGGTCCCAGGGGGAAGAGCCTGTAACCAGGAGCGCTTGACTCTCTCCCTTAGTGAAACGCTCCCTCCCTCCGCACATCACTCTGGCATCCCAGGGAGCAGGCGGGGGGAGCGGGGAGCAGGCGAGGGGAGCCACCCCAGCCCGAGAGAGGCTCCCTGGGCTGAGCAAGTGGTCCCAGACTCCAGAAGGCGAGTACACGGGGATGGGGGCGTCACGTCACTGGGTTAAACAGGCAATCCCAGGGAGACGCTGAGCCGAGCCCCCTGGAAAACACCCGTTGCCCTGCGAAGGAGATGGGGAAATCAGTGGGGACCGGCCGCCCAGAGGAACTCTGCCCAGGTGCATGCATGGAGGAAGGGGCAGGAAAAGTGCAAGACCCTCCTCTCGGACGAAAGGGTGGCCATGTAGGCCAGTGCCAGGAGAGAACAGGGAGCAGAGCTCTCTAGTTAGCCACAGGCCATGCTGAATGGGCAGCAATAGTACGGCCTTCGCGCTGCCCCCGGAGCGTGTGTCCCCTCTGCGCTGGAGAGAGGGCGGGTCCCTTCTGCCTGTCCTTTGAGACTGTCCCCAAGGGGGCCCATTGGCATGGGCGGCTGGTGCAGCTGAGGCTGGGGGAGGCAGGCCCCCAGCCCCACCTATAGCCCCGCCCCCTCTGAGGCCCCCTCCCCATGGGGAGGGGAGAATGCCAGGTGCTCCCCAGTCACCTTGGAGCAGTAGGGGGGGAAAGAGGTGAGGGGGTGTGTGCCCGCAGCGCAGCTCCAGGAGCACCGGGGCCGGGGAAGAGGTGGCATGGTTTCAGCCTTCCCCAGCCAAGAGCACAGGGAGGGTGGGCGCTGGGGCCAGCAACACTCCACCCCAGAACACCTTCTGTAGGCACTGGAGGGGTAGCTCAGTGGTTTGAGCACTGGTCTGCTCAACCCGGGGTTGTGAGCTCAATCCTTGAGGGGGGCCATTTAGGGATCTGGGGCAAAATCTCTCAGGGATGGTGCTTGGTCCTGCTGTGAGGGCAGGGGACTGGACTCGATGACCTCTCAAGGTCCCTTCCAGCTCTAGGAGATAGGCATCTCCATTCATTTGCCCCCAGTGTCTGTCTTCCCCAGTGCTCTGAGGCTGGGGTGGCACTCCCTCTGGTGCTGAAGGGTGGGGCCTGGGCTAGGGGGCTTGCCTCTCCCAGCCCTACCTACCTTCACCCCCCACCCATGGAACAGCTTTGGCTGAAAACATCCACAGCTTGGAAATCTTATGGGGGGGGGGTCTCGTTACCCCCCCAGTCTATTCATTTGCACCTCAAGTCACTGCTCCTGAAGGCAGCCCCATGCCAGGCTGCGCCGTCAGCTGCTCCCGCACAGCCCTACTGCAGCACCAGGGTGGAGCTGACGGTTTGGCTCCCATCTCTCGCAGCACGGCAAAGCCTCAGCAGCCCGGCTGTGCAGAGGGAAAGCCAGGAGGTTGGCCACCTGCCCGGCGTGTTGTGCTCCACGTGGCAGAGTGAGAGACCACAAATCTGTCGCGAGGGGAGGAAGTGACACCTGACACTGGGCCAAATCCTGCCATTAGCAGCATGCACATAGCGCCCAAGTCAGTGCGCCAGAGTTTGCTCCGTCCTGCGGAAGCGCGGCCAGGCAAGTGAATGCTCTGGAGAGCTGCACCAGCATGATAGAGAGGAGGCTCCGCCTCCCTGACGCCAATAAGAGTTCCTCACGGGCAGAATTTGGCCCATTATGCTTGAAATCACCCAGCTTTATTCTGCACCAGCCATCAAAAGCCAAATTCTCCCCTACTGATTTCGATGCCACTAGTGGGGGGGGTTGTGGGCCATAAAGACGCGATTAGCCATTTTAAGGCTTTCCGAGAGAGAGCTCTGCAAGTGTTTCGCAGCTACGGACCTGCTGAGCGATCCCACGCTAACGACACTAGCTGGCAAATTGAACCTTGCAACTCGCCGAATGCAAACGAGCAATTCGGCAGCTCTTGCTAGCTGCCATTTCAGTCAGTTCTTCCATAGCGCCCCTCCCCCGCAGGGCCGGCCCACAACATTTTGGCACCTGAGGCGGGGAGCTCAAATGATGCCCCCTCGCTTCGGCCAAAACTTTGAAAGGTCTCAATTCTCTGGGTCCTAGTGGCATCCCCCCCCCCACAGTCTGGCACCTGAGGCAGTTGCCTCAGTTTGCCTCATGGTAAGGCCAGACCTGCCCCCAACCCCGCCTTTCCTGCAGAATGTGTGCTTCAGTCATTGGACTCAGGAGAGCTGGGTTCCAGCCCAGCTCTGCCACATATTCCCCATGAGACCTTGGGCTGATCACTTAACCTCTTGCACATCTGTGAAAAGAGGAAGGTGTTCTCCTTCCTTTTCCTGTCTTCTCTATTAGACAATAAGCTCATTTATGGAGTGTCCCTAACTTACTGTGTATGCTGGGGCTAGCACAATACAGCGCTGGCCTAGGTGCTGGGGTACTGTTTGTCACCCAATGATCTTGGGGTTGCATTACAGCTGTTTTGTGAGGCAGCGTTCTCTGACTTTGGGGGGGTTACCTGAGCTGGTACAAACTGCAAGCTTGGCTCTGTCTTTGCTCTTAGAGCATGTTGTCCCTGATTGGGAAAGGAAACCAACAACCCCCGGAGCATGGCCCAGTTCAGGAAGTGGGCACGTACGTGAACCAATGGGGAAAGTCGTCCAAAGCCTCTCTGTTCTGAAGCAGCTGAATTCCATAGTCCAAGCAATAAATTCCAGGGATCATAAGCGGGTCGCATAGGGAACCAACAGCTCTGTTGCTCCTTCCAGCTACTGCATCTGGATAAAACTCTCCTCTCTCTCGGATTGGTCTCTTGCCCTGTGTGCTTAGTTTTGGGAGCGCCTCGTTCCAGGGAAATATGTGCGGGGAAAAGAATCAATAAATGCTCCTTGTTTATTGTTCTGGGGCGTTTGGCTGAGCCATTGCCACCAGAAGCCCGTTTTTCACAGCAGTTCCTAGTTAGCAAACAGTGGAAGCGCAGAGCCAGGCTTTCACTGCCGACTGGATGTGACATGAATTTTGCGATAAGGAGGGAAAAGCCAGATGATTAACAATGACGTGGGCCCCTGTGATTTCTGACCAGTGACAGCCTGATCCTGCACCCATTGAAATCAATGACTGAACTTCCCTGGAGTGCTGTAAGGGCCGGGATCGTAAACTGAGGCTACGTCTACACTGGGAAGGTTTGGCGATGCACGTGCTGGCCACATGCTAAAGTTGCCAAAAGTGAACCTGGTCAAACCAGTTTTTCTGCCTCCCAAGGTCCATATTTCATGGCCATGTTGCTTTGCTCTAGCTGTCGACAGGGCACTAGCAATGTGGGTGAGCATCCCTCAGTGCACTGTTGTGGGAAGGCAGAGCTGATCCCTGCGCTTCTTGGGATTCCCTCCTAGCTCTGTGAGCTCTCCGTGCTGAGAAATGTCAAAGCAGCACAGCAGTTTTTCCAGCCCTCCCCTTGCAGCAGCAGTCTGCCTGCCGCTGTGTTCCTAGCAGGGCAGAACAGGAGCATTCAGATTATTCGCTCTTTGTTTGTTCCCCAAATGGAACAGTTCACTCAGCTATCAGATACTTCCCAGAGCTCTGAAAGGGGAGGGACGCTTGCCTGCAGAGCAGCAGAGATCCATCAGGGTAGGCAGTGTGGGATACTGGAGGAAGCCAGTTCTCTGGACAAAACAAACAGCACAGACCCCACTGGCTCTTTGACAATAAAGGGAGGGGAAAAGACAAATGTCTCTTGCAGGGCTGGAAGCTTTTTGGCCCCCAAACTGGGTGTTTTTCCCACCAAAAGTCACATTGCAGTGTAAAAGCTCTCACTGTTTTGTCGCCAAAAGGCAGTTTTGGTGACAAAATATGCCAGTTGAAACGAGCCCTGAAACTTATACTTTACCATGCCAACTTCCGAGTCCTACTTTTTTTAAATCTGAGGAATTGTCCTAGAGTGAAGCGTCATTAGAGGAGGTTTTGGGACAAATTGATAAACTTAACAGTAACAAGTCACCGGGACCCGATGACATTCACCTAAGAGTTGTGAAAGAACTCAAATGTGAAATTGTGGTTTGTAAACTATCCTTTAAATCAGCTTCTGTACCTAATGAGTGGAATATAGCTTATGTGACGCCAGTATTTAAAAAGGGCTCTAGAGGTGATCCTGGCAATTACAGATCAGCAAGTCTAACCTCAGTACCAGGCAAATTAGTTGAAACTATAGTAAAGAATAAAATTGTCAGACACATGGATTAACATAATTTGTTGGGGAAAAGTTAACATGGTTTCTGTAAAGGGAAATCACGTCTTACTAATCTACTAGTGTTCTTTGATAGGGTCAACAAATGTGGACAAGAGGGATCCAGTGGATATAGTGTACCTAGATTTCCAGAAAGCCTTTGACAAGGTCCCTCACCAAGGGCTCTTAAATAAAGTAAGTTGTCATGGTATAAGAGGGAAGGTCCTTTCATGGATTGATAACCGGTTAAAAGACAGGAAACAAAGGCTAGGAATAAATGGTCAGTTTTCATAATGGAGAGGGATAACTACCATATTTTAGCGAATATACCCCGCACCCGAATATAACCACCCCGTGGTTTTTGCTATTTGAGTGAAAAAAAACCCTGTATACCCCACGCACGAGTATAGCCCGCGGGGTATACAAGACTTGTATTTCAAACTGTGCTGGGGGGTATATTCGCTAATTTACGGTGCCAGGGGAGGACGGGGGGACAGGGACTTAGCCAGCCTCTGGGTGGGGGAGCACTCACCGCCCGGTTCCCGTGCAGCTGCACTCACCCCCAGGTGAGTAAAAAAAGTTTTGTATACCCCGCGCGAGGAGTGTGGGGTTTGTAAAAACGCATATAACCTGCGGGTTATATTTGCTAAAATACGGTAGTGATGTCCCCCAAGGGTCTGTACTGGGACCAATCCTAGTCAATCTATTTATAAATGATCTGGAGAAAGGTGTAAAACAGTGAGGTGGCAAAATTTGCAGATGACACTAAACTGCTCAAGCTAGTTAAGACCAAAGCAGACTGTGAAGAGCTTCAAAAAGATCTCACCAAACTAAGTGACTGGGCAACAAAATGGCAAATGAAATTTAATGTTGATAAATGTAAAGTAATGCACATTGGAAAAAATAATCCCAACTATACATACAATATGTGGGGGACTAATTTAGCTATAATTACTTGAGAGATCTTGGAGTGATTATGGATAGTTCTTTGAAAACATCCACTCAGTGTGCAGCTGCAGTCAAAAAAGCAAATAGGATGTTAGGAATCATTAAAAAGGGGATAGAGAATAAGACAGAGAATATCTTATTGCCTCTGTATAAAATCATGGTACACCCACATCTTGAATACTGCATACAAATGTGGTCACCTCATCTCAAAAAAGATATATTGGCACTGGAAAAGATTCAGAAAAGGGCAACAAAAATGATGAGGGGTTTGGAATGAGTCCCATATGAAGAGAGATGAAAAAGATGGGGACTTTTCAGCTTAGAAAAGAGGAGACTAAGGGGGGATGCAATAGAGGTCTGTAAAATCATGACTGGTGTGGAAAAAGTGAACAAGGAAAAGTTATTTAATTGTTCCCATAACATAAGAACGAGGAGACACCAGATGAAGTTAACAGGCAGCAGGTTTAAAACAAAAGGAAGTTTTTCTTCACTCAGTGCACAGTCAACCTGTGGAACTCCTTGCCAGAGGATGTTGTGAAGACCAGGACTTTAACAGGGTTCCAAAAAGAACTAGATAAATTCATGGAGGACAGGTCCATCAATACCTATTAGCCAGGATGGGTAGGAATGGTGTCTGTAACCTCTGTTTGTCAGGGCTGGGGATGGATGACAGGAGAGAGATCATGTGATGATTATCTCTTCTGTTCACTCCCTCAGGGGGCGGGGCATCTGGCATTGGCCACTGTCGGCAGACAGGATACTGGTCTAGGCGGACCTTTGGTCTGACCCAGTTTGGCCATTCTTGTGTTCTTACATTCTTAACGCTGTATCACCTTGAATTAAGTTCTGGTGAATCCTGTACATGCCGGGGTGACAGCTGCTTGTTATTTAAAGCAAAGCTAAAAAGATTTTTAAGCTCCCTGAGTCTGCGCCAGGGCCCCTGGAAATGAGTCGGAACACCTGCCATCCAATGCCATCCTAGATGGCTTTCTGTTTGCACTGACTTCGTTTGGCAATGCCTGTAAATTTAAGCCTATAGTTTCTCTTGGGTGTGCTACCATGATGGGAATGGTGTACATCAAGAGGGAAACAAACATTTAACTCTCCCAGCTGTTAGGCCGAGTGCCAAATAAAATATAGGAAAGGGCAAAGTATCATTTATATAGACTAAAAACGTCATTCCATTATTGCAACCACAGTGGAGAGATGAGGTAGAAATTAGCAAGGCCTGGACTACTGGGTGGGTTTTTTCCCCTATCAATAAGGGGATATGTGAGCAGCATCTTAACTGACAGAGATAGGGACCAGGCTGTGGTGTTACACTGAAGGTAGGGGAGAGAATGTAGTATCCATGGTAACTGGCTATAGTAAATGTGGCTTTCCATCTATATTAGAGGATTTACAGCACCAGAGCTGGGACCAGACAATTTCAATGGAAGATCTCCAGGTAAAACGGCCCGTTTCATTACTGAGACCACAACATCCCAATTGCCTGTAAAATGAAAAAGACGGAGGGAAGGAGGTAACAGCAGGCTCATGGTGGTTGAAGAGCATCCTCCAACACCCCATGGAAGTCCGCATGAAAACTCCCATCGACGTCCAAGGCTTTGGGCCAGGTTCTGGTAAGGCTCTGCTGTGCAACAGAAGGGAACAACCCAGGGCAGTGGTGGACCAGCCGTGCCCAGCAAACAGAGGGGTGAGTAGCAGGTACCCAGCCAACGCAGCTTGTTCGCCAAGAGCGGCCCCACGTGAACACATGGCGCAGTTGGGATGTGATGCTTGTAAGAAGCACTCGGGATCTTTTTCGGCGGACGAGGCAATACGCCGCGTTTAATGGAAGTCCATGAAACGCAGCATCTGCACCCACACGCACACAGACCGAGGGGTCCTGCGGATGATTGACAGTTGCCTGTCTGTCTGTCTGTCATGGCTCCAGGCAGGTAAGATTGACTGAGTGAAGAGTGGGGGGGTCTACTGATTGCGATTCAAAGCTCCTGTGTGGCTTGGCTTGCGGGACTGAATCCGAATGACACAGACGGAAACCAGCGGAATCAGGAGCACATGAAAGCAAAGCGCTTGGGAGGAGTCTTTTTTTGAGGGTGTGGGCGAAGGGGAGGCAGGGCCCCCAGAGTAACCTCCTTAGAGGAGCCTACGGCAGCCCTGGCAATAGAGGCATAGAGCCATTCACACCAAGGCACGTGGAGCCAGCAGGTGCAGAGAATGGGTGTACAGCCCAGGTCCTTTGCCCTTCATTTCAAGAGCTTGCAGCCCGGTCTGAGCGTATGTCTGCACTAGCCCCCTAGTTCGAACTACCTGTTAAACCTCATTCCAGAAGGAATAACAGGTAGTTTGAACTAGGGCTTTATTTCGAACTACTGGGTCCCTGCCGCGTGTAGATGTGGGCAGTTAGTCCAGACTTGTAAATTTCAAAAAGTGGCGACCGGCCGGGAAGATGCAAATCAAGTGCGGGATATTTAAATCCCGGGCTTGATTTGCAACTTCGAATGCCTACATTAGCCTCCCTAGTTCGAACTAGGGGGCTAGTGTAGACATACCCTGAGAGAGGTGGGAGGCAGACGAGGAGGGGAGGAAGAGAATGAACACAAAGGAAATGCAAGGAGCTCAGAGGAGCTGGGACTTTAAAACCCACAGAACCTGAAGGGGCAGATCCGGAGCTGCTGCCGGGCCTACCCAAGCTGAAGGCTGTCCCAGAGGCTCAGGATTTAGCCCCTTGGGGAGGCTTTTGCTTCTCAGTGGCTCTTGGCTGCTCTCAGCCGCACTGCACAGGGCTGAATTATTCACAGAATCTCATTATTGAGGTTTATTCTGGAGTCCCGGGGCTTCCCGTGCTTTTAAAGGAGAAGATCCACCCCAGCAAAGCAGCTTTCTACTCCCATGGGATCCTCTCTATTCCTGATAGGAGTAATCTTTCTGGCCTGGCTAGAGGTTGGCTGCAGGTTGTAGGAACCTTTCTCTTCCTACTGAGGGGAAACACCCACTTCCCCGCAGCTCCCGCTGCCGAGAAGGAGGCGTTTAAGACAATCAGCGGTTCCCAGGCAGAGCTTTGCGGGCTGGGAACGAGGATGAGTTTTTCTTAGATGTTTAGATGGGCAAAGTGCTATGAAATCACCTAGGGCAGAGATGAGGAACCTAAGGCCCAGGGGCTGAGTGTGGTCCCTGGCTTGCCTGGATTTGGCCCCTGAGGTGGTCCCTAGCTGCCCCACTGCGGGTCTGGAGTACAGAAAATCTACTAGCCTGGGCCCCCATAGGCTCTGATGTGCGAGGGGAACGTGGGGAGAGACTTTCTCCTTCTTAGTTGGGGGCCACATCAGTGAGAGTTGGGTTTTGTTTTTTTGTCTTCTTTCTTGTGTACGACCCTGGATTGATTTGTCTGTGAGTCAGCAGCACCTGACCCCAAAACGGTTTCCCCTCTGTGGGGCCAATGCCGCATTTCCTCCCCAGAGTATGTTGTTGAACCTGGTCTCTCTTAATATGTTGTTTTAAATGAACCTGAGTGGTTAGCAGCTCCTGAAAACTCTCCTGTCCCCACTAAGTTTCTTGTGTGGCCTGGAGTGTTTCTAAGGAGATTAATTTTGCAGCTCTTCTAATTATCTTTTGTAAAACTCCCAAAGCCAGAGAAAGCTCTCCAGGTTCAGACTGTGTGCCTCTGGGTGGCCTTTCTTTATTCTCACAGTAAAGCACCCTGCAGCAATGTTCCCTCTAACCTTTTAAATCCAGGTGTGGATTTTTCCATCCGTGTATGGAATACATTTTTATGTGCACCGAGGCATGTGCGAATGTGCACCGTTAGCAGGAAAAAAACACTAGTTGTAGGTGCTCTGCTAATCAGTTGGGCAGCATTGGAATGTTTCCGCACAAGCACACCGCGTCCAGGGAACACTGCCCCACAATCTTAAAACTGCCCACAGTAGGGATGTAATATTCAATTAACCGGTTAATGCTGTAGACGACACGCATTTCTCCCCCGACCCGGCAGTAAATTTTTTTAGCAATTTGTCCAGCAGCCCGGATCAGTCCTGGCTTGCAATGGGTCTGGGACCTACCCCTGCTGCAGCTCTTCATTTAAAGTATATTAGGAGCCAGGAGGCAGGCAGCCTGGCTCAGACCACCCCGGACAGGGGCTGCTGCCACCCCTTACTGCTGCCCCTGTATCACAGGCAACAGCACGGGGCGACAAACATCTGGTCTGCGAGGGGAGCTGTTTTTTTAAACTGGCTCCCCTCGCAGACCGGCTACCGCCTGGCACCCTGCGTTGCTGCCTCTGTATCAGAGGCAGCAGCGCGGAGTGGCAGGGGGCTCCTCGGGAGTGGGGCCAGAGTGCACTGGCTGTTGGCCCCGCCCCCGGGGGCTATAGAATAGTCAAGTAACCGATAAGAATTCATGGAGTTACTCGACTATTCAATTAGTCGATGTTTAACATCCCGTGTCCACAGCTCAATAACAGACCTGGCACTGCTTGCTCACGCTCGCTCTGGGAGCAAACCAAGGCACTGCCCCTGAGTCGTTCCATGTGACAGCAGGGATTAGAATTCTGGGGCAGCTGGATATGAATTGTGCGCCCAGAGCGTTCTTTGTTGTTCATGTTCAGGGCTCGACAAACCGCTGATTCTACTTGCCCGTGGCGAGTAGATTTCAGCTGGTTGCTCCGTGCGCCCCATTCACCGGCACTGTGCGCATGCGCAGTGCCGGTTTGACGCATGCGCGGTGCGGGGCTGGCGAGTAGCTCTCGCCGCGGTTTGTCAAGCCCTGTTCATGTTCATTCTTGGCCTGCTAATGTCGTGATTTTTGAAAACTGTTTCTGTGGTTCATACCTAAAAGCTACATGCAAGTGAAACTGACTGTCCAGAACATGTCCACATATCCGCCTTAGTAGCCAATCCTTTTCCATTTCTTTTTTTCTTGCTTATCTGAAATCACTTTTGGCCTTACCTTTGTCAGGATTTTTGGCTTGGTTTACCTCTCTCCGATCCTTTTAAAGTAATTTTTTGAAAGAGCTATCACAGTGGTTCCCAAACTTTTCAGCGTCACACCCCCTTTTTGATTTTTGAGAAACTCTCACGCCTCCCTCCCCTCAATAGCAGAAAAAAAGGAACTGACCAGGGTCAGAAAACAAAAATAGCAGAAAAACTTAGGAGAGGAGGATTAACAGGGGGGGCTGGGTCGCCTTGTGCCCCCCTGGAATTTCTTCTCCCCCCCCAGGCACGCTCCCCAGTTTGGGAGCCCATGAGCTATTGGGACATACTATTTTTCCAGGGGCTGTCTCTTGGAATTAGTCAGGGTTTGTTTTTTTTTAATCACACGTAGAGTGTCTCTCTAACTGTGAAGTGAAGAGTAGCTATGGCGGGTTGCAGCCTCAGCAGTGATGTTAGCCTGAGCGAGGCAGGGCCTTCTGAAGTCTGAACGACAGCGCTCCTTACGTGCACACTTGCCAGTAGAGGCCACCACTAGCACATTGCATGAGCACAACAACACGCACACATGCTAATGGCAGAGACATCCTAGGAGTGGAATGAGTTCCTGAGTCCTTAGCATCCTAGGAGAGAAACTCATCAAAGCCATATTAAAAGTTCTTTTAATTTGCCACCTCCCCTTGCATGATAGTCACTGTGTTTTGACAATCTACACTGTCATCCTCTGTGTCTATGGCAGAACTGGCTTTTCCCACCACTTGCTGTTTTCATGATTCTTACAGGTGTGCAAAGGGTCCCATTTCTATCACTTCGTGCCTCAAACATTGTACAGGTTGAACCTCCCTGGTCCGGCACCTGTAGGGGTAAACTGAGGCAGTCCATGGTATTCTGCTAAAAACCCTATTAAAATCCTAACTTTGAGGCAAGGCCTGGGAACACACAGAACAAGCAGCTAACGTGACCCTGGTCACCCTGGCAACCACATTTCAAGAGGGCCTCACTCCGATAAGACCCTGGCTGGTACCAAAACAAACTTCACGGAAGCTGTTTCTCACTGTCTCCTTTAATTCTAGATAATAAGCCTGGATCCCAAGGACCGCACCAAGGCACTATCACCCCGCAGTAGATGCATCATAATTTCAGCAGACAAAGTTGCCATCAACATGTCTTTTGTTGATGTTGGCTTATTTAGTTTGTTAGGAATAACTACCTGTATTATTGATAAGATGTTTAATTGGCGGTGGGCGGAGATGCTGTGTAACCTTTGTAGTTTATTGGCTTATGTGCTCATTCCGTCTTGCCGCCAGGACCTATGAAATTGCTTCCACTCCGCCCATCTGCTGCCTATATAATTCATTGTAATGTTTTGATTAACTAGCGCTCTCCAGGTTAACCCCTGGTGGGTACTCCACCAGCGCTGGTGTACAATAAATCCTCAGCTTGTTTTCACTGGCATCCAGAGTGTCCAGAATTATTCCCTACAGCACCCTTGGGACCTCACTGGTCCCCGAGCAGGGAATTTGCCCGTCAATGCACCAGGGTCTCCACTTTTCCTCCTGATCACCCTGCTGCTGCTTTGGGTTCTGCTCTCCCCATTGGGGGTTGGGGTGCTCTGCTTCTCCTCCTCCCCGCACCCAGGGCTCCGATTTTGCCCCGTGGTTTTGCTGCCACACAGGAGGGGAGATTCCACGCTCAGCCCGGCAGATCCACTGCCCCCAGGGGCTCTCCCCAGTGGCCCCATTGCAGCCCGGGACTCTGTGCGCTGCCTGCCATAGTCCAGCACTGCTCCTGGCCCGACGAGGTCACCCTAACGTTGCTGGACCGGGGTGGTGCCGGACTAGGGATGTCTGGGATTATGGAGTGTCAACCTGTACAATATAGCTGTGACGGGTGCAGTCACAGAAAACCTCTTGGGGCTGCTTCCCGGTGTGCTGACAAAGCCATGGAGCCGATCTCTAGGGCGTCTCACCACCCTGTCCTGCTGGGACAGATCTCCTGGTCTCCCCAAGCCAAGGCACAGAGCTGAGATCACCGCCCCTCCCCGCCCCCCACACGAAGAGCAACGCAGACACCGAATCGCCTCAGGTCCAAGGAGAATGCAGTTTCAGGCATAGGAAACCAAGCCCCAAATGGGATCAGAACCCCAAATAAACCATTTGGGCAAGCCCCCCTTTAACAATGAAAGGAGGATGGACACATGGATGGCTCCCCCAAGCAACAATTATTTACACTGGACTTGATAGCAAATAAAAATAATTTTATTAAGTACAAACAGTGGGATTGAAGTGGTTGCAAGTGAAAACAGGCTCTCCTCCTCAGCCCCAGGCCGGAGACCCCTCGCCAGTCAAATTATGTTGGGTCGCAGGCATCAACAATTTCCTTCAACTGGGTCATGAGAAAAGAGGTTTGAAAACCGCTGCTGTAAGAAACACGAAGCTGGTGCTGTTACCTGTCGGGAGAGGTGTGTAAACCTGCACTCCTGATCACTGGGATTCATTAAAGACTTCATGATGCTTTCCATAAGTGGTGGTGTTACTGAAAGGACAACTAGCCAGATTCCAGCTGCTGCTCGAAGCTGGTGCATTCTCCATTCGGGATGTAAACGACTAATCGACGACCCGATAAGCAAAGGCATATTGGGTAGTCAAGTAGGAACTCGACCAGTCGCTTCCCCTGCCTTTTGCTGCCTCTACTGGAGAAAGGCAGCAAGGGGGGGAGCACGAGCCGGCGTGGGGGGGAACCGGCTTAAAAGCCAGTCCCCCCCCCACCAGCACCGTCTCTGCTGGGGGCAGGGGAGGCAAGGGGGCAGCAGGGAAATGGCACGAGTGGGGATTGAAACCGTCCCGCTTAGGCCGGTCCCATGGCTGCTCCTCTCCCTTTGGAATGTACAAGTGGGCGGCTCTTGTACATTCCAAAGGGAGAGGCGCAATGGGATAGCCAGCGCCCCCCTTATCGACTAATCGAGTAGTCGATGGAAATGAAGAGTCACTGCTCCCAGAGTGTGCCTCGTTCAAGGGCATGCCCGGGCCTTCTCGCCACTTCGTCTCCAGTCATCACACGACAGCGGGTGCAGCTCCACCAGTGATAGCAATTGGGGGGTAAAAATGCATTAAAAAAGGTAATCCTGTAACCACTAAAAATCCTTCAATAAGCATCATACTGCAGAGCCTGCAGCGAAGGCTCCCCTGGAGCAGGGCTGGCAGCCCCCGGCAGCCCCGCTCTCAGGGAACCAGCGTGTAATCTGGGGCAAGGGTCTGGCCCCGCAGGGCTGGAGCAGCCCCCTGCCCAAAGTGGTGGGAAGCGGCTCCAGCCCCTACTGGTTAACTGGAACCTGTCAGCCTCACCCGTTAAGGGTGAAGTGTACCAATGAACTGGTTAACCATTTACATCCCTATTAGCAATGGCGGGAGAATCAAAGGTGATTGGCCACTGGCATTTCTTCCACCACATTGGGGTTGACTAACCTTCTCCAAGCAGGTCTAGCTGAGAGTCTGGCAAAGAGTCCAGGGACAGGTCTCTACTAGTGCACCTGGTATTGGTACCCTGTGGAAAGGATGTAAAACTTGAGAGGCAACTGTGCGTAGACAGGGTCATAGCTTGACCAACGTCGCAAGGGGATAATCAGCCATGGTGACCACTGTCCACTGAACACTGGGTGAGTTCTGGCTCTGCAGTGAGACTAAGCCTTAGAAAAGGGGATTCTGTCCATCGTATAAGGTGTGTTGCCCGAGGGAAGATGCACAGAAGCAGAGCTGGGCAAATGCTGCAGATAGTTTCATTGCGAGGCCGTTAGTATTCCACCTGCAGGAACAGAGGCAGGAAGAGAGAATACATGTTCTCATTTGCACGTGCAACTATTTGTACAGAAAATGGCTAATGGGAGCTAACGGACAGAGCTGGCAGGTTGCCCGTGCATTGAATACTTGCAGCGAGCATCCGTAGTCAACAAAATCCCCACCAAGCCCAGTGGCTAAGTTCGATTAACGAATTCAGCTCTGGTGCAACTTGCTCTCCTCTTCTCTGCAAGCAGGAAGAGCAGCTGTTGGTCAGATGATACATTTTCCATTCTGGAGTTGTAGATTTTAAAGCCAGAGGGGATGGTTTGGGTCCTATGATGTGATCTCCCGCTTCGCACAAGCCAGGGAATTTCGCCTCATGACCCCCATGTCCATAGTTGCGGGTGACCCATATGGAGGGGAATGCTGTTTATCTGGCACCAGACCAAACGGGAAGTCATCCTCCTTTCTCTGGCTCCCCACTTGGGCATTGCTCCTCTGCTGGGTGATTACTGCCCATCATCATGAAATGCCAACTGAGCACTGGGGACTCTGTGTGGCAATGCGCCCTCTGTCTTCTGTGGGTGGGGAGGGTTGCAGCACCCTCAGCGGTTTTACACGCTTTGCACCAAAGTTCATCTGTAGAAGCAGAGGAATGGGGGGGGGGGGGGGGGGGGGGATCCCAAAAACTCTGGGCATCCTGACATCTCTTAGGGCCAGTCTGGGAATCGCTCACTCCCACTGCTGAAGAGTGGCTCACATGGAAAATCTTGTGAGTTTCTCTGGAATCCCCCTCCCCAGTAAGCGCTGGTGTGACAGCAGCAGGCCCCCGGTCATCTGTGGGATGAATCGAACCTCTACTGCATGAGCCAAAAGCCAGCTGTCTGTTAGCTAAGACTGCAGAGCAGTGGTTCTGAAAGTGTGGCCCATAGACCACTCGTGGTCCATGATCGTCATGCAGGTGGGCTGTGGGCACGAGGCTCACTGCCCCCCAGCAATGGGGAGCCTGCGCCCGTGCTCCCCCCGGCCCGGTGTGGTTGGAGTGCCAGAGTCAGCTTCCCACTGCAGGGAGTGTGTGTGTGTGTGGGGGGACGGGGGGAACAGGATGGGACTCGTGGGCTGAATCTGGCTTGCAAGGCAGGAAGTGGCTCCGCATGCGGCCACTTCCCCTTCTCCCCCAGCTGGGGGAGCGGGAGCACAGGAAACTGCTTGTCTGCTGCTCCCATTGGCTGGAATCACGGCCAATGGGAGCAGTGGGGGGCGGTGCCTGGGAGCAACAGGAGACACAGAACCAGGTAAGCTCCCACCGTCCCCTCATGCCCAGACCCTGCACCTCCATTCCCCTCCTGCTGAGACCTTCCCACCCCAGATCCCCCATAGCCCGCTCCTGCAACCAATCTCCCGGCCAGAACCTGCGCCCTCATCTCCCCCGGCCCCCATTTTATCCTCGTGGCTGGTTGGCTGGTGGTCCGCAGAAAGGTTTGCATTGAGTGTGGTGGGCCCCAGGCCAGAACGTCTGAGAACCACGGCTGTAGAGCAGGCTCCTTAATCTCGCTGTATGTGGTCTCAGTGCCACTGGACGGGACAGTGCACCCCACCCAGCAGGTGTGGGGGTTCCACTGGCGGGTGTGAGTTGCAGCCCTACAGCCTGGCCCTGTGGGTGTAGCTTTCCTCCTGTTTCAGCCTGCCTGTTAGTCAAGCGGATGTGTGTGCGCCCAGGGCGATGCTGCTATTGAGGTCAGGCGGGGGTCTTGGCATGCTGGTTTCAGATTTTGCGGCTGCAGTCCATCGCCTGAATCCAGCCCCCGGCTAGGCTGCGGGGATGTGGGTTTGGGTTTTGTTTGGAAAGGTCGATCAATTAGACAGTGGAGCACGAGGGCTCCATGGTTCAGCCGGCAGGACATGTCTCTGGAGTCCTTCTGCCCTCGGAGTCCCCGATGCTAATGCGAGTGGGAAGAGCTGGTAGAATCTGCCTCAATGTGTGTAGCTGGTGGAGTTGCTAGATCATGGGTTCCCAAACTGGGGGGCGTGAAGAAATTCCAGGGGGGGCACGAGGCAACCGCCCCATCAAGTTTTGCTGCCCTGGTCAGTTCCTTTTTTTTTTTGCGGGGGGGACTTTTATCAAAAATCAAAAAGGGAGCGTGATGCCGAAAAGTTTGGGAACCACTGTGCTAGATAATTCATGGAGGACAGGTCCATCAATGGCTATTAGCCAGGGTGGGTAGGAATGGTGTCCCTAGCCTCTGTTTGCCAGAGGCTGGGAATGGGTGGCAGAGGATGAATCACTTGATGATTCCCTGTTCTCTTCACTCCCTCTGGGGCACCTGGCATGGGCCACTGTCGGCAGACAGGACACTGGGCTGGATGGGCCTTTGGTCTGACCAGGCCTGGCCGTTCTCGCCTTATGTTCACAATTTACACCACACACCTCTTGGGATGGCTCGCAGCGGATGAGCAGCCCTGATTTGGGCCCTGCTCTTGCCCCCCATGCTGGAGACGCTGGCTGGCCAGGTCATGGGGGCCTGGCTTCCTGTCGGAGCACAGCTGCAGTGGACGAGGGTGGCCTAGGGAGCAGGAATCCACATAGATCTCTGCACAGCTGAACTGCACTGCCTGGCAATGACTAGCAAAGGCACATGGCTTCACAATGGTGTTGGGGGGAAATCACCCACTACAGGCCTCTGATGCCCCCAACCCCTGCTGGAGCCCTTGCTCCTGGGCGGACTGCCGTCCCCTATTCCTGGAGTACTCAAACCCAGGGCCTGCTATTCAGCATGAGTCAGGGGGCCCCCCCCAGTCTCACGCCTTGGGCTGCATGCGAAGGCCGTTGGCTGCGGGTTCTTTGCCATCGAAGCACCGGAGGAATGAGGGCAGCTGCTCTTCCCACGTCAGAGCCTGGGCGTGAGGCTCTCTCAGGGCAGGACCTGCTGGAAGGAGCGGCTTTCCTGCTTGTGCCCTTCCCAGCCCCACACTCAGCATTTGGTTCTGGGTGACCCAGGATTGTTCCAGGGTGACACTGGCCAATCGCACTTCCCCTGCCAGCCCTGCCAGGCAACTGTTGCATTCGATACTTGGGGGTGGAGGGGGCCGCCCAGCATCACGCAAGTGAAGGACAAGTCCTCAGAGTGCTTTTGCAGCCAGAGCCACACAGGGCTGTGCCCCTGGAATGCTGTACGGCAGGGGTGGGGGACCTAAGACCTAGGGGCCAGATCCAGCCCCTGGCTTGCCTGGATCCGGCTTTCAAGGCTCCCCACCCCCAGTGTTGGGGACCCCATACTCCTGCCCAGCCCGCTTCCTGGCAGCCCCCTCCCATACACAGAGGCTGTGTCTACACTGAAGGCTTTTGCCGGCAGAGAGTATGCTAATGAAGTGCTCATTAGCATTTGTGTCACTGTCAAAAAAGGAGGTAGAAGGATTTTGCACAAAAGGGTTTTTTTGTGCAAACCGGACCCATCTACACTGTTTGGTTTTGCGCAAAAACCTCTTGCGCAAAAAGCATCAGCAGAGACTATGCGAATGACAGTGCGACAAATGCTAATGAGTGCTTCATTAGCATACTGTCTGCCGGCAAAAGCCTGTAGTGTAGACATAGCCTGAACCCCTCATTTTTGGCCCCACCCCAGAGCTGAGGGGTGCTCACAACATCTACTAGCCTAGCCCAGCCCAGCCTCCTCCCTCCCTCCCCCGGCTCTGGTGAATGTGGGGACTGTTTGTCTGCTTCTCAGGGTTCGGCTAGACTGCAGGGGAGTTTTTTTTGGGATAACTCCGCTGTGTCCAGGGAACGCGTTTGCTCCTCCTTTTTTTTTTTTTTTTTTTGCGGAAGAGCAAACGCGCTCTTTCGGAAGCCCCTGTATTCCTCATTCTACGACGAAGAGGGGGGGCTTTTGAAAGTGGGTTTTTTCCCAACATTTGGCCCAGTCCAGACCGTCCACGTTTCAGAAAAGCCTCTTCCAACAAAAGTATCGGAAAAAGCTCCGCAACATGCTCTGCGATACTTTTCCCGATAGACCCTCGCCGTCTAGCCGCACCCACAGTCGGGGCCACGTTAAGCGGTGGATTTTTTTTTTTTTTTGCTTCTCACTTTTGTGCCCCTCCATTTCTCTGGGGCTCAGTGGCTCCCGACCCCAAAAAAGTCCCCCCCCCAGACTAGAAACCCAGCAGCCCACAGCCCCTGCCAGTCTCGTTCCCAGGGGGAAGAGCCTGGGCAGGAGCGACCCGCTCGGGGCAGGGCACCAGGGGGGCGGAGCCTCGAGAGTCCGGGGGCCGGGGCTCCATGCCCTCGCTGACATCACCAGGCAGGGGCGGGGCTTGCCTGGGAGCCAGCTGCACGCGACGGCGCTTCCCCACCGCTGCCATTCTCCGCTCGGCTCCCCGCCGGGGCCAGGAGCGCGCGTGCTGCCCGCAGCTCCGCGCGCTCCCCGGGGCGAGGGCTGCCTCGGCCCATGGCTTGCCTGGCCCCCGAGGAGAGCCCGAGCCCGGCGGCCAAGAGACTCCACTCCCGGTAGGAGCGGCGCTGCCCGGGTCCCCGCTCCCGGCCTGCGGGGGGATTTCCTCGCGCGGGGGGGGGCAGAGGAAAAGTTGTCCCGCTAGCGCCGGGCGCGCACCCCCCGGCCGCTGCAGCAGCCCTGCCCGGCGAGCAGCGCGCAGAACCCGGCGAGCAGAGCGCACGCTGCCGGCTCTTGCAGCGCTCGCCCAGTGGCCCCGGCTAGCCGGGCTGCGGGCGGGAGCCTGCTTCCTGCCGGCGGGTCCCACCCCTCGGCTTGCAGGGGGGTGTCTGCGGCACGGCCGGGAGCGCTGCTTCCCCGCGGCGGCCCAGGGCAGGTTTCCCGCGTTGCAAGGGGCGCAGCCCTGGCTGGACGGGCTCTGCTGCTTGCGCCCTTGGGGGGTGCGCCCAGGAGCCGGGCCGGCTTTTCTCCCACGCCGCTGTATCTCCCCGAGCGTCCAGGGCAGCCTGGGTTCCAGGGAGAGGCGTCTTCTCGCTGGCATGGCTTTGCCCAGCCCACGGTCAGAGGGGTGCATGCACCCCACCCTGCATGGACACCAGAGGGGGCTGACCCAGAGACCTGCAGGGATAAAAGCAGGAGCATCCCCCTAGCCCTTCCCTGACCCCTTAACTTTGGACATTTGTTTTCATTCCTTCCTGGAACGAGCCCCTGAGGCTGCCAGACCAGGTATTTGAATGTGGCTGCTCCCCTGACCTCCGGGTTTGAGAGTCCCTCCTGGAAAGGTGCTTGAAACCAGTGTGACAAAAATGCAGTTACAGTAGTTGAAAATGTTCTGAGCAGCTGTAGCGTCTACCTCTGTGTGTGGTGGTGGAGGGAGGGGGGCAGGAACCGCTCCATTAGCAGCAGCTGTAGTAGGCTCTTATCCTCTTGACTAGAGGAGGACAAAGAACCCCCCCAGTGTTGGCTACCCATGCATCTGGGAGGGGAATCCTATGAAAAGATGGTCCGAGGCTTGATTCTGCATAAGCCAGTGCCGCATGCTAAATCATGTAGCCCAGGGTAGGTCTCCTCCTCCAGGAGAGAGAGTGAAAAAGAGCACACCGGACAGCGGTTTGTATATGCACTGAGGATTTGGGTGCAGAAATCAGTGGAGGAGGGCTGATTAGAAACGGGCTTTCCGGCATGTTTTGTAAGAGGAGAGGAAGAAGTGCTGGCCCAGGGGAAGTGCGAGGCTGTTACTCTCATGGGGGCACTGAACGTGTAAAGAGAAGAGCAGGAAAGAGAATGCTGCCTCCCTCCTAGTAGAGAAAAGCTACGACATGGCTGTAATTAACCTATAGGGGTTCTTGACACACACCCTGTCATTCCCTTTGCTGCTCTTATTTCCGGAGCGACTAACTAAGGGTGCATCTTAGCAACCTGCCAGATTCCCCGGGGCCAAGCAGTCCTGGGGTAGCCATGTTAGTCTGAATCTTCAAGAACAATGAGAAGTCCTGTGGCACCTTATAGGCTAACAGATTTATTGGAGAATACGCTTGCAGATGCATCTGAGGGAGTGGGTCTTTTGCCCATGAAAGCTTATGCTTCAATAAATCTGTTAGTCTATAAGGTGCCACAGGACTTCTCCTTGTTCTGGATAAGACTGATTCCATCAGAGTGGGGAAACTTTTTTGGGTCGGGGGTGTTGACCCACTGAAAAATCAGTCGGGGACCGCACACAACTGAGATGGCCCCTGACTGAGAAGGAGACAGCCACTCCCCACAATCCTGTCACGCCTCAGAGTCTGGGGCGCCTAGGCTAGTAGAGTGTGTGCTCCAGCCCCAGGATGGGGGGCAGAGGTAGAGCATCAGCGCAGGCCCCCCAATGCTGGGAAGGACCCCTGTGCCTTGGGGGCCAGATCCAGACAAGTCAGGGTGCCACGTCTGGCCCCAGGGTCTTAGGTTCCCCACCCCTGCTTTACACATTCAGAGCTTGGGGTAGGTTTGTCCAAACTCCAGTCTCAAAGCGAACGACGGACGTCTGCCATGCGCAAAAGTAGAGCGTGTGCTCCCAAACTCCGTCGCGAACTGAAAAGGCTGAGTTTTCCCAGCTGTGGTCCTGCCTGTGTCTTGAACCAAATCAAAGAGGTCTAGCGAACTGGAGTAAGTTTGTGACTGTAAAAAAAAAAAAAAAAAAAAAATTGCTGTGTTGCTATCCATATTATCTGCATTTCAGTTGCGCCACTGCAGTGGGACGCTGTTTGTGCAATATCTGGAATTTTTAAAAAAAGTTCCCCCTAACCATAGGCAAGATGATGGGGGTTTTTTCCCATTGCCCCAGCAACTAAAGGGTTATTTGTCTGATTCTGTTGAATATGGTTGAATAGAACACTAGGTGTCTGTTTCAAGGTTTGTTTTTTTTTCCTCTCCCTGTTGACCGCCAGCTCCTGGTAACAGCCAAAAGCGAATTCACTGTTGCAACTAATAGTGTAGCCTACAGCTGTTCTGGGCTGGGGCTGTGGAAACATATGCTGCGTTCTAAGCAGGTTAGAGTCAATCCCTCCTCTTGCAAATCTTTTAGTTCAAATAAACTTTAATCATTTTTGGAAGGAAATCCAAGTGGATCTTTTGTGACTCTTTAATGCAGGCCCCTTGCATGGTTTCCAGAGTCGTATGCAGTGCTGCACAACTGCTAATCCAGGAAGGGATAGGAGAGGTGGATAGATACCTCACCCCCTCACAGTGAATTCATCTAGTCCAGTGGGTTTCAAACTATGGGTCGCGACCCAGGACTGGGCCGTGCAATGTCAGGAACTGGGTCTCGCTGCAGGGGGGTCAGGTGAGCAGTGGGGCCGCGAAGGCAGCTCCCTTCCTGTCCTGCACCGCGGACTGCGCTGCGCCCCAGAAGCAGCTGGCAGCAGGCCCGACTCCTAGATGTATGTGTGTGTGTGTGTCGGGGGAGAGCGCACAGGGCTCCATGCACGGCCCCTGCCCTGAGCACTAGCCCCGCACTCCCATTGGTTGGGAACCTGCTGCTGGCTGCTTCTGGGGGGCAGCATGGTCCAAGGTGCCAGGAGAGGCAGAGAGCCGCCTGAGGTTCCCCACCCCTCCTGCTGTTTCGCTGACTGGGAACCGCTCAAAGTAAGCCCCTCCTGCCATCACCCTGACACCCCCAAAGCCGGAGTCTCCTCCTACACCCTAATTCTCTCCTCACTCCAGTCAAATGATGTTGGGTCGCAGGCATCAACACTTTTCTTCAACTGGGTCATGAGAAAAAAAGTTTGAAAACCGCTGAGTGAGACAGGGAAGAGGGGTGCTGCTAAAACCCCCAGCACACGACATGTGGCCACTTCGGCTGAGTCGAGTGCTGAGTTCTTGGGGTTGGGATTCTTGGGGGCGACGAAGTTCCCAGAAGCCATGACTGCGGTAACCAAGTGGTGTTCCCCTCCCCCGCTGGGAGAATTTTCCATGCTGCAGCCTTGAGATTGTCCTTTTGTGCCTGACACACACACGCTTTGTGCACCCAAAACTCCCATGGGCTGCCAGGGGAATGTGGTTATGCTTTTGTGTTCCAAGCCCTTTGTCGGTGTCGAGGATGGTGACCTGGGGAAGAGCTCGCACGAGGGCTGAAAGTGACGTGCTGAGCCCAGCGAATGGGTCCGGGCATTGTGGTTTGTGGTGGACAGTGTGGGTCAGACGCCTCCTGGGGGGGTGTCTTCTGAAACCCCAAAAGTTAAAGGCCTTCTGCTTTACGAGGCTGTGCTGCAGATGGCTGAGGTGGTGCGTGAGAGAGGTCGGCGTGTGCTTGGGGGAACAGAGCAGCACTGAATTCACATTAGGGCGCATTAGCGATCCTATGTGGAGACGATATTAGCTAATGGTGCACTCAGATCGGAATCGAACAGAGCTGGCACGCAAGCTTCGATAAGACACCCCCTCCCCTCTGTCCCTGCCCCAGTGCTGCTTGTCTGCAAAGGATCAGACAGAGCCGAAAACGTAGAAATGGTCCCGATTTCCCCTGCGCATGGCACCAGCGGTCTCTCAAAGCAGCCTGGTTCTTCCTCTGAATGAAGGTGCCTTATTGTTATAGAGTCATGGGCTGCCTTTTGCTGAAGCCAGTGGGAGCTGAGGTTCATAAGAACAGCCACACTGGGTTAGGCCAAAGGTCCATCCAGCCCAGTGTCCTGTCTGCCCACAGTGGCCAATGCCAGGTGCCCCAGAAGGAGTGAACAGAACAGGGAATCCTCACGTGATCCCTCCCCTGTCGCCCACTTGCAGAGAAACAGAGGCTAGGGATACCATTCCTACCCATCCTGGCTAATAGCCGGTGATGGACCTAGATAGTGCCTCCATGAATCTAGCTAGCTCGATAGTTCTTGGTGTGTCAGCTCGATAGTGCTTGGTGCAAATGTGTCAGATACCACACCAAGTCCTGGACTTCATCACATACTCTGGCAAGGAGTTCCACAGGTTGGCTGTGCGCTGCATGAAGAAAAAGTCTTTTTTTTTGTTTTAAACCTGCTACCTATTCATTTCATCTGGTGACCCCTAGTTCTCATGGGAACAAGTAAATAACTTCTCCTTATCCACTTTCTCCACGCCAGTCATGATTTTATAGACCTCTCTCATATTCCCCCTTAGTCTCCTCTTTTCTAAGCTGAAAAGTCCCAGTCTTTTTAGTCTCTCTCCATGTGGCACCCGTTCGAAACCTCTCATCGCTTCTGCTGCCCTGCACTGGCAGGATTGGACCGTATGAAGCCTGTCTTTGGAAGATGTTTTGCCAGCGCAGGGGAGAGGAAGCTCTGAGGAGTGTTCTGGAATTGTAATCCGTTGGGGGAAGGCCTACAACCTGAAGTCCCCCAGCACAGCACGGAGAACCTGTGTGAACACGGACTCGCTCGACACAAGCTTATCGGAGGTCGACTGGAGTTTCGACTATTCGCTTACCTTCGCCCCCCGCTGCCTCTGTGAGAGGCAGCAAAGTGGGGGGGGGGACAGGAGCTGGTGCTGGGGAGAGCTGGCTTAAAAGCTGTCCCCGCTTCCCCCCAGCACTGTCTCTGTGGTGCTGCCTGCTCTCCCCCCCGACCCCCCATTCATGGTGTCCCAGGCTGGCTGTGTGCACGGGCTGCTTTGTCAGCAGCCCCTGGCCACAACCAGCCCTGGCCGCTGCCCACAGAAGCTGCTCTGGCAGCAGATCTCAGCAGCCCCTGTTCGCAGCAGACAGGGCTGGCCACCGCAAAGAGGGGCTGCTGGGCTCAGCTGGCTCGGGCTGGTCTGGGGTGCTGCACCTCTGCATTTTAAATGTAGCAAGAGCCCGGCGGCTCTGACTGCATTTAAAATGCAGAGCTGCAGCGCGGGCGGCTCCTGGGGCCGGCACACGCCGGGACTGCTCAGAGCTGCTCCGCTGTGGCTCTGCAGAGCGGTCCTATCGACTAATCGTGTAGTCCAGGGTTCCCAACCTAGGGGTCAGGACCCAAGTATGGGTCGCCGTTACATTTCAGAAGGGTCGCCAAGTGTAGCCCCAGGTGGCTCTGCCCCCCTTCTTCCCCCCATTTTTGAATTGCCTTGGGTCACCAAGTCTTCCTGACTTGTCAAAATGGGTCCCCATCTGGAAAAGGTTGGGAACCGCTGGGTAGTCAGTACAAGTTGGATCGACTACTCGATTAGCCACATCCCCGCAATTTGACATCCTTAATGTCACAGCTCCTCCATGCCTCAGTTTCCCCATCTGTAAAGAAGACTGATGAAACATGCCTGAGGTCCCATTCTTCTTCCTTGGATACGTTTCTGCTGCAGCTCCCGGCTGGGTCTGACCTGGGCAAATGTACCAGCATGGCCCTGCAGGAGCGCTGATTCAGATTGCCTTTTCTGTGCCGGCTTCGGGGCTGTCCTTGGGAAGAGGCCTTGCGTCATCGCTCACCTTTGGACCACGAGTCACGGTTGTGATGGATGGGGTGGGCCTGGCGGCTCGCTCCATAAATCTGAGCAAAGCTGGAGTCTGACATGGGTGAGGAGCGAGGGCAGCGTGGGGAGGGCTGTTCTATTTGTCACTGCCTTAGAAAAGGACAACTTGGCTCAGAACAGCTCTGCTCTGAAGCGCTTTACACCAGATCCTGGCTGCTCTCCCGTGCTAGGGAAGGGAGTCGGGGCGTGTTCCCCTAACACAGTGGTTTTCAAACTCTTTTTCCCACGACCCTGTTGAAGAAAATTGTTTGCCTGCAACCCAACATAAGAATGGCCAGAATGGTCCATCCAGCCCAGTATCCTGTCTGCCCACAGTGACCATTGCCAGATGCCCCGGAGGGAGGGATCACAACAGGTAATCTTCACCTAATCCCTCTCCTGTCACCCTAGGCAAACAGAGGCTAGGGACACCATTCCTACCTGTCCTGGCTAATAGCCATTGATGGACCTAACCTCCAGGAATCTATCTAGCTCTTTTTGGAACCCTGTTAAAGTCCTGCCCTTCACCACATCCTCTGGCAAGGAGTTCCACAGGTTAACTGTGCGCTGAGTGGGGAAAAAAAACCTTCCTTTTGTTTGTTTTAAACCTGCTGCCCATTGATTTCATTTGGTGACCCCTAGTTCTTATATTGTGGGAATAAGTAAATAACTTTCCCTTATTTACTTTTTCCACACCAGTCATGATTTTATAGACCTCCATCCTATCCCCTCTTACATAAGAACATAATTAGATCTTTTGAGTAGAGAGTTGGGTCTAGGGTCAGGCTGGGGATGAGGGATTTGGGGTGCAGGAGGTGGCTCCGGGATAGGTCGGGGGATAGGGACATGGTTGGGTCGCAGGCTTACCTCCAGTGGCTACTGATCAGCAGAGCAGCGGGGGTGGTAATGCAGGCTTCCTGCCTGTCCTGGCACCCTGGACCGCTCTGCCCCCTGGAAGCAGCCAGCAGCAGGTCCGGCTCCTAGGTGGAAGCGGTTCTGTGTGTTTCTCTTGCCGGCAGGCACTGCCCCTTCTGGAGGTGGGGCTCGGGGCAGTGTGTGGAGCCCCATGGCCCCCCTACCTGGGAGCCAGACCTGCTGCTGGCCTCTTCTGGGAAGCAGCGTGGTCCAAGGTGCCAGGACGGGCAGGGAGCCTGCTTTAGCATCCCCTCTCATCCCCTGGTCTCCCTGCAGCAAGGCCGCCCAGTGCCTGACATTCCACACCCCCTTTGAAAACCGCTGCCCCAACACACCTACCTTGCCTCGCTCCCAGAGTCCTGGAGCTGTGTCTTTTGAGGGAAGTGGGGTGTTTGTGTCAGTGGCCGTGTTAGTTTCCCCTCTATGCTCAGTCCATCAGTCCATTACAGCCAGTGCTCCCTGTAAGCTGAGCACTTGGGCGGCTGCCCAGGAGAGATTCACATGCTGTTCCCAGCTGATTAGCAAAGTTCTCACAGCCTCCCACAGCTACCAGCTTGTGTTTCTACTGGTGGTGCACATTGGCACATGCCTTGGTGCGCATAACAAAATGTAGTCTGCACATGCATGAAAACAATTAAAGGGAACATTGGTTACAGCCCCCGCCTTGCAGAGTTCTGGAGGCCCTAGGGCCAGTTCTTAAGAACATCAGAACGGCCAGACTGGGTCAGACCAAAGGTCCATCTAGCCCAGTGTCCTGTCTGCCCACAGTGGCCAATGCCAGATGCCCCAGAGGGAGGGATCACAACAGGGAATCCTCACATGATCCCTCCCCTGTTACCCATCTCCAGACAAACAGAGGCTAGGGACACCACCCCTACCCATCCTGGCTAATAGCCATTGATGGACCTAACCTCCAAGAATCCATCTAGCTCGTTAGTCCTTGGTGTGTCAGCCAGGAGGGCATCTGACACATTTGCACCAACTCCTCAATTGCCCCTCCAGTGTTGCTCTGGCCCCATAACAGCAAAGAAGATGGGGTCTAGGATTCAGATCCCAAACTAGTCCTCTGAGTGCCCTGAAAAGTCAGCGGTTTTCGTTTTGGATAAAGGTCCAAATTGGGTGGATGAACCATGTAACAGTATGTCCATCGGCTGGAGGATATTCCCTTTGGAGGCGCATCCATCCCTGTTGCTGGAATCTTTTTCGATAGCCCCCAGAGATCACACCGCTGCATGAAACCTTTAGATCTTTTTCTGGATATTGAGCACTCAGAGAAGGAAACCTCCATCGCATTCAGAGAAATGACAGTGAGTTAGTTTGGAAGTGTGCGTATGCAGTGAAAGCAAAGTATGATTGGGAGCAAAAGAAAACACTTTCACCTGTGTGATAAGATTACTATCTTTCGAAACAAACTAAGTAGCCACCTCGTGAATGCAGAATGATCCTTTCCATTTCTGTTACTCAAGGAGGTGCAAATTAATAGGTTTTTTTGTTTTGTTTTGTTATGTGGACAGCTAGGAACTAAACTGAAACCCACCAAATGTATAGGCCGCTAACAGACTGGTATCACCTAAGGATGTTAAAAAAAGTAATTATTGTAACCAGTGCTGCTTTTTCTTACCCCCCCAAAAAAAGGTGCTGGTACTCTGGGGCAAACTTGTTGAGCAAAAAAAACCGCACTGGGGGCCAAAATGTGGTTGTGGCCCCTTTAAGAGCCTGAGCGCCGCGTTGGGAGCCGTAAAAAAACCCGCCACGTGTCCCAAGCAAGCTTCTGTCAGGAGCCGAGCTGCCCCAGGAAAACCGGTGCCGGTATGCGCGGGGGAAATCCCATTCCTTTTCTGTAGGCTGAGAAAGTAGGCGACGGTATGCCATTCCGGACAGTACCATCCCCAAAAAGCACTGATTGTAACCATGTAGTTATACATTGATACGCTGGCTCTCCGGGAGCAGGGCTGGCACCAGTGTGCTCCTGGGTAATCAGCTGCCACCTCGCACTGTGGACTCTCATGCAGTCAGCAGCACAGGGTGGCAGCCGGCTGCCTGGGAGCCAGTGCATGCTGGAAGCCGGCTTTTAAGCTGGCTCCCTGCACCTACCAGCTCCTGCCTGCTGCCCTGTTCCCGGAGAGCTGGCTCCCCGGGAGCCTGGCTGGGAGCTGGCATGTAACCGTTTAAACGGTAACCAATAAGCATGAGCTTATTGGTTACCTAAACGGTTACACTGTTACATCCCTCGTATCAAAGCAGACTGGGACTGAATAGGCAACCAAGCGACTCTATATCTCTCTGTAAATCCTGTGAGCCAGCTAGGAGAGGTTTCTGATTGTTAGTGGTAGGAGAAACATCACTGAAGCTTTTCCAAGAAAATACCAGCTGGGAGAAAATGACTGGATGTGTGTAACTGGAAAGATGTTCAGGTGAAATGCATCCTTGGAAATTGCACATGCAGACTTAATATCTAGACTCACTGAAGCAAACCTTGGTGTTCAGAGCACTAAGTGGTAACGCTGGGAAGGAAAAAACCCTTCAGTGACATAATTGATTTGGATCCAGGTGCCAAGAGGTTGGCCACGCACAAGTGCCTGGAGGGGTTACTGACTGGCGCACTGCAAGTAGGTAGGCACCTCATTTGGTAGGACAGGCAAGTAGATGGGACTGGAGCAATTGGAAAAAAAGTTGGAATAAACTTTTTCTGATTTTATTTGTATATAATTACGTAGTTAAATGGACGGAGAGCAGGGTAGTGGCAGGCACTCTCTGCACAGTTAAGTGACTGCAACACAATGATTCAGACAACAAATCAGATTTATGTTGTACTGATGACTGTCTCCCTCGTCTCTCGTGGGATACTTATGCAATTCCAAAGAGCCCCCATCCCTCCCACAAACATTTTCTTCTCCCCACATGTGGATTTTTACTGCTGAAATCTCTCCCTTCATGCAATGCCAGCTGGAGGAGATTCAGTCCTAGATCACTGTCAAGCTTAAGGTCTGGCATGCTTTCAAATGCCGAAAAGGGTGTTCCAAGGAGGGGGGGAGGAAAAATATTTTCCTTAACCTCTGAGGATAAGACAGGAAGCAATGGGCTTAAATTGCAGCAAGGGAGGTTTAGGTTGGACATTAGGAAAAACTTCCTACCTGTCAGGGCGGTTAAACACTGGAATAAGTTGCCTAGGGAGGTTATGGACTGTCCATCACTGGAGATATTTAAGAGCAGGTTGGATGGACATCTATCCGGGATGGTCTAGATGGTGCTTGGTCCTGCCTTGAGGGCAGGGGACTGGACTTGATGGCCTCCCGAAGTCCCTTCCAGTTCTCATGTTCTAGGATTCTATGCTGTGGACCATGAGAGTTGCCAGTGGAGAGCTGACAAGGCCCCTGTTTTGTGCGAGAAGGATTACTTGGGGTGGGATAATGGTTTTGTAGACCTCTCTTGGGCTTGCATAACTTGTTTGTAGTGTCAGCATTCGTGAGTAGCGTGGCCGTCCCAGACTGAAGTCACTGGACTACACCAATACACTGCACCATGGCAGCTTATCTTCTACGAGCAGCCGCCTGGCGTTGTGGCTAAGGCACTGGGCTGGGGCCCACGGGATGTAGGATGGTTTCCTGGCTTTGCTACAAAGTCCCTGTGTGATTATTTTTTTGGGGGGGAGGAGGGAAGGGTTGGCAAGTAGCTGTATTTAAAAGGGGAATGATGATGAAGCTCCTTCTTCTCTCTCCCCCCCCCCCCCCCCCCCAAGCCTTTTAAAATAGACGAGAGACAGTTTGCTGGGTTTGGAGAAGGGATGGAAAACCTTGTGTAATCAGTTAACTGGTTAAATGTGAAGTTGACTTCCAGTTTAACTGGTTAACCAATTAAGAGGGGCTGTCCCAGCCCAGGTGGGCTGGAGCCCCCCCCCCCGGTCCATTGTGGAGAAGGGCAGCTCTGGGCATCTGGAGTAGGGATGTTGGATATCAGGTAATTGAATAGTCGTGTAACTGCACAAAATCTTAGCGGTTACATGACTATTCGATCGTCCCCGGGAGCGGGGCTGGCAGCCAGTGCGCCCATTCCCGGGGAGGCCCCTGCTGCCCAGCATGGGGCAGCAGGCAGGAGCTGGTCCATGAGGGGAGCCAGTTTAAAAACCACCTCCCTGTGCAGGTTGTCGCTTGTTGCCCTGCGCTGCTGCCTCTGATGCAGAGGCAGCAGCGTGTGCTGGCAGCAGCCCCTGTCCGGGGGCAGTCCGAGCTCCGCATGGACAGAGGCTGTTCCACAGGATGTGTAGCAGGCTCAGTCTATGGGGCACTCGGGTCCACCATCGCCAGAGACTGCTGTGCAGCAGCCTTCTGTGCCCCCACCCCTGCTGCGTCTGATAGAGGCAGCAGTGCTGGGGGAGGGGGTAGAGCAGCACTGTGGAGCCAGTGCTTGGGGGAAGTGGCTTAAGTCGACTCCCCCCCAGCACTGGCTCCTGCTCCCCCCCCTCCCTTAGTACTTTTGCTGTCTGGAATTAATTTCTGCAGTTGTCCTGGGTGATGTACCAATTAGGGGGCGTCTTAATTTTATATGAGAGAGGGAATTAGAGTGTGTGTCTATTACAGCCACAGGATGAAAAGCCGCTAGCATGGCTGGGAAATTGATTTACTGCAGGAGAGACATTTCAGAATTCCTTTACGGACATTCACCCCTCTCTCCCAGTGCCTCTTCTTCGGGAGGTTTAATGATGAGGCTGCTGCATGACCAGTCGATAGACTTACTGCCCTGATGGGTGCATTACAAGTACCCAGGTAAGACCCACAGAAATGGCCTGTGCCAGTTTAATTTGCATTCTTATTTTCATCGCTACCAACCGGGGATATTCCAGCGTTTGGATTGATGCCAGAGCTTTCTTGCCTTTCCTGGGCCTGCTTCTCCAAAACCGGGCTCCACCGCAGATAGGTCAAAGATCGGCTAGGTTGGCAGAAGGCTGGAGAACCAGCTTCTGTCCCCTCGGAGCGAGGGCTGCAGTGTTGGATGAAAACTGGTGCAGTGTGGCGTGCTGCTGGGAAAAGCACTTTGTGGACGACAGCTGATGGAATGATTTTAGTCTTTCGCTCCTGCCTGCATTCACCCACCTGTGCACTGAAGCACGATCCATCCAGCTCTAATTGACATGGAAACTTCAGTGCTATAAGTGCTCTGCTCCCAGCTGTTCTTTGGCCAGAATTAGGGACTTTGTGCCTACAAATTCCATGCTCCATCTGGAGCAGGGAAGGGCTGGCCAGAGAGGTCAGCCTTATCAGGCATGGAGTTGAACTTGGATAAGCAGCCACAGAGGTTGGATTTTTTTTCCCCTCTCTTGACCTCTTTCCCCCTGCAGAATCTGTTCCCTACTGGGGAGTAGGGATGTAATAGGGTAGCTGATTAACCGATAAGCAAATGAAAACAATTGGGGTCTGAAACAGCTTCCATAGGAGGAGCGATTTAAAGGACTGCACAATCAACCTGTGGAACTCCTTGCCAGAGGATGCGGTGAAGGCTAGGACTTTAACAGGGTTCAAAAAAGAGCTATGTAGATTCATGGAGATTAGGTCCATCAACTATTAGTAGATGGTGTCCCTAGCCTCTGGTTGTCTGGAAATGGATGACAGGGGAGGGATCATGGGAGGATTACCTATTGTGATCCCTCCCTCTGGGGCACCTGGCACTGGCCACTGTGGGCAGACAGGACACTGGGCTAGATGGGCCTTTATTCTGACCCAGTCTGGCCGTTCTTATTAAAATAATCCTGGAACTCTGCCACCGACCAAAAAAAAAAATCTCCTTTCAATCCCAAGCCACCTGTAGCTGCCAGAATCTTCCTTTGAGGTTGTGTGAGCTGCAAACGTTCGTCTTTCCAGCAGCGTCAGGTGCCAGGTCACCCATTGTACTGCACTTAAAAAGCATCGTGCCCTGGGTTAAAACCGCCGGCCGTCATTGGACCTGACAGGATTCTAGACCTCGCCGTGGCTTCTTGCCAGTTTCATTTTGCACTTGGCTCACCTCTGCGAGCCAGGTTGCATGCGCTGGTTCTCCTGCCTCAGCCTGGTGCGGGAGATCTGCCTGGCATCACATACTGCCGGGGGGTGTCTGACTCCAGACGAACCACTGCCCACGAGCGTTCAGCACACTGGAAACGTTTTAGAGATCTGCATACTCACGTTTTGCAGGAACCCCTGGATGTGGGGCTGTCAAGCTGAAACCCGCAGCGGCGGGTCTCAGAGCCTGGGGCACTCGGATTAGCCGTGTAGACATTGAAACTCGGGCTTTGGCGCCGGAACTGCTGCAGTGGATTTCTCCTTGCTGTGCAGACATACCTGGAGAGGCCTGGGCTTCAGGATGGCCACTTTAGTTATGGAGGCCACGCCAGGGTAGCAGGTTTAAAACTAATAAGCGAAAGTTCTTCTTCACACAGCGCATAGTCAACCTGTGGAACTCCTTGCCAGAGGAAGCTGTGAAGGCTAGAACTATAACAGAGTTTAAAGAGAAGCTAGATAAATTCATGGAGGTTAGGTCCATAAAAGGCTATTAGCCAGGGGGTAGGAATGGTGTCCCTGGCCTCTGTTTGTCAGAGGCTGGAGATGGATGGCACGAGACAAATCGCTTGATCTTTGTCTTTGGTCCACCCCCTCTGGGGCGCTTAGTGCTGGCCACTGTCGGCAGACAGGCTACTGGGCTAGATGGATCTTTGGTCTGACCCGGTACGGCCATTCTTATGTTCTTATGTTCAGTGTCTCTCCAGAGCAAATCGGAGGGACGGCAGGTCCCATCGCTGGATTGGTACATAGCCCCACTCTCCAATCTGCAGAACAGCCAGGCTCCGCACCTGTCATGGGAAGTGGCTTTGGACAGACGTTGTATTGAGCGGAAGCGCCTGTTTCTGGCACTGGGACGCTAGCGCTGCCTTCCCTCCCATGCCAGTGGGAAGAGAGACAGCAAGATGAACCTACCGCCAGTGTAGCCTGATTACGCCGGAGTTAGTTCCAGAGAGTGGGTGTGGGAGGAAGCACTGGGCCAGGACTCGGGAGATGTGGTCTGTCCTTGGCTGTGCCACTGACCGGCCCTGTGACCTCAGGCCAGTCACTTCACCTTGCTGTCTCCTCTCCTGTACCTTGGCTAAATTTTTCAGGGCAGGGTCTCTCTTCCAGTTTAATTATTTTAGAGTGCTTACCACAATGGGGTTTATTATGGAAGTGCTACTGCAAAACAAGTAATAATAATTAATAGATTCTGGGATGAAGCTCATGCATACCTGGGATGTAAAAAGTCATTTAAAAAAGGCAACCGCTAAAAATCGTAGCGGTTATAGGGTTATACGCGCTGTGGGCCCTGCTGTATAACGCTTAAATAAGCATTATATTGCAGAGTCTGCAGCGAAGCGTCCCTGGGAGCGGGGGCCGGCTGGGGCTGCCCCACTGATTAGCAAAATGTCTACAGCCGGCAGCATGTGTTTCTGATGGTGGTGCACATCTGCATAAGCCTTAGTGCACATAACATTTATTCCGCACACGCATGGAAAAAATTAAAGGGAACATTGGGCGTGATGCAGATATGCTGGAAATCATGTTTTGTAGGTCTCGTCATTAAAGACAGGTCACTCAAGAGTAGCATGTCTCGCCAGGTGGGCCGAGTTTAACCGATAACAGTAACGAATAAGCACTAGCTTGTCGGTTTACCAGTTAATTGGTTAAACTCTAACATCCCTAATGCACGCAGCCAGATGATCGTTGTGTGTTAAATTCAATTCAGTGAATTTAGGATTGAATAAGGATCTTAACTGATTAACACATTACAAAGGCAATTCTCCCTCTCTTGATATTCACATCTCCACACCAAATGCTGTGAATGAGCCACTTCCACCCTGACTTGATTAGCTTCATTAACACAGTCTGTATAACCCTGCCTCTGTCACTTCCACTCCAATTCATCTGATGAAGTGGGATGTATCCATGAAAGAGTATGCCCTAATAAATCTGTTCATCTCTAAGGTGCCACAGGACTCCTCGTTGTTTTTTCCGAATCATAGTGTCAGTGAAAATTCATCATCTATTGGGACGAATCTGTCCTGTGTTGTACATTTCTTTGGCTCTTTCCAGACTTCGCTTCCATTTCTGCAAACCACAGGGCCACGTTTGCGCTTTGGCAGCTCCTTCAAGGGCTGTCTTTTCTTAGCTGAGTAAGGCGCGTTGGGGGGTTTGGCTGCTGCTGTAGCTTCTAGGGTTTTTGCAGCGAGTTGCTACAGTTTCCTGTGCTCCTGGGACCTCATGAGAGCAAACGACCGCCAGGCAAACTTCTCCACTGTGATTGGCCCTGCAAATGTCTGTGTATTCTGTATTCGTTCCACCCATGGAATCCTCATTCGTGCCAACGAGTGCTAACCCTTGCCAATTCATAGCCCTCTCTCTAGGTCAGCGATGGGCAACCGAGGCTAGTGAGTGGGTGGCAGGAGCGGCCCTCCGTCATCTCGGGGGACTGCAAGATTGTCGGAACCAAGCCGGTCTCCTGCGCTAGGGCAGTGTTGCACCCGGCGCTTGTGTCCCTAGACGGTGCGGGGGGTGCCGATGGAACCGTAGCTGCGCTGGGATTGGATGCTGAAGGAGCGCCCGGCTCTCCCAGTCAGTGCTGGGTGCAATCAGCCCGCCCCTCGCTGCATGAGGCCTGGCGCGAGGTGCGCGTTGCTTTAGAAATACCGCGAGGGAAGAATGATGCGGGGGGAACCAGCAGAGTCTGGCAACCCTGCACCTCGGCAGCGGGGAGCAAAATGTCTCGCTTAGAACCCCAATGGCAGGAGGCCCACCGCTGCTCTGGGGTCAGTTAGCGTACCCAGGCCTGCCAGCTGGGGGAGAGGGCAAGGAGGGCAGCTGGCCCAGGGCCTGGCAGTTCAAAGGGGGCTGGAGTTCCTAGCCACTCCTTAAATCATGCTCTGGATGGCACTTGATGGGAGAGGAGGTTGCAGTCTGAGTGGTGCTGTGGGCTGACTTCCCCAGCCCCACCCCTTTTGCCTGAGGCCCCGCCCTTTCCAGGGGCGTGCAGCCTCCCCCCCTTTGTCCAAAGGCCTGGCAAGGCTGTCGGCTCTCCTGAGCGTCACCATCTTCATACTGGCCAGCAGCAAGCGTTGTCCCACAAGGGTCTCAAAGTGGTTTGCGCATGCCCCCTAGGAATCATTAGGCTCATTTTTAGAGTTGGGGTGGGAATGAAGCACCGAGAAGTTGAATGACTTGACCAGGGCCAAAGAGGAAGTCAGTGGCAGGGCTGGGCTGAGAACCCAGCTCTCCTGAGTGCCAGTTCGGCTTGCTGTGCCTGCTTTTCCTCCCTCAGAGGATGAAATGTGCTTGGAAGGGAGAATTTCCCCCTTAGCTTGGTTTCCTGTGTTAGGTGCTTTCCAGTACAGTGGCATGGTGCCAGTTCTCCCCCTTGTTCCATGTTACAAGTTTCAGACTGTTCTTTCTGATCACTGGGGAAAGGTTGTTTAGAAGGAAGCTGGGACCTCATCATTTTACAGTCAGCTGCACCCAAAGCCTCCTTTGACCTTATAGTGTAGTCAGCAGCCCCTTCTGTGACTGAGGAGTCCAGAATTAGGGGAAACCTGGGCAGGTAACATTAGAGTGCCCAGGCTGTATAGCAGAGATGGGCACTATCCGGGCAGCGGGCTCGCCAGGACTCTTAGCACAGAGCAGCTACAGACACTTTAAAGGCTGGCTGCTCTCTGCTCTGGACACTGGGGATGGATGGAGGGAGGGAGGAGGTGTTGCTCGCTGCCCCTGCCCCCAGCAAAATCTCTCAGCTTCCAGTTTCCGGTCGATAGGAGCTGAGAAACTTTGCTGGGGGCAGGAGACACCTAGGTAAGTGTCTCCAAGGCAGACCCTGCCTCTGGCACCCCATCCCCTCTTTTCCCCCCAACTACGTGCCCCAGGTCACCACCCCCTCCTGCCCCAGGTCACCACCCAAATCCTCTGCGCTCCCTCTCCCCACCTCCTCCATGTCACACCTCCCTCCCAGACCTTGCACCCCCTCTTACACCCCTGTCCCATGCCAGAATCCTCTCCTGCACCCATACCCTCTCCCGGATCCTGCACCCCATTCCCCTGTCCCACGTCACAACCTGCTCCTTCACCCAAACTCCTTCTCAGACCCCACACCCCCTCCTGTACCCCAGTCCTCTACCCAGGCGCCCCTTCTGCACCAGACCCTCCACCCCCCCCATAGAAGTGCGGCCCTTGACCACTTACCAAAATCTTGGAGTGGCCCCCCCGCCTTAAAAATTATTGCCCAGCCCTGCTGTGTTGTCATTCTGGGAGCCCAAGAAAACCACGTGGTCTGTGTCTGGCCACTGCCACAAAGTGTAAGTGTGTGTATCCACACTAATAATCTATATAAAATATTATTTTCCTCCTTTGCACTACACGAGGGGCAGTTAAGAGCTTATGCACTCCACTCTGGAAAAGCTGGAATTCTCCCGCTGCAGCCTGTGCCGTTGGCCAGAGGTTTTGCGAGCCGCCCTGCCGATGCGGTGGGAACGCTGCATCCCGCCTCCGCACGGGGGAGATGAAAAGCGATTGGGCTGCAGGGCCCGATTAGCATTCACACAACATCTGGCCTCCATTTAAAAACCTAAATCCAGGTATAAGCTCGTCGGAGAGCACGGGACCCGCTCTCCGTAATTAGCGTGCCCGGAGCCCCACTTTGCTACACACCCATCCGTCTTGCAGGCTCCAAACCGTCAGCAGCTAATTTCAAAAAAGCATTTTCCTGGCAGAAAACTGCTCCCGGGGCCTGTAATCAAAGGAGAGCTAACGAGAGCCAGCCCGCTTTGCTGGGGTGTTGGGTTGGCGGCTGCGCTCTGCGGGCTGTTGTGCGATGCAGTGAACGGGGGGGCAGTGCAGTTCCTAATTTGGCTGTTTAGCTGCCTCCCATGGGACAATATTGCTGTCCTCCAGCTTTGCCCCCCTTGGACCACTGCAGCCCGGAGGCTTCTGGTTACCAAGTTTTCTGCTTCAGCCGTCCCAGTTGTCCAACTTTACCAGGCCGCTTCACTGGGTCGCCAAAGGCCCCGCTTTCCCTCGTTCTGATGGCATCAAGCGTATGCACGGGATGGACATGCTTATGTGGCAGCAGCTGCCGTTACTTTTGATCACAGGTGGGTGGGGCTAACATGCTACTCACCACATCCCTGACTTAGGCCAGGTCTGCACTACAAAACCGGGGCTGGGCCTACACTAAAGGGGAAGGTCGAATCAAGATACGCAGCTCCAGCTATGTTCATTATGCGGCTGAAGTCGACATACCTTGATTCGGGGAACCCACAGCAGGAGGCTGATGGGAGCAAACGCTCCCTTCGGCTTCCCTTACTCCTCGCAGGGACAGGAGTACCGGCCGGGATGCCCTCTGAGTTTGATTTAGTGGGTCTTAAGGAGACCTGCTAAATTGAACTCCGGGAGATCGAGTGCGGCAGGGTCCATCTTCTGTGTAGTGAAGGCATGGCCTGAGCCGCCCCAGCTTATTTCGGCACATGGGCACTGCATTAATGACATTACTCATCCGTGTCTACCCGTGGCTCCTTGCATCGGCAGTGTGCACGCTAACCAGGAGCACTTGTCAATTGAACTGCCTGTATGGGGCCTTGTGGGAGGGCTCCCGAAAGCCAGAACCAGTCGCTCTGAGCAGTGCAGTGTTTTTGCTGGCGCTTTGCTACCTAACTGCTTCCACCTGGCGCTTCGCTACTCATGGAGGTGGCTGTGTGGGGCAGGCATGGCGTTTAAGTGTAGGCACATCCATCGTTCCCTTGATGTAAGCTGCCTTGCGTCCACCTACTCTGGGGCGTAGACTAGGGACGTAAAATCCCGTTTCAGTAGTTAACCGGTTAAACAGCGTTTAGTTGGTTAATTGATTAAATACGGGCAGGCAGGGGGCCGCTCCAGCCTAGCGCCCCTCTCCCCCAACTCCTCCCTCCCCCACTGCGGGCAGAGGCTGCTCCAGCTGGGCTGTTTCCAGCCCTGCACAAGGATGCCGGCTCCCAGCCTGCGTGGCTACATTATTCATATAGTTGCAGTTGCGTAACTGAGGTAGACAGCCCGCAGGAGTATAGACACAGTCGGAAGATCGCCATGGAACGAGCATCCTACAGAAGGTGGGTTTCTCTGTCCCATTTGCCAGATGGGTCTGTTGGAGCTGGATGAGATGGGGGGGGGGGGGCGGGAATTGGCCTACAAGCCCGTCTCATAGCCTAAGGAGGGGGCGCTCTATGGTATGAACATAAATGGACTAGATTCTGCCCTGGAAACTTGAGATTCGGTGTGTGCTACCAGCTGTGCCCTCACCTGTGAAATCCGTTGAACACTGAATTTCTCTGTGGCTTTTTTGGAAAAAATTATAGGACACTATTTTGCTCCAAATCAGGTGTGATTTTTAAGGCTTCTGGCTTTTGGGCTGTGCTCTGCACGGTTTGCAATGGTCATCTTCACTAAGGCCCCAAAGCAGCAAAATGCATGCTTAGTGTTAAGCACACGAGTATTCCATTGATTGATGCGTTGATGGTTAATGTCTCCTTAAGCAGGCCTTTGTCTTGCTTGCTATTGTGTATGCCAAAGGGGGAACACAAATGGATGCGCTGGCGGTGGCTTGTTCCAGATTAGCTCCCCAAACAACAGAAGGCAAATTGGGTGGCCAGCGAGCTAACGAACGACCGAGGACTGGAGCGGCTCGGAAAATGGCAGGGACTTTCTCTAGGAAATATTGACGGAGATGAACAATTGTTTTCTTCAAACACACAAGGAAGGTGAGAGAATCTCTTTTACTGGACCAGCTGCTGTCAGTGACAGAGTAGAAGATAGCATCCCATCCTCTCTCTACTGGCCTGCGACCAGCAGAGCTGCACCAGCGCGGCAGAACAGAGTCTTGGTTAGTAGCCAGGGAAACGGAAGTGATGGGACTCCACCCGAGCTCTGCCCACAACCCGAGGCTCCGCCCACAATCCCAGGATTTGGGGGTGGAGCTGGAGTATTGTTTCCTTTCGCTCGCCAAGCCACTGTCCTGTTTCAGTGATGCAGAAATGCAAAGCACATTGGCCCCGATGATGGAAAATCCCATTTCATCAGTTAACCCATAAAGCGGGATCCGCGGGTGAGGGGCTGCTACTCCCGGCCCCCTGGAGCTGCAAGTTGCCGGCCTGCCCCATGGTGGGTCAGGTGGGGCTGGAGCAGCCGCTGCCTCTGGTGGACCGTGGGTAGGGGGCTGCTCCTGGGGCTAGTTAATCTGTTACCTACCGGGTGATGCTTACTGGTTACCCATTCACACCCCTTGCTGGAATCTCACTGCTGCAAACCCCACAGTGACTCCATTGAAGTGGGTGAAGTTATTCCGACTGCACAGAGGTCGCTGCGAGATCCAGCCCTGGGGCTCTTCCTGCACCGGTTCGAGAAGGAGCAGTCGTTCAAGGCCCGGAACCCGCATCCCCGGCTAGAAGGCAGTGGCCAGATTCATTCCTTTGGGGGAAGGGGCGCTAGCAGGGGGGCCGCAAGAAGCCGCAGTGCAAGCCTGGTGCCACACAAACACTGAGTCATCTGTCGGGGCTGTCAGCGCGCACTTCCGCGGCTGGCTGCCCGAGGCGAGCTTTGCACACAGTTGGGGATGCATTTAAAAGAGGAAAAAAAAAAAAGTAACAGCTCCAAACATGTGATCAGAATTTAAAAAGCCCTGTACCAATTAAAGCAGCGAGCGATGTAACTGCTCTTCAAAGGCTCCTGGCAGCCTGCTAATCGGAGAGGCTGCTGGTGAAGCCAGCCTCTTCAAAATGCCCTGGATTAAGCTAGGCAGGCTGCTCCAGCGCACAAAATCCTTATGGAAGTTCTGGCGAGCCTGCGTGTCACCAGCCTCCCGCGCCCTCCGCCCGCGCCGGCTAAGGTAAGGCGCGCTGGCAGGGTGGCGTTGTCCCCTGTCCCGTGCTCGGCTTGGCTTTGAGCTGGATGCCGCGTGTGCGTTTTGGAGCGACGCCGGCTTTTGTTCGGTGTCGTTCGTCTCCGCGCCCCGCCTGCCCTGAGGGTTCCTGTTTGATACAGATGTCAGTGCAGGGGTAGAGCGCTCTGAAGAAGTTATCTGTTGAGCAGGGGTTATAAGACTTCCCCCTCCCCCCCCGCCGCCCAGGTTCCATGCAGTTATTTCTAGGCTGCTAAATTCACCCCCTTCTGCGAGCCAGCCGCAGAGTAAGGGGTATAGGCCAAGGCTGTGTTCTGTATTGCATTGCAATTCACCATGGGGGGTTTTACACAGGGGACGCTTATGCTAAATAGCATCGGGCATGTGTCTTTGACATCCATTCTTGGAGACCCACGGCCACTGCAGCCGCTGAGCGCGCTTCTGGCAGGCAGGCAATGGACAACGATCGCTCAACCTGGCGCTTGGATCAAGCCCGGCTTTTGTGGTGCCCAGGGCATCCTGCCGCTGCAGGGAGCTGGAAGAGAAATAGACCGAGCTTGAGAGCCGCAGGACACCTTTTGAGGTGGGGCTTGATTTGAAAAGATGAGCCCCGGCTCTAAAGCAACGTAGCACCGCGGGTAGGAAAGCAGACATGGCTACTGCTTAGACACAGCTGACGAGACAGCGTGTGTGCGCCCACGACGCTGGGGAGGATCCTTTGCCGCTCGACTGATCTGTCTCTGCCCATTTGCTCTTCTGAAGAGCAGTGTATTGTTCAGAGCCGTCTTAATACTCCTTTTATTTGGAGCCCTGTCAGATCCAGAGGTAACCATGGCATTGCCCTGTCCAGTGGCGGCCAGAAATGATCTGGAATGTACGCACGATTTAGCCGTGCCGGTAGGGCTGAACGATAGCTATGGCATGTCTAGTCCAGGCTGTCTTCATTCTGAGAGATGACCCCGTGTTGCCAATGTGGCTATAGATCCCTCCGTTTTTAGAGGCCATTTGGATTGTTCTCGGGATCTGCCACTCCCTGGGCCAGAGGCGTTTGCAGAGGCCGCATGTTCAATCCCCAAGGGAGGAGGGAAAGTCTGCCATTCATAACAACCGCTATTGTAGCTGGGGGGAGAGAGCCGGAAAGGAAATTCTGGCTATGCCGCTGGTGTTGCCTCTAACCCAAAGATGGGAGAAGGCAGCTAGTGTGGCCAGGTCTCACCATACTTGGAGGTTTTTTTTTCTTGAAGTCCCAGCTCCTGGATTCAGGTGACTTATGTGAAACTCTCAACTTTCATGTAGAGGGAAACTAAGTGTTTGGTTGTGAAGAAAACTTGGAACCTCCCTCTCCCCAAAAAAAAACACAAACAACTTTAAACACCAGAAGGAAAATAAAAAGATCCAAAATTTAGTATTTTTAAAAAAATCTCAGGATGGGCTTAACAGTCATAATGGGGGGGGGGCGGGGGAGTAATAGGGTTATTTACATTATGTAGACCCTGGAAGACTCCCTGGTGGGGGTGGGAACGATGCTCATGGGACTGTCCCCCTTAGAAATACAGGACTAAGCCTATTTTTGCAGGCTTGTGTAAAGACATCAAGCTCTTGTGTCCAAGGCCAGTCCTTGGAACTCAGTGGTTGTCTACCCTGGGGATTTTTGCACCAGGGCAGCTATGCTACTGTCACTGTCCCCGTGCAAATCCTGTCACGGAGGAGCCCTGCACGAGTGTGAAAGGTGACTTTCTCTACACATGCTAGTGCAGCGCACGGACACGAGCTTTCCAGCAGAGTAGATATCTCAGCATGGCTACACCAGTGCCCAAATCCCCACCGTAGATGCGGCTTAAGGATAAAACTTTACTGGTGCCAACAGGTCTCGAGAAAAATGCTTGAGAACCCCTCTAGTTACATCACGTGCTGCCTTTCTGCAGGAACTGAAACCCCGATGCAGTAGAGTGCCAGGGCTGGCTGTTCAAACAGGGCTTTGCAAAGGAGCATTAAACAGGCTGTGGGTTTGCAAAGTCGGATGTTTCCGTTGGGTCAGCAAAAGAGCATAATTCTTGTCTCGCACGTTTACTGTCCCATGGCATGATAGTGGCTGAGCCTTCTGGCGGGAACCCGGCCACATTTCAGTTTATGGACTTACTGATTAAACATGTGGCCTTTATAGATTCCTCCCCCCCCCCCCCCATCATGTCATACAAACATGAAAGCCAGCATTTTGTGCTCTGCTGCTGACCTTAGGTTATCATCGTCAAAAAACAAAACAATAACGCTTTTGGCATGGAGTTCTTGGGCCAAAGTTTCCCACGCTTACTGACACCGAGGCAGCTCTTTTAGGGGGAGCGCTTTGGCCGTTCATGTTTTAAACGCCGCCTTCTCCAATTCTGCTCAAAGCAAGTCGAGCTCATGCCAGGTCTTGTCTAACGCTCGGTAGCCCTCCTCGAGTTTTGCTTTGGAGGAGCTGCGTTCTGCTTAGCAACATGGGGAATGTTTGCCCAGGTAACCCAACTGTCCATACAAGACTCTGCGTTTTCTCTGGCTTGGAGTCCCCTAGGAGTCACCTGGTTACCTATTCTGTTCGCTCCCTCTGGCGCAGGCCACTGTGGGCAGACAGGAGACTGGGCTAGATGGACCGTTGGTCTGACTCAGTCTGGCCGTTCTTCCGTAATACCATGCCCTGTGCCAGTTTGGATCTGTCTGCTGGTCTGAGTCTGGCTTTGCCTAGAGAAGCTGCAGAGCTGTGTCCTTGGGCGCTGGCTTCTAAGCTGGGTGGCCTGATGTATTCATCTCCAGACTCCTTGGGAACAAATGTGGTGGTTCGTTCTCTCCATCCATGTGCGGAATAAAATGTTCTGTGCACTGGGGCAGGTGCAACTGTGCACCACCAATGGCAACAAAACACCCAGCTGTGGGCGCGCTGCAAATCCTGAGTGGCCGCACACGAGTACAGCTTACAGGGAACGCTGCTTGGGAACCAGAGATGACAGGTGAAGAGAGGAAAGGGGGGCCCCCTGGGGAAGGGCTAGGACCCCCCCCCCCTTCCTCAGTGGCCACTATCACTGTGCTGGGCAGTCCCGCCCCCTCCTTCCCTTGCGTGACGCAGCCGGAGGAGTGTAGGGAGCTGGGGCAGTTGTTCTGCTTGACCCATTGCTATTGGTCAGTGTGGGGGGAGCCAGATCCCTGCTGCAGGCCTCAAACCCGCCCCCAACCCCCGTTAGTTCCTTCTCCCTGGTGGCTGGTTGTCCCCTCCTAACCATGGAGATGAGGGGGGCGTGTGATCCCTCCTGCCCCCCATGCATTGGGCACTGCCGTTTCTGGGTTTGGAATAAGGGCGAAGCGGTTTCTTTAAAGAAATCCTGCTGAGCGGGCTGTGGATCTGCAGCGTGCTGGGATTTGTCTGCGTTTGGAGTGTCACCAACAAGCGGGATGTAGAGGCAGCTTTGATCACAAACAAAGCCCAGCTGGTCGGTAGGTTTGTTTTAGGATTTTATCACCCCCTAAATTTCAGGGAGCGCTTGCCGCTGTTGCTAACAGCCCTGAAAGTGCGAGACGGGTGCCACTCCGGGAAACGATGCGTCATCGGTGCCATCTGCTCTGGCGCGGCTTTGCCAGGGAAAAATCTGCCTCTCGCCCCAGCCCGGAGCGTCTCCCACCTGGCTGCCCGAAGAGCTGAGCTGGCTGGAGTAGACTTTTGTGGCCTGCATCAACCACCAGCTTTGTTTTCACTTGTGGACTTTGTCTGGGTTTGGACCCCAGGGGTGGGAGCCACTGAAGGGATAAGAACAGGCAACTGCCGGCGTGCCTTGGCTCGGAACAAATGTCTGTTAGTGGCTGCCCGGTTTGCATTTGTGCCAGCAAGGTGTGGACGTCGCTTACCATTCCAGGCTCTCTGCGCCGTTCCTCTTGCTCACTCTGCCACAGGAAGCAAAGGAATCTCAAGCAGCATCCAGGTCTCAGCCAAACCCCCTTTCCCGCCTGAATTGGAAAGATCCGGAGCGGGATCAAGCAGCTGCCACTCCCGCTGGTCTCCACGGGAATCGTGGCTCTTCAGCGCCTCTCTGGATCGGGCCCCAGCTGCTCCAGAAGTCGCTGACGCTCTTCTGTGTTTTCCGAAGGAGTCGAACGGCCTCTGTGGGCCTGACATACTTAGCAGTGCCGGAGTGGGAGGGAAGCCGCCGAGAGAGAGAGAACGGGATCAGATTGGCTGCATAAGATGCTGGAAAATATTTCTCTTCTCTTTCTCCCCCCCACCCACACAAGACCCTGGAACTATCCCCTCACCCTCACTCCTCCCCACGGCAATAGGAGCTGTCCATCGCTGGGGATGTGAGCTGCAGCTGTGTGAGGTGGGGAACGTATGGCCCAGCTTGCCTGGATCCGGCCCCCAATGCTCCTCTACCCTCCCTCCCTCCCACACCCCACGCTCTAAGCCCGTTTCCCAGCAGCCCCCTCCCACACACCGAACCCCTCATTTTGACCCCGCTCCAGAGCTCCACATGCATGAACAAACAAAATCTACTAGCAAGGCCCCCCGGGCTCTGGTGTGCGAGGGGAGTGTGGGGAGGGTCTTTCTGCTTCCCACTTTTGTGTGGCCCCCTTGACTGATTTTTTTGTGTGGGTTAGCGGCCCCCAAAAAGTTCCCCACCCCTGCTAGACGAAGGCCAAGCCCAGTAATAAATCCCCTTTCTGAAAGCCTGTGGCAGAGGGGGAAAACAAACTCGCTTTCTCTTCTAGAGACAACGTGGGCCGCGTTGGCGGAGTTAGATTTTGAGCCTTCGACACTGGTATAAGTCGGCACCACCTTTTAGGTGTCTGCTTCGGTCCCTTCATTCAGCTGCCCCCAGGAGCCGGGTCCATGCCTCCGCAGAGTTGTAGCATTCTAGGTGTGGCGGGTGGGGGACTTCCAGCTGAGCTGGAAACGGGGAAAGACTGGCTCCAGAGCCTATTTCTCGGAGTTTCTGGGAACAAGGAAAAATCTCTTTCAATTGGATTCTGGAAAAAAAAATCTGGGGTAGGAGAGGTAAATCCCTTCAAGTGCCTTCAGCACACGCAGTGAACAAAACAGGCCTGAATTTGTTAGCAGGAATTCACTGAGCTCAGCTGGTTCCTTTGTGTGGCGTGGGAGCGGAGGAAGGGAGGGGATGCATGGGGAGGGGGGGAGCTGGAAACAAGGCAATGCAACCAGTTGGAAACTACAACGCCATCCGCTTTGCCTGTGAACTGAATGGAAGGCGTTTGGACAGCGAACACAGTTAGCATTGTTCAAGATACCGCCCCAGTGTGTGCCATGGGACGGTGCGCTGGGCAGGAAACTGTTTTCCTCTCCCTGTAACCGTTTTCTGAGAGTTCAACAGATTTTCCCCTCCTGAATCAGGACAAGTCGTCGAAATCTCAGACATTTTCAGAGTAATGCTTTTTCAGTGCAGGTCCAGTGAAACATTTTGTGTTGATCATTTTAAAACATTTTATTGTGATTCCCCTTTTCCCCTGTTTGAACCTTATACTGGGCCTAATCAGCTTAAATTTCTAAATGAAAAGCCGTTTCAAGTCAGAAAGCTGGAGTTTTTCATTTGGCAAATGCATTTGTTTTTAAACTATTTTCATTTCTCTTTTAGTCACTGAAATGGAGGCTGTTTTGCGAACGACTTTAGTTTTGACAAACTGTCATTTTCAATGGAAAAAACATTTCTGTCTAAAAACGCCAGATCACTTCCAGTAAGATGTTTCTCTGCCTCCAGTGTTTAGGCATATGGGACTTGCTAGAGTAACTAAGGCCCATCTAGTCATGTACTGTCCCTGACAGTGACCATAAAACAGTGTTTCTTAAACTGTGTTCCGGGGAACACTGATGTGCCACGAGGCAGTCGGAGGTGTGCCGCGGAGAACAACAGTTCAAAATGGCCGCCCCCCCCCCTTTTTTTTTGGTCAATTACTTTCCCCCCAACCTTTTTTTTCCCCTCAACAAAAAATCCTTGGTGTTCCTCATAAAAAAAACCATTGTTTGGTGTTCCTCGGTCTTAAAAAGTTCAAGAAACACTGCCATAAGAGATGCAAAAATTTTGCAGTAGGCAGATGTGATGGGTATGTGTGAAATGTTCGTCTCACTGGCTCTGAACTTCCCCAGTGTTAGGGGGCCGATTTCGGTTTCTCTAGTGAAGAGGCTGCTGCGTATGTAGCGGAGCTGCACACTTTGGTGGTTTTAAACGAGGGCTCCGAGTTTTGCGAATCCAGCCGAGCCAGCACAAGCCACGCTTTGCCGTGGCCACAAAGGTGTCAGGAAGAACGAACCTTCTGGGATAGGAAACCTAACCCAATGAGGAAGACACTTTCCAAGTAATAAGTGAGCTGACCAGACCCTGGCCTCGGGCTGCAGAATTGGACCCAGATCCAAAGTCTCCCAAAGTTTATGAACATTCAGAACTGCAGGGTGTGGCTCTAGATCTGAACTCTGGGGGGGTGCCGCTCCCCGGTTTTGATCCTGTTGTGTATTGGGTTGTAGATATAGATCTTGTTGTTAGGTCATTGGGGTCAGCCCAGCTGGTTTGGGCTTGTTCTAGTTAGTTCTGTGCTATGCAATAAAATGGACACTTGCAACTACTCAAACTCTCTGTATTTTCACTGATTTCGTCCTATACTGTGAAACTCCCCACGACATAACAGATCCCTAATGTTAATACTGTAGGCCCAGGTATCAAATGTGGGTGCTGCACTGAAATAGTGATGTAAAAGGTTAAGCAGTTATCTGGTTACCCATTATGCGTTAGCCTTACTGACATGCTTACCTGGTAACTGGTTAACCAACAACCTGGTCAGAATAACCCCCCCAGCTTGGCCAGAGCAGCCCCACCCACAGTGCAGCAGGCCCGGCTGGGCTGGAGTAGCCCCCCACCCACAACCCAGTGGGCCCAGCTGGAGGAACCCCACCCACCCACGGCGGGCTGGCTGTCAGTACCCCACCACAAGGGCCCCTGCTTGGAATAGTCCCCATCGCAGATCCCAGCCCTCCAAGGTTAACCAGTTCAACATATCATTTAACCAGTTAACTTTTTAAACCGGTATTTACATCCCTTCACTGAAAGAGCTGTATCTCCTATTCAGGGCTTCCTTGCCAAATGTCTTATGTGGGCAGATTATGAATGTGAAGTACAATAGCTTATGCTTGATTGACTCTGGTTGCGGGCACTGTTTATTGTGGAGTAAGAACAACCCTATGTGGAGTGAATCGGGAACAGTTAATCAAGAAGACCTGCTCCAGAGCAGCTCCATGTAGACTAGATTTCCTACAGCACTTAAAAACCCTTATCCCATTACAGTGGTAGGAACTTTCCCATAGAGCCTTTCGATGGGACTGAGTTGAGAGCCCGCTGCAGAATGAATGTTGATCCTTTTGCATAAAAATTGTGCTTCCCTTTTATGGGCTGGTTTCAGGATCTAAATATAGATGGGTGCATCTTGCCTGAAGCCCGTGTCTTTGATGACTGGGCTTCTCGGGGTAGCGCTGTCCAGGAGTACCCAACTTCCAGCTGTGGGGCATCTGTTAAGGAGAGACAAAAAAGCAAAGAAACTGGCTTAGGCCAAAGCTACACAACGGGGGGAAGTTGACCTAAGATAAGCAACTCCAGCTATGAGCATAGTGTAGCTCGAGTCGACGTACCTTAGGTCGAATTTCTGCAGTCTCCCCACTGTGAGAGGTCAATGGGACAAACTCTCCCGTTGACTTCCCTTACTCTTCGCAACGAGGTGGAATACCAGAGTCAACCCGGGTGTCATCAGTGGTTGATTTAGCAGGTCCTTACTAGACCCGCTTAATCGAACCCTGGGAGATCGATCTCTGGAGTGACAATCTCCAAGTAAGTGAAGAAAAGCCCTTCATTGACTCTGAACATGGTAATTATTTCAGCTCCCCACAAATGAAACCAGAGGCAGAAAAAAGAAATCTAGTCTCCCAGGTAAACTCTGAGGTTTGGAACATCCAGGGTAGACAAATAAGTACAGTCTGGTGCAGTGATCGGTAATCTGTGGTGTCCGGGATCTGTGTGTGGCCCACGAGACATTTTGTTACCGTTGCCCACACGCAGGGCTGCCAGATTCCGCTGGTTTCCGTCCGTGTCATTTTTCCTACTGGCATTACTAAAGTGACACGCACGTAAAGCAAGGGCACGTGCAGTGAGGTGTGGTCTGATTGCACACAACACTGAGCCACATGTTCCCTCTGCAACCAATCACAGCGCTGCTACAGTTCACTCAGCGCATCCTGCAAATTCTAGGTACACAAGTACAGTTAGCAAAACTACCCTGTCCCGGGATAACATCTTGATTACAGCCATCTTGCAGCCCACTGAGATGGAGGACCACTCATTCAGCCTACTCATTAGCCTTGGTTGCCCGTCACTGGTCCAGTGTGTACTAGGGTAAAGAGCTGTGCTCTTGTCATGCTTAAAAAGTGCCTTTTGAGATGCACAATTAAGATCCCAGTTGGCAGATTTCCCAAAGCATGGTGTCTTGTTACCCAAACGAACACGGCTGTATTTCTCAACAGTTGTGCTCGAAGACCGCAGGTAAAATACTGGCCCTGGGTAAGTCAATGGGAGTTTTGCCAGTGATTTTTAAAGGAGCCAGGGTTTCATGCTGAGAATATAAGCCCAATCTTGCAGGTAGACGCTTGCTTCCCCTGAAGGTAGTGTTGCTCATGTAGTTGAAAGATTTGCCGACACGGCTCTTCCAGCAGAGTTGGGGCATTAATAAATAGATTCTGTTGGAGAACAGATGGCTGAGCTTAGACATTCCATTTAATGTTCACTATGGTTCCCTAATTACAAAAAAAGCAATCTAAATATTTTCAGTACTAACTGAACCACGAACACGTCCCTGCTCACTGCTGGGCGGAAGTCAGCTTGGTTTGACTAAATAATAACTAAGCCCACGATTTTCATCTTATGTCTGTTGAGCAGTCAGCAAATTGCCTACCAATAAAATCCATCCGTTTACTTAATGCTGTGCATTGTGCATTTCGCTCGCTCGCTCGCTTTATTTTATAGCAAAATGACATTGGCTTAAAACACAAACAAATATTTGAGACCGAGGAAGGACTGGTGTAACTGCCAAGGGAGCATTGTAACGCAAAGCTGTCCTCATTTTGTCTTTTTTTGCTCTCTGGATGCTGGAAAGAATTGGCAGGAGAAACAGCAAAAGGAAATGCTACTTCACCTATGGCAAAAAACCCCCTAAAGGCGGTTTCTGGTGCAGTGCAATGGAACAAAGTCCTTTGAGTGTGCTGACATTGGCGACAAAAGCAGAATGTGCTAAGAACCTACCAGGCTGTGTTTCTAAAATGTTCACTAAAGTCATTTTAAGTACCTGTTGAAAAAATGTCTGAACCAAGGAAACAGTCTCGTGCAGCCCTCTCTCGGCTTGCGGCTTGAGAGGCGTGAGAGAAGGGAATGATTCAGCAGGTCAGTGAATCTTGTTCTACCATAAATACAGGTATAGTAGTTATCCTAACAAGGTACACAGAATCATAGAACACTAGGACTGGAAGGGACCTCAAGAGGTCATCAAGTCCAGTCCCCTGCCCTCGTGGCAGGACCAAGCCCTGTCTAGATCACCCCTGACAGATATTTATCTAACCTCTTAAATATCTCCAGTGATGGAGATTCCACAACCTCCCCTAGGCAATTTCTTCCACCCTGACAGGAAGTTTTTCCTAATGTTCAACCTAAACTCCTCCCTTGCTGCAGTTTAAGCCCATTGCTTCTTGTCCTATCCTCAGAGGCCAAGGAGAACAATTTTTCTCCCTCTTCCTTGTAACACCCTGAAAGCTGCTATCATGTCCCCCTCTCAAGTCTTCTCTTTTCTAAACTAAACAAACCCAATTATTTCAGTCTTCCCTCATAGCTCATGTTCTCTAGACCTTTAATCTTTTTTGTTGCTCTTTTCTGGACCTTCTCCAATTTCTCCACGTTTTTCCTGAAATGTGGTGCCCAGAACTGGACACAAGACTCCAGCTGAGGCTTAATCAGTGCAGAGTGGAGCGGAAGAATGACTTCTCGTGTCTTGCTCACAACACTCCTGGTAATGCCTCTCAGAATCACGTTTGCTTTGTTTGCAACAGTGTGTCACACTGTTGACTCATATTTAGCTTGTGGTCCACTATGATCCCTTTCCGCAGTACTCCTTCCTAGATAGTCACTTCCCATTCTATGTGTGTGAAACGGATTGTTCCTTCCTAAGTGGAGCATTTTGAATTTGTTCTTATTAAACTACATCCTGTTTACCTCAGACCATTTCTCCACTTTATCCAGATCATTTTGTATTGTGGCCCTATCCTCCAAAGCAGTTGCAATCCCTCCCAGCTTGGTATCATCTGCAGATTTTGTAAGTGTACTCTCGCATACCCAGTGCTGAAGTAACACTACTCTTAGTGGGTATAAGCATGGCAATAGGGTTTTAACTGTAGAAAAAGGAAATCCCTATTAAATTCAGCAATCCGACTTGCCTCAATAGACTGTGAAACATGGAACATACTGGCGAGTGTGTAGCACTGGCCCTGTCTACCGCTTGAGGATGGTCGTCTACATCTGAGAGCTGAGGGTATTACCCGTTAGGTTGAGTGGTAGAAGTTTTCTGTGGCGCTGAAGGTTCTGGAGTTACACCCTGCTGCCAGCTCCCACCGCACATGTTTTTCAGAAGAGCTGAGTTTTCACTGGGTTGGAATAGGAGGTTTCTTGTGCAGGTTATTCTCCTATCTGTCAAACGAGGAGAGCAGTAATCACCTCTGTAGAGTGCTTTGTGACCCTCAGGTGGGAATTGCTCTAGAAGAGCCCGGTATTATTCATTGGCTGCTGTGCTAAACCCTCAGAGCTGAAACGTGACGTGAAACCTACCCTTCCATTGTATGGGAAACAATGGAATTCCAGGCACATCCCATTTTCCTGGCGCAATCAAACCCTGACCTTGCGCTGAGTTATGATAAATGGAATACAGCCGGTCCCCGACTTACGACCATCTGCACTTACGACCAAAGCGGTCGTAAATGCGGCTCCGAGTTACGAACGCGAACCGCGCTTACGAACAGCCCGGTCGCCACGTAACTCAATGGGTTCCGAGTTACGACCATTCCGAGTTACGGCCAAAGGTTTGGTCTGTAACGCGTTCGTAACTCGGGGGAACGGCTGTATTTCAGAACATTGTGGATCAGGCAGGGTCTGAACAGAGAGTCAGATGCTGAAACTATATAAATAGGGAAAGGTCTGGCTGAGTTTTGCTTTGAGGGAAGTAAATGCACTGAAATACAATCACTGTTGGGCATGCTCTTGTTTGTTAGCAAACTAGAAGATTTACCCAGCATGGCTTGGATCGTTAACTCCAATAAGTTTTAAAAACAATGAGTAGTTCTGTGGCATCATAGAAACTAACAAAAATATGTAGGATCATGAGCTTTTGTGGGTAAAACCCACTCTATCAGATGAGATGGAGTGGAAATAACAATCCAAGATATGTATAACAGCAAGAGCGGTTACCTGTCCATTATAGGACCCAAGTTAATGAAACTAATTAAGTCGGCTGTTTTTCTTCATTTAAATCATTGCTCTGGCATGGGGCTGGGAATGAGGGCTTCAGTATTTAGGCTGCCCTGCGGAGAGAGGAGAACCCCAGCCCTGTCTTACTACAGCAGCTTGGGGCCAGGTGAAAAGCACCTGTCCGTGATCGCTGCAGCTCCAACGGGCACACCTGGGGGGGAAAGACAGACAGACAAACTCTCTGAAATATTGCGTAGAAAGTGGTCCCTTTCTCTGCTCCTGCCCCCTGCTGGCCCAATGGGGTTATAGCTGTCCTGGTCCTCATCTCTGGCTTCTCGCTGCCCTCTTGTGGTCATTCTTCAGTATAACTTCCGGCCAGACCCCTTCCTTTCCATTCTATGGGAAACAATGAAATTCCACACACGTCCCATTTTCCTGGCAAATCAAACCCTGGCCTTGCTTTAAGTTGTGATAAAAAGGAATCTGCACACTGAATTTGATGGGTCTAGCACTTATCGTTTAGGAGGCGTTCCTGAACAAATGGACTCCCTGGCAGACAGGCAGACAGATGCACATTTCTAAAATATCTAGTAAGAAGATGTGCAATGGAATTTAAACACCCTTAAGTACCCTGCAGCTAATGGGAGATTGAAATTGAGCAAAATGAGCACGAGCAAGTAGCAATGAGGAAGGGAACAGAAATGATGCTTTCAGCTTTGCCCTTCTCCTGCCAGAAGACTGGGCTGCAACACTGAGGCCTGGCTGGTGTTACTTCCAGAGGCCGGGGGTGGCTTGATGAGGAACTGTTTCTTTGGGCGGCAGCAAACCGATTTGTACAGCACTTGAGGGCCGTCGCAGGGAACCCTGGCAAAAGAGAGATCAACCATTTTAAAAACCACGCCTCTTTCTTCCCCGTAGCGTCATGTCCTGTATGCTCCCCGCTGTGGCTTCTCTCTCCTGGCGCGCTGGGGAAAAGAAAACACAGCGTCTGCCACAGAACTGGCAGCTCAGAAGTCCTGGGTGGGAGCAAAACCAATTGAGTCTTGTGCCTTTCGTCTCCAAGTTCAAATCCCACCCCCCTTGCCTTTGACGGTGACTGACTCCTGCAGGCCAGGCTTAGGGGAGGGGGCACCCGCGTTTACATAGGCAGCGGGGAGAACCACACGGTGAGCCTCAGCGTTCTGTCTTCCACGGGCTTCTGTCCTTTCTCTGCTGCGGGGTGGGGAAGGGGCAGAGCCTGGCTGGGCCTTGGGTTTATTTTTTCTGGCAAGAGCAACAGGGCCGAGCCCTCACTCCATTTGTTAAACAGAAGCTTCCAGGACTTGCCTCTTCTCTCTAGCAGGCATGGGGCCTTGCCTAAAGAGACGCCCGTCTCTCTAGCTGTGCAAGGCTTTGCCTGCAGAGACGCAACTCCGCATCGCTGGGTTGCATTCAGAAGTGCTGTTAGGGATGCTGGAGCTATGGATCGGGGCGGGGGGGGTGCACTTTGGGAATGTTACCCAGTTACCTGGTAAGTATCACCCTAAACGGGTAATGCTTACTCGGGGTGTAATAGTGTCGTCGATTAACTGATAAGCAAAAGCGTATAGGTTAATGCTACAGACTATACGCATTTCCCTCCCCCCACCCTTGCCAGTAAATGTTTTAGCAGGCTGGCCAGCAGCCCGGCTCAGTCCTGGCTTGTGATGGGTCCAGAGCCTACCCCCGCTGCGGCTCTGCATTTCAAGATCATTAGGAGCCAGGTGGGCAGGCAGCCCAGCTCAGTTCCGGCTTGCACCAGGTCCAGGAGCTCAGACCCCCAACCTAGACAGGGGCTGCTGCTACCGCGCGCTGCTGCCTCTTTATCAGAGGCAGCAGCACTGGGTGACAGGCAGCCGGTCCGTGAGGGGAGCTGGTTTTTAAACTGGCTCCCCTTGTGGACCAGCTCCCGCCTGGCACCCTACAATGCTGCCTCTGATACAGTGGCTGCCGGCCCCGCCCCCGGGGACTCTAGACTAGTCGAGTAACCGATATAAATTCATGAGGTTAGTCGACTATCCAGTTCACCGATATTGAACAGCCCTAATGCTTACCGGTTCTGGAGCAGCTCTCCAGGCAGGGGGCTGCTGCAGCCTTGCAGGGGGCCCACCGCAGACTGGGGCTGCTCTTGTCCTGAACAGCCCCTGTCCACGGTGGGGGCTGGGAGCCAGGAGCCGGTGACGGTCTCCAGCCCGGGCTCCCATTTTGATCCCAACGAGGAGCCGGGATTTTCCATTCCTTCTGTGCGGTGGGATCCTGGATGCGGGGGCCCGCTCGACAAGCTACTTCGAGAAAATCGTGTTCCAGGTGGGGGCTAGGTGGTTCCATGAGCTCAGCTCCCTTCCGCTTGTGACGTGGCTGGAGCCGAACGCAGGGGATAGGACGCCGCTCACTAGCATCCCAGACCCCCGTCTCGTCCCCGTGGCCTTTTCAGAGTCACCGCGCTCTGTTGTGGCCGGAGCCTGAACGCTGAACGGCCCTGGGGCCTTCTTCCTTGTCAGCACCCCGTGCCCTTTATTTACGGGGCTTTAATCTCTCCCCCAGCACACAGCAGCAACCTTTACACTGTAGCTCCGCTTTCTAGGCACTTCCCCCAAAGACAGTGGGGGTGGGAAAGGTGTCACTGCTTGGAGGTTTTCCTAGCCCTCGTGTTGCTTTACCCCCCAGAGCGCTCCTTTCTGTGCCCCATGTATACAGCTTGCCTGATAAGATTGACTCTCTACCCCCTAATCTGGCCTGGTGATCAGGGATACCTCTGTCCAGTTAAGGCTCTTCCAAGGGAACATCACCTAATTAGTCTGAGTAGTGACGAGAGTGTTGGGGCAGCCGGGCAGCCGTGTCTGTGTGCTTAGCGCTTTGTATGTCACGACTGCTCGACGTACCAGACCCCACCCTTATGCCCCCGCAGCCGGGAATCGAACCTAGGCGTCCACAGGGTGCTGGTGTCTCAGAAAGAGCGTGCATCCCATCCCCCTCCAGGGGCTGGTCCATGCCAAGCAGTTGTTTTCAACCAGTGGTCCGTGGACCCCTGGGGATTCGCCGAATATGTCTTAAGATTTCCAAAGGGGTCCGTACCTCCATTTGACATTTGTTAGGGTCTGCAGATGAAAAACAGGTGGAAAACCACTGCTGTAGAGGAAACAAGCATCCATCCATGTGCAGAATAATGTTTTCTGTGTGCACCAAGGCATGTGCTAACGTGCACCACCAGGGGAAACACAGACCTAGTTGTGGGTGCTCTGCTATCAGCTGGGTGGCACTGAAATTTCTCCTGAGCAGGCACACAAGAGCATATCTTCCAGTGAACGCTCTGGTGACCAGGCCTGATGCCAAAAATAGAATGTGATCATGTAATTAAAGACTAGCACACTGCATCTGCAAGGGGCAGAATTAAAACAGAACGGGAATGGAATGCTAAGCAGTTCTCCAGCTACCAGAATTCTCCAGGATAGACAAGACCTGATTTTCTAATGCAAACAGCCAACAGGAAAAAATGTATAGAAAGAGGAGGGAAAAACCCATTTTGGGCCTCCTTTTTACAGAAAAATAGGGCTCAAGCCTCACATCCATTCCCTCGGTGGCCGTTCTTTGGGAATGGTGTGTACTTTGGCATGAGAGAGCTAAGTGCTAACCTGTGGAACTCCTTGCCAGAGGATGTGGTGAAGACCAGGACTTTAACAGGATTCAAAAAATAACTAGATCAATTCATGGAGGTGAGGTCCATCATACTTATTAGCCAAAATGGGTAGGAATGATGTCCCGAGCCTCTGTTTGTCAGAAGCTGGGAATGGGCGACAGGGGAGGGATCGCTTGATGATTCCCTGTTCTGTTCATTCCCTCTGGGGGCACCTGGCATTGGCCACCGTGGGCAGACAGGACACTGGGCAAGATGGACCTTTGGTCTTATGTTCTTAATTTGCCCATTTTGTGGCACATGATCCTCACCTGTCATGAGCCAATGTAGGTGGCCATGAGACAGCCCGAGAGTGAGCGTGTCTCTTAACCGAGCCGGGGAATTTCCATTGCGCTGTTACTCATGTCTAACTTTGGTCCTTGCTTTGTAACCTCAGCGGCTCTGTTTGGGATAAGCTGTGCAGCGGTTCCCCACAGGAGTATCTGGCTCAGGTCTGTGCGTGACTTTTAACACTCATTCTCCCACGTGGAAAGAAAAGGGTTAGCAGGTTGCTCTCCTCCCGCTGTGTGGTCACAACATGGGAGTGTCCCCACTGCAGTGGGAGCTGGGATTTGAGAACCCCGAGCTCTGTGTGCGAGGTGGGTTTTTCCCGAGTCGCTAGACAGGCCTTGTGGCTGCAAAGGCGTTCCTTACAAATGAAGAATGCAGATGGTATCGCGAGCCTTCGTGGGCACAACCCGCTTCTGCAGACGTGCCCACGAAAGCGCATGATCCCATCGACATGTTCTGTTTGTCTTGAAGATGCTGCAGGACTATTCATAGTTGTTTAAGTTTTTCCATTTACAGGCTAACACGGCTCCCTCCTCTGAAACCTCACGCAGCCGGCAGTCCAAGCCAGCCAGCGCTGGACAGGCAAGGGGGAGGTTTGGAATAAGGGACAGATTTTTAAAAGAGCTGAACGTGCAGCAGCTCCCACTTAGGCACCTAAATGAGTCTGTCTAGCATGGACTTGAGACTTACCTTTGGTCTGGAGCGGGGGAGCGGCAGCTGGCTGCTCCGTTCCTGGCTCTCCCCTCAACTTGCTGTGGGCAGAGCATGGCCCTGTGCCTTCCCATCTGCAAAGCGAAATGTATGAAGTAGGCGAGCTCTTGGTTCTGAAGTGCTTTGTGAGCGGCTGTGGCTTATGCAAAGTGTTATTAATTAACCCCCTTGTCACTGGGGGGGTTTAGTAATGGCGTGTTATCAAACTATTCTTCTTCAAGGCTGGTTGCAAACAGGACCAGGAGACCTCACGTCTCTTCTCCAAATTTCCCCTGCAGTTTCGCTGAGTGTTTCTCCTTTCCTGTGTTTTGTTTGCCAACCATTTGTTACATGCTGGGGTTAAAACTCAGGCAGCCTGGCCCTTACGTGCGGAGATTACAACCTAAACAGGGCAGATGCTGAGTAGACTGGAAAAATTGGGAATCCAGGTGGGGTGGAAAGACTAGGAGTATTTTTGTAGCCATGAAACAGACGACTCAGGAAGTGTGAGGGGCTGTGACCGGTGGGCATGCCCTGCACTAGAGCGGGAGGGGTAAAAACCCTGTGGATGGAGGAAGTCCCGCCCCTTCAACCGGACTGGGCATGCTCCAAGTGCTGGTTCAGCATAAAAGGCCAGAAAGCAGCTCAGTCTGGGCTGGCCAGTGAAGGGGAAGGACTTCCAGCCAGAGCTCCCGAGCTACGCCAACCAGCGACCCAGGCAGTGCGAACCAAAGGGCCAGGAGACTGCTGCTACACGGACCCAGTGGAGCCCCAGGGAAAAGCTGCTACCGGGGAACTGAGACACCCAGCCGCTACGTGGGACGACGCCCCAGCAGCACCGGTAGGAAGCGACCCAGGGAAGGCGCAGGAGCAGCCTCTCCTGCCCAGGTACGCTTGGCGTGTTTCGGCCGCATTCCCCGCCGAGAGAACGCTAGACCGATCTGCCGCTCAGAGGGCCCAGGATCGGGACCCGGTGGAGCAGGGTGGACCCGGGTCCCCCTCCCGGGGCACAAGCCTCCAAGCCGACTGACCTTGGCTGTGAGGCCGCACTGCCCTGGGACAAGGGCTGCTCTTAGACTTTGGCTGCTGAGCCGCATTACCCTGAGACGAGGGCGACTCACTGACTTTGGCCGGTAGGCTGTTCTGCCCTGTGAGTAGGGCCGCTCAGGGGTCCAGCGTTATTCCAAGGCCGGGGTATTTATAGATTAAAGAGGCGGCCGACGACTCCATGGCCAATCGGGCAGCGTCCTCGCCCCGGAATAGTTGTACTCCTGTGACGGAGCGTGCATACGCCGCCCCCGGGGCAGACTGCCCTGCTGCTGCCCCATTGCTCTGTGGATTATCCAGAGACTCTGTCTTCAGGGTTGTGACGTTAGCCGCTGTGCCCTACAGTCCTGCACAAGGGCCGGCTTTCCTTTTGTGGGCCCTGATCCAGAGCCGATAGAAGTCAGGGTGGGGACATCTACACGGCATTGTGAGCCCGGGTCTGCGGGACTGGCACCCTCAATGTTTCCAAGCCCGCTCTTGAACATCCACATTGCCACCTGGGTTTACAGTTGCTGCACCTGGGTCCCTTAGCCACACAAAGGCGTCCGCACTGCCCTGCGCCGACCTGCTGGCCGGGCTCTGCCTCCTGCGCTGCGTCCGCACTGCCCTGCGCCGACCTGCTGGCCGGGCTCTGCCTCCTGCGCTGCGTCCGCACTGCCCTGCGCCGACCTGCTGGCCCCGCTCTGCAGCTTGCGCTGTGTCCGCACTGCCCTGCGCCGACCTGCTGGCCCCGCTCTGCCTCTTGCGCTGCGTCCACCTTGCAACTCGACAGGGCTTGACTACTGGGGCTGGGGCCGGGGCCAGGGCTGGAGCAGTTGCTGGCCCGATTCAGACTGATGTGTGTGTGGACAGACTGGGCCGGGGCTCACTCCTGAGTCAGAGCCCAGCTAACGTGCAGTGCGGACAGACTCGGGCAGCCTCTCCGTGGGCTCTGAAGCTGGCCCCTGCTGAGCAGGCTTAAAGCTCTGCAGAAGGAGAGAGCTTTTCTCGGGGGTCAGGGGCCTTTCATCAGACCCAGTGGGAACCTCTCCGATATCGCCGTGAGGCTGCGTCTAAGGTGCCGCCTCTGGGGTTGCTTGGGGGCTGGAGCTCCATCAGGGCAAAATTGGCGGGTGCTTAGCACCCACTTGCAGGCCCCCATCAGTTACTCCCCATTCCCCCCCCGCCTCCTGACAGACCCCACCAGTCAGCGCCTCCCTCCCCCCACGGCAGTCAGCTGTTTTGCAGTGTGCAGGAGGCTCTCCGGGGAGGGCAGAACTCTGTGTGAAGAGGCTGGGTGGGGGTGGAATGGAGGCAGGGTGGGCCCTCGGGGAAACGGGGGGGAGGACCTGGGGCAGAGCCAGGGGTGCAGCAACCCCCCCATACCCAGCACATTGGAAAGTCAGGGCCTGTGAGGATCTAAGTTGTCCTGATGTCGGCTGGATCTAGGATTGCCTTCTAGTTGCAGGCCCAGTGGTCCCAACGCAGGTTCTAACTAGGAATGGGAATGGTTAACTAGTTAACCAATAAGCATCAACTTTAATGGGCAGTGCTTACCAGTTACGGTTAACTGGTGGGGCCTGGAGCAGCCCCCCGTCCACCCTGGGCAGGGGGCTGCTCTGGCCCCGAGAGGCCTGCCCTGGGCAAGGAGCACTCCAGCCCGGCTGTAGCAGCCCCCATCTGTGGCGGGCCTGGCCCAGCGTGCCACAGGCAGGGGCGTTGCAGCCTGGCTGGAACTATACCTAACCTTCCTGCCTCCCTCTGCTGTGCTTTCTCTCCTTCTTCCCCAAGGGTATGTCTATAGTTGCCCCCTATTTCGAATTAGGGAGGCTAATGTAGGCATTCGAAGTTGCAAATCAAGCCCGGGATTTAAATATCCCGCACTTGATTTGCATCTTCCCGGCAGGTCGCCATTTTTTGAAATTTACAAGTCCAGACTAACTGCCCGCGTCTACACGCGGCAGGGACCCGGTATTTCGAATTAAAGCCCTAAATCGAACTACCTGTTATGCCTCCTGCAAGGAGAGAAGAAGTCAGTGTAATATAATCCATGCTGTTGTTCATTCAGCACTGAATTGAGCGTATCGTCTCGCTCCTTTGCGTCCAAACGCTGTGGTGGGTGGGTTTGTTTGTTTGTTTTATTTTTTGATGCATGACACACTGAGAGTGTGCGGTGCCTTTTCCTGCAGTCACTAGTTTGACATGTGGCGCCTGGATGCTTACTCATCGCTGGAAATGCTGCTGTTCCAGCGCCATGTGCATTCCTGACCAGCCTTCCCTCACGTACCGCTAAGCGAAGGCTGCCTCAAAGGGTCTGATTGTTTCCCCTCCTTGCTGAACCCATAACGAGGGGGCTGCAGAGCTAGGAGCTTAGCAGGGATGCGGGGGGAAACGCATTAGTAAGATACCCAAACCAAGAGGCGGTAACAAAAATAGCAGCTGATTTATGCAGAATTTTGTGTTTTAATAATGTCATATGGTTGTGCCCACGCGCATCAGCTTTATCGCTGCGCTGTCATCGGCGATTTGCAGGCTCAGGAGGGACTGAATCCTCTTTCGCGGCCCTGAGTAGCGAGTGGCGACGGCCTCTCTAGGCGAGGCAGGCCCGGTGGTCTTCCTGGGCCTTTGCCAGGGAAACCCCCAAGCCTTAGAAGAAGGAAAGGCTGGTGCTCCTGTGTATCCCGGGGTGGGTGGGGGGAAATAGAAGAGGTAGGGATGGAGCCTCCCATGGGATTCTCCAGCCTTTCCATTCTAGATTTAAAACTTTCTTGGGCCACGGGGCGGCAGCTGGAGGAGGCCTCCGGGAAAGCAGGCGGCTGTTCAAAGCGGAGTCTCTCTTGCCGAACTCCAGTCTGCGTTGGCCCCTGAGAGGAAGCTCTTTTGGCAGCGTGAGACCAGGTTTTCTGGCACTGCCCGCTACAGCCAGCACTAGCTGTGATTCACGGTCCGCAGCCAGGGGAGAGCGCAGCTCCGAGAGGATGGACCTTTCTGCACCAGGAGGCATGGTGAACGGCCGGCTTGCAACTGGCTGGTCCTCCTCTCCAGCCGCTCTGCGGCACTGTGTGAGCCCGTGTGGTGCAAAGCTCAGCGAGAAGGAGGCTGGAGAAGGGCTCTGCCCCAGGCCCCGCCCCCACTTCACCTCTGCCCTGCCCCCCAAGTGTGCGGCATCTTCCCTCCTCCTTCCCGGAGCCTCACAATGCCACGACACAGCTGTTTTGTGGTAGTGGGAGGCACTGGGAGGGAGGAGGAGGAGTATATCTGTGGGTGAGAGTTTTTATCCCCATTGACAGGCAGAGAACTGAGGCACACAGATGCCGAGTGCCCGGAAACACTTATGCTACCTGGGGTGGTGCAGTGTGGGACAGTTCGGGACCCCTGGGATGCCAACGGAGGTCCTGCGATTGCATTGAGTCAGCCTATCATGCTAGCCTCCCCCCAGTGCAGAAGTACAGACACTGACAACAGCTCTGGGAAGACTCAACTGAAGGGACTTACTGCAGCATCCGAATGGTCACTCCCCTTGGGGTACAAACCTAAAGTTATATGAAGTTTGCCTCCTCCCTCAATGTGGAGGAAGGTCTGCACAGTTCTCCCCCCCGCCTTAGAAATTACATAAACTGGGGTATATTATAAACCAGAAATAAGTTCATTAACTCTGAAAAGGTGTGTGTAAGTGGTTAAAGAGGCAGCAAACAGAACAAAGCAGATTTCTAAGAAAACAGTACAAAATTTGAAACGAGATTGCCTAAAGAACCCGGTGACAACTAATAGTTTCTCAACTTAGACATTATTTCAGAGAGATTCCTTCACAGGCCAGTAGTGTCCTGTCTAACCCCTCTTCCCCCCCCCAACTTCAGTTCCTTTTTTTTTTTTTTTTTTTTTCTTTTTTTTCAAGTATCTCTTTGGGTTGGGGAGGCAGAGGTAAAGCCAGCTAAAGACAATTGTTGTTTTCCTCCACTGCCTTATGTAGAATTTGCACAAGGTGGGAAACCTCTGTTTGGCTTCTCCCCACCCCCCAATGGAACGCTTCATCTGACCAAGGAGTTGGTTAGTAGCAGGTGACCAGGTCATCTGACTCCATCATCCAGGAATCAGGAGCAGTATGGCCCATCCCCAGGGAGGCCAAACCTGTTCACAGTCCAGTCCATTGTACTAGCGGATGGGCCCTCAGCTCTGTTTGGCTTTTCCATTGTAGTCCTTGAAGTGTCATCAGTAGGGGGGGAGATCCAAAGCAGCAAATATGAAATACAGATGCATTCCTAACTTCAGCTACAAAAATGGTACCTGCCTACGAATGGGAGGGTCATTGCAACGCACCACCTTTCCCGTGGGGTTTTGTCGCTGGGCCTATCTTCTTTCCTACCCTTGGTGGGCATAATATGCGGGGATCTGTTTTAAGGGTCGATCAAGCTTGATTTGCTCAGGGTCACACGGGAAGCGTGTGGTGCAGCAAAGACTAGAACATGTGCCTTGGGCCCCCAGGCCCTGACCCTGCCACGATCTTCCCGCCGCTCCAAACTCACCGTACGTTGCGACCGCTCCAAGCTGAGAGCTGCCCTGGTGATCACCTGAACGCCTGTAGCTCCGGACATCACAGCCCCTTGCAAGCTCTGTGGTGTCACATGCTGAGTTCCCGCTCCGCTGAAATCCCAAACCGTTTAGCCCGGGCTAATGGCTCCTTCCTAGCAGAACCGTCTCGGGGGGCTCCTTTCCTCTGATCCAAACTTGGCGAGTCCCTTGACTCCCCGATTCATCTGATTTGCCCAGTGCCCTGTGATTCCAGGACCTGGAGGAAACAGTGTATAGTGGGGGCTTGGCCTTGAAGATGGAACAGTAGCACGTGAACGCTCCCATGGAATACAGAAGCTTTGGGGGGTACCAAGGGACCTGCGGATGTGGGTGGCCCCGTAATATTTCCCATAATAATCGGGCCTGCAAATCTCATCCCTTCACCCAGCCCCAAAGGGGTTTCCTCTGCCATGCTTGCAGCGAGACTCAAGCCTTTTTATCACCCTGTCTTTTTAGTAAGTCTCCTCACTGAGCGGTGATGGTAATTAGGCAAGTCAGACGCTCAGCAAAGCGGCCAGTTCAAGGGCAAACCAATTTTTAATTAAAGGCGGCATGCATTTGGGAGCCGTGACACGGCAGTGCTCCTGAATAGTTACTATGGTAACGCTAGCAAAGCACCCGAAAGCCTATGTGATTGTATTGGAGTGTATGAAGTTCACAAATTAGGCTCCGCGGCTGAATGGCCAATGTAAAACGAGAGGGATGGTTCCCTGGGAAGAAGTAGATGGGTGTTGCGTTCCTGTTGGGTTTTTCTAAGCGTGGCTCGTTTGTGGGGGGGTTGTGTGTTTAAATCAGTCATTTGCATAATTTAAACGTTTCATCGATTTCCCCCCCCCCGCTGTTTGGAATGTGATCTGCTGTCTGATTAATCGGGCTCCATAGGGTTAGAAGAACTGGTGCACTCAACTTCTATCCGCTCTGTTCTCGGGCAAACGGAGTCCTCAGGGAAGGTCAGTCTTGAACCCCACTGAAGTTGTATTTGAGTCAGAATCTCAGGATTTGGCTTGTTGACAATGTCTGTCTTAGAAACCTTCTTGTAGTAGAAGAGGGCTTGTACCATAGATGGGTGAAACCGCCGTAACGTATGGAACATGGTAACATATTTATTTCCCCTCCTTGTTTAAGTCTCTCGTAAAGATTCTTCCGAGCAATGCTGCTTATAGTGACTGTGATTGATTGACTTGCATATAAATTGCCTAATTTTATTTCCCTTCCCCTGACCTGTGTCTAAGATTGCAAATGCTTTGGAGCAGGTGTTAGGAAAGAACCCACCTAAGACCTAGTGGGAATTACTCCAAATGATTATTATGAATAATAATGGTAGAAGGCAGTTCTAATGATTCTGCATTTTTTGCAAACCCCAAACTCCCCTGGGAACCAGTGGGAGTTTGAGATAGGAGTGTAAAATCCTGATTGATCAGTTAACCAGTTAACTGATCAAACTGGTTAACTGACTAAGCGGGATCCCAGGGTGATGCTTACTGGGTAACTGGTTAACAGGTTACCCATTCACATCCCTAGTTTGGGAAGCTGAAAGATTGCAAAAGTGGGCCCTCAAAGTGCAATACAACCAAGGAAACTTATTCTTGAAAGGCTGGCTTCTATGCCTAGCTTTGCAGGTGTGATCTGCAGGGATGGGGAGAAGACAGACGACGTAATTCCTTTTATTTCCATTGAAAACAGCTTAAAGCGGGCTTGGTGTCGCTCTGAAACTCAGTGGGTCCTCCTAACGCCAGTGAAATAACCATCCAAATCTGGGCGTTTTACAGTAGTGTAAATATTGGTGCTGGAGGCTGAGTGAGCGTTAAATGAGCTGTTCTGGGGCGTTTTCTCCCACGGTTGCTAAGAGGTCGGCTGGCCACCAAGCCAAGGGAGAAGAGACGGCATGAGAGCATGTCGGCTGGAAAGAGCATTCTCGCTGTCTCTTCTGTTCCCGTCTAATTGTATTGTTTTAGAAATCCAATCTCGCCGGAGAAGTAACCGCTGCTGCTTTTCTTTCTCCCAGCTACTGGCCTGCCATTTTCCCTCATCAGCTGTCAGTGATCTTGGGGGATATTTTCCATGGCACAATGGAGAATTAGAAACCCAATTCCCATTTGGTGAAATATCAGCAGCAGCTGCTGCTAAAATATTACTTAGAGCGACAAGAACTTTTCAAGCAAATGATGCTAAAACGATGCGTCGTTTATGCCTTGGATTTTATTGGTTGTATTAAGAACATAATAACGGCCAGACTGGGTCAGACCAAAGGTCCATCCAGCCCAGTGTCCTGTCTGCCGACAGTGGCCAATGCCAGGTGCTCCAGAGGGAGTGAACCGAACAGGTAATGATCAAGATCTCTCTCCTGCCATCCATCTCCATCCTCTGACAAACAGAGGCTAGGGATACCATTCCTTACCCATCCTGGCTAATAGCCATTAATGGACTTAACCTCCATGAATGTATCTAGTTCTCTCTTAAACCCTGTTATAGTGCTAGCCTTCACAACCTCCTCAGGCAAGGAGTTCCACAGGTTGACTGTGTGCTGTGTGAAGAAGAACTTCCTTTTGTTTATTTTAAACCTGCTGCCCATTGAGAACAACACAGTTATGTTGTAGTAAATTCCCCTTTTGAGTATGTGCAAAACAAATAAGCGTAGCACTATATCATCCCACAATAAGGACAGAATAGTCTCCTCTTGTGCAGTTTCAGTATTTCTGTGGCCTGCTTTGCTGTTTAATAATCTCTAGCTTGTATATAGCATGGTTGCTCATCAGTAGATCTCAAAGTGCTTTAGAAAGGAGGCTGGTATAATTTTCCACTGGGTAAACCGAGGCACGGAGCTGTGATGTGATGTGCACAAGGACACCCGACGGCCAGGGGCAGAGCCAGGAGTAGAAGGCAGACATGCCGAGTCCCAGCCCAGTGCTCACTCCACTAGGCCACGCTGTCCCTTTGTAGCACCCTGTAGCCTCTGGGCTCTCTCACACTTTGTGAATTCTCCCTACACCGCTGTGCTGTAGGCAGAGCTGGATTAACTCTTCTGGGGACCCGATGCTAGAAGGTGTTTGTGGGGTCCCCAGGCTGCAGAGTGGGGCTAAAAATGAGGGGTTCAGTGTGTGGGAGGCGGCTGCCAAGGAGTGGGGTGGGGGCGCAGGGTCTGGGCAGGAGGGTGGGGGCATGAGCAGGAGGTGGGGTGCAGTGGGGGTCTGGTTGGGAAGTAAGGTGCAGAAGCAGGGAGGGGTTGGGGGTCCGGTTGGAAAACAGGGTACAGGAGCGGGGTGGGGGCCTGGGTGTGAGGGAAGGTACAGGAGGGGGCAGGGAATTTGGGTACTTACCTGACATAGCTGCTGGGGTGCAGATGGCTCTGAATGGCCCTCCACTTGCAGGTACGCCCTCCTGCCACTCCCATTGGCCACTGTTCCTGGCCAATGGGAATGGCAGGGATGGAGCTTGCTGGCGAGCACCGTTAGCGGCTCCGTCCGGGGTGGGGAGGGTGCAAAGCTGCTTCCCCCTCACCCTGCCTGGCAGAGCCACAGTGTGCAGGTGTGCTGGTGGCTGTGGCCCCTCACGCCCTTTTCACAATCTGGTCCTGACCCCAGGGGGGTGTTATCTGCGTGTTCCCCATGTGGGGCTACGGGGCAGGGCTGGATTCACAGGGGGGCTCCTGTATCAAACCCACAAGCGTCCTTAGCAGGGAGAACCGCACCGTTCCCTCTGCAAGGCGCCCAGCTGCTTCCCGGGAGCCCCACCTGCCGAGCAGGGGGGGCAAAGAGGAGGGTTTCCCGCAGTCCCCAGCTTGTGAGAGCAGGAGCCCCCAGGTGAATGATGCTGGTGCGGCCGTCGAGAAGCCCAACCCCGCAAATTCTGTTGCCTGAGAACTGGCGCAGCCCCTGCATGCGGTAAGGGGGCTGTTCCAGCCCAGCGGCGGGTGGGGGTTGGGGGCACTCCAGCTGGGCTGGAGCAGCCCACCCACGCCGCCTCCCCTTTTATCGGTACCCGTTAAACAAGCTGTTTAACCGGTTAGCTAAGCAGGTGGGATTTTACATCCCTAGTAGCTGTTCCCAGCCTGAGGATAGTGGTTGTTAAGTGCTCCGAGTCGCTCTGATCCAGAGGCAAAGCCAGTTGACGACAATGCTCCTGTTGGGAGGGGGGTTGAATTGACAAGATTGCCCGGCGAGATTACCAGGCCCATAGGATTAGCCCACAGTGGGGCGGGCCGTGGCTCGCTGACGAGAGAGGGGCTCAGCTCTGCTTGCCCAGATGCCGCCCGTCCCTGACGTCCAGCAGCCGTGCAGGTGGCTGGGCGTGTGGCGCGCAGAGCGTGGAACGAGCCATTCCACATCCCGCCTGCAGCCAGGGTTACCCTGGGCCTCAGTGGGGCAGGATTGCAGGGCTCCGAGAAGTGCCCATGGGGGCTCTCTTCATCTCCAGGGGAGGAACAGCAAAGACACGAGTGGAGCAAGTTCCTTAAAGCCCCACGTTTCAGTCTTGCGCATGAGTGCCACGCATGCCGGGGGCTGGCCCGTTCCTCCGTGGCCTCTTTGCCGTGGCAACAGGGACACCTATCCACCAGCTCCAGCATCCATCCCAGCAGCCAGACTCAGGGCGCCCTGATGCAGGGGTACCACAGTCAGACTTTCTACTCATCTCTCCTTTCCCTTGGCTGACGCCGCACAAAGGGTTAACGTTTAGTTGTGATTTCGGCTGCTGCTACTGGAGTTTTAAAATATATATATATATATTTATATATAGCGACCCACAAAGCTGAGAAATCGCCTCAGATGGTTTCAGGACTCCTGTGTCTTCCATTTGCCCAGGAAGGTGCCAAATCACATATTTGGCAATCAGCTGTATTATTTAAAAAAAATAGTGTCAGGGAATTATCACATGGAAATCAGCAAAAGCCGATCAGATGGGAGTTGTCACGTGAAAGAAGGAACAAGCTGTAATACATGTGTATGGAGTTTGGAAGAGAATTTACTAGAGAACTGCGCCCCTGTAATAGAATATGCTAAGCCAGGACATTCTTGATGGGGTGCGTGCATCAGAGAGAAACTGGCCCGCTCATTAAGGCTTGCAGGGATCGGTTTTATTATTTTTGGGAGAACTCGCCGGCGTCTCTCCAGTTTTCTCAATTGCTGGCTGTAATCGCCGTCGCTAAAGCCCCAGCAGGGCTTCAGTTCCTCGAACAAAGGGGCCAGTTTGACTTTTCTGGCCCACGTCGGTCACCGTCTTCTGAAAGCTTGTCAAAGAGCAGCAAATGCCCAGGACTTCCCCGGCTCCTGGATTTCGGGCTGATGGGATTTGGGTGAGAGAGCACCACAGCGTTAATTAACTGAAGGGGAAAATCAGAAGCGGGGAATGAGGAACTGGGAGTAGATCGCTTGAGGATTCCCTCTTGCCACTTTCAGACGGCAGGGTACCGGACTAGACAGACCTTTGGTTTGACCCAGTAGGGCCGCTCTTACGCTTTTAAAACGAGTTTTGTCCAAAGCACTGAAAAAGACAAGGAAAGGAGCCCCATCTGCAGGCCGGCCAACGGGAGGGGCGAAGGGGACAGTTGGGGTCTGGCAATTCAAAGGGAAGCAGGGCCCCTGGATACTGCAGTGTCACGCCCTTTAAATTGCTGCCAGAGCACCAGGTCATGCATGTTGGGCAGCTCTGAAGGCTGGGGGTGGGTGGCGCTGAGGGCTGGCTGCCCTCGGCCCCGCCCCTTCTGCCCTCGGCCCCGCCCTTTCTGCCCTCGGCCCCGCCCCTTCCAGGAGCATGGAGCCAGGCCTCTCCACACACGCATCCCTTGCCCCAGGAGCTGTCTGCTCCCCTGCACCTCTGCTTCTGGAGGGAGTGGCTGAAGTTAATCTTTGGATTCACTGGATAGTTTTCATAGCCACACTGCACTGCTTGCCCGGCTCCTCCCAGCTTGTCAGCTCGCATGTGCTACTGCAGCATTGACTCCTGACTCCACCCTGCCAACAGTGCCAACCGTCAGAGCCCACCTGTCCAAGGAGCCAGCAAGCACCTTGGTGGTTTCTCTCCTCCTGCCCATAGGCCTCGCAGGCGTGTCCTTGTGTGACGGGGCGTTGTGGTTCCCCCGACTCCTGCACCCCCGTAATGGCACGAACAGACTCCACCAGCCAGTAGAATAGAGGGAGTTTATTGCTTCTCCAGGATACGGCACAGCATCTGTCGTCTGGTTACAGGAACTGCAGCTAAGAGGCCTCAGTGCCCCCCTTGGAGATGGGGGGTGGCTGGGCCCTACAATCCCAGCCCACTCCCCAGCTCCTTCCCTAGGCTCCTTCCTCCATGATCCCAGACAGGAACTAACCCACTCTCTTCCAGCCCTGCCCCCAGCCAGGGGCGGCATTCCACCTTCCTTTGTTTCTCTCCCTTGGGGGTAGGTGGTCAGACAGGTTTGGAGCCCCCTTTGCATAATGACTCACCCCCTGCCCTGCTGGGTCGTGCTACGGACAGCAGAGGTCGCCCACAGCCCCAGCAAGGTCCCAACACTACGTCACACCTTGTAAATAGCCACCAAGCTATCTCCTTGTGCTCCGTCAGGTCTCTCCCCAAAACTCTTCTGCCCTGGGGCCAACAGAAAACTCTGTGGTCAGACAGCTGGCGGGCGGCTGCCAATCGTGCTGACCAGCGTGGCCTCGTTTCCTTGTGCTCCCCCTGGCTGTCAACCCCACCTACCTATTGCCTTTGACTGAGACTCATTGAGCCACGAACCGTGGCTTAGTTTTTGTATGGGACTTGGCTAACGAGGGGTCTGCTTCATGACTGGGTGCCATTAGATGCTAATGTGATACAAACAAGGACCATGTAATGATGATGATCCGCTGGTAAACATTACCTTCCCCACCCAGTGTCTTTCTGAGGTAGGTAGGTAATGTCTCCATAACAGATAAGGTAAACTGAGGCAGGTGTCGTTACCATAAGTCACATGGTGGATCAGTGGCAGAACCCTGACTTCCAAACCTGCCCTACTCCACTAATGTCCCTGTACAGTAGAACTTTCTACTGCCCCCCTCCCCCCCCGGCATGTTTCCATTTTTCTTCTGTTGTGCAAAATCAGCACAAATTTCTGGTTTTAATTCAGGTTGGATGATCTGAGTGTTGGGTTCAAAGCAATAACGACCACTAAGCCGCCAAAGAACCTCCGGACACATCGCTTCACTGTTGTGTTGTGCTTTCCCCCCACTAGAATGGCGATAATATTGTTGACCTCCCAGTACCTACCTGTCTTGTGAGCATTAATTAGAAAGCATTTGCAAGCGTGTTGTAAAAGCTGTGTGGAGTCGATGCAGGTTGCCATAAGAACCAAAATAGGCTGGAAATCTAAAGGCGACGGTTGGTGCGATCTGTCAGACGAGTGGAGGTCATTCCGCTCAGCCATGGCTAGCAATTGCCCTTGGTATTCTAAAGGAGGAAAATAAAATGTCCATGTCTCTGCCGTGTGTCAGGCAATTCAGTGCTGCATGAACAGACTTGGCAAGGAAACCTGCAATTGTGCCGGGCTGTTTCCTCAGCATGAATGCAGAGCAGGGAAGTTAAAATCTTATACTCTGCCCTCCGTGGCTTGTTATTCCTTTGGTAGCTCTTAATGATTCAAGGCTCAAGGATGAGGTTCAGCACATCTGCCCTTGTAGCCAAGAAGGCTAACGGCATATTAGGCTGCATTAGTAGGAGCATTGCCAGCAAACCAAGGGGTGTGATTATTCTCCTTTATTCATCCCTGGGAGGCCACATCTGAAGTATTGCGTCCAATTCTGGGGCCCCCGTTACAGAAAGGATACAGACACATTGGAGAGAGTCCAGCAGAGGACAACAAAAATGATTAGAATCATAGAACACTAGAACTGGAAGGGACCTCGAGAGATCATCAAGTCCAGTCCCCTGCCCTCACGGCAGGACCAAGCACCATCTAGACCATCCCTGATAGATGTCTATCTAACCTGCTCTTAAATATCTCCAGTGATGGAGATTCTACAACCCCCCCAAAGCAACTTATTCCAGTGTTTAACCACCCTGACAGTTAGGAATGACTTCTCGTGTCTTGCTCGTAACACTCCTGTGATTGCCTCCCAGAATCACGTTCGCTTTTTTTGCAGCAGTGTTACACTGACTCATATTTAGCTTGTGGTCCACTCTGACCCCTAGATCCCTTTCTTCAGTTCTCCTTCCTAGACAGTCACTTCCCATTCTGTACGTGTGAAACAGATTGTTCCTTCCTAAGCAGATTACTTTGCATTTGTCCGTATTAAACTTCGTCCTATTTACCTTCGACCATTTCTCCAGTTTGTCCAGATCATTTTGAATTATAACCTTATCCTCCAAAGCACTTGCAACCCCTCCCAGCTTGGTATCATCTGCAAACTTAATAAGCTTACTCTCTATGCCAATATCTAAATCGTTGATGAAGATATTGAACAGAGCCGGTCCCGAAACAGACCACTGTGGAACCCCACTAGTTATGCCCTTCCAGCATGACTGTGAACCGTTAATAACTACTCTCTGAGAACGGTTATCCAGCCTTATAGTAGCCCCATCGGGCTGGAACCCATGACTAATGAGGAGAGGCTGAAGCTATGTCTACACTACCAGGTTATTTCAAAATAATAACTCCTGAATAACTATTTCGAAATAAGCTTCAGAGGGTAGCCGAGTTAGTCTGTACAGGATAAACTTAAAAAACAACAAATGGTCTGGTAGCACTTCATAGACTAATAAAACATGTAGATGGTGTGCCCACGCTACAGAGATGCCTCAAAATTAGTCTGAGGCAGGCTCCCTTAATGTGGACACGCTATCTTGACTTCGAGCCCCAGGAAGCACTGGGGAGTAATTACTTTAAATGACTCTGGGGAGTCATTATTTTGAAATAAGGGTAGTGTGGACGCTCAGCTGCTATTTCACAATATCAGTTTCGAAATAGGTATTATTCCTCATAGAATGAGGGGTTATTATTTCAAAATTAGTCTGTAGTGTCGACATGCCCTGAGGGATTTGGACTTGTTTAGTCTACAGAAGAGAAGAGTGAGGGGGGATTTGAGAGCAGCCTTCAGCTCTCTGCAGGGAGGTTCCAAAGAGGATGGAGAGAGGCTGTTCTCAGTGATGACAGAACGAGGAGCAATGGTCTCAAGTTGCAGTGGGGGAGGTCTAGGTTGGAGATTAGGAGAAACTATTTCCCTGGGAGGGTGGGGAAGCACTGGGATGGGTTACCCAGGGAGTTGGTGGAATCTCCATCCCTAGAGGTTTTTAAGTCCTGGCTGGGATGATTGTTGGGATTGGTTCTGCTTTTAGCAGGGGGTTGGACTCTGCAACCTCCTGAGATCTCCTCCACCCTAGCACTCTATGGTTCCATGGTTCTGTGATGGTTGTCTGGACCGTTTTTCTTCCTATCTTGGCTGGAAATCCTGTGGGCTTGAGATGTTTGAACCGTGAAACTGCTAAACCTACCATCCTGGCACTTAGCATCGTCTCTGTCTTGTAGGAAACCATACAGATTCTTCTCAGCTGTGAAAGTCTTTTACGGGTGCGCCCTGGGTCAGTGCCCTATAGGAGCCTTATTGCTCGATGTCCGTGTTGTTGTGCAGCCCCGTAAATAATTTGTTGAATGACTAATCTCAGCCAACAGAAGCACAGCTGTAGCAACTGCCCTATTCACACTAATATCCTGTACTCAAACTTGTGCCGTCGTGGGGGCGTGCTGTCTGCTCTATAACCCAGTATGGTATGGGGGTGCCTTGCTGGTTGCTGGGCTTGGGCAGTGGGTGACCTCCACTGGCGGCTATTTGTAGCACGGCCCAACAGGACAGTGGATGAGTCACTAGGCAAGGGGCTCACAACCTGTCCAACCGGTCGCCTCCCAGGGAGAGAGACAAAGGGAGGAAGGCGGAGACCAACCCCGGTCTGGGGGGCAGGGCTGGAGGAGAGTCAGTTTCTGTCTGGAATCATAGAGGAAGCAGCCTAAGCAAGGGGGCCTGGGATTTAGGGGCCCAGTCTCCCCCATCTCAAGGGGGGGCTGAGGCATCCTAGGCCTGGCCCTGTAACTAGATTACATCTGTGCTGTGCTGCATCCTTGGAGAAGCAATAAACTCCCCTCTATTCTACTGCCTGGCGGAGTCTGTTCGTGCCACTACGGGGGTGCAGGAGTCGGGGGAACCCCGACGCGTCGTGACAAAACTAATCTCCTATTTTTTTAAATTGACCAATGTAGCTGCTGCAGAGGAAATAGTGAACCCCTCCCCCCCATGCACTTGGGTGATTGTGCAATACTATCAGTATGGAGTGGACTTCTCTCTATCCATCAACTTAAGCTTTGACATGTGAGGTTTGAATGCCCTTGTTAATGTTCCTCTAGCTACAGCTGTTACGCATACTGCTCTTAGTCATGGAAGCATCAGTTTCTTATGATTCTTGCTAAGCTGCTTCCCTGAATAGTATCCTGCAGCTATGAGTTCCCCAGATTGATTTTGAGTTGTGCAAGGCAGGTTGTGAGCTATAAACCAACTAGGTAGTGTTAACACTAGACGCTGCAGAGATGGTAAGGACACTCGTGTTTAAACATATCATGGTTTCTCAGACAGCAGGGATCTGTGCTGGCCAAATTTTGCGATGCCACAAGATTATCCCAAACAGGGATGCGACACTGGGTTGGTTTCTGTTTTGAGGGGAGTAGAGTAGGGGAGGACACACTAATCAGGCAAATCGTAGGCCAGGTCTACGCTAGACCAGGAGGGTTGGGTTAAGGTACGCAACTCCAACTATATAAAATACGTAGCTGGAGTTGGCTTATCTTAAGACGAGCTTGGCACCATCTTCATAGTGGGAGGCCGATGGAGCAAATACTCACGTCAGCTTCCCTTACTCCTGGCGGCTGCGAGGAACCACCCTCAGCATTCAATTTAGCGAGTCTTAACTAGACTTGCTAAATCAAATGCCAGAAGATCGATCTCCAGTACAGTAAGTATAGATGTGGCCTTAATAAAAGTCCAAATCGCAATAGGAGTTGACACTATACATGTGTCATCTAAACTTTTAGTCAATAGAAAAAAGCCTTTTTGACTAAAGTGAAATATTCCCAATAAATAAAATAAATTCAGTGGTAAGTTTGGCCTAAATATTTTGGGTTTTGACAAAAAAAAAAAAAAAAAATTAAGAATTTTTGTTAAAATAGTTTAAAACGTCACATTTTCCCCCAAAATATGCTCTTCTTTTTACAAAGTGTAAACAAGGTTATAACAGGCCGTAATGTAGATAGAGGCTGCAAGCCGCTCTGTGTGGAATAGATTACTGTGGGAGGAAATCCCTTTTGCGCTGTTCTTTTGCCTGGGTTCCCCATGCTTTGACGGACTGTGGACTGTGTTCACACCACTGTGTAAGAGGCATTAGGGAGAGAAAGGGATGAAAGCTCCAGCTTGCTGCTAATGCCTAAAGAATGTCTGTGGAAAAATTGATGGTCAGAAAGTTGATGAAAAACAGGCCTGGGAAACTGTGGCTTATAAGCCAAGAAATTCTGCATAGCCCAGAGTTTGTCGTGCTTGCCAGATTTCTGTGGCATTCATTAAAAACACGCAGCAGCAGGGCTAGCCTTTGCGTTACCCCTTGGGAAAGCGGCATAGGGACTCATTTTGGGTAGATGTTCCGATTCTGAGGTATGCACTCCCTTAAAGAAAATCATAACCCTTCGCTGCTCTCCTTGGGTGACTGAGTGAGTGTGGGGTTAGAGAACCAAGAAATTGGGCCTGGCTTCTCATCCCAGCAATCCCACATTGACTCTGTGTGTGACGCTAGCCAGAGCACTTAAACCAGCCTTTTCAAAGGCGGCCTGTCATTTTGGATTACCCTCCTCTCAGACCCATGATTTTCAAAGTGGCCGAGCAACCACAATTCCAGCTGAAGCCTGATATTTGTTCCAGTTCTCTCCTTTTTCCTTTCACGGTCCCTTCAATTCATCACCACTCCAAACGTGCCCCCCCAGCTTTTCTCCTCGCCCTCCTCGCTTCCCTTCCCTTTTTGCTGATTCCCCCTCCCCCCCCAAATCCACTCAAAAACACCCGAAAAAACGGTGGCCCTAACTGGGGGTGTTAAATAGCAGTTAATAAACAAATCGAGTAGTCGATGGAATTTCTTGATTAGTTGATAATGGGGTTTGCTGCAGCTCTGCTCTTAAATGTAGTAAGAGCTGCCAGGCAGAGCTGCAGCAGTCTGGGACCCAGCACGAGCCTGGACTGCTCAGTCCTGGCTCATACTGGGTCCCCCGCTGTTCCTCTGCCTCCCCCCCTCTCTGGGGACGGTGCTGGAGGGAACCGGCTTTGAAGCTGCTCCCCCCAGCTCCTGCTCCCCCTCCCTTGCTGCCTCTGATGCAGAGGCAGCGGAAGGGGACGACGACTAGTTGAGTAGTGACTCGACTACCCGACTAGTTGCTTACATCCCTAGCCCTAACATGGTGTTGGTTGCCCTCGGATTGTTGGCTTGGCTGGTGTGTTCCGGCCCTTTCCCAACGCTGAGTCTAACCGAGCTTTTTAGTTGCAAGCTTTAAAGAGGACGGTCAACCGCTCTGTTTGTACAGCCTCGGGCCGGGGCTCCCGTCTTGGCTGGCCTTTAGACATGGCCATAAAAACATGATTGATCTTTTTCTTTTTATAGCCAGGAAGTACAGTGTATGCTGCTTGGGAGAGGAAGAGCGGCAAGGCAATAGTTCTTTGCTGGACAATAGAATGAGGAGATGGTCACGCCGGCAGAGCGTGAGAGCAGGTTGGGAAATAGCCCCTGAGTCTCCTTTGTGGCAGTGCGGGGTAGGGGTGTGAATGGTTAACCAGTAAGCTTAACGCTTGACTGGTGAGGCGTACTGGTTCCGGTTGACTGGTGTTACATGTTTAGTTAATTAAATACATTTTAACATCCTTACTTTTTACATCCTTAGTGTTGGGCCTCCTAATTATTATAGTCCAGTGACCCTTTAATACCTGAGCTATTATGTGGCTGATTGAAGCTCATTTCAGGGAGGATAGGCTTGTGGTTAAAGCACAAGACTGGCCAACGAGAGATCTGGTCCCACAGCTGGCTCTGCTACAGACTCTGTGCTACCTGGAGCCAGTTTGTCAGTCTTTGTGCCTCAGTTTCTCTGTCTCTCACTGAAGAGCGTGCATCACAGGGGTGTGAAGGCTAATATAATGAGGGTCAAGCGTTTGAGGGCCTTAGAGGGCAAGTGTCCAAGATGTGCAGAGCGTTGCCGTCTTTATTCTTCTCTCAGGAGGAGACTGATCTTTGTGCGCTGTTGAAAGGGAAAATCAGCTGCTGCTCCCCCACTTCATGTGTCCAGCAGCCGGTGATCAAGTGGTTACTCTGTACAGAGTGTGTTGTACAATCCCCCATTCCCCTTCACACTGAGGTACAATTTTCAAAAGTTCCTCAGTTGTCACTTAGGAATGTGAGTCCCATCTTCTAAAGGGATTTAGGCACGGAGGAGCCTAAATCCCATTGACTTTCGAGAAGACTTAAGATTGTAAATGACTTAAGAGCTTTTGAAAAATTTGTCTTTCATCTTTAAAACCTATGCCATTCGCTGCCATATGAAGAGAGATTAAAAAAGACTGGGACTTTTCAGCTTAGAAAAGAGGAGTCTAAGGGGGCATGTGATAAAAGTCTATAAAATCATGACTGGTGAGGAGAATGTGAATGAGGAAAAGTTATTTACAGCCGGTCCCCGAGTTGCGAACGGTCGAGTTACGACTGTTCGCATTTACGACCAAAGCTCCCATGGAGCGGTCGTAAAGGCGGTCCCCGCGCTTACGAATGGCGCAGTCGCTATGTAACTCAATGGGGTCCGAGTTACGAACAGATCGAGGTACGGCCAAGTGTTTGGTCCGTAACTCGTTCGTAACTCGGGGAGAGGCTGTACTTGTTCCCATAACGTAAAAAATAGGGGCCACCAAATGAAATTAATAGGTAGCAGGTTTTTTTTAAAAGGAAGTATTTCTTCACACAACATACAGTCAACCTGTGGAACTCCTTGCCAGAGGATGTTGTGAAGATCGGGACTTTAACAGGGTTCCAAAAAGAGCTAGATACATTCATGGAGGATAGGTCCATCAATGGCTATTATCTAGGATGGGCAGGGAGGGTGTCCCTAGCGTCTGTTGGTCAGAAGCTGGGAATGGACAACAGAGGTGGAATCACTTGATGGTTCCCTGTTCTCTTCATTCCCTCTGGGGCACCTGGCATTGGCCACTGTCAGAAGATAGGACGCTGGGCTTGATGGGCCTTTGGTCTGGCCTAGTCTGGCCGTTCTGATGTTCTGTTGTGGCTCTCCTGCTTGTCTCTGCGTGGGAACAGCCTGTGGTCTGCATCACGCGTTTGCTCCTGGCACGCTCACAAAACAACCATTGTGTATTTTTTTTTTTTTTTTTTTTTTGAAACGACAGCGTAAAAAGGTGAGCACTCCAGAGCTCGGCTCATCAGGAAACGATCTTCTTGATCTTAACAGAATGGAGGCCTCCTGCCTCGAACTAGCCCTCGAAGGAGAGCGACTGTGCAAAGCTGGCGACTTCAAGGCCGGAGCCGCCTTCTTCGAAGCCGCGGTGCAGGTGGGGACGGAGGATCTGAAGACGCTTAGCGCCATCTACAGCCAGCTGGGCAATGCCTATTTCTACCTAAAGGAATATTCCAAGGCCCTGGAATACCACAAGCATGACCTCACCCTCGCCAGGTAAGCGGCCCGCTGCCTGCGGCTCCCGCCAAATGTGATGGGTCAGGTCTCACATTCAGGCAAGATCCCTGGGATCCCAGGCCAGCTGCTTGAGGGAACCGGTGACTGCAACCGAGAACGGAAGTGGGGACCCCAGGGGATGACTGTACAGAGAGACTCTGTCTTAATGGGCGGACTGCCACAGGCAGAGGGTTGCTCCCTCCCCATGGGCTGGGAGTTGGCAGCGATGGCGGGGGCGGGGGGGGGCCGCCGTCTCCCTTCCACCCCGTAGGAGGCTGCTGACTCCCAGCTGCAAACCCGCGCAGGGTGGGAGCCAACACCCCTCCCCTCCGCCCCCCGCTGCCACTTCCGGCCCTGTGTGAGGCTACCGGCTGGGTAACCACGGTAACCATGGCGTAAGGACCACTCCAGCCTGGCCATAGTGGCTACTCCCCCCCTCTCACCTGGCCCCGTTTAATCAGTCAACTGGTTACACTTAACATTTAACTGGCTAACCAATTAAAGCGGATTTTACATCCTTAGTCTGCACAGGGCATGGGGCTGGGAGGAAGAGTGAAGAGGAGTCTGAAGGCAGGGGAGGATATCTGGGACCCATTTAAGATCTTAGACCACTTCTCCCCAAAATACCTTCTCCCCAACGGGGTCACTACACCGGAGGCCATCTCAGCCAGGCCTGCTTCCTCCACAGCCGGCCCAGGCCAGAGCAGAAAGCAGCGCGCAGCCATCTGTTGTGTGAGGGGTCCCCTGCAGTTGGACGCCTGCCTTGAGGTGTGCAGGCCATTTCTAGTGCTGTTGTACGTGACCTTCACCAGCACTCACTGGTCCCTCGCATGGTGGTGAAAGGTGGGGGTGGCGGGGGCTAGCTTTTAGGAACAAAACACAAGTGCCCTTTCCACACCCGAACACTACACCACAACAGCTCCCCTGTGGAGCATCTCAGCTGGGTGATATGGGCCAGACTTTCCAAATCCTCCTCTGCCCCCAACAAAATTTGGGGCGCGCAGAGACGCAACGCTGACTTGCACGCCCATGCGGCGGTTTTGTGTCGCCCTTAGAGGTGTAATTAAGGAGGCCTGCTGAAAACGTGGCCTCAAGGCCCATTTAAAACAGGTCCTTGAAAACCAGGGAAGTGTTCTGTCTGCAGTCGGGTGGATTCACTGGAAGGTCTGAGAACCTTCACTCTCTGCAGAGAACGTAGCACCGGTGTGGTGGCCCAGGTGAGCTGCCAGGCGTGGCTTTTTTCCCTGCTTGACTTGCACTCACTACAGGGCATCCTCAGAACCTTGCTCCCTTCAGAAACTGGTATCAAGTTGGTAACTGGGCTCGTAGAAGTGCTGTCTGATGCACCTGCATGTAATTCCCTGGTGCTCTGTTAGTCCCCAGGGGCTAGGAATTCTGTAGAGGCAACAAAATGCTCTGCCCCTAGAAACAAAAGCGAACTCTGATTGATTGTCTGAGCAAAGCTAATCGGCCTCCTTGGGCATCGTGTCCTGCTCTCGCCAGCTGAAAGGACCGTTGGTGGCGTGTGGGAGCTTCCAGGCTGGGAGGCTGGTAAATAGAACTTTATTTCCCATCCTGGATTGAGAGAACTGCCCGAGGGGAAACACAAATCTGTCTCCGAGACTAAATGAGCGTCCTCCCTCCATTTGCACGTGGTGCATGCAGGCTAGGAGCGGATTGGGGATGTTAAATTTCGATTATTTGACTAATCGAATAGTCGATGCAATTTGCATTGACTATTCGATCAGTCGATAAGGCACTTTCTCGTTTGAAATGTAGCAACAGCCCCAGGGCTGTTGCTACACTTCAAAGACGCAGTGATGGAGCACGGGGCCAGCGGGTACTCTAGCAGTCCCCGCTGGCCCCGTGCTCCCCGAGGCATTTCAAAGCGGCAGCGCCACATGGAGCCCGGGGTCAGTGGGGGAGACCCCAGCTGGCCCCAGGCTCCACACGGCGTTGCCTCTTTGAAATGCCGCGTGCAGCCCAGAGCTGGCCCCGAGCTGCACGCGGCATTTCAAAGCAGCAGCGCTGTGTGGAGCTCGGGGTCTGGCCCCAGGCTCCACGTGGTGCTGCCGCTTTGGAGCTCCCCCCCCTCCCTTTCTGATAGAGGCAGCAAGGGGGAGGGGCGGGAAGTGGCTAATCATCTAGTCTGTCGACTATCCAATAAGCATTTGCTTACTGGATACTCGACTAGTCGTTCACATCCCTAGAGCAGATGGGTTAAGGGATGGTACGTGGTTACCTAATTAACTGCTTTTTAACTCTGAAAAATCTTGGCAGTTAGTTACACACTGTGGGCTCCGCATTATAAAGCTTTCCTGCAGAGCCCACAATGCAGCCAGCTCCCTGGGTCTGGTGCCGGCAGTCAGTGCATGCCGGGAGCCGGCTCCCAGGTGCTTCTGGGGAGCCGGCTGTGCTGCAGGCTTTGCAGTATAAACTTTATACTGCAGAACTGGCAGTGTCGGGCGATAGCTGGCTTCCTGGGAGCCAGTGCGCACTGGAAGCCGGCTTATAAGCTGGCTCCCGGCATGCACTAGTTCCCTCCTGCTGCTCTGTTCCCCGGGAGCCGGCTGCCACCCTGCGCTGCTGCCTCTGAGGCAGCAGCACAGGGTGGCAGCCAGCTACCCGGGAGCCAATGTGTGCCAGGAGCTGGCTTTTAAGCCAGCCCCACTTCCAGAGAGCCAGCTGCTGCCCCACACTGCAGGCTCTGATACAGAGGCAGCAGCATGGGGTGGCATCTGGCTTCCCGAGAGCGGGGCTGGGAGCCAGCGTTTAACCATTACGGGAACCAGTGAGCTCATGCCTAGTGCTGACTCCTGCTACAGCCTTACTTAGCATCCTGGTTGAATTCTGCTGGCAGTAGGTTAAACAAGCATGTGCCAGCATTTATAACATCCCTTCCCCTTCTTCTGGTCATCTCCTAGAACCATTGGGGACCGTATTGGAGAAGCCAAGGCCAGTGGCAACCTTGGAAATACATTGAAAATACTTGGGCAGTTTGACGAAGCTATCGTTTGTTGCCAGAGACACTTGGACATTTCTCAGGAGCAGGGAGACAAGGTACTTGATCCGGGACGTCCAACAGGAAATATTCCCTGACGTTTAAGAGTCTCCCCCTGGCCAGCCAGCAACTGAGACATCATCGAAGCTGGCTCTGGAAAGAGACTGACCATATCGCCCTCCCTTTCCGCTACAGATCTGTTGCTAGGGAAAGTACAAGTTGAACCTCTCTAGTCCGGACCAGACAGTTCTGGACTAGAGAGGTTCAATCTGTAGTGGCGGAGGAAGCAGGGGACGTCGAATGGATGAAAATGTGGGCAGGGCATGCCTTGAATGTAGACCCCAAATACCCAGGAAACAGTGGATTTCCCCTGTTCCCAAAAGAGAACATTGAACCCAAACAAATAGAGATTTGCATTCCTTGAGTTCACAGAACGGCGCCCATGCCAAGAACTCCAGGCTGGTTCTTGGAAATCAGTTGTACAGTCCTGGTCTGTTTCTCTGTTTGGTTGCCCGTGTGCAATGAACTGGGTGTCTCTTAGCCCCGTTCCTGGTGGCCCAGCATCCGCCCGTCTCTTGTGTGCACACATGTGCCATTGTTGGGAGCACTGAATTGGCAGTTTCAGCAGTGGGGCTAGTTGGTCTCTGAGTCATGGGGGCTGAATGCCTCTCTGCCCACAGGATGTTGGCAAGGAGCATTGTGGGAGAGCTGGCTCTCTTGTTATATGTAGAGACAGGATGGTTCCCACCCACAAGGGGCTGGATTGAGACCATCCCTTGCACATAGGCCACCAGGCACATAGGCCATCAGATGGGGATCTGAGGTCACCACTTGCTACTCTTTAGAGCAACATCTCCTAGTGGACAGAACGTTGGACTGGGACCCAGGGTAGCTGGGTTCTGTTCCCCACTCTTCCACTGGCGTGCTGGGTGGCCTGGGACAAGATGCCTCAGTTTCCCCATCTGTAAAAGGGGGAGAATGAGTGTGATCTCCTTTGTAGAGGGCCTTGATCTACTGAGAAAAACCTCAAGATAAGAGCCAAGGACTGTGGAACTGGTGACCCAGACTTAGCGTCTCAGACGAAGCCGTAATGGTCTGCGGGTCCGCCCTGGTTTTTGGCTGGCAGCCCTTTGCTCAGAGCCAGGAGCCTTGGCATTGCAATGTGGAGTGTAACCCCTGCTCTTCTGTCCCCCTCCCCTCCCAGGTAGGTGAAGCTAGAGCGCTGTATAACATTGGCAATGTTTACCATGCAAAGGGAAAGCAGTTGTCTTGGAACGTGGCCCAAGACTCAGGTTCCCTGCCTCAAGAAGTCAAGGAGACGCTGCAGAGAGCTTCGGAGTACTATGAGTAAGTACCAGCCCTTCCCGGATCTGCGGGGGAGGGGGCCGCACTACCCCGGCGCGGTCCTTTCCCCAGCTGCCATGGCAAAGCGTCTGGCGCGCTCGGGGCAGCTGCCCCGTCAGGTGAAGGCTAACCACACTGGGCTGGTGGCAAGTGATTTTTCCAGTAGCCCTCCACTGGGATGGTGGCTGGGGCCCTACTTACTAAGCCAGCAGGCACCTCGGGGCGGGCGGGGGGTGGATTCTGCAGACTTTGGGCAGGGGAGCGCTGTGCATTCCTCCCCCAGTAACCCGCCCCCCCCATCCACCCACCCCTTTGGCTGTCCCATTGCTCGCCTGGAGAGGGGCCTGTGCTCTCCTCTGTGGCAGAATGGGGCCCATCGCTGTGGAGAGGAGACTAAAGGCAGAAAGTGGGGGCAGGGGAGGGAAGGAAAAGGTTGAGTGGTTTTCAAGGCCGGACGCGAGGCTCATCTCGTCGGCCTTCCTGCGTAACAAGCCTGAGCCCCTCACCCAGGGCCTGCTGGAAAAGGCCCCTCTTCCCCTGCATTAGACACGAACGGCTCCAAAGGGGATCTGAGCTGCCAAGGCCTGAGCTCGGAGCTCGTTCTCCAGCAGCTGGCAGTGGCCCGGGACATCTCGACCCGTTCAAAGAGCTGCATCCCTCAGCCCGCCCGAGGTGCCGGCCATGTTATGGGCTCGGGTGGAAGAGAGCCTCTACCCTTGGCAGGCCACCAAAGGGAGAACTGGCTTTTCCACTGCTTTGGGATGTGTTTATTGATCGCTTTTAAATGGCTTCCCATTAACGAGGAGGGAGAGGCACGTGTGCTTAGCGTAGGGGCCTGGATTTCTTGGTTTCTGTTTGGTTCTTTGTCTGAACATGAGCATGTCTCTCATGGCCTGGTATTCCAAGATACTGAGCAACTCCCGCTCTCATGGCAGGGGCTCAGCACCTCTAAAAGTCAGGCTATTTCTGCCTCCGTTTCCACATTGTGTGCAACTTCATTCAACATCTCCGTGCAGTGTGGCAGCCGTGCCGGTCCCAGAGAGACCAGGTGGGTGAGGTAAGATCCTTCTCTTGGACCCACTTCTCTGGGCGAGAGAGCCAGCTTTCGAGCTTGAAAAGCTGCGCTTTCTCCAGCAGAAGTTGGTCCAGTAAGAGATCTTATCTCCTCCACCTTGTCTCAAACATGGAGATCCTGCGATGAAGGGTTCTGGGCAATTGCAAAGCATTGGTATTAGGGTTGCCAGGTGTCCGGTTTTGAACCGGACAGTCCAGGTTTTGAGCTTTCTGTTTGGGAAACAAATTGAGAAAATAGAAATGTCGGGTATTTTCTAAAGAAGATGGGATGTAGATTGTGATGTCATGTCAACTGTCTCCGGTATTTTTGTTGAAACCATCTGGCAACCCTAATTGGTATTCATATGCTGCTGCATTGTGTTGCGCCATGTACATTGGCTAAACCGGACAGTCTCTACGCAAAAGAAAAATGGACACTAATCCCTTATCAAGAATGGTAACAGTAGGAGAATACTTCAGTCTCCTTGGACGCTGAGCAATTTAAAAGCGGCCACCCTTTGACCAAAAAACCTCCAACAACAGACTTTAAAGAGAAACTGCAGAGCTGCAGTTCATTTGCAAACTTGACACTATTCATCTGGGTTTGAATTAGGGATGTGAAGGGTTAACTGGTTAACCAGCGGGGGCTGGAGCAGCTCCCTGCTTGGGGTGGGGAGGTGTGCTCCAACCCAGCGGCCCTCCCCGCCTCCCCCCGCTCGCCTCCCCTTAATCGGTTAATCATATTGTTTAAGCAGTTAGCCAATTAAATGAGATTTTACATCCCTAGTTTAAACAGGGACTGGGAATGGCTGGTTCACTACAATATTCCCTCTCCTGGGACTCTCGCCTCCTCATCAACTCTTGGGGGGTGGTCCACCTCCACCCTGACTGAATTGGCCTCCTTAGCACTGATTCCTTGCGCGATGAGCTGACTCCTTTTGTATGTGCTAGTGTGTTTACGCTGCCTCTGTCATTTCCACTCCATGCATCGGACAACGTGGGTCTTTGCCCACGAAAGAGGATGCCCAAAGGAATGTGTTAGTCTTTAAAGGGCCACGGGACTGCTCACGGGCATTGCTGCGTGAGGATCTAAAATCCCCAATCGTTCTTCTTGTCTATTCTGAAGCAGGCTCGGTTCCCCTTTAGCGCTGTGCAGGGCCCATAGCCCGTGTGCGTAAGGAGATAAACTGAGACAAATCGAGCGACCTGCTGGAAGGCACATCCAACTTCAGCCGCCTGCTCCAATCTGAGTGAGCTCAAATACAATTTGGCTCAGATACTGGCACATCCTCTAATGTGAGAGATGCCATCAAGTGCCAGCCATGCCCCTCTGCCATGTGTATTGGCCACGCGGGACAGTCCCTGCGACAAAGGATCAGACCTCAGCAATGATCACACACACAAACCTGGAGGGGAACATTTCCACCTGCCTGGGCACTCCCCTCGTGGGTTTAAAAGTAGCCGTTCTGCTACAAAGGAATTTCGCCAGCCAATTACAGAGAGAGAGTGTAGAATTGACATTCATCTGCAGATTGGACACGATTTCCCTGGGCTTGAACAAAGACATTAACTGGATGTGGCAGTATAAAGCCAGCCTTCCCTGCCTTAACACCTCATTTTTACATTAAAAGCTAAGAATGGGACCCTTCCAGCCCACTTAATTAGCCTCGTTAGCCCCAGTCCTACAATTGACAGGTACCTTTCCCCCAACCCCCTTCTTTTTCTGTTATAAAATACTGGATTTCTGTTATTCCTCTCCAGCTCATCATCTTGTGAAGTGGGTTGTGTCCACAAAAGCTCATGGTCCTATATATATTGTGGTTAGTCTCTAAGGGTATGTCTAGACTACAAGCTTTTGTCGACAGAAGTTTTGTCGACAGATACTGTCGACAAAGCTTCTGTCGACAAAGAGCGTCTAGACTACATCCAGTTCTGTCGACAAAGCAAGCCGCTTTGTCGACATGACAGTGTAGACGCAAAGGACAGTGTAGATGCAATAACGCCTTCTGTCGACAGAACTCTGTCGACAAAAGTCGTTATTCCTTGTAGAATGAGGTTTACCGCCGTCAACAAAACTGCCGAGTTCTGTTGACGTTATGTCGACAGAACTCAGCGGCAGTGTAGACGCAGGTATAGTTTTGTTGACAAAAGTCCACTTTTGTCGACAAAACCCTGTAGTCTAGACACACCCTAAGGTGCCACAGGGCCACTTGATGAAATAACATAGTACAGCAAGGGGGGATCGTATAAAGCGTTTGGGGTCAACGAAGTGAAAGGTGTGGGGAGACTGCTGTGAATAGAGAGTTAGTGATGATCCTTAACGAACAAAGCGTTGGTCAACAATTGCATTATGGCCCCTAGAATTCGTGTCTGTTCCTTTTATGATGGGGACTGTGGAGATCGTAGGAGGGTAGAATTTCAGTGCCCGGGAATTTCCAAAGGAAGCACTTTGCACATTTTTGCACAGGCTTCTTCAGCTCTTTCTCTCTCTCTGGGAGGCTAACGGGGAACTGGCATCTTTGTTCCGTGGGGGGGATCGGCTGGGTTTGGTTCAGCAGCTGCGGATGGAAGGACCCAAATGCTGTACACATTGTGATCTGCACCTGCTTAGAGGGGCAGCAGAATAAGCGTCTGTGTCCCATCTGGCGGCTGCGTGAGAAGGAGCAGAGGTGCAGAAACGTCGTGCTCAGCAGATGAAAGTCATCCTAAGTCAGGATCCTAAGTCAGATGTCGCTTGTCTGCACGCTGACCCGTGTCTTAATCCAGCCAGAATGACCAGCGGGCATGGTGCCTCTTGGCTGTTTGTGTAATCTTGACTAACGGGGACTCTGCGGTGGGCCTGGGGTTGTGTGCAAGGAGGAGTGAGGAAGGACCGCAGGCTTTTCTAATTTTAAAAAAAAGAAACCAAACCAATGGGCGACTTTGTGAAAGGCGTTTTGTTTTAAGCCTCTGAGTTTGCCTGCCTTGGGTCTAGCTCACAATGGGTCAAACTCTAACTCATGCGGTTAAATTCAGTCCCTGAGCGTCTGCTTTGATGGCGCAATGTTCTCCAAAGTATGAGCCTTTGGAGAGGGGAATCCAACTCGCAAACTGGCTTGTGCGCACACCGCTGCCCTCTGCTGGATAGAACTAGAACTCTTCAACACTGCACCATTGGCCCTCTACTGCACTAGCGAATGGAGATTCACCTTTCGTGGAAGTGGTTGGGGCCTGCGTTTTCAGCAGCAGGAGTTTCCAGGTTCTGTCGCCGTGAAGTTCTGAGGCGTTGCGGCGTGTCCCACAATAACAACTTGTGCCTTTGTGCCAAATGACTACAGCCGCTTCCTTAGGCATATCCTTGTGCCTGGCCCATTGCCTGGAACTACATTGGTCCGTGCACCCCTGTCTGCGTCAGACCCTTCATGTCCTCACTGTTTCCCCAGGCTGCAGTGATTGGGGGAAGAGGTGGTGGGGCAGGGCAGGGCAGGGGGAGAGATGGGGCCTAAGGGGGATTGTTCCAGCCCTTCTCCGGGCGGGGGGGGGGGGGCAGTCATGTGGCCGGTGGCTCCCGCCCAGATTCCCCCTCACCAGTTGCCACTACATGTTCAGGTCAATGGGAGCTGGCTGCCCCATGGCGGAGAGTGACCAGGCATGCTGCTCTGCTTTCTTTCAGGAGGAATCTGTCTCTGGTGAAGGAGCTCAGGGACAGAGCCGCGCAGGGCCGGGCCTATGGGAACCTCGGCAACACCCAGTACCTGCTCGGCAACTTCAGCAAAGCCACAGCTTTCCACAAGGAGGTAAGGAGCGTGTCCCTCCTTCCCATGGGGCGTGGGCGAGCCACTTGCTTCCTCCAGCATAGCCTTGTGCCCGGCCCTTCGCATGGCACTGCCTCCATCCCTGCGCCCTGAGCCGCGTCAGATGCCAGACCCTGTCTCCCTGCCTCGTGCTGGTAGCGCCTGACTCCTAAGTTATCCCACCGAAATCCGGGGGAGGAAGGGAGCTCGCCGCACGAAGGGGGCGGAATCTCGCCCGGTCTAGCCATGTGTCCCTGGAAGGCTGAGCAAAGAGTCACCGAAAAATAGTCCTCAGTGCAAGGTGGGCTCTGTGGGCTAACCCCGCCTAAGCGGGGCTTAGGCTAGAGTGCTGCGAGCCGCAGGAGGCTGCTGGGGCTCAGATGGGCCGTGTTGGGAGGCCAGGCCCAGGGGCCTGTTGGTACCGATCCGCAGGGAGAATCCGCCTGAGGCGCAAGCATTTAAAACACGCTCCCGCCATGTTGGAGGCTTAGTACGGCGGGATGAGCGCCTCCCCCACGTGTGGGAGCCGTCCGCCCCCTCGACAGGCGTGAGGCATGTTTGGCAGACGGGGGGGCAGCTGGTAGGATTTCGGCGGGGCGTAGCGGCCTCCCGTCGCCAGGGCCGGCTGCTGTCCTGGACAAGAAACTCACTCGATCGGAACACCCCGGAGTGCCCCCGGTGCGAAGCGGAGGAGACGCAGAGGGTCTCCGCGGCGCGACATCACCTGCCGCGGCGTCAACCGTCACGGGACACGTCCGCTTTGCTGCCGCCTTTGCGTGGAACAGCCCCCTGCGGAGTGACGGGCACCCAGCGTCTTTGCTTTAACGGGGCCCTGCGCCAACGCGCTCAGGCGCCATCTTTGCTGGGACGCCCCTTCTGGGATGGGACAGTTGGCCCAGGGAGGAGCGTGATCAGAGCTGCAATGGGGCCAGGCTTTCCCGACCGAAGAGCAACCCGGCCCGCCCGGGACTGGCCCAGGCCAGCTGCTGTGCACTGCTGCTCTGCGTCAGCCGTGGGCGCGTTAGCGGGGTTGTCTCACAGGCGGGTTTGAGCTGCGCAGGGGTGTCTGTGGGGTGGGATAAGTAACCGGGTGGTCTGCCCCAGAGCAGCCAGAGGCCCGGGGGGCCAGCCGGCTGTGTTCCGAGGGGAGCCCTGGTGGAGCCGGGTAGTTTGCAGTGTGCCGACTGGCAGGGTCGGGGAAGGGAGGGCGAGGTGCAGGGCAGGGAGTCAGTGAGATGAAGCCGGGGGGTGTGGGGGGACTCGCACTGCGCCCACGGACCCGAGCTCCTGGGCGTTACAGCTGAGTGACAAGCGTGTCGCTTCCCAGCTCGGTTGGGCCCCCCCTTCCGCCGACCACTGACCAACACGCTTCGCCTCTAGCCCCGAACCCCAATGGGACTGCATGCGGTAGGGATTAAAATCCTGTTTAATTAGTTAATCAGTTACACTTAACCAGTTAACTGATTAAATGGGGGGGGAGGTTGGTGCGCCTTCCCCTCCCCCCCGCCCCCGCGGGTAGGTGCTGTTCTAGTCTGGCTGCTTCTTGCCCTGTGTGGGGCTGCTGGCGCCCAGCCCTCATGGAGCCAGAAGTGGCAGCCCCACATGGGCTGGGAGCCGGAAGCCCCATGAGGGGCCCTGGTGGGGCTGGAGAAGCCCTTCGGGTACTGGTTAACCGTTACCTGGTGAGCATCACCCGTTAACATCCCTAGCTCAAGGGCTGGCCCCAGGCAATGCTGTGGCTGGTGGCCTGAGAGAGGGCACTGGCTGCACCACTCCGCCGTCGCCCGAGCCGCTGGGACTCACGCGCCTGCCTGTGTCTGTTCCAGCGACTCGCCATCGCCAAGGAGTTTGGGGACAAAGCAGCCGAGAGGAGGGCGTACAGCAACCTGGGCAACGCACACATCTTCCTGGGCAGGTTTGACATCTCGGCGGAGTACTACAAGTGAGTGCTGGGGGAACGCCGAGGCCGGACTCTGGGCTCTCGGCCTTTGCAGAATGATCAGTGCCGCCCGGCTGGGCGAAGCTATCCCCCCAGGAGCCCTGGTCTGTCACATGAGTCCAGGGGTTTCAGACAGGGGACATCAGCCACCTGCGGGGGCCTAGAGCAAGTCTGAGGGAGTGTCTGTTTTGTCTTTCCTCTGCGGGAGCTTGGCTCCCAATTGAGATGTGCATCCTCTCGCCACCTGCTGGCCACTTGCATCACTTCTACCGATTAAAGTCGTGTGGTGTTATAGTGCAGTGTTTCTCAACCTTTTTTTTTTTTTTTTTATAAAGTACCCCTTTAAAAAAAAAAAAAGTACCCCCAGTACCTAGTTTTCAGACACACACAATTTTTTATCTACCATTGCAACACATTTGTTTAAACAACTTACTCGTAGCCGGGCAGGCGATGACATTTTTGGGTGTAAAAAAGTACAAAAATAATGCAGCACTGTAAAACTTAAAGCAAAAATTCAGTTTTCTCCAAATTTCAGTTGTGCTGTCGTACCCTCCAGACTTCTCTCAAGTACCGCTAAGGGTACTCGTACCACTGGTTGAGAAATACTGGTATTCTGTAACCCCCCACTGGGCGGATTTGAACCTGGGACTCTGGAGCTTAGTGTAGGAGCCTCTGCAGTGTGAGCGATAAAGCCAGCTGGCTCCCAGCTTAGGCTGTAGAGCTCTCGTGTTCTTATCTCTCGCTGTAGGTGGTCCAAGTGCCACTATCTATATGGTACAGTGACCCACACTAGGTGTGAGGGTTACAATAGTCCAAATTCCCAGATTCTCCAAAGCAGCGCTCTGCCGTGCTGGTGCTGGAAGGGCTGTGCCCTAGGCGGCTGCTTCCCAAAAAAAGCAGGGCCAGCCTGCTAGCTAACAGCAAGAGTGACCAACCCTCCAGCCTTTTTGCAGGCCTCTGCATACCCAGAACTTATCTCAGCTGGTTCTGCTTGGCGGAGCAGAGCTGAATTGATGGATGCAATGGGATTAAATTCGCCCTGCTGCACAGCACTGAAGCTAGTGGAGCTACAGTCTGGGGTTGGGGCGCTGGGGGTGGCCAACAGCAGGTCTTAGGAATTTCCACGCTAGCGTGGGAGGGAAAATTTCCAGCTTTGGTAGACGTCCATGCCAGCTGTGACCGAGCAGCGAGCCCCTACCGCACGCCCCCAGTGGTGGCTACACCGCTCTTTTTAACGCACTTCTCCATCCAAGCCAGCACTGCGCTCTCAGCCTGCTGGGTGTGACTGTGCCTGCGTCTCCCTCTGTTGATTGCAGGAAAACGCTCCAGCTGTCCAGACAACTGAAAGACCAAGCGGTCGAAGCTCAGGCTTGCTACAGCCTGGGAAACACGTACACCTTGCTCCAGGACTACGAGAGAGCCATCGAGTACCATCTCAAGCACCTGCTGATAGCGCAGGAGCTGGGGGACAGGTGAGAGATTTGGGGCTGCTTCTGACCCTCGGGAGTGTAATGGTCCCAGGGGGTTGCCGTCAGCAGGGACTCAACCCGGCGTGTCTCACACTAGACGCCTGAGCCTCTGGAGCTAAAGGACTAAGACCTTTAGCCTGGCAAGAGTAGCAGACTCATAAACCTTTCCTATGGTCCAGCTCCTGCAATGGGGGCAAAGCCTCCCAGCTGTATTCATGTGGGGGATATTAGCTCTCTGGTGAGAATTCCTAACGGCCCTCTGCCCCTGCTGCTACTCCTGTTTATCCCAGCCACCCCCTGGATGTAAAAATAGCTTCTCCCTAAGGAACAAAGTGAGCGGTGAATGAGCCCGGAAGCCCCACCGCTCTTTGTCTCTGGTAAGGGAAGCTCGGAGGAGACACAATAACATTCCACATAGAAGCGATCTGAAATGGCGTCTGAGAACCAATGGCGTTTCCCGGCTTAGTGAGGGAAATGCATTTTGCCTCCTAGATAAATGATGACGAGCCCGTTTCTGTATCTGCCTCCTGCTTTGCGGGAAGTTTTCCTGTCTCCTCAGCTTTTCTACCCTGGGTCTCGAGTCTCTTGCCGGCCCCTAGCTGAATTTTCAGCCCGCTTGGTCAGGATCTCTGCGAATGACCTAAAGGAGCTGGCGCCAGCTGGGTATCCAGCTCCAGACAGTGCAGAAAGGTTCCAGGGAAGGAGCCAGAGGTGGGGGGACGTCTGGAGGAAATGAGCTTTGCGAGATAGAGATGGAAGGGTCCAGCGGGGGGAGTGTTGGAGACGAAGGATCCGCTGTGCCGTTAGCCGGAGTGGTCGGAGCACCCAGAGAACAGACAGTGCCTGGCTTTGTGGGTGTCCAGCTTGACACGACCACTGAGGGCCTGTTTTCCCTGGGTGCTGAGCGCCCGCCCCCCAGATGAAGTCAACAGGCACTGCAGATGCTCGGCACCTTCTGAAAATCAGGCCCAAGATGTGCCCCCAAAACCAGGCCCCCTTTAATCTCTGGCTGCGAATAACTCGGGGGATGGAGTAGAAAAGCGGGAAATTGGGATCTGTTCCGTGCGCCGTCACTGCACCTCGCTCTGCCTCAGTTCCCTCATGGGTACAACAGGCGTAGGGAGGCCCACCTCATGGGGGCGGTGGCGAGACTGTTTGCAAGGTTCTGGGAGTGCCGAGGATGGCAAGAGCTACGCCGGAGAAGACCAGAACGGGGGGAACAAACCAGGGACTGTTCCCAGGCACAGTCTGCCGGGAACGTCTCTGAAGTTGAGTGAGACACCGTGGTGCGGGGTCGGAGTCTCTCTAATGGGAAGTCTAACGAGTGAGCGTCCTTAGTGGGAACAGCGTCCCCCCAAGGGGGAACCCCCTGTCACTTGGGTCATCTGACAGGGAGGCCTCTCAGGGCGGACTAGGCCAAGCTCTTGAAAGGGGTGTGAGGGACATGGGAGGCCTGTCGCAGGCCAGGACTGCAGTGTGGCCATTCAGTGGGTCATTTCCAGTGCTCCGTGAAAGTGAGACGGGATAGACCTACCCAGAAGGACAGCCTGGCGCTCTGAGACCGGGGTGGGGGGGATTTCAAACAGGCCTTCCTGGCTAATGGTGCAGTGGAAATTCCACTCACTGGCCCCCTACAGAGAAATTTCTAAAGCCCCTTTGGGACACGCCAACCCCCAGCCACACGCTGGGGAGGCAGCAGCGACCTCCAGCTTGCAGGAATCGCCGCCAGCGAGCGCCCGGCTTCCACCGCCGCCCGGCTTTGCAGCTTTGTTCTCTGGCTTGCAGCATTCCCACTCCGAAAATCCCCCCGCCCCCCCTGCTGCCTCCTGCCACTAGATGGAGCATGGACATTGCAAAGGAGACAGCGGGCGGCTTTCGGGGCACTCGCTGTCTGATCAGAAGCCCTGTTGCGCGAGATGCCTGTCCGGAGCCTGGGGCTTCCTGCCCTTGGGAGTCCATCAGGCTGGTTGGCATCTCCTGCTTTTAGGCTGAGGCTACTAAGAAGGCAGCACAGGAGCAAAACCTAGAGAACAGGCTTTTATCAAACTCCTTGAGCTCCTGTGTGGGGCTGGGAGCAGTGTTCAGGGGAGGCTGGTGAGCTGGGAAGCTGGCCCTGAGGAGCGGAGAGCACAGAGGGGTTGCTTCAAAGGCATTGGGAGCTGGGGGGACAATATTTAACCCTAAAGTGAGCCACCGCCTTTAAAAAAAAACCTTCTGAAAATTAGAAACCTTCCAGTGACCCAGTCCTGACACCTCTTCCTCATGAACAGATTTAGGGGGGCTCCATAGATCCTCCTGCTGGCACCCCTTGAATACTATGGGGTCCAGTGTCAGGGTAAGAGGCACTTGTCCTCTTACTACTCGTACCATTGGGCTTGCTGAGGCTACATCTACACTGCAGATTTCTTGCACAAGAAGCTTTTTGTGCAAGAGATCTTCCGCAAAAACTACTTGTGCAAGAGCGCGTTCACACTGCAAAAGCGCAAGAGAGCGTCCAGGCTGCATGGACACGCTCTCGAAAGAAAGCTCTGATGGCTAATCACAGAACAGCCACCAGAGCACCTGTGCTTTTTCTGATAGGCTCTTTTTGCGCCCCTGCGGAGTGTCCACACGCACCTTTTTGCGCAAGAACGCTTGCCCAAAACGGAGTTATTCCTCATAGAAAGAGGAATACCTACATCGCAAAAACTCCTCTGTGCTTTTGATTTACTGTAAATGTACTTGCGCTAAAATGCACTTGAGGTGTGGATGCTTCACGGATTTTTGCGCAAAACCCCTCTAGCGTAGACGTAGCCTGAGTGCTAGCAGCCTGTGTCTCTTGCACGCCCCACGAGTGCTGTGGGCAGGAGATGGGGCATTCTCAGTGCGGAGAGGCCTTCCCCTGCTGCTCGGACAGTCGGTTGGCCCTCAGGGTGTGAGATTAAGCTCGCCTGCTTTCTCAGCTTCATGCCTGAAGTGAGGGAGGAGGGGTGGACACTGAAAAGCTGCACCCTGGTCTGAGAAGAAGTTGCCTGAGGTTATTTCTGGCCTGTGGAGCCAGCCGCCAAAACACCAGTGCCGTGAGCAGGCTGCCTTGTTGCTGTGCGTGCTCCATGCCGCGCTCCTGCTCCTTCCTCTTTGGCCTGGAAGCGAACGGGGCCGCACTTGGATGCCCGGTCGCTGTTGCCGTGGGAACGTGTGTGCGCAGCGATGGGGTTCAGATCCACCAGGCAGCGGGGGGAGAGTTCAGTGACAACCGCCCACTGCACATCTGGTTGTGTCCGGAAGAGGACGTCGGCTCGGCTGTGCTCTTCTGCCCGGGGGACTCCCAGAGCGATTGCCGGTTTCCCACCCCTCTGCTCCCCAGGAGGGTGGGAATACCGCGGAGGCAGAGGCTCGCCCCAGGATGAGGGAAAGTCTGGCAAGGGGGGAGACGGATTGAGTTGTTCGCACGCTGCTCAGTGGTGACCTGGGATAAAAAAATCAAGACGATTTTTGAGCGATTAAACCCGGTTTTAGAAGGCAGGAATTCTTACAAGGCCATTTTATCCACACAGACCTTAACATAACCCCCCCGCCTGACCACTGAGACTGCAGCCTCGTGGGTCAGATCCCCGTTCGTGTTAATTGTTCCGGCTCTGTTGCAGTTAACTGGCCACACTGATCGACGCTGCTCCTGTCTTTTTAATGTCTAGGGCCAGTTATTCTGTAGTCCCTCTGCTCCCTTCAGCTGTCCCAGCTGGTAGCCTTTACAAGAAGGGTGTGTGCCCTCGCTCCGGACAACCATCTTGCTCCTTGGCGTGTAAGCATGCCGCCGCTCAGAGATCCGGAGTGAAACCCTATTGATAGCCAGGGTTCACTTTGGCGTTCACTTCAGTGGAACCAGGATTTCGCCCTTAGGCTTGACTGTGTGTAAAAGTGGGCACAGAAATCAGCATGGGAACAGCGTCTTTGATGCTTCCAAGGAGAGGCCAGAACGGGCCAGGTCCTGCAATGGCTGGTTTTTGCTGCGTCTCCCAGAATGCCGATGGATGGCGGTTTCCTGTTTTGCAGGGTGGGAGAAGGAAGAGCCTGCTGGAGCCTCGGAAATGCCTATGTCTCCCTCGGGAACCATGACCAAGCCCTGCGTTTTGCAAGGAAGCATCTTGAAATCTCCCAGGAGGTAAGATGATCAGGGCGAACCACGTCTCCCTGTTGGGAGCAAGACTGAGAACGTTCCTCTCCAAGTCTTGAAAGCTTCTGTCATGTGAGGTGCTTGGTTTTCATGTGGCATCTTTGGGGATTGCAAACCTAGCCTGGAAAAATCCCATCGAGGGAGAACCCCGGGCTCCGTCTTAATAGTTGCTAATATCGCTACTGTACCTGGATTACTCGACCCTGGTTTGCGAATGGCTTCCTCAGCATGCTTCTTAGGGGCCAGGAGCCTGCAGCCCCCCTGGGCTGGCAGCCGAGAGCCGCGCCTCTGGGAGCCGGGGCTTTTGGTGCACCGGTAACATTTTATGGGCATATTTGCATATTCATTATTGGCATAATGTATATGCAAATAAACTGTTACTGGTCCGCCCAAAGTTTGTGAATGGGTTTGCTGGTCTGCGCTGTAAAAAGGGTTGGGAACCACCGACTTCAGAGAACCCCTGTGTTTGAGCCCCGGGCTGGGTGATTTTGGTTGAACTCAGGGAGCGGGTAGCTGACTCAGAGCCCAGTCCTGGTTTGTAGAGGATCAAGGGGTCTGAAGAGATGGGTGATGGCTTTACTCTTTGGATGCCACATCGTCGCTGGCTGAGCAGGAACGCTGTTTTACCAGGGCTGGCAGCTCCTGGCAGCACTCTCGGGAACATGATGGAGAAGGAGGCCGGGAAAGTTTCCTAATAAAGATGGGGGGAAGTAAGAGCCGTCCTCCTCTGGCGCAGTGTGCTATTCGACAACCAAACCATTTTTAAGACATTAGGTTGCCTTTCTCCTCCCAGTCCTGTTTTTTTTGCTCTTGCTTGGGTGCTTCTAGGTTCAAAGTGGAAGAGCCAGAATAGCCCCATGTGGCTCTTCTCACCAGATTTCTGGCTTAAAAGTACTAGAAAGTCCCTCCGAAGCCAGCTGTCCTCAGACTTCCAGAGAGGTTTGCGAACAGAGAAGCAAGAAGCAAGTCAGGCCTTGGTCTGCATTTCGGGACCACAGCCAGACACGTCTTGCCCGTCTCTTAAGGATGGCGTTGGCTGCTCTCACCTCGAGAGGCTCAAACCGCTGCCAAGGAAATGGCTGAAAGAGATTGTCTGCAACCCTAAAATTGTGTGGAGTTGTGTCTATACCTCTTGGGGCCCAGATAGCCAAAGCCATCAGCACAAGGCGGCTGCTAATCCCGTGGTAGCCAAAGCTACCCTCTAATTACCACAGAAAACACTTTCCTCTGTCCGCAAACATTGCACCCAGGGCTTATCCCACAAATGGCATCAGTCGAGTTTCACCCACTTGGCTCTAGAGCTGCACGTGGTTTGACCTCAATCAATAGAAGCAAAGGCAAAGCCAAGTTCATTGTGTCTCCATCAGGGTTTTGCACTGGTGTAACCAGACCGGTGTTGAGTGATCTCATTCTATGGAGGCAACTTTTCTGAAACCGACGAGGCCAAAAACTTTTCAGGCGGCTTTGGGATCTGAACTGCAAGAGGGCTTTGTTGTTCACCTTGAGCAGCCCGGTAGGAAGAAATCGGCGTCGGTCCCTTTAACGCTTTGACGAAGTTGCCCTTTTGAAGCATTAATTGAAACCACCATTTATAAGTGCTTTGTGCATTCTCCTGTCTCTGTTAGCATGGCTAAATCTTGGGGTAGGGCTAACACACCAGCTTAATTATACGCTTAATTATACTTGTCAGCCATTCAGAAGAACCGCTGCTCATTGGCCCTGTACGTTTCAGAACAAACTGACTTTTCGACGTTGGGTTGGAGTCTTCCAGCGTGGCGCTGATTACTCACAGCCAGATGGAGGCTCAGCTGTTGGCACTGTAGATGAACAGGGATGGGAGGACAGACACAATAGCAGCCTTCACTGCTCCTGGGGGCGGCGGGGGGAAGCCTTTGAGGGTTTACAATGCTGTGCTCTTTGTGGGTTGATGGCTTTGATTACAGGGCAGCGTCGGAAGGGGGTTACTCATGGCAGGTGGCTAATAAACTCCCTCGTGGCACTAAATATGGAGCGGTGCTGAAAAATCACATCCATTTCAGGGATGCAAGGGGAGGGCGCACACGAATTTCCAGCATTCGTCTGCTTTTAGTGAGCAAGGAGCCAGATTAGGAGCATAAATTGCTCCAAGATAGACAGAGCAAGGGATGTAAATAAAAAAAAAAAAGTGGAGCACGTCCCATCCGGGAACACCTTTCCATTGGTGTGTGGACAGCACGTTGGCACCTCTGTGGAAATTAGAGAGCCAGGATTAGGACAGAAATCTGTCCTCATATTCCCCCTTCAAGATCTATGTGTTTTGATGGATGCCTACAAGCAATCAGCTGCCAGAAAGTCTTTGATATGAATTGTTTCTTTAAGGTCATCTGAAACAAGTGGGAATCAGCTACACATTTCATAGGGTGTGTCCAGGACTTGAGAACCCAACCTGACCCGGGTAAATTCTCTGGAAAGCATCTCAACCACAAAACTGGTGTAACTGGATGGCGCAAACCACGGGGACTATCTCACATGGCCACAAAATACGCCACTGTGCGGCATTGAATAAGGGGGGGTGTTCTACTCTGGAGGACCAAGATGTCCTTTCTAAAAGACACAGCTATTGGCATAGAAAGTAGAGGCTGCTTCCAAATGACCTTTCTGTGTCCGTGACTCCTGGCTAGTTAGTTCCCATATTTGGGGAAACCCTGTAGGATCCTTTTAGCTAGTTCATCTCTTTTGCTGTTCAGTGCAGTGGAGCTGGGCTCTTGAAAGAGATATCAGCTGTTATAAAATGATAAATACGACCCCCCCCCCCAGCACGATTCTGCACTGCCGATTGGTGGACTATTTTGGATTTCGATTGACAAGGTGGTTCAGGGTATGATTCAGACCTATAAGGGGCAGGGACATAAAATCCCATTTAACTGGTTAACTCAGTAGGCAGGATCCCCAGCCCAGCTAGAGCAGCTCCCAGCCAGTGGACTCCCACCGGCTCCCAGCCCTATGGGGCTGCGGCTCCTGGCTGCTGCTGGCTGGCTCCTGACCCCTTGGAGCTGCCAGCTCCTGGCCCTGCCAGCTCCTGGGTCCCCGGGGCTGCCAGTTCCCAACTGCTGCAGCTCCCGACCTCTTGGATTTGCCAGCTCCTGACCCCATGGGGCTGCCAGCCCAGAGGGGCTCCTGGCCCCGGCCCACAGCACAGTGCTCTGTGTGAGAGCTTTTCCCAGGCACCGGTGAACCGGCTACTAGTAAACATCACCCGGTAAGGTTACCCGTTTGCATCCCTGCTAAGGGGTGGTGCCAGGACTTGCCCTGCAACCCGGCATGCCTGACGATTCTTTGCTGCTGTAGCTCCCATCCTGGGATGCTCACCCCCAGCCTACAAGCATGCTGGTCTTGAGTGTCTGTGCGCTAAGCAGCCCTGGTGCACCAACTCCTACCCAGGGTGCTCTGAACCCAGAGCTCCCGGTTACTAATCTTTGTTTTCCAGGTAGTGTCAGGAAATAAATCGGGGGGGGGGGGAGAGGAAGACCCCAGCAGCTCCGTCCGATCAATGATCGGTTAACACAACACTGCTTCCACTCAAACGTCCTCGTTTTTAGTGAGCGCTGAGCACCCATCAAAAATAGCCATTGTCCAGAGCACCCCAGGGATAGTTACCCCAAGTCAGAGGTGGTGGCAGCAGTGGGATTCCAGTGAGCACCCTTCTCGCTAGTGGTTGGGGCTTGGTCGCAGATCCAGACGTCTCCAAAGGACGTGCTCTATCCGTAACTCAGCGCAAAGCATAACTCGGAGTAACAATTTCTCTTGCAACAGCAAGAAACTCTCAATTTTTACGTATCAGCAAAGCAGCTGGAGCAAGCAACTTACAAAGCCAGGCACCCAGAGCAGCGTGAGTAACGCTGCAGCTGTGCCGATGCTTTTGTCTGCCTAAGCAAGGTCCAGTTCTTTCTCGGTACGCCGTGTCCTCGCATCTAGCTTATGGAGGCCAAGGGCACAAGAGAGCTGCAGGTTGTGCCCACTTTAGTTCTCTCCTAATAGCTCATCCACAGCCCCACAGGAACTTTCACCAGCCAGGAGATCCCCAGACGCTCCCAGTCCGGAATTTCCCCCACACCGTGTTCTCTGCAATGTCTAGTCGGGATGAAATGGGGTAGCTGGCTAACCGGTGCCCGGCCCCACCATGCCACGGACGGGGGGCATTCCCATGAGCCTTCGTCCAGCGCAACGCGGCAGTCAATTAACCAGTGAAACATACAGTTTAACTAGTTAACATTTTAAACAGGATTTTATATCCCTGATGCCTATCCTGTCCTGGACGGTTCGGAGAAATACTACAGTGTGTTTGTTCCTTTCTAGAGACAGAAGCACATCACCGTTTATTAACTAATAAATGTATTAACGGCATAAGGAGATGGTGCCACGTAAGGGGAATAGCGTTAGAGAGAGTGGCAAGCAAATACAAGTGAAAACCTGCCTCTAACACTTAATCTATCAAGGCGTAGGCTTTGTTCCAGCTGGTTTCTCTTGCCGGTCTCTCCTCTTCCCAGCCATGGCTGACTTGTTCTCTGTCAGGGCCTTCCACAGAAGTGTAAGGGCCTGGCTTCTCTTTATCTGCCCAGCTGAAAGAGCTTTCCCTGAGCAGGTTTCTCACCCATATGCTCAATTAAATCCCCATTCAATTGGGATTGGTCCTGCCTTGGGCAGGGGGCTGGACTTGATGATCTCCGAGGTCTCTTCCAGTTCTATGGTTCTATGCGGGTCCCCTGGGTTAAAGGACCCACCGTTCTCAGCTTGCAAGAGCTCTGTTCCCATTGGTTGTCTAGTGATGGAAGCCAAAGATGGCTTCGGTCCTTGCTTAGATATTCCTAAATGTAGTGACTTGGTTTCGGTCGGCAGGATGCCGTAAGCCTGTTTCTCCCTTCCTGAGGTCTTCCCATTCCCCTGCGTGTAAATGCTTGGATTGTTTTGATTCCCCCCCTGCTTAATTTACCTCGCCGTCTCTGCTGTCTGGGAGGGGGGTGGATCCTGTTTCTCGCTGCTTGGCCCCAGCTGTTAAAGCACAATATCCCAGAGTATCCCTGTTTCTTCATGTAGGGTTAACACGGCCAGGTCACAAGGATATTACTCACCGGCATGTCATTAGCTTTCAGAACAGACCTTTTCGGGCAGCTTGTCTTGGGATCTCCCTTGGGGGAACGTAAAACCCAAGGAGCTGCTCCAGAATGGGGTTCTCCCATCGCACCCAACGCTGGTTTAGTACTGAGCCAGGCGTATCCTGGATGTGAGCAAGCGGCACTGTCCATTCAGCTGCTCAGCCCTGCTGTACACGGCCAGGTTAGGTCGGTGTAATCTGCCTTGCGCTGAGCTGGTTGTGCAGGAGTCTGCACTTAGGTAAATCCTGATTAAGATGATGCAGTGACACCACCTCCCTGAGTGGCTTTGAGTCACAGGCAACATGCTGCGGTGGATGCTGTGTTACTTATGTTGGCCTCCGGCGTCTGTCCCACAATGCCCAGCGCGGGTGGAGTGGCGGCAGACGGTGTCTCCCATCTGCCTCCGTTGTGCAGCCTTGCCTGGGTTTGCTGGGACTTCCTGAATGTGCACCGAGGACACCGGCCCCCGGCAGGCTGCCCTTCCAACAGCCCCCGTGTTGGTCTTTGCTTTGCAGATCGGGGATCGGAACGGGGAGCTGACGGCGCGCAGGAACGTGGCCCAGCTGAAGTCAGCCCTGGGCCTGAGACTCGATGAGGAGGAGGGGGCTGCCACCCTTCGTCCCGCGGGCTACGAAGCGCAAGGTGCGTTTCCAGAGCGGCCGTCTCTTGGGGCGCGTCTGCATGGCTGCTGAGCGCGTGGCTCCGGGCGCCGGCGGCTGGGCTCGTGCTGGCTCCGCTCCAGCGAGCGCGCTACGAGGAGCAGCGTGGACGTGGCGGCGCTGGCGGGCCGGTCGCCCAAGCCCGTCTAACCCCGTGGGCGCCAGCTCAGGCAGCAAGTCCGAGTCGCTGCTGGGGCCAGAACAGCTGCACTGGTTTTAGCACCCCAGCTGGAGTGGGGCCAGGGCAGCTCTGTCTTCCCAGGCTGGGAGGGTTGCTGTCTGCTACCTTGCAGATAACCCTCACTTCCCCGCAATGGCCTTTCCTTGAAACAAGGCTCATCGGGGTTCCTGACCTCTTGTTCTGTTCACGTGTCTTTGGAGCACCTAGTTTTCTTGCACATTGTTGGTGTTAAATGTAAAACAAAGTTAAAACAGTAGGAGCCATAGGAGTTGCTTTGGACCTCCCAGTCTGCTATTCAGCTTCTGGCAATAGCCAGTGCTCCTGGACAAGCTGAAAGCCTCCCGAAAATGCATCTAGACAGTGGCACTCCTCTGTACGAGTGATGGGGAATGATCCCGGCCCTTGCAGTGATTGCCTTACAGCCAGCAGCGTGCAGCAGCTTTTGCGTAAGCGGAAAGGGTTGCTGGATACGACTGGTCTCCTGCAGCGGTGAGTTCCACAGGTTGTGACTGGCCTTTATGTGAAGCAGTGTTTCCTCAGACTCGTTCTGAGCTGCCCAGCTGAAGGCAAAACGCAGCTCCTCTCCGTCGTCTTTGTCGTGGCGAAGTGCTGAGCGCGTGTTTGGCGCTTTACGAACACGTGGATAGATGTTGGTGCCTGCCTAGGGGGGGTCTGATGGAAACCAGACACAGACAAAACAACTCAGACGCAGCGTGTTGGATGGCTGCAAAGACCCTGTGTGTGGTGTTGCTGAGGGAAGGGAACCTTGGGGCTGGGGGAAGTGCTGGCTTCTTGGCGTAGGAGGGAGATTGTTGGGCACATGTGAAGAGGGAGGTGTTTCCCGATGGTCAAGAGCAACACGGGGATGACGTGAAACCCAGAGTGGGAGAAGGATGCTAAGAGGATGATGTGAGTGTTGTGGGACGTGGCTGCATTCGATGTTCTGTAGATAGAGGAAGGCCAGGGATGAGTGTTGGGAATGAAGGGGGTTTGAGCTTTGTCACCAGGAAAAGACAGGGGCTGACTCTTTCCTTCCTTGCTCCTTGCGGAATCGTTTTGGGCCGTGCCCCCGGGGCGAGAAGCAGAGCCAGTGGTGGGAGCGAGGGCAGAGTCCGGACTGGGTGTCACGCCGGGCACAGGAGCCAAGTGGAATGGGATGAAAAGCACCACACGCGTGTCAGAGCGCCCCAGAATCATTTCTATCGCGTCACGCTGAACGCATGGCATCTCTCACACCAGGCCTCGCGCTGTTCTTGTTACTCCCCCGGGGGCGGTCACATCTGCGGGGCTGTAGGTCAGTTAAATGTGACCTTATTAGCACTTAAAAAATAACAAATAGTCTAGTAGCACTTTAAAGACTCACAAAACATGTAGATGGCATCATGAGCTTTCGTGGGCACAGCCCACTTCTTCAGATGACCGGAGTGTAGGAAGTCCAGATCCACGAATAAATAAGGGGAGAAGGAAGAAAAAAAGACAGTGAGTAGATAAGCTTCAGAGGGGGAGCCGAGTTAGTCTGTAACAGGAAAAACTTAAAAAACAACAAGTAGTCTAGTAGCATCTCAAAGACTAACTAGTTACAAGAGGCTGATAAGAACCATTAGTTTGCACATGGAAAGGAAGATGACCAACCCCTCTGAAGCTTATTAGCACTGACACTTTTCTCTAGCGTTGGTTATTTCGTCACTGGCGGCACGGAATTGTAAAGCAGATCCCACAGTGAGAAGTCTGTTCCTAACTGAAGTTAGCCAGGAACGTTTGCAGAGCCTGTTGCTTTTGACGGTGTAGCCTGGCGTCGAAATACCAAAGGCCGTTCCAGAGGCGACCGTCCCGTCCCCTTGAGCTGTAAATGCTTTCGTCCAGGCTCAGGCCCTGCGGCCTCTGGTTCGGTGCTGCAGCGTGAGCTGGGTGGCGCGAGTTTGGGATGCTGCCGTTGTCCCATCTGCGTCCCTCCACGTCGCTGGTTGTCCGTGAAGCAGCCCATACCTGTTGTTTGCTGAGCCACGTCCTCCTCTGGGCAGGTGGCTTGGTTTGGATGGGAGACGGGAGTTACCCTAGAAGTTGGGTTTGCTTCCTTGTGCCCTGGTTCGGCGACTGATAATTAAAACTAATTATTATGCAAGGGTGTGAACTGGGGAGGTCCTCCACCTTACCATTGTTTCCTCCGAGCCTAAGGTGAGTGCTGGGCTGGGTTAGCATCCAAAGCGGGTTTAACTTCCCCCTGTGATCTGCGTGTGTTTGACTGAGAGCCCGAGGGGCTCCGTGCGTACTCATCAGAGAGAAAGAAAGTGGCCCCATTCATCAGATGGCACTGTTTGTGTGAGCCCTTTCCAAGGCTGTAAGGACCTCATTCATCAGTGGAGCCATGGATCCGGTTCCCAGGGTCAGGTTTGTTCCAAAGAGAAGGACAAAATGTTCTTAAAAAAAATAAATGAATGAATGGAAAAGCAGCTGACCGAGGCAAGCGCGGGAGTGATGGGCAGGGCTGTGGCAAGCGTTGCAGCTTTCCTTCACGAACTAGGGCCTTCCAGGAAGGGGCTTCGCTGCTGCAGCTTCTTGGGCATGTCCGGGAGGGGAGGTAAATGTGGTCCTTTCTTTCGGCAACACAGTGATTTCTGGAGCCTGGCTTCGGAAGCTGGAGGGGGGGTGTAATTAGGAACGGGGGAGGTGGGTTGGGGTTTCCAGCATGGTGATTATCTGGCTGCAAGTTACTGACACAGACCAATTGCTAGTGGAGGGAAAACTCCGGCATGTTTTCATCTGAGTTGTCAGATCTGGGCTGGTCCAATGTCTCCAGGTCAGGGTTCTTTTCCCTCCCACTCCCTGTCACGGGAGACCTCTGTTAGCCTGATCTTCATTTCCCTGCTCATTGCAGCTTTCCACGGCTTCTCCTTCCCCTCCTGTTGAAACAGAAGTGGTAGCTTCTCTGAGGGTTGTATTTAAAAAGCTGCCACGTTCTACCCCAGAGGTAGCTGCATTTCTGCAGTGGATGAAATGCCCACCTGACCTAGCCTGAGTTAGGACTTTCAGTGACGCCCCAAACCAGATGAGTTTTGGCACCCAACCTCTGGGTTTTGCCCTTTGCTACAGAGGTTTTGCACAGCTGTATTCCTCGATGGAATAGATGTTTATTTGTCCTTGTGTATCTGCCTCTATCGAAACAACTACAGGACAGGGGTTGTCACCAGAACATGTATTTGTGCTGTGGAAGAATGACCTTTCACTTCACGAGAGACAGGAACTGCTCAGAATTGTTGGCGGTAAATGTTAATTATGCCACAACGTGAGTGACCTCTGTGTGGGATTATTGTGTGTGTGTCTGTGTGTGTAATAAGGGAGGAAGGATGACCTGGTAGTTCAGGCACAGGGACCCTGGGTTCTTTCTCTGGTTCTTAGGGTTTGTCTGGTCTGCATTTGGACACTCACACTTGGCCCATGCGGCTGACTCGGGATCAGGCTAAGGGGCTGTTTAGTTGCAGTGTAGACATGCAGGTTTGGGCTGCAGCCAAAGCATTGGGACCTGCATAGAATCACAGAACACTAGAACTGGAAGGAACCTGAGGAGGTCATCCAATCCAGCCCCCTGCCCTCACGGCAGGACCACGCACCATCTAGACCATCTCTGACAGGTGTCTGTCCAACCTGCTCTTAAATATCTCCAGCGATGGAGATTCCACAACCCCCCTAGGCAATTTATTTTAGTGTTTAACCGCCCTGATAGGCAGGACATTTTTCCTAATGTCCAACCTAAACCTCCCTTGCTGCAGTTTAAGCCCATTGCTTCTTGTCCTGTCATCAGAGGCCAAGGAGAACAATTTTTCTGCTACCTCCTTTTAACACCCTTTTAGGTCCTTGAAAACTGCTATCCTGTCCCCTCTCAGTCTACTCTTTTCCCAACTAAAGGAAGCCCCATTCTTTCAGTCTTCCCTCATAGGTCATGTCTTCTAGACCTTGAATCATTCTTGTTGCTCTTCTCTGGACCCTCTCCAGTTTCTCCCCATCTTTCTTGAAATGTGGTGCCCAGAACTGGACACACTACTCCAGCTGAGGCCCAATCGGTGCAGAGCAGAGTGGAAGAATGACTTCTCGTGTCTTGCTTTCCACCTTGCAGGATCTAAGAACCCAGGGTCCTACAACTCCTCCCAGCACGGGTATGTGGGCCCAAATAGCGCAGAACTGAAATCCAGCCCGACCCTGAACATCTGCACTGCAATGAAACGGTCCCTTACTCCAACCCTCATGAGCCAAGTCAACTGCCACGGCCATTCATGGGTTTTAATTGCACGGTAGCCATACTCCTAGCTAACTCACTCCCTTGTGCATTTGCTAATGTCTCTGAGGCCCAGGGGAGGCTAATGATGCTCCTCTGCTTTGCCAGGGACCCGTGAGGCTCAATTAATGGTTCCAAGGCATTTTAATGGGTGCCTCTGATGGTCCCAATGTGTACTAAGGGCCTGGTTATTGTAGTTACTGTAGCAACAATTCATGGCCAGGGGAAGGCGGGAAAATCCAGATCCCTCGGAGGAATCAGGTGAGATGTACCCCAGAGTCAAACTGATTGGCAGCTCTACGTCATGCTTCTTGGAGACAGTAAATCTTTTGGGGAGAAGCTCTTTGAACCCCCCCTGCCAGAGCACTGAGCTTGGGGAAGATTATTTAGTGGCTCTTTGTTCATGTGGCTGTTAAAATCAGCTAATGGCAGGGGCGTGGGTGGGACAGCGTTGCAAACCATTCTACCTGTTTGAAGTCAATTGAATTGCTTTCTAGATTCCTCTGACGATTTCTCATGCGTGATCTCTCTGAATCTGAGCCTGGAACTGAAACGTTCTCAGCTATATCGTCACATCAGACGTTTTCTGCTGGTTACTTTCGCGTCTAATTCACGGGCACGGCATTGTGTCTGGAAAAGGCTGGTATCTGATCCGTCTCTTCTGTTTTGGCTCCCCTTGCTGGGTTCCTTGTGATCTAATTAATATTCCTTGAACAACTGGTTGTTTGGAGACAAAGCTGGAGGCCACAGGAGTGCGATGGTGGCCGGAAAAGTCTTGTGAAATCAGCGACCTTGTCACGCAGCACAAACATGCCGAGCAGGGAAGGAAAACACACCGGAGGAACAAAGAGAGAGCAAATAAACGGGCTGTAGTCACTCCTCCCAGCATGGGTATGTGAGCCCATATGCAGCAGCATTGGAAAACAAAGGATTTTGCAGTTCTTCTGCTCAAGAGAGGTTGGCACTTTTCATGTAGGGAACTGAGGTCTCCTAGGGTTTAAGGGCCTGAGAATTTCACCCACTTCCTGCTGGATTGAGGACCCAGGCTGGAGAAATGTAAGTGACCGGCGCCATCGCCCCAAACTCCCTCACTGCAGTTTGGACACGCACAGGAAGCTTCATCTTCTGTTTTCACTGATGTGTTAGACTTCGAGTCTCTTCCCAGGGACTGGGCCCAGACCACAACGTTACCTCCCAGAATGGGAGCGTCTCCCTCCCCAAATCAGTGAGTGTCTGGGGAAAAGGGAAAGGCCACGAATTTCCCTAAAGAACCTGCTCTCATCAGATTTCTGACAAACCAGCTTGAACCTCTCCCCCCTGAGTAAATAACGGGCACGGTTTGCTAGAGCCCCTTCCATTTGTAGGCCTCAAAGCCTTGCACAAAGGAGTCGTCGTCTTCTCGTCCCCTGTGAACAGCTGGGGAAACTGAGGCACAGAGCGGTGATGTGACTTGCCTAGATCACACAGTGAGGTAGTGGCAGAGACCGGAATAGCAACGAGATCCATCGAGCCGTGCTGTCTTCGCTTTAAGGGGTACGAGGTTTGCATTTGTTTTCAGCGGGCTCCGGATGGAGGCTCCTCTACCGTCGATGCTTGTGGGGGCTCATCGCAGACCAACCTTCTGAGGTTGGCTCCTCACCTCTTTTGAGAGGTTCTCTGTGTGGGACTCTGTCCTCCCTGCCCTTCCCCCACCTTCTCTGCGTCTTGGGCCAAGACATTGAGTCCCGTAAACCAGCGATGGGCAGCCTAGGCTAGTGAGTGGGCCGCAGGAGTGGCCTCCTTCCTCTCGGGGGGCCGCAAGATTGTGGTAACCCAGACGGTCTCCTGGGACAGAGCACATTTTCTCACTGTGCTTGTGTCCCTAACCAAAATGCTTAGGGGGCTGGAGCGCATGACCTATGGGGAGAGGCCGAGGGATTTGGGCTTGTTCAGTCTGCAGAAGAGAAGCGTGAGAGGGGATTTGAGAGCAGCCTTCAACTTCCTGAAGGGGGGTTCCAAAGAGGATGGAGAGAGGCTGTTCTCAGTAGGATGGCAGAACAAAGCGCAATGGTCTCAAGTTGCAGTGGGGGAGGTCTAGGTTGGATATTAGGAAAAACTATTTCCCTGCGTGGGTGGGGACGCACTTGGATGGGTTCCCTAGGGAGGGGGTGGAATCTCCATCCCTAGAGGTGTTTGTCTCAGCTTGACAAAGCCCTGTCTGGGTTGATTTAGTTGGGGTTGGTCCTGCTTTGGGCAGGGGGCTGGACTTGATGACTCCCGACGTCTCTTTCAGCCCTATGATTCTATGAATTTGCGGGGGGTGACGATTAGGGATGTTAAAAATCGTGTCTTACGGTAACCGTGTAATCACTGACAATCTCAGCGGTTACACGGTGACTCGTGCCGCGAAGTCTCCTCGGGAACAGGGCCGCCAGCCTCTGCCCACCTGGCTCCCGGGGAGGAGGCTTCGTTGAGTGTAACCGACACGGTTATCCGATAAGCATCCGTTTATTGGTTAAACAGTCAGTCGTTTCCATTCAAACATCCCTCGTGCTGACGGCAGCGTAGCAGCGCTGGGATTGGACGCCGAGGGAGCGTGCGGCTCTTGCCGCCAGTGTTGCGTGCAATCGGCCCGCACCGCACCACACCGCACCTGCCTGTCACTTTAGTAACACCGGTAGGGAAAAACGACGCAGACGGAAACCAGCGGAGTCCGGTAGCGCATGGACAACCGTCAACAAAGGATCTCCTGGACTACACTGACCCCTGCTGGGCCACAGGCTGCCCTCCATTGTTGCAACCCTCTGTGTCTAGCTGCCTTGCCTTGAGGTCCTGCCTTGTCTTCAGATGCAGCCTAGGCGCTTTGCTAAGGACTTTTCCCCCTCTGCTGTCCAGGCTGGTGCTCCGGCTGGCTGGGACTGCCTGGCCCTACAGTTCTGTTTAAGTGGGGCAGTTATTCAGCCGTCCCCGTATGGTGGGTCCCACCCAGCCAGGGGGATCTGGGCCGGAACAGAATCGGTGCCCGTGAGGCTCGAGAGACTGGCATCGCACTGGCTGTGTGCAGACAGAACAGCTCCTCCGCAGGAGCGCCCACTCCAGATCCTGTGGCCGGGACGCTCTGCTCCTTCTCCAGTGCCCCGTCCCTGTCTCCTGCAGGCCTAGGGGATTATGGTGCATGGGCAGGGTGCCGGATTGGGACTGGGAGGACTCCGATTTAGGTCTGGCTCTGCTGTGTCTTTGAGCAAGGCCCGTCCCGTCCCTTTGCCTCAGTTTCCTTGTGTCTGATTCTTTTCTGCCTGGTGTTCTGATAGATCCGCTGGACTCGCATTCAGTGCCTAGCGGGGGCGGAGGGCGTAGGGTGTTCCCACGGGCCCCTCCATTGGCACTTTCAGTAGAGTGACCGAGGGTAAAACAGGCCTTGGAGACCACATGCCCCCTTCCCTCTTGGGAGCCAGCTGCAGTGGCTGGGGAAATGGGGTGAGTGTGAGTGTGAGAGACCCACCCAGGGTGGAGCCAGGGATGCCCCTCCCCATGTGCAGCTTCTGCCAGGGGTCTGGGACTTCCATTCCTACACCCCTCCCTCCCACAACCCTCTGTGCAGCTTCTGCCTGGGGTTCAGGGCTTCTCTCCTTCTCCCCCCCGCCATGTGGCTTCTGCTGGGAGCCTGGGGCTTGGAGCATCTTGCCCTTCCTCCTCCTCCCCCACAGCTTCTGCCAGGGTCCTGGGGCGTAACTCCCTCCCTCCCCCCACAACTGTCTGCCTAGGATTCAGGGCTCCCCACCCGCATGGCTTCTGCTGGGGCCTGGAGCTCAGGGCTTCTTCCCCCCCAGATTCTGTCAGGGGCTGGGTTTGGGGCATCCTTACCCCCCAAGCAGCTTTTACCCGGGCTTGAGAGCTTCCCGGAGGCTGGAGCCGAGACACAAACGCTGGGAACTCCTCTCCGCCCTCACTAGTGGCTGGCTGCTGGCCGAGTGGCGCGGGGGCCGGGTGCAGGTGGGGTGGGGGGAGAGGCAGGGCGAAGGCAACCCAGCTGCTGCCCGCAGGAGAGAGCGGGAGGGGAAGGAGGGAGAGGAACCAGGTGGGCTGCAGCAGAAGTGAATAGGGCCACCCTCAGGTAGACGTGCACATGCAGCTGCCTAGGGGCACCTGAATATGTGGGGCCCCAAGTTTTCAGGTGCCCTGTGCGGTCGTGTATTTCACGTCCGCCTAGTGCCGGCCCTGCTTGGGGCCCACCGGAGAGGCAGAGGAGACGGCGCTGTCCCGCCCTGGGATCCCAGAGCCATCCCCGCAGCCCGGCGAGGGAACACGTCCGAAAAGGCAGCCCCGCGTCTCTGTGGAGGGATGGGAAGGTTCCGCCCCGAGTGCTCCGCCTGGCCCCAGCCTTGTCGCTGGCGGGCAGCGGAGGCAGCCGGAGGGGCTCTGTCGTGGGGCTCCCCCCAAGGCGGGAGGCCTGCTGTGAAGCCAAAGAGTCTCTTGCCAAGGGGGGGAGGGGAGTTCGGAGCCGGCCAGCGTAGGTTTTGGCTGCCTGCAGAGACTGAAGGGAGCCTGCTGTGCAAATAGCGAGGGGAAGCCAAGGCAGCTGCCGACGGTGGAAAACATCGTCTGTGCTGGGATGCGATCCAGAGGCAGGAGGCGTAAGCAGCCCGGAGCGTGCTCACCGCTCGGGTTGGGGACTGGGGGTTGGTCTCTGCTCTGAGGCGGAGGGAGGTGCTTCCCCCCGCAGGGGCAGAGGGGGCTGGATTGCCTTGCAGAGTCTCATTTTTCAGGCGTTGCTCCCAATACACTTGAATGTCTTCAGTACGGCCACGCTGGGAACCAGATCGCAGATTTTGTGGGGCCAGGGAGGGTGCTGTGGGGTCTGGGTATGAGGCAGAGGGAGGTGGGGTGCTTCTCTGGCACCCTTCTCCCAGAGGGCACCCGTGGCTCCATGCCCCCCTTCTCCCGCCGCTATAGGCGCTGCGGGGAAAAGCTGTAAGGCAAGGGCGCTGCCATTCCCCCAGCTGGGGAGGGAGAGGGGGCTGCAGCGTGCAGAGCTGCTGCCTCCCCGTATTCCTGGATCAGGGAAGTCCAGCCTGTAGTAAGACCGGCTGTAGCGCCTGGTGCTTCGTGGGCGTGGAGCGATCCCCGCCGCACGGCGGGGAGGAAGGTGAATTTGATCTCTCTGCAGGCTGAGATGCAGAAGGGTTAAATGACTCCTGCATGGAATGATTTTCAGAGCTAGATTAGAGCTAGTGAGTCCAAGTTCTGTGCTCAGACCACTAGGCTACCCTCCCCGCATGCCTGGGGGTGCTGCCTCTCCCGCGGCAGGTTCGCTCAGGTCTCTTGGGTACCTTAGACGGAGCAGAGCTCCTGCTCTCGCTCCCGGCAGCTCCTCAGGCTGGTCTCTCCCTCGTGGCAATTGGCATAGATGTGGGGAAACCTGCCAGCTGGGCAGATGGATGGGACGGGGCTGAGTCATGTCCAAAGGGAGTGGAGCTGCTAACCAGAAGGCACGGACCGGTCCCAGCCAGCCCACTACCAGGGTCCCTTCAGTGAAAGCTGCTGCTGGACCGTGTGGGCTTTGCGACGCCGCGTCTGTGGGCGGGGTGGCCGGGCAGCGGGGCAGGCCACCGGCACGTGAGCGCTTGGACTCTGGGAGAGCTTTCTCGCGTGTCCCCTGGCAGCCTGACCAGCAGCGAGGCCAGCGAGATGGCATTGGTAGAGCAGAGGGCCTGGACAGGAATGACGGAGGAGGGGGGCACTGCTCTCACTCGTTGGGAGGTCTGGTGCTGCAGGCAGGTCACGTGCAAACAGAGCAGCTGATCCATTGTTGGGAGGGCCCGGGAGGGAATGCTGCAGATGGGGACTGACACGCATGCGGAGAGCTGTGCAGGGTAGTGACCTGTCCTGGGCCCGCCTGCCCCTAGCACGACAGCCGCTCAAAATGCCGGAAAACAAAGCCCGCGAGGGGTGGCATCTCCTAGCTGCCTGGGGGGCGCCTGGTGCCTCGTGCTGACCTGTGCGGAGCCAGTGCTGGTGTGTCACTGGTTAGAGAGCCTCGGGTCTGCCGGGGGGTCTTGTTCTGAGTCTCCCGACATGCTGGTTTCCCGCTGTTAACTCCTTTCAAGGGCAGGTTGCTAAGAGCTTCAACTGGGCGCCGGAGCCAGACCCATTCCTACTTTCAGCCAGAGCAGGATAAGTTGCAGCGACTCATGACTGCACTGCTGCCAACGCCGGTCACTTTCTCCCAAGACTTTGGGAGAGATTTAACCCTTTCCTCCTCACCCTCGCCAGCTGGCCAAGGGTCATTCACATTTCCTGATCGCACTCAGTGGCAGAGGGCAACATGGTCAGTCTCCGGTGACTGATGTTATGCAGCTACATCCATGCTTAGCGAAAAAAGGCCTTGTCTACACTTACAAGCACGGTCGATCTACTTTAGCTATGCAAATGGCTTTGCTGAAGTCGACGTCTCACCGCGGCGTCTCGCGTGCGGTAAGGTCGGTGGGGGCTGCTCCCCTGTCGATGCCAGCTACTCTTCTCGTCCTGGCGGAGTACCGGAGTCGTCGGGAGAGCGCTCTGAGATCGATTTATCATGTCTAAGCAGATGCAATAAATCGATGGCCGATGGATTGATTGCTGCAGCGTGGATCCACTGCATAGTGTAGACAAGCTGTAAATGACGTGATTGCTGCTGCTCTGCCACAGCTGATCTGGAGTAGTCTGTGCTCCGCCCCTCTGAAAATTAAGCCCAGTGGCCTTGACTACACCTTAGTCTGCTCTGATTCAGGTAGCTTTGATGTTGGTGAAACTCTTGATTTCATCAGAGTTCCTTCTGATTGACCCAAGCATGGGGGAGAACACATTCTGGTCTGGTTAGTACGATCAAACAGATGTTTAGAAGATATTTAGGTTGGACAATCTTATGTATATTCTGAGCTCTTCAAGGCAGGGAACCTCTCCCACGCACTTCCCAGTAAAGCACTAGCACTCGGGTGGTGCTACGCCTTCTCGGGAATGCGATTGTCTCGTTATACAGCTGTTAAATCACAAGCCCTTTCTAAACACTCCGGGGGGGGGAGGGGTTGAGTCTCTATCTAAAGTCACTCCAGTTTCAATTGTTTGGGATGCTCAGTTGAGCGAGCCACCGACTCCGTCGTAATGCCACTTAAAAATACGTAACCCGCGTTTTAGAATCTCCTTCCAGGCTGCTTTGTAGCTACTTCCAGCTGCCTCGTTCTTAAGCAGACATAAGCGCACAGCACAGCACGTCTCGTTTCGGTCACAGGAGAAGGCAACGTCTCCGGGTTCGGCGGGATGGGCAGTGAGCTAATGAATTGGACGTGTTCGTTTCTCTAGCTGTCAGAGGAGATTGCTCAGCTTGTCTTCTGTTGTCAGGGATCAGGGCGGCTGAGAGAATGAGCTGAGATGAAGCCTCTTCTGGCGTCCCATGTCACGTGTACGTGCATACGGCTGGAGATACCAGTTGACGCTTGCTAGGGCATCCCATGGCCCCTTCGGTGAACCCTTCCAAACTTCTAATTTCAGGAGGGGCTAATAATGCTGGGAATATTTTGTCCTTCATAAAAGTTTGTTTTGTGTTTGAACTGGAGGAGCCTTGGACCACCCACGCCTCCATCTTGGCTTCTTGGTATTCACTGTGTTTAGGTCAAAGTTGCACATTCAGTAGGCTTCCTTGCCCAGCCCAGGGCATGGGAGATGGCCGTGGCTGTGATGTTCTTAGCTGAAATACACGGCACAGGTAAATGGGAGAACACACACGCCACGGCCAGGTACCTGTCAGGTAAGAGCAGTGTCTTGTTCCCTGGGTCTAGAAAGTGGCTGAGAGGGGAAGATGAATGGTTCTTTTCCCACCCGTACAGAACGACACTGCTTCACAAGAGAACGACACTGCTTCACAGGGCCCCGCGGTCGAAAGCATGACGTTTATTATACAGGTTGAACCTCTCTAGTCCGACACCCTCGGGTCCTGACCGGTGCCGAACCAGAGAATTTGCTGAAACACGAGAGGTCAGTAATGCGAGAGTGCTTTGAGGCCTGCACTACGGCAGCACGAGCCCAGAATGTCTGCAAAGCACCGTGAGGTCCTTGAATAACGCACTCCAGAGCATCTGCATCTAGACCCGTGCGTGGCCCCGTCGCTATAGTAGCTGAGTGCCCGAGTAGCGCGAAGGGTTTTTTGTCTGCTCAGGAGACCAGCCCTCAGGAGAGCTGTAACTTGCTTAGCACGGCAAGGGGGAGTTCCCTGGGGGGCTAGCATTGATGACACCTCTGCACAAGGGGGCCTGCAGTCCGGCACCTCCGCCCCCCGTCCGTCGTGCGTGGGTCACAGCGGGAGGGAGCGACCCGGTTTGGTCACCGATCTCTCGTGTGCACGGTCCCATGCCTGTCTTAGCAGCTGGTTCCTCCTTCTCCAGCCGAAGTCCTTGTGACGACTGCAGCTCTGCGCCTTTGCCCGAAGGCACCCTGTTAACAAGAGGCCTTGTGCAGCTAACGCGCCTGAGAAGCCAGCAGCAGGAGTATCCGTCCGGTGCCTCTTTCCAGGGACTGGGGTGTGGGCAGCTGAGGCGGAGCCGCGCAGACGGAGGGGCTGGGGGGAGCCGCTGTTTGTTTGTGCCCTTCCTGAATCCGTCTGGAGGACACAGCTGCCTTAATTGTGTCTGTGGAGCTGCCTCAGAAGCCGCCCGCCCATGTTAATTACACCGTGTCACTGCCTAGCTGAGCCTCGGCTCCTCTTTGAGCTGCTGCTTATTTCTACAAGCTGGTAATTGTCCTGTAAGAAGCTCTCAGCTTTCCGGCATATGGCTCTGAGGTCCCTTTAGAGTGTCCTGGCTGTCCTAGGGAGCCCCAAAGAGGACACCCCCTCTTTTTGGTGGGTTCTCTTCCAAGCCCATCCCTGCTGTGCCTTGAATGATCCCCGGGCTTGCTCTTGACCAGTGTAAAGCCCCACCCCCATCCCAAGGCTGTTGGATTGGATCTTGGAGCACGGCCACATCCAGGCCCCGGGTCCAGCCCAGAGGTGAGTCTCCTGGAAGCTTTGGACTCCAACTGGCTCCGGATTCCCTCACGCTTCCGGGCTCTGATTCCCTTCTGACTCTGGTTTTGGCCGCACACAATTGATAGGGGCTTGGCTGGAACTTGGTTTCCAGGAACCAACCCCTCCTGCCCCCTTCCCCAGTCCAGTTTTGCCAGTTGGGCTCTGGCAGAAAACCATTTGCCCAGCTCCTGGTATGTCTGTCCTCGGCCAAACCATTGGAGCCAGCTGCCCTGAGTCTGTCACACGAGGCCCCCGGCACCTGGCTCGAGCCGCTAAAGATGTGCCGCCCCCTGTAAAGTGCCCCTCCCTTCTTAAACTGCTTCCTGCAGCACCTCAATGGAGACACCAAGCGCCCTAGGGCAGCTGGGGGTCCACTTATGTAGGAAGGTCCCTTTCGAGGAGCCAGGATCCTTCACGAACCCCTGAGTCCAGAGGAGCTGACAGCCATGCCAGGCCCCGGGGCGAGGGGGAAGGCGGCTCTGTGCTGTCAGAAGAGGCGGGGCCGAGGCAGAGAACACCCCCTGCCTGCCCCCCGACAGCCGTCAGCGCCCTCCAGAGCATGGCACCCCCTGTCCCCCAACCCTTAGAGCCACCCAGCGCGCACCATGCGGCGATTTAGAATCGTTGGGCCCCGGGGCAGCTGCCCTTTTGCCTCCCCCCGTCGACAGGCCTACCAGAGACCATGAGAAACAGAAGTGGCTTTCTGAGTAGCCTCGTTCTTTGACGTCTGTGTAGGCCCAGATGCACTTTCCACCAGGGAGGGTCTTTGTGTGAGGGGCTTTCTCCGCGCAGGTGCTGCCTGTCCCGGGTGGACATTCCAGATCTCCCAGCCGGGCAGAAAGACAGGGCGTGTCCTGTCTACGGTTTTCCTCTCTCCCCCTTCTCTTCCGTTACATCAGGCGCTGTGCGCTGGCTTACAGGAGCCCACAGGCTGCCGAGCTCCCCTGGGCTCCCAGGGGCCGTGTACTTGTGAAATAGTATTACTGCTATTCTGAGCCAGTGGTCCAGCTGTCACGCAGGCTGCCGGAGGGCGTAGAACGAGGGTGACAAAACTGTGGTGCGTCTCCTGCTAAATCAGGCAGCTGAGAAGCCGCTCGGTGGAGACGTGCGATGCGGCTGCTGTGTGAGCTATTTATTTTCAGAGAACAGCTTTGCCATGGGGAGAAACCCCTCAAAACTCTTCTTTCGGGAGGCTTTGGGGTTCCATTCAGGGGCTAAGATGGACTCTGCCGTGTGCTGCTCTTTCTGCCAGTGAAGACAGCTCTTCAGAGCTAGGCACAAACCCATGGAAGCCGGTCTTCCCAGCAGGAACGGCTTCTCTCTGGCCTGCGAGGTTTGTTCCCAGCTGGCCAGTTGCTTCGGGTACGTTGAGGAAAGGGCCCAGAAGGTGTATCCTCATCTGGGAACTCGGCACTTAGGAGGAAAGTCCAGCTAGACGTGGGAAGCAGCCGGATTTGATCCTGGTCCTTATCCGTGGGCTGGTCTCACACTTCTTGTCACTGCACCCAAGTCCAGCCGCTGTCTTTGGGGAGTCCCCTTTTGCTGGGTTCGCGACGCATTGCCGGCCCCGGCACTGACGTGATCATTCATTTCCTGTAGCAGACAGCGACCAGCCTGGAGATCCGGGCCCCGTTGTGCTGGGCCCTGCAGAGACCCGGCGGGGGAAGAGTCCCTCCGCCAAAGTGGTGGGAGGAAGAGAATAGTCTCTTTATCTGCACGGCACGGGCGGGAGCAGAGGCCCGGAGACATTGGCTGAAGGTCACTCAAGAATAGTTGCTAGAACCAGGCTCTGAATCCTTCCGAGTTTATCTGCCCCTCTGCAGATGGTTTAACCAGAGCCGGTTACGTTCTGCTTGAAAGTAGGGATGTGAACGGGTAATCAGTTAACCGGTAACCCAGTAAGCATCGCCCTTGTGGTTGATGCCTACCGGGTACTGGTTAACTAGTACGGGAGCAGCCCCCTGCCTGCAGCCTGCTGCACCCAGAGGGCTGTTCCAGACCTGCAGGGATCGGGAGCTGCCCCCCTGTGTGTATTGGGAGGCTGGCAGCCAGCAGTCCCAAGTGCGAGGGGGCCAGGCGCAGAGGCTTGGGGCTGCCGGCTCCTGCTGCCGGGCCCCCACCTCCCTGCGGGATCTTGCTTAACAGGTTAACCGGTTGAACCAAAGTTTAACTGATTAACCAGGATTTTACAGCCCTACTTGAAAGCCAGCTGCACTGCAGCCCTCTCGGCACTCTGTCCTCCTTCCTTGCTGCACACTCAGCCTGGCTGGAGTGCCCCGGGGACCCCAGGATTCCTCTCCTCCCCCAATCCCGGCAGCCTTTACCAAACCAGTGGGGGAGCTCCCCCGAGCCGCTCTCCCCTGGTTACACCGGTGCTGTAGCCAGCCCTGCTGGAGACAGGTTTAGTGGCCTCGCCCTTGGCCAGCGGTTGGGTTTCTGTGTGGGGAGGCCTGTGGGCACCCGGTGACTCAGAATAACCAGCGTCGTTTGCCGAGTGCCATCTCCTGGCAGTGCCGCCCAGGAAAGCAATGGCAAGAGAGGCCAAGTGGATTTACAGCAGCGGAAGCTGTTCTGTGTTTGAAGACTAATTAAAGCTGCTGCTCCTGCTGGAGACTTCTCCCCCCCACCTCGCCCCTTTGGAGAGGCTGCGGTAATAACGGCATTTCAGATCTCCCTGAGGAGGTGTCGGCGGAATGAGATCAGAGGGACGCCGGGTGCGTTCCAATCACTAGCCCACGTCTCGGGGGAGCTGTTCTGATCCTTCAAAGACGCCGCGTGTCTTACAGGGCCCGTTTGGTGGGTTGTTTTCCGAAAACCCGTGCAGCTGTTCGGCTGGACTTGTGTTTACGGTCGGGCCTCGAGCTCCTCCCCAGGGCCCTGCGGTGCTAGGCGCTGTGCAAACACGCAGAGGCGGTCTACGCTACGGCGGCCGCCGCCCCCAGCATGGGTGTTGCGGCGGGGTCGCTGTAGCGCTGTCGACCCTTCCTGCCTCAGGGGTCTCAAACTCCCGGCCCACGGGCCATCTCTGGCAGGAGCGGTTGTACAGTCCAGCCTGTGACTCCTGTCGGGCCAGGGCGGGCTGTCCGTTCCTGGCCCCAAGCCCCGCCCTCTCCCGCTGTCGCCCCGGCCTCTCCGATGATGCGGCTGCGAGATCACTGGGGGGTGGCCTCTGCTCCTGCCGCCACGGGGCGTGTGGGGGAATGGGACCGCTACCGTCATAGCGGATCTCCTCCTCCCCCCTCCCCAAGGGATCCCTGAAGCCACGCCCTGGGGACGAGATGCTGTGGGTGCAGAGGGTGTGGCGATGGCGGAAAGGGGTGGGGCTAGGGAGCTGGTTATCACTCTGGCCAGGGATGGCCTGCGGGCCAGGAGTTCAAGGCCCCGTCCTGCATCAAAATCTGCCAGCGGAGCAGCTTAAATGCCCTAGGTGGAGAGGGGAGCGCAGGCCTTGCCAGCGCCTTTCCGGAGCGGACCCGTAGATCGCAAACCTCGAGGCTCTGCTCCCTGTTAGTCCACAGGAGTCTTTCAATTCGCCTTTGGGCTGGGCCCCCCGGGAGCGAAACACGACGCCTGAAAGACGTGGAAGGGCGGCGGGGGCCAAAGCCAAAGGCTGTCACGTTGTGTTTCCATCTCTGCTGCGCCCAGGCCGGCACTGGGACAAGCCCCTGAGCCAGCCCCGCGAGTGGCCCTGCCCAAAGAGCCAGAGAGAGGGAGGGCAAAAGGCATCTCAGCCATGTCGCTTTAGTGACTGGATTTCTACGGCGTCCTGCTGTCCCCTTTCATCCTGCTTAATCCGGTGCAGCCTTCCCACTGGGGCCCCGCGTGTCCCTGCCCCGCAAATAGAACTGCCGCTCGTTACGTTTCCACAGGGGGCTTGGCTTCGTCTTTCACGGGGATGGAGTAGGCAGTTCCCCGAGGGCGGGGGAGCTCCTTCGCCTGCTCCCTGAGTCACCGCGACACGTGCGCCCCGGCATCTTCTCCGAGCCTTGCATCTCCGAGGTGCCAGTCAGAGAGGGAGGGTGTCTTTCAAAGAGCGCTCCTCTGCCCCGGTGTTTCCCGCCCACGCCTGCCTCGCCGGGGGGGCATCGGCTTCCTGGAGTCCTAGAATCCCAGGGAGGGAGGAGACCTCAGGAGTTATCGAGTCCAGCCCCCACCCAAAGCAGGACCAACCCTGACTCGATCAGCCCAGCCAGGGCTTGGTAAAGCCGGGACTTAAACACCTCTCGGGATGGAGATTCCACCCCCTTCCTCAGGAACCCATCCCAGTGCTTCCCCACCCGCCTAGGGAAACGGTTTTTCCTAATCTCCAACCTAGACCTCCCCCACTGCCACTTGAGACCATTGCTCCTTGTTCTGCCACCACTGAGAACAGCCTCTCTCCATCCTCTCTGAACCCCCCTTCAAGTAGTTGAAGGTTGCTCTCAAATGCCCCCTCACTCTGCTCTTCTGCAGACTAAATAACTCCACATAAGTCATGTGCTCCAGCCCCCTCCTCATTTTTGTTGCCCTTCACTGGACTCTCCAATGCATCCACACCCTTTCTGTAATAGGGGCAGGAGCGGCCCGAGGCCGGCTGCGGCAGCTGGCGCCCCAGGCGGAAGGCGCGATCGGCGCCCCCGCCTGCATGGCCGTCAATGGCCGTGACGTCATCATCGGGCACCCAGGCCGGCGGTGCCCTAGGCAACTGCCTAGTTTGCCTAGGCTCACGGGCCGCCCCTGACTGGGGGCCCCAGAATTGGACGCAGTACTCCAGATGTGGCCTCACCAGTGCTGGGTAAAGGGGAGTAATCACTTCCCTCGATCTGCTGGCCATGCCTCAGTGTACCTCAGTGTGCCGTGAGAGACCATTTGTGAGGCCAGATTACAGGGAGGGAGGCCCCTTCCCACCATGAGGAAAAATCCCTGCTCACCGGTCGCCGTTAGGAGAGATTTCCCATCCCGCTGGCTTCTGCGATCACTTCTTATTTTGTATGGAGCAGTTACTGCTGCGACTGCACCGCCGGTTACTGCAGCCTCACAAACAAAGCACTATCAGGCCTGACTGTCTGCAGCCCTCCATGGAAAATGCCAGTGCCGGAGGAAGCAGCGTTGTTCCTTCTGACTCAGTCCTGACCCCAGCCTGTCAGCACGTCCGTCTCCCCAGTTCAGCGGTGTTTGGAAATGTGTGAGAAGATGGGGGGGCTTGTTTCCACTAGGAAGCAGAGTGCCTCGTGCTTGTTGTCTCATAATGTGCTGCTCTTCTTGCCTTCCTCTGACAAACCTTCCATAGATTGCCCTCAGGGGAGTGCCTCGGGCCAGCGCAGGCGTAACGTGGGGTGACCTGCGGCGCTACTGGCATGTGCCAAGGCCGCTGTGGCAGCCCACGTCTGATACGGCTGCCCAGTGGATGGGGGTTTGCCTCGCTGGCCAGGTGCACGCAAGGGTTGTGGCTTCGTTGTCCTGAAAAGCATCATGGGAAGCATCGTGAGCTTCCCGTAGAAACGTGGCTGAATGTTTCAAGTTAAAGAAATGTTTGAAGGGTGGCGCTTTGGCATGAACCCGGGCCTCTGGGCCCGGGGTTGAGAGCATGGCATGCTGACCAAGCCTTGCGTAGGTTGGACTTCCCTGGCCCAATCCCCTCCCCCCCGGGACCTGACCTCCCCTGGTCTGGCAAAATCCCTCATCCAGGACCCGTCATTTCTGGCCCCTCTGCTGCCGGTGCCCCCAGGTTTCCCAGCTCCCCCGGCAGCCCAGCTGGGTCACGGCCAGGCTTCCTGCCCTCTCGTCCAGCTAAGTCGTGCACCGGCTCTCAGCCCGTCAGGCAACCCCGCTGGGCCCACACGCTGAGCTCCTTCCCCCCCTGCATTGGCTCGGTGCTCCCAGGCTCCCCAACCCCCCACAGCAGCTGAGAGTCTCTGATCCGGGAATGTCCGTGGTCCTGCCGGACAGCACATCTTGCCAGACCAGAGTGTCCTGGTTTATGGAGGTGCAACCTGCAATGAATGGGGGACATGGTATTAAGCAAAGGCACGGCCACGGTTCTCCTTCCTCCCGCCCCCATCCCTCCTGTTCTAGTGACAGGGGGAGTTTGGTTAGTTGACTTGGCAAAGGATTGTTTTTTGTGCTGGGTTATGCCATGCCTGCCTTTGAAAAAATCCCTATTCATCCCTGGAAGCCATAAAGGACTTAGGTAGTGTCCCACCTCCTTGTTGTCACGGGAACACCCTGAGCCCAGGGCGGATTTCAAAGGGCTCGCCGGCTCATGTCGGCAAATCCCAACAGCTGTCATCTTCCTCGGCTTCTGCCACGTCCGTCCTTTGGGTCCTCAAAGAACGTCCGGGAGAGAGACATCAAAGCCACAGGTGGTGTCTGAGTGGGGGGCGGAAGGGGAAATTTCTGCCTCTGCTCCCACTCCGTGCCTCTGGCGTCTCCTTTGAGATAAGGTGTTCTTCTGGGTCGTAGATTCCAAGGCCAGACGGGATCACTGGCATCCTCTAGTTTGGCCTGCTGTTTAACACAGGCCATGGGCCTTCCTGCTGTTGGCACTAGAGCAGTTTTTAGAACAACACTCCATCTTGATTTAAAAATTGCCAATAGCGTTGACTCCATCGCAACCCCTGGGAAGTTGTTCCAACAGCTAATTAAACATTTACGCCTTATTTCCCATCTGCGTGTGTCTAGCTTCAACTGCAGTGGCTGGATCTTGTTAGACTTTTTGTCTGCTAGACCGCAGAGGCCTTTCTGGAATTGCTGTTCCTCCTGTAGGTAATTATAGACGGTGATTAAGTCACCCCTTAACCTCCTGGTTAAGCTAAATGGCTTGAGAAGCGATGGGATGAAACCTGGGGGTTGATTAAGGGGTGCTTCCCTGTTTGGCTGGCCTTTTTGCCAGAATAAAGCGTGTCTATGGCATGTTGCCAGTGGAATTTGCCAGCACTGTTTTCTGAGAGCCCATAAATGCTTCCCTCTGTTAATGTGCGCTAATTAGAGGGAAGACCGGCGTGCTCTAAGCAGACCTGCCGTCCTCTCTGGGCGTGTGCTCTCTCCTCACCGTCCACCTGCTGTTTTATCCTACAAAGAACACCAGATACGCTCCAGGCTCCAGCGGCAGGTGTTGGGGGAATGAGGGAGCCTTACCCAGTGTCACAGCTAGGATGTTACTCCACCCGCAGGCTGGCTGAGCCAGTGACACGGCTAACCTGGAATGGCTGCCCTGGCTGCTGTCGGCGGTGTACAATATCCAGCGATGGGCTAAGGAGCTGCCATTCGCATTGGTGGCTGAATCCTCACTGAGGTTCAGCCTCTTGGCTGATGTTCTTGTGAGACGTGACCTCAGGCTTTGCCTGCCATCTTGTTGGCATCCCGCTTGGAGAATGGGTGATTTCTGGCTTTGATTGTTCCCAAACTGCCGTGGCAGGCTGGATCCAGGGGTTTAGGTTCAGATTTCAGGTTCTCATTTGCCTGTCTCTCTCTTGCTGATCCAATTAGAGCCCCGGATCCTGCAGACTCATCCACATGGATGGATCCGTCGGTCCTGTTCTGGGTGCAAAGGTCCCCCTACAGCACAGATCAGATTGTAGGGTCAGGGTTGCAAACAGCTTCTGTGCCCCATGCTAGCAGAGAACCTCACATTTTCCTCCCTCCCACGCCTCCCCAGCCCCCATGGGGTTAGCGTTTGATCCTTTGATCCAAACTGCCCCTTATCGTTTTGTTTCTGGGTCAGATCGACAACCAAGAGGAGGAGGAGGGGCCTGTTTATTAGGAGTGGTTCAGCTGCGACCCAGGATGACGAAACTCTTGTGAAATCAATCGCTGTAGCACCAGCAACGGGGTTCAGCATGAAGTGTATTAGGGTGGGGACCTGGTGCACCAGCCTTCGGTTCCTGGTTCTGACACGGACCTGCTGTGTGACTGTAGTGACTTCCCTTCTGTCGTGTCTTTGGACGCTAAGGCTGGGGCTGTTTCTCACGGTGTGTATGCACAGTGCCTAGCCCTATATAGATGCCCACGGCACAGTACAAATGAATAGCAATAAGATTTCAGTGGCAGAAACCATTACGTGCACAACTCAGAACTCACCGAATTGGAATCTTAGCCCTCAATCTGAACTGTGAAATGAAGTTAATCCAGACTGAAAAATCCCCTTGTCAGGATGTCGGTATGCATCTAGGGTAACCAAAAATCCAGCCTGCATGATACTTTCAGATTTCCTTGTATGCCCCGTGTGCTTCCTTAAGCCCACATACGGTCTATTGAATCCCCTTCTCCTCAGGGAAGTGTTTGAATCAAGAGGTTTCCTCCAGGGCCTAGAGAGGATGCACAGAGAATAAAACGCTGGTGCTCCTGTTTGAGAGTCAGAAATCCCAGGCAAAGTGGGTCTCTCCTGTTGCTCCCAATGGATGTCTGCCTGTAACTTCACTCCTGGGCGTAAGCTGGTTGAACCTGGCCGATCTGCTCACATGTGCAGAGTGGCGCACAAGTCTCGGCATGCCTAAAGTTATTCATGTGTCAATATTTACAGACCGGGGGCCTCTGTTCTGTTCTTCTGGTTGGATACAAATGCAACAAAAAGCCTTTTAAAATCCAGTAATTCATCTTTTCCAAGTGTCTTCCTCTAGCGCCCGGTCGCCCTCTCCCTCTTTAGAGTATTTCACTGAAAAACCCCGCTATTAAGAAGTCTGGGGCACTGGAAATCCCTTTAACATCAGTGAGTTGCAAGTTAAAACCCCAGCTGTGGTGATTCAGTGTAGGCCTGATGTTTTGCAAAATTAGAAAACCTTCCATAAGGCACGTGCCCGTTACTGTCCAGCGTATGCATATAAATATATTGCTTCTTGCGAGCACAAACCAGAACATGTTTTGAAAAGCTTATGTGAATGTTTAGAAGTCTCAGAGGGGTAGCTATGTTAGTCTGTAATTTAAAAACAAACAAACCCCAAGTAGTCCTGTAGCCCTTAGAGACTAACAAAATATACATGTGAATATTTATGTGACTGTTGTTAGTTGTGACCAGTGAAGGGCCAATAGCAACGGCATGAAGTGCTGCAGTGTCTCCAAGTACCCGAGAACTGAGCTGCTACTCATCCTGGGTTCCACCCACCTAGCCCTGCCAAGGCACATAATTTCCACGTATGATCTTGGGTGAGTCACTGACCCTGCCCAGGCCTCACCTTCCCAATCTATGGAATGGGACTAATACCCACCTTTCCCAGTTGTGTGCAGAAGGTGCTGGAGCAGGGCACGGTGGTGTTATTCAGCAGCTCCCCAGGAAGATCGAAGTTGTAGAGGTGTCGTGGGACATCCCTGGATCTTCCCGTCTGTCGAAGTCGCACCATGCTCTGACTTATTAATGTCACTTGGGCTAGATGGGTGGAGTCCACGTGTCACGGTGGACTCCTGCACTGCAGCCATGGTTCAGAACTCTTCTTCTTCACTGCCTGATGCAAAGTCACCAGGACTCCAGAGCGCCAGAGGCTGAAAAGCAAAGTTCCTACTGCCAGGGGGAGCCATTTCCGAGGCCGGCCCTGGACGTCGGAGAGAAAAAAGGGCGGATTTTCCAATCCAGTCACTTTTGGTAAACAACTGTATCCGTGACCTGCAAGGCTGGAACCTGCTCTCCGTGTTTTTGTCGCTCCATGCTGTTTCTGATGGTAGAAAGAAACAGGAGAGTTTTTAATTCTCCCCAGGGTGGTGGGTACTGCGAATAATAATATATAAAATGGGGAAATATAGAATGTGTTTCTGAGAGAGCGAGCTTGCTATGGATGTATATTGGTGTTGGATGTACGTAGATGTGAGGGGCTGCCTGTGGGAGGAAAAGAGAGAGAGATAAAAACAGGTGTTTGTCGATATGGGGAGTATAAAAGGGAAGGGATGTGTTTATGCTTACATCTGAAATATGCGCTGACATATATACATATGGCCATAATATAAGAACTAGGGGCCACCAAATGAAACTAATGGGAAGCAGGTTTAAAACAAATAAAAGGAAGTTCTTCGTCACACAGAGCACAGTCAATCTGTGGAACTCCTTGCCTGAGGAGGTTGTGAAGGCTAGGACTAGAACCGGGTTTTAAAGAGAACTAGATAAATTCATGGAGGTTAAGTCCATAAATGGCGATTAGCCAGTATGGGTAAGGAATGGTGTCCCTAGCCTCTGTTTGTCAGAGGGTGGAGTTGGATGGCAGGAGAGAGATCGCTTGATCATTACCTGTTCGATTCACGCCCTCTGGGACACCTGGCATTGGCCACTGTCGGCAGACAGGGTACTGGGCTGGATGGACCGTTGGTCTGACCCAGTATGGCCGTTCTTATGTTCATACCTTGTGTGTGCTTATCCTGGTACCGATCCTTTTAGGAAAGCCGTCGCTTATGCCTGCTTTAAGATCAGATGGTGGCTGCCTTATAATGTGAAAACTAACTCAGCCTAAATGGCCAAGCCAGAGAGATTCCCATTGGTTAATCGAGCTGTTTAGCTCATAAGGTGGATCTGATTTTTCAAAATTATTTAAAAAACAACCCATGACCTTGAGTATTAAAAAAAAATTCCCAAATTCTCCAAAACAAATAAGCCATGAATACAGTCAGTCAGCTAGGTTGCTCAGCTGATGTTCACAAGAAGGTTTCAACTTGCTAGATTAAAGACCTCAGCAAACCTTAAAGACAGAGAGAGCATTTAGAAATGCTCCTGAGGTTTTCCGTTAGTCTGCAGTGGGCTTCGTAAACATGCCAATAAATACGGGGGAGAAGAAAAAAACCCGACAGGGTAACAGACACAGGTTTTTAACTGCTCAGTCTTTGTATCCCCAGCTGCTGCTGCTGTTGATCAGCGGAAGCAAGAGAGAGAGTGGCTCCATTTGTTTTTCTGAATATTAGGCTGTTACAAATATCTCAGGGAAAAATGATCTGGAGTAGGTAGTGGGGACAGAGTGCACCTTCACGTTACTTTGGAGCCATCTGAAGAGCTGCCCTGGTCCATGATAGAGAGTTAGCTGGATTCACGTTTTCCCAGTGGTTAGGTGAGTATAGAAGTCTCTCTGCTATTCTTGAGGCTGAATGCGATACAAAGATGAAAGGCACCACAGTCTGGTCTCAGTTGCGCCTCTGTGTAAATGTGGAGAAACTCCAATAAGCGCCGAGGAGTTCCTCCAGACTTGGGGCCAACTTCTGAGACCTTTCCTCACACTGTAGTACGTGACTCTTTGCCCAGTCGTTTGAATGGGGCTGTTTGCAGCTTATGGTATTGACTCAACGGAAGTGTGGCAAAATTGTTGTAACTGGGTTCAGAATTTCGCTCCCTTACTGACTTCAATTTCTCTCCCCGGTAAATAGATAAGGAGTCTGCCTGTCTTTTGGGGAGCCGTATGTGTTAACTCTTAAGTAGTCCCTCCCTTGGCTCAGCTGAATTTGAAATCCTAGTGGCAGTAAAGGAAGAACTAACTGCCACAACTGGAAAAACAAATTGTTGTGTACACCCCAATTACTGGGAAAGTCTCAGCTGAATACAGATAGGGGGAGATAGGTTTGTCAGATCAAAGATTAATGGTTTATCGTCAGTGGTTTAATGCTATTGCAAATACGCTCAAGCACCTGAGGACTGGAGGCGTACAATAAACCACTTGTTAGGCTGCTAGAAATTATCTCTATTTATCTAATCGGACACCCTTCCCTGCTTTCCCGGTGCGGCTGCTTTACTTTAGGATGCTGGACTTCACCTCTCAAAGGCATTGCGTCAACAAGAACAAAATGGGGAGACGCCCTTTACATGTTTATAAGTTTCTGTGTTCCAAACCCTTCGCTGCACGTAACGTGGGAGGCTGTAGCTTATTTCAAGGAAAAATCAGTGCCTTCAGCATCCTTCAGGTAGCTGTGGAGATGTCTGGGCACCTTCATGGTCCTTAACACCGCCACCCCCTCTCCTCCCCCACACCAGCCTTCCTTTTCCCAGCTCCCATATGGACTCCCTGTTTATACAGACGAACCCACGGAGAACGTCTCTAGGAGCAAAACGATATTCATGCCCAGATTCTCTCAGCGTTTTCTCGGCTGCCGAGAGGGAGCAAAGCACTCCTGGAGTCCACGGAGCAACCTTCCCAGCATATGTAGCCGGGAAAGCTTATTCTGAAAGGAATGTTGTAAGAGAAATGCCTTGTTCTTTTCAATGGGAGGTTCCTCAAAGGAAACTCTGAGGAGCACCCTTAGATTTGGGGTGGAGGCAGCGGAGCCTTGCCCCTCTGTTCTGTCAGCAGCCAGATCTGGAAACAAGCTTGCTTAGAACTGCCACGCCCTGACCGTGATACCTCCGGTGTCAGCTCTGTGTTCTCTCTAAGCTCCAAGTTCTCTCATCCGTGATGCCCTAAGGCGGGGCTCGGGTTTGTGTTGCAGAATGCTTTAAAATGACTGGAGGACAGCAGGCCAAACTCTCTGGAGGGGTATTGGGGCAACAGAACCGTGTCCGTTTACACCAGTAGAGAATTTGACCCGAATATGCATTCACTCAAGCCCTGTTCCTGTTCTGAGTACAAATGCTGGGCCTGATCATTCATGCTTTCCGCTGTTGAGGCTTTGGGCACGTCTAGACTACGTTCTAATTTCGAAAGAGGATATGCAAATTCCACAGGATATTGGCATATCTTCTTCCGATTGCTTTTTCGAAAGTGGGTCTTTCCAAAGTGAAAGTAGTCTGGACGCGGTGGGGTTTCGGGAAAAATGCTTTTTCAAAAAAACCGCTCTTCCTAAAAAAGGGAGGTTTACGCGGAGAACCAGTCCAGTTCAGAGAGGAAATCCCGGGAGTCCCATTTGTCACCGGTGGATGCCAGTGATGTCCGAGTCCAGGTGTCTCAATTGGTAGGAAGATGATGGGTGTTTTTCCCCCCTTCTTTGAGCTTTTTAGAAAATGTTCATTCTTGTTGCATTTGTAACCTGACGGGATGGGAGGCCATGTGGCCTAGTAGATAGAGCCCTAGACTCCAGAGACCTGGATTTTATTCCCAGCTCTCTGCTGGCCTGAGGTGTGATATTTGGCAAATCAATTGACCGCTGCCTGCCTCAATTTCCCCCATTTTAAAATAGGGATAATGATCCTGACTTCCCTTTGTAGTGATCTCCTTTTGAGATCTACTGATTACAAACGGCCATAGAATAGTTGAGGATGATTATTAACAATACAAACCCGCAGAATTTGCATATCCTCTTTTGAAATTAAAACATAGTCTAGACGCGCCTTTTGTAAGGTCTCTTCGCCAAAGTAGGCAGGGATGGAAGCAAACTCTGCAAAAGCAAGCTAGCCCTGCCAGGGTGGCAGAGGCCTTCCTTCCCACCTGCCCAAAAGCTGGCGAGCTCTGTGGCTGGACCCTGGCCAATGTCAGCAGCGACTGCCTCACTTCCGGGATAGAGTCCTGCTTTGCTGAGCAAGTGCCAGCTGAGAAATTGGCCCTGATTCTGCAGCTCTGGCAAGGCGACAGCTCTCCCTCTTGGAGGGACGTGGCGGGTGGCCTCCGTGTGCACCTTGTTTTCAAGCCTAACAAAAAAACCCTTGTCGCCAGAGAAATGTAATTTCTATTTAGGTCCTGATGCCACAAACTGTTCAGTTTGGCAAAGGCCCTCAGTTCATGCTTAATTGTAAGCTTATGTTGAAATCCCGTTGACTTTAATGTGACTTGAAATTAAGCAGGTGCTGGCCTGCTTTGCTGAGTAGAGATGGGCTTCCGCATGTGTGTTCGAGTCTTGCCGAACTAGGGTTTTAGGACTGTAATAATCTAAGCCTATTTAAACTGACAGGACAAGGTTGAGGAGCCGTGCAATTAGCTGTAGGTTAATTGAATGAAATTACCATGCACTAGACCACTTTATTGTTACAGTGCCAGTCTCACCAGGAGTTATCTGGAACTCTCATTTTATGGAAACCATGCACTGAATGTGCCCGAGAGACGATCAGCCCAGCTTCTTCCAGAATAGCTGGTGAGAAGGCTCAGGCATGGTGCCCCAAAACAGCTGAGATCTGCAGACCATTAGGGTCATAAACTTCAGAGGGGTAGTCAAGTTAATCTGTAACTGGAAAAACTTAAAAAACAATGAATAGTCTAGCAGCACCTTAAAGGCTAATAAAACATGTAGATGGTATCATGAGCTTTCGTGGGTACAACCCACTTCTTCAGATGACTGGAGTATTAGAAGTCCAGATCCAAGAATAAATAAGGGAAGGTGGGGGGAGGGGAAAGTGTGTGTGGGGAGAGAAATAGGAAAAAAAAATAGTGAATTGGATTGTTCAAGTTACAAGAGGCTGATAACAATGTGTACCTCTATAAGCACCCAGTGTTTGTTTGTTTGGTTAAGTCATTAGGACGTGGAAGGCCGTGTGCTAGTCAGCTGATATCTTTATTCATTCCTCTCTGATCGGAATCAAACTTGTAAATGAAGTTAAGTTCCAACCTTCCCTGTGTATTTGGCTTGTGGAATTGGCCTGAAACAACAGGGTGACTTTGAGATCCATTAATGAGTGCCCGGGCAGGTTAAAGTGTTCTCTAGCAGGTCGGATATCTGATTTGTATCCATTAATTCTTTCCTGTAGAGACTGCCCAGTTTGGCCAATATACATGGCAGTGGGGCATTGCTGGTATTTGATGGCATAGATCACATTAGTGGATGTGCAGTTAAAAGAACCCCGATGTAGTGGCTGATGTGGTTGGATCCAGTGATGAAATCGCTTGTGTAGTTGTGTGGACAGAGTTGGCACCGAGGCTGATTGCAGGGGTGGGTTCCTGGATGATTATGATGGAGGTGTGTTGCCTGGTTACTGGAAAGAATTTGTTTGAGGTTCAGGGGTTGTCTGTAGGCGAGGATTGGCCTGTCCCCCAAGGCCTGTGAGAGTGAGGGGTCATTTTCCAGGATAGGTTGTAGATTGTTGATAATGTGTTGGAGGGGTTTAAGCTGTGGGCTATAGGTGATGACAAGTGGAATTCTGTTGTTTTCTCTTCTTGGCCTGTCTTGAAGTAGTTCATGTCTGGGTACTCTTCTGGCTCTGTCAATCTGTTTTTTCACTTCTCCAGGTGGGTATTTCAGTGTTAAGAATGCTCTATATAGATCCTGTTGGTGTTTGTCTCTATCTGCGGGATTGGAGCAAACACCCAGTTTCACAGAAGCTCCCAGGGCAGCTGGACTCAACATGATGCCGATATTTCCCATAGAAGTGTAATGCTTCCTCACGGCCGTCTGCCCTCCCTCTGCCACATTGTCTGTCTGTTACACGTATTAGTTGCAAACGGGATTGTAAATTCTTGGAGTCGGGGATGCTATCTTCCTTTGTGTTTGGCACCTCAGTCCTGATCCGGGTACTTGGGCACTACAGTAATGCAAATACCAGAGATTATTAATGGCTGTTGCTGTGGGAAATCAAAGCGGTTTTGCTCTTGGTGAATTTGCTGTCACGGGAACCACGCAAAGCCCCGTAGTTTCCGTTCTCGGGAATCGGCATAGCTTTTGTTTTCTGAGCCTGAAAACTTCCACCCAAAACTGATCCCAAACCTGTAAACACAGTAACTCTGCCACCTGAAATCACTGAAGGTTGCATGGTTCCCGCCCACACCTAGCCACCTGGGAAGAGGGAAAAGCCAGGTAGCAGTGTTGTGCTAGGCGGGGTTTTCCCAGACTTCGTGACTATGGCATAGTAGCGGATGCTACATGTGTTTAATTTGAAGTGCAGAGGCAAGAAGTAGTATGCTAGCAGGAGACCTGGAGACAGACAGTTTGGGGACTCTAGAGTCAGTGTTTAAACCCATGGTCGTCCATTATATTCCTGAAGTAACAGTGTCCTAACATGAATTAGCTGGAAACTGAGTCACGCTAATCAGTGTGGCCAGCCCCCAGTGTGACTGATTGTACTGTCAGTCTTGCAGTATGTGGTGCATTTTCCTGATGCATCTGTTCCTGGAGTCATGTTAGCTTGTAAGTCTGTCAGCTTTCATTTAAGTTTCTAGCCTTCGTGGTTGTAGAGGGAAGCTTGAAGATGCGGCATGGTCATATCCCAAAGGCTCAGAAACCAGATGACAAAAAAATAGAACCGAAAACATTATTTGCTTAAACCTCCTGGTTTTCTAAGTCAATCTCATCCTTTTGCAGGGAGACTTGTGGTTGTTGAATGTTTTCAGCTGGCAATACCGAACCTGGCTCAGATCCTAGGCTTAAAGCCCTACGCTGGCATGCTATCCAGTTTGGTATCAGATGCTTTGCGTAGCTCTAGCTGTTACTAGCTGAACTGCGATAGTGGTTTGAAAACAAAACAAAAGGGAACAAAACATGTTCTGAATCTCAAGGGCAACCAGGCTGCAACATCCTGTCCTGTTGACTTTGTACCACTCCAGTTAATGGGAGCCGTGGATTGAATTTTATCTAGGTGGCATTAATGCTGACGGTAGGCGACAGTCCCTTCATGCGAGTCTGCGTTTGTTTTTTTTCAGGAGCCAGGCCTAAGAGAATCCAAAGGAACAGCATGGACAGCTTAGACCTCTTGAAGTTCCCCTCGGAAAAGGTAAGCAGAGCTGTCTGTTGAAGGAGGCGTGGAGGGAGGGGGTTGGGAGCACAACCAAAGTCACATTAGCTGGCCAAGGAGATTAAATATCAGCAGGACTCTCTAATGGCTCGTTGGCTGGGTTCATCTGCAGGGGCATGTGCAATTAGTAGATATCAGTAGAGTCGCTGGGATTAACCAAAGGCGATTTCTAGGGAGCCTGGAAGAGAGGACCCGCTGGTGGAGCTAAATAAGGCACTTAGCCGCTGCTTTTTGAAAAACAATCCTTCCCGGAGAGGACAAGAATTAGCATTTAACCCCGTTAGCGCTCGGTGGCCAATCTCAGTCCGTTTTGCTCCGGGACACGGTTATTATTCAGGGTGAATGCGGAAGGAGAGGCCAGTGCCTTGACGTTACCACAGGGTTTTGCTCTGTTAGCACGTGACCCCCCAGATGCCATGAACAGGAGTGGTAAGGGGCCAGCGCCTCTGGGCAGCCCGGGGGACTAGTGCAGGGATCTGGCGCCTGCGGCCAGGGTCAGGCTGGCCCCGTACTCACTGGCAGCAGCAGGGGGAAACCACAACATGGCGCTGCTCCCCTGGCTCCCGGCCACCTCCTGCACTCACCGGCAGGAGGCTGAGCGATGAGGCTGGCATCTGTGAGAGCAGGGCAGGGAAGAGGCGGGGACAGGGAGGAGCAGGGTGGGGTGGGGAAAGGTGGGGCCTGGAGCAGGGGGGGGGGTTGTCCTGGTCCTCCCACAGGCTAGGGGTGGCACAAGAAGGGGTCACGGTGGTGGTGATCACGTGGCCAGTGCTGCCCCCGCCTCGGTGTCCTTCCTCACCAGTCGCCTCTGATAGGAAATGTCGGGTCCAGGCATGTTTCTTCTCCACTTGACCTCAGGCTCGTGTCTGACCCCTCCCGCCTTCGGGACACATTGAATTTTCCTTGAGAAACCTTCCTCAGACCATTCACTTTCTTCTTGGGATCCGACCGGCAATTACCGCCTTCGTCCTGGGTCACGTTCCCCCTCCCTGAGGAGGTTTCGCAGGCCAGCCGATAGCCCTTTCCATCCCTAGATCTCAGGTGTGTCAGAATTAGCATGCCCTCCTCCACGGGGGGGACACAGCCGGGATGGGGCTCACCCCAGGTGTCAGAGAGGGTCACCAGTCAGGCTAGGCCTAGCAGCTGGGGAGAAGATTTTCAGATACTTTAGGCACCTGAAGATACAGAAGATGGGTGCTGGGTGGCGTTGACAGAAGTATCTGACGCCCACTGGCTTTCAGTGGAAATTGGGTACCTAACCGGATCAGGCTTTTGTAAATTCTGGTTTGCGTCCATCCATAGGTGCTGGAGCTAGGGGAGCGAGGGGAAGGAGCACTGGAAAACGAGGGATCGGGGCCATGGCCTCATATCTTTTTATTGACCACAAGGGCAAGCGATAGGGGAGAGGGGGGTGAAGAGGAGCAAGCTGGGGGTGCGGCCTTGGGGGAAAGGGGCAGCATGAAGGCAGGGCCTGGGGGGAAGGGGTGGCGTGAATGCGAGGCCTCAGGCAAGGGACAGGGGAAAGGGATGGCGTGAAGGCAGCGACTGGGAGAAGGGGTTGCATGAAGGCGGGGCCTCAGAGGGAAGTGGGTGGCATGAAGGTGGGGCGGGGGAAGGCGGCGTGAAGCGGGGCCTTGGGAAGGCGGCGTGGCGGGGCCTTGGGAAGGCGGCGTGAAGGCGGGGCCTCGGGAAGGGGCGGCGTGAAGCGGGGCCTCGGGGGGAAGGGGCGGCGTGAAGGCGGGGCCTCGGGGAAGGCGGCGTGAAGGCGGGCATCGGGGAAGGCGGCGTGAAGGCGGAGCCTTGGGGAAGCGGCGTGAAGGCGGGACCTCGGGGAAGGCGGCGTGAAGGCGGGGCCTCGGGGAAGGGGCGGCGTGAAGGCGGGACCTCGGGGGCAAGGGGCGGCATGAAGGCGGGGCCTCGGGGGGGAAGGGGCAGCGTGAAGGCGGGGCCTCGGAGTAGGGCTGCCAGGTGTCCGGTTTTGAACCGGACAGTCCAGTATTTGAGCTTTCTGTTCGGGAAACAAATTGAGAAAATAGAAATGTCGGGTATTTTCTCAATCCGATGCAATGTAGATTGTGATGTAATGTCAAGTGTGTCCAGTATTTTTGTTGAAACCATCTGGCAGCCCTAGCTCAGAGGGAAGGGGTGGCGTGCTGGCGGGGCCTTAGGGCGAAATGGCAGTTAGAGAAGGCAGGGCCACAGTTCAGGCACTGGTGGTCCCCCCCACGCACACACTCACTCACATACACACTCTCACACACACACACACTCTCACACACACACACTCTCACACACACTTTTCTAGGAAGGCTTTGCTGCTTCTGGCTGGGGATTCTGCCTCCCCCCTTGGCTTGAAGTGCTTTCTGGCAGGGTTTACAGTTGGGTTCAATGGCTCTCAGCACCCCCTTTGTACAAACTGTTCCACCTTCATAACTCTGACCCCAGACTGCTCGACTCCCAGTGCTCTGCTCCGTCCCTCCATGGCAGCTGCCCCTTTCGTTCACCCACACGCTGACCGTGACACCCCGTGCTGGGCATCTGGCCTGCCACTAACTGTGCCAGCCCCCCGCCAGCGCAGCGCCAGCCTGCTGTTGTGGCTGAGGAGCTGTGACGCTGGGAAGGGTGGGCGGCTGTGGCACTTGAGGGCAGAGAAGGGTCCCTGAGGGGTAGTTAGTGCTGAGGAACCGGATGTCCCTGGGAGCTCACTCACTGATGTGTGGTTTGTGACGTGCTTCAGTGTAATAGCCGAGCCCTCGGGCCTGATGATGGGTTTTCAGGGACTCGCTGTGAGACTGGAGTAGATGGGAGCTGTCAGCACCCAGCCGTGAAGGCCTCAGAGCTGAGAGATCGCCCATTCTCCTTTAAGTGGCCCTTGTGGGGAGGTTATTTTGGTCTCTTCCTGGCAGCCTCGTCAGCTGCATTGTTCCTGGGGCTCTCCAGCCCACTTGGAGGGAATGTGATTAGAGCCAGAGAGCTGGGGCATGTTCTCTGAGTCCCCCGTGGGAGCAGTGATCCGATTCAATCTCCCATCTCTATCTCCTCTCCTTAGTCCCTCCAGCCCCTTCTCTCCCCATCGCCTGCTCCTCTCGCCCTTTCGGCCTGCTCCCTCACAGATGTCAAGGCCCAAAGAGATTATTTTAGATCATCTAGTCTGACCTCCTGGAGAGCACAGGCCTTAAATTCCACCCACTTCCTCCTGGGTTGAGCCTTGTAACTTGTCTGACTAAAGCATCTTCTAGAAAGCCACCTAGTCTTGATCTAAAGCAGCGACAGGCAACCAAGGCTAGTGGGTGGGCCACATGAGGGGCCCTCTTCCGTCTCCATGGGCCACAAGATTGAAACCAGGCAGGACCCCAAGAATAGGATAAAATACATGGCACTCGATTCTCCTTTATCGGGCCTTTTCGACACCCAGCGATCTGTTATTGGGGGCAAATTAAAAGTAACAAAGAAGTGGCGGGAGAAATGGCACAGCTCTCACAGTGTTGCGCGCAATCAGCAGGCGCCTCGTGTGTGTCCTTGCTTTTAATAGGTGTCACTTCGCATCAGGGATGTAAATGGTTAACCAGTTAACTGGAAAGCCGCACCCTTCACCTGGTTAACCAGTAGGGACTGGAGCAGCTCTCCACCCATCCTGGGCAGGGGGCAGCTCCAGCCCCTGGCCAGAGGAGCCCCTGTCCGTGGTGGGCCAGGTCCCCCCACTGCAGGTTACATACTGGCTCCCTGGGGACGGGGACGGCAGGGGCTGCCAGCCCCACTCCCGGGAAGGCGTTGTTGTGGGCTCTGCAATATAAAGCCTATATACAAGCTTTATACTGCAGAATCCTCAGCACGTGTAACTATGTAACCACTGGGATTTTTAGCAGTTACACGGTTACATGTGTAAACGACTTTTTACATCCCTCCTTCGCGTTTTGCCAGGGGCTGCTCAGCCCTTCTCTCTGCTCCAGGCCTTGCCCCTACTCCACCCCTTCCGTCAACCCCCCGCACGGCCTCTTCCCTGCCTCCTTCCCCTCTCCCCCCAGCATTTCCGGAGCGCCATGAATCGTGTCCACGGTGTCCATGCTCTAGAAGAGAAGGGGAGGTGCAGGAACGGGGCATGAATCAGCTGATTCACAGCGCTCCAGAAAGTGCTGGGAGGGAGGGGAAGGAATAGGTAAGTGCAGGGCCTTCAGCGCACGAGAAACGTGAGGGGAAGGGGCAGAGGGCGGTGCGTGGGCCGCACGTGGAACCCCAGTGGGCCGCAGGTTGCCCACCACTGATCTAAAGATATTGTGAATAGAGAATCCACCCCTCCCTTGGGAGTTTGTGCCGGTGACTATCACCCTCGTTGTTGAAAATCTTCGCTGTGTATCTGACTTGTCTGGTTTTAACTTCCAGCTCTTGGATCTTGGAGAGTGGATACAAATAAATGATTTTTTTTAAGGATTTTTTAAAAATTGAATGCAGTTTTTAAAAAAAACAAACGTCTTGAAAGTTAAATATGAAATTGACAACCTATTCTTAAGGCCTAAACTTCTTATAAACTATTAAAATCATTTCAATTAAATACCAAAATAATGCTAGGTGCAGTGTATGTCTGCCACAGTACTTTAAGAACGTAGAACGTAAGAACACCCAGACTGGATCAGACTAAACATCCATCAAGCCCAGTATCTTGTCTCCCCACTGGGGCCAATGCCAGGTGCTTTAGAGGGAATGAGCAGAACAGGGAATTAAGTGATCCTTCGCCTGTCACCCATTCCCAGCTTTTGGCAAAAGTCAGACTGCTGAACTGGTGGAAGTCACTGGGGTCAGCACCTGGAACCCGAGATCACTGAAATACTAAACCGTTTTTGATAACAGTAGCCTCTTCTGCTTGTGCCAATCATCTTCTTCATTTGAGTTTAGTAAGCCAGTTCAGTTCAATGACCAGTTCATCCGAAGGGAGGAACACAACAAAGTTGGAAAAACAGAAAAGCTTGTTTTCCTCTTCCAGTCTGTTAATAAAAACTAGGTGTGACGGTGTGAAATCTACTAGTTCTAAAATCCTTGACAGGCATGGTGACCAGCAATAAGGTGTTCAGTGCATTAACTACAGATAATACTTCCTTTGTTTAATAGTTTATTTAGCTTCAAATGTAAAATATGTTTTAATAAACTCTTTGGTATGTATCTGCCACTATTAAAGTATTTTCATTTAGGTGAGAGAAATGCTCTTTTTGTGCATTTTAATTGAATTCAAATTACAATCCAAATATAGCTTGATACAAATCACAAGTAAATAAATTAATCATCATCTAGTAAATAAGAAATGCCTCATTAACCATATTCTAATGTAAAAATTAAGAATCAGCATAAATTAAGTTTTAAAAATTACATTATGTAATTGCTTAAATAAATGTGTATCAATACACTGTATGTTCCTTAGCAAAAAAGAAACACCAAATTTAGTGTAAAGGCTATATTTAGCGGAAATCAGTATGTTTTAGTGGTTACCAACTAAAGAGAATCAATTTTCTTTTAAAGTATAACTGAAAAGTAGAAATGCAAAGCATAATTTAAATCGGCAAGCAGGAAACCTCAATTTAAATAATTTATTTTAATCATCATTAACATCAGTGGATTTAAATTTCTTGGATTTAAATCAATCCACCCTGCTTATGTCTCTCTTTGCCGGATTAAAGAACCTTTTAGTAGCCAGTATTTTCTCCTGGTGAAGCTATTTGTATACTGTAATCACATCACCTCTCCATTTTCTTTGTGATAAACTAAGCAGATTAAGCTCTTTAAGCCTCTCCCACTACACCACTTTCTCCTGCACTCAAATCATCTTTCTGGCTCTCTCCTGTGCCCTTTTAGAAATGTGGACACCAGCACTGGACGCGGTATGCCGTATGGATCTCTCCAATGCTGTGTACAGAGAGAGAAAATCACCTCTCTTCTCCTACTCCGTACTCTCCTTTTTAGACACGTAGGTGCTGAAACTAGGACTGTGGGAGGTGCTGCCGCACCCCCTGCCTTGAAGCGGTTTCCATCGTATACAGGGCTTGCAGTTTGGTTCAGTGACTCTCAGCACCCCCCGTGTGAATGTTCCAGCCCCGCTGCATCCAAAGATTCCAGTAGCCCATTTTGTCCCAGCATTGCAGGACCCAGGACTCCTCCATCCCAGGCCCTGCCCCATACTACCTCTTCCTGCCTCTGCTCTGCCCCCACTCCACCTCTTCCCCCCCAAGCCTGGCCCCTGCTCCACCCCCTCCTGCCCCCATTGCACCCCTTCCCACAAGCCTCCTCCCCGAGAGATACAACCCAGAGGATCACTGGTGGGCTCCCCCCTTTCTCGCATTGTCTGCAGCAACCAGCCCCAGCCTGCTGGGCTCCCCTTGAGCCAGCCCCCAGCTGAGTCTCTTGGGAGAGTGGAACAGAGCGGGCTGAGGCTGGGTTGCTCTACTTCCCACTGCCACGATGAAGCGGAATGACCTGGCTGCGAGAGGCCGGAGCAGAGCAGGCCGGGGCTGCGGCGCTCAGTACCCCACGGCTCCCGGCGCTGCTGGGGAGCGTAGGGGCGGGCCTGACGCTGCTGGCACCACTCCCTGTGGGGCCCCGAAAGCACAGGGCCTAGGGCTGCTGCCCCAAACCATCCTGTGGACGAGATGGCTCAATGTCGACATAGTGGAAACCAACTCGTGGTGGGGTTTTCTTTAATTATGCATGTGAAATAACAAAAAGTGTTACTCCACCCTGACCCAGCTCCTTCACCTGACCCCCCCTCCCCCCCCCAACAGGTTTTTCACCTGACCCCTCCTCCCGCCCCACAGGTTTTTGTTTTGTAGCCACACCAATTTTTAGTGTCTAGCATTTGCACCGTCAGTGCAAGCACTTTCACCTCTAGATAAGCAGCTGCTGGAGGCATGGCTGCAGGTCAGGGTCTTCAAAGCCCTTCCCCCCACCCCGCCCTGTACGGTAGAGGACGGTAGCAGCAAAACCCATTAATACTGCAGCTGAAGTTCCAGCCAGACCTGACCATGGTCCTTGGAGCATCTGGGCGCCGTGCTCAGTCACCAAGCACCAAGCTTAGTGCGGAGTAGCCCAAGGGCTGGAAGCTCTGAGCGTCACACCCCGGCTGTCCTGCACCGTTGGCTTCGGTCTGTGCCATGGCCGCATCCTCACAACAGAAATACCAGTGTGTCGGAGGAGACAGGCCAGTGAGGGATAGTCAGGCAGGGAGAGGAGGGGGGTTGGAATGGGAGAAGCTTTATTTCCAGAAACAGAAGTTACATGGTCCCGTGGGCAGGACACCAGACTCGGAAATCGGTTCCTGTTCCTGACTCTGCCATAGACCTTCTCTGTGACCTTGTGCAAGTCACTTCATCCCTCTTGTCATGGGTCGCGGGAGAAGGCCTATCTGGGGAAGGCAAGATAAAGCCCCGCCCCTTCCACCCAAAACCACACGCCTTCTTCCCGAGACCATGCCCTTTCGACCACCTCCCCCTCCCAGTCAACCCCAGCGGAGGGCCAGAGCTGCCGCACTGCAGGCCTCGCTCTCCCGGGATGCTGGGGAGCCGGGCTGTGCAGCCCCAGTCCTGCTGGGCAGTGTAGGCAGGTTTGGGAAGGCAATGCATTCCCTTGCCTCCATTACCCGCCACCTGTGGGCTGGGATGATGGTTCATGTTTATTGGAGCCAAGGTGGATGGCAGGACCTGAAACCGGGCAGTCTGCTTGGAACCAGCTACCCTCCCCCGGCAGTCACTGCACGCTTCTTGCATCGGGAGTGTGGCAGGAAGAAGAGGGGCCTGGAACTCTACAAACATTGTCCGTGTTCAGTATCGTTAAGGAACCGCATGGTAGTTGAGGGCACTTCCCCTCCGTGCCGACCTGAAGAGAGGGGGTCTGGAAGATTCACACTTGCGGCCTGAGCAGGTGTGCTTCCTTGCTCTCCCAGTGCTCAGAAGAAAGACCCGGGCGGCGTGGGACAGAGCTGTGTGCGTCTCAGGCCACTGATCAGCGGATCTGTGAGTCGCTGCGGACTCTGCCACAGTTAGTCAAGCTGAGGAGGGGCAGATGTAGCCAACAGATGGACTCGCCAACAGCTCCACGGCTTGGGCTTGCTGGAGCGGCAAGGTTCACAGCTGTGCTCGGAGGAGGGATTCACAAACGAGATCGCCGGCTGCCCAGGCCCCACCGGCAACCAGGTCAAGCTTTTCGGTTTTAGGTTTGTTTTTTTTACTATTCTGCTGCAAGTGGCATCTCAACTGGTGAAACCGTCTCTCCTTCCCAGCTGAAGCTCCTTGTCTGCACACTCTTGCTGGTACCATTTTCTTTTCCGTTCTCGGTGATGCTAATATCCCGTCAGGCCGTTTTCCAACATCCAATGAGTCTGCTTCACGGCCTCAGATCTGGAATGGCCTGCAGCTGACCTCTTCTGCCTAACTAAGCTGCGTGTAGACCTGGCCAATGCTATCTATCCAACTGACCTGCAATTGGGGAAACTGAGGCATGTCCATGGCCAAGTTGGGAATAGAACTCAGGTCACCTGATTCCCAATGCGGTGGCGTAGCCAGATGAGGAAAGCGGGTTCATGATCACAATGGAGCAGCTGTTGAGATCCTGACACTGTTTCTACTTTCTCTGGACATGTCTTTTGTTGTAAATATGAAGAACTACTGCACGGAGTTTTCAAACGTGAGGGCGTCAGTGCAAATCCATGAAAGGTTTCTAGAACAGGGACTGGCCAAACAATGTGAGTAGAACTGAGAGTCATCAAGAGATTGAATTCCTTAATCCAAACTTTGCGATGTTCATAACTTGGATCCAGGTTAAATCTCTGTGGCTTGATCGCCTTTCTCTGGCACGTGCATGCCTGTGCTCTTCTTTGGCAGACTAAGTGCGAAAATAGTCCACCTCCAAGAAGCCCATTTTTGGGAGGCCCACATATCTGTAGATTCAGGAGATTCAGCTTGTTCCATTGGGTGCAGACAAAGCTATAACCTCTGCCTTTTGGGCATTGCTCACCTTTAACCCTGTCTGTGCTGGGCTCCTGAACGACGTATGTATGGAAGGGGAGAGTCTCTCTGTAGGTGTGGAAGCGAATGGATGAAAAGGGCGTAAATCAACTCCTGAAGTAGCTGATTTCTTTGTTGAGCTCTAGGAACCCTTTGTGTTTGCAAATCAGAGAGATGCCTATTACTATCTGTAGGGTAAATGGGTTTTTTTCTATGACAATTACACCCACTACGGATGAAATTAAAGTGATTTAATCAAATCTCGGGGAGTCGCTTCCAAATGACTGAGTCTTGTGTGTCTGCCTGACCTGGTAGTTTTTCTTCATGAGTAGTTTGAAATGTGACCCAGCTGCCGGGTTCTCCTCAGTTTCCTGGGCCTTAATCCCTTACAGGAAATCCTGCTTATTATTTGTATTGAGCGCTGTTCGTGTGCTGGGTTGCTGCATCAAAGATTTTTGGGCAGAATTGTTTGTGCTTTCGCGACATATAGGCGATATCCTTGGAAGTCCCAGGTCCCACGTTAGTTGATGGCTGTAACATGCTTGGAACCCACCTCTTGCAAGCACCCTCCATCCTTTGGCAGTGTTTCTCTCGGCTGGTCTTAGGCAGCTCAGGCCTTACAGTCCATGTTCTTTCTTGACCCTGCTGTAGTGCTGTAGCTCTAAGTCTTCTTCCTGGAGGCTCTGCCTTCTTCCCCCACCCAGCAGAGGCCCATCCCGGTATCCTCAGCTGGTGTCCCCTTTCAGCAACTCTTCCCTCAGCTCAATCTTCAACCAGACCAGCAGGGCCCATCTTGGTATTCTCAAGTGGGTTGGCCAAGTTCTGCACTCAGCCTGCCTGCACTGACTTTTCAAGGATCTGCTGCTCTTCCCTCCAGCCCGGCACCCAGTCTTCCCTCTTCAAGTTCCATGCAGCAACTAACTCCTGCTCTATTCTGCAGCTTCTTTTATATGGCCCTCCTAAGCCTTGATCGACTGCTTCCCCTGCAACCTCTCCAGCCTGCTTGGAGGATTTCTCCACTGATCCATTCCGGGAATGGGTGTGGCAGAGCCCTGAGGTCTCCAGCAGGGGGCCTTTGGGCCTAGTGCACCCCATCACAACACTTGATCTCTCTGAGGTGGTGGTGTCTTAATATAATGTCCTCAAATTGCAGCTGGGGCTCTAGAATGGTTATCTCTGTGCCTAGTAACTATCACAAATTACTGGCATGGACTTACATACCCACTATCTAAAATATCCCTTTGACTCTAAACCGAATAGCAGTCTCTCCCCTCCACTTAACTCCGATACTCTTCAAGAACGATGACTAGGGTTGCCAGGTGTCCAGCTTTTTTTCCTCCCCGGCGCTTTTTTGCCCTTTTTTGGGGGCGGGGTGTCATGTATTTTTGGTGAAGCCATTTGGCAACCCTAATAATGGCATGGGCCCCAAAAGTACCCACTTTTGTAGTAAAAGTGCCTTACACTTTTAGTGTAAGGCAGACTAATTGCATTTCCTTTGCATGATGTGTCCTCTCCAGTCTATTGTCCGCTGCTGAAAGGGGCAACAGTTGCAAAACTTGACTTCTCCAGGCCATCGTCATAAATTGTGGCTTCCAAACTCCAGGTTAATTTCCTACAGATTCTAGGGGTAAACCTGCCGTCACCCCGTGAAGGCTCAGCTGAATTATGCAATGAATGTTTCTTGTCCTCCCAAGGAGCAGAATGGGGATAGCCACCATATGGGAGACCTGAAGATCACGGGAAAGGACTTCTTGTCTCTGCCTGTGAGATCCAAGAAATACCAAGAGAACCAGTCCAGTTCAGAGAGGAAATCCCGGGAGTCCCATTTGTCACCAGTGGATGCCAGTGATGTCCAAGTCCAGGTGTCTCAATCGGTAGGAAGATGATGGGTGTTTTTCCCCCCTTCTTTGAGCTTTTTAGAAAATGTTCATTCTTGTCGCATTTGTAACCTGACTGGATGGGAGGCAGTGTGGCCTAGTAGATAGAACCCTAGACTCCGGAGACCTGGATTTTATTCCCAGCTCTCTGCTGGCCTGTGATATTTGGCAAATCAATTGACCGCTGCCTGCCTCAATTTCCCCCATATTAAAATAGGGATAATGACCCTGACTTCCCTTTTATTGATCTCCTTTTGAGATCTACTGATTACAAACTGCCATAGAATAGTTGAGGATGATGATTAACACTAGTGGGACTATTATTATGTGAATGATCCTATGGTTGTTTTCCGTTTGCTGTTTTCGCAAGAGAGGCGATCCGAATTTCTAAGTGCGGGGCTGTTCGCATGCCAAGTCACTGTTTCTAGCAATTTTGTCAGCCTCCCTGTGCGGGGCCCTCACTGGATACGGACGAGGGTACCTGCTCTTCAGGGGGCGGGTGCTTGGCACTTTTGGGGAATTGGACCCTTGTGGGGCGTCCCCAGGTGAGCGGTCCAATCATGAGTCGCTTTTGGAGAAGCGTGGGCCAGGTTTTGTCCTGAGCCCGTCCCCAGGCTGGTGTTGGTGCTCTCCAAGGAGGCAGAGCTCTGGGTAGGCCCTGGGAGGTAGCCGAGTGCAGGCCCGTTGGGCGGGGGCAAAGGGGGCAGTTGCTCCACGGCTCCCAGACACGGCTACTGCGGTGGTGGCCAGAGCCCTGGGCCCTTTAAAGCGCCTCCCAGAGTGCTGCATGCTCTGGGTGGCTGTGAGTGCTGGGGGAGAGGAGGGATCATGCTGTGCTCCAAGCGGTGTGGAAGACTGGTTGCCCCGCCCCTGCACCTGAGGCCCTGCCCCTTGCACCTGAGGCTCCGCCCTTTCCATCTGAGGCCCCACCCCTTACAGAAGTGAGGAACTGAGTCCTCTCTCCTACTGTGCCCGGGGGCCCGTGGAGGCTGTCAGCACCCCGGCTGATTACGTGCTGCTTCAGAAAGAAGGGAAGAGCGTGGGCCGGCCCCTCCTCTCTGGGGGCTGGCCGGCGGCTGCGTCGCACAGTCAGCAAAGGGGCTCTGCTGTGGGAAACTGGGAAAAACAAGCTGGCCTCAGCTGTGTTGAGCGAATGGCTGTGATGGTGTCATCTGGCAATTACAGCGTCCGGGGTCAGTGGAGTCGCTTTGATTGACGCGGTTGGACCCTGAACCGCAGAGAGTCCCAGTCTGGGAATCTTTGGGTGTTTTTTAAATAGATTGTTATCCCGGCACATCAGGCTGTTGAGCTGGTTTCTGATTGTGCTGATGGGCCCGGTTTCCACGGACGGGCAGCTACGGGGTTATCCAGAGGAGGCTCTTGGTTTTGTATTCCACGCTGCAGCCCGGAGTCAGAGCCACAAACAGGGGAGCCAACAGCCTCGGTGGGCACCTGAGCAATGGGGGGGACCGGGCGGGGCCAAGGGCAGCTGGCCCTCAGCACCGCCTGGACCACAGTGCCCCCAGCTCTCAGCGCTGCCTGGACCACAGTGCCCCCCAGCTCTCAGCGCTGCCTGGACTGCAGGGTTCCCCAGCCCTCAGCCCTGTCTGGAGCGCACCACACCTCCGCCTCCCCCGGCAGCCCCAAGAGTCACATGGAGGGCACTGTGCAGCACTCTGGTGGTGATTTCAAAGGCTCAGGGCTCCAGCCAGTTTGAATCGCCAGGCCGCAGGGCGGTTGCCTCTTCCCTCATCCCTGTCAGGAGGCCTGGCCACAGGCAACTGCTGCAGGTCTCATTGCGGGCAAGGTGGCTTTGAAATGTTTTCACTCCGTGATCTCAAATGAGGAGCTCTGATTCCAGCAACATAAAAACGGCCAGACTGGGTCAGACCAAAAGTCCATCCAGCCCAGTGTCCTGTCTGCCCACAGTGGCCAATGCCAGGTGCCCCAGAGGGAGTGAACAGAACAGGGTATCCTCACGTGATCCCTCCCATGTTGCCCATTCCCAGCTTCTGACAAACAGAGGCTCGGGACACCATTCCTGCCCATCCTGGCTAATAAGTATTGATGGACCTAACCTCCATGAATTGATCTAGTTCTTTTTTGAACCCTGTTAAAGCCCTGGCCTTCACCACATCCTCTGGCGAGGAGTTCCACAGGTTGACAGTGTGCTGCATGAAAAAAAAAACACCTTCCTTTTGTTTGTTTTAAACTTGCTACCCATTAATTTCATTTGGTGACCCCTAGTTCTTATGTTATGGGAAGAAGAGTTGGATAAGTTCACAGAGGATAGGTCCAGCAATAGCTGTTAGCCAAGATGGGGAGGGCCACAGCTTCTGAGTGCCAGGTTCCGGGACTGAATGACAGGGGAAGAGATCACACGATAACTCCTGTTCTGTTCATTCCCTCGGGGACACCTGGCATTGGCCACTGTGGGCAGACAGGATCCTGGGCCAGATGGACCTTTGGTCTGTCCCAGAGGGGCCATTTTTATCACGTTCTTATGATTCCCAGGGTGGCTGTCCTGTGCACCGGAGGGCGGTTAATTTAAACATAGCAACGGGCGCTGTGGAACCGTGTGGCTCTTCGGGAGCGCTCCGTTCTCGTGCACTCGCACAGCGCCGCGGGGTTTGGGTTACAGACGCGTACGGGGAAACGCAGGCGAATGCAGAAAGAACAAGCAAGCAGAGGGGCCTGTTCTGTTAGCATTAAAAACACTAACCAGAAGAATGGGAAGCAAAAGCTGTTTGTGTAGCTCAAAATGAATTTGAGCTGCAGCTCTTGGATCTAGACTCCCCTTCCCTAGGGCTTGGGGTCCTGGGATTTATCTCAGGTGTTGTGTTTGGGTTCCCTGGATTGCGGCTACTGGTCAGAGAACAGGGCTGGGAGCCATGGCCTGCCCTGCGCAGGACCTTTACCCCGACTGTGTCCCTTTGCGAGAGCTCTCGGAGCTGAGATCCCGTTCCCAGGCAGCACCTTGGGAAAGGAGTCTCTGAGGAAGAGCGCTTTCCTCTGTTTACCCGCGCAAAGCTGGACACCAGCAAGGAAAACACAGCTCAGCAAGCCAAAGAGGAGGTGGCGGCAGTACGGGGGCAGCAGCAGGAGCACACAGACCGAGAGAAAACATTTCTGCCAGAAATAGCCTTGTATTTTTAACACCAACAGGCATCCAGAAACCAAACAAAAGCCCAGCTCCAGCAAACGGTCAGGCAAACTACGTCCCCCAACCCCCAGGAGCTCAGTGGCGAGGAAGCAGGCTGCTGTGTGTGGTAAAAAAGGCCCCACTGACCATCCCTGCCTGACAAGGGCCTTGTGGAAGTCTTGTCGCAGAAAAGCAAATCTGTCTGCCAGCGACTCCTGGGAGGCCGGGGAGAGAAGAGGGGGCAGTTTGGGAGCTGCTATGAGGCTGAGATCCAGGCCCGAACCAGAACTTGTAGCCACTTCGGTTTTCCCCTCCCCAAATGCACAGGCATGCACACACTCACCGGCCGCAGGAGTCAGTGCTCACACATGCGTTCTCACACACACACTCTGTACTTAATGCTGTTTCGCAGGGAGGAAATGGCACTTTGCAGGCCAAAAAGACAAGTCGCTATCGCGAAGTAAACTGCCACGTGTAGACTAGGGATGCAAAAGGTTTAACCAGTTAACTGATAAGCATCCGCCAATCGGTTTCCATTACGGTTGAACTCCTGCAGTGCAGCTGGCTCCCAGGGAGCGGGGCTGGCAGCCGGGAGCTGACGCGTGCTGGGAGCCGGGTTATAAGCTGGGAGCGGGGCTGGCAGCCAGGAGCCGGGTTATAAGCTGGGAGTGGGGCTGGCAGATTGCTGTGGGCCCTGGCAGCTCCGCTCCTCCAGCTGCTAGCCCCGCTCCCGGGGAGCCGGCTGCTGCCGTCCTGCGCTGCGGACTTTGACGTATAAGCCTTATACTGCAGCACCCGCAGCGTGGGGCAGCAGCCGGCTTCCCAGGAGCCACGGGGGCATCTATCCCCATCCTTCTCTCCCTGGTCCCACCCAGCCGTAGATCCCCCAAACCAGTTAACCGTGTAACCACTAGGATTTTTAACCGTTACACAGATACTGTTTTTACACCTTTTCTACAGCCCTAATGTGGACAAGGCCTTTGTGTTGGTAGGACCCGGCCCTCGGTTATACACACATTCGTTTTGTAAGGGTATGATCGTGACACACGTGCAAGCAGGCAAGGGAAATCCTATTCCCAACATCATTAGGGGAACCAGAGAGCGCCTCACTGGGGACTTGTCTCTCCTGGGCAGGGGTGAGGAAGGCTTTGCCTAGCTATTGGCAAACTAATGCTGGAGCCAGCTGCACTCCTGAGGCAAAAGCCCCTTTCACGCGTCTTCTCTGTCCTTGCACAGATCAGGGCTCCTGGCCTTGCAGCCTGCTCTGGATTTCCAGGCTGAGGTTTGGCGTCTGTGCCTGTTCGCCTTGTGGGCCGAGGGGGGTTCTGCACACTGGGACAGCAGCGCCTTGAGCCTGCCGGGCCTCAGAAAGACAGGCGTGCGTGGGCTGTGGGGGCGGAACTCCGCGGACAAGCCGGAGTCTGTTCCCTGCACGCGCTGAGCGTGGCCCCTCTGGCCCTGCCACAGCAGAGAACAGACCAGCCCCTGAGAAGTGCCTGGGCTGAACGGCGAGGGTGGCCTCCCGCCTTGTATTTGAAGGGGAGTCCCTTATTTGGCAGCGGATGGAAGAGCTGGCAAGGACGGAGCATTGCCTGGATTTGTTTTCAAGCAGTAGCCATGCCCAGGGTTACACGCTGGTACCAACCCGTGCTTTGGTGCCAGGAATGCGTCAGTGGGGGCTGGTGCCCCGAGAGGGGCTGGTTCTTCTCTTTACCCAGAGCATGTTTTTTATCTGCCTGCCTTTTCTTTCTTTGCAATGGGGGCAGTTGCCACGAAGGACGGGGAGTGTTTAGCAGAACGCCAAAGTTTCCTATAGTCGTTGGCAGTGGGATGCTCGTGATGTCCCCAACTTCCCAGCAGGGGGTGCTGGACCTGCTCGCTAGGGCTTGCCCCTCTCTTCATACTTAAAAAACGATGCGCAGTATTTTTATTTCCCTTTTGGAAGAAGCTGAGACTTCTCTGGGATGATGGCTCTGTGGAAAAGTGTGTGTGTGTGTGTGTGTGTGTGTGTACACACACACACACACTCACCCCCCTGTTAATATGTACTGATCAGTGTAGTAATGCGCACATGTGCATGCAGAAGGGTGTATGCGTGAAACACACACGCGTGCCAGGCCAGATTTACAAACAAGCTCTGCACCCAGGGGCCGGCATTCTCACCCTTTGGGAGCAGAGATCTTTTGAAAGCCTGGCCCTGGCTCTGTGTGCAGAGCCCCTCTGAAGACGTGGCCGTGCGGGTTGCGTGCCTGTGCGCGCGCGCACACACAGGCTAAGGAAGGATGCCTCGCTCCTGTGCGTGAATGTCCCGGCCACCCTATTTTGTGTAATTCATGGCAGCTTCTAGCCCGGGGTCACTCTTCCAAGAGACAAGACGTTGGCTTTCCTTCTGCCTAAGACTGATGCTGCAGTGCATCAGCTTGCTTTATGGGCGCGTGGGTGGGCTTGTTAAGCGATAATTCTCATTTACATGATCCTTTTTTTAACTCCGATCTGGCAAATCCCACCCTAGATGCTAACGCGACGAGGTAAAAATAGATTTGTCCGCTGGGTCACGGCGCAACGCTGCTGAGCCCGGCTCCCTGAAAGCTGCCGTCGGCTGGACGACTTAGGCAAGAATTCACAAAGTCTGCCCTTTACTGAGGACTCTTTGTTGCTAAAGCCTCTAACTGGAGAACTCTCTCAGCGAGGGATGCTAACAAAGAGACTTTTCCTTTGCTCAGCCTCTGCCGTACTCAGCCCCTCGGCAGTTCTGAGCGGTCGATAGTCTCTCTGTTTGACAGGTGGGGAAGTGAGGCCCAGAAACGAAGTTCACACAAGAGCAAGGCCCTGCCTTACACTTAGCCCGTGTACCAGCTCTTAAAGTGTTTTTAATACTTGAGCAGCAGCAAGGTTTGATGCTGGGACCCTGCCCGTGAAAAAATTTACTTGCAGAGCTGCAGAGGAAGCTGTAGCCGATAGCGTTAACAGATAAGCACCTGCTTATCGGTTAATCGTTCAATTGGCTGCACTGTTACATCCCTACCCTCTGTCACAGGGTCCGATAGGCTTACACTGAGAGACGAGTGAGGCTGGAGAGACTAAGGATCTGTGAGTGATTCCATGGTAAGACTGGTGTAGGGACCCAGGAGCTCACGTATATCACTGGCTTGGTGAAATCTAGCTGTAAAACACACCACCCCGTTCGAGCATCTCCCTGCTTTCTGCCTGTCTGCCCTGTGGCAGGAATTCACCGTCGTGAGCCACTCCAGTCAGAGTTAGTCATGGACAGACCTTCCTCGTCCTTCTGAGAGAGGGGAACATGAATGCCCATTGTGCAGAGCAGGGTGTGAACTCACTCTCCTGGGTGGCAGGCCAGCACCCCCATTACAGGCTAGCAAACTGGAGAAAGGATTTGGCATGTCCAGGTTGATTGGTGCCTTCACTGATCTGGCTCACCGGTTCCCTCTGCCCGGCCGGCCGGTGTCCTGTGCAAACAGGCCCTGAGGAAAGGCGGGCGATGGTCTGGAACGGTCTCTTTCACATGGATGGGTTTATTTCAGAGAACACGCCGGACTCCAAAATGGACTCACGTGGGCATTGCCCTCCCCTGTTTTTTCAATGGGCTGAGGTGAAAATTAGTGGCTTCTCATCCCCAACCAAGAGAGGCTGGTTCCTGGACTTGCAGCTAATGGCCTCATCTGACACCACAGGCCTATGCTTCAGTGTAAGCTTGTGAGGAATTCAGTGGCAGTCAATGGGATGGCTCGCATGCCTACATTCCCCTGCTCGCTGAAGTGCCTTGCTGTGTCAGGGCCTAAGTGCCCGTCTGTGGAAATAAAAACAGCCAAGTAACTAATATGGGGCTAACAGTGGGAACTGGGCCGTTGCCACCTTGGAAATGGTCCTGCGCATGTGAACCCTCCTTCGGCAGGCAGCCTCCACCTGGGAGGTGAACGCAGAGCTCCCGCGTGCGTTCGAACGGCCCTCCCCTCGGCTCTCTCCGCACAGACCATGTATAGTCACAAGGCAGAGGAACCTGGTTTTGGTTGGAATGACGACTCGCAGAGACGGGCCGTTGATGTGTTTGGACACTAAGCAGTTTTCATGCGCGCCATATCTCTAAACATCCCCCCGTGACAAATGGCTTTGCAAAGCTTTCCGTTTGCTTAGAGCGCGCTGTCGCCGGAAAAAGAATGGAAAATCTGGCCTGTTTCTCTGCCCCCATAGACAGGATGCAGGGGGCTTGTTTACTTGTTTTATGTAGCGTGGGCAGGTGCTTTGGCACGTGGTTTTATGAGCCCAGAAACCACGCGCTCAACTGAGGTGTTGGTCATGGGTGCTGTTGGACCGTGAGGCCGAGACATCAAAGCCTGATGTCACCAGCTAGGGGAATGGCCCGGTGCCCACGCCGGCAGGAGTGGACGTGACGGTGGCTGCCTGTGCTAACTAGCCCAGTGGGGTGGCTGTAAACCACACAGGGATCCCATCCGCATGGTACGTTATCTGTGTAATATACAGGTCGGGTCTGGGCACTGCCGAGTGGGTCAGATCAGGGCGAATTGCTGAAAACCAGGGCTGCCCACAGCCCAAGACTGGGGACCTTTCCTACAAAACACCAAATCAGTCACACCGAGCACTTCAGCTGCCACTCTGGCCAGCAGGCAGCCTCACGGGCCAAACCCTTTAGAGGCTTCAGCGTTCCCTATGCCACAATCAGACCCACACCTTATACAGGTGAGAGGCTATAAAAACCAATCTCGCCAACTCCAAACAGATTCTCCCAGCCCCAAAGGACCAGCCAGTTCCCGGTCAATTTATACCTTGGATCTTACCCACAAGAGCACGGAGTTCCACAGGTTGACTGTGCAGTGTGGGAAGAAATACTTCCTTTTGTTTGTTTTACACCTCCTACCTACTGATTTCATTTGGTGAACTTCTCCAAGTGGGGATCCAGGCCATGGAGCTGATTGCTAGAGGAGACCAGGCGGAGCGCTTACCAGATCAAAGGCAAGATCCACTTTTTTGGCTAAGGTCTTTCCCCCAATAGCACCTTTTCTAGCACCAGTACCTAGCACGGACATTGGGAGAGAAGAAGAATGGGTGATCTTGTCGGCACAAAAAGGTTCGACCAAACTAAGCTAAGGCGTGAATTTAAACTGATGTCGTTCTACCGGTATCATTAGTTCCCATAATATAAGGACTAGAGGACACCAAATGAAATTAATGGGTAGCAGGTTCAAAACTAATAAGCGAAAGTTCTTCTTCACGCAGCACATAGTCAACCTGTGGAACTCCTTGCCAGAGGAGGCTGTGAAGGCTAGAACTATAACAGAGTTTAAAGAGAAGCTAGATAAATTCGTGGAGGTTAGGTCCATAAAAGGCTATTAGCCAGGGGGTAGGAATGGTGTCCCTGGCCTCTGTTTGTCAGAGGCTGGAGACGGATGGCACGAGACAAATCGCTTGATCATTGTCTTCGGTCCACCCCCTCCGGGGCATCTGGTGCTGGCCACTGTCGGCAGACAGGCTACTGGACCAGATGGACCTTTGGTCTGACCCAGTACGGCCATTCTTATGTTCTTATCCCTTCCCATGTGAGCACATTCTGCAATAGGCGGCTGCCAGGGGACCTGTGTGCTAATATAATGACACCAGTTAACTATACTGCTGCAGTTATACCAGTGCACTGGTAAAACTTCCCTGTGTAGACAGGCCCTACAAAGGAGCGGATGGAAGAGAAGAAAAGATGAGTGGAATCATGGAGAGATGAGGTTGCCGATGGGTTTGTTAAATTCTAATAGGCTAGCCAGCTGAAGCGTGTAGATTCCCTTGAGATACTGTGGGTAGGTACCTGAACTTTCACCGGGCTCTTGAGGTGTTTTTCCTTATTGTTTGCTGTGCTGCTGGGTCCCAGCCAGACGCAAAAGAGCCTCGTGACCACTAGAGAAACTGTTCCCAGGGTATTTGCTGCACACAAGCTGGAAGCCTCCACAGAGAGCCTGTGCCGGAGAGGTTTCTAGAGCCACTTCGGAGACTGCCTTTTCTCAAGGTCACCTCTTGCTCGGTGCGGTCTCCTCCCTGCCTGCCACAGGGCAAAGGTCAGAGCATCTTCCCGGCCCACGTGGTCCGCATCTCCCACGAGGCCTTGACTGCACAGGAGGGGCCATTTTCTTTGTGTGGTTTTCCCCAGGCCAGGTGAGCGAAATGGGCAATGGCTGGGCGAGGCATGGAGCCTTCTAGGAATCGCACTCGCGAGCTGTTGAGACGCAGCTCGAATTGCTGAGCGGGCGCCAAGCCAGCATCCCATGCAGAGCAGCCCAGAGCTTTCCCGCCCCAGCAGCTCCCGTGCGGGATCTCTCCCTGAATCTGAAGCCATGGGGCTCCTGGGCGGGGGAGAGGAGGAGGGAGGCCGGGCCGGTCGGTGCGTCAGTGACTCTCCGCTCGGAAGGAAGTCGTTCTGGGGGAGCGAGAGGAGGCCTCGCAAGGAGACAGGCTCACCTCAGTTCTACCGCGTCATGTACTGATTCCCTGGAATAAACACTCAGAGCAGCGCATGGCAACAGAGCCGCATTGCTTCCCTGAACCTTAGCAGCGGCCGTGCGGTGGAGCTCCCTCGTGAAAAGCCCCATCCCCCCTCCCACCCCCCCCGCCGAGAATAACGTCACGAACCTGTGGGACTTGCTTTGGTTTTGTCGTCAGTCGAAGTGCGTGCGAGAGAGACGCCAAGCACCTCGGCAACGACCAGGCCTTTCCTTGCTGCAGAGCCTGCCTGGATTGCGTTTAGGCCGGCGCTTAGTGCTGCTTTCCTCGGGGCGTGAGCAACGAGGCTGTGCCAGCCTGGACCCCGTTCGCTCTCTGGTGCCACGATGCGAGCAAGCTGGAACGGGTCACGTCACGGTGCCTGCAAAAATGAAAACAGCGACACGGCTCTGCAGAGCCGCTTCGACTCCCATGGCCCCCGGCCTGCTTGGGTTCGACAGCACGTCCTGCTGCAAACACCGGCAGGGAAGGGCTCAGGCAGCCTGGTAGCAGAGGGGTTAATCACCGCTCCGTGGTCCTGCCGTGTTCTAACGAGGTTCCAGAGAAGACCAGGTAGAAATTACCTCTGATCCAGAAGATCTGACAAACCCGCTCATGGAAGGACGTTAATCCCCAATGGATGGGCCCTGTTCAAGACTCCCTGCCGGCAAGGAGGGGAGGTGAAGGATTTGGGACAACGTTAGACAAGCAGAGGATGTGGTGAAGACCAGGTCTTTAACAGGGTTCAAAAAAGAGCTAGATCGATTCATGGAGGACAGATTCATAGATGGCTATTAGCCAGGATGCTGTCCCGAGCCTCTGTTTGTCAGAAGCCGGGTAGGGGCGAAAGGGGAGGGGTCACGTGTTGTGTTCCCTCCCTCTGGGGCACCCGGCACTGGCCACTGTGGGCAGACAGGACACTGGCCCGGATGGACCTTTGGTCTGACCCAATCTGGCCGTTCTGATGTTCTATTGGCCCCATCTGCACGGTACCTGGGAGAGCACTTGGCTGATTTAGAATCAAGGGTCTGGAGAGTGCGTCTGCACTGCAAGCAAAGGGAGGTCCTAAGGGCCCGACCCGCGCTAGCTTTCATCCAGCGGGCACCCGAAGGGTTAGTCCTGAAGACGTGGGAGCCTGCACTGCAGCATGGATCAGCAACCCGAGTCCTTCCACTGGTTCCCCTGCAGGCTTGGCTTGGGCAGCTGGCCCACCCCACCGGGTTTATAGTACTACTACTATTACCTGTGCTATCTGGGGGGGGCCAACCATCATAGACATGTGGGGCTGGATGGGCCTTCAAGAAGTCATCTATCCAGCCCCCCATGCTGGGGCAAGGCCCAGTAAACCTAGCCCATCCCTGTCAAGAGTTTGTCCAACCTCTTCTTAAAACCTTCCAGCAATGGGGATTCCACTTCTCCTGGTAACCTGTTCCAATACTTAACAACCCCTAGAGTTAGAAACTCTTCCCTGATGTCTAACCTAGCGCTCCCTTGCTACAGATTAAGCCTTGTTAAGATGCTTGTTGTCCTTTCTCCAGTGGACGTGGAGAAGAATTGATTCCCATCCTCTTCGTAACAGCCGTGAGCGTGTACAGCTCATCCCAGCAGATTGTTCAGTTACTGGCGTTTTGTAGCCCTAGCCAATGTCAGTGCGTCTTTTTGTGCTGTCATCTCTCCAGCAAGCTCGTGGGCAGATGCTGACACTCCGGGGGGGTGCAGACAATAAAAGAGATGTTACATTTGCCGGTTCTCATAAACTGTCACTTTAAAGAGAAGAATAACAAAAAAGAAGGGTGAACTAAAGCCAATTGCAGAGCAATAAAATGGCAAATGTTTGTCTTGTCTTGAAATCTGGAACTCTTCACTCGTTTCTAACATCTCTGCCGTGCCTGGGGGCATTCCGGACACTCGTCAAATCTTCCCGACTTATTTTTTTGTAAATAAATTGCACAAGCCAGGAAACTTTTAAAAAATGACAGACCAGATTCTCCTCTGGTGTAAATCGGCATTTCTCCACTGAAATCAATGGCACAACAATAGTTTACATCAGCTGAGGATCTGTATCATAATTTTTTGCTCGCACAGATGCCTTTTGCACGTGCAAATGTGGGTTTTATGGGCACACCCCCGCTGCGTGTGCATTTTGTCACACTGTGCACTTTTGCAAACCAGTCCAGTGTGCGGAGCAAAAGAGATTTGACAGAAGTCATTAGAGATGCACTAAATACCTTTCTACTGATTAGATTTAATTGTTGCCGCTCTGTGTGTTCTGCATAATATTTTCCAGAAATTAATTACACCGGTAAATATATCTTTGGAATAGATTATTATATATAATCAAGAGAGTGCTTTAAAACAGTGAACTGAATCTGTGTTATTACATCTATTAAATTTAAGAGCATTTCTATAGCAATCAAGGAACTGCCATCTGCTGTCAGCCCAGTGGTCCAGTTAGCCCCCTGGCCAGAACAGATGTTTCGGAGGAATGTGAGAGTGATACCAGAGTGGACCATTATGGAGTCTGTGTTTTGGTTTTGTCCTGAAGCACGAGGGTTCATATCTCTTTGCTTCTCCCTCCCCACCCCGTCTAAAGCAGCTGTGGATTTTCTTGGTATCCTGATTCTTTTCTGACCTCCTAGTAATGCCTTGAGATCAGCATCTTGTGACAGTGAATTCCACAAGTTGGCTATATGTTGATACCTTCCTATTGGCTTCAGAGTTACCGTCTTTCAATTTTATTGAATGTCACCTTGCTCTTCTGTTCTGAGAGAGACCATCTAGCCAGGAGCGGCCCTAGATGAGCTGCTGGCAACTGGTGCCCTAGGCGAAATGCGTGATCGGTGCCCCCGCCTCCAAGGCCCTCAACGGCCATTTATCTTGGCACCCTAGGCGACCGCCTAGTTCACCTGTATTGAGGGGCCACCACTGCATCTAGCAGTGCCCGGTTTAGTGTCTCTGCCCCGTTTATTGTTCTGCATGCCTCTCTCTCAGCGATGGGCAACCTAGGCTAGTGAGTGGGCTAGTTGCGTGGCCCTCCTTCCTCTGAGCGGGCTGCAAGATTGTCAGAACCAAGCTGGTCTCCCGGGCTAGGGCAGTTTTGCTCATGGCACGGGCGTCCCTAGAATTAGCCGGGGGTGCCAACTGACCCGCAGCAGCGCTGGGATTGGACGCAGAGGGAGCGCCCGGCTCTCCCAGTCAGTGCTGGGTGCAACTAGCCTGCACCTCACTGCACCTGCCTTTGGTTTAAGTGAGTTCCACTTTAGTAACACCGTTAGGGAATAAACGACAGATGGAAACCAGCAGAATCTGGCAACCTTGCCACGGTCCACACCTAGAACGCCACGTGCGGATCGTAGGTTGCCCACACCCACCGCTGAGCTATCTCATCGCCAGCCTCATTCTCTCTTCATGGCTCGAATTGTTTCCAAGCCTGTCTCTGAATCCTCACTCTTCCTAGATCCTTTTACAGGCGTTGGGGGCCGAGAACCAAACATCATATTCCAACTATGGGCGTCCCATTCCTTTAGGTAATGGGGTTCGGGTGTGTTCAGTCCCGTTCCTTATGCACCCTGATGTTTGGAGCACAAGAGACATGTCACCGATCGCACCAGGACGCCGGCTGTGTGCAGCCACAGCTAAGTCAGAACTCCGACTATCCTTCTTCCCTGACAGACGCCTGCAGGAGATGCATGCAAGCGACAAATGAGGCTGCAAAGCTCCTTGATTTTGTACAGCTTGGCATTGAGGCTGCTTGTAGCTCTTGTTCCCTGTGTGTCTGTTTAACAAACCGCAGGCAGAGTTTGTGACCATCTTGCCAGGCCATACAGGGACCCTCTCCCGGTTGAGGTGTCTCAGGGCCAGCTGGGACACATGGCAAATGGTGTTTTGAGGCTTGTGAAGGGTAAATCCGTGATTCGAAGCAGCCCAGCAAAGACGGTTCTGTCATTTCTGTCCAATCTTGCTGAAAAGAGGGCTCATCGGTGACCCCGTGACACAACGTGGAGAACAAATGTCTCTGGAAGGCTCCGGGTCGTCCTTCTCAGGCAAAGGGGATTATTCCTTGGCCCCCGCTCGAAAGCCTGGTGTGCTGTCAGAGATACAGCAGGCCTCTGAAGTCAATGGGCTTAGCCGCATAGTTAATAGGCGGCTGGGAAAGGCAGCGGCTTTTGTGTAATAGATTCAGACGCTGCCTCAGTCTGTGTCGGCCGGGTGCCCTTTCCGAACGAGGCTCGTTTATCTCTGCACGTCCTTGTGCCCAGTCCTTCCACACACCCCTTCCCTGAGAGCCGGAGCCGGAACGGTTCTGGAGCCGGTGGGATTCTCAAGGGCAGTGGGTTCTGATTGCACCCCGAGACGCCAGCGTTCGCACGGCATGGTAGGCATGGGGGGTGCCACAGTGAGCCCCGCCTCTCCAGGGGAAACTCCAGCTCGGTTTGGTCGCGTCAGAGACAGCCGCGGGTGTCCTGGCCAGCATCCCCTCTCTCGAAAGCCAGCGGCCGATTCATCCCTGGCACCAGTCCACGGAAGCCAGGAGATGTGTGAATTTGGCCCTCGCTTGCTGCTGTCCAAGGCTGTGTGTGACCTGTCGCCAAGCGAGCACAGCCCCAGCTGGCACGTCACCGTCCAGCCCGTTCCTTTGGACTCAGCCAGGTCTGTTACCTGAAAGCAACCCCTGGGTTTCACCTGACCTGGGGACAAGTCGCATTCCCCTTGTCGGGAGCCAGTTTGTGTCAGAGCGGGTGGGGTGGTCTGGGACCCACCCTGCGGGGCACGAAGGGAAGCCATCGCGTCCACAGAGTGCTTGGGCGAGGGCCCTCGTGGCTGCCGGGCACCCCCAGAATGGTCGCTGTGGGGCTGCAGACGCCCCGGCTTTTGCCTTCCTCTGTAGCATGGGGCACGGATCACTTGCTGGAGGATTCTCTGCATCTTGGGGTCTTTAAACCATCGTTTGAGGACTTCAATATCTGAGCTACAAGTGAGAGGATTATTCTAGCAGTGGGTGGGTGAGATTCTGTGGCCTGCGTTGTGCAGGGGGTCAGCCTAGATGATCATGATGGTCCCTCCTGATCTTACAGTCTATGAGTCTATTAGAGGTGCCCTGCTGTTCTGCGCCCACGTTGGAGCCCAGGATCGGGTTCCAGTTCAGCCCCTGCGGTTGTACCTGGAGATAATCCACTTCCTGTCCCAAACTGCTGCATCCGGCCTCTGAAACATCGGCCGCAGCTCCCCCTGGCGGTGGCTGCTTTTCCCAGGTGGGGGAAGAGACTCGGGCGTGGAGGCTATTTTCTCGTCTATGTAGATGGCCCCCTCTTCGCGGCAGAGGCCGTCTCTGGCCACGGTAAAAGCCAGCGGCAGAATTCCCATTGGCAGCAATGGAGTGAGGCTTTCACCTAGCACAGAGGGACCCTGATCTCGGCAGGAGGCTGTTAGGCATCGTTAGGATATAAATAAATAACGGCGACCGTAAAGGGCTCTGGCGTCCTCTGGGAGGACAGGAGCGGATCTCGATGGAAGACAGGGGATGTTGTTCTGCCTTGGCATGATCCTTATCACTGCTGTGATAGAGCGGGGCGCAGGCCGTTGACCCACGGAAAAAATGGGGGGCCACACGCAGCCCTGCTGGGGAACAGGAGCTGTGGAGGTCTAGGACCAGAAATGAGGGGCTCAGGGTGCAGGAGGGCTCCCGCTGGGGGGGTGGAGTTGGGATGAAGGGTTTGACATGCAGTAGGGAGTTCTGGGCAGGGTTCCCTCTAAGCTGCGCAGCCGCCCAGCGTCACAGGTCCATGCACGGAGCCCCGAGCCTCTGACTGGGCGGGGCTGATTAATCCCCTGTGATGCTGGGTTCCCCCCCAGTTTAGAGGGAGCCCTGGTTCTGGGCGGGGGCCAAGGGGTTTGGAGAACAGGAATGGCTCCGGGCTAAGGCTGGGGACTGGGCTATGAGGGTGATATTGAACTTGACATAGTAACGTGCTTTGAAATCCACCTATTAACCGCAAAGGAGAGCTGTTCCCCTTTGCAGACAGTCAGTGGCATGTTGTCTTCTCGACGCGAAGCCAGCGGCTGTCGTGCACCAGAGATGCACTGGGCTCTATACCACAGACCTTGGCTACCAGACTTGTAATTTCAGGCTAGGTTACAGTGCGTGGAAGTGGAAAGTGTAAAATCAGAATTAATGAGACTGTTGCACAAAGTAGCTCCGTGTGAATGTGTTGGCAACGGCAGTTCGGCATTCAGATCCAGGGCTGTGAGTGTCTGAGGTGCCACCGACACCTAAACCAAACACCTACCCACACGCGGGTGCTCGCACATTGCGTCTCATGCAGAAATCGGAATGTGATCTGTGAGCAAATGGAATGGTTTTTATTTAACGTGGGTCAGTCCAAGGAGCATGAGCCATGCAAGTGAACAGGGCCTCAGCTAACGCAGTTGGGGGAAGCCGGGGGTACTGGGATATTTTGTATCTGAAGTAATAAAATTTGGTTCTTTGAAATCCAACAATGGACCCACCTAGCTCTTAGCCCCGGTGTGTCAGGGGAATGAGGGGAGAAGTTTTCTAATGCGGGGGGGGGGAGTCTTTCGAAACAACCCAAAGTGGGAAAATAATTTCATCCCCAAGGGAAAAATGTCTGTGAATCTTTGTGTGTGTGTGTGTGTGTGTGTGTGTGTGTGTATATGTACGCGCACACACAACACACATACATATCCTCTTGAAGACATCCACACACACATATCCTCTCAAAGATTGAAGGTTCCTCCTCTTCCTCGTCTCCAGTCCATCTAGTTCAAAGCCCTTTGAGACTTGCTTCTGTCTACGTATCCAACCTGCTTCCTCCATTCACCCCCCCCGCCCCTCGGTGCCGTTTTTGTCTTCACAGCCATCCTGCGCCTTTCCCCACCCCAGTGTTTAAGTATGGGGTATGCTCCCAAGTTCGGTCTAGCCAATTGCTACCCTGGCTTCATACCCTCTCCCGCCGCAGTGCCTAGCGCCAACACGACAAACCATGGGTGAGACCCTCAAATGGTGTCAGTCAATATCTCGTCCAAGTCGACAGGTGTGATTTACACCAGCTGGGGATCCGGCCCTGGGCGCTGAGCCATGATGCCACGCGGGTACCCGTGCCGAGTACTCATGTTGTCTCACTGCTGTGGGCCACGTCCTCCCTCGCCCCATTGGCTCTAGACCCAGTTGCTGCGACATGTTTAAAACTGCATGGTAGGAGAGGCAGGGGCTTTAGGCCTGGGTCTGGTCCCACAACTTGTGCAGCCCTTTGCACCGGTGCAAAGTTGGGGGTGGAATGTCACCAATCCAGAATGAGGGGCATTTTCACACCCTCGCTGCACTGGTGTAAACGGCTCTGCCAGGTGCAGAATTGGGCTCTGTACCTGATTCCCCACATCTCTGCTCTGCTCCCGCGACACCGCTGGTACTCTTAGTGCCCGCAGTGCTCCAAGAGGCTCTCCTGTGATGCAGCAGCTGGCCCCGGCAGTCTCTCCCCAGTGGCGTTCCTTATTGTGCCGATGCTTCCCATGGGTAGCTGCCGAGTGTGAACTGGGCCCTCGAAGGGGCCGGGGCGCTAAAGATGGATCCCTCCAACATAGCCAGGGGCGCGAACGTTTTAGTTGTAACCACTCACGGGAGCGTGGGAGTGGGCAGAGGCAAAAGTGATTGTCGCCAGCCTGCCCCCAGCAGTTGTGATGTGCCTGAGGCTGCCCCACATTAGGTGGGTCAATGTCCATCTGTTCCAAAGAGACTCTGCCCCACCCCCTCCTACACACTTAGCTCTTCCCTTCACCCTGTGCTCACTGATGAGGTCTTGTGTCATTACAGGCGAGTTTCACGGGTCACTGCTCCCGGCCAATCGGCTGTACTTAGAATGGTGTCCTTCCCCCATGCCGCATTCTGCAATGAAGCCGGGACGAGTGGGGAAGCCGATCCGGGGGCATTCCTGCACCTCCCCCCAATCACATTTCAGTTGTGTTGACGTTCTCATGCCTCCTTTTCTATATTTGCTTTCTGGGCGAAATCCGCCCCGTGTGTTTAGCCAACACACAGCTTAGGCCTTGCTTAGCCCTCGTCATGGACTGTGGTTCAGATCCATCCTCGTTTTAAGCAAATTAATGTGGCCAGTCCTTTAGTGCAAACACAGGGTCCTGTAAGCCTCACCTCTGTGTCTGCATGGCTGAGAAACACACACTCTGCTCTTGCTTCCAGTGCGCCGCCTGGTATTCTGATCTGCTCTCCACTTGGGGTTCTGACTCGCCCCTGCATCACTAAGCTCAGACTTCGGCTCTCTCACCTTGCAAGGATTTCCTGTAATTAGCAGAGAGGCCGAGATTTTAAAATCACCTTGGTGATTCTGAAACCAAATCCCTGTTAGCATCACTGCCCCGGGAAGCTTTGTAAATGTCAATCCAGGTGCATTTCCGCTTCTCTTATACCCAAGATTTGCACCTTTCCTTCTCTTCCACCGTTCGTCCCTGCATGTCCCTTGCCACGCTTAGTTTCATGGTCTGGTCTCCATCTTGTATATTCCACGTGCCTTTTCTTGTCCTGCTAGCTGAACATTTTTCTGTGTTGAGAAGAACCCCCTGAAAGAGAGGTGTTTGGAGATATGTTTAGAGAGAAAATGCACATTGCCGGGTAGCAGCAGCTGCTTAAAGTCTTTGGGGCAAGCGAGCAAGAAACTTAGTGCGGGGGACACACCATTTGCGTGGAGAGTTTCTGGGAGTTGGCACTCCTCTCGTGTCCAGAAGGCCAGTCCTGGCATGAAGTGCAGAGAAGCACCTCGGGGGTTCTGTTCTGGCCTCTCCTGCCATGTGCTAGCTAGAGGATGTGGAAGAGAAACCTGTCCTTGTAAAACTGTTCTGAAGACCTGCAGCCCCCGTCACTCTGCTGTGAGGAGCGTGTGCTCTGTGCGGTTCTGCTGAGAGATCCATGCTTTGTTCGCCTAAGTAGCTTGTCTCGTTTTCTGATTCGTCGCTGGCACAGTCAGCAAAGGAAATAAGTGGAGGAAATCGTTCCAAGAAGGTGGATTTCTCTCGGGGTGGGGGGGTAGATTGCAGGGTAAGTCGACGGCGGTGGCATTTGAGAGCGCGTGTGTCACAGCCTGTGTTCCCTGTAAGCTGTGCGGTTGTGCAGCCACTCAGGAGAGATTTGAATGCCACCCGGCTGATTAGCAGCGCGCCCACAGCGAGGTGTTTTGTTTCTGTTGGTGGTACACAGACGCACCTGCCTCAGTGCACAGAAAATATTAATTCTGCACATGGCCAGAAAAAATCCTCACATGGATGGAAAAGATTACAGGGAACATTGGTCACGACTGGTTTATACAGTTGCTCTTTTCACTGTGCAATCGGGCATCCAGTCTCAAGGAGGGAGAGCCAATCTTAGGCCTTGTCTACTCTTACCAGGAGATTGGCTCTGTGGGGATCCATCTCTCAGGGGTCGATTTAGCAGGTCTAGTAAAGGCCTGCTAAATCAACTGCTGATTGTGTTCCCATCGACTCCAGTACCGCACTTGACTGGAAGAGTAAGGAGAGTAGATGGGAGAGTTTCTCCCATTGACCCTCTGCCATGGGGACACTGTGGTAATTTGAACTAAGGTGCATCAACTCCATACACTATTCACATAGCTGGAGTTGCGTCCCCTAGTTCAACATTACCCTAGCGTAGACTTGGGCTGAGGGCAGGATGCCCCAACACTGTGAAAGAGCATGTGTTGTGCTATAAGGGCCGGTCTTTCCCCCTGAAGCGTTCCAGGGTTTTTTCTTAACGTCCCAATGTTTGGACTCCTCTGTGCACCCTCTGGAGGCACCTGAGATGGCCAGAGATGCTGACGGGAGGGGGAGGGTGGGGGTGTAGCGGGGCTGGCTCTGCGGTGTATGGGGAGGGGGGCATGTGTCTCTGCTGGCTCTGGTCCATGCAGGCAGGGAGGTTGCACGGAAGGCCATGTGTCGGGATTGGCTGTGGTCCACATGGGATGATCTGCGTGGAGGGGGGCTCGTGCTAGGTCTGGCTGTTGTCGGATGTCCGTCAGGGCTGGCTCTCGTGTGTGTGTGTGTGTGTGTGTGCGTGTGCGGGGGGGCGGTGTGGAAGGACGCACGCCAGGGCCGGCTCTCGTTAACGAGTGTTTTTTTGTTTGTCAGTTCAGAACTCGCCCTTGCCCTCAGCCGCTGCCTGACCCGATCACGCTCACCAGCCACCCTCCCCCTGGGAGCCCAATTGTCTCAGTGGCACAGCTCTTTCTTCTCCTGCCCACGTTCTTGTCCCCAGCGTCTCTGGGAGGGGGCAGCTTTGCCTTCCAAAGCCAGCCCTCCCCCATGGCCAGCCATGGCCGCACGGCCCCGTCCGGCCACAGAGCGTTGTTAGCATGACAGCGAGCCCCCAGCACTGCGGCGGCAGGGAGGTATTTTTAGGAGAAATCCTTTGTGGTTCCATGGCAAAGTCACATCACAGGCCTCGCATCACTTTGCAAACACCAATTAGTCTGCCCAGCCCCTCTGGGGGCAGGGTAGTTATTGTTATCCTCCCCAGCGGGGAAACGGAGAGGCAGGGAGTGACTCACTGACAGCCTGGGAAAAGATCAGTGGCAAAGCCAAAGGCAGAACCCAGGAGGCATGGTCCTCAACCCCCAACCCCTCTCGCCCCCTTTTTTAAGAATAGTGTGTGACTCCCTGCAAAGAAATTCTCTCTCTCTCAAACTCGGGGTGGGGAGGGGCCGCTGACCCACACACAAATCAGTTGGGGGCCACACACAAGTGGGAAGCAAAAAACAAAACCCCAGACCCTCACTACGTGGGCCCCGACTGAGAAGGAGAAAGACCCTCCCCACATTCCCCTCACGCACCAGAGCCTGGGGGGGGGGCAAGAGTAGTAGATTTTGTGTGCCCAGCACCATGGGGGGCCAGCGGGGGCCGGGGAGAGCCCCGAGCCTCCGGGGCCAGATGTAGGCAAGTCTTCGGTTCCCTGCCCCCGTTCTAACTGAATAAATTCTCCTGGCGTGAGAACAGGACACCTTCACGGCTGCTTACTTGGACCCTAATTCTGAGAGGTACCGAGCGCCCACGATCCCCTTTGCTGTCAGTGGGAACAATGGGACACTCGGGATTAACTCTGGAGAGGTGATTCAGAAAGACAGCCGGGTTCACAAAAGCTGCGTTTGTTCTGGAGCTGAAGGGCCTTGTCTAGAGAGGCAGTGTGGTCCAGTGGTTAAGACGTTGGCCAGAAAGCCAGGAGAACTGCATTCTGCTCCCAGCTGTGCTACTGTCCTGCTCTGGGACATACGCAAGCTACTACATTTCTTGGTGCCTCGTTTTCCCTCTCTGTAAAATGTGGGGAGCAGGTTCTTCGGTTCTTTCCCAGCAGTGCTGCTGTTGAAACCTGCTTGCAAATGTGGTTTGAACTTCCCGTCTACTTAATATCAGTGCATTGGCATGAAGGTAGGAGGTTACGGAGACTCGTGCCTCTGGCTTTTGCAGTGGGAGAAAACAAAATGCAAACAGAAACGATGTATGAAAAGCAGCTTGAAGGAGCGGCAAGTGACCCTTTAATTTTGAGTGTTTGAAACGCTTCACTGTCCTCTAAATGCACAGTGTCACGGTGGGGGGAGGTATCCGAATGCATGTGGTTAGCTCTACTCTGGCAGAATTGATGTCAGTCTATTTATAAGCTACAGTGTGTGCGGTGGATGGGTGGGTGGGCGAGGAGGAGGAGGAAGAGTTAAATAGTCTCCAAGCTGGAGAACTGATTGAAGATCATCTGATAACATTAGGTTGGTGGCATCCGCTGTAAGAAAGCCGACCTATTTAACCTCCCTCCCCACATGCGGGCAGAGCACAGTCACCTGAGGACAGGGGCTCTGAAAACGCGACTGTCGCTTTAAACCGAAGCCCGGCTCGGAGCAGGTCGTTGGCGCTGTCTACATTTTTCACATGGCTGAGCGCTCCACATAAATCTTCGCTCCGGCAGCCTGCGAGGGGAGGTAGCTGGGGAGAGCTCTCTGGGGCTGCTTGCAGTAGCTAACGGGCATCAAAGCGGCAGCTTCTCTCCACAAGTGCTTCCTCTACGGGGGTCGATTGCTCGGGCGCTTCCAGATGTGACCGCAGGCTTTGGTGGGAATTTGTTGCAGGGATCAGTAAGTAGCACTGTGTGTTTCTGTTCGTGGTCCTGCGTGTCCTCGGGAGGGTCTGAGGGGCGAGGAGTTTGTTGTATGTTTATAGGGGGGAATGTTGGGGTTTGTAAATTGTTTTTCAGAATCAGAGTCTTTAAAGTTGGCAAAAGCCCCTTTGGTTTGAACTTAATTGTACCCCAGCTGTGTGTGGCTTTCATTTATTCCCCCTCCCCCCCGGCCAAGCCTCAAGAGAGAAGCCCGTGTCAAAGGCAGCGTGGGGACTTTGGTGCCTGGGCTCTCCCTCCTGACGCTGGGTGCGTTTCGGAGGCGGTGAGGGGTGTCCGTGCGCAGAGGGGGAGGAGGCCGAGAGGTCGTCGCTGGGGGTGGCCGGGGGTGATACTGAAAGCCCCTGAAAAGGCTTCGTGTAAGCAACGGCACGTGGACAAGCCCCTTTGAATGTGTGTCAATGGCCACGGCATTAGCCCGGGGAGCGTTGGCGCGAAGCCGTTCAGCGCTGGTGGCTGCGAATCCGGATTTAGGGTGCAAACTCCAGGCAGCGCTTTTGCCTGTCAAACCGACAGAAAGGCTTGGCCCCAGGGTGCCCCCCCCCCGGCCGGTGTTTCCTCCTCAGGCTCCCTTCAGCCCCTCGGCCCTGTCTGCACCTTCTTGCTCCGCGTCTGCTTTCTGTCGAGCGGCAGGTTTCCAAAACAAGTTAGATGGCGAAGTTAGTTCAGTGCCCGAAGCAGCCAGAGTGCGTCTCTGACGCTGGTGGCCAAAGTTGTGACTCGGTCCCCTCGCCCTGAGCTCTGCTCCTATCTCCCTGGGCTCACCTCCTGCCAGGCCTGGCCTTCTTCCAGCGCCTCGTGAAGTTAGTGGGAGCGGACGGTGCCCGCCACCGTGCAAAGTGTTTTCCTTCGCAGCGCTGAGTCCTTAACTGGCAGGTGTTCGGGAAGATAAGACTGAGGGAGACTCCGGTGGTCCTCAGGAGATGGTTGGCTGTATCTATTGGCACGTCCAAACTCCTGCACACTCACCGGCAGATCTGTGGTAGATCCCCCTTCAGAGAGGATTAAGTAAGTAGCCACGGAAGGCAAGACGGGCAAAGCAATGAAATACGAGCTTGTGAAGCCTGGGACAAAACACCCTCGGGTGACGGGGCACGTAAATTATTATCCTCTGCCTGGAATTGGGAAGATATTCCCCCGACCCTCCTGCAATACGGAAATGAACCCGAGTCCCTGAGTCGTGTCCTAGACTCTGTTATTGACTTGGGCAAGTCACTGCAGTTTTTAGTTCCCCTGCCCCTCCCTCCGGCTAAAATAAGAAAGGAGAGTGTGAAAGAGTCTCAGGTCTCTTTTCAATGTTTGGGAGGTGCTGCTGATGGCCGGCGTGAGACCCTACGTAGGGAAGGGGTCGAGTGAGATTTACTTGCATTACTGGCGCGCTCCGGTGTATCGGTCCAGGCGTATTGTGTCTGATCTTACGCCACTGACCCAGTGGGGAGTTTGCTGCTGACTCCAGGCGGGTCAGGACTGAGTCCCTTGAAATCTGGTGATGGAGGGTGCACTAGACCGAGGGACACCAAAAACCAGGCCTTCAACGTGGAGTTTTTGGAATGGTTTACCAGTCAAGAAACTTGCCACTGTTTTAATTTCCATTCTGTATGCCCCGTGTGTATTTAGAAGCAATGACCTTTCATCCAAAATAGAGACATTTCAAATGGCAGTGAAAAGGCCTTCGAGATTTGAGTTTCTGCTGGCCGGGCTTACGTTTCATAACGAAGCAAACTTCTTTTGGTTGGGGTGGGAATCAGAATTCTCCGGGGCCCCTTAATGGAATTGGTGCTACAAGGGCCTGTCCTGTGTGCAGTCAGAGAAACGAAGACTAGCTATTTCCATGGTTAATGAGCACATCTGTAGCTGCATTGGGTGGATAAACACCGTTCAGAAGGGGTATTAGCTTTTGTGTTTCATGGCATAAACCAGCCCCATGCTGATGGGAGTAGGAAGAAACTGCCATTGTGGACTTCCCGATCCTTAATTCTCAGCTAGTTTATTTGACTTGGCCCTGAAGCATCCAACGCTGTCAGAGAAAGAACGCTGGATTAGCTCAGCCGTCCACTTTGGTCCACATGACAATCCCTGTGTTGTTGGAAGGCTTTGAGAGCCCCCATGATGATCTCAGGTCATTGGACAGATGGCAGAATTGCTGTGTGAAGTTCCGTGTTTATGGAGAGCAGACTATCTGATCTTTCTGAACTTCAAATCTCTGACCCTCCAGCCAGCGGCACGTCAGAAAGTCACTCGGTCGCATCTCATGGTTGTAAAGTGGCAGGAAAGTGGGACAATTTTTCTCTTAGGGTGGGGCTCAACAATAAACCTTCCTCCCCAAACTGTATCCCACACCAGCCTCTCTGGCTCGCTCCTGCTTCCTGTTTGACTCTGACGGTGTTAAAAGAACTAACTTTAAAATGTTGTGGAGGCAGCAGGAAGCTTTGTGGGAGAAGCCGCAGGAGTCAGAACCATTTGGCTGGGGTATTTATAACTGGCAAGCAATGTGCCCGCGCCTATGAGGAGGAAGCATTTGCCAGCAGGAAAGCTCCCTGGCTCGTTGCAGTGTGAAGTTAGAAACACCCGTTGCTTTTGGGGGAGATTTATTTTTAAGCCATCGCTACCCCCCTCGAAGATTGAGCCTGAAAAGTTTTCAGATTTGGGGGTGGGTTTTCTTCTTCTTCTTTTTTTTTTTTTTTTTTTTTTTTTTAAACTAGAACGTGAAACTTTTTCGGTTTTCAAAAACTGAAGAATAACCCGTTTGGGATTCGTTTTGTCAGAAATCTCAAGCGACGGAACAAAGCAAACGTTGCTGGCTTGGCTGAAAAGCCACCGTTTCGTGGGGGGAAAAGTTTCCATAAAGAATGTTTGACCAGCTCTAATAATAAGCCTCTAAAGGAGACTGAAACTTTAGGCATCGTTATTAGGAAATGTCATTCCGAAGCCCCAGTGGGCTATAAGGATCAAAGTGTCATAAATGGGGTAAGAATGGTGACCGGCGTTTTCTGTTGATCACACCATCACGTAAGAAGTGTCACTGATGGCAATTAGCAGCTTTTCTCTAGCACCTGAGGATCTCGAAGTGTCTTCACAACTATAAGATGCTCAGGGAAACTCACATGGCTTAGACCAGTGGTCTCCAGCCTTTTTAAGCATGAGATCGCTTTTTGAATTTAAATGCAATCCAGGATCTGCCTCAGACCCAAACACCCTGGCCCCGCCTCCTTCCCGCCCCTTCTCCAAGGCCCCACCCCTGCTCACTCCACCCTCCCTCCCTTCCCCATCCTCACTCACTTTTAGCAGACTGGGGCCAGAGGGCTGGGATGCAGGGGAGGGGGTTGTGGACTCTGATCTTGGGCTAAAAGATTTGGAGTGTGGGAGGGGTTCTGAGCTGAGCCTGGGGCAGGGAGCTGAGGTGCAGGTGGGGATTCAGGGTGCTGACTCTGGGAGGGAGTTTGGGTGCAGGGGGACTCAGGGCCAGGGCAGGGGTTTGAGGTGCAGGAGGAGTTCAGGACTTGGGCCAGGGTTTGGATTGCAGGCTCCAGGTGGGCACTGCTTACCACAGGTGGCTTCCGGGTGGTGGTGCAGGGGACTAAGGCAGGCTCACCCCTACTGTGACCCTCACCACTCCCAAAAGCAGCCAGCAAACTGTCTCCATCCCTGTCCCCCCTCTGCTCTGTGGAGAGGGGGTACAGGGTGGAAGGAGGGCCATCCTGACATCAGCAACTCCTCCACTTCTTCCTGTGCCCCCCACAGCAAGCTAGAGGCTCCCGGGGCTGGGAGGGCAGCTCCAAGGCAGAGGGCAGGAGCAACACGGCAGTGCTTAGAGGGGCAGCTGAAGTGCCGCATTTGACGGCCTCCCGGCCAAACCAGTCGGGATCACCTGTCACAGGCTCCAAGATCTACCAGTAGATCCCGATCGACTGGTTGGTGACCCCTGGCTTAGACTGAGTCCCAGAGCAGGGACGAGAACCCAGGAGTCCTGCCGCCTGGCCCCCCCTTCTGTAAGCCCGAGCATCTGACCAAGCTTAGGACATTGTTGGCCAGTGTGACTTTCCTCCTTCCACTCCCCCTCCAGGATTCATCTTCTTGTTTGTTCCTGCTCCCCCTGGCTCTTTGTTTTCTTGCTGCACCCCTGCCTGCTCCCCTCTCCTGTTGTGACTTGTCGGAGTAGCTCCCTCAGTGGGCCAGGTGCTCTCAGCACAAGAAGGGAGACAGAATCCCTGCCCCAAATTGCTCCCTGGGTAAGGTGAATTTTAATTCTGGCCCTGCCCTGCTGGAGTCCGTTTGGGGATCGGTTGGGCGGGCCTGGCCTGCCGTCAGCGCCACGTGCTGTGCAGACAGGAGCAGCGGGCCGTGGCAGCGGACAGACAGGGAGGCAGCTGCGTGCGGGGCTCTGCCCCACCAGCTGCAGGGTTCCAGCTCTGTCTCCTCCTCCGTTTCACTCCATGACGCTGGACATCTTGGGGAGGAAGGAACCAAGCAATGGGCAGGTGGTAACGGCCCAGCGCTGCCGTTCGTAGCAGATGAGTCGGCTCTCCCGGGCTGGACAGAAACAATTGCCGAGTGAGCAGAGGGTGCTTCCTTCGGCCTGGCTCCTGCGCACCCCCGTGTAACTCAGTGGTGGGCCACCCACGTGGGGCCCACCTGGGTTCTGTGTGTGGCCCACGAGACCTTTTGTTTCCTGTTGCCCACGCGCAGAATAGCCAGATTCTGCTGGTGTTTGTCCGTGTCAGTTTTTTCCTACCAGTATCACCGAAGCGACCCGCACGTACAGCCAGGGCACATGAAGTGGGGAGAGGGGAGCAATTGCACCCAACATTGCGAGAGCCGGGCGCCCCCTCTGCAGCCAGTCACAGCGCTGCTGCGGTTCCATCGGCACCCCGCGAATTCTAGGGACACAAGCGCAGTTACCAAAACTACCCTGTCCCGGGAGACCGTCTTGGTTACGACAATCTGGCGGTCCCATGAGAGGGAGCAGGGCCGCTCACGAGCCTCGGTTGCCTCTCCCCTGGTCTAACCCGTTCCTCAGGGAATCACGGAGCACACTGGCCAAAGGAGAGGCGTTGTATGAACCCAAGCCCCGGGCTCGTGCGTATGTGTCCGCCAACCTGTTCAGAGTGCAGCGCTGGGAGCGTGTCAAAGGAAAGCTGTGCTTGGCTGAGACACAGTGGGGCGGGGAAGGGGCAGACGGAGCCCATGCGGCGTGTGCTTCCGGCCGGGGGAGTCTGCCTTTGAGAGGAGGCAGAGGTGTTTCAGGGCCTTGGAAAACCATGGTTGTGGCAGCCGAGGGGAATCGCCAAAGGGACTTAGGCACACAAGTGCTATTGAAAGTCAGTGCTACTCGGTGGATGCATCTCTTCCATGCTCTGGAAAAGCGCCTCCCAAAGGCCCTGATTCAGCAAAGCCCTGAAGCAAGTGCTACAGCCGACTTTCAGCGTGCGCGTCCGTGATCTGCCGAATTTCCCCACGTTGGCTCTGCACAGCTGCCACTGCAGTGACTTCCCAAGGCACTGAAACCCGCTTCGCTTTCCTCTCCGACGGTGGCCCTCAGAGCCAGGCAGCCCGGGGCCCTCCCGGGGACGTTTACATTGCAGCATTGTCAACCTGGCCCTGGGCTTGTCCACTCTGGGTTTGCAAGCTCCCCTTTGAGTGTCCACACTGCACCATAAATCTGGGCTCTCAATCGCTGGATCCGGATCTCCCAGCCTAATTATGCGTCCACACGGCAGCATGGCAGTGCTTGGACCAAATCTCAGCAGAAATCGAGCTCTGGCCCCCCAACCCCAGCAGGGCCCTAAGCCTCCAGCCCAGGGTGCTGGCTGAACTGAGCCAAACTGGTTTGAGTGTGGACCGAAGTGGGGTTTGGGCTCAGATTTGTATCAGAGTCTGGGACCGGTAGGCAGGTATGGTTGCCAGGTGTCCGGTATTCACCTGGACAGTCCGCTATTTTCGCCTCCTGTCCGGTAAAAAAATTCAGAGAATACCGGACACCTGAGATGTCCGGTATTTTCTGATTTTTTTCCCCCGGCCAGGAGGCAAAAATCCCAGGCACCTGGCAACCCTACAAACACTCAGTGCCCGGCATCCCCACCCCCGCCCCAAAACCCCAGCCCCCCAACTCCAGCCCCCATGCTTACCTGGTTCCGCAAGGCTGCCGGCACAAAATGGCTGCTGGCCAAAAGATCAAGGGGAAGCAATGCTTCCCCTGGGTCTTAGTGCTCAACCGTTCCCCTGTTCCTATCCCTGCACTCACTCTTAAAGGGGACATGCTGTTTTAATGCTGTTTTATTTTAATTTTGTTTTTTTTTTTTTGGTTTAATAAGTCCTTGGAGTCCTTTTTTTGCTCAACAACTTTGTTCTCCCTCCCTTCCCCCCCCCCAACAGAATTTTTCCCCGGTGTATTTTTTTGAGGGGGTGGGGTTCGGTATTTTTGTTTCAACCATCTGGCAACCCTATAGGCAGGGCGCCGAGCCAAGTATGTTGGGTGAGTCCAGAGGTTCTCAAACTAGAGCTTTTGGACCACAAGAGCAGTGGGGAGCCTGGTGGATTCTATCTCTGTGTTTGTACAGCCCCCAGCTCACTGGGGCCCGATCCTGGTATAATAATTCCAAGCAGAATGCTGTCAGGACGAGACCGGGATAGGGGGAGTTTTAGGGCTAGGTGGCCTCGGGAGAAGGGGCTTCCACCAGGCCCTCACTCCCTTTTGAATTGCTGCTGAGAAGGTAGACGTCTCAGAACCCCCTAGGCCTCTCAACCTGATTGTCAGAAGTGCCACACACCCCCGGGGGAGTCGTGGGAGTGCAGCATCTCTGCAGATCCTCAGCACATGCGAGAAGGTGACTCAGAGACACCCGCTCGCCCGGGCGCTCGCTTTTCCATGTATTTCCCATACAGCAGCTGGTGTTGTCTCCACCTTGCTTACAAAACAGCAGATGAGCGCGCGGCCTGCTGATCACTTAGGGGAAGCCATTCGCAAAAGCCTGGATGACTTCAAATGAGAGGGGCCTATTTCAGGTAACCGCGGGTGAGCGGCAGGGTTTCTGCAGCCCGCTCTGCATGCCGATGAGCAGCCGGGTGTCATGAAATGTCAGTCCGACGAAGCGGGGGGGCCTGTGGCTTTTGCCAAATGCAGCCCCCCCGCTGGCTGGGTAGATCTCCACCCGCTCCAGCCAATTCAGGCTCCCTGAGGGGAGCCCATGGGGCCATCCTACCTTGTTCTCACCAAGCAGGACACCCCCCGACCCTGCCCATGGCTCCATTCCGAGCTGTATTTTCCTTGCATTCAGAGGGCAAGAGGATAGAGGATTTGTAGCAGAGCTGTTGTCTGCACATGGGAGGGGAGCTTCAGTCCCGGGTGACAGGCCCAGCTGGAATTTATTTCCCTTTTAGGGCCCAGCCACCTGGCTGAGCCCAGAATATTTTGTTGCAGGAGCCCCTTTGCTTAATAAATACTTGTCTGGTTTTCATGTGCTTCCTGCCGTCCCCGGAAGAGGCAAAGGAGCCGCCTTGGAAAGCTTTCTTTCATGAAAGAGAGACCCAAACTCCTTCCTCGGGTCTCCCAACACTACAGAGTTTTTGCGCCAAAACGTTTGCGCAAAAGCTTGCAGCGCATCCACACCTCAAGCACGTTTTTGCGCACGTAAAACGAAAGAACAGAGGGGTTTTTGCGGGGTAGGTATTCCTCCTTCTATGAGGAATAACTCCTTTTTGCACAAGAGTTCATGCGCAAAAAAGTGTGTGGGGACAGGCAACAGGGGTTTTTTGCGCCAAAAATGGAAAAAGCGCAGGTGCCCTGGTGGCCATTCTGTGGATAGCTATCAGCGCTTTCTTTCGAGAGAGCGGCCATGCAGTGTGGACGCTCTCTTGCACAAAAGCGCATCGTTTTTTTTAATGCGCTTTTGCAGCGTGGATGCTCTCTTGCGCAAGAAGTGTTTGCGGAAGATCTCTTCTGCAAAAAGCTTCTTGTGCAAGAGGCCTGTAGTGTAGGCATAGCCAGGGCCAGCCCGAGCCATTCGTGCGCCCCGGGAGTGCGGCCCCGGCCCCAGGCACGCGGCGCCCCCTGGGTGCGTGGCGCGTGCGCGGTGCCACCCCCGCCCGGCCCAGCAGCCCCGTGCAGCACCCCCTACAATGGGGCGCCCCAGGCGGTAGCCCGGTCAGCCTGTGGCTTGGGCCGGCTCTGGACGTAGCCCCACAGAGTAACAACAGCAGGCCTCCTCTGAGCCCCTCCTGGCGCCAAAATAAATCTCTGCGGGGGGAGACAGGAATTGAAGCTTGTTTCTGAACACAAAAGAGATACCCAGGGCCTGAGCCGATGACCTTTGACATCGATGGATTTTGCATTGGGCCCTCAATGCTGCAACGGGGCGTTTGGAAAGATAAACTGCCGATTGCGAGTCTAAGTAAAACGTGGACATTTTCTGTATCTGATCAGCAGGACCAGTCACTCATTACTCGGCATCCTGGGCACTGGGAATCAAGGTCTTTGGGTTCCCATTCCCAGATTTGTCACTGCTTTACCATGCGGCCTTGGGTGAGTCGCTCGGCCTCACCGTTACCCCTAAAAAGGAGGCGGGAGTGTTACTGACCTCCCGGGACATCGTGAGTGAAGAGGGGTGAGTCACATTTTCAAAAAATTGTCGCGAGTGTGAGTCTTTAAATGGGCTTGCTCCGGTTGTGCTCACGCCCCGGTGTGTTTCCGTTCTGGGAGTGTTTGAGTGCTGTGGCTTCACTAGAACAAATGTTTGTGGGAAACCAATCTCCAAAGTGCCCAGGCAAGGCGGTGAGGAAGTGGATTTTCAATCAATACCCTTAAGCGTTCTTGCTGGAATTAAGTGTAATGACTCCCCATGGGGATCCTCAGCAGGATTGGAACCCAGCCCGGGAGCGCGGACGCCCTCGTTGATTGGGGAAACACTCGGGACCCCAGCCAAAGGAGAGGTACTGGAGACACCGCTCGCCCCGCAGCGAAAGGAGTCGCTGCAGCATTTGGCAGAGAGAAACCATCTTTTAGCAGAGGGAATCAATCCGCAGAAACTGCAAACTGCTGGTGGAGAAAGAGCCTGGCTTAGTCGCATTCCTCGTTCCAGCTGGTCCCGCTCTGCTCTGGCCGCGAGGCCGGGGTCGCGTTTGAGCGAGCGCTGTGAGATCCCGCTGCAAAAAGAGATTTTCTTTCCTACCATAAAGGCAGTATTCCCCCCTACCCCCCCCCCAAGGCTTTATGTCCATGTGAAATCCATCTAGGGAAGCACAGACCCACTTGGCCGGTCTCTTTGGCAACGCTTCCCCCAGGCTGTGCCGGGCCGCAGGTGCGCCTTGTGCAGATAAATGATGAGCCACTCCCAAGAAAGGCCCGTCTGCTGTCGGGAAGGCTCATTTATCATCTCCTTGCCAGCCGGCCTTGTAGATGTCACTAGGGAAGGGGCAAGGACTTTTCAGCAACAGGTTGGGATGGAGGCTGCTTGGGAAGGGCTCGTCTCATTTTTCATTGTTATGGTTATGCTAAGGACGCTCGTAGACAAGGTCTGATTCAGGGATGAAAGAGCCGGGGAGCTGGGGACCAGCCCTGCAGATGAGAGCGGCAGTTCCCAACTGGTTCCCCTTTATCAACTTCCCAGCATGCAGGGTGCCATTTTGTAACACCGGCACCCTGCCGGGGGCTCCATTTTGCTCTACAAAATGGCATCCTCTGCACACTCTTGAGGGCGACCCCTCCCGCGGCCTGCACTGTGTCGGTTTGGCTCTCTCCCCGGCCCCTTGGCCGAGGCCAGGCAGGCGGTGGGGGCTGAGGGAGCCAAGCCCTTCGAGCCCAGTTCGGTTTTAGCACTTTCAGCACAGACGTGCTGGGCCAGTGCGGGGCAAAGCCAGGGCAGGGCGAGCCCCTCGGCCACAGTGGGGAGGGGGTGGGAGGTGTTGCGAAAGGGGGGTTCACTGGGCGATGGATGCTTACGAAAGAGAAGGATGAATAGCGCTGGCTTGGGCCAGCAATGTGCAAACGCTCCCCCCGCCTCCCCCTGCCCGTGTCCCGGGAGCCTGACCCGCACCGCTGGCTTTTCTCCGGGGTTCCCTGCCCTGCGATTCTCCCTGCTAGCCCAGCCCTGAATCCCGGAACGGGATCCCTGAATTCCCATGCCGGCCCCGCTCCCACCGCACCACCCCGCTGGCTCTTCCCATCCTTGGCTCCAGCACAGCATCCCCTCCCCTGGGCCCTGCGTGAGCAGAGGTTGCCGGTCCCCGGAAGCGGCGCCATGCTTTTGTGACACAGGCAGCGTCCAGGAGCTCATTGTATTCCACACCCTGGCAGGTTCTGAACTCAGCTCTCTGCGGTGCACGGCATCACTCACTAGCCTAATTTGCCCTCCCCTCAGATGCTTCCCCGATGTCTCCACGTCTGAAGTCAGAGCCCTTCTCTAGGCCAAAGGCAACTCCTGGTTACACTGGGGCGACCCCGCTGAACCAAAGTGGCTGAGAGCAGCAATTCTTCTCCCGCTGGAAATGTGGGTCACGCAACCTGATGTGGCAGAATTGTAATAAATGCAGCACATCCTCCATTTAAACCCCAGCACGCTTTGATTTCCAGCGTGTCGCTATTATTGGTTCAGAGGCTGGCTTCCCAACTCACCGTTTTATTAGCACAAGGAAGGGGGGGGTTACTTCTTTTTTCTCTCCCTTCCTGATCAACTCCCAGATTGCTAATGTTGCAATGCCTGGCCTGTTGCTAATTTTGACAATGCCCTAAATAGAAGGCGAGTGTATCTCGTCTGGTTTGCTTAGCATAAGAGAAAATTATTTTTCTTCATTTACTGAACCAAAACCAAGGCTTTAACCCCATCATCGCAACCCTCTTCTGGGGCTTTTCCATCTCCTTCGCAAACAACCGAGCTGCCCTTCCTCACAAGTGTCCTTCACCTGTTCCGAAGGGCTAGACTGGAGAGGGGCCCACGCCAGAACCCTTAGGTAGCTTCTCCTGCTCCAGACTAGGTTCCACAAAGGACAACCTGTAGCGTCTAGGTTTGCTGACAAGCTTACGGGCGGCCCAACCTCAGCAAAGGAGCCCAGCTCTGACTTCTCTTGCTTTGCTGGCTTGACCTCAGTGCCCTTGACATTCAAGGAGTCCTTGCCGCCAGCAGGCAGCCGTAGCTTGAGATCTTGAATGAGTTGAGGCCTCTCTCTGCTGCCCTCTCCGTCTTCAGCACTCCGTGCTAAAAGGGCCAGGCCTAGAGGCTGAATGCATCCACCCAGTCCAGTCCCCTTGGCGTTGATTCTGCTACCCCTCACCCTGTTCCCTGCCTGGGACGGGGCTGCAGAAGCAGAGCAGTCAGCCAGGGTGCGGGGAGGTAATGAGGAGTGTGAGCTAAGCTTTGCCTCGCTCAGGAGTTCCCCTCCACTGGCCAAGTTAGGAGCCCTGTGGTGGTATCCCCTAGTGGGAATCCTCGTCCTGAGGTCTGCCAAAAGCTGGTGAGTGTGATGGGGACAGTTGATGGGGTTTAGGTGGAAAATAAACGCAGCTGCACACGGCTGCATAAGCTAACACCAGGAAGACGGCAATACTTCATTTTGTAACCCGGGTCCACGGGAGAAGCAGATTCTAAAGATCAGAGCTGGGGATTAGGAGCCAGGACACCTGGGCTACGTCTACACTCGCGGCTTCTTGCGCGCGAGAAATATGCAAATGAGGCTAAGCGTGGAATATCGCCACGCCTCATTTGCATACCTAATGAGCTGCCGTTTTTGCAGAAGAGGCTCTTGCGCCAGAAGGAGCTGTCTACACTGCCCCTTCTTGCGCAAGAAAAACCCTCTTGCGCAATGCCGCTACGCCGATTATTTTCAGGAATAACCGCATTGCGCAAGAGGGTTTTTCTTGCGCAAGAAGGGGCAGTGTAGACAGCTCCTTCTGGCGCAAGAGCCTCTTCTGCAAAAACGGCGGCTCATTAGGTATGCAAATGAGGCTCAGCGATATTCCACGCTTAGCCTCATTTGCATATTTCTTGTGCAAGAAGCTGCGAGTGTAGACATAGCCCTGGATTCTGTTCTTGGCCCTGCCGGTGCCTCACTGTGCAACCTTGGCCAAGTCACTTAACCCCCCTCTGCACTGCAGTCCGTAACGCAGGGCACAGATCCAGCCAGCCTCTCAGGGACGTTGTGAGGAGAAAGGAGCTGATGTCTGGAGATGCTTTGGAAAGCCTAGAAAGCAAAGGGTTAAAATCAGCGACGCCTGGGGAGAGCTTCGAAGGGCTGTCTGAGGCGCTGCCGGTGCATTCAAGGGCAAATCGCCAGCAAGGCATTGCACTGTGGAGCGGGAGCCAGCTGGCTTCCCTGGGGTCCCACACGTCTCTTGCGTACACCCCAACTCCCCGAGCGCTGCGAGCCTGTGGATTTGCTGGGTGCTTGGTGCTTCCCAGAGCTGTCCTGCTCCAGGAGCTGCCCATCCACACACAGCCCAGTGGAACTGAGGTGGGTGAGCTGGACACAAGCCAGCGCCATGTATAGAAGCCACACAGCAGAAGAGGGGCTGTAAGATGGACTTAGGCACAGCCAGGTAGCGAGCGCCGGGTGAGCTTGTCTCTCTCGCCCGAGGGCCCGGCCTCGTTCGGCTTGGACCCGCACCGGTTTGATTGTGGTCCGGGAACGCTGTGCCGGGGAGCGGCTCGAGAGCCACTAACGTGGGCGCTAAAAATCCTCTCCAGGGCAGGACTCCGCAGTGCCCCGCTTGCTGGCCTGGCCTGCAGGGACCCACCTCTAGCAGGGGAGAGAAAGGGACTCTATTGGCAGGGCCCACTCGTTAATCGCCTCTCTGCTGAGGCAGCCCCCAGATGGCTGCACAGCGAAGGCCCCGGGACACAGGTCAGGCCCCAGCTCCGCCACAGCCACCCCGTGTGCAGAGCACCTCACCTCAGTCTCTTCCTTTTGCCCACCCTGCGCCTGACTTGTCCATTTAGGTCAGAACCGCCTCAGGGCCGCGACCCTCCTCTGGCTGGGTGTCTGTGCCGCACCTACCACCATGGGGACCAGATCCTCCGAGCTATTTAGGCATCTACCGCTCACTGATTTCAGGGGCCTTTGCTTTCAGTGGGAGTGAGGTGCCTAAAATACCTTGGTAGAGCTGGGTCCTCATAATATTCATAAAAAATGATCGCTCGTCGGTTTTGTGCCGCCGTTCCATTCAAGCCACCAGCTTACGTCACGTGGGTACCCCTTCCCGCAAACTCTGGTTTTGTGTGTTTGCCATGGACCACACCGATTCCACGGGGGGGAGACCGGCGCTTCTCAAATTGGGGGCACTGACCCGAAAGGGAGTTGCAGGAAGGTCACAAGGTTATTTTAGGAGGGGGTTGCGGTATTGCCACCTTTACTTCCATGCTTCCTTCAGAGCTGGGCAGCTGGAGAATAGCGGCTGCTGACTGAGGACCACCTCTGCAGGTGGCAGCGTAGAAGTCAGGCCTTCCTTGCTGCTGGCAGGGCGCTGCCTTCAGAGCTGGGCTCCCAGCCAGCAGCCACCGCTCTCCAGCTGCCCAGCTCTGAAGGCAGCGCTGCCACCAGCAGCAGCAGTGAAGTCAGGGTAGTAGTAGCGAACAGCCCCCCCGCCCAACTGCTTCTTGGGTCTGGGCCTCTATAATTACAACAGACTGATATAGCACAAATCATGACATTTACAGTTTTTACCATCCTGTGACCGTAGGGCCCTACACATGGGCCACTGAGTGGATACCCGAAATTCATCCTTGCCCGCTGGTGTCATCCATAGCTTTCTGTCGCCTATGACTGGGCCGTGTGACTGTACCAGATCGTCCCCAGCACAGTCGGAGCCCTCCGGAGCCTGGCAGATGCCTCTCTTTTCATTTCCTAATTTTACATCCAGTTCTGAGTAATTCCGAGAAATCTGCTGCTTAGGCTGCATTTGGCTGGGCCGAAGAGGGGACTCTGTGTTTACTCCATTAGCCTGACGTGCTCAGAATGGCGTACAAAACACATCTGTCTGGCCTGGAATCGGGCACACCGCAGAGCTTGTGCATGGAGGCTTTGGAAGCAAATCTAATATCCCGCACAGCTTAAATATAGCCCTGCCTGGCGAAAGGGGCTCATTTGGGGCTCCCCTGCTGGAATTGTTTTCCTGAAGAGCTGTAATTGAGTGGCATTTGCAGCCCGGTGATTGTTATAACCAGAGGTCTCCTGCGGATAACAGAACCGAAGGAAGCAGGCTTGGAAGCTCCAATTGTGGAGGTCTTTATGGCAGTCTAAATTTAGCTGGCTTGAGAGGCGCACGGGCGGTCTCTGCGGACGGGGCTGGGAAGCTTGCAAAGGAAGAAAGGGGAGATGGGGCCGGCACACCAGACGGGGTTCTGTGCGATTCCCTGTGGCCCATCTCGTTCGCTGGCGTCCTGTATCCCTCTCCGAGCTCCGGCTCAGTTTCCCCTCCCAGGATGCTAAACTTTCCATGCCAGGGCCCTCCTCGCCCACATGTAGAATAGGCAGCTGTGTAGGGCACCCCAAAATTTGGGGCACCGCTGGGTCTTAATGTCCACCCTCCTGCCTCTTGCGTGGCCCTGCTCCCTCCAGCGGGGATGTAGTTCTCCGGAAAGTGACAAAGCCTGACGGAGCGCTTAGCAGAGCGGCGAGCCTGGGAAAGAGCCATTCGAGCGGTAATGAGCGTCACGGGCCTTTGCCAACCCCAGGTCTACACAGTCGGTTTCTTGCCTTTACCGGGAGAGCCGACAGGGCCTTCGTTTGAAGTTTGCTTTCAAATATTTCATCAGTGGCTTGCTGAAGATTATAAAATCGCAGCTCAAAAAAGCTCTCCCTCCCCCCGGCTGCGGACAGGCACAGGACACCAGTTTAATAGTCCATACATCCTAGGGACGGCTCTGTTTCCACGGGCTGACTCCCCTCTCTTTCCCGTGGCCGGGCCACGGAATCCCTCCTGCTCTCAGAATCGCTCCTTTAGAACCAGCCTCGCCTCCCAGCCACTGCGCCCTCCTGGCGGGCCGGACGAGGACGCCTCCGTGCGCTCACGATGCTCCACCGCAGGGCAAGCTTTCGGACAGCGAGGCCCATTGCTAGGAGCCCCGAGGGTGGTTGGAAACGCAGCCCCCGCCAAAGGCGGCTTGGAAGGCGTCCAGCGTTCCCGGGGTCAGCGCGCGGGGGACGGAATAATTTAGCGGAGCGGCTCGCCACAAAGGTTCCTCGGTGGAACGGAAAGGAGCGGTGGCCGCTGCAGTCCTTGGACCTTGGCACATACAGCCCCAGCGGGAAGATAACTCTGCCGGGGTGTGCGGCACAGGGAGGGGTTGGTCTTTCTTGCCACAGCATTTCCCCAGAACCCAGGATCAGCTGGGGACTCCCCTCCTGCCCCTTTGAATCACGCGGAGGCAGCAGTTTCAAAGGGGCATGGGAGCCCATAGCATGGAGCCCAGGGTCAGCGGGGACTCAGAGTCCCCGCTGACCCTGGCCTCCATGGCTTTGAAATGCCCAAGAGCTCCCGCTGGGGACTCTCGTGCATTTCAAAGCAGGCATCCACATGCAGCCCGGAGTCAGCTGGACTTCCCACTGGTCCCGGGCTGTTCGCGGAGTTCCGCATTCCTCCTTTGAAATGTACAAGAGCCCTTCTGGGGCTCTTGTACATTTCAAAGGAAGAATGAGGAAGTGCCTATCGACTAGTCGATGGAAATTCCATCGTCTAGTCGACTAGTCAATTAACTGCATTTTAACATCCTTAGTTTAGAGCAGCCCCCAAACTGCTCTAACCTATCCTCTGGCTGGGGGCGGAGCCACGCAGAGATTCAAATAACACTGACTCTCTCCGACAGCTTCACTCTGCAGCTCTGAGCAGCAGGGAATCTCGCTTGGCGTAGGGCAGGGAACTTGTGTGGAAGCCAACAGTTGCAGAGGCAAGGAGTTGCTTTGGATAGCTCAATTTCTTCCGGTTTCTTTCTTTGCAGAAAATCAGCCGGCCCCCTCCCGACGAGGAATGCTTCTTTGACCTGCTGAGCAAGTTCCAGAGCAGCCGAATGGATGACCAGCGCTGCCCGCTAGAAGAAAGCCAGACAGAGGCTGCTGCCACCTCTGTTCCTGCCCTGGAAGAACGAATCTGTAAGCATTTGGGTGCTCCTGTTAGTGAGGGCAATGGCATGGCCGCAGTGTTGCCAGGTCTCATAAAGTTACACTGAGTCTTGCAATAGCTGGCATTTTCTTTTAAATCCCCAGCTCCTGGAGTCAGGGGGATGATGTGAGACTCGAAACATTCCTGCTTTCAGAGAAAAGCCTGAAAAGATGAGCCCTCTCGGCTCAAGGACCAAGAGACAACTAAAAAGAACCCTAAAATGCCCCTCTAGATAATCATGATATTTTAAGTCACGCTTGTGACTTTCAGCACCGGACACTCAACTTTTTAAGGGGAAGGGTTGACGATGCACTTTCCTGGTCTGGATGAAACGTGCTGTAAGCACTAAGTATTACTGATTGTTCAAGCAGTCTTGCAAAAGCCTGGGGCATTTTTCGTGTGTTTTGACGGGCAAGTCAAAGAGTGTTTGGGTTTTTTTCACTGGCGTCTCTGTTTGGTTTTTGTGCGTCTAATTTTGTTCAGCGCTTCAATCCTGTGATGAAAGATGCGGGGGAGAAAGAGACACCATAGGTCGCACACGGAGCACAGATAGGTGGATAACTGCAGGGAGATCACAGGTAGCCGGGTGAATAGGTAGCTAAACTATGTGGAAACTAGATGGCTGTGGTCTCACCATAGAAAGGCTAGACAAGGAGATCGGGTGCCTGGACTGGTCTGTTTTCATGGCCATTTTGCAAGGCAGTGATGAGACGTTGCATTTAAACAGTAATTAGAAAGCCACAGTGGTCGCAGAGACAAGTGTCCAACCCTTCGTGTTAAAAGCCATTTCCACGGCACTTTGTTTGTGCCCTCTGGTTTTGATCAAACTGTGCCGTTCGGAACAGCCAGCCCACTGGAAAAGATGATGTAAAAATGACGGCAGACACATGAGTTGCAGCCTGGCACCCCCTAAGGACTACAGAGCTGGCACGCCGCATATGCAGCAGCGAGGGGTACGCAGTGCTGAGCAGGTCAGGCTGTGTGGTGACAAGGAGTGCACACCGGCTCCGACACCGGCGACTTTTTCACCCTAAAAATAGACAGGACGGGAGCATCGTGTTTAGAAAGATTCGCATGTTTCTGATGCAGAAACCCGCGTGAGTTTCCCAGCTGTGGTGAGTGCTACATTCCAGCAGCCGCTCAGCTGTGTCCAGCCCAGGTGTTCCAGAATCACGAGCTAGAAGTCAGGAGCAAAAGGCTGGATTAAAACCCATCACGTTAATAAATACGTGAATTTGGGGGGCTGGAGATTTGGCTCCTGGTTTCTGAGCTGTTGCGCTGTCTTCACTTGTATGTTGAAGCTTTTCTCCACAACCCTGATGGCTAGAAACTGTGTCGCCAGCATTTAGACACTACGTCTCATTAAAATCAATCCCTTTTGAGGGTCTGGGCCTTGCATCCGTTTTTAAATGAAAGCTGAGATTCTCCTGACTTATCCTTAGCAGGGGGCTTTAAGGACAACCGCAAATATTGCAGGACACTCGATAAAAGTACAAGTCAGACATGCAGCTGTTTAATTCGTTTGCACTGTCGCTTAGTAAAACTACATGACCTGTTTGACTTCTATTTAGAAAGTCTCAGCGGGCGGGGTCTCTGTGTTAGTCTGTTAACTTTAAAAACGAGTCGTCCTGTGGCACCTTAGAGACTAACACAAATACATATAGTATTGTGCGCTTTCGTGGGTGAAACCCACTTCCTCAGATGAGCTGGAGTGGAAATAACAGAAACCAAGATATAAACCAACAGCAGAAGAAGTAGCTGTCAATTGTCGGACCCATGTTAATAAGGCTAATTAAGTGGGCTGGTTGTGTCCCTTTCATAGCCTTTGATGTGAAAATGCGGAGGTTAAAGGCAGGGGGAAATTGGCTTTGTAGTGTGTTAACCAGTTAATGTCTTTATTCAAGTCCTATAGTTGACAGGTAACTGCTTTTCCTATTTATTTGCGCGTGCGTGCGTGTGTGCGCGTGTGCGTATGTGTGTGTGTAGTTGTTTCTGTTAGAGAGAGAGAGAAAGAGAGTTGTTCCTATTTAGAGTTATTTACTGGGTCCCCTTTGCCCAGTGTCAGCATGTTGGATTTTCTACATCAGTGGTGGGGAACCTCAGGTGCTGTGGACAGATGCGGCCCCCGTGGCTCAGGGCCCCCCCCTGCACTGGGGAGCCTGCGCTGGCACTCCGGCCCCTCACTGCCCACCACGGGGCTGGAGCCCACAGAATCCACTAGCCTGTGTCCCCCATGGCTCTGGTGTGCGAGGGGAATGCGGGGGAGGGTCTTTCTCCTTCTCGGTCGGGCACCGCGTCAGTGAGGATTTTTTGTGCGACCCCCAGACTGATTTTTCTGTGGTCCGTGGCCCCCCACCCAAAAGAGGCTCCCTGCCGCCGTTCTGCGTTATGGGGAAATGGTTCATTCCAACCAGCAGCAGAAAGGAACCCCCGGGCTGTTTTCTTGGCGCTGTCGGCTGTTCTTTCAGGGTTTGCAGCTGAACGTTTTCATTGTGCAGTGGCTTCTGTCTGCTGGTGCCTGTCACTAGAAAACCACTTGTCTGAGGGTCACGGCGGTGCCAGCCGGGGTGCCATCCAGACCTTGTCATGCCAAGCGCGATGGGCACGGGCAGCACGGCATGTGTGCTCTTAGGCGCAGGGCCCTTCGCCAGCACGCTGGTTCGCCGGCTCGGTTCTCCGCATCCCCTCTCCTTCGTGCCGGTTCCCACGGGTATGCTCCTGCTCACGGCGCGCCAGCTCCTTGGCTGGCCTGTCCGCACCAGCAGGGCCAGGGAAGGCCGGGCGTGCCCGTGCTGGGGCAGAGCGCTGGAGGCTGGTAAGGAAGGTGGGGGGAAGTCCTGGCTCTGATTCCCTGCTGGGGTAAAAGGGCAAAGCGTTGAGGCCAATGGCCCGGCGCCCGTGCGGCTCGCGCTCCATCCCCATAGTCACTCCAGAACCCAACCCACCTCCGGAGGCCCCCTCATCCTGTGTTGGCTGTCTGGTCACTCCCAGGGTGGGTGGAGGAGGGCCGGGGGGGACTTGAGCTGCCAGGGCGGGGGGACGGGACTCTAAGGGTATGTCTAGACTGCATCCCTCTGTCGGCAGAGGGATGCAAATTAGGCAGGTCGACATTGCAAATGAGGCAGGGTTTTAAATATCCCGCGCCTAATTTGCATAAAAACGGGCGCCGCGTTTTGCCGACTCAGCACTTTGTTGGCAAAAAGCGGCAATCTAGAGGGGGATCTGTCGAGAAAGAAAGCCCTACAGGATCTGTCGAAAAAGGCTTTCTTTCTCGACAGATCCCCCTCTAGATTGCCGCTTTTTGCCGGAAAAATGCTGAGTCGGCAAAACGCGGCGGCCGTTTTATGCAAATTAGGCGCGGGATATTTAAATCCCTGCCTCATTTGCAGTGTCGACCTGCCTAATCTGCATCCCTCTGCCGACAGAGGGATGCAGTCTAGACATACCCTAACTCATCCCCTTGTACTCCCCAGTGCTCTAGTCCAGAATCCACCCCACCTCCCTGCTTTCGGGGTGTCCCTTATCCTGCCTTCCTAATACGGGAGCCAGCCCCATCCCTGGGGCAACTGGTGTTGGCTGCCAGGCCGCTGGCTGAGTGGGTGGAGTGAGGGGCGGGGATCGAGTTCACCTCCCTGTGCTCCAGGCCCTGATGGCATCTTCCCCAACTGGTCTGAGCCTGAGCACCACGTACCCACCCATGGGATCCACCGTGGGACTCGTGCCACTGGCCAAACACAACTGGCTGGGCCGGAACAGATCTTATGTGAAGGGACACCCAGACTCCAAGCAGTGCAGAATGCTCATCCCTGGGGAGCTGTTCTGATGGGTGTGCCCCTCCCTCCAGTAAACCGTTACACCTGCCCCCGGACGGACAGCAGGCTGGCTCGGGCCAGGCCGAAACGCACCAGGCCCGCCATGTGGCGCAGGTGAGGGACTTGCAGCCAGTGCCCAGGCAGGTTCCCTGTCGGCAGTGGACCTGAAAGGCGAGGGTTGTCTGGGGCGCTCTGAAAGGACGAGCTGTCTGATGAATCGCCTCCCTCCCCTTGCGCTTTGCGGATTGCGTGGCCCCTGATTACATCCCCCCGCCCTTGTCATGACACCGGGGGTCTGCGCGGAGGCTGCCTGAATGCAAGGCACAAAGCCGCTGGCGCTGCCAGGGACGTTAGAGTCAATTGCACAGCCTCTGGAGCTACCGCCTGCTTGTGACTGTCCAGCCCCTGCCCCGTGGAGCCTAAAATTAGGCTTCATAACGAGGAGGGCAGAAAATGACTCTTCAGGCAGGCTCCTGGTGGCTCGCTGTAACGGTGGCTTAAGTGGCTTGGGATCGGCAGAGACACAGCGAAGGTGGCCCCGATGCTCAGAAGGGGCCGTGAGAAGACTCGTTGGAACCCGGGATGGGTCTGTTTGGTTCCCCCGGCCGGGAGTTCTCAAAGGCTGCACCGCTCGCCTGTGTCGCACATGAAAGGGCGTTTTGGTGCGTGTGCCCATGGCGATGGCAACGTTCTGCTCCCTGATCCGCTGGGCGTCCTGAGAACATCGGAGCGGCCAGGCTGGGTCAGAGCAAAGGTCCCTCCAGCCCAGTGTCCTGTCTGCCCACAGTGGCCAGGGCCAGGTGCCCCAGAGGGAGGGAACACAACAGGGAATCGAGTGATCCCTCCCCTGCCCATTTCCAGACACACGAGGCCAGGGACACTGTCCCTGCCCATCCTGGCTAATGGCCAGGCTGGACCTAACCTCCACGAATCTATCTCGCTCTTTGAACCCTGTTTAAGTCCTGGCCGGCTGCTGCCAGCGAGGGCCACGTGCGGAGCCACGATCCTGCCTGGGGCTCCGAGCGTGGAAAGCCGCGTTTCTAACCCTCCCTTTGGCCTAGAGCAGGGCCAGCGGCTTCACACCCAGACTGGCCTGGCAGCGCCCCCAGGCGGCCAGAGGCAAGTACCATGTATTGCTCTCCCGCGCGGGAGGCAGAAGTTAAGCTCATGGGGCAACGCGGCTCTTTGCTCGGAGAGCTGGACCGGACCCCGGGACTCAGCATCAGCTGTGTGTGTGTGTGTGTGTGTGTGTGTGGTGGGGGGGGGGAGATGTACAGGAGGCGGGGTCAGTTTTTGCTCCCGGGATGGTACAGGCAAAGGGCTGGTGATGCAGCCAGCGCTCTAGCGATTGGCTACCTCCCTGGCAGGCCACAACAGAGAGATCTCGCTTTCCTCATCTAATCGAATTAGTGCTCCAAGTGCCATTAATATCCTGTCCTGCTCCTGTAACGCAGCCTCCTCTGCCAGGGGAGCGTGGCAGTTCGTGCTGTCCACCTGGAAAGCCAGCTGCCTTCTGCCTGCCGGCGCTAGGCCCGTGCAGCGCCCTGGCTGCAGCGAGGCACTGAGGCTGTTGATGTGTCTGCCAAGGCAGTAACACCCCTCTGAGCTTTGCAAAGGGTCGTTTAATGCCACCGAGGCAGCGCGCTGCTCCCCAGGCCGGCTTCCGGCTGCGAACCGCCTTTGTGTCTGTCCCCGAGGCCCCCCAGCCATTGTGGGCTGAGTGAGCTTGCAGCTCACAAGGACTCTAGCACGCCCAGCCTGGGTGGGCCATGTGGCACTGCTAGGGGAAGTTCACAGCGACAGACGCCTGCTCTCCGCGGGGTGGCAGCCACGTTTGCTGGCGGGGGCCTGGTGTGCGCTGCACAGAGATGTTGGCGGCGGCCGGGCTGGGCCCATTGTTCTAAAAGCGAAGTCGTGGCCATTTGTTCTTCTCTGCAGTTAGATGAACTGGCTGCATTTCCCCTCTGCCCCCCCACCAAAAGGCCTCTTTGCTTCTCTCCAGCTGTGGGTCAGGGGAGCCGCTGGGTGCAGGGAAATGAGGTTACTCTTAGCAGGGAAGGGGGTCGTTAAGAGATCAAGCGAGGCAAAAAAAAAAAAAAGGCATCTTAAATCACCTCCCTGCTGAGAGAGGCTGAGCACAGACCTGGACTAATCCCAGCTCTGCCACTGACTAGATGGGTGCCCTTGGGCACATCACCTGCCCACTAGCTGCCTCGGCTTGCCCACCTGAGAGAGGGGATCGTTTACTAACTAATAACGATGCCCGTAGAGCTTGGCCTTGTAAAGCTCAAAGTGCTTTACAAAGGCGGGGGGGAGGGGCGGGATTAGCCACCCCCACCGTGTGCGGCGCCAGCATCACAGCCCAGAGCAGCACCCAGCCGTCCCGGCCTCAGGGCGCGGCTGGTGAACGAGCGGCTGTTTGAGCAGCAGGCTGGGGCCCCGTCCCTGCACTGACGCTGTTGTCCTCCCCCTGCAGCTCAGTCCTCGCTCATGGCCTCTCCGCAGACCGAGGAGTTCTTTGATCTCATCGCCAGCTCCCAGAGCCGGCGCCTAGATGACCAGCGGGCCAGCGTGGGCAGCCTGCCCGGCCTCCGCATCACTCACAACAACCTCGGGCACCTGCGCATGGAGGGGGATGCCCAGGAGCCAGGGGACGAGTTCTTCAACATGCTGATGAAGTGCCAGGTAGGCAGCTTGCCCGCTGCACCACCCCCAGGGGCCGAAGCCCGCTGCTCCTGGGCCTGCACCTTGGGCCTGCTCCGAACAGTGTGCAGCGCCATGCAAATGTGGGGCGAGACTGGCACCGGGCCCAGCCAGCGTCCTCTTTCCAGGGCAACGTTTGTGCCTCCAGAATGGACGTGCAGGACCAGTGAAGGCCTTGTGGTGTTCCATGATTGGCACCTGCATGTACTTCTGGAACTCCTTGCCAGGGGATGTTATGAAGATAAGTTCATGGAGGATAGGTCCATCAATGGCTATTAGCCAGGACAGTGGGTTGGTTTGCACCCTCAGCAAGTTTGCAGCTGACACTAAGCTAGGGGGCAAAGTAGATGAATTGGAGGGCAGGAATAGGGACCAGAGTGACCTAGACAAATTGGATTGGGCCGGAAGAAATCTGATGAGGTTCAACAAGGACAAGTGCAGAGTCCTGCACTTGGGATGGAAGAAGTCCTGCTACAAGGCAACAGGCTGGGGATGGACTGGCTAAGTGGCAGATCAGCAGAAAAGGTCCTGGGGATTATAGTGCATGAGAAGCTAGATATGAGTCAACAGGGTGCCCTTGTAGCCTAGAAGGCTAATGGCATATTAGGGTGCATTAGGAGGAGCACTGATCTAGAGAAGTGATTATTCCCCTTTATTCGGCACGGGGGAGGCCACATCTGGAGTATTGCATCCAGTTCTGGGCCCCCATGTGGACGCATTGGAGAGAGTCCAGTGGAGGGCAACAAAAGTGATGAGGGGGCTGGAGCACGTGACTTATGTTAGAGAAGAAACAGGCGACCCAGGAGCGGATGGGGTAAACGGAACTGCCTATTGCCCACGCACGTTAACCTCGCACCCCCAGCACCGCGTTCCGAGTGGCAACGAAGCAGTTCGCCCTGGCCACGCCTTGGCCGCCTGTTTGTTCTCTCCGCTTACGAGGAGAGGCCGAGGGATTTGGGCTTGTTCAGTCTGCAGAAGAGAAGAGTGAGGCGGGATTTGAGAGCAGCCGTCAACTACCGGAAGGGGGGTTCAAAGAGGCTGGAGAGAGGCTGTTCTCAGTGGTGGCAGACTGAGGAGCACTGGTCTCCAGTTGCAGGGGGAGGTCTAGGTTGGAGATTAGGAAAAACTATTTCCCGAGGAGGGTGGGGAAGCGCTGGGCTGGGTTCCCTAGGCAGGGGGTGGAATCTCCATCCCTAGAGGTTTTTAAGTCTCAGCTTGACCAAGCCCTGGCTGGGCTGATTGAGTTGGGGTTGGTCCTGCCTCGGGCAGGGGGCTGGACTCGATGACTCCTGAGGTCTCTACCCGCCCTGGGGTTCTATGATTAATGCCAGCTCACTCCAAAGCCTTTTGACAGTCATGACAAGCCCCTTCCCGCCCTGCTGGCCTTCGGCTCAGGGCCGCTAACGCCAGCCCTGGAGGCATCCCCCCTGTTTCTAACGCCTGTTTCTCCTCTCCCCTGCGCTGGGCCAGTCGTCCCGGATAGACGACCAGCGCTGCGCCCCGCCGGACGCCGTCCCTCGCGGCCCCACCATGCCCGACGAAGACTTCTTCAGCCTCATCCAGCGCGTCCAGGCCAAGCGCATGGATGAGCAGAGGGTGGATCTTGCTTCGGCCCAGGAGGAGCAGCAGCAGCGACCCAGCTCCAGCTAAGAATGAGGGGCGCGTGGAGGAAAGCAGCGCTGAGCCCGGCTGCTCCACGGCAGACGTTCCCCGGGGCAGAGCCGGCCTGCCCGGCGAAGCGGGGTGTGTGGACGGGGTGGGGGGGGTCTCCTGCCTCTTTGGGGGTTTGTCTTTCCTTGGACGAGGGGCCGGGGACAGTTTTTTCTATATGGCTTTTTATAGGCAAAGGAGGACTGGGCCCCAGCTGAGCGGAGCCCAACGGCACGGCTCCCGCCAGGCTGGGGAGGTAGCTGGAGAAGTGGCTGCTGCAGCTCCCACGCCAGCAGTGTCTGGGCGCAGCTGCACCTCCCTGCGGAGCTCGGGGGGGTGTCCAGCTGGGCTGGGGCCCTTTGCCGGAGGCAGGGGCCGACCTTGGAGAAGCTGAAGGGGCCAGAAGTTAGAACCTCCCCCCAGCTGCAGGGCCCCCGGCCGCGATGTATTTTATTTCTGCCACCGTCTCTCTTCTCTGGACTTCTCCCTCCTCCCTCGCCAGCCTGCCAGGGGCATAGCAGGAGCCAGGGCAGCTGGATTCTGCCTGGCCGTTCCAAGGGGTGCCCTGGCACCGTTCCCATACCGCCGCATGAGCCCAAGTCAGCTGCCCCCGCACCTGGCAACGTCTCTCTGCAACAGCAGCAGCCCATGAAACGTGCCCAGAAGGATGGCTGCAGCTAGCACATTCGTGGCCCACTGGGGGAGCCTCTGGGGACGGGCGCAGGGCACTGTGGGGCTGCTCGATGTGGGAGCCCAGGCAGTGAGCGAAGAGGTCCCTGGAATCCCTGGTGCTGCCCCTCCAGCTGCTGGCCTGTGGGACCGAACTCCGACCCCCTGGGGATGGGGCTCACTGCCAGCAAGGCCGGGTGTGAGGCAAAGCTGCCGGGGCTAAACGGGGGTGCAGCGGGAGCCCCAGGCCTGGCCCTGCGGCCCCCTTCACCACCCTTGACCTGCAGCTGCCGCGGGGTTTTAAAGGAACGCGCTGAGCCTGCCTCGCACCTGGCCCCCGGCTTCGCCCCTTTCTCCTCCCGTCGTCGCGAGGGGCCTCTAGCCTGGCAGGCCCTACAAAAACACCCCGGGAGCGAGCCCTGCGGGGGGCCAGCAGGTTTTCAACGGTAGCTAGTGCCAGTGAGGGGAGCACCCAGGGAAGGGGCTGACTTTGGTGGGGACTGAGAAAAGCCCCTGAGTCCTCCCTGAAGGCGGCTTCGCTGCTCCCCAGCTTTGCTGGGCCGAGGTGCCGCGTTGCAGCTGGGCCTGGCAGGGCGGAACTACAAGCTGCACTGGTCCTCCCTTGGGCCTGGCCAGCTCCTGGATCTCCCCGGGGCCCGTCCCTGCGCCCCCACTGTCCCCGCAGCGGAGCGGAGGGTTTGCCGGGGCTCCCTTAGGAGCGGCCTTGCTGGAAAAGGTCCAGCGGCGAGCCCCTCAGGCCAGCTGAACGGCACCTGCCGTATGCCCCCATCCCAGCTGGGAGCAGGGACCATCCCCCTGGGTGCTGCCACCTGGCTCTACCCAGCAATGCCCCCTGCGGAGGACGTGTTCATCGAGGGCACCGGCAGCGGCGTGGTGGGTAAGAGGCCGCCTTGAGCGCCCAGCCCCGGCGGTGGATTTGTGCCTCCAGGGCCCCCCACTGCAGCGGGGGGCTCAGCTTGCGGCCGTGTGACGTATTTGCCATCTACTTGAATGTATGAGCGTATTTATTTTTCACATGTGCAGTTGCTAATGTCGTTCGAAGGGGGGATTTCAACGCACCCGGTACTTGGTTTTTCCTTCAAAAATAATCTGCCAAATGATTTAATATATAGAAGGACGTCGGGCTCGGGGAGGGCGGGGAAGGGGTTGTGCTTAATAAACACTTGTGGTCCAAACGTCCAGGCCCAGCGTAACGTCCCGATTCTTCACGAGCCCCCCACAGCCCCCTCTGGGCTCAGCGTTCCCAGCCCCGGCGGGAGGAACCGGGGGTGGGGGGGAGGCGCTCGGGCATTCCAGCAGCAGGCGCTCACAACCTCCCCCACTGTGGGGGGCGTTCAATGCGAACCCCCAGCCCCTGCGGCAGGGCTCCCGCGGTGCAGGAACGGGCGCATGGCCGGGAGGCTGAGGCCGGCTGCGAGGTGCCAGAGGGTCCCAAAGGCGAGAGCAGCCCTCCCCCGACAGGCAGCCCCCTCCCCCGGTGCGATCCAGCCCCAGGGGAGGGGCGCACAGAGCCGAGCCCCCTTCCTCGACTGCGCCGCTGTCCCGGGACAAAGGTCTGGGGGCTGCCACGGAGCCGCTCTCTCACACACCAGTTCCCAGGCCCGCACGCCTCCCTGGGGCAGGCAGCCTGCCCAGCCCGGGGGGTGCCACGGTGATTCCGGCCCCAGCCTGCCGCGCTGGCTTGTCGCTCCTCTCCGGTCCCCTGGCGCCAGGGCTCAGCATCCTCCAGGGCGGGCGCGCGGAAGGCCAGCCATGGCGCCAGAATGACCCGGGGGGCTCCCCAGGCCCAGGGCGGCTGCCTTCGCCCGCTGGCTTGCGTCAGCCGTGGGACACGCGCCGTCCTTCAGCTTTCAGCACAAAGCGGGGGGGCATTGGCCGGTGGCGCTGAGAGCAGCCCCCGGAGCTGGGTGCGGAGACCCACGCGCCAGCCCCCGGGAGCGCTGGGCTGCTAACGAGGAGGCTGGGGGGCTGTTGAGGAGCCCCAGGGAGAGGGCAAGCTGAGGAGAGACAAAGGAGGAACTGTGGTAAGTACAGGGCCCGCCCGCCTTACAGCAAGCCCCCCTCTACGGCCCAGAGAGCCACTGAAGCAGGTCTGCGAAATGCGACTGCTTCTGGGGAGGAGGGCAGTCCTAGGCCCTATAAATTGCTGCTGGAGCCCTGCATGGCACACTCATGCCAGTGCTGAGGGCTGCCTGGGGTAGGCAGGCCCCAGTTCTGTCCCTGCCCTGGCCTTGCGAGGGCGAATCTGTCGGCGCCGCTGCGCTGAAGGGGAGCTGCAGGGCCAGGGGCGCTCGTGCAGCGAGAAACCTGGCGTGCCGAGGCTGGGGCGGGAGGTGGCAGATGAGGGGGGCCTGGCAGACCTGGTGGCGTTTCCCCTCCTGCCCGCCCTCCAGCAGGGAGCTGAGAAGGGGGTTGGGATCATGCACGAAGGGCAGCCCCGCCCCACACAGTGCGAGGGGCAGCTGTTGTCACCCTGCCGCTGCCCTCGAGCCGGGGGCTGGGATCGGGGCAGAGCAGGGGGTGCTGATCCGCTCAACCAAGCTGTAACCCCTCGCTAGAATGGACACCTCTTCGAGCCGGTGGAGAGGGGGGCACCCCCCCCCAATGCCAGCACTTAGGAGCCCCACAGCAGCGCTGCTCCTGCCAGGCCCTGGGCAAATGCTGCAGGCTCCGGGGCAGGGTTCGCCCGCCGTGGGGCTGGCCCAGGCAGTGGAGGGGTGAAGAGAAGGGGGACTTGAGGTTGGCTTGCTGCACTGGCAGGCAGGAGCCCCAGGACTGACGCCCGGCCCGTTCCCAGGCTCGCACGCGCAGGGCTCCCTGGAACGGGGCGTCCCCCAGAACCCCTACGAGGAGGGGAGGGGGGCGCTCAGCAAGGCCGTTTGTGGAGGCTCAGCGCCGCCTGTCGGCTGGGCCAGGAGCCGCTGGGCTCCGGCTGGCAGTGGGCCCCCTCCCAGAAGCTAGGGCATGGCAGTCTGCCACCGTGAGCATTTCCTGAGCTCGGCTGGGTGAGCGGTGCCCTAGGTAAGGTGACCCCCTCGCCAGATGCTATGCACCAAACAGCCTGCCCTGTGCAGGGGGAGATGCGGGGGGAGGGTGGAGAACCTGGGCACTTTCTCCATGATGCGCGTTATCGTTCCTCACAACTTCAAAGCAGTGCGCCTGGGGTTTCAAGGCTCTGGCAGGGAAGGGGCGGCGGCTGGCACCACCGCGTACCAGCCGTGCACCTGGAAGTGAGCGGACACAGCCCATCACCCGGCATTGCTGGCACGCTCAGAAGAGTAACGTAGCGACCCCCACAGCTCTAGGACATGCGACTGCGTCTGGGGAGGAAGGCAGCAACTCCAGGGAGGGTTTGGACAAGAGCAGCAGGGGAAACACAGGGGCGCTGGGCAATGCGGACGTGGGGGCTGCACCGGCACAAGAGGGGAAGTGGCTTGCAAGGCCGGTCGTGTATCGCCGGCGGATAGGTGACCCTGGAATTTCAGGGAGCTCAGGTCACGGCCCCACAGAGACGTGCTGTCGGAGGAACGGCGGTGGAGCGGCCTGGCCTCGCTAGGAGCATTTTCCCCGCTGCATTTCCCCTCTATGAGCCACTGCTTCCGGCAGGGTAAGGCCCGGTCTTACCCCAGCTTTGCCCCTCCCTCCCCCCGAGTGACCTGCTGTCTGGCCACTGCGCCACCCCGGGGGGGCAATTCTAACTCATTCCAAGGAAGGCAGTAAATAGCTGTTACTATAGCTAACCCGTGAAACAATTAACTACCACCATTGGCGGGCTGATACCATTGGCGGGCTGCTCCGGCACAGCCCTGCTGGCCGGCCCAACACGACCAGGGTCCTAGTGGCTGACCCAATGCAGCCAGGGCTGCTCCAGCCTAGTCAGCCATCCACCCCGTTACCTGGTAAGCGTTCGGGTAAGCCTAATGCTAACCGGGGGCCCCTTTTACAGCTCTGACTCCGCGGGGCCCCTCCCTGCACAGCTACAGCTGTGGCATCTGCATCTGCAGACATGATCCCTGGGTTTGCAGGGCTCGACCTCCTGGCCCCACGTTCGCCTAAGAGCTACCCTGGGTCACAGCCCGGCCCGAGCCCCTGCCTCGCTCACCAGAGTGGGCGCCTTGCACAGTATTGGTGCAAGAGAAGCGGGCGACTGCTCCTCTGAGGAACCAGGCAGCTCCCCCTACCCCTACGTCTGTCGCTGTCACGTTAGTCCCAGGCCTGGGCTGCCCCAACTCAGCTGCCATGCAGCCCCCCCCCAGAACGGGTCCCTGGGGTGAGTGGATCCCGGCATGGCGCCCCGGTCTGGGCCCGTGTGGCTCAAAGCAGGCTGCGGCGCTGGGCCTGGGCCAAGCTCCCTGTGGCGGCTGCTGGGCAGGACGGAGCCCCCAGGTCTGGACCCCGCAGCCGAGCTGGAGCCGGGGCCGTGGGGGGAGGCTGCAGCGCAGGGGCTGGGTCGCCTCCTGCCCAGGCCGTGCACCCCCCCCCCCACTTTGCTCCCGCATCCTCCCACCCAGACCCCATGTGCACCCCCTTTGCTCCTGCACACCCCCGGCCCGATCCCTCACGCCCATGCCGCTGCCCAGCAGCCCCCCAACACTCTAAACCCCTCGTGTTTAGCCCCACCCCCCAGCCTTGGTTGGGGGGTTTCGTGTGCAGCTCCCCCTCCCCGCCCGCGACTGGGGCAGCAGCCCCGCAACCCCAAGAAGGTTCCCTGCCCCGCCCTAGCGCTTACCCAGGGTGTTTCACCTGCAGCTCGCAAAGCACGTTCCCCCCTACGTGCTGGGCACAAGACAGCCCTTCAGGGAGCCCCGTCCCTCCTGCGGGCCCGGCCCTCTTCGCGGGGATCATGCCCCCAACCCCCTCCAGGGAAGCAGCCCCCCAGCTCCAGACTCCAGTTCCAGAGAGGCGGGACCCAGTTACCCGGTGGGCTAGGGCTGACACGGGTCCTGCTGCTGGTACCGACGGCACCACCGAGGGCCAGGCCCACGGGCTGAGCGTCTACCCTCCCGGGCTGTGCTGTGGCAGTGGGACTGGTTCCTGGGGGGGGCTAAACTCATCTCACAGCCCCTCCCTAAGGCCTTTAGGGCTCTGCGCCCACTCCCCAGCTGGAGCGAGTCGCCCGGCACCGCTGACTTCGCAGCGGCCTTGGTTTGCAGCAGCGGAGGGGGAGCTGGGCTCTGGGTGGCGGGAGGGGACAGGGCAGCTGGTGCAGGAGCGAGCAGGCCCAGCCGGCCTTCTGCTACCGTCCCCCCGCCCTGGTGTCAGGCTGAGAGGAGCCTATAGACAAGCATGGCCCGGGGGCCAGAGGCTGACGGGCAGACAGGCAGTTCCCTGCCAAGGTCCACAGGCTAGCACAGCAGCGGGTCACACCGGGGCGATGCAGCCTACTGGGGCTGGGGGCGGGAAGCTGCGATACCTGGCTTTTATTCCAAGTTCCTGACCCTTCCTGTTAGCCAGGCTCCTCTCGGGGGTGGGGGGAAAGGGGACAGCTGGACGGTGGTGCTCTGGGTTCAGTTCTAGGCAGTGCCGCAGACTGCCCGTGTGATGCCGGGCAACTCACCGAGTCGCGCCGTGCCTCAGTTTCCCCCGTTACATGGGGGTTAAAGCACTTCCTTCCCCTCCCCCGCCCCTTTGTGTCTTTTTATAAGCAAGCCTGTCAGTGCAGAGATGGACTCTGTACAGCACCCAGCCCGGGGTGGGGGGGGGGGATGTCGACTGGGCAGGACTTAGCTCCCCACTGCAGGCGACAGACATGGCAACTGGGGCTGATCCCCCCCAGCAGCAGCGCCCAGGGGGACGGGCCCACGCTGCCCATACGCACCCCCTGGGCGCACCACCGGGGGCTGCCGGGCCAAGTGGAGTCCCACCAAGAGCAGCCCATGCGGGCGAGCAAACCCGACCGGGAGGAAAGGTCCCAGCCGGGGGGCAGGGCTGGCCCTGAGGCGCGGTGGCGGAGGGGGAACCGGCCGCCCGCGGGCAGGGGCACCAAGGGCTGTGCTGAAGAGAAGGGGGCTCGGCTGTTCTCGCGTCCCGGGCGGGCAGGGTTCCTTTGCAGCATGGGAAAGATTTCTAGGGACCAGGGCCGTGATGCTCTGGCACAGAATCCCCACCCGGGGGGGGGGTTTAAAAACAGGCCGGACAAACCCCTGTCGTGGGGGGGGGGGCTGGTGACCCGGCCGTGCCTCAGCGCTGGAGGGGGGCTCCGACGGCCTCGCGAGCTCCCTTCCCTTTCTAGGATGCAGGAGGGCAGGCAGGCAGGCTGCCCCATAGGCCGTGGGCTGGGCCGGGCCGTAGCGGCAGGAAGGGCTCTCCGCGGCGCCGCAGGGCCCATCCGGGCTCCCGCAGGGAGCTGTCCACGCTGCGCGCCCTCCATGGCCCTATAACCTCTCGCTCCAGGGCTTCTACCGCCAGCCAGCTCTTTGGGAGCAGGGAGCAAGACTGCCCTCCAGGGAGAGGGGCCTCCGACCGCCCTCAGACCCCTTCCTCCCTGCCCGGCAGCAGAGCCCCCCCGAACAAGCCCTTTGTACTCACCCCAGCTACCGAGGAGGGCTGCTCGCCAGCGGAGGCCGCCCCACAGAGCGGGACTGAAGGCAGCGCCTGGGAACCAGCCGTGGCGGGGGAAGCCAGCGGTGGCACCGGACCGGGCCGTTCTCTCTCCTCTGGAACCGAGCCCTCCTTGTCCGGCTTGGGGGTCTCCTACACGACAAGACGGGAAGCCGGGGGGTAGCGGAGCAGAAGGGGAGCCGAGACGGCCACAGAGCCCACGAGCCAGGCTCCTCCGGGCTGTGTTCGGGGCGCCACGGCCCAGCCCTCACGTGGCACCTTCATCCATGGAAACCCCTTTGCGCAGCCTCCTGCCTGTAACGGCTTTCACTCAGGCAGCCGCCCTGCAGCCGTTGGCCCCAGAGGGGACCGGGGCTCTGTGCTCTGCCTCTCTGTGAGGGACGTGCCTGGGAGCGCCAGGCCCTCCAACCAGACGTGTCCTCCAAGGGGTGGCCCTATATAGCTCCACGCGCTGCAAGGGACACGTTGGTAAACGCCGGGGAATCCCAAGTGTGCCCGGCCCTGGGGAACGGACTGAACAGGCCCGTGGGCTGCAGGAGACGGTGCAGAGAAAAGGACCCACCCCAGGCAGAGACCCCCCCCCACCCCCGTGCCCGGCACAGCAAGAAGGGCAGGTGTCTGAGGTGAGAGCTGCTACAGGATCTGAGAGGAGAGCCATATAGGGGGCTGGACACACAGAACGGAAAGGCGGGCCCCTGGCCCTGCAGCTTATGATCTACTGGAGACGGGCAATCCCCAGGGGACGCTTGGAGCAGCCCTGACGCACGAGGGTCGGCGAGTTGGTGCCCTCGTTATCTCGGTAGCCTGGCTGCCTCGGTTACACCTGCTCACACCAAGAGCTAATCCCGTGTAAAAATCCATCCAAGAGGCCCACCCCTATTAAGACAGCAGGAGGCACAGCCCTCCCCCCCCGCGGGTTTTGCACGAGCAGTCAGCAAAACCCAGCAATAAATGCACACGATGCAACAGAAGGACCCCGAGTCGAAACGCCGCAGGGCGAGATGCAGCCCCAGGAGAGTCCTTCAGTACCAACCTTCCTCCACTGCTTGAGTCCGTGGGGAGGGGGCTCCCTGTCCCCCCCCGTCCTCTTCATCTGCTCGTTAACCTTGCTAATGGTGCTGGGGCTGGCGCCGGTCACCCAGGAGATGAAGCGGTAACAGTTACACCTACCGCCCCCTGCAGGCAAACAGGAGAACACGGGGATTGGAGCCCAGGGCCTTCCCGCCTGCACGCCCCACCACGGACAGCAGAGCAACCAGGCCAGTGTCAGGGGTCGGCTGCCAACCCACGCAGGGGACACCAATATTTAAAAAGGGCTCTAGAGGCGATCCTGGCAATTACAGACCGGTAAGTCTAACTTCAGTACCGGGCAAATTACTCGAAACACGAGTAAAGAATAAAATTGTGAGGCATGTAGAAGAACATAATTTGTTGGACAAAAGTCAGCATGGTTTCTGTAAAGGGAAATCCTGTCTTACTAATCTATTAGAGTTCTTTGAAGGGGTTAACAAACATGCAGACAAGGGGGATCCAGTAGATATAGTATACTTAGATTTTCAGAAAGCCTTTGACAAGGTCCTCACAAAGGCTCTTGTGTAAATTACATGGCCATGGGATAAGAGGGAAGGTCCTTTCTTGAGAGAACTGCTTAAAAGACAGGAAACAAAGGGTAGGAATAAATGGTAAATTTTCAGAATGGAGAGGGGTAACTAGTGGTGTCCCCCAAGGGTCAGTCCTAGGACCAATCCTTTTCAACTTATTCATAAATGATCTGGAGAATGGGGTAAGCAGTGAGGTGGTAAAGTTTGCAGATGATACCAAACTGTTTAGGATAGTCAAGACAGAAGCAGACTGTGAGGGACTCCAAAAAGATCTCACCAAACTGAGTGATTGGGCAACAAAATGGCAAATGAAATTTAATGTGGATAAGTGTAAAGTAATGCACATCGGGAAAAATAACCCCAATTATACGCACAGTATGATGGGGGCTAATTTGGCTACGACAAATCAGGAAAGAGATCTTGGAGTTATCATGGATAGTTCTGTGAAAACTTCCACAGTGTGCAGCGGCGGTCAAAAAGGCAAATAGGATGCTAGGAATTATTAAGAAAGGGAAGGAAATAAGACACAGAATATCTTACTGCCCCTGTATAAAACTATGGTACGCCCACATCTTGAATACTGTGTACAGATGTGGTCTCCTCACCTCAAAAAAGATATTTTGGCCTTGGAAAGGGTTCAGAAAAGGGCAACTAAAATGATTAGGGGTTTGGAACGGGTCCCATATGAAGAGAGGTTAAGCGACTGGGACTTTTCAGTTTAGAAAAGAGGAGACTGAGGGGGATATGATAGAGGTGTATAAAATCATGAGTGGTGTGGAGAGGGCAGATAAAGAAAAGTTATTTATTAGTTCCCATAATAGAAGAACTAGAGGACACCAAATGAAATTAAGGTAGCAGGTTTAAAACTAATAAAAGAAAGTTCTTCTTCACACAGCGTGTAGTCAACCTGTGGAACTCCTTGCCAGAGGAGGCTGTGAAGGCTAGGACTATAACAGAGTTTAAAGAGAAGCTAGATAATTTCATGGAGGTTAGGTCCATAAAAGGCTATTAGCCAGGGGATAGAAATGGTGTCCCTGGCCTCTGTTTTTCAGAGGCTGGAGAAGGATGGCAGGAGACAACTCGCTTGATCATTGTCTTCGGTCCACCCCCTCTGGGGCACCTGGTGCTGGCCACTGTCGGCAGACAGGCTACTGGGCTATATGGACCTTTGGTCTGACCCAGTACGGCCGTTCTTATGTTCTTATGACATGAATGGGCTTTGCTGCGGCCCCAAAGAACAAGAGCTGTGGAGGACGGGTCCTGTACCCGCCGGGGCGTTCCCCTTTGCCTGGCTGGGCAGGTTTCATTGCCTGGCCCCGTAGGACACTACACTTGTAGGCAGGAGATCCACACCTTACAAGGAATGACCCCAGAACAATCCCAGGAGCAGTGCCGGGACTTTTAACCTCTCCGGTGGCCTTGCTGTTAGGGCAGGCGTGGGGAACCGGTTTTGGGTCGGAGGCCACTGACCCCCAGAAAAACCAGTCGGGGGCCGCAGACAAGGAAAAACCCCTCACTGTGGCCCCAGACTGAGAAGCAGAGAAACACTCCCCACGCACCAGGTGGGCGGGCCTACGGGGGGCCCGCCTAGCAGATTTTGGGTGCTGCAGCCCTGCAGTGGGTAGCAGGGGGGCAGGAGTACCAGCGCAGGCGCCGCAATGCTCAAGGGGGGGTGAGCCTCGAGGGCTGGATCCAGGCAAGCTGGGGGCTGCATCCGGCCCCCAGGCCCAAGGTTCCCCCCCTCCTCCCCAGTGTTAGGGGGTGGCAGCACAGAGAGCTGACCCAGCCGGCAGAGGGCGTGACCGGTGCACAGATGGGGTTACCCAAACCCCTCGCTTTGCTCTGCCTTTCTTCATAAAGTCCAAGGTCACCCCTGGGATCATCTCGTCCGCCCTACACAACAAGGGCTGCAGATCGGCCCCACAGCCGTTCCAGTCAGAATCCTAGAACTGGAAGGGACATCGAGAGGCCAACGAGTCCAGTCCCCTGCCCTCACGGCAGGACCAAGCACCATCTAGACCAGTATTTCTTAAACTTTTTACGACCGAGGAACACCAAAAAAAATTTTTTTTTTTTATGAGGAACACCAAGGATTTTTTGTTGAGCAAAACAAAAAAAAGGGAGGGGGGAGTGGCCAGAGGGAAAATTATTGAGCAAAACAAAACCAAAAAAAGGTTTCCTGCTCCTTTAAGGGCGGCCATTTTGAACTGTTGTTCTCTGCGGCACACCTCCAACTGCCTCGCAGCACCCTGGTGTGCCATGGAGCACTGTTTAAATAACACTGATCTAGACCATCCCTGACACGTGTCTGTCTAACTTGCTCTTAAATGTCTCCAGAGATGGAGATTCCACAACCCCCTAGGCAATTCATTCCAGTGTTTAACCGCCCTAATGTCCAACCTCAACCTCCCTTGCTGTAAGAAGAACAAACGTTTCTCCCTCCTCCTGGTGACACCCTTTTAGGTTCTTGAAAACCGCTATCCTGTCCCCTCTCTGTCTTCTCCTTTCCAAACTAAACAAGCCCAATTCTTTCAGTCTCCCCTCACCGCTCACGGCTCGCTCGCTCCCAAATGTGCCTTGTCCTTGGTCTGAATTTGCCTAGCTTCAACTTCCAGGCCTTGGATCACATGCGACCTGTCTCTGCTAGATCCCATCATCAAATACCAGCTTCCCCTGTAAAACCTTACAGAGGGGTGACTGGCTTTGACCTGTGACTGGCTTTGACCTGTGACTGGCTTTGAGCTCAGACACCCGCCCTGCAGCTGTCGATGGGATCAGGGCTGTTTGCTCGGCCTCTCTCCGCAGGATGTGCCCGACAGACCCCGGGAGCACCACACCCGTCTGTCACAGAGCGTGGGGAGTCACCAGGCCCCATCTGCAGTCAGATGTAACTCTCAGCCAGCAAGTAGAACAGAAGGTTTACTCGTTGACAAGGATACAGCACAGAACAGGCTAGGTGTTAATACAGGAACCAGGATCAGCCAGTACAATCCAACTTGGGGAGAGGAGGACCCAAGGCCCCCCCTGGCCGCATTCCCAGCCAGCCAAGAGAACTCACATGTAACTACCACCAGGTGGATTTGAACCTAGGTCCTCTGGAGCTTAGTGAAGGAGCCGTCTACTGCTTGAGCTAAAAGCCAGCTGGCTCTCAGCTTAGGCGGTAGAGTTCCCTTGTTCTCATCTCTCCCTCTAAGTCCGTGGTCACCAACAGGTCGATCGCGAGTCCTCAACCAGTCGATCGTGAGGTGTCCTGTCCGCCCCGCCCCCATTTCCCTCCCACCCCCGAGAAGCCCCACTACCTACCTCAAGTGAAAATGGAGGTAGTGTCGGCTTCCCGGGGATGGACAAAAGTCCCGCAGCTTAGCGCCACTTTCGGCGATTCCGGAAGTGCGCTAGCTGCTCTGCAGTGTACTGCGGGAGGGAGCATCGGCTCCCTGCACCGCACAGGAGGGGTGAGTCAGCCCCGGGGGAGGCACACGCGGGGCTTCCCTGCACCGGGGCGGGGGGGTTGGCGCCGGGGCAAGCACGCGCGGGGCTTCCCTGCGCCAGGGGGTCGGCCCCTGGGCGCAGCGGGGCTTCTGCGCGGGAAGGGGTCGGCCACAGGGCAGGCACGCGTGTGCGGGGCTTCCCTGCGCGGGAGTTGGGGTCGGCCACAGGGCAGGCACTGCGCGTCGGGCTTCCCTGCGTGGGGGTGGGGGGTCGGCCACAGGGCAGGCACGCATGCGCAGGGCTTCCCTGCGCGGAGTGGGGGATCGGCCTCGGGGCAGGCACGCGCTGGTTTCCCTCTGGGGGGGAGGGGGGGAATCCTGGGAGAAGGCAGATGCAGGGGACTTTCTGCCTCCACTGGCACCCCACTCCCCAGCCCCCACTCCCCAGCTACAGAACTCTGTCCCCACTCCCCTGTCCCCAGCTACAGAACTCTGTCCCTATTCCCGTCCCCACTCCCCGAACTCTGTCCCTATTCCCGTCCCCACTCCCCGAACTCTGTCCCCACTGGCACCCTGTCCCCAGCTGCAGAACCCTGTCCTCTGCCCTCCCAGCACCCTTTTCCCTCTCCCCTGCCCCCAGCCGCAGAACTCTGTCCCCACAAAATGTATAATTATAAATGTTTCATTTTAGATTTAAATAGCATAAAAAAAAGACCATTTATTTCAGTAACTATAAACACCTGATTTTAATTTTATATATCGCATAATTTAAAAATAAACTGTTTATCAGAGTGTGTAAGTAAGGGCTAGGGATAGCAAGTGATGGACAGGAGGAGACTAGAGAGGGCGGGGCTTCAAGGAAGGGGCAGGGCTTCAAGGAAGGGGCGGGGCGGTAGATCTTCGCCTGTTCTGCGATTTAAAAAGTGATCTTGGGTGTAAAAAGGTTGGAGACCACTGCTCTAAGTGGTCCAATTGCCACTCCATGGGACTGTGACCCACACTATGGGTGTGGGTTACACACACATTCCCCAGCCAGGCCCCACCCTGCAGGCAGCCCCGCCTCCTCCTTTGCCTAGCATCAAAAGGTGTCACCTACTGAATCGTCCACCCAGGCTCAGGTTACAAGACAGCCTGAGCTATTGTTGTGTACATGGGGCAGCCTCCCCTCAGTGAGGGCCACACCCAACATCCCCATCCCCAGCCAGGCACCAGTGCAGTGCCCAGGGAAACTGAGGCGCGCACACACACAGGGTTACAACAGGACAGGACAGCAGGAATCACATACAACGTAACAGAGCAAACCCAATCCCCACTACGTCACAGCTTCAACCAGAAGCGCTCTCCCGAGTGGCGGGCTGGGGCCACACATTGCGAAAGGCTAATGCCCTTCAGGGTTAGCGCTGAGGCTGCAAAGGGCCTACTGGGGGAAAGCAGGGGGATCCCAGACGGTCCCCCCTTCACCTGCTCTTGGTGGAGATAACCAGACGCCCGAGCTCAGGACGGCAGGTTCCTGAGCCTCATTCGCCTGGCTCTTCTCTGAACCCTCTTTTCAGGGGTGGGGCACCTCAGGCCCGAGGGGGTGCCTGGATACGGCCCCCTGAGGCTCAGCCCCCCCCCCCTAGCATCGCTCCAGCCCCCTTCCCCCGTGGCCCCACCGTGGGGCTGGAGCACCCAAAAATCTACTAGCCTGGGTCTCCCTAGGCACTGGAGTGCGAGGGGAATGTGGGGAGTTGGGGAGTGTCCTTCTGCTTCTCAGTCGGGGCCACGCCCGCGAGGCCCCGGACCCGAAAAAGGTTCCCCCGCCCCTGCCCTTGTTTATCAACATCCGTCTCGATTCGCGGACCCCAGAACGGGGCCCAGGATTCCAGTTGGGGGCTCAGCAGGTGGTCCAATGGCCTCTGCTCCCCCTCAAGATGCCCTTGCTTACATGACCACAGCCTGGCCCAGGGAGCGCACGTTATCCAGCATGGCCCCATCTCTGCCAGAGGCCCCGCTCCCCATGCTAGAGGCCCCCATGCCCGGCCGATGCGCGTTATTCCGAGCGGTGCATGTGCACCCAAAGGATGTTGTTTGGGCGCGCCCATCTTAGCGAGTGCTCTGTCCCCGCGGCCCATACGCATCATGATTTACTGCCCCCCCCAATCTGTGTGGCATGGGCAAACTTACAGTGCGTGTTTGGGGCACGCCCTGTCGTGGGGTTCACAGCAGACTCGAGCAGGCACCCGAGGGACCCGGCGCACACTCCCAACCCACCTGAGGGCGTTAGCATTTCGGCCAGGACTCGGCGGGCCTCCAACTGGCTCACAGACGCCCGATCCCGCCAGTGCTGCAGCAGCCGGCCGTAGGTGCGAGCCATCTGGGAAGGAATCGAATGAGACGGTGCGTCAGAAACCTGTACGTGACACAGCCTGCTCCATATACACACCGGCCGCCTGAGTCAGCCAGCCCAGCCGGGTGAAACAGGCCGGACGCCCGCCTCTCTGGGAGGGGGAGCAAGAGGACAGGCGAACCCCTCCAGCCCATTCCAAGTGCAGACTAGGGAACGGAAGACAGCCCTGGGAACCGGACAGTTTTTAGTATCCAACAGGGAAACTGAGGCACGATGATTATGTGAGTGTGCCTAGCGTCACCCAGCGAACCAGAGGCAGAGCTGGGATCAGAACCCGCGAGCTCTGGCTTGTTGTTCCCTGGGGCCTCCTGGAGGAGAGGAGCGGCTCCGCCAGACTCTTCGTTTCAATCTGAACGACGCGCGTGAGCGGCCTGACGCCACCGGCCCCGCGCTCGGGGCCCCCGGGAGTATTTACCGCGGTGCAGCTGTCCACGCAGCACTTCTCCTCGCCGAGCTCTGCAACGGGCTTCAGCAGGCCCAGGGCACCTTTCCCCTTCTTCCGCTCCACTCTCGTGGGCCTCTGTGGGGAGCGCCAGGCCTTCGTTAGCCAGCCCCTCGGGGTGCATGCCGCCCCGGCCCCACTGCCTCCAACACCCCCCATCTCTAGACCCCTCGGTACCGTGCTGCCCCCCACGCCTGCCCCTCGGGGTGCATGCCGCCCGCCCCACTGCCTCCAACACCCCCATCTCTAGGCCCCTCGGCACCGTGCTACCCCCACGCCTGCCCCTCGGCATGCATGCTGCCCGCCCCACTGCCTCCAACACCCCCCATCTCTAGACCCCTCGGCACCATGCTGCCCCCACGCCTGCCCCTCTGGGTGCACGCCGCCCGCCCCACTGCCTCCAACACCCCCATCTCTAGACCCCTCGGCACCATGCTGCCCCCACCTGCCCCTCTGGGTGCACGCCCGCCCCACTGCCTCCAACACCCCCATCTCTAGACCCCTCCGCACCGTGCTGCCCCACCCCCCCCAACCATCGGTATTTCGACTCACCTCGCGGCTCGTTTTGAGCTTCTTATGCAGGAAGTTGTTGGAGTATCCCAGAATCCTTTGCGTGGCTCTCTCGCACAGCTTCAGCTCTTCCCGCAGCGCCCGCCGGTTCTTCAGGACAAAGTCCTCAAAGGCCAGGGACCTGCGCTGCCCACTCCCCAGCCCGGCGGCGCGCCTCCTGGAGGGAACCAACGGGGCAGGACGGTGCCTTTGGCACAGGGCCTCAGGGGGCTGCAGGGAATCTCCCCGGTTCCCTACTGGAGACTGGCAGGGAAAGCACTTGCCCCAAACAAATTCCACCACTGTGCCGGGAAAAGAACCCAGGAATCCCCTGCTCTAACCACTGGACCACACAGCTTCTCCAAACCCAGCCTAGCTGGCGGCCAGCCAGTACAGCCCTTTGGATCTGCCGAGGCCTATGGACATCTGAGACGCCATCACCCAAAATCCCCTCCCTGCCGGTCTCTCTCTTCTAGGGGACCTGCTGCTTCCCCACAGATTTCACCCCCCGCCCTCCGCATCTCCTTGCCTGCTGGGCTCCCCGGCTTGCTGGCTGGCCCCGGCGTGGCAGAACTTCACGGCTTTCAGTCGCTTGGATTCCTGCAGCAGCCTCAAGAGCCCGAGGGCCCGCGTCAGGGTCTCGCTCTCGCCCAGGCCTGCCGGGGAGCAGCACGTCAGGGAACGGGACACGCGGTGCAGCGCGGTGCCCAGCGTGACGGGGAGGCCCGTGGGACTGGGTCGGACAAGGCCGGCAGTTCAGCTTTGGCTGCCCATGCCCACAGGACCCAGCCTTCCTCCCTCCTCGCGCAGCACGGCTGCTGGGCACGTTGGTTTACGGCGCCGGTGGTGGCGCCCTCACTGTGCGCCCCCTCGGGGCGCGGGTTCGAATCCCAGCCTCAGACCGCGGTTCCCTGTAAGCTGCGCTCACACAGCAGTTTGCTCTGAACTTAGTGATTTTTTAAAAATCGGTGTTACTAATTAATACGTGGTATATCGTATTGCATTAAGGCCAGATCTTTGCCATTCCGTAGAGTTCTGGCTCTTCTGAGTCAAACGTAGCAAGTACTAGCTTGAGCTGTTAGGAAGGTTGATGCATTTACTCCAAGGCTACGTCTACACTGCCCAGTCTTGCGCAAGAACATATGCAAATGAGGCGGGGCAATACTCATTTGCATACTTAATGAGCCGCCATTCTGCGCAAGACTTTCCTTACTTTTCTTTTCCTGACTCCCTGGAAAATACGCGGCAGAACAGCTCTTGCGCAAGTGGGGGGGTTTTACACTGCTCCTTCTTGTGCAAAAGAGCGGCTCTTTAAGTATGCAAATGAGGCACCACAATATTCATTGCGGCGGCTCATTTGCATATGTTCTTGCGCAAGACTGGCCAATGTAGACGTAGCCCAAGGGTTGTGTTAATTTATTTTTTTTACTTAATTTCATATTAAATATCGTATGCATTGCTCCGTGTTAAATATCCCTTGTTTTAATATATTTTCTTCCACACATATGGACTGCTTAAAATTGTGTGTGTGTGTGTTTTGTTTGTAGTGGTGGTGCACACACACACACACACACACCCCCCCCCCAAACCTCAATATTGGTGGTGCACATAAGAAATTTCAACCCACCCAAAAGAAAATTCAACCCGCGCAAGGCTAGAAAATGTCAGAGGGGAGCACTGAGGCTTAGCACTCACAGGAGACAGTGGCAGTGGTGGAGCAAGGTGCCACCCCTTGGGCGTTGCAGGCAGTGTTCCTTGGTAAGCCAAGCGCTTGGGCGTCCACCCAGGAGAGAGTCAAATGTTGCCCAGCTGATTAGCAGAGTGCCCACAGCCGGCAGCATGTGTGTCTATGGGTGGTGCACATCTGCACATGGCTCAGTGCACAGAACAAAATTTATTCTGCACACGTGGAAAAAAAATGAGAGGGAACTCTGGTAGGGGTGGGGAGTGAAATGCTGGAGCTGCTTCCAAGAAGCAAATGGACTAAGCCACGTCTCAGTCAATCTTCCCGATAGTACTAGGGTACCGGGGTCCATGAACGTTTCCCGTACTTCGTAGGTGGATGTTTCGAACAACCTGACTCCCTGGGACCTTAGCTTGATCCAGCGGCAGGAGGGACCCAGGATTTCCCTCCTTCTAAGCTAGACACACACAGGAACTGTACAGCTCCCCTGGATGGAAGGCTTTCTAAGATGACCTCAGAATAGTGGTTCCCAAGCGTGGGCCGCAGACCCCTGCTGGTCCATGATGGTATTGCAGGGAAAGTTTGTGGAAAGTTTAATACGACAGGCCCGATCCTTTTTCTTTTTCTTTCTTTCCTTACTTTTCTTTTCCTTTTCTCTCTTTTCTCTCCCAGGGAGGGGGGGGGTCCATGAAATGTTAAAGATGGAACAGGGGTCTGTATGCTCGAAAAGGTTGGGCACCACTGCCTTCGAACAAACATCCAGTCGGCTCTACAGGGACATCCTGCTCCTGACAGCATTCCAAGGGTACGCGCAGGTCCTGACATGCCAGCCAGCATGTCCCATCCCTGTCACTTGCATGTCCCGCCCTCGCTGGCTGCCACCCTCCATGCCACCATGGCTGCATTGCAGTGGCGCACAAAGTACAGCTCTGTGGGATGCAGGGCACCACATTACGTTATCTAGGTCCCTCTCCCTCGGTTCCCCTCCACCCACCTGGGGCCTGGAGATAATTCTGGAGGCAGAGGCAGGGTTTCCTGGTGTAGGCAGGACAGCAGAGCTTGCTCCCATCCTGGTCCCCGAGCCGCTCCGCCATGGACCGTCCAAACGCCCGCAGCTGCTCTTCGTGCTGCTTCCTCTCGTCTGGCCCAGGGGCCGTGGCGGGGTTCGGAGAGCGCCGAGGCCGGCCGAGCGCCAGACCTAGGGGAACAGCCCCGCCCCGGAGGAGTTAGAGCCAAGAGTTACTGCGGACGGCGAAGGACGAGCTGTAATATTTGGTGTTTTCGCACAGGCACACGGCATACTGTGCCCTGGCCCTGACTGCAGTAACACCTAGAAACGTAAGTCGCTCCCAGACCCCCAGCCACCTCCCACCCAGGCGCGGCCAGAAAGCTACGAAGACACTTCAGTTACACCAGTTACTACAAGTCTCCATGCCGCTGTGGGTCCAGGCCCAATCGCCGGGACAGTGCCAAGCAGAGACGCCCTGCGGAGAGAAGGGCTGGGGGGAAAAAGGGGCTTGAGTCTGGGTCATTTGCGGAAGCTGATTCCGCAGCTCCTGGATCTCACACAGGGGGGCAGCTGATAAAGGCAAAGGCCAAGGACACGGCTGGGATGGGGGGGTGCACAAGGCAGAAGATGTTCACAGCTGAGCAGACGTCACCACCGGATACCTGGCCAGCGGTCACAGGCTCCGACCTAGAGTTAATCCAGGCACAGACTTTGGGAGAAGAGCAGAAGGGCCCGACCCTCTTCCGATTACAGAGAATTTTACCCCGGATTTTCCGGGGAAGCAGGATTAGGCCCTACGTACAGACCATGGGCCAAGTTCCCCACCAGAGTGGCTGGCTGGCTGGCTGGAGACAGGCACAGATTTCTGGGGGCGGGAGGGCTGCACTGTCTGAACATGAGGGAAGGCCGGAGAGGGACCATAGGATCCGCTCAGCGAGGGAGACGCAGCTTAGCCCCACCCGGACCCCAGGAAGATGCTTTCCCTCACCACATGCGTTGCAGAGCGTCAGCACCCGGCCAGCCTGGGGGTCCCAGCGGTGGCGCGGGGAAGGCCGTGCGCTGGAGGTCTTCAGCCGGTTGCCTCGGCGGCAGGGGTCGACGACACAAGCCGAGTGGCAGAGATCGCAAGAGAAGCTGTGTCCCCTCCCGGAATCTGGAAGGACACCCAGCCCCAGAGCACGCCCTGAGCACGGGAAGGGCAGGGCCTCGCCAAACACGGCCACGGACCGGCTGCCCGCCACGTTCTCCCACAAGCCCCAGCCATCCCCTGCCTCCAAACAGCCTGTCTACTACAGACACCGCTGTCGAGCCTCCCCCGGAGGTGGCTGCAATGCGAGGACACGGACAGAGCGCTCCTAGTGGGAGAGGCAGAAAGCGACCCTGCCAGGTGTATCTGCTATAGGGCTGAGCCGCCCTTGCGGGGTCGGGAAGACGGGGGTCCCCTGGGTGGGATAAACGGACACAAATCAGACATCAGGAATGGGAGCTCACATGAACCTGCAGGGCAGGGGTGCCCAACCCGTTACAGACAAAGAGCCAGAATAGTAGTGGACACAGCACAAAGAGCCGAGGGAAAGAAGTTATTGAGCAAAAAACAAACATAAAAAACCCACTGCCCCTTTAACAGCCGTGTGCGGCCCAAGCAGGCGTGCGTCGGCCGCAGCGTCAGATCTCGCTGCCCCAAGCGGCGCCCTGACCAGACAAGGAAAAAAGGTCAGAGCAGGGGAATGCAGAACAGCCGTGGGTGTGGGAAGAGCCGCAGGTTGGCCACCCCTGCTGTAGGGGAACATTTTAACCTGCTGGGGCACTCCATCATGGATCTATCGTCATTCTTCTACAAAGGAATTTCACCTGCCAGTTACAGAGAGAGGCCACAGAACTGGAATTTATCTACCGATTTGACACCGCTACCCTGGGATTCAACAAAGCCATTAACTCATTGGCGCATTACAAAGCCAATTTCTCCCACCTTTAACATCTACATGTCCACATCAAAAGCCATGATGGGACACATCCACCCCACTTAGCCTCATTAACACGGGTCCTACAATTGACAGGCACTGTTATATACATTATGGTTTCTATTATTTCCTCTCCAATTCATCTGAGGAAGGGGGTTTTACCCACGAAAGCTCATGATTCTAGATATTTTGGTTAGTCTCTAAGGTACTCGTTTTTACAGGAGTACCCTAACCCTAACCCTAACCTTCTTACTGCCCCTGTATAAAACTATGGTACGCCCACATCTTGAATACTGTGTACAGATGTTGTCTCCTCACCTCAAAAAAGATATTTTGGCCTTGGAAAGGGTTCAGAAAAGGGCAACTAAAATGATTAGGGGTTTGGAACGGGTCCCATATGAAGAGCGGTTAAAGAGACTGGGACTTTTCAGTTTAGAAAAGAGGAGACTGAGGGGGGATATGATAGAGGTGTATAAAATCATGAGTGGTGTGGAGAGGGCGGATAAAGAAAAGTTATTTATTAGTTCCCATAATAGAAGAACTAGAGGACACCAAATGAAATTAATGGGTAGCAGGTTTAAAACTAATAAAAGAAAGTTCTTCTTCACACAGCGTGTAGTCAACCTGTGGAACTCCTTGCCAGAGGAGGCTGTGAAGGCTAGGACTATAACAGAGTTTAAAGAGAAGCTAGATAATTTCATGGAGGTTAGGTCCATAAAAGGCTATTAGCCAGGGATAGAAATGGTGTCCCTGGCCTCTGTCTGTCAGAGGCTGGAGAAGGATGGCAGGAGACAACTCGCTTGATCATTGTCTTCGGTCCACCCTCTCTGGGGCACCTGGTGCTGGCCACTGTCGGCAGACAGGCTACTGGGCTAGATGGACCTTTGGTCTGACCCAGTACGGCCATTCTTATGTTCTCCCAGACTGCAGCAGATCCAGGTTCAACCTGGTTCACCAGCAGCCTCCGCTCAATGCATCAGAGAATGGCACAAGAAACTTTGCACTTACTGCATCATCCAGACAAGGTTCCTTTGTCACCCTTTCCACCCGCTGTCCCCAAGCATACTTACCCACCGTGAAAGCTGCTCCTGTACCGTGCCTGGTCTGCTCTCGCCCTGCTGCACGATCCCTCCTGCTTGCTTTTCTCCCCTTCGGCACAATTTCCACTTCCGGAGAAAAATTTCTCTTCTTTCTCACTCTCCTGCTCCTTCGGCCAACAGCCCCAGTGCTGGGCGGCTCCTAGGCACAGCACATGTTGTTTAGCTATTGCCTCCTTCAGCTAATAATTAGAGCTGGGCCCACATGCCAGAGTCCCGATAGAAATTCACTCTCCCCTGAATTTGGGAAGCATTTGTTGAGAGTCAGATCCACAGGTTTGGCTGAGGATCGGCTCACGCTTGGCGCTTACAACACACTTTATGAGTATGGAATCCTCAGAACAGTCTTGGAAAGTCGGTCAGCGTTCTACCTAATTTTGGGAAAGGGGAAACTGAGGCACAGAGCAGGGCGGAAAAAATTGCTGGCCTGAAGTCCAAGGGGGATTGAATAGCAGAGTGATGATGAGAATTCAGGAAGTCTTGGCTCCCTGTCCTTGGACAACAGCTATAACCCCTAAACACAACTCCCTGTGTTACATGGACATGACTAATGGCATCTGTGTGTTTGATGAACAGAACCATCCATCAAGAATTTCTTGTGGGACAAAGAGTCCCCCTGAGAAAGCAAGTGAACAACAGACTCTCTCGCTGTGTGTGGATACGGAACCTAGTGTGACAGACAGTCCCTACCCCACAATCTAAAGAGACCAAGCAGGCAAAGGTCTCGAGGGGAAACTGAGACAGAGGAGCAAAGCGACTGGCCTCTGGTTACAAATTCAGCCTCAGAGCTGGAAACAGAACCCTGGTCATAGGAGTCCCAATCCGGTGCCCTATCCACTAGGCTGCACTGTCTTTGCAAGTGGGCACACAGGACTTAAAAACCTTCAGTTTAGGCTCAACCCCCCTCTTCTGGCTCCCAGCCCAGCGCCTTAGCCGCAGACTCCTCCTCCAGAGCCAAGAGCGGGGAGGCATGAAGGAACGAGCCAGCATTTGGGGCTGCATCCTGTTCTAGGCACCCCTTTAAAACCGGTGGGAGCCAAGTAAATTCTAGAGCGCAGGCCAGAGCTCACACGTCATGGGCCCGCGATCCCCTCTGACCACACTAATTACTGCTGGGGAGGGGGGTGGGGAGCCTGAAGCACAAACCTCACCATTCCCAAGGGGGGGGGGTGTCAAAGCTGAAACCTAAACCCTGCCGCTCTGGGGGGGTCTTCAGCCCTGGGTGGTGGGGCTCAGACTTCAGCCCCACACCCCGGCAAGTCTAACGCCTCGGGCTGCCAGGTGGCCGGTTTTGATCCGGACGGTCCAGTATTTGGGCTTTCTGTTCGGGAAACACATTGAGAAAATAGAAGTGTCCGGTATTTTCTAAATCCGACGGGATGTCGATTGTGATGGCAGCCAAGCGTGCCCGGTATTTGGATTGTGATGGGAGCCAAGTGTGTCCCTATTTGGATTGTGATGGCAGCCAAGCGTGCCCGGTATTTGGATTGTGATGGCAGCCAAGCGTGCCCGGTGTTTGGATTGTGATGGAAGCCAAGCGTGTCCGGTATTTGGATTGTGATGGCAGCCAAGCGTGTCCGGTATTTGGATTGTGATGGCAGCCAAGCGTGCCCGGTATTTGGATTGTGATGGCAGCCAAGCGTGCCCGGTATTTGGATTGTGATGGCAGCCAAGCGTGCCCGGTATTTGGATTGTGATGGCAGCCAAGCGTGTCCGGTATTTGGATTGTGATGGCAGCCAAGTGTGTCCGGTATTTGGATTGTGATGGAAGCCAAGTGTGTCCGGTATTTGGATTGTGATGGCAGCCAAGCGCGTCCCTATTTCTGTATTTCCGAGTGGAATCCATGATACAAAAGCAGGGTTAAGCAAATGTAAACAGCCCCCCGTGACTGGAGCCTCATTCCCACGGGGGCTGTTTTTACCCCTCCTGCCCTGCCTGTGCTGGGGATCTGCCCCCTGCCTCGCCCCAGCACCGAGTCTAACCTGCCTGCAGCCGCTGCACCCCCCTCCTGCGCCCCACTCCCCTTGTTACCCCTTTTAGCAAGAAATCTGCAAAAACTTGAGTGGGCGGCGCGAAGGGCAGTGGCTTCGGCCGAGCTACTGCGCATGCCCAGTGCCCCCTAAGTAGCACAGTCTCATAGGTAGCCGCTTTCTACACACCGCCGGGCAGTGCTGGGGCTGCCGGACCCCGCAGCGAGTCCCAGCCCCCGCCCACAGCGTGATCCTTTGCGCCCCCCCCCCGGCTGTGACCCACTTTGGGGGCGCGCCCCACGGTTGGTTGGAGCCACCGCGCGCCCCCAGCCTCCTGCAGCCCCCCCCGCACTGGTGAGCCCCCAAGGCAGCCCCAGACCGCTGCTCTGCACCTACCTCGGCCATCTGCGCCCCCTCCGGTTTGCAAGGGGGCGGGAGCGGCTCCCAGCGCAGGGGGCTGGGCAGAGCCCGCGTTAAAGGGGCAGGAGCCCGGCTCCAGCTGACCGCGCCAGGCCGGCCGACGAGCGCATCCAGCCTGTGCCGGCTCCGCCGAGTCACGCCTCCAGCCCCCCTGCAGCGCCACGGGTCGCTGCCTACTCAAAACGCCCGTGCGTTGCGGGGAGGCAGTGCTGCCTAGTGGTTAGACGGGCTCGTGCGCACCGACTTCCCTGCGTGGCACGACTGGGGCACCGCGCTGCCTTCTAACCAAACCGATCAACTAACTTCATAGGGGCCAAGCAAATATTTGTTGCCTCTGACGCTGCAACGTGCCCAGTACTAGTCATATAAGGCAGGGGTGGGGGACCTAAGGTCCAGGGGCCAGATGCAGCCCCTGGCTTGCCTGGATCTGGGTCCCGAGGCTCAAGCCCCCCCTATGGGGGAGCCTGTGCTGGTATTCCAGCCCCTCTGCTGTCCCCCCAGTGGGGCCTGAGCATACAAAACCTACTAGCCTGAGCCCCCCTAGGCTCTGGTGTGCCATGTGGGAAGTGTCTTTCTCCTCCTTACTTGGAGGTCAGGTCAGTGAGGGGTTGTTTTGGAGTTTTTTTGCTTCTCACTTGTGTGCAGCCCCTGACTGACTTTCCTGTGGGTCAGCAGCTCCTGCCCCCAAAAAAGTTCCTCGCCCTTGATATAAGGAGGCAGGAAAACAAAGGGAGAACAGCAATATATTCAATAGCAATCGAAATACCAATTCAGGATTCTCTGCAATTTGCTTCAGTCAACAGTGGATTTTCTTTCCCAATTAACTTCTCTGCCATGCAAATAGATACATCTCTTCCTAGAGTGTTCCTAGAACAGGCCAGTCAAATCCAATCCAAAACACAGAAAGCTTGGAAGACCCTACAGCAACATTGTTGTGGAGCTTACAAAAGTAAGCCCTTTCAGGCAGGGACCTGTTTGTACAGCACCTACCACAGTGGAGTCCTGGCCTATAACTAAATAAAGCTTAACTTGTGGCTTGATTTTCAGAGGCATTCAATTCCCATTGGCTTTGAGTCCTCAGAAGCTCTTCGCCACCTTAGTCATTGTTAGGTTAGATTAACAGTGTAATACAAATAGTGGGGTCCCTACATCACGCCCTTGACACGTGGCCCATCGAATACCATGGTCACATTGTCCTCGCTTAGTATATAAACTGACAGGTCAGAAAGATTTCTCAAAGATCAGTTAGAGAGCTCAGGATTACTCAAGACAGCACGGAGTTCGCAGTGCCCAAGTAGAGGTATATCTATTCATTTCTAAAGTATCTGTCGCAATGGTCTCGGAGCATTTTTACCATGCTGGAACACAGGGAAGTGGGGATAAATTCTCTTAGGACAGGGCTAGCCTGTGTCCACAATGAGATTTGCCTACTGGGCAGAGCAAGGGTCTGGGATGTAGGGATGTTAATGGTTTACTGGTTACCGTAGGCAGGGGGCTGCTCCAGCCCCGCCGGGCCAGCTGCGAGTGGGCTCCAGCCTCGCCGGAACCCTCACCATGGTAGGCCTGGCAGCGTGCCGTGGGGAGGGGTGCACCAGCTGGGTCAGGGTCAGAGCAGCCCCATCCGCAAGCTCAAATTCGTTAAGAGCCCAGTGCCTCAGCTGATATGAGTCAACCCCTCTCATTTCAGCCACGCCGATTTACACCAGCTGAGGAACTTACCCTGAAATCCATTTATAACAGATGAGAACAGCACAATGCTGCTAACACCCACTAATGCAGTGTGCGGTGCTTTGCTCCTCTGGACCCAAACACCTTAAAGACCAACTGGATCCAGGCTTGGAACAAGAGAACCAGGCAGGACTCCTAAGCTATGTCTACACTCCTGGCTTCTTGTGCAAGAAATATGCAAATGAGGCTAAGCGTGGAATATTGCCCGAGCCTCATTTGCATACCTAATGGGCTGCCATTTTTGCAGAAGAGGCTCTTGTGCCAGAAGGAGCTGTCTACACTGCCCCTTCTTGTGCAAGAAAAACCCTCTTGCGCAATGCCGCTACGCCTATTATTTTCAGGAATCACGGCATTGCACAAGAGGGTTTTTCTTGCACAAGAAGGGGCAGTGTAGACAGCTCCTTCTGGCACAAGAGCCTCTTCTGCAAAAATGGCAGCCCATTAGGTATGCAAATGAGGCTCAGCAATATTCCACGCTTAGCCTCATTTGCATATTTCTTACGCAAGAAGCTGCGAGTGTAGACATAGCCCCTAGTGTCATTTAAAAAACGAGACGAGTGTTCAAATCACTAGCACGTGCAAGAGCGAGGACATGACAATTCCAGTTGTGAAAAACAACTCCCATGTGACTGGGCAAAGGTGAAGCTGCCCGGGGCAAAGACAGGAATAAACCGCAGGACAAGGATTCATTGATCTTGAATTTATTTAAAAAAAAAATCCAGGAAGTTGAAAGGGGGAGAGAAATGGCAAAGTCCTTCTCTGCCTAGCTCTGATCAGGTTGCTCCCTTGTCTCCAGACTGCGGGGATCTTCCTCCACCTTCTTCTTCTGTCTCCGCAGCCTTCTCCAGGAGCAGTTCCAAGGAGTCCTCGCCAACCACACGTCTCACTTTTTCCCCTTTGGCTGCCAGGATTTCCTCAATGTTCCTGAATGACAAGTTAAAAAACACTAGTTATGTTGCCAAAATGTCCATGCAACTTTGCAGCAGAGGTGTAGGGGCTCTCAGCTGCATTCGGTTTTCACTATTAGTGGGGATTCAAGTTCGGAAGATGGAGGTAACATTTCCCCCTAGCAGAGCTAGTCCCAGTGACCCATGGAGCAGATGGGATTACACAACCACATCTCAATCTGATCACTAATTTGGCAGCTACGGTTAGACAGAGGGGCTACGTCTAGACTGCATCCCTTTTCCGTAAAATGGATGCAAATTAGACGTATCGCAATTGCAAATGAAGCGGGGATTTAAATGCCCCCCGCTTCATTTGCATAATATACGGCTGCCGCTTTTTCCGGCTCGGAGCTTTGACGGAAAAAAGCGCCAGTCTAGACGCGGATCTTGCGGAAAATAAAGCCTTTTCCGGAAGATCCCTTATTCCTTCTTTTAAGGAATAAGAGGAATAAGGGGAATAAGAGGAATAAGGGATCTTTCGGAAAAGGCTTTATTTTCCGCAAGATCCGCATCTAGACTGGCGCTTTTTTCCGTCAAAGCTCCGAGCCGGAAAAAGCGGCAGTGTTTATGCAAATGAAGCAGGGGGGCATTTAAATCCCCGCTTCATTTGCAATTGCGATACGTCTAATTTGCATCCCTTTTACGGAAAAGGGATGCAGTCTAGACGTAGCCAGGTAGATTTTCAAAGGAGTTCAGACAGAGACTAGCAATGATTCAATAAGACCTGATGGAAAACAAAAAAGTAACACATCCAGCAATAAGACTGCAACTAGCAACAGTGATATCTGTGCAACATGCACCTTCTAATCTAGCTGTGTTAGCTACATCTCACATACTTGGTCTGGGTCGGGCGATTCCATTATTTACACCAGTGTCTCTCAACCTTTTTTTATAAAGTACCTCTTTTTAAAAAAAAAATATATATACACCCCCTTTTTAAAAAAAAAAATTGTAAGTACCCCCCGTACCTACAGTTTTCAGACACAATTTTTTTTCTTCCATTGCAACACATTTGTTTAAACAACTTAATCATAGCCGAGCGGGCAATGAAATTTTTGGGTGTAAAAATTACAAAAATAATAACGCGCTGTAAAACTTAAAACAAAAATTCAGTTTTCTCCAAATTTCAGTTGTGTTGACGTACCCCCCAGACTTCTCGAGTACCCGTCCCACTGGTTGAGAAACACTGATTTACACCACCCATCTGAACCACATCAGAAAACTCAGCCATGGGAATGTCGTTGTCATCCATTCTTTACAAAGTAGCTGAATCCGCCCAGCAGTAACTCTCCTGCAGCATTTAAACCACCACTTACAAAGCCTGTAAGAAACAGAACTCCGGTGTGTCGGCTAGATCGGGTTGGGCTGCGTTTTGATGATCGTGAGCAGGAAGAGCTGCTGTTATGGGCACTGACCTTTTCCCCTCCAGATCTGAAAACCATCCCAGGTTATCTGCTATGACGTGGTGATTCTTGCAACCAGGACACGTCACTATCACCACCCCGTTATGATACGCCTGTTTGGAAATCGTTTTTGCCGACCGCGTATTGCAGACCTACAAAATGAACAAAGTTACTTTCATAACCAAGTATCAGAGGGGTCGCCGTGTTAGTCTGGATCTGCAAAAGCGACAAGGAGTCCTGTAGCACCTTATAGACTAACAGATGTATCAGAGCATAAGCTTTCGTGGGCAAAGACCCACTTCGTCAGATGCAACGTCTGAGGAAGTGGGTCTTTGCCCACGAAAGCTTATGCTCCGATACATCTGTTAGTCTATAAGGTGCTACAGGACTCCTTGTCGCTTCTTCATAACCAAGATGCTCAGATGCTGCACCCACACAACTCCCTCCCCACAACTCCCCCAGCTCTCCCAGCCTCCCCGTCTGCCCCCCTCCCACTCCCAGGCTCCCCCTGTGCCCCCACATCCACCCCAGCCCTCCCAGGCTCCCCTATCCGCCCCAGCCTTCCCAGGCTCCTCTCTGCCCCACATCCGCCCCAGCTCTCCCAGGCTCTCCATCTGCCCCCTCCCACTCCCAGGCTCCTTCTGCCCCCACATCCACCCCAGCCCTCCCAGGCTGCCCCTCTGCCCCCACATCCACCCCAGCCCTCCCAAGCTCCTTCTGCCCCCACATCCACCCCAGCCCTCCCAGGCTCCCCTTCTGCCCCCACATCCACCCCAGCCCTCCCAGGCTGCCCTCTGCCCCACATCCACCCCAGCCCTCCCAAGCTCCTTCTGCCCCCACATCCACCCCAGCCCTCCCAGGCTGCCCTCTGCCCCCACATCCACCCCAGCCCTCCCAGGCTCCTTCTGCCCCCACATCCACCCCAGCCCTCCCAGGCTGCCCCTCTGCCCCACATCCACCCCAGCCCTCCCAAGCTCCTTCTGCCCCCACATCCACCCCAGCCCTCCCAGGCTGCCCCTCTGCCCCACATCCACCCCAGCCCTCCCAGGCTCCTTCTGCCCCACATCTGCCCCCTCCCACTCCCAGGCTCCCCATCTGCCCCTCCCACTCCCAGGCTCCTTCTGCCCCCACATCCACCCCAGCCCTCCCAGGCTGCCCCTCTGCCCCTCCCACTCCCAGGCTCCTTCTGCCCCCACATCCACCCCAGCCCTCCCAGGCTACCCCTCTGCCCCCACATCCCCGGGCTCTCCCGCACCCACCCGGCAGGTGAACACCAGCCCGTAGCGCGCGGCCTCCACCTGCCCCACGGCGCTGCGGAGCCCGCGCGGCCAGGCCGGGCCCGGGCAGCGGGGGCGGGGCCGTGGGGCTGCCCGAGCCCCGGGCCGCGGCGGCCCCGCAGAGCCCAGCCGGGCCCCGAGCAGCGCCAGCCTCCGCCCGGCCCGCAGCATCGCTCCCGGCGCGGCCCCCGGATGGGGCGGCCGCTGAAGCCCGGGCGGCCATCTTGGGTGTGGGCAGCGCGCCGGGCCTGAGAGCGGGGGCAGCCCCTGTGGGAGCCCGTACTGCCCCCCCCGGGATACGGGGCCTCCTGCTGCCCCCAATGGGACAGAGGGGCGCCCCTGCTGCCCCCCCGGGATATTGGGGGGGCCCACCTGCTGCCCCCCACCGGGATATTGGGGGGCCCACTTGCATTCCCCCAATGGGACAGAGGGGCGCCCCTGCTGCCCCCCAGCGGGATACGGGGGGAAGGGCTTTCCCACCTGCAGACGCAGAAGCCAGGCCCCGCCCATCACTGACCTGGGTGCCTGGGGCACAGGAGCAGCAAGGCTCCCCCAAAATCATACGGGGGCCTCCCCCCCCAAGTCACTGTCCTGGGGGAACCTCCCCTTCTGCCTTTAGAGGCTGTGACCTTCAATCAACACACCACATCCTGCTCCCCCAAAGCAGCCAGGCTCACAGAGGGGACCCCCCACCCCACACACACACGCACACCCCCTCTCCCTTTGCCCGGTTCCCCCACACCCACTCCACGCAGGGCAGTGGCTCTGTAAGCCTCAGAGGAAGTAGAAGAAAAAAAATGTAAGGCAGCAAGTTGGACAGGTCCACAGGCTTTTTCCTATCCCCTTATTGGGTGTTGACACAGCAACAACTTTTAATGTTTTAGTTTTAGCACACAACTTTAGACCATTTTTGAAGCAAATTGTTTATTTTTTACTCAGATTCCTTTTTGCACAGACTATGACACTGTACTACCGCCACTGTGATCCTAAGGCAATTAAACTCCAGGGGCTCTAATTCATTTAAACTCAGATCACTTCCAGAAGCACATCATCCCCATTCAATATAGAAGAATCAGGGTTCTGAGATTCTTAATCACAGATGCATGAACTGATTAGGTGACTTGGCCAAGACCATATAGGTTTGCTGTGGCAGAAATATACTCCAGCTCTCTTGCAGCCCAGTTAAGTGTCTTCAACTTGGTCAGTGTTCGAGATGGCTGGTTAGAAAAAAGTTTTTAATGCCAAACACCGTGGAGAGGTAGAAGGGAAGATTCTTGCATACAACCCCAGCACACTTATTTTAAATTCCTGTTGCAGTTGGGCTGATGCTGTTAGGAGCCTTCAGTGTCTGTGTTGTCACTACCAGTGGTGTTTTCCCAATCCACTTCATGGCATCTTCCCTTTTGCGCCCCTCTCAATGCCCTCTTTCTGTAAGTTAGGTTAAACATCATGAGAAAAAGAAAATTCCATGATCAACTAACACTTCAGTTACTGGTGTGAACCCAATTAGTACTCAAATGGGACTGCACATTTGCAGTGACACTGGCAAAAGAACTACTAAGGCCTATCGCCCTTCATTCACCAGGACCCAAAGTAATCATCTACTAAAGGTGAGGAAGAAGTCACTATCTGAATCCCACCACACATCATTGTTAATTTGGGTAACTTTGTCCAAGAATTACCCACCGTTGTTATAATTCTGGGTTTCCTCAAGCATCCACTATAGGCTGTGATCAGAAGCAGTTGATTGTGTGGAGATGGATTATCAATCTAGAGCAGCAAAGGCATTCCTGGAGTCCTCTAAACAGCACAGCGGACTGCAAGAATTTCCTGACTCTCAGGGTACAGCTAGACTGGCAGATTTTTCCAGGATACTGGAGGTATGCTGGAAAAACTCCGCTGTGTCCAGGGCACGTGTTTGCTCTTCCACTTTTTTGCGGAAGAGCAGATGCGTTCGTTCGGGGAGCCCTGTATACCTTGTTCTCCGAGGAATAAGGGGTCTGCCGAAACAGGAGGTTTTTCGCTATTTGGCCCGGGGCCAAATGGAAGAAAAGCTTCTTCTGGAAAAGCAATCAGAAAAAGCTACGCAAAGTGCGGGGAGCAAGTTGTGTTGCTTTTTCCAATAAGTGTGTAGTCTAGACCTAGCGTCACTTCCTTCTGCAATACGAATGTTACATAAGAGCCCACCATGCTACCACTTACAAAAGCAATGCTACATGGCTTTAAACACTTCCTGTAATATGCTGCAGAATTTAGGTTTTTAGGATCATTTCTATTTAGTGTGTAAATTAAGGTACATGGCTGACAAGATGCTTGGCGCCCTCAGCCCCCATTCAGTCAGCAGGAGACAGAACTGTTCAGCAACTTTGTAAGTGTTTTGAAAGGGCTCAGACCGACTGACGAATAGGAGGATGCTCTTTGCTGTCAGCAGTAGCACGGTGGAACCCTCCACTAGTAAAATCAAATTTACACTTACCAAGTCAGCATTTCCTGCAGTATGATGACCCCAGGGACGGCGAAGTGCTATTTAAAGAGGGTGGTTTTTTTGGGGGTGGGGGTGGGGGGGAAGCATATTGTGTCCCTGCCACCTGGACCTCCTCTTCCCCATCAGCAGCCTGATCCCCTTGGCCAGGACCCCCTGTACACACAGCCTGATCGTGTGGCATTGTGACCCAGTGCATGAGGTCGCAGTGCCACCCAAGTTTGGGCCATGGGCCAAGTGCCCTCCCGCAACTTCATGGCCTCTGGGTTCCCCTCTGTGGAATCAGTAACCAGCAGTAGGCTGTGATGCAGACAGAGAGACGGCCCCCACTTGTTTCAGTACCAACCCACTGGCTGCCATTGCGGCCGGCATCGGGCACATCCAGGACTAACTCTGAGTCACTCCGGCTTGAGCTAGAAAAGGAGGCAGTAACAGACTCTCAGCCTCTGGGAGTCAGGCACAGCAGGGCACACAACACAGGGACTAGTAGGGATGTAAGCGACTAGTTGCTTCGCCTCCCCCCCTGCTGCCTCTATCAGAAAGGGGGGGGGGGGAGAAAAAGAGGAGAGGTTGCTGGGGGGAGCCGGCTTAAAAGCTGGTTCCCCTCAGCTGCATAGGAGGGGGCAGTGGCGCAGTTCCACCTTTGAAATATACAAGAATCCCCACTGGGGCTCTTGTACATTTCAAAGTGGAAGCGCGGCATGGAGTCTGGGGCCAGCAGGGGACTCTCCACGCAGCCCCTCCTACTGGGGCTCTGGTACATTTCAAAGGCGGAACGCCGTGCTAGTCCTTATCAACTAATCGAACAGCCAATGGAAATCCCATCGACTACTCCATTAGTTAATGAACTGAAATTTAACATCCCTAAGGGCCAGTGGGCTACGCAAACATGGCAAGAGCAGTCCCGAGCAGACCTCCGATAGTGCTCAAAGCTGTCCTTCATCCGCCGCCGCTCCTTCTCAGCCAGCTCCCCGTTGGTTGGGCCCCCCTCCTGTAAAGGAAAAGAAAGGTCAGGCCTAGCTGAAACATGGGCCGGGAGCGTTACTTTCAGCATGGGACCAGCCTTGCTGTACCGCGGGGCCAGGAACTACGTGGGCAGGCACACAGCTCCTGGAGTTGGCCCCATAAGGACAAAGGAAAGGCACGCGGGACAGGGCAGTGGAGGAGATGGCGGGGAGCTTGGACAGCCGCTGTCCAGGCAGTGCCCTGATGTGTACTCCCAGTGGTTTCCAGGTGTGCTCAATTCACTCGTTGAAAATGAACCTGTACCAATGAACCGACTCAGAGCGACTTCACGGCCAAACCCAGCCGCTGGCAGCTGTTTGGAAGCACTCAAGTGTTGTGGTGGCAGCTTCTGACGTTCACAGGTCCCCGAGGAATATTACAGCCTCATGCGTTCACTCCTGGCCCTAGTAACCTGTGCGTGGCTGAGTTAGGCTCAGTCCCTGGCTTGCACTTAAAGCGCTCGGACCTTACTCTAAGGGTGTCCAATTGATCGACGATCCACCCACTGCTCCTCCCTCCCCGCCTGCCCTCATCTCTCCTGAGCAGGCTGGTTCTTCCGAACACCCAGGGTGTGCTGTGCAGGAGCCTGCTCCCGCATCACTTAAAGGATTAGCGCTCATGCGACCGACCCTGCCCCAGGCAACGGGGGGGGAGGCCCTAAACATCAGAATCCGAAGATAACCCACTGAGCATCTCCCGCTGCAATTTACAAAGACAGCAGAGCTCCGGGGGTCACTGAAGGGATGTCCAGTCACCTATTTGTACAGCCAGCAGTTCACACCTTCTTCCCAGCAACAAGAATGTGAACAGTTCTCGTACTCTGGAGATCATTTCATCCCAGGCCACGTCTGCACTGCACTGTTCTTCCAGAAAAGGCTGCACACATTACAAACCGCAACTTGCGTAGCTTTTTCCACTTCTTTTTTCAGAAGAGGCTTTTCTGACATTTGGCCCGTCTACACTGGGCCAGAGGTCAGAAAAAACCACTTTTTCGGAACATCCCTTCCTCGTAAAACGAGGTTTACAGGGATGCCAAAAAAGTGCGTCTGCTCTTCCGAAAACAATTTCAGAAGAGCAGACGTGTTGCCTGGACACGACAGCTTTTCCTGGGATACCAGAGGAATCCCGGGGAAAAACTCTGTAGTGTAGACATAACCCCAGACAACACAGGTGCTGAACATGCCCAGCCAACAGATGCTGAATGTTACTTAGGAGCAGGAGGAGACACGAGCAGTGTCTGGGACACGACGTTAGGAGAAAATGCAGAAGCAGAGAGATTTTCAAGGGCTGATGGACGAGAAAGGAAACGCTCCCTCGTGGATAGGAAATTGCTTAAACCCCATATGGTTCATTTTAGAAAGTCAGAGGCTCGATATCATCCCTTACATTTGAGGTGGATTATCCCTGAACTAGACCCAGCCTGTCCACTTCAACAAGGCTCCCGTTGAGTCTAATCTCTTTGGGATAAGCACAGGCTGTATAGGCACATAGTAAATGCATCTTGCGCGGCTGGAGGCCTGATCTGGCGCTATGAACGATCAGTAACAACAGGAGTTTGGGGTGTGCAGGATCAGCCACTAAATCCAAACGTGCAGGTCAAATGGATGGAGTGAAACACCAACCAATGTCCCAGAAGTGCCCCCCTGGAGATGGTGCCAGGAGGCTGCCCGGTCTTGTACTCCCATGCCCTGAAAGCAGTACGTTCCGGGCTGATGGAGCGGCAGCGGGAGGGATGTTAAAATGCGTGTAACTGATTAAACCTGTAACTGCTAAAAATGGCAGCGGTTACACATGGGGCAGCAGCCAGCTCCCCAGGAGCTGGTGCACACTGGGAGCCAGCAGCACAGGGTGTCAGGTGGCTTCCTGGGAATAGGTGCATGCAGGGAGCCGGCTTAAGCTGGCTCCTTGTGCATACTGGCTCCTGCCAACAGCCCCTGAAACAAAGGCAGCTCCCCCATTCCGGACTGGGAGGCCTGTGTAGCTATTTGGGTAACTGATAAGCATGAACCTACTGGTTACCCATTTAAACAGCTACACTCTTACATCCCTAGGAAGCAGATGTGTTAATTGGCAGACGCCGTTCCCAGCGAGCAGCAGCTTCCAGAAGGGAAGAACGGGACACGGGCTGCGGGCTGCAGCGGAAGGCTGAATTTGCTCAGAACGCCACACAGCCCTCCCTGCGAAAGCAGCAGGCACCTCCGAACAGGGCAAGCCTATTGCAAATCCAAGCATTCATCGAGGTGAGAGCGGCCCCGAGCAGCGGGGGGGGGGGTCGCACAGACGCTCACGTTTGATGACGGCAAGTGCTGGATGCTTTCCAAAGCACTGAACTGCTGGTTCCCACCGTCAGGGCGATCTGCTGCGAGAGAAGGAAAAAGTGCCGGTGTGATCCCAGGCTGGGGTTATTACCTGCGCGATGGCAGCACTTGGGACCCCGCTGTCCTAGAAGCAGCCCCAAAGAGCTTTCCATCCGACAGGCAAGGCAGACGAAGGAAGGAGCCTCCCTTTGTACAGATACAGAACAGGGACTCAGACGTAGAGATTTGCCTGAGACCCGCCCAGGGATTGTGGGGCAGAGGCAGAAATGGATCCCTGATCTCCCAAATCCCTATTCAGGGCCTTCACCACAAGCCCATCCTTCCTCACGTCATTGGTTGGTGCTTTTACACTCTTCGGACAAAGCCTCCTTGCAGACGTTGTGCATTTCGTACCCCGGGTGTCCCGAGGCGCTCTGCTGAGTCAGCCAGCGAGAACACAGGGACTGATGCAGGTGAGGCATGTCACTAGCACTTGCTCACACCGACTGTAGGAGATGGTACGTGCAGAGTGCTCGGCGTTTTCAAGCTGCCGTACAGACACTCAGCCAGTCTTCCGACCTCCTTGGGATGTGATCTGCATGACTATCCCCCGCTCGCAGAGGGATAGGGAAAGGGAGACGGAATTAAAGGGACTTGCCCAAGGCTATATGGCACGGCAGTGGCGGAGGTGCTCGAGTCCAGGCCACCGCTCAGTCCTCCTAAAGCAAGCTGCCTATTTTACTGGGTGTTGGAATCCTGCTCAGGACAGCGGGGTTTTCCCCTGACTTTTTTGTTTGTTTGAAAAAAGAAGATACTGGAAGCTTTTCTATCTGGTGTGGTACGAACCCAAGGGACCTCAGCAAAGCAGCCCCTTAGCTTGCCTTCTTTAAAGAATCACCTAGAGATCACGTTCCCCAACATGATCACCTCTGTCCATGCTAAGTCACATTTAATATCACACTCTTGAGGGTCGTGTTAAAACAGCCTCCTTTTCTAGCAAGGTCAGCCCTATCTAGCACTGTGCTAGGGCCTTGTGCCGCAAGCACAGAACAGGACCTCCCACCGACTAACCTGCACTGCTACTCCAAGTCGGACCGGGGGGGTCCTCAAACTTTTCGTGACCTCCCTTCCCAAACGGGTGAAAAAATAAGTCATGCCCCTCAGGAGGATAAAACAGGAAGATTCCCCCATGCCGGAGTCTCCCTTCTTTTCAAAGATGGAGCCTTTTTGGAAGCGTAGCTCAACCCCTCAGCATAGCTTGACAAGTCTTCCTCGGTGCTGAGTCATTTCCACATGGGACTGCACAAAAGCAGAACCGGGGACGGCCTGTTCATTGGCTAGTTCTGCTTTTGTCAAAACCCCACTGAAAATTAGCTAATTTAAGGGGGGGAAAAGCCAACTCAGCAAAGAGCCTGGAGAAAGGTGCACAGTCCAGCTACAGGGGAGTCCGTGCACCTGGGTTCTGCTCACAGACCTTCCCCGCTACGCAGCAAGAGCCTAGTTAAGTCACTAGGGCATGTCTGCGCAGCAGTGTTGTTTCGGAATAACGTCGTGCGCGTCTACACAGCAAGCCCACTATTTCACAGTAAGTGTGAAAGAACGGGCTTCCTACTCCGACTTGTGTAACCTTCGCTGTATGAGGAGGGAGGGGAGTTGGGGAAGAGAGCTCTATTTCCAAGTGAGTGCTGTGTAGACAGCCCCAAAAGTCGGAATGAGCGATTTGGACGTAAGCTACGCAAATAGCATCGCTCAAGTTGCACCACTTATTTCGAGTTTGGCTCTGCTGTGTAGACGTGCCCGTCGGGTCTGATTGCCACAGGTGCCTTGCGCCGACAATACTTCTGACCTCACGGGGGACAGAGTCCTTCCCAGCCTTGAAAGGTCAGGCCCCGCACCCCTCTGAGTTCATTGTTCCTGGGGGCATCGCTACATCGGCAGCTGCTTAACGTCGTGATGCTATGACCACATGGCACAGCCCTATCTTGAGCCGATACGTTGAGCGAGCCCAGCCCCCCCCTTCCAGCTGGCAGCCACTTGAGCAGCCTCAGAGCACAGGGCCAGAAGGAAGGGAAAAGCTCTAAGGGCTCCAGAGACATCCCTTTCGCTCCACACACTAGCCTGGTCAGAGACTCTCTCCCTCTTAAAAATGGGCGAGACCAAGGCACAGGGAGGCAACTGAAGGGTTCCAGGCACCTCCATTTGGGGGACCCTCATGGAGACACCTTCTGTGGGCGGACTTTCACAAAGTGCTAAGCACTTACTTTGCTAAGCACTTACCCTGGGAGAGCCAGATTCTTCCAGCGCCTCTCCAATGGGGCCCCCCAAAATCATTATTTTTGAGAGGCCAGGCGGCAGAGACTCCCCAGGGCCACACGGCAGAACCCGAGAGCTCCTGCTGCCCCCGCCTGCTTTCCCCACCAGCCGGCCTGCCTCCGGAATATGCTCTACCGCCTCCACGCAGAAGTGAAAACAGAGTCTTACTTTGCTCCGCCTGCTGCGTGTCCTCAGCCAGGGTCCCATGGAGAGAGAGCTTTGGGACAAAAAGGAACAGGTCTCCTCTAGGGAACTGGCGATACTCATTTTCCTCCCCTCTTCTCCCACCGAGAGCGCCCCAGGATTCCTCAAGTTTCCCCTTCCCGTCTGGCGAGAGTGGCCAAACTGTAGCTCTCCCCTTGGTGAGCCGCCTGTAGAGACAGATGCTATGCACAAAGGAAGCCAAACACTGCTCCGCCCCAAGAGGGGAATACTTCTATTGTGTGGACAGCCTCCTTCACCCCGTGAAGTATCCTCACCCACTGCTGAACGCGGCTGCCTCCAGGCAGGGAGCAGCAGCGCCCCTTCCCCAGCAGCATGGGGGGGAAGTAGAGGATGGCTCTCCAGTGGGGTGCACGGAGGATACAAGGAGGCAGGTTGTAACCGCCTGCGCTGGGGTTTAGCTAGGTCACCGGGAAGGAGCTAGGATCTGTACATGACCACACGGGACCTGGGCCTTAGCTCTCACCTGAAGGATACAGAGCTGTGATGGTTCCAACCCGTTAAGCCGGCCCTGCCTCCCACCCCATTTCACAACTCTACCGCCCCCCTTCACTCGGCTGCTTTCCATGGAGACCCAGGCTGCAGCGGCATAGGGTGGGGCTTGGGAATACTCGGGGCTCCTTTGCATCCAGGCAGAGGGAGGATTCCTTTTTATTCCCGCCTGGTATCTTGCTGGAAGATTCGAAGGACTAGGCAGAACCACCAGCTCCTGCTTCTCGGCAGCTGAAGCCCTCTGGCCATGCTAGGGACCACGCTGGAAAGCTGCCTTGGTGCACCCTTGCAGAGACTTGTCCCTTCTGCTCAGAGTCCGTGGGGCTCCCCACGCGAGGGGGGCTGTAAACCAGGGCCCTTTTATTTGGATCCCGATCAAAGTTACGCTCACAGGGCCCCACGTCTTGGCCCAGAATCTGAGCTGCTGCCCAGGGGTGCTTGGAGGATGCTCATGATGGGTGCACACACCCTCTTCCCTGTAAGCTGGGCGCTTGGGCAGCCACCCAGGAGAGATTCAGCTGCCCGCCCCCAAAGCATGTGTTTGTACTGGTGGTGCACACCCACACATGCCTCAGTGCATGTAACAAAATTTATTCCACACATGGATGGGAAAAAAATAGAGGGACTATTGCTCCTGATCCCGCCTGGCCACGGAGCTGGTCTCCAGCATGAAGCGGAGCGGCCTTAGTACTACTCTAATCCTGGTTCCAGCTCACAGGGCTGCTTGGAGCGCTGTCTGCCTTCGCCATGCCCCTCTCCCCCAGACACACATGCTGTTCTGGCAGCCGCCAAGTGGGCAGGACAGAAGAGCTGCTAAGGGAGGGTCTACACCTTCTAGAGGCGTCTCTGCACCAGGGGCATCCTCCATTGGCTAGTTATGTGGCAGTGGGGGGTGGGAGGAGAGTTCCCGGGTGCTGCGCACCACTGGAACACAAAGAGAACCTGGCTGCAAGTTATCCGCTAAGGAGCCTTTGAGCAGAACTCGGCAGCCAGAGACCTGCCCTAAGGAGGTCAGAAGAAAGCCACCTTCCTCACCTCTAGGGAGCTTCTGGGCGAGGTGTCATCTAGGTCAGAAGTCTGGAATGTAAGAAAACAAGCCAGTCAGGATCGATCTGGAGAGCACGCCAGTGCTCCCTGGAAGCTGGGCACTCGGGCGGCCACCCTGGAGACATTCAGGTGCCACCCAGCTGATTAGCAGAGCACTCTCAGCATGTGTTTCTATTGGTGGGGCATGCCCCTCAGTGCACATACTATGTACTCCTCACGCAGATGGAAAAAGAGATTCGCGGGAACATTGGAGCTGCCCCACAAGGAGAGAGGGGAAGTGATGGCGCACAGAACGAAAGCTAGGAATGAGATTCAGCGATTCTCTCTGTTACCTCCCCCTACTGGCCCAGCCAGAAGGCACCCAAGGGACCACGATATTCGGGTGTTTTGCATTCTGGGCTTAGGAGCAGAGTGATGGTACATCTCCCCACCCTGGTGGCTCAAGCTGCCACCTTCCTGGGCGTCAGTGACCGACAAGCTGGCCTCGATGCCCCAGGGCCAGCCCCACATGCAAACCCGGAAGGGATGTGTTTGCGCAGGTGGAGATCATAACCAGGGGGAGCTCTGCAGCGGCCAATCCCAGCATCCCTTGTCTGACTACAGCCGCCGATTGCTGAACGGAGGCTGATCCCAACCACAGACGGTGGCGGTGTCTGAAGCGAGTGGAGCGCCCACAGCCGGGGCCCACCCGCCTCTTCCCCTGCCCAGAGGATAGTACCTGCAGGCAGCCGCAGATTCCTGCGGACCTACCAGCGTGGGCGGCTCCTGGTGCAACCTTTTCAGCTTGGCCTCGGCGGCTAGTAACTGGCCTTCCTTCTGGAACAGCTGGAGCTGCATCTCGTCATACCTCTCCCCCAGCTCCCGGATCTCCTTGCGGTAGGCGTCTTTGGCGACCAGGCTCTTGGAGTATTGCATGTGGAACTGCTCTCGGGTCAGCAGCGCCTGGGGCGGGAAGCGGGAGGGCAAAGCGGGTCACCCACAGGGTGTCTGAGCCTGCACCGCCCGTTACTTTGGTAGCCGGGCTCCACACAGAAGACGGTCTCACCTGGTCTCTCTCGGCCGCCACTTCCTCTATCTGCTTCAAGATGGCCTCGATGCGATCCTTGTACATCCGGGAGTCCTTCCGCAGGGCCGTGCACTGCAGCTCCAGCACCTCCTTCTCCTCCACGTGCTGCAAGGAAAGCACAGGAGCACCTGGGGCCAGCTTGGCCGAGAAACTTAGTGCCGGAGGTAAAGGGGCTCGCTTTGCCCTTACATTACAACCAGTGGGTAGTTCAACAATCAGACTGAGGGCAGAGCCGGGCCAGAGCACAGAGACTCTTCTACAGTCGGCCAAGGCCAACAGCACAGAGAAGTCCACACGACTGTTCAGACAGCCAGACACCCAACACCTTGAGTAGGGGTTAGGAAGCTGCTGAAGTGACCCCTGGCACTCTCATGCATCTGAGACATTAACAATACAAGCCCCCGGCTCCAGGACGCCGCAAAGACAACTAAAGACCAAGCGCAAGGGCCAGCTCTAGGGGAGAACACACACTAAAGACCGACTGAGGGCCTGGAGGGCGAGTCTGAGGCAAGGAGACGTGGTTAAATCCCAGCTCCAGCCCTAGCAGAGCAGATGGTCTTGGACAAGTCGTGTGGCCTCTTGGTGCCTCGGTTCCCCCGGGGGGCGATGCTTACACCTATTGAGAACGTGCACTGAGATTGGCAAGGGGGAAAGTGCTTTGAAGGCATCATCCACTTCTGTCTGTCCCTGGCCAGCCTCTCCGTAGTGCCCCAAGTGTGATTCATGCTCTTCATTTCTACTTCAACAGCCCCGCGCCATGTTATCTTGGGTTGTCCTCGTTTCCACTTCCCCTCAGGGTCCAGTGCACAGCAATCTTTGTGATGGAGCTTCCATCTTTCCTGAGCACGTGCCCAATCCATCTCCAGCATCTTTTCATAATGATGGCGGCCATGTCGTCTTGTTTGCACCACACAAGCAGGTCCCGAGTGGAAATTATTCTTGGCCAAAAAAATAAGGAGGATCCTCTGAAGACTTCTAGTGTGAAAAGTCGACAATTTATCGAGGTCGTACTCGGTCATCCGCCAGCATTCTGATCCATAGACTAGTGTTGATAAAACACAGCTCTGATAACACTTCAGTTTGGTATGGATGCTGGACTGTGATGACTTCCATACAGCATTCAGACTTGTGAAGACATTTCTGGCTTTACTGAGTCTGCTCCGGATATCGCTTCTGATGCCACCGTCTTGCCTGATGTACTACCCAAGTAAGTAAAGCTCTCTGATAGGTAGGCCTTGGCCATCGATCTTAACTGATGCTAATACCTCAATATTTAGGGTCATGACTTCAGTCTTCTGGCTAACTCTCAGTCTGACCTGTTTTCCGAAGGTGCAGAGTCGATTTGCCTTCTCATGCATATGACGATATGTAAGAGAGCAGCATGAGGTCATCAGCAAAATCAAGGACCTCTAATGTGGAGAAGACAGTCCATCTGATGCCTCTTGGATCATCTTCTGTTGCACGCCGTATAACCCAGTCTATGACTAAGTTAAAGAGCATCGGAGACATGACGCATCCCTGCCTTACTCCAGTCTTAACTTGGAAGCGTAGATCATTGTTCCCCACGCGGCACGTGAAATTGTTATAAAAGCTCTTAATGAGCTGTGCTACTTGTTGTGGTATTCCATATGCTCTCAGAACATGCCAAAGGCTTTTTTGAAATCAATAAAGTTGATCGACAGCTGCCTTTGCCATTCAATGCATTGCTCAATGATGTTACGCAGTACAAACATTTGATCTACACCCTCTCCCTTCCTTTGCAAAAGCCAGCTTGTTCTTTCCTCAGTGTTTTGTCAACAGCGTCTACAATCTAGCAAGGATCTTGCTTGGCACTGAAAAGAGAGTGCTGCCGCACCAGTTGTTACAATCATTGAGTGCTCCCTTCTTGGGTATCTTAATTCCGTTTGTCCATTCCTCTGGCACCTGCTTCCCTTCCCATATTGCTGTAAAGAGTGGTAGGAGAACAGTGGCTGCAAGTTCTGGGTCAATTCAGCATTGAGATTGTCGTGAAGTTGAGCAATTCTTCAGGGATCTTACGGACATGCTCATTTCTCCCATTGTTGGTGGAGCAGTATTTATGTCAAGGTCTGTTTCCACTTCTAGAATATCAGCTGCTTCTTCTGGTGGTGGCCTGTTAAGAACTTCCTGAAAATATTCTGCCCAACGGGCCTCTTGTTCCCTCTCTGTTGCAAGTAGATTTCCTTGTTTGTCCATGACAGGAACACTTGTACTGGCGTGAAATTTACCGCAAACAAGCTTGGCGATTTTAAAAACCTTTCCTTGCTCTCTTCGAGAAGCTGCTTCTTCAGCTTGTGCTGCTAGTTCCTCTATATGAGCTCTTCTTATCAGCTCTCACCAATTTCTTCGCTCGCCGGTCTGCTTCTTTGTATTGCTGCTGGTACCTCTCTCTCTTTCAGTCTTCCTGATTTAGCATCCGAGTTTCTTCTTTAAGGTACGCCTATTACCTTACGTCTATCCATACTTTTTTTCTGTTTATTTGAAACCTAGACAGTCCTCGCTGCTCTTTAAGTATATTGTAATTTGTTCCCATTTCTTATTAACTTCTTCTATTCTGTGAGTTTCTTCAAGATCTTTTAGCGCTTGAAACTAGTTTTTTACCTTAAGGACAAAAGCATTCTTAACTTTGGGGTCTTGTAGCTTCTCTACATCAAAGTGTTTCTGCATGGGTATCTTGTGACTAGTGCTTCTTAGCTTAAGCTTTATGAGGGCTGCCAAGGTGGTGATCACTGCCAACATCAGCCCTTGTTTTCACCTTGGCATCTAGTAACGAGAGTCTCCATGTTCCATTGATTATCAGATGGTGGATCTGATTTCTGTCCCTTCTATTTGGTGAGCGCCATGTTAACTTGTGAATTTCGCAGTGAGGAAGGCGCATACCTCCGATGACAAGATTATGTAAAGTATAGAGTTCCACTAGCACCTCTTCATTCTCGTTCATGGTACCACACCCAATGTTTCCCCATGGTTCTGTGATTGTGCGTATTATCCCTCCCAACTTTAGCCTTCAAGTCCCGCATAACTATTAGAAGATCATGACTTAATGCTGTTTTTATTTCAGCTTGAAGCTGTTCATAGAATCTCTCTCTCTCTCTCTTTTCTTCTTCACTTTCATTTGTTGGGCCATAACACTGGATTAATGTAATGTTTACATGTCTACCTTTCATTCTGGCTCACCAGTCTGCTGTTGATTGGTTTCCATTCCAGCAAACATTTCTCTATTCCTTTCTTCAGGATGATAGCTACTCCCTCATGGTGTTGGTCATCATCCCTCCCAGAAAAAAGGACTGTTTCATCAGTATTAGTCTTCATTCTTCCTGATCCAATCCATCTACTCTCACTGATACCAAGGATATGTAGTTTGTAACGTCTGTGCAAGCTTACCCATTTCATCCATGGTACATACATTCCAGAACCCAATTCTGGTCTTAATCTTGGCGCTCAGGACTTCCACCTTCTTGTCAGTAGCTTCATTTCTGCTTTCGCCACTGGCAGTCATACGAGTCACTCTGGAAGGCCGTCACACACAGTGGAGAAGGAATTCTAAGTTGCTGTTTCCATCCCAAAAGCTTTTTCTAGGTCAGGGTTGTTAGCGCTGAGCCAAACCCCCAATCCTGGAGGATCGGTGTGCATGCTTAGTCTGGCTCCTCTCCTTGACCTTTCCAGCTTGGTTGAATGTACCAGGAGCACTAAGCTCCCGCCAGCATAGCTCCTGGGATGATAGGAACACGCAAGCTGCCCCGCACCAACAAGGGGCATGCACAAGGGGTAGGCTTTGAAGGCAAAGGGGGGGGAAAATTGTTCTCCTTGGCCTCTGAGGATAGGACAAGGAGCAATGGGCTTAAACTGCAACAAGGGAGGTTTTGGTTGGACATTAACCACCCTGACAGGAAGTTTTTCCTAAACACTGGAATAAATTGCGCAGGGAGGTTGTGAAATCTCCATCGCTGGAGATATTTAAGAGCAGGTTAGATAGACACCTATCAGGGATGGTCTAGATGGTGCTTGGTCCTGCCGTGAGGGCAAGGGACTGGACTTGACCTCTCGAGGTCCCTTCCAGTTCTAGGGTTCTGTGATTCTATGAGACCTGGGGCTGATACGAGCACTTTGCAAACAGTAACTGAGCAGTTCTCCCGGTGATCTAGGTAGGTCATAGTTATCATCCCCATCTTACATGAGGCAGTGGGGCCGGAGCAGAAAAGTACCTAGCTCAGATCGTGGTTCCCATTAAACTGCTGCTAGGCTGGATCTGAGCCAGAGGGGCCGAGCTGCAGCTCCATAGGGAAAGTCATTGCATGCATGCCTCCCCCCCAGGCTGAGTTTGCGCCATCCCCACCCCACCCTCGCCAGACTTCGTACTTTGTCCCGGAGATCCTCGGCTCTCCGCAGCTCCTTGCGCAGGCTGTAGATTGTGTTCACCAGCTCCTGATGCTCCACCAGCACCCGTCTCCGATCAGCCTCCAGAGTCTGGACATAGAGGCTGTTCTTGTCCAAGTTCCCTTCTTTGGCGACCTCCAGGGTGAAGGGGATGGGGGCTATGGTGAGGGGTGGCCCAGCTGGCTGGGAGAGCCAGGGGCTCCCCTCTCTCTCGAGCCTGAACAGCACTAGTGGCCAATTCTCAGTCCCCTTCCACCAGCCCCCAGGCCTCCCGGGTTGAGGCCAAGGTGAGCTACGTGTTCGCCAGTGCAGCACCCGGCTGCCCTCAGCAAGATGGAGGGGAGTCACCTGGCGAGGCAGAGTCCTGGCAGGGGCTGCTCTGAGCAACACAAGGCACCACAGGCCAGGAGCTGTGCCCGCCACATCCACCTCGTTAAGGACGCGGGCGGCTGCGTTCGATTCCAGTTGCTGCCAGGAGCCACAGTCTGAGCTGCTGAGCCACAGGCCTGGCTGATCTCTGGTGCCCCCTCCTCACCCTCAGCCAGCCAGCCACCACCCTCCTTGCCCTCAGCCCAGGCCACCACCGTCAGCCTTCACATGCCACGTGTCACACTGCTGCTGCTCAGGGTGCCCGCCGCACGGCACGGGAATCAAACCCACCACCCTGCGCTCCCCAGGTGAGTGCCCTATCCCCAAAGCCATGCCAGAACCCACCCCACAGCCCTCTCTTCCGTGGGTCCCTTATTCTGCCTTCCCACAAATGCGCTCTTCCCAAACCAAGCGCCCTGACCTCACACCATGCCCCTCGGGGAAGCCTGCGGTGGCGAGGCAGACCCCAGTACCCCTGCCGGCCCTCCCCACACACCTGGAGTGTGTTCTCCAGCTCTTGGTTCTTGGCCAGCAGCAGCTCCTTCTCCCGCTGGATCTCCCACACCACTTCGTGGCTGGGACGCTGCTCGATGGCGTGCTTCAGTTTCATGGTGTGCTTCCTCTCCAGTTTACAGTCGTCCTCGGCCTTCATCAGGCTGTGCCTCAGACGGTCAATCTGGGGGGTAAGGGGGATGTTTGGAGCTGGCCAGGCCTCCCCAGGCCTGGCTTTAGGCCCATCACGTGGGAATGCGGGGCAGCCAGGAGGCAGAGACCTCTCTGCCCACCCCACATCGCCCCCATCCACCCACACAAGAGACACCCCGCCACAGCGCCGTGATGTCTTCCCAGCTGCGGCACCGGGGCTGACCGACTGGCGAGCTGGCATCGTGCACTTGGTGCCGTGTGTTACCCCAGGCCTGCAGCGCCCCACTGCAAAAATCCCCCTTTACACACTCAGCCAGCCCAGGGAATTCACCCCGCGGCACAGAAGGGAGACCCTGTAGGACTGCAGCGTCCGGTCGCTACGGCTCTCCCGCCCCAGGGCTGCACGGGGATTGAAAGAGCAGGGGAGAGACCCACCTCTAGCTGCAGATCCCGGCTCTTCATCAGGGCTGCGTTTTTCTCCTCGCTCTGCCTGGCGTAGCTCATAGCCAGCTCGTAGTTCTCGTCCTTGCATTTCCGCAGCTCTTTGGTCAGGTTGTCCCGCTCCTCCTTCATCTTCTGGGCCCTCTCCTGGTGCTTGCGCAGCACGCTGTCCCTCACCCGCATCTCCTTGAGGGCGTCCTCCTTGGCCTGGAGCTGCAGGTGGAGATCTTGGGCCTTCCTCCTCTCCTCCTGCACGGTGCTCTGCAGCTTCATGATCTCGTTCATCAGGAGCTGGCTCAGGCCAGACTCCCCGGCCGAGTCTGCGCAGCAGAGACACGGATGACGTGATCCCCGCCTAGCCAGGCCCAGCGCGAGTCCCCCCCGCCAACATCAGAAGACTTCCCCAATGGTGCAGTCTAGCCAACAGCTCTCACAGGCCGGTGCTACAGCGGGGTCTCTTCCCGCACACCCCAGGGCCAGCCCGATCACACATGGTGCAGTCACGCTGATGGGCACACAGCTGGAGGGAGCAATGATCCGTCTGCGCCAGTGGCAGGCCATGGGTCTACCAGGTGTTCCTGAACAGCCTTGACCATGCTAGGACCCACATTCAATCAGGGGGCAACACCTCCTGATGCCGGCTCTGTTCACACCGTGGCTGAGCCATCCACATGGGGGAACGGGGCTGTTATCTAGCATCTCCTCTTCCTTCTGATACCGGAAGCAGCACCGGCGCTCCCCAGAAGGGGGTGGAGATGGAGCGCCTAACACAACATTGCTTTTTTAACCCTCCAACCTTCTACCAGCTCCACGTGGATAGGCTCAGGGGCCCTGAGCTTCAACAGGGATCCCTGCGCGGGGGAGCTAACTGCAGGATCGGGGCCCTGGCAAGGGGTGGCTGCACATGGCGGTTTGGCTGACCCTCTCTGAAGCGCTTTGGCACCAACCACTCCATTGGCAAGGCCACACGAGCCAACAGGGATTTAATTCGAACTCAAGGTCTCCTCTAGCTGCAGGAGCAGCGTCAAATAAAGAGGCCGTCGTGGGAAGGAAATCAAAGCGTTACCTATAATCATCGAGAAGACCCTGCTGGGCTCCTTGCCGGTTATTCTCTTATATAAATGTGGGTAGTAAAGCTCGAGGCTCTCGAGAAAGGCCTCAAAACCTTTCAGGCCCGTCCTCTGCAGAATATCCAGGAGGACACCTGCAATGCAGAAACAAAAAGGCACTTCCAGGCAGGGCAGGTGCGTCAGTTTCTCTATAAGCTAAAGAGCAGAACAGAGTCTTTCATGTCAAACCCAGCAAGCCTGACCCAGGCTAATCTCTCACTGGCTTTAAGGGGCAATTTAACTGAGCAGTAGCTGCCGGGTTTGCCCCTAGGTCCCTGCTCTGACTACGGTGTTGCAAACAGCAGACACTGCGAGAGAAGCAATCACGTCTATGCTGAGGGCTAAGGAGGAGGAGAGAAGGCAGGTTTGAATGAAACAGCCATGGCAATTCCTAAGCGCTGGGTAATTCTGATCACACATGCAGGGGAGGGGATGGTCAGGTAGGCCCCAGTTTTGGCACAGCTGTCCTGTCCTGCAAGGGGCAAAGTCCCTTCCAGGAAATGCTGGAGATGGCTCTGCTCTCGAGGTCAGTAGGACTGAAGGGAGCTCTGCACCTCGCAGGACTGCAGCCTCCATCTCCCACTACAAAGGGGTCACAGGCAGAGCAAGAGACGTGGGGAGTCTGTCCCCAGCCTTTAAAAGGCGGGTATAGAAAGTCTAATAGGACCAGAGACGCAGTCGCAGGCAGGTCTCTGAACGATGCAGTGAGAAATACTCCTTGTGACGCTGGATATCCGAGCAGCAGCAAAGTACTTTCTAATCCCAGTTCCATGTGATGGCAGAGGAGAACTGGAAAGCGTAACTCGCTAACCAAAGGAAAGCGACCAGCCTCGTTTCGTGGCCCACACTGTGGGAAACTAAACTGTCTGGAGACTAAACTCATTGGGCAGGGGCTGCATCTGTGCGGCACCTAGTACAATGGAACCTTGATCCCAATTTGGGCCTCTGGAGGCTACATCAATATAAGCAACTAACACTGATGCAGCATGGCCTACAGGTTAAGGCACCTGTCTGAGAATCCCAAGCCCCGAGTTCCATTCCCACCACTGTCAGTGGCCTGCTAGGGTGACCCTGGCTAAGTCCTTTTCTGTGCCTCTGTTTTCCCATCTGTAAAATGGGGGTAACAACGTTGGCCTCCTTTGTAAAGCACCAAGGGCTACTGATGAAAACTAACAGAGCTGGGGGTTAATACTATAAAACAGAACGAGTACTGCTGATTTGTAATCGTCTCAGGGACTCCTAGAGACACAGGCTCGTTTCTTTCACATGTTGCCAGAACCCCTTTGAAACAGACACAGAAAAGCCTGAAATAGTTTATCCTAGATTCAGAGCTTTTTAGGCCAGCAAGGACCACTGTGATCTCTGCTTTCTTCATTTAACAGCTAAAATTTCTGGCCCTGTCTATAAAAGGACTTTGGGAATTCCGTTCTTGCCTCCTCCAATCTCCATGCTGACAGTCTGAGCTCACCTTTAACACGGCCCACAGACCTGCTCCGGATAACTCCTTTCGAACTGGAGCAGATCTTAAAAATAAATAACTAAATACAATCCGATCTTGATGGAAAAACCCCCCCACAAGCTGAAGAATCCACCACATGCTTAGCTCAGAGAGAAGGAGTTAGTTACCTGTTTATTTGGAAATATCGAAAAACAAAAGGCTGGGAAAAGATGCACCTTTGAGAATGTAATTGCAGTATGCGGGTTAGTGGCAGCACAACATGGCCTGCAGAAGCAACTGACATTAGCATTTGCATCCAGTGCATCCCACGAGAGCGAGGCCCCCCCCACAGCGGAGGGACAGACGTACCCACCTACTTTCCGCTTCCGGATGACCAGGTTGGGGTCGTTAAGGACTTGCTCTTCGTCATCATGGGTAATCACTTTGCACTGGCGGAGATACGGTGTTATTCTGGAGGGATCTATCACGGAGATCAGCTTCACCCGGAAGTTCTCCAAGTTATTCCAGCACATCTCGTCATCTTCCTGTTCCGACATGGCCGAGAGCAAGAAAACATGGACAGGCCAGGCCTTCGTGTCTGAAAGCCACACCGCAAACGTCAGAGCAGCCCGGATAATGGGTGGCCCAGCACCATCAACCACGTGAGATTGGGAACGTGCCCATGAACCGAAAGGGACGTCCACCCCAGTAGCCTTTAACGCGGTACCTACCAAGGACGGGAGCGCCCCATTGCGCCAGTAGAAGGGGGTCACAGTGCACCTCCCGTACAGAAACGCCAGCTTGTGCTAGCACTGCTGCTGAAGAGGTGATGAAATTCCAGTGAGCCCCCTACACCCGGCTGACCATCGCCTTAGTCATCACAGGAGAGAAGTGAAACCACTTACTACGCACCCTCGCTCTGTAGTGGAGAGGACTGAAAGCTGAGCCGAGGCTGTGGACACCAGGAACTCGAATTGCATAAGAATTCCCAACAGGCACCAAAGGCAAACCTTCCCCCTACATCACCATGGGTCTCACATGCTCAGTACCACTCGGGATTGGTCCCAAACCTAACCAATGACCCACTGGTGCAAGAATGCAGCCGAAACAAGAAACCACCACAGGACAGCCAGCCACGGCCTGCAGGAAACCAGTCATCTAAGGAGGAGTTGTGGTGCAGCCCCTCGGGCAGTGGGAAGAGATGTATTCAAACGTTAGAGTGAAAGGTTCCGGGAGAAGAACCCCCAATGTTCTTAAATTGCCGTTACTTGTAACCACCAAGAGTGGAGATTTTTAAGTGTCTAGAATCAGAGAACGGGAAGAGACCTCGAGAGTTCGAGTTCAGTCCCCTGCCCTCACAGCAGGGCCAGGCACTGTCTAGATCAGGGGTGGGCAATAATTTTTGACGGGGGGCCACTCCAAGATTTTGGAAAGTGGGCGAGGGCCGCACTCTTCCACGTTATTATTGGTGGAGATGCGGGTCTGGGATGGAGGTTGGGGGCAGAGGGGAGCTTGGAGTAAGGGGCTGGGGTGCAGGAGAGAGACTGGAGTCTGGGAGGGAGTTTGGGTGGAGGAGGTGGTTGTGACCAGGGCAGGGGTTTGAGATGTGACCTAGGGGAGGAGGGGGCTCATGATCTGGGGCAAGAGGTTGGGGTGCCAGATCTGGGCGGGGGTATAGGTGTAAGAGGGGCACAGAGGGTTTGGGTATATTGAGTGGGAGGTGGGGAGCAGAGAGTTGGGGCAGGAAAGGGCTGGGGTGCCAGAAGCAGGCTGTGGCCAAGAGACCTACTTGTCAGCTGCCAAACTAGCCTGCCTGCCTGCCGAGCTTAAAATGTTTCCCAGCCTGCCTGCTGGGCCATGTGCTTCGTGAATAACAGCCCAGGAGAGGGGGCGTGGTTCTTCTTGGCTGCCTGTTATTTTAACAAGCAGCTCCCATTGGCTGGTTTCTGCCAGAAACCGGCCAATGGAAATGTGCTGGGGGCAGGGTGGCTCCTAAAACTTCCCCTCTCCCCTCCCAGTTTTAACACAGAAACAGGCCTGCAGCCATGTTTCTGCCCGGTGCGCGGGACTGTAGGGCAAGCTGGGGAGCCTGCCTGGGGCTCCCTGCTGCCTCTGCAGGCCAGATACAGCCCATGGGCCATATTTTGTCCAGGCATGGTCTAGATCATCTCTGACTGATGTCTATCCAACCTGGTCTTCGGTTAGAGTTGCCAGGTGTCCGGTATTCACCTGGACAGTTCAGTATTTTTGCCTCCTGTCCGGTAAAAAAATTCAGAAAATACCGGACACCTAAGATGTCCAGTATTTTTGGATTTTTTTCCAAATGCTAGGCACCTGGCAACCTTACAAACACTCAGCGCCCGGCCTCCCCACCCCCCGTCCCCCCACAACCCCAGCCCCACAACCCCAGACCTCATGCATACCTGGTTCCGCAAGGCTGCTGGCACAAAATGGCTGCCGGCAAAAAGACCAAGGGGAAGCAATGACTCCCCTGGGTCTTAGTGCTCAACCGCTCCCCTGTTCCTATCCCTGCACTCACTCTTAAAGGGAAAACGTTTTAATACTGTTTTATTTTAATTTTTGTTTAATAAGTCTTGGAGTCCTTTTTTTTGCTCAACAACTTTGGTCTCCCCCCGCCCCCCCCACCAGAATTTTTTCACAGTGGTTTTTTTTTTTTGGGGGGGGGAGGGGTGAGGGGGCAGGTGTTCGGTATTTTTGTTCAACCATCTGGGAACCCTACCAGTGACGGAGACTCCACATTCTAATTTGCATTTGCAAAGGAGGACCACGTACAAAGCCCACAATTAAACCTGATCCTGCAGCTTCAGCAGAACACTGCAAACGACGCGTTGCGCCGGCCACATGGTGTGCGCGACTCGCAAGCTTGGGAAGCCCGAGCAATGCATACAGACTCCAGGCACGTTGCCTCGAAACATCAGGCTGGAGGCAGCAACCCGACAGCGTCGTGTCACTGCAGACAGTCTCCTGCGTGCCGCTTTTGTAGGAACTTCTTGAGATCCACCCTCGGCCACAGCTGCACTTTGAGGTTTCTTTCCCACAATGCTTCCTCCCCAAAACAATCTCTCTTTCCCATGCACCCACAAACCAAAACGAAACCAGACTAGAATTTTCAGCTTAACCAGGAAGCCATTCAGGGACTGCAGTAGTCAAGATGCAGTAGTCAAGACGTAGAAGTCACATTACGCACTTGGATTTGTGTTCTCTGATTAGCGACTCACATTTTGGGCCAGGCTAGGAAACCTCACTCTCCCCCCAGTTAGTGTCAGGTTATGTCACGTTCTTTTCTCTGTGTCGAGGCCTCTATGACCCGGCGAGGCTTTGTCTGCAGTGAAACACACGGCCGTTTTCTCCTATTCCCGCTCCTTGTTTGGCCTGCTTGGGGCCAAACGCTGCACCAAAACGAGTGCCTATGTTCCAAACCAAGCATTCGACTGGGGTGCTTGCATGAGAACAGGGAGTGTTGCAATAGCCAATAGCCCCGGGGGACATGGGCAGCTACCTGCAAATCCAGAGGGGTTTCGCTAGTCGCCGGGGGAATAAGCAGAATCATTCCTGACAGCAGCAGCTCTGCAGAGACTGTGATGTCTGCAGCCCCCCTCATATAAACGGCCAAACCCTAGAATCCTTGTTCTGTTCCCGCAAAGGCAAGACACCCACCGATTTCAACACCTAGCTACTACAGTGCCTGACACTAGGGAAAGCCAACGGGTCTGACTTCAGTAGGGTTTGGCCTGTCTGCCTGACCAATCCCTAAACTTTCTGCTCCCCCAGCAAACAGACAGCTCTGCCCACTAGCAGAACCAGCCCCCGGTTCCCAGCCGGGTGAGAAGCAGAAATGCATTGCTGTCACTACTCCCCCACCTTTCCTTCTAGAGGGACAAAAACTGGACCCCCCATTTCTACAGTTACATCGTGTGTGACATGGACTAACCTGGCTCTGCACATCAAGTTTCCGCCTCTCACTGGCTCAAAGTGACCATGTTCTTTGGGCCCCTTCTCCCAGCACGTCCATCGGTACGGCAGCCTCCTTACACGGTCCGTCTGCAACACAGATGACTCAAAGTAAAAACTAGACAGAAGGAAGGGGAAGCCTGTGGGTAACAGAACTTATCCAAGACAGGGGAGGAAAAAAAAAAAAAAAAAAAAAAGAGGAAGCCACAAGGGGAAAGCAAATGCCTGAAGCACCTCACACCCCCATTGCCTGGCTGAATAACTTACTCTGCCCGTTTCCCACCCGAGAAGCACTTGAGGCTTCTCTATACAATGGTTAGAGGGGTCCATCGATGAGGAACATTACAGGAGCGCACAGGCACGGTCTAGAACAGACACTCTCTTCAGTAAGAAGCTTGCCCAGCCGCCACGTGGGAAGGAACAGCCTCCCACGTAGGTTCTTCTTTCCAGTCCCTACGCTGTACGACTGGTGTCCAGGCACTGCCAGGGTGGAGATGTCAAACAGAACAAATGCCCTTATGTGAAAGAGAAATGAAGACACCTGGAGGGAACGCAGCCTTGCAGATGAAGGCTTATGAACGCAAACCCTTTTGTACCGGACAAGATAGGGACTAGCAATCTGGATGTAAGCAGCGATGGGCCACCAAGGTTAGTGAATGGGCCACGAGTGGCCCTCCTCCTTCTCAATGGGCCGCAAGATTGAAATCAGTGAGGTGCACTAACCATGCGCCCAAAAAACAGATCAAAGTGATGCGCGGGGCAGGCTGAGTGTGTCCAAACAAGAGGCGCTTTAATCGTCCATGTATCAATAGAACGGTCATTGACTTCCAATGATAAACACGCTTGACAGGATCCGCTTCCTGCCTGGCCTTTCCTGCCTCCGCTCCCAAGCAAGTGCTGTTTCTCCCCCTCCCCCACTTTCCCTCCCAGCATTTCTGGAGTGCAGACGATTTGCAGCGTCGAGGTCTTTCTGGGAGGGAAGGGGAAGAGCCAGGACAGGGCGTGAATCAGCTGATTTGTGGTGCTCCGGGAGGGGGAGGAGTAGGTAAGTGCGGGACCCCCAGGGTGTGAGGCACAGGAGGAAAGGGGCAGAGGGGGCACAGGTTGTACATGGAACCCCGATGGGCTACATGCAGCCCTCCAGGTGCCCATCACTGCTGTAGAGCCATAGCAAGTGTGCCTGGGATTGATGGGATAGGCAACTGAGACACTTGCCCAAACAGAATCACTAGTTTTGGGTGTCCATTGACTTCAATGGCAACGGGGGGTACTCGGCCCTTGGGAAATAAAAAGGAGTCCAGCTCTGTGTGTCTCACGTTGGACACAGCAAGGACTAGAACCCAGGAGTCCTGACGCGTAGGCCCCAGCTCTACCCACGTGATGGGGGGAGAGCAGGGCAGTGGCTGGTGGATTTTAAGCACGTACACGCGTCAATCTGATTGCCCCCTTGCACAACTCTAGAATTCTAACAGCAACAGCCACCGGGTTTTAGAGTGCCGAGGACTCTCCTAACTCAACGCTGCTCTCGTGAATGCACCGTCAGCACCTCTCCTCACTTCTGCTCTACAGGCTAAACTCCTGAGCAGCCTCGTGCAAGAGTTTCTGGCTCTTTGTAGAAAATGGTTTTGGGAATCCAGGTGAGGGCCCTGTTTGTAGCACAGCAGGGGAGGGGTTAGTTACTTGTAAAGTCAAACCACTGGAGGCCCTCTGGTTCAGCTCCCTTTCGATGCCAGCGAACAGGATGGCACCTGTGCACACGACACATTCATCCTCAGCTCCGTTGCAGAGACAGTAACTTGCAGAATCCATCCAATTCTCCCACCTCACCATCTGGCTGAGTACCACCTAGACCAAAGGTGTGGGCAGCCCAGGTCCTTGTATGATAGGGATGCTCTATACTCCGGTCCCCATTTCCATCTCCCCCTCACCCCCGTGCTCCTTACCTTAGTCCTCGCTTGCTGTCCACACCCCATGCACAACCCTCCAAACGTGAGGCAGTCAGCCATGCCATTCCAATCAACACAGCCCGGAGGAGGCAGGATATGACAACGCCATCACCAGAAATGAGTCAAGCTGCCAGGGGACAGCACCTGATCTCCATCCACCCCACAGGTTTCGTTACTCGCGCCAGGGCAGGAGGTTCATGCCGCCTACGAATGGCTCTCTCAAGGGGAGCAGGGTTTCCCGGCAAAGCCTGCGCACTGGAGTGAATCCCATGCAGGAGGGTGGCTCGTGCTGGTCTCTGGAAGTTTGGAACACTCGCCTGAAATCCCCTTCTCTGGGAGCAATTCAGGTTTCACATTTTAACAGCCACCCGGGAAAGCACCACACACACACATAGGGTGAGGCCACGCTCCACCCATCACTAGGGCATGCAGCCACTGCTGGGCTCCGGGGAAATTAGAGCCACTCCAGTGCCTGTGTCTTCCCCTAGCTTCTTTCCCCCGTGGAACTCAGACTGGGCACGCTTGAATGTGTTTAGCCTCCACACTCCCAGGGGACAGAAATCCTGGCGCACAACTGGAGAGACAGGTGAGGTGACATGAGGATCCTGGTCTGGCTGAGTCTTGGAACTTAGCCACAGGATCAGCTGCCTCCCTCCTTCTTGGGCTCTATGCGAGGAAACTGACATCGATCACCTTTCTTACTGGCTAAGGCCAATAGGAGAGCAGCTCGTTCAAACCAAACCACTCCTCTCTGCACGGCCCCAACGAACACCCCACGAGCATTTTAAATGAGAAAAATAGAACGTTTATATTTAATCAAACAGTTGGAATCATTCAGGTACAAAATAAAGCCACCGATCATTCAGTGTTGTCATCTCAGAACCCGTCAACCGTCCACCACAGCATTAAAAACTACAGACCGAGCCATGTATTCTGAACCAGGGACAGACATTTATATAAATAGGCCCCAACCCACATACATGCGAAGAAAAGAAACATTCATTTTTTAAACACTGGTCTCTAAGTCTTCTCCCACCTTTGTCCATGCTGCTGCCAGATTATCAGAGAACAGAACAGACTCAATCTGTGTCGGGGGGAGGGAAATAAAAAATTTCCATTTCTAGTCTTCTCCATTAGCGGTTTGAAAGAGATCTGGAGTGATACAGACTTGGCTAGGGCTTGGGGGAGGGGTAAAAGTGCAGCCATTTTCCTCTCTTCCCCGGGACTGTGTGGTCAGCTTCTTTGAAGGGTCTCTGGTCAGTAGTGCAAGGAACAGCTGCTATTGCCACATCTTCATTCAGAGATTCCTGTAAGACAGACACCTCTCATCAGTCACAGGCCAGAGCTTCTAACGCTATTTAAGAAAAAAAGTCAGAAAGAAACAAGAACTCCATGACTCTAGGAAGGATCAAGGGGAAAACGTTTGCACTATTCGGCACCTGTTAACCAAAAGTCTTGGTGTTCTTTACATTGACCTGCACACCTGGGCAGTATGAGGTTAGCCCTATTAATACAGGTGGGGAAACAGCCACACAGAGGGGGCATGGCTTGCCCTGCCCTGTGGTAGAGACAGAAAAAGAATCCAACTCCCCTGCCCAACTTCTAAGAGCTAAACAGTGCTTCCTTTTGTCCTGCAGCGGCTTGCGGGCGATCTAACCCATGGCAGAAGCACTGCTTGAGAGAGACCATCTTCTGCCCTATATTTATTTTAAAAACCACCACTCTGGCTACTGAGAATTTAAAAATAGACAACAAACCCCTAGTCTCTGTTTACCACTGTGGCAGAGCTGGCTAAACATCAGACAACTCAGATAAGGCCTTCAGCAAGGGACACGCAAGGGACACGCACCAGCCAGGGTGCAGAGAAGACACCGGGACGATGTTTAGGCTCGGCAGTAGGAACCAACAGGTTTAAGTACACCCTTCAAAACAGTCCTATCATCCCGCTCCGTATCTTAACGGCCATCCTCTGCGGCTTAGCAACCAAGAGTGCAAAACTCTCACTCGGGCGCAGTGTTACTCTCCCAATTCTTACGCTGACTGCAAGGGCTCTGGGCAGCCTCTGTGTGACGGCGACTGGGCCTTTAGCACTAAGCCCTGGGTAAATGTATCATGCCTCCTTACCACCATCTGTACTGGCCACAGCTACATTAGTGCCCTCATAACAGCATGTCCACAGGAAAGGTAAGACAGGCCTGGTTTAAATCCTTGCTATAGGCCTAGAGCAGGGCTGGGCAAAATACAGCCTGCAGGCCAGATCTAGCCCGCCAAGCCGCTGGATCTGGTCTGTGGGTGCAGTGGGAGCTTCGGCCAGGCTCCCTGCCTGACCCGCCCCTGCATGCCGCTCAGAAAAGCCAGCCACAGGGCCCTTTCACGTGCTGCCCCCGCCCCCAGCACAATCTCGCAGCTCCCATTGGCTGGTTTCCTTTGGGGCTCACAGCTGCTCAGATGCACGTGGTTCTGCAGCCAACTGCTGACCTGCCCGGCCTGCCAAAGCACGGGAGGCAGGGAACTTCGCTGTGGAACCTGCTGAGCTGCTGGCCAGGAGTTGCCCAGGTAAGCATCTCCCAGTCAGGGCCTGCCTCTGGCACCCCCACCTCTCCCTCCAGCGCTCTGCCCGCCCAACCACCCCACATCATCAAAATCCTCTGCCCTCCCCCTCTGCACCCATACCCACTACCAGACCCTGCACCCAAACTCCCTCCCAGACCCCACATCACCTCCATTAATATCCTGGAAGAGTGCGGCCCTTGACCACTTCCCAAATTCTTGAAGTGGCTCCCCCCTCAAAAATGATTGCCCACTCCTGGCCTAGTGTCACGATTCCCCATCTACTTCTAAGCTGTGCCCCACACAAGTGCCTCTCCTCCATGGAGGAATCTGAGTTTCACAGAGGAAAGTCACTAACACATTTCTCCCCGTGCTTCTCTCACGTCCTCCTCCTTTTCCTGAGACGAGCGCTTCTCCGAGTTTGCTGAACTCTGGTCCCCCCGACGTCAGGGCAGGAGCCTGGGACCGACTGCACAGCAGACACGTCAGCTCCAGCACCCTGCAACATAACCAGTGACAGGGCATTACTGCAGGCTGAAGATACGCGGGACCGCAGAAGGACCGGAGCACCCATCCTTCCTTCCCAACACTCATTCTGGGACCTTGGCCAGGCTAGGGAGGAATGGAACAGACAACGCTCCCGCTGTTCCCAGATTACTGAAAAGCACAAAACGGTGGCTGTTGCCCCAACCACACAGCAGTGCCAGACAGCGGGCGGTCTCTCAACAGCGAGGCGCATTGGCATACAGAGCGCAGGGAGAACGCATCTAGCCAAGGCTGGGGCGTTTCCTCCAGTAGACAGTGCTCCTGCGAGGTTCAAGTTGGAGCCTTGTTTCTAAAGCACCTCCCTTGGTCTGATGCGTGGGAAGGAGTCCTCTTCCCACACAAGACGCTTTTGCCATTGCTGCTCTGGGTCAGGCCGGGGCCCTGCTGAACCAGGGAACAAGATTCTCTCCACTGCTGGTGCAGCTGCGGGGACACACCCACATTCCAGTGAGTCAAGGGAGCCCAGTCTGATTTCCATCAGTCCCTGCCGCCAGAACTGCAGTGATCAGACAATACACCCGACTGGATGGAGACAGATGTGCAGTAGGACCTGTAAGTCTTAGTGCAACCCTGGAGCAGTGCGGGGGTCTCCTCCTGGGCATGACAGCCCAACAGCTGAGTTGTGGGGCTGACCGACGGCAAGCCAGGTGCCGGGTCTTCCCGGAGAAGGGGGAAGCTGGCACTATTAACACTGTTCAAACTGCCAGGTCCATGGAGACCGTCTCATGGGTCATACTGGGGAAGGAGGCACCTCTGATCAGCTCTTCAAAGAAGGAACTGTTGGTAGCTGGCAGCAAGGTAGGAACAAGGGACAGAAGGGCTCAAGAATCAAGAAGTGGGCTACAACTATGCCTTCCCTAGGAACTCTTCTCTCCTCACAAAACCCCTTCCGGACATACAAGCACTCGGAAAACCCTAGTCTAGTCTAATCCCATGAGGCGCTATGGAATAGGACCTCACAGGTGTCCTTCCCCTTACATCCTGGAGATGCAAAGGCCATGGCGTTACCTAGCCACAACTGAAGGAATTGTCAGACACAGCCAATCCTGTTAACCTAAGCTTTCCTGGGAAAGGTAGACAGCTACAGGTGTTTCTCAAACACCCTTTCTGCTTTGCCTACTCTAGTACCCACCAGCACAAGCTTAAAACCCCTCCTTTTATGAGAACCGTTACAAATACTGTAAACAGGAGCTCTGAGAACAGAGCTAAAAACAGGGTTAGAAATTAGAGGGTCATTTGAGACTGAACAAAGTGAACCTAAATTCCTGGACGTCTCCAAAGAGCACAGCCAAGAAACACATTGTTGTGAAACCAAAGCCAATTTCTGTCTTCCTGGCTATCAAACGCCCTCCCCAGATCCTCTGACAACCACCTACAAAGCAGCTATGGGCTCCCATCTGCAGCCCAGTGGACACTGGGAGGTACTGAGAGCCAATCTGAGCTTCATAGGGATGCTGCACTGACTGTGCTGTTCCCACTGACTGGGTGTCCTGGGGAAGAAGTCTTTGACATTTGGGGGGGGGGGAGGGGGGAGGGAAGAGCTGTGGTGCATAAATTCAAGTGCAATGTGTGGTATAAGACTTTGATCCTTATTCAGGGAGGATGGAGAAGCCATCCAACTGGACTAGGCATTGCATGAAGCAGGGAGACTTTCCCCTACTTTTTAAACAAGTAAATCCAACTTACTCAAAAGGGAAAAAAAAAATTAGTAGTCCTGTGGCACCTTAGAGATGAACAAAATATATATAGTGTCACGAGCTTTTGTGGGTAAAACCTACTTCTTCAAAGCCCACGAAAGCTCATGATTCTATTTATATATTGTGTTCATCTCTCAGGGGCCACAGGACTGCTTATTTCAAAGTTACAGACTAACACGCCTACCACTCTGAGAAAAGGAAAAAAGTTTGGTAAGGCCACGATTTGGCTCCTAAGTCAATGGAGAAGTTTTGCCATTAACTCTTGGGAGGCAGGGGGGAGAGGAGAGGAATGTATGCTTTAACTTTACCTGATTAGTGACAGCAGAATCCTTGCTCCCGGGGACGATGGCAGCTGTGCCATCAACGGATACTTCCCCCGGTTCTTTCCCACAGCTTCCTGCCTCACTCAGTTCCTTATCAGTAAGCGACTCCTCTTCCTCACTCTCGGAACTCTGCTGCCAGCTGCTGGAGAGAGTCGTAGTCACCCTTGGAGGAGGCAGAGTTGCTAGGACAGCTGGGAGAGTAAATGCTGCTAAAAACCTGGCTTTCAGCAGGAGATAGGCAGGGTTATCGCTGAGTTTCTGCCGCACCAGCTCTCTGACAGCGGGCAGATCAGTCCCAGCATCCCCATCCCCGCACTCCGCAAAGGTCCCAAGGCATGACACACTTTGCTCCAGAGCCTTCTTCTGCAGAAGCAGCCTGGAGAGCGTTTTCAAGTTGCACAAGAAAGGGGGCAAGTAAGACAAGCCGGTTTTCAACGTGGGCACCTGGATGCCCTGTTTGCCTCTCAGCCACTCTTTCACCGAAGCCTCATCTTCAAGGGAGATCAGACTGACGTCCAGGAGATTCTTTTCGGCACTGGGTGTGGGCAGCACGGGTGGGCTGTCCACGTGCGAGGCACTCAGCGGCTTTGGGAAGATGGGCCTGTGCCTGGTTACCTGCGCACCAGGAGCGTTGGAGTTCTTTACAACGTTTTTACAGGCCAGAAGCCGATCCGGCCTTTGGACCAGGCTCTCTTTCACTAGGACGCCTGGACTGGAGGAAGTCCCAGTGAGCCTACCACTGTTACTGCTCTCGCCTTGGCCAGATGGAAGGCTGGTTGGAGCTACATTCCTCTTTCCAGAGGAGTCAGACATCTGCGAGAGGCTGTTTAAAGAGGCAGGAGCTGGAGGAGCTGTGCTGGGGGAGTTGCGTCCAGGATCTGATGAGGTTGCAGATGGGGGAAGAGTGGAAGGGTTTAAGCAAATAGCCTTCCCTGAGGGTACCCCTTCTGCTAACTGTGAGCTCAGAACTTGCACCCCCGTGCACCTGATGGGAAGGGGACTTGCTCGGGCTGGTGTCAGTGGCATGTTTGGGGCAGAGGTGTTTGCATTAGAGGTCTCTCTGGTCTGACTCAGATTTTTGGTAGCACTTCCTCCAATCCCAGCTGTGGGCTGCTCTCCTTGGCTGTGAGCACCCACCAATGCCTGTACAGAGGTGGGGATCAAACCCTGTGGCGTCATCACCCAGGTGATGGGCACAACGCGGGACCCTCTCTGGGGAGCCACGACAGCAGGCAACAGATTGACTGCATTCGGCTGTGATCGGACCAGTGCTGGGGCATACGTCGACGTGGAGGGAGAGGTTTCCGTGGGGTCCGACTTCACAGGGACGGGGTTCAGAGAAATAGCTGAAGATGGCATCAGTGCAATCTGATGCGGCATGAAGCCTTGGTTTTGCAAGACTATATGTGCTGAGCTGCCCCCAAATACTTGAGCTTTCCTGCCCCCCTGGGACAGGCCCTTCTCCCCCACGCTCATGGGTCTGTCCTGAGATGCCAGGCCTTCAGACACAGTTCCCAAAGCTGCCTCCTCAAGGTTCCTCTTGGAGTTTGCATTCCCCTGAGAGGAGCAGGCGCCCGCTCCAGATTCAGGGGCTGGAGATGAACGGCTCACGCCAGAGCTGGGAGAAGCCAGAGAAGCTACAACAGGACTAAACGCAGGCAGTGGCACAGGTACATTCCTGCTACCTGCCAATCCAGCTGTCTGAGGCCCGCTTCCTCCTTGCGTGGCAGGAATGACGGGCTGCACGGGGTGCTGGATTATCACAGAGGGCGAAACCAACACCTGGGGGGCAAGAATCACTGTTCTCTGCAAAGCTTTCTTAGCCCGGGACTCCTGCAGTCTCTTCTCCCTTAGTAATTCAGAGACTGTTTTCGGCTTCTGCCTTGGAGCAGGAAGAGCAGGGACAACCGCTGGAACGGCTGCAGGTTTCTCCTTTGCTTTTACGGTGATGGGCTTCCAGGCTGCCTTTGCTCCAACCTTCTGGGGGAGGGGCTGTGCTGGCTGGCCTGCAGAAAGAGATTTTAGCAACACTTGTAAAGCTGAATGAGGTTTTAAAAGGCACACACTAGCTATTCAATCATGAAGCAAGCATTAGCACGGTACGTGCCACTCATGCTGAAGGGGAACTCTAGGCGACTAGCACAGAAAATGGATCTAATCAGCCCTGATCTGAGGGCCTCTAAAAACCCACAGTGGCACACTTGAGCCCCAGTAATGAGGAGAGACCGTAGCGCTCATCTCAGGGGCGATGCGTGGAGCTTACGGGCAGAACAATGTACTCCGTGGAAAGGAATATCAGCTCAATCACGTCAATAGGTCCCCAGCTTTCCACACGCTGCCAGGGTGCTCTTCCAGAATACCTAGCCATCACCCGCCCAAAGACAGGCACTATGGGGCTGTTGCCCAGAGATGATGCCACAGCACGGCTAGTCATCCTGTCCCTGCAGAATCTTCACCCTTCTTTGTTATGTGGCCAATAATTGAACGGGACAAATAATCCCACCCTAAAAGCCACAAAAGTAAAATGAAAAACGGGATTTTTGCTCTCCAGGTTCTAATCGGATTAGATTGGGTCACGTCAACCAGTGGTTAATGAAGCCCAAATCCTTGTCTATTAGGACAATAAAGTAAGTATTAGGAGAGGTACCTGAAGATTTCAGGAAATCGCAGGAGGGCTGGAAAAAAAAAAGGAAACGTTAATTAAGTTCTTGGGATACTTCAAGATCATAGCAGGAGACACATGGCGCTGAAGGAGAAGGGACTCGTGAGCACATCTGATTTCTCCAGCTGTTTCTGGGCGAGCTTTGCACTGTAGCAGGGAAACAGTATTCTGGCAGTTTTACACTGGTGCATTGGTAGGAAAATATCCTCAGGACACTGAAAAACATGTCTCAGAAGTGCCTCCCCCCCGCCCAACGTTGTACGTGTCTGATTTCTCCGATCTTCCCTTCCACTGACACCATGTGTCTCTTTGAGAGTCTGAGCGGCAGGGCCTGAGGACTTTGCCTAGAATGGGAGTCAGAATTCCTGTTAAGAGACAGAAACAATCCTCTTTGGCAGATGCTGCCGTTCTTGGAGCCAGCTGGCACCACTTCAGTCATTCAGCCATGGAGCAACAGTTCATGAGGGCCAGGCCCATCTAAGCCTTTCATTCCTGTGAATGCCAACTGCACAGACATCTCACTACTTCCCCATTAGCTCCCAGACACTACTGCAGGGGTGGGGAACTTACAGCCCACAGGCCAGTTCCAGCCCCTGGCTTACCTTGATCTGGCTCGCGGCGAGGCTCGGGGCTTCCCCTGGAAGCAGGGGGAGTTGGTGCTCATGCACTTCAGCCTGATGGCAAGTCTGAGCCTTGGTGCCCTTCCCCCATCCCCTGGAGCTGGAGTGCGAGTCCCAGCTAGCGCTGCCAAATGGGGAAGGGCGAGGAGCAGGGTTGCTTCTCACTTGTGAGACCCTCAACTGATTTTGCTGTGGGTCAGTGACCCCAGATTGAAAAAAGGTTCCCCACTACCACAATACAGATAAATAATCATTATAGCCTGCACAGAGGGGAAGTATGGGAAAGCCTATTGTTAGCTTTGCAATAGAGAATCAGCAGCAGCAGACCCAGTGGGCATAAAGTACAAAGAAGTGGGAAGTACAAAGAAGCAGTTGACCCAACAGACTACATATAGCTTCCCTCGAGACAAGTCGGTGAATTCCACCCAGCTGCTCCCTTGAGGCCCACACAGAATCCTGGAACTGGAAGGAGGTCATCAAGTCCAGTCCGCTGCCCTCATAGCAGGACCAAGCGTCTGTCTAACCTGCTCTTAAATATCTCCAGAGATGGAGATTCCACAACCTCCCTAGGCAATTTATCCCAGTGTTTAACCACCCTGGCAGTTAGGAAATTTTTCCTAATGTCCAACCTAAACCTCCCTTGCAGCAGTTTAAGCCCATTGCTTCTTGTCTTCCTTGGCCTCTGAGGATAGAACAATTTTTCCTCCCTGTAACACCCTGTTAGATGGGAAAAGGTTTGAGACACCGTATGTGCAGGACCTGCTGAAGCATCCTGGCATTCCCAGCCATGGTCTTGATGAGCTCGGACTGCTTTAGCCTTCTCTCACGAATAACCTTCATGCAGCCACTGGTGTCAATCTGGAAGAGCTGCAAGGAGATGAAAATCTTATGTTAAAACTCAGCTCAGAAGAGAAGCGTACTGGAGGTGCAGGGGATGGCCCTTCGCCAACAGCAGAGTTCCACTTCAATCGCAGGGCCTTTTTGTTGCCACTGGAATGAAGCCAGCAAGCATATGATGCTTTGCATTGCAAGATTTTTTTTTAAAAGCTGAATTTACAATCATGGTTTCTTCACCCAAGCCCTAGAGAGACAATCATTTGAGAAAGAAATGAGGTGCCAGTAATGGATGTTACATCGGTTTTCAATGTCTACCAAACACAAACATATAAACAGCTATATAATACACAAAGCAGTGCCCACCTGAATGAACAGTGTGAACACCGGAGTGCTGGCCAGCGTGACGGTCTGAAGCTGTTCTCGAACAACATCCGCTGGAAAAGAGTCCAATATACAGAAAAAAATTAAGTGGACATTCACCTAGGTCTCACGAGGGTTACGAGCAGCACCTCTCCAAGACCAACATTTGAGGAGCTTGATAAATTTGCAATTCACTCCACTCTAACAACATCTCGGGCACAAAAAAGACTCCTCTGTTAATACTACTTAGCTCAGAATGGCCATATACAGTAAAACTCCAATAGTCCGGCACCCCCGATAGTCCAGCATCAAAATGGCAAGCGCTCCTGATGGAACCGGGATGGAACCCGGAACCGTTCAGGTCAGCCACTCTAATGTGGGTTACGGCAGGAAGGGGAGGTGTTTGGCTCTGGGGAAAGGGAGGGTGGGGGGAGAGGGATTGGGATACACACAGCATCCCGGCCAGCTGCTTGAAAAGCCGGCCGCTCAGCGCACATGCCCCAGTGCCTGGAGGGAGACGTGCAGCTGTACCTGCAGCTCCAGGGACCCGAACATAAGGTTGGGGGCAGAGGGGGGATTGGATTGGGAGTATGCAGTACCTCCTGATACTCTGGCATATCCGATAATCTGGCACCACCTAGGTCCCAAAGGTGCCGGATTATTGGAAGTCTACTGTATTTTGAGTCCACAAGCAAGCATAATCCCTGCCTCTTGATTAGCAGTGACTTGTGGATGGGAAAAAAGTACCACCCATAATAAAAATCTAACCCAAACAGAAGTGTGGTCTAGTGGTCAGAGCAGAAAGCTAGTAAACCTGGGGTTTACTGCCAATTCTGTTGCCCTCTTGCTGTGTGACTTAGGGCTACCCACTTTCCCTGCCTGGGTCTCTGGTATCTGTACTGTAACTGGCCAGAGGTAAAGCCACTTCTCTTACATATCACATGCTCCAAAGTGCTCTGAGATCCTGAGACGAAAGAAGCTTTGTCCTAAGGCACAATCCTGGAGCCCTGTTTAAGAGTCTGGCCCTGAGGCGGTGCAGGGGAGGAGGAAAACACTTAAGAGCCTGATGAGCCAGTGTTACCTTTTGTCTGATGGCTCCCAGCTCTAGTACAAGGCAACAGGACGTTGCCCACCCATGGAGTCACTGCCATCAGGAGCCTCCTTGCCAGGTTCTTGCGCCGTGACTGCTTTCTCTGGCAACGATGTTGTTTCTTCCGAATGTTCTTTAATTCCTGCAGCACCTGGATGACCGACGTGTCAGAAACCACTGCCGAAGAGGGGGTGCAAGGCTTCTGGAGCCCATTTTGCTGTACGTTGCAGAACAAAGATATCAGTTTACAAAAATCCAAGCCAGGTCCTCTGCTGCTGTAGGTCAGCAGAGCTCCCCTGAATTCAACAGAACAGTGCCAAGGTATGCCAGTGCAGGGTCTGCTCCAGCAGATTTTTATTTCGTGTTGCAGGACACTGGGGTCAAACACTTAGTGTGTTAAAATAAAGACTGCAGGGTGGAAGAAAGCATACCTCCTGGATTCCTAGGGGGGATTATAGGTCAGACCAACACTACTAAGCGATCATCAATGTAGATAGTTTCACCTCTTGTTAAATGTGTATTAGCTACCTATCTGCTTCTCTGCACAGCAGGTTCAACTGCTGCTCCCCATGGCATGATCACACTGGATAAATGAACAGTTGACATTGTCATGGGTTTGGTCATTCACTGAGGATTAAAAAACCAACCCAGCTGAGCGAGGGCATGCTAACGCAACACCTGTCATTGCGGCATAAAAGCCTGATGTGCTGATGAAAATGCAAGGCACAAAGTTTAGCAGAGAGCTCATGGAACGGTTAGTCCCTCAAGTCCTAGCTTTGTTTAACTGCGTAGCTTGGTTACGTACATGTTGAGAGGCAATCCCAGAGCTACACACATCATTGACCCTCAAACGGAAGTTCAGGAAGGAAAAGTAGGAGCATGAGGGTTAAAGCTGTTTGGGAATTTTTCACCCTTTCTATCCACAGTATGGGTATCATAAGGAACGCCTGGAGTTACCAATAGACAGTCCTGTGCTATTAGAAAGACCCAAAAGGCACTTACGCGCGTCTCCTCTGAGAATAGGTATTATTTCTTAGCGCCCGCCTAACATCTTCCAGGGTAACCTTTAACACTTGCTTTCCTCTCATGGAAGCCTGGGGGGGGGGAAAAATATACAAAAGTTATTCGAACGCAAAAAATGGCCATATGGGGTCAGAATCCCGTTAGCCTAGCATCCTGTCTTCTGACAGCAGCCTGTGCCAGATGCTTCAGAGGAAACAAACAGAACAAGGCAATGTATCAAGTGATCCAGCCACTGTCACCCAGTCTCAGTTTTTGACAGTCAGAAGTTGAGACACCCAGGGCATGGGGTTGTGTCCCTGACTGTCATGGCTAACAGCCCTTGGTGGACCTATTCTCCATGAATTTATCTAAACCATGTGCCAAAAGAAAAAAAAGATTAGAGGATTAAGTGTCCTGTAAAGAACTAATCTCTACTGCCAGCTGGATACCTGCATCAAAAGGGCACAGAGATGGTCATTTCTGCTATTTGGTGAATTTCTTTAAAGTAATGAGCTTGACTTGTCTGTGATCTGTTTAACTTTCCATCTCTCATGCACTAGCCCAATAATGCCACCATGTCTGGCTTGCAGAGATATTTAACTTTCCTCTGAAGTAACAAAGGTAGGATAAACTTAAAAAAACCCAGATAGTCTGGTAGCACTTTATAGACTAACAAAACATGTAGATGGTGGTATGAGCTTTCGTGGGCACAGCCCACTTCTTCAGATGACTGGAATTTTGAGTTGGGCTTCCACTCTGTACGGCTGAATGCAGTGCCTTGCATGTTCAGAAGCTTCAGGGGCCATTTTAACCCACCTATTCTACTTTTCCCAGAAAAACTGGGTAATCAGTCTTCACAAGCCACACTGGGTAAAATTTTCAATGGCACCTCATCCCCCTGTTGTATGAAGTTGTTCAGAAAAATCAAGCAGTATAGCTGATTAAACAGCAAGCCAATGCTATGCCCGACCATTTGGTTTTCCTGAGCCACCTCAGAGGCCTATTACATTTTTCACAGAGTTATGCCAATCTCAAGCCAACAGACACTTACAGTTTGTTAGATTTTAACCCTAAGTGTTCTACCATTAATAACGAGACCCTTGTACCCAGAGGGCTCTCCCTCAGCAATGCTGTCATCTCTGGGGTGGCAGCTGCTTCACGGCAGGGATGTAAAGGTCTAACAGGTTAACCAGTGCTGCAGGACTGGCCGGAGCAGCCCTCCATCCCCTGCTCACAGTGTAATGCTCTGTAGGCCTGGCCCAAGCAACCCCTTCGCTGCAGGCATGCTGCAGGTGTAGGGCTGCTCCAACCCGGCCAGCCACTGCGTGCGGGGGGGGGCGGTGTTCCAGTCCAGCCCGCCCCCCACCTACGGCATGGTGCAGTGGGTCCTGCGTCGCCCAGGCAGAGCAGGCCAACTGGGCCCACCGCATGATGGGTAGGGGGCTGCGCCAGAGCCCTCCCACCTGAGGTGCAGCGGGTGGTTAACCTGTTAAATCTATAGATTAACTGGTTAACAAATGACACAAGATTTTACATCCCTACCTGACAGTCACATGAAGCCACAGTTTGGGCCTGAAGAGCATCCCAGCCAAATGGAACGAGCAGTGGGAATTAACAAGCAGAATGCAAGCGATGATACTAGCATGCTGCTAGGACACCAAGGTAAACACGCTATCCTTACAGGAAGTGCTGTCGAGGCCTTGAGGATATCAAAAGGACAGGGCCTTAGATTTTAGCTCTCATCCAAAAGATAGCCTTTCCAAGGACAGCGCCCCTGAATGGCGCACGGGCAGCGGGCCAGTAATAATTCAGAGAGAAAAAGGGGCCCTAATCAACCACACCACCTGCCTTGGCTTAGAGGGTCTCCCTTCAGACCTGATCAACACTTCACAGCTTGGGCACCGCAGGGCAAGCTTTTTCAAAGAGAAGTGCTCACCTCTTTCACCAGTTCTTCTGGATCCTTCAAATTGATGTCAGTAGAAGAAGGAAACCCAATTCCCTTCAGTACGGTACTTAACCCTGCTGAATCGGCTGGGACTTGGTCCTGGCCTCCCCCAGCAGAAGCATTTGGAACTTGACTTAAGCATCCAGTCACATGAGTGTTTTTGAAACGGTACAGGGAAGGAATCAAGCGTTTGGCTTTCCTGTGCTCGTCCAAATCTGTCCTCGTTGGGATCCAGAGGTCAAGGCCAGGCACCAAATTGTTGAATCCTGAGGGAGGATCTATTTCTTCCTCAGAACTGTCCATTAGCTCGGGCTCTGACTCCTCGCTGCTGCTCTCCGAAGAGCTGAAACCTGGTCTCCGCGCTCGTATGCGTTTCTGAAGGCGTTTTCTCGGCCTAGACCTTTTCTGTTTAATGTTAAACACACACGTACAAACCCAATCAACGAGAGCTAGCAAGTACTGGCCACTCATTTGTCCCCCCCGCCCATTTCTTCTTCATAGAACTGGAAACAAATGAGCAGGCACAAACAAAACAGTTTTACAGGACGCATGCCATCAGGAGAAGTGGTTCCCCAGGAGGAAGCCCACTTTACTGTACCTAACATAATCAGTGTGCTATTTCTAGGACCTAAGCCTTATGAGTTCAGATTTGCTCACACAAAGGTCAAGCTCTAACACTGGCTTGTGTCCAGCGTAGGGATGTGAATGAGCAGTCAACTACACAATTAACCGATAAGCCTAGGCTTATTGGGTAATCTAGCTGACTGCTCCCATTTCCTCCCCTCCCCTGCTGCCTCTGAGAGGCAGCAGCGCAGAGAAGGCTGCCATGAAGCAGCCCCTGGCTCACCACAGGCAGAGGCTGCTTCGCGGCAGCTGCCTCTTCCCCTTCCCAGCAGCCTCTGCCCCGCGGACAGTGCTGCTGCCACCCCATGTTGCTGCCTCTGTATCAGAAGCAGCAGTGCGGGGAAGCAGGCAGCCAGTTCACAAGGAGAGCTGGTTTTTAAACTGGCCCCTCTTGCAGACCAGCTCCTACCTGGCATCCTGATAGCGAGGCAGCAGCACAGGGTGGAAGGGGGCTCCCTGGGAGTGGGGCCGGACTGCACTGGCTGCTGCCCCCGGCCCGGGACTAAAGAATAGTCGACTAATCACTAAGAATTCATGTAGTTAGTCAACTAGTTTATTACCCACTATCTAACACCCCTAAGTCTAGCGATAAGGCTTCATGTGCCAAGTGGATACAGTGACAGCACAGATCTTATCCATGCCATGCTTTTCAGGTTTTTGGAACCTTTATCCTTCAAGACCAGGGGCCAGAGTTTAATCAGAACTCAGCACCTCACAGCTCCCCATTCAGGATGTGACCCTGCAGCACTGTAGTTAATGGGTAGGGATGTTAGATATTGTGTAATTGAATAGTCATGTAACCACAATTACATGTATTGTGTAATTAAATAGCCAGACTGATTTCCCCCCCATTTTTCTTAAATAAGATGCATCTATATCATAGCAGAAGGCAGTACTTCTAAACAGGCCATCTGATTACTGGAAAAGAAAAGGAACATAACCCACCATCCCAGGTCAGAGAATTACAATACCTTCGTCCCAATCATGAATTTCCATTTGCTCAGACACTGGGAGCCAGTTCTGTGTAGTAATTCAGAAGCTATTTTAGTCCAGTGCCCTAAGGAGATAAATAGTTGGGCCATATTAATTAAGACAAGCAGATTTTTTTTGCACTCAATAGTAACGCTATTAAGAAAAATCAGGAGCCAGTAAAAAAAATTCCTCAAAATACTAATTTTGAAGATTTTACGTCATTTAATCATGACATCTGGACACCGCTGCAAGCTTGTGTGTCTAGGTTTTGCCACATGTGCTGGCTGCCCTTAGGCAAATCAAAGCCTCTAGTCCCAGTTCAGGGAGTCAGATAAACACATGCTTAACTTTGACTTCACTGCTTACTGGGGCTTAAACACATGCTTATGCACGTTCCTCTGCCCCTCAGCTTCCTTCAGAGCAACCTATAACACTGCCTGCCACGACAGGGGTTACCACAATGAGTAAATAAAGTTCCAACTAGTTTCAGGTTCTATGCCTGCTTTGATCTCCCTGCCACTTTGTGGACAAGTGGGTGATTAGACAGAAGAGCAGTCTGTTTTGGTTACAGTAATCCGAAGGGTTACCTGTATCAATAGTAGGCCAACATTCAGAAAACAGTGTCACTTTTAAAGGAACACAGTCCCTTTAACACAAGTGCTTTTTACAGAGTCAGAGCCAAGACCAGGAGGGACCACCAGTGACTCCTGTCTAGCACAGGCACCAACCCCACCACCACAGTAAATCCAGTAATCAAAATGAGATCGAAGCATTACAACACAGGAGACTAGACCATTGTGTGCCACAGGCAGAAAACAGGAGGGACAAAGGTGCCCCCACAATGAGAAGGAAAGGAGGTACACCCAGATAATCCTGGCAAGTGGCCTGCACCGTCCTATACACTGCAGAGGAAGGTAAAACAATAACATGAAATCAAGGTCACTGCCAATGTGACTGGGGGAAAATTCCTTCCTGACCCTACATGATGATCAGTTAGACCCTGAACATGTGAACAACAGCCAGGCAACCGGACGTTTGACACCAAATGCTTGGTGCCACTCAAGGTCACGATCTATCCTCTATCCATGTTCCACCTCCTGCAGTGGCTATCCCTGAGGCTTCAGAAGAGACCAAAACCAAAAAATACTGTGGGGAGGTGTGGAAAAAAAAAAAATCCCTTCCTGACCCCTACAGGTGGCTGGCTAAAGCCCCGAAGCATGAGCGTTAGGACACACAACTGGATGTGAACCAGTGAAAATTGTAACTTCTTGTCCAAAGCCAAAGAGTCAATGAGAGCTGGCCCACAACTAAGGAATCCCTAGTTCCCAGACCTGTGCTCCAATTCAACCTCTTTTTGCCGTACACTTGGAGCTAGGGTTGGAAGATGGAAAGACGGCTCCTTTCCAGTAATTACTATTAGAAGAGGAAAGCATATCGCTGCCTGCCCAAAGCTACTGTACTGCTGTAAAAATCTTATCCAGAAAAAGAGTAATGCACCAGGGAGCCCATTTATAGAATTCTTCCCTCTCTACTGGTCAACTCACAATCAGAGGGGTTCTGTAACTAGGACTACACATTGCACTGAAGCACAAGACTTCTTTACATAAAGTCTCCTTACACCACTTGTGGGCCATGCCATACCATACATCGACGATAACAATAGGCATCTTGGAAAGAAGCAACATTCTCCAGTTCCAACTGCAGGATTTTAATGTACTTTTAAAAAAAGCAGCTCAAGCCATTACAAGCCTGTAAAGATTAGGCCACAGTGGGGAAAAACAAACAACTTACCCACACCATATTTCTCTACTAGTTCAATTAATTTTTCTTCTTCCTCTAAACTCCACTTGCCTTTCTTTACATCATGGCGTAATGCATTTAAATACCTAGAAATGTAAAAAAGAGTTGACGCAAAGGTTAACAGGATTACAAGTTCTCTTTCATGAGACGTGTTTCTAAAGTTAAATGGAGAGTACAATCAGCAGACCCCCTTCCTTCCACAGGCAGCCTCACATCCCTGTATCCTTGACACTGCAGTTCCATTGCCGATAACCGAAGTCCTGGGCTCGCAGCAAAGAGACCAGGACTTGCATCTAAGTTTGTGTTGCCTTTGCTACTCGTTAATTGCATCGAGGTATAATTGCTAATTTAGACCCTCAGGCTGGAAGGTGCTGAGCACCTCAAACACCCAGCATCAACAGATTACAAGTGCCACCTTCTGGACTTCATAGCAATGCCCAGATTCATTCTGATCTCTTTGTTCTATTTAAAATAGATGTTTTAAGGAGTTTATTGGTGAAAGGTGCAGAGAGGAGGTATGTATGGTAAAAATCCCTTTTAAAAAATGCTGCATCTTTGTTACAGGAAAGAACTTGAAAGCAAGATTCTGCGAGTTACTATACTGACCTGTCCCTGCATTGAGTATCACTCCTTCCTGGCACTTCTGCACGAATTTTATACCAGTCTCGCTCTCCGTACTTAGCAACTGCTGCCAACAATTTCTGCATGAGTGACACAAAGAAAAAATAGGTTGGTAACGCAGACAAGTCATTCCAAGTTAACAAGTCTCCACTAGCTGGAATCTTTTGGGAATTACCTGGCTATATCCATCACTCTGCTTTTGATTCCTTCTGCCTCCCTTAATTCTGTGTCTTCCCAATCATTCCCCCTTCTCCATCCTCATATCCATAGGAAAAGCAGCAAACAGAGATCCATCACAGGTGGACTGTCATTTCTGAGCTTTGGAGTTACTCAGATAGGCCGCTGCTATACTGGCCTCATGCATGAGGAAGGGGAAATAAAACTTGACGTTTCAGCTTTAGCGAGATACAGTCAAAGTAGACTGGAAATTCTTCAGGGAAAAATAGCGCATCTACCTCTGGGTTTGTATAGTACCTATGCCACCCTTGTAATAAAGCTCACAACCCACTCCTGTCCCTAGATAGTGAAGACAGCCAAGTGTCCATAGAACACCAGTTAAAGTTAATGTCTGACTGAAGAACCCAGCAGAGACTGCATGTTTGGGCTCAAGACAGCAAGAATGTTAAACCTGTACCATATTCTACTCACAACTAGACCCCGCGAATGCATATGAACTCCTTTTCTGATTAGTTTTTCCACATTCCAGTGATTAACACATCTATGGACATGTTGCTAATCAGCACTGGAACTAAGGAATAACTTAATCTAGCCACTTTCTGTACCATGTCATTTTCCTAGCACTAGAGAAAAGATAAAGGAACTTACTTCATCTTCCTCCAGTGTCCAGAATCCTTTCCTTAGACTTGGATCCACACTCTTTGTCCATCGGTAAATTAGCTGCATAGAGTCTCTTCCTTCCATGTAATAAGCAACTAGAAATGGAAGGAAATATTTTAAATCTGCTTCTAATGAGATGCTTCTAGCATTCTTGTTGTAACACACGGTAGTTATGACAAATACTTGACTTCTCATACATGACAGACATGTAACAAGAATGGAGAACACATGGTGTTTTAAGTACTGTTATTGTTTTCCCTGCAACTGTATGTATTGCATACACACACCATGCCCATCAACAAATCTTGCAACACCTGGGAGGTTGTTTCCAAATTTTGATTGAATTCATCCTTGAAAGATGATAGGCTCCTGGCATCAGATGTCATGGCTAAAAATAAACCTTTTAAATTAATGGAGGAATGCCCAAGGATTCTATGAACTTAACTCCAACTCTTCAGAACAGGGACCATATCACCTTTTGTGTTCAGAAAGTGCTTAGCCCACTGGGAACATCACAGAAGACAAGACCTTGGAGAATCAGGCTCCATGAGTAGGAGAGGGGTTGCCTTGGAGACCACTTACTTTTCTTGTAAGGTATGTGGCTTCCTACTCTCATTTCTTGAACGAGCTGTAGGAGCATCTGGTCCTCTTCCTTTGTCCATTCTTTCCTCTTGAAGTCTTTGTTGTAGGCTTGAAACTTCTGCAGACACTGGAATGCACTTCGGTTTGTCTTAATAAAAAGAACAAAGTTACTTGGATCACTGGGGACAAGTCAAGCTAGAAAAGAGGCTGACTCAATCTGGCTCTGATATGAACTTGGGGTGATTCAAATCCAGTCCTTGTAAGTATTAGGCCATGCCTGAGGGCCCCAGTAAGAGACCAGAGTTCAATTGTATTAGGCAACACACACCATGAAGAGTCCTTACTCAGAGAGCTTATAACTGCAGCTTAAGACAAGCAAGATAATCCAATGGAAGGGAGCACCAGGTGAAGTAAATTAATTATTATAACGGTCAATTCATGGTCCAACACCATGTCTCATTGAGGTTTCATTGTCTTTCCTCCTTTCACAGACTGAGGCCAGAAGAGCCTATTATAGGCATCTAATCTGACCTCCTGTCTAATGCAGGCTGTGGAACCTCACAGAGCAATTTCTACATCTAGCGCCGACCTTGTAGTTGAACTAACGCACCTGTTACAAAGACTTTCAATCTTGATTGAAAGACTGCAAGCTATGCAAAATCCATCACATCATTTGGCAAATCGTCCACAGGTAAATTACTCTCCCTGTTAAGAAGTTGTACCTTGTTTCCCCATGTTGAATCGGTTTAGCTTCAATTTCCAGCCACTGGATCTTGTTAGGCCTTTGCTAAATTAGAGTGCTGTCTTTCATAACTCTTCTCCCCCAAATAAACTGATCAAGTCACCACTTCACCTTCTCTTGAGAAGCTAAATAAATTCAGCTTAAGCCTCTCCCTGTAAGGCATGTTTTCCAGACTTTGAATCATACTCATGGCTCTTTTCTTAACCCTCTCCAGTTTTTGGACATCTGTTTTAAAGAGTTGACACTGCAACTGGACTTCAAGGAAAAAAATCTTAAAAAAACAACAAATAGTCCTGCAGCACCTTAGAGACTAACTCTGAGACCCATTAGTGAGTGCCCGGGCAAGTTAAAATGTTCCCCAACAGGTTTCTGTGTGTTACCTTTTCGAATATCTGATTTGTGGGGAGAAAATTTTAACTTGCCCTGGCACCCACTAATGGATCTCAAAGTTTCCATATTATTACAAGCCAATTTCAAAAGCCAGCTTGAAAGGGAAGCTGCAGAGCTTTACTTCATTTACAAGTTTGATACCTACAATAGAGGCTTAAACAAAAACCTTAACTGGATTACCCGCTACATTCCACATCCTAATGACATAAAAAGCCAAACACCAGGTACTGAAGAGTACTTAGAACCCTCTCGATCAGCTTCATGTAGCATGGACACTGACTGTTTTTTTCCCATTTTTTCTCCTTTCCCTCCCCATCTCCCCTCTCTCTCTGCTATTTATTTGGAACTTGGACCCCTTAAACTCCATTCATCTGAAGAAGTGGGTTGTTCCCATGGGATTAGGAGCTTTCATCTACATTGTGTGTTAGTCTAAAGTGCTGCAGGACTATTCATTGTTTTTTAAGTTTTTTCTATTACAGACTAACACAGCTACCCCTCTGAAACTTTTGGGCTGCAAGGAGTTCATTGCTGCAGCACAAATGGCAAACTATTGCTGCCAAGTTGGGCAGTTATGTACTGTTAGCCTTCAACTGGCCCTACCCAGAAAAATTCCCCGCATAAATTGGAGTGTGTATTGACACTATGAAGTGCTTATAAAATCCACAATCTTTTTTTTCCCCTGGTTGCTTCAGCTTCTAGGAAGTGAAGAAATTAAGAGGGTTCCATTACTCTCCCTTGAGTGTTTTCCCACAAAAAGCATGTTAGCATGATTTCTGGCTCACATTTTCCTCAAGCAGCAAGAGGGTATACAATAAAGAGAAAACTTACTAAGAGCAAATGTCCCTGTCTTTCAACTATGACTTTAATTACAAATGTAAGGTGTTTGGTCATCTCAGCCTCACCTCTGCTGGATGATCTAGCAGAAATATTCCTTTGATGCAATGTCAGTACTTGACTGGTGTCTTATCTGTTAGAGAAAGGCCCAGAACTAGAACAGCAGAAATGCTACAGGTCAGAATGGAGTAGGTGTGGGAAGGTCTGCATACAGCACCTGCCTGTACTATGCCTTGGTAAGACTCAACTCAGTTTATTCATTTCCAGAGCACTACAATTAACTTCCTTTTAAAAAACAGCATACCATAGTACATCCATAGCATTAAAATCACTTGTCAGCACTGACTGAATTATTTTCAAGCCTAACTCTGGGCATCAACTAAATATTTGGTTCATAGTACCAAGAGCCTTACCCCAAGCTCCTGGGCTATAGTTTGCCAGTGCAGATAATCATGTTTTGCAGCTACTTCCTTTAACTTCTCGATCTCCTCCTCATTCCACTCCTTCTTGTTGATGGTCGGATGCTCCCAGTTCTGCCAGAATTTCCGCAGCTCTTCTGCGTTGCGGCTTCCATCAAACTAAGAGACAACACAAATTGCCAGTCTTGGGGACATTACCCGAAATAGCCTAGCAACCCAAGTGAGATCGATGCAAAAAGCTTATTTCTTAAATAAGTTTTCAAAGAAGTTTTGCTGTTAATCTTTAAGAAAAGAGTATTTTTCCATTGGCTCCAAGCTTTGGAATCCCTTCCACAATGCTGAGTCTGAAACCTGGCTCCTCCCCTTTTTGAACCCAGATGGATCTGTAGAAGTTCAATCAGGATTTAGGATTGCAATCCTTTGATGAGTGAATGGCTAAAGGCTGAGTTCCATTTCCCTTGTTCACCCAAAGTACCGTAATTTAGCGAATATAACCCGGAGGTTATATTCGTTTTTATAAACCCCGAGCCCCCCATAGGGTATATTCGGGTGCGGGGTATATAGGTTTTTTTTTTTTTTTTTAAACTCACTGGAAGCTGGTGGTTCCTGTGGCTGTGCAGGAATGGGGGGGTGAGCGCTCCCCGGCCCGGAGGATGGTGGTTCCTGCTCCCCCGCCCCTTCCTGCGGCTGCGGAGGAACCAGGGGGATAAGTGCTCCCCTGCCCAGAGGCTGGAGGTTGCACAGGAACTGGGGCGGTGAGTGGCTGGCTAATTCCACCCCCCCCCCACGGTAAGTTAGCAAATATACCCCCAGCACAGAAAAGTCTTGTATACCACGTGGGTTATACTCATGCGCGGGGTATACAAGATTTTTTTTACTGAAATAGAAAAAACCGCGGGGTATAATTGGGTGCGGGGTATACTAGCTAAAATATGGTAGGTCTTTATTTCACAACAGGTCCCACTGCAATCAATGGGGCAACTTGCAGAGGGAGGGAGGCAGAATCCGGGTCTAAGGAATTGCTCTAACTTACGTTGATGTTGGAAATCTTCTCCCAGTCATGCTCATCCAGTCTGTTTCCTAATAAGGCCTCCTCTGACAGATGGCTAAAGCAGGGGAGGAAGAAAAGATCACATTAACCACCAAGTCTCTTTCTTCACCTAATCTTGCTAAGTGCGGCACACATCCAAACCTTGCTGCCTTCGGTGGGAGTTGGAGACTCTCAGAAATTCACTGTATCACTGTTAGAATGATTTGATACTGGCATTCGCATCATCCGTTTGCCTTCCCGCTCTAATTTTTTCCATCCCTGTGCGGATTTTTCCATCCATATTGGGAACACATTTTTTATCTGTGCTGGAGGCATGTGTGAATGTGCACCACCAGTAAAACCACCACCCAGCTCTGGGTGCTCTGCTAATCAGCTGGGTGGCATTTGACTCTCTTGAGTGGTCACATAAGCGCACAGCTTACAGGGAACACTGCTGCACAGTCTTTCTAGAGACACATGCGTCCTTGGGCAGCAAAGGTGCCAGCAAACAGCAAAAGGAGGCATGCACTTATATTTGTCAGCATGTCACCAGACATTTTGGATGGGGTTGAAGTGATACAAGATTCTGTCTTCATTACGGAATGATTTCCAAGGAGACCTAAGGGTTTCAGTCTCCCAATTCTCTCTGAATTTCAATGGAAGTTGGTTCTCTAAACTCTAGAGGCCCCTTGGAAAATACCAGCATCAACTCCGATTAATGGAGCAGAACAAAGCATGTATTTGTGCACCGTTTAGCACAAAAGGGACCAGTCTATGACCATGGCTCTTAGCTACCAGGACTACTCAATATTAGGTACACACTATTTAACTCCCTAAGTATACTGTAGCTGACAAAGCTGTAATACACCTACCATACAATTTGGTTAGAATTGTGTCTAAACCCTCTTATGGAATTTAGAGCGTCTGTAACAAAGACAGTAACTTTGACTGTGTGCATAAACTGTATTTTCTCTACACAGGGCCCAGACTTGGCAATTCTTAAGGTGACATACATACTTTGCAATAGGGGTGATGACAGAATGCAAAAAGTGCTGGCTACAAAGGGTTAATTTTTATAATTTAGACACACCCAAATGGCATCTGAAGGAGGCACACACACACACGTGGATCCTTGATCTGACTTCCTAGGAGTTTAACTTTACCACAACTCTGAAATGCACTATACTATCAAGAACAGTGCCCAAAGCTTTACCAAAGGCTTTAGACGCATAAACCCCCTCCCTACCAAACAAACATTCGCATGCAGCACTTCACTACGAGAGGCAGAACTTAGGAAACAATGGTAGCATCTTGCTATTGAGCATTTTGGGTGTTAATATGCCACACAGCTGAGAAGAGGGCCTCTGGGAAGGTCTGAGCTCTGCTTTTGGAATTGTTTGGAAGCCAGAATAAGGCAAGGTTTTCCCAGCGTCAGTCTGTGTTTGAGCTTTACAAAGGTCTTTACATTAAAAAGGAAATCCCATAAAAGAGGAAGTGTCCACTTCACCCAGAATTTAAATCCTCACTTGATCTCCTCTATTTCACGCTCCGCTTCTTTGATCTGCTTTGCCAAAATCTGCTTTTCCATTTCAGTCTTGGCTTTTTCCAGTTTCTGATTCAAATAGCTGAGCCTGTTTACGGATATTTCCAAGATTATTTAAAAAAAAACAAAAACAACAACAAAAAACCACTTAAACAGAAGCTAGGATAAGTGTTAAAAGGACAGGGTTAAAGCTGGCTGGCCTAAAAGCTGGATTCTTTCCTCTGCCATCCTTATTCCACAGAACTTATTTCAAAAGTCCACATAGCTTTTCGCATTTGCCCCCACCTTCCAGAAAACTGCCTCCCACCAAACACTCTTCCACATAGACCCACAGCTCAGTCTTTGACTCCTCAGCTATACCAACTCCTAATCTACAACCCAGAACAGGTGACAGACCAAGTGCTTTCCCCACTTCCATAAGATGGGTCTACAGAAGACCTGCAATGGCTGTGGGAGCAGCAGATAGAGAAGCAGCCAGCTCTGTGGCACAGACAAACTTTACCCCACAGGAGCTAAGTGTCGGGTGATAGTAACTAGGAACAAGAATCTGTCTCCATGCTGTTCATTTTATTCTAGGATGCATGCTACCTGCCAACCCCAAATGCTGCAGTCCCTGCAACAGAATTTTAAGGCCATACCAATTACCTTTGTGGGAAGGGAAGGATGGCTAGGAAATGCCTAGGTACTTGCTATATAAAGAAACTCTCAGTCTGCTGATTACATATGCAATATAACCACTGAGTAATTCACATCTCGAACTATGCTACCGACAGTCACAGGCTGGCCATCCCAGGTCCAAACACAAAACCGGCTACCTGCTGTGCTTTGAAACCTCACTACAAGCAGCAGTGACATGCACAGGAGGGAAGGGAGGTGGAAAGGATACTAGCTGGTAGTCACTCTCCTCCTCACTGCCTAAGCAGCCACTGCCTGTCTCAGCAGCAGCGATGGGACATAAGAAGCTTTGCTTACTTCAGTAACTTTGGCTGAAGCAGACGCTGCAAACGGTCACTTACTACTGATTTGCTCAGCAGTATCTTCTCTCTGCTTTTCCCTGGGGCAAAAAGAGAGGAGGGCAAAAAAGTCACTAATGCAAGGCCATCTCCAAACAAACGTCTTGGCTTCAAGCCCCATTAAAGTATCCTCAGGCAGCAACATCTCTATGCCCGGACTCTTTCCCAACCTCTGCTCTGCCATACCCCAGGCTCATTCCTGCCCCTGCCTCCAAGCCCTGTCCCTGCTCTGTCCCCATCCCCTCTCTGCCCCCATTGCAGCTCTGCCTCTGAGTGATGGCAGCAGGGGTTGCCCCTCCCCCTAGACCGATGCAGCAGAAAAGGGAGCGATCTGACCTCAGCCCAATCCCCTCCACACTGCTCAGGAAAAGTGGAGCAGGCCAGAACAGTATTGCTCCACTTTCTGCCACCACAGTGAAGTGGAGCAATGTGGCTGAGAAGTGGCGGAGCACAGCGGAGTAGGCAGGGGCTGGTTGCTCTGCTTCCTGTGGCTCCTACCACCACTGGTGAATGCAGAGGCAGGCCTGACCACTGCTGCTGGCCCTAGTCCCCCACCCCACCCCCGCCGATAATCCCTCAGGTCACCCCCAAAGCACAGGGCCTGGGGCGGCTGCAGAAAACCATCCTATGGATGGGACGGCTCTGTTCCCGGGGTCTCTTGGAGAGCTTCACCTGCATGAGCTCAGATTGCTCCTGGTCTCCTCTGTGATTAGAAGCACAGAGAAACAAGAAATGTAGGCTCTACTCCTGGGTCCATTACCAATTTGATGCCAGACCCAGCTCATACAGGAGCATCACCTACTGCATCTCCAGCACCAGTTCCATAACACGCAGGTGCTCCTTGACCTTCTCCCACCCAGGTACTGACTTGGCAAGATCCTGCTTAGCTTGCGAGCGCTAACCGGACGGCCACACGATCTAACATGTGATGCATCAAGACAGATGCAAAGGAAGGGAAGAGCCGTGAAACACTCAGCCATGCCAATATTCAAGGCTAGCGGTGTTTAACATAATTCAGAGCAGTCCTGTTTACTTACAGCACCTGCATCGTTTCCTATGGCGCACTGGTAGCTCTGACGCACAACTGTGTGAACGTTGAAGAAAAAACGAGGAAGAGGACACCAAAAACCTCTACATTTTCCAAGCCTGTTCTAGAACATGGAGCAGCAAACACAGACAAGAGGTTTCTTACACTTTTTTACAAGCAGCTCCTCAAAGGATTTTATGCCCTGTGCGGTCTTCTCTCGGGTATCTTCATTGGCAGGAGGGCCCTAGGAAAGATCAGAGCTGTTAGATACAGCACAGATGTCACCTTTGGATTAAAACTTAAACTCATTCCCAGAACTCTGACATTAGCGCTGCTACAAAACACATTTAATAATCCAAGCCTGTGCATTCTCACTCTCCCACTGCCCAGGGCACTTTATAAAATAGGAATAAAGGTGCTTGCATGCCCATCCCTCATGGAGCTCCTCTGAGCTAGAATTTGTAGCTAGGAAACCTAAGGGAGTGAGAAGTTTATTGATTTGCCCAAGACTACTGAGCTAGTGAGCACTCATTTCTACCCAGTGCTCAGTCCACTCATCCATGTGGAGCAGCAATGGGCAACCTAGGCTAGTGAGTAGGCCATAGGAGTGACCCTTCTTCACCCTGAGGGGGCCACAAGATTGTTGTAACCAAGACAGTCTCCTAAGATGGATAGCTTCGCTAGAATATACAGGGTGTGCCGATTAGTGCTTTGATTGGATGCGGAGGAAGCACATGGTTCTCACAGTAAATGTTGTGTGCAAGCAGCATGTACCTCACTTCACATGACCTAGCTTTATGTGCATGTCCTTTCAGTAACACTGGTATGAAAAAAGTTACGCGGAGGGAAACCAGCAGACTCTAGCAAGCCTGCACATGGGCAGTGGTAAACAAAACATCTCGTGGGGCACACGTAGAACCCCGATGAGCCACAGGTTGCCCGCCATGGATGTCGAGTGTCTCGTACCAGCTAAGGACTGGATGGAAGAGCATGTGACACCTGCCCATTCCAATTCAAATGGCTGAGTGATCAAAGTGCAGCTATTATATGTATTATAGTGACCTGTGACCAAGGTCAGGCCCCAGTGGCCTAAGACATGCAAATGGGCTACTGACATGCTGTGAAGGCAGAAATGCACATTTATATTATAGCGGAATGGCTATGAACATACATTTTGAAGGTACTTGTGTGTCTTTTGGCTTATAAAGCACCCAGAGTTTGGGGAAGGAAGAAAACACTTCTCCCTCTTTTAGATCTTAAGAGTCTGATAGACAAAGAGGTGGTGAGCAAGTGATCAGCTAAGTCCATCTCTCCATCAAGCAAAAAATAAAAAAACCCAACCCACTGAAAACTTAACAGATACAGCGCAGTGACTTCAATGTTCAGCAGGTTCACCTCAGGAGGGAGTGCAAACAACAAACTAAGGATAAATGACATTGGAATAATGAGTGCAGTACCCATTTAATTATACTTACAATTCCTGATGTTTTATCTTTGAAGTATGGCTTCATAAAATGGCCCAAGAACAGATTCAATGGTAAACTTCGACCATCTCCTGCCTTTGCCGTCTTTGGACCAACTTCACACATGACTTCCTTCTACAATACAATCATTAATTGAAAACCATATACATCACTGAGATTTTTTTTAAATGATTCCCAACTCAAATTCAGATGGAGGCAGCACACTGTTATAAACATCCCAGGTGTACCCCGATTACCTTGCACCATCAGACTACATATATTAGCTGACCTTTTAAATGTAGTTTCTGTAATGAGCAAAAACCAAGCTGTCACCATCCCAGTGCAAGCAAACACTAACTACGCATATGCGCTACGTGTCAAAATCATAAGGAATGAAGTGTCCAAAACCAGAATAGAAAACCACCAAAAAATCCTGTTTACTTTAGGAAGATTAATACAGATAGTCCCCGACTTACGAATGAGTTACATACCAAACACTTGGTCGTAACTCGATCTGTTCGTAAGTCAGATCCCATTCATTTAAATGTGACTGCGCTGTGCGTAGGCGTGGATCGCACATTGATAACTCAGGGACCGGCTGTCATGCACTTAATGGGAGGTTGGTCGTAAGTACGAACTGTCGTAAGTTGACGTGTTCATAACTCGGGGACTACCGGTATCCCTATCTTAACAAGTTTATAGGCCTTGTGGATAAAGTTATTTCTGAAAAATTTAGTGCAATCTACTTTAAAAAGAAATTGCTTACTCACATGGTGCCAAATACGACAGAAATCTAGTTTACCTCTCATGTTGATGGGTTTTTTTGGCATCACTTGGATTCATTTTTACTATAATGTGAGTGCTTCCCCTACATTAGGGGCACACTGCTTGGAAGTGTGTAACTCATGAATGGAATTACAAAAAAATACAAACATTAGAAGCAAGAGGAAGACAAAGGACAGGATAATACGGTCACTAAATAAAAAGGGCAAATCATGCTTCCCTCTGCTGTTACTTGATAAACTCTTCAAAGTTCCAGAGATTTAAAGATTATTTACCAAATAAATCAGAATTCAAATACTCAAATTCACTCTGATGTAAAAGACACTTGTAGGACTCCCTTTCCCCAAGTTGACATGAATGGGAGCCAAAAACAAAAACACCGCCCCCCCCCAAAATCCCACAATCCAGTGTGCATCAAGGAACATTCTTCCAAGTTCCACCTACCTGCTGCTCTTTGTTTTGTGCAATCAGAAGGTTAACTTCCTCTATCTTTTCCTGAATAACTTCCTGATACACCAGGTTCATCTGTAAACATGTTTCTGGGTCTGCTGGAAGGTTGTTATCAATGTCATCATCATTGCCACTACCCCGTCCTTTCTCTACTTCCTGAGGAGAGGTGACATAAGTGTGACTTAAGCAAACAAAAAGGAAGAAAACAAAGCTTGCTTTGAACAGGCAGTGATTTTTATTTAACCAGCCATTACCATTAACATCAGGAATCTCACTTTTAGGAGGATTCACACAACTGTACTTCTCTGACCCAGCTGTCCCCTTTAGTGCTCTCACTGCCAAGACAAGGCTAATAGTATATTTCTCCTCTCCCTTTTCCTCTTCTGATTTTGAACTTGAACCTGCTGTTGATGCCAAGGCCTTCTCCCCTGATAATACGAGCCAGCCTTCCAGAACTAGGCCCCACTCATCTCTGCCAACTTCATGATTTCTAGAGTGCCTAGAGATAGTTTGTATGAACGATGCACTAAAAACATTGTGTGTGAAACAGCTTTTTTGCAAATGCACTACATCCAAATATCTAACTAGCCAGATATGAAATGCCAAGAGTCCTGCTATGACATCAACTGAATCTGACATACAAAGGAAGTCCCCTTTGTATGTGCTCTGTTATGCAAATATTATTAAATATTATCAGGGTTCACAGAAACTCACTCTAAATTAAAATATTTTATTTTTCTAAAGAAAAATCAGTAATCGGGCTTATAAAAATGAAATTTAATTGTAACTTAACTTTTCCCTTTTTAGGTGCTACTTTTCCCTTGACCAGCTGCCAAAATGTGAAAAGCTTCCTTCAGACATTTAAAGTTCTATCTGTTCTGCTTCTGTTAGCAGAAAGCTTAAAACACATCATTTTATTGAGATGAATTACCATTTCAGTATGGGCATCTGAATCATCATCATCCAGATCACCTGTTAGAAACAGAAGTACAAGATTAAATAAAATATACAGGAAAAGACGACAAGAGCTTTGAAAGCAAAAGCTTTGCAGCTAAGATGACCACAAGAAGAGAGAACAATATATAATTTCTTAAGTCTGACCAAACACCATTCTTGGTCACTGGTTGAAGTTTGATCTTGACAATTTTAACAATCACCCATTTGCAAACTTTTTTTTTTTTTTGGGGCCCTTTGGAAAATGAAAGAACATTTCTCAACTACAGCTGTAATTAAGCTTGTACAGTGAGTTACACAAATAATCCAGGGTGCAGAACCAAGAAGACTATGGCTCCAACCCTACAACGCTTAAGAAAGTGCTTAACTTAGAAGCCTGAGTAGTTCCACAAATAGCAGCAGTAAATAGTTTCCATTATTGTTCTCAACAAGACTACTAAAGGTAAGCATATACTTGGGTATGTGGAGAACTGGAGGAATGTGCACCATTTTCACCAAGACTAGCTGCTGGTGGCTTAGTAGAAAAGTCGAAAGCATCATGTTTTGTACGTAAGTGGTCAGAGGTTCAAATATTGAGGAAGAAATGGATGTTCTCTTTTAGCTATGCTATATCTCCTGCATGAAGCCCATAATTTCTGATTGAATTCCTAAGAGACACTCTCGAGCCTGTGTTATGCAGGTCAGAGTAGATAATTATAACACTCCCTTCTAGCTGTAAAATATGATTCTAAAGCTCTTTGGCATATATTATAAAGTGATTTTAAAATAACTAAGGAAAATCCTCACAGTCTCAAAGTTTTCAAGTGACCACTTAGTGTAAATGGTACAGACACAGGATTTCTGGCACACAACGAGAAAGACGTCATATTTAATTTTCTCCCATGCTACCAAACAAGTCTTTCATAAATTACAAACCAGACACAGAGAGCATTTTTCAATCAGGAAACACTGAGATTTAAGTTCTGCACACATGTCTGATGTAATTATGAGATAAAGCCACTGTCTTTAGTATCCATCTGAAGGACACGTATATAGGGCACAATTATAATAATTATAAGATATCAGAGACGTTAACTTCACACTGCAAGAACAGACCTATGTCAGAATCTGAGTCCAAACTGGAGTCCGACACAAGAACTTCAATGCTTGGGATGCCCGGATCCAAGCTCTTTTCTAACTCCTCTATTTCCTGCCTGATTTTCTCTCTTTCAGCCTGCAAATCCACAGGCGACATGACTTCTGAAAGACACAGACAGGGGCACAAAAGTCAGCAAAAACACATGTAATTTATGGCATGGCCTCCCCCACTCCCACTCCACTAGGAATGGGAGGATGGCTGCTGGCATTGGAAGTTTCACAGCCACCCTCACTCTCCCCAGCCCCGGCTCAAAGGGTGGACAGGTAAATGGCAATACGGAAAGTCCCCTAGATAACCTCCCCCAGGAACACTTTCCAAGTGACCCAGATCATGTACCAACCCCTACACACAGCACAATCCTACCCCAGGAGGAGTGAGTTATATGGGCCCATGGTGCCAAGGCTCCAAGAATATTTCTGATTTGGGACCCAGCTCCAGCAGTTAGGTGCCCAGGCTCTCCTCCAGTCCCACCCATCTCCCCCCCCCCCGGCCTGTGCTCCTCCCCCCACCTGCTCATATTTGGGGGTGTCTTGCTTGCTCTTGCTCCGCACACAGCTTCCAGCACATCCATGCAGCCTTTGGACTGAGAAGGGGGCCTCCACATGCTGCCCACCCCCCTGTAGCCAATGGGAGATGGGAGGGCACTGCTTGCAGACAACAGCACTCTGAGACACTCCCAGCCTAGGAGCCGCTGCCAGAAGCTGCCGCCCCAGGTAAGTACCACACCCAGCACCACCTCCCAGAGCCTTCACACCTCCTGCACCCTCACCTCTGACACACTCCAGAGCCTGCACCAAGTACCCAAACTCCCTCCCAGAGCCTGCCTCCTCCCCCTCCTGCACCCCAACACCCTCGCAGAGCCTGCAACTCCTGCTGCACCCCAACCCCCTACTCCAGCCCAGAGCCAGCACCCTTCCCCCACTGAAACTCCCTCCCCGAGCCTTAGGCAGGTGGAGGAAGGCAGTTTGGGCGGAGGGGTATGGGCTCAGGGATTGTTAGGTGAGGGAAGGGGTGTTGGCTCGTGGGGATGGGGGGGTGTTTAGGAAGGAAGGGGTGCGGGCTCGGGAGGTTAGGTGAGGGTGTGGGCTCGGAGGGGGTGTTTAGGTGGGGAGGGGTGCGGGCTCGGGAGGGTGTTGAGGTGGGGAGGGTGCGGGCTCGGGAGGTGTTTGGGAGTGCGGGCTGGGGTGCAGGCTAGGGGTGTTTAGGAGGTGGAGTGCGGGCTGGGGTGTTTGGGGTGTTTGGGGCAGGGGTGCGGGCGGGGTGTTTAGGAGGTGGAAGGGGTGCGGGCTGGGGTGTTTAGGAGGTGGAAGGGAGTGCGGGCTCGGGGGTGTTTGGGGAGGGTGGCGGGCTGGGGTGTTTAGGAGGAGGGTGCGGGCTGGGGGTGTTTACGTGGGGAAGGGGTGCGGGCTGGGGTGTTGAGTGCGGGCTGGGGGTGTTTAGGAGGGGAGGATGCGGGCTGGGGGTGTTTAGGAGGGGAGGATGCGGGCTGGGGGTGTTTAGGAGGGTGCGGGCTGGGGTGTTTAGGAGGAGGATGCAGGCTGGGGGTGTTTAGGTGCAGGCTGGGGGTGAGGGCTGGGGGTGTTTAGGTGCAGGCTGGGGGTGTTTAGGAGGAAGGGGATGTGGGCTGGGGGTGTTGGGGGTGCAGGCTGGGGTGTTTAGGTGCAGGCTGGGGTGCAGGCTGGGGGTGTTGGGGGTGCGGGCTGGGGTGTTTAGGAGGGGAGGGGTGCGGGCTGGGGTGTTTAGGAGGAGGAGGTGCGGGCTGGGGGTGTTTGGGGTGCGGGCGGGGTGTTTAGGAGGGGAGGGGTGCGGGCGGGGTGTGGGGAGCAGACTCTGGACGTTGTGGGCCACACCAATATTTCCGGCCCCCCTCTCACCGCGCTCGCGCAGCAGGCCCCCGGCCGGGCCCGGGCAATGGGCCATCGCCGCGGCAGACAGGAGCCTCAGCAGCGCCTCCCGGCCCGGCCCCGCAGCCGCGCAGGCCCCGCCCCCTCAGTGCCTAGGAGACTGCTCGCGGCCCTTGGGAGCGAACTTGATTGGGCAGCCGACATCACGTGGCGGGGTGCGGCATGGCTCGCTGTCACGTGCCCAGGGAGGCGGCTTAGGACTGGTATTTTCCATCTCCCGCCCCGCCCGGCGGGAGTCTTGTCGGATTGGCTAAATCCCACCCCGTGCAGGGGCCGCGGCAGTCACGTGACTCGCGGCGGGGGCTGGTGATTGGGCGCCTGGAGGCGGTGACGCTGCCTCGCTCACGCCGGGCTGTGGAGTGGCTGGGGGGAGGGGAGGGGTTACTCGCTGCCCCAGCCAGCGCGGCTCGCGGACACGGGCTGCGGGCAGCTGCCGCCGCAAGGCTGGGGGCGGGGCCCAAGCGCTCACACGGCCGGGCAGGCCCTTGCTGCCCCCTGGCGGGGGAAGGGGAGCTGAGCGCATGGGCTGTGTCCACAGCACGGGTGGGTCTTGCACAAGAACACGTCTGCCCGGCCACGTGCTGTTGCACGAGCGCATCCATAGCCATGTGGACACGCTCTTGCACAAGAAAGCTCTCATGGCCATTTTCGCCATAGGGCATCCTTGCGCAAGAAACCCCTGCCGCGTCCACACTGCCCTCTTGCACACGAGAGCGTGCACTTGTTAGAAAAGAGAGTTGCTCTTGTGCAAGAATCCCTCTCTTCCCACGCTTCACTGTAAGTTTTCTTGCGCAAGAGCAGGCAGGCAGGGTGGATGCTCTGTCGAAGAACAGCCGTTCTTGCGCAAGAACCCGCCAGTGTAGACATAGGCATGTTTTCCAAACTGCACAACGCAATGTGCGCATCGTGGGACGTTCTTTGTGCAGCAGCGAAAAGCGTCCGATGAGGCCCTGGGCCCGCCCGGGCTTGGTTTTGTTTTGATTTCAGAGGGTGATGCCTGCCCAAGGAAACATTTGCAGAGCTGCTTTTGCAGGAGGGAGGTGGGATGGGGCACCGGGCTAGCTCTAGGGCCGCAGGGGAAGCAGCACAGCCTGCCTGCAGATCCACTCTGCCGCATGAATAATGGAGTCTGTGAAACTGACCAGACTACTTAATTGTACCTGACTAAAAGCTGCCAACCTCGCTGCACAGAACAAAATTTATTCTGCATATGGATGGAAAAAAATGGAGCATGGGCCTAGCTGCCTGCCAGAGCTCCATTGGCCCTGCTATAGGGGAACCAAGGCCTGGGCTCCACTGTTCCAGGGCAAGGGGAGCACAGCTGAAACCGAAGGGCTTTAGCTCCAGGCAGGGGGCCTGTAACCTGAGCCCCACTGTACTAAGGGTTAAAGTCCTCAGACTTCAGCCCTTAAGCCAGCCTTGGTGAACCCCTTAAAATGGGGTCGTGATCAACTTTGGGATCCCAACCCCCAGCATGAGAACTGATCTTAAATAAAAGTACCTACTTGAGATGCCTCTGATGGAGTTTGTTGATCTGTCTTCCTAGGCCTACCCTGCATGCATACCACTTGGCCCACCTCAGTGCTAAAGACTGAGCAAAACCATGTAAAACTGAGTTAGGGCTCTGCAACGTTTACATTCCCCACACTTCCCTTCACTGCATCTGCCACAGTAACATTAGAAATACTCACATTTGCAGTAATTAGTAACTCAAATGCTGTCTTCTCATACTTCCCCATTTTTCCAGTCACTAATACTTCATTGGCAGTTGTTTCGCACACAGAAATGTTAGCTCTATTGTCACATGTGAAATTTATAATCTGAATTATACATATGAAATGGGAGTTTAAATTAGCTGTAACCACTCCAGAAGGATCTTGGAGTTATTGTGAATAGTTCTCTGAAAACAGCCACTCTGGTAGTCAAAAAAGCAAACACCACCGTGAATCATTAAGAAAGGGATAGAGGAGACAGAAAACACATTGTCTTTATACAAATCCATGGTACAACCACATCTTGAATACTGCATGCAGATGTGATAGCTCCATTTCAAAAAAGAGATTAGAAAAGGTTCAGAAAAAACAAATTATTAGGAATATGAAAATGGCTTGTGTATGAGGAGAGATTAATACTACTACCTATCTTGGAAAAGAGATGGCTATGGGGGGATATGATTGAGGTCTATAAAATCATGACTGGTGTGGAGAAAATAGATATGAGAAAGAAATAGCACTTCCTTAACACAAGAACTAAGGAGCACCCACTGAAATTAAGAGGCAACAGGTTTAGAACGAACAAAAAGAAAATATTTCTTCATTACAAAATGCAGTCAACCTGTAGAACTCCTTGTCAGAACATGTTGTGAAGGCCAGGACTTTAATAGATATTCATGGAAGAGAGGTTTATCAATGGTGTCCTTACCCTCTGTCTGCCAGAAGTTGTGAATGAGCGGCAGGGAATAGATCACTTGAGTACCTGTCCTGTTCAGTCACGGGCAGCTGGCACTGGCCACTATCAGAAGACACGACACTGGGCTAGATGGACCTCAAGTCAGATCTAGTACAGCCATTCTTATAAGGAGAGTTCCTTGATTTTTGTAATTATAATGTTCACTTCAACTCAAATTTGTGTTCCCTGGTGTTTAAAACAGGAATTGTTATGGGTATACACAGAATAAGCTATTGTGGAACTATAGATAAAAGTTCTGGACCTTCTGGAAAGTAGGTCAGTACACAAAGCATCTGCTTCCACCTATACCCAAGTGACCTTTTTCTCATTTAAAAAGAATCCACAATTTAAGTTTCCCAAAACCAGTTTGTTTAAACAATCAAAAGCCACCTCAAAAACACAGTATTTGCAGTTTAATTTCTCTTTTTTAAAAAGCGTGGTTAAAAAACAGCACAATTAAAAAGCATTTTTAATATATTTAGGAAGTACTGAAATAGTTAAGGTATTATGTATTGTGTAGTCTCTTTCATATTTAATTATACAAGTGTTCATAAAATATTTTCTCCACCTCATCCTTCATGGCAATAAAAAAATCCCACAAAAAAGATTTATTTGCTCCCACCATTTATAAAATACTTTGACACAGTACTACTAGAGGGAATGAGGAAAAAAGGCAGTGAGCACAGTGTTTTGAGTCAAGGGTTCCAGTTCATTTTAATGGGAGACTAATGCACAAAGAGTGATAGCTGGGTTTTAAGGTTCCAATCCAGCAAAACACAGTGTATATGCTGTGCTGGATCAGGTTTCAGAGACCCAGTTACTGCCATTGTACTGTCAATACAAGGTAAAGAAGACTAATACTGCACCAGTGCATAACAGTTCTCCCACAATAAAAACATTAAGGGTAAAGGTTGCATATTTTAAAGACACTACTTTTTTTTAAATATTAAAGCAAACAATCTTTAAAAATAGTGATTTCTATATGTAAACAACTCTAGAACTCTCGGGGTAGCATTCCTTTAGTGGTTCTTTCATGATCCATCATCTGAAATTTCAGAAATCCTGTCTATCGATTTAAGGAGTTCAGCAACAACCTGCAATGATTCTGCTCCAGAGACCAGTTGCCTAGAATTTAAAAAACAAACAATACTAAACAGGGTAGATTACAAGTAGGATTGCCGATTAATCCCATTTAACTCATACAATTAACGCAAAAATGGATAATGATTAATTACACTATTAAACAATAGAATACCAATTGAAATTTATTATTTTGGATGTTTTTCTATATTTTCAAATATGTTGATTTCTATTACAACACAGAATACAAACTATACAGTGCTCCCTGTATTTATTACAAATGTTTGCACTTGAAAAATAGTATTTTTCAATTCACCTCATACAAGGATTGTAGTGCACTCTATTTTGAAAGCATAACTTTAAAATGTAGCTGTTATTTTAGAACCTACCAGTCCACTCAGTTCTACTTCTTGTTCACCAATTGCCAAGAGAAACAAGCTTGTTTACATTTAAGAGATAATCCTGCTTACTACTTATGTATGTTACCTGAAAATGAGAACAGGTATTCACATGGCACTTTTGTAGCCAGCATTGCAAGGTATTTACATGTCAGATATGCTGAACATTCATATGCCTATTCATGCTTCGGCCATCATTCCAGAAAACATGCTTCCATGCTGATGAGCTCGTTAAAAAAGTGTGTTAATTAAATTTGTGACTGAAATCCTTGGGGGAGAATTGTATGTCTCCTGTTCTGTTTTACCCACTTTCTGCCATATATTTCTTGTTACAGAAGGCTCAGATGATGACCCAGTACATGTTCATTTTAAGAACACTTTCACATCTGATGTGACAAAATTAGAAAAAGGTGCTAATGTAAGATTTCTAAAAATAGCTGTAACACGTGACCTGAGATTTAAAATGTGAAGTGTCTTCCAAAATCTGAGAGGGACGAGGTGTAGAGCATGCTTTCAGAAGTTTTAAAAGAGCAACATTCTGATGCAGAAACTACAGAACCTTTACCACCAGAAAAGAAAATCAACCTTCTGCTAGTGGTATCGGACTCAGATGATGAAAATGAACATGCACTTGGTCTGCTCTGCTTTGGATTGTTATAAAGCAGAACCCATCATTAGCATGGGACGCATGTCTGCTGAAATAGTGGTAGAAGCATGAAGGGGCACCTGAATCTTTAGTGCATCTGGCACAAATATTTTGTGATGTCGGCTACAACAGTGCCATGTGAACACCTGTCACTTTCAGGTAATGTTGTAAACAAGCAGCATTCAGCATTTTCTCCTGCAAATTGTAACCAAACGTGATTATCTGAGAATTGGCTGAACAAGAAGTAGGACTGAGTGGACCTGTCAGCTCTAAAGTTATACATGGTTTTATTTTTTAATGTAGTTTTATTGTACATAATTCTACATTTGTAAGTTCAACTAAGTTAACTTTCATGATAAAGAGATTGCACTATTATACTTGTATTAGATTAACTGAAAAATATGATTTATAATGCAAATATTTGTAATACAAATATAGGGAGCAGTGTACTTTGTATTGTGTATTGTAGTTGAAATAAATATATTTGAAAATGTAGAAGACATCCAAAATATTTAAATAAATGGTACTCTATTTTTAGTGGTACAATTAGTCGCATGATTTTTTTTTTAAAAATTGCATGACAGCCTTAATTATAAGTAACAGGGAATATTGCCAGAAGAAGGGTGAATATGCAAAGAGAAAGAACAACAAAAAGGGCATTTGTAGCGTATTTATATTAAACTTCAGCTGCTAAGAAAAACACTGCTCTGGAATTACAAAATTCACCTGAGATTGTTTAGGATTTACATTTTTTAAAACACTAGTTGTACAAAAGCATAATAGTACACAGACAACAGAATTCATTTTGAATGGTAACATGCAATTGTTTCCCTGCAGTATGTGCAAAGCGCACACAGAGCAACATTGAGCTACTCTAAGGGAACCAAAAACAGTGAAACTGTCTGGTCTATTTGCTCTGTTCAGGTTATGTGAAACATTCAAAAATGTAAACAAAAGGTGAAATCATGATCTGATGAATGCTAATGGAAGAGCTCTCCAGCACTGTACTTTTCATTTAATCTGTGGATTCCTGTCAGAACAAGTTATTTACTTTACAATGCTCATTATAAAGCTGAACTTACTTTATTGAAGAGCGTGAATTTGTAATTACGCTGAGGAGATTCTGTAAGGCAACATCTGCATTTTGTTTCACTACAGCCAAACTAGCAGACTGGCCAGTCTTCAAGACTTCATTCTCAGTCTTGTAATTCTTCAGCTGAACCTTAGGAAAAGGTTTAGTTTACTACTAGCAATTCTCCTAGAGAAGATACATATTTATCTATCTAAGATGGCACGAAAAAAACAGGAGTACTTGAATGCTGCTAACTTAGGGCTCTCTCCATTAGGAACATATGCCATCTTCAAGATCATGATCGCCACTTAGGGTATGTCTACACTAGCTCGTTAGTTCAAGCTAGGTAGGCAAATGTGGGCAACCGGAGTTGCAAATGAGGAGTAACGGTAGTTCGAATTAGGGTCTCTAATTCTAACTACCTACTCCGTGCCGCGTGTAGCCGCGGGCACGGAGTTCGGACTAAGGGGGATTTAAAAATGGCGGTGCCCGGGAAGATGCAAATGAAGCCTGGGATATTTAAATCCCGGGCTTCATTTGCAACTCCCGTTGCCCTCATTTGCCTACCTAGCTCCAACTAACGAGCTAGTGTAGACATACCCTTACAGTGATCAAAAATCTTTATGTGATCTTTGATCCAGGACTAAATCTTGGAAGCCTTTACCAGACTTGAAAGCATAGTACTAGTCCCAGCAAGTGCTTCTAGCATTGGCAGATTGCTAGTTAGCAGCCCTGAAACCTGTTTCATCCTGAACACCATTTTTCTTCAGATTCTCTTACTCAGTTACAATTGTGATATTATAGTAGTGGATTTTCCAACTTACTTACAAGCTAATATTTAATATCAGAAAGCTGGACTTCCAGGTGTTGTTTCTTTTAGCAGTGTGATAGCAGGCACTAAATCTGCTCAAATTTAGAGTGTGCTGAGGATGAGGAAGAAGTTAATCTGAATAATATGATTTTAATGTCATCTACCACAACATATCCTGGCTAAACGTCAGCGTTTGCGCCAATAGAAATAAGAAATCCCAGATTCTCTGGTTTGCAAGATAAAAAAGCCTCATAGTTGTCCCATGACTCACAACTTCAAAACTTTGGCATTGTTGAATGGTTGGTTCACAATGACTCAATATACATGCAATCAGAATACAAGAACATTTTATAGAAGATTAATCTACAAAAATAGGGCACAGGTAAATACTTTTCCAGTAGCACTGTTATAAATTCTGTTCAGTATCAATATATGAACCCGAAGTTCATACAGTAAAAGAACCTTCAAAGGGAAAGGACAGCTTCATACCTGAAGTAATGCATTTTCCTGTTTCAGTTTTACAACATTATTTTCTGCTTTCACAGCCCGTTTCTGGAATACAAGATTTTTTATATTGTGATAAGTGGCCAGAATGCACTATGCTTTTTCCTAATACAGAGGAATGTACAAGTCCTATCTCAAAGAGACTAAAACATCATACCAAAGATCTGGAAGGGATACAACATTCCAATCAAGTGATCAAAGCAGCAATACATTTCTTCCTTCTGAGTAAGGAAAGAATTTGCTCACTACAAACAAACAGACGACTTAATTACCAGCTTTCTTGCAGACAATGCCTTTATGTAAATAACTGTAAATTATGCCTAAATTGGGTGTTTCCAGAAGGCTGCAGAGAAACAGCTGAATATGAGTGATTAAGATTCTAAATCAGGGGTGGGGAGCCTTTTTTTGGGTCAGGGGCCGCTGACCCACAGGAAAAAAAAAGTCAGCCGGGTGGGAGGCAACGGGGACTGGAGTACCAGTACGGGCTCCCCAATGCTGGGGGATGAGGGGGAGGGGCCCTGGGCCCCAGGGGCCAGATCCAGGCAAGGCAGCAACTGCATCTGGCCCCAGGGCCTTTGGTTCCCCACCCCTGCCCACTATGCAACTGAGATGCTTTGGAATGGAACTCCACTCCTTTTCACATCAGTGGCCCTTGCTTCAGAAGTGCTATCAGTAACATTCATTTGCTCCTATGAGAAGTGGGAGACAAACTGTCTCACATTATTCAGGAGACAAGTTACCTAAAGGAAAAAGTTGAGCCCAAGTGTCAGAGTTGAAGAGTGTTACCATTACTGACCCACACCCGCCTGGACTGCTTACGCTTCCCCCAGTGTTTGAGGAGGGAAACAAAAACCCATAGGGAAGCCCTGATCATACTTCTACACTATAAGAACAAAAAGAAATATTTACTGTCATCAACTGGAGATTCTGTTCTACATGCTGCACCATTGCTTCTAGATCCCGGGCCTCTTTTTGCTCTTTAATCCTGTTCTCTTCTAGTTTTCTTTCAAGCGTCCTTACCCTTGTTAAAGAGAACAAAGCGGGCATTTTTATATGCATTCAAAAAGGGAGAGATTACAAAATGTTGCAGGCAAGAAGATTCCATTATGGGTCCAATATTTCTAAATCATCTTAGAGCAGTGGTTCTTAACCTTACTGCAGCCTGCACCCCTTTGTTTCTCAAAATATGTTCTTGTACCCCTTATTAAAAATTGTTGAAGTAGGTCAGTTCTTTAAACCTAATCATAAAAATCTGGCATGTTTCGCACCCCCAGAAAGGGCATCTCGCACCCCCAGCGAGTGCGTGCACCCCAGGTTAAGAACCACTGTCTTAGAGGCTTCGGTATGACAAAAAAATTTCATTCTAACACTGCAGAAAATCCACCCACAGAATTAGATTACCAGACTAGGCCTTGAGATTTGTTGGACATCCATTAGTGTTAAGGATAATTATGTAGCACAATCTCTGCACATGTCCATTCAGTCTCTATCCACACTTGATCTTAGCCAAAAGGCAGAAAAACGTGCTTTTCAAGCCATTGTGAGGTGTGGTCAGTGGTGATGCAACAATCCATTTTTAGGAAAGTGTGAATTGTCTCAGTATATGAGGAAGCATGGTGCAGTAGAGAGAAGAATTCCTGCATTCTAATTACAGTTCTGTCACTGACTCACCTGTGACCTGGGGAAATTTCCCTACTGGTAAAATGAATATTCTTATTTGCCTCACAGGAGTGAAGTGAAGATTATTATTAATGCATTGCTTGAAAGTCTGAGGTGTATCAATATGCAAATTTGCCCACACTAAAACTGAATTGAATAGGCTGTAAAAGAGAACAAGATTTGGCTCCAACTATTATTATTAAAAAAAAAAATCAACAATACCAAATCAGGTTAACGTTTTACCTACTTTCCCTTATTTCTTTCTATAAGGAAATTCACCTGATTTCTTAGAAGTCAGTTTCTCAGCTGGAATAACTCTGTTGCAAGTTGTCTTACAATAGCGTAAACTGTCACAATCTTATTTCAGTCACTATCAACGTATAAGAATATCAGCATTTTGTCTTCATTTATTAAGTTAACGATTTCTTTTCTGCTGTAGTATACATACTTGGCTGCCTGAGTTTCAGAGAGGAAGAGAAGCTGGTTAATCTTGCTTCTTTGTCTGGCATTTTCTTCTTGTAGCTGCAGAAAAAGTCTCATTAGAAATCAGTAATGTATAGACTTGTGATCATATCAATCTTTTTAGCATGCAAATAACCAGCAATAGTTGAAATCTTCCAGTCTCACTTCTAGAGCTAGAAAAAATCTTGTCACTTTCCAAGAATTAAATTCACTAACAAATATTTAAGAATATATCCTCTCCAAACCAAAATAATAATCTTTTCCATCCGAGAAAAAAAGCGAGGCACAGAGAGACTGAGACAGGTGTGTACCTGTATAAAGATTATTGGCATGAATATATGACAAAACAATGAATGCATTGCATAGGTCACCCTGAGTGCCTATAAAAACCTTCATGTTATACCACACATCATTACTTTTTAACTAATGTTATAAAGAAAAAATTAGAAACATTTCAAGGGGCTTCGTTTTTATAGTCTTCCAGCTATGAAGCCAATTTGCCTTTGTACCATCCAGAGACTTCAGTGACAATGAGCAGGGCTCAACAAATTATACAATCTACTTGCCCGTGGCGAGTAGATTGTAACCCGGAAGAGCCGGGTTCGGGCGATCTGTGGCTGGCGAGCAAGGCTCGCCGCGGTTCGGCGAGCCCTGACAATGAGGATACATTTTAAAGACCCTTCAGGGCAAGGGTGGGGAACTTAAGGCCCAGGGGCCAGATGCGGTCCCTTGGCTTGCCTGGATCCAGCCCCTGAGGTTCAGGGTTCTCCCCCCAACATTGGGAAGCCCACACTGATGCTCCAGCTGTCCTGTAGGGCTGGAGCACACAAAATCTACTAGCCTGGGCCCTCGAAGGCTCTCGCATACGAAGGATACATAGGGAGTGTCTTTCTCCTCACTTGGGGGACGCCTCGGTGAAGTTGTTTTTTGGGGGGAGGGAGTGGGGTGTTTCTTGCTTGTGTGCAGCCTCCCAACTGATTTTTCTGTAGGTCAGTGGCCCCCAACCCAAAAATGTTCCCCACCCCCTGCTTTAGGATGATCTAAAATAACTTTTCTATAAAATGGTGAAATGCAAATTTAAGGTCCAAACTTCACTACCTACCAGACTATATATTAGAAAGCCCAGGTGGATGGATGAATATCTTTTATTGGACCAACTTCTGTTGGTGAGAGAGAAGCTTTTGAGCTTACACAGAGCTCTTCAGGTCTGGAAATGGGGTCAAAGCTAAATACCAAGTGGAAGAAGTAAGTATTTAACTGCAGGGCCAGATTAACACAGGGACTATAGGGGCTGAGGCACACAAAATTAAATCTATAATTAATTTTATGTATATATTGGAACCAGCCATTGGGAGCAAGGAGCCAACAGACTTCACTGGTCCTTGGACAAGGTGGTGGGTGCCAGCTGGCTCCATGCTCCTGGAAGGGGCAGGGCCTTGGGCAGAAGGGGTAGGATTGCAGGCAGACAGCCCTCAGTGCTGCCTGGAAGGCAATGGCGGTGACCAGCGCCCCAGTCCCTTCTGAATCAGCAGGTCCCAGGGCAATTGCCTCCTTTGCCCCCACAATCAGCAGGACCTGAACTGGAGTTAAGGGGGCAACACCATAGAGATATACTGTCCCCCTTCCCCTGGGGCATGTAGAGACATGCCAGCAACTTCCAGGAGTGGCACACTGCATGAAGGCAGCCTGCCCAAGCTCTGCCAGCTAGGAGCCACCTGTGGTAAGAACCTCCTGGCCAAAGCCTACACCTCACACCTTCTCCCGCACCCCATCCTGCTGCCCCAGGTCAAAATCCCCTCCTGCCCTCCATAAACCTATACTCCTCATCTTCTCTTGCACACAAACACAATGCCCCATCCTGGAGCCCCCTCCTGCATCCAAACTCCCTCCCAGTAAGAAACTAATATAACAGCTGTTCTAAAGTAAGAAGAGGATTATTTTGAAATAGCTTAACTATATTCTACATGTTTTAAGATTGAAATGTAATCATAGAAAAGCTTTATGTAAATTAAAGGCAAATTCAATATAGCATTCATAGCCTTGATGCTGTAATTGTGATCATTTTCTTCTACATTAGGAGAAAGACTTGTATAGAAGGACCCCACAAAAATCTAATAGCCTTCAGTCCACAGAAGAGTTCATCTGGCCCTGTTTAGCCAGAATATTCAGGCCTGGTCTATAATACTGTGGGACTTCGATCCAAGTCACACAGCTTCAGCTGTATATGAAAAACATAGCTGAAGTTGACATACTTAGATCTTACTGTGGTGTCTTCCCTGCAGAGAATCAATGGCAGATGTTCTCCAGTTGGCCACACTTCTAAACTTCACGTTTAGGTGACATACTGGAGCTGACACGACTGGGTCAACTGGTGGTTGATTTATCATGTCTATACAAGATAACTGCCCATGGGCCAGGCCAGTAGTGTAGACATGCCCTCACAGTGCTTTCCTCAGACCTGAAGAAGTGCTCTATAAGCTAGTCTCACTGACCCATGAGAGTTTGTCCCGGTAGTGAAAGGAACTTACATTTCTTACAGGTACTGTCCTATTACAATCCATAAGAACGTAAGAATGACCATACCGAGTCAGACCAATGGTCCATCCAGCCCAGTATCCTGTCTGCTGACAGTGGCCAATACCAGATGTCCCAGAGGGGAGGGGAACACAACAGGTAATCCTCCCATCACCCATTTCCAAACAGAGGCTAGGGACAGCATTCCTACCCATCCTGGCTAATAGATTCATGGAGGTTAGGTCCATCAATGGCTATCTAGCTCTTTTTCAAACCCCGTTCAAGACCTAGTCTCCACCACATCTGCCAGCAAGGAGTTCCACAGGTTGACTGCGGGCTAAGTTAAGAAACACTTCCTTTTGTTTGTCCCCAGCTCTGTAGGCAGCCCCCTGCTGGTTTCTGCCCCAGCTGCACCAGGGTACACCCGCTTCCTTTCACCTCTGGTTGGTGCAACAAGAGAGACTTCTTCAGCCCCCTCGTCTCGCATACCCCAGGCGCTCCAGGGCCCCCTGCACCCAGGGCAGAGCTCGACGTCCCTCGCAAGCCGGACACTCGTGCGCCAAGGCGGGGAGACTTACTTCTCGGCGGCCCGGCTGCAGCGGGGACCAGCGCCCGTCGCCGCCCGGGGCCAGGCTCTGCTCCTCGCTCTCGTCCAGCGGCCAGGGCGCGGAGTCCTCCAGGTCGGAGCAGGCCGCGGCGTCGCTGTCCAGGGCTCGCTCCGCGGCGGCGGGCCGGTACGAGCCGCTCCACTCCGCCTCCTCCGGCAGCGCGGCGCCGGGCTCCGGGAAGAAGGGCGCGGCGGCGGCGTCCTGCAGGGAGAGAGGGCGCAGGTGGGGGCGCTCGCCTCGCTCCCCCCCGCCCCCCCGGCCGCCGCGCGCCCCGCTACCTGAGGGCTGGCGCCGCCCCGGGCCTGGCTGCGCACGAAGGCGCGGAAGGAGAAGGGGTTGGCCGCGCCGGGCTCCGCGCCTGCGGGGAGAGAGAGGGGCCCGTCAGCGGGGCGCACGGGGGGGGGACCCCGGCCCGCCCCCTCCCGCTTCTCACCGGGCCAGGGCGGGAGCGTCGGGGAAGGGGAGCGGGGGGCGCGGCCCGCCATGGCCCCCCCTCAGCCACGGCTACAGGCCGCGGGCCGGCGCCTCTCTCCGCCCTTCCGGGAACGGGCCCACCCGCGGCCGCCGCTGGCCCCGCCTCTTCCTCCGCTCTAACCAATGAGCAACCGCCTCCGGGCGCTCAGCCCCTCCCCCCCCGCGCCGGCACGGGCCAGCCCGCCTGCGCACGCGGCTCGCGCATCCCTCCCCACGTGGCTTCCGCGCCGGCCGGCCAGCCGGGCGGAAGGGGCGGGCGAGCGGGCGGCGGCTCCCGGAGATAAGATGGCGGCCAACATGGCGCGCTTTCGGGGTGGCGCGTGGGGCCCAGTTCGCAGGTGAGAGCAGCATCCCCCCCCCGGGGTGAAATGGAATGGACCCCTCCAGTGCCCCCCCCGCGTTCCCCGCCTTGCGCCCTCCTAGAGCCCCGCGACCCCCGCCCGTCCCCATTGAGCCCCCTCAGTGACCCCCATTGACCTCCCGCCTTCCCCCTAGAGCCCCCAGTGACCCCCATCCAGCCCCGTGACCCCCATTGACCTCCCGCCTTCCCCTTATAGAGCCCCCAGTGACCCCCATTGACCTCCCGCCTTCCCCCTTATAGAGCCCCTCTCAGTAACCCTCATTGACCTCCCGCCTTCCCCTTATAGAGCCCCTCTCAGTAACCCTCATTGACCTCCCGCCTTCCCTTATAGAGCCCCCAGTGACCCCCATTGACCTCCCGCCTTTCACCTCATACAGCCCCCATGACTCCCGCCCTCCCCTTCTGGAGCCCCCTCACCTTCCCCATCAGTGATCTGTAGCCCTTCCCTCAAAGAGGGTCCTCTTCCCTTCCCGGGCTCCAAGGCCCTTGTTTCTCCCCGCCCCCCAGCTCTTCCACCTGCCAGATTCCTCAAGAATCCTGGTCCTCCCCAGCACCCCCGACAGATGCCCTCTCAGAGTCCCGCTCCCCCCACCTCCCTTCCGACCTACTCATCATTGTCGCCTAACTGCTTTGCCATCACCTTCCCAAGGACCCTGCTTCCATCCCCAGGATCCACCTCAGGGATGCCGCCCTCAGGACTCTGCACACCCCTGGCTGCTCTCCACAAGTGACCTCACAAGAGCCTCCTGTGTCCTGGGGCCTCATGCTCTCCGCTAAACGTTGCTGAGCCCTGAATAGAGCTTTCTAATGACCAGGTCCCAGCCTGCACGTAAATAAGGGGGCCTATATAAAAGCAAATCTGACTGTCTTCCCTACCCAGCCTCCTTCTCTTGGGGCATCGTGCAGGGTTTTCTTTTGGCTAGAAACCCTCAACCGCAGGATTGTTTAGCCTCCTTTACAGTTTGCTGCAGGTTGACCAGCCCTTGGTGGACAAAATTGGAAACCAGATCAGCCTTCTGGCAGTGTGACTGTCACTAGTGAGGTCAGAGCCTGTTGATTCCATGCATCTACTTAAGTACTTATTTGGCCCCGCTCAGCACTGTCGTAATACTAGCAGGGATAAGCTGGGGTGCCTATGAGAAGCAGAGTCAGGAAAATCACTCAAATACTTCCCTGATATCTTAAACTCTTGTTAAATTTCATCACCTAAATTTGGGTTATTGCTGACTATGGATTATATGTATGTTATTACTTTTATCCACAAAAACAAAGTTTGTTTTCATCTAAGCACTGTGTTTTAATCTAAGCACTGTTTAGGTACAATCATATCTAAAAGCCTGTGCAATAGACTTAGGTCTGGTGCACTGATTAAAGTTCTTATACAAATGTCTAGGTTTGGCCTGGCAGCTTACAGAAAATACAGCAGCGGTGGGGGCTGTCCCAATATCCCTCTCACGTCTCCTCTGCCTGGAGTGCCTAAGCCCATCTTCGCAACAGTTGATGGACAGGAGAGATTTGAAACCAAAGTTACCACACTAGAGAACGGACTGCGGATTGCATCACAAAACAAATTTGGACAGTTCTGTACTGTAGGGAGTAAGTACTGAATGACTTCAAGCAGGGGAAGTTCTATGACTGGTGTTATACAGGTCAGACGCAATGATCCCTTCTGACCTTTGAATCTATGAATCACTGCATCTGGATCTACTGTATCTAGAAGACCACATCCTTCTTTGGCAACAGTGGCCAAATTCACATCGATTTTATTGGGAACAGATTTGGTATTTAGGTACCAATGTGATATAGACCTAGCTAATGGTTTGTCTTCGCTGCACAGTTAACTTGAGTTATCTACGCTTGAGTTACTTCTCTTTCGTTAGCCTAGCTCAAGCCAGAGGAGAGACACTGCAAAACAGTGCTGGAGTTTTATTGAGTGGCAAAGCTGGCAGCTGAGGGGTTGTGTTAACTTGAGCATTAGCTTATAACTTGAGATAAAAGCACCTTGCTTGAGTCATGGGGTTTTGTGCATGGACAGGAGTAACACTTGAATTATAACTCAAATTAACTTAGCATATCACTAAGGATTTATCCTCACTGCAAAGTCAAATATTTACTTAGAAATAATCCAATGCATTGAAATAACTGTTTTAAATTGAGATGGTCTTTGCTAGTCTCATGCTTTCTCATGCTAGTAAAACCAGCGAATAGGCTTTGAGGTTAAAATATTAACTTGTTTGTGTTTTTATATCAGTTCTTATCAATTCAGGATCAAGACACGAAGCAAAATACCTTAGTGGCATTTCACACTTTTTGGAAAAGCTGGCTTTCTCTGTAAGTACTGTTAGTGACAATAAGGTTCCTAAAACCTCTGTGTTAAATACTTACCAAAAAAACTAAACTCAGTAATTAGTATGGCTATAGTTATTCTCAAAAGGCCCAAGTCTGCCTTCCTTGAGCACCTAAGATTTTTACTGACTTCAAGGAATGCAGCTCAAACTCACTACATTTACTTGCCTTCAAGTGGAAGAAAAGCAAGTGCTTCTGTATAGGTTACACTCACAAATGATAAATAAGTCTTATGAAGCATGTGCCTAACACTTTTCTTTTGTTAGTCTACAGCACAGTTTGGCAGCAAAGATGAAATTCTTCTCACCTTGGAAAAGCATGGCGGCATCTGTGATTGTCAAGCATCAAGGTACACGTCTTACTCTCTATTTCCCCACACGTGAAAAGTTGTCATGATGGCTGATAGCAGCATGACTTTAATTTGCTTTTCTGTTCCCAGTAGTGACTTAATTTTTTGAATAGCAAGAGTAATCTATCTGTGGCAAATTGCAATAAGGCTGCTAGTGTAAATATAAAATAAGGAATTTTAGTATTTTACTATCTTCAAATTACTGGGCAGATATCACCAGTTCATATATTCCACTTGTAAACTGAATGCAAAACATCTGTTTGTATTGCAGGGATACCACAATGTATGCTGTTTCTGCTGATGCCAAAGGCCTAGACACTGTGGTCAATCTACTGGCTGATGTGGTTCTACAGCCTAGATTATCAGGTGTGAGAATCTGAAACACTGTTTCAGGAAAGGACACGCAATCATTGCATTGCATGACACAATGATTTCAGAACTGCTATTCACTACAGTCCACTGATTTAAAGACTTTACAAAGTCCGTGTTGAGAATTGGAGCAAACATTAGCTCATTATAGAATGTTTTAATTCTAAAAGTTAATATGGTTCTGAGACAGGCTAATCATTTCCACTTCCTTCTGGCAAGAGGGTTTGTTTTAGACTGTTTGCGTCTATCTGAGAGGATGGCCAGAGACTAATATAGCCCTAGTCTGCCAATGGATCCAGTTGATTGCTGCTTTCCTAGCAGCCTCAGTCTTTTACCTAATGCTGAATAGTGCGCACTAGGGATGTGAACGACTAGTCAACTGGTCGCTTACCCCCTGCCACTGTCTCTATCAGAAGGAGGTAGCAAGGGTGGCAGGGGAGGAGGAGGTGCTTCAAAGTGGCAGCACTGCGTGGAGCCTGGGGCCAGACCCTGAGGTCCACACAGCGCTGCCACTTTGAAATGCTGCATGCAGCCCGGGGCCTGGCCCAGGCCTCACTCGGCGTGTCAAAGCTGCAGCACCATGTCAGCCTACAGTCAGCTGGGAACTGACCCTGGGCTCCATGCGGCACTGCCACTTTGAAATGCTGCATGGAGCCTGAAACTGGGCTCCCCTGTGGTGTTTCAAAGCGGTAGTACCGCATGGAGCACTGGGTCAGCTGGGGACTCAGAGTTCCCAGCTGACCCCAGGCTCCATGCGGCGCTGCTGCTTTGAAATGCCGTGGGGAGCAGGGGGCCAGCGGGGGGGACTGCTTGAGTCCCCAACTGGCCCCATGCTCCCCGCCGCACTTTTGCCTTTGAAGTGTAGCAACAGCCCTGGGGATGTTACACTTCAAAGGCGGAAGTGCCCTTATCAACTAATCGAATAGTCAATGCAAATTGCATCAACTATTTGATCAACCAAATAATCGAAATTTTACATCCCTAGTGTGCATGGACTTTTTTTTTTTTTTTTTTTTTTCTTCCGTCCCCCTTAATTTGAGCTTCTTTGTTTCTGGACCTCAAACAGATTCTGCTTGAACCAACATCCCATGGTGTTTCTCACTGTCTGTGCAGGATCCTGGGAGTTCATTATCTGTTCAGTATGTTTGGACAGCGGTTCACATCCTTTGTTCTCTCTCACCATAGATGAAGAAATTGAGATGACTCGAATGGCAGTGCGGTTTGAGCTCGAAGATCTGAATATGAGACCTGATCCAGAACCTCTACTAACAGAGATGATACATGCGGTAAGCTGCTGTGGGGCTTGTTTCCCATAAATTGCTCTCTGCAATATGAGATGCAGTCTCTTTCTCACCCTTTACTTAATTTCACTGATACTTTTTGTCTGGTCTAAAACCAGACTTTTATTATGCTAACATAGAATTCCGGGAGTATTTTGCTTACATCTCCATTTTGAAACCCCATATTCTGCATGAGATAAAGTCAAGAAATTGTCTGTTAAGGTTCCACCATGGACTGAAGTTGATTCACACTGCAGATGTTTGGGTGGGGCTCTTGATACTTGGACTTCATGCTTCTTTTAGAACTACCTATCTCCAGCATTCCATTGTTCTTCCTGCTTGCACCTTCAGGATGATAACTTACCTTGATGCAATGCTTTTTCTCTACAAGGATCCAAAAGCATTTCACAGTCTATTCATGTAGTACAACTGAAGTCTGGGCCCTGACTTTGCTGTAGGGGGCCGGGGAAGAACATCATCCTATCCCTGGAAGTATAGGCTGCAGAAACCCCTGCTCATATAAAAGGGCCGTGATATCATTAATATCCATGTAGAGCAGACCAGGGATGTAAAATCCTGCTTAATCAGTTAACTGGTTAAACATAACATTTAATTGGTTAACTGTTTAAATAGGAGCAGGCAGGGGGCTGGCTGAGTGTAGCAGCCCTGTGGCATGGGCAGTTGGGCTGCTCTGGCAGGGCTGCTGGTTAACCGTAACCTGTCGTCATCACCAGATAAGGGGAAGGGAAGTCTCAGACCATAATTTTGTGGGAGAAAGCATTGTGCTCTCAATTAAGAGTGGATGTATATTCACCCTTCCAATAGGCAGCCTATCGGGAGAACACCGTGGGACTCAACAGGTTCTGTCCTGTGGAAAACACAGAGAAAATGGATCGGAAAGTGCTCCATTCGTACCTGCAGAATTACTATACGCCTGACAGGATGGTGTTGGCTGGGGTTGGGATAGAGCATGAGCAGTTGGTGGCATGTGCCAGGAAGTATCTACTTGGTGTAGATCCAGTGTGGGGAAGCGACAAGTCCAAGCAAGTTGACAGATCAGTCGCACAGTACACTGGAGGAATCGTCAAGGTAAAATAAAAGCAAGAATTAATCAGTGTGTCACGCAACTTCCTCTTGTGTTCAAGTAATAGGTTTGGACTCCCTTGATCTGATTATAGTGATGCCTTTTCATTTTCAAAAAGGCATCTCTTGAGTTTACAATAAGCAGCACTTGTACCCACAGAGCAGTTAATGACATCAGTGCTTGTTGTACCTGCAGTTGCTTACTGTATAGACAGACATACAAGCTTATGAACATGCCACAAGCTCTGTGTGCACCCATTGTGGCTGCTGCTTGGGAAATCAAAGTGTTTGATTTCTGTAATTTACCAGGCCAAGCTCTGAAGGTCAAATTCAATCCTAATTAGTTTTTTTTCCCCACACAGCTCGAAAAAGACATGTCAGATGTGAGTTTGGGTCCCACCCCAATTCCTGAGCTGACCCACATCATGATTGGGTTAGAAAGCTGCTCATTTTTGGTAAGTACTGTCCCAAAATTCGCACCCTAAACTAGCAGAACACTGAGCAACCATGTTATCGTTCAAATGTTGGGCTGTTTTGTGTCTGAGAGAACAGATACATGCAGAAAGAGAGGTTTTTCACCAGTAGCCTGTTGAAGCTGGGGAAGGTTGTGCCATCAGACTCTCAAATGCAGGAGTTTACTATCATAAGTATCCCTACCTTGTTAGACCTTGGAGACACACTGCAATATTTGCATGGCTTCTTGTGTTCATTTGGAGTCTTTTTCTGGCTTTTTCCTTCTTCCACTCACTTTTGAGACCTGACACACCTTGCACTGCATCTGCACTCTCTTACTGTGATTCAGGAGGAAGACTTCATTCCCTTTGCTGTATTAAACATGATGATGGGAGGTGGTGGCTCCTTTTCTGCCGGAGGGCCTGGCAAGGGCATGTTCACCCGTCTCTATCTTAATGTGCTCAACAGGTTTGTTTACCTTTCTCTTTCAAGGAATACTGCCAAGGATTCTTCTCTGGATGTGGGCCCTGAACAGAAGGCCCCATCTGAAAGCCTGAATGTGCCCATTTAAAAAAATCCGCCCTTGGGCCCTTAGAAACTGAGGTTGCATATTTGGGAGGAGGTGGGTGTAGTTCAGCTGAGCACAGGTGCCCTGGAATCCTGTCGTCATCCACTGTCCCATGTCATCAACTAGGGAGAAAACAAATCTTGAAAATTAGCAGTTAATATAACCATTCCTGCATAGTATCCTCCTCCTGTTGACCCCCACTGTAGAAATGGTGGGAAGGGGAGTAGAAGACAGATCTGCACAGAAGAAAAGAATTGGGAAGAGAGATGTGTTCATAATGATTGGACTCGTTTGAATTCCCATCTTGAAGATTAAGCAGGGAGCGTGTTGTCTTGTTATAGAGCACTCAGATGCATGTTCTTGTACTTACAGGCATCACTGGATGTACAATGCAACTTCTTACCACCACAGTTATGAAGATACAGGTCTCTTGTGTATCCATGCCAGTGCAGATCCTCGACAGGTACATGGCTTTTCAATGGTAAAAGCCACAAATTCATATAAAGTAAATTTGTCATGGATTTAGAGTAGCTCTTTCCATGTTATCATTAAGCAGTGATTGGTTGTGTATAAAATGTCAAACCTTAAGTCATTCACACTTAGAGGGTACAATGCCTTAGTCTGCAATGGAATTGCCTGTGCATAATGGCCAGGTTCCATCAGTCTGTGTATCACTTTAATCTCAAGGATGGTTCAGCGTAAGGTTCTTGTCTAACATGTAATGGGCATTGGGAAAGTTCCCGGCTCTGGAAAAGAAAATCCTGTTTTCCCACTTAGCTGACTATGTATGAAGGTGAATTGGGTTTATGTATTCCCGACCCACTGCCATAAACATCCTCGACAAATCGCTTAAGTGCTGCGCACATCCTCTCTCCTCTTCTGGCAAAGTTCCCTTCTCATGGACAGGAATTGCTGCTGTAGTGCCCCGCTACACTTTTCTTGTATTCCCGCAGTTCAACTAGGAAGGGGTTTGAATCTTTCAGACTCCAAAAGGGGAGTGGCAAGTCACACACTGCTGATCAGTGGGTTTTTTATTTTTTTGCTTTCCTTTCTTTGCTTAAACCTGAGTTGAGAGAATGAGCAGGCATTGTTCTGGTTTTCTTTCAAAGACTTGCTTGTTTTTACAGGTCCGAGAAATGGTGGAAATAATTACAAGAGAGTTCATTTTAATGGCAGGAGCAGTAGGGGAGGTAAGCTGCCCAAATTCAGTTCTGAGATTGTGCTTAAAACAAAGAAATACCACAGTGATGGGCCCTAGCTCGGCTGATGAATTTCATACGCAAGCTTTTGAATGTACATTTCCTACTGACTGGTATTTCGCCTGCCTTTAACGTTCTAGTAATCATAACAGCTTCTCCACAAGGAGGCGGGTGTTTGTAACTTTACCATTTTTTTTCTGGTGTAAAAATCTATGTAGAAGATGAGACTTGTTGCCCATTCTTGACTTCTCACCACTTTGTTTTGGAACCAGCTCTGCTGACTTACTGAGCACATTCCTTTTCCTCTTAAAAAACAAAGTCACCTCTGCAGACTCATTCCAGCTGTAAAGACCACCCCAGCTCCAGACTTATGCTGACAACAGAATGTGATGTTGATGTCTCCCAGTTATTCCTAGAGGATGATGACAGTACAGCGAGTAGCTGCCAGTCCTCAGACCAGTCTGCTGTATTTTTTGTTGCCATACAGGTAGAATTGGAGCGAGCAAAGACCCAGTTGAAATCCATGCTTATGATGAACCTAGAGTCCCGGCCAGTTATCTTTGAGGATGTAGGCAGGCAAGTGCTGGCAACAAACACAAGAAAACTCCCTCATGAATTGTGCACTCTCATCGGTGAGTAATCCCCACTGACTGTGCTCTGACGGTGTTGAGCTGCGGGTGTGCTCTGCCAGGAATGAAACTGCTACCAGGTTTACGCAGGAGCTACCTCACAAGTTTGGGTGGGATATATCTCTAAATCCTGTACTTAATAAAATGGGAGCTTTTGGCATGGTGCTACCTGTGGAGTTCTGGTCCAGTTCTCCAGCACAGTGGGCTCTTAGCCCCAAGTGAGGGGGGCAGGGAAGCTTCAGCAGAATCCCCCAATATCAGCAGTCACTCTAGGGATTAGATATTTTTGTCAGTATTGGACAAATGTCCAGCTCACCTTGCTCTGCAGGGTACAGTATTTCAAATACAGACAGCAAATCTAACTAGCGAGGTGATTAAGTCTAAGCCAAAACCCATTGAGATCACTGGAAGTTAGGCCATCCCAGCTCCGGCGTGGGCTTTCTCTTCATCTGACCAGGCCACTTAATGTTTCTGATCCTCAGTTTCCCGGGGTGGAATGGGCATACCACTTCTCTCGTGTCATGAGATGTTTTGGAGGGAAGTGACCATGTAAATGGAAGTGCTCATGTTGCCCATGCAGCTGGAGGGTCTTTTTATACTAAGCAAGGTTTAAAAAGACACTATCAATTTGATTTTTAAATTCAGAGCCAGCCCCATATGGTGCTAATGGGCAGCTCTGGGACTAACCCCCCACAAATCTGGGCCCAGTTCTGCCACTCATCTCATTCCTGTCTCTTCCATCATCTGTGTGTTGTCTCTGAATTCATTTCAGCTTTGCTGCTGGCATTACTGAGAGGCCCTCTTAGCGCAAGAGTGATATGGTCTGGTTTGTGTACCAAAACCAAGGCAATTGACATGACACAAAGCACTGTGAAAGCAAGTTTTCTCTGATCTCAAAATAATTGTAGCAATTACTTAGCAGTTAAAAAAACTCAGAGGTAAATGCAGTTGCGAAGCTGTGTCCCTTTAACTGGGCACAAGTTAAAATCAATTAACTTCCTTCATGAGATGGTTTGAGACTACTAACCTCCCAACTGCTTACAAGCTAGCTCAGTGCTCCAGTTAGACAGAAGGAGGAGTCTGAGACAGTGCGACAGAGCTGGAATCCAAATGCAGGCATTCCAAGCATAGACCCAGCAATGAAACTATTCAGCCTCTACAGCAAAGCTTCTTCCTGTTCTAAAATGCATTTAAAATAGCTCTTTTTGTCATCGTCTGCAGGTAACGTGAAGCCCAATGACATCAAGAGGGTGGTCACTAAAATGCTTCGTAACAAACCAGCCGTGGCTGCCCTTGGTGACTTGACGGAATTGCCCACGTACGAACACATTCAAGCAGCACTGTCTAGTAAGGATGGACGGTTACCGAGGATGTATCGGCTTTTTCGATAAAGCAGCAACTGTCATCTAGACCAGGAGACTTAACTTTTTTGATACCTATTGTTCTTTGGATTATGTCACTGCAAAAAAGAATATTTACATGTACACGGTGTAAATATGGGACTTTTCTTATAGCTAAGATGGCTTCAGATGTTCAGAATGTGAAGTGTTCATGCTGGTATAGGCTTACAGACCTGTCCTAGGTCTGAATAAGTACTTTGGTCATCAATAAATTCTGCCTATCACAGAAGGCTGTGTGTAGGCCATTCTCTTGGCACTTTGAGTGGCAATGTGGTGAAGCAAACAACATCATTACAGGTGAAGGGCTAAGCATACTGATGAATTAGCCATGATGTTAGTTGCCACTTGCTTTAAATAACCAGTATTGCAAGGGAAGTGCGTTCATGTTTTTTCTTCATAGTCCTGGGCATTGATGGTTCCAACCCAAACTGCATTGTACTCTTTAGAAAAGGAGATGGAGGTAGAAATACATTTCATAAATCAGTTGTCCTCCAGTCTTGTAGGCTGTACACAGTAATGCTGTCATTTGGGGAGAATTGTTACAAGTACTGCTAAAGTAAGGTACTAAGGGGATGTTTTAGTCCAAATAAATAAGACTGTAATCAAGTTGAATTAGGACACTAGAACAACCTGTCCCCTCAAAGTTCTGAGTTTAGACCTAGTTCATTTTAAAATGTAAATATTGGCTGCTATTGTGAAATACCTTCAATAAGCTAAATAAGATTGCTGCATGTACTCAGACTTATTATGGGTAACATACTAAGGGCAGGTCCATACTATGTGGAAAAGTTGATCTAAGCTACAGAATTTGAATTACATCTGTACCCCATCAGAACAAAATGAGTAAGGGGAGTTAATGGGACAGTTTCTCCTGTTGACCCAGCAATAAGCTAAGCTACCTCTATTTTGGTTATGCTACTGGAGTCCAAGGGAGAGTAATCAGCAGTCAATTTAGTAGGGATGTCAAGGTGTAGTCGACAAGATTAACTGATAAACCTAAGCTTATCAGTTAATTGTATAATCTTGTCAACTACACACATTTTGCCCCACCCCTTGCTGCTCTGTATCAGGGGCAGCAAGGGGGAGGGAAGCAGGAGCTAGTGGCTGTGAGGAGCACCAGATCCACCTACCTGCCTCTGACAGAGGCAGCAGTGCAGAAGGTGAGAGGGGCAGGCTGGAGCTGATACGCACAGGGAGCTGGCTTTCAAGCCAGCTCCATGGACCCACCTGCTCACTTCCTGGCTGCCCCCTACAGAGGCAGGAGCCAGTGCGGGGGCAAGCTGGTTTAAAAGTCAGTCTCTCTTCTCTTTCTCTCCCCAGCTCTGCGGTGCTGCCTGCCTCCCTCCCCTTCACATGCTGCTGCTTCTATCAGAGGCAACAGCGCGAGGGTGGGGGGCTGAGGAGGCTGCCAGGAAGCAGCCTCTGTCTATGAGGGGCCTGAGCTCCCTGTGTACAGAAGCTGCTCTATGGGATGCAGAGTAGCCTATTTCTGCAGCAAGCCTGGGCCCATTGCAGGCAGAGGCTGCTGCTACCTCACACTGCTGCCTTTGTCTATCAGGGGCAGGAGGGGAGCAGGCAACTGGTCCCCAAGGGGAGCTGGTTTTTAAACTGGCTCCCCTCACAGACCAGCTCTGCCTGCCACTATGCCCTGCTGCCTCTGATACAGAGGCAGCAGCCCAGGATGCCCGGGGACGCTCCGGGCGTGGCATTGGAATGCAGTGGCTGCTGGCCTCGCTCCTAGGGACTATAGAATAGTCGTGTAACCACTAAGATTTCATGCAGTTACATGACTATTCAATTACACTATCATTCCTACAATTCAATAGGTCTTCACTAGACTTGTTAAATCGAGTCCCAGTGGATCAATCAATGCAATGTCAATGTTTGTAGTAGAGACAAGCCCTTGGCTGTAGCTTTCCATCAAGTACTGTGCTGTTGGACAGATCCTCTCTGAAGGGTGTGGCCTGGTAGATACTTGGGGGCACAGAGCTCACTTGAAATTAGGTTGAACCTAAAGTGCAACTAATGGTTTCTTGCAAACCAAAGCAATTTACCTTGATAACTGCCAATCTCCCCAGGAAAGATTAAGCTGAATTAAATGTCAGTACAGATGAATGATTTGTATAGAGAGCTTAGTCTTGAAGGTAATTGGTTCTTGCTGAAAGCCCCTCAGAAGGCATTTTATAGAAATCCACAAAAGAATACCACCAGTAACAGGGTTTAGTGACCTGTTTCTCAGACATGAGAAAACATCACCTTTGACAGGTGAGATGTAATATCCAGTTATATACAATAGCTGATCTCTCTAGGCATAAATAATGAAGTCGTTCGGTGCTGCCATTAAATGATGTGGTACCTAAGCCATCAAGCTGAGCAAAAGGTTCAGAGGCAGCTTTTAGCAACACAACATCCATTAATGTCAGAGGAAGCTGTGCATGCTCCTGGAGCAGAGAACAGACCCAAAGTGGTGCAGCGGATACAAAAAAAACCAGCTGCTTTTTGAACCGTAGTATGTTGTACAACACACAGCTGTGTCCTGTCAGTCATGGCATGTATCTTTGTCAAGGAAACAAATAAAAACGTTGAAATAATTGGGTGCAATTAGTAAGTGAACACAATCATTTAGAAAGGTATCGACGCCAATGGATTTCTAGGAGGCTTTGCTGCTTTGATAATGATGTGCTTTTAAACTTAACCATAAACACTTAGAAAAACAAGAAGCTTATCCTATTTTACAGCTGAGGAAAGACATGATTTGCCCCAGGCCACCCAGATAGTGAGCACAGGTCACAGCCTTGATTAGAACTCGACTCTGCTGTTGCTCAGCAACAAAACTGGCTCTAGCTTAAGGTGCATTTTTGGTTTTGATGTCACTGCTGCATGTACAGGAACCTTCACTCTCCACAAAGGATTTATGGCACAGGGGCAATAGGTCCTTTTCTAGATTAGTATTGTTCCCACAAGAAATCTATCACAATTTACAAATCACACGGTTTGAGTAAAATCTGCTCCTCGTTTTATTTGTAAAAAGAAATAGGGACAGAAAACACACTAATAGGTGCTTTAACATGAAAATGCTGAAACCAGAGATGAAGTTGGACTTTTCTTTATCATTTGTAGGCTACATTTATGGTATGAAAATCTCATTTAAACCAAAATCTGATTTGTTCTTTAAAGGGGATGGGGAGACACATTAAGGACTCCGGCCCATAAGGTGCTCAGGTCAGTAAAGCAATGCACTTGAGCACATGCTTAACTTTCAGCACATGAGTAGCCCACAGACTTCAGTCTTGCTGGATCAGGGCTTAACACCTTGCAAGACTGAGCCTTATATTTCTTCCTTAAAGCATCCAATTCTCATTTTCTCTCCGATACGCACAACAATTCTGCCCCAAGATCTCAGCAAGAGTTTTTTTCACGGGGATTAATACATGATTACTGAGAGCAGAATTTTGGTTTAAAATGTGAAATGGCGATTTATTACCAGTCAAGAGTAGCACTTCTCATACGTATTCTCAGAGTTTGGACTGATCACAGTGTTGGTATAGTATACTAAAATATATTTTTTTCATCCCAACATTACTGTGGAAGTAGGTGTCTGCAAAATACCTAATAATTACACTGGAACTTCCTCTAAACCATCTGCTTTGTATTTTCTGTAGTAATGTGGTTTAAAAAGTGTTATATTTAGCCAACGATTCAAGCAAGGTCAGCTCATGAGAAATGTTACAGTATTAACTGTTGTGTACATTTTAATCAGTGTAATATTCCACACTTAGGCTCTTTTGCACAAGAACATATGCAAATGAGGCACAGTGATGACAATCGCTGCACCTCATTTGCATACTTAATGAGCAGCCATTTTGCGCAAAACCCCCCTCTTGCGCAAAAGCCATTCTGCCGCTTATTTTCAGGCAGAACAGCTATTGTGCAAGAGGGGGTTTTTGCGCAAGGAGCAGTGTAGACTGCTTCTTGTGCAAAAGCCCCTTGTGCAAAAATGGTGGCTCATTAAGTTTGCAAATGAGGCACAGCGATCGTCATCGCTGTGCCTCATTTGCATATGTTCTTGCGCAAAAGAGCGCAATGTAGACATAGCCTTAGAGTGCCTTTGCCTTCAGAGGAGGCCCTTTTAAAGAGAAATTCTCCACATTTTGCTGATTGGGAAGCAAATGGGATGGGGGGGGGGGCATAACTTCTCCAAATGGAGAATCAGAGAAGGAACAGAACTGAGTTCTTTTGATTCCTGGTTCTTGCTCTGAATATCTCCCAAAGGCAGAAACAGATTTTTCTCCTACCATAAGTAGCTTTTTTTAGTGCTCTCTTTACTTAACCACTTGTTGCTGGATTTTTACACAATAGCCCTACCAAGGCCACTGATTACAGCTGCAGCATCTATTGCTGCTGCAAGCATGTGATCAATTTCTCACTGACGCAGAGATGGGATCTCCACTATGGAGGATCCATAAATTATCAACATCCATTTAGAAACTCTGACTTCATCTGAGAACATGTGCTGCTCTCAGAGATTAATATGCACCCTTAGCAACAACATAGTAATAAAAATAAATACTAATTCAAAAGGCCATATTAAATGCACGTTGATTATTGTACATCCATACAGAGCTTGCTGCAGTGGCCCACAACAGCACATCTATTATAAACAAGCATCAACCTGAGAGCGAGACTGCTCAAGATCTCTAGTTGGTCCTCTTGGGTATTTTACAGGATACTGTACATTTGGCTATAGATAAATACATAAACTGCTGACTTCAATGCCCTCCTGTGATGGATACTTACAAAGCAAGTATCCAAAACAGATAGAACTGCAATTGCCTCCTTTTTGCAAAATTTCCTTGAGTAACCGCTCCAATCCAAGACCGCTTGTCCCAATAAGACACTTTGTCTTGGGTAAGGCTAGACTTATCACCTAACTATACATCATGCTGCTTGCAAAGGAGTTTTGTTAAAAGTGACCTGATTGAATAAGCAGAGGCATGTTTTGAATAGTCCCTTTTCTGCAAAAGCACTCAAGTTCTTTGGATTAGCTCATGCAAATGAAACTTGAGAGCTGAGATTTAAGACATCTAATACAGGCCACCACAACTGTCATGCTGGTGCTCAAACCAAGACCCCTTCCCTCTTGATCTGTACCTCTGCAGATATGGAATCAAGTAGTCTTTGCCTTGGTCTGAAAACCTCCTTTATGACACCATTTGCAGCTTTGTTGCTGAGCTTTAAGGTCAGGAAACAGCACAGACCCTGCTGGATTTTTGGTCCTTTAATTCCTGCCGCTTCTGAAGTTCCCTTGTAATTCGTCTTTTTATTCCGATTAAGTAAAGTTCTCTGTCAAACTGCCCTGCAGCGAGGGGGATGCTACAATATAAAGAAAAGTTGTTAGATTTGCACAATATGCATAACTTATGTTGGCTTAGAGCTCTTTGATTAGTTTAGGACACAACAGTAGCCAGAATGAACTTTTCCATTTTCTCTTGCACTAACATACATGTCTGTAGCTCTGATGTTAAGTGAACCTTAGTGTTTCTCTAGCATCACAAGTTAGGCTTTACACAAGTCTTGTTTGGAGAGGCTAGACTGAGTAGTAAAAGCGAAACGTACCCTCAATCTGAGTATGAAACTTCCAGCACTAATGGGAGACATATCTGAGGCAGCAGCTGTCAGCATTGGGCCCTTAAGCATATGACTATCAAACAGCTAGAACATGTATTGTTTTAACTGGTCCTGCTAGTCTCCTTATCTAACTCCCAAGAAAAGTCCCCTTGAAGTGTGTAAGGCTCAAGAGCTCATGCCTCAGTTGTTCCACCCAGGCTGAGGTGGAGTTTACTTATGCAGGGTCAGAAAGCTTTCCTCTTCCTCCTGAGCCCCAACCTTAAGACCCATCCTGTAGCCAGGGAGCAGAAGAATGGGAGCCATGCACCAAATGCAGCCCCACACCTGTACTGCCTTCACAGACTCAGCAACACCTCTGTATTTACCATGAAGACATGGTCACATTTCCCCCACGACAGAACAGAGCACCTACTGAGATGGGGGGGGGGCACATCTGAAACAATAATTTTAGCGGCACTGATTCCCCAAACACCCGGTCAGCACTTTTTTCTAATCTATAGAGTCTTTTTAATGTTTAATTACTTAGGCATGCAACTCACAAGGGAGACACAACTAGCCAGCTTCACTGAGTCAAGCCAATTACTTTTTACAAGCTTTTAAAATGTTAGCGAACAGATACAAGACTTGATATTCCTCTAGGGGTATGAATCCTAGCGTATCCCAAGGTGCTTGGCAAGCTGTATACATGCAGCTCTACTGAAATGCATCCGTTTCTGGGGAGGGAGGGCAAAAGTCATTTCTTTGGGGGACTGAAGTGCAAATTTTGGGCAAGGAAAGAAAGGCAGCCCCCCAATTTTCTCAATAAAGAGCACTGAGAGCTGTGTCTCAAGCGAACATGCCTATGTGGTAAATGCACTGGACTCAAGTAATCGCCCTCAGAAGGACCCAGGGACCGGCAGCAGGGATTCTGTTATCACCAGTCTGGTTTAGATTCGGTGTATTGTTTTCAGCACTGGGTCTGAAATGTAACACGCAGAGCGCACACGCACACTGCAGTGGGTTACTGGGACTCATTCCATCTCAGGAGCTCTTGTGACAACAGAAGCCACCAACTGCTAACTGGAAGCATGTCCTAGGCACTCACTGAAGGCTAATCACACGCATAGATGCACAAACAGGTTACTGACTTGTCTCTGCCAGGCCTCACTTTCACCCGGAACAGCCCATACACAGGCCTGTGGTCTGACGTTCTTATTGCTGAGCAGGAGGAGTACTTCACTGCCTGGATGTCGTCCTTGTGCCGGCTTCGGTACATCACTCGATCCTGGGAGGTTGAGAGAAATCAGGGAGATGGATGTTCACTCGCCTTTGTCTGTCTGCCCCGGAGAGACGCGCTTGTATGCGAAAGGCACAGGTACATTTAAAACATTCCACTTTAGACAGAACTCAGCCCTGTGCAGGGACTCAGTCACCCATCCCAACAGCCCGGGAGGGAGGTGGCACACACGGCAGCATGCAAATCTGACCCTGCGAACCCCAGGCCCTGCTATGCATACTGCTCTACGGGTGGGTGCAAATTCCTTCTCTAGGAGCTGCCATGCCCTGCGTGGCTGACCCTTGGGACGCGCAGTGGGATAACAGTCACTGCCACATCTCACCTCCTATCTGGCAGGGATCCAGGTATTTAAGGATCCAGTGACCCTTCCCCTATCCCATACGGTGTGCTACTCTGCTCAGGGGCATCGTGGAAGTTCCCAGCATGGCTGTTTGATCAGACAGACGCACTGACATGGGGGGGCATCCCATGCATCCCCCCCACGACAGGTGGATCCTCCCTTCGAGAGGAACGGAACTACTGTGCAGCTGTGTGGGGTTCACAGCCACACTGGCCTGGAAAGTGTTAACGTGGCTCTGAGGGGATAAATAGGTCACTCCTGAAGGAGGGCTAGGCTTGAAAAGCAAGCACTGAGAGAGGCTGAAACCCAGTTGGACAGGAGCAGGCGGAGCTGGTAGAAGGCCGGGAAGTGAGCACGGCAGCACGGAAGCCTGCAATCACTCTCTGGGCTTGCAGAGGAAAAGGCGGAAACCTGGGGGGAGCATAGAAACCCTGGGATCCTAGCCATGAAGGCAAGATTTACCTGGTAGGGTAGTGGCACAGAAGCTGGGTAGCAGTAGAGTAGGAAATGGCCCATGGAAATAGCAGCAAGGTATTGGATTGTGCAGAGCATGGCCACTGGTCTGAGGGTCCCTGACCTGGAACCTGGATTAGTGGGTGGGATGGGTTCCCCCATCGGCCACTGAGGAAGTGGCCTCGTCTTGAACTGGCGGATAGCCGGAAATGAGAGCCAGTCCGCCAGGCCAGTGAGACTGATGGCCCAAAAGGGAAACTAGAGTGAGCTGGCTGGAAAGCCAGGCCGTGAAAGAGGAAGCTCTGCAACTCCTGGTGCATGGGAGGCCACACAAGACAGGAAGGGCATCAGACCAGGCAGAGCTCTTTCCCAGATGCAGTCAGGAGGAGCCCCAGAACCCATTGCAGTGGCCAAGAGCCCATTCCCTCCCCAGGAGCATGTTTACAATAACACCGTACCGTGTACGAAGGCGTCCTCTGCTTGGAAGTTGTGTCGTAGCTATCCTGCCCTAGATCAAACTTGTAGGAAGGACGGAAGTGAATGGTAGCCTCCTGGAACCCTTTGAAAATAGCCTCTGCAGGGGAAGGGGAGGCAGCATGAAGAGCAAAGTGAGTCTTCCCAAGTAACTGAACATGACAGCAGCTGGGCATTTATCACACGCATTTTAAATGCAGTTTGCCAATCCTGTCTAGAAATGAAACCAGTAACATGCAGGGCTACAAAACGTGACCCACCAGCATAAACAGAGTGGGGGGGGGGGAGTGTTAAGGATGAATCGCCAACATTGAAAAATCTGGGACACTAATCCTTGGCATGTTTATGGCACTTCCATCGACACCCTCACCATGCTTTGCAAAGCAATCAGCTTTCACATGCTCCCTGTGAGGTAGATGGGAATTATGTCCATTCTACAGAGCAGTGAACAGAGGCAAAGCCACCCCACCCACCTGCAAGGGAGACTCTTCCCCAACTCTGCAGCACTCGGACCCAGATGGTGGAATTAACATAACGTTTTCTGCCACCACATTGTTCCCTGGGGTGTTCTGCCCTGCGCTTCTCTTGTCTGTTTAGACTGGAAGCATTTTGGGGCAAGGCCCATTGCACAGCTCCTGGCACAATGCGGCCCAGTCCTGGCTGGCCTTAGGCACCACCATAACAACGATGATTAACAGCAAATGAGTGCCTTGTCAGGGGCGTGTGGCACATCATGCGGAACTCGAGAATTCACATTCCTACTCCCCTACTTTGAAAGCTGTTGGTTTTCCCTCTCCCGAGACAACTCCCTCCTTATGTCAGTGGCTATCCGAGAAGTAAGAAGAAAGCTGTAGAAATTCACATAGTTGGAGATCTCCAGGCAGTGGGGGCTGGGAGTAGAAGGGTAGGCAGCAAGTCCCTCACCATCATTCATTTCTTTAATGAGCTGGTCGTACTGCAGTAACTTGGACATGTCTGTGTCCAGATGCTGGCTCAGGATTGATTCCACACTCTCACGATCCTTGTTGAGTCGGAAATTGAAGTCTCCAAACCAGAACACCTCATCGAACCGAGTTGTGACATCAGCTGCAACACCAAGTGAGACAGGCCATCAGCCCGATCTCTCCTTCGGGCAGGGCAGCAAGTTGACCCACAAATCCCTCCCCTAGACATGCACACACGGACATGGGTTCGGTCCACATCAAGTTACTCACAAGGGCTGGATCGATAGGGATTTGTATCTGGGACATTCTTGGGAAGACCAAGGGCTTGGATGGTTTTATTGTAGTCCAGCAGCCTCTCATATACTTTACCATCCCCCGCTGAAAGAGAGATACACAGACACTGCAAATTCAGGCAGAAAGATGGAGATTTTGTGCAGAATTTGAATTCAATTGCCAGGGATTATTATTACATAGATTGTGGCAGAGTCCAAAACATGCTGGGCACTTTCTAAACATGTAGGATGAGATGGGCCCTGCCCAGAAGAGAGTACAAACTAAGGCGGTGATAGGTGAGGGACAAGGAAAGAGGACAACACAAAGCATTAGGCGTGTCAGCAGATGTTTTGTTTTGTGAATTACATACATTATGTTCCCTTCCTGCACCCTTCCCAACTCTGCAATCCCCAGCCTCCCATTCAGTGCCATGATGTACCCCCCCACACTTCTGCACAAAAGAGCAGTTAACTCTCAGGATCCATTAATGTAACATACCAAGTGACCTGATCGGCTGGGTTCTTACAGACATCATAGTAGGAGTGGTCTTCAGGAGGGATTTAAATGAGGGAAGGAGTCGCTTTGTAGACCAGATGTCATTTTTTACGTAGGGGACAGTGTGGAAGGAGACATGGGTGTGGGAGAGCCGGACAAATGCTGATAAGCCTGGCATCTCTGGCAAAGCAAAGGAAATAGGGGTGGGGCAAAATCATAGGAGAGAAGGGAAGATATATGAGGAGCAGCAGCTTCAAAAGCAAGGATCTTGAATGCGATGCAAAGGAGAAGGGAAGGAGTTGGGGGAGAGATTCAAAGGAGGTGTGATGGAATGAGAGGCAAGAGAAGACTTTAGCAGCTGTTCTCTGTATAAGCTAGAAGGGGCAGAGTGCTGGGAGACCACAGAGGAGCTTACAGTAACAAAGCCAGAAGAGGAGTTTAGTTGTGGTTAGAGGGAAAGGCTCTGAGCTCAGAAATGCAGTGAAGGCGGAGGCAGTAGTTCAGACTTGCCAATAAGAAGTTCATTTCACACAGTGTTTGCTCACAGCTTAAATTGTGGAGCATGTTCCATGCAGGAGACAGCCTTATAGCAGTAAGTAATACAGCAAATGGGCACATGTAGTCTATAAGCCAGGTGGAGCAATATTTCCCCCACGCAGGGCACGTGCGTTAACGACGTCACGGACTCACATGTGAAATGGGACGTGATGAAGAGGAAGGAAGTCCCAAAGAACGTGAAGCAGATTCCCAGGGCTCCCTTGGTTTTGATCTGAGACACAATGCGAGTGGTCACAGTGGCATATTCCACCTCTGTAGGAAGAAGGGAAAGAGAGGCTGCTGCTACAGGAAGCCCATTGACACTGCACTTTGGGGAGGAAAGAGGGTGGGAATGGGAGGAGTGTCAGTCATTTCATCAGACTGCTGCATTGCTGGCTAGGGCTCCGAGGATCCCGGTTTACAAAGGGCACACACCCAGCATCACTACAGTACTCCTGCCCTCTGACAGGTGCCAAGCTATGCAGTTAACAGACATGCACACTACCACACAATGGTGGAGTGGGGCCATATTACGGCTCAGGACATACAGAAGACACCTAGGAAAGTGCCACAGGTTTGGGACGGTCCATGTGGCACAGACAGGGCCTCTGCGGGCAAGGTGCCACCTGCGAGACACACACAGCAAGACAAGTGTCACTCAGATTGTCTATCTGGGAATCGAGCCTTCAGGAGGATGAAAGGACACACTCACCCTGGTGGGAGAGGAACCTCGAACTCAAGGGGGCTTAGTCCTAAAAGCCATTGCCTCCAGTTTGTGGATCATAAATACAAAAGTTACCTCACAAACCCCGTGGAGCTCTCAGAAGGCCGTGTCCTGTTTGGCATGGCAGGCTACTGATCAGAGTTTGGGCATCACAAATACTTTCAGCAGGTAAGTGAAATTTGTACCTTTAACTGAAGTGACTCTCTGAGGTTTCCATCCACCATTACAAGCCCCCCCTGTCCCTCACACAGTGACAGTGCAATGCCTCCCCCTCTGTATTCTCCAGCACTTAATTAACAACATACCTGAGCAGAACCAGATGAGATCTCTTCTTATGAACACTGACATGTATAGAACTCCATGTGCAGCTGAATACAGCATGACATAATGGGGCCCCAGCGTCTCCTGCAGGCGGATCTCCCACTCTCTTCTATGGGACACAACAAAAGCACCATGGCTACATCACAACTACAGGGCAACATGGAGGGTAGTAGGAGAGAGAGATGTAGCCACTGGAAGGTGCTAGAACAATGCCCACTGGTGATGAGGAGGAAGGAGATGGTGTTGAGGAAGATGATGGAATGGACAGGCAGCAGGGGAAACCAGCAGTCTGAGGATGCAGCAACTGCTGCCATATAATGGTTTTCATGGCAAATCTCCTCTGTCAAAACAATGGTGCCTGGGACTGATCTGAAGGCAAACAACTTTTTAAATATAAAACCCACAGGCAAACACAGTAAGCACCTTGTCGGTTGTGTGCAGCAGCTTTACTCTGACACAGTTATTGACACATCACAGGAATTGCCAGAGGCATTCTGAAAATCTTGGAAGGACGCTAAGAATGAATGGACGTTCTCAGCACCTGTCAGCCAGCCTGACACCTCGCAGTACTGTGATGTGCTAACCTGCTTGAAGTCACACAAGACAGTAGCAGAGCTGAAGCTTCCCACTGAAATCAGGAGGTTTTGCTACTGCCTTCAGCAAGCGCAGTATAGAGCCCAAACCTGGGGCGATGGTAGGTGACTAGGGCTAGTATGATGTTCAATAAAGATACCCTCTAAAAACCATTTTCTCCTTAGACTGATGAATTCACAGATTTATGAAATATAAATAAAGCACCAGGGCAATTTGATTTTGTATTTTGCTATACTGAAAACTCATTTGAAAAGGACAAAAAACCCAGCAGTGATTATCAAGGGTGGCTCTTCATTACACTGTTTCCACTACCTGTCTGGACAGCCTTCTTGAACCCCAATGACATACATATCCTGGGCATAGTCAGGATCAGATGGGAACAAGAAGTCATCCAGATTCTCTGGAAGTTCCTGCAAAAAAAAGGAAGAGATGCACAGCGTCTGTTATGCTAGCCTTTGGATAAGGAGGGGAAGGAAAATCCAGAAAGGGTTCCAGCGTAATGAGTTAATAAATCATTTATGATACTGCTAATACACTGCACTTCCACTGCATTTTAGTTCTGAGACGCACAGCACTAATCTAGTCTAGTAACATCCCCGCCCCTAGCCAAACATCATTGTACCCATGCTGTAGATATAAAAACTGACACAGAGGGGTGAAGTGTTTTGGTCAAGGTCACACAATACATGCTGTGGCCTAGTGTGTATTTTTAATTTCTCGTCCTGATCCCAAGAGGTGCTGAACACCTTCATCCCCCGCCTAGTGTTCCTCCATCTTTCTCTGGCTCTGTTCCTAAGTCACCCAGTTGCAGCAATCTTGGGTTTCTCTGCTATAGATAGCTGTAGTTAGGATTATGTTCCCTGTCAGAGACACTCCCTCCACAAGCAATTGTGCATCACACAGATTAATAGGGCCCCAATCCCAACTGAAACCTTTGGGAGCACCCACCCACACACACACACAAAACAAAACAAACAAAAAAAAAGAGTAGATCCCAGCTTCCTGCTCACCATATACCGAACACTACAGGTCACAGAATTTCACCATTACATTGGTCATTTCTACATACCATTACATTGGTCATACTCAGCTACTAAGGCAGATGAGGATCATCATCATAAATATATTGAAAGTGACAATTCCACAGGAAACAGTGGCACTAGTCTGTTTAACAAACACTGGGAGAAACATGCACAGCCAAGAGCCAAATTCAAGAGATTCATGTACCGACCTTCTGGCCTTGCATGTTCCAGGTGGCCACAAATATTCCAATGTTCCGATCAGGGAAATACCTACTCAGTTCTTCTGAACCCAGCAATGCACCACTAGCCAGAAGGCTGCCTTCCAAATAGCTTCTGTGAAACAAGGAGAAGGAAATGTATTTTTAAAACTCCATATTGTTAAAAAAGGATATAAGCAAATGTTCTGGTTGCTGAAATCCTGATTTGCATCACTCATGCACAGACCCAAATCTTAACAACATTTTTACAGTACTTTGTCTCTTAAAAGTTCCTTTAAAGATGAGCTTATATTCACAGCCTTCAAAAAAGCAGCATTAAATGTTAGGTTGTTTCTGGGGCAAGAAGATGCAACGCTGAAAGAGGAATCTATTCAGAACACCAGGGTCCATACACTGTCTAGTGAAAAGTGCCACAAGGTTTTTCAACACCCACAAGTGGTCAGATTTGTTGATACTTAGGAAAGTGGGTGAAACTGTGCTGGTAGAATTGTTGTCTTTTCACTATCACACTGGTCAGTACCGCTCAGCACAACAAAGCAATGTACTGAATCACTGATATGACTTCCTTCAACACCAGGGGTGCTCCTTGTGCATATCCACTGAAGTGAAGTGCTGAACCATCCCAAGTCTGTGTTAGGTTAGGAGAGCTGAAGAAATCACCACCTGAAGGAGCATAAGCAAGAGACACTGAAGATCTGAAGCACACAAAGCAGAGTAGAATCCTCAGAGGTCACGTTCTGGAGGAACAGAACACTGAACATCGTGCCTCACACATGCTTCCTAACTATAACTAAACTGGGACATTTTTTAACAGCCAAGGTGTAACTGAAGAGTGTAAAATACAACATCCAATTAAGAGAGCTTTTTCTGAGCACTAATAAAGGGGCTTGCAATTCTCTCAAGTGATCCCCACTCAGCTTTGACCAGTGCTCAGATTGGTGTCAGGAAGCTCTGGAGAAACCTGTGTTCAGTCATCTTCAGGAAGAGGAAGTGGACGGAACTGCAGGAAGGAACACTATAATTGGAGGGAACATATATCTCACTGGAGTATCAAGCCATGCTCCCATTAAAATTGTATTCACGCTCAGAGGAGAAAAACCTCATCTAGGTCTGGGTAACTCTCATAATGCTCCCCTACCACAACAGTAGGTGCCATATAAGCTAGGGATGTAAGTGAGTAGTTGAGTAGTGGACTACTTGCATTCCCGCCCCTTGCTGCCTCTGTATCAGACTAGTCAACTACTGTATCAGAAGCAGCAAGGGGGGGAAGCAGGAGCCGGTGCTAGGGGGAGCCAGCTTAAAAGCCGATTCCCCCAGCACTCCCCCATGCTGCTGCCTCTAGCAGAGGCAGAAGCACAGGGGGGAGGCAGGGACTGCTTCACATCCTGCAGAGTACCCCTGTCTACGGACCCCACCACGGACAGGGGCTGCTGGACCCAGCATGAGCCAGGACCAAGCAAGCCTGGCTCAGTCCCAGTTCACGCCAGCTCTGGGAGCTACCCCACTGCAGCTCTGCAGTTTAAATGTAGTAGGAGCCAGGCTGCCTGCCCGCCTGGCTCTTAACCACAGATCCAGTGCGAGCCGGGACTGCGGTTTCCTTCCTTATTGACTAATCGTGTAGTTAACAGAAATACTACCCACGATTAGTTAATTACTCACTTCCTAACATCCCTAATATAAGCATGACAACATGGTGAATGGATGGGATACTTGTAAGCAAGTATACTAGTTATTTGGTAGAGGAAAAGGAGAATGATCTCTGCGTGAAATGTTCTAAATAAAATGAATTTGGGAGGAGGGTGAGCTGACAGCTGCCACTTGGAAGTGGCATGCAGCTGCATCTCTCTAGTCACCCAATTCAAACACCACACAGGTTGGTATGAAAAGGAGATGCTAGCACTTGCCTGTCCACTGGCTTGTGGAAAATGAATTTGCTAGGCACAGTACCCCGAATGCCACCACTAATATCGGTGGAGTGTTCAAGGACTGAATGAACCATGAACACTGAACTAGCCTCTTCTCTCTAGTCTCTTCCAGTCAGGGCAGAATGGCGCATCAGGGTCGGGGAAGCTTGCAGAGATGTCACCTGTGCTGTACCTGGTATGTGACTGTACAGATTATTACTTCTTCTAGTACTAAACTCACATATGGGGAAAAAACCAGAGTGATATTATGTTAGATGCTAGTTCTTGGTGGAGGTTGGTCATCAGATCAGTCAATCAGTTAACCTAACACAATAAACAAATTACAATAGTTCCTGCATTAGGCTGCAGGGAACTAAGGAGTCCAAGTCAAATAATCTTATTCTCACTTCAATTCACTCTGTCAAATAAGAGGTTTCTGGAGCCCTAAATAAAACAGCATATGAAATTTGAAACAGTTGGATTTCCACATCTTCTCCCCAGGCTCATTGACACCAATTCAGAGCCTCAGGGCAGAAATCAATGGGCCCCTGCCTGACCTCTCCCTCAGCTGGGGCCACAGGTGCCCCCTTCCCCTGCCAGAGGAACCCTAGGCTGGCCACTCCCTCTCTTCCCCTATCCAGCCTGCCTGCTCTGGGGAAAGCCAAGTAACCCCACCCCGGAACCTGCATGGTTCATATCAAAAGCATCTTTGAATCAAGAGAGATTTTTGGCAGAGCTAATGCAGCAGCGACCGGTGTCCCTGGGCCCTTTTAAATTGCTGGACCCTGGACAATTGCCCTCTTTGCCCTCTCACCCTCCTCGGTGGGCCTGCTCCTCCCATGAGTCCTGCAGAGAATCTACTGCTGCCAATGGTCAGGGGTTTGGTAGGGACATTCAGGAAAGGAGAGCAGGCTGAATTAACATTTCTAATCTGCTTTAGTCTGTGGAGCCTTAAACCCGGCAACTAATGATTATAATAAAATGTCAGGGAATGCAGGGTCTGACCCTGTGTCCTATCTCCAACAGCTGCTTCAAAGGAAGGTGCAAGAAAACCCATAAGAGACAAATATGCAATAACCTGCCTGCAGGAGAAGTTTTTCAAATATAAAAAGAAAATTAAAGCAGCAAACTGGGATGGACAGATGATCGATCACCTTTCTTCTTTAGTGTCTGGAAATGTCCCAGTATAGAAAGCGGACAATGACACCTGCTATTTATTAATAACAATATGTTGCTGCTTTCCGCTTTGAGGGCTATGTAAATTGGGGCTATGCTGGCAACTAGTTGTGCAAGAGGACTCACAAGCCTGTTCCCTCCAGAACAACGGCTGAATCTAACCAAATGTGGAAGACAAACAAGCAAGAGATATACATAGGAAGCATAGTAGGAGAATGGGTAACATTCTGTTCCGGTTTGGGGTATCATGCACCCCATAAATCTGGAGATTGCATGAAACTGGGGTTTTGACTTGGGCCTTTCTTCGCTTTTCAAACATTTCTCTTGCTTTCAGAGCTACAGCCTGTCATTTATAAAACCCAGCATTTGTTCTAGGCGTGGGTTTCCTGGAGACACTGCAGACCAGTGTTCTCTCTAAGCTGTGTGGCAGCACGGCTTCACATGTCTAATCAGCCTCTCCCAGATAGAGGCTCAGGGCTCAATGCATGGAGCTGACCTGTGAAGCTGTGCTACCTTGTAGCTTAGATGGAACACTGCTGAAGACTGCAGAGAGAGATTCCGGTAGCTTACAAACCCTTCTTCATACTCTTTTCTGTAACGCTACGTCTACACTGCATCCCTCTTGCACAAAAGCCTATGCAAATTAAGTGCAGATTAGCATACTGTCATGCTTCATTTGCATAATTAATTAGGGGGCATTTTTAAGCAAGAGGCTTTTGTGCAAAAAGAAGCTGTCTACACAGCTCCTTTTTGTGCAAAAACACCCTCTTGTGCAAGAGCCATTCTTCCTGAAAAAATGAGGAAGAATGGCTCTTGCACAAGAGGGTATTTTTGCGCAAAAACGGCCCCTAATTAGTTATGCAAATGAAGTGCGGCAATATGCTAATCCACGCTTCATTTGCATGGGCTTTTGCACAAGAGGGATGCAGTGTAGACGCAGCCTAAGATTCTCCAGGTTTGTAAGATAGCAAGTGGAGAAGGGGAAAAATTATGCTCTCTCCAGGGGGATTTTAGGATAGCTGTGGTCTAGGATCTCCTGCGAGAGACAGATAAAATAATTGCTAACAAGCTGGCTGATTCTGTGAGAAGCCACATAGTTCATGTAAAGAGCAGTGTAGCTCCAATTCCCATTGACAGTGACACTGCTGAGAGCTGAGGACACTGCACACCTCCACCGGACTGTGGCGGTGGCGGAAGCCTGCACTAATGTCCAACAGCTGGAAGGCATTCTTCTAGGTCTTTACTTAGCAGGAAGTTAGGAACATACCTCCAGCAAAACTGAGAACTGCCACTGCTCTATCACGTTAGCAGATGATGTCACTCCTGGAATTCATTAGCTAATTCACTTCTGAGAATGGCAGGTAAAGCTTTGGCTGGCACTACGTGACAAATGCACCCAGAGTCATACCGCTCTATTTGCCACTTCTGACAAGATCCCAGTCATCGCAATTTGACTCATTACAGATCCACTTAAATGATCAGATGCTTAAATGAGGGGCTGATCCTGAAGAGTGCCAAGCATCCCCCTGATGCCAATGGACATGGCAGGTGCTCAGTGCTTCTCCTTTAATAAGCTATTCTTGTCAGATTTACGAATCCTGGTAGATTGTTTAAATTCTCCTCCCACCCAGAAACAGGAAATAAAGATGAACTGGACATTGGCGTTTTCTGATCAGATATCACTGAAAATTGTGCAACTCCCACTAATGAAAAAACTCCAATTTTATCTAATAGCTTCAGCTAGAATATCTGGCTTTTGGAATAACCCCTACCCCATCCATGAAACATTCTAATTCCAACTAAATATACTTTTTAAATACACTAAAGGCTACTCCTGATCCTAAGCAACCATACCTACTGTTTCTTAACTTTGAAACCAGCTACTTGTATATTATCAGAAAGCTGAAAGTAATTAACTTCTGAATCATTTTTCAGGTGAAAGTCAGTCATAGCATGAAAAAGCCCTTCTGAGCTTTTCATCTTCAATAGTTAAAACATTAATCTTCAGAGCAATGCATGTGAAAAGCATTTTGCTGTGAAACCTTCATTATTACAGCCACTTTCTACATGTTATGCTTGTGCTCTCAAAATATTTCCTGAATTTCCTGGACACGCATTGATCCAGCCTCAATGTTTCTTCCTAGCATGCTGCTCTTCATAAAGCAGCCATTTGCCCTTCCTATGACAGTGAAAATAAGGGAACAAACAACTAATAATTTACTCACTGGTCAAGTGAATTATTCCAGACAAACAGAATTCTGCAAAGCAATTGGCCACCTAGTCACAACTTGCATATTCTCTCTGCTAGGAAAAGATGGAGAATAATGTACCTGTTTCGAACATCCTTGGCACGAAGAGGGGTAAGTAGGCTGAATGTAGACTTCATGGAGTCTGTGGAACAGCTATCGTAGACCATCCCGCTATTGTGCAGCCTACTGTCACTCAGACTGCTGCTCACCCTTTCAAACCTGCTCTGAGAATAATGTTGGTAATCCATATAATCCGAGTCAATCCTATTAGCTGTCCTCAGCACGTGAGAGGCCATGCTGAGTTCCAAGGGGGGCAGTGGTCGAGAGGGTGTTATTTTGGACAGCCGGGATTTGCTACCCGATGATTCTTTCCCCTGCATAAACCCCACAGAAGCGGCGGGGACCTCAGAGACCTGTTTCTCTGACTCAGAAATGCTACTCTTGTTCTTTCTGTAATAGCTCGGTTCTGAAGCATCCTGCAAGTTGTGCAAAGAACCCTCATTGCCATTGAGTGCCACTCTGCTCCTGGTGGGAGGACTCAGGGATGTCTCCTGGAGAGAGCCATTGGAGGAGCTTGTCTCATTGGGATCAATCAGATTTTCCTGACTCATTCTAAACAATCTCCTCTTCCTCCAGCTTTTCTCATCAAGTGATGATGCTCGCGCCAGCCTGGGCTTCCTGGGAGGTTTTGGGGTGGCAGATTTAATCTTCATATTGGGTTTGATTTCATCAGGGGGAAACCTTAAGGTATCATTTAAAAAGGATTCTATGTCTGGATGGTCTTTAAGTGCAAGCACCCTGCTGTCACCGGCCTCCTTCCTCATAGCTCCACCAGCTTTCTTCACTTGCTGGTCCTGTAATCCTCTGCCCTCTGTGCTCGAAGTAACACATGCCACTGCATGCTGGGGAAATCCATTTGGAGGGTTCATTCTCCTCCCATGTATCTGCTATGGACCCCTCTCCACAGAGTCAATCTCTCAAAAAGTCATCTTCTGTACTGTATAGTTCTGGCGTTTGAACCAAAACATGGGGATCAGGAATGTGAATGCAGCTGAGTCTTCTGCCAGGAATACGGGAAAGTTATGTGAGTAGCAAGATGCATGACTGGAAACGCCTTAGAGGTAAGACACCTGCAATTGCCCAAAAGAAACAGAACTGTAATAACCTGCTGAACCATACATACCATCTACATGTTTTGTTAGTCTATAAAGTGCTACCAGACCATTTGTTGTTTTTTAAGTTTACTCTAAATCCAGGCATTGAACTATAAAAACATGCTCTGGCATAGCATCTTCCATAATAGGATCTCAAAGCACTTCCCAAGTCTTGACAAGCCTCCTGTAAAAAATGTCAGTGTTATTTCCATTTTACCGAAGGGGAAATTTAGGCCTCGGAGACTGAAGTGACTTCCTAAGGACTGTATGTGACAGAATTGGAAGTAAATGCCTACCATTCATGTTATAGGACACGATGTTCATTCCCTTTAGCGCAGCAGGAAATGGAAATGAAAACCACATACAAGTTACCGCTTTAAACTTTTAGGCTTTCAAAAGTTCACCCTGTGTAGTGAGTGATCCATTAGCCCAGGTAGGTAAGACATTCAGCATCAGAAACGAAGCAGTTTTAATGATTTCAGGTTCTGTAATGATCCTGTATCACCATCATTCACTAAGGTAGATCCGTGTCTTCAAAACACTTGGCCACTACCACTTGAGCTGAAGAAGACTCCTTTTAGCTACAGCAACATTAGGGATACAGCTTTGAGATCCACAAAACAGTTCCTTACCACAGAAAGGCAAGGTGTTGTCCCTACAACCTCAAGCAAACAAATTGCAATGCAACCCTACATAGCTAAGTAGTGTCACCTGACAGGTGTGAAATGAAAATCTTGTCAGAGTTATCCTATTAAATATCAATCAAGCCTGAATGCTACCTTAATCTTCTCAACCCCTGTAAGGTCAATATGTGTACGTTCCCCAGTGGCTGGGAGTTTAGAATAATGTTCTGTTCCTGGATTCACCATTCATTATTATTAATAAGGCACCAAAATTTTACTAGGAGCTTTTATGAGCTTTTTAACCCCTCTTGAGGAAATTCACTCACCAGTAAAATGGGCATACTGACTATGACTAAGCGGGAATTCTGCCCCATGTGTGTCCACAGCAGGGCTGGCCTTACCATGAGGTGAACTGAGGTAGCTGCCTCAGGTGCCAGACTGGGGGGGGGGAGGCGTCACTAGGACCCAGAGTGTAGAAAATTGTGTCTGCTGCGGGTCCATATGTATTTTCTCTGCTCTAGATGCACAGAGATGGTGGAGTGCCATGAGAGGAGTAGAACAGGAAGAAAGCAGAATAGAGACCTTTCAAAGTTTTGGCCCAAGCGAGGGGGCATCATTTGAGCTCCCCGCCTCAGGTGCCAAAATGTTGTGGGCCAGTCCCCACAACACTGTGTGTTTGTGTCTAGAGGTGCAGGGCCGGGGATGACACACAGTGTATGTATGGGGAGAACTCAGCCCTCCCCATGGGTGTCTATAGGGAGCAGACACATAGTGTGTGGGGGGAGACACACAGACACAGTGTGTGTAAGAGGGAGCTTAGCCTCCTCATGTGTCTATGGGGGGGGGCACACACTGGGAGCCTCAGCCCCTGCCTGTGTGTGGGGAGGACACACAGTGTGTGTCTGGGGGCTCAGCTCCAGATATGTCTAGGACACACACGCAACTGTGGGGCCTCGGCCCTTGTGTGTGTCTGGCGGGCAACGCACACTGTGTATGGGAGGCTCAGTCTCTCCCCCATGTGTCTGGGACACACACACAGTGTGTGGGGCTCAGCCTCGTTCCTTAGGATGGGGACACACACAGTGTGGGGGGGGGGCTCAGTCTCGTTCCTTAGGATGGGGACACACACAGTGTGGGGGCTCAGTCTTGTTCCTTAGGATGGGGACACACACAGTGGGGCTCAGCCTCGTTCCTTGGGATGGGGACACGCACACAGTGGGGGGGCCTCAGCCTGTTCCTTGGGATGGGGACACACACACACAGTGGGGGGGGGGGGCTCAGCCTCGTTCCTTAGGATGGGGACACACACACAGCGTGGGGAGGGCTCAGCCTCATTCCTTGGGATGGGGACACACACACAGTGTGGGGCTCAGTCTCGTTCCTTGGGATGGGGACACACACAGCGTGGGGCTCAGCCTCATTCCTTGGGATGGGGACACACACACAGTGTGGGGCCTCAGTCTCGTTCCTTGGGATGGGGACACACACAGTGTGGGGCTCAGTCTCGTTCCTTGGGATGGGGACACACAGTGTGGGGGTTCAGTCTCGTTCCTTGGGATGGGGACACACACAGTGTGGGGGGGGGCTCAGTCTCGTTCCTTGGGATGGGGACACACACACAGTGTGGGGGGGGGCTCAACCTCGTTGCTTGGGATGGGGACACACACACAGTGGGGGCTCAGCCTCGATCCTTGGGATGGGGACACACACAGTGTGGGGTTCAGTCTCGTTCCTTGGGATGGGGACACACACAGTGTGGGGGGGGCTCAGTCTCGTTCCTTGGGATGGGGACACACACAGTGTGGGGGCTCAGTCTCGTTCCTTGGGATGGGGACACACACACAGTGTGGGGCTCAACCTCGTTGCTTGGGATGGGGACACACACACAGTGGGGGCTCAGCCTCGTTCCTTGGGATGGGGACACACACACAGTGTGGGGGGCTCAACCTCGTTGCTTGGGATGGGGACACACACACAGTGGGGGCTCAGCCTCGTTCCTAGGATGGGGACACACACAGTGGGGGTTCAGTCTCGTTCTTTGGGATGGGGACACGCACACAGCGTGGGGGTTCAGTCTCGTTCCTTAGGATGGGGACACGCACACAGCGTGGGGCTCAGTCCCGCGTGCGTCTGGGACACACACGGCGGGGGCGAAGCTCAGGAGCCCGCTCGGGGAGACCAGAGTTAAACTCGGGGGACCCGCCTCAGACGCTGAGGGGGAGGCCGCTACCGGCCGGTCGGGGAAGGGTCCCAGCGCGAGCGGCCGCGCCCTCACCTCCAGTCCGCGCCGCCAGCCCGCGGCCCGGCCCTAGCAACGCGGCCCGGGGCCGCCCCTGACAACGAGCAGCCGCGGCTCTTAGGCCCGGAACCCGCCGCGAGCGCGCCCTGCCGCCGGGAGGAGGCACCGGCCCCAGCAGCCAGCGCGGCCCCCCCCCGCCTCCCAGGACCCCCCCTCCCCCGGGCCTGTCCCTGCTGCAGCGCGCGGCCCCGAGGGAAGGGCCGGCCCCCCTGGCGCGCGGCGGTGCGGGAGGAGCCCTGCAACGAGGGAGCGAGGGGCCGGCCGGGACCACCAGCTACAGGGGGGGGGTCGCCGGGTGACACTTGCAAAAAAAAAAAAAAAAAAAAAAAGCAGCACACATGGATCTGGGACACATTGCAGAAAAAGCAGCACCTAGTCTGGTAGCACTTTCTAGACCCACAAAACGTCGCTCAGGGCTTCCCAGCCTAGGGGTCGGGACCCAGATGTGGGTCGCCCTTACGTTTCAAAAGGGTCACCAAGTGTCTCCCCCAGTGGCTCTGCCCCCCGCTGCCCCCCCGTTTTTGAATTGCCTTGGGTCACCAAGTCTTCCCGAATTGTCAAAATGGGTGCCTGTGACGGGGCGCTGGGCTCCGCGGCAGCAGAGCCCTTTGAGCCCCGCACTCCCTGGCTTCGTGGAGGCATTTGCCAGCGAGGGTGCAGCCCCGCGGCGGTCATGCGCGGCATGCTCTCGGGCTGCCCTGGCGTTAGCAGGGGCGGAGACCCGAGGCGCCGCCGCAGGACGGCGAGGAGTGGGGCCGAGGCACGTCGGGCATAGCACGGCCAATGCACCAATTCAAAAGGGAGTCGGGCCATATTGCGGGGAGAGGAGCAAGGAGGAGGCCAACTCCAGGAGGATGGAGGATACCGGGGAGAGGGTGCTCCCAGTGTCCTGAGGAGGGCTGGAGGAGCCAAGGCCGCCAGAACACGACGAAAGAGGGGCGGAAACAGGGTCCCTGTAAGTACGGCAACGGTCAGCCGAGGAAGTCAAGTGGGGGAAAGGAAGTGACCCAGGACTGGGTAAGGGAGCCACCATCTTACCCGTGGGTTGGTGAGTTACGGGGACTGACCCCACCAACCTGGCAGCGAAGCCAATTCTCTGCCCTTAGGGTCCTGGGTCAGGACCTGGAGCAGGGGCAGGCTCAGGTCCCCTTTTCCCCCCCGCCGGCATCATTGGCTAAGGGCCGGACCAGCCTAGATCAGTTAATTCGGGCCTTGGACTGACACACCCCAACCTGGAAAAAGTTGAGAAACGCTGATATAGATGGTATCATGAGCTTTCGTAGGCACAGCCCACTTCTTCATATGACCAGAGTTTAGAGTTTAGGATGTACAGACCCAAAATAAATGGGGGAAGGAGGGGAAAAAAAAGAGGAGGGGGCAGGGCGGGAAGGGAAACAAGGAGCAGAAGGTATGAAAATATCAGAGGGAAAACAAGTAGGCAGAACTGGTATCTATAAACACCTGAAGATTGGATAGTTGAAAAGAAGCAGATAAGGATCAAAGGATAGCAACAGTGATAATCTACACAAAGAGCTGTTTGCACCTTCATTGAATGTTAGGTTGATAATGTCCCAGCCATCCCTCATCTCCAATAACGCCATTAGCATGAGAATTGAACTTGTGGATGAACAGTAATTCCAACATCTCTCTGTGTATTTGACTTGTAGAATTGGTTTGTGATAAGACAGCCACCTGGAGATCTTTTAAAGAGTGATTAGTTAGATTGCAGTGTTCCCCAATAGGTTTCTGTGTGTTCCCTTTACGTATATCTGATTTGTGTCCACTGATTCTTTCCTGTAGGGACTGTCCCATTTGTCCGGCATTCATAGGAGTGTTGTGAGCAAGACACGAGACGCCATTCTTCTGCTCTGCGCTGGTTAGGCCTCAGCTGGAGTATTGTGTCCAGTTCTGGGCACCACATTTCAAGAAAGATGTGGAGGAACTGGAGAAGGTCCAGAGAAAAGCAACGAGGATGACGAAAGGTCTACAGTAGTGTTTCTCAAACTGTGCTCCATGGAGCCCCAAGGGCTCCGTGAGACATCTCCAGGGGCTCTGCGAGGTTGACAAACTGGAAACATTGATAGGTACAACACATACAATCAGTGGACCGCTGGGGCTCTGCATACATTTTTACACATGTAAAGGGCTCCAGAGCCCAAAAAGTTTGAGAACCGCTGGTCTAGAGAACATGAGCTATGAGGAAAGACTGAAAGAATTGGGCTTGTTTAGTTTGGAAAGGAGAAGACTGAGAGGGGACAGGATAGCGGTTTTAAAGAATCTAAAAAGGTGTTACAAGGAGGAGGGAGAAACTCTATGAGCTCTCTGTGCTGAGGAATGTCAAAGAAGCACACCAGTCTCTCCAGCTCTTCCCCGAAGCAGCAGCCTGCCTGCCGCTGTGTTCCTAGCAGGGCAGAACAGAAGCATCCTAATGATTTGTCCTTTGTTCCCCAAACAGAGCAGCTCACTTAGCTGCCAGATACTTCCCAGAGCAGTGAAAGGGGAGGGGCACATCCCTGCAGGGCAGTAGAGATCACAAAACACTGAGCACAGCCATCAGGGCAGGCACTGTGGGATACTGGTGGAAATCAGTCCTCACAAAAACAGCAGAGTTGTTATGGAGGAGTGGGGAGTCTCTGGGCCCTGCAACCCCATCCGCAGCCAGATGTGACTCTCAGACAGCAAGTAGAACAGAAGGCTTAGTCATTGACAGGGACACAGTGTAGCACAGACTTGTTAACACAGGAACCAGAAGCAGTCAGTATAATCCAACTTGGCAAGAGGGGAGCCCAGAGCCAGCGCCCTAGGCCCCCTTCCTGCATCCTAAGACAGTCGAGACTAACTCTCACCCTCAGCAACCTGACATCAGAACTAGTTAGTATCTTCTCCACTGCCTTGATCCTTTTTTGCATGTGAAATTTTCCTTTTGCCATGAAATGGTTTAAAGAAAGCAGAATATTTTTACCTTTATAATATACTACTATTGCTTGATTGCCTTGGGACTCAGTTATAGACTCATAGAACACTAGAACTGGAAGGGATCTTGAGAGGTCATCAAGTCCAGTCCCCTGCCCTCACGGCAGGACCAAGCACCATCTACCATCCCTGATAGATGTCTATGTAACCTGCTCTTAAATATCTTCAGAGATGGAGATTCCACAACTTCCCGAGGCAACTTATTCCAGTGTTTAACCACCCTGACAGGAAGTTTTTCCTAATGTCCAACCTAAAACTCCCTTGCTGTAGTTTAAACCCATTGCTTTTTGTTCTATCCTCAGAGGCCAATGAGAACAATTTTTCTCCCTCCTCCTTGTGACACCCTTTTAGAGACCTGAAAACCGCTATCCTGTCCCCTCTCGGTCTTCTCTTTTCCAAACTAAACAAACCCAATTCTTTCAGTCTTCCCTCATAGCTCATGTTTTCTAGACTTTCATCATTTTCGTTGCTCTTCTCTAGACCCTCTCCAGATTCTCCACATCTTTCCTGAAATGTGGTGCCCATAACTGGACACAATACTCCTTTTGAGGCCTAATCAGCACAGAGTAGAGCAGAAGAATGACTTCTCGGCTGTGTCTACACTGCACTCCTTTTCCGGAAAAGGGATGCAGATGAGACAAGTCGGAATTGCAAATGAAGCGGGATTTAAATTTTCCCGCTTCATTTGTATAAACATATGCGCTTTTCGGCTCAGCTTTGCCGAAAGCGCCAGTCTAGACAGGATCTTTCAGAAAATAAAGCCTTTTCCGAAAGGTCCCTTATTCCTCTTAAAATCAGGAATAAGGGACCTTTCGAAAAGGCTTTATTTTCCGAAAGATCCCGTCGACTGGCGCTTTTTCCGCAAAGCCCCGAGCCGGAAAAGCGCAGTTATGTTCATGCAAATGGAGCGGGGAAAATTTAAATCCCCGCTGCATTTGCAATTCCGACTTGTCTCATCTGCATCCCTTTTCCGGAAAAGGGGTCCAGTGTAGACACAGCCCCCGTGTCTTGCTCACAACACTTCTGTTAATGCCTCCCACAAGCAGCCCATCTAGGAGAAAGAAGAAGCAGGCTCCTGGAAGAGACTGAGGTCAGGAGAAAATTCATGGGAGGGGATCAGTGTTCCCTATAAGCTGGAGCTTCAGGGGGTAGCCGAGTTAGTCTGTTACAGAAAAAAACAAAACAAATGGTCTACAGACCATTTGTTGTTTTTTTCCCTATAAGCTGTGTGCTTGTACAGCCACACATGACAGATTCAAATGCAACCCAGCTGATTAGTCACTAGCTCATTTTTTTAGTTAGGTTTTTTTTTTGTTTCTATTGGTGGTGCACATCTACATGCACCTCTGTGCACATAAAATTATTCTGCACATGGATGAAAAAGATGGGAGGGAACATTGGAGGGGATGTGCCATAGTAGATAGGGGGAAGACCTGCTTGGGAATACCAGCTCTGTGGGCTGGGACAGAAGCTTGTGAGACAAGCTCTCTTATGTTTGGCTTCAAACTCTAACCAGATATACAGTCACTGCTGGGTCCAGGTCGTGGAATGAGTTAGAGGATTCTGAGCATCATTACTGGAAATGACCAGGGCAAAGAGGTGACTGGCATTGATGTGCCCAGCTCTTTAGGAACTAAGGAACATACAGGGCCTTGCTTCACAGAAATCAATGGAATTTTTACTGTTGACTTCAATGGAAGCAGACTGGAGTGGTGTGTGCTGTATGGGATGGTGCAAATTCACCCATTGCTATCGCCCAGTAATGGATGGTGATGAAAGAAGCATCACAAAAATAATATTGTTGCTGCTACCTCATGCAGCTCCATAGATCATTGTGTTGTGCTTAAAAGAAGCACCCGGGATCTTTTTCAGAGGGATAAGGCAACACGCCACATTTATTGAACATACATAGATCAATCAATATTTATCATATGTATATGATACATTACACTCATGCACTCTCACACACATACACAAGCACACTCCGTCTTGTTACCATAAGTTGCTCCCCCTAACTGCACTGGCCAGGTGAGTTAGATGTGGGAGGGGTGGAGCTGGGCTTCTGCTGATCTGGATCGATGCTCCCATGTTGACAAGACGAAAACCCGGGGTCCCTCTGCAAGATGCCTCATATTTATCCCTCTCATGCAGCCAGTTAGTCATCACCTTGCCTTTCTTAATGCTGCTTCAAAGAGAGTTCTTCCAAGGGCAGGCACTTGCTGCTTGACTCCCAAGGCATCTGTATGTCCAGTCTTCTTAATGAGCTCACTTTACAGGTATTGTCTTGGATCTGGCTCCCAGACCCTCTCCACCCTTGCATCTGCTGCTGGGGGTGCTCACCTTTCAGTCTCCGTTCACTCCTCATTCATTTCAACAGGACAATCAAGGAAAGGGGAGAGCTCAAAAGACATTTTTTCTTACAAGATCTATATCTATATATATATATAAAAAGGAAAGTTTCTCTTAATACAAAGTTATAGGAGAAATGTTACAGAGATTCTATAAGAACACAAAGATATATCTAAAAGGACAAGATCTTAATACAAAGTTATATGAGAGTGATAATATTACAGGGATTTATCCACAATTGTGCTTGAAAGTGAATAAAGGGAAGATTTTGAAGCCAGTAAATCACTTTGTACTCATCGAATACCATCCTTCTTACAGAAGGGCTGCTCACAGCTCACGGCACAGTCTCCTTCTGCTTGGGGCTGGTGTGCTTCCATTTCAGGGCTTTCTACGATTATTCCAGGTGCCCAGTCTAACAGGCCTTAAAGGACTCCTGTGTTATGCTTTTAAGAAGCACATGGGATCTTTATAGGGGAAAAGGTAAAACAATCAGCAGAACAGCTGAGCCCCGGAGACAGGCAGACCCCCAAGAACGAGAGAAACAAGAGATAAGGATGGGAAGCCTGACAATAGCCATCAAAGGATAATGGTGGAAAACCCCAAGATTACACCTTTTAAGGATGAATGACTGCAGCATGACGTGAACGTACAATTATAAAATGGGGGGCTTTTTCCATTAGACTCTGGGTTCAGTTCTGCAAGTCAAGCCACAGAGGAGCCTCGAATCATAACCAGCAAGAACCTGACTCCTCACTTGGTCAGTCTTACCTGGCCAGTAAGACTGGCTTGAGCCACAACAGACTGGTAACTATGAATCATCTGTAGGACAGGAGGGTATAGGGGTGTGTGTTTGTGTGTGCGCATTCGATTAGCTGATTAAACGCAATTTAGCATCTATAACCAGAACCCAGCCCAAAGCCTTGGATGTCGATTGGAGTTTTCATGCGGACTTCCATGGGGTGTTGGAGGATGCTCTTCAACCACCATGAGCCTGCTGTTACCTCCTTCCCTCCGTCTTTTTCATTTTATAGGCAATTGGGATGTTGTGGTTTCAGTAATGAAACGGGCTGTTTTACCTGGAGATCTTCCATTGAAATTGCCTGGTCCCAGCTCCAGTGTTGTAAATCCTCTAATATAGATGGAAAGCCACATTTACTATAGCCAGTTACCATGGATACTACATTCTCTCCCCTACCTTCAGTGTAACACCACAGCCAGCTGGTCCCTGGCTCTTTCAGTTAAGATTCTGCTCACATATTCCCTTATTTGATGGGGGTGGGTGGGAGGGGGTACACCAAGCAGTCCAGGCCTAGCTAATTTCTACCTCATCTCTCCACTGCAGTTGCTATAACAGAATGATGTTTTTAGTCTATATAAATTATACTTTGCCCTTTCCTATATTTTATTTGGCACTCAGCCTATAAGCTGGGAGAGTTAAATGTTTGTTTTCCTCTTGATGTACACCATTCCCATCATGGTAGCACACCCAAGAGAAACTATAGGCTTAAATTTATAGGCATTGCCAAATGAAGTGAGTGCAAACAGAAAGCCATCTAGGATGGCATTGGATGGCAGGTGTTCCGACTCATTTCCAGGGGCCCTGGCGCAGACTCAAGTAGCCTAAAAATCTTTTCAGCTTTGCTTTAAATAACAAGCAGCTGTCGACCCGGCACGTGCAGGATTCACCATACAGAACTTAGTTCAAGGTGATATGGCATTGAAACAAGTAGGACTCGGAACTTGGCACTTGGCAGGGTCAAGCCCAGGTCTCAGGGCTTGTCTACACTGGCAAACTTTGTCGTCAAAACTGCCTTTTGGTGACAAAATAGAGAGAGCATTTACACTGCAATGTGACTTCTGTTGGGAAAAACACCTAGTTTTGGTGACAAAAAATTTCCAGCCCTGCAAGAGACTTTTGTCTTTTCCCCTCCCTTTATTGTCAAAGAGCCAGTGGGGACTCTGCTGTTTGTTTTGTCCAGAGAACTGGCTTCCGCCAGTATTCCACAATGCCTGCCCTGATGGCTGTGCTCAGTGTTTTGTGATCTCTGCTGCCCTGCAGGGATGTGCCCCTCCCCTTTCAAAGCTCTGGGAAGTATCTGACAGCTGAGTGAGCTGCTCCATTTGGGGAACAAACAAAGAACAAATAATTTGAATGCTCCTGTTCTGCCCTGCTAGGAACCCAGCAGCAGGCAGGCTGCTGCTGCTGCAAGGGGAGGGCTGGAGAAACTGCTGTGCTGCTTTGACATTCCTCAGCACAGAGAATGCACAGAGCATTCCAATCTGGGGACAACTTATACCTCCAGATCAGCGGCACAGCCATGGATACCCGCATGGCCCCACAGTACGCTAACATCTTTATGGCTGACGGGGACAGGAGTTGAGGAAACATTGTTCTATTACCCCTCCTTTACTTATGCTACATCGATGACATCTTTATCATTTGGACCCATGGTCAAGAAACACTGGACAAACTCCACAGAGATTTTAAACAACCTACACCCCACCATCAATCTCAGCCTAGACCATTCGACACGAGAGAGCCATTTCCTGGACACCACAGTACAAATCACTGATGGCAAAATCAATACCACTCTCTACAGGAAGCCCAATGACGGCTACACTTACTTACATGCCTCCAGCTTCCATCCAGGACACACCATACGATCCATTGTCTATAGTCAAGCCCTTAGATACAACCGCATCTGTTCCAATCCCACTGACATAGACCAAAAACTTCAAGATCTCTACCAAGCATTCATAAAACTCAATTACCCACTAGGGGAAATAAAAAAAAAGATTGAAAGGGCCAGATGAATACCCAGAAACCAGCTTCTTCTAAATAGGCCCAAGAAAATCAACAATAGGACACCACTTGTCATCTCCTATAGCCCCCAACTCAAACCCCTCCAGCGCATTATCAATAACCTATACTGGAGCAGGATGCTACACTCCGAGAGGCTCTGGATGACAGGCCTATACTCTCCTATAGACAGCCACCTAACCTCAGGAAGATTCTTACTAACAACCACAGGACATACCACATTAAAACTAACCCTGGAACTTTCCCTTGCAATAAACCCCGTTGCCAGCTTTGGCCACATATTTACTCTGGAGACACCATCACTGGATCTAACCATGTCAGTTATACGATCAAGGGCTCATATTCTTGTACGTCCAGCAATGTGATATATGCCATCATGTGCCAGCAATGTCCCTCTGCGATGTATATTGGACAAACTGGTTAGTCATGTCGCCAGAGAATCAATGCTCACAAATCAGACATCTCCACACAAAGAAACCTGTCAGCCAACATTTTAATCAAACTGGCCATTCCCTTAAAGGCCTGGCAACATTCGCCTTACTACAAAGAGACTTTAACACCAGATTACAGAGGGAGACTTCAGAACTTTTATTTATGCTAAAATTTGACACGTTGCAAATGGGCCTTAATATAGATAATTACCTTACACATTACAAAGACAGCCTCCCCACCTTTTGATATTCATAGTAACTCCAGATTAGCCACTTAATTGACTCTTACAATAAGCAATTTCCTCCTTCTTGGTCTCTTCCTTGTCCCTCCACCCCCACCTTCTGTTCTATGTAGCTGATTCGTTGGTTTGTAAATTGTTTATTTTTTCCATTGTATCCTTCTGTTATATAATGGTCATGCCAATTCACTTTCAGAATATGATCTGAAGAAGTGGGTCTGCACCACAAAAGCTCATCACCTAATAAACCATCTGTTAGTCTTTAGAGTGCTACAGGCCTGCTTTTTTTTGTTTTACCTAGAGCTACCAGGGAATCCCAAGAAGCGCAGGGATCAGCTCTGCCCTCCCACAACACTGCACTGTGGGATGCTCACCCACATTGCTTTGCTCTAGCTGTCGACAGGGCAATGTGGCCATGAAATACGGACCATGGGAGGCAGAAAAACTGGTTTGACCGGGTTCACTTTTGGCAATTTTAGCATGTAGACAGCACTTGCGTCGCCAAACCTTCCCAGTGTAGATGTAGCCTCAGTTTATTAAATGGCATGATCCCAGCCCTTACAGCACTCCAGGGAAGTTCAGCCATTGATTTCAATGGGTGCAGGATCAGGCCCTCGCTGGTCAGAAATCAGAGGGGCCCACGTCATTGTTAATCATCATCTGGCTTTTCCCTCCTTATAGCAAAATTAATGTCACATCCAGTCGGCAGTGAAAGCCTGGCTCTGCGCTGCCACTGTTTGCTAACTAGGAACTGCTGTGAAAAACGGGCTTCTGGTGGCAATGGCTCAGCCAAACACCCCAGAACAATAAACAAGGAGCATTTATTGATTCTTTTCCCCTCACCTATTTCCCTGGAACGAGGCGCTCCCAAAACTAAGCACACAGGGCAAGAGACCAATCCGAGAGAGAGGAGAGTTTTATCCAGATGCAGTAGCTGGAAGGAGCAACAGAGCTGCTGGTTCCCTATGCGACCTGCTTATGATCCCTGGAATTTATTGCTTGGACTATGGAATTCAGCTGCTTCAGAACAGAGAGGCTTTGGACGACTTTCCCCATTGGTTCACGTACGTGCCCACTTCCTGAACTGGGCCATGCTCCGGGGGTTGTTGGTTTCCTTTCCCAATCAGGGACAACATGCTCTAAGACAGGGGTTCCCAACCTTTTTCGGTCCTCGTGCCCCCTTGGCTTTCAGTAAACCTTCCCGTACCCCCTATTCAATATGAAAGGAAATAAATTCTAAACTGTAGAATCCACAACTTTTTTCACTAACACTACTACTTTTGGAATACTTCAATTAGGATAATCTAGTTATTTACCAAATATTCCCCGTACCCCCTTGACAAGCTTCTCGTACCCCCTGGGAGTACATGTACCCCAGGTTGGGAACCCCTGCTCTAAGAGCAAAGACAGAGCCAAGCTTGCAGTTTGTACGAGCTCAGGTAGCCCCCCAAAGTCAGAGAATGCTGCCTCACAAAACAGCTGTAATGCAGCCCCAAGATAATTGGGTGACAAACAGTAGCCCAGCACCTAGGTCAGCACTGTATTGTGCTAGCCCCAGGACACACACTAAGTTAGGGACGCTCCATAAATGCGCTTATCGTCTAATAGAGAAGACAGGGAAAGGAAGGAGAACACCTTCCTCTTTTCACAGATGAGAGAGAGAGAGGTTAAGTGACTAGCCCAAAGTCTCACAGGGAATATGTGACAGAACTGGACAGGAACCCAGCTCTCCTGAGTCCAGTGACTGAATCACACATTCTGCAGGAAGGGGGAGGGGGTGGGGAAGGAGTCAGCTATGCAAGAAATGACTGAAATGGCAGCTAGCAAGAGATGCCAAATTGCTCATTTGCATTCAGAGTTGCAAGGTTCAATTTGCCAGCTAGTGTAGTGAGTGTGGGATCTCTCAGCAGGTCCGCAGCTGCAAAACACTTGCAGAGCTCTCTCTCGGAAAGCCTTAAAACGGCTAATCGCGCCTTTATGGCCCCGCATATTCCTCTCCCTCCCCCCCGCTAGTGGCACTGAAATCATGAGTGGGTGAGAATTTGGCTTATGCCGGTGCAGAATAATCATAATGCTGGGTGATTTCAAGCATAATGGGCCAAATTCTGCCCGGGAGGACCCATGAGGAACTCTCATTGACGTCAGGGATGCAGTCTCCTCTGCACCATGCTGGTGCAGATCTCTAGAGCATTCACTTGCACGGCCACGCTTCTGTGGGCAGAGCAGACTCTGACGCACTGTCTTGGGCGCTATGTGCATGTTGCTAACGGCAGGATTTGGCCCAGTGTCAGGTGTCACTTCCTCCCCTCGCGACAGATTTGTGGTCTCTCACTCTGCCATGTGGAGCACAACACGCCGGGCAGGTGGCCAACCCCCTGGCTTTCCCTCTGCACAGCCGGGCTGCTGAGGCTTTGCCGTGCTGAGAGAGATGGGAGCCAAACCGTCAGCTCCACCCTGGCACTGCAGTAGGGCTGTGCAGGAGCAGCTGACGATACAGCCTGGCATGGGGCGTGTGGCTGCCTTCAGGAGCAGTGACTTGAGGTGCAACCGAACTGAACACTGTGGGGTAACATGAGACCCTCTCCCCATTCTTGTAAGATTTCCAAGATTTAGCTGTTTTCAACCAAAGCTGTTTCATGGGTGGGGGGTGAAGGTAGGGCTGGGGGAGACAAGCCCCCCAGCTCCGCCCCCAACCCCACCCCTTCTGCCCAGGCCCCACCCTCCAGCACCAGAAGGAGCAAGGAGGGCATGTGGCCCCAGCCTCCCTGGCCACAGAGCACTGGGGAGGACAGGCACCGGGGGCAGCAACAGTCCTCCCCCTGTATACCTACAGCAGGTGTTCTGGGGGCGGAGTGAGGGCGGGGCTATGCCTGGCATTTTGGAAAGGCAATGCCTCTCCCTGCCTATGATACTCCCCTCCCGCCCCGTTTTCACCTCAAGGCTCCTTCTCAGTGATCAGACCCATTATCGCCATGGCTTCCTGAGACTGATGGGCTTGAATTTAAGACTCTTCTCTCTTACACGCCCCCGGTGGCTGCGGTTCCTTCCTTAGCCCAGCGTCGCATTCTTAGCCACCGCAACATCTTAATCGGGCCACAACGGGGGGAAGGAAGCCACTTGAAATGGGGATGTTTGCTGCTGTGAGCCGTGGCTCAGCACTGCCTAGCAGAGGTAGGCTTCAGATGCTAAAATTGTGGGGATATTTGAGCCTAGGCTGATTGTTTGAAAATAAAAATATCAAACATACGTACAGACCAAAGAAATCCAAGTGCATGAACGGATGCGTCAGTATCTTGCCTTACACGCACTGCATGGACATTCCAAGAACAGAGTGCTACAGGGTGGCACAGCCATGTAAACACGTCTGACAGCACTTTCCAACAGGGAAAAACCCAGAGGAAATGAAACCGAAGCAAGAATCAGGCTCAATGTACATTTAAAGCTGTCCCGCAGCCTGCCCTGGAAAGCAGTCACTGTGGTACATAGAATGGCCCACAAAAACCACCACACCCCTCATGGACAAGGGCCACCAATTAAGAACCAATTGAGATGCACATTCCCCTTGCTAGGCTAGTACATTTTACGGGGGAAAGCCCATGGACTGGATCCGGCTCTGGCCCACCTGACTCTGGCCTGCAAGGCTTGGGGCTCCTCCCCCCCCAGCAGGGAGCTGGTGCTCCAGCCCCACCACAGGCACTGTGGTGGAGGGGGCTGGAGTGCCAGTGTGGGCTCCCAATGCTGGGGGGCAAGTCACAAGGGCCAGATCCAGGCAAGCCGGGGGGCTGAATTCGACCCCGGGCCTTAGATTCCCCAACCCTGGTAAGCGCTGTCCTGTCTTCAGCTCACTCAGTGAAATCCACCTCAAAATGGTGGATGTGGGTAGTCATTGCTGCAGCTGGGTCAGGAGAAGTGTTCCATCGATATTTGGCTGGTGACAGAAATCAACGTGTGCGAGTGGGTAACACCAACCGGCGGCACTTGGACCTGGGACCTCAGGAGCTTTGTGCAGGCGCCCGTACCCCTTGAGCTAGAAGCGCTCAGCTAAGGCTGCAGAGCAGACTCGTTCCCGCTCTCTGTAAGTGGACCAAGTGCCGCTCCAGGGCACAGTGAGCCACCCCCAGTAGGTATGTGGGTGACAAGTGCACCCGTTTGTGTTTGCTTTCCATGCGTAGTGGAGCCATTGGATTCACTGGCTGGAATGGCCATGGACACACTTTCTAGCCCACGTGAGAGGGTATTTGTGGGAAGCAAGTTTCATATTCGTAAGTATAAGAATTCCACAGGAAACCAGAGTCACCCACTCGAGGAACAGAAACCTTGGCAGAGGATCCGAATCCAGTCATCCTCATTGGAATTGAGCTCTTCTGTCAGCTTGTCGTAACCATCTGTTGGTTATTGCCACACTTCGAATGTAACCTCTTCTGGACAGGGGCCCTCTGTGTACAGCGCCTAGCAAAACAAGATCCGAGCCGTACGTGCTACGCTGCGATACACACCATTAATGCGGTATCACCACAACACACACCGATCAGACGTCAACTCCTCAAGCAACTGCTCCCAAGCAATCTGCCCATCCAAGAATTAGACATGGAAAGAGCTGGATCAGTAGCTTCAAGCACCAAATGAACCCCAGAAAAATCCTCAGCTGCCACTTGTGGACAGTTTGCAGAGCGAAAGAGAATGAATTCAGCAGCTGAGTTGTTTGCAGTGAAGTTTATGCCTGTAACACAGCCAGACTCACAACCATGGCACCTCCTGCTGGACACTCGGAGTGGGCTCAATTCAGTCCTGGAGTGTCCCCCTCTGGCCGGTTTCTTACCTGCTGTACCTGTTTGCTCTTCATCTTGTATCAGGACCCACATCCCTCCTAGACAGTGGTGCCCTCCCCTCTGGGTATTACCCTGCCACAGTGCCCCCACACTCTGGAATCCTCCCCCACAGGGAGCCCCCAACCCTCTATAGCCACCTTGCCTCAGTGACCCACTTCCAGTCCTCAGCTAGACCCTTGAAACTGCAGTTTGAAATGGCCACGCATCATTAGCGAGGGCTGTGGAGCTGCTGCCTTCGTCTAGCCTGGCTATCTCCCTGGTACCTTCAGGCCTTGCCTCAGGCCCTGCAGCCTGGGAGCTTGCCTGGCAAGAGCTCCCCAGCTCTGCCTGCCTTTCCCCTGCATTGCTCTGTCTCAGGAAACCTCCAACTTCCCTAGCAGCCAGGTCCCTGCTGCTCTACAGCTAGAGCAAAAATAAGCCTGTTTCCACCCCTCCAGGAGCACTTATTTATACATCCTGCAGCTGGGCCCTAATTGGCCGATATGTGCCACAGCTGTTGGCTCCACCCCTTCCCAGGCTGCATATAATCCTTGCTAGCCCAGTGCGGGGCAGACGCAATGCCTCTCTGGTCAGAACTGCCCCAGGTGCTGTGAAATGAGTGGCAGCATCTCAATCCAATGCCTAGGGGATGGGAGTTCTCCTTGCAGACCAGTCACAACCAATGGGCCCCCGTGGGGACAGTCTCAAAGGACAGGCAGAAGTGACCCGCCCTCTCTCCAGCGCAGAGGGGACACACGCTCCGGGGGCAGCGCGAAGGCCGTACTATTGCTGCCCATTCAGCATGGCCTGTGGCTAACTGGAGAGCTCTGTTCCCTGTTCTCTCCTGGCACTGGCTTACATGGCCACCCTTTCGTCCGGGAGGAGGGTCTTGCACTTTTTCTGCCCCTTCCTCCATGCATGCACCTGGGCAGAGTTCCTCTGGGCGGCCGGTCCCCACTGATTTCCCCATCTTCTTCACAGGGCAACAGGCGTTTTCCAGGGGGCTCGGCTCAGTGTCTCCCTGGGATTGCCTGTTTAACCCGGTGACGTGACGCCCCCATCCCCGTGTACTCGCCTTCTGGATTCTGGGACCACTTGCTCAGCCGAGGGAGCCTCTCTCGGGCCGGGGTGGCTCCCCCCGCCTGCTCCCCGCTCCCCCCGCCTGCTCCCCGCTCCCCCCGCCTGCTCCCTGGGATGCCAGAGTGATGTGCAGAGGGAAGGAGCATTTCACTAAGGGAAAGAGTCAAGCGCTCCTGGTTACAGGCTCTTCCCCCTGGGACCAGACAGTCCAGAGCCGGCCAACTGGCTCTCTCAGTGAAGTCATCAGGCCCTACCCGGCTCTCCCGCCTTCCTTGCTGCAGGCCGAGGGTGCCATCTGCTGTTTGCCGAACAAGGCCTGTTCCCCTCCTTCCCTCCGAAATGCAGGGAAGGTTTTAAAAGTCCGACCCCCAAAAGCTGAGCCCTGCCAGCAGTGAGCGCTCAAAAATCAGGGGCCAAATCCCCCTGAATCACGCTGTTGGCTTAAGAATCAGGAATAAACCAACTGGGGAGTCTCTTTGCATTCTAATTTCTGCATCTTTAGGTGCACGCGTGTCACGTTTTTAAGCTTTTTCTCGGTAGTCGTTTGGGTAGGAAACCAACTGGCTCTCTCGCCGTAAAAGCAGAGAGTCTTACGCCCCCCGTTTCTCCGGGGGCTGGGGATTGGAGTTGCGCATCAGACATCACAAGGTGCGGCAGTGCCAACTCACCGGGGTGGCGGGACCAACCCGCTCATTCCTGTCACCAAGGAAAGGGCTCGTGTTGGAGGCAGAGGCCCATCCAGAGAGACTTGACTTGAGATGGGGACTCACAACGAGGATCTCTGGGGGAGTGTGACGCATCCCACCTGGTGCTTGGGCAAATTCCTCCAGTCTGAACGTGAAGAACTGAAGCAACGGAAATCGGACCCACCTCCTGAGAGTGGGCCATGATTTTTTTACAGCCACTTCCTCACAGCACCTGCATCCTCCATTTCCCTGAAGTCCTCTAGGCTTCATCTTCACGGTGAGATCTTCCGGCATAAATATGCTAATGAGTGACTCATTAGCATAAGTTGTGATTTCATTAGCATATTTTCTGCTGTTTCTTTTTGTGCAGTAAAGAAGCTTGATGTAGACCTACTTATTGCCTGGTCCACACCATGCCGGGTTGATGGGAGAAACTCTCGTAGATTCCCCTTACTCATCTCGTTCTGGTGGAGTACGGGAGTCAATAGGAGAATGACTGTCTGTTGATTTAGCGGGTCTTCACTAGACCCACTAAATCCACCCCAGTGGATCAATCAACACAACGTCGATCCCAGCTGTAGTGGACACGAGTCCTAAGTATAGCACTTGGTATTTTGTTGAGTTTCATCTTGTTGAATTCAGACAAATGGAGGATTCCTCAAGGCCATTTTGAATTCTAATCAAGCCCCCCAAAGTGCTTGCAATCCCTCCCAGCTTGATGTCGTCTGCCGATCTGAGCTGCAGATTCTGCACTCCAGTATCCAACTCGTTCATGAAAATATTGACTAGTAGTGGACCCTGGATCGGTGCTCCCTCTAATTTTTCCCACCTGTGAGTGGAATAAATGTTCTTATGTGCACCAGTGTGGAGGGGATGTGTGACACGGAGGGGGTGTGTGACACATCACCTTTGTATGGGGGCACCTAACAAAATCCATGTGGCAGGTGTAGGATCAAGAGGTTTTGAGTGTGGGAGGGGAGTTAGAGCTGGGGAAGAGGGCTGGGGAGCAGGAGTGGGAGGACTCCGGCTGGCAGTGCGGGCTCTAGGGTGGGACAGGGGTTGAGGGGCTCAGGTCTGGAACAGAGGGTTGGGGTGCAAGGGCTCCAGCTGGAGGTGCAGGTGGGGTGGGGTGGGGCTCAGGTGAGGTGCTTGGTGTTCAGGAGGGGGCTCAGGGCTGGGGTTGGCGTGCAGGAGGGCTCGGGGCTGGGAGCTGGCGTGCAGGAGGGGGCCTCGGGGCTGGGAGTTGGCGTGCAGGAGGGGGCTCGGGGCTGGGGGCTGGCATGCAGGAGCGGGTCTAGGCTCTGGGCTGGGGGTTGGCATGCAGGAGGGGGGCTCAGGACTGAGGGTTGGCGTGCAGGAGGGGGTCTAGGCTCTGGGCTGGGAGTTGGCGTGCAGGAGGGGGTCTAGGCTCAGGGCTGGGGGCTGGCATGCAGGAGGGGGTTTAGGCTCAGGGCTGGGGACTGGCATGCAGGAGGGGGTCTAGGCTCTGGGCTGGGGCTTGGCGTGCAGGAGGGGGCTCAGGCTGGGAGTTGGCATGCAGGAGGGGGCTCAGGGCTGGGGCTGGCATGCAGGAGGGGGCTCAGGGCTGGGGGCTGGCATGCGGAGGGGGTCTAGGCTCTGGGCTGGGGTTGGCGCAGGAGGGGGCTCAGGGCTGGGGCTGGCATACAGGAGGGGCTCAGGGCTGGGGGCTGGCATGCAGGAGGGGGTCTAGGCTCTGGGCTGGGGGTTTGGGCTTTGGGGTGGGGCTGGGGGGAAAGAGGCCACACAGCTTAGGGGGAGTCTAACCTGGGACTGACCCCCTGCCGGACAGCCCTTGATGCAGTTTGACTCTGACCCATTAATAACTCCCTTGAGTAGAGTCTTCCATTGAAGACTGGGGCAGCGTGTGGGGACGGGCCCTCATCACCCCAGGCCTGGCCAGCCTTTGTGGGTGGGGAAGGAGAAAAGCCCTTGGCAGGCGGCCACACTTGCAAGCTGATCTCTGCCCTTAGGCCGCTGGGTTGCTGTTTGTCGTCTCCCTAGTCCCCCAGCAGCCTTGCTTTGTGCTGTCCCTTCAGCCCCCCTGCCCCCCCCCACACCAAACAAAGGTGTGTGCCCTGGGACCCTGCTGCTCTGCCTCTCCCGCCCCTCCCGGCGCCCACACAGGAGGGGCCGGGGGCGGGACTTGGCTTTCACTTGTCAAGTTTACCTTCCCTTTCAGCTTTCTAGCCCAGGTGGCTGGGTGCCCGCAGAGTGGCAGCAGGGTAGCTCGGCAGCTGGGGGACAGGCCCCGGGGGGGCAGCGAGAACAGAGAAGACCGGGGGAGGAGGGGGGAGCTTTGCAGGGGCTTTCCCCCCAGCCCCTCTGGGAATGGGTTTGCTGGGGCCAATCAGCCTGGAGAGGCGAGGAACAAGCTCCAAAGCGCTTCTATGAACGGCCGGAGAGAAAAGGCGCCGTTGGGGTGTAATCTCGACGCGGCTCCTGGGGAAGGAGCCACAAAGATCCGACTGGCCCTGGAGTTGTTACAAGCACGAGTGAGGTTACTGTAGGCAAGTACGGTACCGTGCTGGTTAATTGGGGACTGGTCCAGTGTTTCTGGGGGCGGGGGAAGGATAAAGTTCCTTAACGCCTTTGCTTTGGCAGGTGGCGCAGTCTAGGGCAGCGGGTTTCCAGCGACGGGTTGTTACTCACTGCTGGGGCGTGGAATGTCGGGCGCTGGGGCTCGTTGCTGCAGGGGGATCAGGTGAGCGGGGTGGGGGGGGAGGCAAAGGCAGCTCCCTGCCTGTCCTGCACCACAGACTGTGCTGCGCCCCAGAAGCAGTCGGCAGAAGGCCCAGCTCCTAGGGGGCACACAGGGCTCTGTAAACTGACCCCATCCTGGGCACTCCCATTGGCTGGGAACCTGCTGCTGGCTACTTCTGGGGCGCAGCACGGTCTGTGGTGCCAGGAGAGGCAGGAAGCTGCCTTAGCCCCCCCCCCCCCCCCCCACTGCACCTCTGACTGGGAGCCGCTCGAGGTAAGCCCCTGCCCCAGCCCTGATACCCCCAAAGTCGGAGCCCCCTCCTACACCCCAAAGCTCCTCCTCAGCCCCCGGAGCCAACACTCCAGTCAAATTATGTTGGGTCGCGTCATCAACATTTTTTTTCAACTGGGTCATGAGAAAAAGTTTGAAAACCGCTGGTCAAGAGACTAAAGCAAGTAAGTGGGATGCCTGGTTTCTAATCCTAGCTTTGCCAAAGTCACCCTTCCCTCCTCGTTGTGTATCCTAAGCCATTTGCCCTTTGTACCTTAGCTTCCCCATCTGTGAAATGGGGACAACTTGCATCCCTTAAGAGGCATGGCGAGGATTAATGAAAATAGTCAACGCTTGACAACACTACAGAGGTCTCCAATGTGTTCGTTAAATGCTAGTGTTGTTACTGGCATCAGCAATTATAAACAAGGGTTAAAAATAAGTGTATCCAAAGCATAGAAGTGTTATCAACTGTCCGCAATGACTAGCACATTCTTGTCAATGATCCAGGAGTGGACACCTGTGAAGCAAACCTGCAGCATGGCTTTAGAAGTGGACTACACGGGGGCAACCAAAGAATCAACCCCGCTAGCAGGTAACTGGTTTATGAATTTCCAGGGCCATCTGGTGACAGTGAAATCTAGGTCCATTTTTATTTTAAACCAAAGATTTTTACTTAGAAGAAGCTGGCGGTGTTTAGTTCCCATCCCAAAACAGTTACTAGGTAAGGACAGGGATTGTGTTGCAAAAAGAGGTTTCTCAAGTCGCCTTTCATACATCCTTCCTGCTTCACCCTCTGTGTGTGATGGCGTCTTCATTGCAAAAGGCAGGTGTGCTTTTATACGGAGACCTTTCTCTCAGTGTAAAAACCTCATGGAGGCAAGGCACTGACACTTGAATTAGTCAAAGTCAACCCCAGGTTTGCATGTGCTCAAGAGGGAGGGGGTAGGATTTTGACCTCACTTTAACGTGAGGTGTGTTTTTTTTGTAGTTGATGTCCTTTTTTGGTAATTAAATGCAGGTCCTGGTCTTGCAAACCTGCTTTCACGCAGGTAGCCCGATGGGCACCAAAGTAAGTAAGTTCAACCCAACAGGAAGAAGGGTGACAAACTCGGCTCCGTTTTTACACGGCCAAAGTTCCCCATTGTCCTGAGTGGACGTTCTGCGGAGGACGCATTTCATAAGCGGCCCCAAGGAGCACCTGCTCAAAGCATGTTTGAAATAACCCAGCAGCTGCCATCGTTCGACCAGCTCCCAGGGCATAATGTGGGGGGTCCAAGAATCTAACCAGCTTGCCTTCGATGGTACTTGTGGGGAGATAAGCTCCTTCAAGGACAGGTGTCACTGTGTGCTGTCACATCACGGGTGCCTTCATTCTTTCCCCAGATGTGGCTTTGGCATGGAAGAGTCTTCGCAAGGCCAAAGGAGCGGTAAGTGAGGTTTGCAGCACTCTGATTCTTACGGGAGGAGCAGGCCTGCTCATGGGCGGATGGGAAGGGGGGGAAGGGGTAATTGCCCTGGGGCCTGATGACTCCCGGAACTCCTGGCTGCCACCTCCGCTATTGTGGCAGTGCTGATGGCTGGAGCCACCGGAGCGCCCCAAACTAGGGATGTTAAATTTTGATTAGTCGATAGGGCGCCTCCGCCTTGGAAGTGTAGCAACAGCCCTACCGCTGTTGCTGCACTTCAAAGGTGAAAGCGCCGTGAGGAGCCCGGGGTGAGCTGGGGACTTCCCCACTGACCCTGGGCTCCATGCAGCACTGCCACTTTGAAACACCGCATGCAGCCTGGGGACAAGCTAGCTGGCCCCGGGCTGCACACGGTGTTTCAAAGCGGCAGTCTCAAGTTCCACGTGGCACTGACACTTTGAAGTACCTCCTCTTCCCCCCACCTTGCTGCCTCTTTCTGATAGAGGCAGCAAGGATGGCGGAAGCGACTAGTCGACTAGCCTGTCGACTATCCGATAAGCATTTGCTAATCGACTAGTCGTTCACATCCCTACCCCAAACCGCGCACTCTAGCCAGTTGTAAGCACCCTCGGAGGATAGGGGGAGCTCTACCATCTGGGCCCTGCCCCTTCTGCCTCAGGCCACGCCCCTTCCAGGTGGGCAGAGCCACCCCCACATTGCTCAGGGGCTCAGCAATCCTGTTGGCTTCCCTGGGAAAAAGCCTCTGTTTAAACGAAGTTTTGCCTAAGTGGTGGCTGAAATCCCGGCCCCACGGGTGTCAGCGAGGTGGGGCTTTCACCCTGCATCTCCGGCTCTGGTCTCTTTTGCTCTTATGGCAATAATCAGAGGCGACGTATGAGGACGGGGGGGGGGGACACACACACACGGGTCACGTGCCCCCGCCCCCGGAATTACAGCATGAATTGTATTGAGCACGCTCAGTAACATCTGCTCACCCACTGACCTCACTCTGCCCTGACTATTGGCAGAGATGGGTTATCTCTGGCAATAGCGAAGCATGATAGTACCAGAGTAGGCCCTGATCCTGCACACACTTATGCACATGTTTCACGCTAGTGCACTGACTTCTATGAGGCTACTTGTGGACTACTTACACGTCTAAGTGTTTCCAGGATCAAGGCCCTGCACTGACACCGCACAGTTGTGTTTACTGGGTGGTTGCTGTAGAATACTCCTGATTTACACATTCCTAAGCAGGATTGGAATTGGGTTTCACTTGATACCCCAATGCACAGACCCACTTTCCTTAACCCGCGTATTAGATAATTGTAACATTAGTTTTAATAAATGCTTTTAAATCTATTAAGCATGCCAGTGTTGATAATGGAGAGAGGTGTTTTTGTCTCTTATCTTTCCAGTCTACTGCTTTCCTTCCAACGGTAGAAAATACCAAACATAACATGCCTAGACATGCCAGTGTTTACACGCGGAGTAGCTGGGGGGAGAATTAATCAGAGAAGTAACATATGGCAGCAAAAGGCAACCAGAGAAATGCAGCACATCTATGTCCCTTTTGTAAAGGGAATTTGCCTTTTTTACAGTTACAGCGAATTGAAAATAAATTTGACCATGAAGACTGGAATTATGCCAAAGCACAGAGAGCCAGGAAAAAACTACTATGCGAAAGGAGCCTGGGTGAGTTCTGATTTACTGGAGAAACAATGCTGGGATTGATTGGCTGATTGTCTGGAGCAGGGAGGAGGAAACAAAGGGGAAGGCTACACAGCTCTTAATGAAAAAGAGTTAAACTGAAAGAGGGCTGGTTTTCACTGCAGAAAGGTGTGATTTTTACACCAAAGTGGCTAAGGAGGTGACATCCAGTGGATATCAGGTGCAGGAAATCTGTGGAGGTAACGCAGGCAGTACAGTGTTAATCTCAAATAACGACACCAAGGTAACAATTACCTGTGACTCATCTCCATTTGGATTTTACGGCAGGACAGTGGTCTCCTTGTCCATACACATCATTATGGCAGCAAAGACAGTCTCTAAAATCGTTCTCTAAAAGCCGAAAGAAGCTAAGGAAGGAAGCAGGGAATTTCACCAGATCACGGCTAAGATCAAAGTGACAAGAACTCAGCTTGTTGGTTTTACTTTCACGTCGGCCAGGAAGTTGTTTTTCAGAACTGAGTTTATTTGCAGCCAGGCATTTAAGCCGGTGACTCTTGTAGTTATGGAGGCTAAGTCTCCCCGAGGCGCCCGGGCACTAGGGTTGCCAGATGGTTTAACAAAAAATACCGAACACTCCATCCCTCCTCCCCCCCCAAAAAAAAACACTGGGAAAAAATTCTGTTGAGCAAAAAAAACCAAAAAACCGAATAACAGACACTCCAGGTGAAAACCAGACACCTGGCAACCCTGCGGGGCACTGCAGCATTCTCAAAGTGACAGCTTAATTCTGAGGCTCTTGTCTTGCTAATGGGAAAACATAACAAGGCATAGGAAGCGGATCTGTTACCAGGAGATGGATGCTTTGCCTTGCTGCCTGCTTTTGCACAGGAGTTTCCTGTCTTTCCCAAGGAGAGTCAACAAGACAGGGGAAATGGGGGTTCAGAGTCAGCCCTGAGGCTTAACTGACATCAAGGTGCTGAGACTTTTCATCACTGGCCCAGAAGCACACAAGGCGCACGCCCCCCATTGAAACAAGGCGCACGCCCCATTGAAACAAGTGGACCAGTCCTCCTCCTAAAGTCCCAGGGCCTGCGTTCGGATCTAAGATGGCTGACCCTGCTCCACCCAGAGCCCTAGTGATGTCAACAGGCTTCAATCACACAGGCCCCGCTGCGCTGATCTAGGGGACTGAGACAGCTTCCAAGGAAAGGGTTAGTGGGGACAGGATAGGAGGGTGAATTGGGGGCACGAACGTGTCCGGGCAAACAGCAGATTATATGTCAGAGTCAAAACCCTGCAACCACCACAGGCACCTTGCTGCACACTCCTGCATAGGGTTGCCAGGTGTCTGGATTTGAACCGGACAGTCCAGTATTTGAGCTTTCTGTTCAGGAAACACGAGGGCTGTGTCTACACTGGCATGATTTTCCGGAAATGCTTAAAACGGAACAGTTTTCCGTTATAAATATTTCCGGAGAAAGAGCGTCTACATTGGCAGGATGCTTTTCCGAAAAGCCCTTTTCCCGAAAAGCGTCCGTGGTTAATGTACGCCGCTTTCGAAAAAGCCCGATCGTCATTTTCGCGATCGGGGCTTTTTATGAAAAGACTGCTGGGCTGTCTACACTGGCCCTTTTCCGGAACAGTTTTCCGGAAAAGGACTTTTGCGGCCGGGAGCAGCATAGTTTTTCCGGAAAAGCAGCTGATTTCTTACAGTAGATTGTCAGTGCTTTTCCGGAAATTCAAGGGGCCAGTGTAGACAGCTCACAGCTTATTCCGGAAAAGCGGCTGCTTTTCCGGAATAAGTGGCCCAGTGTAGACACAGCCATTGAGAAAATAGAAATGAGAAAATAGAACTGTCCGGTATTTTCTAAAGAGGATGTGATATAGATTGTGAGGTAATGTCAAGTGTGTCCGGTATTTTTGTTGAAACCATCTGGCAACCCTACTCCTGCAGCAGATAAGAGACAAACTGATTCACAGACCCTGTGTTGCTTGGCACTGGGGAACACTTTGGGATATATTAGCTGCCCAGCTGGGCTGCCACACAGGTGCAGAGATGACCCCAGAAAGTTTTCCCCTAGTACGTGTAACCACTACTGGGCAGATTTGAACCTGGGAGCTTAGTACAGGAGCCTCTACAGCTTGAGCAATAAAGCCAGCTGGCTCTCTTGGGGTAGAGCTCCCTTGTTCTTATCTCTTGCTATAAATGGTCTAAGTGCCTCTCCATGGGACAGTGACCCACACTAGGTGTGTGGATTACATACGCACCATTAATTCCTGTACAACCGTCCCTGCTGCAGCCGCTGGCCCCTGCACCTTGCTCAGGCTTGGCCCCTGCCTCTGAGCTCCAGCTGCCCAGGGGCTGTGTCACTCCCCATCCATCAGCAGCGCAAGGCCCTGCAGGCCCCTGGGGAGGGGAGCCCTGATACCGGAGCCGGCCCCGCAGCAGTGGCTAGACACAGAAACACCTGCCAGCCCGCTGCCCTGCTTGCTCACTCAGATTTGGCCCTGCAGCCGTTCTGTCGTCATGACAGCAGGGGCCTGGGGCCACCCCTGAGTGGGCAGTGGGGTGGCCAGCGTGGCTCCTCCTTGCTGCTAAGCACGGGGCTGACAAGAGACTTCGCCGGGCCTCCAGAAGGGGCCAGGCCTCCTCGGGCCTGCTGGGGCTACAGGGCGGACGTATAGGCCCTGAGGTGCCAGCTGCTGCTGCTGCTGAGGTAGCAGGGGTGGCAGCTGGGAGCTCCAGGCCCTTTTAAGTCTCCAGGCCCCGGGGCAGCTGCCCCCTTCTCCCCCACACACACATCGGCAGCTCTGGCTACACATTGTGTGTAGGGTGCATATGGCGGCTGTGCCACTGTGCAGGCACTGTGAAAGGAGACTCCACGTGCTCTGTGCAGCAAGGACCCCTTTTCGTTTGTACCGCGCCTCGCACAGTGAGGCTCCGTTCCATGAGCGGAGTCTCCAGGCCCTGCCATGGTCAAACAGTGAACACTGATGCATGCTCTGCCACTCCCAGCGCACCGCACCATCTATTTCCGGGATTCAGCATTTCACCCTGACTGGGAAGAGTTACCAGCCCCATTAAGTGCTTCAAGGAGAGGTACTGAAACCAGGATTTGCCAAAACACCACAGAACAAACTGACTCATGTGCAAACCCAGAAACAACCCTGCCCAGAAGCACAAAGGCTGGGCCAAGTCAGGACTGGCCCTCACCGGGGATTTGTTACTGTGCGCTATTCCTCGTGGATGAAACTGTACCGGTGTGTTTAAAGGGCCAGATTTGGTCTTGACAGCGCTCCCACTAGACTCTATTGTGCTCTCTTCAACCAAACTTCATATTAGTTCAAGAAGACTCTCAGACTCTCATTGTTTTGATTGTGTTGTGCTTTAGAAACTGACAGCGGCCAAGAGGAAACTGTTTCAAATGAAATCAAGACTGAGGAGAGCTGTCTATCCTGCAGGTATGTTACACCCATATCTGATTCTCCAGCTGGGGATAGCTGATCTTCTTCTTGTTCTGCTCCTTCTTACTATATATTTTAGAAATGTGTCTGTCTGTCCATCCATCTGGCTGTGAGTCTGTTCAAAAACTCCTCCTAAACTGTAAGAGCTAGGACCACCAAATTTGTTAGGTGGCTTCCTCTTCTCATAACTTAAAGCACGGTCAGAGTTTGGTTGTGCCAGGACATTGGGATGTGCCTGGAATTTGATTGTTTCTCATAAAATGGAAAGGGAGGAGTCTAGTAGGAGGGAAAGTTATTACGTAAAATGACCACAGGGGGCAGCAAGGAGACAGAGATGGGGACCAGGATGGCTATTACCCAATTGGGCCAGCAGGGGATGGAGTGGAAGAAGGGACAGCTATTTATTATATATTTCAGAGAGTTTGTCTGTGTGTCTGTTTGTCTGTCTGTCCCCCAGCCGGGGGACATGCACCTTCCCCAGCTATGCCTATTGCTCTGGAGCATCCATGGAGAGGTGCTTCTCACCTGGCCCCAAACTGCTGTAGTGAGAGAGGGCCGGGGTGGTTCTCTCTGCCCAGGGCAGCCGGCACTCTGAACTCTCATCCACAAGCCCCACCCCCGAGCAACAATTTAAATGAAGAAAAACAAAACGTATTTGAGTGAAGGACCCGAATAATGCCGGGGAAACCTAGTGAACATGTATCTTGAAAGTGCTTTCAGGTCCTTGGATGCTGACACCCATACAGAGCAAAAGTCTCAGAAGCGCAAAACTTTTTTTTTTTAAAGAACTAAAGCTACTAAATCATTTCACCCTAGGAAATCTCACCTGCAAGGCCAGTGGTATGCTGAGCCAGCTTGCAGATTTACTAGTTTATCTTCCTGATGAGCCTCCCTGCATAACTTAACCATGGCTTATAATAACTCAGCCAGCCTCAGTTTCTTTTTTTGGTAGATTCTCCCATGGCTCCTGGTTTTCTTTAATCAGCAAATATTGAACTCAGCAATAGATATGCACTTCTCCAGGAAGAAGCCATAATGGTTCAGTGTGTCAGAGACCCAACACTGCTCATAGCTAATGGGGAATTTCCCCTTTTCCTCAAGTTGGAGGGATTTGTGCACTGGATTAGGAGGACGGGGTATTCTCTCCGTTGAGTGTTACCAAGAGGTTAAAGCAGTGGCTTCTGGGATGCTGTTGCAGTCTGTGCCACAGACTTTCTGTGTGGCCTTGGGCAAGTCCCTCTTACACCGTGCCTCTGTTTCCCTTTCTGTTTTACGGATGAATGCGGGTTGTCGGGAGGCTCTGAGCTCCTCCACCGGACAGGGTGAGAGAAACTCCAATGAGCGCTGAAGTAAGAACTGTAATAGGCCGTTTGATCATTCCTTTCCCAATAGTTCAAGGTGCTCAGGGTCCTTTTCTTCTTTCTGAGCAGGGGAAATTGAGCAAACGTTTCCCCCTTGTGGCCAAAGGGCCATTCCTCTGAGAGGCGTGCTGTGAGAAATGACTCACCCAGAATGGTGCTTCTGCCTTGCAGCCAGGCGCCAGCCTCTGCCACATGCAGCCCCGGCCGAAGGGAAGCCCAGGATGGCAGAGCTGCGGCTGGTACTCAGCCTGCTCCGGGGACTTTCCGCGTCCTGCGAAACGGGGGCAGTTTTAGCGACACAGGCGAGAAGAGCCCCACCGAACCGATGGGGGAAGCCCCCCGCTCCTCACAGCATCTGCCCTCTTCCCTGGAGCAAGTTGCCCCTTGTGTGGCCTGGAGACACACTCCCCTGTGCCCACCAGCCCTGCTCGCCAGGCGCGCCCTCTCTCCCGGCCGCGGCCCTGTGGCTCAGACGCTGGAGGGACCGAGGAGAGGATCACCCAACCACAAGCTCGAGCGACTCAAGGAGAGAATTCGGGAGCAGAAGCAGCGACACCAAGGTCTGATTCGGGGAGTGAAGCCGCCCGGCGCGAGCTGCCCCGCAGAACTGCTGCCGCAGTGGCCCCTGGCGAGGAAGGTTCGCAAAGTGGCGTCTGCGCCTCCAGCCCCGGTTTACAGAGGTCAGTGCTAATCCGGTGCCTACAGCGCTGCCACAGGAAGGGCACCCGCAGGGCAGGGCAGCCCGCTGCAAGGTGCTAGCAACAGAAGCTTTCCTCTTGCCTGGGGGACCCAGCACTTCTCTCTAGCCCTGGGGCTGGGGTGGGGCCCGTGATACCAGACGTCAGAGCAGGGATTGCTACAGCAAGGCCAGTTTTCTGGGGGGTGGTGATGAGTGGCAGGTGAAGGCCTAGCTGGGAAACGCAGTCCCCAGCCCCGCCCCTTTCGCCTGAGTCCCGCCCCTGGAGCCAAGCCCCGCCCACCCCAGCCTGATCCTTCCTGGCCACCTGGAGCGCCGGAGCTGCTGTTCAGTGGCTTTGGCCCCAGCTCTGCCCGGTGGCTGGGGAAGATGGGTTGCCACGTCATGGCCCCAACTTTCTGGGCAGCCAGGTGGGTAGGCAGTTTTGGGAAGGCTGTGTCTTCCCTTGCCTCCATTATCGGCCGCCCGTGGCGGAGGTGTATAGAGCGGCTGCTTTGTCTCTCTGCCTCTGAGCCCTGCTATTCTTTTGGACTCCTGATAACTAAGGTTCACAGGCCTTACGGCCGAGGGATATAAGAAATGGGCCCAGGAGCTGTGACGTTATTACTATCAGCATTAGTTCAGGACAACCGCATAACTAACCCCCTGGCTTCCCCACCACCCCATCCTGTCCACATCACACCTTCATGTCCTCTGTGTGACATGCCTGCCTTTTCTCCCCCTACAACCATCTGAAATGGGCCACCTGCCCTGCCCTGCCCAGGAAGCCACCGGTGAGGTTTTTTTCTAACATGCCCAAGCCTCTTGGTAGCTTTCTGGCATCAGCATTTAAATCAAGCACCTGTCACAAAAATGTTTCCTTCTCCCCGCCCCCCCATACAGAATCCGCCTTCCAGCAGCTTCACATGCTAAGTCAGTCAATGGAGGGCTACCACTGACTCGTTGGCCCTTGGGTTTCACATCTGTGCTCACAAATAGACACAGAGAACTTGCTTAGGTAGTTGTCTCCATTGGGTGGCCGCCTGGACAGAGTACGAGAGCTCGATTCTGCTCCTTGCTGACACTTTGCTGGGTGACCTGGAACAAGTCATTTCCCCACCTCATGCCTCAGTTTTCCTGTCTGTGAAATGGCAATAATGATACTGTGTCAAGTGTTTTAAGATCTATGCATAATGGGGGCTAGACTTGAGCTAGGTATTACTAAGGAATAATAGAGGAAGTACCCGTATAGCAGTGGTGGGCAACCTGCGGCCAGCAGGACCACTGCTTTCTGCAGCTTCCACTGGCTGGTAACAGCTAATCACAGCCAGTGGGAGCTGCAGGAGCAGGGGGGTTATGCCTGTGGATAGTCAATGTCAGCAAAATGTTTCATGGTCTGCCAGTGGATTACCCTGATGGGCTGCCCACAGGGTGCCCGCCACTGTTTAGAGTATCAAGTCTCAGAGGGGTCACCGTGTTAGTCTGTATCTGCCAAAACAACGAGGAGTCCCGTGGCACCTTAGAGATGAACAGATTTATTAGGGCATCAGCTTTCGTGGGTAAAACCCTCTTCATCAGATGCATTGGAGTGGAAATTACAGAAGCAGGGGTGTGTATATATATATATATAGTGCTTTTTTGAAGAAAAAAAAGGTGCCAGTACTAGGGTTGCCAGATGTCCAGCAAAAACAAAACAAACCAACAACAAAAAACCCACCGGTGCGTACTGTCACAAAAAGCACTGTATATATAGAGAGAGATAAGTACAACAAAGAAGGAAGTTACTTATCAAGTGTAGGACCAGTGTCAATTAAGCTATTGTTCTTCTAACCTCCCAGCATGCTCTCTGCCTGCCCCGCAAACAGTTTCTGTTTTTGTCAGATAAAAGATATGGTGAGAGACTCCTGCTGTGCATGAGAAGTGGCAGCACAGCCGCCTGGAGGGGGTGTGACAGGGGATTTAAAGCAGAACCCGTACAGTCCAGAATGCACTGCCGAGGATGTAACGGCTCATTCAGTGGCACTCGAACGGTGCCGAAAGCAAAGCTGGGACAAGACGCCCAACTCGGCCTTAGAGGACTGTACTCCTTTACATACCAGGTTTCTGCAAGTGAATGCCCAGATTCAGCAGCAAGGATGCTGGTGTGTTGAGATCAGCCTGCCAGCCCGACTATTACGGTTATATCAGAATATACCAGACAGGCTGAAAAACTCAGCATGTCAACCCGCCTTACTAATGGACTAATACTTGCCCACTGTTCATGCAATGCAGCATCTAGCGCAGTTTGTTCAATCGTCCCATCGGCTGTAGAGCCCCAGGCCCTCTGACATTCACAGGTGCACCCAGAAGTCTTTGCCCGAGAGCTGTTTACATTGCGATGCTGCTCAGTGGTCTGGGGGAAGCAAATTGCTGGGTCTGAGTCCAGTTCTGTGTGGACAGGGGTCAGCATCACAAAAGCCAAGCCCCCCACCTAGCACTAGGAATCTAACCTACCATGAGCTAAATGTGGGACCTTTACTGAGCCGGTGTTAAAGCCAGTTTCAACCAGTCCAGACGGATTACATTTAAAACACACTTTGATTGCTCCTCATTTCCATCCCGCTTGGTCTTGCCAACCAAGTTGTGAACACGTGTAGCTGCCCCAGAACCAGGCAGCGCGTGAGTCAGGCGTGAGCTGGGATTGGTTTTGATAAGTCCGTGTCTGCCTTTAACAACTGCAGGAATGCATCGCTCTCAGCCCACAGCCCCGGCACATCTCACTGTAGCGTGAGTGCTTTTAATTTTCCATGCCTTTAGGTTTCAGTGCTGCGAAATTGAAGGTCACTCAGTCTTCTGCCAACGAAGAGACTGGACTGTCAAAACTGGAAGAATTAGCCAGCACTGGGCAAAGTGGGGATTATAAAAACAGGAGTCCAGGTGAGTGCTGCTAATAGCACAACAGACTACTTGCTAACAGGGATTTTGCTGGCAGGAGCCAGCAATTCTGCAATGACAATTTGCATAGCCCAAGAGCCTTCCCGTCAGACATCACAAAGCAAGCTGGGGAATCCTCCTTCCATGGGTCATTTACAATTAGAGCAGCTGCTGACAGCAGAGGAGGGCTGGTCCAGGGATTAGGTCACCAGCCTGGAACTGGGAGGCTGTGGGTTCAAGTCTCTCCTCTGTCAGAGAGCCCCCAGGATGTGGTTAATTCACCTTTGTGAGAGGCAGGAGCTGTGTTGGTGGGAGAAGCTGCTCTGCCTAGCCTAGGGGCTAAGCTAGTATCGTTGCATGGGGAGATGGCATTTTCAGTGTAGATGGGTCTTAGTTGCTCTGTGACTCAGTTTCCCAGCTATACAATAAGGACAATAGCACTGCCCTACCCCATAGGGGTGTTGTGAGGATAAATGAATAGAGCACAGCCTGGTGATCACGCTAGCCAAACACCCTGCAGCGGTGTGGGATCTTGCTGCTGCCTTCTAGGGCTGAGCTGTTCCAACCCCTTCTGGGCTCTCCCAAGCAAGTCCAAATGAATCTGGATAATTCTCCTGTCCCCTTGACTTCTCTCGTAGTACTTGTAAGCCCTTGTATCTTCCCTGTCAGGGGAACCTGCATGGACCATTAATCTGTCTCTGGGCTTCTTGCAGCCAGAGAAACCCTGTCTCCAGTCTGGCCCCTCCCAATGGGACTTCTACTTATTATGGCTTAGCTCCACCCTTCTGGCCCTCAGCCAATTAGCAATGTGCCTCCCCAGGTGCAGAGCATGACTGATTGGGCGCATTCTCTAGCCTGGCAGGGTTAGCGTTTAACTCCACCACAGGGATCAGATAAGTATGAAAGGAGACTCAAGGAGCTTGGCTTGTTTACCTTAACCAAAAGAAGGCTGAGGGGGGGGACATGATTGCTCTCTTTAAATATATTAGAGGGATAAATACCAGGGAGGGAGAGGAATTATTTAAGCTTAATACCAATGTGGACACAAGAACAAATGGATATAAGCTGGCTAGTAGGAAGTTTAGACTTGAGATTAGACGAAGGTTTCTAACCATTAGAGGAGTGAGGTTCTGGAACGGCCTTCCAAGGGAAGTAGTGGGGGCAAAAGATCTATCTGGCTTCAAGATTAAACTAGATGGGTTTATGAAGGGGATGGTTTGATGAGATAACATGATCTTGGTAACTAATTGACCATTCATTATCAGTGGTAAATAGGTCAATGGAGGGATGATAGGAGTTACTATAGAGAACTTTCTGGGTGTCTGGCTGGTGAGTCTTGCCCACATGCTCAGGGTTTAGCTGATCGCCATATTTGGGGTCGGGAAGGAATTTTCCTCCAGGGTAGATTGGCAGAGGCCCTGGAGGTTTTTCACCTTCCTCTGTAGCATGCGGTACAGATCACAGCTGGAGGATTCTCTGCATCTTGGGGTCTTCAAACTATTTGAAGGCTTCAATATCTGAGATATAGGTGAGAGGATTAGTCTAGGAGTGCGTGGGTGAGATTCTGTGGCCTGCATTGTGCAGGGGGTCAGACTAGATGATCATAATGGTCCCTCCTGATCTTACAGTCTATGAGTCTATGAGTCTAAGTACTTAAGGTGGGTAAAAAGAAATCCTGGGGGCAGGGGCCCAGCCTCTCCTGGGGCAACCTTTGTTCCACCTCTAGTATGCTAGGATAAGAGATTCATGGCAGTGAGCAACTGGATCTGTGCACTGTCACAAGGCCATAGCATGGACCCAGGGCTACGTGGAAGACGTAGGTTTAGATCAGAAATCTTTCTTTTGTCCTCCAGTCCCGGCAGCATGCTCAGGGGCGCCGGGTACTTTCCCCACGCAAGAGGCCCTCCAGCCAGTTCAAGACTGGTCCTTACCTCAAAGCAGGCTGGCCACAGCAAGTGGCCTCAAGACTAGGAAGGATGAAGGTGAAGTGATGCTAAAAGATGCCCGGAGGAGGCGAGGCAGGGAGGGATCAGTGAATAGACTCCCTTTGTCTTCAGGGTGAACTGGATCCAGCTCCATCTTGCTTTAAACCTTGCAACATGGTACTCCACTGATTCTGAGCCATTCTTCTGCAAAGCATGGCATAATAAACAGTGCGAGCCAACTAATTATCTTCACAACCTGGGAATGCAGCTTGCCACGAAAAGACAGCATGTGGAAACCTGCCACTAATGTGACTATCTGAAACCTGTGTTAATTTCACAGTGTTTGGTATGTCAGCCAAAGGGGTCATGTTTGCAATTGGATTGCATTTCTAAGCTCAGTCTTTTCTATGTCTTTCCCCGAGGTCAAGACCAAAGACACACGAGGAGCAGAACTCAAACACACAAGCAGGAGCAGAGATCCTCCAAGTCTTCCCTCCCCAAGAAAACTCTGAAAGAGAAAGGTAAAGAGGCAAATTATTTGGGATGAGACACTGACAAGTATTAATGGGGGGAAATGGACAAAGGTGCTTAAGAAACATCCCAAATCTAGCAAAATCTCATGTTGTTTATTTATATTATGCATTATACATAGGAACTCTAGGGAATCACCCTCAAGGATCATGGTCCATACAGAGATGGAACAAAGGCAGTGGCATAATGGAACCGGTGACCAAAACAGACAAATGCGGGCGGGGTTAAATGGTTAAAACAGCTATGCTGCTGCACCCCAGAAGTGGTTGTTATTAAGTGAGGCGAGACATTCTGTCAGGCCGGGTCTACACTTGAAAATTAGAGTGACCTAAACTCAGAGCTGTGAACAATGTCACACCGAGAGCACCGTAGTTAGGTTGGTCTAAGCCCCAGGGAAATGTGAGTAGGTCAGTGGAAGAACGCTGCTGTTGACATAGTCTTGACAATAGTCTTGCAAAATATTATAGAGAGGAGGGTGATCAATTGTTCTCCATGCCCACTGAAGGTACGACAGGAAGCTTAATCTGAGGCAGAGGAGACTGAGGTTAGATACTGGGAAACGCTTTCGAGCGATCAAGGCAGCTAAGCTCTGGAATAGGTTTCCAAGGGACTCCGCATCACTGGAAGCTTTTAAAAACAGCCTGACAAACCCCTCTCAGGGAGGGTCTAGTTTTCATTTGGTCTGGCCACAATGCAGAGGGGGCTGGCCTTGATGGCTTTTGGAGGCATGGGCGGTGGGTAATGCAGGCAAGGGAAGGCATTGCCTTCCCAAAACTGCCTACACTGCCCAGCCACCAAGGAGGGGCTGGGGCTGCGCAGCAGCCCGGCGGCCGGGGAAGACTGGGGCCATGCTGTGTGGCAGCCCCGGCCTTCAGCTGGGGTTGGGCGGGGCTTAGCTGCGGGGGAGGTTGTGAAGAAGTGTGGTCCATGGGGAAGGGGTGTGGCTTTGGGCAGAAGGGGCGGGGCTTCAGCTGCCTTCCCCAGGTGGGCTTTCATCTGCCGCCCATGTCTGGAGGTCCCTTCCAGCTTGGCATGTTTATGAAACCCTGTAGGAAACAAGCAAAGGCTACTGGATGTGCAGATTATCTAAAGCCAAGTATTTAACACCATCAAGAGTATAACATATGTGTCTTCAGAGACAAAAGCAAAAGCATGCCCCGTGTAACGCACTCCGCAGACGAGGTTATGAATGAAGCAGTGCAGTGCATTTTGTTACCACCGTGCTATTTAAAATGCATGAAATATAAAATAATTTTCTTCTCCCTCTTTTTTTTTTTTGTTTTAATGGATTGCTTGAAAAATGGCTTGATCTTCCACAGAGACTGGGTCATAATAAGAGCATGCTATATGAAACATTCATCATTGTAACTGCCACTGTCACGATGTCTTTATTGGCCATTAGTTTCTGTCAGTGAGGAAGCCAGGGCAGGGCTAAGAAGAGATGAATGAGGGGTCAGGGGTCAGAGGCAAAGTACTTGGGAATTTGATGAATTATAAATTTGCTGTAGTTAACAAAAAGTTAAGTTGCAATGGCTATAAAATATTCATCTGTTCAAAGAAAGTTAAAAAAATAATTGCAGAACATTTCAATTAAGATGGGTTCCCTCTAGGCAGGCATTTTCATCAGGGATTCAATCTGTTCTCGGATTTTGACGGAAGTTTTTGAAGTGAATAAAAATTGTGCAGATTAAACAAAATAAAGGTTTCATTGAAATTAGAGCTCGCTAGAGGCGGGCGGGGGGGAAGTGCATCAAGCCACTTTTCGGTTTTGGCTGTTGCATTCAGAGAAACTGGAAGAGAGGTGCGGGCAGAGGTGAAAGCGAGGCGGTGCACCCGGGGGCGCTGCACCGGGAAGAAGGAGGCGGCGGGAAGTGGCGCTTGGCTGCAGGAGGAGATGCGGGATGCTCCCAGCTGAGTTCCCCGGGCTCTCCTGCTGGCTGCCGTGCTAAGCAGCAGGCAGCCAGACAGGTTAAAAGGGCTGGCTGGGGTCCGGGCCTGCCCCCAGCCCCTCCCAGAGGGCCATTTAGGGAGGGCGGCGGGGGGGTGTGAAGCTCCCCACCCCCTCAGATTCCCACCGGGATGCGGTTTGCTGTGGTTCCCTTTCTCGTCACTTTCCAGGAGCGGGAGGCAAGCGCACAGCCTGCCGTCTCCTCTCCCCCGGCTAGGGTGGGGTGGGGCGGGGTTGGGGAGGGAGTGACCCATGCTGGGTGCTCTCCTCTTGCTCCCTGAGTGACAGGAAGGGGAAGAGCTTGCAGTGTTCTGGTACGAGGCCTGGTGGGGAGGCTTCAGCTGCCCCCACACCAAGAGCATCCTTGCCCCCTACACTCTCCCTTACACACATATACCCCGACCCCCTGCCCTGAGCCCCCTCACTTCCCAACCCTGATTCCTGTGCCCCTCACACCCAATCCTCTGCCCTGAGCTCCTCCTCCCAACCCCTGCTCTGAGCCCCCTCTCACACCAATCCATTACCCTCAGCCCCTCCTCACATCCAGTCTGAACCCTGCCCCCCACACTCTGACCCTGAGTCCTGCCCCCCACACCGCAACCCCCTGCTTTGAACCTCCAGGCACTCCACCTTAAATTTCTCAGACATACTGTCATATTGCAACCCCTCCCAGGGTGTGTAAGATACGACGGAACCAGTATTCCCTGGGGCAACCCAGCGACAAAGGGGATTAATCAGCCCCGCCCACTCAGAGGCTCAGGGCGGGGCTTATTAATCACCTTTTAAGCTGGGCTGCCGCACAGTTTAGAGGGAACCCTGGACAGTACCTGTAAGAAATGTATGTTAACACAGCAGTGAAAGTAATTTCTAAAACTGCAGATTAACAGCCACGACCTGCATTTCTATTACTGCCCAACTATACAGGTGGTCCCCGAGTTACGAACGCATCGACTTACGACCGTTCATCCTTACGACCAACCTCCCATTAAGCCCATTACAGCCGGTCCCCGAGTTACGAACGCGATCCGCGCTTACTAACAGCACGGTCACATTTAAATGAATGGGGTCCAACTTACTACGAACAGATCAAGTTACAACCAAGTGTTTGGTACGTAACTCGTTCGTAAGTCAGGGACTATGTGTACAGAGAAATAGGCCAGAAAGTTGTTTTATTCAAACAATTGATCTGTCTCACTCCCTTCGCTGTTAGAGTTTGCAACCCCCACTTTGGCTGGACTGGTCAGTATCCAGATTGGAGCCCTCCAGAGATAATCCAGGAGGCTGCAGGAAGTGATGTCGGTCACTCTGTGGGGGTGCACTTCCTGTCTCCCTTTCGTCAGGGATCTCGATATTGAGCTCCCTGGCATGTTAGTTAACAAGATTTGTTTTCTAACGTGACCTAATTGTCTAGCAAAGATGAGCCCCAGGAGTTAGTGGTGAACCCAATGCCTGAGAATGGGGCTAGGGTTGCTGTGTTTGCATCGCAGACAGAGGCTCAGCTGGTGGAGATGGGTGTAACTCCATTGAAATCAGAGCTGTGCCCATTTACGCTACTGGAGGATCTGGCCTAGTATCTTCCAGCTGATATTTAAAGAGGTTGGCTGAGTCTGGTCGTATAAATCCCTTAATCAGCCAATCTCCCCAAAAGTTGCTTTAATAATAGGCCAGATTTATGTAGTGGAACTTACAAAGGCAGCTAGGCACCTGCCTCCAGGGGGGGCCGACAGACTTACCGTGCTGGAAGGGATGGCACCTCAGGGAGAAGGTGGAGGCAGCCAGCCCTCAGTGCCACCCAGAGGACGCTGCACCCTGTCCCACCCAGTCCTCAGAGCTGCCTGGAGCATGCCTCACGTTGCTCCGTCGGAGATTTAAAGGGCCCAGGACGCTGGCTGCCACGGTTACTGTTACCGGGCCTCCCTCTTCTGCCCCCCATCAGCAGGCCTGCCTGCCTCCCACTGAAAGCCAGTGAGATTTAGATCTTAACCCCCATAGGATACATCTATGTATAGACTGGGATTCCCAGCTCGGGGAGAAATACTCATCCTTGCTGTGGCAGCATAAGGGGCTAGCCGCCCTAAGCACACGCCTCTGGTGTCGAATGGGTACATGTTCAGAGTACGGATGTGAACGTGCACTTGTTTACACAATTATTGATGAGCCTGGGCTCATCGGTTAATCCTAACGGCAGCACCTCCCCTTCCCCACGCTGCCTCTGTATCAGAGGCAGGGGGAAGTGGGAGCCGGTGTGCATGGAGAGCCGGTTCTTAAGGCAGAGACAGTAGAGTGTGTGTGTGGGGAAGCGGGAGCCAATACAAGCGGAGCCGCCTGCCCCCCACGCTGCTGCCTCTGATACAGAGGCAGCAGCATGGTGCGGGGAGGGCAGGCAAATGGGAGCTGGTGCTCGCACCTTCCCCTGGCATTTAAACGTGGAACCACTATAAATATCAGCAGTTACACATTTACAAAAATACACGCATTTTAACATCTGTAATTCGGAGTGGCTAGCTTCTCCCACTGCTTGCTCCATCGTGGCTGCCCTCTGTTTCTAGCGCGCTCGCTTGCTCAGAGCTAACAGGGATAGTTGTCCTCCAGGGGGGATTCCCATGTCCCGCTCAAAGCCCACATGGATCTATGGGGGCATTTGCTTTTTCGCCACTTGGCACCCATCTGCATCTTTTGTTGCCTTGTGAATCTGGCCGAGGAAGGTCTGTTTCACCTCGACAGAATCGTCCCGTTCAAACCTCTTCAGAACTTTGTTAAAACCTTTCACCCATGGAAAATTTCCGGGGCTTTCGGCATGTGGACAAAATCCGTCTGTTTAGCCAACTTCACACTCCTCTGGCGAGGTGTTTGGCATAAATACATAATTATACCAGTGGGTGTATTGGCATCCCATGAATATAATCTGAAATTATGAAGTAAAACTTTGATAAATGTGGTCTATTATGTGACACCACCTATTAAGGAAGAATTATTCATTTGTGCCTCATGCGGTATCATTTATTTTTGCATTATACACAGCCTCTCATGCTGTATGGCCCATTGATTCTTCTCTACTGTATCCTGCTGATTCTCACCTGTTTAAAAACAAATTAGTTTACTCCACTGAGGTTGAAATAATCAAAAATAAAATCATATTCTCGTTAAACATCCATGGTTCTCACCTCTGAGGTACAAAAAAAAAAAAAAAAAAAAAAAGGGAGCATCTGGGAGGAGCCCAAGAGCTTACCACTGGACAGCTGGCAGCATATACCGAGCACCCTTACAAATGTCTCCAGGGAGCTGCCTCCAAAAAACCTTGTGTTCAGGGAAAGCCAGGACAGGTGGTCATGCTGTTACTAGCCTCCCTCCCCCTCCGATACCTTCTGCAGCCCATTGTGTCCAAGCCCCTGCAGCACCTGTGAACAGATATCGCTTGGGAAACTCACAAGCTTTTCTGTATCTAGGATCCTCAGGGATTCGGGGTCTCAGGTTTCAGCAAAATGCTTTTAACCATCACAGGCAGATGGTGCAAAAACAGGGTTCAGTCTCCTATCTGGAGAACCCCTTAATTCTGTCAGCCTCCGGGTCTCGCTCTAGCCCACTTCCTTGTGTGTGTCTGCAGGCTGCTCGACGCAGCACGATGCCATGCTATAAATCAGGGGCGGGGGGCCTTGTTTGGGTCGGGGGCCGCTGACCCACAGAAATAGCACTTGGGGGCCACACACAAGTGAGAAGGGGGAAAAAAAATCTCACTGACCCAGCCCTTGAGTGAGAAGCAGACAGACACTCCCCGTATTCCCCTCACACACCGGTGCCTAGGGGGGCCTGGGCTGGTAGGTTTTGTGGGGGAAAAGCCTCCAGGCAGCACTTTACCGCGCCAGCCAAGGGGAGGGGAGCGGCAGCACCTGAAGCCACTTCCTCCCCCGCCAGGCAGTAGCCTGTGGATCAGATCCGGCTCCAGCTGGCCTGAATCTGGCCCATGAGATGCGGGCTCCTTCCCCCACAGCAGGGAGCCACTGCTGGCGCATCAGTCCCACAGTGAGAGCGGCAGGAGGGGCGTGTTGCTGGAGCACCAGTGTGGGTTCCCCAATGCTGGGGGGGGGGGAGGATCCAGGCAAGCCAGGGGCCTTAGGTTCCCCAACCCTGCTGCAAATGGACCCTAACATTCTAAAATTCTAGAAGCCGCACATTTTACAGTCTGATGAACGTCAAAATGTTGATGAAAAATTTTGACCAGCTCTAACACTCCCTTCCTTCCCATAGCATCCTGAGTGCGGGCCCTTGAAACCAGCTTATGAGAAAAGTCAAAAGCCCCTCCCACTGGCTTTGTTTTAATTGAATTAATTAATTAATTAATTTGAAGAAAGAAAGCCCACGTCTGTATTTTGTTTTGCAGGATCCAGCTTGTTTGGGGCTTCTGCCTGGCGAGAAGGTCAGAAGCTGGTTAAAAAGTTGCTTGGGCCACCTCCTAAATTTCCAAAGCTGGGGAGCACGTCTGAAGAGCAGAGCCCTCAAAATGACTCTGGTACAGTTACTTGTAACTTCTAGGTTATAGAACAGGGGAGAGATCAGGGTCTTTTATAATGGAGCTGGTCCTAAAACAGACCCCTGTGGAACCCCACTCGTTATGTCCTTCCAGCATTACTGTGAAGGGGTGCTTTTGCGCAAAATCATGCCAATGTAGACACAGCCTCTGAGAATGGTTATCCAGCCAGTTATGCACCCACCTTATAGTAGCCCCATCTAAGTTGTATTTGCCTAGTTTATTGATAAGAATATCATGCGAGACCATATCAAATGCCTTACTAAAGTCTAGGTATACCACGTCCACCGCTTCTCCCTAATCCACAAGACTTGTTATCCTCTCAAAGAAAACTATCAGATTTGTTTGACATGATTTGTTCTTTACAAATCCATGCTGGCTGTTACCTATCACCTTATTTTCTTCCAGATGTTTTCAGATGAATTCCTTAATTACTTGCTCCATTATCTTTCCTGGCACAGAAGTTAAACTGACTGGTCTGTAGTTTCCTGGGTTGTTCTTATTTCCCTTTTTATAGATGGGTACTAGATTTGCCCTTTTCCAGTCTTCAGGAATCTCTCTCAACTTCCATGATTTTTCAAAGGTGATAGCTAATGGCTCAGACACCTCCTCTATCAGCGCCTTGAGTATTCTAGCATGCATTTCATCAGGCCCTGGTGATTTGATGACATCTAACTTTTCTAAGTAATTTTTAACTTGTTCTTTTTTTTTTTTTTTAAAATCTTCTAAACCTACCACTAGCTTTCACTATGTTAGGCATTCCTTCATCATCATACTTCCTGGTGAAGACCGAAACAAAGACGTCATTAAGCACCACTGCCATTTCCAAGTTTCCTGTTGTTGTTTCTCCCTCCTCACTGAGTAATGGGCCTACCCTGTCCTTGGTCTTCCTCTTGCTTCTAATATATTTGTAAATAACCAACTAACTAACTGTTGCTTTAAAATGTTGTTACAGAACCTGGTAAAGAATTTATAACAACCCCACAGATGGAACAAAGCTCTAGAGAAAGTGGTGGAAGTGATCACATGGGGAACAGCCCTCCGCAGGAAAGCTATCAGACTACACCAGGCAGGTCCACTGAAAATGCACTGAGCAGAGATGCAAAGCAAATATTAAGGGATCTACATTTGCCAAACCAATCTTGTGAGGAATACAGAAGTTCAAAGCAACAGAAAGGTACCACCACCGGAAAAGCAGAAGATCCAAAGTCACGTCCAGAAACCAATCCTTCTTCAACTAAAATCAATGGCATAACTCCCTCTGATTACAGCAGAGACGTGACCAAGTCCTCATTAATGAAAACTGGAACAGAGCCAAGAAATTGCCACAGAGGAAAAAGTGCATCTCTTCCAAGAAGAAAGGGCTCAAACAGCCCAGGACAGAAAGTGTTGGAGAAGGAAAATGTTAATCAGCCTGCTAAGAAGAGTATAAACGTCAGGAAATCCCATTCCTACAGCCCAGAAGAAGTGCATGAATTTATGCACCGAAAGGTTGAGGAAAGAAAGAAGAAAAACCTAGAAGAGAAAAAGTCTTTCAAGCAGGCCAGAGAGACAAGAGCTCAGAGACTGCAGGAGTTGTACAGGAAACAGAAGGAAGCTTTTGCAAAGAAACCATGTTCCAGGGTGGCACAAACTTTAAACAGGGAAACTGTTCCTGCAATACAAAGTTCTCAGTATAAACTTGCCCAGGTAAGTACATAAAGGAAAATAAATGAACAAGGATGGTGATAGAGCAGGAAAAAAATACCGCAGTTCTGTGTTTGGAGGCGATTTTAAGTGTTTGTATAAATGGAGTCAAATCTGGATAAATACAGGCATTAAAATTTTAAATGGTGATGATCCCTTCTTGGGTTATCCTTGGGGTTGGAACTCTTGATCATTGGATGCAAAAGCATGAGCTTCCTCAGCTTGAGCTGAAAGAATAACGTCTCTGCTTGGCCCTGTAAGTAGACTCCTATCTGATTATGTAGACCAGCTATTAGATGGGGTGAAAGACCAAACCGTGTTTTGTTGTTCCATAGTTATTTAGAAATCACATTAATAGTTCCTCTTTCATTTCAGGAACAGACAATGAAAAGGAGCCCGGAAAGGAATTTTACGGAGTGGGTGCCTAAAACATCACACAATGTATTGAGAAGCAAGGAGCAGGGAAGGAGGTATTACATGAGCCATCCAGATATAAATGTGCATCTCTTAAGCCCTTTCCCTAGCGTGAAATGAGGTTTACAGGATTGGTCGGCAAAGGCTTCCCCAGCCGACAGATCCGCGTCTATACTGCCACGCTGTGTCAGATCAGCTGATCGTCGGATCCAGCACAGCGCGGTGGCCATGTTTATTTTAATGAAGCAGGGATTATTTAAATCCCCGCTTCTTTGACTGTGCCGAATAAACTAATTTACATGGCTCCATCGATGGAGCTTTAGTTTACCAGCCTGCCGATAGGAAGAGAGTAATACTTCATAGGTACCTCGCGGTACCTCTTCGGTCCTGGATTTATCCAGTATTTTCTAATCTATATAAAGCATAAATCTTTCTGCCTCGTGAACTGCCTAATTCTTTGTCTGGTGTCCTTTAAAGGTCAGGCTGACCTCTGTGATTGTATCTTACTTCCTGCCCTGATGTGGCTTCCATTTGTATTTAAACAGTGACTTACTTCCAAAGACAACTCGGCCACCCAAAGCAGCAGAGACATTCGATTTTCCTTCTTCCCTGGCATCTGAAAGTGGGGATCTCAGCCCTTTGAACCTTAAAGACCTGGCAGTCAGCCCTTTGCCAACGTGGTACCAACCTCCTCGGGGCTTTCTCCTTGCACTGAAAACTGCAAAATCTGGCCTCAAGGACTCAGCTTCTGCGGACACTTCCAGCCGCCCTCCCTATAAAAGCACACGGGATCGAGTGAAGGCCATTCACTCCCTAGCCACGGAGCTTGGTGAGCGGATTGAGGCAGCAACGGAAAGGCTGAGGAGAACAAGCAGGCTGCAAGACTCTGGTGGCAATGGAGGAGAGGAATCTGTAGAACCTCCCCATTGGGCTTCTCCATGCCCCAAGCCCAAGACGCCTAAGGGTGAGAGAAACAGGACCATGAACATCCTGGGTGTTCCAAGCCCTAATGGCTTATGGACGCTGTTAGACCGTGCACCAGATGGCCTGGATCGGACTCTCTTCTTGCCTAGCCCCGAAGAAGCAGAAGCCCAGAAGAGGAAGGAACGGATACAGGCTGTTCTGTCCGACACAGCTGCCGTTAGTGAGGGGTTACCATGGAGTTCCAATTCTGTGATGCACGGGAAAGCCCAGAAGGATGTGTGCAAAGGTAGGGCGCGGTGTTGCATTAGTGTTGTGGGGCATGGTGTTGCGTTAGCATGACGGGGCATGGTGTTGCATTAGCATGACGGGGCATGGTGTTGCGTTAGCATTGCGGGGTGTGGTGTTGCATTAGCATTGCGGGGTGTGGTGTTGCGTTAGCATTGCAGGAGGTTTTCAAAGGCATGACGTGAGAGTGATCCATGCAGCTTCCATTGATGTTCAACACTGTAGGACGACCAACCAGAAAATGTGAAAAATCGGGACAGGCGGTGGGGAGAATAGGCACCAAATAAGAAAAAGTCCCAAATCCTGGGACTGTCTCCATACAATTGGGACATCTGGTCACCCTACAATGGTCCCTCTTGCCTTTGAAAATCCCCCCTCTAGAGAAGAGCTGGAAGGGGCCAGGTTTTGGTTGAAGCAGTATGAAGGGAACATTTTACCATCGTTTGTAGAGGCGGGGGCCGTCTGGATCACCAGATCGGAACCCTTCAGACTCTGGGGAAGCTCTTCTCAGGTCAGAACGTCCCAGCCAGCTCTCGTAGTGACGTTAGTTGTTTGCATGGCTATGGGCTTAGCGCGGATAATCCTGAGAGGGGAAGGAAATGTCTGGCCACCGGATGCTTGGAGCGAGACGCTGCACCAAAATAAAGACTGCTCCTGCTCTGCTGGCTGAGAAGAGGGTGGGGTGCACAATTCTAGACATGGGGATAGAATTAGATTCCCCAGCCTGTTCATCGTGTGCTCTTCTTGTGTACAGGGAAGAAGTCGTTATACCAGGGGCAGGACTGGATTGAGAAGTTCACTCTAGAAAACTGGGATAAGGGTATTGGGTTTGATCTCCTTTCTTTGCACCTGTGAAGCTTCAGATCTGGGGTCTATTTCTGGCTCTCCCCCCTTCCCCGCCCCCACACCTCATGCCTCAGTTTCTCCATTTGCAAAAGGAGAATAATAATGCTAGCCCAGCTTTCTGAAGTACTTGGAGATCTTTGGATCAAGAGACCCATATAAGACCTAAGGGCTTTTGTGTGAGTAGAGGGAGAAGAACAGGGGCTAACTATTTTCATTTCTTTGACGAGTGTGTTTATTAAAAACTTCCATTTGTCTCTTTCAAAGGTTTTATTGCAAAGAAGGAATCGGATGTGGAAATGTGCCTACTGCGAGGAATGCCAATTGCCAGCATAGCCTCGCCATCTGCCACATACTTCACTAGAAGGTAAACAAATCTGGTTATATTATTCTCTGCTAACTGCTTTGTGCACACATACAGTTCAAATCAATGGCATCAAATTCAGCATGGAGTACCAATGCTCTTTTTTCCCTTACTCAGAGAACAGCCAAGCAGGCTGATTTTGCAACAAGACAGACAGATATTGGGAGTCACCAATTTGTACAGCTCAAGCAGGTCAATAGAAAAGTTTGGACAGCAGCCTTTTCAAGCGAGGGTCCTGATCCACGAAGTGTGAATCTTGAGCAAAACGTGCCCTGGAGTTTAGAGGGGGTTGGGACTTGAATTTCTCAATCTCTCTTCCTCTGCCCCCCCAATTCCTTTTCCGAAATGGCCACCCCAATATTACCCCAATGCTCCTCCAAGTCCTTAGCTGCCCTGGAGAAGGGAGAGCAGGGCTAAACGCATCGCCTGCCGTTTGCAGCACAGTCTGCAGAGGCTTCGGGACCAGAAACTTAAAGCAAAACTCAGCTGCCACGTTTTGCCCGATTCCTACCACACCTGGGATTGTGCAGAACTCAGCCCAGGAGTCAGGTTTGTACCACAGGGGTCCGAAGGCAGCTGGAACGGAGCATGCGCATCTCAGCTTTCCTCGAGCTAGCGTGATAAAAGGAGAACGTAGCCATGTTGGCTGGGGGGCAGGCTCGCCGCTGCGAGACCTCACCCGGGGTCTCGACAGAAATGTGGGGCTAGAAGAAACCCCAGGAGGCCATCTAATCTATACTCCCACTGAGGCGGAATAAGTCATTTCTGGCGGGGGTCTGTCCAACCTGTATTTAAAGACCTCCCACGACGGGGATTCCACAACCCCCCAAAGGTATTTCTAGCTGCAGTTAGACACCCACGACTGGCCCGGGCCAGCTGAGTTAGGGCTAAGGGGATGTGGTGGGAGGGGAGACCCAACTTCAGCCCAAGTTCTGGGATGTTGCCACCTTGCAGGGTCCTAGAATCTGAGCTCCAGTCTGGGCCCAAACCTCTACATCTCAGTGAAACAGCCTTGCATAGCCCGAGCAGGGCTGGATTAAGGGGGCAGGCTAGCTGGGCAGCTGCCCGGGGCGCCAACCTATGGGGGGCGCCTGAGGGCAGTTGTAAGGGGCGCCACGCCCCTTAGAGCTGCCATCAGGTGCGCCCGATCACAGCTGTAAGGTGCGCAGCGCGCTGGGGGGGCGGGGCCACACATGCGCCGTGCGCCCGGGGCGGAGCCGCGCATGCGTCGCGCGCCCGCTGCCCGGGGCGCAGGAATGGCTCAAGCTGGCCCTGAGCCCGAGCCCCAAGAGCCCAAGGCAGCTGGTATGGGCCAGCTGTGGGTGTGTAACGGCAGGGCAGACCTACCCAAAGTGACTTTCTTAATACCCCTCAGCACTGGAAAGTTTTTCCTGCTCTCCCACCTTAATCTCTTGTCCTCCCCGCGGCGGACCTGGAGAACAACGGATCCCCGCATGCTCATCGAGCGCTGCTGGATCGGGTGCATGAAGATGAGGCGAGAGAAAGCCTCCCTTTTATGCTAGATCAGGCTACTTAGAAAGTGGTGGGCCCGATCCTGCGGGGGGCCGGGCCCCTTTGTCTCTCATTCATTTCGCTGGAGGGATTTGGCCCCGCAAAGGTAATAACGTCCCAGTACAGTTCAATGATGGCCCACTAGGGAGAGCTATTAACCTACTGAACCCTTTAGAGAGACTCCCCCCCAACCCCCTTTGCTTCTCTACTCTCTTAGGTGTTCAAAGCATCCTGTGCCAATGGTTTCAGTTAGATTGGAAGGAAGCTCCGTTGTGCCAGGGCCACCCTCGGGGGCGGGGCGACGCGTTGTGTTCTCGCTGTGCAAGTCCGACACTTCCTGTGTGCGCTGTGCGGAAAAGGGTCAGCTCTTTAAGCAGGGGCCTGGTGCAGATCAGGGGGCTCCAGCCGTTTTAAGCATGAGATCGCTTTTGGAATGTGAGTGCAATCCAAGATCTACCTCAAACCCAAACACCCTTGTCCCGCCTCCTTTGTGCCCCTTCTCTGAGGCTCCACCCCTGCTCACGCCATCCTCCCTCCCTTTCACCAGGCAGGGGCAGCGGGCTGGGGTGCAGGCTCTGGTCTTGGATTAAGGGATTTGGAGTGCAGGAGGGGCTTTGAGCTGAGTTTGGGGCAGGCAGTTGGGGTACCACAGGGGGTTCTAGGTGCAGGTTCTGGGAGGGTGTTTGGGTGCAGGGGTGCTTGGGGCTAGGGCAGGGGCCTCGGGTGCAGGAGGGGGTTCATGACTGGGATAGGGTTTTAGGCTGTGGGCTCCAAGTGGACACTGCTTACCTCAGGTGGCTCCTGGGTGGTGGTGCAGTGGGGCTAAGGCAGGCTCACCCTGCCCTGGCCCTGCACCACTCCCAAAAGCAACCAGCAAACTCCATTCCAAGTCCTGTTATGCCCCCTCTCTGCTTCGTGGAGAAAGGATACAGGATGGGAGGGGTGCACCTTGACATCAGTGCCCCTCTTCTCCCTCCCCTGCCCTGCCCCACAAACAGGAGGCTGCTAGGCATGGGGGGAGGCAGCTCCAAGGCAAAGGGCCAGAGATGCGCAGCAGTGGGGGAAGCGGCAGCTGAAGTGCCAGCATTTGATAGCCTCTTGGCCAAACCAGTCAGGATCACCTGTCAGAGGCTCCAAGATCTGCCAGTAGATCCCGATCGACTGGTTGGTGACCCCTGGTGCAGATGGTAGACCCGCTGGTGTTAAGAAGCTGGTTTCTTTGGGTGACAGCTGCTGGCTTTTTTCCCTTGCCTGGGTCTTTGCTTTTCAGCCACACACACAAAACCGCTTTGATCAAATGAAGGCTGTTCACAAAACTTGCAGGGGCGTCCAGGGTACAGACTGGAGCACTGCTGAGGGTCGGCTCCGCTGGCAGAGGGGGGGCAAGAGGCCAGCTGCCCCAGGCCCAGTGATTCAAAGGGGCCCGGGCTGCCGCACCACTACTACTGCAGCAGTGGCGTCAACCAGAGCCCTTGGCCCTTTAAATCTCCACTGGAGCACCATGCCGCGTGCTCTGGGCAGTGCAGAGGGCTGGGGGAGAGCGTGCCGTGCCCTGGGTGGCACTGAGGGCTGCCTGGGGGCCGGCATGGTGCGCTCCAGGTGGCACTCAGGGCTGGCTTCCCTGTCCCTGCCCCTTCCACGAGTGCGAACCTCCCCCCCCCACACACACACACCTTGTTCAGAGGCCTGTGGAGGCTGTCAGTGCCCCTGCCCAGCATAGTTAGTTGTCACAGCATGCGTTGTCATGGGGAGCACACCTCCGACCCTAACTTGCAGCCCTTGGTCCTGATCCCAAGAAGTAATGAGTATCCACAACGTCCCAGCTCCTATGTACAGGCCTCTTACGTGTGCATAACACAATGAGAATTTTGCAGGCGAAAGGGAAATTCATTGCTTAAAAATCCCTTACCAGAGATCCCTGAGAATACTAAGCCCAGTTTTCCCACTTACAGTCAGAACCTTTAGTCACCCTTTTCTAAATTTAGGAAAACTTTAGTACGAAGCTTAACGTTACGGCCTAGAGGGCATCTAGGTTTGTTTAGTCTAGAAAAGAGAAGACATAGGCTTTGTCTACACTGCAAGTTTTTGCGGCAAAAAATATGCTAATGAGGGACTCATTAGCGTGAGTCAAGATGTCATTAGCATATTTTCTGCCCATTCTTTTTGTGCAAGGGGTTTTTGCACACAAAGAAGCCGTGTAGCCGCTTCCATTTTGTGCAAAAACCCCCTTTTGCACAATATCCTTATGTCTCTCCTTAACCTCTGATGATTGGCCAAGAAGCAATGGGCTTAAATTGCAGCAAGAGAGGTTCAGGTTGGACTTCCTGTCCGGGCGGTTAAACACTGAAATAAATTGCTTAGGGAGGTTATAGAATCTCCATCCCTGGAGATATTTAAGAGCAGGTTAGATAGACATCTATCAGGGATGGTCTAGATGGTGCTTGGTCCTGCCGTGAGGGCAGGGGACTGGACTCGATGACCTCTCGAGGTCCCTTCCAGTTCCAGTGTTCTATGATGGATCTCTGCGTATTGTCCAGTCTCTGTACTCTTCAGCCACGTTTCTGTTTGGAGAATGTATGCTGAAAGCTCTGGGGGGGAAATGAACAGCAGGCGCAGTCCTGCGAGGTGCTGAGCACCCTCAACTTGGAATGATTTCAGGGGGGATTTTTTCCAGATGCCTAATGGGCCTAGACGTCCAACTCCCCTTGAAGTCCTAGCCCGGATCACCTGGCAGGATTGGGACCAATGGATCTTCCTCATCCAAGCAAAACTCCTACTTGTGTCAAATAACTGCGACAGGCATCAGGAACCATTTCCTCCTGGTGATTCCTGCTTGAATGTACAGTGATCTGCAGAGAGGGTGGGAACGGAACGGGGGCATTTAAAACCAACAATTCCTTTAGTACCAGCACCATACTTTGTTTACAGAGCATTATGTTTAGTGCTATAAATGAACGTCTGTGTCTAAAGACACGTTACTTTTAGGGGGTTATTTATCCCACAGACATTTGGAAAAGTAATATGCAGGTCTTCCTTCCCTCCCCACTGTTCTTCCGCAGAACACGCATTGGCATGACATATGGCATTGACAGAAGTAGACTAAATTGATTATCTTTATGAGTACCTAGTTAAATCTCTACTGATCTCCTTTTCGCAGAGGATTAAAGTGTGGCTTAGCCAATTGGATACTATAGATTCATTTACACTAATTGTTTTCACTCACTTTACTCCCGAAGTTCGGGGCAGGGGTAGAGAGAAATTATAATTTCTGCAGATTTAGCTTGGCGTGCATATGTGTGTATCTGTTATATAACACCCAGAGATGTAAGTTTAAGTAAAGAGGGAAGGTGGCTGAGAATGGCAGTTTTGGAAGTTACACTCTGAACGTTTTTTATTACATTGATTCAGTTCATATGGACTCCAATTTTCCCATCCAGCGCAGGTTTAATGCAGATGACAGTACACAGAAAACGCCTGGCCTGTAGAATATATTCTAGTCAGCAAAAGCTATTTGGATAAAGGCAGGAGAGGCGGGTATCCGAGGCAGGGGGAGGCTTTGCCTTCCCAAACCACCAGCCTGGCCTCACCCACACTCCGCCCCCCAGCACACCTATGGCTGGTGTACTGGGGGGCAGAGTGTTGCTGACCCTGAGTGCCCGCTCTCCCCGTGCTCTGGGGCTGCAGAGGCTGGGACCGCTCACCCTCCTCCCTCTCTGTTCTCCGGGGCCGGTGAGGCAGGGCTGGGTTTGGGACGGGGGGAGCTTTCCTCCTCCAGGCCTACCTTCACCCACCGCCCAGGTGTAAGGGCACCGCACTGTGCCATCAGTGCAGATTTAACTCCCCCCCCCACAGCATAAAGCGCTAGCAAATGTCTGGCTGGGCTGGCTGGGGTGGACTAGCAAAACTCAAGTTTTGTCACTTGTAGTTCCCAGGAAACGGGATTGGAGCTCCAAGAGCAGATCCACCGTGGCCTTAGCCAACGTCAGCATGTGCTTTGCCCCTTCTGGATGTGTACCTTCTCCTTACCGGGGGAGAGAGCAAGTGCAGCATAAAACTAAGGGCCGTATCCTGTCCCAGGGCATCCAACGACTTTGCTGGGCCTTGGGCAAGGCACGGGGAGGCCTTGGGCAGAAGGGGTGGGGCTGGTGGCAATTAAAGGGTCCAGGGCTCTGGTCACTACCATTGCTGCTAAAGTGGGGGTGGCTGGAAGCCCCGGGCCCTTTTAAATCACTACACCTGGGGCAGCTGCGCCCTTTGCCCCCCCCCATGAGTGGATTTTCCTTTGATTTTCCTTTGACTTCAAAACCACGAGTCCAGTGGGCCAATGTTACTCTGACTTTTCAGAGAGGTAAATGCAGAGTAACTGCATTAGGTGCTAGAGCAGTGTTTCTTAAACCATGTTCGGCGGCACACTGGTGTGCTGCGAAGCAGTCAGAGGTGTGCCGTGGAGAACAACAGAATTAAAAATGGCCGCCCTTAAAGGGGCAGGCAACTTTTTTTTTTTTTTTTTTTTTGGCTCAATAACTTCCCCCCGACCCTTGTTTTTTGCTCAACAAAAAATCCTCGGTGTTCCCCATAAAAAAAATTATTGTTTGGTGTTCCTTGGTCTTAAAAAGTTTAGGAAACACTGTGCTAGAGTCACACAGATGTGATAGATCCCCAGGTGCCTATGCGAGAAAGAAAGGCACCATTTGAAGTGTGTGGGCGTGGAATTCCACTGTTACAGCCTCTTTACATATTGAACTGCAGCAGGGTCTAGCAAAAGAGAGCCCTCCTGCTCTTCACATGCATGCTAGCATCTGGCATTCATACAGTAAATGCCTTTAATACGGCACAAGATTCTTTTAAGAAGATTGTTTACAGTGTGACTGGCCCAACAAAGCAAACCAGAGGAAATGGCAGTGGGAGGGAGAAATCCGGATAGCTCTGCCAACTCTAGTTATGAACAGCAATGGTAGGAATTAGTGAAAGGTAAGACCCGTTCTTTGTGTGTGTCCCCATGTTCACAAAGGTTCGACTGATTCCTGTTCCACTGGATCTGTTGCAAGGATGATGCAGCAGGTGCGTCACCCATGCAGACCACAAAAGATCTCGAAAACGTAAACATCCTTGAAGGGAAGCACGGAAGCAGATGCGCTGCACCTCTCAGGATCGGGCCCTTTCACTTAAGAAGCGGCGGGGGTCTGTTATTCTCATCTTGCTGCCCTGGGATTTATATGAACTCTCATTCGTGCTAATAGACGTGAGGTGCCCAAATCCCCCGGAATCCAGATGGGAACAGACCCTCCACTGTAATAGACAGACACCAGACAAAGTAGAAAGAAGATAGATAGATTGGTTGATCTCCTGAACAATGCAATTACCGAGAAAGCAGAACTCAGTTTGTTTAACACGCCGAGTCACAGAAACGCTTTTGCCCACAGAGGCCAGCACACAAAGCAGCACAGGCCTGTGGCCATTGTTGTCTTGAGAAAGGAAGGGAACCATGTGCCTACAAAACATGGCAACAGTTACACTTGAGGGATGGCAGGTAGGCTGTGGTTGTGGGTAACGCCAAGCTCAGCGGTGAGTTGGAGAACTTCTAGTGATGGTCTGTGTTGAGAATGGAGATGGAGGGGCAGAAGGTGGAGAACATATAGATACTCCAATCCTGCCCTACAGCACTTAGTACTTTTTGTAAAACCAGGGATTTTGGGGTAAAAGTCCATTTAAACTGAAAACTATTAGTTTCCCCCCCCCGGTTTTCACCCTACTTTGATATCATTCAAATATATAAAAGTAAGTTGTTTTATTAGGAAAATACAATACATTGCATGAGAAATATGGATTGTGATACTACATCAGTCTGCGTGTGTGTGCCTGTTGAAGTAAGGCTACGCATTACTCATGAAGATGCATCCAAACAAACAGGCATGTGCACAAGTTCTTAAGTGTGTCCTGATGAGTCTTACCCCCACCCTGGATCCATTTCCAGATAAGGGTTTCAAGATCTGACACACTACAGGGAGGGAAGGGGGGAGAAAACAAAAATCTGTATCAGCACACATTTCAGAACCCAAGGAAGTGTTAAGAAGTTTTAAAAAGAGAAACCGGGAGCCAAGAATGAAGCTGAGCGTATGAACTGCAAGCGATGTGGCCCAGTTATTAAATGTAAATATTTATAGGCTAATAGCTTGAAGTCTACAACAGTAAACTGTTTTATCCAGATACAAGTTTTATTTGGGGAAGAGAGATACCTTGTTTTCTGAAGCTCACAGGTGGCATTATGGTGTGAGTTCCGTTTTCGTCTATCAGCAAAGCAGACTTCCACATCTCCATGCTTGCCCCAGTTCTGCCTGGAGTCTGCGGCGCTCTGGCAGTGATTTCAAGGGCCAGGGTCTCTGGCTGCTGAAGCATCTGTGGGTGTGTCTAGACTACAGGGTTTTGTCGACAAAAGTGGACTTTTGTCAACAAAACTATACCTGCGTCTACACTGCCGCTGAGTTCTGGCGACATAACGTCGACAGAACTCAGCAGTTTTGTTGATGGCTGTAAACCTCATTCTACGAGGAATAACGCTTTTTGTCGACAGAGTTCTGTCGACAGAAGGCGTTATTGCATCTACACTGTCCTTTGCGTCTACACTCTCATGTCGACAAAGCGGCTTGCTTTGTCGACAGAACTCGATGTAGTCTAGACGCTCTTTGTCGACAGAAGCTTTGTCGACAGTATCTGTCGACAAAACTTTTGTCGACAAAAGCCTGCAGTCTAGACGTAGCCTGTGGTAGGAGCAGCTGGGGGCCCCGGACCCTTTTGAATCTCCGGCTCCAGGACACAGGTCCCCTTTGCCTCCTCCAGTCAAGGGGCCTCCTCCCATGTAGCTACCTCCACTTCCACTTGTTCTGGAGCACGTGCTCTGCTAAGTACCAGGCTCGAGGCCACAACAGCCAGCCCCCTGCGGACATGGCCAATGCCAAGCTGTGCTTCCCATTCCGACACCGGGCTGAGAGATGGGGTAAGAACCTCCAGAGCTCTCCCCCCTCCTCGCCCTATATTCCCTCTAGGGCCTGATCCAAGGCCCACGGGTGCCACTAGGAGTCTTTCCATGGCATGCAATGGGAGTTTGGGATCAGGCCCTTGCTCTCCATCCTTTCTGAGTCAGGATGTGTCATTTCCCAAATGGTCCCTAAGGAAGCCGTGCAGCCGGTGAAGAAAGTGACACAAGAATGATGAAAGGTCTAGAAGATATGACCCATGAGGGGAGACTGAAAAAACTGGGCTTGTTTAGTTTGGAAAAGAGAAGACAGAGGGGGGGCAGGATAGCAGCTTTCAAGTGCCTAAAAGGGTGTCACAAGGAAGAGGGAGAAGAATTGTTCTCCTTAATCTCCGAGGACAGGACAAGAAGCAATGGGCTTAAATTGCAGCAGCGGAGGTTGAGGTTGGACATTAGGAAAAACTTCCTACCTGTCAGGGTGGTTAAGCACTGGAATAATTTGTCTAGGGGGGTTGTGGAATCTCCATTATTCGAGATATTTAAGAGCAGGTTAGACAGACATCTGTCAGGGATGATCTAGATCAGGGCTACTCAACACGCGGCCCATGGCTTGTTTGTTTGTGGCCCACAGGTGGGAGCCAAAACAAAAAAGTAGTCAATAGAATGGTCTTCTGTTGATATGCATTTTAGTAGTTAAATTCCTGGACTGTCATTGCTCATTAAAAGTGCTGTCATATGGGTGGAAGTCGGGTAAATACTGCATGTTATTAATATCAGCAGAACTGACTTAAATGGGGCCTGTGTGTTGCGTAGTCTTGCGTTAATCTTTGTATTCATGCCCGTCAGTGTGAAAGAAGCTATTTGCATATATATTTGCATGTCTACGCACCCACACTTAAGTTGCGGCCCTCGGCATGTGCTGTGAGTATCATTGTGGCCCCTGGGGCTTCCAAAGTTGAGTAGCTCTGATCTAGATGGTGCTTGGTCCTGCCGTGAGGGCAGGAGACTGGACTTGATGACTCTCGAGGTCCCTTCCAGTTGTAGTGTTCTATGTTCCTAAGACACAAAATGCTAATTCAGAGACCAGGCCCAGGGATTTGCCAGAGACAAATATCAGAATTTCTTCCTGAGAAACCCCTTCCCCTCTCTCCCTCCTCCAGCTTTGTCCCCACTTTCTCGGGACAGACTCCATCCAAGGCACGAGTTGGTAAGAGCCCCTCTACTCAGTTCAGCTATTTCTGGGTCACTCGGTGGCAGGAAAAACAAAGGAAAAGCTTATTCATGGAAAAAAATGAAATGGGATTTCCCTAAGCTGATTGCTGATTAAAAAACCCAACATTTCCACATTCATTTTTTTGTGTACAAAAACCATCTGTCAATATTTCAGTCTGACTCGGTCTCCCTGTCTTGTTGGAGCCGCTGCTAGATCAATAGCTGCCCATTTTCATGTGCGCCTGCCTAATCTTTTTAGTAAGCTCTGTGCTGGTTTCTTAAAAATCCCCCATGGACTCTGTGTCCTTGCTGCCAACAGGCATCTTTGTGCTTGGAGATGCACAGCTCAAATCCAGTACCCCCCCAGCTCATGGGGTTCCCATCCCTAGCCCTGCGCTGCAGCTAACTACTGGCTTCCAGCTGCCAGCCCGCCCCAGAGTAACCCCTGTCCACAGCGGGCACGGGCTCCCTGCAGACAGAGGCTGCTCTGTGAGAACAGCCCCTGTCTGTGGGGCGTCTGGCCAGCTGCTGACAGGGGCTGCAATGAAGGAAGGCAGCCCATACCTGCAGCGGGCCCCCTGTGGGGCTGAAGCAGCCCCCAGTCTGTGGCAGTCAGAGAGCTGCTCCAGCTGCCACCTGTTACTGGTTAACATCAGGTTAACCGGGTAACTTTTCACATCCCTACATCCTTCTTCGACACGGTTCACCCTATGAAAGCATTTACCCCTGTTGCAGGGCCCAGCCATGCTCACCACAAGTCCTAGAAACGTGATACAGAGAGATACTTTGAAATGCTCTCAGGCAAGGGAAAGGCAAAGAGCTTTGTAAACACCTCACATCCTGACACACGGAGGTGGAAAAAAGGACACCCCAACTGAGCCTGGGTTGCACAACGACGCTCCAATCGATTCAGCCTCGGAACAGCGGGGTCGTCATTTCCATTTTCAGGCGCGCTGAAAAATCCAGCTCTGAGGAAGCAGTAAGTGGGAGAGGTAACTAGGTGCCTCTTGAGCTTCTCAAGGTACAGGAAGGGGGGTTGGGTATGATTTTTGGTCCAATTTTATGTGAAGCTTCCGTTTATGAAAAGGTTAACAAATAAAAGTAACATTTTACTAACTGGTTACCCCATCGGTACAAAGTCCAGCAAATTGCTTATAGCTCGCTAACACACTTTCTTGTTGTGTGTTTATAACCCACTATAAAACGCTCTACTCCTATCAGTATCTCTGCTTCTAACATGTGTTTGCTAATGGAATCTAATTGGAAATGCCAGTTTTGCAGGTGTGGAAACGGACAGAGGTCAGGTGATTTTCCACAGGTGTCTCAAATGGAGTTGGGAATAGAACAGAGGACTCTGACCGCCTAGTCCTTTGCTCTTATCACCATGACCATGCTTTTCCTCTGGTCCGCTGCTGTTTCCCAGGCTCCTAATTTGTTTGTTGCTGTTTAGCAAAACTTCTTGCTGAGAGTTCTGAGCACACCTTCAGGAGGAGGAATCCTAGACACGCGTCACCATTTTGTGACTCTGCCTGGCCTCTGCCAAGTTGCTTTGCCCCTGCCTCTGTTTTCCCATCTGTAAAATGGGAATCATTATCCATAGACTGTAAGCTCTTCAGGACAGCGTGTGTGTGTGTGTGTGTGTGTGTGTGTCTAGCACCTAACAAAATGAGGCCCTGATCTGGGCCTATGGACAATATAAGCAGTAGCAAATTCATTACCTCACAGGTTTACTCATTCCTGTTTGTAAGGTGCTTTGAGATCCTCACATGAAAGGCATTCGAGAATCACAGTCTTATCGTTATTACAGCCTGAAGCAGTTTTAGGCAGTGAGATTCTGGAGTCATGCAAAAGGTTTTCTGGGTCCATTTCTGCATTCGCTATTTCCTCAGGAGACTGGGGACACTACATGTAGCTTCCAACCTTTGCTCCCCCAGGGTTCATTGAGAAATGCAGACTCAGGCCCAGCATTGAAAGGCAAGTTGGAGAAAGTGGATTTTTCCCACTGTGTCAAAGAGGGTATTTTGAAAAAGTCCTTGCTCATATTAAGGATGCTTCATGGTTGCCCACTTCTTCCAGATTGTATATACAATATTGGTATAATTTGGGTGTAAATCTAGCTTCTATTGATTTAATCCAAGACAAATTTGGTCCATTTTATCTTGAGGTCAATTTATGACCCCATTATACATGTTTTCTTGTTAACATTATATGTCATTTGTAAAGACTTCTCTCACTCACATCTGACATCCAACACGTATTTTGTTGTGGGCTTGCCACAGGCCAGAGAGACAACCAGCAAATCAAAGGACTCCCTCCATCGCTGATGCTCTTCCTGGAGCCTGGTGTCAAGCCGAAATGATTTCACCCTCTCCTAGGCGAAGTCTCGGAGCATCTCTCAGTCATGGATTCGAATCCTGCGCATCTCCAGCAAGAAGGATCGGGATGCAAAAAGAATCTGAGGCTGACTTTGGTAAGACGGCGTTTAACAAAGAAGGGTCACATAACGCAGTAGTTATTGGTTGCATTGCTAAGGCACTTTGTAACGATACCCTAGGGTCTCGCCTGTCCTGCACGAAGGGAAGGTGACAATGCCAATTGTGACACGGGGTAGTCAGAGGTTTTTTTAATTGTTGATGTTTCCGCTAAAATGGTCATTGAAATGTCAAACTCTGGCACGCACACAAAAAGGGGGCGGGGGGGGGGGGGGGAAGAGCATGAGCTTTGTTGTGAAAAAAAATCCTTCCTTTTTTTTTGTAGCCAGCTGTAGCTGTAACAACCATGTCTCATTGAGAAGAAGCGCACTGCTTGTGCTACTGCTATGGTATTGTCGTATTCTTTTGTAGCCCCCGAAGGCTTTGTTGGAGGATCTCAAAAAGCTTTACGATATAACCCTCCCAACACCTGCTTTGGTACACCCGGGACAGTTGTGCCGCTGGGGAAACTGAGGCAGGGAGCTTTTAAACAAGTTAACCAAGGTCAGTGGCCATGGCAAGAGTTGAACTGAGGATTCCTGGGGGAAGGTTGGTGCTGCGCAGCAATGTCACTTGATACTCTAAATAAACGTTTGCATAGAGACAAGGGAAAGTTTGCCGTTGAAAGGGTTAAGGAGCAAACAATAGCAAGCGTGTGCGTTTGTCAGAGGAGACCTTGGCTTCTTTTTGCTAAACTGTAGCAGATGGTGCATTGTTTTGAGGGATTTTCGGAGACAAAAGAACAAGCCCAGATAATCTTTCTCCAAAGAGGGTACTTTGCTCTTATTAAGGATGCTTCCCTGTTGCCCCCCAAGATTTTATATGCAATATTGGATTTAGGAGGGGAGTGAGCAAATCAGCATGATTTATTCTGTCTCATCCTCAATCTCCAACAAATAGGAAGGGCAGTTCAGATGTTTGGAGACAGTCTCTTGTCTGCAGCGTTTCCTGTTGAACGAAGGGTGTTTCACTCATCCGGCATTAATGGGTAAGGGCCTGATGCTGCAATCTCTTGATAAGCGAGGAAAGCCCCCTGCCACCTATAGTTCAACAACGATAGAAACTTCTGCCTGGCTTGTATACAGGATAAAAGTCTTTGCAAGCCTCGAGCATTTGCAGAGATAGAGGCCGTTGGTCTGAACCCAGCCCCCAACCAGCGTCACAGCTTCCTCGGGGAGGCAAGGTCTTGTCATTTTTAGGGACAATATAGATTTGAAGTACAGGTCACAAAGAGCAATGCTTACCCCGCTGCCAGATGGGGGATGCATACGTAGGAGGGCTAACAGAGTTGCTGGTCCTCTGGGCAGGGTGCTCGGAAGGGGCAGGACCATGGGTGGAAAGGGCAGGGGCTGAGGCCTACCCTTCTCCCGCCAGCCCTCCAGCGCCCGGAGCATGCTACTGGTGCTCCAGCGACTGACCCACCTCCTCAGATCAAACTGTGGAAGAAAATTGGCATGACCATACATACCAAAGGGATACAATCAAAAAAATGTGAACACATATAAAATTGACAAATCAGATTTTAGAACAGAGGAGGGATCGGGGAGGTTAGTGTCTATGAGATAATGATATTAGGGGTGATAATTACCCATTACAAAGATAGCTTCCCCAATTATCACCCCTAATATCTTTTATATGTGTTCACTTTTTTTTGATTGTATCCCTTTGGTATGTATGGTCATGCCAATTTTCTTCCACAATTTGATCTGAGGAAGTGGGTCTGGACCACGAAAGCTCATCACCTAATAAACCATCTTGTTAGTCTTGAAAGTTGCATAGTCCTGTCTTTTGTTTCAGCAAAACCAGACTAACACGGCTACATCTCTATTACTATTCAACAAAAATCTGTTGAGACTGTGACTCTCTTTTGCAGAAAAGCGTGCAAGTCATTTCTGCAGTGCAGCTTGCATAATGAGGCGCAATTATATAGATCACTACAAAATGTAAATATTTATCTGTAACATATGTATACACCCCCCGAGTGCTAATTGCTCCTGAGTATTTCTGAAACTCTTCAAGTATACAACAGAAGGCAGCAGAACAAGTGGGAGCTTGCAAAATAGCTAATATTGTTAATATTGGTCACCTAGAGTTAAGAGAAAGAGCCCATCCCTGGCTCTTGACACGTCAAGGTTTCCTTATAAAATCCACAGCCCTTCTCAAATACAATGGACTGCTCATTTCATATAGACAAGTGGTTCTCTCTGACAGACCCCCAGCAAACGCCACAAGGGATCACTGGGAAGATGTCCAGTGGAAAGCAACCCGTATCTTTAGTAGAGACACACACCAGTCCATTTAGGCAGAAAATACAGGGCGCTGCAGCAGTTTTCAACCTTTTTTCCTCATGACCCAGTTGAAGAAAATGGTTGGTACCGTGACCCAACATCATGTGACTAGATTGCAGGCTGTGGGGCGGGGCTGAGGACGAGAGCTTTGGGGCGTAGGAAGGGGCTTCGGCTTTGGGGGTAGGCCAGGAGGGGCTGACCTCGAGCGGCTCCCAGTCAGTGGTGCAGCGGAGGGCTAAGGCAGCTTCCTGCCTCTCCTGGCACCGCAGGCCATGCTGCCCCCAGAAGCAGCCAGCAGTACGTTCCCAGCCAACGGGAGTGCAGGGCTAGTGCTCAGGGCAGGGGCAGTGCATGGAGCCCTGTGCATTCCCCCCACACCCCTAGGAGCCGGGCCTGCTGCCGGCTGCTTCTGGGGTGCAGCGCAGTCTGAGGTGCAAGACAGGCAGGGAGCTGCCTTAGCCCCCCCACCACTGCTCACCTGATCCCCGGCAGCAACGGGACCTAGCGCCCGACATTCCATGACCCAGTGCTGACCGGGTCGTGACCCGTAGGTTGAAAGCCACTAATCTGGTAAGGAAATATTCTCCCGATTCCGATTAACACCAGCCCCCCGTCTGCAGGGTCCAGGGCTGCATTTTAATTTGGGGCAGCCCCACTGCAGCACGAGGCCGAGGTGGAAGCACACGCTAAAAGGTCACTGAAAAATGGCAGCCCCAAATGTCGTGCTCTTTATTGCCCTTGTTTCAGGAAAAACTCCAGCAGCTCAAATGAGTTTTGCCTGCACAGAAGCCGACCCTGGAATTCGGGTATGTCTACACTACAGCATTATTTCGAAATAGCTAATTTCGAAATAGTTAATTCGAAATAGCTTATTTCGAAATAACATGTCTACACACAAAATGCATTTCGAAATAGCGTTTCTATTTCGAAATAGCACGTCCACACTGAGTGGACGTTGAATCGCATTTAAGGCTGGTTGGAACCAGTTCTGGCAGGGCATCAGGTCAGAAGTTACCTTGTGGCCAGGGCGGCCAGCAGGGCACCCTGGAAAGAGCTGGAGGCCCCCTATTTCGAAATAGCACTTATTTAGTCTACACAGTGCTTATTTCTAAAATAGCAATTTTGAAATTGGTGCTATTCCTCATGGAATGAGGTTTACCAATTTAAAAATAAGCCCTCCGCTATTTTGAATTAATTTCGAAATAACGGAATGGTTGTGTAGACACTAGGAAAGTTATTTCGAAATAACTGCTGTTATTTCGAAATAACTTTGCTGTGTAGACATACCCGAATTGTTTATAAGATTTAAATAATCCGCACTGGACCAAATCTTGTGCCTGTTGAAATCAGCGGGGCTGGACCCAGAGTGCCACCTTAAGTATGCAGCCCTCAAAAGCTAATGTGTATATAGCGGAGGCACTAACAGCAGGTGAGCACACAAGGCCTTATCTGCGCACAGTGTTTGCACTTCTGTAACTACATTGGTTTAGAAACAGATATAAGTACAGGTCGAACCTCTCCCGTCCGGCCCCTGTGGGACTGACCGGGGCCAAACCAGAGAATCTGCCGGACCCCGGGAGGTCGCTATTGTCTAGCAACATCACCGACACTGCCACTGCTTCCTGGGCTCTTAGAAGACATCGAGGAGTCAATTAGACTAAATCACAGCACCGAACACTGAGTGCCAGGACTGGTGGCTGTAATCAAACTTTATGGGACTGCGGGAAACTTGGTCACACTCATAATAAGCGGGCATCCGGCTAACTCCAGTCATGCCAGACCACGGATGTGGCCAGACCAGAGTGTGCTGGACTAGACAGGTCCAACCAGTACAGCATAGTGTGGACAGAGACACACTATCATAAAGGTATAGTTTATCTATTATCTAGGTTAACATGCATGTTATTTAACATACTGTCTCTTAGACACCTAAATCCCCTTTGAAAAGGGGCCTTAAGTGCTTTTGAAACTCTTACTCTTAATGGCCAGTCTTATAGTCTGCTCGTGTGCCTGGGGTGATTTTCAGTTAAGAGGTCTTGGGAAAGTAAGGGGCTGCTCACGAGTACGAGTCACAGAAGCATAGGACACGTTTTTCTTGACTGGAATAGTTTGCGATCTTTGGAGATAAAAGTGAATTTCAGTGTCAAGCCCATGGCTGACCTGAGATCCCCCCTTTTTTTCTTTTATAATTCAAGCTAGAGTACAGCAGATGTTTTAAACTATTTCATGAGCATTGGGACTACCTGTGCAGTTCTGGCCACTAGCCTTAAAACATCGTAATGTCACTGGAAGCACACAGAAGAGGTATTTATACATGAAACCAACTCCTTCCTTTGCAGACTGGTAATAACCTTTTGTGTCAGCAGAGGGAGCTAGCCTCTTGTTTGTAGAACCCGGAGAAGGGATAAAAGCAAGGCAGAGAATTGTAACATCACAGCTTCAATTAACTATCCTCAAATTGAAGAGACCAAGACTAGATTCCTCTGGTGTTTTGGTTTAAGCTAATATAGTAGGAATTGAAGCCCTACCTCATGTATTTCACATCCTACAACCTCCTTGCCCAGCAAAGCTCAAACAAGTTCGGTCTTTGACTTCCAACTGGCTTTAAAGTATTTTGCAGTAAGACCCTTTTCAGTGTGGGGCTATGGAAGTGTAGCTTTTCCCTTGATTCAATAAAGAAAATTGCTCTGATTTTCATCACTCCCAACTTTCCCCTTCTTTGACCTTTCCTCTTTCGAGAGGGCTGTTGGCATTGTTCAGTCTGACCGATAAATCAGACCATGGACTGTTTGTGCAGCAAGAGATCTCCCCCCCACACCCCGCAATCTCTCATTCTGTGCCACACTCTTCTCCCAAGCTTCAGCAGGTCGAGTAAAAAAACGATTAAAGGTCTAGAAAAGAGGACCTGTGAGGGAAAATTGAAAAAATTGGGCTTGTTTAGTCTGGAAAAGTGAAGACCGAGAGGGGACAGGATAGCAGCTTTCAAGTTCCAGAAATGGTGTTACAAGGAGGAGGGGAAAAATTGTTCTCCTTGGCCTCTGATGATAGGACCAGGCACAATGGGCTTAAATTGCAGCAAGGGAGGTTTAGGTTGGACATTGGGAAAAACTTCCCAACTGTCAGGGTGGTTAAGTACGGGGGCAAATTGCCTAGGAAGGAATCTCCATCACTGGAGATGTTGAAGAGCAGGTTGGACAGACACCTGTCAGGGATGGTCTAGACGGTGCTTGGTCCTGCCGTGAGGGACTGGACTTGATGACCTCTTGCTGGGGCGCTGACAGCCTTTGTGGGCCCCTGGGCAAGATGGGGGAGGGTGGCTCCATATTCCAGGAAGGGGCGGGGTCTTGGGCAGAAGGGGGCGTTGTCGCGCGCCCGGGCCCAGGGCACCAAAATGGCTCGGGCCGGCCCTGTTCATGGAGGTTAGGTCCATCAATGGCTATTAGCCAGGATGGGTAGGAATGGTGTCCCTCGCCTCTGTTTGTCTGGAGATGGATGACAGGAGAGGGATCACGTGAGGATTCCCTGTTGTGTCCCCTTCCTCTGGGGCACCCAGCATTGTCCACTGTCAGCAGACAGGACACTGGGCTAGATGGACCTTTGGTCTGACCCAGTCCGGCCGTTCTTATGTTCTTGGGCAGCCAGCCCTCCACACTGCTCAGAATGCAATGCACTCCCCCGCTAGCCTTCAGAGCCGTGACACTCCGGGGCTCCGGCCACCACCACTGCTGCAGTAGCAGCCCTGGACCCTTTAGAATCACCAGGCCCCTAGGGCAACTGCTTCCTTTGCCCCCCGCTGTCGGCAGGCCTGCCTCTCGGGGCTCCTTCCAGGCCTGGGATAGTCAGGCCTCCAAGCTGCATTGACGCACTTGCCACTTGGAATGGGTGTCTCTTTGCAGTAGGGGACCGAGTGCTGACACTGGCAGAAAGAAGGGGAGCTGCCCTGGAACAAAGCAGCAGTAAGTGCTTCTGCCTAATGTCAAGTGATTAGAAAAATGAGCCGTGGAGCCCAGCTCTCCGAATGATCTGTAGCAGAAAGTCTATAGAGTTTACTTAGATTATGCAGGTGTAGCGGCAAATGATTTAATAAATAGTCTCAATGTATGAACACTCCTGTATGTTTTTTAATGCTATTGGAAATTTGGAATAGGATGGAGTCCGTGAAATTTAGCCAGATAAGGGGGACTTTGAATGCATCCTCCTTGCCAGAGGATGTGGTGAAGGCCAGGACTTTAACAGGGTTCAAAATAGAGCTAGATAGATTCATGGACAGGGCTGGACTGAGGCATGGGCGAGCCGGGCAGCTGCCCAGGGTGCCAACCGATGGGGGGTGCCTGATGGCAGCTGTAAGGGGCGCGCGGCGTCCCTTACAGCTGCCATCAGGCGCCGCGCACCCGGCTCCCGCCCCACGGCGCCGGCCAGCAGTGCCCTTCCCCCCACGGCCGCGGGGCCCTGCATGCATGCCAGCAGCGCTGGCCGGGCCGGGCTGGGCAGCGCATGCGCCGTGCGCCCTGGGGGCAGTGTCGCGCGCCCAGGCCCAGGGCGCCAAAAGGGCTCGGGCCGGCCCTGTTCATGGAGGTTAGGTCCATCAATGGCTATTAGCCAGGATGGGTAGGAATGGTGTCCCTAGCCTCTGTTTGTCTGGAGATAGATGACAGGAGAGGGATCACGTGAGGATTACCTGTTGTGTCCCCTTCCTCGGGGGCACCCAGCATTGTCCACTGTCAGCAGACAGGACACTGGGCTAGATGGACCTTTGGTCTGACCCAGTCCGGCCGTTCTTATGTTCTTATGTCCTAGGGCTGGGGGACGTAGCTGCACAGATCCTACACGCTGCCAGAAGTGATGTGGGGTGTAGATGTAGCCTGTAAGGCTAAGACAAAAGTTAGCAGCTTAGACAGACAGGGGAACAATGAAACTATCGTCAGCCTGAAAGGCACCAGGCTCAGCACTACGTCTGCAGTGGAGACGTAGCCCTCTAGAGCAACAGCCCAGAGAGTTGTTACAAGGAAGTAGCACCGAGAGGGGAGAACCTTGAGTGAGAACAAGCGGCAGCATTAATGTGCCGCGGTGATGGGCTCGTTCCTCCTTGACAAAGTGAAAGGATCCCCACGGCAGGGCAGCGCTGGGAGAAGCGGGCCCCATGGAGGAACGGGGGAGTGCAGCCAGCAGTCTGAAAGGGTGGATCGAGGTCTGAAAGCTGATCGTCTGTGCAGCCACGTGTGCATGCTGGAGGTGCAGCGCCGAGAGGAGGAGGAAAAGGTGGGATCATCCCTCTTTGTACCCGCTAGATTCCAGGCTGCCCCAACGGCTGAAGCAGCCCTGGGTACGTTAGAGCAGCCCCCCAGCTGCTCTAAGATATGGCAGCCAGCCCTCATCCAGTGCCGCCGGCAGCACGCCCGCTGCGAAGTTCCCCCCTTTTTCTCTGCCCCTCGTGCTGCGAGAGTTCATGTCTGAAGAGCATCCAGTAGCAAAGAAGGGAGCAAAATCACGTTGTGCTCCTGAGGCTAGATACATTTTTTTCCTGCATCTGCAGCAGCGTTACCTTAGCCCTCTCCCTTTTGTGGCGGGGCGCCTTCTTCCAAGCCCATGGGGTCTAGGCAGCATCCAGGCAGTGCCTTTAACTCTGGGCTGTGAAGCACACTCCTGAGGTGCAGCTCTCCCCGCCTTGCACCCCCTCGTTGGGATGTGGGACCCCACAGTCCAGCTGCACTAAGCTTCCGGGTCAGCAGTGGAGCCCATCCCAGTCTCCTTCATAGCTCAGGCATGTGCCCTTAGAGCCATAATCACACACGTGACTCCTCGCCGGGCCGGGAGAGACACAGAGCGATGGAAAACCAGACACCCCTGTGCCCTCTCGGCGCCTGTGCTGATCCATTCCCTGAGTGCTTAGGCCAAGTCTGTGTGTGGGGCAGGTAGACCGCGCTCGCCCCTGCAAGCCTCCTGTGTCCTGGCAGTATGCAGCTGGGGAGAGGTTGGGCCTGTCCGGTGCAGACCCTGCCCTTAAATTACGTTTCAGGCCCGGCTGTCAGGCAACTCACTGGACAGCTTCAAAGCCCTAGTCAGGTGGCTAACGTCCCAGTGCCCAGGAGACAAACTAGGAGAACCTGGTTCCTTTAGCCTGCCCCCCGCCCCACCTTTTAGCCAGCTCACTGTTCTCAGAGAAGAGAGCCGTTCCAAGGTGATGCTCCTGGATGTTTCTCACAGGCCGTGTACACGTAGCCCCTAACACGAGGGGGCAAGCTAACGGGAGAGTACGCCCTCCAAAGAGAGACATCCCATGGGGTTTACAAAATCGGACATAGCGGACAAACTAATAGAGGCCCAAAAGCCAACTGGGAAGGCCTCTGAAAGGAGATCCAAGGAGGGGCTGAAACACCAGTGGTCATGTCCACGCACTTCCTTCCTCCTATGTAGCTACCACATGACTGTGCATCATCTGTCATAATATGCTACCTGGAGGGCCTAGCCAGCCTCCAAGCATTGCAGAGATCTGGGGGAGCCTATCAAACACTGCTAGATTATAGATTTATTTAGTCTGCAGAAGAGAAGAGTGAGGGGGGATTTGAGAGCAGCCTTCAACTTCCTGCAGGGAGGTTCCAAAGAGGAGGGAGAGAGGCTGTTCTCTGTGGGGGCAGATGGCAGAACAAGGAGCAATGGTCTCAAGTTGCAGTGGGGTAGGTCTAGGTTGGATATTAGGAAAAACTATTTCCCTGGGAGGGTGGGGAAGCACTGGGATGGGTTCCCTAGGGAGGGGGTGGAATCTCCATCCCTGGAAGTTTTTAAGTCTTGGCTTGACAAAGCCCTGGCCAGGTTGATTTAGTTGGGATTGGTCCTGCCTTGGGCAGGGGGCTGGACTTGATGACCTCCTGAGGTCTCTTCCAGCTCTATGATTCTATGGTCACATAACGTGGCCATAGCCTGGATCCAGCCGGCCATCCCTGCTCAGCAGAGCAGTGATACGTGAGTGTTTCACTCCATTTAACTGTGGCAGGACTTGAGCGTGTAGGGTTGGCAGGGAGCTCGGAGTCAGTGCTCATTTTTGCGGCTTTCGTGATACGGTCTTGGCAGAACGGAGCTGTTCCGGATGCTCTAGGACTCCCTGCACCTGATCTCCCAGTCTGTGGATCTGGGACAGGCTGGGGGCCATGCATAGCACAGAATAGGCAAAGCAGTAACCTTTCCTCTTGGCCTGGATCCCTGGGACATCACTGGGGCTCCCTGAGTTCCTGGCTTTCCCTTTGCCATGGCTGCTGTGGGGCTGTGATCCTGGAGGTGCCGTTGCTGGAGGTGCAGGTCTCGGTGCAGCTCTGACAACACCATTCGCTCCGGCGCATGCCCTGTTGACTCTCTGGGAAAGCACGGGATGCTTTCTCGAATGCACTTCTAACCACAGACGTACAGCGGGTCCTGTCCATTCTTCAGCGTTCATTTGTGGCTGAACACTCAGATGTTCTCTCTGGTTTCTCACCTTTCCTAGGCAGAGACCCCAGATGCACAGACCCTGAAGAGAGTTACCGGGATCACCTTGAAACCATACAGCAAATGTCCTGGAGGCTGGCTGACAAACTGAAGGTACCATAGCTCCCTCCACAAAACTGAACATGGATGCAGTGCTCTGTGTAAAGAGAGGCTGGGTATTTCTGCACATGCCTTCCTGCGGGTTGCCTTCCGCCGGCAGCGTTCTGTCTACCGCTGTGTGGCCACCTGGAGTCAACGCTCAAGGATCCCTCCCCCCGTGAACTATGAAGCCCGATTCCCCATGGGCAGACCCAATTCTAGCACCAGCAGACCAGGCTGAATTGCTCCTGGGAGACACAGTGTCCTCAGCTGGAGGAGGCAGCACCCCAGCCTGCTGCAGCCAAGGTCAATGGGGCTGTTGGTGGCGACTTCCAAAGAGCAGGACCATACGTAGAGACCATCGCACTGTGTCTGTACTTTCCCGTACCTTCAAAGTTGCCCTTTGGCCCCAGCTCCAGCTGTGTGGCAGGTGAGGGTCACTAGCACGCCTGAAACACCAAAAGGCCAGAGAGCAGCCAGGATGTGAAGGCCACAGGGATGGTGGGGATCAGTGGACGTTAGGGTAGGGGTGTTAAAATTAAATTAATCAACTAATCGAACAGTCGATGGAATTTCTATCGACTAGTCGATGAGGGTGCTTCCGCTTTGAAATGGAGCTAGAGCTCTCCCCGCTGTTGCTACATTTCAAAGGCGGAAGTGCTGCGCGGCGTCCTGCCTTTGAAATGTACCAGAGCTCCAGCGGGGGCTCTTGTGCATTTCAAAGATTGAAACGACTCATGGAGCCCGGGGCCAGCAGGGGACTCTGAGTCCGCTGGCTCCAGGTGACGCTTCTGCTTTGAAATGTACAAGAGCCTCAGTGGGGACTCTTGTACATTTCAAAGGTGGAACGCCGCCACGGCAGCCCTGCCCCCTTCCACGGAGCTGGAGCTGAGGGGAACTGGCTTTTAAGCTGGCTCCCTCCAGTACCCCTTCCTGTTTCCCCCCTCTTGCAGCTTCTTTCTGATAGAGGCAGCAAGGGGGGGAGGGAGCGATTAGTCAACTACTGTGGCAACTAGTCGCTTACATCCCCTACTTTAGGGATGCCAACTCTCCAGAACAATGTTCCCTCTAATCCTTTCCATGCATGTGCAGAATTTTTTCCATTCACGTGTGGAATAACTTTTTACATGCACCAAGGCATGTGTGAATGTGCACCACCCGTAGAAACAAAACCTAGCTGTGGGTGCTCTGCTAATCCACTAGGCAGCATCTGAATGTTTTCTGACTGGCCGCACAAGCGCACAGCTTACAGGGAATGCTGCTCCTGGATTGTCCAGGAGTCCCCAGGAATTAAAGATTCATCTTTAAATAAAGGTATCATGTGATGAAACCGCTTGGAATACATCTAACCAGAATTGACAACCCTGGTGGACATCATGGGTACTTTTTCTGTTAGCCAGAATTTGTACAGAGGATGAAGGAGTCCTTAATGCTATTTTCCAGAATTAACTAGATTTCAACCAGAGGAGACCAATTCTGAATTCTGGCCAGCCGCTCGGAAGCCAATAGGGCTTGCTCACATGAGGGGAACTTGGCTTTGTGTGTTGAATCTGGCAACAGGTTTAAAAATGGTTATGATGCAGCATCATTTAAAGAAAAACCCCGCACCACATGTTTGCAACTTGAAACTGAGCCCCACTTCCTTACATGAATTATTCATCCTTTCACACCCCCCCCCCTGCCACTTTTATTATCCTAGGGTTTCCAGTAAAAGCCGAGGTTCATGGACCAGTTTGCTGCAGCAGCGTACAAACAATTGTTTCGGCTCTCAGCATTGACAAGGTCCCTGGGAGGCGTTCACAGTGAGGGTTTAGCTCATTGCCATCAATTTAAAAATATTTTTTAAGACCCACTATTTTCTCCCCCCTGCAGGCCGACTGGCTCCAGCAGGAAGAGCGGCTGACCAGCCTGCGAGAGAAAGCGCAGCGAGAAGCTGAAGAGAGCCAGAGGTCTTTGGACGAACTGCTCACGCATCGGTTAGCGGTAAATCTGTGTGGCCCCAAGAGCAGGAAAACGGCCCCCTTCCAGACTGGGCACTGTCGTCTTTGGAGTCATTGAGACCTGGGGTGGCACCTACTTGCCTCTCTCGCCTGAGAGGACAAAGAATGCAGACTGTGGATCTGTTTCCCAAAGTACTAGAGCCCAGATCCTCAGACGTACTGTGGCTTCCATGGAACTGGGGCGCTGTCACGGTGTATACACATCCCATCCTGTACTGGCGAGATCACGGGGGTGTGTAGGCACTGCCTGCATTCTTGTCAATCTGTCAGTGACCTGAGTCAGTCCGTCATGCTGAGGCAGTGTAGCCTAATGGCCCAAGTCTCTCTAGTAGCCCTTGAGTGCAGGGCAGCACGGCCTAGTGGCCAGAGTTCATATAATAGCTGTTTGGTCGCAGGGCAGTACAGCCTAGTGGCTAGTCTATATAATAGCTCTCAAGTTGCAGGGCAGCATGTCCTAATGGCCAGAGTCCACACAGTAGCCCTTTGGTCGCAGGGCAGCATGGCCCAACAGCCAAAGTCTCTGAAGTTCTGGTGCTCCTGTAGCAGGTCCTTCTTCTCCCATGTCCAGCCCAGACTGAGCTGAGCTGCTCCCTTTTATACTGCCCCACCACGTGGAGCATGCCCAGTACGGCTGGGGGGCAGGGCGTTATTCCTCATGAAAAGCAGGCGTGCAGAGTTCTAATTCTGCGGCCTGATTCCAGAATAAAGGGCTTGGTAGTGTGGACACATCGCTTACAAATTCGAACTTGCGGGGGGTTATTTCGGACAAAGGTTTTAGTGTAGACTAAGGATGTTAAAATGCGGTTATCAGGCTAATCGTATAGTCGATGCAATTTGTATCGACTCCACGATTAGTCGATAGCACCGCTCTGCAGAGCTGCAGGGGGGTAGCTCCAGGAGCCGCCTTGAGCCAGGTCTGAGCAGTCCTGGCTTGTGCCAGCTCCAGGAGCCACCCGCGCTACGGCTCTGCATTTTAAATGCAGTAAGAGCCGCCGGAAAGAGGCGCAGCGATCAGCGGAACCGGGACTGCTCGGTCCTGGCTTGCACTGCGTCCAGCAGCCCCTGTTCGTGGTGGACAGCCCGGTCCGCCGCAAACGGGCTAGTGCCGGAGCAGCCGCTGCCCACGACCAACCCCGGCTGCCATGAACAGGGGCTGCTTGGCGGCAGCAGTCCCTGTCTGCGGGGAGGCCCAGCTCCCCACTGGGACCATTGTGGACAGGGGCTGCTTCGCAGCAGCCTTCTCTATCTCCTCCCCGCTGCCTCTGCTTCCCTCAGCACCGGCTCCTGTTCCCCCCCTTGCAGCCTCTCATAGAGGCAGCAAAGGGGGGGCACTGCAGGGAGCATGGGGCCAGCAGGAATTCAAACAGTCCCCGTGTTGCCACTGCAGCGCTTCAGCCTTTGAAATGTACAAGAGCCCCTCGGGGATCTTGTACATTTCAAAGGCTGATGTGGCCACAGTGGGAACCAGCACGAGTGGGGACTGCTTCAGTTCGGCTCGCTTCGTTTTCCTGCTGCGCCCCTGCCCCCCCCATGGAGATGGTGCTGGAGGGAGCTGGGTTTTAAGCCAGCTCTCCCCAGCACCGGCTCCTGCTCCCCCTCCTTGCTGCCTCTGTCTGATGGCAGCAGCAAAGGGAAGGGGGAAGCGACTAGTCAAGTCACTTCTCGACTATCCGATAAGCTTATGCTTATCAGCTAGTCGACTAGTCGCTTCCATCCCTAGTGCAGACCAGGCCTAAGGTGCCCCAGGACTACTTGTTGTTTTTAAAGTTACAGACTAACACGGCGAACCCTCTGAGACGGAAAAATGGCCGACTTTCTCATTTTTAACATATAATTATAAAATAAATCAATTGGAATATAAATGTTGTACTTACGTTTCAGTATATTGTGTATAGAGCAGTGTAAACAAGACATTGTATGAAATTTTAGTTTGGACTAACTTTGCTAGTGCCTTTTATGTAGCCTGTTGTAAACCTAGGCAAATATCTAGAGCAGCTGATGTATCACCTGGAAGACTTCTGTGGGCCCCCAAGGATACACATAGATCAGTGGTTCTCAACCAAAGCTAACTCATTAGTTACTACAACTCTTTGGGGGTAATTGGAATACTAAAGGCACTCTATAAACCCAGGTTCCAGTCCATGAGAATTACAGAAAGGGCTGAAAGGTGACACTTTTAGTAAAGATCACTCATTGTCATTGGGGGGTCATTTGGTTTTTACAGGGGTTGAATGGCTCCCGCGCCAGCTGTCCTGTGAGAACAAGCCTGAAGCATACTAAGCAAGACCAGAGAGAATATCAATTTGAAGGTGCTCCTGAAAGAAATGATACAGCTGGGGTCAGGTACAGGAAGCGATACATAATGGGGCGCTTGGTCGGTGTACCCTATGATTTGTTCAAGTTCAGGGCCTCGGAGTGTTCAGACTATGCGCACACAACACTGAGAGGTGGAATTGAACCTGGGACCTCTGGAGCTTAGTGCAGGAGCCTCTGCAGCTTGAGCTAAAAGCCAGCTGGCAGTTAGCTAAGGCTGCAGAGCAGACTGAGTCTCTCTTTCTCTGTAAGTGGTCTAAGTGCCGCTCCCCGGGACAGAGCCACCCCCAGCAGGTGTGTGGGATACACATAGGCAAACTGTGCATCAGTAACGTATTTTGCTATAACGAGGAGTCCTGTGGCACCTTAGAGACTAACAAATATATAGGACTGTGAGTTTTCATGATGAGCTGGTTTTGCCCACGGGAGCTCATGATTCTCTATATTTTGGTTAGACTCTATGGCCCCACAGGGCCCCATGTTGTTTTAAAAGTTACAGATGAACCCAGAGACCCCTCGGAGACGTTTCGCTACGTTCTTCAAGCGATGCCACAATGGGAACAGCTCGCATGGCAGCTGCTCTGTCCGTGGGATTAGCGTCCTAACCCTTTTGATGTTTCAGCTCTCCGTTTTCACCAGGCCTCCTCCGGTCGCAAGCTGCCTCTGGTCTGATTTGTTTCCCTTCAGGAGCTGGGGAAAATCTCAGCCATATGCAGCAGCTTTTACAGGCTGAGGGACCCAAGCAGTCTGTCCCCCACCTGGCGCGCCAAGGCTGGATTTGAGGGCACTGTGGCCGTGCGGCCGCCCACCCAGCACTGAGGTTGGGGGCACTGGCCATGTAATAGGGGTGTCTGGGCCCCAGCAGAGGAGGGAGGGCAGAAGAGGCCTCAGGCAGAAGGGAAGGGGCCAGGGGCTAGCCAATCTCCACAGTTGGTTTCAACTCCGTCCATGATCTCTGCTGTATTTCCTGTAACAGGAAAGATGGTGTGTAGCCATAGCTCACCTGTCTCCTTCATTATTTGGGTGAACAGGAGCATTTCCTCAGTTCCTTTGATTTACCGTCAGGTTTCTTGGACAAACCAGATCCTGCTCCCTGCTGCAGAGGAGTGTCCATTTCGACGAGCATTGTGGATCTTGGGCGTTAGACCCTCACCTAGGTTGCCCCTCACTGTGGTAGGCTAGTGAGTGGGCCACACGAGTGGCCCCCCTTCATCTCAGGGGGCCGCAAGATTGTCGGAAGCAAGGCGGTCTCCTGGGACAGGACAGTTTTGGTAACAGCGCTGGCGTCCCTAGAACGTGCGGGGTGCGCCAGTGGAAACGCAGCAGCGCTGGGATTGGACGCAGAGGGAGCGCCCGGCTCTCACCGTCACTGTTGTGTGCAATCAGCCCGCACCTGCCCTTGTTGTATGTGGGTGTCACTTTTGTAATACACGTACCACTAGGAGAAAACCAACACGGGTGGAAACCAGCCGAATGTGGCAACGCTGTGCGTGGGCAACGGTAACGAAATGTCTTGTGGGCCACACGCAGAACCCACAGGTTGCCCACCACTGACCTAGCATGAATGAGCATGTCTCTAAGCGCTCATTTTAACTCTCGTTTAAAGTGGCATAACCGAAGTACTTGAGAAATGGCCCCAAGCTCCCACTAAGCACCAGAAAAGCGCTTTTCATATACAGAAGTTCCACTATGGAATAAATATCCCTACCCTGCTCTTATGAAAGATACTTGTGATCAACTGAGGAAGAGTGCTCTGTAAGAGTTAGGTATTACTATCCCTGGCAGCTAATACACCAGAATAGCATGTAAAAATATGTTTCTCCTCCCCCGCCTTTCTGGTAGCTTTAGGACACTGTCTCCAAAACAATCTGCACGGAACACTGAAATCAGCTGCAACGTGATGGATGCCATAAAAGCCACGGCGAGAAAATCCACGGGGGAAGTGAACCTGGATTCCTCAATCCAGCAGCGAGGTGACTATCCAGTTAGGTGGTTTAGTGGGATTTGGGGGGCAAATCTATAGGTGCCTGATGGCAACATGAGAAATGGAGGAGCATTTTCGGGTTGGGCCACTGAGCAGAGATTTCATCAAATTTCTCACTGCACCTTTGACATTTTTGCCCCAAACTATTTAACTCGCCCTACAGATGAATACTCAGAACAGTATCTTTAGATCCTCTAATCACTCTGCAGATATTAACCCCGAGAAAACCCCGGGAGTTGAGTCAGCTGGTGTCATTAACCTTACTGATGTAACAGCAGTGGCATCAGAGAGACAAGATTAAGTGACTTTCCTAAGGTCACAGGAGGAGTCAATGTCAAAGCAGGGATTACGAAACATGAATGTGTAGCAGGCCTCTGGCTCTCTGCTCAGATTGTCTAGTATTTTGGAACGGAAGCTAAATTGCCTACACTGCTATGAACTGATCTGCTTGGAAGGGTAGCGGCATGGAGACTTACCACCCCAGCGCCTCCTGCTGGTCACCTTGGGAATTTGCTTATGCCTCAGCAGGGCACCCCCTTCCGGCCAGTGTCTCACCCATCATTTTCTGCACTCTGCCCACGCTCTGCTCTGGACTTGCATCATTCCCAGGATCCTGGCGTCTTCTTCGGGACACTGCCTTCCAGTAGTGCCCACCACACCGGTCTCACACCCCCTTCTGGGGGTATCAACAGTCCTCAGTCTCCACCCCTTCTACTGTGGCCAACCGCAGCCAGGGTCTAGCACAGGGGTGGGGAACCTCAAGCCTGGGGGCCAGATGCGCGCACCCCCGCCCCCCCCCCCGCTTGCCTGGATCAGCCCCCGAGGCTCAGAGCCCCCCTAGCATTGGGGAGCCTGCATTGGTGCTCCAGCCCCCCTGCTGTCCCACCGCAGGGCTGGAGCCCCCAAAATCTACTAGGCTGGGCCCTCGTAGGCTCTGGTGGGCAAGAGGAATGTGGGGAGGGTCTTTCCCCTCAGTTGGGGGCCACGTCAATGAGGGGTTTTTTTTGCTTCTCACTTGTGTGCAGCCCCCGACTGATTTTTCTGTGGCTCAGCAGCTCCCGACCCTAAAAAGGTTCCCCACCCCGGGTCTAGCACCTCCACTCAGGGGCAAGCTGCAGTCTGTATCGGCCACTGTCCTTGGTGGTCTATGGGAGAAGAGGGCCACCCAGGCCTGCCCACTTCTGTGAGTCCCAGCCAGGGTCCCCCTGGCAGCAGCCTTGTCCTGCCCTCTACGGTCCTCCCATTCCCCGGGCCACTTCCTCTGTGACCCTGCACCCTCCTGGCCCCTGTATCCAGGCCTGCAGCCTGGCAGGTATCAGGGTGGAGCCTCTCTTGCTCTGCTCCATCCAGACCAGAACCAGCCCTGCACCTTCCCTGATCAGCCCCCCACTACCCACTGCTCTGCTAAGCAGCTCCTTATAAACAGGGCTGCTCCTGCAAGCCGCTCTCTGATTGGCTCCTTTTAAGCCCCTCCCTGTCTGGCCAGGGCTCTGCACAGCTCCCTCCAGATGCTTTAACCCCTTCTGGCCAGAGCGAGGCAGCCGCTCCACTCCAGGAAGCATATTAGAAAGCGACGTTGCTTAGCGTGACTCTTCCCTTTTTACAGCCGCGCTATGAAGCGTAGACACGGGGTGCGTCGCTTTTCCTTCCCCTCCCGCTGATAGGAAGAAATCTCTTACTCACAGTGACCATGCTGCTCCCTTTCTTTAGGATCCCCGTCTGTGAAGCTGGGTCACACTCTGCACACACGTCAGTCCTTGTCTTCGTCAGCCAATCAGCCCCACCGCGACGCGCTCACAGCCGACTACTCGGGAGACGGCAGTGAAAAAACGGACTCCACGAGCCAGGTACGTGGGCTCCGGAGCGCCTCTCCTGCTAGTGGTGGCACGTGGAGTCACCAGGTGGCTTCTAGTTGCAGTGCCACGCTGGCGGGACATCCACCCGTTCCCCCCTCATGCAACCCGCCCTTTGCTTCTGCCCTCAGTGGAGTGAAGTTGGCCAGTTCTATGGAGGGTCCAGCGCCTTTGGCCGGTTTAGTCTGACCGTGGCTGAGCAGTACTTGAAGGAAGAAGAACTACGAGCCCGGCACCGGAGCGCCCTCCTTCGACTCCGGGAAAAAGCCCTTCAGGAGAAAACCAAGGCAGAGCTGGCCTGGCTGGAGCATCGAAAATGGTGAGCCCGTTTTGTGCACGCTGTCCGTGCTTCAGTGCATGGCAAACCTGCCGTCCGACGGCAACAGGCCCGTCAGAACAAGGCGGGAGGGCTCTGCCCGCCACGGGGAGCTTTGCTCCTCTCGGCGCCCGTGGAAAAGCAGAGAAGTAAACATCCTGCACCTTTCCAGGGCTAAGTCAGGTACGGCCGGGCTTCCCCACGGCCGCAGCAAAGGGAAAAGGCCCCGCTCCTTTCAGCCACATCCAAAGCCTGGCTTTACTCCAGCTAAGCCAGTGGGCCCCAACACGGTGTCCGCAGTGGCGCGTGGGTGGCTCCGCCCCCGGGCGCGCGGCGCGTGGGTGGCCCTGCCCCCGGGCGCCCGGCAACCCCAAAAGGTTGGGGGCCACTGAGCTCAGCGCTTCCCTGTGGCTTGGCTCCTCACAGCAAATGCTCCCTGCAGTGGGTTTGGGCAGGAGATTATTAGGAAATCCCCCACAGCTGACCCAGCCAGGCAGCTCCTGCAGGGCAGGCAGAGGCAGCTCTTCTAGCCAGCGTGTCCGTTCACGCCTGTCCTCCTCCCCCGCCCCCCCAGTCAGGCACATGTGAGATGAAAGTCCTGCCATGCAAGTGGGCCTAAACTGGAACCCCTCCCCACCTCCTCGGCTTGGAGCGGGCCTGGGGTCGGTGCCGATACCATTTAGCTCTGGGAGTTAGGGACGTACAATTATCCCCATTGCCCAGATGGGGAACTGAGGCAGAGAGAGACTCAGAGAGTTGTGCAAAGTCCAGGCCCTCCGACGGGGGCAGGGAAAGTGGGGACGGGGCAACTGCCTCAGGACCCAGTGATTCAAAAGGGCCTAGGGCTCCCCGCTGCTACTGGAGCCACTGGAGACCTGCACCGTGCACTCCGGGCAGTGCTCAGGGCTGCCCAGGAGAGGTGCCGTGAGCTCCGGACAGTGCTCAGTGCCATTTGGGGGAGCCCAGCTCCAGCCTTGCCCCTAATGGGGGCACCAAGCAGCCCCCCTGCCTTGCCTAGGGGTCTGGCAAGGTCCCACAGGTAGCCTGTGGTAGGGCAAGGAATTGAACCCCCGTTGCGTAAAGCCCAGGCTAAGGGCCAGACAGCTGCACCCTCTCTCCTTTATAACAAAGGCTTGGGGAAAGGGCTCCCTCGGGGCCTTGCGCTGGACTCAGGTTTGCTGGCTGACCTGGCTGGGCGGAGTCCAGGCAGGCAGTCGCTGGGAGTTGTTATCCTCTCGTGGCTGATTGGTGGCCGAAGTGAAATACGTTGGGTGCGTCCCTCTACAGCGCCTGCCTCACACTGCGCCGCTCTTGAGGGCCCCCGGTCCGCAAGAGCCCTGCCCCCATTTAGGCATCCGCGATGAAGTGATCAGATTTTCAAAGCATCCCTCATCTAGAAGATCCCACTGCTCTCAAGGGGCAGGGGGGAGCCTCAGGAGCTGGGTAGTGGGGTGGAGACCTCAAGCAATGCTGGGTGCTCCTGGAAATGCGGCCAGGGCGAAAGGGGCGGTGAATATTGAAGTTCCTTCTCATTCTCCAATGAGAGCTGAGATTTGGGCGAACTGTGCGCTGATGACCCTGTTGGGGGATAAAGACATCACCCCCGGCTCCAGCCCTGTCATGGGGACTAGGGAAGTTCAATATCGGTGAATTGAATAGTCGAGTAACCTCACGAATTCTTATCGGTTACTCGACCAGTCTATAGTCCCTGGGTGGGGCTGGCAGCCAGTGCGCCCCAGCCCCACTCCTGAGGAGCCCCCTGCCGCCCCACACTGCTGCTTCTGTATCAGAGGCAGCAGCACGGGGTGCCAGGCGGGAGCTGGTCCACGAGGGGAGCCAGTTTGAAAACCAGCTCTCTTCACGGATTGGCTGCCTGTTGCCCCACGCTGCTGCCTCTGATACAGGGGTGGCAGCAGCCCCTGTCCGGAGTGGGGGGTGTCTGAGCTCTTGGACCTGGCATGAGCTGGAACTGAGCCAGGCTGCTTGCCCTCCTACCTCCTCATAACACTTGAAATACAGAGCCGCAGTGGGGGTAGGTCCTGGACCCGTCACAAGCCAGGACTGAGACAGGCTGCTGGCCAGCCTGCTAAAAAATTTACTGGTGCCGGGGGGTGGGAATGCACGTAGTCTATAGCATCAACCTATACGCTTTTGCTTACTGGATAATCGACTACACCATTATATCCCTAATGGGGACCCCTTGCATGGGCATTGCGTTCACACGTCCAAACGTCCTTCTGAAAGCGATTTTGGTCTCCCTCCTGCTTTCAGCTGTCTGGATAGTCTGCGAGACCGTGAGGAAGTGTCTGCCATAGCTGAGAAGCAGCATAAAATCCTAACCAAGCTGAACAAAGAACAGGTAAGACCTCTCAGACCTCTGCACTGGGCAGCACAGTATGGGGAGGAGGTGGGCAGCCCTCAGTGGTGAAAGAACAGTTTAAGGTCTGTTTGGAAAAGCTGGACGTGCACAAGTCCAGGGGGCCGGACGCAAGGCATCGAGGGAGCTGAGGAACTTGTGGAGACATTGGCCATTATTTTTGAAAACTCGTGGTGATTGGGGGAGGACCCGGATGACTGGAAAAAGGGAGATGTAGTGCCCCTCTTTTAAAATGGAAGGAAAATGTGGGGAACTACAGACTGGTCAGCCTCACCTCAGTCCCTGGAAAAATCATGGAGCAGGCCCTCAAGGAATCCATTTTGAAGCACTTGAAGGAGAGGAAGGTGATCAGGAGCAGTCAACATGGATTCACCAAGGGCAAGTCCTGCCTGACCAACCTTCTAGGATGAGATAGCTGGCTTTGTGGATGTGGGGAAATCGGTGGACATGAACTACCTAGACTTTAGCAAAGCTTTCGGTTCAGTCTCCTACAATATTCCTGCCAGCAAGTTAAAGAAGTATAGCCTGGATGAATGGACTGGCTAGAAAGCTGGCTAGATCATCAGGCTCAACAGGTAGTGATCAACGGCTCGATGTCTAGTTGGCAGCTGGTATCAAGCAGAGTCCCCCAAGGGTCGGTCCTGGGGCCAGTTGTGTTCAACATCTTCATTAATCACCTGGAGGAGGAGATGGTTTGCACCCTCAGCAAGTTCACGGATGACACCAAGCTGGGAGGAGAGGTAGAGGCTGGAGGGTAGGGTGAGGGTCTAGAGTGACCTAGACCCTCACAAACACAGTTAGGGGGGCTGGAGCACATGACCTATGTGGAGAGGCCGATGGATTTGGGCTTGTTCGGTCTGCAGAAGCGAAGAGTGAGGGGGGATTTGAGAGCAGCCGTCAACTCCCTGAAGGGGGGTTCCAAAGGATGGAGAGAGGCTGTTCTCAGGGGTGACAGAACGAGGAGCAATGGTCTCAAGTTGCAGTGGGGGAGGTCTAGGCAGGATATTAGCAAAAACTATTTCCCTGAGAGGGCAGGGAAGCACTGGGCTGGGTTCCCGAGGGCAGGGGGTGGAATCTCCATCCTTATAGGTTTTTAAGGCCTAGCTTGACAAAGCCCTGGCTGGGATAAGTGACTTGGGGTTGATCAGAGCTGCTGACTGAATTGCCAGGCCCCCGGGCAAGGTGTGTGTGGGGGTGGCTGACTCCAGACCTCCCCAGAAGGGGCAGGGCCTCAGGCAAAAGGGGTGGGGCTGGGGCTAGCCTTCCCCAGCCAGCTCTTCAGCACTATCCAGTCCATGCTGCATGAGGCTCTGGCCACCACTTAAAGGGCCCGGGCTCTGGTGGCTGCTGCTGTGGCAGCATCGGCAGCAGCCAGGAGCCCTGGACCCTTTTAAATCACTGGGCCCCTGGGCAGCTGCCCCTTTTAAATCACTGGCAGCCCTGGGGTTGGTCCTGCTTTGAGCAAGGGTATGGACTAGATGACCCTTAGGGTTACCAGGTGTCCAGTACTGACCCGGACATTCCGGTATTTTCTGATATTTTCCCAGCCAGGAGGCAGAAATCCCAGGTGCTTACCTGGTTCCGCAGGGGAGCTGTCTAGCCCGGAGCAGGAAGACAAGATGGTGGACGGCCACCAGCAGCCTGTTAGGGCCGAAAAGCCTCAAAAGCATTTCTTAAAGGGGCCATGCTGGGGTTTTTTTTTTTTTTTTTTTCGGCTTAATAACTCTCGGGGTCCTTTTTTTCCCTCTCTCAACAACTTTAGTCTCCCCCCCCTTTTTTTTTCTCAACAGAATTTTCCCCCCGGTGGTTTTTTTTGGGGGGGGGGTTCGGTATTTTTGGTTAAACCATCTGGCAACCCTGATGACCTCCGGAGGTCTCTTTGAACTCTAATCTTCTATGATTCTATGACTCTGTTCCAGTTACATAATCCAGCTTTTTTTCGTAAGCTAATGAGAACCTCTTGGACAGTACTAAAGGAGTACATCGTGTTGCTGCACAGACTTTATAGTCTACTTCATTGGTGTTGATTTTTATACGTGGGCTGTAAGCTATTACACTTTAGAGAGGCAGGAAACACCTTGTCTTTCTGCAGCTCTGGTGTTACTGCAGTTATTTATTTTTAGCGTATATACCAGATTGTATAGGGTGTTTGGGCTTCCATCATTGAGCTATAGGAAATTAGCCAACTGCTAGTGATTTGGGGGTGAAGTTTTCATGATGATATTTGCAGGAGTGGGAAAGATGGTCTTTGGCTAAAAACACAGGCATGGGAGTCAGGAGCTTTCAATTCTATTCCTGACTTGGCCCTAGATTCCTCTGCAACTCTGGCCAAGTCCCATGCAGTCAGATTTTCAGAAATGGCTTCTAATTTTGGGGACCTGCCTAACCTCAGACATCTTGAAGGAGTCTGATTTATAAATCAACTTGAGCATCCACCGCTCCTAATGGCTTCCCTTGGAGTTGTAGGAGCCCAGCCCGTGTGAAAACTAAGCCCAGGTTTCTCTCCACTTGAGCAAGCAACAGACAAGTTATCCAAAATTAGGAGTCACCTTTGAAAACTTGAGCCTTATGCCTGACTTTCAGAGGTGCTTGGTTCATTAGCAGTGAGTGTTGCAGTGAGATAGAGTTGTAGGACCGAGATCTGTACTGAGCGCGTACAAAAGTCAATTGAGAGGCCTATGTATTTAATAGCAACTAGGCCCAGCCTGCTCACCTGGGCCTGATGTCTCACCAAATTACATCCCTCCTAAAACCTGACCCTCTTTCTTCTGGTTCCCTTTGATACTACAGCGTTGAGCATTTGTGCGCACGCTGGTTGAAACAGGATCTACACATGCTCAGACCTTGGAAAATCAGGCCCGAGTGGGCTGTGGTTGTCAGTGCCGAAGAGTTTGAAGCACAGAGTTTCTGGCACGCATGCACTACTAGACTTCGCTCTCCACTCTTTCAGCCCCAATTTTCTCTGCACATGCTCCCATCAAACCTCAGAGCAATTTGTAGGGTTGCCAGATGGTTTCAACAAAAATACCGGACACAGTTGACATAACATCACAATCTACATTACATCTTATTTAGAAAATACCGGACATTTATATTTTCTCATTTATATTTTCTCAATTTGTTTCCCAGACAGAAAGCTCAAATACTGGACTGTCTGGTTCAAAACCGGACACCTGGCAACCCTAGCAGTTTGTCACTTCCTAATAACTCTATGAAACATTTCCTTTACCTGTTTGTCTGCAGCCTCACAGCTTGGGCACAAGTCAGCAAGTGTTGCTTAAAGCAAAGACTGAAAAAATTGTACACAGAAATGTACCTAAACTAGCTATGTACAGGGCTCGACGATCGTGGCGAAAACCACTCGCCAGCTGCGCAGTGCACTTGTGCGAGACCCGCACTAAGCATGCGTGAACCGCCGGTGAACAGGGTGACCGGCTGAAATCTACTCCCCATGGGCAAGTAGATAAGTGGATCTGTTGAGCCCTGGCTATGTATATTGAATCCCCAAATTGCACTTGAATTGCAATATTTCCACCTGCTATTAAATGTTATAAACTGATCTGTAGGCCATTTTCATGTGTATTTGTATTTTAATGGGACATAAGAACAGCCATACTGGGTCAGACCAAAGGTCCATCTAGCCCAGTGTCCTGTCTGCCGACAGTGGCCAATGCCAGATGCCCCAGAGGGAGTGAACAGAAACAGGTAATCATCAGGTGATCCTTCCCTGTCACCCATTATCAGCTCCTGGCAAACAGAGGCTAGGAACACCATTCCTGCCCATTCTGGCTAATACGTATCGATGGACCTAACCTCCATGAATTTATCTAGTTCTTTTTTGAACCCTGTTAAAGTCCTGATCTTCACAACGTCCTTTGGCAAGGAGTTCCACAGGTTGACTGTGCGCTGTGTGAAGAAAAACTTCCTTTGGTTTGTTCTAAACCTGCTACCTATTAACGGGAACTTCTACTCCCCCTCTTCCATTCTCTGTTCTGTGCAGGCAGAAATCCAGCACCTGCGAAATATCTACAAGGCAGCTCACCAGGAGAGAAAGCTGCTATTAAAACAGCAGAGAGAAATCTTACTGATGCAGCAGTCGACAGCACAACTCCAGCGGGAGCTGCATGGGTTGACTGGAGGGCCACAGGTTAATAGAGCCCTTTAAAGGCTATAATAACATTTAACACTGGCAGATTTGGGGGCATTACAAGCAGAGAAAAGCCACAAGTTTGGTATCTTATTAACTGCAGTAATGAAGGTAAAGCAATGATAAATGTTGCTACGGTATTGGCTCCTAAAGGAAAAGAGGAATGATATTTTACTTGCCCATTAAAAAAATTACTTGCCTTTTTTTGTGTGCAGAGTTGGTATAAGCTGCACTGGAGGACTTGCGGGAGTTCATTTCATTCCACCCTCGCGACCCATCAGCCTATAAATGCTCTGTCCCCCAGAGCTGGGATGCAGTGACACGCCATAGGCATAGGAGATACATGTTTTAGGCTTTCACCACAAGAACATTAGAACAAGTGAATGTGACTCCTCCTCATAATCTAGAGCCGGGGGTTTTCGAACTGGGACTGGGTCGCAGGATGTCAGGCACTGGGTGGCCTGGCTGCAGGGGGACCAGGTGAGAGAGGGGATGCCAAGCAGGCTCCCTGCCCATCCTGGCACCTTGGACCATGCTGCATCCCAGAAGAGGCCAGCAGCAGGTCTGGCTCCCAGGTAGGGGGGCCATGGGGCTCCACGCGCTGCCCTGAGCCCACCTTCAGAAGAGGCAGTGCCTGCCGGCAAGAGCAACATGCAGAACCGCTTTCAGGGCTTCCGCCTAGGAGCTGGACCTGCTGCTGGCCGCTTCCAGGGGGCAGAGCGGTCCAGGGTGCCAGAACAAGCAGGGAGCCTGCATTACCACCCCCGCTGTGCTGCTGATCGGGAGCCACCGGAAATAAGCCTGTGCCCCAAGCCTGTGCCTCAATCCCTTGACCCATCCCAGAGCCACCTCCTGCACCCCAAACTCCTCTTCCCCGACCTGACCCGGGACCCCACTCTCTAGTCAAAAGATCTAATTATGCCGAGTTGCAGGCAAACTATTTTCTTCAACTGAGTTGTGAGAATTTTTTTTTTGAAAACCGCTGACCTAGGGTGGGTCTTTATATTGCGTGTACTCCACCAGCCAGTCTGGCAGAATCTGGCTGCGGTAATAGCAGCTTTGCACAAGGCGCTGCCTGTGCTCCACTCCCAAAGAGCCCCAATACTGAGGACAAACTCCCCTTTCAGTGGGCTCCTGAAATATCCCCCTTTATACAGCAAGACTGTGGGGTTCCCCAGTAGAAAGGGAGCCTCCACACCTGCTGAAAAGAGTTCAGGATTCATCTCAAGAGTCACACCCCTATCTTCAGGGAATGCAGCTTTATGCTGTAAAGTTTGGCCCTATATGGGGTAGAATTTTCCAAAGCATTCAGAGTTGGCATAATCTTGCTCGCCTTAAAGCCAATGGGAATTTACTGGTTATTTACTGGTTTAACAAAGAGGCGGAGAAATTGGAGAGGGTCCAGAGAAGAGCAACAAAAATGATTAATGGTCTAGAAAACATGAGCTACGAGGGAAGACTGAAAGAACTGGGTTTGATTAGTCTGGAAAAGAGAAGACTGTGAGGGGACATGATAGTGGTTTTCAAGTACCTAAAAGGGTGTCACAAGGAGGAGGGAGAAAAATTGTTCTCCTTGGCCACTGAGGATACGACAAGAAGCAATGGGCTTAAACTGCAGCAAAGGAGATGTAGGCTGGACATTAGGAAACACTTCTTAACTGTCAGGGTGGTCAAACACTGGAAGAAAATTGCTTAGGGTGGTTGTGGAATCTCCATCACTGAAGATATTTAAGAGTAGGTTAGACAGACACCTGTCAGGGATGGTCTAAATGGTGGTTGGTCCTGCTGTGAGGGCAGGGGACTGGACTCGACGATTTCTCGAGGTCCCTTCCAGTTCTAGTATTCTAGGATTCTATGATTCTTTCAGCCTATAAGAGGCAGGGACTAGAGGTTACAGCTGTATCTTGGAATGGAAAATGACTGAAATCAGAATCAACGCTTGTTGAAGAAGCCCAGGTAAATTTTTATGCATTGCCCTGTTCCTTTTAGTTCACAAACGGCTCAGCAGACCTTGAAGAAGCAATAAAGAAAAAGAAGACTGGGACCATTTCCAGTCCAGCACTATCCTCCATGCCGGCAGAAGCTACAGCATGCTCACAGAGACCTGTTCTGTCAAAGGATGGAAAGAGCTGTGCCCAGTTAAATAATACACACAGCAGGAAATACAAGGGGTGAGTAATAGCTTTTAAATTCTTTTTTACAGTTATGGTTACTGATCCAATCAGCTGGGGGAAAGGATGTCAGCTGCTATATCCCAGATAACTGACCACTGGTTAAAGCAAAGCATTGAGACTCGGGAGTAAGGGGTATAACCGGGTCTTGGCAGCTGATGTGCTGAGCCTGGTGCCTTTCAGGCTGACTATAGTTTCATTGTTTCCCTGTGCTTTCCCTGTCTAAGCTGCTAACTTTTGTCTTAGACTTACAGGCTACATCTACACTACACATCACTTCTGGCAGTGTGTAGCAGCTACATCCCCCAGCCCTGGTCTACACTAGGGCTTTATTTCGAAATCACCCTCCCGGGTCGAATTTATAAGCGGAGCATCCGCACTACCAACCCTGTTACTTCAAAATAACGGGCCGCTTAATTCAAAATCTGTACTCCAGCTTTTCATCAGGAGTAACGCTAATTCTGAAATAGTTATTTTGAAATACCGGTGGTGTGGACACTCCGGTGCTGTTATTTTGAAATAATTACTCTCCATAGTAATTCAAACTAATGACTCCCCAGTGCTTCCTCGGGCTCTAAGTCCGAGGTAGAGGATCCACATTAAAGAAGCCTGCCTCGGACTGATTTCGAGGCTTCCCCGTAGTGTGGACATGCTAGTTCGATTTTGTTAAAGCAGGAGTGATAATAATTTCCTCGTGTAGACACCGCTGCAGTGAAAGCACGTGTCCCCACTGGTGGTGTGTAGCTACCTGTGTCGGGCAGGCACTGGCAGAGACGTAGAGCAGGGGACGACTTCATCTGCTCCCCATGGCCAGGGCCTTTCACAGTCGCAGAGAAGGGCTCCACCAGGATAGTCTCCTCTCTACCTCTCCTCTGCCAGAGTCTTTCACTGCTGCTGAGGCAGATCACATGGATCTTGTGATGGCTGCCTGCTCTCAGGGGTGCATTTCACACCTGTGCCCCATATTAGTAGCTCACCATTACTTTCACCAACCTGTTGAAAATGGCTATGTTAACAGCTGGGGGGTGTGGGCAGGTACGTAACACGTGTTCAGAAGACGGTGAGTTATTGGTTGTCGATCGCTAGGGTTATTTAGATGAGGTGGATGGTTTTTATGGACAATCCGACGTGGCACATCTATTCAGCAGAGCTGTTCTGAAAATGAAATTTCCAGTCAGTGGGAAATTCAGACAGTTTGCGATTTGGTTTTCATGCCAAAATGGGGGACAAACCGAAATGCTGGAAACACTCTAGGAATGAAGAGTTCAGAAAAATTTAGATTCCGAAATGTTGAAATGAAAAGGTTTGACGTTGCCTACGAGAACAAAATCTTTTCTACATTGGTGATATTTTCAGCACTTCAGTATGTTGACTGGAAGGCAGTACATTTTGTTTTGAATTTTCCCACTGAAAAATCAAACCATTTCCATTGCAATTTTTGTGTGAAATATTGTGATTTTTGGCAAAGCCTCCTATTTGGCAAAGCCTCCTGGGCAAATGTCAGCCAGCTCTACCGTTTTCAGGGGACTCTACAGCAGCTCTTCCTGACGTCCCAGGAAAGAGTCCCATTGACTTAGGTGGAAGATGGACTGATTTCTAGCTGCTTGGTTAGATCACGCAGTTCAGAGTTTTCAACAGAATATGCTAAACCTGAGCCTTAGGGTACATCTACACAGCAACGTTATTTCGAAATAATGTTGAAATACTGTCAAGCTGGAGGACTTCTTACTCCGACTCCTGTATCCCTCATTGTAGGAGGAGTAAGGGAAGTCGGAGGAAGAGTGCTCTATTTCGAATAAGTGCTGTGTGGACGCTCCCAATTTTGAAATAAGCTATTTCGAAATAAGCTACGCAATTGACATAGCTCAATTTGCGTAGCTTATTTTGAGTTAAGCCCTGCTGTGTAGACGCACCCTTAATGTTAAAATCTAGGGAATAACTGTGCTGCCAGATCTGGCTGTGCTTGCCAGACACCAGCTTTCCCTTCCCTCCCCCCCGTCGCAGGGTTCCCAGCTATGCTGCTGGCCTCTTCTGCAACGGGGCTCCTGGCTGTGTTGCCGGCCCGCCCGCCTGGATCCTGGCTGCACTCCCAGACCTCCCTGCTCCTGGGCTCTCTAGTCCAGGACCATCCATGATACCGCTGGACCATGAATGTTGCTGGACCAGAGAGTCCTAGTTTAGGAAGGCACAACCTATGCTAAGAGCCAGTATAGCAAGCTGGTGAGTCAGTGCTGTGCATTTGCTTAGCTTCCCAGAGGGAAAGGCTTTCAAATAAATCTCTGCATGAAACTGATCTATAATTCATGTTGTTATTGATTACAAGTCACAGGAATCGTTAGAAAGGTTTCTTGGCTGGACTCTCGCTTCTTATTGCTGATGAGTTTGCTCATTGTGGAAGAGTGAATATTAGTCCAAGTCTATAGCAGACAGGGCCTGGTGGGGCACAAAATGTAACTGAACTGGGGCTGCATTGTTGTACACAGATCCGTTTCACATGTAAGGACACAGAAGGGTGAGTATGCTATCTGTTCAACAGTGCAGGTGCATTGATATTTCATACTGATCAGGATAATAATTAATTACCTGTTGTGATACCTCCCTCTGGGATGTCTGGTATTGGCCACTGTTGGCAGACAGGATACTGGGCTAGATGGACCTTTGATCTGACCCAGTCTGGCCATTCTTATGTTCTTATAAAAGAAATTAGCATTCTCTAATACTGACTCAGAGCTGTGGGGGCGCGCAGCGGAGCAACACGTACAAAGTTAAGGCGACATTAAAATAATGTTTCAAACTCCCCAAAAGTAACAAGTAAATCCTGAGATTACATGAGTGGATCGGGTTGGTTGCCAAATGCTACGTTCCAGTACGTGTGAAGAACTCCCTGTGATATCTGACTGCATAAGCTTTCTGCTTTCATCGCTGAAATGTGTTATGTGTATGCTAGGCATCTTTAAAACACCTTGCAATATTCGATCATTTGGAAAGAATCTTACCCTTCCTTAAAACTACCCCGAGAGCCTCATCCAAGCAGGAAATGTTGCACCAGTGGTGCCCCTCTTTAAAAGGAAAATATTAACGGCAAAGGAAATCCTATATTATTTTCCCCACGTTCTCCTGTAAGTCTTGGAGAATGATCCATAGCTCACTGAAATCAATGGAAAGATTCCTAGTGACATAAGTGGGGTTTGGAACAGATACTCTGTGTATTCTTATGCACAGCAGAACTAAATCCTGCTGTAAATTTAAGAAAATCAATACCATTTCCTCGTGATTGTTGCTTTTTCTTAATTTTCATCCTTAAGAATTATACTTATTACATTTTATTCTGTATAGTGGCTTTAATCTGAACATTTTACACTGTTTATAATAATTATAAAAGGAAACAAAAATAATAAAAACAATTATGTAATCATCTTATATTGCCAAATAACAGTTTTCAGCTAAGAAATAACATACATCTTCTGAAATGTATTTCCTATTGTAATTTTAAACATTAGTGATATTAAATGCTTTATATGACCACCTAAAACCATTTTGTCCAAATTTAAAAAGATTAAATAATAACTATATATATATATTGTAGTTAACCAATAACTAATGAACTCCTAGAAGCAAAGATATTTTTAGTTTTAGGCCAATGGATATGATAGGAAAAGTATGTCATTGTTTTTGGAGTAAATGGCTAGTATGCACCACTGCTCTCTACTGGGTGGAATCAAATTAATAACTATGTATCATGGCACCTGTACTGTTAACAGTTAATGGGGAATCTCCTTTAATAGTAGAGTTCTATTCATTTGGACTAGGTGGATATGAATTCTATCTCCCAGGCCTTGTTAAGTTCAAAGCAGTTATGGGTAACCAATATAGGAAGTTCAAATAGCCACAGATTTATTATATTAGATTTTTTCATATAAAATAACAGATCTACTGAAATCTAGCAAATCATTGTTAACTTGAATGGGAACAACATGTGGGCATTCTGGGCTAGAATTTGGCCTTATACTTTGCTTTCCTGATTGTGCTGATTCCTTTTTCTAATCTTCCACGGTGTCTGGGTGAGAGAGTGGGGATTTCAGCTCTGTAAAACCCAGCAACAGATGAGCTGAAGACAAAATGCCATTTCTTTACTAACTGCATTTGGAATGGAAAAGCAAATGCTCCATGAGGGGAGCATTACTGACTTCAGTATTCTGCTGCTCTTTTCACAAACATACCCACGTAAGCATCCTTCAACCTCTGAGAAGGACTTGCCGCAGCCTTTGATACGTATCTTTATTGACTGCCTCTGGTTTGTCATGATTAATTGGCAACCATGAACCAACCTGAAATCATTAAGTGCTTGTCTAATTGTTTACAGCTTTCCTACCGAGAAAGAGAAAACATCGCTGCAATGCAGGCAACAGGGAGAGAGGTGGAAGCAATGGTTAGGTGTACAAGACCCTGCAGTGTTTGGAACAATGGTCAAGGAACCGTATGATTCCAGGGATCAACGTACACGCCCACTTGTGATGGAAGAAAACTCTGAACACACAGGTATCCAGTACAAGAGCTTCCATGCCAGAACCATCTTGACTGAGTGGCATATTCATGACCACTTAGTGAAAACGAGCAAACATTGCAGAAGCTCAGAGCTGAAACCCCTCCCTGCAGCAGTTTAAATGATGTTTTAAAAGGGGACAATTAATAGTTGCTGTAAATCATCATTGTTTCACCAGGCTGAAAATTTCATGGTATCTCCCATGGGAAAATTTGATCAATATTTTTTTACATGCACTTACTGTGCACTATGGACTCTTATGATGGTTGACAATATTCACGGATCCTTTTCTTAACAGAACAAATACTAGTTAAAAACCAGCTCACGCTGTAAACAGTCCATTCGCGAGTCTCGTTTCCTGGTTAACAATAACAGAGGTACTTTTGTTAAATCCCTAAAAAAGAAGGATAGCTTAGTAGATTGGTGCATGAGTAAATTAATGAAATGGATAGGATGGGCGTAAAAAATAGCGGTGTGGTTAGATAGTTAAAGCTTGAATAGTAAGTATTAGTGTTAGTTTCTTGCTACTTCTGTTGGGGTGATATTTATTCAGAGAAGGAATATTTGGGACACAATCTTTTTTAAAAGTTTATTTAAATATACGTGGGTAAAATAAGAAAAAATGGTGTTGAATTTAACAAAAAACCAAAGTTAAGTTAACTTACCCAGGCATAACAATACACTGTTATAACTTTAAGAACTTCATGTCTTTCAGAGATTAATGATCAGTGTCCAGGTCTCTTACATTTGGAACACCCAAATTCAGCTGAAGTGGATGAAGCTGCACTCACCCCTCTTCCCACAGAAGATAAACAGCATGAATTTCTTGTAAGCACACCTTTCTTTGACATCCTGTGTCTACTTATCTCTTCATGGCCACTGCACTAATTCTACCCTAAGGCCCATGTGCGAGTCCAAACAGGGATGAGGTGGTTCTTTGACTTCATACTGGTCATAAGAACATAAGAACGGCCATACTGGGTCAGAACAAACGTCCATCCAGCCCCGTACCCTGTCTGCCGACAGTGGCCAATGCCAGGTGTCCCAGAGGGAGTGAATCGAACAGGTAATGATCGAGCGATCTCTCTCTTGCCATCCATCTCCACCCTCTGACAAACAGAGGCTAGGGATACCATTCCTTATCCATACTGGCTAATAGCCATTAATGGACTTAACCTCCATGAATGTATCTAGTTCTCTTTTAAACCCTGTTATAGTCCTAGCCTTCACAACCTCCTCAGGCAAGGAGTTCCACAGATTGACTGTGCGCTGTGTGAAGAAGAACTTCCTTTTATTTGTTTTAAACCTGCTGCCCATTAGTTTCATTTGGTGGCCCCTAGTTCTTATATTATGGGAACAAGTAAATAACTTTTCCTTATTCACTTTTTCCACACCACTCATGATTTTATAGACCTCTATCATATTCCCCCCCCTTAGTCTCCTCTTTTCCAAGCTGAAAAGTCCTAGCCTCTTTAATCTCTCCTCATATGGGACCCGTTCCAAACCCCTAATCATTTTAGTTGCCCTTCCCTTAGCACAAGGGTGAATTTTACTCTTTGAGATCTTGAATGGCTTTATAAGCAGGCACTCTTATCTTCTGCTAGTTTATATGTACTAAGGGTAACTGGTTGGAAATGTAGTTCCCTTGGCCTGTATTTTATTCATTCGGGGCTTAACTATTGTGTGCCTAAGCAGCAACCTCACTTCCCTTGCCCTGCTCCCAAGGGCTGTAAACATGCACATACCAGCAAATTGTTATCCCCACCACTCACCTCCAGCAGAAATGCAGGAAGGCTGCAGAGGAGTGGGTGTCTGGGAGTGGATGGGCGGGGGATTCCTCCTCCTATTGTTTCTGTGTAGGCCTGGCCACTATCTGGCCCTTAAGGGTATCGGGAGCAAGCGTCCTTGTCCGTGTAGACACACTCACACTAGTTCTGTGGGAGCTACTGTGCTAAAAAGAGAAGTGTGGGCATTGCTGCCTGGGCAGTGGCTCTGGCCAGCCACCCAAGCCAACCCCCTGGGAACTAGCCTAAGCTACCAGCCTTACTGTTATTTCTGGCACACTAGCATGAGCGGCGCTCGCACGAGTCTGTCTATCAGGACCAGCAGAAATGCTCTGAGGCGCCGGGTAGACCTACTCTGAGGGTATGTCTACAAGGCAAAGAAAAACACACGCTGCCCAGGCTGAGAGCCTGAGTCAATGCCTTCGGGCTTGTGGGGCGTGGGCTATGGGCAGGGGGGCCAACAGACTGGCTGGGGCCCTAGACAACATAGGGGGGCTGGCTCTGCACCCCTGGAAGGGGCAAGGTTGGGAGCTACCCTCCCCCCACCAGTCCTTCAGCAAGACTCGGAGCGCGCTGCGTGGGTCTCCAGCGGCGATTTAAAGGGCCAGGGGTTCTGGCTGCTGCAGTAAGAGCGGCCAGGAGCCCTGGGCCCTTTTGAATCACCGAGCCCCAAGGCAGTTGCCTCCTTTGCTCCCCCTCCCGTTGGCAGCCTGGCTATGGGACTGAAAATAGCAGTGCAGACGTTCTCCCTGGGGCTGGACCTGGTGCTCCGTAACCTGGCAAGGGAGGACAGTTTCTGGGTCTGGGCACCAGCCTGAGCAGGAATGTCTGCACCACTAATTAGGGCCTCCCCGCCTGAGCCTCACAAGCCCACGTCAATTGATCCAGGCTCTGAGACTAGGGGCTGTGGGATTTTCTGCACAATGTAGCTGCGGCCTTACGGGCTTGGTGCCCAATCTCCCAATGGCAGTGAGACGGGGCTTGTCTTCCCGGACAGCACAACAGCTGCATCGCCGTGGTGCTTGGGTGAAGATGCTGCTACTCGGAGGGGAGAGCTTCTCCCCTCGGCGTGGTTAATCCACCTCCATGAGAGGCAGTGGCTAGGGCAGCGGGAGAATCTCTCCTGCCGACAAAACACCGACTACACCAGGGGCGAGGTGGATTTTTCACACGCCTGAGCAAAGTCGTTACACTGATACAAGTCTGTAGTGTACCCCTACCCCCACCCCCGCTTACGATACTATCTTGACCTTTGAACATTTGCATTCTAGGAATCCGATCAGGAGGAAAAGAAGTTTGGTTCAAACCAAGCACTAGCCCTTAAAGACAATGAGGACATTAATACCCATGACAGTGAGTTTACAATGAAAGCTTTGGGGATACTTTCCTCTTGGTGTAGCTTGAGCCTTGTTCGAGTAGAAAATATTCTTCAAGGAACCGGTAAATCATATTTAATGCTATTACGTCCAATCTGTTTCAGGCACTTCAATCAAACTTTAATATAGACAGAAAGAGAGACAGTCTTCTCATTTATTACCTAAGTGTCTTGCTCACTCTACCAAATGTATAAATCAGCTTTCAGCAAGATGTTGGAGAGCTGTCTAATGGTTATTATGAGAGATGATTATGCTGCTTTCTCAGAATAAAAACATAACTTATTCTGATTGTGTCATTAACAATTTACTTTCTTTTGAGATATTTTCAACGTAATTTAAGGGTCTGCATCTTAAAAGAATATAGATCAGCTGAAGATAGACTTTGACAGGACATACTGGAGTTATTTTTGTTTCCAGGTTTTATCTTCAGTTCATATTTCTTGCTCCCAGTTGAACTTATAACAAATAAAACTGGCTTTTTATATATGAGACAGTTATATCATTTATATAGTTCTGAGTATGCAGAATCTCTGTATTGTAAATATTTATATATGGGCGCATCCGTTCTCATTTCTATCATTTTTACTAATAGAGAGTTTTTACTTAATCAAATCAGGGCTGCCGATGAAGAAGGAGCAAAAAGGGCAGTTGCCTTGGGGCCCGGCAATAAAATCAGGTCCCAGGGCTCCAGGATGCCACTGCTGCTCCCACGGCAGCAGCATCCAGAGCCACATGTGACACGGTCTGGGTGACGCTGAGGGCTGACTTGGGGAGGTGTGGCACGGTCCAGGAGATGCTGAGGGCTGGCTGCCTCAACCCCGCCTCCTTCCCTTGAGGCCCCGCCCCTTCCAGGCGACGCAAAGCCAAGCCCATCCCACATTGTGAAGTCTGTTGCTAGCCCTGCATCAAATTCACCCAAATCCCATAATGGGGGACGCTGAGTTCATTTGTGTCATTATTTTTTATAGCAATGATCCCAATTACATAGGCCTAATATAAGCTTCATTTCAACAAGGGACTTAAGTACACGCCTAACTCTGAGCATGTGGGTAGTCACATTTTGAGTGAAGTTAACAGGAGTTTTTCCATTCATTTTGATAGGGCCAGGATTTCACATTTAGGCTATGTCTACACTGCCCTCTCTTGCACAAGAAAATATGCAAATGAGGCAAAGCGGTGAATATCGCTGCTCCTTATTTGCATACTTAATGAGCTGCCATTTTGCGCAAGGGGCTTTTGCGCAAAAAGGAGCCGTTCTGCCCTTTTTTTCCAGGAAGAACGGCTCTTGCGCAAGAGGGTTTTTTTGCGCAAAAAGGAGCTGTGTAGATGGCTCCTTTTTGCACAAAAGCCCCTTGTGCAAAATGGCGGCTCATTAAGTATGCAAATGAGGCGCTGTGATATTCACCGCTTCGCCTCATTTGCATTTTTTTCTTGCGCAAGAGAGGGCAGTGTAGACGTAGCATTAGTGTTTTGTCCTCTTTGGTGTTCCTAGTCAGCAGCTCAGCTCTGCTTCATAACCTAGGAGGTCAATGCATATGGTTTGCCATTGGTTAACTGTTATAAATGCTGGGTCTTTTTTATTCTTCTCCAGCTCATCTGAGGAAGTGGGTTTTGCCCATGAAAGCTCTTGATCCTATTTACATGTTTGTTATTCTCTAAGGTGCCAAAGAGCCACTCGTCCTTTTTAACTTTAAAAACAACGAGAAGTCCTGTGGCATCTTAGAGACTAACGAAAAATATATAGAGAATTATGAGCTTTCATTGGTAAAACCATGTCACCAGATGAGTGACTAGAAGACACAGTTTGGCTGGCACAGTTCTTGGGGGAGTCAAATATCCTTGCTTGCAATGGCCAAAAAAGCAGAACTAAACATCTGGCATTTTATATTCCCCTGGGTAGAGCTAGCATGGTGCTGCTGCGATAGAACACAGGGCCTTTTATTCTTCCTTCGGAGTCCCCAGTATCTGTGCATTGCAGGTCATGCTACCTCAGCCTCAGTGGAAGCATTAGACAGTGATTCTCTGACAATGGAAAAGGTGCATGAGGAGCAAGGAGGAAGTCAGGAGACTGCGGGAGAAGAGGAAGGCTGGTGCAGTCCATATGAGGTGTGTGGCAAGGCTGGTATTTATGTTTGGAAAATGGCTTTTCCACCGATAAAGATGCAACCAAATAAATCCTCCCAATCAGCCAACATGACAGCATGGACTCAAGAGGTTGGCATAAAAGCTGACTCTTTGTGCTGGTCCTTTGTTGCAGTATGTTAATGCATGGCCCTTAAATGCGGGTGGCAGGTAATGCAGACAAGGGAAGGCATTGCCTTCCCAAAACTATTTACACTCTCCAGGCGCTGGGGAAGGCTGGGGCCATGGCACGGCAGCCCAGTTCCCCAGCTGTCTGGAAAGGCTGGGGTCGCGGCTCAGCAGCCCGGCTCCCTGGCTGCCCGGGAAAGCTGAGGCTGGGGTTGCGGTACGGCAGCCCCATGCCTCCAAGTGGCCAGGAAGCATTGGGCTGGGGTTGGGTGGGGCTTAGTTCCACAGAGGGAAGGTTGCTAAAGGGGCAGAGCCTGGAGAGGAAGGGGCGGTGCCGGGGCTTGCCTTCCCCAGCTGGGCCTTCACCCACTGCCCGCACCCTTAAAACTGATAGGTTGGCTTACTGTGGCAGCTCTTCATATCTATTCTCTATTTCTCCGACATACTCAATGTGACTCCTACTTCCTTTGTCTCTGACCCGGGGCCCTTGCAGGCTAATGATGGCGACAGAGGGTTAAGGTTGATTTCTGATGGAACCTCAGCAGTGGAAGCACAGACAGGAAAAGGAAGGCAGTTGGAGGAGCAGAGGTACCTTAACCCCTGAGAGCACGGACTTCTGCTGCATATTCCATGTCACTCCCAAAGGATCAACGCCTGCCCCAACTTGGGGGGCCTCAGAGAGCCCTGACCCAATGCCAGTGGCTGGTTTTACTACAGAAAGGGGGAAACAGAATATGGGGACCCTGCATGGCGGTCTGCTCACCTTGTGTGTCATGGAGCTCTGCAGGGATCCACCAGCCTTTTCCCCCCACCCCAAGGGAAAAGCACAGAACAGCTCCAGTGCCATTCTGTGGGCTGGTGGGGAGGGGGTGCAGCCCGGGTTGGCCCTACCATGAGGTAAACGGAGGTGGCGACCTCAGGTGCCAGACTGTGAGGGGGCACCACTACGACCCAGAGTGTAGAAAATTGTGTCTGCTGCTGGTGCATATGTAGGGAGCAGAGCAGTGCCATGAGAGGAGTAGAACAGGAAGGAGGCAGAATTGAGACCTTTCAAAGTTTTGGCCCAAGCAAGGGGGCATCATTTGAGCTCCCTGCCTCAGGTGCCAAAATGTTGTGGGCCGGCCCTGGGTGCAGCCATCTATTGTGTAGCTCCAGTGGAGACCCCTTGGTCACTGAGGCTACATCTACACTGCAGCGCTATCTTGGGATATCCTGACATAGCTATTCTGCGTCTTTTAAACATGCCTGTTATTTCAAAATATAATGAGCTTGCTGTTCCGACATCCCTGCAAACCTCATTCCACTAGGAGTAAGGGACGTTTCGGAATAGCGGGTTATTTCGAAATAAGTGCTGTGTAGACAGCGCCAAATTTCAAAATAAGCTATTTTGAAATTGACTCGAAATAAGCTATGCAATTTGCATAGCTCAAATTGTGTCGCTTATTTCACTCTGCAGGTGCAGTGTAGACACACCCTGAGTGACTGCTCAGGTCAACTTTGATTTCCAGAGCAGTCGAATCACAGTAAACTCAAAGCAAAGGACTGGAATATGATATGAAATCACAGCTGAGCAACCAGGGTGGATTGTTCTTCCAGGTTAACAAACTTGGATGTAAGGGGCAAGTTCTGCACTTGGATGCCAGTATGGAAATCCCAGTGAAGCTGTTAGGAGCCATAGAGCCATGCAACCAAGGGAACATTTGGCCCTAATTTATGCTTATAGTACACATGTCTGAAGATCGTGTATAATGCACCATAATGGGTCGGGATACTGAAAGCATTAACTCTTCCCATCGAAACTGACAGTTTGTTTATGCAGAATAATTTTATGGGTCTGATAAAGTAACCTTCATAGAAGCAAAAATTTGCATTGACTTTCAGTTAATTTGTGTAAGACATTACTGCTAAGAGCTGATCCAAAATCCTCTCAAGTCAGTAGAAAGATTCCCATTGACTTGCAAAGACTTTGAATCAGTGTCTGAGAACACAGTTAAAAAATAAGGAATACCATTTTGTCTTTAACAGAGCATTTATTTATTGTGCATAGACAATGACTGGGATATTTAACATTACACCAGCATTCATTAACATCACCTGAAAACAAGGTTTAAATGCTAATGGATACCAAATTCTTCCTAAACTCAGTGGAAGGATACTTTAAATCCAGTGAGCACGTGACTGTATTTTCAGGACAAATGTGGACTCCAGACAAGAATCGGACATCACTTACTTGGGTGTAAAACACCTCCGGATGTCTAAAATCCTTCCACTGCAAGGTAAGAAACAAACGATTTTTTGCCGTAAAGTCTGTGGGTTAGTGTACCACCATAGGAGAGTTGGCTCAGGGCTAGTGCGCCCCCTTATGGCTGGATGTGGGGATACCAGACTCTCCTCCCTCTCAACAGTGGCTCCAGATCTTACATGACCAGGTTCAGCCTTCCAGTCAAGTCATCTTTAGCCTCGGCCCTTCCAAACTCAGATAAACAGAACTCTTTGCTGCTAACCAGGTTCACTCATCTGTGGACTCTTCACCCCTTCCCAGGCTCTGCAGGGATGTCCTTCTACTCTTCTGCAGGGATGCCTCCGAGGGCTTTCTCCCTGGAGGTCTAGCTCTAAACTCAATGGTCCTTCTTCCCCTTGTGTCAGGGAGTTTCCACACCAGCTGATCAAATGGACCAGAAGGGACCCTAGATCCTTCCTCTCCTTTGGGTTCCAGTCTAGGCAGGGACCTTGTGGTGAGCAGCTAAGTTTTGCTGTCTCCATGAATTTCATCCTACCTTGGCCTTTTTTCAGGCCCTTCCCCACAGCCCCTTCCTAAGCTTGCTGTGCCTCTATCTCTCTGGGTGTGTCTGCACAGCAGCGTTATTTCGGAATAGCGGCCGTTACTCCCAAATAACAATGCAAGCGTCCACACAGCAATCCAGCACTCCGGTTATCTGAAGAAGTGGGCAGTGCCCACGAAAGTTCATGATACGTGTTTTATTAATCTTTAAAGTGCTACCAGACTATTTGTTGTTTTTTTAAAGTTTTTCAAAATAACAGACGCCTTATTCCGACTTCTGTAAACCTCATTCCACGAGGAATAACGCCTCTTCCGACACTGCTATTTCGGAATAGCTGTAGTGCGGACGCTTCACTGCTGCTATTTCGAAATAGGTCCACCCCAGGGACATTCAAAGTCATTACTCCCTAGTGCATCCTGGGGCTCTAAATTGAGGTAGCGTGTCCACACTAGGGCTATGTCTACACTGGCGGGTTCTTGCGCAAGAACATCATGCGCAAGGGTTCTTGTGCAAGAACTCTTGCGCAAGAACACGTCCACACTGCTATGTGCTTTTGTGCAAGAGCAGCCATGGCAGTGTGGACGCTCTCTTGCGCAAGAAAGCTCTGATGGCCATTTTAGCCATAGGGCTTTCTTGCGCAAGAAGCCCCTGCCGTGCGTCCACACTGCCCTCTTGCGCAAGAGCTCCTGCGCAAGAGGGCTTACACCTGTTAGAAAAGAGCGTAGCTCTTGCGCAAGAAGCCCTGTCTTCTGACGCCGTATTGTAAATCTTCTTGCGCAAGAGCGGGCGGGCAATGTGGACGCTCTGCGGGTTCTTGCGCAAGAACCCGCCAGTGTAGACATAGCCTAGGGGAGCCTGCCTCGGACCAATTTGGAGGCTTCCCTGTAGTGTAGACGCGCTATTTCGAAATAGGCTGTTTCAGGAATAGCTTATTCCGAAATAAGTGTGCAGTGTAGACGTACTCTCTACGTCCTCCCTTTGCTCTCTCCCAACAAGAAAGGGATTATAGAGTTCTTCCCCTCTCTCCCAACAGCCTCCATCTCATCTGGGCTTCCTCCCTTTATGCTCCCTACACAATTCCTTCCCCAGGTGGGCTTGATACAAAGAAGGAGGAGGGGCAGCCAAGTAAATGAATTGCTCTGTCTCCAGTTAACTCTTTTATTCCTACAGCTTGCCCCTCTATAAACTGGAACTCTCTGGTTTGGCAACATCTGTGATACAGCATGAGCCGAGAGTCCCAGCACAATGCAGGGGAAGGGGGCCGGGAGCCCCAGGCGCAGCTCAGCTGGGCTGAGGATGTGGGGATGGGCGGGAGCCTGGCATGGTGGGCATGGAGTGCGGGGAGGGAGAGCCGGGAGCCAGGAAGCCTCGTGTGTAGCTCTGTTGGGCTGCCGGTTGGGGAAGCAGGGGGGCCAGAAACGACCTCCCCTGGTCTGGCAAAATCCCTCATCAGAGACCAGTCAGGTCCTGAAGGTGCTGGGCCAGGGAGTACATCACAAAAAAACTTGCAGATGAGCTACATCCCCCTGTAGTAGCCAGTCTTCCTAAAGGATAACACCCTACTATTGCTACCAGGTAGTGGAATTACTCCTTTCCCCCAAACGCTAGAAGTCAATGCTTTGGTGGTGGATGTCCTGGATTTAAATCCTTCAGATTCATCATGCTGGAGGTTATTGTATTTGCTCACGTGTTACATTATTTCGCTCTTCAGTGTTATCTGGCCTATGTTAAATTTATGTACAATGTGATATTCAAAATAGTGCATACCTTGACTGCACAGTGAGTGTTGTTGACTTGGAAATGAAAAATACAACTGTGACTAGCAGGTGTAGCTTGAATAGGAAATTACAACATATATATTACACACAAAAAATTGTATTTGCCAGATGGAAAAAGTCAATAGTGGGGGGTGAGAAATGTTGTTTGTGAGTTTTAAAAGATTCTTGCAAACAACAGAATAAAAAAAAAAGAACAGGCCCCAGTCCTGCAGCAGGCTCCCTGCAGACACTCCCAGGCTGAGACGGTTTGAAGTCAGGGAGCAGTAAAGGATCGCAGGATTTGAAGGCCCAATTACTTGACAGTAATCATTTAAAATAAAATGACTTGATGGTAATGATGGCTGATTTTGGCAGATGTTCCAGTCACTGAAGAAGAAGAAGAAGTGATAGTATTTGCCCCATGTGACAAAAATCCTGCTGAGGACAACCAGTTGATTAAGTTCGTGAGCAATCAGCTGTGGGATCTCCCTGATGACGAGCCTGCTTTGGAAGTATGTTCAGAGGGACCAGCATCCCCCGAATCACATGACTCATCTCCGCGATGTGAGAGTGTAAACTCCTACCATTCCCTCCCTGAATTTCACAGAGTGTCTGCGGTTCGGATCAGTATCTCAGAAAGCTCCGTTTCAGCCTCTGAATTAGAAGCGGAGGCCATCGATAACAGCATCCCTGAGGAGTTTACCATCCAGCAAGAACTGTCTGGTGGTGGTGATGATGATGATGTGTTTCCTAACCCTTTGACAAAGGCACAGAGAGCAGTAAGTGATGGAAATGAGTTATTATCCAGTGATGTATGTGATGAACAAGTGCCCCGTGATGATTGCAATCGTGAGGCCTCATCGCTCTGTCATGGCTCTGAAAAACGCCTTGGAGATGTTTCAGAATATGAGTGTGCTTATGAATCACATTCTGTCACTGCCTCAAACAGCCAAAAGCCAATACTAATCGCCTCAGGGAGAGAAGAACCATTTTCCTTACGGTTTGATAGCACTGCCGATGGAAGACGCAAGTCATACGTGGAAGCTTCAGCTCTACCGCCTTGCTCAGAAAACTGCAGCGTAAACAAGATCCCCTCTCCGGGAAAATCTGAGCAGGATGCAGATTCATCATCTAGCTCCTTATCGTATAATTATGACTTTTGTACTAAGGAGACCTTTGGACCACAAAATTCTGTTTCTGCAACTAGCGAAGCGGAAGAGGAGGGTGAAAGTTTTGAAGTATCTGTTGGGCAGCGTAAAGTAGCGTTTATGTGGTTGCCAGCTGAAAGTTCCCTGAAGCATCTAGATGTTGTTCCTGAGCAGATCGATAACTGTACATTGCTTCCACCTACAACATCCATGACAAACGATCAAATGCCATTGTTTTCTGTAGACTCTTCATTAGGCTCCAGAGACGTGTCAGGTTTAGAAGAAGCTAAAACTAATCATGCAGAACCTTTAACTGAAGCACACGTATCCAACAAACCAAATGAAATTGCATCTCCACACTTATCAATGCCCACAAGTTCTGAAGAGGCTCCTACAGAAGCTCAAGCCAGTTCATGTGACAATCGAACCTTTCAAAGGGCAGCTGCCCAAAATCAAAATAACGCGGCAACGGGAGGCCAAACCTTCAAGAAGTCTGAGATGGTGCCACTTAGTTCTATCTCCTCCAAAAAACAGCTGCCACAAGCGAAGTGCTGCCCTGCTGAGAGTGAAGATGATATGATCTTTATCAGTGATGAGGTTCTGCCTCCAATTGATAATGATGCCTTGTCAGAAATACTGTCTCCTGTTGATGATGTGCTGTCCTATGGAAGTGCCGACTTGCCATTGTCTAATAAAAAGGATTTCTCATTGTACAGTGAGGACCTTCCCACCCCCCCCGAACAGGGAGGTGGGGTAAAAAGTGGTGACAGTAGCTTTGGCACGGAAGACTTCCCTTCTCCACCAGAACAAATGACATTCTCAGAGATGAGTGATTCACACCATTCGCGGAAAGAAGTCGTGTCAGGTCACATGGATGAGACACTCTCAGTATGGGACTGCCCTGTGCCTGAAGAACTGCCCTTGCCATCTCCAGAGCTATTGAATGTTTCTTCAGCTCAGGATGGGACTGTCTCTGGATGCTGTTGGGGTGAAGATGTTATTTCAGGCAGAAAGAAGGACTTATCTGAACACATGACAGCAGGAAATGAGACAACATTACAGCCTCTAGTCTCGCTCGGTATGTCAATTCCCATTTCTTCAGGTCAAGCCATTACAAAGCTAGAACATGTAAAGGAACAAAGCAAGCCCTTCTTAACGCTATCCAAAGCCTGGGAAGACAATGATGACCCTTTATTAGCATTTGAAGTTGGAGACAGAGTATTAGTGAAGCACATCCAGCCAGGTACCCTGCTGTTCAAGGGATGTACCCATTTTGATGAAAGTTATTGGGCTGGCGTGGCACTTGACAAACCGGAAGGCGATCATGATGGAACTTATGGAGGAGTGAAATACTTTGAGTGCACTAAATATTGTGGCATCTTTGTCAAACCGGATCAAATTTCACATCTCTTGGAGGGTAATGACAAAAGTTCTGGTTACACTGGGGATGAAGATTCATTTTCTGATGATGGATCATCCAGAGGGGACTACAAATGTGCAGATGATAACCAGCAGGGACCAGGATATAGAGAGCAGAGATCCAAAGATACAGACAGCGTAAGAGGTTCAGCAATGAAAGAAAGCAAGTTTAGATCACACATGCCCATGCCACCAGGAAAAGAGCACAAAAGACAATTTCCTACTGAAGATCAGTATATGTCCAATGAATTCCCTTGTGAAGTTCACTTAGTACATCTAGAACCAGATAAAGAAACAAGAGGGTGGATGCTTGTAAAGCAAAAGTCAATTGTAGATGTGCTTCCAATGAGAAATAAGGACAGTAACACAGAAGAAGTAAACAAGAGCAAATATATTAGCTGCTTATTGAAAGATCAAGAAAGAGGTAAATGGGCTGATGGTATCTCAAGCAAACTCACCAAAAACCTCCGGTGTGGCACTTTAACTGCATTTTCTGACATGACTGAACATAAATATAAGCGTGCCTTTGAAAGAGAGCTGCAAAATCACGTCAAAAGCCTCAAAAAAAGAGACAACCACAGCACTAACTTATCAGCGCAATCCACTGCAGTTTTTGATGTCTTACTGTGTGACCTGGACACACACGCAGCACAAACCGTAGCAGAAAACATTGTTTCTAAAGTTGTAGATGATGCAGTTAAAGAATATAAAAAAATTAAAAGGAAACAAGGAGCTAAAGCAGATGCGATGGTTCGAGTATCTTCTGAGATGCCTCAAGGCACCTTGCCAGTAAGTAGAAATTCAGGAGGGTTTTTTTTAGATGTATCTATTTAGGCCTTGCTCTTGCAGTTGGGTAACCAGACAGGTCTTTTGCTTGTCCAGTTGTTTTTTGCCATCAGTAAGTTACATAATGTCAAGAGACCAATAGTTAGGGCCAAATTCTTTGTGCAAGGGAATCTGGAGTCTGCTCCCTTCCAGCCTCTGGGCAGGTTTCTGGAGGGGAAGGGCATTCCAGAGAGGCAATTAAAGATCAGAGGACAATCTTAGTGTGATTCTTGCATAGGCCATGCTCATCCTGATCCATCGCAGAGTAACTCCGTCACATGCAAAGTACCCCTGCGGCCAGCAGATGTGTGTGGGTGTTAGGTTGTGCATGGAGCCAGACAGTTACAGTTAAAACTTTTGTGCAGCATTAATGTACATCTGCTTGGGAGTCAGTAATACTGGAATCTGGTTCTTAGCTTTTATGTAGAAATTTAAATGTCTCTTTAAACATTAGCAAACTTAATACCTCTTAAAATGGTGAAAAAATACACATGTAAATGTGTAGGGTCTTTTCTTTTCTTTTCTTTTCTTTTCTTTTCTTTTCTTTTCTTTATTAAGCTCCTTGATGCTGGTGTTTTTGGAAGCTCTGAAGATTCTGATCAGCTAAGTTCCATCCGGCATGCCAAGGAAATGAAAACTCAAAGGCAAATTCAATACAGATCAGATCACTGGCATTCAGCTCCTTGGAAGAAAACAATGGAAGTTCCTTTGGTGGTACCACCTAATAGTTCACATGTTAAGATACTGTCTGCCTATGCAGTAGATAAACTATGGACTCCTCAAACCATTTGTTCACATTCTAGCAGGATCAATGTGCCAAAAGATTTTGAATGCAATGACATCTCAGATGATGATCTGGAAGGAGAAAGCAAGAGGATTTACAGCCAGGTACTTTTAAAGCATTAACTGCAGTTTACTTTTCCCAGATTTTTAAAAAATGAAAATTGCATTTCAAGGAGTGCCTAATTTCAATCTAAGTGTACCTGCCCTCATCATCAGAGAACGGGTCTTCATCCCCAGTGTAATCAGAACTCTTTTCATTACCCTCCAAGAGATGTGAAATTTTGATCAGGTTTGACAAAGATGCCACAATATTTAATGCACACAAAGGGTATGTCTATGCTGCCAGCTAAAATCGAGTTAAGATACGCAACTTCAGCTACGTTAATTGCATAGTTGAAGTTGAAGTAGCTTAATTCGACTTTTGGCGCTGTCTCCACAGCAGGAAGTCGAAGGAAGAACACTCTTCCTTTGACTTCCCTTACTCCTTGTGAAATGAGGATTACAGAAGTCGGAATAAGAAACCCGTTATTTCAAAATTGTTTTGAAATAGGCTTGCTGTGTAGATGCGCACTCTGCTATTTTGAAATAAGTGTGCAGTGTAGACATAGCCAAAGAGAGATCAAAACAAGTACAGAAAAATGAAGAGTTAAAACATTATTTCTATTAAGCTATTGTGAAATAATTGTCTCAGATTAGTGTAATCTCTATTTTATTTTGTTTCTGTCTGTTGGGATGTATACAAAATCAACCTGTTTTTCCAATCCTTTCTGTTCACTATTACATACAAAAGAGCAACAATAACTAAACCATTCATAGAAACCTTTTGGTAACCGGGTTTTGGTTCTTAAAAGGATTTGAAACCACAGACAGAGGAATACTTCTTTTTAGGGTCAAACAAAGATTTTTATTTTTCTATTTACTTTTTAATTAATTTTCCATTTAAATCAATTCACTATCTTTGATTCTTTTAAAACAGTGTAATATACAAATAAAAAGTAGAAAAACAGTACAGTTAAAAAACAAGAAATAATAACTCCTCCTACAGATACATCCTCCAGATTTACCTTTAAACAATTTGTGGAGTTATCAAATATATAATACTTACGTTAAGAAAGATAGAAGCATTGTTTAGATTCAGGAGATATTCTTTTCTTTATGTTTCTCCTTTTTTTGGATTTTTCGTTGCAACTTACGACCGGTGTTATTCCCCTTTCGGAGCTTATGTGCGGCAGCGAGATTCAGCGCCGGGGAGGGAGCCCTGGTTGATCAGACTTAGCTTTTTTGGATTCGCAACCCGTCCGTTCTTGGTCTGTTCCAGCCAACCTTATATACCGTGTTTCGGTATTTTAGTATTCCTCTACTCGCCTGACAATTGCTGACGTTAGATTTTTGTTGTCTCATTCTGCCCTTTCAAAACTTTTGTTTGCTCCATTTGGGGTAATTAGCACTTTGTTGCATATTGCTGTCTGTGTTACTTACTTCCCTAAAAGCGGGGTTACTGTTGGTCATCCAATCAAATTTTGTTTTTTTATCTTACATCTCCTGTATCTCACAATGCTGCCTTTCCTTTACACTTACAATTAAACTGGTGCTCATTTGACATATTCTGGGTAGGCCTCAACACCTTCCTTTCACAAAACCAAACTAAACCAAGCATAAGTAGGTGCTCAGATAGTGCTGGGCTGCTAGAGATTAGTATTAGGGTTCATTTGTTCTATAGATTATTGGCCACCAGAGGGTGGCATAACCATACCCACTTTAGAGATGTCAGAAATCCAGAATGGGTGTGGCAATATTGCACTGAGTCTGGAGACTCCAAGGCTGTCAGTCTGGCCCTCTTTCCCAGCCCTAAATTAACTTTTGGAAAAATAGCAGGGGCAGATTTAGTTTATTTTGCTGTTATGTTTCCTCTTTGCTCCAGGTTATATTTGATTTAACTCGCGAGCTGCTACACGCAGAATATCAGGGGACAGCAAATCCAAATCCTCTTCCGTGGCTCAAAGAAAACGTGGGTTCTCGCTGTTCCAGACACATCCGAACAAAAACCAATGTCAGTGAGGTCAAGGTATATCGTGGAACATGCACCATAATGAAAGTCAGTGTAGAGCTCTGAGTGTGTGATGAGTGAAATGGTGAGGGAATGTACAACAGTCAGGCAAGCAAGGTGGTGGTATGACACTTAACACAAGTGATGATAGGAGGGGGTTGATCTGAAATGTATGCATAAAAATAGAATAAGGTAGGCAGCTAATCCAAAAATTCCCATAGCACATAGACTTCCAAAGCGATTTGATTATGTATATAATTAAGCTGCAGGCACATTTTCTACTGTCTGGAGGAGTTTTCGTGGTAAAGGAAATGGGAATTGGGCCTCTCAATCTCTTAGTTTTGAAAATCTGAGGTGTACCTCTTAAAGCAGCGTTTCCCAAAGTGTGGTCCACAGCCCAGTACGGGTCCTTAGAAGAAAAATACCGGTCCTCAGACAAAATTTTGTGCACGATTCTTGGGAGAGAGCCCGCCGTGGCGCCTCTGCCAGGCATACTCCCGGGCAGCGGGGCTACATCCGGCGGGCGCTAGGACCCAGGGAGAAGGCCGGGCGCCATGTGCACCGACGCAGACTGCCCGGCGCCGGATGCAGCTGGGGGAGCTGGCGCCAGCTGATAAAGCGACCGGGATTGGGGCCGGGGGGGAGGAGCAGGGAATAACCTGCCAGACAGGTAGGGCCAGTGACACGCCCCGGGGCAGGGTGCGGCCCGCGGTTTCACCCACGAATGCAGGCGCGACTGGGGGAGAGGACATAGGACTACTCACCCCACCTCCAGGGCCCATAGGAGCCGAGTCACCCAGCAGGCCTGAGAGGGACCTTCTAACCTTACCGGTCCCAAACGGGGGTGAAGTAGATACCTTGGGGTTGGGGTTGGGAAACCACCCAGGGCAGTCGACCAGGCCTGCTCCTGTTGGCACTGGGGGCTTTGGGAGGACCAGAAACAATTTATTTGCATATTCATCATTTGCTTAATGAATATGCAAATATGCAAATAAATGTTACCGGTCCTTCAAAAGCTTGTGAATGGGTTTACTGGTCCCCAGTATCAAAAAGATTGGGAACCACTGTCTTTAAGTATTCTCACTTTAAAAGTGTATTTTTCTGTAAGGATGACCTTAAGCCATCCCATATCAAATCCACTAACCTGGGGACATTTCCAGATTTTGAATCTGGATTTCATAGGTTAAATCCACATCGCTCATTTGCAACTTCCAAATCAGTGTCCAATCTTATATCCACAGCATCACAGGTCAGCCTTATTATTATTATTTTAAAGTCATTTATTCAGGGAGAAATTGTTAAGATAATGAACTTGGAAAAAAACAGCTTGGAGATGAAGAGGAAGCTCTTTAAAATGACTAAGTATGGAAACTGTAAAAGGGACCGAGTGGATCTGATTCTGGTAAGCGTAATGGAGATGGGCTGTATTGTGTATACATTACATCTGCAATCCTTACTGACGCTTTTCTATATTTAGTTACAATAACTTATTGAGTGGTATGACTCTGCTATCTTTATATTTAAAACAATAATCCAGCATTGTCAAAACATTGAGACTCAGGTGATTGATTTGAGTGCATGGTCGAGTGGTTGTTTTCAATGGGAATAGCAGTTACTCAAAAATTCCAGGGTTTTGGCCTTGAATTAGCTTTTCATTCAGATGGAAATGAACTCAGTCTGCTCACATGGCTCAGTCCTGCAAGGTGCTGAGCAGCCAGGCCTTGCACAAGCGAAGAATTGAAACAGATGTTTAACTTGAAGCATGTGACATCAGAGGAATTGTTTGTGTGCTGAAAATAACATGCGTGCAAAGCAAGGATGTTAAATTTAGATTAATCAACTAATCGAATAGTCTATGCAATTTGTAATCGAATAGTCGATGCAATCGAATAGTCGATGCAATTAGTTGATAAGGGCACCTCTGCCTTTGAAATGTAGCAAGAGCCCTGCCAGCTCTTGCTACACTTCAGAGGTGGAAGCACTGCAGGGAGCAAGGGGCCAGCAGTGGACTGCTGCTGGCCTTGTGCTCCCTGCTTTTGAAATGTACAAGACTGCTTGAGATTGCTTGAGTCCCCTGCTGGCCCCCCTGCTCCCTGCACACCCTTTGCTTTTGAAATGTACAAGAGTCCCCTCTGGGGTGGCTCTTGTACATATAAAAAGCAGGGAGCGCGGGGCCAGAGGGGGACTGCTTGAGTCCCCTGCTTGCCCCCTGCTCCCGCGGCGCTTCTACTTTTGAAATGTAGCAGAGCCCTTGCTGCATTTCAAAGGTGGAAGCACCCCCAGTTCCCAGCTGCACTCCTGCTTCCTGCCCCTACAGAGATGGTGCTGGGGGGAACCGACTTTTAAGCCTACTCCCCCCCCCCCGCACCAGCTCCTGCTCTGCCCCCCTTGCTGCCTGTCTCTGATAGAGGCTGCAAGGCGGGGGAAGCGACTAGTCAAGTCAACTAGTCGCTTACATCCCTAGTGTGAAGGTGCTTTTCTGAATAGGGGACCAACTGTTCAGCACCTTTCAAGATCAAGCCCTGTTTCTTGCTGTAAACGTTCATGTCTGTGCTATATTTTTAGATTCAGGAGCTCCACAAGGAAGAATGCCAGTGGACTGATTATGCTGAGGATGAATTAACTGTCAAGAGGAGAGTCACCGAAGACATTTTTGACAGCTTGGTCCTTGATACAATAGGAGTTCTTAAAAAGATCTCTCTCCAATGAACTTGTGATTAGAGGAAGTTTCCCTTAGAGTCCATAGCAATGGAGGTGTTTAGCTCAGCAAGTTTCAAGATAATGGTTCCCTTCCATAAACATATGCTTAAGAATTTTCCTTCTGAACCGTGCATCCAAACACCAGCATCTTCTGGCTAAGTTATATGCGCATGTTCACAGTAAAAAGGGTACAAACAGTTGACTTATAGGAATGAAAAAATAGCACACCTCCCTTATGCACTGTGGGAGAGGTTTCATGGCAACCTGTATATATGCTGTTTCAAAAGACCAAGGAAAGGGCCACCTCATCTGTTGCTAGGCAGATCCCATGACTACACACCTGTACAGAGAGGCCTGCAGACTGGAGTAGCAGTAACAGCAGCTACAGATGGGGCTTACCCACAGCGGTTCACACTGACCCTGGATTGTGGGAGTGGATTTAATCTCCCTATGCTCCTCCAAGGTCTGCCTCATGACTCATGATTTTCACAGGTGGAACAGATTTCATTCACATTTAGAACCACGGTCCCTGCTCTCTGCACTAATGTGTCAGCCCTACTGTTCATGTGCCTTAGAACCATGCTGCCCCCTCTGCTGGTTGTGCTAAACCCCTCAATTTCTTGAGGTATTTAAGATTAAATTGGGGAAAGCAAAATTGGACTGGATCAAGAACATAGCGGGGTTGGCAAGTGACCAAGCAGGTATATCTGCTTTAGTATCAGTGATCTTATGTAAATAAGACAAATACCAATCTCATGTACACTGCGATGCACTTTAAATGGGATGCTTCCTAACGGTATCCCAATTTTAGGAATGATGTATACCTATGAACATAATTAGGTCTTTAGTCTGCATTTAGCTCGTGTAAATTTGCTTGAATTATTATAATCCCCCTTAAAAGAAAGTGTGCTGAGCACATACAACTTGCATTTCAATAAACAAAATTGGGAAACTGAAGAGGAAAATGAGGAAAATTAGAATGTCTTGATCCAGATAATGTTTCTTTATTTGTCCTGTAATTGTATTTTTTTCATTTCAGTGAAGGCCAATAATTTTGTTACTGTTTTAAGCAAACATTGGCCAGTAGAGAGTAGGGGTCTGATTTGTTTGCATATGATTTGTTAATTGGTGTTTTATTTAATACCAATATACAGAAACGGTTTATAATGGAGGAATTAAATAATTAATCCAGTTGATTTATTCAAATAATATTCAGGGAATCAAGATGATTAATTTAATATAAATTATATACAACTGTTTGTATTTAAGGTATACTATTTAAGATTTGCTATTAATGGACAAGATGTAATGCAAATGTATTTTGGGTTTGTATTTTTAAATATAAATACTTCATATTACAGTTTTCATGTTGATTTGTTAGGCTTCAGAACAACTTAAATAAAACTTTGTCTTTTTTAACTATTTTCATCAAACACTTGAATGGATTGAAGACCACATGTTCATATATTTATATTATTTTACTAGTTACCCATTTTTATCACAGTAGTGCCCAGGGGCACCAATAAGAGATTAAAGTCCCATTGTGCTAGGAATTGTACACACCTAAAATGAAAAGAGCTTACACATGTAGGCAGAGATTTGTGCATGTCTAACTGTACAGATTATAGGAAAAACTTTCCTGTTACAGACTAACTCAGCTACCCCTCTTAAGCTTTTGTACAGATTATGAGCCTTTTGTCCTCAATGGAACTGGCCCCATTTTATAGTTGAACACGTGTGAAAGTCTTTGCAGATTCAGGCCCTAAGTGAAGCAAAAAGTGGCATAGGCAATTCTGACATTTAGCTGCAATATTAAAATATATTCAATTATTCAGATAGTTGTAGTGAAATTAGCATGTGGTACAAGTAGAGGCACTACCACAGCTGCACACATTTTAGGTCAGATCCTTAGCCAGTGTAAATCAACAATGTTGCACTGACGTCAGCAGAGATGTCAAATTATATCAGCTAAGTAGCTGGCTGGACTTTCTTGAGCTTAAATTCTCCTTCTGAGGGTACCACTAATGGAGCTCGCAGTTAAAACTGCCCACGCCCAGGTGTTCACCCCACTGTGTGGATTGCACTGACTCCAAACAAGGCTAAGCATCATGCCACTCTCCTCCAATGCAATGCTACGGTAGACAGTAAGGGTACATCTAGACTACATGCCTCTGCCGACAGAGGCATGTAAAATAGGCTACCCGACATAGTCAATGAAGCGGGGATTTAAATATCCCCCGCTTCATTAAAATAAAAATGGCTGCCGCGCTGTGCCGGCTCAGCTGATCGTCGGCACAGCGCGGCAGTCAAGATGCGGATTGGTCGACAGGGAATGCCTTTGTCGACCGCTTCCTGTAAACCTCGTTTCACGAGGCGCATGAGCGGTCGGCAAAGGCTTTCCTGTCGACCGATCCACGCCTTGACTGCCGCTGTGCCAACGATCAGCTGAGCACAGCGCCGCAGCCATTTTTTTTTTTTAGATATTTAAATCCCCATTTCATTGACTATGTTGGGTAGCCTATTTTACATGCCTCTGTCGGCAGAGGCATGTAGTCTAGACGTAACCCCAGTGCTGACGTAATAACACCAGCAGTACCAAACGTAGCCCAAGAGGCACCATACGCAGCAGGAGTTGCTCTAGCTCCCACAAGCCACTGCTTTGTGCAGCTTTGATGGGAACTGTTGGATAGGTACTAAGAAGGAAGTGCACTGGAATTTTTTACTAGCGAGGCATGTGTGAGCCCAGGGTAGTACACGCAACCAAAACAAGATGGCTGTCCTGGACTCTGTGCCCTTCCTGTTTGCACGACGCCAGCCTCCTGGTTCAGTAGCAGTGTTTAGATTCTCTACTGTAGAGAGAAGCTTTGGCACCAGCTATGGTCTTTCCTCTCACCGTAGTAACTGGATCTTTCCCCTTGTACCTACTGAATGAACTGAAATTAAAACTCTTGAGAGTGAAGGCTCCAACGGAATCAAAGAGCACAACATCTGATGAAGTGGGCCTTTTGGCTGTTTCCAAATGATATGAAGAAAGGAGGAAAAGAGGAAGAAGAGAAGCAGCTACATGCATAGAACATTTTGAATCCCATTTTGTACCTCTGGTTGAGGGAAAGGGATCCCTGGCAGACTGAGGCAGCCTAGAAGCGAGGTAATGGCAAAATAAATGTGATGGTAACCCAGACTCCTTTCAGTGTGACGCTCTGTTCCTTAGCTAGTGACAGCTGGACCTCAGATAGAAGTGGCAGCGCCTGCTACAGTCTGAAGCTATGTCTAGACTGCAGGCTTCTTTCGGAAGAACCTTTTTTTCGGAAGAGATCTTCCCAAAAAACTTCTTCCGAAAGAGAGCGTCCACACACAAAAGCGCATCGAAAAAGCGATCTACTTTTTTGAAATTAGTGTCCACACTGAATGGACGCTATCTCGCATTTCAGCTGTGATTACTATGGACGGAGTGGCCACTAGGGCACCTGTGCTTTTTCCTCTTTCCTCTTCTTTTGAAAGAACTCCCTCTTCCCTGTCCACACACACCTTTTTCCGAAAGAGCTCTTTCGGAAAAAGGCTTCTTCCTCGTAGAAAGAGGATTACCAATGCCATAAAAACCCCTGTGTGATTTCAGTGTGGACATAACTCAGGTTTTGTCGGAAAAACAACCGTTTTTCTGACAAAACTCTGTAGCGTGGGCATACCCTTAGTTAACAGTACTGGATCTTTTAACTGAGATAGGCTCATGCTTTGAATTCCCAGGTTTACTCCCTGAGGCCAGTGACCCACCCAGGGTGCAGTGTTACATGCCCTCTGCCTTGTTGGGGAAGTTAACTTTCCTATTTTTATCCTCAGGATAATTCAGCTCTTTGTTCCAACAACAAGGTTGGAGCTCCATTCAGCAATTTTATTTACAGTGGCATAGAATCATTCTATCCTTCTGCCAGACAGAGAACTCTCCCTTTGCCCTAGCCAGGGCTAGTTGGCTACCTCCTTCCCTTCCTCCTCAAGCACTTCCTTCCTGTGCTCTTTTTAAACTACTTGCTTATTAATAGGCTAATTCACTCTTTAACTTCCTAACCCCAGTCTAGCCTCATACTCAGGCACATCCCTGACCAGGTAGGCTGTCTCGGGGAGAACCTAATTGGTGCTAATAGTGACCAGAGTGCTAGCTCAAACTCCATCTTTCAGCACTCTGTCCCAGTCAGCTAGATGGGTTATTAACTCAAAGTTTGCCCGTGCCCTGGGCTTACAGATGGGTTGTTGGATACAGTAACGCATCTGAATGTTGAAGCACCAGAGGTTTCTCAAAGTTTATTTTCTTATTATTTAGTACCAGCATTACCAACAGCATTCCTGTTATGGATGTTAGTAAATAAAGAACTCTTTCTGAGTATAATGTATATATTGAATGAGTGCCTCAAGGGTGTGGTTTATTTGAGAGTATTCAGAGTACAGGGCTGTATGTTTCACTTGAGAGAGATGACCATTACGGCAGCAATCAGGAACCTAAGTGATGCCTGAACCTTTTCAGCATGGCTATATATAGAAGAAGGACAAAGCTATAAAGTAACTGCTGCTTGATGGGAATAAAAAGTTTATACACAGAACATGTCAGACATGTTTAATATCCTTCACCATTATGTGTACAAAGCCTTAGACTTTGGCACCCAGATATATTGACCTGTTCAGGCAGTGGCAAGACTTCAATATCAAGATTACTCTATTTCAAGGTCTAATATTTTGCTTGCCTTGGTTTTGATCAATATTAACCTCCTGGGTCAATAAATCTTGATACTAGCCTCGAGAGAAGTCATTATCTTTCATAGAAAATGATTATTTCTCAGTTAAACCCTACATTTAATTTTCCTGTAATCCATCTCTTTCAGTCTCATGCGTTTAACAATTCTTCTTCTGAACACAATGCACTCTAAAATATCTTGAACATTGCCGAGTTCAAATTCCTCATTAGCAGTAACTATGAGATTTTGAATTCTTTGATTTATTAAGACTCCCCTATTGAAACATTCTCATTTCGTTGCATTGGGTATACAATAAAAATAGAGACATAAAATTTTTGGATCAAATTAAAAGATGACATAAAGAATGGCATAAGTTACAATTCTCTGATGAGTAAATCTTTCCTTACATTCTCCTTTGTAAAAAATAATTAAAAATAAAAATAAAATAAAATAAAGCCTAGACAAAAATTGACAAGAGTTAGGCAGCTGGTATGCTGAGACTTCTGCCTACTATGCTGATCAATAGAGTCTTATTATTTCCTGTACTCCTTGTTGGTCCATCTGTATCCATATGGTGTCTCCTGTTTTATACTTAGATTGTAAATTCTTTGGGAGAAGGGGCTATCTTTATTCTATTTGTACAGCACCTAGTACAATGGGGCCCTGGTCGAGGAGTAGGGCGCTGAGGCATTTAAATAGCAAATAATAATAATCATGTAAAAAACAGTTGCAAATATGTACAAAGAATTTGTGACTGGACTGAGAATCTCCATTCTTAATAGTCCAGTGGGGATTAGACATCCCATGGGGAGGGGAGAGAGGGGGTTGTTTATGTTTGTTGCTGTCACACCATCATGGACACACCTGAGCTGGTTGTATGAGGAGTTTTCGAAGTAATGGAAGGCCGAAGACCTCATTTCTATTGATTATTTTCCTCCTCCTTGGCGTTTCCGTAGTTCTCCGGGGTGAAAATCACTCCTGTGCACAGAGGCCAGCACAAAGTCTGAGCCCTCAAATTAAGATGGTGTAGGCCCTTGTGTTGGTCCTCTGTGAATTTCCCCCAAAGCTGTTGGGTATTTTATTCTTTAGGGTATGTCTACATACCTATTTTGGGATACTGGAGGTATCCCAAAATAGTTACCCTGTGTCTACACAAGCCACTCGTTATTTCAAAACATTTTTCAAAATAACAGGCACACTATTTCGCTATTGGATGAGGGATAAGGAATGGCTTGAAATAGTGCATTATTTTGAAATTTGGCGCTGTGTACATGTGCCAAATTTCAAAATAAGCTATTTCAAAATAGATTTGAAATAAGATACGCAATTTGCGCTAAGCAAATTGCATATCTTATTTTGAGTTTAGGGTGCTGTGTAGATGCAGCCCTAGGCTTGGCTATCAAGGGAAATTGATCAGCAACACCACAGAGGTAAAACTGTACCTCTTCAGGTATCTCCCTGCCCCCATCTGGACACTGTTCTGAAGTAAACATGACTTTATTCCAGAATAATGTGTCCACATGAGGAGTTACACCGTTATAATTATACCACTACAATTCTGCCAGTCAGTTTCCCCATGTAGACAAGCCCTCAGGCTTCTGGAGCAAGCTGCAGAAAAGATCATTTTACTGCAGAGTCAGCCCTGTCCTTTGTTTTCTGGCATCTGCACAACTTGCAGAGACATACGTTTTCAGCCACATTATTCCCTCTTCTTTCATCTGGTCCATTTTGCTTCACTTTTTTGCAGCAGTGAAAGTACATTCCATGACCCAAGTATTCAGTCAACGGGTATCTGTCTGAATGCTTTTGGTTTGGTGCATGCAAACAGACAACCCAACTCTACTAAACATATTCATGATTAGTGTAATTGCTACTCAGTGTAAATAAAAGCAGCAGAATCTGTTCATGTGGTCTCTTATTCTCAGATCAGCATCATTTGGTTGTGTTGTGTTATGTATTTGTAAGGTTTTAATCCCTACAATAGACTTTTTGAGGGTGTTTACATCAGTGTAAATGCAGAGTGAATTATGGAAGTAGATACCATTTTCTGAATTTACACTGGTGTAATTGAAATAAGCAACTGGCTGCATATGTTTACTATTTTATCTTGTAGTGTTTATAGGTGAGTCTGTTTGTATCCTAAAAAGCAAAAGCAAGAATTAATTGTGTTTTGGGTGACTTTATTCTTTATTTGAATCTATGAGAGTTCTTACAGTCTTTTGAATTCTTCCTCTGGGGAACACTCTCTCTTTGGTAATGTAATGAAAATCCTTAATCTTGTCGCTACAAATGAAAGGAGGCTTTGGTATGTTTGCGCCCACTACAGAAGGTGTTAGAAATGCATTACTGGCTCATAATCAATCTGAATATAAAAGGACAATATTTCAAAGGTCCTCTTTAGAACTTGGGGAGTTCTGTTCAGCCTTTTTATCATGGCTTATGTGTTGACAGAACTTTACAATACCATAGTTCTATTTGTTTCTCTCTCCTGCTGAGTTCTACAGTTTAAAATATGGTTCTTAACAGGATTGATCTCAGATCCTCAACAGCCACAATTTAAAAATGTTCTTTTCCATGAGCCAGGAAAAAAATGTCATGAAGTTAATAAAATTATTTTCATAATAAACGCATATTTTAAAAAATAAACCATAGAAATATTTCTGGTGTTTGTTCATTCTCCTGCACATCCATGACAATATCTCTTGTTACTTAATTATACAGTCAATAATTTTCTTGAAAGACAAGGTTAGGTCTTAAAATGTCCCCCAAAAATTCTTCATCATCATTACCAATGGATGCACTAGTCCAGCCACTGTGGAGTTCATAACTATGACCCCATTTACACTCCTCTGGTGGTATAAGGTGGGGGGCGGTTTCAAGGGGGGTAGAACATGCCCTGAAAAATTCTGCCAGTACAGGGGTGGACTGGTGTAGGCAGCCCTAGGACATTCCCCACTCATACAAAGTCCCCAGGGGAAAGACATGTTGAAAGAGAACTGAATATGTGATGGGAGAATATCAGAGAAGGGAAAGTGTCTGGAATGCTTATTGTCAAGCTTTTCTGGGCCACTGAATAGCTCAGAGTCAATTGTGGGTAGCCACCATAAATTACATCACAGGGCAGATCCTATTTGGAAATGGGGAATTCTGCCCCATTTTAACATATGTTTGGAGGAATTTTTTTCAGTCACAGAAGTATAAGAAGATTGATTTCGAGATATTTTTAAAGCAGCACTTGTTTTAGGATGCAAGTTTTGGCTGTGTGTGTGTTTCCATGCAACATTTTACAGTGCTTCTGAGTCACACGAGTGTAAAGGAGAAACTCGGCTTATTTTGGAGTAGTAGACTCCACTTCATTTACATGGAGCTTTCCTTCATTTCTCAGCTTCGAGGATACAAGAAGCAGTTTTTTGGCAGGGGACAATTCGTGGAGCAGCACCCCTCTGTTTTCAGGGAGAATATCCTGTTCCCATTTTAGATGCTCTCTCCTCATTTGATTGTGTTGGGGTGTCACTTTCCAGTTTGGGGATGACTCCTGCATTGGAAGGTGTTTCTTTGAGTTACTCTCTCTCACTTGGGGTGTGTCTACACAGCAGCAGTATTTCGGAATAATGGTTGTTATTCCGAAATAACAATCCAAGTGTCTACACAGCAATTCTGTTATTTCGCAATATATTCAAAATAAAGGGCAGCTTATTTCAAAATCTGTAAACCTCATTCCACGAGGAATAATGCTTATTCTGAAATAGCTATTTCGAACTAGCAGTAGCGTGGACGCTCCACTACTGCTATTTTGAAATAGCTCCACCCCAGGGCCATTCAAAGTAATTATTCCCTAGTGCCTCCTGGAGCTCTAAATCGAGGTAGCACTTCCACATTAGGGAAGCCTGCCTCAGACTAATTTTGAGGCTTCCCTGTAGTGTAGACATGCTATTCCAAAATAAGCTATTTCTGAAAAAACCCCCTGAAATAACCTATTTTGAAATAAGGGTGCTATACAGACATACCATAGAAGTGCTCTTTGTGACTAGTTTGGTGTGCCTTCTAGTGAAGGATCCCCACTCTTGGGCTGTGAGTAGCCCACTTTCTAAGCAAGTTGCCCTGAATTGACACTCTTAGGAGTGTCGCTAGCAACGCTCCCTTACTACACCCAGGTCCTGGAATCCCATTAGTAGGTGTGACTCTTGGCTATCAAGTAAATAAAAAAAGCTTGTAAGTTTCTAGGCCTCACAGCTGCACAGAAAGGCTCAAAAGCTGGGAGGCAAATAAACAGAACCTCAGTATTATTATTACTTATTTTTGAAGGTTTGGGCTGGTAATGCTGGTTTTTGGAGTTATATAATTGGGGGAAAAGAGATTCTGGCTGACCCCCCACCACACGCACATCTGTGCGGCAATAGGGAAGCTCCTGCGTGGGGTGACCCCCCCTCATCTGTGACGGTGCCGAACTCCCCTTCCCGTACCACCGTGAGGGGAGAGCTGATTCGAGGTGACGCCCCTTATCTGTCTTGCCTGTCAATGCGGAAGCCCCCGTCTGTGTGTAATTCGGAGTGAGACTCCTCTCCTATGAGGGGCGAGTCGATGGGGAGACCCCCGCCTGTGTGTGTGTGAGGTGCTAATTCGGAGTGAGACTTCTCTCCTATGAGGGGCGTATCAATGCGGAGGCCCCTGCCTGTGTGTGGGGGGGGGGCTAATTCGGAGTGAGACTCCTTTCCTATGAGGGGCGTGTCGATGGGGAGACCCCTGCCTGTGTATGGGGGGGGTGCTAATTCGGAGTGAGACTCCTATCCTACGAGGGGCGTGTCGATGCGGAAGCCCCTGCCTGTGTGTGGGGGCTAATTCGGAGTGAGACTCCTCTCCTACGAGGGGCGTGTCGATGCGGAGGCCCCTGCCTGTGTATGGGGGGGGTGTTAATTTAGAGTGAGACTCCTATCCTACGAGGGGTGTGTCGATGCGGAAGCCCCTGCCTGTGTGTGGGGGTTAATTCGGAGTGAGACTCCTCTCCTACGAGGAGCGTGTCGATGCGGAGGCCCCTGCCTGTGTATGTGGGGGGGTTAATTCGGAGTGAGACTCCTCTCCTATGAGGGGCATGTCGATGCGGAGGCCCCTGCCTGTGTGTGGGGTTAATTCGGAGTGAGACTCCTTTCCTACGAGGGGCGTGTCGATAGGGTGGCCCCTGCCTGTGTGGGGGGTTAATTCGGAGTGAGACTCCTATCCTATGAGGGGTGTGTCGATAGGGTGGCCCCTGCCTGTGTGGGGGGTTAATTCGGAGTGAGACTCCTTTCCTACGAGGGGCGTGTCGATGGGGAGACCCCTGCCTGTGTATGTGGGGGGGTTAATTCAGAGTAAGACTCCTCTCCTACGAGGGGCGTGTCGATACGGAGACCCCTGCCTGTGTGGGGGGTTAATTCGGAGTGAGACTCCTCTCCTATGAGGGGCGTGTCGATGCGGAGGCCCCTGCCTGTGTGTGGGGTTAATTCGGAGTGAGACTCCTCTCCTACGAGGGGCGTGTCGATGGGGAGACCCCTGCCTGTGTGGGGGGTTAATTCGGAGTGAGACTCCTATCCTATGAGGGGCGTGTCGATAGGGTGGCCCCTGCCTGTGTGGGGGGTTAATTCGGAGTGAGACTCCTATCCTATGAGGGGCGTGTCGATGCGGAGGCCCCTGCCTGTGTGTGGGGTTAATTCGGAGTGAGACTCCTTTCCTACGAGGGGCGTGTCGATGGGGAGACCCCTGCCTGTGTGTGGGGTTAATTCGGAGTGAGACTCCTTTCCTACGAGGGGCGTTTCGATGGGGAGACCCCTGCCTGTGTGGGGGGGGTTAATTCGGAGTGAGACTCCTCTCCGACGCGGGGCGTGTCGCTGCGGAGGCCCGGGAAGGGGCGGGGACGTGTTTCGCTGGCCCCGCCCCCCAGCCCGGGGCTGGCCTAGGCCCGTCGCCAGGGCCGGCCTGTTGCTAGGGCGAGCGGCGCCGGCCTCCCCCACCCCTCGGCTCCCAACATGGCGGCGGGTGGAGCAGGCGGCGGCCCCCCCGGCCCCGCCGCTGCCGCTGCTGCTGCTGGGGCTGGTGGCGGCGGCCGGGCTGGGCGGGGAGGCGGCGCGGCTGTACCGGCCCGGGGAGGACCCGCTGACCGTGCTGGAGGCGGGCACCGTGCGCCGGGCGCTGCTCAACTCCTCGGCCGCCTGGGTGCTGCAGTTCTACAGCTCCTCCTGCGGCCACTGCATCGGCTTCGCCCCGACCTGGCGGGCCCTGGCCGGGGACGTGAAAGGTGAGTCCGGGAGCCCCCCCCCGGGGAGCCCCCACCGCCTCCAACCCGGACCCTCCGCTTTGCCCTGTGCAGGCCCGGGCTGGGGCTGGGGATCCCCCCCCCCGCCTAACCCATCGCCCCACTGCAGCAGCAGCTTCCCCCTAGCAACGCACGGGGGAGAAATGCAGTGTCGCCTAGTCCCCCATCTCTCCCCTTCCTGCCCCCCACATCCCTTCCAGCCACGTCGGCTTTGCCGTGCCCTCGAGAGCTAGGGCTGGGATGTGTAAAATAACGGGGGGCCCTCCCTTCACCCCGCTGAGCCTACAGCCCCCACAGGCCCCGCGGAGGGAGCTAGTCCTGATAAGCAGCTGTCAGACTAGGACTGTGCCTGGAGAGAGCTGGCTGAGGTCCCTAGATCTCAAAGCAATATACAGCGCTGCATCGCTAACCCCCTGCCCGCCCGTCACCAGTCCAGTGCCTGTAGCCCACCCACCTCACCTGCCCAGCTTCCATCTGCCTCACTTGCACGGCTTGTATCGCTGCCCGCAGAACCCTGGACAAGGACGTCAGTACCTGCCCCAGCGTTGTTCTGGCCCAAATCCCAGTTTGCCCCCACTTTATTTTATTGGTTTGCAAAACACCAGTGGCTTTAGCAAAGGGCTGCCCAGAAAAATGCAAAATGTGATAAATGGCAACCGCGCTAAAAAGGGTGAAAAACATTTTCAAATTACAGTAAAACTCCAATAGTCCGGCATCCAATAATCCGGCACTCCTGATAGTCCAGCATCAAAATGGCAAGAGCCTAGTGAGTGAGCTTCGGCAAAAAATGAGTCACAAGGTAACAGCGGCAGTAGCTGAACTGAGCAAAAAAGGGTAAAAAAAGGCTTAAAAAACTAAAATATTACAGTATACTGTATACAGTATGTACAATAAAAAGGGTTAAGAACACTTTATATACAGTATATAATGTATACAGTATATATATAACCTTCTTATATTACCTCCTGATAGTCCGGCATATTTGATAATCTGGCACCACCTAAATCCCATAGGTTCCGGATTATCGGAAGTCTACTGTACATTGGGGAGGGGGGGGAAAGGAAGAAGAGAATTCCACAGTTCTGATGCTGTGATCCTGGTGCTTCACAGTGTTGAAGTGGAAGCTCCACAGAATATTTAGATTGTAAACGCTTCCAGGTGCTGCATCTTCTGTATGGTTTATAAAGTGCCTAGTCTATTTTAAGAACTAAACATATAATGAAATAGTAGTTTGCATTGCAGTGCATTCACTTAACTTAAGCTTTGTTAATGCGAAAAAGAAGAGTGAACAATTGCATGGAGCTGTATAGCGCAGTGAAGGCAGAAAAGAATGAAGTTCTGTAAAAATCTGAGCTAACTATAAGCCAAATTCTCAGAGGCATGGGGATTTAGTGGTTAGATACCCCGATGAGGGGCACCACCTAACAACTTGAATAGAACAGAACTTTAATCAAATGCAGTGTCAACTATACTACGTTCCTGTTAACAGTCTGAGCATGTATGTCTTGAGAAGCCACTTTTATTTCTTTATCATTATGAAGTGGTTCCTATATTGACTATAGGTTTTCACTCAGGTGCTGCCCCTTTCTGATGCCATTAATGAATGTATAATATTTGATTAATAAAAGGTGGTGGCTGGCATTCTTTTGGACGCTGTATAAAAATAATAAGGTTTGCACACCAGCATGGTACCTTGTTAATTGTATGTACAAATAGCTTTGTTTGATTATGGTTAAAATGTATATTTTCATAATAACTTTTTTGGCAACATTTTAAACTTCTCCAGTCCTAAACACAGTAATTTTTCATCAGCAGTCTGGGGGACTGGATCACCAACCGCAAGAATTGAATTATGCTTGACATGAGTTTGCTTTTTCCCTTCACGGTACTTGGAAGTCACGTTTCAGAACCAGATTGTTTCTGGTTAAATGGATGGACCCTGGCCCAGTTTGTGTCGGCACTGGTGGCTAATCTTCAGAATGGGTCCTTATGCAGCACATTCAATGTGTTTCTCGCGTATCACTTGGCACTCATGAATATTCACTTGTGGCCTTCTGGAAAACTGACTCTTCCATGGTGTGAGTGCTGCTAATAGTGCTCTCTCTTTCTTCTGTTTGACAGCAAAAATAAGTGCTTTATTCCAAATGAGAGTGTTAAATAATAACAACAGTGGGAAAATAGACAAATGTTCTGTGTGTGGTGTGAGACTGCACATTGTGCCAGCAGTCAAGTGAATGTCCTGACAGAATCATTTTGTAATACTAGGTATTTGATTTGTGTGCCAAAAAAGTTTTGTTTTCCTGTTCCTAGATGTGATGTGTGTTCAGTCACTTAAGATAACATTTTACTATTTTTACTTGTTGAGCTAGCACTGACAGTATTCTGAGCCATATACAGGTCGTTGCCACAAGTGCTTTCAGTCCAGTATGACATTACTGAAGAGGTCATGTGATCACTTAAACACAACCTCCCCCCCCCCACTTGAGTGGTGCGTTAAACCTGATGGACTGAATGGCAGAAATGTGTTAATTTGGTGCTTTTTGGACAAATCTGTACATGTTTGGATATGTAAAGAAAGATACCTTTGTTCTCCTGTGAAATTCTGATCTTAATGGAATATCTTATTTGGAGCCATTGTATGTGCTTAACTCAGCACAGTATGGGTTCTGATTATTTGCTTTGAAAAAATCTTTTTGCTTTCCATGAAACAGAGCTGGCAGCTCTTTGCAAATACAGCCATAGAGTGTAACATATTACTTCATAAATTAGACTTTTGAAACTTTATATTATTATGACTAACTGGGGTCAGGGGTGTGAGGGAGAGTGAAACTCGTGGGAGGAGGGACTTATGCTTCTAGAGATGCCTGAAAATTCTGCCCCTTCCCAGATTAATATTTTTGTAATTGGTGGTAATTTTTTAATTTACTGTATTTGCAATTTGTCAGACCAAAATGGGCACTACTAACTGCAGTTGGTTAGGGCACTGTTTGATGTAACTTTTCTGTCTCAGTGTCAGAAAACATTGGTGTTATACGAGACTCAAGTCAACTGCCATACTGACTGGTAACGAGGGAGAAAATGGAAAATATTTCACATGGGAGAGACTTTTGGGATTTATCTTTCATGTGTGTTTGAGTAAAACACTAAAATGTGTTTCAGATCTCCTGACACTTGTCTACACAAGTAAATTGTACAGATTTAACTAAAGTGAGTTAGAAATGTTTACGAATTTGGTGAATACTCTTTGAGTGCCTGCTTTTAGGGCTTGTCTAAAAGTGTCAAAATAACAAATTGGTTATAATTCACACTTAGTTATTTGGAGGTAGTTTGAGTGTGGACACACTTATTTCAGACAGTGCCATATTTGGCTTCTTATAACAAAATAGGTCACTTAAGCCAAAATAAATGCTCACACATTTACACTGAAATAACTAAAGATGTGACTTACAATCTATTTTTGGTATTTCTGTTGCAGATATCACATAGACAAGATGTGCTATGGATCTCTAAAGACCTTATTAGGCAGCCTTACACAGAAACAGTGTCCACACAGGGGGCTGCACTAATTGAACTACAGCAGATTTTACTGATTCAGTTAAGTTGGTATTGGTACAGCTTTCCCATATAGACAAGGCCTGTGCTAATGTAGTTCACTTTCATTTGTTTTCGGAGGGTCTCAAATTCTGCAGTAACAACTTCAAACCCTGAAGACAGGAACCATGGCTGTTGCGTGCAATGCCATGTATGCTAATGAAATATCAAAGCTTTTATTTTCATCAAAATAGGTATTAACATTAATTTTGGAGTGGATCCTGATGTGTGCCCAGTTGCTAAAATACTTAATATTAAATTTCAGAGGTGTATCATGGTAGGCTGTATTAGCAAAACCACTTCGTCAGATGAGCTTATGCCCAAATAACTCTGTTAGTCTTTAAGGTGCCACAGGACTCCTCATTGTTTTTACTCAATATTAAAGTTTCCATAGGACTGTCGCTGATGCTATTTTAAAGGCAATTAAAACTTCTCTGTAAAGTTTGCTTTTTTTTAATTGAAATTTTATACTGTAATTCTCTGTGAAAAGATAATTGGAAAATCCAGTAACAAGTCTTTCCGAAGCTGACACTTATGTCTTCCTTCTTGTTTCTTAAATGAACACCTTTCAGGAGAAGCTACAGAAGTTTTATAATAGTCCAGGAAGAGACTTTCATGCGTGCTATACACTTGATCATCAGGTCATGTTGATGGAGGGAAGCCCTGTAATGTCTCTTATCTGTTGCTAAAAATTCATAATGGAGAATACTACGGTGCTTGTAGTACATAAAAGAAAAAGATAGGAAAAGATGTTCCCTTGTTTAGTAATGTTTTACGCTGTTATGTTGGATACTTTAGAAAATTACTTTAGAATATTAAATATTGATAGTTTTGTCTAAATACAGTCAATTTCACCGGCCTTTGATTTTTTTATAGTTTTGTAATTTGATACTTTTCATTGATCTACAAGAGAGGAAAATCAGTTTGCTGGCTGAAAAATTCTTTAGAATAGCCAGTAAGAGTCTTAAATAATTTTACTGATTTCCTTTTGCACACATTTTGGGATACACCTGAAGTAGGGATGTGAAAGGTTAACCAGCTTACTGGTTCTGGTTAACCGATAATCAATGGGGGATGGAGCAGATGGGGCCTGCTGTGGGCAGGGGACTGTTTCTGCACCCCTTTTAATCCGTTAACTGGTTAAACATAAAGTTTAACTAGTTAATCAATTAAATTTGATTTTACATCCCTAACCTGAGGTCCTGCAATATAATCTGAATCAGAAATTGTTTTTCATTGGTATTCCTAACTTTCATTTTTGGAGCAATTTCCAATTTCTTTAAATATATAGCAAAGTATTGCCATTACTTTGGAAGCAGTGGATTAAATTTGGCATGTGAGATGTGGCATGTTATATTTCTAACTCCTTTAGTAAGGCATTGCTGGGAAGTCTTGGTACTGTTTTTCATTCTTCATTCATTGAAATCTATTTAGGCCTTTCCAGTAATATTAATGTCACTTTAAAATCTAACACGCAATATTGTTGTAGGATGCAATGCCACTGTAAGTGAAATGTATACAGTCTAGGATGTGTGACAGAGATGAACAGAAGCCCATGGGTTTCACTTCCCTTAGAAAACTAAAGGCTCCTTTAACAGAAGTGAATACTAAACTGCATGCATCCCAGCTGGTGCTCTTTAACCCAAGTATTTAGCTAGTGATAGGCTTGCATTGTTGTAAAGTAGGCTATTTGCATTAAGTTTATAGTGCTTCTGTTCATTGTGTGTAGGGTGATCAAAACAGGTGGAAAAGGGAGGAGGAGTGGTGAAAGTTGAATGAGACAGATACCACGAAGCCAAACTTTTTTTAAATTTTGCATTTTATTTGATAAAATAGACGGTTGTAGCTTTTGTGTTCCTGTGAATACATGTCCATCTGCTCTAGAATGCTTATAGTTACTGCTGGCGCCTGTTCAGCTGTCGGCATGTTCACTACAACTGAAATTCTCAATCAGCTGCCCCATCCTTCCTGATAAAAATGCATGAGTTCTTTCAAAGAAAAACAAAGGTCAAGCTAAATTTCAAAAGAGCCTGGCATAGAAAAGTCGATCAAGTTTTGAACGTAATGAAATTTTCATGTGTTTTGACTCAGAGACATGTTTAAGTTGAGTGTGTTTTTAAATGAAAGGAGTTGGTTGATTCACAGGAATTCCGAAAAGGAAAAAGAAAAAACTCCCAAAGACACCAGCATTAACTGAGACAGATGTTTGAATCTTCAACTTCTTTCAGTACTTTAAAGTAACTGCTTGAGGAGTCTCCTTCAACTTACTGGTATAGAGTGTCTTAAAGAAAATTCCTGAATTCTTATGCATCCAAGAACAATTATGCAAATTTAGTCTTGTCTTCATATGAAGAACTTTTTAGCAACAGCAGGGTACAGAAAAGGTGATTAGACACCAGATGTGATTCTATCAGCACCACACTTGTCAGCCATTCTGTAGGTTTTGTTTTTTTTTTTTTAAATGAGGGAGAATAATACTAGCAGAACCTCCTCTTCAAGTCCTGAAGCACAGTTTCTGAAAATGACTTGTGTGGTACAATCACCAAACTTTGTAAAACTGTGTCTGGCTGGGAATTGCTTTTTTATAAGTCCTATTAAGGACTTGGCCTTATTGTTTACTTTTGGGAATAAGGTGGGCGGGGAGAGAGAGAGGGAGAGAGAGAGAGAAATAAATTGTTTCTATTTGGGTTTGAAATTACCTACTGTCGCTAGTCGTATTATGCTGATTACATAACATGGCGTGAAATGTCACTATGATTTTGCTCATTGATTGTGATGCAGACATTTTAAAGTTTTCTCTCTGTTCATTCTTCTTACTGTGTTATGCATTATCACCAAGGGTATTTCTAAATCAGAGATTTTTCATATCTTCATAATAACAAATGTTTTATAGAAATAACAGGTTGGTGAGCACATTGTTATGTAGAAAATATTGATCTGCAGATGCAGATCAGTTATTCTAAGTCAGAAATATTACACAAGTTATTCTGTTAGGAGAAGTGAACAATAGCTTTCTGTTCCTATAAAGAGGGAGTTTAAAGGGGATTGATATGTTGGGAGTCAGGAATAAAGTAGTTCGGAGATTAGATTGTATTTCAGATCTGTCTTCAATCCAACCATCAGTACCTGAAGACAACAGAAGCTATTTCCTGCAAATATTATTACTTTTTCTCAGAGCTAGATGGTAATTTTACCAGGAGAGAATGATCTTGAATTCTTGCAAGAGATGTGTGAACACTTATGACATACTTTTGGTTCCAAGTTTTGTAAACTATGCTGTACCTTCAGTGCAGAGTGCTAAAAACTTGTACCACTTGTACATGAATTTAATTGAGGTTGCAGCAGGAGTTGTTTCTTCAGCCTAGAAATAAACTTTGGGAGAGGCAGTTAAGACCTTAACTTTCCCAATCTCACCTTTTTTTACACGCTGAATGGAAAGCCCTTTTTCAGTCTCTGCTTCTGTTGCTCTGAGGACAGCAAGCCTTGATGCTATTTGTCAGACACTTTTTGGGTGCTGTGAGAATACTGCATGAGCAATCCAGTTTGAGCCTACAAAACAATATTTGAGGCTGCCTGTTAAAACTTACTGCAGTCTGCCAGATAAAAATAGAAAGGAATTGATTATAAACAAGTTTCTTCTGGGAAATGCCTTGAATTCTGATACTGCTGTAAGAATTCCTCTGTCAGCGGTCTTTTGAATGTCTATCCAAAGAGAGGCTACATCCTATTTAAGATATATCTATAGCAAAAAATGGTGTATGCTTGTTTTGTTCAGTCTAGAAATTTTGACCTTGGGGTTCCACTTATTACAATAAAAGTTATGTAGCTCTTCTTATACTTACTAAGGTCAGAATTGTCAGGTTTTTTTGTTTGTTTGTTTTTTTGGCCCCAGAGTTCTGATATTCTTGATACATTCATGTTGTCAGAGAACTTTGTATTGTATTTGCTTTAGTACCACATTGGATTTAAATGTCAACAGCATATGTGTGAATACCAAATGATCCAAAAGCTCATATGCCGGAGCAAACTATCCAAGCTACTTGGAGCTGCAAAATTGAGTTGGAAATTTCACAAGAACAGCTTGATTTGCAGCATTTTGGAATTCATGCTTCATGTGGGCGAAAACAGTGGAGGAAAAGGGTCATGCTGACTTTGTTAAAAATACCTGAATAAAGTTTTGGATGAAAATTTGGAGGGGAAAATGGTGTTCTGATTTCGCTCATCTCTAATAAGTATGTTCTATCACAAAACCAAATGAGTAATGAACATGAGTGTGAGTGATAATCCTTTTCCAAATATCAAGCCTTATATCTTTGGCCTCCAGCCACAAGTTTCTTTACAAGACTCTAAAGAATTATTAAACTGATGCTACAGCAAGGGAAGTGACATGTTATTTCTTGTTGCGGCGTGGGTGTGTGTGAGAGGCATGCTGGAGTTGGGAGTGTCTCAATATGGAGGACTAGCTTTTGAAGCTCCCTCCTTGAGGATGTCCAGAGTCATCATGGCTGTTCTCCAAACTTCTCTGGGTTACTTAAGGACATTTAACGTTCCCTTGTTTTCTCTCTACGTAGATCGGGTAGGAAGGTTATTGGGGAGTGGAAGTTGCAATAGAACTTTATTTTTAAAAGATTGAATATTTTCCTGAACAGTGCACAGGTGTCTCTTAGCTATGTAGCTTAATACGTTTAAATGTTTACTGGTATCATGTACTTCACCATATTACTTTAAAATACTGGTAAAAGGGGAAAGAAACAAACTACTGTATTAAGGCCTCCAAGGGTTCTCTCGTCAAAATGGTTTGTGTAAAAATGTTTCAAGTAATTGATCATTCTAAATATTTGTAGTTATTCTTAATAAACACTTTACAAATCTTTGAAAACACACCCCAATTAATCTTTATGGAACTGTATTTGCTCAGCTATCTTCCAAGTGCATCCTACATGCTCTTAGACAGCACTTACACCTAAGAGCACCTTCATTAATCAAAATGTGAGCTTTGTGTTTTAATTAGACATTGTACCATTTTGTAAGCTTCTGAATAAGTTACAATTCAGCAAAAAGCTGGTCTGCGTTATCATCAGCTCTGATGGAAGATACATCATCTATGTAGCCACGTAACTGAAAGTGATGAAGATGGGTAAACATTATGTTCATCTTGTAAAATTGACATGAAGGATAAAATTAACTGAATAATGAGCTTAGCTGACAGGATAAATCAGAGAATACAGTACCACTTGTTAGTGTTGGGATGGAGCCTGTTTCATCCACTTGGAATGAGCAAATGGTAGCAGTCTAGAGAGAAGTCTTAACTGTTTGCTTTGGGGTTCTTTTTCTTTAGATTTGTTGAAAGTATTCTCTCCATTGTGCTAGTTGCCATCTTCAGTTGGTCTTCAAAACTAGTCAGCCAAATTATTATTGAGGGTGCAAATATCAGACAGATGTGGGCAGACCTACGAGTTGATCCTATTGCATTGAAATTAATGAGTGTTTTGCCATTGACATCCATGGGAGCTGGAACATGACCTAAGATAGGATGCCTGGTCACCGCTACACCAAAAAGTTAACATGTATGTTTGTTTATTTTCAGACTGGGAATCTGCCATCAGGATTGGTGTCCTGGATTGCGGGGAAGAAGAGAACTATGAGATCTGTAAAGAATATGGTATTCTCTACTATCCAACTTTTAGGGTAAGTGGCACGATATACAGCATAAAAATACTTGGTTTAAATCTTAAACAGTTTCTATTGTTCCATGTTCCAAACTATAGCTGTTGAATGTCCTACCTGTAGTTAAAAACAGCAAACTTATTTACCCAAAATGTTGTGCTCTTGTTCTGAGATCTGGGTGCTTTCTTTTTTCTTCTGCAAGGAGTCTTATGGTTATAATAAAAGATGCTTTCAGGCTCTCTTTTCCAATAGAATGGAATAGATGATGCAGTCATCTGAATTAGCTCAGTTTGTCCTAAAAATCTGAATTTCAATTTTTCAACCATAAGAGATGTGGCAGCAGGAAACTGTATATTATTAAAAGCATTTTTTGTGTCTCCCATCGCTAAACTGAGGTTCCCATCTTGATACAATATATTTGTTAGCTGTCAAACATGCAGAGATCCATACTATAGTAAACAACATGGATAGAGTTAATACGTTTTGTCTCAGTTTGTGACATGAGGGTAAATACAGTAGTTCATAACTGATACAGTCAAGTAGCTGATTCACAAGGGACTGTGATTTAGCGTTTTAACCTTTTGGATCCATCCTTCACTTGACAGTTCACTTAACTTGAATTTAAAAATACTCTCTACTTTTTGCCAAGAGAATTAGGAATTGTGTTTAATTCAGAATTTTGCATTTAAGGATGAAAATGAACTGCTTTGCCATACTGTTGATCTTTCTGCTGTGAGGAGTAGTAGTAGTAATATTTACCCCATATAAGATTAAAATGTGGGACTAGGAGAAATCTCAGTAAAAGGGGTTTTTTTGTGTGTGTGAGACAAGAGATGTTACACTGTTCAAAACTTTTTGTTCTTCTGGTGAGGAAAAAATAAAAGTGATTTTTTTCTTCTGTCGTTGGGTCAAAACCTGACTCATTTCTTCCCAAAGCACTCTAATTTAAAAAAAATAGGTAGAAGTTATGTTGCATTATGTGTCTTGTTTTAACCAGTAGAGGGCGTTAAGGATGTTTAGGGTGTGAGGGTTGTTGTTTAGCACAGAACCATAGAAATGTAGGGTTGGAAGGGACCTCAAGAAGTCATCTAATCCAGCTCTCCATGCTGAGTCAGGACTAAGTAAACTTAGACCATCCCTAATGGGTGTTTTTCCAACCTGTTAAAAACCTCCAGTGATGGGGATTCTGCAGCCTTCCTTGGTGACCTATTCCAGTACATATTTATCTTTATTGTTATAAAGTTTATCTTTATACCTAATCTAAAGCCCTTGCTACAGATTGATTGCTTGTTGTCCTGTGTTCAGGTGACCCAAAGAACACTTGATCACTATCCTAGCCATAATGACTCTTGGCATATTTGAAGACTTGGCATGTCCCCCCAGTCTTCTTTTAAGGAACATGCTCAGGTTTTTTAAATCTTTCTCATAGGTCAGGTTTCTAAAATTCTTTATCATATTTGTTGCTCTGGACTGTTTCCTTAAAATGTGGGGCTCAAAACCAGACACAGTATTACAGTTGAGGTTAAAAAAAAGGTCCTGATCTACTCAGCAATCACATCCTGTATCTTACACATGACAGTCCTGTTAGTACGCCCCCGAATGTTGACTCTCATTCATTTTGTGATCTGAGACGGAGCTGTGGTTTTCAGCAGAAGTGCTACTGCCTAACCAGTTCCCCATTTTATATTTGTGCACTTAATTTTTCCTTTATAATTTGCATTTGTCTTTATTGACTTTCATTGTGTTGATTTCAGACCAATTGTCCAATTTATCTATTTGTTAATAGTGTTGCTTAGTAAATCATCAATATGAGTCTACTGCCAGGATCCTAACCCTGTCTATGGAGTTGGAGACTTCTGCTGAATTTTTTCAAAATGCTTCTAAATTTTTTTTTCTGAGAAAATACATACAAAATTTTGTGTCACTAGTTAGTTCAGTTATACAAATGTTTGACTTAATAAGAATTTGATTATTTAATGATCAATGGGCAAGATCCACAAGCAATGTTCCCTCTAATTTTTTTTATATCCATGGGCGGAAATAATGTTATGTGCACCAATATGGAGGTGAAGTGTGTCGAGGTGGGGTTGAGTTGTTTGACGTGCTCAGGGCTAGGACAGAGGTTTGGGGTTTGGGCTCTCAGGTGTGGTGGTGTTAAAGGGTTTGGGGAACAGGTTGTTCCAGGGCTGGGGCAGGGACAGAGGACTCCCCCGAGCCTTCTCTCCCTGCAGGAGCACTTGGGCTGTTGGAGAGCCTCTCTCCCTGCCTCTCCCTACCCGCAGCAGTACCAGGGGTGGGGCCATGGTGTAGGCGTCTTTCCCTGGCCACAACTCTGTATGCCCTAACTTGCTCCTCTCCCCACTCCCTACCTCTCTGTTCTTGATGCCCTTGGGCTATGTGGCTTCTCCGTGGCCACACAGCTTAGAGGGAACTTTGCCCTTGGCTAGCGTAAATCAGCAACCATTATACCCACACCAGCTAAGGTTAAGGCCCTTGAAATTTACAAGGGCAGAGTCAAATTTCTGATGTGTGTTCTAATTAGCTGTAAGCCAAATAGCAATGGATGATGAATTAAAACAGTTAAAAGCAAGAATTCATGAAAATTGTGTTCTACCTCAAAACTGAGCTTTCCTGAAGTACTTTTTTTCCTCCTTGAGCCATGAGTTGTCTTCAGATGAATCTTTTTTTTTTTCACCCCACAGTACTTCAAAGCATTTACAAAGCAGTTCACAACTGGAGAAAATTACAAAGGTAAGAAAATCCCGCTAATGAAGCTCAAAAGTATTCATCTTCCTATCCCCAAAGTACATTATATAATAAAATAAGATTTCTTTACCCATCAATAAAATTCAGACATTCTTAGGTGGAATACGCTGGCTGTTTAACAGCATAGTAAGCAACTGTTTAGAAGAGAACATTTAAAAATATCCTTTGGAAATTAAATTGCAAGGGAAATTTGTTTGGGGTGGCAGAATGTAATTGCTGGAGTTTGTTTGTCTAGGACTGTAGAGGTAATACACCTATGCTTTGAGTAGTCTTTAATTGCTGCTGGTGGGCAGATCCTTCATTTTAAATCTCATTAAAAGCAACGTACCTTTCAGCTGCATGGTCTCCCCTGTTGAAGTACTTGGTAGGCCTGGACTTAGATGAAAGATTATCACCTTCTGATTTACCAGTGCAACTTTCTCCAGCCCCTGAATTTATTAGAAGTTCCTTATTTAAATGTTAAATAAACTTGGACTTGGTCATCTATGGCCCTGACATGGTCACACCTTGAAGTGGTCTGGTTACAGAGTAAAGTAACACATCTTTTCAATTGGACTAACATATAAAAGGACAGAAGTCAGAAAAGAGACCACCTGTACCATTAAGCATCTGGTAGAATATTATTGTAATTGTACCTGCTATTTTTAGGCGTGGGGGGGGGTTGCTTTCATTGCCCCCCCCCCAAAATTTTTTTAAGGAATCTGGTTTTAGACTTAAACCCTCTCCCCAATTTCAAATCTATGGCTAATCTAAAAAACTCTTTATTATTTATTTATTTTTTTGTGTGGCTGGTTGTTACTTACTTGGGCCATTTAAGAGCATTACACCTGTGGCTCAGATTTTCAGTGCTTGCATTTAGCTAGTAATGAAAAAGTGTTCATAGGGTCACTGAACATCTCCATTGCTCGAACTCCTGCCAGTATAAGTATTCTTTATGTGTGAATGTAGACCTGGCTGAAACAAGGTGTTAGTGTATTTAAGATTAAACTGATGAGAGGCAGGTCATCTTCATTGAGTTAGAAATGTCTGGTTTTTGTTTTTTTGTTTGTTTGTTTTTTTAAGTTCCTGGAGAAACCAACTTATATAAAAAAATATCAAAACTGAATCTTGGAAATAAAAATATCTCTGTCCCCTCCTAAAAGCTAGGTGACAGTGTTTGTTTTTAACTTAGAAAAGTATCACAAAGTTGTGGTTGCCTCATTCTCACTTTTAAGGGGGTTTTTTGTCTTCTGAATAATTCTTTGTGTTTTTAGCAGGGTCAGATCGCGAGCTCCAAACAGTTCGTCAGATGATGATTGATTTTCTGCAGAACCATTCCCAAGAATCAAGACCACCAGCCTGCCCTCCCTTGGAGCCCATTCAGTAAGAATCTTGTTTGAAATAACAGAACATTTTGTACCCGTAGAATGCTACTCAAATAAAATATCAGGACTTCTTCCACATACACAGATTTTATTTTTTGGTTTTTCTGTTTAACAAATATTTAGAGTAAGTTCTTTGTGTGCTAAATAACTTTTCTTTTCTTAAAGGTCCAGTGAGATTGCTTCTCTTTTTGACAAGAATAGTCCTCATTATACTGCCATTGTGGTTGAAAGTAGTAGCTCCTATGTTGGGCGAGAGGTAATGTGTAACTTGTGAATTTAATCCAATATTTAAACCATGAATAATACAATTGGGGTTGTATTTTATTCAGTCAGCGTAACTATTCATGTGACTAAGGTGCTTGCAGGATTGGAACGTAAGTAGTGAAAGCGAAATCATAGGCATTTAGAATATGACTAAGCCATATGATGCCATAAAGAATTGTCTTTAGTCAGACAGGAGTGTTGTGGGTTTGTTGGTTTGTTTTTTAGAAATGTGATGTTCATTTTCTGGCTATTTGGATTCTTTTCATGCCTTAATGCAGAGGGTGGGCAATAATTTTTAAAAGGGGGCCACTTCATAAATTTCTGAAGTGGCCCCGAGCTGCTCCGGGGCAGGGCCTCGGGCGGAAGGGGCAGGGCCAGGAGTCTTCTCGTGCTCCCTGATTGGCCTGGGGGTGGAGGAGTGCATGAAGTCTTACTTCCCCTCCCCCCAGAGACTCGCTAATCAGGGCCTGGGGGCCGGGGTAGCACACACAATCTCTTGCCCCCTATCCCCGGCCTGCCAGGGCGTGGCAGCTAAAGAGGGCCGCTGGCTGTTTTAAAACAGCTGATGGTTCCCTCCGATTCCATGTGCCCCTGGCAGGTGGAGAAAACTTTGCGCCAATCAGGACCTTGGGGCAGCAGAGTGCGTGTAGTGTCTCGCTTCCTGCCCTCCCCCTGCCAAGCGGGGGCAGGAGACTTTGCACGCTCTCCCATCCTCAGGTCTCGATTGGCCTGGGGGCAGGGGAGTGGCAGGGCAGCCACGGGCAGATCCACCAGCTTGGCGGACCAGATCTAGCCCGTGGAGGCCCCTTTGCCCGCCCCTGCCTTAATGGAAGTTTAGTTTATGCTCCTCAATATTAGCAAAATATTTCTGTCTGTCAAACCTCACATTATCACCAGAAAAATATTTTTCAAGTCATGAATGACATTGCTTTATCACTAGTAGAGATCACATTCAAAATGTGTTCCTTTTGGGGGTCTTCTTATCATTGTAATCTGTATGTTATACTGTGTGTCTGTGTAGTCCATATACCATATTAATTAAAATTAAAAAGCCACCAAAATCAAGACAATACAGAATATTTTAGTAAAACACTTGGATGATTATGTTCTTAGCTCAGTTTGTGCTGAGGTGTAGTAGAGATTAAAAAATTGTATATTATGTTTAGGCTATTACATATCCTGTATATTGTTATAATGTGGTTATATACTATGTTTTTCATACATACCTTAATATCTCAAATTGACCCATGCTGCTAATATGTTTGAGGCATGACCTTCTTGCCCATTTAAATCTTATGACAGATTGCAGTGTCTGATTGATCTCAATCAGTGAAGCAGTTAACTATGTCATTGTAGTAAGTAAGTGAGGTAAGAACCCCTCTGGTGTGCTTGGTGCGTCCAAAGGAAGGCTAAGTAAATAACACAGCAGGATTTTTTGCAGCAGAAAAGGGCCAACAACAGATTAACTAAACCCAGATATTGGAGTGCTGCACAGGGGACAAGCATTGTATTTTTGAGCAATATTGAAAGCACTGTGGGATTCAAAATGCCAAATTGAAACAAGCCGCTTGATGGGAACCGTGTAGAGAATGCTGGTGCTAGCAACATTTCCTTGCCTTGAGCAGATGATAGTTCTATAGATCTTGCTACACATCAGTGGGATAGCTCTGTGCCTAATTGAAATGTGAAACTTAAGGATACTTACAAAATGTTGGGCCAGCATCCTAGTGTAGATAGCTCAAAATGCTGAGAAAATTTACTGAGGTATGAGGATGTGGAGAATTAAATTTGTATGAAATGTGGTTTGGCTCCATTTCACAGTCTAAAGAGCTGCTGTTAGCCTACACAACTTTTGTTAGTTTTCTGCAACTGCCAAAATCTAGGACAGGTAACTGAAAACATTAGGGAGCATCATCAGTATAGAAACATGCTGTGTGTGTTTGAGGTTTCTAATTCTGTTAGGAGCAGGCCAAGGCACAACCAGACTGCAGAATGCTGCCAGCTTTGAGAACCATGTTCAGCAGCAGACTCCTTCCCCGGCACTGGTTCACTGTGGTTAATCGACATTACTGAGAGACAAGGAGGTGTCAGTAACAAAGCTCTTCAGCGTTTTATTTTGTCTCTTCTGTAGTCTTACTGCATTCTGCTCTCTGCCTTCTGAAAAATGGAAGATATTCTAATGACATCTGCTTTCAAGAAGGGAAATTCTAACTATCATTATATTGTGTTCTGAGTTCACACACAGTGTTTGAGTGAAATAGACACACACATCACCTCTAGAAGCTTGTGTTCTCAATAAGACAAGAGGCACATGTCCCATGGTGAATAGTTCAGGAGGGGGAGGGTTAGGTGTTTGTCACTGATGAGGAGAAGAAGCGGGGAGAGATTTGAAGAGATGGGTTTGAAGGCGCTAGCTATAGAAGAGAGGTGATCTTTGGTGAATGAATGTAGGGAAGAGTTCGAGGCATAGGGAACTGCGTATTCTTACTTGTATTGTTGTAGTGCCTGGGAACCCCAGTCTTGGACCAGGACTCCATTGTGCCTGGTGCTGTACAAACCCAGAACAAAAAGACTGAAAGGGGCTACAATGTAAGTATAAGCAGACAGACAGACGGGCGTATAAGGAAACAATGAGAGAACGCTGGCTGCAGTGATAGCTTATGATCTCAGAGCACCAGCAGCCTAACTGTTGTCACATTTTTGTAGGCATCACGCAAAGGAGTGTGGCTTTGTGGATGTTTATGGAGGGTAGCCGGGGAGCATAGTAGAAGGCACAAAGCAGAGCAGACAAGGGGGGAGTAAAGAGAGAGGACAGGGAAGTGCATAGAGAAGGTAAGAATGGAAAATAACAGCTGAGAAGTAAGTGAAAGAAGATTGTGGAGGACAGGGTAGATGAGACTGAAGAGTTTGATTTGATATGGTCAGAGTGGGCTAATAGATTTGAGGAGGACAGTCATTGGAATGGCAGGAGCGGAAGATGACTCTGTTAATGGGACTTGGAATGACTGAAATGGAGAGAGAGTTGTCAGCTATATGTTCATCAGAATCTTAACTGGGCCTGCATATTGCAGGCATAATTTTGGTGCTTAATGTTCAAGTGATATAGACTTGCAAGTCCTTTTAAAGTGTCCACACATCATAAACTTCGATGTCTAAATGATACCTAATCTGTAAAGTCAAATAATTGTCCCCACAATTATCTGAGCTCAGAAAAATAGAAACGAGTGTCTGAAAACTTGGCTTTAAAATCCTTGTTGTATATGTAACATGTTCTCTGAAACTAGTGGGTGACAAATATCTTCTCATCTATGGGTATGTCTACAATGCAGAGGTTTTTTTAGAATCACGTTCTTTCGACAAAAAATTGAAAGAACAGAGGGGTTTTTCCGACATTTTTAAACCTCTTTCTATGAGGAAGAAGCCTTTTTCCGAAAGAGCTCTTTTGGAAAAAGGTGTGTGTGGACGGGGAAAAGGGAGCTCTTTCGGAGGAAGAGGAAAGCGGAAAAAGTACAGGTGCCCTGGTGGCCGCTCCATCCACAGTAATCTCAGCGTAAATGCGAGATAGCATCCATTCAGTGTGGACGCTATCTTTCGAAAAAGCAGATCTCTACCTGGTGTTTTGTCACTCTCTTCTTCAGACAGATGAGTTTTGGGGAGGGGATATTTAGGATGGGCTAAGGAAAAATCATATAGCTCAGAAGACAAGAAAAAACAGAAGTAAAATTTTTGTTCAACACAAGTTGCTAGTGTCCATGGAATACTAATACATATATACTAGTCACCACTATAAGGTGTTCCGATTACCAGCTAGTTTACTTAAGTATGGTTTATTCCCTGTAATATACTTGTTCGTTCTTCCAAGAACGAGATATTCTTTGAGCAGTGTGTAACTTGTGTGTTGTCTTCTCATTGTGCAGGTGATCTTAGATTTGATTCAGTATGAAAACATTGTGGTAAAGAGAGTGCTGAATTCTGATAAGGCTTTTCTAGAGAAACTTGGTATTACCTCAATCCCTTCATGTTATCTGATCTATCCAAATGGGTCCCATGGATTAATTAACATGTAAGTACTATATATCTGTAAGGGATACTTGCAGTGCTTTGAGGGGTTCAGTTAAGCTTTAAAACCGTTGCCTTAGTTTCCTTGCATACAGGTTACTTTATTTGATAACCAGGTTTTATTTGTGTATTTAATAAAGGTAATGTTTCCCAATATGTGATCAGTGCATTTGACTGATTGAAATTTAATGTTCAGACTCTTCATACTTGAAGAGACTCTCTCAAACATTGTTCGGTCAGCTGCTCCATTGCGGATGAAAAAATCCTGTTTGTATTTAATAATCTTACGCTTCTTATACAGCTGACTCTTTTTGTAGGAGTTTACAATAGATTGAAATGGACTAAGGGAACCAAAAATAGATTCCTCCCTCACCTGGGAGGAAAAAACAAAATGCTGTAATGATTAGTTATAACTTGACTGCCATGGTGAGTTTAGACTGCTCACAAACTTGCTTGTAAAATAAGCACTAAAGAAGAATGCTTGATCTGTGAAATAGAAATTCCAGTGTCAGTGGAAAGCATTCAGAAAATGTAAACTGTTGAGCAATAGCTAGTGACATGCTGATAGTCTAGTGATGTTGATAAATAAAATGAGATTGAGGTTTTGGGAAGAGACTCTGTATTAGTCGGGTCTCCCACTGCCACTAGTCAATATCACTGACTCATTACTGTGATGCATGTGAGAAGAATTATGTATGGTTTGGGGCAAATCTAAAATAAAAATATCGAGTACCAAATCCCACAGATCCTATTCGATCAATCTTCTGCTGGATTCAGTGGAAGCGTTGCTGTATAAGGTGTACAAATATGACCTGAAGTCTTTATAAAAATGGCATGTTGCTGTTAGCTTGAATAGTATTGCAAACCACTGACCCTAATTATTTTTGCTCCTGCTTCTAAAGTTCTCATCAAACATGCTGCCTTTTTACCAGAATTGTAAACTGATATAGTAAACTGTTCCTGTCAGTCATTTAGCTTGAGGTGATTTTTAACCCTTACGTTGTTCTTTCATACGCAGTTTGAAGCCTCTTCGGTCTTTCTTTTCTTCCTATTTAAAGTCACTGCCTGGTGTGAGAAGAAAACTTGTTTCACAACTTCCGCTACCAAAAAAGCAAAATGAGGACAGCACAGAAATTAAGGCATGGAAGGAATTTGATAAGTAAGTGATGCTGTTGCGCTTCAATTTAATGGTTGGTAGTTAAAATCTACAGTTGTTTTTGCCAACTGGCAGGTATAAAATAATGTGTTTTAACATCTTCTTGTAGCTGAAAGCTTTATTTGAGTCTATAATTACTCAAAGGATACATCCAGAATCAAGTAGCTGAACCACCACATGGTGACTTGCTGAGCACAATAAAAGGATTGTATGTGAATATTAAAGGGATCCTAGCACTGAAATGTCTTGCAGATCACGTTGCAGAGCGTTGCTTTAATTTGTGTCTTCAGCAGGATCCTGTTCACATATATACTAAAATAATGCTGCTAAATTAATTCAGCCATAGCAGCAAAGGTGTAATACTCTCTTTAGTGAATGTACCTTTCTTGCACCTGTGAATGATGATTTAAAGAACCTTCCAAGCAATATTTCAGTATGCATTTGGATTTGGCGTAATATTCGTTTCTCAGGAATGAAGTTGTGTTGGAGACTATTTTTATTTTAAACATATGCTTTGCTTAAAAAACCCAGGGCTCAGTTCTGCTCCCATTGCTACCAGTGTGAGCAAGATTGAGGGTCCAACCAAAATCTGAAATGTATAGTTCACTAGTATAATTTTTATTGGAAAACTTTAGCTCATAAGTCAATATCCCAGATAAAAATAAAGTCCGTACTAAAATAATTTTGACAATAAGCTTTTGGCAAACCTACAGAAAACAGCGAACCCAATATTTATTTGTATAATGATGAGAAAGTGAATGCTAGAAAGTGTTAGGTAAATGCATATACATTAGGAAACCCTAAAGTCACCAGAAAAGATGTTTATCAAACCAAATCCACTTAGGTTTATGTTCACCCTGACTGTTTGAGAGAAGGATACAAGAGCTTTGCAGTGAGATAATCCTTCAGCATCTTTAGCTGGAAAAGATGTAGGACTAAGTGCTTCCATTTTGTACTTATTTTCATTTTTTGTTATGGTTACTATTAAAGTGTCAGCCCTGTTTCTTTTTTAACAGATGGCTGTTATTTTCTTTGAACTGCTCATATAGAGTATTGTGTTTTGATAACTGATTTTTGTAGCTAAAGAGTATCTTATTAACATGAACGATTCTATCAATCTTGGTGCTTCTGCAATGCAATTTTTTTATAAAAGAACATTACATAAATATCTCCCAGCTAGAATGTTTGGGTGCCTGATGATTTAATACTGACAACCATGTTTAAAAAGTCAGCAGACCTACTAATAAATAAAGTTTTTTTTTTTTCAATACTTAAGTGAATACATTGTTTACTAAAGAGGTGACACTTGGAATATATCTGTAGTTTGTATTGTTCAGAATGCAGCTGTCACAGTTCCCAGGGTACCTGTATTTCTAACCCCTTCATGACCTCCACGAGCTATCACCTCTCTTGAGGTGGGAGCCAACATTCCTCCCCTTCCAGATGGGATTTAGGCTAAAATTCCTTCTGCTCTTCACTGTGATCACCTTCTTGTCAGGTGCTGAACTAAACTCAGATCTGCTGTCTTCTCCCCCAGGGGCTATGACAGAGTTCATCAATGTCTAGCCAGGCTTCATAAATAAAAGTGTTTATAATGCTTTTGGTTCCAAATAGAGAAAATATATCTTCAATACCATACATGCCTTCTAGGCCTACCTCCCTTACCAGATATCACTCATCTTCCATATGGAGATGCTGATAGATTTCAAACATTTTCTGCAGGGGGTGTGTCTTTTGTGGTACAGTCTTCTGTCAGTTCTGGAGTCCAGTAAGTGTGACCTCTCTCCTATAGCAGGCTTGGCACTTAATACAGTTCCCAGTCCTTTGGTAACCTCTTTCAACCAGTTCAAAGCAGGATAGTCCATTTTTTCTCATGAGTCGTTTTTTTCCAGACTTGTATACCTGCCTACTTTATTCCACAGTATTTTTAGTTCCTGATAATTCTTTCATGCTTAGCTGACTTCCACTTAGTTTCCCCTTGTATTGTTCTTCCACACTGAGAGGGGATCATTTCTTTTTTGAGACAAGGGAGTGACTGTCACACCTTTTTACATAAAATAAATCTAAAGTTTCCCACTTCTTCACTGCAGCTTTTTGTGTATTTTTAAGAGAATTTTTTTTTATCATTATGCAACCACTGATGTCAGAAGAAGCAGGTTTTCTAATTTATTGGTGCTCTTAATTCAACTGTTTAACAATGTAAGACATAAGGGTCCTAAGGAATTTTTTGAAACATCAGCTGTCAAGTCTGTATCCAATTCTGTTTGTTATGCTGTGATGCTGTATTTTGGACTAACCTGGGTTTGTAATCTGCACTGCAGGATACAAAGTCCTAAATTGTTGGTTTTGTTCAATTCCTTGTCTATTGGTGGTGGTGTAAATATAGAAATATTTTCCGTGATAGTTGTTGCTCTGAGGAAGGTAAGTGTAGATGTCTAAGTCACCTCAAATGTGGTCATCACCAGGAAACAAGGCCTTCTGTAACTGACTCTGAAATATGTTATGGTGCACAGTGTGTGTCTAGTGCGGGATGACTGCATTGGGAGAGAATTTCTAAATTCTGTCTGTCTTAAGAGGGGTTTCTCTTCATTTTCGTTATCAGTCTCCTTGCCATTGTTCCTCATCAAGATACTTCTGTTAGAGAAGGATTTTCCCTCACAGCCTGTTGTTCTTTACTTATATTAACCATGTAGAGAAGTCACAGGTTGTGACTCCAGCAGTTTGCTTGCTGACAGTACGTCAGGATTATGATTTCTTTAGAGGGAGAAGTTGGGCTGGGAGATAGAAAGTTCTTACTCAAACACAAGATAACCTTTTATGCAATTGCACTTCATTTGTCTAGTCCCTGAACTATTGGCATAAAATTGCTGCTTTAAAATTAGAGTACAGTGGAAACCATTAAACTTGACATTCACCCTGCTAGGCACTGCACTGTATGGAATAGGAGATACTGCAGTCACTGTGGAATTGCAGATTATGAGGTTTGAATAGTGCCCACTATATATCAATTTTTCCATAATGATGGGTGAGAAAATGAGTGGGGAAAAAAAGCTGCCTCCATTTTTAACATTATATATGTGTGTTTCAGAGCTAAGCTGTACATGGCTGACCTTGAATCAGGATTGCATTACCTGCTCAGGGTAGAGCTTGCCACTCACAAGACGCTTGAGGGAGCTGAGCTAAAGACCTTCAAGGATTTTGTTACAGTCATTGCCAAGGTACACACTTCTAATCTTTGATTACATTCACTTGACTCTTACAAATAGAATATAAAATTTACTACTTGACAGAATGTTTTATGCTTCTGAAAATGTCTTTCAGCGTGCCCTTAAAAATGTACATGGTTTGGTTTCTATAGTGTCTTCGAGAAATTCCGTGATGTTCTTGTGGATAACCTAAATTCACTTTATTGCATTGCATGGCTCAGAATAAAATAAGGACTCTGATTGTCCCAGGTTTGCAGGACAGACCCATGAAAATTGGGATAGTGGTTCAGATTTTTCTGGCTAGGTAGTGATTGTAGCTGGACATAGATTATTTATACACACACTGACTCACTCTGGATTCTTGGACTTTCTTTAACTCTGAAAGTGTTGTGCTTATGTGACTTCATACAGAGTTTAGAAAATTAGGTTGGCTTTCTAAGGATACAGCTGACTTTAATCAAGACTTTTTGAACACACCATATTTCTAAGATTTTAAACAGGGTCACCTCATGGGTGCTGAGAGGTGAAACCCTTTTATATTTGAGGTGCTCAGGTACTAAGACAATGATGAGAGTTTATTTGGCGTTTTGATTTGCTAAAGTTTAGCCATTTTTAAAGTGAGTCTGACATGAAGAAAATGTGTCTTGGAAAAATTCTAATATTTTAACCTTTAAAAGTGATCTCCAGTTAAACATGAGCTGCAGTGTGTCTCCATATTTTATTACCAAGTAATTAACAGATTGCATTTGTGTGTAAACAAAGCAAATCAATGGGTGTTTAGAGGAACAAAGAAGGGTTATATAACACTTCCAAGTATCTGGCATTATGTGGAAATCAGTCAGACAGGTTCTTACCCCCTATGACAGTCAGAGGTCAGAAATCTCTAGCTGGCCTCATTTCCTTTAAGAAAGTGTAGTGCTAATCTGTCCATCATATTATCCCTAAAACAGCCTCTGTTCTTCGTGATGGATCCTGGCCAGCTAATGTAATTTATTTCCCTGGCTATTAGTGAATAGCTCTCCTCTTGTCTCCTGTCCGGTTCCTGCAATGACAGCAGTGGGTTTTCTTTTTCTTTTGCATTTTTAACACTTTAAAAAAAATCTTCTGATATTTCACATTTTACTCACAATTCTGATTTTCTATCCTGTGTGGTTCTTTACACCAAAGGACTTCAGAAAATGTAACACACTGCAGTGATGCCGTCGTTTACTTTGTATGAGATGCATTTGAGGTTTCGTTTTTGAGAGCTTTTCTTCTTTTTAAACTCAATATTTATGAGCAAGTAGCATCACTTGGATCCTTAACACAATTCATTTTTTGTTTCTCTTCATTTAAATCGTTGGTCTGGGGAGGAGGGGTTCAGTGTGCAGGCTGCCCCAAGGATACAGAACTACCCCAAACTCCTCTCACTGCAGCAGCTTGGGACCAGGTGAGAAGTGCCTGTCCAGGGCCACTGTGGCTCCAGCAGGCACAGTCAAAAGAGGGGTGCACGTCTCCCGGCTGAGTCAGATCCAGGTTCGCCTGCCCCCTGCGCTCCCCAGCTAGGTTGAGGAATGGAGAACAGCCAGCAATGATCCTGGGGGGGGGGGTCAGCTGCAGGTCTCTCCGCCCCCAAAGGGCGCCTGGGGGTGGGGAAGGAGGCTTGGGAGTAGGGCAGCCCCGGATGGGGTTGGCGCGCCCCCAATCAACCCTGTCGGTATTTCAGTTGTGTACTATTTACTACTCCATGTTAGAGCAGTTCAAAGGAACCCCAAATCGAGCATCTTTGTGCTAGGGACGAGTTAGACAGGTAGCAAAGAAGACAGTCATTGCTCAAGAGTTTTTCATTAAACCAATTAAGAGAGCTCTGGATTGGGGGAAGAGCCAGAAGAAGTTGGAAGGAACCAGTTGTCTGGCAGGACGTATCTTAGAAACAATTGAATAGTTACTACAGAATGAACTTTCATTTCTCTAGCATCTTCCATCTTAACGTTCACTATGTATCTGATAAAGCAGATACAGGGACAACTTCCCCTAGGGTTGAAATGCTGCTGCCTTTGGAATGTTTAACACGGAGCATTTCTGTTTCTTGTCCTAAGCTGTTGTGTATGGATTCCCGTATGCAATTGAAACTGCACGAGGAATTTAAGTATGCAAAGTGTGCATGCCCTTAATTGAAATTGATCTGGACCAGGTAGATTGGGACTTGTATGCCTCATAAATAATACTGAAAAGCACCATGGGCTCTTTAATGACTGCAAGCAACTCTCTTTATAACTCATCAAAGACAGCACCCCGGTGGAGTTTGTCTTGTCTTCCACCTGTGTCACTGACAGGAAATTTGTAGCCAAAGCGTTGTCATTACTTGCAGTTGAGATCCTTGATGCTATAGGGAGAATAGTCAGAGCCGTTTGCAAATTTATGCATCGTTATCCAGAGAGAGAGAGAGCTCATGCTCGTGTGCGCTCTCTCTCTCTCCCCCTTTTTTTTAGTTCCTAAGAGAGAGAACTGACAAGCTTTTGGAAATTAAAGCTCCCCAAGCAGTAATGACATAAAAGTAGACTTACAAATTACAGTATTTCCAATTTTAGAAGTGACATTACATCTCAAATAAAATAGGAATAGATTTGAGTCAAAAGTTAGATGGGAAATCTCCATGGAATGGCTTGGTTTTGTAGGAAGCGTTGTGACACTCGTCCATTTGAGTCAGTGTTGCACCAATAGTCTGACAACATTATTATTAATTTGTTTCATCCTGATTATCATTCAGGAGAGGTGTGAAGAGGAGGCCCTGAACTGTGCCTTCCAGTTCTCTGGGAGTGCCTGCCAGAATTCCATCTCGAGGTAGAAGCTCAGTTCTCCCTGCAGTTTGGATACAATTTTCTTCATGTTCAGTCCCAAACTGCTGAATTGTGTTTCTCTCTGCTGAGAAATACCAGCTGCATTTCAGTGGTGAGCGAAGTATGTGTATGGAGGTTAAATTAATGCCAAGTGGTTATTTACTGAAAAATATAACAAACAATTTCGATTGTATGTACCCATCTGGCTTGTTAAGTTTAATTAAAGCTTTTAAGAAGTAAAAACATTGTAAATATGTATTGGTCTCATTGGAATGAGTGCTTTAAGATTGATGGATGCTTTCTTATTTCTGTCAGTTGTTTCCTGGCCGTCAGCCTGTGGTGAAGTTGTTAGAAACCTTGCAGGAGTGGCTGGTGAGCCTTCCATTAGACAAAATCCCTTATGATGCTATCCTAGATCTGGTCAACAACAAAATGCGGGTAAGCTGTTACTAGTTTCCAGCATAAAACACAGCATTAGTAAAGGATAAGGTTCTGTATAAATCCAAGACATCACTTACTGATGCCTCCCTCGGGCATAATGGAGTTATAAGAAGGTTAAAATGGAAATAAAGTGAATTCATTAGCCAGAAAAAAAATCCACATGAAGGAACTTAAATGCGAGAAATGAAGTATAGTGCAGCATAGCCCTGTCCTCAGCATATGAGTGTGCAGTCGCTGAGATTACGGATCTTTCCTTTGCCACTCTCAGATAATTCAGTGTGTCTGATGAAAATGCTTGCTTGATATCCTCTAAAATAAAGACATGTGCACACAAAAATATCCTCTCATTCAGCTTTTTGGTAGAGAAGGGTTGGATGAGAGTGTTCAGCACAAATCAATTCCACACATTTATTGTATGTTGAGACACACCTCCCTCTTACTTTCTGATGGATGGCATTTTCTGGACTTTGAATTGGACCGGTCATTGACAGCACTGTGATTGTCCCGAAGCCCAAAGTTTTAAAGCTGGCAAAGTTTGCCATTGTGATTGTACATTGGCCCTGCAGACTTTTCTGAAACTTATTAAAGTCCTGACCTAGAACAGGCCTGTCAGTTGGGCAGATAGCAATTCCACTTTCTGTTTGGTAATGCAAAGCACCATGGAGAGGTTAATATGACTCTTCCCCCACAGTGGCAAGTCTTTTTCAAATCTTGAAAATAAGAGAAATGAAACTTCAAAATGAAACTGGCCCATCTGAAAATCCAGTGGAAAGTTTTAGATTTAGCTGTCCTGGTTTTTGTGTGTTGAGAGTTTAAAAAAAAAAAAAAAATCTTTGTCTAGTGTTTTTATGAAGAATCTTACAAATTAGGATGCCTGATATTTTCCGTCATGTTAATGTATAGTGTTTAACAGAAACCCCTGCTCTGTCTGCTGGTATGTTTAATACAGTTGAATCTCTCTGGTCTGGCAATATGTGTGGTCCAGTAGGACCATGGATATTGCTGGACTAGAGAGCCCCAGTGGCTGGGAATGGGGGCCAGTTGGGAGTTGCGCAGCAGAGGGGCAGGCAGCAGGGTTCCTGACTGGGAACAGAGCTGGGCTAGGGGCTGGCAGCTGGAAGCGGTGCTGAGCTGCTGGCAGGAGGGCCAGTGTCCAGGAGCCCGGTGACAGCAGAGTTAGTTGCCAGGAGGGGGACCTGGGAGCTAGGGCCACGGCCAGGAGGGCAGCCAAGCCGGGAGGTTGGTGGCCCCCAAGGAGAGCCTGAAGGCTGGCTGCAGAGGGGTCTTGTTCGGGACCAGTCAGGTCCTGAGGGGTCTGGATCAGGGAGCTCCAACTGTATATATGGTGTCCTGTTTTCATACATACACCCCAAAAAAGCTGTTTAATAACAATACACTAGGCTAGCCCTGACTGCGTAACAAACCCTAAGTTCCTTTAAACATGTATTCGATTGCCTCAACTTAATACACTTTCACAAATGGACCGTGTCTATTTTAAATTTAGCTCTCCTGGCATTAACAGTAATGTTAACTGATACATGTGGAGGCTGATTCTGGATTGTTTTGAGTGTCTGTGGAGCACCAAGTCCCCTCAATTCCCTTTTACCTCGGTGAGAATTGAGAACCTCATCATCTTGCAGGTTTGGGCCATTCGGATCTGAACTGAGTCTTTCTTTCCTTTCTCCAGGTGCTAGCTGGGAAAATCCATTGTGGCTCTGCCAGTGTAGCCAGCAGTGTGTGCACAGTACAGGCACTGCGTGTGTCACACTACAGTGAAAGGCAGGCTGTGTCTGCACTTGCGACTGCGGTGTGTAGCTACAGTTGGCAGTAGAAGACTCCTGCATGGGGAGGCAGCGGGAAAAGGGAGCGGCCAGACCATTTCCCTGATGCCTCCCCCTTACTAGAGTCTTTCACTGTGGTGGGGAAATGCTTCAGCAGCAGGAAAAAACAGCACTACCAAATCAGCAGCACAAGCATGGCTTGGGAATGGAGAGCACTATGTAAAGCATGTAACCTAGGCATCAGGCATTTATTCTACTCACCTAAGCAGTGCCTCATCACCAGCACTGTTGCTTTATACCTCTGCTAACTGATCATGCAGTGTCTATACTAGGGAAGTTACATGGCGGGTAATTGACTAATCGAAGAGTTGATGCATTTTGTATCGACTGCTCGACTAGTCGATAGGGCGTCTCCGCCTTTGAAGGGTAGAAACAGCCCTTTAAAGGAGAAAGCGCCACACAGCGCCTGGAGTCAGTTGGGGGCTCCCTGCTGACCCCAGGCTCCACGCGGCTCTGCCGCTTTGAAACGCTGCAGAGCTGGCGTCAGGCTCCTCCCGGCATTTCAAAGTGGCAGTGCCGCATGGAGCCCAGGATCGGCTAGCAAGTCCCCAGCTGATCCCAGGTTCCTTGCTGCGCTGCCGCTCTGAAGCACTGCGGGGAGCCTGACATCAGTCTCCTCCCAGCATTTCAAAGTTGCAGCACCGTGTGGAGCCCGGGGTCTGGCCCCAGGCTCCACATGGCACTGCTGCTTTGAAGTACCTCTTGCTGCTTCTTTCTGATGAAGGCAGCAAAGGGGCGGGGGGGGGGGGGGGGAGGGAGCGACTAGTCGACAAGTTGTGACTAGTCCTAAGCATTTGCGTATCAGATAATCGACTAGTCCTTCACATCCCTAGTCTATACTCCACACACCCCATCAGTGTAAACATACCTTCCTTTTAACCAGCTGATAATCTGCTAAAAGAATGTCCAAACATCAACCTGTAATATCAACATTGCACATATTTGGCTGTATTTTGCTTGTCTCAGGCCCTTTTCTGCTAGCAACACCTGTGTAAAGGTCCGTTTCTTTTAACCAGCTGATTGAAATTGCCAGGTAAACACAACAAAAAGAGGTGCACATGTACCAAACATTTATTTTCCATTCTGGAGCAATTAACAGACATGATATAGGGACGTGTCATTTTCAAGCAATCTGGCCCCAGATTGGACACTTTTTAAATAATATTTTTTTTTTAGATTTCTGGAATATTTCTCACTAACCGTGTCCAGTGGGTCGGCTGTCAGGGCAGCAGACCAGAGTTGAGAGGTTATACGTGTGCTCTCTGGAAGCTGTTCCATACCTTAACTGTTCAAGCTGCAGTTCGACCAAAAGCTTTAATCAATACAGGTAAGCAGTAGTTGCACCGGAGAACTAAAGGAGGGGAGAGCTTGATGTGGTAGTCTAGCTGTGCATAAATTAGCATAACAAATACAGGATTTGAATAAATCCCTGCTCAGAGATCCCATGCAGAGGCTTTAATAAAAGATGCACTGCAACAAGTTCCATGAAGGACATAAACGTTCAAGGCTCCATTTTTTTCAGTTCTGGACCAGTAGGGATCAGGGCTCATCTGCTTTGCCGCAACCCTTCTGGGTGGCTCAAAACCATGTTAATGGGCTGCTCTGTAAGGCGGTGCGGCCGTCCCTTTTTCCCCTGCAAATGGGGTTAAGTGAGGTGCATGGTCTTGCAGATGGGGGAAAAAGGAAACACAGAAGCACGGTAGTGTCTTTGAAACATTGAACAGATGTTTCTCCTAATGAAGTGGGATGGAGTATGCAAATCTGTGAGGGATAAATCATATCCTATATTTTTTAAATGTGAATTAGTAATGCAGCCAAACTAGTTATAAAGCAAAAAAAAAAAAAAAAAAAAAAGGTTGTGAACCAGTTTGTGTAATTTTATGAATATTAAATCTTAGGACTGAATAATTAATTGTATTTTCATATTATAGGTCCCCCATGAAAATTTGTGTCCATAAGTGATATTTCTAGTTTAATAGCAGACACACTACTTAATTACTTGTATTTTACAACTTTGGGGTGGTATGAAAATTGGCTATTGATTCACATTTAAGAATCTTGTATACATTGTTAATCAGATGCACTTTTTATTTCCATCATGGGTAGAAGACTGAATTATGGATGCTAAAATGAAATTTTCTAAATCACTTTGTATTTGACAGGACAATACTTGTTTTTTATTTTTTGCTCTGTTTTATTTCTTTAAAAACACTTCGCAGATGTTAATGTAATGGAAGAGTTCTGGAAATGTTATAGCAAATGGGTAAATCATGGAATACCTTTCAAATCCTCTCTTCAGGAGTAGAGCAAGAATATTCGGAGGTTGCAAACTACCCAATTACAATTAAAATTGGGGTAATTTGTTTCCTGTAATTAAGGCCCAGAATGTTCTGCATGTTAATAATCCACTTTGGTTTCCATCAGTCTGGAAAGGACTATTTAGTGATCGAGAATATGGAGGTTTGTACCTTTTGCGGATATCTGTTTGACCACTTTGTTTTACAAAGTCTCTCTCAATTAGTCTAGGCCAGTGTTTCCCAATTGGTGCTCCGGGGAACCCTGGGGTTCCGCGAAGCAAAACGAGGGGTTCCGTGAGGAGCCGGCACTCCCCCGGCCCCTCTGAAAGGGTATGTCTACACTAGCCCCCTAGTTCGAACTAGGGAGGCTAATGTAGGCATTCGAATTACAAATCAAGCCGGGATTTAAATATCCTGGGCTTTATTTATCTTCCCGTCGATCGCCATTTTTAAATGCCCCGTAGTCCGAACTCACTGCCCATGGCTACCCGCAGCAGGGACCCAGTAGTTCGAATTAAAGCTCCTAATTTGAACTACTGTTAAACCTCCTTGCAGGAGGAATAACGGTAGTTCGAATTAGGAGCTTTAATTCGAACTACTGGGTCCCTGCTGCATGTAGCTGCGGGCAGTTAGTCTGGACTAGTGGCATTTAAAAATGGTGACCGGCCGGGAAGATGCAAATAAAGCCCGGGATATTTAAATCCCGGGCTTGATTTGCAACTTCGAATGCCTACATTAGCCTCCCTAGTTCGAACTAGGGGGCTAGTGTAGATATACCCAAAGAGAGAGAGAGAGCCGGCTAGCCAGCAGAGGCATGGGCGGTGAGCTGTATGGGCTCGTGGTGCCCATCCTCCACCAATATTTGGGCGGGCGGGCCCGGCCCCCACACGTCCTCCCACCCGGCCCCAGGCGTCTCTCCCCGTCCCCATCCCCGTCCCGTCTCTGCTGTGTGCAACCTTCACTGAGCTCCCCCTTGCTGGCTGCTGCTGCCCTGCGCGGCATGCTCAGACCGGTGGGCGGGAGACGCCCGGGCGTGACTTAATGTCATAGCCCGGGATTTTAAAACTGCTGTACGCTGCGTTGCACCGCGCGGCTGAGTTGCGGGTTTGGAGTCCGGGGACGGAGCGCAGACTCCAGCCCTGCAAAGTGGAAGACAGAAGGTAGGGGAAGGGGAAGGGCTGGGAGAGGAAGGGGCTTGTGCGGAGGGGAAGGGGAGGGGGGAAGAGAGGGGAAGGCACCAAAGGGACAGGGTAGAGGAGAGACAAATGCCAGGGGGCCAAGTGCAGACAATGAGGAAAAAGGCAGGAGGGGAGGTGTCAGTGGAGGGGGACAGGGTGATGCTAGGAGGGGAGAGGGTAAGGGCATTGGGGACTAGAGGGGGGAAGGGGAGGTGCTGGGAGAAGGCTTGAAAGAAGGGATGGGCATGAGGAAGGTGGGGATGGAGTAAGTCATGTGTGAGGGCACAGGGGCATAAGAGGAATGGGGGCAGAGGGTGGTGAGGGGTGGGCATCAGGAAAAAGAGGGCAAAGGAGGTAGGGTCAATGAGGGAAGGGAAGCAACAGGAGCGTGCAGGAGTAAGAGAAGGTGCACGTGCCAGGGGATTCTGGGGGTGAAGCAGAAGGGCAGACACCTGCAGGAGAGGAACCACCGCCAGAGGAGAGACACAGGACAGGTGTTTAGAAGAGGGGATGAGGGGGGTAGCTCACATGATCAGAGTGGGGCTACTGGAGGAGTGGGCACAGGGAGGAGAGAAGGGTCGGTGGAGGGCAGGTTGCAGGAGGGCTGTGGGCAGTGAGAAGGGCAGGAGTCAGGACAGCACAGGAGGGTGAGGAGTTGGGAGGCAGCAGGCACCAGGGAGCTGATGGAACAAGGGGAGGAGACAGCAGAGAAAAGGTAAAGATTTAAAAATATTTATTAATAACTTGGGTGCCACAGTGGCACATCCAAACAAGCCACATGAACTCAGTACTGGTGCACAACACAGAATTCATTTTGCTCGTGCGAGGAAACTCTTAGGCTATGTCTACACTGGCAGTTTCTTGCGCAAGAACATCACGCGCAAGAGTTCTTGTGTAAGAACACGTCCACACTGCCATGTGCGAGCTGTGCTTTTGCACAAGAGCATCTATGGCAGTGTGGATGCGCTCTTGCCCAAGAAAGTGCCGATGGCCATTTTAGCTATAGGGCTTTCTTGCGCAAGAAATTCATGTTGCCTGTCTACACTGGCCTCTTGCACAAGAACAGTTGTGCAAAAGGGCTTATTCCTGAGCGGGAGCATCATAGTTCTTGCGCAAGAAGCCCTGATTTCATACATGAGAACGTCTGTGTACTTGCACAAGAACACGCGGCCAGTGTAGACAGGAAGCAAGTTTTTGCACAAGAGCAGCCGCTTTGGCGCAAGATCATGCCAGTGTAGACACAGCCAAGGGGAGGGAAGGAGGCAGGCAGGGGCAGGGAATCAGCGCTGGCTCAGCATGTCTGCATGGTTTGGGGAAGGTGCAGGGAAATTGAGCTCAGCTGGGTTGCAGAGTGGGAAGGTCCGGGAGCTGGGCTCAGCTGGGCTGCGGGTGGGGATGTGTGTGTGGAGCTCAGAGCTCAGTTTGGCTGCAGGAGGAGGAGGTGCCAGGAACCGGGGCTAGACTCAAGGGAGGGAGGAGCAGGGAATCAGCGCTTGGCTCAGCAATTTTGCAGGGCTTGGGGGAGGTACAGGGAAAAGGGGCTCAGCTGTGCTGTGGGGGAGGCATGCAGGGAACCAGTGCAGGGCTCAGCTGGACTGAGGTAGGTGGGGGAGGGCATACGGAACAGACGGGCAGCTCAGCTGAGCTGTGAGGGGCTACGGGGAACTGGTGCTGCACTCCCTTGGATTGTGGGGGATGGTTTTGGGGGAGGTGCAGGGAACCAGCAGGTGTGGGCAGCTCAGTTGGGTTGCAGGGGATAGAGGTGCAAAGAAGCCTAGTGGGGAGGGGACCAGGAGCCCTGAAATGACCTCCTGGTCCAAAATCCCTCATCTGGGACCAGTCAGGTCCAGAGGGTGCCAGATCAGGGAGGTCCAACTCCTACCCAAGTCCCCTCCTTGCACCCTCCCTCGTAACCAGACACCCTACCCCCAATCTGCTCCTGCTCCTTCCCCCTGGCCAGACACCCTACATCCAGCCTGCTTCTGCACTCTACCTACCACCCAGACCTTGCCCCCTTCCGCCCCCCACCTTCCTCCCCATCCCTATCCCGCTCCTTGGCAGCCCTGCCATCCACCCTAGCACCTAGCACCACCCTGGCCCTGGCCCCAGCACCCTGCCTCACACCCCAGGACTCAGCACCGCCCTGTCCCTGGCCCCAGCACCCTGCGTCACACCCCAGGACTCAGCACCGCCCTGGCCCTGGCCCTGGCCCCAGCACCCTGCCATCCACGCTAGCACCCAGCAGCACCCTGTTCCTTGTCCCAGCACCCTGCCAGTCACCCTAGTGCCCAGCAGGACCAGGTCCCTGACCCCAGCACCCTGCCACCTGCCTGCCCCAGCACCTTGCCCCAGCACCCCGCCACCTGAGCCAGCATCCTTCCACCCAGCAGCACCCTCTCCCCAGCCCCAGCACCCACTTTCACTCTGTCCCCTGCCCCCACCAGCACATTTGGGACCACATTAGTGAGGCTTGGGGGGTTTTTGGAGGGTTGGGGGTTTTTTTGCATCTCACTTGTGTGGCCCCAACTGACTTTTCTGTGGGTCAGTGACCCTTGACTCAAAACAGGTTCCTCGCCCCTCTCATAAATAAAGACAATGCTAAAACCTTTTGAGTTTGACATAATATTTTATTTAAAAATGAAGCCTGGCCAACAAGCCCCCAGTTGGGGCCAAACCCCCATCTCACTGCAGCATCATAACACTCCTGCACCACCTGACCCCAAATCTGAGCCTATCATACACTGGAACCCTCTGTCCTGAGCCTCTTACATCCCCAAACTCCTGCATCCCCACATCCTCAGTCTTCTGCCACAACACTCCTGCACCATCCACACATCACTAATCTGTGTCCTGAGCCCATCATACTCACAACCTTCTTGCCCTGAGTCCCTCACATATCCAGCCCAAACTCCTGCACCCTCACATCCACAAGCCCATGGCTTGTTCAGCACCTCAACCTTCCACCTGAGCCCAACATTCCCGATCCTGGAGCCCCCTCCCCCGAGCCAACATCCCCTTCTCCTGCATCCAGATTCCCTCCCAGACCTTGTACTTCTCCCCCCTTCCCACACCCAAATCCCTCATTCCCACCCCACACCACCTGTCTCAACCTAGTGAGAGTGTATAAGGGCTGGGGATAGCAAGTGATGGACAGGAGGGGAACAGAACGGATGAGGCCTCAGGGAATGGGGGTGGGGGTCTTGGGGAAGGAAGGTGATTTTCCTGCATTGGCGGGGATTTTCATGAATTGGTGGGTCCCTCTTGCTTGACAAACCTAGGGGTTCCTTGAAATTCTGAAAAGGGTTCCTCGGCCAAATAAAATTGGGAAACACTGGTCTAGGCAGAGCCAAGCTATAGAAAGCCTGTATGGAATAACCCTGTGTCTAGATTGGTGGATTGGAGTCATAACAATAATTTTCAGGCATGAAAATGTCCTTGAAAAGTAACATTCTTGGAAAAATGTCACCATGTAGCAACATCAGAAACTGGTTTAGTTTTTTCTAGTTGCCATTTGTAATAGGTTAGTTTGTTTTTGTTTTTTAAAAAAAGGTCCGGTGGTTGAACTCAAATATAGGCATAAATGTTTGTGCATCATTATTATTTGCAGACATAATTAAGTTGCTTAATTATGCAAATTGTGTAGTTCAATATCTAATTGATAGTTCTTGTACATTAATGATTGTGTAAAGATAGGGTGAATCCCATTAGAAGTTAATGCCAACAGTGCCTCATAAAGATCACACCCAAGATAAGTGGATTGGACGTCACTGCACTGAAAGCTGGGATAAGTTATACCTTTAGGAACTCTTCATTGGCTCATTCCACTGGCAACAAAAATGCTGTAATGTAGCAGTATTTTTTGTATTGTTCTCCATAATTAAACTATATAAAATTGCTTCTTAAACTGCTCCCATATTGCAAATGTGTTTTCAAAAGAAGGCAGAAATGTAAAGTATACTCTAAAACCTGAAACATCTTTGGTACACTTAACTATCAGTTTAAATGGGGGCACATATTTGATGATCACTTCTTATGGCAAAAGAATTGGGTCAGTCTGAGACTGTCGGATTATGTCTTGGGAGGTTTTCCTCTCCTTATTGCTTGTTTAAATCCTATCTACTAAAAAGCATGATGCACTCCCTAATCTTCCCACCACAGGTAGGGTTTTATGATTCTTGTCCACTTTAAAGATTAGGGTTACCCTGAATTGCAGTAGTTTGGGAGGAAAGAGAAAAGAAGGATTACACGATGATACATGGCAGATGTTAATAGAAGATCCATCTCTGGGCTGATAAAAGAAAGACAAACGAAATGAGCTGTTCTGTGTTTGGGTTTTTTTTCATTTTTTAAAAGCAACAGTATTTTCTTGGTAGTTCCAGTTACTTGTAAAGTCTGATAGCTAAGGTAAATTTGCTCTAGTTTTCTTACTACAGTATATCCTTCCCATCAATGTATATATTTTCAGATGTGGTGTTTAAATGTTGAGCTGTGTGGTCTGATCCTGCAACAGGATCTGTATAACTCTAATGAAATTATTTTAAGTTAAGACTCCAAGAACTTGATCCTGGAAATACTTAGTTATATGAACTGTCCTGTTGAGATGATGGGCTATTTGTGTGAGTAAATATTTCATGTATAAGGGTTTATAGGATGAGGTCTATTTGTCTTGACAGATTCTTGGGAAAATTTGGATGTTTATTAATAAATCAATGAAATCAAAAGATGAACATTGTGGCACTTAAAATTCTACATGCTTGAAACCTTAAGAGTTAATGTATATGGTTAAATCTGCATGTGATTTTCTGCTCCTATGTATAGGGGCTGTTTGTGCCAATAACCTGAAGAACAACGTAAACTGTCTTTGTTTAAAAAAAAAAAAAAAAATCAATTTTTAAAATAACTGTTGCTTAGTAACAGTTTTGTTTTGCCTGCCTGGAATTCTGTTGACTTTCTAAAATTATTTTTCAGTATTCTTTTAATACTCACATTTAATCTGCTTTAATCTCAGTTGGGTTTTTTTATTTATACATGTCTGTTCAATCATAGATATTGGATGTCTGAGTAGAGATTGTTCACCATTTATTACTTCTCTTTAGTTTTAAATAATTTCCTTTTATGTTTGAGCTTTTGTATTTACAGCATAATAATGCTGTTTTGTTGTTTAAATGTGTTTTATGAACAGACAGTTGTGTAATATGTTTGAGTGTATATACACAGTTAATATTTTGAATAACTTATGAAACATTTGTCCAATGAACAGTGCCTGGAGGATATAGATGCATTACAGCATTGTTCTGAAATTAAAGCACTTCAAATATATTTAACAATAGTAAATGTAAATAAAATTTTGTATATACCATTAGAAAGATATGTTCAATTAAATACTGTAATAAATTATGGCAGACCCTTACTGTACTTCATGTCATTAGATTTCTGAATTTGTGTTCAGCTTCAGTAATTGCTAATATAGTCATTCAGTCCATGATGCTACATCACAAAATGTTCTACATGCGACAAAGGTTTTTACTTCAATTATTTATGATAATTCTTAGTACATTGATAAATACACCACAGTAGGTTTTACAAGAGAAACCAAGTGCTAGTCAGACATCTCTTTAATAGTCTGCAACCAAATCTTTGAGAAGTACAGTAAGATCACTGTTTGCTGAATAAGGGACCTGGGGACTCGAATAAGGGCTGCTTGTAGAAGTAAACACTATGTGCAGTTGTAACAGCAGGATAGAGCTCTTCATTTGAAGAGGTTTTAACACAGTGTTTCTCACTCAGGTGTCTTCCGCATGAGGGAGTAAACACTTGTAACAAATCATCGTGATTTTACCAGATAATGAGTCAAAAATTCTTTTTACAAGTATTTCATGAGTAAATTCACTGTATTAAATATGCATATATATGCCTTCGTATTTATGTAAATGTAATGTGAATAGAATGGACCTGTGTTCCTCAAACTCACTGAGAACCTTAATGAAAGGTCAGACACAGATTGGAGCTACTGAGACATCTTTGCCTGTTAGAGGGGTTTTGCTGTTTGGGTTTTTTAATGAGGTTACCCCTCATTATAGTATCTGAGCTCAAATTTAGCACTGAATTCACAGAATGTGTGTTCCTGCAGTCTTTGATAGAGGAATATTCTCTGTTTTTGTAGGAATCACTTGTAAAGAAACCGTAGCTGTCTTCATGAGTTTTAACAATGCCAAATCATACTCTGTTCCTTGAGCTTCTGCGAAAAGCACCCGTGTTGCATATAAATCTTCTTGTAGCGGCCTTTCCTCTCTGTGTTTGCAAAATATCCTTTGAAAGGGGAGATAAGCTTTGATATTAAATGTGCTGTTATCCGTCCTGCGTTCAGTGCACCTTTGTACAGTAAAATATCTCACACTCCTGTGTCTGTCTAGTGTGTGTTTACAAGGACACTTTAGTTGTACAAATAGCCATTTTTCTTAGGCAGTAGAACAATTTATATCACTGCCCATCTAAGTTGAGCACTCACAGCAACTGCACGTCAGTGAATCGCGTTTGCATTATGGATATCCACGTCAAGGCACATCTGTAAAATGAAACCAACATTCAAAATTGTGGAACCCTTTTCCTGTGATTCAGTTTTAGTTTATACCTGCCTCTGGAATTTCCACTATATGCATCTGACGAAGTGGGTCTTTGCCCACGAAAGCTTATACTCCAATAAATCTGTTAGTCTAAGGGACCACAGGACTTCTCATTGGTTTTAGTTGGTTCTTGCTGTGTCAGTAGAATAACATTGGAAGCCGTGGTTTTGTTTAGGAGCTGCTAATGAGGATCCATTTCTCTCTCCAGGTTTTGAGGATAATCCCCAAGTGGTCCTGCAGATCATGCGGAGGTATATTCAGCACTTTTTTGCGTGCAAGGCTTGTGCGCAGCATTTTGAAGAGATGGCGAAAGAATCCATGGATGCTGTGAGGACTCTGGACGAGGCTGTTCTCTGGCTGTGGGAGAAGCACAATGTAGTGAATGACAGGCTTACAGGTATGAGAGATGGGCACAGGAACATGCAGCAAAGCTTGCTTTGGAGTGGTGGCTCTGAGGATAGTACTGTTACACAATATGATTTCAACAGCTAGTGGTCTTCATTACGTGGGTGTTTAAAAGTTACAAGAACTGATCCCAAGGAACATTTCCAATAGAAATAACTTCAAAGTGAGTAAAACTTCCGGTTAGGGCACATCCACTGAGTCCTGAAGAGGGATCAGGGTACAATAAGGTGTGTGTGGAGGAGGCTCCGTTGTTCTCAAGAGCATCAGTTTTTTTGGAGTTCCACCTGTCGTGTGGTGAGCTGATCCTTCCTGAGTGCAATTCAAAGCCTGTCTGAAACTGAGCAATGCAGCTCCGTGACTAATCTGTGAACGAGAGGAGCTGCATTTCTTTCTAGAATGTTCTGGTGCAGTGGCTTTCAAATGATGGGTCGTGATCCAGTACTGGGTCGTGGCATGTCCGGCACTTGGTCTCAATGCTCCAGGGGAATCAGGTGACCAGTGGGGGTGCGAAGGCCGCTACCTGCCTGGCCTGGCACCACACACTGTGCTGTGCCCTAGAAGCAGCTGGCAGCAGGCCCAGCTTCTAGGTGTGTGTGGGGAAGAGCGCACAGGGCTCTGTGCACTGCCCCTGCCCCGAGCACTAGCTCTGCTCTCCCATTGGCCGGGAACCTGCTTGCTGGCTGCTTCTGGGGCGCAGCATGGTCTGCAATGCCAGGAGAGGCACCCCACTGCATCGCTGACCAGGAGCTACTCAAAGTAAGCCCCTCCTGCCCCAGCCCTGACCTTTCCCCCAGAGCCTCCAAAGCTTTCCTCTTCAGCCCCACCTTCGAACCCACACTCCAGTCAAATGATGTTGGTTTTCAGCATCAACAATTTTCTTCATCTGGGTCATGATAGAGTTTGAAAACCACTTCTCTAGGTCACCATAAAAATCTGTTTTCATTTTGTTCTATCTGGGAATGCAAAAATCACTAGAGAAACGTCCTTTAGAAGACGATCCGGTTCCTCAGTGTAGAATGACTTAAACTGTTCATCAGCCAATAACTGAATAAATTAAAATTGTTCTTCCAACAAGATTTGGTTCTGGAGAGCTTTTTTTTTTAATATTTTATTTATTTATTTATTTATTTTTTAAACATTTGAACTAAAACACCACCCACCTGTTAGGTTGTATTTAATCCATTGTGGTGTTCGGGTGTCCTGTAACTAAAGCACTAAAGACAATTGGTTTCTTTTTGCATTTAATATCTGTCTGCTGTTATGTATTAGTGTATATAACATTACTTACAATTAAATGTCAACATTATGTTTATTTTCCAGGTAAGCTGTATTCCCAAGATATGTAAAATAAACAATAAATATTGTTTCAAATAGAAACCATTTTTCTTGTGCCTTGAAGTAGGAGAAGCACAGAACATATTAGATAAAATTTCCTCATTGTGCATGTTACCAGTGTATGAGGGGGCAAAAAGAAAAATTGGCGTCTTTGTGTTCACTATAAGTTGCAAAGTATTTTCAAGATTGAATAATTGCTGCATCACTCAAACCAGCATCTTAGTGAAATCGTCAAGGAGAAAATATTTCCCCAAAAGTATTATATTGTTCTAAGTCCTTTCTAGGAAAAAATGTTGAATGTGCATTGCAATGATTAATATAGGTTGGACCTCCCTGGTCTGGCACCATCAGGACCTGACCGGTCCAAATGAGGGATTTTGCTGGACCAGCGGAGGTCAGACATCTGGGCTCTCCCAGGGCTTCTCTCCTGGCTGCTGGCCCCGGCCAGTGCACTGCTGGGCTCCACTCCCAGCTGCCGGCCCCACGGGTTCCCTGCCTCGGTAGGTTCTGCTCTGGCTACTGGCCCATCCCCGTGGGCTTGCTGGCCGGGCTCCCTACCCCCAGGCCACTGACCCTGTAGGTTGCTGGCCTGCCAGACCGGCTCCACTACCAGCTGTTGGCAGCCTCAGTGGCTGGGGCTTGCTGGTCCAGCAATATCCATGGTCCTGCCAGACCACAGATGTTGCCGGACCAGAGAGTCCCAACCAGGAATGCCAAATGATATGTGCTAAATGTATTAAAATCCGGTTTCTCTTTTAGACTGTAATTTAGGATTAATCTGTAGAGTTTGGTGGTTTATAGGAACTTTACAATGGATAGGGCTCTCTTTAAAAGCTACTTACTGGATTTAGCAAGTAGTTATTTAACGTGTTGAACATTAGCATAGTTCTGTGAAAACTGTGAACAATAAATATATTAATCAGAATCACAGGTGTTTTATATGGGCCCTGTAGCCATGTTAGCTTTTCAACTAGAAAAGGATTTTTGTTTCAAAATCCCGCAATTGAAATTTTAGGAGTTTATTTTACACTGGCCAACTCCAACTCTGGCTATGGAGGACAGCTGCTGCTATGAGAAATTGAAACCCTAATATTGAATCCAGTCCAAGAGAAACACTTATACATTGACAAGTTAACAAGCAAACATTTTAAATATATTATAATGGTTTGCTATAGTAGTAAAACACACTTCAGAAATAAGCAGGATAAGGATGGGATTGTTGATACTGTCTATAGAAACTTTTAAATATATTTACAAGTCTTTCAATGGCAATTTAAATTAGCTCCTGGAAATGCGTTTGATTGGGTGATTTGCATCATTGATAAAACTGTAGCATTTGTGAACTGCTGTCCTGTTACGAGGCAAACTGTTGAAATGCAGTATTTGTGTCTTCCAAGAAAAAAAGTAGTAACACAGTATATGAAAATTAACGTTGTCAGCCTCTCGTTCTTGATCACTCTTAGATTAGTATAAACATGGTGACTGTTGCTTTTTTGAAGTGTGGCTTGTGTTATTTCCTTACACTAAGCTTCCTGCTAGCATTAAATGGAAAAGAGTCTCCTCAGTTTCAGATGAGCAGATGGATTTAAATTATTTTGTCTATTTTTTGTTGTAGGTGATCCAAGTGAAGATCCAAAATTTCTTAAAGTTCAATGGCCAACTCCAGATCTCTGCCCTGACTGCCATGATGAAATTAAAGGATTACATAGCTGGAATAAGGCCCAAGTGCTACAGTTCTTGAAGCATCACTATACCAATGAAAATATTTTATATAAATACACTGAAGGCCAAGTAAACTCTAATGAAATAGAAGTTGGGGATGTGAAAGAGAGAAAAGACAAAAATTTGCCCAAGAAACCAAGTGGAAACAAAGAGGACAAGTTCCTGGACCAAAATATGCTGGATTCAAAATCTAAAGGCTTAGATAAATTAATAGCAAATAACGGACCTGTCAAAGATAGAGGTAAAAATACAGTTGAATCAGTTCTCCATAAAGATACCAAACAGTCCGTGTCTTTCCTAGGGATTGGATTTTCTAACATAGACATGAGTCTGTGTGTTGTACTTTATGTAGCATCGTCCTTATTTTTAATGATAATGTACTTTTTTTTCCGAATGAGGTCCAAACGGTGGAAAGTGCGGTATTATCGTCCAGCCGTGTAGAACTTCTCAGAAATGACACTTTCATTGTAAATGGCTGATCAGTACCAGATGCAGCTTTAATATTTATGATCAGGGATTTTATACACAGTATTGATTCAAAAACCCTCTCCTCCACTCCCAACTCATTTCACCAGTTCTAGCTTAGTGCTGTAGAGCTTGCTCTAGGAGTCCCAGTATTTATCTAGCATCCAGGGCCGTAGCACTATCTTAAGGTGTTTAGTAAAAGGAGAAAGAACTTTTCCACTTAGGAACTCGTTACTTACTATCTGCATCCTTGATTGGGGTCGAATGTGAAGAATTGCACTACGTAGTTAATTACTCCAAGTTCTGGAAAGAAGCTGAATACTATTGTGTGTGTGTTCTGAGACAGCCTTTTTTAATTTTATCCTGAGTTGATTGACTAATCTACTTGTCCACCCACTGCTCACTGTCTGAGAACTTGCTGCCTTTGGAGAAGCAAGAATTTTGATTTTTTTTCAGAGAAAGAAAAAGTGTATTTTAATTTAATAAACTTTAAAAATATATTTTTAAAGTAATACTTTTTTTCCATTACTTTTGTAGTTGGAAGCTATCTATGTCCAAATACAACTCCTCCCTCATCCCATAGTTCCGGCCAGGGAAAGTGCAGTTCAAGGGGGCTCTGTGATTCAGGGTACAAGAGGCAGAAACTGTACAAGAGGCAGATTCTGTCCTTGCGTATGGCAGTGTCAAGTCAAAAGCAACCCTGTTAACTTCAGTGGAGTTACACCATTGTAAGTGAGAGCAGAATGAGGCCCAATCTTTTTGCCTGCCCCTCTATTCCAAGTTTAAGCAGTGTGTTAAATAACACACTCTTTTTTGCTAATTTATTAAATAGGGAATTAACTAAGGAATGGTTAAGGGAAATAGAGTATTGTTGAGTTACTCTATTGGAAGCCATTTCTAATAAACTCTTGTAAATTAAAACTCCCTGTCTGGTCAAATAGGCTGAAAGTCCTGAGTGGTTTTAATGTGCCAATATAAATTACAGTTCTGGTTACAGGGAACTTCTTACACCATTGTCTCTCATACACTTCAGTATAATGGGGTTTCATAACTTAAGCATTTCATTTCAAAATCTCCCCTCCTGAGCCTGTGAGGAATCTTTGCTCAATTGTCAAGTGTTCTTGTGCTTCATAAATGTGAGTGATTCCGGACAGTCTGCCTTCTGCTAGTGCATTCCAATGTTTGGGTTAAAAAAGAAAAGGGGATGTGACCTCACAGGATCAGTCTTGTGGTCCTACTCCAGGATCCTGTCTTCTGACAGTGGTGGCACCAGATGCTTCAGAAGGAATGAACAAAACGGGGCAATTATTGAATGACCATCCCCTGCCATCCAGTCCCAGATTCTATCCGTCAAAGGGTTAGGGACACCGAGAGAATGCAATTGTGCCCATTACTCTCTGGGCTAATAATCGCTGAGGGATGTTTTTGAATCCAGTTATACTTTCGGCCTTCAAACATCCCCTGGCAATGAGTTCCTCATGTTGACTGCATTGTGTGAAGAAATACTTCCTTATGTTTGTTTTTAAACCTGCTGTCTACTAATTTAATTGGTGTGACCCCTGGTTCTAAAGACATGAAGCTGCAATTGTGCTCATCACGTCTACCCCAGTATGGTTTGTGGCCGCTTTTTGGAACATTCCAGCTCAGATTACTGGTCCATGTGTCTGGTATCCTGTCTCTGACAGTGGCTTCTGCCAGATGTGTCAGAGGAAGGTATAAGAAGCCATGAAGTGAAGTTACAAAATTACCAGCCCAAAGTAGAAGTTTCCTGAGTCCCAGCTTATGGCATGGAGCAAGAGGTTTACAATCCTGTTGAGTGTAATTGTTGGTGTTCTTATCCGTATAAATATATTTTTTTATTTTTTTATTTTTTTTTAATCTGCCAAGCTCTAGCCTCAATGTTTTTCTTTGGCACTGAATTCTGCAGATCAGTTATGTTGTATAAAAAGGTATTTCCTTGTATCAGTGTTAAAATTAGCTGTCCCCTCAACTAAATGTCCCCTAAATGTCACAAAAAGGGGAATAAACAGCTTCAGGCTAATTCAGTCATTTATTCCTTGTTAGTCATTATTCTGTGTAATGCCCTCCTCTTATTTCCATTGCAAGCCCTATTACAAAGTTAAATCTTTGCCATAAAAATGAGCTAAAACTTAGCACATACATTTCAATAAGGAGATTTGTATTTATTAAATATGTGTCAAATGGAAATTACAGGGAGTTGTGTGTTTGTTACATGAAACTGCAATTTAAGTAGGCAAAAGATTATTCAGAGAGAACCGGTATAAAGGGGTTAGGAGTGACTTGCATATATACAATAACCAAGACATTTACTGTGCATGCACTGGTACGTGTAACAATTCCTACATCTGCATTCACATGACAAGAGCTGTGCTGGAACTATTAACTCGTGTTTCTCTTAAGCTGCCTTAAGGCTAAATATTGTTTCAGGTCCACACCTGAATAAATGGGCTTTGCATGAGCGAGCAAGCCCACCTCAGTACCTCAAACTAGAGATTGAGCACCCATGCAGCTGTTCTGTGTTGTGCCCACTGCCTGCGCCCCATGGCAGTGTGCTGAGGTAACAGCGTCGGCGGTAGAGCGACGGTTTTATGCTTGGGGCCCCTGTGACGTTGTTGTAAGAGTTTCTCCCGAAATGGATGTGAAGAAGCAGCCATGGCGATTTCACGTCCATCTGCCTTTTTTCCAAGGAAATGGATGTTTTAAAAGGTGACGTGAGGGACCAAAATGGCTTCCTCCCTCTTTTGTGGGAGCGTTAAGAATCCCTATACATTCTCATGAGGCTCCTTTTTAAATACTCTTAAGACATAGTGAAACAAGAGTGGGAATTACGTCACACTTCTCAGTCTGATCAATGCCATTGTGCTTGGTTATTTTAGGGTTTCAAATAGTGGGGGTCTCAAAGGGAGGAAATTAGTTAAGAACAGAATTTTGCAACTTGGGGGGCCTGAAGTCAGGCGAACTTTTAAGATTGACAAAGGCTAGGGAGCTCCACATCTCTAAAAACTGGGCACCTGATCTGGAAAATGTTGATCAGTCTCAGTGAGACCTCTTTGTTCTGCTGATCAATATTAAATAACACTAGCTTTATTTTTAGTCACACGGGATTGTGTAGAGCTGGATTTGTTAGTTTTGTGTCTTGTTTTATTTTCTTCTGTATATTAATTGAAACAATCAATGGCTATTAGCCAGAAGGGGCAAGAATGGTGTCCCTAGCCTCTGTCAGAAAGTGGGAATGGGCAATGGGATGGATCACTTGATGATTATCTGTTCTATTCATTCCCTCTGGGGCACCTGGCATTGGCCACTGTCAGAAGACAGGATACTGGGCTTGATGGATCTTTGGTCTGGTCCAGTGTGGCCATTTTTATGAGCCACCGAAGGATCATGGGGATGATTTTGCCCTTAACAGCTAGTGGGGGACGCATTTAAAATGTTCTTTGTTCACTGCATAAATACTGTAAGATTTCACTCTGCCTTTATGCCGTTTGAAGTGTAGGAAATGGAACAGGTACCCAAACTTCCATGGTTGCTTCCCCCCCCCCCAACCTCAAATATAGATAAATGTAAACAGAATTATGATTGTCCAATCTTGGTGTTATGGCTAAGCACTGCTACATAGCTTTCATTTTCAGCCCCACCTCGTGGAAAAGCTACCCTGAATTTTGGGGTTAGTTAGGTTAATTCTAGTTTATTTGCTGTTCCAGTGTAGGTTTACATTCACATGTGTTATTTCCTTTTACTCATGACTGTCAGGATGGATTTCCACAGTTGGTGCTATAATATGATTTTTTTCATAACTGACTACATCTCTAGAAAGTGTTACGTGTCTGTCATGAGATGCGCAGTGTTGTTTTAACATACTGTATTACAAATACCCTGTCATCTGTTTATTTTCCTTTCATTAAAATGCCTTTAAAAGCATCTCTGCGAGCCTGGAATTTTGATTTTTTTAATGTGCTAAGTTACAAAGTTTGCAAGGTGAGATGAATTAATATGTATGGATCATACCAAATTAACCATTTTCAGGAAGGAATTTTGTACATCGTAAAATGGAAAAGGTTCTGTGCTATTCATACGTTTTCAATGTGAAAGAAGCAAAAATAATTAATGTAGGACCTCTTAGGGAAACTAGTGCCAAGAATGCCAAAATGAATCTATTCCTTGGTGTTCTAATTTTAACTGCAAATTGTGTGCACTTGGTGTGACTTCTGTTTAGAACTGGATGTTAGTACCATTTTTACAAAAGGTTCAAATGTATTTTCTGTGTCTGGAAATGTTGATTACAAGCTGTTGAGACTAATTAACTGTTCTGTAATGTAAATGTTTTATTTATTTTTAATTGAATGACTTGAATTAAAGAGAAACTAGTGGACACAAAAATGTCAGTAGGATACCTCTCTCTACCAAGGAAAGTGACCATTTTGTACTAAACTGTAAACTAATGTGCTCATTTAAATAAATAAACTGCAACCATTTGGTAAAATACTTTTTTTTTGTGGTCCAATCCCTTTTGATCTGGACTTTACAAATTGGGGAATGTTGCAGGAATAACTTGGTACAAGTCTGCTTCAACCAGCAGGGGGCAGCATATGGTGTCATGCATTTTACAATATTTGGCCTGAACCCAACACTTCAGTTAACACTTGAATTTCCAAATTCACTTCCCCTCAGCCCTCCTCCCCTGCTCCCTTCCCCCAACTTCATAAAGCATTAAGGTAAAAGGCATATTAGTGACTCTGTCTATTGGAGATGAGAAACGACTTGCTATATTTCACTGTTCTCTTTAAAGGGTATGTCTTCTACACAGTAGGGCTAAAGTCGAATTAAGCTACACAACTTAAGCTACGCAATTGATGTACTTTAAGTCAAAATAGTTTTAACTCGGCTTTAGGCACTGTCTACACAGCGGGAAGTCGAAAGAAGAACGCTTTTCCTTCAACTTCCCTCACTCCTCATGAAATGAGGGTTACAGGAATTGGAATAAGAAGGCCTCCAACTTGACATTATTTTGGAATAAAGCCTTGTCGTATAGATGTGCACTCGGTTATTTTGGAATAACGTCAGTTATTCCAAAATAACGCTGCTGTGTAGACATGCCCTTTGAGAGCTGAGACACGGGAATGTATCTAATAGCCAAAGCATTTGCTTCCTCACTGATTTAAGAACATAAGAACGGCCATACTGGGTCAGATCTAAGGTCCATCTAGCTCCGTGTCCTGTCTGCTGACAGTGGCCAATACCAGATGCCCCAGAGGGAGGGATTACATTTAGACATCTGTTAATTTTGTCAGCAGTGCATGTCCTCTGATGGTAGCAACGGTGGATGTGCTAAAGCTGCCTCTGCCACCACCGTTTAACCCTGCTCAAATCAATTCTGGGTAACGCTGTTGAAAGTGCTGAAGAGGGTTCTGACAGGAAGACTTACACAAAAGCTAAAGTGGGAAAATGGAAAGGAAAAGTCTGTTGTAGACTAGCTGTTCAAAGTTCCGAACTTCCGTACAGAAAGGGATGTTCCCTCACTGTAGCATGTAGCCACCGTGGCTAGAATGCATAGGGTTTGCTCACAAGTTGGATCCCCCCTTGGGAAACCTAATGTATGGGTTTGTTAGGTAGCCCCCTCAAATGCTATGGGGAGATCGCGTTCTCCTTATTGAAGTATAGTTTTCCCCATCCCCTAGCTCACAGAGTAACAAATGGTGCCTTCTTTTCAAATGAGTAATCTGTGGAAGTCTCATTTCAGTACTAGTTAGACTGATTGAAACCATGTGGGATGAGGTTTACCAGGGAGGTCGACAAATGCCTTTGATGTCAACCGCGGAGCATCCAGACTACAGCGCTGTGCCGCCAAACAGCTGATCGGCACAGCGCGGCAGCCATTTAAATTTAAATGAAGCGGCGATTGTTTAAATATCAAATGCCTTACTAAAGTCTAGGTATACCACGTCCACCGCTTCTCTCTAATCCACAAGACTTGTTATCCTCTCATAGAAAACTATCAGGGCACGTCTAGACTACATGGCTCTGTCGCCAGAGCCATGTAGATTAGTTTACTAGACATACCCAAATGAAGCAGCGATTTAAATAATCGCCGCTTCATTTAAATGTAAATGGCTGCCGCGCTATGCCGATCAGCTGTTTGGCGGCACAGCGCTGTAGTTATAAATCCTATAGTGCTACATAGTTTTTGCCATAGGGACAAACCAGCAGATCTGTAAAGGAAAATTCTGCCTCTACTATTAAAATTCTTCAAGCATGGCCACAAAACAGAGGCGAATACATTGACATAATTTATTTGGCTTTCTACAAGCCCTTGACAAAGTCCATAAGAGAAATAAGGAAAACGAAGAATTCCTGGATCAGAAAGCTGGAATCGATGGTCAGCTGTCACCAGGGTAGAAAATTAACAGTGAGTTGTCCCAAGGATCTGTACTGGGCCTGGTGTTTTATGTCTGAGTGATCTGCAATGGCAAGGTGGCTAACGTTGCAGATACACGGTAGGTCAATTAAAACCAGAGGCAGTTTTTTGGGGGGGGGCTCCCAATTTACATGCTGTGGTAGCTCATTTTCAATCCCGCCCCAGCTCTCATCACCTGTGAATGCCTGTTAAAATCAGTGGGTGACTAACATCCTGGGCCAGACGCAGCAACATGGCATATAAAAGGGGGTGTCTATAACAGCCGCTGACAGCCAACATTGCATGAGAGGGAAGGAGGTTGAAAGGTTTGTTTCTTAAAAAATCCAGAGAGCTCAGAGCATCTGGGGCCTGTTCGCTTAGGAAGACCATCTAACTGGGAGAAGGAAAACCGATCTCAGACCCCAACCCTGGGTTGAATGACAGCTGGTGTTGGGCAACAGAGATACCAGTAAGGCCCTTTGGTCTGCAGCAAACAGGGCAAGAAAGTAGGTGCATATTCAGTGTAACTGGGGAAAGGCCCTTTCATTGCAGTGGGTGTCGGGCAGTGTTCCCTGTAAGCTGTGCATTTGTACAGCTGCTCAGGAGAGTCCAGTGCTGCCCAGCTAGTGAGCAGCACGCCCACAGTGAATATTTTTGTTTGTGTTGGTGGTGCACATTGGCACGTGCCTTGGTGCACATACTATTTATTCCACACATGGATGAAAAAGATTAGAGGGGACATTGATGCCAACAAACGCATGACAGTTCTTAGCATAGGGTGACTTGGAGCAAGCCGTTTCCTTCTTTTTGTAACAAGTTACCAATGGACAGTAGTAAACACTGGTTAGGAGGAGGAGTGAGGCTGGTTTCTATGCTTCTCCACCAGTGGGACGGTATTTCAGCCTTAGTTTAGACGTTCGCCCACCACAAGCCAGGCAGCCTTGAGCTTGGGATATGAATGGTTAACATCATCCTTATAGGGTGAAGCTTACCAGTTAATTGATGGGGCAGAAGCAGCCCCTTCCCCCCACCTGCCTGCCCCCATTTAAGTGGTTAACTGGTTAAACATAACATTTAACTGGTTAACTGATTAAATGGGATTTTATATCCCTACCCTGAGCCAATAGGATTTCTGGCAGCTGGTGTCTGAACTGGCCTCTAGAGCAGTGGTTCTAACCAGGGGCACTTGGGCTGTATGAAATGCATTTGTAGTGACTTCACGAAGGGAACGTCTACACAGCAACATGATTTCAAAATAACTAAGTCCCCGTCTACACAGCCGGCAGTTATTTTGAAATACTGTCAAGCTGGAGGACTTCTTACTCTGACTCCTGTAACCCTCACTGTACGAGGAGTAAGGGATGTCAGAGGAAGCATGCTCGATTTCGAAATAAGTGCTGTATAGATGCTCCCAACTTCAAAATAAGCTATTTCAATTTAAGCTATGCAATTGATGTAGCTCAATTTGCATAGCGTATTTCGAGTTAAGCCCTTCTGTGTAGACGCACCCATTATGTTATGTTATGTGGCCAATTGCAAAATTAGGCAAAAATTGAGATGAGTTGATGTACTTCTTGGAAGACCCCTGCCGACCCCCACAGCCCAAAAGAAAGCAATTTGTCAGGATGCTGTGAGACTTTTCTATCTGATTTTGTAAGCAAGTAGTTTTTAAGTGAAGTGAAACTTGTGAGTACCCAAGACCAATCAGACTCCTCAAAGGGGTACAGTAGTTGGGAAAGGTGGAGACCCGGTGCTCTACAGGGGGAGGGGAGCCAGCAAGTGGAGCAAAGCAAGATGAAAAGCAGTAACCAGCGTAGCCAAAGAGCCGTATCATGGAAGCAACAACAGCAAATGTATCCACTTTGCTGGAGAAAAGGTATTGAAATCGCACCTTCCCCATCCACGGGCCCCATACCTCACCAGCATATCCGCCAGGCGTGGGCTTTAGTTTGTAAACTCTTCTAGGCAGGTGGCAAGAAGGTGCCTAGCAGCATTTCCGAGACTTCCTCTGCAGTATAGACAGGCCCTAAGGCTACATCTACACTACAAGGTTTGCACAAAAACCTGCAGAGCCGCACACCTCAAATGAGCTCTTGTGCAATTTCATGGGCAGTTAAACTGGGAGCTAAACCTCCTTTTCTGAGGCATAACTGCTTTTAGCGCTACAGCTACTGCGCAAGAAGGCAAATGTGGACGCTCCAGAGGGGTTTCTTGAACAAGGGAAAAAGTACAGGTGCTTTTATGGCCATTCTGTGAATGGCCATCAGAGCTTTCTTGCGCAAGAGCATCCATGCAGTGTGGACGCTCTCTTGCGCAAAAGCACATTGCAAAAGCTTTGAGGTGTGGATGTGCTCTTGCGTAAGAAGTTTTTGTGCCAAAAACACTTGCGCAAAAGGCTTCTTGCACAAGAAGCATGTAGTGTAGACATAGCCTAAGGTGCCACAGAACTACTCATTTTGGTAAGGGGGTGATGGAGTTTGGGAACAGCGTTCCCTGTAAGTTGTGTGGTCACGCAGGAGCAATTTAAATGCTGCCTAGCTCATTAGCAGAGCTCCACAGTTTGGTTTTGTGTTTCTGTTGGTGGTGCACATTTGCACATGCCTCCATGCACACAAAATTTTATTCCACACATGGAGGGGAACGATTAGTGGGAACATTGGTTGGGAGAGGAGAAATGACTCTTCCTTAACGTTGGCTCTGTCCTGGCTTTGATATTTATCTGTGATTGTGCCAGGCACAGAAAGCAAGCCATGACTACTACTTTTTTTAATATTCTGACGTTTTAGTATTTTTCTTGGACATCTCCATTGCATTTGCTGGTTTCTTTTTTCCAAGCTAAATCCAGCCGTCATGGTTCGGGGCCTCAAGAGAAAAGAATACGAACATACAAGGGGAGGCTCTTTGAGTTTGTTAGCTGTAACGTGCCAAGAACTTACTACACTACAGTTCCCGTGCCGGAAACTGGGGTACGCTGGCTGTATCCCTGGCTTGAAGAAGGTTCCATCCACGCAGGGTTTACAGTTTGGTTCAAGGGGCTCTCAGCGCCCTGCTGCTTTTCAGCTGACACATTTTGGGCCAGTCTCCCCGTTGTCTGGAGAAACGCGCTGGTCCCTTAGAGTCCTCCCCCGCACACTCCTCCCCGCATCTGTTTGTGGGGTGCAGAGCGCGCTACTTGAGCAGGGCTGCTTGCCTGTGAATATTAACACTGTGGCTGTTTGAAAAACAAACCCTGGTCACGATCCGACCCCCCCAGTGAACCTCTTCTGACCGTGCAGCTAAACGGCCCTGCCTGGTCCCTGATCTGCTTTCGCTGGGAGTGGTATTCACCGTGTGCGCATTTATATCTGGGGGCGTGTTAATTGGAGACATTTGAGTCCCGCCCGCAGGGCAGGCTGGAAAGTGCAAAGTGGAAAAGTTGCCTTCAGGAAAGCAGGCTGCAGCCAAAGCGAGCGTGGGGTTTCACACTGAATAATGCATGGCACCGGGCAGGGCGGGCCTTTCGCCACTGAAATATACACGGCGGGCAGAGTCCCGGAAGGCGTTTGACCTGGTCAGTTGCATCGGAACGGCGCGGCCCTCCTCGCCAAACGAGCCCTCTACTGCCGGGAGCAGCAAAAAAAACCCCGTTTGCCCCGGGGCAGAGCTGGCGAAACGCGCGTTCACGGGTGACTTTTGGAGCGTGTGAACGGAACGTGGCGATGAAGCGGAGCTGAGCCCCTGCCACTCGCCGGACCTGCCCGTTCCCAACATTTCGGGGGGGGGGGGGGAGTTCTTCACGATTTGGGGGAAAAAATAAAATAAACGGGCAGAAATTCTCCCCGGACCTGTTTTTAATCAGCGGCATTATGGGTAGCCGCCTTCCTACAGTCCCTGGCGTGCCCTGGCGCACGCTAGCTCCGGCTGTCTTTAAAAATAAGCTCGTGGTTTGGGGCGAGGAAAGGCATCGTCAGCAGGTTCCCTGGACGGGCTAATGGGCAGGGGCCAAAGTATGCATTTTTACTGGGATGGGACGGAGCCGGAGCGCTTTGGGTGGAATAGACCCTGCCACCAGGAACCAAAACTCACCCCTCTGCCTGGCCTGGTTCTTCTGGGGCAGGCTTGGGGGTTAGCCATACCGCCAGCTGGCCCTGGGCAGTGCCCCTCTCCTCCAAGACTGGAAGCCTTTTGAGCTATGGGTGCACTGTAGCGCCACCCTCAAAGGAGGGAGGCAATTGAAGCTATGCAAATTGTGTCGCTTATTTCCAGTCAATTTCAAAATAGCTTATTTTGTACTTTGGCTCTGTCTACACAGCACCACATTTCAGAATAACCTGCAATTCCAAAACACCCCTTACTCCTCGTGGCGTGAGGTTTTCAGGGACATCATGGCTGCCTCTAAACTACACCTTCTGTTGGCAGAGGGATGTAAATTAGAGGTATCAAAAGTGCAAATGAAGCTGGGATTTAAATATCCTGCTCTTCATTTGCATAATGGTGGCCACTGCTTTTTTTTGAAACGGGGCTTTTTGAAAAAAATGGCAGTTTAGATGGGGCATTTTCAACAGAAATGCCCCGTTTCGACAGAGCCTGTACTCCTCATTTTCTAGCCCCCCTCTCCTTTTAGTGCTCCTCCACTAATTAAAGTCAAGCCCTCTAGGGCATGTCTACACAGCAAGGCTAAAGTCAAATTAAATTATGCAACTTAAGCTATTTTGACTGAAGCTGCACAATTGACATAGCTCATTTCAGCTTTTAGCATTCTCTACACAGCAGGAGGTGGAAGGAAGAACACTTTTCCTTCCACTTTCCTGTAACCGTCATATTATGAGTAAGGGATCAGAGTAAGAAGTCTACCAGCTCCACATTATTTTGAAATAAAGGCTGGCAGTGTAGACAGGCCAAATAGCAAAATAAGCTATTTTGAAATAGCTTCAAAATAAGATATGCAATTTGTGTTGTGCAAATTGCACATCTTATTCTACGTCTACACTGCCGGGTTTTGCCCTGCTGGGTTTTGCCCGCAGTGAGTATGCAAATGAGGCACAGATTAGCATATCATGATGCCTCATTTGCATAATAAATGCAAGCCTTTTTTGCTGGGATAAAAAGTAATGTAGACGTTTTCTTTTTGTGCAAAACCCCCTTTTCCCGCCAGATCGGTAAACCTCCTTTTTTGGGGCATAAGGATCTGGTGGGGAAAGGCTTTTTGAGCAAAAAGAAAACGTCCACACCACTTTTTTTTCTGCAAAAACCCTTTGCGCAAAAAAACTTGCATAAATTATGCAAATGTGAAACCGCGATATGCTAATCCATGCCTCATTTGCATACTCACTGCCCACAAAACCAGAAGTGTAGACATAGCCTGGCTAGTGTATGGTGCTGTGTAGATGTACCTTCAATCCCTTCCCGGGCTACCTTCCTGGCCTACACTAGGGAATTATTTCGAAATAAGTTATTTCAGGAGTGATTCTTGAAATAATAATTCCTGAAATAACTTATTTCGGTTGTTATTATTTCAAAATAAGTTATCATTTTGAAATGGTTATTTTGGGAATTTTGTCAAAATAATAACACCTGAATTAAGTAATAATTTCGATATAACTTCTTTCCGGAATTATTCTTTCCAAATAATTTCCTCCTGTCGACATTTGATTTCCCCTCCGCCGAGACAGGAGCACAGAGGAGAAACGAGTTTCCAGGTCCAAGGCCATCACCGCGTTTTCCAGCCTCGCTGACATACTTCTCTGGCGTTGGCCCCTCTGATTTGTCCCCCTTGTCCTCGGGTGTTACTTTGGCCGAGCACCGCTACCATATGTGCTAGCCGGCTGCCTGCTTTAAGCTGCTGTTATTAATTTGTAAGCCTCTCAAAGCAGGAGGTAAAGGGATTCATCCAGATTACCCGGCTCACAGTAACAACCATAATTATCAGCCCCTGCGGGGGAGGAACGCCCTCCCTCCCCCACGCGCGCGCGTGGGCTGCTTGTGTGTTGGTGAAACACGGCGGGCCACTGGAAACGCACTCCCCACGCCTCGTGCCTGGTGGGAGAACAGGGGCGAGTCACAGCCCGATCGGCCCTGCCCAGGCTCAGAGGAGAGTGGCTTGTGACCTATATCCGAGGGGAGGCGGGGGGAGCCGGCTCCGAGCTAAGGCCCGAGAACAAAACAAACCCAACCAAACCTGGAGATGTCTTTTGGGAGCGGCGCGCGATCCCACGTGGCGGGGGGGCCCGGAAGATGGATTTGCCCCGGGTCAGATTTCCCTGGGGCCCTTGGCAAACTTTCCTTCCTGGACCGGTCACCGCAGAACCGCTGCCATTGACTGGCGGCCGGGCCCAACGTCGAGGGCCGCTGGTCACTTTCCGGTTCCCGCGGACGCTCCTGGGGTATTTGTCCCCAGGTCACCCGCTGCAAATTAAGCTAATTAAAGGACCGCGGCTAGAAAGCCCGGAGGGGGGACTCAGCAGGGCCGGGCGCGAGGTCTCACACCCGCACTTGGCTAAATCGGCGGTTCAAAGCGCATTAGCTTCCCAAATTCATTAACTAATTAAAACAAATAAACCAGCCACACTTAACTAGCAAAGCTCCCGGGGGCTGGAGGCGGGCGGGGTGGGGGGAGCGAATGGCCGCTTCTGAAAGGGGAAGGTTCTTCCAGGGGAATGAGGACCAGCAGCTTTCCTTGGGGAGGCGAATATTTTCGAATCCGCCCTCGGCAAAGTAACGGGTGTGTTGTTAATAGCATCCCGGGGTCGTGACGTTCCTCTAGGTGGATGGGTCCCTCCTGGCAAAGCCGGAGAAGGTCAGAAATCGGGAAACTCCCGGAGGGGGGAAAAAAAAAGATTTCTAGAGCCCGCTCCAAACAAACAAACGAACGAACAACAACAACAGCAAAAAACCCCATTTGTGCTCGTTGCTGGCGATACTTTTGGGGCCTGAAGGGTCACGGATTGCGCTGCCTTTAATGACTGTGCGTTTCGCTTGCCCAGGGTCCTATTTAGCCTCTTAATTTACGAGACCGATGCGCTTTTAAGCCCTTTCCCTTTTCCATCAGCATCTCTGCAGCCCGGCGACGAGTCCCGGCCGGGCAGCTGATTCCAGGTGGAACTTGCCGCGGCCCCGTGGTCAAGCGCAAGGTGTGTTTTTCACACCCGCCCAAGTGGGCTGTTGCGCCAACACAACGGTTTGTGTGTAGGTGGCATCACGTTTCCGCCCGGGGGGATGGTTTCCTTGGGGCGCGCTGGGTTCGAAACACCCTGGATTCCCTCTGATCAACCCGCGGGTTTATTCGGTGGGGAAACCAGCCGCCCCCAGCCCCTTTTTATAAGGCTCCGCTGCTAGCATCTGACCGGCAGCCCCCGCCCAGCAGGCTGCCCACCCGTGGCCCCGAGCAGCGACGGGGACACACGCGCGAGGGGGACTTTTGTGGCGGGACAAAGGAACGAAAGGGCCGATCTGCATGGAGACAATGGGCCGACGCTGGGGGCTGCCCAGCCCCCATTGTGCGAACTGAGGGCTGGACACGTGTATGGGTATGTGGAGGGGGGGGGAGACCACACGCCCGGCTGGCTTGCGCGTCGTGTCAGCACCATGGACAGCTCCCCGCCGCCGCCAGTCCCTCCCTGGGCTTTGTCATGCTAAAAAGCCCCTCGCTAGCCACGAAGGGTCAACTGACGCCAGGCACTGAGCAGGGGGACGTGCCGCCCGCCCAGCCGGGCCCCTTTCCCCCCACGCCGCTCGGTTAAAAGCCGGCCACGGCTCCGGAGCGGGGGCCGGCCAGACAGGGCTCCCGCAGGGACGGAAGGCCCCCGCCCAGGCGGCGCCCGACGCCCCCAAGTTCTCCCCAAGTTAGCCCGGCCGGTGCCCGCCGCGCCCAGCCCCGAGATGCTGCTGGAACGAGTCCGGGCCAGCTCGGAGAAGGCGGCTGAGATCTGCCCCTTCAGCAGGGTCCCAGGTAAGAGTCTCGCTCGTTTTCCTCCGGGTGCGGGACAGCATCCGCCCCCCGCCCTCCCTCCGCGGCCGGCCAGCGCTGCGGGACGCGGGCGCCTTAGAGATGGCCACGCAGGGCCGCCCCGCTCTGCAGGAAGAAGAGTCATTTGGGCCAGATCATTGCACCCTCGTGCGACTTTGCGATTGCAAACCGTGGGGCTCAGGTGCAGGAGCTGCAGGGGTCTGTGTGTGTGTGTGTGTGTGTGTGTGTGTGTGTGTGTGAGAGAGAGAGAGAGATCTTGTAGGGGTGTGTGTGTGTGTGTGAGATTTTGGAGGGGTGTGTGATATCTTGGAGGGGTGTGTGTGTGTGTGTGTGTGATCTTGGAAGGGTGTGTGTGTGTGTGATCTTGAAATAACAGCGTGGAGGGGAGAGGAACCCCATTCTAGGTAACCGGGGACGCAGGGGTTTGTAGCAGGTGGCTGGTAGGTCTCTGGGGCGGCTACCCCGCCCTGCTCCGGAGCGTTCAGGGCTTGGCTCCCTGGCTGCTGGAGGGAGGTGATATTTTGGTAGGGATCTGCCGCCTCCAAGAGCGGGGCTGTTTCGCGGATGTCGCCCTGTGACCGTGGGAGGCGGGAGGGAATCGCTACCTGGCAAGGCAGATCCTGCGAGCTTCCCGCAAAGGCCGTTTAGAAAGCAAACAAAAAGCAAGTTAACGGTGTGTGTGTGTGTGTGTGTGTGTGTGTGTGCGCGCGCGGGGGGGGGGAGGAGGGGCGGGTGCCTGCCACAGACGCTAGGAATGGCTAATGAGCGGTATTGTTCCTGGCTGCTCGGGACAGCTGTAGAGCGCGTGTCTGACCCGGACTCCTCCATCACTCGCTGCTGTCATCTGCCAGAGACCCGCTCCCCCCCCCCGCACCCTCTCCAGCCAAAGCCTAGGGCCCGTCCCAGCCATAGACAGGCGGGCTCCCTGGGCCCCCTTCTCTGGGGTGCCAGCCCACGCCGCGCGTCCTGTCCCACGCTGCGGGCAACCCCCCAGCCCGGCCGGGCTATTTCCGGGCACCCCTTCCCTCCCACCTCCCCATCCGGGCTGGGCCAGTCGGTCCCGCCACGCTGCAATCGCCGAGTCGCGGGATCGGGGCCTTTCCCTTCCAAATTGCAGCGCTGGCGAGAAACTCCCACGTGTTCTGGAGTGGGAGTCGGGGGGGGAGAACTCGAGGGATTCGTACGCTCGCTTTGCGGGCTCCAGCTGGCCCGTGATATTCTTCGTGCTCACTGACACCTTTCATTCCATAAGTAGCCCCAAGGATCAAACAAGCAGCTAAACCACGTCTGGCAGGTCTCCCCTCCACACACCCCACCAGCCCAGGCAGCATCCGATCCATTCCCCTCGCTTCCGTTATTTGTCTGTTCGGCTAAAACCGCTTCTCCCTCCATGAATAAAAACCCGACCCAGACCCGACGTGGCCGCGCCGCTTGTAATGGATTATCGCTCTTCAGGGCACCGAACCGGAACTCTAGCAGAACCCAGCCCTTTCGCCCCGTTCAATGCCCATCGGAGCTGAGTGTTAACGAAAGGGGGGTGAATAGTTTTTTTCTGGCCCGTTCCTATTGGAAGCAAAGTTCAATCGGAGTACATTCGAAGTGAACTCCTGTCCTGCTCTAAGGAGCGTGTGTTTTTAAAATGTAGACACTTCAATGCCTGCTCCGTTTGGACAGAGCAAGAAGAAAACCTGCCTGACTGGAGAGTAAGTAACCCAGAGAAATCCAGTTGATTTTTGCCGATTCCTCCTCTGCTCATTTGGGCGATCCATTCTTCTTCCTGGGGAATTCCTCTAGTTTTGTAGTAATAGAGATGTAGCCGTGTTAGTCTAGTCTAGCTGAAACAAAAAACAGGACTATGCAGCTCTTTAAAGACTAACAAGATGGTTTATTAGGTGATGAGCTTTCGTGGGCCAGACCCACTTCCTCAGAGCAAATTGTGGAAGAAAATTGGCATTTTCACCTTGCAAACCCCTTCCTTCCGCCGAGCCTAACTGATAGCTACAGTGTACTTTCAGGAGACGTTAGCGAGCCAGGAGGGTTAGGGGCTAAAGAGAGAAAATCGTGTGAAATCCACCAGGGATGCACCTGGCTACAAGAGGCGGCTAAAATCCCCGCGTTACTTTCCGTTTCTGCTTTCAGGTTCCATACTTGGCTCTCTCTCTCCCGCCCCCCTGGGCTCTTTAGCCTGTTTCAACAAGGAAAGAAAAAATAACCCGGAATGTTAACCCCCAAATTATACTCCCTCTGAGCTCCTTTATTCAGTAGGGGGGGGTGGAAAGAAATCGCAGGGGCGCCGGAGAACGGCGATCTTAAGAAAAAACGCCGCGGCGCGCATTCTTCATGGCGCTTTCCTAACAGAGACGCCCGGTAGACACGAAACGAAAAAGGGTTTCCGCTCTAGGCAAATACAGTAGCGTTTCAGGAGCGCATCTGGAGTAAACCGCTAGCGGCTGGAGCTGCGTTTGGTTATTTGGGTAAATTAAGTGGGTGGCCCTGATCCCACGCGCGAAAAAAAAGGTCCCCGAGGCCGGGGGATTGGAGCTGGAGTTCATAGATTCATAGAATCCCAGTTTCGCCCGTGGGGGAGCTGTGGGGGTTCTGGGATGAGGCTGGAGTAGGGGGGGGATTAGATCAGTATCCCAAGGCAGAACGAAACAACCCATCCTTCCCTGAGACAAGCCAAGGGCGCCCCGTGCCCTGCCTAAGGCAACAGGAGAGCCCTGATTTTGTCAGAACTGGGAACGCAACGCAAGTTCCTCACTTCAGTAAGGACAGACCCCCCCCCCCCAGCTCCGCCATGGTCAATGTGGTTCCAGCCCCCTGGCTGGAATAAAAACGCGCTCCCCTTTGTGGGGGGGAACGGTGCTCTGGGAAGCTGGGTGTTTGCAAAAGCAGCTGACACAAACACTCCCCCCCTTTCCAGCCTGCTCTGTGATAAACAGCCCGGCGCCTATAGCCAGCCCTATAGTGCCCCGACTGCCCTTTCCAGCATGCCTCGGCCGTAAGTGTTTCTCATTTGATACCATTACTGTCTCTCGGCCCCTTCAGAGAAGGCGATCAATAGGGCATAAAATTATTATTAGAGCTTAAAAGTTGGGAAGAACATTGAAGCATCGCACACCTTTCACCAAAATGCGTTTCATATCCTCGGAAAACGCAGGCAAATGGGGCATTGATTTTGAATTCATCTGCAGGGGACGGACGGCAGGAGCACTACGCTTGATTTCCCCAGACACCTTTTGCCTCTAAAGATCAGTGTCAATGAAATGTATCAGGGTGGTGCCGCGCTCAGCAGTTTATTGAGCTGCCGATCTTGCCCAAAGTAAACAGTTGTCTTAAAAAACAGAAGAGGGGGTGGGTTGGACGTCGCCCTTATTAGAAAGGCTCCTGGGTCCCCACACTGGCTTGGCCACGTCTTGGAATCAGGTGACCCTGTGGCAAAGGGAGAGGAGCAGGTCTGCCCACAGCTGCTCCCAAAATTCTAAGCATGGCCCAGATCGACATAGGGAGTTATTTCGAAATACCCCCTTATAATAACTTATTTTGAAATAACTGATTTTGGGGAGTTATTTCAAAATAGTTATTTCTGGCATTATTATTTTGAAATAATATTTCTAAATAACTGCTGTGTAGACCAAGGCTAACTGGGCATGTGGACACTAGGAAATTATTTCGAAATAACGACTTCGAAATCATAATTCCTGAAATAACTTATTTAGGGTATATCTATACTGTGGTGATATTTTGGGATACTTCCAGTATCCCAAAATAGCTATTCTGCATCTTGACAGCACGACCTTATTTCAAAATATCTTTCAAAATAACGAGTGCGCTATTCTATTCTGATGTCCCTGTAAACCTCGTTCCACAAGGATTAAGGGACATTTCAGAATAGTGGTGTATTTCAAAATTTGGTGCTGTGGACACAGTGCCAAATTACAAAATAAGCTATTTTGAAATACACTCAAAATAAGCTTTGCAAGTTGCATAGCTTATTTCGCACTAAGAGTGCTGTGTAGATGTACCCTCTGAAATTATAACTTATTTTGAGAGTTATTTCAAAATAATAACTTCTGAAATAACTTACATTGAAATAATAACTCCCTAGTGTAGAACAGAGCATTCACACTGCAGATATGTCTACACTATTGGATAAGGTCCAATTAAGATACACAACTTCCACTACATGAATTGTGTAACTGAAGTTGAAGTACCTTATCTAGACTTTTGGTGCTGTCCACACGGCAGGAAGTCCATGGGAGAACACTCACCCTTTAACTTCCTTTACTCCTTGTGGAAGCAGGACTACTGGCATCTGCAGGAGGGTCCCTCTAGTTCCAATTAGTATATCTTAGACCTGCTAATTTGTACTCTGGAAGGTCAACAGCGGCAGCTTCCATGTCTCTGTAGTGTAGACAAACAAGTCTGTTATTTTGAAATAAGGGGATAATTATTTTGAAATAATAATTCCTGCTTGTGAAAAGGAATAAGCTTATTTTGAAATAACTAAATTCGCTGTTATGCCTCCCAGAATAACTATTTCCAAATAATCTTATTCCCCTTCACAGGCAGAAATTATTATTTCGAAATAACAAGCCAATTATGTCAAAATTCACAGGCATGCGGGAGGCTCTTCTTCTTGTTTAGAAATGAGGGGGTTAGAAATAAGCGCAACCAGCATCCAGATGAAAGGGGGCGGCCTTAGAGGGGGAAGATAGGCATTTCTCCCCTAATAAATGCAAAGAAATAATTATAAACATCAGATTCCTATTTACTTAACTTCTGCCATCCCCTCTTGACTTCTCCCTCGGAGACCAATTTGGTCCAAAAGAAGAGAGGATTTAATCCACCTCAATAGAGCCTTTATCCATTTGCAGGGGATTCCTTTGAATTCACGATCTGGCCCATTTATTTTCCAATCTTGGGACTGTTCCTCCACCCCCAACCCCCTTGCTGGGCAAAAGCCTCTTCCTTGAAAAGTGAGGTTGCTTCTCAGAGAGGAAGGCCGTGGGGTGTCCCTAGATAAGACGCTTTCCCGGTACTTTGCACGTTGATCTGATTTGCCTAATGTCTGCCTGGAAGGGAACACGGCCCCGGGGGGGTGCCTGCTGCAGGGGGGCTAAGGAGAATCCCTGCCCCGTGCCAGGCAACCCTCTCTCCTGGGGGGGGTGAACTTTCCCACCCTCCTGGGCGTCATGGAGCATCTATCAAACATTTCCTTTGCTGGTTTCCTTCCCTGAACCCTGGAGAAATTTCTTCCCCCTCTGGACACAACGGGCCAGGAGAGGAACTCAGGGGAATGGGTATTTACCAAGTGCACGGGAGAGGGGGGCACTAAATACAAAAATCAACACATTGGGGGGGTCTTTCTTCTATACTTACGGATTCGAGGAGACCCCCCCATCCCCAAAATCCCAGCCTCGCTGGGAAAGTTGGAGACATGCAGGCCCCGGCTTTGCTTCCACTCTTTATTTTGTAGGGAAAATTGTTGTGCTTAAAAGAAGCACTGGGGATCTTTTTCAGGGGGATAAGGCAACAAGCCACATTTATTGAGCATACATAGATCAATCAATACTTTATCAGATGCATATGATGTGCACGCACAAAACACACACACACACACACCTTGTTGTTACCAATAATTGCTCCTCCTAACTGCACTGGCCAGGTGAGTTAGATGGGGGAGGGGCGGAGCTGGGCTTCTGTGGATCCGGATCATGCTCCAATGTTGACAAGATGAAAACCCGGGGTCCCCCTGCAAGATGACTCCTATTTATCCCTCTCAGGCAGCCAGTTAGTCATCACCTACATATGCAGGGAGATATTTGTGGCCCCTTTTTAATGCTGCTTCAAAGAGGGTCTTTCCAAGGGCAGGCACTTGCTGCTTGACTCCCAAGGCTGTCTCTAGGTCCAGTCTTCTTTTCCATGAGTTCACTTCCCAAGTCTTATTGACTTTGGATCTGGCTCCCAGCTCCTCTCCACCCTTGCAACTGCTGCTGGAGGTGCTCACCTTTCACACCTCATTCTGAAATCCTGAAAGGGGAGAGATCTATTCTACTAGAAAAACAGACATTTTTCTTTACCTTAACTATTCCTAAATCCTGTAACATAAAGGGCTTGATACAAAGTTTCTATGGAAAAGACTGGATACCAGGTTTCTCTTAATACAAGGGATTCTCTAAGAAGGCCTACCATAAAGATCTATCTAGAAGGACAAGATCTCTCTATAGAAAAGGACTCACCAAGTTTCTGTTAATACAAAGTGATATGAGAATGGTACATGGGTATAGGGAAATGTTACAGAGATGTATCCACAAAATGGGGGAGGGGGCGTAGAGAGTGCTGGGCTAACCAGGGCAGGAGGGTGCCATCGCTGAAACCAAAATCAACCCATCCCCCAGGGGATCCCCCCTTGCCATTTCCTCTGCGCACTTCTGGCGCCCAGGCTCCCTCTGCGCGCTGCCAGCCCCTATGGAGCCCTGCAGAGCTAGCTAGAATAGTCCCTGGGAAGCCCCTTCCAGTCTGCCCCCCCCCATCCTCAGGCCGGAGGCATTTATTCCCCCCACCCCCCCCCCACCTGCAAAGGACAAATGGTTCCTTTTGCCTCGGGCCCAAAGGGGAGCGGCCGCCTCCCACGGGCTGGGAACAAGATTCCCCCCTCCTGGGCAGGGGCTGGACGTTGAGTCAGCAGGGCTGCTCCTCCGCCCCGGGTGCGCCAGTGTGCGACTCCCTCTCCCGCGCCGCCAGCGCACCGCACCTCCGGCGGGGGGTGGGGGTGGATTGTGCGGACCCCGGCTGGACTGCGGGCGGTGGGGAGGGGGGGGAGGTGCGGATCAGGCGTATGGTTCGCTGCGTGGAGAGCGCAGGGGGCGCCGGAGAGGGGGGAGAGGGCTGGCAGCCCCGCGCAGCTCGGAGACCCCGCTGTGGGCGGCGGTGCCCCGTGGTGGCAGAGTTGGCGGAGGAAGGCGATGCAAGATGGATGCGCTTAAAGGACTGAGCCCGGGCAAGGACTGTTCCAGCACGGAAATGCTCCTGGCTTTGCTGGCCCAGAACGAAGACGTGCGCAAAGGTACAGGGTTAGTTGGAGACGGGGGGTGGGGGTGGGGGTGGGGGAATGGCTTCTCCACGGGTCTGCCGACAGGTGAGGGCCCTAGGGGCTCTTAGAACAGGTGCAACTGACCAGACCTCAGAGCGCGGCGCGGTGCAGCAAGTGGGGGGCAAGGCAAATGCGAGATGGATCGGGTTAATTATTACCTGGCTGATTTGAATGCGCTTTCCTGCATCTCTGGACTTCTAACGCAAAGGCAGGAGCAGGAGACCTGGCGAGCAGCCCCCTCCTTTCTCCCGCGCAATTTATGTATCCCCGCTCGAGTTAATTGTACGTCTGTCGCCATCAATCAGGGGCGACTTTTTTTTTGCTGAAAAACGCAAACCAGCCTAGGGCGAATTAATGGTCGGAAGAACTGCATGAAAATGTCATTTATCTGGAGCGCCGGGCGCCCATAAATAACATTTCGGCTGCCCTGCATGGGCTCCTGGCAGGTGACTCCGGCGCCCTCGGTAGAAATATATCCCTGGCCTCTGAGGACCATCGATCCGCCCAGCGGGGCGAGGGCTGAAACTTCTCGGGGTGCCCCCGTCTCCCCCCACGGCTGCGCGCCTCTGGAGCGCAGCTCCGCAAAATCCCAGCGCCGAGAAGCAAACGAAATCACCCCCTTTTCCCTGCGCCCCGGAGGAGGCCCGACTGGCCCTGCTGCGTCCGGGCAGGGGGGCGCGGAATCGCACTGGTCCCCTCCGCGTGGGGAGGCCCTGCTCCCTGAAATGGTTGGATCATTTCTCCCGGGTGCCCTGCGGTTTTTTACTCCATATTGCCCGGGATTAGCGCTCCCAGGCAGAGGGCCAGGGATTAGGCCGGGCCAAGGAGGCAAGGCCGACATATGTTTTGGCCGCTGCTTCTTTATAAAAGCAAGACCGTGAGGCCTTCCCTACCGCCTAGAGACCCGGCTGTTTCCTTGCTCGTGTCGCCAGTTAATTCGGAGTCACCGCGGCTCCTTCTCCGAGAGCCCAGCGCATCGAAACTCTCCGGCCCTTCTCCACAATTCCCAGGAAGCTGGCGGGAGGGCTTCGCCCGAGAAAAGACCGCAGGATCGGGGCCAAAGTCTGGAGTCGTCGCCGTCCCTTGAAATTAACGATCCCTGAGCTAAATAACTCCCGGGGCGCGTGTTTGAGCCTCTTTTCGGCAGCTGCGCCGGTGGTTTGGTTTGGTTTTTTCGCTTGATAGTTAAATAGCAACGAACATTTTGGAGCTCTTTGGCTGTGGACATTTCGTGCGCTCCTTCCAGAGTCTCGCTGACCCCCGAGGGGACTAGCCGAGAATTGGGCCCCATGTCCTAGGGCAGATATGCAGCGGGGTACCATCGCCACGGGAGGACTTGGAAAAAGGGGCGTAAAATACATCGGAGCGGAAAACTCGATATTTCCATGTTTTTGCAAATGAAAAACAACCAACCGCGCACCCCAGTCAGGTCTGGAGAAGGAATCGGGTGTTTCCCAGCCGCGGCTCAGCAAAGCATTTTGTCCTTCCACAAATTCAGCACCGACGACCCCCGCCTGCCCAGGGCGCGGAGAGGACCCGCCCCGCCGCCCCGCGCTCTTCCGGAGCGTGCTTAAAACGGGTGGCTTGAAAGGTGTAATTCGGATCCGCGGACGGGCGGCTGCTGGCGGCGACCTGGGAGTCCAAGCCGCGGAATAAAAATACAACGGTTCAGTCTGCCCTTTGGTTCCGTGCGGTTCGGCCCCGCGCTAAAACCATGTGGACCCCCCTTCTCGAAAAGCACCAGGGCGTTGATAAGGGCCCGACGGCGCAGAAGGGCGCAGCTCGTTGTCTCGCGATTCGGATTCAGGGCTCGATTCCCCGGGCTAACGAGGGCTCGGCAAAGGAAGGGGTTTTTTCTACCACCCGGGTTTCCTTGAGCTGACCCCCTTCTGAACTAACCCCCACCCCGGTAGAGAGGACTCAAGTTAGTTAGCTCGCTGGCCCTGCGAGGCCGCAGCCTGGACGCGCCCAGGTCTGGACGAACGGCGAGATCTCGGGTTGCAAACAGCCCCACAATAAAGGGGGGACATCAAGGCAGCGGCTCGGGGCCCCTTCACTCCTGCCCCTTGCTCAGGTCTGAACCCGAGGACTCCCTCCCCCCCCCCCCGTCCGTCCCCCCGCCGCTAAGCAGAGGCTCCGTAGGAAAGCAGGCCATTAAAGTTTTAGTAGGCGCTCGCCGTGCGAACAAAAGGCGCAGGGATGAGGCGTAGGCGAGGCTGGCGGATAAATAATTGAGCAGCGAGCTCGACCTGGGCGGCTTTTACCGCACAAAGCGCTCAGCCCTGCCCGGCTCTGGGACAAAGTCGCCCAGGGGACCTTCCCCGTTCACGGAGAAGGAGCGAAACAAATCTTCGTTCTGTTTGCAACTCGCTTTGCTTTTTCTTCACGGGCCAGACCCGGCGTCTGGGCCAGGGCAGACCCACAATCGGATCGGATCTCACAAGAGAGTCCGGACGGAAACGCACATTCACCGCATCTTCCCCTTCCCCGTGAAATGCAACCTCCGGGAGTGTTAGACTTTGGGCAAACCCGGCCCCAGAGCTGGGGCGTTTGCAAATGCGCGTCAGTGTTTCCCCAAATTCATTCCTCCGTGAATCTTTTACCGTCTTTTAGAACCATAGAATCATAGAACTGGAAGGGACCTCCAGAAGTCATCAAGTCCAGTCCCCCTGCCCTCAGGCAGGACCAAGCACCCTCTAGATCATCCCTGACAGGTGTCTGTCTAACCTGCTCTTAAATATCTCCAGTGATGGAGATTCCACAAGCCCCCTAGGCAATTAATTCCAGTGTTTAACTGCCCTGACAGTAGAGAAGTTTTTCTTAATGTCCAACCTCAACCTCCTTTGCTGCAGTTTAAGCCCATTGCTGCTTGTCCTGTCATCAGAGGTCAATTTTAGAAAACCGGAGGTACCTGGAAAGGAATTGTTTCCTGATCCCAGCACTTACCTGTAGGAGGAGTTCTTGATCAAACACACCCTCAAATAAAAGAGATAGTAGATTACACGGAAAACTCAAAGTGCGTACAAGAAGGAGACAGAAAAGAGAAATGCAAAAAAACCCCTTTTGAAATCACCAGTTCCAAAAAAAATAACAGTTGGTAAAATTCATTAAAAAACTTAAATTAAGTTTTAAAAAAATTAATTGTGCTACAGACCGCGCTGGGTAAATCCGCTGGTCTCTTATAAGCGAAACAGACACCCCCACACCGGGAAGAAGTGGCTTGTGAATAAACCAGCTTCGCACCTTTCCCCGTGGGTTGTGCACGAGTGGGTGTGTGGCTTGGGCGCCTGGCAGCAGGCACACAGGAACGCTTGTTTCTCGGGCATAGCCGCAGCGCTTTCTAGCCCAATATCGGCTTGCGCGGGAGGTCGGAGTAACCTGGGGTCCTTCTAAGGTTAGGAACTAACTCGGCCGTGCCCTGGCTTAGGTGTTTGTCCTGCAGGTCTCTATACACAGTTGCCGCGGTCAGTCGCAAAGAAAGGCTCCTTCCAGCTCGCCGGGCTGTTTGGTTCATTAATTTATTTGGACGAATTACTCCAGATTGACCAAGACAATTAAACTCTTGATTCCTGAAAAGTTCGAGGAACGAACAAGCCTCCTCCAGGGCAGCTCCTTGCTGGGCACCCGCAATCCGGGGGTGACATAAACCCCAAGGCCCACGTGACTGCCCCCCCCTTTCCAAGCTCTTAAAACTGACACCAGGGAGAGAAGCTGAAGTGACCCGGGTCTAAAAATAAACTGGTTTAGCGAATTAACCCCCCGCCACGTTTACCGCAGCCTTTCCCGTGCTAATTGTCAGGCGTGATTTGGAGAGAGACCCAGGATGGAGGGGGACCCCTGATTGGTTCGGGGGAAGGGCTGGGACCAGAAATATTTGACTCGGGCCTAACGATAGAATTGGTGGCAGTGAGAGAGAGAGACCGGAGAGGCAGAGCCGGACCCCCGGGGTCACAGGCAGTTTGGATTTTTTTGAGGGGGAGGGAGGAGTGACAGGAAGGGTTACAAAGAACAATACAAAATTCAAATGGGGGATCAGCTCCTGCAGGTAAATCCAGGGAGGACGCTGCGCCCTGGAGACACGTTTTAAAGGCATCTCCTCTTCTCTGCTGGACTCACAATGCAACGTAAGGCTCTATTCCCTGAAGGGGTGTGTGTGTGTGTGTCTGTCCGTGTCTATGTGTATAGCCGTGTGTGTGTGTGGCTGTGTTTCTCTCTCTCTCTCTCTCTCTCTGTATGTGTTTGTATCTGTGTCTGTGTGTGTGTCTGTGTGTGTGTGTCTCTCTGTGTATGAGTGTGTGTGTGTCTGTCTCTGTGTCTGTGTGTGTGTGTCTCTCTGTGTGTGTCTGTCTCTGTGTATGAGTGTGTGTGTGTGTGTCTCTGTGTCTCTGTATGTGTGTGTCTCTGTGTGTCTTTGTGTCTGTGCGTGTGTTTGTGTCTGTGTCTGCCCTACGAGGCAGGAAATTAATTTCCAGGAGGGGTTCTATTAATTTAAGAGATTGTATTTTGCCTTCGAAAATCAGATTAGGCGGCGGAGGCGCAGAAGGAAGCAATATTCGTTGCCTATGAGACGGTAATTTGGGAGTCTTAAGCTGCCCCCGTCATCTTTGCCCCCACCCCGGCGTGGGTCTCGGGTGTTGCGCGCTCAGGTCAGACAGAAGGTGCTGCTGGCTGGCTGGCGCGGAGGAGTGTCATTGGGGCTGCCCAGTGGCTGGGCGATGGGGTGCCAGCCTTGGTGCCTAACGCTAGCGGGCAAGTGCTTTCTCTCCCCTTTCGGGGCCCGCCTGCAGTGTCTTTGCTCTATGGGGGTGTTTGATCGAGTGTGTGTTTCACGACGGCTTTGCGCGTGGGTTGCTTTGCAGGGGGGCGGATCTGAGAGGCGAGGGAACAGGACTGCCAAGTGGGGGTTGTGGTTGTTTGTGGCGGTGGTTACGCACATTTCCCTGGGACGCGACAGGGGAAGACACGGGACTCTCGGCCTGGGCGATCCGCCCGAGGCGGGTTTGCGGCGGGGGCAAGTCGAGACTCAGGGCAGAAACCGAATCAAAGTCTCAAGAAGCGACAACTCCGTTTGTGGCTCTCCCGTTTACACTTCCCGGCGCGGGGCGCTTGGGCGGGGGCGCCGGCGAGTCTCGGCGCGGCACCGGCGCGTTGGGCTGGGCGGTTATTTGCGGGCAAGCCCCGGAGCGGGGAGACCGCAGGAGGCGGCCAGGGTCTGGCTCCGGCACCAGCTTTTGGGAAGGGTTCTCTTTTCCCGGCCGGCGTCTGGAGCGATGCGGGGCGGGGGCCAGACACAGCCGGGACCAGCGGGGCTGTGCGAGGGGGCCGGTGGGTCACGCGTGGGTCGGGAGCGTGGAGTCTGGGCCGAGCCGCCCACGCCAGGTGCGTTTGCGCTCCAGCGACGGAGTTGTTGTTTAGAAGCAATTTGAGCGCGTTTGAGCGCGTCTCTTCTGCTGTTTTGCGGGGAGCAGGGTTTGCGGGGTGTGTGTGTGTGTGTGTGTTTAAATCCCTTTTATTAGATCCGGGGGGGGTTATACCCCCAAACACAGCAGAGATCGTTCAAGGACATCAGGAGAAATGTGCTAGTGCTTTTCTCTCTCTCCCCGCCCCCAAAGACATAGGAAACCCAAACCCGAAGGAATCACAGCTTCCCAGAGGCCTTTCTCCCACTCCCACCCGTGTTCAAGGCATTTGTAATAAAAAAAAAGGAGGGTGGCATATCACGTGGCCTAAGGTGCGGGACTTTCCTGTCCCCTCATGGGGCGCTTTTGTTAGCCACAGGCGATGGGGATACGGAGTTTCCGCATGGGAACGGCATAGGACAGGCCCCGGGACACTACCCAGGCCAGGTGGGTGAGGCGATGGAGCTTAATGGATGGGCCATGGTCCAGGCAGGTTTGAGCCAATCCGGTTCCCACCCCACGGGATCAGGGCCCTAGGGGCTGTGGGACGGAGCCATTAACCTGCCTCGTGATGTCTTTGTTCCCCCACCAGAAATCCCTCTCTGCGCAGGCTGCAACCAGCACATCGTGGACAGGTTCATCCTGAAGGTGCTGGACCGGCACTGGCACAGCAAGTGTCTGAAATGCAGCGATTGCCAGACCCAGCTGGCTGAGAAATGCTTCAGCCGAGGCGACAGCGTGTACTGCAAAGAGGACTTCTTCAAGTAAGTCATGCAGGGGGGAAGGGGAGGGAACCTGGCAAAGATTTTAGGCCCAGGAAATGGGAGGCCTGGGCAACTAGTCACTGGGAATACTGCAACACTGCTTCGGGATACCGGAGCATCCGGAAATAGCTCTCTCGTGTCTTCACAGCCAGCCCGTTATTTCGGGCACGCTATTCCGACCTCCCTGTAAACCGCATTCCACAAGGCGTAAGGGATGTTTCGGAATAGCGGGTTATTTCCAAAGCTGATGCTGCGTAGACAGCGCCAAAGTACAAAATAAGCTATTTCGAAATAGTTTTTTATTTAGTTATTATTTGGGGAGTTATTATCAGAAATAACCTATTCTGAAATAACCTGGTAATGTAGACACTAATCATCCATGTATTTGCTTTTGTGTGCAAAACTCACTTCATCAAGGCTACGTCTACAATGCACAGTTATTTCAGAATAAAGAATAGTTATTCCGAAATTGCTTATTCCAAAATAGCATGTTTACGTGGCAAGGAAGCCTCGAAATTAGTCCTAGGCAGGCTTCCTTAGTGTAGACGTGCTATCTCGATTCAGAGCCCCAGGAGGAATAATTTAAAATGGCCCTTTAGCAGAAGTGGAGTGTCTGTACACACCTTATTTCAAAATAGCTATTTCAGAGTAGGCATTATTCTTTGTAGAATGAGGTTTACAGAAGTCAGAATAAGCCGTCCATTATTTTGAAATTATTTCGAAATAACGGAATTGAGGTGTAGACTCTCGGATAGTTATTTCAGAATAACGGCCGTTATTCCGAAATAACTTTGCTGTGTAGACACACCCCAGATGAGCTGGAGATCAGAGATCATTGTTGCTTCTGCTAACGATCTCCACGCAGAAAAAGGGCCCGGTGAATAAAGAATAAATCAGAGGCTGATTTTAAAAAGTTAGGACTTCAGGAACGGGGCAGATTTGTCTTTCTGTACCTCGCTCCCACCAATGGATTCCAGGGAAGTTCATGAAGACCCGGGGAGGGGAGGGAAATCTGCATGTCAGCCTGATTTGGAGGTGGGGGGGGCTGAGCACCCAGGGCCCAGGGCTGCCCTTCTTCAGCCGCACTATAGTACATGCAGGCGTTGATATTGACATGCGAGGGCTCAGAGCAGCCTTGGCAGCAAAGCTTAAATCATTCCCCCCCCCGAGAAAAAGAGCCGGACTCAACAGAGCCTAGGAGACCCCCCCCCCCCCACGCAGAGCTAAGTCGGCATCTTGGATCGGCACATGTTAATGAAATCGGCGGGTTTATGTAGTGAACACAATTCCCCCTCCCCCCCCCACACCCTTCCTGGGCAGGGGTTAGCTCCCTGGCACTAGGGGAAGCGGGGCGTGCAAATGTCAGAGTATTTGACGTTCCCCCTGAGCTATTCCCAAGCTCGGAGCTCGCCTTGCTGTTTTGCAGATTTTGCATCCAAAGCAAACGGCCAGTGACCCTCCCCGGCCCTGTAGCCTGCAGGATAACCCCTCCAGGCACTCCGTCAGGACCAGAATTAAATCCCCCAGACACAGGGGCTGTTGCTACGGCGGGAGGTGCCTTCGGGGCCCTTCGTGAACATGGCATTGATCTAAAAGTGGGGGGGAGGGGGCCCAGCGCTAGACATGCCACGTGCTCCAGGATCGGGCCCTTGGCGTTCAGATTGGGGGAGGGAGGAGGAATACACATTTCGGAAGCGAATCCAGAGCAGGCCAATGCTTGGAGCACTTCTCTGCGGCGGGGCAGGGCCTGCTGGGGGACACCCCCCGGCACCTCCCCTCTCAGCGCTGGCTGGCAGCAAGGAGGGGCCTTCAGACCTGTTTCCATGGACGTTCGATGAGTCAGCGTGTCCCTCGGGGTCCCAGCATGCAGCCTGCCCAGGGGTGTCACGGGGGAACTGCCTGGCCCGTAGCAAAGTGCCCATGGTCCAGCCTTCAGCTCAAACGCCATGACTTCCACCTGCGGGGTGTCCCCCACTTCCCTGCTGAGGAATCCCTGCTCGCTGGGAGCCCCCATGCTCCCCCGCACCACACAACTTCCCATGCAAAAGCCCCAGGGTGGGCCCACAACCAGATGCAAAGCGGACCCCTCTCTGCAGGCTCTAGATTTGGGGATCTGCCCCACTCCAAGCAGGTGCCGGGCCGCAAGCACCTAACAAGGCCGTGTGTGTGTGTGTGTGTGTGTGTTCAGATCCTACCCTTACTGCCCCCTCTGCACCCCACGCTGAGACAGGCCGTCGTGCCCTGGCCAGCCCCTGGGAGTCCAGTGAGGGGCTTCACCCCACGGGCCTTTCTGGCCCCGCCGACAGGCGCCCAATGTTCTGCTGGCTTCTCTTCCCGCAGGAGGTTTGGGACGAAATGCGCCGCCTGCCAGCAGGGGATCCCCCCGACCCAGGTGGTGAGACGTGCCCAGGACTTTGTCTACCACTTGCACTGCTTCTCCTGCATCGTGTGCAAGCGGCAGCTGGCCACGGGGGACGAGTTCTACCTCATGGAGGACAGCCGGCTGGTCTGCAAGGCCGACTACGAGACTGCCAAGCAGAGAGGTAATGGGGCAAGTCAGCCGGGGTGTCTCCTAGCTAGCAGTGTGCGGGGGGGGGGGGGGGGCGCGTGTCTCCTTCTGGCCACCAGCCAGCCCAGTTCCTTCCCATACAAGGTGGCGGAGCAAGCAAGCGTCAGTAACAGAGGCGAGGGGGTCTGGATAAACGGAATGAGCTGCAGTTTAGCGTGTCTCCTTCAAAACATGGGTATTTCCCAAAATATAAAACCAGCCAGGAAACTAAAAACATAAGAACAGCCAGGCTGGGTCAGGCCAAAGGTCCGTCCAGCCCAGTGTCCTGTCTGCCGACAGCGGCCAATGCAGGTACCCCAGAGGGAGTGAACAGAACAGGGAATCATCAGGTGATCCCTTCCCTGTTGCCCATTCCCACCTTCTGGCAAACAGAGGCTAGGGACACCATTCCTGCCCATCCTGGCTAATAGCCATTGATGGACCTGTCCTCCATGAATTGATCTAGCTCTTTTTTGAACCCTGGTAAAGTCCTGGTCTTCATAACGTCTTCTGGCAAGGAGTTCCACAGGTTAAGAGTGCATCGTATGGGGAAAAATACTTCCTTTTGTTTGTTTAAATCTTCTGCCTGTACTCTTAGGGCACATCTAGACTACGTTTTAATTTCGAACAAGGAAATTAAAACCGCTCTTCCTAAAAACAGAAGGTTTACACGGTTTTTCGAAAAAGGGTTTTTTCCCCGAAAAAAACCGCATCCAGACTACTTTCACTTTTGAAAGACCCACTTTCAAAAAAGCGATCGAAATGTTTTTCCTCTTTCAAAATTAAAACGTAGCCTAGACGTGCCCTATATTTCATTTGGTGACCCTTCCTTCTTTTGTCATGAGAACTAGGGGTCTCCAAACATGGGGGTCACTACTAGCTAATTATTAATGACTTTAATCCTTGTAGCAAGTAAACCCTACTTTCCAAAAGCCAAGTACCGCAATCACTGTAAACCCCCCATTTCAGCCTGAAAAGGGTCTGTGTTTTTGTACTCGGACTTGGGATAGTTTGGGAGCACCCATCCTCAGGCAAAACTTCCAGATTCCCACCGGGAAAGTACAGCCAGCGGCTGTGAACTTTCCCTGCTTTCAAGTCAGCCCCCGTTGGATCGCGCATGTGGGCGCGTAAGCCGGGCAGGCCACCCTGCTGTGGGACCTGTCCCTGCTTCCATCCCTCCCCACATCCAAAATTCAGCCCCATCCAGATCCAGCACTGTCTATAGGCTATTTACAGAGCGCGCGTCCTCATTTTTGGAAGAGAAACACACCGTGTCTAGACATGCACGCTCAGACTAGAGGTGCTCAGGTGAGTTTCAGGTGCACAATTAGCCCGGCTGGTACTGATGCTCCAAGAAAGCAGCCTGGCAGATTCATGGGCAGGGGGGAAAGGCACGTGGAAAAAGTCTCCATTTGGAAGTATATTGGAGGCTATCGGTGAAAAAATTGGTTCTAGAATAACAGAGGGTTCATTGCTCCTGTGAGCAAACTGAGGGCGTTCCCCCCAGCAGAGGGGGTGAATGAACCTCACCACGGTTACTTGGAGGGGGTTAGTTTCATACTGACTAGAATTTGGGTTTTCTGGTGTGATGGGGTGGGCGCCCCTTCCCGGCAGTCAGAACTCGCGCAATTTTGCAGTGTAAACACCAGCGCTGCTTTGGTTTTGTGCATCGCAAATAGGATAGAGCCGGGAGGCGAAGGAAACAAAATAAAAGCGGGGGGGGGAGGGAACGCTCCCATGGATGTTTCACGAGGGGAGTGGACCAGCTCAGCCATGGATAATCATGATACATTTACACGCTCAGTGTTCGATCCATTCCAGAGGCTCCAAGACCCAATATTTTTACTCCGTTTCAGTAGTTCAGAGCTGCTGTTCCGGGGACGTTTCCGAGAGGGGGGGGTCAGACACAGACACACAGCTATTGCTCCGCCTCCGAGGAGCCATGTAACAGATGGGCGATGGACAATCACCCCCGAGGTGCAGCCTCAGAATAGGCAGTTCCCACGGGATTGCAAACTTAAGCCCAAACTCTCTTTCTTCGCTGCTTGTGAGGGCCACTCGTGTCCCTTCAGCGTGGGCCAAGCGGGCCCGGATTTCCCCCTGCCGCCCTTCCAGACTCGGTGGGACGCGATCAAAGCCAATTCGTGTGCGGAGGCTCGGCTGCGTATTGATGCTCCGGGTCCCAAACTCCGCTTTCTTGCGCGTGTCCGCAGAGGCCGAGTCCACGGCGAAGAGACCCCGCACCACGATCACCGCCAAGCAGCTGGAAACCCTGAAGAACGCGTATAACAACTCCCCTAAGCCTGCCAGGCACGTTAGGGAGCAGCTGTCCTCGGAGACCGGGCTGGACATGAGAGTCGTGCAGGTGAGAGGGGTGAGCGTCCCACCCAAGGGCTCCTGCCTCCTTCGCGAGCTCCCATCCCCAACCCATCTCCCTCTTCATCCCCATCCCCAGCCATCACTCTTTTTCACACGGACCGCGGGTATAGACAGGCCGGGACTCCACAATCTCTTTGGCTGGTCAGAGTGACTCAAGAACACAGTATTGGCTAACAAACAAACAAACAAACAAATAATAAAAATAAATAGCAACAAAACAATAATAACAACAACAATAAATAAATAAAAATAAAATAATAAAATAATAATAATAAATTAATAATTATACACATCTATCTTGTGTGGCTCTCTCTGAATAGACCCAGAGTCATGACCAGTCCTTGTGCTTTCAGAACCGGGGTCACCAAAAGTTTATTTTTCCTGAACTAACCTATCAAACGTCGGATAGGATTGTTTTGCAGACACACACAGGACACATCTGGGTGAAATGCTCTGAACCCCCCCCCCACCCCCCCGACCCATTTGCTACAACTGGGTAAAATGCTCCAAACTAGGATGTTTATTTTGGTAATGCTGGTCAAAATGACCAACTCCCCCTGCCCCTCCCCAAAAACTTGGGTACACCCCACAATTTTTGCAGATTCATCCCCTCCCCTGGGCCAGTTCTAAAGCTGGCAAAAGTCATCCCCATTCTGCAAAGTCAGCGGCAAAAGCAATGATCAACACGCCGAATGCTGACAAAGAAAAACAAATTGAAATGACGGTTCTCTGGAAGTTTCCCAATATCCCACCCCCCCATTTTCGGTGCCATCCCAATAGCTGTGCCTGGGCGCTCTGCTTCTCTCTAGTGAAAGGTTCTGTCCTCCGAGGCACACCCAGAGGCTTCCCTTGACTTCACTGGGGGGGTGTCTAAACTACATGGCTCCATCGACGGAGCCATGTAGTTTAGACACACCCTGGGACGCTGGTGCAGTGGCTTTTCCATGCAGACTGAAGAGCTGGTTGGGCCTTTTCCCCGCCTAGGAAGAGTTTTATCCATTGAAAAAAGGCATTTCACTGGAATCCAATTTTTAGCTGAAAAAAAATGTCATTCGGTGCAACCATTAAAATTGTCATCAAGCCCCTTCTTCCCCTTCTCCCTGATACTTTTTTCTAGAAAACTAGAAACTTCTCAAGTTGTTCCTGTAACCTCTTCCGTTTCGTTTGGCAGGTGTGGTTCCAGAATAGAAGGGCCAAGGAAAAAAGGCTAAAGAAAGATGCCGGGAGGCAGAGATGGGGCCAGTACTTTAGGAATATGAAAAGATCCCGGGGGAATTCAAAATCGGACAAGGACAGCATCCAGGAGGAAGGCCCAGACAGCGATGCTGAAGTCTCCTTTACAGGTAAGAGGAAGGAGTTTTGGGTGGCACTATCTTGATGCTGCGGAGATCACAAGAGTTTAATTCCAGGCTTAAGCAAGAGTTCTGTGTGCTTGGCCTTCATGCTAGCCCTTTAGACAGGGATCAATTTCCAAGTGCATTTTTCACCCAGCCTTCTTCCAAGCAAAGCTATTTAGTTTTGCATCACAGGTTCATTTTGTTCTCCGAATACCGTTTGCTTGGCTCAGCATTTTCTGCCATAAAATAATCAAAGAAAACAACTGCCCAGTACAGGTGAATTAAAGTGGGAACATAAACACAAATGCATGTCAGCAAGGACTGGAGCAATCCATGATGGAGTCTGCATTCTGCTAAGTCACTTAATCTCCACTGCGACTACAGTGAGTGATTTAGAATTCTTCTGGGCAGGAGACAATTTGGACTCAATCACATTTGAGAAACTAAAGGGGAAAGCTATTTTTTAAAAATAATACCCATGATATCACCTCTGAAACCATCAAAGGAAAAACAGGCAGACTCTCACTTGGCATTTGTCTAGGCAAGTGACCTCTGACATCACAGAAACACTTTTTTTTCGGAGGAATTTTATAAACAACAAAGATTTAGAAGCTCAAAGGTCCAGAATGACTGATCAGAATGTTTATTCAAATATTCACTCTTTAACCCATTGACTTGTTTCTGGGGTGTTCATATCCCATGAGATGTTCTGGAAGTGTTTTTATTTCAACAATTTTTGGGGGTAGAGAGGATTATTCCACTGAATAATTATGGGGGTATTTTTATTTCACCTTGTTTTGGGATGTTGCTCTCATAGGGTTTCACGTGTCTTTCGAGGAGAAATGTCACCCTGTCATCTTAAAAACAACGGGTTGTCCTGTGGTACCTTAGGCGACATCTACACTGCACTGTAGTTTGAAATAAGAGATGCAATTTGAGCTACAAAAATTGTGTATCTTATTTCGATGCTATTTCAAAATAGCTTATTTTGTACTTTGGCGCTGTCTTCACAGCACCAAATTTCAAAATAACCTGCTATTCTGAAATGTCCCTTACTCCTCATGGAATGAGGTTTCCAGGGACGTCAGAATAGCGTGCCCAAAATAACGGGCTTGCTGTTAAGACACAGGGTAGCTATTTCAGAATACTCCGGTATACTGAAATAGCATTGCAGTGAGGATGTAGCCTGAGGCAGATCTCAAGAGTCTAGACTTTCTTCTCCCTTAAATTATTTTTAAGGTAATTTCTTAGAAGCTGCATTACATACATGGTTTTAAAAGCCCAAGTGAATCAGACTCTGTGATAAAAAAAAATCCCAAGGACCTGGACTGAGATCCAACACTAGATAGAAAATGGTTTTAATAAGGAATTAGAAAGTGACAAGACAACATAGTGTAAATAAGCTGTGCAAAAATATGAAATATCTATCTATCTATCTATCCCCATACACCCCCTCTATCTATCTATCTATCTGTGATTCAAGCTTTCTGATCAGATTGTTTCCAACTACAGTGAAACCTGTGTTATCCGGCACTCTGTTAACCAGAAAACTTTGTTAACCAGCATTGCCCCCAGCCACAACACTGTCACATCTTCAGGCGCACAGGCCTGGCTTGGTTTACCATGATTGGCTTAACAATTTTTTATGTAAGAAGTACTAATCATCTTTAACTCAAAATAGAAATGTGAGACCAACTGCCTCACACTACAAAACTACCAATATTAAAAACTTGAGCTTTACTATTAGGGTGTGTCTAGACTACATGGCTCCGTCGACGGAGCCATGTAAATTAGTTTATTCGGCATAGTCAAAGAAGCGGGGACTTAAATAATCCCCGCTTCATTAAAATAAACATGGCTGCCGTGCTGTGCTGACGATCAGCTGATCCGACACAGCGCGGCAGTCTAGACGCGGATCTGTCGGCTGGGGAAGCCTTTGCCGACCGATCCCTTATGCTTCTTTGACTATGCCGAATAAACTAATTTACATGGCTCCGTCAACGGAGCCATGTAGTCTAGACACACTCTTACTGTCCATTGGTTTTTCCTAGGTTGATGGAACCCTCAGATAAACAGAATTTTTAGATAACCGGAACGCCCTAATCCCCGAGCGTGCCGGATAGCACAGGTTTTACTGTAGTTTGCTTTCCCAGTAAAATAAGCCCATTTCCCTTTCAGATGAGCCGTCTATGTCAGAAATGAGTCATTCCAATGGGATTTACAGCAACCTCAATGAGGCTTCTCCCGCATTGGGGAGGCAAGCCGGGACCAACGGGAGCTTCTCTTTGGAACACAGTGGCATCCCCGCCCAGGACCAGTACCACGACCTCCGCTCCAACAGCCCCTATGGGATACCCCAGTCACCAGCTTCTCTACAGGCATTGCCAGCCCACCAGCCTTTAATCTCAAGCTTGGTTTATCCAGACAATGGTTTGGGCATCATAGTTCAAGGTGGACAAGGCGTGCCCCAGCCAATGAGAGTCTTGGGTGGGAACGGACCCAGTTCTGATCTCTCCACTGGGAGCAGTGGAGGCTATCCAGACTTCCCTGCCAGCCCTGCCTCTTGGCTAGATGAAGTCGATCATGCCCAGTTTTGATACAAGACCCGCCACAATGCGGGGAAAAGACTTCAGGCTATTAAGCATTACATACTGTTGAGAATAAAATACGGGGCACAAAAAGGAGAAAGTAAGATAGCTACGTGGCGAAAGAAAGGCAAACGTGCTCAAGAGGGAGGCCAGCTGTGGGTTAGCAAAAGCCAGTTGACCAAGGACTTATGTCAGAACGACTGGCTTAAGAAAAGTCCAAGTGCAACTGCTCATTGTGTCTTTATAGAACGCTACCAAACACCAAGACTTGTGCTTTACAGAGCTGAGAACATGGTTTGTTTTCTGTTGTCAGTTCATTCTCCAAAGGAAGAACTCGCTTCCTCCCTTATCTACCCCTTCGAGCTTTTTTAAAAATGAAGATCTCATCCATTGCAAAAGAAGCAGCAATGTCTATATTTCTACAGGAGAAACGTGAACAATGAATGATCTCTTCACAAATTCACGGTGGCAAACCACATACCTATTTCTCTGTTCTTCCAACAGGTTAAAAAAAAAAGCAGTGACATAGTAAGACTTTTTTGTTTTATTTTTGAATTAATATTAGCTTTTCTAAATTTAAATGGTTTTTAACATGCCAATGATTTATTAATAATCGTATTTTCATTTGTACTATGAGGGCCCTATGTTAACTTTGCTATCCACCTTTTAAAATTTGTAGATTGCTAGCTTTATTCTTTCCACATAAGCATCAAACTGTGAATAGATGTATTTATTATCAAATTTCCACTGTTTTTCAACATGGTCAAGAAAGCCCAAGAATATTGGTCATTCTGCATTGTTAAACTGATGTTTTTCTTTACTGATTCCTCTGTGATAACTTTATTGCAACGCTTTTCAAAGTTGCACCTAATGTCTTGTTGCCAAATACCTTCTCAACGTTTTGTCAGGCGCGGTTTAGCTACATTTGTTCTTCATATGTTGTTGGAAGGGCAACCTAATGAGCATTCTTATGTTCACTCCCTCGACACTTTCTCCATTCTATGCATTTGTGTATTTCAACAGCCGATATAGTGAAAGCTGATTGTGAAGAAAGGCAAAACCATATGTATACTGTTATCTGTAAAATTGAATATCGAATTAATTGTAGATTGTGTATGTCCGATGTCTTATTTATATTCTCTCTCTCTCTCTGTCTCTGATGATCAAATACTTTATGACTTCAAATAAATTTGTCAGCTACAGTTTAAATAAATTCACACGAAAAGCACCCATTGGGGTAAATTTCTTTAAAATAAATTTTTTAAAAGTCCCTGAAGACGTGAGGTCCTCATTCAACAAAGCACCAGACTTCAAGAAGGCCTATTCATTTCAAATGTGCTTTGCTGAACTGAGGCTAAAAATGATGGTCTCCTTGGTAACTGTTTATAACTGAAATTGCAAAATGATTGCTTAGTACGGATGACTGGCAGCTATCGTTGATGACATAGGATTGTTTCTTAGCCCCCGAGATGGGGGAAGAAAAACCCAGTCCTGCAGAGGGTTTGTGATTTCCAGTTAGTCTGGGGCAACACATTCTGCATCTTGAGACTGCCAAGTCCATAAAATAAACAACAAAAGTGGCAGGAGGATATTTGATGGCGTCAACTGAAAAAACAGGGGATGAGAATTAACCTGTTTACTCCTCCTCTAGGCCACAGTTCTCATATGTAGATACAACTAGGCACCGCAATGCAGATCAAGACACCTTTTATTTAGGTTTCTAAATAAAGATTTAAGGCTGAAAGGGGGGGATTTTCAAAGGTTAAAATGGGATTTGCAGCCCGTCTCCCACCAAAAGTCCGAAGGAACTGTTTCCTAGCTGCCCTTTATGCTAGTGACAATCTCCCCCAAAGTGTTCAGACTCAAATGCCTAAGTTAAAGCATCCACACCTGTAGGTAGGCAAATAAATAAGACTCGCTGTTTAGAGGTACTGCAAAGATGGACTTCAGCAAGTGCTGTATGCTCGGCACTCTAGGCCTACTCTAGACTACGACCGCTCACTTTGTGACTAAGGCCACGTCTTCACTCTGCCGAAGATCGACGCTGCCGCGACCCATCTTTCAGAGTTTGATTTAGCGAGTCTAGCTAAGACTCACTAAATTGAATTCAGAGGGCGCCCCTGCCAATGTGCAGTACTCCTGCTCCTGTGAGGAGGAAGGGAAGCTGACGTGAGTGTTTGCTCCTGTTGATCTCCTGCCGTGGAGATGGCACAGAAACTCGAATGAAGGTATGTCAAGTCCAGTTACACAATGAACATGGCTGGAATTGCATATGTTAATTTCACCTTCCATTGTAGTATAGACCTGGCCTCAGACACTGGGCCTAATTCATTGCTGGCATAAACAGGCATAGCTCTACTGAAGCCCTTACTCAAACGAGGCCCTCAAGCTAGACTTCAGTCCTCATGCAAAATCTGTTGCTGGGAACAGAATGACGCGCTAAGCTGGCTAGATGGTGTAAAGTAGACTCCTCCAGCCACCCTCAAAAAGATGGATAGGAAATTGCGAATATTTCAGGTATTTCTTGTAGCATTTCAACTCTGTAAGGGTTTTATTTCCACAGCTGGACCGGACAGGAAACAACAATTCCAGTCCTCACGAAAAATTTCAAGCTCAAGCTTTCAAAGCTGGTTTTCATTTGAATGTGGCAGGAAACAAGACCTTTATTTTTTATGAAAAAAACCACTAGCCACCCACTCACAGTCTCCCAGGAGAGCAGAAAGCTTGGGAGCTCCGGCCTAAATGTGGGATACAGGCGACTCAGCTTCCAGTCTCTGCCCTGGATCAAGAGGGCTGTAGCTATCGAGTGATCCGTCCGATGTCTCCTGTTGGCACTGGTCCATTTTGTATCAATAATGAAATGTTTAGGAAGCCAGAGCGAGGCGAAACGTTTGTTGAAAATTTTGACCAGCTCCAGAATTCGGAGCCATCTCTAATAGACAACCTACTATCAGCAAACACTACCATGGGCCTGAGTTTTCCCGTTAACCTTGGAGGGAATCTGTCAACCAGGAGATAGGAAGGATTTTCAAGGGGGGAAAAAAACCTTATCTCTGACTTTTAAAAATATCTCACCTTCGTGGCCTTATCCTGCACTTCCTGCCCAACCCAGCCTTCGCTGGGAGTTCTGGGTGCGTAAAAAGGCAGGAGTTGGTCCCCATTTCCCACTTCTTTCTTCAAAATCTGCCCCCCTCCTTCACAATTTAAAGTCACATCTTCTTCTCCAGGCCCTATGGGGGAAATGCACATGTGTCTTATAGTTAAACATTTTCTGCTTAGTTCCTAAACAGAGTCAGCTCAGGCCTGTGATCTATTTATTCCAGCTGAAAGGGCTGGAATGGCAGCTCCATGGAGCAGGTGGGTAACCTGATGCGCGTGGAAAACGACTGAAGAAAGCTGGTGGCAGATGTGTCAGGCATGCTGCTAATCTCCTCCGTGATCCTGCCCCCCAGTCTCCCATCAGGTAGTTTCTAAGGAAGGCAAATCTTGACAACCCAAGCAAATGGAAACAAACAGCACAAGCAGTTCCATGTGGACGTCCAGATTTTGGACCGAATGAGCGGGGGGAAATAATAGGCAAGGGCATCGGTGCGGGAACTAGAGATGTGGGGAGGCTGCTGCACCCCCTGCCTGAAAGTGGTTTCCATCATAGCCAGGGTTTACGGTTTTTGGATCTCAACACGCCTGCGGTACAAATTATTCCAGGCAAGGGGGTGGTGTCAGCTCACATAATACAGATCTCTAGGGGCACGCCTAGACAGCGGCGCTATTTTGGGATACTTCCGGCATCCCGAAACAGCTAATCCATGTCTTGACAGCGTGCCCATTATTTCGAAATAGCTTTCGAAATAACGGGCTCGCTCGTCCGATGTCCCTGTAAACCTCGTTCCACGAGGATTAAGGGCTGTTTCGGAAGAGCGCTCTGTTTCAAAATACCCTGGAAATAAGCTACGCGATTTGCTTACAAGCTACGGGGGCCGTGTAGACGCACCCTAGGTGAACTCCAGAGCTTATCAGCTGGCATGGATAGAATCCTGGGTTTACCCTGAATAGCCACATTCTTTTCTAAGGGCTGGATTTCCAGCCTTTATGGGGTTGGAATAGGAATACACCCTGTTCTCTCCTGCACCCTATGAACATTGAGGCACCATTCCATGGGGCAAGAGGAGGCAGAATTTGGGAAACTCTGCAGGAAGTGCACTGCATGGGACAGACTGCAGGCAGAGAGCCATTCTATGGATGCTTTGACCTTCCATCCAGTGTTGGGGGTTCAACAGCAAGGCTAAAGAAGCCCTCCCATGTCAGCACTTCAGGCACTCTGTGGCCTGCAGAAGGAGAATATCTTCCATTGCCCTGGATAGGCACTACGTTGGCCACGGACACAGGGATTTTGTCCACAGGGCCCAGCCCTGATGGATTTACTCTTTCAAACCCACCACTAGCAAGAGAAGCGTCCAGGGAAGTTTGGTTTGAGCAAACAGCACAAGACTGGGATTTTATACTTTGGATTTTAATCCCCACATTCTGGAGATGAATGTATTCTGCATGGAGCAGGCTTGCACATGAATAGTTTTGTGCATATTAATATTATAGCGAGAGGTGGAAGTAAGGTCCTATGTATACCTACACTGGACCACACATCCTCTCTGCTAAATAATTTTAATGTGCATACAAACCCATGTGTGTACATATGCGTGCATGCATTATACATGCAGAATACATTGATCTCCATATAAATAGGTATTCTTCATTATTTATAATGTTTTAAAATCCTTTATTTTTTAGCTTGTATTTGTTTTTAATCAGTCAAAGGAGGGCCTTGATTTTAATATGTAAGTAAACTCTGTGGATCTCCACTCTATCATTCAGTCCTCCTCTTCCTTACCTGCATGGACATTGACTTGGATGGGATTGCATTGCCTGTTGGGAAAACAAAATTATAGCCTGCAAATTAAGTGTGTGTCTATAGATACATAAACAAGGGCGGGGACCTGGCTAATAAGCCAGTGGATTAGGATACAGGAAGAGCTCTCTCTCTTTCTCTCTCTCTCTCACTGACCTATGCCAATCAGCACTTTGCAATCTATGGGTGAAAAGTATTTTATAAGAGCCAAATTTAGCTCTTATACATAGCATACATGTACAGCTGGGTACATATTACACACACATGCTTCTGTAGAAATAGTGTACAAATATGTATTGCGTCCCATGTAGCAATAGTTCATTTAAGAAATGGAACCATGCATTCCTCACCAAACTTGTTATTTTAATGGCCCTGTTATTGGATTCTAACCAGGAAGGCATTTTAGATGGTTTAGCAACATTCTTGTTTCAATTTTCTTTTTAAAATGGAGCCACTTTCAAAGGAGTAGAAAAATAAAGACCATATTAGCCAGGCTTGGCACTTGTATAGGAATGATTCTGATGGTGGCATACACCAGGAATATGAAAACAAAGGCTTTACATTAACTACTTGTTTTGAAAAGAATGGGTTTTCTAGTGAGGGTAAATCTTACAATAATAGAGACAGGGGATCTAGCAATTTTTTGTCCTCTCTGGTGGGTGGAACAATGTGATGTGTTTGTGGCATTAAAATCTCTGGGCTCTCTAGTCTAAAGCTTCACCCGGCAGTGGTGACCAACTACAATACTTTTTGGAGAAAATACATGTGCGAACTAACAAATTGCTCTCTTAATCATGGCTCATCAGGGCTGCATCCTCACACTTCAATTAAATGGATTCTCCTCCCCGTGCAGCGTTAGCAAAAAACGATTTTGCCTCCCCCAGCGAAGGTGGTGAGATCATATGAAATTCAAGAGGGACAATTCACCCAGCGTTATAGAAAGCACTCTGAATTTTAACCGGCAGCTTATAGTGGCTTGTAATACAGCGCCCACAACATAGATAAACTTCTGGCTAAGCAGTTATTATTTTTCCCCTGGGGACTAGAGAGTTCCCCATCTCTAAGGGGAGGTTAAAGCCACTTGCTGCTGTCACCAGACTCAATACACTAATACAAATGACCACACCTGCCCATACCATACTCTCTTCCAGCTCTTACTGAAAAGCTTGTAAAAGTCTCCCAGTCAGCTGGGAGGGAGTAAATCATTCCTGACAGTTACATCTCTACAGAGCAGTTAGAATTAATGTAACAATTTGGTGCTTAATGAAGCAGCAACATGCTGGGCTGCAGAGAATGGCTGAGACCTGCTGCAGTCATGTTCTAATCCCCCTGGGCCCCAAACGGCAGAGATTTAATCAGATGGTGACTTGTTGGGTTGAGAGAATTGCCATGTGGCAAGAAACCCAGCAGCGAGTGGGTCGGAAAAACCCCAACAACAAATAGGCCCCAGCTAGGTCTGAAACAAGCGTAATGGGCCAGATCATTGATTTCCATGCGGGGTTCAGTTTAAAAAGATCAATGGCATAATATGACGTGTCAGATACTACGTGAGGTGTGTCAACCTAGAGAGAGAGAGAACAGTCCAGTGGCTACAAATGTATTTTGGTTATACAACCTCCATCGAATGTCTTATTTGTTGCACACCCTTTGGGTGTTTATTATTATTGACTTTAATCATTTATTGCGCTATAATTATTGCTCTTCTTCCCACTATCGTGCTTCATGCTGGGCAAACTTATTCTCATTTTATGGTCTGTATTGCAGCAGGGCTGAGATGTCCTAGTTACAGACCCCGTTGTGCGAGGCACCCTCCAAACACAGTCACCTACAGTAGGTCGTCAAACAATCACAGAAAACGTCATTGCCACTTGCAGTCTGCGTGCACTGCACTGTAGGTTCTCGGAGGTGTTTGTACCACAGCAGTTCTAATCACTGTTCCTTTCAACTTTTCCATCCACTTGCAGATTTTTTCCCATCCACGTGTGGAATAATTTTTATGTGCACTGAGGCATGTGCACCACCCATAGAAACAAAACCACGCTGTGGGCACGCTGCTAATCAGCTGGGCAGCATCTGAACTTCACTTTAGCAGCCACATAAACCCCCAGTTTATAGGGAGCACTGGTTCTAATATATGAAGCATCCGCATAATTCACATTAAAATACTTTGTGAAGCGCCCCATAAGAGTAATGAAAATAAATTAGCATTTCATATGTATGTGGGTAGGCAAAAAAAAAAAAAAATCTGCAAAGTAATATATTTTGAGAATGAAAGACAAACTTGACCACTAGAAATTCTCTGATTGCCACAGGATTTGCAGGTATTTTCGGATAAGGCCTTGTAAACACACTCAATGTTTTGGGTAGGGAAAAACGCAGATGGGTCTAGAGACAATTCTGGTTCCCATGCATACCAATTATGTTTCCAAAGCGTTGCAGTTTGCAGCAGCTTGGATGCTTTAAAATAAATCACGCGGCCCATGCTATTTTCCCTTGTTCCCAAATGAAATTGCAGCACAAAACAAACGTCCCCTCACTTGCAAAAACCACGAAGGCTGATTTTTAGTGGGCGCGCATGTATCCTAACCCCACAGAAAGGGCTGGGCTGCAAAGCCTCATGGTCATCAGCTGTAGGGTCCTGACAGGTTTATAAAGTGCTAAGTGTCCCTGTGGGACCCTAGGACTGTTCACAGATAAGATCATGCTTGCCATCTCCAGCTGGTACACAAGGTAACAGGGTGTCTAAATTAATTCAGAAACCGCTTCTGTTTTTCAGATGGTGACTGTCGTCCTTAACCTATTACAATAACACCTCTGGCGAGTGCTCATTAAAACAGGCATCCACACAGCCCCAGTTCTCTTCACTTAGACTCGTGCAAATCAGGAGGGAATCCATGGAAGGCGGTCACACTGCAACGGGGTAAAACTAGCATATATTTTAGGGGAATCCGACCCATAGTCTTGTAACCCACAATAAAGACTTTTCCCTGCTGCCAGTGTAGCCAAGAGGCAAAGGATCAAGCGCCTGTTGATACCAACTAAACTATGGCATCCTGAAAGGACTAAATCAGTACAAGGGCTTCATTGTGCTAGATGCTGTACAAACACAAAGGAAGAGACAGTTCCTGTCCTGTGAGCTGGATATGTGAAAATAGTGAGCAGAGGTTCCCGAGTCAAGGTAACAGGAGACTTAGGTGGCTCCTAAATTGCTTTTGAAAGTGTGACTCCTAGTCCAGTCACATGAATTTTGACCCATTTTTTAAATACAACCATCCAAGCATCCGACACGGCACCCGGTGGGCCAGCAATACACGCTGAAAAAGATTAACATAGTGGCGTCCACCATGGATGTGCTATGTCTACACTTGCACCCTCTTTTGAGGGTGAAGACATTCGAAATTGCAAATGAGGCCGGGATTTAAATATCCCACGCTTCATTTGCATATTCATGTTATGGCGCTATTTTGAAATAACAGATGCTGTTAAGACGCGGTTATTTTGAGAGAAAACCCTTCTCTCGAAATAACTGGTAAACCTCATTGTATGAGGAATAAGGGTTATTTCGAGAGAAGGGTTTTCTCTCGAAATAACCACGTCTTAACAGCGTCTGTTATTTCAAAATAGCGCTATTTCGAAATAGCGCCATAACGCGAATATGCCGATGAAGCACGGGATATTTAAATCCCGGCTTCATTTGCAGTTTCAAATGTCTTCATTTGCATCACTCTCTCAAAAGAGGGTGCAAGTGTAGACATAGAGTTTGCTTGTCTGTGAGCAAGTGAGCGACTCCGTCTGAACATCCGGCTGTTTGCTCAAAAGCGCCTTCTAACTGGTCAGAGCGAGGACCGCTAGATTTGCTACGCCGCTCCCTCTTTTCATAACTCAAAGCAAGTTCAGGGTGTGGTGGGGGGGAAGAGTCTGAAGTCCCCCCCCCCCCAATTTGTATGAGGACTCACTACAAGAAGGCCAGCTAAACGGGAAGAGCGAGGACCACCAGATTTGGTAGAGAGCATCCTCCTACCATAACTTAAAGCAAGGTGGTTGTGCGGGGAGCAGAGAGGGGGCTCCAACTATGTACGGCAGGGTTGCCAACCATCAGTAAATTTATGGACAGGCCATAAAAAGTTAGCTGAAATTGGACATTTCCGTAAAGTCCGTAAAAAAATGTAGGTGTCCGTAAATTTTGTAAAAGTGCAATAACATTTCAAAAAACAGCAGTTATTCTATAGCAATCACATTTCTTCTGTGCTGCTGCTGCTTCAGCCATTGAACTGCGGAGCAGCGGAAATTGGACGTTTTAGTTGTTCATTACTGCAGCTATGGTTAACAGTGTCAGTGTTCGGATGTACAATCACAAAATGGAAAACTTCCAGGACCGTGACTAACTAAATGAAAGTGAGTTAAATGGCATATTGTTCTTGTGATGTCTGAATGACAACAATTACTTTTTACTTTTGGCCATTTATGCAGTCTTAACATAGTATAAAAATTATGTCCGTAAAAAAATGTGTCCGTACATTTTTCCCATTTTGTCCATAAAGGACATTTCTGTGGGTTGGCAACCCTGGCGTATGGGAATGCACAAAACCTTACAGAAAAGAGACAGAATCACCAAGCAGGTGAGGGGGGAGGCTGGGGGCACCCCCCCATGTGGAACTGCCCCAGCACGAGCCTCCCAACTCCTAGGCACCCTTTATGGACAATGTGGGCACTGCAGCTCCACACACCCCTCCATTCATCCAGGAACGTTGCTGGCTGGAGTGAGGGGGAAAAGTGCCCAGCGTGCTCCATTCCTCACTGTGGCTGGGGAGCACAAGGGGCAGATGAACCTGGACCTGCCCCAGCTGGGGGACATGCACCCCTCTGCTGGGGCTGCAGCAGCCATGGCGAGGTGTGTCTCACCTGGCCCCAAGCTGCTGCAGTGAGAGCGGGTGGGGTTGTTCTCTCCCCCCAGGGCCGCCTGCACCCTGAACCCCTCCTCCCCAGAGCAATGATTCAAATGAAACAAACATTCATTGAGTTAACGACCCGAGCCACACCGGCTAAACTGTCCAGTAATTCCACAAAGAACACCTTTCCACATCGTGGAATCCTGCTTACAAGTCTTGATCTTACAGTTCTTATACCTGCAAAACTCCCTCTCAAACCTCCGTCAGCAGCTGGTTCCATAAAGACTTATCGTGAACTGAAAGCACTTTACAAATACAGGGGTTGTTTTCTATTTAAAAGCAAGGGCTTAAAGTTTGCCATCTGAAGCCAGATCTCAGTGTCCGGATACAAGTTTTAGTGCTTAATTTCAGGTAATCACAGATTGGGGCCCTTTATACAGTGGCGCTCTCTCTGGGGTGAAGCCATTCCTGCAAAGTCAAATACCCAATGTCAAATGCCAGGGGGGCCTGATTTTCAAAATGTCGCCCCCAGTTCTGTGCATAATTAACGTGTAGAATTATCATACCTTCACGGCCGTACTCACAGTTCAGTCGTGAGTTTAAATGGCCATGAATTCATGCCAATATCCAACGGGCGTGCGTAAATACCCAGTTTGTGGTGGTTCATTTGCCTGTCGTCTTGAAGAACAGGCGGTTCGGGGTTGAAGCGACTGGAGTGTGGTTTTAAAATTAATTCATGAGGTGCTATAAATACCGGGAGTAGTGTTGGGGGACATTTTTGCATCTACAATCCAAATAAGAAAACGGAATGGTGCTTACTCTGTGCATGAATTAGATTGAAAACGTCATGCTCCGTGTTTTTCACGGGGAGATGGTTGACATGTTAAAAAAACAAGCTTCATTCTGCACCAAAGATTCCACAACCCTTTTCCTAAGATTATTCACCTTCCTGCCCTTCACCTTGTTTGCACAGGTTGAACCTCTCTAGTCTGGCAACATCCATAGTCCGGCATGATTTTAGTTAGCCGAATATCCACTTATCACGGGTGCAGCCACGTTTCCCATGGTCCCATACAGTTGTTTACAGCCGCCAGTCCTGGCTCTCAGTGTTCTGTGCTGTTATTTAGCTCTAATTGACTCCTACATGTCTTCGAAGAGCCCAGGAAGCAGTGGAAGTGTTGGTGATGCTGCTAGGCAATATTGACCTCCCGTGATCTGGCAGATTCTCTGGTTCAGCTCCAGTCAGGTCCCTAGGTTGCTGGACTAGAGATTCAACCTGTATTTGGTAAAGCACTATGGGGTCAGCAGCTAAGCCTACGGCAGCATTATTGTTTAACTACCAAGGCAGATAACTGATTTTCCGATTTGTATTTATTTATGGAACTTATTTTCGATAAATTACCATCACAATAAGAACCTCACTACATCATACTGCACGTCTGGGACCATGCTCAGGTAAACGCAGGCTTATTCCCTCCTCTGCCCAATGAGCAGCGATTCGGTAAGTTTCATCCGTATTTCAGTGTACTCGTGGGCTTTATGGTGAGTTCCATTCTATGTCAATTTTCAGGGTCGGTACCTCACACTCAGCTCTAGCAGGTGAGGCTAATGGTAAATTAAACTGACAAGGTGCCCAGGGTTATCCAGGACTGCTCACCGGCACAACACCACAAAGAGAGGAAATCGCCGGTGAATGAAGACATCCGATAGCCTGCCAATCTTCATTTCCTGCAGCCTGGTGAAGATGGAGCCATCAGCCACAGTTGAATAGATGGGATTTGGGTGCACCTTTTCCCAGGGGGCTGTAATTTACCGGCAGCTGGCCTTCCTTATGTAGCAAGGGCCTTATCCTACACCAGGAGAAAGACTCCCATTGAATTCAGTGGGCTTTGGATCAGCCCCAGGCGCAGATCCTAATGAACTTGAATGTATGTTATATAGACTGGAGTTGGAGGAGAGGGGAGGGTGTTTTTCCAAGACAAAATCACAGGGATGAATTTTCTTAATTTATAAGGAATATATTGGTTTGATCCCTGCAGAACTTGATGCTCCAACTGCTCCTGGAGTTTATCTGAACAGTTTATTTGGATTCTATCCATGTGGGGCTTGAATCCAACCTAATGATTTTAGGTTTCAATGAACAAAAAATTTTGGCATGTTCCATGGTGGGCACAGATTTGCTTCCAGCTGGTTAGTTGGTTGTTTATTCTAAAGTCAATCCAAGGTCTTGTTCAAAACTGAGCCAGGTTCCTTCACAAGCTTGTAAAACTTTCAGCAAGCTGGTGGTCAAATCCTGCTCATGTTGCCCCCCAGAAATACTCCCAGTGGCACCCCCACTGTAATGTGTGTACTTGCAGAGAACTTTATTTAGCTGACAGAAGTCACTGTGGACTGTATGCAGTTGGAGATGAGTTGTGGTCCCTGGTAAAAATGGGAGACAAAGCAGGAACTCAAAGCTATGTGGAAAGCTGTGTGTGTCTGTGCCAATAGTTTTTTTTCTTTTAAATAAACACTTTCTATTTTAAGTAGAACAGAAATTTCATATATTGTGACACCAAAGAGACTTTGTATTAGTGAGTTGCGCAGCAGGGGGCTCTATGTCCAACTGACTTCCAAATGTGTTTGATTTAAGGCTAATTGACCACAACAGGAATATATGCAGTGAGAAGGCTATAGGGTGCTTTGGCCAGAAAGTGGAGGAAGAAGGAAAAGAACATAAAATAGTGAAGCTTTTGCAACTGACCGATTCATTTAAATAAAATTCAACTGAATCCTTCAGTGACTTGCTTGGCTGCAAACATATTGCACAGTTCTGATCCAAAGCCAATGGGCGGTTTTGGCTAAACTAGGGAGGATTTCGAAAGCAGACCTCCCTGATTGGGAAAAAGCTTCCAGCTGGTTGAGTTTATCATTTTGAATTGGCTCCATATTTAACGGGGCTTCCTGAGACTCATTTAGAAGGATTGGAGCCAGAGTTTGCTACTATTCTTTGCCACCAGAAGCACTTAATGCAGCCTCATCATTTTCATTTTCTGAACATAACCTTCTCACGGTGGCCTGTCCCTAATGGGAGGCTGCCGTGATCTCCCAAATTAATTACCTTGGATGCTCCTAATGATTCTAGTTAAAACATCCCCTCGTTATGCTACGCGTCGGAACTGGGTGGTGAAGCTGCAGATGTGGGGAAGTTGGACATGATTATGGCTTTAATTTGTACTAATCCAATTATCAAGATACATTTAGAAATAAAGAATTGTTCCCCAAGCACTTTCATTTGTTTACACATGGATTAAAATGCAAGGTACTAATTGTGCCCCGGGAATGTTGATATTAGCCATTCCACAGCAAATAGTACTATAATAATGATGCTATACCCGATATACACCCCTAAACCCAGACTTTTACCTTATTTGCCTTCAAAGAGTTATTCTTTCCAATGTTTTTCTGATTGTCTTCAGCATCTTATCTTATAGGGACATTGGGCTTATTATATGCATTTCCCCCCAAAGATATAACACTCTTTTTTCTGTTGTAAAAGGACAATAATGAATGGCCTGCATTCATATACAACCCTATGTAAACAAATCAATATGCACAGCTCAGTGCTCTTAAGCAACCCTACAATAATCATAGAATCATAGAATACTAGGACTGGAAGGGACCTCGAGAGGTCATCGAGTCCAGTCCCCTGCCCTCACAGCAGGACCAAATACTGTCTAGACCATCCCTACAAACCAGCATGTGACAGTTTAGTGCTCTTGAGCAAATTTATAATGAGGCTAGGGAAGATCAGAGATTTTTTGGTAAATGTGGAGCATTGTGACTTTCCACATACACACAACATGGAAAAATGGAATGGAAAAAGATTACCATAGACGATGAAAAAATTTACAAATAATCAAAATAAGAAAAACGCTACTTGAGACATATTGGAGTTTGATTTACTTTGTGTATTTTGACAGGTGATATTGATGAACTGTGGTCTGTCTGTTGTACTATTTTAAATCTTAGTGGCTATTAAATCATTACGGACTGACCCACCTATAGTCCGCCCCCTTCACAATTTTCTGCAACTGAAAATTTCAATTGATTTTAAAAAAGCTTAAAACAGAAAATCAAATTCTTCCAAGCCCAAAAGTCTAACAAACCAGTGTGCCCAGCTATTTGTTTAAAAGCACCCCTACAAAAATACCAAGCCACCTCCCCCAGCAGAGTGTCCATAAGCAACCCTAAAATGAAAGAGCTGCATGTGTGTATGGACAACTGGGAAAATATTTCAGCAAAAACACATTTCAGTTTAAAACTTAAGAGGTAAATGTAACATACAAGAATGAAAGGGGAGAAAAGGAAATCACTTTGGACCAGACCTTGGACTATATTAATTTGAAGTGTCAAAAGCACCCAAAAGCACCCTGAAAACTTGGCAGTCCTAGGACTAGTATGTGCCCAGGATCCCAATAACGATTTAAAAATGAGTCCCATTCATCTGAAAGGTACAGCTCACTCCCTAACCAGCAAGCACACGTTCGTGTCTTTTTCGGGCATGTAGCAGGCAGCGATCAATCCATCAGGGGTCAATTTATCATGTCTAGTATAGATGTGATAAATCAACCCCCAAATGCTCTCCTGGTGACTCTGGTACTCCACCAAAATGAGAAGAGCAGGCGGAGTCAACGGGAGAGCATCAACTCTCAACTTACTGCAGTGAAGATACCATGGTAAGCAGATCTAAGAACGTCAACTTTAGTTACGTTATTCATGTAGTTGAAGTTGTGTAACTTAGGTTGATGGCCCACGGTAGCATAGACAAGGCCTTTGTGGCATTGTAATGTAGGTGCAGAGTAGCATAAGCTTCCCCAAAACACACATATATTTATTGCACACAGGTGCCTCAATCCTGAGCTAGAGGGGTCCCTTTAGAGTGATCAACAGAGGCTGGATTTTAGTTAGCCAGTCAACTTCTGGAACTCCTTGCCAGAGGATGCGGTGAAGGCCAGGACTTTAACAGGGTTCAAAAAAAGAGCTAGATAGATTCATGGAGGTTAGGTCCATCAATGGCTATTAGCCAGGATGGGTAGGAATGGTGTCCCTTGCCTGTTTGTCTGGAAATGGGCTACAGGGGAGGGATCACGTGAGGATTACCTGTTGTGTTCCCTCCCTCTGGGGCATCTGGTACTGGCCACTGTGGGCAGACAGGACACGGAGCTAGATAGACCATTGGTCTGACCCAGTATGGCCGTTCTTATGTTCTTATGGATTTTAATGTTGGACCCAGCTGATGAAAGGTTCCATTAATGATCTTGAGTTCCTGGTCATCAATCCAGTAGGTTTAGCCTATTTTCATAATACAGGTTGAACCTTTCTAGTCCGGCACCTTCAGGACCTGTCTGGTGCTGAACCAGAGAATTTGCCAAACCATGGGAGGTCAATATTGTCTAGCCGCATCACCAGCACTTCCACTGCTTACTGGGTTCTTAGAAGACATTTCGGGGTCAATTAGAGCTAAATAACAACCCAGAACACCGAGAGCCAGGACTGGTGGCTGTAAACAAACTTTATGGGACCACAGGAAACTTGGCCACACCCATGAAAAGTGGACTTCCAGCTAACTCATATCATGCTGGACAATAGACGTTTCCGGACCAGAGAGTTCTGGACTAGAGAGGTTCGACCTCAGTGGCGTCCCGTCAATACAGGCGACTTAGGCGATCACCTAGGGTGCCAAGATAAACTGCCTTTGAGGGCTTTGGAGGCGGGGGCGCTGATTGCGCGCCCATCACGCACTGATCGCGCGTTTTGCCTAGGGTGCCAGTTGCTGGCAGCTCGTCTAGGGACACTCCTGTTCGACCTGTGTCATGGTTATAATTATATGATAGTTTAGCCTATTTGCCTAATATCATCACCACCAATGGGAGATGAGATGGTGCAGGGGTAGTGGTGAAACCTATGGAGAGGACTCTGTGTATCAGATCTGCAATATTGTATATGGCTTTATCATACAGATTTTTGAAGCTGTCAAGGTTCCTCCCAGCCCCAGACAGCTTGATTCAGCCAGAGCAGAAAACAGTTGGAATCTGATCTCTTTTCTGGCTATGCAGATAGGCACAACACTTGACATTAATATGATACTAAGCCAAATGCAGATCACATTTCAGCGCATGGAGTCTAGCTGCAGCCTTGTGTTTTTATTACAGTGATACAATGAGCCAAAAGTGGGGGAGGGATGCACAACACAGTGTACAGGGAGGTAGAGTTTGGCTCTGCAACTGGAAATTCTTTAGCAAATCTGTCGACGATACATGAGCCAGGATGGAATCCAGCTCATTCTCCAGTAGCTGTGTTGGCTGTGCACGGACAACAGAAGGTCCAGAGAAAAATAACAAATATGATTAAAGGTCTAGAAAAAGGACCTGTGAGAGAAGATTGAAAAAAAACCTGGGTTTGTTTACTCTGGGGAAAAGAAGACTGAGAGGGGTAATGATAATTATTCTTAAGTATGCAAAGAGTTGTTATAAGAAGGAGGGTGAAAAATCGTTCTCCTGAACTTCTGAGAATAGAACAAGAAGCAATGGGCTTAAATTGCAGCAAGGGAGGTTTAGGTTGGATATTAGGGAAAATGTCCTAACTGTTAGGGTGGTTAAACACTGGAATAAATTACCTGGGGAGGTTGTGGAATCTCCATCACTGGAGATTTTAAAGAGTAGTTAGACAAATAGCTGTCCAGGATGGTCTAGAGATAATACGTAGTCCTGCTATGACACAGGGGAGTGGTCTAGATGACCTCAAAAGGTCCCTTCTTATCCTACAGTTCAATGAGATGAACTAGGGTACATCTAGACTGCACTCTAAAATTGAAATAAGATACACAATTGGTGCTATGCAAATTGCATATCTTATTTTGATTTTATTTTGAAATAGGCTATTTCGAAATTTGGCACGTCTACATGGTGCCAAATTTCAAAATAAAGCATTATTTCGAGACATCCCTTATTCCTTGTGGAATGTGGTTTACAGGGATGCCAAAATAGCACGTCTGTTATTTCGAAAATTATTTCAAAATAGCAGACGCGTTCCTTGGATGCGGGGTAGCTATTTTGGGATACCAAAGATATCCCAAAATAGCCTTGCAGTCTAAATGTACCCCTATTAACACCTTTCCCCTATAATCAGCAGAAATTACTCTAAATGACACTCCCCAAGGACCAGATTCTTAGATGAGAATGAAGGTGGGGGGGGACTTCAGAAGCCCTCGTAATGAAGCCAGTTCAGTGCCGGCGCTGGTTCTTGCCATACATTAGAGCAGCAGGGAGAGCAGCAGGGAGAGCTGCTCTAATTTGTGTCTGCTGGTTATAGCTCCAAGCACCCATCTGCCATCCGGGAAATGACAGAGCCCAGGGCCTCTCCAGCCCCTGACTGTTTCTCCCCACTCTCCAACTTGGCAAGGGATGGAGGCCGGGAGGCTAGAACAGGAGTTTTCTGCTAGGAGCTCCTAGGTCCTTTCCCTGGGAGGTGGGGACAGACCAATGAACTTGCCTAGGGTGTTGATTTGCTGCCGTACAAGTTTTACTCCACTGTAACCCCACTAACTTTAATGGAGTCATTCCCGAGGTACTCTAGGAGAAGGGATTGGTGAATCAGGCCCGGAGAACGGGCTGCTTTCACGTTGTCACTTTTCAGAGCAGACCACCCTTTAGCCCTAATGTTTACTACGTCAGGCTGCAAATCTGTATTAGGGTTTTATAGTGCTGCCATGAGGGGTAGCATCTTCCATGTAAACACTCAAACTCTCTCGCTCTAATATATCTTAATATATATTTTATTATACATGTATGTACAATATATATATATATTAGAGTGTATCTGTCTGTGAGCCCGTTTGTTCAACAATTCCTCCTAAATGGTAAGAGCTAGAACCACCAAATGTTCCTCATTTCCTAACTTAAAGCCAGGTCAGGGTTTGGTTGCGCCAGGACAACTGGAAGCCCTGAGAAAAGGACTGGTTTCCATAACATGGAAAGGGTGGGGTTGTTGTTCGGAGGGATGCGATATGAGTGGAGAGCTATCCTGCAGAGTGGCCCCTGGGGGCAGCCACGCCACCAAGGGAGTGTCCAGCAGGGCTGGGACTCCGCCATCTTGTCTGCCACGCCAGTAAGTAGCCCTCCCTGCCTCAAACCCTTTTCCCCCTCCCAGCCGTTGTCCACAGTGTCACAGTTGAGGAGAGAAAAACGGCCTCTGGCAGCTGGGGGCGGGGAGAAAACACCCCTGACAGCTGGGGGGGAGAGAAAAGGCCCATGTTAGATGGGACCCCCTACCTTGAACCCCTCCTCACCCCCTCACTCTCATACTCCTCTCACCCCAGGGCCAGCTCGAGCCATTCCTGCTCCCGGGCAGCAGGCGCGCGATGCATGCGTGGCTCCGCCCTGGGCGCACGGTGCATGTGCAGCCCCGCCTCCTGGCGTGCTGTGCACCTTACAGCTGCCATCAGGTGCCGCGTGCCCGGGGCCGGAGGCCACGCGGCACCTGATGGCAGCTCTAAGGGGCGCTGAGCAGCCGGGTGCACGGTCCCCCTTACAGCTGCCATCAGGCGCCCCATAGGTTGGCGCCCTGTGTAGCTGCCCAGCTAGCCCCCCCCTTAATCCGGCCCTGCCTCACCCCCAGCCTCCTGCACTCCCCCCACATCCCCAAGGCCTTGCCCTGACTCTTGCACTACCCACACCACCAGCCCCTTTCCCTGAAGAACCTGGGCAATGCCAGGTAAGTCTGCTAGTACATAATGCACATGTAAAGCTTATGCTCTAGTATCCAAATACATTTGTTAGTCTTGAAAATGTCACCGGACTCCTTGTTGTGTGTATTGTATGATACACACACTATGCTACAGCTGTACCGCTCTCCATCTCATCGATACATTGGCCGTGTTTATGCACCACAGGGTAACAGGTAATTACATAAACATGCCAGAGGCTTTATGAAGATTTTTCAAACTTTATTTTTTATCTTCCACTGACTGATCGCTCCACAACTTGAGACTGCCATCAGCTCTGAAAAGCAGCGGCAGACACACAGCAGGTCAAGATGGAATATGTCCAGGGTAAAAAATAACCATAGATTCCATTAGCTCCTTTTGGGGGAGTTGTGTCACCTACCACAGATCAGCGAGTCAAGCTAATGAGAACTCTTGGCATGAAGTCACCACTCCGCCATTAATTAAAACCCCTTTGCATGAGAAGATGAAGAAAAATTGAGGGAGGGCTTTCGAGGCAGTTACATTTTCCATAGATGCTGCGGAGTATCCATTATGAGCAGTGAAAGCCTTGTCAACATTTTTCCAAGGAAGGATGAAAATGTAAATAACTTCAAAATTATTCAATGTCATGGTGGTATGGAAAAAGGTCATACGGCGGGATATCATTCATCTCTTTGCCGATTTAAAGAGCTTTTTTCCTATTACATTTTTTAAATTAATGTTTTTTAACATTACCCAAAGTAATGTTAACAATTATGGGGTTTAAGGAATTGATTATTATAGGGGCTCGGATGTAGACTGGAAATTTTTTTCCCTTTTTTTGAATGCCGTTTGATTTTTTGCTTTACTACTTATCAAACAATGTTGATATGATCTAATTAAAAGACAAAAAGTCCAGTTACATTTCCAAGCACATTTTTAAAGTGGCAGGTGATTTGCAAAGGAGATGAGGGCAGAGAGTCATGATTTATGTCAGGTTAAGTGAGAGTGTAAATATTTGAATTGCCAGGGTCCTAATGTAGGGGGTATTTACTTAGAGGAACTAATTTGGGGCAGAGTCCCTGCCCAATTGCTTGATTTTGATTTTTTTTTAAATCAGGGTGTGGGGAAAAATTGAAAATGGTACATTATTTAAGAGAGTGAAATTCGCCCTAGTGCAGAAGACAGGACAAGACCTTTGAAATCTCATTCAACCCTTCTAAATAGAGTTTAGAGGAGACTCAAGGCCCTAGTCTACACTAGGACTTTATTTCGAAATAAACCCCTTAGGTCGAATTTATAAGCGGAGTGTCCATACTACCAAGACCGTTATTTTGAAATAATGGGCTGCTTAATTCAAAAACTGTACTTCTGCTTTTCATCAGGAATAACACTAATTCCAAAATAGTTATTCTGAAGTAATGGTAGTGTGGATGCTCCGGTACTGCTATTTCGAAATAACTATTCCCCAGAGTAACTCGAACGAATGACTCTCCAGTGCTTCCTGAGGCTCTAAGTCGGAGGTAGCACGTCCATATTAACAGAGCCTGCCTAGGACTAATTTCAAGGCCTCCCGGTAGTGAGGACACGCTATTTCGAACTTGTTAAATTGGGAGTTAAGTCGCATTTAGTAATTTTGAAATAGTTTCCTAGTGTAGACATGGCCTAGCAGTGTTGTGTTGTAGTAGTGCAGATGGTTTTGTGCTTCCCCTGTGTAGGGGTGACTGTCACCCAAACCCAGACCATTAAATATAATAGACTAGAACATTGCTCTGCAAATACAGGCTTGTAGGCAGAAAGAATTTACCGGTGGAATCCACCTCTTCGAGCAGCACAATGCAGTGACTCAGAAGCTTTCCAGGTGGCCTAGGGTGGTGGACAATTAATGAGTCTCTTCTGATTGAATCTAACACCGAAATAAGCAAGGTGCTTTCCAGAAATGTTCCTGCTGTAAAGGGGAAAGAAAGAAAGCAAGAAAGCAAGAAAGTTAGGCCTTGAAAGCAAGGACCAAGACCTTCATGCCGGACCCAAGACTTTCAATCCAGACTTTGGCTTGACACTCTTTCCTTGGAAGGCCGTTTTTACACACCTGAAAGGGAAACAATTTCTCCTGCCAAGGGCAAAGATTTTGGTGAGGGATTCAATATCTTTCTACCTCAAGTTTGAAAGAGTGAAGAGTTTTAATTGCTCCGGACCCTCTCCCTGCACCAGAGCAGAATTCCCGGACACATAGATTACAGCTGTGCAGGAGAGGGTCCTTGTGCCCAAGTGAATGTGTATGACAATTGTTTGTCATGATGACGGAAAGTTGGATTCTTGCCTAGGCCGTCAGCTGCTTTGCATAGAAGAGACCCAGGATTTTAACCATCCAAAACCTCAGCTCCGACAGCCGTTTGGGAAAAGGAGCTCTGCTCTTATTAGGAATGCTTGGCGTAGTGAAACATGCTCCTGTTTGGCATCTCCACGCCCCCTGCTCCATCAAGTATAAGCTAGCGTAGTGGGGAATGCCACAGCTGGCGCTTTGCATGTAATTTTCACCCTCTTGTTAATGACCTTGTAGGGATTAACATGGCCTTCTCCATATGCCAGTAGATTATGTCTGTTGGCAGCTGGTAGCGCGGGAGCAAAATGGGATAGTTTTCATTAGGAGTGCTTGACATTAAGTTGCCCTGGATGTCGTCAATCCTAAACTGTCAGGGCCTTTGAATAAAGCAGCGTACAGAGGTGATTTATTAAACATGCGGCGGGTGTGCGGAGAATGTGGCATTTTCAAGTCAGCGAGGTCTGGCAGAAACAGTGTAAAGGGGACCCTCCGACTGACAGTCTCACCCTTAAACTCTCTGGGCCTGTCCAGCAGTGTCAGCTAGGCACACAGCACTGAAACGAACGCACGGACGGGGCTGGGGCCAGAGGGATGCAAATTGTGCAATGGCCATGTTAAAATAGAACACGTCATGAAGGGTGTGCAATGGCTGTGTGTGTGTGTGTGTGTGTGTGTGTGTGTGTGTGTGTGTGCGTGCGTACGCTCACGCATGTATTGCCCAACGCAGCGTGTTTCTGGCAAGTCCTTGTGTGTGTATAGGTTAGGGCTCGTGATAAGTCCATCGCGGGTTTGATTGTTCCTGGGGCTGGAATCTGTCTGAATCCTGAACCCTTTGCCTCAGAGTCTTGGGGAAATTTTTTTAAAGGTCCCGATTCTACATCTTCTTTACACTGGCCAAAACAGCTCTCCTCACACACTGGAAATCTAAGTCTCCTAGGAAGCGTGGGCTTATCCAGAAATAATAACTGACCCGCCACCTTCCCCACAGATCCATTAGCGGGGAGGGCAGGAAGAGGGTGCCGCATGGGTCAGGGGATCACATTGTGGGGGAGGAGGAGGAGGAGGAGGAGGGATACAATATCCCCCTGCCACCAGCCCAGGCGAGGTTAAGCAGGCCAGATAATACACCCAGGAGCTGCCACGAAATCAGAAGCTCCAAGGGCAGCTGCAGCTACGGCCAGTCATGTTGCCAGGGAGATCGGTTGAGGAGCATGTGGCATCATGGGCCAGAGCCAGTGAAGAGGCAAGGGTGGGAGGGGATATGCCAGTCTCTGCCACAGATTGAGTGGGTCAAACTCTATGAGGGGATTTCAAAGAGATTTCCCCCCCCTTCCCCAAGTTTTGCCGTGGGGTGCGGAGCGGGAAGTGGGGATGATTCTGGCCCCTGGAAGTAGATTCTCTATGTGACAAAGTTATTCATTCTCTGTTAATCCTGTTTTAAAGCAAGCCGTTTAAAGATGACCAGCTCCAAATCGATGTCGCTCTTTCTGTAGCTGAACTTAGAACTTTCCCTCTTGAAAAACACAAGCTCCCAGCTTGCAAGCACCCTCCGGGAACAAGCCAGCCTGCTAAACAACCGGGGAGGCATTTGGGGACAACCCCATTCCGTTTCGAGGGGCCAAATTCTGCACCTCACTCACCCTAGCGGAGACCCAGGGAGCTACACCACCGACGCCAGAGGACTCCTTTTGGATTGACACCCACGTGACCACGCCACCGTGAAGCAAAACCAAAAAATAAATGTTTTCAATATGCATTGGGCCTGAGCCTCATCTAAATTAAGGCTCTGACAGAGTGAAAGGATGGGAAAGTGAGCATAAAGTACATTTGCACCACCTTTGAGACCTTTCTTCATAGCCAGAGTACTATTAAAAAGCCATAATGTATGTAAAAATCTGGGCTATAAAACAGATTTTATGGCCTGCCCATGTAGCTCTAACTTCTGAGAGTAATCCGGATTAACTCCAATAGGTAGGGTGACTGCATGTCCTGTTTTTAAACGGACAGTCCCATATTTTTAAAGGGACAGTCCACATACAGAATGGGAAGCGACTGTCTAGGAAGGAATACGGCAGAAAGGGATCTAGGGATTATAGTGGACCACAAGCTAAATATGAGTCAACAGTGTGACGCTGTTGCAAAAAAAGCAAACATGATTCTGGGATGCATTAACAGGTGTGTTGTGAGCAAGACACGAGAAGTCATTCTTCCGCTCTACTCTGCGCTGGTTAGGCCTCAGCTGGAGTATTGTGTCCAGTTCTGGGCATCGCATTTCAAGAAAGATGTGGAGAAATTGGAGAGGGTCCAGAGAAGAGCAACGAGAATGATTAAAGGTCTAGAGAACATGACCTATGAAGGAAGGCTGAAAGAATTGGGTTTGTTTAGTTTAGAAAAGAGAAGATTGAGGGGGGACATGAGAGCCATTTTCAGGAATCTAAAAGGGTGTCATGAGGATGAGGGAGAAAACTTGTTCCTTGGCCTCTGAGGATAGAACGAGAAGCAATGGGCTTAAACTGCAGCAAGGGAGGTTTAGGTTGGACATTAGGAAAAAGTTCCTAACTATCAGGGTAGTCAAACACTGGAATAAATTGCCCAGGGAGGTTGTGGAATCCCCATCTCTGGAGATATTTAAGAGTAGGTTAGATAAATGTCTATCAGGGATGGCCTAGACAGTATTTGGTCCTGCCATGAGGGCAGGGGACTGGACTCGATGACCTCTCGAGGTCCCTTCCAGTCCTAGTATTCTATGATTCTATATTTAAGCCCTCTGCCAGGTGTCCTGTCCCAGGTTTTCTCTCCCCCCCGCCCATCAGTACTAGCAGGCCCTGCTACTGGGTGGATCTCTGCTTGCCTGCCCACCAGTGATAAGTGGGGAGGGTCCAGTGGCCGACAATGGGGGGGGGGTCGAGGTTGGAGGCAGGATGAAGATTCACGTGGCCGACTGCTCCCCTTGTGAGTCTATCAGAACAGGCCGGATTCTGGACAGCAGGGCCCCACCCCCAGGGGCGGCCCATCCATATAGGCGAACTAGGCGGTCGCCTAGGGCGCCAAGTTAAATGGGGCACCAAATGGTGGGGCAATATTGTTGAGGGGTTTGGAGGTGGGGGTGCCAATTTCATGGTTCGCCTAGGGCACCAGTTACTGGCAGCTAGTCTAGGGCTGCCCCTGCCCACCCCACCGTGTTTCTAGCTGAGGGCAGGCAGGTAATGGTTGTGTGTCGCTGCTGCTACTCCCCCATCAGTCCATTGACAGGCTTCCCATCTTGCTGTCCGCTGCCTGCATTGCCCCTTCCTCCCCCCCCAGCCCTGCTGCTCCTCCATATCCCCCCACCCCGCAGCAGCGCTGCGCGGAGAACCAGCCCCTGACTGGAGCACCGAGCTCACCCACAGCCTGGCTGGCAGGCTCCTTCTTTCCCCCAGTGTCACTGGCTGGGCCGGCAGCCCAGGAAAGCCCAAGATGCCCCGGCCTGGGTGCTGGCCCCAGGGAGAGCTGAGCTCTGCGTGTGACAAAGCCCCGCACAGCCCTGGCATGGCTGCTCTTCAGCTAAGCGCAGGAGTGGTGTGCAGAGGGGCGTGATTTCCAGCCTGTTTGCACCCCGAACCTGCAGGCTCCAGGGCAGAGACTTAGCCCCCCACTTCACCCATCCCCACCCTGCCTCCACCCAGGGCTGACATCCATTAGGCACAGTAGGCACAGTGCCTAGGGCCCACGATACTTTTAGGGGCCCACGATACTTTTAGGGGCCCACGAAAATGTTTCAATTTCTTTTAAAATCAGAAGAAAAAAAATGAACTTTTAGGGTCGAAGAAAATCGATTACATTTTGCCTAAAACAGAAAAAAAATAAAATGTTGAAGTATTTAAAGTTATATCAAAAATAATTTTTAATATTTTTTTTTTAATGGAGGAAAGGGCCCACGAAGGCAAAAGTGCCTAGGGCCCATGAAAGTCATAATGCGGCCCTGCCTCCTGCTCCCAGGAAACGCGGAGCTGCTCTGTATCCTGCACCCCCTCCTCTGCTGAGCCAGCCCTCTGCCTTGGCTTGCTGAGGCTCCAGCAGTCAGGTTCCCTGGGCCTTGGTGCATTCTCAGGCTTGACCCTTTCCTTCCCACACTGTATCCAGGGGACAGGGGATGACGGGGGGGAATGTCGGGGGCCAGCAGCAGCCTGGAGGTATCAGCTGCCTTTGGACCCTGTGTGGGCAGGAAGGGACAAGCTGCTTCCAGCTACACAAGAGCAGGGGCGGGAGGAAAGAGATGAGCTCTGCCAGACGATCATTCTTCCCTCCTTCCTCCTCTCCTGCTGCCGGAAGCAGCTGCCAGCCCTTCCCTTAACAGTGCAGAAAGGCTGCTGCTAGCCACATTCTGGTGTGAACCTGGCAGAAATCTGGGGGGTTGGGAGGCATGTGATCCTGGATGCCCCACACACATTACCCCTGGAAGATGCAGTGCCAGGCACTGGGGCTATGTCTAGACTACGCCAACGTTCCGGAAGAGGATATGCAAATTCCATGGGAATTTGCATATCTTCTTCCGATCTCCCTTTCGAAAGCAGAGCTTTCGAAAGTGAAAGTAGTCGGGACGTGGTTTTTTCGCAACCCCTCCCTTTTTCGAAAAGCCGTGTAAACCTCATTTTTTGAGGAAGAGCGGGGGGAGGTTGCTGAAAAAAACCGCGTCCTGACTACTTGCAGAGCTTTCGAAAGGGCGATCGGAAGAAGATATTCCCGTGGAATTTGCATATCCTCGTTCGGAACTTCGGCGTTGTCTAAATGAGCCCTAAGAGAGGTGGGTCTGTCCTGGGGGCCCAGCCAGGCATGGAGATCAGAGAATGCCAGGCAGGAAGGGTTGAGTCAGCCAGTCACCCTCCGTACGAGAGATGTGTATGGGTGTGTACATATGTCACCCTTCCAAGATTAGACAATCAATATAAAGAATCCAACTCTGCTGTTTCTTTTTAACAGGGGCTCAGTCGACTTGATAATAATTTGAATGTCAGTGTGACTGATTGCTATTAAACTCACTTGATTATGAATAATTTGACTAGGCATCCAGTATTCAGCATAGGGATGTACAGTCACCCTATCAATAGAGTTACTCACATGAGCAAATGCTCGGTCTTAATGGCCTTCTGAACAATACATGGAAGAGTAACTTCTATGCAATCTAATTAGTCATATTTAATGGCACCTATAGCAAGTTCAATAATCACCAGAGAATTATTTAAAACATTCCGGTGAAGGATTTACAGCTATGTAATACACTAGATATGCTTAGTCTTCAAGGAATATGTTCTTTATACTCAATGGGTAATTATTTCACATGCAATCACTCTTATTAAATCTAAATAAATGACGTGTGAGCGCTTTGATTTAAAATGGGAATGTAACGTGAAGTGAATTTTGCTCATCATTTTTTGCAGTATAAAAAACAAGCCTCTATAAGAAAGCCACAGAGCCGGGACAGTGCTGGTATGGGACAACAAACAGGCACTGCCAAAAATGGGAAATGGAGAACATCGTTAAGTTTTAATCGGGTTGATTTATTGGTCTGTGAAATACTGAAGATATCCATCAACATTCTTGATGGGCAAAGTTCCCCTTGTGTGCCCCAGTGGCTGGCCAGGCCTTATACTCTGATTACCTGCACAAAATCAGTCTCTATGGCACCTTAGAGACTAACAAATATATAGAATTTAGTATCATGAGCTTTCTGGGCAAAACCAGATCATCTCATCTGAAGAAGTGGGTTTTGTCCACGAAAGCTCATGACACTGAATATAGTCTAAGGTGCCACAGGACTATTGTTTTTAAAGTTACAGACTGACACAGCTACCTCTGAGGCTATGTCTATGTTTTTGCGGCAGAAAATATGCTAATGAGGGACTCGTTAGCATAACTCGTGCGCTCATTTGCATATTTTCTGCAGATCCGTTTTTGCACGAGGGGTTTTTGCCCCAAAACAAGCAGTGTAGACGTTTCCTTTTTGTGCAAAACCCCCTTTTTACACACTAGGGAGTTATTTTGAAATAATAAGCAGAGCGTCCACACTACCAAGCCTGTTATTTCGAAATAGCGGGCTGGTTGTTTCAAAATCTGTACTCCTGCTTTCCTTGGGGAACAACTCTTATTTAGAAATATTTATTTTGAAATATCTAGTGTGGACTCTCCACGGCTGCTGTTTTGAAATCACGACCCCACAGAGTAATTCGAAGTAATTACACCTCAGTGCTTCCTGGGGTTCTAATTCGAGGTAGCGCGTCCACAATATTGGGGCCTGCCTCGGACTAATTTTGAGGCTCCCCCATAGTGGGGACACACTATTTTGATTTTCAGAAGCTTCAGGGGGTAACCGAGTTAGTCTGTACAGGATAAACTTAAAAAACAACAAATGGTCTGGTAGCACTTTGTAGGCTAACAAAACATGTAGATGCTATCATGAGATTTCATGGGCACAGCCCACTTCTCTGGTCATCTGAAGAAGTATTTACTTCAGTGGCGTTGCACCTGAGATGAATTTGACCCAACATGTTTAGTCTTCAAAATAGGACAGCACTCTCAAATTTCAATGCAGAATGAATGTAGATGGCTCTTGGAAGGAAAGACGGTTAATCAGCAATGCTGGCTTTTTAAAAATGTAATTGAATAATTAAAAGTGTGCCTGCCAGGTACCTAGGAAACTGACCTGCCTCATCAATTACTTTTTCAAAGTGCCAGTACAGCAAAAGAAATAAAAAGCAGATCTTACTTTCTGAGGATTCTCCTTTGACTAATGTTTGCACAGTATCTAGCACTTTGGGGCCCCAACATGGATAAACCCTCTAGCCATTAGCATAATATAAATAGTTGTTAATGCTAATAAGAATCCTAGCAAGACAGCTTTAGGGTCTAAATAGCTATGGTTTTTTTTTTTTGTTTTTGTTTTTTTTGTCTATAGGGGTTTCATAAAATTCTGCTTCCAAAATTTGTACCATTTCATAATTCATTTCCAGGACTATTCAAAAGGTAGTTTAGATCTGCTCAAGGTTGGCCTGATGGTGGGTCCATTAACTGAATTCACAAGTCTCTGTCCCATTACAAATACACCACCATGGCTTCTGTACTAACAAACCCATTTGCTGGAAGTCTTGGAGCCCCAGAATGGAATGGACCATGTAGTTTAAACAACCCTCAATTGCTTGAGATGGTCCTTCCCCGTCAGGGTTGAGGCACGGTGACAGAGCAGTGAGAGCAAGGGGTGTGTGTGTGTCAATCGGATATCTTCTCCAAGGGCGATAGCTAAATATTTGGGGCATTTAGTCAAAATAGAGCCCTTTTGACAGTTTTATGGGGAAGATTAGACCTTTTCTCCCATAAGAAGCATATTGCACAAAGTTCCAGGAACCAAATCTTGCAAATCTGATTGTTAAATGCCATGAAAATGACCTGTTTCACAAATGGCTATGTTGTTGGATTGGATTCTCTGCCCCCGTCCTGAGCTAACTTCTGTGGCCCCCTTTGGCCAGATGAAAATTCCCCAGACAGAAGCGGAGGCGTAAAGCCAATCCCCCTGGCTTCTACATTAACCTCTTCTCCGGGAGGGAGTGTGTTGGGGACTTGAAGTAGGATGCAACCGTGCTCCACAAAGTCTCAGCTGCTTTATGATTCTGTGGGTGCTCTAACTTGTAGCGGTGGTGAGACGGCAAGGTCAGCCCTACCAACCCACTTTCTTCTGCACACACTAGACCTCAGGGCAGGAGAAAATCCAGCAAGGTTATTCTTGATCTTACCGTGTACATCTTGGGCTTGTTATGGATTTCCTAAGCATGCGAATGTTTCTCCTTTCTCCTCTTAATGGTATGCTGAGAAGGAAATCACTTTATGCATGGAATCAGGACGGAAGCACATTGTTTTTTTAAATGGAATGGACAACAGTTTTGTTTCCAGACTTTCCCAGTATCGCTTCTTTTCCCCTCGTTCATTTTGTGCTTCCCATTAGAAATATCTTGTTTCAAAGTTGGTTAATTATTTAGACAACTGTGTTAAGCCTTGTTAAAAACGTTTCCCTGGCAACAGAAGTTTAAATTTGGAAGAAAACTGACACGGAAACAGCGTTAACACATATGGGTTGACATAACCTATTAAATATAAATTGTGATTCTTGGCATGTTGAATATTCTAAATACTAGGGTTATTCTCACATGTAATATGACATCAGCCCCAAACAGAAATATTAGCAGGTCAACAAGGCAGCTCCTACCCAACAAAAAAAGAGAAAGCAAAATTAGGCCCAGGATCAGACTTTTTAAGCTACGTCATGCAACTAGCATTTGAAACACACTATGCGACCAATAACAAACTGGGAGAGTGTGTTTGTGAGCGCCGTAGTTACAGTGAGTAGGGGACACCCACTTTAGATCATAACAGGAAGGCGAGTACTATTTGGGTTCTTAGAGGTTGCAAGCCACCAGAACCCTCAGCGCTTCTGAGTACCTGATTAATGGCCCTAAACTATCTACACTAGTTCCTGCCATGATTCTTGAGAATACAGACACTATTGTAAAACAACAATAAATAGGTATGGAGCTCGTCACAGCTAGAGATCTAAAAGCTGGGATGCTGAGCACTGCTATTCCAAATGCACAGAGACTAAGATGACCAGAGCTGAGATAATTTGCCCAACCATACCCTACAGACCAGGGAAAAGGCAGGAATAGAATCCACTTCCTTGGCTCCTAGCATGGGGCTCCATCCACGGGTCCATGTGCTTTCTGTTTAGGAAATGTTTCTCACTATTGATATTTCTGAAAAAACGGCAGGGGTAGGGCTGGAAAACAAAGGCTCAACCCATTACATTGCCTCTGGACACCACAAGTTCATACATTTTAAGGCTGGAAGGGACCATTAACCTAATCTAGTTGGTCTTTCTGTGTAAGTTAGGCCACTTCATTTCTGTGTAAATTAATAGGCAGCAGGTTTAAAACAAACAAAAGGAAGTTTTTCTTCACTCAGCGCAGTCAACCTCTGGAACTCCTTGCCAGAGGATGTAATGAAGACCAGGACTTTAACAGGGATCAAAAAAGAGCTAGATAGATTCATGGAGGTTAGGTCCATTAATGGCTATTAGCCAGGGTAAATGGGATGGTGTCCCTAGCCTCTGTTTCTCTGGAAGTGGGTGACAGGGGGGAGGGATTATGTGAGTATTACAGTAAAGTCTCCTCTTCCTCCCTCCTCCCCTGGGCCGCCCGGACGTGCCGAAGGCCCCAGCGCTCCTGCCTCTCCTCAGCCCGGTGGCGGCAGCGGGCCCCCCCCTCGCCACACCACCCTCCCCTCCCCTTCCCTTCCCTTCCCGCCTTGGCCCGGACTCCCCGCTTGCTCCGGCCAGGAGCTGGGCTCGCTCCGCAGGGGGGCAACTCCCTCTCTTCCCCCCCACCGTAGCCCGCAAAGTTTTGGGAGGGGGAAGCAGGTCCGGGTCTGCTCCTAAAAAGCGGAGCTGCTAACGCTGCAGGTTGGCCAGGATCGGGCCCTGAGCGGGGCACGGGCCCAGCATACCTGAGCGCCGGTGTCCCTGGAGCCCCTTGCCATCACGTGACAGGCGGCACCGTCAGATAAAACGGAAGGTCAGATAAGTGAAGGTCGGATAACCGAGACTTTACTGTACCTGTTCTGTTCGCTCCCTCTGGAGCATCTGGTATTGGCCACTGTCGGCAGACAGGATACTGGGCTGGATGGATCGTTAGTCTGACCCAGCATAGTTGTTCTTATGCTCTTATATAATTTTACTCAGTGATTCCTGCATCACACCCAATATCTTGTGGCTGAATTGGAGCACATCCATTAGAGAGACATCCCAACTCAATTTAAATATGTGAGATGATGAAGGAACTTGATCTGGGTCCTGATCTTGCAAATCACAATGGATGTAAATGTAATGGGACTATTCTAATGGGAAAAGTTACCCACACAGTAAGTGTTTTCAGAATCATTCCTTTGGGGTATGACTGCCCCAGTTATTTCTGTAATGGGCTAACTGAACTATCAATCAAAGTTTGGGAAAGTTCAGCTCCAGGTCTGAGTTTTGAACCAGAAAGAAAATCGATGCAAGATACACAACTCCAGCTCCGTGAATTGCATAGCTGGAGTTGATGTACCTTGCACTGATTTTCTGGGGTGACCCCCCCCAGTCAAAGGTCCGTGGGAGAAATGCTCCGATTGACTTCCCTTACTCCCAGTGATACTGACGAGTACAGGGGCTGACAGGTGTGCCCTCAGCATTTGATTTAGCAGGTCTTTACTAAACCCGCTAAATCAAATCCCGGAGGATCGATTGCCAGAGTGGCCACCCTCTGGCAAGTGGAGATGTGGTCTCAAAGACAAAACAGAGACATAGGCTGTTGACAGATTAGTGTGTGTTGGCTTTTCTTACCAAGTACCAAAATTTAGCCTCATATCTCCTAACACCTGCCTAATCCATTAGATCAGGGGTTCTTAACCAGTGAGATGCGCCTCCCCAGGGGAGGTGTGAAGGGGATACAGGGGAGGTGTGAGGTGCCTCCCAGAAAATTTATCGCAATTGCCTTCTCACTGGATAAAATTCTAAAGTTTAGATTTCTTCATAATTAATATTATGAATTAAAATTATAAACATTAATTTCTTATTAACTTCTAGAGATCGGCACACTACAATAGCAGTGCGAATCAATCAGGCCTATGTGACGACACACTACAATAACAGTACGTGAGTATTGCCAACTTTCATCTTCAAATATTAGGTACATTTGTTAGGAAAAGGTTCAAAGTAAAAAGCTCATATTATTCATTTAGGCATTGTAACGGGGTTCACTCACCCCACAGCGCCACCAGCCGTCGGACTTGGGAATTAGCTCGGACTGCTGCGTCCAGCAGGTTCGCCAGGTCCCAGGGTTCAGGCAGGCCTCGGGATTTGAGCCGGGTCTTCAGCTCAGGCCGGTCCTCCGAATGGCCAGGCACCAGTAGAGCCTTGGGTTCCTCTAGGTCAGAGGGTAGCCCTGCTGGCCTGCTTGGCCAGGCCTCGGCGGCCCAGGCAGGAAAGCCTTAGCTGGCCTGAGGGAAGACGGCTGTGGGAGGCCCGGGCCAGGTCTCAGCCTCGTCAGCCAGGAGCTCTGGGCAGGCCTGCGTCTCCCTCAGAGGCCGGGCCACAACTGAGCTCCCCTGGCAGAGTTCTTATAGTCCTAGCCACACCCCTTAGCTTCCTGTCAGGTGAGGGGGCGGGGCTAGGCTGTGCACAAAATGGCTCCCAGGGGGGTGTGAACATGAAGTTCACTTTCAGGGGAGGTGTGAAGGTAAAAAGGTTAAGAACCCCTGCATTAGATCATGTGACTTCCCGTATTCACTTTGATAGGTAGTAACAATGCACTTAGACTGTACAGGCTATCTAACCTCCCCCCTGTACATTTTCTTTTTACAGTCAGTCTAAACACAGTAACCCAACACAGCAGTCGATTTAACAGTATGTCTCGGGTCTATTTAATGGTGCCAAGCTTTGGATGCCATGTCTTTTCTGGGATGGGGGCATCTGGCAGTTGGGTCTTTTGTAATCTCCATGGCTGGGCTAGTTCTGGAGTGCTCTACGGGGACACAACCTTATTTTTCTTTTTGCTAACTTGCCCTCCTGGGACAGTGTTTGTCCTTTGGCTCATGTCACCGTGGAACTGGCCTCTGGCAGCAGCCTTTAGACATAAAGCACTGAACAATCGTTTTCCCCAAGGATCCCGTGCAAGACCCTCATGTTGCAACATTTAATGGCATCCAGTTATTTTTTGCATGTAGCATTCTGGGCTGTCAGGGCTTGGTGCTATTCCCAATTAAAACAGTATTACTGGGACCAGGGGAGTGAACATAAGAACAGCCATACTGGGTCAGACCAAAGGTCCATCTGGCCCAAGTGTCCTGTCTTCTGACAGTGGCCAAACCAGATGCCCCATAGAGGAGTGAACAGAACAGGGAATCATCAAGTGATCCCTCCTCTGGCACCCATTCCCAGCCTCTGAGAGGCGAGGGACACCATTCCTACCCGTTATGGCTAATAGCCATTGATGGACCTAACCTCCATGAATTTATCTAGCTCTTTTTTTAACTTTGTTGAAGTCCTGATCTTCACAACATCCTCTGGCAAGGAGTTCCACAGGTTGACTGTGCATTGTGTGAATATATACTTCCTTTAAAAAAAAAACAAACCCTGCTACCTATTAATTTCATTTGGTGACCCTTATTTCTTATGTTATGAGAACAAGTACATCACTTTTCCTTATTCACTTTCTCCAGACCAGTGATGATTTTATAGACCTCTATCATATCCCCCCCTTAATCTCCTCTTTTCTAAACTGAAAAATCCTAGTCTTTTAATCTCTCTTCAAATAGCAGCCGTTCCAATCTCCTAATCATTTTTGTTGCCCTTTTCTTTACTATAGAAAAAGCCCGACAATCAAACAATAAAGTCTCCATTCTAATGAACGTACAGATTGAGGGCTGGATCAAAATTCCCAAGGAAATCAATGAAAAGACTTCATTTTACTTCAATGGGCTTTGGATCAGGCTCTAAGGTACACTCCAAGGGCATGTCCACACTAGGAAACTATTTTGAAATAACTAAAATCGATTTAATAACTCCCAAAATAACAGAATCAAAATAGCATGTTCACACTATGGGGACGCCTCAAAATTAGTCTAAGGCAGGCTCCATTAATGTGGATGCTTTATCTTGACTTAGAGCCTGAGGAAACACCAGGGAGTAATTAGTTCAAATTACTCTAGTTAGTTTGAAATAGTGGCACTGGAGCATCCACACTAACTCCATTTCGAAATAACTATTTGAAAGTTAGCGTTATTCCCCGAGGAAAGCAGGAGTACTGATTTCAGAATAAGGATACATCTAGACTGGTGTGTTTTTCCGGCATACCAGAGGTATCCTGGAAAAACTCTGCCACGTCCAGAGAACGCGTTTGCTCTTCCACTTTTTTTTGCAGAAGAGCAAAGCCGCGTTCATTTGGGGAGCCCTGTATACTAGCTCTATGAGGAATAAGAGCGCCTCCAAAAGAGGAGGCTTTCCTACCATTTGGCCCCATCTAGACCAATCCTCGTAGCTTTTTCCAACAAAGGACTGTAGTTTACACCTAACCTAAGTGGCCTGTTGTTTTGAAATAACGGGCTTGGTAGTGTGGATGCTCCACTTATTAATTCGATCTAAGGGGAGTTATTTCGAAATAAAACCCTAGTGTAGACCAGGGCTGAAAGTCCTGCTGCTTAGCAAGAGTAATTTTTATTTTCATAGTTGATGCGGTCATCTAAGTTTCATGGAATCTTTAACGGTAGCCTCTTACCTGTGCTTAACCATCACAAAGAAACACCTTTGTGAATTTTAGAATCAGTGGCTGAAAGAGTTCTTACCAAACAAGGCAAAAATAAATCAGAAAAGAGGATTTTGATTCTTAAATCTTTAAAAAATCATTTAAGTGAATGTCTGTAACCAGAAGACACTAAAAACCTATTGCATTGAATCAAGAAATACATTTGACTTTATGGATTGTTTATGGGATCTTTCTATTATTAATTCTTTATCCTTTAATATTATAAGGGATTTGTGTCCACAATAAATAATGCTAAGTTAAATTGTGTCCGCTTTGGCTTAAAAATTTTAATATTCCTATTGCCCATCTCCATAAAGAAATTGTATTGGAGGTCGTTGCATATGCACAGCTGCAGTCACAAACCTAATGGAATTACTATTCAAGTGCAGACGAGATTAGTATGAACACCGAGAAACTACCAGTCTATCAGGGGAAAAGGTAAAAGTTCAGAGTTCAGCTTGCATCCAATTATTTATCTCCCTAATAACTTAATAGATTGAATATATTACTTGTCAGTGACCTTGATGTACAACAATAAAGACCCTTTGGTTATGTCAGAAAATATATGAGACTATAATAAGTAGTACTTATGTAGTGGAATAAAAACGAATTCTTTATGATAATGAAGACTCTTTCAACAAGGGCATCGCAAGGACATGTTGCCATGTAAATATAGCCATGGTGTAATATGCAGCTGTAACCAGGTTGTGGGTTCTGTGACGAGGTTAGCATTGTAAAGGCCCAGACCTGCAAACAGGCACGCACGCGAATGTCTTTGCTCAGGAAAGTAGCCCATTACCATTCAACAAGACCGCTCAGGTGAGTAAAGGCACTGAGGTGGGCAGGTGTGGGATCAACCCTTTTAGGATCAGTTCCAGGCTGCGTCTCGCCAGCGTCCGCATCCGCAAATACCCCAAATTCAGAGGAGTCCCTTCCACACAGAAATAGCCCTGCCGACCCTAGGCTGTGTTTTTGGCTGTTTCCACTCTGGATCTATTGGCATTTAAAATAATCATTTCCATAAGTGTTTAAGATCAAATGTAATATTGTAAAAAGGCACAGAATTTGAAACCAGGCAGGTAATTTCCCTGAGTGCATCTGTCTCTCTGCAGTACAACCTACGCTGCTATTTCGCGGTAGCCTAATGTCTATTTTTCCAAGGGTTCACATTGCCTTTAAGCCCACCCTCCCCCCGTTACAGGATACTGTTCTTTAATAATGCCTGCGATTATGGATTGTCTTTTCTTTCTCAGCGTGTGGAGCATTGTCATTAACAAAGGGAATGAAGCCCTCCTCCTTAACAGACCATTGTAATTACATATGTGAAGTTTCACACCGTGGGGGGAGGGGAGACACAAACTAGGTACTTATTTTATTAAGCTAACATTTTCAAATGAACGCACGCGGTATGCAACCCCGCTGAGTATTCACCGGGGGGGTGAAAGCAAAGTGGTTATTGAATCGTCTGGCTCTCCCATGCACAATGAGAAGGGTTCTCTTAATATGCTGGGAAGACAGCAGTTAGTGTTTAGATTCGAAGGAATCCAGGGTTCGGAAGTTGTCAGGCATCTTTGAATATGATCCAGCCCTTACAAATTGTCTGGGAGGTCCCTCTCTCACTGGGATCAGCCCTTCTCTTCCCCCCTTGCGGGCCATCCTAGTCTGGTGGCAAAATCAACATCCAGCCCCCTCCCCCCACCTTTGAAAATCCAGGAGCCGTATCAGCTATGCCTGCAGGTTACCCATGGTTTCGGAATGCCTCCCCTAGCCACTCGGTTCGCTGTCACCTTCCTACCCCCCTCAACCATTTATCCCAGCAGCCTCATGTTTTTGATTGTATTTATGGCCACTTAATCTGTGCTAGCAGCAAGGATCAAATATATCTCCAAGTATTGATCAGTTTTAGGCTGATAGAAGTTCAAGCTCATGAGGTCTCGGTCTTTGACCCTCAAATAGGATATGAATCTCAATCCAATAGACTGATATTCACACACAGCGGCTGCCCAGCGTTGCAGACGGCGGGGGAAAAAATCAATGAAGAGTGCTAATGATTCACAATTTATAGAGCAGCTGCCATTTTAATATTAGAATAAATGTTATATTGCAAAGGGATGGGAACATAGGTGGTGGCATGGAAAATATTTCTTTAGAGCCTTTTCTGCGTGAAAACGATGCACACAGAATTTTATGAAGTGTAATTTATTGGCCTCATTTAGAGGTATAATTTAAAACTCCTTATGAAAAAGGTATTAACTGGAGTGGCTGAGGTAAGAAAGCGGCTAGGACCGTCCAGGCGATCGGAGCCTGACAGCCGTGTGCTGGCTGCAAGCAGGAAGAAATATCATAATGCCGAAGATTGGAAACTCCTCGAGGACAGTCGTTCTGCTTAAACGTCTGCACAGCAACTCACACAATAGGGCCCTGGTCTGAGCAGGCCTCTAGGCACTGGTGTAATCCACGCCAGAATATCCCACATCCAGGGAGTGTCTTCAAATTAAATGATTCACGAGGTAGGTGTGGAGGAGTCTAGTGCAGAATTCTCCTCCAATGCCTTGGAATGTGATATGGAATTCTTGAGAATAAATTCTTGAGACATGCTGGTGGGGGCATTTCAAACTCTGGGGCAATACATGGTCTCTGTACACTTACAAAATCAAGTTGATTACATCTTTCAGAAACCCCACTTGTGTTATGGTTTCCTTCTGAGGAGGTGTCTATATATGGCTCACATGCCACATGACTCTCCTAACCAATAGCAGAGAAGCAGGAGTAACATCAGCAGCCATCTTGGATGAATGGAAGCGAAACCTGCCCTTGACGATTACCCTTGCCGTCTCTGAGATTTAGCTGGAAATGTAGTTTTAAGTCTCTCCTTGGAGACTTGGCACTGATCAAGGGCAATTATTTATCCTCCTTGGCTTAGTTTTGTGCCATGTGATTTGTAACTTACAGCAGGGGAGCAAGGAAAACATGCCCTACATGGGCACAGAATTTAACATAAGAACATAAGAACGGCCATACTAGGTCAGACCAATGGTCCATCTAGCCCAGTGTCCTGTCTGCCTACAGTGGCCAATATCAGATGCCCCGTGATCCATCCCCTGTCACCCATTTCCAGACAAAAGCTTAGAATCTAATGTAACTCCCAGATGATGTGTATAAGCTCTACTATTTAGGTCAGAGGGCCACATGACTGGGGAAAACTCTCAAACCCTATCACCTGTTGACTAGCTAGCAGGCTAAATACAGCCAAACCAGTTCAATTCACACAGCAGTCTCTCATCTGACTGGATTGCTTTTAGCAAGCCAGGAGTCTAATGATTATACGCTTTTTATAGCACCTTAGTTCCTGAGAGATCCCACAGACATTACAAACCCTGCCACTGATTCAGAAAAAAAACACACTTGAGGATATTCTCAACTACCTTCTGGAATAGGGTTAGATTTACATGTATATTTAACTTTCAGCATGGGCTTAATCACCCTTCCTGAATACAGCTACATGCATGAATTAGGACCTTATAAAGGAAAGTAATATTGAAATGCAGCTGCCTCTGGAGTAGAAAGTGGCAACCAGCTAGCATCCTGCTCTCTGCATAACAGTGGTAGAAGAGGAAGTTTTGACCAAGGACACTCCTGAGACGTGCTATGAGAGTTTTAATGTCCATGAAGAAGAGACAGGGTGACATTTATTCACAGTACTTTGAAAGTTGAAAGACTGTCAGCCTTAGAGGATTTGAACCTTTGGTCTCCGAGTGTATAGGCACTAAAAATACTTAGGTTTAAAACAGCTAAGGCATCCAGGGTTCCTGCTTGCCCATGTTGGGTCTCAAACCACTTCCTAAAACACGTGGTAGCACAGTGTAGCTGGCAAGGTTCTTGTACATAACGATATCTGTTCCTACATGGATGCAAAGCATAAACGACACTATGTGCTGGAAATCTCGTGCTTTAGAGCAGCGGTTTTCAAACTATATTTCTCATGATCCAGTTGAAGAAAATTGTTGATGCCCGTGACCCAACATAACGGTATCTTTTGACTAGAGTGTGGGCTCCAGGGTGAGGCAGTGGATTGGGGCGCCAGGCTGGGCACGGGCCTACCTCCAACGAGTCACAGTCAGCTGAGTAGCGGGAATTCTAAGGCTGGCTTCCCGCCTGTCATGGCACCTCAGACCACACTGCGCCCTGGAAGCCACCAGCCGCAGGTCTGAGTCCTAGGCAGAGATGCGCAAGCAGCTCTAAGCACTGCTCTCACACGTAGGCACCATCCTCCCCAGCTCCCATTGGCCGGGAACCAGCCAATGGGAGTGTAGAGCTGGCCCTCAGGGTGAGGGCAGTGCGTGGAGCCCTGAGGCCCCCCGCCTAGGAGCTGGACCTGCTACTGGCCACTTCTGGGGTGCAATGCGGCCCGTAGTGCCAGGACAGGCAGGAAGCCTGCCTAGCAACACCTGCTAGGTCACCCTACAGCACAGCAACCCAGTGTCTGGCATTCGACCACCCAGTCCTGTGTCGCGACTTATACTTTGAAAACCACTGCTCCAGAACAGACGCAAAGAAAGGGAAACACTGCATCGAAAATACAATGGTGCTGCTTTCCTTTCGGCCATCCCTACCTACAGTTTTTATAGACATGAAAACAATTTAAATAATCCATCTGCCTGAGCGCTTGTAACACTCCATCCCCCACAGAATAACTTTCCTATGTCTCATAACCTGGAGCCTATTGACAACCTGTATGAAAAATTATAAGCCCTTTCAGCTGCAAAAGCAAAATCCAATGTATTGATTGTGATAGTCTAAATGATAGCATTTCTATTGACCAGACGGGGCTGCCCAACCTGGTTAAAGTTTATTTAACTCAGGGTATAAAGTGCCCCTTGCTTTTAGGCATAAAACCAAAATGCACTTAATCCGCTTCCCATTTTGGTTACTGCTACAACAGTGAGCAAAATTCCTTCCAGAAGAACATTCAGTAAAGACTCGCTTAATGAAACGAAATCCCGGATTTACGGGGAAGAATTCCTAGGGTTTTGTAAACATACATTTGCTTTAATCTGATGAGATATGGCAAAGGTTTATACATATTAATATCGAGCGTAGTAATCAATAGGTGCTTTGAAATCTCCAGATTAGAAGTGCTAGGTGTAATTATGGTCATAGTGTGTTTCATGGGACTGGAGGCATCCATCCATCTCAGAGCTGAAATAGACAGGGTGCAGATTGAGACGAGACCCACCTGAGTCTGAGCTTCGAACTATTCCTTGGTGAGTAGTAAATCAAAATTCAGCTGTGTTGACCTTCCAGACACACTACTATTCCATCGGCAGTTGTAGGCGGTGGGCGAAGGAGAGGAGAGACTGGGTCGGGAGGTTGTCCGAGCGATTTGGCAGGGTTTCATTATTTGGAAGATCTTGCCCATTTAGTTTGGACCCCTCTCTCTCTAGCTATTTATACCATGCTCACCTCTACGGTATGAGAGTGCAATACAGTCCAAGTTCCAGGAGTTGCCCTGCACTTCCCCAGTGGATTCTGCTCAGACTGTAGGATCTTTGAGGCTAGGGGCCATCTTTTCTTCATGTCCATCACGTAGAAGAGTAGGGCTCCAACACCGCTGGGTAGCAATTCCACAACATACAATAACAATACACACAACAACAGGACGCAGAGTTAGTTTCCTGATTCCATTATGGAGATGTGTGAATTGTCGATCCAGACCAGTAGCTGAAGTCCAGGGTCGTTTGGTTCTTGGATTCCAAGTGCGGACTCATCACTTTCAGCTGCCCTGGGAAGTCTTCCTCCTTTTTCTCACTCTTCACTTGATTGTCTCCCCTGCATTGGCAACAGGGACTCTATCCAACTCCAAATCACAGAGCCGTCCCCCCATCAACTGGTCCCACTTTAAAATACCACCCTCTGTTCCCACTCTTTGATCCATTTTATCATTTAAATCACAAACATTAAACTAGTGGCCGATAGGGTCCCAACCGTGTCTTTTTACATAATGAAATTACAAGGAGTCATATGTTACTCGCCTCCATAAACGTATTGCGCACTTTACATAAAATTCAGATCGGGGTGCTTCTGCATGCATGCATACATATTTTACATTTTCAGCTTTATTAAAGAAATGAGCAGAGTGCTGGAAAGGTTGCATTGCCTGTTCGGGAAATTCAGATCCTGCGGGCTATAAATCTAAAAGCCTATGATTTGTTATTCTTTGCTCTCCATAAATTAAGCCTTTGTTGATGGAAAGGTTGGCTGCATCCATTCCAGCTTAGGTCACTGTGTTTGGATGGTTATGTGGGCTGGAAGTGCAGAAAAGTGGGTCTGGACTGGGTCTAGCAAACCAGATCAAATAGCCTCCGTTTTATCAGGCCCCTGGAGTTGAGTTGGAACCCAGAGCCAATTTCCCCATGGCACATCTGGGTCACTGAGTACAGCTGATCATTTTAAGGAACAGGCTGATTGCATTTGAAAGACATTGGATGAGCTGCCCTGGAGTTTATCCCAGTTGATGGAGCAAAGGTTCTACCAATAGAGGAGAAACCAGTTAGTGCTGTTGCCAGGGGCATGTAGGGTCATGGCAATTTCCAAAGGGATCCAGGAAAAGGTGCAGAGTAGCTCTGGGCTGTTTATGGGGGGCAGAACTAGCCAGGGGGAAGGGTAAAGTGTACTGAAAGCATGCAGAAAGGGGAGACTTCAGACACCAGTGCACACAACTGCCACTGGGCAGATTTGAACCTGGGACCTCTGGATCTTAGTGTAGGAGCCTCTACAGCTTGACTGATAAAGCTCTCAGTGTAGGCTGTAGAGCTCCCTTGTTCTTACCTCTCGCTGTAAGTGGTCTAAATACCACTATATGGGATAGTGAACCACACTAGGGGTATGTCTACATTGCATTCCTCCTTCGAGAAAGGAATGCAAATGCAGACAAATGAAATTGCAAATGAAGTGCGGATTTGAATTTCCCACGCTTCATTTGCATAATCATGGCCAGCCGCTTTTCTGAAATACCGTATTTCGAAAAAAAAATTGCAGTCCACACGGGGTTATTTCAAAAAGAAACCCTTCCTTTGAAATAACCCTTAAACCTCATTTTTTAAGGAGCAAGGGTTATTTCGAAGGAAGGGTTTCTTTTCAAAATAACCCCATTTTTTTCTCGAAATACGGTATTTCAGAAAAGCGTCTGGCCGCGATTATGCAAATGAAGCGTGGGAAATTCAAATCCGTGCTTCAGGTGCAATTTTGTTTGTCTGCATTTGCATTCCTCTCTCGAAGGAGGAATGCAATGTAGACATACCCTTGGGCTATGTCTACACTCGCGGCTTCTTGCACGAGTAATATGCAAATGAGGCTAAGCATGGAATATCGCCCAGCCTCATTTGCATACCTAATGAGCCACCATTTTTGCGGAAGAGGCTCTGGAGCAAGAAGGAGCTGTCTACACTGCCCCTTCTTGCGCAAGAAAAACCCTCTTGTGCAATGCCGTTACACCTATTACTTTTCAGGAAGAACGGTATTGCGCAAGAGGGTTTTTCTTGCGCAAGAAGAGGCAGTGTAGACGCTCCTTCTTGCGCAAGAGCCTCTTCTGAAAAAAATGGTGGCTCATTAGGTATGCAAATGAGGCTCTGCGATATTCCACGGTTAGCCTCATTTGCATATTACTCACGCAAGAAGCCGCGAGTGTAGACATAGCCTAGAGGGGTGCATCTACACAACACCTGAAACTCGAAATAATAGGCTATTTTGAAATTTGACATGTCTACACAGCACCAAATTTAGAAATAACTTGCTGTTTCGAGACATCCCTTAACCCTCATGCAACAAGGCCGAAATAGCATGCCCGTTATTTAGAAAAATATTTCAAAAAAATATTTTTAAACAACAGGCAGCTTGTTAAGATGCAGGGATACCTTCGATGTCCCGAAATAGCCGTGCAATGTAGACGTACTCTAGGGGTGTGGGTTGTACACACAGCACGACAAACTATTGTCCAGGTTTTTTACTATGAGTTTGTACAGTGCCTAGAACAATGGGACCCTGATCTTGTTGAGGCTTACAGATAATATAAAAAATATAAATATTGACAATTAACATTAAAGTATAAGAATAAGAATAAATAATGTGTCCATAATCACTTTTTAAGGGCATTTACTCTAGCTTAGGCTGTAGGATAAATGCACTGGAAATAGAATAAACTTAAAAAAACCAAAAATTTTCTGGTAGCACTTTAAGGACTAACAAAACATGTAGATGGTATCATGAGCTTTTGTGGGCACAACCCACTTCTTCAGATGACCCTGAAATTATATTATATTAAAATATAATTATAAAAATTAAATTATATTAAAAATTAAAAATAGATTATATTAAAAATATAATTTTAATCATTCAAAGATTATATCATGTAATGACACATTATTTTAAGAAAGAGTTAAAGTCTATTGGCCTTTACACCAGGGGTGAATTTGGTCCCATTTTACAGAGAGAAGAGGGGTTTTGGTCCAATCATAATTTTTTTTCCAAAAAGTAATTTCAGGGAGACCAAAGTGATTTGTGAATGTGTGTCAAATAGTTTTGCACAAACAGAAATGAAAAAAAAGTCAGCATGGCTAGTGTCAATATTTCTGAAATGAAACTTTCTGGCTTTTTGGTTTCAAATCATTTCATTTAAAAATGTAACTAGATTTGTTTCATTAAAATTTTTTTAAAAAAAACCCACCTAACAACAAAGCAAAAATCTGGGGAAAAAATTAAAACAAAAAATGTGTGGGTTTTTCTGTTGCTCCAGTGAGAAAAATAAAAAATGGCCAGTTTTGGTTCAAAATGCACCAAATTCTTTTTCCAGATTTTTTGGCTCAGCCATGAAACTGGAGAAGTCAATTAATCACCCAGTTCTAATAATGTCCCATTAAAAATAAGGATATCAATTACCATGGCTAAAAAACAAAATTTCCCCTCCTCCTCTTGGTAAAAATCTTTGCAAACAGGAAGACAATATCCTTACTTTTAACAAGGCAATGGCTGTTTGACTGAAATATCCTGTCAAAACAGTCTCAAATGCATCTGCAAAACAATCATTCTGCAAAGCTGAAACCCAGAACACCTCAGCTCTTCAAACTACAAATGTATTTTGGACCCAAAATTCTTCTTTCCCAAAAGCTTAGCAACACAGGCTGATGAGAGCAACTGTAAAAATGGAGAGGAAGTGGCGAATAGTCAGCAAGCAGCAGCAGAAGTTACAGTACAGTAAAATGTCTGAGGTGATTTTTTATTTCTAACTTGGAATAAAATCAAATTTGGACAAGGTTCTACTGTAATCCAAAACGACTGTTCCTCTACTTAGCCGGCTGCACATGCAACCAATCATACATAAAGCCAAACAAATCAATTGGTGAATCTGCATGGATTTTGTCTCCCAAAGATATATTGTTTGGAAGCAAAATAATGCAGGTACAGACAATGATAATTCCATAAACACTCTACTTATTAATGCATCACAAATAAGTATACAATAATAGATGTGTGATATCTATTATTAACCAAATATCAAAATAATATTAACATTAAAATAATGACAATAATATTTTAGTTAAATATTAACCAAAATAATAGATGTTTGATATTGCATAAGATATTTATGGGTGGATTGTGGCTTTATCTCGGGGATAGTACCTGCACATTTTCATATGCGATAGCAAAAAGAATTCAATACATAGTTTTTAAAATAAAACAGGTTCCTCCTCTGAGCACAGCCCAGCAGTGACAATACTCTAAGAGAGTGTTTCTCAAATGTGCCCACAAACAGGGGCTTTTCTTGCAGCCACAACCTCCTGGACTGTGATGCAGGTGGTGGAGGAGTAGTAGACCCTCATCCTCCATGGTGCTCCTGGATGCATTGCCTGAGAGAGACATGGGGCAGCGGGGCTTTGGCTGCAAAGCTTCAGGCTCCAGCCCTCCGCTGCATCCTGCAACCATCCACTGGCCTCTGCTGCCTGCCCCGACCCTCCATCCTAGGCTTAAATTTGTCCGCAGGGCTGAATAAGTCTGTTGTGAAAAGTGATACTTGTGTGTTGGTTAGTATCATTTTTTCACAACCAACTTGCCAGCTAGCAATAAATAATTGACAGGCATTTGGATGGGGGAACGTGCCTATTTATTGGTGACAAGAATCAGAGGGGTGGTCGTGTTAGTCTGAATCTGCATAAACAACAAGAAGTCCTGTGGCACCTTATAGACTAACAGATTTATTGGAGCATAAACTTTCGTGGGCAAAACCCCACTTCATCAGATGCATGTACAATAAATCTGTTAGCCCATGGGTTCCCAAACTGGGGGGCGTAATTCCAGGGGTGGCGCGAGGCAACCCAGCCACACACACCCCCGTCAATCCCACCTCAAGTTTTGCTGCTATTTTTTGGGAGGGGGGCGTGAGGGTTTCTCAAAAATCAAAAGGGGGGCGGGCGCGATGCCAAAAAGTTTGGGAACCACCATGTTAGACTATTTATTGGGTTTCCCTAACACTAAGGCTTCGTCTACACTGCCAGTTCTTCTGGCAGAAAATCTCATTAGCATATTTTCTGATGTTTCTTTTTGTGCAAAAACAAGCAGTGTGGATGTTTTCTTTTTGCACAAAACCCCCTTTTTCTGCAAGGGATATACCGATCTTGCGGAAAAAGGGGTTTTTGCACAAAAAGACAACGTCCACACTGCTTGTTTTGATGCAAAAACCCCTAGAGCAAAAACAGATCGGCAGAAAATATGCAAACGAGATCGTGACTCATGCAAATGAGTCCCTCATTAGCTTATTTTTTGCCGAGAAAACTAGTAGTGTAGATGGTAGCCTAGGTGTTTTAGGAAAAAGTTTTGAGAGCAGCCACCAGGAAGAGCTGGTGGCCTCTCTCTGGCGAACCAAAAAAATGTGTCCTGAGATTCCCTGCCGGAGATCAGAAAACTTTAGCAGCTTTAGGGGAAAGGATTCTCTTGTTCGATATTAGGAAGATGCCTTCCCCATGCATTGTAAGAACTCCTCAACGTCCAATGCGCTGGAAAGACAACAGAGATCAGCATTATGACGACAGGCAATATTCCGTGCTGAACAGAATTCATTCTGCAGAGGTATTATGCTGATGCATTGAATACTTTGAAAAGTGCACAGGGCGTATTTGCTGATTGCAAGGATATGTCATTTCACTCCCACAATGGCTCTCTTGCAAACCCACTTTTTTTGCATGTGACTCCACTCGCTTTATTAAATCTCTGCATACATCAAATGCTTACTTCCAGAACGCTTTGGAAAAGCTGTAGTTTGAATGGCCTGCGCCCCAGCCTGGGTAACCCTGCAAGTCTAATGATCCAAAAACGTCCCCCAGCAAATTGTAGATCTTCTCCTTAAAGACAGACAGGGATACAACACCGCTCTGATTTGCCCCTAGATGTGCTCCACGAGCCCAGTAGGCAGTGGAAGTGTTGATGATGCTGCTAGACAATATTGACCTCCTGTAGTTCAGCAAATTCTCTGCTTCAGCACCAGTCAAGTCCCAAAGGTGGCAGACTAGAGAGGTTCAACCTGTACTGAAAAAAAAATCAGGCCCAATATATGAAATTTTGCAAAACTGAGGCTATGTCTATACTGGGAAGGTTTGGCGACAAAAGTGCTGTCCACATGCAAAAGTCGGCAAAAGTGAAAAATGGTCAAACCAGTTTTTCTGCCTCCCACTGTCGACATTTCATGCCCACATTGCTAGCACCCTGTCCACAGCGAGAGCAAAGCAATCTGGGTGAGCATCCCACAGGGCAGTGTTGTGGGAAGGCCGAGCTGATCCCTGCGCGTCTTGGGATACCCTCGGAGCTCTGAGAGCTCTCTGTGCTGAGGAATGTCAAAGCAACCCAGCTGTCTCTCCAGCCCTCCCCCGCCGCAGCAGCAGTCTGCCTGCCACCGTGTTCCTAGCAGGGCAGAACAGGAGCATTCCAATGATTTGCTCTTTGTTTGTTCCCCAAATGGAGCAGCTCACTCATCTGACAGATACTTCCTGGAGCTTTGAAAGGGGAGGGGCACATGCCTGCAGGGCAGCAGAGATCACAAAACACTAAGCAGAGCCATCAGGGCAGGCATTGTGGGATACTGGAGGAAGCCAGTTCTCTGGACAAAACAAACAGCAGAGTCCACCGTGGCTCTTTGTCAACAATGAAGGGAGAGGAAAAGGAAAAAGTCTGTCAGGGATGGAAGTTTTTGTTGTCAAAACCGGGTGTTTTTCCTGACAAAAGTCGCATGGCAATGCAAACGCTCTCACTGTTTTGTCACCAAAGGCAGTGTTTGGCGACCAAACATGCCAGAGTAGATGAGGCCTGCCTCTTCAGCCTTGTTTAAGTACATTGTGAGCTCTTTCCTGTGCATTTGTAGAGTGGGTTGGCGGCCTCTAGGTGCTAATGTTATGCAAATAATAAATAATATTAGACCCTCTTTGGAAGTGAAGGGATAGATCAATGGACTGAAGTGTGGTAAATCCTGGCCACCCAGGAAGAGAAATGGAGAAGACTCCATAAATCTATCAACCCGCAATCTTGACATTAGCCGTGTAGAGGACATAGTTGACATTGTCCAGGAATCTGTGAAGATTTACTTCCAGCCAGGAGAGAGATTAAAAGCTTTATTACTGTGGTCCCTGCTCATGCAGGTAGGTCTAACTTTTGTGCTAAAGAGCTAAAATGTAGAAATGGACAGGGCAGAAGTTATAAGCTGGGTTGCCTTCTTTCGCTCTTAGACATCAGGAAAGTTTCTGATAACAACCAATGAAAACCATGGACAGACTGGAAAGGGTGGAGGGAGTGGATTTTTGAGGACTGCATGTTGATTAGTCAAGGTGCTTGATGATTTAGAGTCAGTGGGAGGACGTTTCTGCCAGTTCTTTCCTTTCCTGAGGTGTCTTAGAGCCTTTAATGAGACTGACATCATAACCCTACATACTAATGTAGTGTCGACGCTATGCACCTTTTAGCAGTGCAGCTGTGACGTTATAGCGATCGGCAGATGCGCCAGGACTGGCTGCTAGGTGGTCCTTATAGAGCTTCATTGAGGCAACTCCCCCACTAAAGTGATTGGGTGGAAGGATGGCCCAATGTTTCGGCTGCTAGCCTGGGCTCCAGAAGGCCCAGGTTCAAAGTCCCTGCTCTGCCACAGACTTTTGGTTTGGCCTTGGGCCGATCACTTAGTCTCAGAGCCTCATTTCTGGGCCTACATGCCGTTGATTTCCATTACCCTAGCAGCAAAATGAAGGTAATAACGCCTCCCTACAGCTAAGTCTACACTGCCACTTTAACTTTCTGGCCCTGGCTGTCCTTTAAACTTTTAAGTGTAGGCAAGGCCTGAGTCGCAGTGGTGTGGAGGAAAAACACATTGCAGTTTGAAAACGAGGAGTCCTGTGGCACCTTAGAGACTAACCAAAATATATAGAGAATTATGAGCTTTTGTGGGCAAAACCCACTCATCTGATGAAGTGGGTTTGACCCATGAGCACTCTTGATTCTATGTATTTTGGTTAGTCTCTAAGGTGAAACAGGACTGCTCGTTGTTTTTAAAGTTACAGACTAACACAGCTGCCCCTTTGAGATTTTTTTCACATTACAATTTGAGTTATACTCAGACATTGTAGTAAGAGAGGGGCCACATAAGCACCATCCATTAATTGGTGGCAACTGAATGCTGAACTGGGGTGAAGCGTAAAAGCCTCCCAAATCGATTGGGATCTTTCTAAAGGTCTTAACCAATGACGCCCAATTGCGACCGTAGGGTGCAGACAAAATGCCAGTTCTCCAGAGTGATTTCACAACCCTGGTCTGAGCCCCACACAAGGCCTTTGCTAATGCTGCCCATTCTTTGCAGGATGCTAATTACCCAGACAGGTGGGATCCTGTCTGCCAGAGCAGGTGTTACTGTTAACATTGCAAGAAGAATGGGGAAAAAAAACAAAGAGGAGGAAACCGAGAAACCTGACCCCCTACCTGCCAAATGCTTGCATACATTATTGCATCCCCAGTTCCAGGGAAAACTTCCCTGACCTTAGCTAACTGCATACCAGAGGTATTAGCATTTAAGCACCTGACAAACTCGTCCAAACATTGGCCGGAGGTCTAGACCAATTGCTTTTGCTGAAGCGTGATGATAATTCCCCCTGCAGATCCAGATTTTGACAAGTAAATCTCATATTTTAAACACAGGATTAAAAAATTTTATTACTACAGTGGGGATTAAGTCGAAAAGCCTCAAAACGTCAATCTGCAAAAGTAGGAAACACAGGAAAATAAAGCAAAATCGAGTGTGCAAAATAACTCAAGTTTAACCCCTTGCCACCTGGCCCAGACGGAGATCACAATCAGCCGCGGCCCTGGTTATAATCAACCCGCGTTCCTTGTTTTAAACTTTCGCGGGGGCACCAGGCGTGGGATTTCCCCATGGGCCATGTCTCTGCAATAGCAGCAGCATTGAATGGCCTGTGAACAAGACAGAGGGCTCCATTAAATCAATGGGTATTTTGGCTTTGACTTTAATGGGGTCAGGACTGCAGTGATGACAATTCCAATATTTCTTGGGGAGCAAATTCAAATCCCCCTCTCCTGGTAGGGACCCTCTTCCAGCTGCCAGTCATTCCCCCACCCTACCCTGCTCCTGCATGGCGCCTGGGTCGCCCTTGGCTGGGGAATCACCCCTCTCTCTCACCTACACAGTGCCTGAGCCGGAGCTGCCAGGAGTCAAGTTCTGAGCTGATTGCTTTGGGTCTGAGAACAGACTCCTCGTGACGCCACTGGCCCAGCGCCCCCTCCAGCTGGACTGAGCCATTGCAGGGCCAAATTTGAGTACTGCTCACGCCACTCCAGCAGCAGCTACACTGATTTAATACGGGACTGCTGCTTAAAAGGGGCAGGCCCTGGCCCACCTGCCTGCCCGGCCTACAGAACTTTGAGCAGGTGCAAAATCCTTGGCGGGGAGGAGGATGGGAAGAGGGGCGTTCATCGGAATTGGTGCCACTGCTCCCCATGTGCCTCAGTTATGAAGCTGGGCAAAAACGAATAAAGGGGCAGGCCGAGTTTGCGAGTAAGGTGCAGGTGTAGGAGCCAGGAAGCCAGATTTCTGTTCTCAGCGAGGCTGTACAATCCTCTAATTTTTTTCCATCCCTGTGCAGCTTTTTTCCATCTACGTGTGGAATAATTTTAGGGGCACCGAGGCATGTGCCAATGTGCACCACCAGTAGGAACTACAAATCTCGCTGTGCTCTGCTAATCAGTGGGGCAGCATTGGGATCTCTCGTGAGTGATCGCACAAGCGCCCAGCTTCCAGGCAACTCTGGGGGCATAGACTTCCTTTGCTCTCCTGGGCCAGTCATCTGTGCTCTGCCTATGAGCCCCCAACCCTCTTTTATAAAATGCTGAGCAGTATTTCTCTCCCTGTGAGACGGAGGCTCAGTTAAGCCCATGGGAGCTCAGGAGGGGATTGGAAATCTTCCCACGAACACGGCTGTGGCATTGGAAATGATGTTGACTTGCCGATTTGAACCAAGACAGAATTTGCACCCTCCCCCCCCCACCCCCGATGACAGCCCAAGTTTGAGACCTGGACTCTGCATTCAGGGTCTCGTCACTCCGCACAAATCCCTCCCCGTCTCTCTGATGCCAGCTGGAACGATGGCAGGTGCGAGCATGGAGAGGGGCGGGTGACCCCTCGCAGCTGAACCAGAGCAAGATGGGCTACTTGGGATGGAAATCTGACTTATTTTTCTTGAATGGGGATATGACGTCCTCTGTGTTCTGCCTCCCTCCCCATGTATCTTGGGCTGCCTCGGAAGGGTCAGAACTTAGCCACTGCTGGAGTCCGGATGGACACGGGATTTGGAGCCTAATGGTGAATGTGATGCATGGGCCGTGGGTGTAGGCCGGGCTCGGGGAGGCAAGCCCCAGCCCTGCCCCTTCTGTGCTTACCGGAGCCCATCCCTCATTGTGGCTGCTGGGCCCTGCCCTGTACCCCCATACAACTCTATTATGACTAATGGCTCATCAGCCCAATAAGCAGCCGCACCACAGCCCCAGGTCCCAGCTCTGGCCCTGGGGGCAGCCACACCACAGCTCTGGCCCCAGCTCTGGCCCTGGGGTCAGCCACACCACAGTTCCGGGTCCCAGCTCTGGCCCTGGGGGCAGCCACACCACAGTTCCGGCCCCAGCTCTGGCCCTGGGGGCAGCTGACACACAGTCCTAGCCCCGGGAACAGCTGGGCAGCCCCTGCTGCACCGTGGCCCCAGCCCTCCTGGTTTGCTGGAGCACTGGTGGACCAGTCAGCCACACCTCAGCCAGAGCCTCAGCCTTCCCCCACCGGTTGGAATGTGGTGGGTGGGGCATCCCCGGTCTTTTAGGGAAGGCAATGCCTTCCCTTGCCTCTATTACCCACCACCCATGATATTACGTTAGGATACATCCCTTGTTCCTAAGCAGCTCCCTTATATTCGTCCATTCGGTTATTCTGCACCAGACTCTACTGAAAACTAATGAACATCTAATATCCAATTAGCCACTGGCTCCTCTTAGTTGAGGTTAGGAATCTAGTAAAATCATCTTCAATCGCACGGCTTGGAATTCCTTAATCTCCGCGGATGCAGCCAGTGGGAAATTGGAGGCTTTTTTATGGCGTTCTTTCCCACTGAGTATTGTCTGCATTGCCTGGGAGTGCATCACGAGCCTTGGACTTGTGTTTTAGGACTCGCAGTGAAATGGCTGATAAATGCAAGACTTCAAAGAGTCTCCTGCGTTGCTTAAGGGAGGTAAGTCTGTCTAATCACAGGTTAATTACCAGCGATTTTCGGACTACCAGCACATTCTTAAAAAACAAATCAATGTCTAATAAGCGAGGGGTGCACATCCTATAATTAAAACCCAACTACAATGCACTCACCCGTGCTGACATGGGCAGGAGGATGCTATTTTATTACAGTGTCATCCAGCACTGCAACAAGGCACAGAGTTCTTCAGACAGATGCTTCTTGCTTGTGCAACTGAAATTATTCCTCTGCCTGCTTATAGGAGTGTATTAGGTGCTAGCCCCCTGAACAGAGATACACAGCTCTTTTGCTGATTCCCCCTAATAGTTTGGGTCCAGTCAGGGCTGGCCCACAACATTTTGGCACCTGAGGCCCCCATGTCTCCTCGCCTGCCTGTTATGTCTCTTGTGCCCTCCTTCCTCCAGCACAGCACTCCACCCTCTCTGTGCATCTAGAGCAGAGAGAATACACATGCACCAGCAGCAGACACAATTTTCTACACTCTGGGTCCTAGTGGCGCCCCTTCACAGTCTGGCACCTGAGGCAACCACCTCAGTTCGCCTCATGGTAAGGCCAGCCCTGGGTCCTGTTTCTCCATCCCAAGAGGATACAATATCTTGGATTGTCTCATTAAGGTAGGAGCAACCAGGGGTAAGGAACGAGATCCTGCAGGGACCTGAGAAAGTTTAGGCGGAGGTCCTCAAGAACATAAGAACGGCCATGCTGGGTCAGACCAAAGGTCCATCTAGCCCAGCATCCTGTCTACCGACCGTGGCCAATGCCAGATTCCCTTGAGGGAATGAACAGGACAGGGAATCATCACATGATCTCTCTCCTGTTGCCCATTCCCAGCCTCTGACAAAAGTAACTTTATCCTTTCGATATGGCCCTTCGTTAACTTTTAATTTGTCTTCTTTTCTAATTAAATTTAGACCGACAGTGCATTCCAGCCTGGCTTGTAACCTATTGTTTACTTTCCCTCGTCATTGTAAGTCAGTCTAGCCATTGCTGCAAAGCGACAGGTGTCATTAAAAATAACTTTTCTTTCTCCCCCATTATTGATCACGGTGTCAACTCGCCACCGCAATGGAACGAAGAAGCCCGAGACCGGAGTAATGGAATGCCACCGGACTGTGTGTTGCAGGAAACACAGGCCTGATTTCTCAGCCTCTCTCAGCGACTCCCACTCCGGCTCAGGCCGAAAGGAATGGTGGATGCGCAGAACTTTTGAAATTCAGATGCCACCTCTACCATGCACATGGACCTGGCCTAGGAAGCTAAGTGCACTCGAGTAGCGTAGCTGTTTCTTCCACTTTTCCCAGTGATGGCTTCCCAGGCAGGATGAGTTTTGTCTTTGGTTGGGAATCAGTTGGGAATGGCCTTCAAACTGGCTATAAATGGCCCTTCTGCCTTACTTTCCACTCCTTTGATTGACACCCCAAAGCAGGAGACCCTAACTCTTGTGGCTATATCTGAAGGAAAAGGAGCCGGCAAGCTTGGAAGACCGGGGTGTGCTTTTAAAGAAAACAAAATGCAAAAAAAAAAGTTTGTTTTTCAGCCAATGCAATTTTGCGTCCTCCAAGTGTGACTTTAAAACCAGACCTAAATATAAACGCATCCTGTGGCTACTGCTCCAGACTGGCTCAGAAGCAGAACAAGCAGATGGCAAAGAGGCAACAGCAACAAAAGCATTTTACTCCAGTTTTAGTGGGAAAAATAAACTTTAAAAGCTGTTAAACTGCTCAGGTGTGTGGGTTAGGCATGCAGCAGGCAGATGGAATCTAATCCCCCTGCCTCCATTCTGTTTGCTCTGCAAAGTCCAATTCCCCCAGAGAAGGGCCTGTCTCCCCGTGTCGGAGACCACTGTGAAGGGAACGCACACGTCAGGACAAGTAATTAGTTTTAGAGATTCTATTACTCGGAGGTTTTTTTGCAATTCTGGGAAGCCTTGTCCAATGTGCGTGTGCAGCATTGTTATAGGAACACAGGATCTGCTGTGCCGGCTCAGTCTCTGGGCCTGTGGGAGACTGCCACCATGCCCCGAGCATCTTACACATGCCACCATGCCCCGAGCCAGCTCCGCAGTCCTGCCTCTGGAACTGGGTGGCACGGCCTTCCACCATCGAAGAGCAGGAGATGGGCTCGCCACTGGGTTAGCTACAAGATGGGCTCACGATGCCAAATTCAGACCCAGCCGCAGATTTCAAACTTCAGGAAGGTTTGAATGCAGGGTTTTGTTCCCCATTTTCTTCTGCACGTGACTGCTCTCGTTTTCTGATCTCTTTCGGCGGCTGTCTCTCACAGACACGCCCCTGCCCCGGTGTTTTACTATCAGTCTCAGGGAAACCCCTCAGCTCCCAGAGTGAGTACAGTGAAACTTTTCTTATCCGGCACTCTGTTAACCAGAAAACTTTGTGAACCATCATTGCACCCAGCCACAATACTGTCACATCTTCCAGAGCACAGGCCTGGCTTGGTTTACCATGATTGGCTTAACAATTTTTTATTGAAGAAGTACTAATCATCTTTAACTCAAAATAGGAATGTGAGACCCACTGCCTCATACTACAAAACTACCAATATTAAAAACTTGAGCTTTATATTATTGTCCATTGGTTTTTCCTAGGTTGATGGAACCCTCAGATAACTGGAATTTTTAGATAACCGGAACGCCCTAATCCCCGAGCACGCTGGATAACACAGGTTTTACTGTATCTGATCTGTCTTGCCATACATCCCATTGCCTTGGGCAATAGGTTCTTACTGGTTTCCAGCGCTCACTACATCAAAGGACACGTGAGTTGCTCCCTTTCTGTAGACAGCAAGGTGCTTAGCACCTACCACTTTTAAGAAGGACTGAGGTTGTCTATTGATCAAACACCTGTCTAATGTAGCCATTAATCTCTTCTAGCGTCTACTATATATTTGAGAGAGTTTGTCTGTCTACCAAATTCGGCATACAGCTTCCTCTTACCATAACTTACAGCAAGGTCAGGGTTTGGTTATGCCAGGAAAATGGGATGTGCCTGGAATAGGATTGGTGCTCATAAAACCCTACAGAAAAGAGACAGAATCACCAGGCATGTGGAAGGGGCTGGCTGGGGGCACGCCCTCCCCCATCCAGGACAGCCCCAGCCCTGAGCCTCCCACCCCGAGGCATCCTTTAGGGAGGGCAGGGGGGCTGAAGCACCCCCCAGTTCATTCAGGAACACTGCTGGCTGTTCCCCTTCGTCAGGGAGCAAGGGGAAAGCGCCCAGTTTGCTGCATTCCTCACTCTGGCTGGGGAGTGCAGGGGGCAGATGAACCTGGCTGTGCCCACAGGAACAGCAGCAGCCATGGAGAGACGCTTCTCACCTGGCCCCAAGCTGCTGCAGTGAGAGAGGGCTGGGGTAGTTCTCTCTCCCCAGGACAGCCTGCAGTCTGAATCCTTCCTCCCCAGCCCCACCACAGAGCCATGATTTCAATGAAGAAAAAGGAAAACGAATGAAGGACCCCAGCAACACCATGCAAATCTATTAATACATCCAGCAGGGTATATTCCCTAGTTTCTGAGCACAGTGCACAACGGGCTTGTTTTTTATTTGTAGCAATGGTAAAGGTGGGGCTTAGTGTACGGGCTGATTCTGGAAGTGTGGCTGGAATCCCTCCGGGGAAAGCAGCTTGTGCTGAGGACACACAATGCTTTTGTGCTTCAGGCACCAGGCTGCGATTCAGGAGATCTGGACTCAGCTCCCAGCTCTGCTCCAGACTCCCTGGGCGACTTTGGGCAAGCTGCCATCTTGCTGTGCCTCAGTTTCCCCCCATGAAGCCAGGATCATTCTTCCTTTCTCCCCCATTTTATCTGTTTAGATCGAGACCTCTTTGGGGCAGGGAGAGGCTCTTGCCAAGTTTGCACAGAGCAGTGGGACCCCCAACATTGGCTGGACGCCCTCGCTGTGCCTGTAAGTATAGACAATTAAGGGGATGTGAGACGACATTATTACCATGCAGCCAAAGAACCGTGTCGACTGAAGGCTCAGTCCATCCCTCCGGGTTTGCGCCTCTCTTCACACAGACGGTGTCTCGGTGGCAGTTTCGCTCGGGTAAGATCTGTAGGGTTTGGCACCACGAAAGGCAAGGACCAAACCCGGGAAGGAAAGCGAGGCAGGGACAGGGTTGCGTGACAGTGTTTGTTAATTACATGCCCTCCTGGTCTTTGCTTTCTCGGCTACCGGGGGGATCAAATGTCCGGCTTTGCGCATAACTCACTGATTACAGGTGCAGAGGACAGTGTAGGTTACAGTCGAAGGTAAACACGCTGCCACATCTAAGCCGGCGGTAATGAGTTGGGGACCATGTGTGTTATGGTGACAGTCCCCCCCACCTCCAGTGCCACTCCTGGTAAGGAGAGAGTGAATAAAATGGCATTTCTGGCCCACTGGAGCCGAGAGGAGCTGAGGCAGCAGTGGCAAGGGGCAGGGAAAAGTCAAGGCACGCACGGCTTGGGTGACATCAGCTGAGCTCTGCTTGTGTGTCACGAGGCTTCCAGGGTGGTGGTGGTGGGGGGGAGACCTGGTCTAAGACAACTCCCCAAGCTGCCAACTGACTTCACCACAGGGCCTGGCCGTACAGGAAGGGGCCGAGGGGAAGCCGGCGGATGGACTGGTGCAGTCCCGGTCGTCATAACAACAGCAGTGGCCGCTGGGGTGGCGACAAAAATGGCTTGTGTCGGCTATCCCCTGGGCAGCGCGATCTCAGCCGCCCCAGCCGGCCCTGGGAAACAGGTGTCCGGGCAGAGCACTGGCTGCACTCCCAGCCCTGAGCTCCCCCCGCACACCCCATGCCTCCCTGCCCTGAGTCCTCCCGCCTCACTCCCCTGTCCTGACCCCTACACACCCCTCCGAGCCTCCTTTCTACGCCTGCCCTGACTCCTGTGACCCTCATCCCCTGCCCTGAACCCCCCAACCTACCTCCTCCCCTGACTCCGGTGCCCTTCATCCCCTGCCCTGAACCCCTCACTTAACCCCTGCCCTGACTCCGGTGCCCCAATCCCCTGCCCTGAGCCCCCACACCTAACCCCTGCCCTGACTCCTGCGCCCCTCATTCCCTGCCCTGAACCCCCACCTAACTCCTGCCCTGACTCCTGCGCCCACCCATCCTCAGCCTGGAACCCCTCACTTAACCCCTGCCCTGACTCCGGTGCCCTTCATCCCCTGCCCTGAACCCCACGCCTAACCCCTGCCCTGACTCCTGCGCCACCCCATCCCCAGCCTGGAACCCCTCACTTAACCCCTGACCTGACTCCTGTGCCCCCAACCCCTGCCCAGCGCATGCCATACCTAATCCCTGCCCTGACTCCAGTGCCCTTCATCCCCTGCCCTGAGCCCCCCACACCTAACCCCTGCCCTGACTCCTGCGCCCCATCCCCAGCCTGGAACCCCCTCACTTAACCCCTGTCCTGACTCCTGCATCCCTTATTCCCTGCCCTGAACCCCACACCTAACCCCTGCCCTGACTCCTGCACCCTTCATTCCCTTCCTGAACCCCACCTAACTCCTGCCCTGACTCCTGCGCCCCCCATCGCCAGCCTGGAACCCCTCACTTAACCCCTGCCCTGACTCCTGTGCCCCAATCCCCTGCCCTGAGCCCCCCAACCTAACCCTGCCCTGACTCCTACATTCCCCACATCCCTCCCCTTGCCCTGAGCTCCCTGCACTACATCCCACACTCTCATTTATTACAGGTACTGTCCTACCCCAACTCTACTCACCCCCTGCCCTCAGCCCCACCCCCAGGAGGGGTTGCACTGGGACAGTGCCAGTAAGGAATAGAAGTTGCTTTCACCCCTGGGGACAGAGGGCTGGCTGGGGAGTTCTTGAACTCTGCCGTGCTCGCCTGGCCCCTGTAAAATACTTCCCCGGCTTGGCGCCACGGGGCGCACGGCCCTTCGAGCTCCTCAGGTGGGGGGAGAGGGGCCTGGAAAAGGGAAATGATGGGCCTCCAGCCCCGATGCTCAGAAATCCAGGGTGCTACCAGGCTGCCACGTTAACCGTCATCCAACCACAATGTTCAGGGCTGGCTCACTCCTCTTTTCTTGCCAGGGATCCGGCTGCTCAGGGCTTTTTCCTCAAGGGCTTTGCTGCCCCCTATTGGCCCACCAGTGCTAGTCAGTCCACCGACCTGCCCCCCCTCCACCTCTCCCCGCCAGCCCCAAATCTCTGCTAACAACTTCAGACTGAAAGCTGCCAGTTCCCTTCTCCTTATCTAAGACTCGAGGAGGTTAGGCCAAGCCATATTGATCAGGCTATATATTACCCATGAATAGTCACTCGCTGGGCCAAACCTGGGGATTTTAAAACAGGTTCACCAAATTGTCAATTAAGTGCAAATCAATCCTTGGCCATTTATCAACGTGTTAATCCGTCCACGCGGTCTGAGGCGAAGAAAATCAATCGCTTTCCGTCACAGGGGACCAATCGAGGAGAGCTGGAAGACCAACATCTGCTGTATCAGGGCAACAGCTGAAATTTATAACCTCAGAGAAAAATTGCAGCTTGCCAGGAGACATTAGCAACTTCGGAAAGTTGCACCGTTGAGACCCCGGGGGGAAATGACAAAGAGACCAGTCACTGGGAGTCTTACGGACCCAGAATGGAGCCCTGTCAAGATGGCCAGGAGATTTCTGTGTGAGTAGCCTCTGATGTATCGAGGGGAGATAAATCAAGATAACTGTTAATGCTCAGATCAATGTATTAATACAGGCAGCTTCCAGGAATCCAGGGGGCACCATCAGAGTCACGGCAAATATTATACGGTTGCTAAGAATAAATGATCTGCCAGTTGGATCTCAGCATTGTACTTACCTAAAATGAAGCACTGCTTTGTGCAATGAAAAAGCCACCTGGTTGGTCAATAGTGGATCCTAATTTTTTCTCTCCTTTAGCAGAGAAGTCAAAACCTCAGCTTGCTCCCAACCCTTTTTTAAATAACGTGTTGAATGTGTTGTTGTTGTTTTTTTTAAAGACGTGCACATTAGATGTACAGCTATCCTGTCTGGCAGGAACAATCATGGGCAAAGATAATGCAGAAACATGCATGTCTTATGGTGTATGTCGAGGCTTAAAGAAATCACAGGACATTCTGTTCCTCATCCGAATGGAGTGAAATCCTTTGATCCCCTAAAACGCCACATCCTGCGTTCATTCTCATTGTTATCTGAATTGTGAGAGCAACCCCAGGCAGCAAATAGGATGGGCACCTTGATGTAGTACAGGAGTGGGCAAAAGGGCCTCCACGGGCCGGATCCGGCCTGCCAAGCGAGTGGATCTGGCCCGTGGAGGCCCTGCTGCTCCCTGGGGGTGGGGAGAAGCGCATAAAGTTTCCTCCATCCTGCCAGGAGCACGCTGCGCTTGGAAGCGCCAGGCGCTCCTGGCATGGTGGAAGGAGGCTTCGTACGCTCCCCCGCCCCCCAGGCCAATCAGGGCCTGTAGGCAGGGGGAGCACACGAAGTTTCCTCTGCTCTGCCCCCGCCCTGTGAGCAGCGTGTGGCACTTATAAGTGCCATGTGCTCCTGGCAGAGCGGGAGGAGACTTCACGCGTTCCCCCGCCCCCAGGTCCTGATTTGGGGTGGAGGAGTGCAGGAAGTCTCCTCCCAGGCAGGAGCATGAGCACCTAGGGGGAAACTGAGGGGGGGCAAAGGTGCTCCCTCACCCCCAGACCAATCATGGTCTGGGGGTGGGGAACCCAGAAGTATCCCCGCCCCGCCCCTTCCACTTGAGGCCCCGCCCCTTCGGTGCAGCCCGGGGCCACTTCAGAAATTTTTGAAGTGGCTCCAGGCAAAAAATGAATGCCCACCCCAATGGAGTAGGTACCGAGCACACCCAAAAGAAGATACTACCCCGCCCTCTAGAGTGTAAAGTGTAACTTAAGGCAAGGAGAAAATGCAAGTAAAAAGCAACAGGAGAGGAGGAAGGTGATAAGTGACAAAAAGCAAGAACACGCCATTTCCTAGGCGCGCAGAGTGCGCTGTTGGACAGACAGACAATACTTACTACATAGGCCAGATCCAACACTCATTGAAGTCAGGATATAGACTCCCCTTGATGGGATAGTGTATTAGGGCAGGTCTACGCTATGGAGACCGGTCGATCTAAGCGCCACAATTTGAGTTACGTTTATGGATGTGAATGGTTAACCAGTTAACTGGTTAACCAATGGCCTGGCCGGGCCAGAGCAGCCCCCTACTCGACACAGGCAGGCCCAACCAGTTAACTGATTGACCAGGATTTTAAATCTCTACTTACATTAGTAGCATAACTCAAATCAGAATAGCTTAGAGCTACTTACTGTGGGGTCCACACTGTGCTGGGTCAACAGAATCATAGAATCATAGAATACTAGGACTAGAAGAGACCTCGAGAGGTCATCGAGTCCAGTCCCCTGCCCCCATGGCAGGACCAAGCACCATCTAGATCATCCCTGATAGACATTTATCTAACCTACTCTTAAATATCTCCAGAGATGGAGATTCCACAACCTCCCTGGGCAATTTATTCCAGTGTTTGACTACCCTGACAGTTAGGAACTTTTTCCTAATGTCCAACCTAAACCTCCCTTGCTGCAGTTTAAGCCCATTGCTTCTTGTTCTATCCCCAGAGGCCAAGATGAACAAGTTTTCTCCCTCCTCCTTATGACACCCTTTTAGATACCTGAAAACGGCTATCATGGCCCCCCTCAATCTTCTCTTTTCTAAACTAAACAAACCCAGTTCTTTCAGCCTTCCTTCATAGGTCATGTTCTCTAGACCTTTCATCATTCTTGTTGCTTTTCTCGGGACCTTCTCCAATTTCTCCACATCTTTCTTGAAAAAACTCTCCTATCGACTCCCCTCATGCCTCTTGCCCTGGTGGAACACTGGAGTTGATGGGAGAGCGCTTGCCAGTTGCTTTATCGCGTCCATACTAGATGCGACAAATCGACCCCATGGCTCGATCACCTCCCCGTTGATCCAGCCCATAGTGAAGACATGGCCTTAGCATTAGAGCCGTATGGAAAAGACTCTCCCCAGCTTGAAGGTGGGTTTTGTATCATCAAAACAGCTTCTCTTCGGGCTTCTTAGGCTTTGTCTACACCAAGGGTGAGTAATAATTTTTGATGGGGGGCTACCCCAAGATTTTGGGACGTGGTTGAGGGCCGCCCTCTTCCATGATATTAGTGGAGGAAGTGCAGGATCCGGGATGGAGGTTGGGTGCAGAAGGGAGCTTGGGGGAAGGGATTGGGGTGCAGGAGGGAGAGTGGGGTATAGGAGGGAGTTTGGATGAAGGAGGTGGTTGTGACCTGGCTCACTGGACTGGTCAACTAATCATTATATGATTTAAAGTAACTTTAATTCAGAGAAGTGACTGAGTGGATAAATTAGTGGCTGCGGGCTTCAGACCACTGAGAGTTCTTCCATATATGGATGCAGGAGGGGGGCAGAAGGTTTGAGTATGAGGATAGGAGTGGGGCAGAGGGGTGGGGAAGGGAAGGGCTGGGGTGCCAGAGGCAGGCTCTGGCAAGGAGACTTACCTGAGTGACTCCTGACCAGCAGGCCAGCACATTTCTCAGGCAGGCAGGGAACCTGCCCCGCCCCACACAGGCTGCAGGGTTATGTGTGTGTGAATAACTATGAACTGGAGGGGAAGGGGAGGTGTGGTGCTTCGTGGCTGCCTGTTATTCAAACAGGCAGCTCCCATTGGCCAGTTTCTATCTAGAAACTGGCCAATGGGATTGTGCTGGGGGCGGGAGCAATGCCTGAAGCCTTTTCCCCTCCCCTCCAGGCTGAGTTTGTAAAGAGAAATGCCCCTACAGCCATTTTTCTGAGCGGTTGTGGGTGGGGTGAGGCAAGCAGGGAGCATTCCTGGGGCTCCCCCACCGCATCTGCAGGCTGGATCCGGTGGTCCAGATCTGGCCCACAGGACATATTTTGCCCAGGCCCGGTCTACACTAACTTCCCTTCCCCGTTGATCTACCCTACACCCCTTCAGATACACAAACAGCATAGCTGAAGTCAACACACGGGAAGGCCGGCAGGGGCTGCTCTTGCATTGACTCCAGCTACTCTCCTTGTCCTGGTGGACAAGGTAGTGACCGGAATCGACGGGAAAGTGCTCGGAGATCGATTTATCATGTCTAAGCAAATGTGATAAATCCACCGCCGGTGGGTCGATCACTGTAGCGTCGATCCCCAGCGTAGTGGAGATAAGTCCTTAGTCCTGAGCTTTGCTTAAACTACCCCTGTGCTATTCCATTTTATTCAGGTTCAAGGACACGTGCATTGAGCACCAACTTGTAATGCCTTAAGCAAAGTGACTAACATCTGTCATTTTTGGTTTGTTGTCTCATGCTCTCCCAGAGGGAGAAGGCTGTAGAGTGAGGATCTTGTTTTGGTTTGGGGAGGGGGGGGGGTGTTTCCTTTTAAATATCCACGTTGCTGCTTATTTTCATTAGAGAAAGTGAGGTCAAAGAAATGGGCCAGACATTTGGAGCAGAATGCAATAAGCACTGAGATGCAATGGGGTTTCTAAGGGTACATCTACACTGCACGGCTATTTCGAAGTAAGCTATTCCAGAATAGTTATTCCGAAATAGCTTATTCCGAAATAGCACAGCTACACTGTAGGGAAGCCTCAAAATGAGTCTGAGGCCGGCTCTCCTAATGTAGATGTGCTATCGCGATTTAGAGCCCCAGGAGGAATAATTTAGAATGGCCCTTGGGAGGGGCTATTTCGAAATAGCAGCAGTGGAGCGTCTACACAGGCCTTATTTCGAAATAGCTGTTTCGGAAGAGGCGTTATTCCTCGTGGAATGAGGTTTACAGATTTCAGAATAAGCCGCCCGTTATTTCGAAATGATTTTGAAATAACAGAATGGCTGTGTAGACGTGCGCATTGTTATCTCGAAATAACGGTGCAGTGTAGACGCACCCTAAGTCATCATGCCACAAGACAGTGCATAACAGGGAAATACATGAGGGCCAATTCCCCCCTAGTGCAACGGGATGGAAGTCTGTCATCTGCCGAAAAAAACCCTGCAAATCAGCAAGCAAGCCAAAGTGACATGAAAGGCTGGGGCCATATTCAGCAGCTCGCAAGTATTTAACTATGTGCTGTGTCCAAGGGGAGGGCCTAACTCCTTTAGACCAGGCTCTTTTCTTATCTCTTTATGTGCTTTTTTTATGCTCGCTGTGCAGTTTTATTAGATGCACTTCAGTTTTTCATTGCTTGGGATCACTTTCCTCTGGGAAACATGATTCTGTGAGGTCGGCAGATATCTGCCGTTCTAGGCCTTGTCCGTTGAATTTCTCACAATATTCTTACACTGACCTAGTATCAATTTCACTGAATATGACTCAGTTTCTAATTAGCACCTTTGTTTATTGCTCCATTTTGCATTTTGGAAGCTTTAATATTTGGCTGTCTAGCATGGTGGCCAGTGGTCTTAGCTGGCAGCTGCTTTCTTGAAAATTGAAACAAGTGTATAGATGTGAGGGGGGGAGGGGAGGACAGAACTGGAGAAAAGGCCATGGTTAAATGGAAGCGATTAAAAGGACATTTCTTTGGGAATAACTCAGAGTTAGCAGCATGGACATGAATGGCCTGTCTGGGCTTATCAACATTGTCTCCTTGGAGGCAGTATGGCCTAGTAGGTAGAACATTAGATGGGGATTTTAGCAACCTGGGTCTTACTCCTGGCTCTGCTGCAGACCTGTTTTGCGGCCAGAGGCAAGTCATGTCTTTGACTCAGTTTCCTCCATCTACAAGATAATGATAGTGGCTTTGTTTGTAAAGTGCTTTGATATCTATAAAACCGTTAGGTGTTATTGCCTCTGTCTGGTGGAAGGACCCAGAGAAAAGCCAAGCTACAAAGGGCTCACCATTGAAGTATACATTGTAAGGGTACTTTTTATTTTTCAGAAATGGTTCTTCAGGTGAACAGTCACATGGAGTGTAAACAAGGTTTCACGGCATACGGCAGGAATGGATCCCGTCCCAATGGATGAATGTATAAGGGTTAGAGTGCCTTTCCCCATAGCTTGGATGAAGAAATTACTGCCCAGCGCTGCAGACCTGTGACCTGAAGGAGACACAGTGGCATCCAGAAGACTATTTCCCTACAAATGTGCCAAAGGGTGTGTCTACACTGCACCCTTAGCTCGAAATAAGGTACGCAATTTGTGTAGCGCAAATTGCGTATCTTATTTCGATTCTTTTTCCAAATCGGCTATTTTGAAATTTGATGTGTCTACACGGCACCAAATTTCGAAATAAAGCGCTATTTCAAGACATCCCTTATCCCTCATGGAACGAGATTAACAGGGATGCTGAAATAGTGTGTCCGCTCTATTTTGCAATAGTGGACATGTGCAAAAGGTGCAGGGTAGCTCTGGTATCCCAAAATAGCATTGCAGTGTAGACGTACCCGTAGAGCAGTGGTTCCCAAACTTTTCAGCATCACGCCCCCTTTTTGATTTTTGAGAAACCCACACCCTCCCCCCCAAAAAATAGCAGCAAAACTTGTTGACCAAAAAAAAAGAACTGACTGGGGCAGCAAAACTTGATGGGGTGGGGGCTGGGTCGCTTTGCGCCCCCCCTGGAATTTCTTCACGCCCCCCAGTTTGGGAACGCAGGCTGTAGAGCCTAGCGAAAATCCCATTTTAAGTCAACGAGAATCTTTCCTTTGACTTCACAGGTTTGGCATCAGCTCCATGCAGCTCAAAGACTGGCATTTCTAGCGTAGAAAAGGTTCTTTTTCCATGGAGAGGTTTCCTTTAGTATGTTCCTTGGAGAGTGGCACAGAGAAACATTGATTAGAAATCATCTCTCTCTCCAGTACTATTGATTCTCAAACTCCCACGGAGATCAGAGAGCTGGGCAAATTAACCCCTTGCATAATGCCAGGGAGCTATTAGTCAGAGATACGAGAGGGGGGATAGAGTGAGGGAGGCGAATGTTTTTGCAATTAATGAAGTCCTCTTAAAACAGACCCGGCTCAGGCCCAGCGACTGTACTGCAAGGGCAGGGAAGCAGCGGAGGCTGGTTGTAGAGGCTTGATGGGGATGATTTCTTCCAAATTGCCAAGCCGACGCAGCAGCTCTCACTAATGAAAAGGGTAAAGCATTTTGCAGAACAGTGCAGCAGACAGAATGGGAGTTTCAAAGGGTTCAGGCTAATACGGGCAGGGAAGGAAGGAATGAAGAGGCACAAGCACGAGAGAAAAGCAGTGGCTCTTTCAGATGACAGATGAAAAGAGGCAGAGTCGATGAGTTGGAGAGATCCAGGGGAGAATGCTTTCGCACTGACACACGCCAAAGGATGGTACCAGTTGGGTAAGTGTCTCCTCCAGGCATGATTGGTCTAAGGCTGGGATGGGCCACCACGGCTAGTGAATGGGCCGCATGAGTGGCCCTCCTCCGTCTCAGTGGGCCGTAAAATTGAAATGAGTCACGTGCACTAACCATGACCCCAAGAATAAGATTAAATACATTAGTACACGGCACGCTCAGTGGTGACAGAACGAGGAGCACTGGTCTCAAGTTGCAGTGGGGGAGGTCTAGGTTGGAGATTAGGAAAAACTCTTTCCCGAGGAGGGTGGGGACGCACCGGGCTGGGTTCCCTAGGAAGGGGGTGGAATCTCCATCCCGAGAGGATTTTAAGTCCCGGCTGGACAAAGCCCTGGCTGGGATGGCTTGGCTGGGATTGGTCCTGCTCTGAGCAGGGGGGTGCCTCCTGAGGTGTCTTCCAGCCCTGGGGTTCTAAGATCTATGATTCTATGCTGAATATTTCAAAACAAGTAGAAATGCTTTGATCATTCATATCGTATACATAGTAGCCCAATGTCTGTGACTCTGTAACGCTGAAATGCTGGCTGTTCCCTCTGGGGGGCGCTGATGCCTCCCGCCGTGGCGCTCGGCTGACTTTTGCGCCGCTCAGCCGGGCTGCCGCGTGGGAGCAAGTGGCGCAAGCAGCCGTTTGGGGCTATCCTCATTGACGGATACAAAGTGGATACCCACACATTTGAAGGGGTTCTAGGTGCAAAATGTACATTTGCATCTGCATGCGTATCCGCAAAAATGAGCCGCAGATACTGCGGATACCCGCGGATAAAAAGCGAATATCCATGGATTTGCAGGGCTTTACATATTAAAACTCTGTCTGCTCCTGGTCAGGATTATAACTGGTTAACAGCAGCATTTCTGCAGAAATGGAACAAACTCGTGTCTGAGCAGGGCTTGTACTTTAAGGAAGACACCAAAGACCTGGACATAGACAGAAGGAATAGTCAATAGTACAGCACTGACCCTTTTAGAAACATCTCATCTGAAGAAGTGGGTTGTGCCCACGAAAGCTCATGATACTATCTATATATTTTTGTTAGTCTCTGGGCCCTGGTCTACACTAGGGAGTTATTTCGAAATAACCCCCCCTTATTTCGAAATAGCAAGTGGCGCATCCACACTGTCAACCCTGTTATTTCAAAATAGCGGGCTGGTTATTTCAAAATCCGTACTCTTCCTTTCCTCAGGGAATAGGCTCATTTTGTAATAGTTATTTCAGGAGTTATTATTTCAAATTTAGTTATTTTGAAATAATTTCCTAGTGTAGACATGCCCTAAGGTGCCACGGGACTACTCATTGTTTTTAAAGTTACAGACTAACACGGCGACCCCTCCGACTTTTAGAAACATGGTTATGTTTCCATTCAATAGGAAGGGTCGCTCTTGATCTCTGCACATTGTGGATAGCTTTTGTGTAAGTACTAGGGAGAAATCATGTGTAAGTACTAGGGAGAAATCATGCCCAGAGCTTCTTGCTTTCAACTAATTCTGTGAGAATTAAACAAAATAAAATAACACGGGCATTTTCTTGTAAAATCTGGTAAACTATATCGTTCAGCATCAGGTTGGTTGGTCTTGGTTCCCAGATTAAGGAATTAAAGATCGACTAAACTCTTCTCAAGTATTTAAGAAACGAACCATCTGTATCAGAATCTAGGACAGATTACACTTAACCTTATTCCGAAGCAAGAGATTACAATGAGAACAGCTATTGTAATTAAGATGCTGCAGATGCTGTTGGCTAAATATTGAGCAGGAAAGGAGATGCCAGGGTCATGTCACGGGGGTTGGGGGGGAATATAACCCAGAACTTTCCTAAAGGACACTCCTTTTCTGTGCAAAATATCCCTCTACAATAATTTACCGAAACCATTACAATTAATGCTGTACTAATGCCAGTGACATGCCCCATCCACAGCTGGCTGATTTCAACGGTATTGAAGGGATCTCTGTGGGGCAAGAATTGAATAGTTCTGAATTTCCTGACCGTTTAGGGGAAGCAAATGCGCAACTGGTTGCAGGAGTAGCTCAAAATGGGGACCGCGCCTGCCTGTGCTGGAAAAGCTCTACCATTATTTTCCATTAAAGGTAGACTTCTCTTTTCTAGTCGGGCTTTCACCAGGGAGGCAAAGGGTGCTCTCTGTCACAGTATGACATGACGTAAGCCCTGGTCATGCTGCTGTAGCACAGCCCTGAGCAGCGGGTTTCAAACTTTTTTCCTCATAACCCGGTTGAAGAAAATTATTGGTGCCGCGCCCCAACAGAATGTGACTGGAATGTGGGCTGAGGAGAACCTTAGGGTGTCTGAAGGGGCTCTGGCTTGGGGTGGGGGCAGGGCTGGGGCAGGAGGGGCTTGCCTCGAGCAGCTCCCGGTCAGCAGAGCAGCAGGGGGCTAAGGCAACTTCCTGCCTCTCCTGGCACCTCAGACCATGCTGCGCCCCAGAAGCAGCAGCTTCCCAGCCAATGGGGGTGCAGCCTGTGCTCTTCCCCCCCACCTAGGAGCTGGGCCTGTTGCTGGCTGCTTCTGGGGCGCAGCGCAGTCTGCGGTGCAGGACAGGCAGGGAGCCGCCTCAGCCCCCCCACTGCTCACCTGATCCCCCTGCAGCAAGAAAACCCAGAGCCTGAGACTCCACTACCCAGTATTGGGTTGCGACCCACCGTTTGCAAACCCCTGGCCTTCAGCGTACTAAAGGGAGTGACTATCCCCGAGAAGGATTCCAACTCAATTTAATTCTCAGTTCAACACAGTTACAGTGCACAACGCATCGCACACTCTCGTGAGCCTGCGGACGTGTTTGCCGCCTCACGTCCTCGAGCAGCAAATGAAACGCGGAATGAACACAAGGTCTGCCCCAACTCTTTCCCCGCAGAGAGAACACAGACCTGCCTTTTGAGTGCAGCTTTACCCTGGCTGAGCAGATGACAGAGGGCCATGGAAAGAAATTAGCGAGATGGACTTGAAATCTGTGCAGAAGGAACAGCTCTCGAGAGTCTTGTCAGCCTTTCTGGTTCCTAAAAGGTCCTTTGCATGCTGGTGGAATGTGGCTAGCATAGCCGATGCCAATTGAATTCCACTACAGCTCATGGGCGTTCTTTGCCTTCCACATGCTTCAGGATGGCAGTTTCGGATTTTAGAGGATGGCATTTGTCAAGCCAAACTTTGTGGCGTCCCATATGGCTCATTGGCAGCTGTCACCTCCAAGACCGAAGGCTGGAAGTTGAAGCCAGACAAATTCACATTGAAAATAAGGAGCAGATTTTGGACAGGGACCGTAATTAACTATTGAACAAGGTAGTAAGGGATGCAGTGGGTTCTCCATCACTTGCAATCTTTAAATCAAGATTAAACGCCTGTCTAGAAGGCACGAGCTCACTAAATGACAAGTTAGTCCTCAGATGCAGGAATCACAGGGTGAAATTCTCTTGCCAGCATTTTGCTGACAGTCCAACTAGATCACCTCTTATGAAAGACGAGAAGCAAAATCTAGGAGCTCTGCTGAATCACTCCCACTGAACTCCAGAATCAGATATTTGGGATCCTTCCCTATAAGCAATGCTTGTCTGTGCATGTGGGAGGTGTTTGTCTTTGTTTTAAAAGCAACGTCCATAACTACTCCGAGAATCAGGCACAGACAGGGAATGTAGGAGATTTAGGGCTTGTCTTCGCTATGTGGCAGATCAACACTGCAGCAATCGATCCACCAGTGGTTGATTTAGTGAGTCTAGTACAGACCCACTAAATCGACCACTGATCACTCTCCTGTTGACTCTGGTGCTCCAGCAGAATGAGATGAGTAAGAGGAATTGACAGGAGAGTTTTTTCTGTCCCTCCTCCCCCGCAGTGTGGACCCTGTGGTAAGCAGAGCTAAGTTACATCAATCTGAGTTATGCTGCTAACGAAAGTCAAATCTGCATAATTTAAATCAGGGGTGGGCAATAATTTTCTCAAGGGGGCACAATGAATTTTGCTATTTGGTCACAGGCCGGCTCCACCCCCAGAAAGGGCAGGGCCTGGGGAGGAAGGGACAGAGCTGGAGACTAGTCTTCCCCCCAGAGTTGTCTGGGGCTGGAGGCTTTTAATTAAAAACATATAAAGGGCTCGCGGCTCCTGGCCCTGCTGCTACCGCATTGCCTGGCAGCCGCCCGGGGTTGCTAGTTATTTAAAAAGGTCGCAGCTCTGGCCCCTGCCAGGTAGTGCCACGACCGTGAGCCATGAGACATTTAAATAGGATCCGGCTGCCTAAGCCTGGAAATTCAGTGGCCCAGGCAGCAGGATATAAATAGAAAGTGGCCAGATGCAGTCGGCAGGGTAGATCAAAGTATTAGGTGGGCTGGATCCGGCCCCTGGGCCGCATCTGGCCCAGCCCTAGCTTAGATCGACCTGTCTTTGCAGAGTGGACCTGCCCTAAGATGATGGGGGAAGGGTGCCCACGCCTTCTCTCACTCAAAGGTTAGAGGAATCAAAGGACTGTCCAGAAACCTTTTTCCGAAGAAAAAGAAACGAACCAAATGACAATATGAAATACCGTACGTGGAGCGTACACTCCATCAATCTTGTGTTTTGCCTGAAAAAACGAGTCCTTGCCAATGCCTACATAGTGCTTTCAATCCCGACTCCTCCCCGTACCAAAGGCTTTGGCATCTCGGCGTGTAGGTAGATAAATATTGCCAATTCCGGTTGCTGGGGTTTTTTATGGATACATGTGAAAGTCATTTTCCTTGTGACCTTTATGTCTGGCAGTTAAGAAAGATTTTTGGCTATTGTGACTCTTGGGCATAAGATAAAATACCAGCGCATTAATCTAACTGACGGCCTTAGGAAAACCGGAGCAGCAATTCAGTTCCCATTGGGAAGCATTTCTCTGGACAGAAGCAGAGCTTTTCCAAGTGTTCATCTATATATCTTGCCATACAGTGTCCGTCTGATACAAGGCTGAGCTATCGCCAAGTGTTTGTTAGACACAAGTTTCTACATGGCGGCCGTAGCTGGGCTCTAAAAACCCAGCTGTGTTCCAGCCCAGCAAATTTAGGAATGGTACAGAGAAGAACAGGGGTGGGAGTTTTAAAAAAGGTGTCGTCCTTGTGCCATTTCATGGATTCTTGCCCTGAACAAAAAGCAGGATTTTTCCCCAATAAAAACATATTTAAAAAAAAAGACCCTGCAAGAATTGAAATTATTTGGCCCCACGAGTGTGGAATTCAGAATGCTCCTCCAATGGTGGTGAAATAAGACCTTTGGCAGAGAATAAAATCTCAGGTCTGGAGGAAATTAATTAGGGCCCCAACCCTGCTAATTATACACAACTAACTAAACAGCTAATTACACACAATTTACCCTGTGTGTCCCATTAGAGGATTTTTCAGGGGGTGGAGGGTAAGGAGTAGTGATTGCTACTGATTTCCCACTAAAACAGCAAATATTGGTATTTGTTATCATCAGGTCAATCAGTTTTCTGGGTGATATTCCCACAGAGCAGGCACACTCAGAAAAGCATCTTGTAACGAGTTTCTTTGTGCAGTCCGTCGCTCTGTAGTGCTTGGACGGCATCCACAGAGAATACTCACTCAACCACCACTGAAATGCATCCACCTCTGGAGTGGAACACGTCACCAGTTTAACAGCACACACCAACGCCACTGTGTAGTCCCCCAGCTGCCTCACATCAAAGTAGTTGGAAAAATAATTGTGAGCGGCATTGATCCCGTATGTACTGCATGCGTGTTCACACAGCTCTGGCGAGACTCCTGGAGCACCGTCCGCCTCATGCATGGGGCTGTAGCGGAGTCTCTAAAGGCAGTCTCTTGTTCCAAAGGCCTGATCAGAAATCAGGAGGGGGTGGGGGAATCTTCAGATGACTACTCACGGAATAGAAAATGTCTCCAGAAATGAACCTGCATTCTGTGAACAGGGGAGCGCGTAGCTAACTGCCACGGCCCTCACTTTCATGGCTCCCCTTTCTCCCCTCTCCCCGGGCAGGCTGGGGAATCACTGATGAATAAAAAACGGATCACAGGGAATTGTTAAATCTTGTGTGCATAAGTCTAGTTATTATTCAGATACTCCAACGCAAGGCAGCGAGACCCATGCATACTCATGTGGACGCATTTAAATATAAAAGCTTTGCATTTCCATCCCCAAACACATTCTGCAGTCTGCCAACAAATAAGGCTCTTCCTGGAATACACATAAATCACCTTGTTTGTGACAAATCCCGGAGAAGAAGGGGGAAGGAGAAGAAGAGCATCCCAGGCTCGTTCCTACCCCCCGGCCCCTCCCCAGCTGCTGTTTATTGAAATTTAGGCAGCCAGGATAAACTATAGCTGGATCAATAATGATCTGTCTAATATAATCAAGTGCCTCCTAGGAAAGTCGGCTGGTTAAGCACAGCTCCCCGGCCAGCCCCTCGGACAATGTTTTATGGAATGAGCTATGCAAGGGATTCGAATGACAGGAATGCAAAGCAAGCTGTCTCTAGCGCAATGGATACATTTCCGGCAGGAGAGGGCCACGAATGGTTGCCTGTTTGGTTCGGGGTGATGTTTTGGTAGCTATTATGTATTATTTGCATGATGGCAGCAGAGTGCAATCACACAGTAAGAGGCAGTCTCTGCCTCGAAGACCTTACAGTCTAGGACCTCTATCCTGCAGCAAACTCACTGTGGAAGCCCGGGGGCCACATTGATACTCCCAGCACATGCCGAGGCCCGCAACTTAAGTGTGGTTGCATATACATACAAATATATATGCAAATATATGCAAATAGCTTCTTTCACATTGACGGGCATGAATACAGAGATTAAGGCAAGACTACACAACACACAGGCCCCATTTAAGTCAGTTCTGCTAATATTAATAAAATGCAATATTTAGCTGATTTCCACCCATATGACAGCACTTTTAGGCTATGTCTAGAGTGATCACAGTGTTTTTTTCGAAAAAAGTGGCCTTTTTTTGAAAAAACTTCACCTGTGTCTAGAATACCGTCACATTCTTTTGAAATTACATTGAAAGAACGCGGCAGTTTTTTCAACAGTGGTAAACCTCATTTTACAAGGACGAACGCCTTTTTTTGAAAGAGCTCTTTCGCAAAAAGGCGTTCTTGAACACAAACAGGGCTTTTTCGAAAGACAGCGTCCAGATGGCCTGGGCGCTCTCTTTCAAAAAAGTGGATCACTTTTTCAAAAGTGTTTTGTTGTCTAGACGATCTCTTTCAAAAGAGGCTTGTTGTCTAGACGTACCCTTAATGAGCAATGACAGTCCAGGAATTTAACTACTAAAATGCATCTCAACAGAAGACCATTATATTGACTACTTTTTTGTTTTGGCTCTATGCGGGCCACAAACAAACAGGCTGCGGGCCGCATGCAGCCCATGGGCCATGTGTTGAGTAGCCCTGGCCTAAATGACCCTTCCTACCCGTTCCATAATTCCAAAAGAGATGTTTTTTTGTGCCTCATTCGGTGCTGTCCATTCTGGCTGAAAAGTGGGACCTGCCAATCCTACAAACGGGTGCTCAAATCACGCCCACATTTTAAAGTAAAAATAAATGTTTGCAGGACAGAAGCCTAAAATGGTAACCGCTACTTTAAAACCCACTGTGCCATACTCTGCGGACAGAGCCATGCAACTGTAAACCACTGGATTTCCCACCTAGATACTAGAGGGGAGTAGCGCTTTAGAAATACTGATGATTAAACAGAGCTAATTTATGGCCTCTGCTGGGAATAGAAATAGAAACCATTCAATTAGATTTCTCCTCTAAAAGGCATTTCATGCATTTAGATGTCAATTATGAAGCGTCTTAAATTTCACAGGTTTCTCAATCTGGCTTTGAAGTTCCCCCTCCAAAAGCTATTTTGATAGACGTCCTAGTTAAAGTGCAAATTAGTCATTTACAAGCAACTTTTCTCTGTTTCTGCAGTTCGGCTGAGGAATATTAAAGGCCGGGAGGTGTTACTGATGGTCATAGATTGCCGTAATAATGTGATACACTGCTTTGAAATCCGCTGCAGAATTCATCCGTTCCATGACACGCCGTTCCATGTGCGTGAATGTAAGTTCACCGTGGTGCTAGAGTCAGGACTAAACTCGTCCTACTGAAGGCAATAGAAATAGATCACTTCATGCGACCAGCGTATGCTTCCCAACCTTCTCACAAAAATGTCTATTTGAAATACATCCGGGCGTTGGCAAATTTACACAGTTTCTGAACCTTCCCGGCCCACGGAGGCTGCATATGTCCTTGATCCTAGTTAACGACACCTATAATTTATGATCTTCTGATGCTTTATCGTTAAGATGCATCCTTCCTCCCCCCATTAGATACAGAGCGTTTTACAGATCTGTCCCTTTCTGCCATGCCTCCGCTTTTAAAATTAATTTCCTCAGCTTGCTGGAGGAATCTACAATGAGAGGTCATGTGTGAAACTGACCTAGAGATCTGGGGTGGTTACCAAGAGGAATTTTCTTTTTCTTTAGAAACTTCACATTGTTGATGAATGGCAAAGTAGATTATTATCAAAAGGCGAAAATGAATTACACCAAGACAAACAAACAACCGACTCCAATATTCGGCCTCGTATCCTCTGAAGGTCTTTCTGATCATAGCAGGGCAGTTAGAAATGAGGAATAACTGAACAGGAGGAATCCAACAGCACTGTGTGTATAAGCAATTCTTTCTGGGGTTGATGTTTTGATGTGAAAGCCGAGCCCTGATCACCCGGAGTCTACAGTCTGAGTTGTCAGCTGATTGACTCACTGTTTCTCTCTCAGGCTAGTACATCTCCATTGACTTCACTGGAGTTACTCCAGATTAGAGAGAGGGAAAGGCAAGGCCACAGATTCCAGAATTACTCTTGATTCGCACCTGCAAGAGAGGTTTCAGTTCTTTCTAGAGCGCCCTGCATTATTCCTGAATGGTGTGCAAGTGTGGATATACTGGAATGCTGCTCTAGCCTCATTGTCACAGAGATATATCCGATCGTCTCCTACACCTCCCCCATCTTTTAGGATTTCCATGTTGCATCCTTAGTGAGTGGGCTCTCTACATTCCACCTCAGTCTTTTCCTCCTCACACTGTAAGACTCACCCTTAAATGCTGCAGATTGTTTTTTCTTTGTATCTCGGGCTGTAAGTCAGACATTAGCAACAACAACATGATCTACTGCCACAGAAATGGACAGAAACGTCATCCATTCCGGCATGACATAAGAACAGCCACATTGGGTCAGACCAAAGTTCTATCCAAGCCGGTCCTGTCTTCTGACAGTGGCCAATGCCAGGAGCCCCAGAGGGAGAAAACAGAACAGGAAATCATCAAGTGATCCCTCCTCTGTCGCCCATTTCCAGCCTCTGACAAACAGAGGCTCGGGACACCATTCCTGCCCATCCTGGCTAAGAAGTATTGATGGACCTAACCTCCATGGATTTATTTAGTTCTTTTTTTAAACACTTTTTTAAAGTCCTGGTTTTCACAACATCCTCTGACAAGGAGTTCCACAAGCTGACTGTGTACCGCATGAAGAAATATTTCCTTTTGTTTGCTTTAAACCTGCTACCTATTAATTTCATTTGGTGACCCTTATTTCTTATGTTATGGGAACAAGTAAATAACTTTTCCTTATTCACTTTCCCCACACCAGTCATGATTTTATAGACCTCTATCATATCCCCCCTTACTCTCGTCTTAGGGTGTGTCTACCGTAAGTTGAACTGCACCATAAGTTGAAATAAGATATGCAATTTGAGCTATGCAAATTGCATATCTTATTTTGATGCTATTTAGAAATGGCTTAAATGCGGTCTACACAGCACCAAATTTTGAAATAAAGCGCTGTTCCAAAACGTCCTTTACTCCTCGTAGAATGTGGTTTACAGGGACATCAGAATAGCGAGTCTGAAATAACAGGCTTGCTGTGAAGACGCGGGATAGCTATTTCGGGATACTCCGGTATTCCGAAATAGCATTGCAGTTTAGATGTAACCTTAGACTCCTGTCATACCCATATCCTCTGGCATTTTAAAATCATTGTGAGCACCCCCCACGTGCCTCACCGGGGCACAGGGCAGAATGAGTAACGTTTTGTTCCTCCTCTTAGTGCTAGGTTCTGAAAAGCATCAGGTCTCCATCGTTGACTATTTACTTCATGGGATGAACCCAAATATAAATACAGTTGGAATCATCATGGCTGGAGGAGGGAGTCTCCCTTCAAAATTCGCATCGATCCATGACTTCCTGCTCTACGATGTTCCTCTACTATCTGAATCATCACATCTGCACACATCACAACCTGATGAGTGTTTGAATACCCTGCTCAGCTCTGCTAATTCAGTCCCCTGGACTTATGCCTCTTGGGAAGCACATTTGCTGCCCCAGTTGCTTGAAGTCCCCTGGGTTCTTCTGCATAAAGCAGACTCCAGTTGTATCATAGAATCACAGAACACTAGAACTGGAAGGGAGCTCAAGAGGTCATCAAGTCCAGTCCCATGCCCTCATGGCAGGACCGAGCACCATCTAGTTCATCCCTGACAGGTCTCTCTCCAACCTGCTCTTAAATATCTGCAGTGATGGAGATTCCACAACCTCCCTTGGCAATTTATTTCAGTGTTTAACCACCCTGACAGGAAGTTTTTCCTAATGTCCAACCTAAACCTCCCTTGCTGCAATTTAAGCCCGTTGCTTCTTGTCTCTTCCTCAGCCTTTCTCTTCAATTTTAGTCTTACACAGTCCAGTTCTCAGGGTGATAATTATGGACCAGGCTAAAATGACACTCCTAAACTTTGTAATTAAGTGCTCCAAGTCTTAAACTGCAAAGTGTAGAGTGAGTGAGCAATTAAAACTAGCCGGCTGGAGTTATTTACCTCAGAAGGCTGAATAGAGATAAAGAATGTGAGAAGTCAGCATGTATTCATAGGTGTAAGCAGCAAGGAATGAAAGGACTTTGTTAGGGTGATACACTCTAAGGTGTGGCTAAGAGTCCTGGGTTGACACCAGGAAAGTGGAAGTTTTGGTTGCCTATGGAAGAGTTTCTTGACGGCAAGGTGTGCAGTGCTAAGCAAGAGTCTCCCAAAGCAAGGCGGGCACACCCCATCAAGGAGAACTTTTAAAGTTAGGGATGATCTAGACGGTGCTTGGTCCTGCCGTGAGGGCAGGGGACTGGACTCGATGACCTCTTGAGGTCCCTTCCAGTTCTAGCAAAACACTAGGACAGGTTCTGCACAAGCAGCAGGATGGAAGAGATGATCTAATAACTTATCACTCACTTCTGCGACCTCCATGGAGCTTTAGCAAAAGCAGGGGGAAAGCCCGTTGGCCCAGGAAACCTGGTGCACCCTTTTATCTATTATGAAGTCAACCCAAGTTAAATAATTAACCTACACAAAGGGTCCTTGCCCTAGAAGGACCTTTACTAACAGATTCGTCCTATGGCAGGACTTCTCTAACGAGTCTTTCTGGAATCCTTCCCTATAAGTCTTTCTGGAATGTCACTTCCTTCAACAGCCTGTCTACAGGCTGGGCAGGAATGGTGTCCCCAGCCTCCACTGGCCAGAAGCTGGGAATGTGACAAGGGACAGATCACTTGGGGATTCCCTGTTCTGTTCATTCCTGCTGGGGGCACCTTCTGGGAGTATCAGCAGTCCTCGGTCTCACCTGCCACTGTGGCCAGCTGCAATTCCAAAGTCAAGCCCCTGTTTGCGTTATTTAATCACTTCGTGTGATACAAGCAGGAAAAACCCATAGCAAGCAGGTAACACTTCATTTAGAGGCAGGTGTGCTGAATATGGTCTCAGGAGCAAGCCACATCCTAGAAAAAGGCCCAGCTCCGCATTGGCTAAGTGATGTGCAAGGGGGAAGGATGGAGAGACCTAGGCCTGTCCTCTACTCTGGGTCCTGGCCTTCTCAGCCCTTGCATCAAAGCCTTTAGCTTGGGAGGTGTGACGCAGTGGGGTGTGCGGTCCGCTCTGGTTTGGCATTCACTGGTTGCTGTGTTGTGCTGTGTGACACCCCTGCTGGCCTGTGCTGCTCTGCAGGGACCGTGTGTGTGTGTCTGTGTGCACTGCCAGCGGGGGGTGGTCCCTGAGAGGAGGCACATAGGCCGTGGCCTAGCAACATCTCACCTGGCCGGGGGAGGAGTGGGAACAAAGGAAGGGGTGTGGCTACCTGGGGGAGTGAGTGTTCGGTGGTTTGGAGAAGGGGCAGTCTGAGTGTGGGGAAGTATGGAGGAAGCAGACTAAAGGGGGTTCAGGGGCCTGTGAACCTTCCCCCAAGGGAACTAGGGCTGTCGGCCTATCCTCCTAGGTCTACATCGAGCCTACACTGTGCTGTATCTTGGAGAAGCAATAAACCCATTTGTACTCTACTGGCTGGCGGAGAGTCACATCAGGCTGCGGACGGGGGTGCAGGGTCGGGGGGCTCCCCGACATGCCATCACAGGAGGTATTAGGCAGGAGCTTCTCTGCAGCTCCCCTGAGTCTGCCCAGCAGTGCTCTGTTCAAGGTGTTGTGCTACTAAGCCAGATGGACCTTTGGGCTATGTCTACACTCACGGCTTCATGCAAATGAGGCTAAGCGTGGAATATCTCCGAGCCTCATTTACATACCTAATGAGCCGCCATTTTTGCGGAAGAGGCTCTTGTGCCAGAAGGAGCTGTCTACACTGCCCCTTCTTGCGCAAGAAAAACCCTCTTGTGCAAGGCCGCTACGCCAATTATTTTCAGGAATAACCGCATTGCGCAAGAGCCTCTTCTGCAAAAATGGTGGCTCGTTAGGTATGTAAATGAGGCTCGGAGATATTCCACGCTTAGCCTCATTTGCATATTTCTCACACAAGAAGCCACGAGTGTAGACGTAGCCTTGGTGTGACCCAGTGTGGCTGGCCTTAGGTTCTTACTTGCATAAGGCTGCAGCTTTGAGCTTTCCCGGCATGGTGCTTTCCTCCCCATGAGCAAGCTGCCCTGTTACAAGTCACTTTTTCAGGAACAAGACTTCCCACCAGGCTCCGTAGGAACTGGCTCTTGCCTTGCTCCTTCTCCCTGCTGCTAAGTGTGGCCTGCCTATGTCAAGCATGTCACGTGCAAAGCGGGGCATTAATTAGTCTGCACCACTGGCTTTAGGAGGCAAAACACTTCCTGAGTGCTATGGAATAAATTCAGTCTTACGAAGTGGCCTTTAATTCGGTGCTTCTGTTACTGACCATGACACAAGCAGGAGCAGCCATGGGAGTTTTCAGATTAAACCCTCCATTTTTAGTTAGCTTGGAAGCGTTATGGGCCTTCCCTGAATTCCTTGCAAAGTACCCTGTGAAACCCCACAGAAACAGCTCAGACACCTGATTTGGGCCAGCTGGGCAGGCATTTACCTGAGAACTCAAACCCACCACCCCCAGGCTTGTGGGCCAAATAAAGCCAAAAGTCCTCCCTATCCTCCGAATACACTAAACTAAATCATGAGAGCATCTCACCAGACGCTCCCCCATCATCGCAACCCCACTGAGGAAAGCAAGCCCTCCAAACTCACTCCTCTTATAATCTCTCAGCTGAGTCCCATTGGCCCACTCATGGCCAATTTTATATAAATGGTAGCTGCCTCAATTAGGAATGGAGGGTTTGTTTGACCAGCTGGTAGGTAAAGGCTGTGAGTCCCCCTCCTGAGAGAGGGATGAGCTGGAAAATGCTCCCAGAGGAGCTGTTCTCTGATAGGCCTGATAGGGAGGAATATCCTTAGGGAAACTCTTTTTCTGAGTTTTTCTTCCAAAAAGCACAGTAAGTAGCTTAGATAAGAACCTACCTAGTGGATCAGGAGTGAGGAACGTGGGGGTCTGGATGTGCCTTCCCTCTCTTCCCCCCCTGGCTTGTCTCGATCTGGTCCCTGAAGCTCAGAGATCTCTCCCTGGCATTAGGGAGCCTGTGCTGGTGCGCCAGTCCCTGTGGTGTGTGCCCTGCCCCCCCCAGCTATCCCTTCCTCTGCTGCCCCCCTGCAGGGGCTGGAGCACAGAAAATCTTGCCCGAGGCTCTGGTGGGCAAGGGGAATGGGGGAGTATCTTTCTTCTCAGTTGGGAGCCAGGCCAGTGAGGGGTTGAGTGTCTTGGTTTGGTTTGGGTTTTGCTTCTCGTTTGTGTGTGGTTGCTGACTGATTGTTCTGTGGGTCAGGGGCCTCTGACCCAAAAAAGGTTCCCCACCCCTGTAGTAGGTCACGCTCCCTCCCAAACATACAGAGATATCCCAGTGGCTGAGCTGTGGTGGAATTCATCTGCCAGGAGAGCAATTTTCCTGTCAGAATTCCTATGAGTGGAAAGCTTTGAACTCCAAGCAAGGCCTGAGAATGGGGAACCCCCTGAGACACTCAGTGGAAAAATCCGTCCTCTGTTCAGGGAGCTGGCTGCTTAGAGCTAGTTTTCCAGGTGATTTTGTTAAGGGATATGAACAATTCCAAGCATGTTTGCTGGTGTCAGTTACAACAAGGTGAATCGGCAGCATGACGCCGACTGGGCCCAAATGTAAGTGAGATCTGAATTTGTCCCTAATTCTATCCAAGTATGAAGCCACAGGAAGCCTGACGAGCGTGATTGCAACAATTGTGCTCATAATGAATTCATCTGGTGCTTGTGGGGCTGTCACAGGCACTTTTCTAAGTGTTCTGTTATAATTTAGCTTCAGCTATGAGACGCCGTAGCAGCAAAGAAGCGTTTAAATCTGGATGGGCATCTCTTGATTAAAAAGAAATAGGATTATAAAAAGGCAATTTATTCCCAGGGCAAAAAATAAACTTGGATCACAGGGGGGGAAAAAAAGCAGTTTAACTTTGTATTGGCCATGAAACATCATGGAAACCACAAAACAGTTTGTAGTATTAATATTGGGTTCACACACCTTGGATTAAGGCTCTGCTGCTTCTGAACAGGAGTATGTGGTCCTCCAAGTGGTCCAGAACCCGAGTCAAATTCTACTTCCTTTTCTCATGGAAGTAACTTCCCTGAAATCAGTGGGATGACCCATGTAAGGAGAGAAGTATTTAGCTTCTTAGTAATAATTACTGATATGCTGAGTACCCTTGTTATTATCTCTCTCTGTAAGTGGTCTAAGTGCTACTACATGGGACAGTGAACCATACTAGGGCTATGTCTACACTCGCGGCTTCTTGCGTGAGAAATATGCAAATAAGGCTAAGTGTGGAATATTGCCGAGCCTCATTTGCATATCTAATGAGCTGCCATTTTTGCAGAAGAGGCTCTTGCACCGAAGGAGCTGTCTACACTGCCCCTTCTTGCACAAGAAAACCCCTCTTGCGCAATGCCGTTATTCCTGAAAATAATCAGTGTAGCGGCCTTGAGCAAGAGGGCTTTTCTTGCGCAAGAAGGGGTAGTGTAGACACTCCTTCTGGCACAAGAGCCTCTTTTGCAAAAATGGTGGCTCATTAGGTATGCAAATGAGGCTCGGTGATAGTCCATGCTTAGCATCATTTGCATATTTCTTGCATAAGAAGCCATGAGTGTAGACATCCCCCCCACACCTAGGCTTACACATAGCAAAGCTTAGATTTGTTTAATGGGAATGTATCAGGATGGGAAACCAACTATGGAGCAACAGAGTGTAAGAAATGCATTACATTAAAACCAAAGATACAGTAACCCAGACACACGGGGCCTGATCCTGACAACCTTTCTCTGCCCTAGTCACACTGATTTCAGAAGTAAGTGAAATCAGTGGGAATATTTGCATCGTTAAACATGTATTTTAAAGACTGATGCTTCCATTTGTACTGTGGTGAACTCACTAAATCTAATGGGTATTTGACTGAGCATGCAACAAGTAGAGGAGATTGGGGGTTTTGGCTCATTGTCCTTTAAAGTTTATTTCCACCTTCTATTACTCTTCACCAGTGTTCCCTGTAAGCTGAGAGATTCCAATGCCCCCCCTCTGATTAGCAGACTGTCCGCAGCTAGGTTTGTGTGTCTCCTGGTGGTGCACATTCACACATGCCTTGGTGCACATAACAAAACTTATTCTACACATGGATGGAAAAGATTAGAGGGACTGTTCGACTACGTCTACACTGGCAGCTTCTTGCGCAAGAATTCTTTTGTGGAAGAGTTCTTGTGCAAAAACTCTTCCACAAAAGAGCGTCTACACTGGTATGTGCTTTTGCGCAAGAGCATCCATGCCAGTGTAGACGCTCTCTTGCACAAGAAAGTTCTGATGGCCATTTTAACCATAGGGGTTTCTTGCGCAAGAAATTCATGTTGCCTGTCTACACTGGCCTCTTCTGGAAGAGCTCTTGTGCAAGAGGGCTTCTTCCTGAGAGGGAGCGTCAGAGTTCTCGCGCAAGAAGCCCTGATTTTCTACAGTACAACGTCAGTTTACTTGCGCAAGAACGCGTGGCCAGTATAGACAGGCGGCATGTTTTTGTGCAAGAGCGGCCGTTTTCGTGCAAGAACGCGCCCCTGTAGACACAGCCTTCCTGTCCATGTGTCTAGACAATAGAAACCAAATACCAATGTGGGTCTCTTTTCAGGTACCCTCATCTAGCTGAGTTATTGATTGTCTGGACTTAGCGTCTGTGTGTTTGCAAATAACCCTGTGCATATGGCTCCGGAGCAAAAGCTTTGTGCCAATGAAACCTCAGAGGCTGAGAGTCCATAACTAAAAATGACAAAAGATGGCGGTGTGTTCAGAATACAGAGTAAGCGCTTCCACTAATGGCCACAGCTGTAGCTTTGCTTCTTTTTGTTGTTGGCAGCAGTAATACGACGTCCGTTAAATGGGGAAATTCCTCTCACAAATAGATGCCGTGTGATGGTAGCCATGTCAGTCCCAGAATATTAGAGACACATGGTGGTGAGGTGATATCTTGTATGGGGCCAACTTCTAATGGTGAGAGAGATGAGCTGATCTCTAGCTCGAAAGCGCTTCTTGCTAAACAGCCAGGCTACGTCTATATTGGCAAGATTTTGCGCAAATACTCTTTAACACAAGAATTCTTGCGTTAGAGTATTTGAGTAAGAGAGCATCTACACTGGCATGTGCCTTTGCGCAAAAGATGTGCTTTTGCGCAAGAGCATCCGTGCCAGTGTAGACGCTCTCTTGCACAAGAAAGCTACGATGGCCGTTTTAACCATAGGGCTTTCTTGCGCAAGAAATTGACGTTGCCTGTCTACACTGGCCTCTTGCGCATGAACAGTTGCACAAGAGGGCTTATCCCTGAGCGGGAGTGTCAGAGTATTTGCGCAAGAAGCACTGATTTTATACATTAGAACGTCAGTGTTCTTGCGCAAGTACTCGCGGCCAGTGCGCAAAAGTGGCTGCTTTTGCGCAAAATCTTGCCAATGTAGACGTAGCCCCAAAGTTGATGTGATAAAACATATTACCTCCATCTTGTCTCTCTCATATGAAAGGGAGCTTTTAAACATACTAGAAATGGACCCCATGTTCTTTCTCTGAAGCAAAAGTGCCAGGGAGGAGGCTGTATACCAAGGGTGGGGAACCTTTTTTGGGTCGGGGGCCACTGACCCTCAATAAAATCAGTCAGGGGCCTCACACAAGCGAGAAGAAAAAACACCAACCAAACCCTCACTGAGGCTATGTCTAGACTGCAAAGAAAAGTTGGAAAAAGATACACAAATTGCGACCTGCTTTCCAAAGAGGCTTTTCTGAAATTGGGCCTGTCTACACGGCGCTAAATTTCAGAAAAACCTCCTCTGTCAAGCCAACCCTTCTTCCTCGTAAAACAAGGTTTACAGGGATGGCAAAAGAACACGTCCGCTTTTTCAGAAATTGTTCCTTGGACGCAGACTAGACGTAGCCTGAAGCGGCCTGTGACTGAGAATGAGAGACGCTCCCCGCGTTCCCCTCACACACCAGAGCCTAGGGGGGTCCAGGCTAGTAGGTTTTGTGTGTTCTCGCCATGCGGAGGGCTGTGGGGGGCTGGAGTGCCAGCGCAGGCTCCCCAGTGCTGGCGGGGAGCCCTGAGCCTCAGGGCCTGGATCCAGGCAAGCTGGGGCCACATCCGGCCCCCGGGCCTTAGGTTTCCTACCCCTGCCTTAGTGATCAGAGTGCCAAAGTGGAATTTTGGAAACCTCCTCACCCCTGTGACTCCACTGTCCCTTCTATAAAATGGGAATAAGGATAGTGCTCTCACCAGGGAATTGCAAAGCTCCACCCTTTAACATTTGTCAAGCATTTTGAGGTGGTTGGTGCTAACTAAAATTCTGAATTCTTATGTCCCTGATATTTTCTCCCACTCTGAATTCCCCCCGATGCGGAAGAAGAAGGTGGGTCCAATCCCCCTCTCTCATTTAGTAGTAAAACGGCTCCGTATGTGAAGCACATGGAGAATTCCAGTGGCAGGTTTTGGATTCCTTGTCTCCATAGATCTGGGCAGAGTTAGCTACCCCTTGCTTCTGTGGTATGTGGGTGCCGCCCAGGCATTAATGGACTCTACCCTCCCAGCACTCACTGAGACAGAAAAACATCACTCCAGTGTCATCAGATGGGAGCTCAGCTCTAGAGCAGAGCAAGCCATGTGGCAGTTGTCACACATGACATCAGAGGGACGAGGACTTGAACGCAGGTCTCTGCAAGCCAAGGACGCGGGCTTGGCCGCCCAACCAGCCTTCCTCCAGCGTGCCTGTGTGCTAGTGAAATAGCGAGGTAATCACGAGAGATTTCCGCCGTCACCAGGCTCCTGCTCTTACGAGCACTTAAGCACGTGCTTAACTTTGTGCCTGTAAATAGTCCCGGTGACTCCAAGGCTCTGCCACAGTGGTGGGCAACCAATGGCCCATCGGGGTTCTATGTGTGGCCCAGGAGACGTTTCGTTTCCCGTTGCCCACGCTGCCAGATTCTGTGGGTTTCCATCTGTGCAGGTTTTTTTCCTACCGGTATTATTAAAGTGACACACAGGTAAAGCAAGGACAGCTGACGTGAGGTGCGGGCTGATTGCGCACAACACTGAGGCTACAGCTACACTGCCTTTTTTTTGCGGAAGAGGATATGCAAATAGCGTGCTCATTTGCATATCTTCCGCTTCTTTTTGCGGAAGAGGTGTTGCCGATAAAAAGCCCCGTGGAGATGGGACCATTTGTTGGAAAAAAACCCTTTTTCACAAGGTCCTTTATTCCTCAAAAATCGAGGTTTACAGGATCTTGCGAAAAAGGGGTTTTTTCCGACAAATGGCCCCGTATGCACGAGGCTTTTTATCAGCAACACCTCTTCTGCAAAAAGAAGCTGAAGAAGGTATGCAAATGAGCGCGCCATTTGCATATCCGCTTCCGCAAAAAAAGGGCAGTGTGGCCGTAGGCTCAGACAGCCGGGTGTTCCCTCGGCGTCCAATCCAAGTGCTGCTACGGCTCCATCGGCACCGCCCACAAATTCTAGGTACGCCAGCACCCGCAGCCCTGTCCTGGCAGCCTGCCTTGGTTCCGACAATCGTGCAGCCCACTGGGATGAAATTCTGCGGCCCACTGACTAGCTTAGGTTGCCCATCGCTGCTCTACAAGCTTGGGACCTGGGATTCTTTGGCTTCCTCAGTTTTCCAGGATGCACTTGACTGTTAGCCAGCAAATATTTGTTATTCCGCCTGACACAACCTCTCCCATCAAATAACCGACAAAGGGCGGGATGAGAGCTTTATAATCATACATAAAGATCAGTTTGTGTTGTCAGTGCTGCTAATCCCTTGCCCGTGGCGTTGCTTGCTCCTCTACCTGAGCAACAAACCCTGCCAGGAACCAACTGGGGTGGGTGCGGGGGGAGAGGAGCCTTGCCTGAAACTAAAGGAAATCAAAAGCAAATTATTTTCCAGATTATGGCCCTCCGGTGCGGCTGTGCTATTGCCCATTTTTCACAGCAGACAAAAACATTTTCCTGGGGATCAATTTAGCTTCCAGAAGTCTGCTCCTTTCAGCCCATAATCCATCATATTTCCCTATTTGCAATCTCTCCGTGTCTCAGTGTTTTAAGTTGCCGATGAATTATTTTATAAAGAGTATAAAGAGTCCTTTCTTCCTGCCGAAATGAGGGAGTTGTCTCTCTGCCCTATCGGGTCAGATACCATTAGGCTGGTGAGCAAGGGAGTCTTCCCATCCATGCCTCCGTATTGGCAACTGCTTTACTAAGCTCATCTGTCAAAGAGATCTAGTAATCAATCACCGGGGTGATCAATATGCAGCGTGTGCATTCATCATCCCTTTGAGGAGACTAGTAGGATGAAGTTGTCAGGAGCGCGGGAACAAAGGAAGAAATGGCCAGAGTTGTGGGTGCGGGTGGGTGCGTGTCTTAGGGGTGGGGGGACGATAGGAAACGCAGCCCCATGGAAAGGGAAAGCCTTCGGCGTCCTCAGGAAAGAAAGTTTTTGACAGATTTATTCCGCTGCCCTGCAATGTGGTGCAGGAGGTGAATCATCCTTCAAGCGGCAGAGCGGCGTAAAAATTTCCAGACCTCTTGATTGGTCTGTCAGCATGATTTGTGGGCTGCTCTGCCAAGGTAATGGGTGAGGCTAGCGACTGGGCACGGAGAAGCCACGTCGGAGCATATTGCAGGCAAGCATGCAAATGAAGCTGCCGTGACACTGTGGGGCTGCGGGATGGGGGCGGGGGGGAAGAGGGAGGGAGATATTTATTGCTGCCTACCAGCTTCTTCCTACCCTGTAATCCGAGCTCTGAAATTATTGCAACCCCTGATGATGTCGCCCTCTAGCTTAAGCAATGCACGGGCTCTCACCAGATCTTTCAGCCCCATACGCTCGGACGCAGTCCCACACGGAGCCAACACTGTGACCACATCCCTCTCAATGTGTGCGCATTAAATCTGCACTACAGAAAGGACCAACCGCTCAGCATGGCCCTCCCAGGGCTGGACTCGGGGTCCATGCTCATCACCGGGCCGGCTGAGTTCCTGAGCATATTATACTGCAGATAGGATTTTTGTGAACGAGCGAGTAGAGGACAGGGATCCCTGTGAGCTGGATGGCCGGCCAGGAGAGATTCAAATGCTGCCCAGCTGGCTAGCAGAGTGCTCACAGCATGTGTTTCTCTTGGTGGTGCACATCTGCACATGCCATGGTGCATGTGACCAATTTATTCCGCGCGTGGGTGGAAGAACATAGAGGAAACATTGCTAGAGGGCCAAATCATGAAGACATTACTCAGGCAACACATCCAATGGGAAGTTGACCCAGAGTTTATTAAAAGGTGCCTTAGTCTGTTGGTTCTGCCTTTCTGCTGCGCTGGTGCCCAGGAGTTTGGGTGAGTAGCCTGTCCCCTCTCTCCATGACAGCCATGGCAGGGCTAGAAGAGGAGGGATTCCTAATTTGTCTGTGCATCATGTTCCTGTGGGAGGCATGTCCCTCTTTGCAAATTGCTAGTGCTAACTTAGACTGCCTGGCACTCGAATATCACGGCCAAGGCCAATGGGACCCAATGCATGTACTCCTCTGCCTTGAGAGAGGCTGCTTTTGCCAGACTGAATTCCTCTAGCAGAGAGTGCATTGGGCATTCATCTTTCCACACCCCTTCACCTCACCATCCGGGGAAGGATTTGGCCTTTACTGACCTATGTAAGTTAAAGCTCTTCTGATTTTACTGCCATGTTCAGCCATAACACTTCAGGGATTCCCAGGGTGCGTCTACCATGCAGGCTAAACTCAAGTTTAGCTCCGCAACTTCAGCCATGTTAATGGCATAGCTGAAGTCGAAGTAGCTTATCGACTTTTGGCGCTGCCTACACAGCAGGAAGTCGAAGGAAGAACACTCTCCCTCCGACTTCCCTTACTCCTTGTGAAATGAGGGTTACGGGAGTCGGAGCGAGAAGGTCGTTATTTTGAAATTATTTCGAAATAACGGGCTTGCAGTGTAGACGTGCATTCTGTTATTTCGAACTAACGTGAGATATTTTGAAATAAGCGGGCAGTGTCGGCATAGCCCCAGGGTTTAATCTTTGAGGAATACCCGCCCCCAAGCATCGGGCGGGATAGAAAGAACAGCAAATTCAGGTGCATTCAAAGGATGGCTCAGCAGATGAAAACATGGAGGGGCCAGATGCTCCGCTGGTACAAACTAACACACTGAAGTCAATAGCGATTCACCTCAGATAAAGACCTCACCTGGACTGTTAATAAACTAGTTTAGCAGCAGCCGAGAATCTTGACAAAGGCTAATGGAAAGGGTAGATGTTGCCCATGGTTAGTAACTATGAGCAAGACCATGTAGAGAACTATATGGACCTGAATGCACTGAAATATCACTGCTGACACTTACTGGACTGCGCCTGAAACAGTCTAACTGTGGTCTCTCCGAAGTCAATGGCAAAACTCCCATTGACTTCATTGGTACAGGATATAAAATCATGACAGGTATGGACAGAGTGAATAAGGAAAAGTTATTTACTTGTTCCCATAACGTAAGAACTAAGGGCCACCAAATGAAATGAATAGGTAGCAGGTTTAAAACAAACAAAAGGAAGTTTTTCTTCATGCAGTGCACAGTCAACCTGTGGAACTCCTTGCCAGAGGATGTTGCGAAGACCAGGAGTTTAACATGGTTCAAAAAAGAACTAGATAGATTCATGGAGGTTAGGTCCATCAATACTTAGCCAGGATGGGTAGGAATGGTGTCCCTAGCCTTTTTTTCAGAGGCTGGAAATGGATGATAGGAGAGGGATCACTTGATGATTCCCTGTTCTGTTCACTCCCTCTGGGACATCTGGCATTGGCCACTGTCGGGAGACAGGACACTGGGCTAGATGGACCTTTGGTCTGACCCAGTGTGGCCGTTCATGTTCTTAGGATCAGGCCCGTAAATGGACAGATAGCTCCTGCTACTAACCGAAGGCATTTGGCAGAAGCTGATGCGATTTTTGCTGAAGTGAGAAGAACGTGAGGCCTCCAGGCCTGTATGAATTCACCTTTCCGAACTGCTTGTCTTTGAAAACACTACTGTCCCCATTTGGCTAAGGTCCGAGGGAGCAATGAAGGGAAAGGGTTAATTCAGCACAACCCTCAGGAAATTACAGGTTCACTTACAATTATTCCGTCACCCGCATGGCTGGGCCGTTGTTTAGACACCACCAAAATTTCCATTAATTGGATGTAATGCATAACAAATTTATGAGACTGGGGCCAGGCCTCACGTTAGCACAAAACTCATCATCGTGACATGCTGACCGAGCACAACAGGCTGAAATATGCCCGTCTGAAGGCAGGCTGCCTTGGCACACACTCAGCAGGGTACAGAATGTTCCGGAGGGTTACCACTAAACGGCAGGCTCTTGGTAGGCCTTCATGGATAGGGCCTTTCCTGACGAATATGGATCAGCAGAGGTTGGCCCAGCCACGCTAGAGAACGCTCGCTGCGCTTTTGCAGGCCAATACAAGTGGCTGCTTCAGGTGCACTAAAGAGGAGGGTAACCCCAGCACCAAGATGAACAATGTCTATGTAACTCATGCGCCTAGTGGGTGTGGTTCACTGTCCTATGCAGTGGAACTTAGACCACTTACAGTGAGAGGTAAGAGTAAGTGAACTCTACAGCCTAAGAAACTGAGAACAGCTGCTTTATAGCTCAAGCTGTAGTGTAGAGGCTCCTACACTAAGCTCCAGAGATCCCTGGTTCAAATCTGCTGACCTATAATAGTTTGCTTGTGTCTAGAGAACTCACAGAACTTCATATGTATGACCCAATCTGCTCTTTCTAGGTAGGTAAGCATCAATATTCCCATCCTAGAAAAGGGAAATCCTAGAGAGGTTAAGTCATTAGCCCAATGTTTGTGAAACCCTTTAAAACAGCATTTCTTAAAGTGTGATCCAAGGCAGTCGGAGGTGTGATACGGAGAGAACAGAATTCAAAATGGCTGCCCTTAAAGGGGACAAGCCTCCTTTTTTTTTCTCAACAACTTTTCTCTGGGGGCTTTTTTTTTCTCAACAAAAAAATCCTTGGTGTTCCCCATAAACGAAATTATTGTTTGGTGTTCCTCGGTCTTAAAAAGTTTAAGAAACACTGCTTTAAAATCTCAGGAAGGGGAGGTGCTGTATGAAAGTTAGAATTAATATGGTTCTCAGGGTTCCCCAATAAGACCAGAGCACTTAAGCCCTGGTCTACACTAGGGAGTTATTTTGGAATAATGCCCCCTTATTTTGAAATAACAAGCAGAGCATCCACACTACCAAGCCCGTTATTTCGAAATCTGTACTCCTGCTTTTCTCGGGGAGTAACACATATTTCGAAATAGTTATTTTGGGAGTTATTTTGAATGCAGTTATTCTGAAATAATTTCCTAGTGTAGACATGCCCTTAGGGTGAGTCTACACTGCACTGTAGGTCGAAATAAGATGCACAATTTGAGCTACGCAAATTGCATATCTTATTTCGATGTTATTTCGAAATAGCTTATTTTGAAATTTGGCGCTGTCTACACAGCACGGACTTTGAAATAAATCGCTGTTCCAAAACTTCCCTTACTCCTCTTGGTATGAGGTTTACAGGGACGTCGGAATAGCAAGCCTGTTATAGTTTGAAATAGCACTGCAGTGTAGACGTAGCCTTAGAGACTAACAAAAATATATATAGTATAATGAACTTTCATGGGCAAAACCCAGATGAGCTTGACCTTTTTTTTCTCTCTCCACTCAAGCTCATCAGAAGAAGTGGGTTTTGCCCACAAAAGCTCATGATATTAGATCTGGTTTTGTTAGTCTTTATGGTGGCCCAGGACTACTCGTTGTTTGTAAATTACAGACTGACATGGCGACCCCGCTGAGACTAGTAAGACCATGGAAAACTTGAGGCTAGTACCCAGAAGCCTTGATTTCTAGGGGGTTTAAAATTAGGCACGCTCCGTTAATACACCAGGACTAACTCTGTAGGCATTATTTGTTGGCGGTAGCGTGGAGAGCATTATATGCAGCTGAGCAAAAGAAAAGTGGCAATGTGTAGGAGGAAAAAGTGAAGGCAAAGACTGCAGACAAAACATCCCCCTCGGTCATCTTGTTCCGATGATTGTTGCCTTCTAAACCCAAATCGTTTAAAAATCCTAGTTCTCGTTTCCCCTAGGCTGAATCTGCCATAAAAAACTGATCCCACGAGAAAGGGCAGTAACTGCCTTGTAATCTGGAAGCAAGCATGGAATTTGCACCGTGAACAAATTCCATGCTTTTCTCAGCTATTAGTCAATTACACGGAGTGAACGTATAACTGTTGCCACCTGTTTGGGTGGGAAACAATTAGCGGCATTTTCCTTGGGTAAACATAGGTGCTTTTGTTGCAAACTTAAAAAAAAGAAAAGAAGTAAAACTAGAGGTAACCTGAGCATTTGCTGTAAGTAAGGAGGTTTCCATCTCAGTCCATCCAGATAATTTCACACCCCCGGTGAGCATAAGGCTGAGATCTAGGGGGATACAGAATTTTCGAACAAAGAGAACAGGGAAAAGCCAGCCACTTGATCCCTGCTGCTAATTAGTTTGACCCCAGCAGTTGTATCTTAAAGTAACACCGATGACCTTTAACCTTGAGGTTCTTCAATTATTATCTAATAAAAGTTTCTGAGATGAATTTTGCCTTTGCATGCGGCCCCAGGGTATTTGCATCAGTTAACTAATGTGAGAGGAACCTGGGAAACCCAGGAATCATTACGTTAACCTTAATTTCCTTACTTTACAAGATGCGGATGCCCTCTGAGATCTACTGACTGTTAACAAAACATCAGTCACCTCTGACCTAGCAGTCTTGTAACTAGAGGACACGCACAGACAGAGCAGGCTCTACAGGGTGCAGACCGAATGGACAAGACAGATGCTCCACAATGCCACCCAGACTAAACTCCATTGATGTGCGAGGGCCACGTTTTGCTACCCATTTTATTGGTTGCAAATCATTTCCTTCATTCCATTTTGAGCATTGACTCCCTTGGGGAACTGTGAGCACGATTTCGGCACAGTTTGTGTAACTGCAAGTGGCTCTTCCTTTAACATTCATCTGGGCACATTCTGGGCATGTCTACACTAGGAAATTCTTTTGAAATAACTAAATTCGAATTCATAACGCCCAAAATAACTATTCCGAAATAAGCTTATTCCCCGAGGAAAGCAGGAACACAGATTTCAAAACAGCGGGCTTGGCTGTGTGGATGCGTCGTCTGAAAAGGAATGATGTGTCCTCTACTGCCTGCTGGATAACAACATGGGAGGACTCCCTGCTTCGAAAATGAAACTTTTTTTAATTGCGAGAACGATGAAGAAAGATGCAGTTCTCATTCGAGCCGGGTGCCCACAGATTCGCTTCCTGGCGCCTCGTCCAAAAGCAGCCTGCACTCTGTGCTCCTGCTGCAAAATTCTGTCCCGATTGCTACAGCTTTGCTTTTGCTTCTCCTTTTCCTTTTCATTGCGTCTTTGCTGACTTGACAGAGTTGGGAGTTTCTCGGACAGAGCCCAAGGGCATGGCTTTTATCGCCAGGCCATTGTGGCTTCATAAGCCTCATTGTCCTTCAAGTCTGCCTGCTCATCTTTGAACTAGAGATGTGAATATGTAACCAAGTACATCGGGGCTACTCACCTTTGGAAGCCGCAGGGGCCACAGTGATACCCACAGCACATGCCGAAGGCCGCCACTTAAGTGCGGTTGCATGTACATGCAAATATATATGCAAATTTATGCAAATAGCTTCTTTCACACTGACGGGCATGAATACAAAGATTAAGGCAAGACTACACAACACGCAGGCCCCATTTAAGTCAGTTCTGCTGATATGAATGAAATGCAATATTTACCCAATGTCCACCCATATGATAACACTTTTAATGAGCAATGACAGTCCAGAAATTTAACTAGTAAAACGCATCTCAACAGAAAACCAATATATTGACTACTTTTTTGTTTTGGCTCCCACCCACAGGCCGCGTGTTGAGCCCCATGTAAACCCAAACAGCACCACGGGCCGCAAACAAACGGGCTGTGTGTTGAGTAGCCCTGGAGCATATGGTTAACCAATGAACCTGGGCTCACCGGTTACCCTTCACAGTGACACGCAGGCTCCCTCTGTATCAGAGGCAGCAGCGAGGGGCAGGCAGGAGCCTCTTCCTGCACGCACCAGCTCCTGGGAAGCTGCCTGTCCCCCTCCATGCTGCTGCCTCTGATACAGGCTTTAAAGCTGGCTCTCCCCACGCCCCTCATGTGTAACCGCTGACATTTTCAGCGGTTACATGTTTACCTGATTAAACGCATTTTAACATCCCTACTTTGAACCAGTCCCCCATTTCTTCTTTCTGTTATTGCTGCTGATGGAAGATTTGTTTACACCCTGTTTCTGCCTTTATTCTGTCTGGTGCCGTCCTGTTGTTCCACTGTGTTGTTCATACACCTTGTTTCTCCAGCATCTCCTACATCAGTCCAGCTATTGTGCGAGGCTTTTTCTAAGACCTTTGTGACACCTCAGAAATCTTCCCCCAATATTTTGTGTCGGTACCTGCATTCTATGTAAAGTAAAGAAAGAAAATGACGCAGTTAGCAAGCAACGTCAAGGAGTGAACATAACCTGTTTGTTGGCTCACTCTAGATAGTTTGACTTCAAGAGTTCAGAGAAACCCTCAGTAATAGTGGAAGCCGTTCTATGATTTCCTACACAGCAAAGCGATGTGGCTCCTATATTCAAAATCAAGTCCGCGCTGAACCTGTTTGAACACACAACTCAATGGAACGAGGGTGTAAACATATGAGAAACATAGGCAAAGGCTCCAGCAGAGGTTGAAGAACATGGTCCCAATACATGGGCAGAGTCCAAAGAAAGCCCCCTATGCCCACATTCGTTGGCTCTGTCCCCGAGGGTGCGGTGTGTCTTAACCCTTCATCCTGATAATTTATTACCAAATTAAGTGTATTACACAGGGAATGTGCCAGTAACGCTTTGCCAGTCCATGTACAATACTTTGTTAATTAAAAGTATTAGGTGATATAGGCTCCTTTGTTGGGAATTAATCAGTTTAATTATGGGGAGGATTAAATATCGTAATTAAAATAATAGCTTGTGGTCATATACCAAGATGAAAGCTTTAGCAAATTGTTTTTTAGCCCTAAATGACAGACCATTACTGGGCCTTATCCCCCACTCCTGCCCATGGGACAGGAGAGCAGGAGGTGGGCTTGGTAGAATCGCGGAAAGAGTGGGGCATGCGGATAGTAGTGTGGCAAAGTCAGTGTGAATGAGGTGCCAGTTTTCTCCCACGGGGAGCCCGTCAGGGCGCAAGGTACCTCTCTTCCATTCTCCTGATGCAGCTGTGGCACTCGGTTGTAAACTAGCCCGATTCGGCAGTTGCTCTACATCAGGTCTCCTGGCTAAGGCCTACAGGACCTGACGCCAGTTGTGAATTGCCATAGCATAAGGGCACCTGTGCCCACGTTCCCCAAGCCAAGGGTGGGTAGTGGGATAGGCGGTTGGCACCGGAGCCAGTGACACCATTTTATGCCCGCTCAGAGCTCCGCCCCACACCCATTGGCCAGTGAGAGCTGGATTCCACCATTTTGTATCATCTGAATGGCACAACGTCGCCAGAAAACGGTGGGAAATCTCACCTTGGATGTTGGGCGTTTATGGCAGTTAGATGAGATGGGCCCAAACTGCTATTTCGGATCCAGAGCTGTGTTTTGAACTCCTGCAAATCCTGGGGTACTGGGATGTAGAGTTTTGGTTCAGACTGTTATCGCGGGAGAGGCAAAATCCAGATCAGACGTAGACTTGGATGTCTGCCCTTCATCCCCAAGGCAAATAGTGTTTGAACCCCAAGTCTTGGTGAAATCAAAGTCCTGAGAGTCCAATTGTTTAAAATAAGATTTGTTTAGATGAAAGTCTAAGTAGGAATATAATAGTAAGAAAGCATCTGGGTTTCTTAAGCATGTTTCCAAGCATGGGTATTCTGCTGAAGAGATTTGGCTTGGTTAGAGGCCAGTTTTTCAGGCTTCCTTTTTTTCCTTTTGCAATTTTTGGGCGACAGCCTGCAGGGCAAAAGGAAATACCGTTTTTAAAATGAAAACGTTAGACTATTGCAGGGGCTTGATGCTGTGGACGTCTGCTAGACGTGATGGTTCTTTTGCTCTAGTCCGCCCTCCTCCAAATCCAATAAGAATGACCAGAGACTTCTTTTTAGTGGAAACAATGGAAACTTTTTCACTCCAAGATGAAAAGATCGGTTCATGCTCTTCCTTTAAAAAATGATGGATTCCATTTTTATTCTCAGTCGTAAATCAAAGCCAGTCAAGGCTGTGTTCGGGGAGGCCAGGATAAAATGCTGAAGTCTGGAAATGTAAATAAAAATTGCACCTGAAGCAGGTTCAAACAGTCTCCTGGAACAGAAGATTAATTTCAAAGAACAATAACCAAATGGACTCAATTAAGGGTAATGACACACTCTCTAGCCTATGGCTGGCAAGGGGCTACGGTGGAGGGCCTGCTCTGGCTGGGGCCGGGTTCCGGTGTATCTAAAGCTGTAATGTTGCCGCTCCTATCTGCTAGCTGGTTATCCCACCCACTGATTGCCCTGGCTCTCCCAGGCCTGTAGGAACAGACGGGTCCAAACCAACTCCCAGTGAGGTCAGTGGAAAGGCTCCTGTTAGTTTCAGTCGGAACTGGCTTGAGCCACTTCTATTCCATGAATTGCTGTGGAGAGAAGCCACCTTTGAGCCAGGATGATGCCTACGTGGGCTGTTGTCTGTTGTCAGGCTCACGGGAGCAGACTCCCCTGGCCAAAGCACAGCTGTGAGGCCAGAAAGTGGCCCCCCCCAAAGGGAACCTCAACTCCTTTGGCAGATGTAGGAACAAGGCCGCATTGTGAGGTATCTAAAGGACCATGTCTCCCCTGTAGACACCCTGAGGTGAGTGCTACTGAGGGCCAAACGTTTAGTGATGGGAGGTCTAGTTGCACACATAGCAGGCACGTACAATTGCACGACTACGTTCCCCAGGGATTTTACCACAGCTTTGCACAGAACTCCCTGATTTGTGTGAAGAAATGCCTGGTCGGGGCCCACACCTATGAGGACACGCAGCTGCATAAACATTTCTACAGGCAAAAGTGGGCCATTGGCAATGGAAGATGATTTAAAAAAAGTCTAGTATAAAAAAGTCCTGCTTGGCAATGCAGCCTCTGATCCCAGCAAAGGTGCCAGAAAGGTGAATTGGGCAGGAGCATCCCAGGAGACAGCTGCAATTTGGAGTTACACTAAAATGGCCAAATGGGATGAGGAAAAGGGCGGGGAGAGTTCGTGCTCCGGCGAAAGTGAATTTTGTGCATTCCTGACCCACGGCTTTCGTTTTGCAGCACGGCTGCGTTTGGATGGATGCACGTGAGCCAGGCTCCCTGCGGCATTTTTTTTTTTTTTGTCTCGGGGGCTCTCCGTTTTGTGTTGGTTTGGTGGGAGGTTTTGTGGTTGGTTCTGTTTTGTTTTGTGCGTCCCTGTACAAGCGTGAACCTTCACCGAGGTTAATTGCCAGGCTTTGTGTTTCTGTCTAGCGCGGCTCTGCTTAAAGCCCAAGCTCATGTTACACCAGCAATGCCATCTGCTCTGCACAGCCCGGGCCCTGTGCATAATTCACTAGTTTTGCGCGGTGAAGTTCGTATGAGCAATTGTGGGCTATTCAGGAGGAGGTTACCTCTGAGGCGAGGATCAGGTGACTGGTTATCCGACACCCTTCAAGACTGACTTCTCCTCTGTTGTCCTTTTGCCCTTGTTGTTCCTGACTCAAGATTGTGTGAGTAAATGGGGACTAAGGAGCTGGGGGGAGGGAGTTGACGGTTATCATAAACCACTTGGGTGGTCCTGTCACTCTCACACACACACAAAAAAAAAAAGAAAAAAAAAAAGGAGAAACACAAACCATATCCCCAGTATGTCCTTTTGGGCTCTGCCTGAGATTTTCCTATAGGAAAAACCAAAACTCCTTCCTTGAAAGTTCCCCAAAAGTCTCCTGTTTTTTTCCCCCTAGGAAGAGGAGATGAGGTAAGGTGTACACAGGATAACAAAATGATCAACTTCAGCCAATGAATGAACCCCATAAAGTTCAGAGGTCTGGAGAAAAAGACATGTATAGAGCTGCTTTTCATAGGAAGGGTTTTTTTCATTCATCACAACCTGCGGAAATGCAGTCACCTCTGGGGTGGAGGTTGGCCATCAACACTACATAGCACTGAGGAGGTGAGACATTTTTGGTTCAGAAAACCTGGGTAAAAGTAACTATGTTTAGAAAGGGCTGCAGGATCTCATTGTTCATGCCAGTCAATCTACAATCATATCTGAAAAAAATAGGCCTAAAGTTCACATTCACATTTGGTCTAGCTTTTAGCTTCTTGAGCCTGCCAATCTGGGACTGAGTCTGGTGTCCTTTCCTCATCCACAATGACAATGAACTTTCAGCTTGATTCTCCATGACTCTATTCCTAAAGTAGGGGCCGGGTCAAAGGGGACTCTAAAATCGCTTCGATTCTGGGGCCGTGCAAAGTGCAGGTTTATCTGAAAGGTTCCCCGCCCCCTCAGTTTTCTTCTTAGCCAAGTGACCTTTAACATCTAGTGCATGTAGAGCCATTCTGTAGCAGAGATGGGAGGCAGTGACGAACAAGGGGGTTCAGTTATGCCCACTAGACAGATGGAGCCCATAGTGAAATTCGGAAACAACTCACGCTTCTCTTTTTCAATGCCCAGAAACAAACAGCAACACGCTAGATCTGTTATTGCTGGATCACATGCTCTGCATCCAATACACATGCAGTGTGGATCTCATATTTTATGTCAGAATATATGGCTCAAGAGAGGCCGCTGCTGTAGAAGTGTAAAGAGGGCTAAGATGTGTGCTGTGGAAGGTTATCAGGTCTGTTCAGTCTCCTTCACATTAGCAGTTGGGTTACAAGTGAGAACTTTATATATATATATATATATATATACACATCCATCTGTCTCTCTGTGTGTCTGCCTGTGATTCTGCTTGTTCAAGGTCTTCTCCTAAATGGTAAGGGCTAGGGTCACCAAATTTGCTATGCAGCTTCCTCTGCTCCTAACTTAAAGCAAGGCCAGGGTTGGGTTGTGCCAGGAGAACTGGAAGCCCTGGGAAAAGGACTGGTTTCCATAACATGAAAAGGGAGGGGCTGCTGATCAGAGGGACGCAATATGAGAGTAGCCACTGGGGGCAGCGAGCGCAAAGGAGAGCTATCCTGCAGAGTGTCCACTGGGGGCATACCAAATTTGGTGGCCTAGATCAGTGGTCCCCAACCATTTGAAGCTGCCAGGCGCCAGGGGGCGTGGCCGTTCGCCTGCTGGGCACCAGAGGGCGGGGACACTCGTGCACCCGGGGCCGGGGCTGCGCATATGCCACACCCCCATGAGCCACGTGCCTGGGGCCAGCAACCCTATGCGCCATGTGGCCATGGGCGGGGCCGCCCATTTGCAGCAAGCCTGGGGCCAGCGTCCTCCAGAGCTGCGCGCCCAGGGCCGGCACCCCCCCATAGCTGCGCGCCCAATGCCGGCACCCCCCCCATAGCTGCATGCCTGGGAAGCCAATTTGCTGTGCTCCCGGGGCCGGCGCCCCCCATAGCCGCGTGCCCGGGGGCCGGGGCGGCCAATTCGCCGTGCACCCGGGGCCAGCGCCCCCCCATAGCCGCGATCCCAGGGCCAGTGCTCCCCGTGTGCCATGCGCCCGGGGTCGGCTCCGGCACTGCGCATGTGCCACGTGCCCGGGGTGGGGCCAGCCCCGAGCACTTGGCGGGCGCACACAAATGCCCCCGCGGGCACCATGGCACCCGTGGGCACCGTATTGGGGACCACTGGCCTAGGTCTTACCGTTTGGAGTTCATGAACAAGCGGACTCACAGCAGACACACAGACAGACAGACACACCCTAAAACATACAGAGAGATTTCAGAGCACCTGTTAGAGTTTCCCTTGGGAGAAGGATAAGCCATGTGTCGGAAAGGCTGATTTGCAAAGGACAGTTGCCCTTTTCAAGTCCTGAGTTCAGACTGTATGGTTTTTCCTTTCCTCCATTCGGGGTCTGCCATGGATTCTTCCATTGCCGCTCATGGTCCACACGTCTTAAAGAGCAATCTATCCCACCAGCTGACAGAAGAACTGGCATTAGCTTTCACTTATGCAAAACGTTGTTTGTCTGGCAAATTCAGCTCAGGAAATTTCATTTTAGTTTTCAATTTCTATATGTGTTCCCATTTCAAAAGGGAAAGCCACTTCCTGAGGGGAACAACACTGTAGGTCTGAGCTGGATCAAGCTTGTGGGTCTGTGTCGGATGCTTATTAATAGAAATGGACTTTCATAGAATAATAGAATCCTAGAGATGAAAGAGACCTCAGGAGTCACCGAATCCAGCCCCCTTCCCAAGGCAGGACCAACAGCAACTCAATCACCCTAGCCAGGGCTTTGTCAAGCCAGGACTTAAAAACCTCTAGGGATGGAGATTCCACCCCCTCCCTAGGGATCCCATCCCAGTGCTTCCTCACCCTTGTAGGGAAATAGTTTTTCCTAATATTCAACCTAGACCTCCCCCCCCCTGCAGCTTGAGACCATTGTTCTGCCATCCATCACAACTGAGAACAGCTTCTCTCCATCCCCTTCCTCTCTCCATCCCCTTTGGAACCCCGCTTCAGGAAATTGAAGGCTGCTATCAAATCCCCCCTCTTCTCTTCTGCAGACAAAACAAGCCCAAATCCCTCAGTCTCTCCTCATAGGTCATGTGCTCCAGCCCCCTAATCATTTTGGTTGCCCTCCACTGGACTCTCTGCAATGCGTCCACATCCTTTCTATAATGCGGGGCCCAGAACTGGATGCAATATTCCATATGTGGCCTCATTAGTGCTGAATAAAGGGGAATAATCATGTCTCTAGATCTGCTGGAAATGTTCCTCCTAATGCACGGTAATATGCCATTTGCCTTCTTGGCTACAAGGACACCTTGTTGACTCATATCCAGCTTCTGATCCACTGTAATCCCAACCCCAGGTCCTTTTCTGCCGAACTGCTGCTTAGTCAGACTTTGGGCCTGGGATGAAAATCTCAGCTGTCATTTAAAAACCAGACAGCCAGCAGGTGTCTAGCCCATTTTTTTAAGTGAAAAGAGAACTTGGAAGACTGAGGCAAGTTGATTGCAAAGGTTGGAGACAGATTGACTCAATTTCTGTAGCAAGAGGCTTCTATGGCGCTGAAGATCTTGCCGACACACCCCCATGCGTGCACACTTTTAGTGTCAAATGTGTCCATTATCTGAGGCGTGTTTCCCAAAGAATCCTCCCCCAAATCCATTGTCGGGACACTCAGGTTAGGATTTACAAAAGGGTCTAAGGAAGTCAGGCTCCTCACTGCCACTGAAACACAATGGGAACCAGGCACCTCACTTCCTGATTCATCGGTGAGGTCATGGAGCAGAACTTACTTTCGACCGTGCACAGTAAGGTAGGGAGCAATGCCACGAGGTTCCACTGGGCTGTAACCGGGCTTCACCAGAAGTCCCCTGGAAAAACAGTTCTCCCGAGGCGGTGAGCCTGGTTTCTTAGAATGGAGTTTCCTGGGCTGCGTACTGTGGATTGCACCTTAACAGATAAATTTAGACCAACCAGGCTCAGATATCTGGGGGTGCAGGGCTGTTAGCAGCTGAATTATCACATTATACAGGATTCCTCACGGCTCTTAGCGGCAACATGAGGCAGGCCATTCCAGGAAGCATTTTCCACTCTGTGCTAAGCACGGCAATTTATTGGTGTTAGCCGGGTTAATGTACTATTACTTTGCATATTTATAACATCTTATTACATCTGTTCTTAAGAGTGGTATCATGCTGAGGCAACTAGGATTAATGGTGCCTCTGTAATATTTACATATTTACATGATTAAAAAGCAATAGATCTTTCAGACAGCCCCAGGAACGGGGTGTGCATGGCAAAGCCATTCCATCACCTTCCCCTTGCTCTGAACGCTGGGGTTCGTCATTGGCAGTGACTGAGTTTAACCTGAATCAGGGGAATTTTTCTAGAGGCAAATCCTACACTTCCTGAACTGCCTGGGATGCTACAGAGCTCATCATCATCCTCATGGAAAATCTTAAAGAGACCTGGTCTCCTGGTAGATTGAGTGCCAGCTGGATCCATCTCTAGCTATATTCTGCAGGTGCTCTGGCTTGATATTCGATTTAGGTCCCTCGATCTTATCATGCCACTGAAGCTATGAATGCTCATGTGATTGCTGGCCATGTAGTGGCATCCCATGGCAACCACCCATCAAGCTGTGTGGGTTTTCCCTCCACATGATGTGTCCATACCCGGAAAGCAGCCAAAACCAAATCAATGCTGAAGGAGGCAGTTGCTGGGTTCTGTACCGAATGCTCATTTCTGGGCTTGTCCTGTCACATAATGTGGTTCCTGAGATCTTAATAAAGTACAACTGAAACCACTCTTGTGAACGAGGCGGGTAAGTAGTATAGTAAAGCGAGGCAGAATGCTGCTGTAACTTGACCAAGGACATCTAATGAGTTAGCGTCAGAGCTAGAATTAGAACAGGGCTACTCAACACGTGGCCTGTGGGCCACATGTGGCTCGCGGCCCGTTTGTTTGTGGCCCGCGGGTGGGAACCAAAACAAAAAAGGAATCAATAGAATGGTCTTCTGTTGAGATGCGTTTTTAGTAGTTAAATTCCTGGACTGCCATTGTTCATTAAAAGTGCTGTCAGATGGGTGGAAGTCGGGTCAATATTGCATTTTATTAATATAGGCAGAACTGACTTAAATGGGGCCTGCATGTTGTGTAGTCTTGCCTTAATCTTTGTATTCATGCCTATCAGTGTGAAAGAAGCTATTTGCATATATTTGCATATATATTTGCATGCCTATGCAACCACACTTAAGTGGCGGGCCTTGGCATGTGCTGTGAGTATCATTGTGGCCCTCAGGGCTTCCAAAGTTGAGTAGCCCTGAATTAGAACTTGTAGCTTCCTGATTCCCATTAGTTTCCTTTAGTATGGTCTATTCATTTATACTCTCGACAATTCTCCTGTCGACTGTGTGAGCAAAATATGGATCCCTCTTCTCACTACACTTGTAAATAAAAGGTGCCCAAACGTCTAGCTTCCTGCTAAATCCTTAGCCAGAGTTTATTGCCATTGTTGTGAACTCCACCCAGAATGGTTTAATCTCTCAGGATCTAATGTTGCCTACTTGACCAGGAGGGAGCTAATAATATTGACCTGATCCAATTAAACCAGCTCCAGGGTCCAGCGGAGCAAAAGGCAGCATCCCTCCTCAGTAGAGACAGAATGTTTCTTTCAAGAATTTTGAGTGGCTCCGGAATGAGGCATGACGATAGTGGATACTGTGTCTGATCTGAGGCTGCTCCAGACTCTGACTTTGCACAGGCAGCTGACGGGAAGAAAGTGGAAATGGGCAGCTCGAAGTACTGGCATAACTCACTTCATTCCCCCGAGGCTTTAAAAGGAAGTAGAGCTTCTAAGCCACCTTGACCATCCCAAATGTAATTAAAACTGCCAGCTTCTAATTAAACCACTTCAGTAAGTCCCACATTAGTAGCAGGTAGAGAAAAGACAGAACAGACTTAACTATGTAACATGATGTAGGCAAATAAAATGCATGATAGCAGAATACCAGATTTGGGAGCATTGCTTGTTTAGCAGCAGGACTTTCCCAAATGCACCTCCAGCTTCCACCTGTTCCCCAGCAGGGCTATTGTTCCAAGGGTAGAAATGAGCAGCAAGGGGGTGCTGTCTTTGGGGAAGATTTCCCCTAGGTTCGGTCTTCAGAAGTTGAGGCCCTGATCTTGCGAAAGGCTGGGATTTTCAAAGAAGTGAAATTTGTCACATTTCCATGGGGCTTTGGTTGCTGGTAAGCCGACGTCCAGCACCCTGGTTCATACCGGCTGCCAGAAGTCTCGGGGCACCTGGGATGCCCTGTGGGAAGTGGCAGAGAATAGAATGTGGTTGTATGTACACAGGCCCGGCCAAAGAGTTTGCGGGGCCCAAGGCAGTATGTTGTGGTTGGCTGCACCACATGGCCAGGTGGCTCCCAGCCAGGGCAGCGAGCGGGCCGGCGGGCGCTGGGCCCTGAAGGCGCGGGGCCCAAGGCAACCGCCTTGTTCACCTTGCCCTAAGGCCAGGCCTGCGTGTACACAAGTCACAGCAAAACCAGATGAGCTATCGATCTGTTTCACAAAGGGCCTGCTGTTTCCATTTCTAGACCAGTAAAGCAACAATCAAGATGGAGGGAAAAGAGCAGCTAGTTTGAGAGCAAACAAAACAGAGGAAAAGGCTCCATGCAGGGCTGTGGCTCTTAACAACTCCCGCTTCTTATCTGTATAAACATGAAAGCTCCTTGAAGTGGCAGGACATGCAATTCCCTCCTTCTCCGGTGGAATTTCCAAATCTGGTAAAAGCAGTGGTGCTCAACCAGGGGTCCTCCCGACGGGTACACAAGGTCTTCCAGAGGGTCTTTCAGCTCATCCACAGATGTGCCTCATTTGACAATGGACTACGTCAGGGCTACTCCACACATGGCCCGCGGGCCACATGCAGCCCATGGCCCGTTTGTTTGCAGCCCACGGTGCGGTTTGGGTTTACACGGGGCTGAACACGTAGCCCCCAGGTGAGAGCCAAAACAAAAAAGTAGTCAATATAATGGTCTTCTGTTGCATTTTAGTACTTAAATTCCTGGACTATCATTGCTCATTAAAAGTGCTGCCATATAGGTGGGAATCGGGTCAATATTGCATTTTATTAATATCAGAAGAACGGACTTAAATGGGGCCTGTGTGTTGTATAGTCTTGCCTTAATCTTGGTATTTATGCCTGTCAGTGTGAAATCAACTCCTTGCATATATATCTGCATGTATATGCAACCACACTTAAATTGCTGCCCTCGGCATGCGCTATGAGTATCATTGTGGTCCCCGAGGCTTCCAAAGTTGAATAGCCCTGGATCACATAAAAAGCAGCAGCGAAGTCAGTCCAAAGCAAATCTTCACACAGATGATGACTTGTGTAGACTGCACTGTGCTCTGCACACTGAAATGCAAGTGCAATGTGAGTATTCCAGTTGATTTATGTCAAAACTATATGCTTAAAATGAGACAATCAGCCATTTTTCGGTAACAATGGTTACCGAAAAGTACTTTGTATTTTTATGTCTGGTTGCGTAAGCAAGGCTTTTTAAGTGAGGTGAAATGTGGGGTATGCAAGACAAATGGGATTCCTGAAAGGGGGACAATAATCTGGAAAGTTTGAGAGCCATTGGTTAAATCATCTAAGACAGTTAGAGCACAAGTCCCAAGCCTAAAAGGCTTTGGAAAACCCCACGCTCCAGAGATAGTATCGTAGACCAAGGTTTTCTAATGGGAGCAGGTGTCATCTGTATCTGTCCTTTTCAAATCAGGCCCTTCAGAGGTGTCAAGTTGGAACCCCCAAAACAGAGACAACCCAGCTAGTAATCACTTCTGAAAATCTTGGTCTTAGGACTTGTTTATACTTACAGGCGCCAACAATCGACTCCAACTAAGCAAACAGCGTAACTGAAGTCGACATACTTGCTGCGGCATCTTGTGTGTGGTAAGGTCAGTGGGGGCTGCTCTCTCATCAATGCTGGCTACTCTTTTCGCCATGGTGGAATACCAGCATTGAAAGGAGTGCGCTCTGAGATCGATTCATCGCATCTAAGCAGACATGACAAATCGATGGCTGGTGGATTGATCACTGTGGCATCAATCTGCCATGTAGTGTAGACAAGGCCTTAGTAATGTCCGTTTCTCTCTGTCATTTCTCTGTCTAGCTCTTCAGCTGAGGTTCATTAGAAATGAGCCTCATTCTAATCTTTCAAATGGAACAAATCCCCTGAACTCTTTAACCCCGCCAGAAATCCAAATTCTGATCCAGATCGGAACTTTTTAACTGGACCCGACATCCATTCACTCCAGATGTGAACAGCTCTGAATTCTGGAGTATGGAGTGTTGCTTAGACTTCTTCGGTCTATAGGTAACTAGAGAGAAATAATAAGATTTTAAAAATAATAGCAAGATGATTCTAATCCATCCTTCGCATCGACCTCTTAGCTATTTTCTCCATTTTCTCTCTGCGTTTTAACGTATCTCGACAGATTCTCACATCTGAACTGGAGCTGTGCCCAAAGTGACCCATGGGCCAGCATTCTGCTAGTAAGATTAATGGCAAAGGCTTGTCAATAAATCCATAAAGACCCAAAGCCCAATGATGAACATTCAGATGGAAAAAGCAATGGTTAATATCTTCAAAATAGGCCCCAGAGCCTTAGAGTACAGAGAAAGAGCAAAGCAACAGTGACCCTTGTTAATCTTTTTATTGGCTCTAGCAGCTATTGGCACCTCCCGTCAGCCTAGAATTTGCAAGCCTTCTGGGACCAATGATTGCACAGTCAGGGGTCTCTTTAAAAAAAAAAAAAGCAAACAAAAAGCAAAAACCTTTCACTCCTAAAATGGAATCATTCTCCCAAATGAAAATTGACATTTTCGTTTGAACTTCACGACCTCTGGTAATCACACTAATGGCCATGGCTGGGTGGGAGAGAGGGAGCTGGCTGTACCAGGGCTGCTAGGGCCGCCCAGATTCCCAAAGACTAGGGTGGGAAGGAGGTTTTGAGGTGGCTAACATTGTTCTCTCCCCCGGACAAGGTGCGTTATTTCTGGATGAGGCAGAGAAGCTCCCCTCAGTCTTTCTTCTGGATCAGGGATATTGGCCAAGCCATTGGGAAAGCTAACATAGAATCATAGAACTGGAAGGGACCTCAAGAGGTTGAGTCCAGTCCCCTGCCCTCACGGCAGGACCAACCACCATGGGTTCCCAAACGGGGGCATGAAGAAATTCCAGGCAGGGCATGAGGCGACCGCATCCCCTCCCCTCCTCAAGTTTTGCTGCTATTTTTGTTTTTCAGCTCCGGTCAGCGGTCAGTTTTTTTTATTTATTTTTTTTTGCTCAACAAGTTTTGCTGCTATTGATGGGACGGGGACGTGAAGGTTTCTCAAAAATCAAAAAGGGGGCGTGATGCCAAAAAGTTTGGGAACCACTGGCCTAGACCATCCCTGACAGGTGCCTGTCTAACCTGCTCTTGAATAACTCCAGGGATGGAGATTCCACAACTTCCCTAGGCAATTTAGTCCAGCGCTTAACTCCCCGGATAGTTAGGAAGTTTTTCCTAATGTCCAACCTCAACCTCCCTTGTGCAATTTAATGCTGCAGGCTCCCTCCCTCCCTCCATCTGTAAAAGCTAACAAGTACAGCCCGGATCTGTCTGATTAGCAGAGAGGGTGTCAGGCATGGGTAGCCGGCAGCAGCCTTGGAAGGAGGAGACCATGGATTCATTCTCAGGTGTTGTGAAGACCAGGACTTTACAGGGTTGAAAAAAGAACTAGACAAATTCATGGAGGTGAGGTCCATCGATATTTATTAGCCAGGTTGGGCAGGGATGGTGTCCCTCGCCCTCTGTTTGTCAGGGCTGGGAATGGGTGACAGGGGAGGGATCACATGATCATTCCCTGTTCTGTTCACTCCCTCCGGGGCATCTGGCATTGGCCACTGTGGGCAGACAGGACACTGGGCTGGATGGACCTTTGGTCTGACCCAGTCTGGCTGTTCTTACGTTCTCATTGAGGGAAAATATAGGGATCTGGGAACTGCATTCTTCTTCTCTCAGGCGGGAGGGACTGTTCTACACGGGCAGCTCCAATGCTGATGCCAGTGAAAGTCCTTTTTATGGGGCAGGTGGAGATCAGCAAGATCATCTCTCTGATTAGGTCTCCATTCTCCTGCTGTCTCCTCCTCTCCCGCTCTGTGTGCTCTCCCACACCTGGAGCCCAAGCTGGCTGGTTCTACCTCAGACCAATCGCACATGCAGCGGCACCTGGCTGTCTACGAACACGCCGTGTGTGCAATGGGAACCGGGGCACTGGCCCATCCATACTCCTTCACTCTCTAACTGTTACTGACCTGACGTGGAATTGTTTGGTTTTTAATGGCTGGCCTCTCAAATGTTACACCTCAGTCCAGCCCCTTGGCACAGGGAAGCCAAAATCAGACCCTTGGTTGCCTGCCTCTGTGCGGGGAGGGCTCGGGACTAGTGGGGCATTATGGGCATAGACTCTTGATGGCAGCCACAAAACTCAACCCTGATAAATCTGAATCCTTATCTACCCAGGGGCTCTGACCCAATTCCCACTGTTGGTCGCCAGCCACTGGAGCTTGGGTCAGCGGGTCTCAAACTTTTTTCTCACGACCCAGTTGAATAAAATCATTGATGCCATGACCCAACATCATGTGACTGAATTGGGGGCTCCGGGGTGGGGCGGTGGATGAGAGCTTTGGGCTAGAGGAGGGGCTCCAGCTTTGGGGTGTGTGTCAGGGGCTGACCTTGAGTGGCTCCCCGTCAGCGGTGCAGCAGGGGGACTAAGGCAGCTTCCTGCCTCTCCTGGCCCTGCAGACCTTGCTGCCCCCAGAAGCATCCAGCAGCAGGTTCCCAGCCAATGGGAGTGCAGGGCTAGTGCTCGGGGCAGGAGCCGTGCACGGAGCCCTGTGCGCTCTCCCCGGCCCCTCCCTCCCCCACACACACACCTAGGAGCCGGACCTGCTGCTGGCCGCTTCTGGGGCACAGCGCAGTCTGCAGTGCCAGGCCAGGCAGAGAGCTGTGTTAGCGCCCCCACTGCTTACCTGATCCCCTGCTGCAATGAGACCCAGCACCCGACATTGCACCACCCAATACTGGGTCACGACCCCGAGTTTGAAAACCCCTGCCCTGAACAGACAGTGCTGCAACGAGCCACTGTGCAATGCCGATTCCCCCAGTTTCCAACTGGGACAGGCTCCATTCCTGCACATTGCAGTTCTCACCCCAACTATACTAGTGACTGGCACAGCGGGGAGCTGTGCCAGCTCTTTCCAATTTACACAAACCTGCCACGCATCAGCAGCCCCCGTCAATCAAGCCCTTGAATACAAAGGGCCGATTTTTAAGTAGTATTGAATACATTTCAATGAAGTTGCGGCTGTCTCGAGGTGTTATGCATCGCTCCTTAAACCAGTGCCACTAAATCTCCTGATGGACAGCTGTGACGGCACAGGACTGCTTCAGGAGAGTTTCCAGTCAAGCTTACATGAAGGCGTCTCCTTCCTTCCATCAGAGTGAGAGGAAGGAGGGTCTTGCAGGTAGAACAATGCACTGGGACGCTGGAGATCAGCATTTGATTCCTCTGGTGCTTGGGAAGTCACTGAGGTTTTGTCTACACGGAGCAGCTTAGAGCGCAGCCACGGCAGCTCTCGAAACAGGAAGTGTGGCCGTGGCAGGAGCGCTGGGAGAGAGCTCTGTGTAAACCACCTTCCTGAGGGGAGTAGCTAAGAGACGGCTAACAGCGCTGTAGCCTGGTTCACACTGGCGCTTTACAGCGCTGTAGCTTGCTGCGCTCGGGGAGGGGTGTGTGTGTGTATTTCCATGCCCCTGAGTCAGAAAGTTATAGCACAGTAAAGTGCCAGTATAGACTCCGCCTTAATCTCTTTGTTGCTGAGTTCCCAAGAGGGGTTAATAGCGAGGGCTTTCTTCTTGCTTTCTTCTATCTTGTCTACATAGAATGCAAGCTCTCTGGGGCAGAGACTGTCTCTCAGCTGCACGGACAAATGGAGGCAAGGTGGGGTCTTGAGGTGCTGGTGAAAACAATTAAATAATAGCAGCCACACAAAGGGAAACCAGGAGTATACGGAAAACCTTAAAAAAAAACAACAAATAGTCTAGTAGCACCTTAAAGACTAACAAAACATGTAGATGGTATCGTGAGCTTTCGTGGGCAAAACCCACTTCTTCAGAGTATGGTAAGTCTAGATCCAAGAATAAATGGGGGGGGGGGGAGGAAAAATGGGAGGGGAGGAAGAAAAAAAAAGAGAAAGTGAGTAGATAGTTCAAATAGTTACAAGAGGCTGTTAAGAACCATTATACGGTCATGCAGGAGTATACGGTCATGCAGGCGAGCCAACAGACTGGCTGGGATTCTGGGGAAGGGAGAGGAGGCCCAGTTCCATGCTCTTGGAAGGGGCGGGACCTCAGGAGGAAGAGGTGGGAGCTGGCCCTCAGCGTCGACCGGACCGTGCTGCGCTCCCCCTTCAGCGCTGTCCAGAGCAGGCTGACTGGGCCCCAGCAGCCTTTAAAGGGCCTAAGGCTCCAGCCAACGCTGCTGCCGCAGTTGCAATGGCCAGGAGCCCCTGGCCCCTCTGAATTGCTGGGTTCCGGGCTGTTGCCATCTTTTCCCCACCACCTTTTGCTCCTCCCCCTTTTGCTCCTCTCCCTTTTGCCCCTCCCCGCTGACGGCAGGCCTGCAGTTCTGGAACAAACTATCTCTTGAGGGTACAACATTCCAAGCCTTTCAGAATCTGGCCCATTATTAATTATTGACCCAGACTGAGAAAATGGCCACCGCTACGGCTCGCATGGAAACTAAGACAAGTTGGCAAAAAAAAACCTCCCTTCCTTGTTACCCCGCCACCATATGACGTTGGGACGGGCTGGTTGGTGTCAGGAATGCCCTGCTCAGTGCTAAAACCCGTCCCTTCTCCATATCACAGGAGAACCTCCCTGACGGCCCTTGTTAGGTTTACCTTTTTTTTCACAAACTGGACGGATTCAGAGGAAGTGATGGCGCTTTGATGCCCTGTGAGCTAGTGAATAAGGAAACTTTATTTACTTGCCCCCCTAACACTACGGGGTCATCAAATGAAATTAATAGGAAGTAGGTTTAAAACAAACAAAAGGAAGTATTTCTTCACACAACGTACAGGCAACCTGTGAAACTCCTCGCCAGAGGATGTTGCGAAGGCCAGGACTTTAACAGGGTTCAGAAAAGAGCTAGATAAATGTATGGAGGATAGGTCCATCAATACTTATTAGGCAGGATGGGTAGGATTGGTGTCCCGAGCCTCTGTTTGTCAGAAGCTGGGAATGGATCACAGGGGAGGGATCACTTGATAATTCCCTGTTCTGTTCATTCCTCCTGGGGCATCTGGCATTGGCCACTGTCAGAAGACAGGATACTAGGCTAGATGGACCTTTGGTCTGACCCAGTATTGAACGTTTTTTTGAACTATGTGCCCAAGTAAGGGACAGAGCATTCATAATCAGAGAGCGCCTCAGATCCAGATTGAACCTTTCCCAACATCTGGGGCTGTCCTGAGCCAGAGTTTGGATGGAGTCCCTCTCTATTTTTAATATGCCTTCAAATTGCAAACTGTAACGGCTTCAGAGTCTGCAATCCCATTATATGTTAATTGTTGTTTGTTTCTCTCAACCAAATGTCAAAGAGAGGAATTAGTTGTACAAAACCCTCTTGTTTCAGATAATGGGCAAAATTCAGACATGGTACAAGCAGCCGGAAGGCACTCCAGTGACTTCAATGAAGTTGCATTCATGACAGTTCTGACGTTAGCCTATTGTGTGGGAGCCAGAACTTGGCTAGTAGTCAGAACTCGGCTCTAAAACACCTGTGAGGTGTAAACTTTGTCTGACTCATGGTCAGATTCTTAAAGGGACCACTCATGCTGTCCAATGTTGCTAGCCCAGAGTAAAGGCATCAGGGTTCTGACCCTTAACCTCTCTCTGCTTCACTGTCCCGGGTTGTAAAATGGGGCTAACACTTTGTTTTGTGAGAGATCTTCAAATGTAAGTGCAAAGGGTTATGATTTTGAGTGTATTATTGTAGATGTGTCAGGAAGAGGCTGTAGCAAAAGATGCAAGATGGTTATTTGATTATTATTTTTAAATACCTCCTTTAGTAGGTTAATATTCTGTGTTTATTTTAGGCAGCTTTTTTTGCACGCATCTGTCACCCAAGCCGGTACAGATGTTTTAGGATGCTTTAATCCTGACAAAGGACTTAGTGTTAAAGAAAAATAGGTTACATAAAGATTCTTATCTCCTTAAGAAATAAAGCATGTTTTGTACATATTGTACACAAAACGAGACTAAAATAGAGACACAATATTCTGGGGCCACTTACCAGATATCCATATGGGCCTTCTCTTTTTGTTGTTAGAAAGGTCTCTGCCAATGTTGCAAACATGACTGATGCTCAAATTTGGGAGAATAGTGAGTGGACTGTTACTAGTCTGAGAAGAGAAAAAATGGCCCAAATGTGACAGATAAATTGTTAGCAACAAATATTTCGACCAGTTCTACTCACTGGGCTAGATTCTCTGGGAAATTGGTAACGCTCCATGGACTTGAATGGATCTATGCGGCTTTACACCCACGAAGAAGCCAACCCTGAATGTTTAACAAAAGAGAAACATTTTCCCTCCGGCACTGTTCTGGAATTGTTTTTCAGAGGCACTGAATGTCTATTGGCTTCAATGCCTGTAGTTTAGTGGTAGCTGTTTCAGTCCCCGGACATTAGAGAGACAAGGTGGGTGAGATATCTTTTATTAGACCAACTGCTGTTGGTGAGAGAAGCAAGCTTTTGAGCCACACAGATCTCTTCTCCAGGTTTTGAAGTACTTTTCCCAAAGTGTGTCTCTCTCACCAATTGAAGTTGGTCCAATAAAAGATATTACCTCACCCTCCTTGTGTCTCAGTTGGCTACAGTGGAAGTTATGGGTGTGTATTTGATGAATGAATCGATTCCTAACTAACCAACTCCCACAATACCTTTATAGATATAATCCCTGTGTTACTGGCGGGTAAACTGAGGCACCAACCGATTAAGTGGCTTGCCCGAAGCAAACTCAGCAAGTTAACGATGGAGCTGAGAGTAGAATCCCAGAGTCCTGAAAACACTTCTTCCCAGCTGTTTAACAGCAGGCAGCGAAATTACCAGCTGCAATGTAGCATGGATGAATAATAAAGCACATGCAACAATATACCTAACACCAAATAACGTAACATTAAATTGGACCATTGCGTTTCCCTGTTCTCGGCCTTACTTTTCTCCTGCAGAACAGAACGCCATTCTGAACCATGAGCCTCTTCTGCTAGCAGCTCACCCGGCCACGTTACAGCTACGTCCGCTGGAAAGAAAGGCCTGGTTATTGCTTGCTGGTTGCAAGCTAGGGCAGCGAGCGCAGCGGCAGAAAGGAGGCGGGGTTGACATGTAGCCATAGGTGCTGTCCTGCAGGCACATATTGAGATGGTTAGACATCTGACTTTGTTTAAGACTTTAATAATAAAGGATCTCCAAGGCTTTGTCCGGTCCTATGATCCGCTCTGCCGCAGATGCTGCGGGACATTTTAATCCAGCCCGTGACCTCAGAGGCATCTCGAGTCCGACTGACGGTAACGACAGCAATATCCCAGGCCTGCTACAGAAGAGGGAAGTATGCTTCCTGTCTGTGGCTGGGCTGCAGATGATTGGATTTTCTCCCACGCTCGAGCCAGAGGAATCTCATCCCAGAAACAACACAGCCGGGGTTCCCTTCCAGTGGGGAAACAAGCAAATGGAGAGGAAGTCGGGATTTCCCACTCTCCAGGGAACAGGAATGGAGAGCTTAACCGAGACGCCCAGAGGAAAAATGGGAAGTTGCTAGTATAATGATGATCCCTGACAGCCTGACTGTTCCCAACTTCAGAAGAATATTTCCAATTGGCCCAGTGTGCTCCATTGAGGGGAGCTGAGGCCAGAAAATTCTGGAGGGCAGGTTTTGAAATACATCCTTCCCCACAAAATGAAGGGATGCACAAATTCAGGAGTGGGGTTGGGTTAGACCAGGGGTGGACAATAAAATGGTGGTGGTTTACCAGGGTTAGCACCTGGCAAGCCGCCACCCCTATATTTACCTGTGCCTCCGCAAGAACCAGCAATTGCAGCTCCCATTGGCCACAGAGTGCTGTTCCCAGCCAATGGCAGTGGCAGGAAGTGGCATGGACGGGGATACCACTTCCTGCAGCTCCCATTGGCCAGGAACGGTGATCCATGGCCAACAGGAGCTGCAGTCGCCTGTACCTGTGGCCATGCAGGTAAATAAAGCGGTGGGGACTCGTTTGGGCTAACCCTGGTGGACTGGATCCAGCTCATGGGCCAGTATTTGCCCACCCCTGGTTTAGGCCCATATTAACATTCCCTGCCATATATACGCAATATATGAAACACAGATGTGCATCATTAATGTACTTATCTCTCTATGAATAGGTCCTTATGATTCTCCCTCATTTACACTTACCAGACCTAGTTCTCAGAAGAGGGCTTTTAAATAATCAAGTGCAGTATATCGGAGGTACACGAATTCTGCTGGGGTTTTAGTTCAGAGACTGCGTATGGATGGCAACTGCTAAATCAGATTAACTGGCAACGGAGAAAGTTTTTGACAAGATATTCCTTGGTGCTCCTCTTCTTCTCCTTCTGGGCTTTTTGTATAATGAACAGAGCACCAACCCTGGAGATAAATGTCAAAGAGGATAGAAGTGTTATGTGCTGGACAAGAATGGGAGTCACATCTCTTTCTTTCTTCTTCTTCCTCCTCCTTCTTCTTCTTTTATAATAATAATAATACAGTAGACTTCCAATAATCCGGAACCTTTGGGACCTAGGTGGTGCCGGATTATTGGATATGCTGGACTATCAGGAGGTACTATAAGATGGTTTTATATATATACAGTACATACTGTATATAAAGTGTTTTGAACCCTTTTTATTGTACATACTGTAATGCATAAATTTAGTCATAGAAGGAAAGAATAAATGCACAGTACAATAAATGTACTCACCATTATTGTTGTGAAGCCTTTGAATACAGAAAGCAGAGGATACTATGTACAGTAGTGCAACACTGGCTAATCACTTAAACCACTAATACAGTAACTTAAAACACTTAATACAGCACCTTATTCACTTAAACACAAAAATTATACACTTCAACACTAATACAGTCTGTAAATTATTCACTTAAACACTAAAAAAACCACGAACTTAAACAAAACACTAAAACTTAAATCTAATTTTGTTTATTTGCCATGCTGCACTCATCATCTGATGAAACCCGTGCTTCATCATCCGGGACAGGGTGCTGGGGCGGGAACAGGGTGCCAGTGGGAGCAGGGGCTAGGACTTTAACAGGGTTCAAAAAAGAGCTAGATATTCATGGAAGATAGGTCCATCAATGGCTATTAGCCAGGATGGGTAGGAATGGTGTTCCTAGCCTCTGTTTGATGATGATAATGATGATGATGATGATTCTTATTATTCCACTATTGCCTAACTCCACCAACTGCAGTCAGGACTCCTTTGAACAAGGCACTGTACATGCATATAAGAAGAGACAGTCCTTGTCCCAAAGAACTGACAATTTAAATAGAGAAGACAGACCAAAGGTGGAGAAGAGGAATGTTTATTATCTCCATTTTACAGATGGAAAATGGGGTCCAGAGGAAGTAAGCCACTTGCCCAAAGTCCCACAGTGAGTGAATTGAATCTAGATCACCTATATCTGCATCCAGTATTTTACCCACAACCAGACCATCCTTCCTCAGCGAGTGGGAGTTTCAAGGCACCTAGCTAACTAAACTTCCTTGAATTCAGGTATTCTGCTTGGGACATAAATTTTCCTCGGGAACTGCCCAGACTGATGAGTTTTGTCTTGGTGTGCAGAGGGCAGCAAAGGTCACCCCAATCCATATTGCTCTTTCAGCGATGAATTGTTAACAGCCCTGCATTGACGTACAGTATTTCATCCTGTAAAACTGACAAACTCCTCACATTTCTGTGACTCTCTGATTGATCCAGCCCCGTGCAAGTTCCAGAGCCTCCTGGGCCTGACGCAAGAGCATCAAATGAGCACACGCTCTTGCTGCTTTAATTAAAACTCCGTTTAATTAAAAACTGTGAAAGCTTTATTAGACACAAGTAATTGATTTCATTTTCTTGTGGCATTCTATTATCAAATACTGCCCGCGCATTTGCTTCTGAAGACCAGCACCGACAAAACATGCCACTTTGAATGTCTCTTTCCCTTTCCAAGGAGTGCAATCAAAGGAATACTTGGCCAGGAAAGTACAAGAGCCTGCAAGGACACAACGGCTACGTTCACACCGCAGACTTTTTCTGCAAGAAGGTTTTTGTGGAAGAGATCTTCCGCAAAAAACTTCTTACACAAAAGCGCGTCCACATTACAAAAGCGCATCGCAAAAGCAATGTGCTTTTACACAAGAGAGCGTCCACACTGCATGGATGCTCTTGCGCAAGAAAGCTCTGATGGCCATTCACAGAATGGCCATCAGAGCACCTGTGCTTTTTCCGATAGGGGTTTCTTGCGCAAGAAACCCCCTGTTGACCATCCACCCACACCTTTTTGCACAAGAGCTCTTGTGTAGAAGGAGGAATATCTACTCCAGAAAAAGCCCTCTGTTCTGCTGGTCTAGTGTAAATTTTCTTGTGCAAAAACACGCTTGTGGACGCTCCACGGGTTTTTTGCACAAAAACCCTGTAGTATAGACGTAGCCAACCAGAGGTGTGGGAACTTGGTGTGTGTGTGGGGGGGGAGTTCTGCCGCACCCCCTGGCTTGAAGAGGTTTCCACTCCCTGAGTTACAAACCTTCCACTTACAAACTTCCATGCGTGCAAACCAAAGCTCACCTGCAGCCTTAGGGGGCAGGCAAGAGGCCCAGTGCTGGTGAGGAGTGCAAGGGCTGGCCGGAGGAATCCCCGGAGGAGCAGGGGGCAGTCGCACAGCCAGCGGCTTCTGTTGATGTTGAGTAACGGAGGTGCATACTGCCCAGGATAAGACGTCTGTGACTTCCTGCTCAGCCAATGTCCCAGCAAGATGTTGGGTGGCCCTGTGGTGCCGAGGCCGGTGAGATCCGTGAATGAAACCCTTACCCCCACCGCCGCAGATTCGATAGAACTTTTGGAAAGAGCGGTGAGTCCACACCTTAGCGTTGTAGGCAAATATCATGGAGCTTCACTCTTCCGCCCCCTTCCTTTACAGCTGCTGTTAAACAGGTGACTTATTTCACCATAGCAACGGTTGCATTTCCATGGCAGGTGAAACGGTCCCAAGAAGAGTTTAGAAACACAGCGCTCTGGCATTTTTTAGGGTGAATGGTGCTGTGTGAAAATCAGGGACCGTTCATCTCCTTATGGGCTGCATTAGCTGGATACTGTAAAGTCTCATGCCCCACCGTTCAGCCAAGCACTGAAGCTTGTGCTTACATCCCATTGGCAGTGGTGGGGTTTAAGCATGTGCTTAAAGTTAAGCACATGCTTAAAGACTGGCTACAGCCAGTTATTTAAGGTTACACCTAGGTTTAAGCATGTGAGCAGTCTGGGGCTTAAAGTTAAGCATGTGCTTTGCTGAGCCTGGGCCTGGTTGGAAAACCTTCCTACCCCAGCATCGTGGAAAGTGACTGTCTGGGAGGGAGTACTGAAGAAAGGGATCTAGGGGTCAGAGTGGATCACAAGCTAAATATGAGTTAACAGTGGGACACTGTTGCAAAAAAAAGCCCGCGAACGTGATTCTGGGAGACATTCACAGGAGTGTTGTGAGCAAGACACGAGAAGTCATTCTTTCGCTCTACGCTGCGCTGATTAGGCCTCAGTTGAAGTATTGTGTCCAATTCTGGGCACCACATTTCAAGAAAGATGTGGAGAATTGGAGAGGGTCCAGAGAAGAGCAACAAAAATGATGAAAGGTCTAGGGAGCATGACCTGTGAGAGAAGACTGAAAGGCTGTGTCTACATTGGCAGCCTTTTTCGGAAAAGGGATGCTAATGAGACACAGCGCAATTGCAAATCCGCGGGGGATTTAAATATCCCCAGCGGTATTTGCATTACATAACTGCCGCTTTTTCGGCTCGGGCTTTGCCGGCAAAGCGCCAGTCTGAGGATCTTGCGGAAAATAAACCCTTTCCGCAAGATCTCTTATTCTAAGTAGGCATAAGAGATCTTGCGGAAAAGGGTTTATTTTCCGCAAGATCCCGTCTGACTGGCGCTTTTGCCGGCAAAGCCCCGAGCGGCAGTTATGTAATGTGTACCGGGGATATTTAAATCCCAGCAATTTAGTGCGCTGTGTCTCATTAGCATCCCTTTTCCGAAAAAGGGAGCCAATGTAGACACAGCCAAAGAGTTGGGTTTGTTTAGTTTGGAAAGGAGAAGACTGAGAGGGAACATAATAGCAGCCTTCAAGTACCTAAAAGGGTGTTATAAGGAAGAGGGAGAAAAATCGTTCTCCTTGGCCTCTGAGGATAGGACAAGAAGCAATGGTCTTAAACTGCAGCAAGGGAGATTTAGGTTGGACATTAGGAAAAACTTCCTACCTGTCAGGGTGGTTAAACACTAGAATAAATTGCCTGCGGAGGTTGTGGAATCTCTATCATTAGAGATATTTAAGAGCAGGTTAGATAAACATCCATCAGGGATGATCTAGATCAAGGCTACTCAACTTTAGAAGCCCCAGGGACCACAGTGATACTCATAGCACATGCCGAGGGCCACAACTTTAGTGTGGTTGCATATACATGCAAATACATATGCAAATATATACAAATACCTTCTTTCACACTGCTAGGCATGAATACAAAGATTAAGCCTTAAGCCGTGGCATTGGACACAAACGTGGCCAGTGTGAGCCAGTCAGCACCTCTCAGGCTCTTCCCACAAGGCTAAGCAACCAGCACTTCCCACAATGCTCCGGAGCTCCTGGCACCTCCTCCCTGCGGGCTAGAAACACCAACATCCTGTACCCATCTGTTCCAGCCAGCCCGTCCGCTTGCGTCTTTCAGTGCTCACCCCGCCCGCGTGATGCCTCGCTATTGTGGACGTGTTCCCAGTGGAGGCCACGTTCAAAGGATCCCACCCACGGGCCACGTGTTGAGCCCTGCGTAAACCCAAACCGCACTGCAGGCTGCAAACAAACAGGCCACGGGCCATGTGTTGAGTAGGCCTGATCTAGATGGTGCTTGGCCCTCCCGTGAGGGCAGGGGATTAGACTTGATGACTTCTTGAGGTCCCTTCCAGTTCTAGTATTCTATGATTCTATGATCATCATGGCCCTAGCAGGCAAATGCATCAGACTCTGCTTCACAACATAAGCATCCTGGTTAGGACAAGAGGAATCAAACTGTAAAATAAATAAAAACACCCTCTTGCACACAATCCCTGCGCTTGATCTATATTTATTTCATAACCTCCAGATTTAATAGGATCCAGGAGTTAAAGCAACCATGGCAACTGAATGCAGAAAGGGTTGTCCTGGTAAATAAATGAATTCATAAATAACTCACAAGTGCCGATAGGAAAAGTCATGGAAACCTAATGCAATGCTAATGCAATTCAAGTTTTCCCTTTTTTGCATGCCGTAGTATAATATTAGATCTGCCGTGATTTGCTCTGTACTACACGTGTCATCCCTAAGATAATAGAACTTGCTAATTGTAACCGGCGCTGTGGGGATGGTTGATGACGGCTTTGTGGTTTTGCCTTCTCCAAGCTCTCGCTACCAAAATGCTGCATTTTAAGAGTGGCTCTCCTATGAACAACTGCAAGAGAATAAGTGAGACTCGGGCGAGTAAACCTCCTCCGGCTGGGTGTTTGACAGGAGGATGTTATACCAAAAAGGACGTTTACAAGCAGCAAGCAGGAGTCTACCTGAAGTAGCTTATATTGCTCCGCATCACATTGACAGGGTCTAAAGCATCTAAAGCCGGAGGGCTAGATCTCTCTGTCACTGTCACACACACTCAGGCTGTGCCACCCTGTCCCTATGCCACACACACACACAATCACTGTCACACATGGCCGCACACGCTCTCTCTGCTAAACACACTCAAGCTGTGTCACAAAGTCTGTCTCTCTCACACACAGTGTCTCTCTGTCTCACACACACACTTTTTCTCTCCCTTTCTAGCTCCAGCCCAACCACTTCTTCCTGAGGCACCACCCCTTCTGGGGGGCACGGAGCCGGCCCCGAGCCACATACCAAAATTTGTGAAGTGGCCCCCTTAGCAAAAATTATTGCCCACCCCTGATCTAAAGCATCAGCCTGCTAGTGCCATGGAGACGCTGTGGTCTGGGGCAAGGTTTGACAGCCAGGCACAGGTTCAGCAAAGAACATGCTTAACATGAAGCCCATTAAGCTGGAGTTGCATACCGTAAGCTGTGCTGCCGGGTCTAGTGTAGACCTGGCCTAGCCCTCTGAAACTTGTTACATATGTGAGTCGTTACACTAAATTCAGCAATATTCTTTGTGAATAAAGCCATACACTTTATTCACAACACCTGCTTGGGTTTGCAGGATTCAGCCGCTGGTATTAAACACAGGTGGAGAAGTTTTGTCTTATAAATGGGCTCACTGAATCATCTATTTCCTTTTTCAGGACTACTTTTATTATACTGTAAGGACTTTACAAGTGCAGTCAGGATGCTGAAGTGTTTTCTCCCCCCATCCCCATACAGAAGTTCTGCACATAAATAATGTCAAAGAGACTCTGAAATATGTTGAGTGACAGAAACGTATTATGTTTGTTGTGGTGGTGTAGCTATGTAGGTCTCAGGCGATGCCAGGATCCTGGGTAAAGGTGGGTAGGTGGGCCTGGGAGGCAGGAACACGCTGCAAGGTTGAGAGTCAGTCTCAGTATAAACAGTCAAGCTGAACAGCAGAGCTGTAGACAGGTCGGGGGTCACACTGAGGGTCAACACCAAGTATCAGGGTCTGAATGCAGGAGCTACAGTTTGACTTGGGAGTTCAGGAACAGAGACTCCAGGATGATCACAGCAGCTAGCTGCTGGATACTTCCTGGAATGCCCCTTGGGTTTATCCAGCAAATCAGGCACCACAACACTACTGTCTGTCAAGCCACTTGTGGTGGGACTTCCTGTGGTTTATGCCCACAACAGGATGCAGCTAGGAGTAGGCAAGCTGGTTATAGCTGGGTGGTGGATGCTGCCTCTCAAATCTGCAGGCCTAGGTTCAAAACCTACTGTGTCTTATAGGCAAGGTTGGTGAAGTAATAACTTTTATTAGATCAACTTCTGCTGGGGAGAGAAGGTTTCAGGCTCCGTAGATGGTCCAATAAAAGACATAATCACCTCACTATCTTGCCTCTCAGAAATGTATTAGGTTCCTTACACCAACCAGCACAGCATTTTTCTAATCAGCAGGTTGAATGCTGCTTGTAGCCTGTCTAGATTTCATCAAAATGTAGCCTGCCAAAGGGACTAAGGATTAAAAATAATTTTCCCAGCAAGAGCAAAGGGAGAGCTCTTTTCACCTTCCTAATACCATCCCTCTGGGAATGACCTGTGGGCATTGTTGTAGCAATCAGGGTTTAGCAGGTCTAAATTGATTTCTTAAGCCTTGCATCAGACACAGGGAGAAGGCGGCAGACAGGTAACAATATATGTTGCTAGAAAAGAGAGAGAGGGAGGCTAATTTTGTATAAATAAATGGGACTGCTGATATGGCCCACTGTGCTCCAGTTGAAATCTGCCTGATAGGAGGCTCCTGGAGCAAGCCGAAAGCACCAAGCAATGTTGAATGGGTGGCTGTGATACTGAGGAGATAGTCCATATGGTCCACCATGCTTCTGGAGATTGCTCAGAACAAGCGAGGGGTGAGAAGGTAAAATACAGGCGACTGGAGTGCTCTGTGGGAAGGCTGACAGGCCTCCACTCTGCTTCAGAGACTCCATCCTAGAAACTTGGAGGAGACTGAGGCCACGTCTCCACTTCCCATGCCAAAGATCGATCTTCTGGTGCTCGATTTAGCAGGTCTAGTAAAGACCTGCTAAATCAAACACTGAGAGTGCCTCTGTTTGGCACCAATACTCCTTGCAGTCATGAGGAGTTAGGGAAGTCCATGGGAATGTTTGCTCCCATTGACCTTCAACTGTGAAGACAATGCCAAGCTTGGCTTAATGTATGTCGACTCCAGCTAAGTTATTTACATAACTAGAGTTGAGTTCCTTAAGCCGACCTTCCGGGTTTACTATAGACCTGGCCTCAGAGCTATTCAATCTTCAATGTGCATGGTGAGGACATTAGACCAGCAAGGGTTTGCTGAAACAAGGTACAAGTGCAGATACGTGGTTCCTGCTGTGTTTTGCGTCCCTTGTATGTTCCTTTTCTGCCTCCATTATCTTCCTCCTGTCTTCCCTTCTCAGCTACTATTGTGACCGCAAAATCTCCAGGTCAGGGAAGCAAGATGGGGTTCAGATTCCCTGCCTCAGTTCCCATGAACAGCAAACAGAGAGGTGAATCCCCCCACCTTTGCTACCCAATTCCCTCATCTCCTTTGTGTCCGTACATCTATCAAGTACTACCCTTAAACAAGGAACTCTGAGTTAAAGATCCAACAAAGTGTTAACCTGTTCTCTTCCCCACAAAGAACTGTTTAATAAATAAGGGTCTCTAATATATATCAACGTGCTAAAGAACTTTGCCGCACCTTGGACAAGATGGTCTGGCACGAATTCCCCTTTGTCCTGAATTGCGAATGTTTCATACTGAGTTTTCCTTTCTTCTGCCTTTTATGGCTAACAAACTTATAGACACTTGCAAGAATTTTGAAGCACATTCACCAAGGTGACTGAGCAAACTAAAGTCTGGGCCTGACAACTTTCCCCTTCCCCCAACCACGTTTAACTGCTTACCACTTGTTCAGCAACCTCTGGACTAGCTGGCCCCATTTTTAATCTGTGTTGGTGGCTGCTCTTCCTAGAATGGAGCATCTTTTTGGCAGGAGCACCCTCTGGTGGTTCAATATTAGAATGTCTTCTAACCAAATCATTTCCGTAAAGTATTGTACATTTGAAGGGACTGCATTTCTAAATTAATTATGTCTTATACACTTGGTGATGCCGCCTTTTGAAAATAGTTATGCTCTTGGCAATGTAAAGATAGTGATCTTGGAGAAATCAAAAGGGGAGACATTTACATATGGAGGGAGAATCTCTGCCAAAAGTCATTGGTAGAGTATTTGTTCTGCAGTTCCTACATCCAGGTACAAAGGTTACATCTCGACTGCACTCTAAAGTCAAAAAAAGATACACAATTTGCACTATGCAAATTGCATATTGTTTTTCGATTTAATTTTGAAAGAGGCTATTTTGAGATTTGGCACATCTACACGGCGCCAAATTTCGAAATAACGTGCTCTTTCGAGCCACCCCTTATTCCTCATAGAATGAGGTTTACAGTGATGGCAAAAAAGCGCATCCATTATTTAAAAAAAAAATTCAAAATAGCGGATGCATTCCTTGGACACAGCGTTGCTATTTTGCGATTCTTCCGGAATCCCGAAATAGCAATGCAGTCTAGACGTACCCAAAGGCAAATGTGGTGTTCTGATAGGAAAGGGACCAAAACCTAGGATCCAAACAACACAAAATTTGAGAAACCAAATTGCATCTAGATAGAAATTTTGCAATCAGCCCCTTTAATGGTTTCAACAATAATAGTTTGAAAATCTCAGACCCAAGTTTGAGACATGCAAAGTTTATCTTAAATTGGATATTACTGATAAAATAACAGTGACCTTTTGCCCCAGGGGACAAACAAACTTCAGTCAATGCAAAGCAGGCTTGAAAGAAAACTTTCCCATGAACAAATGTTTCAATGGCAAATGGTTTTTCAAATTAAATGTAAAATTTCCTTTGAACATTTTTAGGAAAAAACAAACGCAAAGTTCAAACTACACTGTTCCAAATCTGAGTTTGAGGTTGCCACACCCTTTTCCCCCACTAGAAAAGTTTAATTTCTTAAAAAAATCTTGTTTGTTTTTGGGGTTGGGTTTTTGTCAGAATTTTTTTTTCAAATTTTCCTGGGGAAAATTCACTTTTTTTGCCCAGCCCTAAACAAAAGCCTCCTTCCAGTTCCTGAGACACTCAAACCTCCAGCGCTGAAAACGATGCTCCCATGAGCAATAATGGCATGGGGCAAGAGTGAGCACTGAGTGATGCTCTTCCATAATGTTGCTTAAGAAATATGGGCGAGTCCTGCTTCTTATTGATCTCAGGAAAATTAATGTGATCTCTAAATTTGACATTTCTCCAATGCAGAGCAGATGGCCTTATTGATCAGCTTTGGGTGGGGGAGAATCAGAGCATCCTTAGGTTTTAACCCTTGTGAAAATGCATCTTTTGCAATCCCAGGAGGTTTGTTCTGGCTCTTACCAGTCTCTTTATTTTGCATGGGGTCCTGCCCCTCTCCAAAGGTGAATGGACTGATCCTGGAAAAGCAGGATGTGCCCGAGCATACAGCGGTGGTGTGATGACAACCCACAGGTCCATCAGAAGGCCTCCCAATGAGACAAACCAAAGCCAGGACTTGCGGTTTCTCTCCACCATGTATAGCTGACAGGAAGAAAACCAGATATTTGGGCTGGTATATTTGAAAGCCACCACATGTCTCTAAGGCTTTGTCTACACTGCAGGGTTTTTGCACAAGGCACTTTTGCGGAAGAAATCTTCCGCAAAAATGTCTTGTGCAAAAGCACGTCCACACCTCAAAAGTGCATTGCAAAAGCAATGTGCTTTTGCGCAAGAGAGCGTCCACACTGCATGGACGCTCTAGCGCAAGAAAGGGCTCTGATAGGCCCTTTTTGCGCAAAAACCCCTGTGGAGCGTCCACACATGCCTTTTTGCACAAGAGCTGTAGTGCAAAAAAGAGTTATTCCTCATGGGGAGAGGAATAACTCTACCGGCAAAAGCCCTCTGTCCTGTCGATTTACTGTTTTGGGGGGGTTTTGTGTGTGCAAATACGCACTTGAGGTGGGGACTGTCCGCTAGTTTTTGCTCAAAAACCTTGTAGCCTAAGGGTACGTCTACACTGCAATGCTATTTTGGGATACTGGATTATCCTGAAATAGCTATCCCGTGTCTTAACAGCACGCTCATCATACTCGCTAATCCAACGTCCCTGTAAACCTCATTCTACGAGGAGTTTCGGAACAGTGCTTTATTTCTAAATTTGGCGCTATGCAGACATTCCCAGGCTAGAATCAACCTGAATATCTCGGTATCTGGGTTTGTGTTTCTCACTGGCTGTTTTTTTGTCATAGGGAGACTTTTATGAGGACAAAATAAAGTAAGATCTGGTCTCATCACAAGTATTTGCACCATGGAGTTAAAACCACCGGAGAGCACCAGATGTCTTATGATTTCATCACTATATGTGACTCCCAGTGTGATCATTAATTATAATAATTATTTAGCTGCTGATTATTTATTTATTTGTGTTCTATTAACATCTATGAGCCTTGCCCATGGACAAGGACCCTCTTGTGCTCAGTGCTGTATAAACACAGAAGAAAAAAGCAGACCCTTCCTCAAAATGTTTCCAGTGTAAGCACCAACCCCATGCTGGGCACGCTCCCCAAGGCATAACAAAGCGTGTGGAAAATGTGAGCACAGACAGGAACCCTGGACACACCCATGCAAGCGCTTAACACCCTGGATGTCCCTACTAGTGCAGGAAAGAATGGGGAAGGAGCACCCAGTGTCAAGCCCCAGTTCTGCCACTGTCTCTCTGGGCAAGTTCATTTTGCTAAGATGGATCTAAAAGGGCATCTTCGAAATGGATTAGACAGCTAGATCTATGTAATGGGAACAGAGCAGTTCCTATGCAGAGTTCAGGGAGGCTGAATTGATGAATGGCTGAGGAGCGAATGGAGACCTTCCAATGAAAGGTGCTTTAAAGTACAGGTTGGAACTCTCTAGTCCAGCACTCTCTGGTCCAGCAACATCCATGGCCCAGCATGATTTCAGTTAGCCGGATGTCCCCTTATCATGGGTGTGACCAACTTTCCCATGATTCTATAAAGTTTGTTTACAGCCACCAGTCCTGGCTCTCAGTGCTGTGGGCTGTTATTTAGGTCTAATTGACCCCTTAGTGTCTTCAAAGAGCCCAGGAAGCAGTGGAAGGATTGGTAATGCTGCTAGACAATAGCGACCTCCCATGGTCCGGCAAATTCTCTGGTTCGGCACCGGTCAGGTCTCAAGGGTGCTGGAATTGAGAGGTTCAACCTGTACTAAAGTATAGTTGCTATTTGTTCTTTTGTATTTGTGTTCGCCCAGTTCACTCACCGGGAAATAGTTCTTAGAGAGAAACAGGTACCAATAAAAGAATATTTCCCAGTGCAAACAGCCTGGCTCACTGCAGCTAGGCCTGCAATGGATTTTCCCAAAGGGCTCATCTAGACTACACTAAAGCATCGAAAGAGGATATGCAAATTCCACAGGAATGTGCATATCTTCTTCTGATCTCAGTCAAGATGAGGTTTTTTTCCAGCAAACCCCCCCTTTTTCGAAAAGCCGCGTAAACCTCATTTTTTGAGGGAAAGCGGCTTTTCAAAAAAATGCATCTTGACTATGCGGAATTTGCATATCCTCTTTCGAATCTTCTGCATGATCTAGATGAGTCCAAATTCTCCCCCGGTTGCCCTACTGACAGGTTAGCTCCACCGATGGTACATGAAGAGCGCTGGCCCGGCAAAGCAAAGGATGCTATTCCAGGAACAACAGGCACCACAGAAAACAATGCAAAAAACCAGAGTGGAGAAGGATGCAAAGGGAGCTGTTGGCCAGAATGGATGGAATAGTATGGAAAGGAAGTGGAGATGTCGGCAGGATAGCAGGGAATGGAGCTGGGTCTGTGAGGACAGGCAGCTTGTGACTCTGAGACAGGCTACATTTATGGGCGGGGAGGGGGACTCCTGATGACTTCAGCTGGAGTTGCTGGATTTCAGCCCTCCTGAAAATCAGTCTCTGGTTTGGGCATCCAAAAATCAGAGGCCACTAGGGAAAATGTTCATCTCCATTCCTCCCCCTCTCACTCGATAAAATGAAGATGATAATCCCAGCGTTGCTGGGAGACCTAGCCCACGAAAGCTCGTGATACTAGCTCATGACTGTTACTAATGTACTTTTAGATCCATGGATGAAAGCCTCATGCAGAGCACAGGAGAGACTTCTGAGACTTTCTTGCAGTCCCATAAAGTTTATTTACAGCCACCAGTCCTGGCTCTCAGTGTTCTGTGCTGTTATTTAGCTCTAATTGACCCCTCAATGTCTTCAAAGAGCCCAGTTAGCAGTGGAAGTGTTGGTGATGCTGCTAGACCAGGGGTCTTCAACCTATGGCTCTAGAGCCGAATATGGATCAGTACGGAACCAAATATGGCTCTTTTGTCACTCCCAAAATACAGACAACTTTTTAAATTGAAATGAAAAGTATATTCAAAATTTTGAAACTGCATCACTACACATTTCAAGATGGTCCTTTTTCGTCTATTTCACCTTTAATTGTTCATTTTAATAACCATCCAGCCTCTCCACTCATTGCGGGTCCTGCATATTCTCTTTTTATTTTGATTGGTCGAGAAATCTTTCCATCATTATATGTGATGGCCCCCTAATAGCAAAAATGGCAAAGAGAAAGAAAGAAGATGAGGACTGAAATTTTCAAAAGGAACAGACAGACTTGTATGCATTTGTGGCTAGGTCTGGATCTCCACAGTCTCATTTGTCATGCGAGACTGTCCTCAAACAAAGAAATCAAATTAAGAATGGCAGTTCATGACAAAACATGCAGCATTTGCTACAAAATACCCTGAGGATGGCATGCAAACAAAAGCCTGCGAGGAGCTGCAGTGAAAAATGAACATTGGGGCAAAATAGCCTGCTGGCATGGTAAAAAAAAAAGGTGGAGCTTAAACGCTGCAAGTTTTGTAGGATCATACAGCATTTTTCAAGAGGGGAAGCCTTTCACTGACGGGGATGATGTGAAGAGATGCATGCTAAAAATCGATCATGAGCTATTTTACGAGTTTCACAATAAGGACAAAATCTTACAGAAAATTAAAGACATGCCATTATCAGCAAAAACAGTTCATGACAGAGCTGTGAAAATGGCCCATCAAAAAAACAAGGAACAAATGCAAAATTTGAGTACAGTTACTTATTTTTGTTTGCTTTGGATGGGACAACCGACATATGTGACGTTAGTCAGTTTGTATATTGGGACGACACATTTGTGGCAATGCTGTGCATGAAGAAATGACTTAGATATTACCAATGAAAATCAAACAAGGGGCGAAGACATTCTTAAAACTGTGATGAACTTTGTAAACAAGAAAGAGATACAGTTGGATAATCTTGTGTCTGTGTGTACGGACGGTGCACCAAGCATGATTGGCAAATACAAGGGATTCCTTACTCTTGTCAGAACAGCTGAACCGCCCGCTTTTGAACTTTCATTGCAATTTTGTAGAACCGAACTCAGAAATGCAATGGGATGGGTTGTTCGCATTGCCAATTGGATTCTTGGCCGAGCTCTTAATCACCGTCAATTTCAGTCACTGCTCGAGGAAGTAGATTCCAAATACCCCGAACTAATAATGCACAGCAATGCTCGCTGATTATCTCATGGCAAAGTTTTGTCTCATTTTGCCACCTGCATAAATGAGATTAAGTTATTTTTTGAGATGAAGGGTATGAAACACCCCGAGTTTTCAGACTGTGACTGGTTGCTCAAGTTTTATTATCTCATCTACATTCCTAGTCATTTGAATGAGTTGAATCTTAAGCTCCAAGGGCAAGGAAATACTATCCTGACTGCAGCAGGCAGTTTATGGATTTGAATCAAAATTGACTGTCTTCATCAAAGATACTGAGATGGGCAGACTGGCACATTTTGAAAGATTGCAAATGTTTTGTGATTCGTATCAGAGAGAGAATCCAAGTAACAGCCTCGATTAGCAGCAGCTTGCCGGGTTTGTTTCTGAGCTCCTGATGGCATTCAAGTCTCGTTTTGTTGACTGTTGTAAGCACAGCGCTCTGTTTAAGTTTATGATTCATCCACATAAAGCGTCTATTGAAGAACTGGATTTGACAGTCATTCCAGGCATCTTAGTCAGCGATTTAGAAATGGAAATAACAGATTTCAAGGAGTCGGATATCTAGGTGGAAAAATTCGTCAAGCTGAATTCTGATTTAGAATGCCTTGTTCGACAATTTGATCTGAGGAAGTGGGTCTGGTACACAAAAGCTCATCACCTAATAAACCATCTTGTTAGTCTTTAAAGTGCTGCATAGTCCTTGTCTTTTGTTCGACAATGTTAAGAATTGGCAAAACTGCACATATGGGCTGACATGAAGAAATTGGAGCATGATGATAATCTGATTCTGCAAACTTAGAACTTCCTGTCACATACAACACCATGCAGAATGTAAGCTTGGCCTTACTTTCAATGTTTGGTGGCACCTATATGTGTGAGCAGGCTTTCTCTCCTTTGAATCACATCAAAGGTAATTTGCATTCAAGATTGACAGAAGACCACCTGAATACGTGCAGGAAGCTGAATTTGACCAGTTATGATGTAAACTTTAAAGAAATGAGTGAAAAGATGCAGCAACAGAAGTCCCATTAAATAAAGTCATTGAGTACAGTATTTCATTTATGCTATTATTAATCATCATGTAAATTATCAATAATATTAAGTTGCATATTTTCAGGCATGCAAATGGGCATTCTTGTACGGCTTTTTGTTGATCACTTGTTCTGAATTTTGATGCAGTTTGGCTCTTTGGTTTGAAAAGGTTGCCGACCCCTGGTCTAATACATTCCATTATATTATTTATCACATGCAAATCTCTTCCAACTGATTAAGGCTGACATTCAGGCTAAGGGATGGGGTTTGGAAAACAATAATAAAAGAAAACAAATTTTGCAGACTCTTACATTTTACATTTGCAGGGAGGATCAATTACATCTAACACTTATGCTCCAGACTCGCCCCTAAACATCTTTAATTCAAATTCCTTCATGTGTTATATTTCACCTGTATAGATGATGTATTTTCAATACAATGAAGTTTAGATGAAGTGCTGCTGGGATTCATTAGGGTAATACTTGCAATCTCATTGACCTTCCCTGGTTTGGCAAACATCCTCGCTCGGGACCGGTCTGGTGATTGAGGGTGCCGGACCAGCGAGGTCCAACCTGTATTTGTTGTTATTGATTTGTTTTTAGTAATGCCCACAATGTGCTGAGTGCTGTACAAATGAACAAGACACGATCCTTACTCTGAAGGAAAGAAGGAAAAAATTAAAGGTGACCGTGAGAGATTATATTTCATATTAAAGTATTTCACAAAGATTAATTAATTCTCAAAACACCTTTGCAAGGAAATATTTTACAGATAGGAAAGCAGGCAAAGAGGTTAAGGACCTGGTTTTCAGAGGTGTGAGCAGCCACAGAGTTCTCCCTTCTGCCACATGAAGCTGTGAAGGCTTAGAACCTCTGAAAAAGAGTGCCTAAGACCTTGCTTACAGTAGCAAAAATCAGACACATCTGTCATCAGGGTAACACAGGTGGAAGCTATTATACAGAGAGGGTTAAGTCTGTCACCATGTGGCTGCAGCAGACCTCCATCGATTACGAATTACTGGTTCCAATTTTGCCACTGTAGGTGCAGCCTAAATGACATGACCAAGCCCAAAGTGAGAGAGTATCAGAACCAGAATTAGAACTCCAAAGTTCTTGTCACCTAGTCTGGTGCTCAGACCACCAGGCCACACCCATAAAATCATTCAAAAACAGAGCAACACTGGTGCATGAAGCATTTTGCTTTTAATTCATCCTTAAATAAAGACAACCATATAGATTAACATACAATGCAGTAATTTATCTAAATAGCGTGTCTCTTTGATAGACATTTGAAATCTTCAGTGGAAAATATTTCCAGAAGAAATTATAGCAAAGAAATTGTTTCCATTATAAAAGGGTTGTGGCATCTTAGCTGTTACTTTCTTTCCTCTCAACCTCGAAAGCATTTCTTGCATTCTTGTCTGCACTACCTTAACGTTCCTTAATGTGCAGTACCATAGTAATTCATCATTACCCAGCCTCCAAATTATTCTAGTGTTGATTAAATTAGTAAATGCAATCACAATCTGAAGCAAGTTAATTGAGAGAATTTATTTGGCCCTGACAGTTTTATGCATGTTTGATTAAGTATTATAAGGTTTGTTTTTGATTTTGCATAATTTAACTTTAAATCCTGCACTTGAGGAGGGGGCATCAACTATTAATGACCAAAATAAACTCTTTTAAGATGCATATATTTATGATTTATTTCTAAATGCAATATCTTCCAGATTTTTTTTTGTTCTGTTGCCAAAGTGACAAATATGTTTAAAGTAATATTTTGAGCCATTCAGTTCATGCTATAAATCTTTGGAAACGTATACAATTCATTAAAAGTTTTGAAAGAAGTACAAGTTAGCATTTATATTGCAACAAGTGACATATAAATGTGTATGTTTGTCTTCTAAGCATGCCATAAAATATATCAGTGCTAGCCAGCCATTCTGACTAGTACTAATGGCCTGCTCCCGGGGCCGATGATAAGTTTCATCACAAATCTTCAATCCTGTCAACAGAAAACTGTTCAATCAACAGGAATATGAGTTGTTTCTTTAGTAAAATTAGCACAGGAAAGAAATACAACCAATAGCCTCACCAAAGCGCCAGTGGATGGGTTCTCTTTGGACTGAACTTACAAGTGTTTGAGATCCGATCTCTTATCTCTTTGAATGTCAAAACTTCAATTCCCCACTCGGCCATAGGAGGTTACACTTATGAGAACACTCGCTTGTTGAAGCAGCAAAGTGGCCAAAATCCCACAAGCAGAAAAGTGGAGCCTATTGCCTGCTGTTTGTAGCTGAGACCTGAAAAATAAAAAGTTGCATTTTAAAAACATCACTGATGTGGCATCTACAAGGGGATACCCCCTTCTGCCTTCGTTCCATATTGAAGCAATTCCTGTAGCAATTCAGAAGTGGGTGAGGACTGGACTTTGCTAAGACTTATCAAAACTGTTTCTTGATCAATCAGAGGGGCTGGTGTTGGATATCAGGAGGCACTTCCCTAACCCGCCCCCTTCCAACAGTTGGGTTCTGTAGCTGCCCCAGCATTTTCCAGACCAGAAGGCGGGAAACCAAGACTGGGATGGGAACAAATCAAGTTTCAGAATGTTGGTGTTATGCACCAGCTTCGCTGAATTTTACTTCTCTTATTCCATCACTGAGGGCTCCAATTCCTGAGAGTTAATTCCAGGGGATGACCAAAGGAGATAAATGGAAGGCTGCTGTCTTGGCTAGTCTTAGTCATTTAGCAGATGTTTCCAGTTCTGTGCTATCAGGAAAATCTCTGGACTTGCACCTCTTCTTTTCTCTCCCACCAGAAGGTTTGTGGGAGAAATAGAAAGGGCAATTTGTTAGGAATATAAGGCTGCCTATTACCCTTGCTACACCTTTTTCCACAGCATACATCAGGAACCTTTGTCGCTCTTCCTATATACAGAATAAAAATACCCTCCAGTGAAGACATAAGCTAGAGAGAATATTGCAATAACCCACAAGGTAGTATGTGCGTTAGTAAGCTGTTGTACACTGCTACAAAGAGTAGGGCCCTATGCTTTCAAATGCCCATATAGTGTGGCTGTAACCTCTAATGATTGGTATGACTTATAGGTATTAGCAGGTGGCTCAAATTTTTCTTGTTCTGTGGGGTCAGTGAATATTGTTCTTTGTCTCCAAGTGCTCTTATCAAGGGGAGTCTTCCAAGCTAACACCAACCTTCTTAATGTGCTCCTTCACCAACTCAAGCCACCTTTTTCCTGGTCTTCCTCATGACTACTAGATCTTGTATTCTCTGGCCTGCATATCTGCCTCTTGTTGTCTCCCATGACCCAGCCATCTTAGTCAATACTCCCTCAGCTTTTCCATGATCATGGCTTGCGCATGGGTCAAATTATTATTATTTAATGTTTACATTGTGGTAGAGCCTAGAGACTAACCAGAGCAGGGGACTGATGAGAATTTTGTATCCTTCCATTTTGGAAAGTAGTTCCTTTTTCAAGGCTAGAGAAAATAGTAGGGAAGAAATTTCCTTTTTCTACTGTTTTTAATATAGACATTTCTTCTGACCATTCCAGCTGTACACAGACAACATCTGGAACCAACCCCTGCTACAGTCCTAGGCTATGTCTAGGCCACACTCTTTTATCAGAAAAAGCTACGCAAATTGTGCTCCACAATTTGTGTAGCTTTTTCCGATTGTTTTTTTAGAAGAGGCTTTTCTGCCATTTGGCCCCGTGTAGACGAGGCCAAATGGTGGAAAAGCCTTCTGTTTTGGAGGAGCCCTTATTCCTCGTGAAACGAGGAATACAGAGCTCCCCAAAAGAGTGCATATGTTCTTCCACAAAAAAAAGCGGACAAGTAAACGTGCTCCCTGGACATGGCGGGGTTTTTCTGGGATACCTCCAGTATCCTGGAAAAACCCTACAGTGTAGACATACCCCTACTTCTGCAGGCCTTCTTCTGGGCCACAGGATGCTGGTTAGATCTTTAAATCACAGGATGAAGCTGTGGCTTCATCAAATGTATTATGGTTAAAAGTAGATCAAATCTTGGGCCTAATGTACTAGAAAATAGTTTTCAATCATGATCTTTGTAAAGCTTAAGGTTTCTCAGTGGCTTTGTGCTAGGACAACTTAAGCAGTGGCATCCTACCTAATATTCTATCTAGTTTGCTCCTGGTAGAGCTATGCTTGGTACATAAAAGGCTGTTATAAAGAAGAGGGAACAAAAATTGTTCTCCTTAACCTCTGAGGACAGGACAAGAAGCAATAGGTTAAATTGCAGCAAGGGTGGTTTAGATTGCACACTGAAAAAAGCTTCCTTTCAGGGTAGTTAAATACTGGAATAAATTGTCTAGGAAGATTGTGGAATCTCTGTAGTTAAAGATAAATAAGCGTTATACTGCAGAGCCCCCAGCATGGAACCTGAGACAGGTGGGGCTGACCGAGCCCGCCACAGACAGGGGCTGTTCCAGGAAGCCCTGCGGGGCTGGAACAGTCCCTTGCCTGGGGAAGGTGGGGACCTGCTCCAGCCCCTACCAGTTAACCAAACCAGTAAGCCTCACCCAGTAAGGATGAGGCTTATCAATTAACCGGTTAACTTTTTACATCCATAGTAAGAAGTGTTATAAAGTTAAAAAGGGGGGGGGGGCAGGGGTAACTTACAACAGGCACTATTTGGCCACCTATAAGTCATATTGTGAATACAAAGACCCATTTTTAAGAATATGAAAGGTCAGAATAGGGCCCATTGGACAGAGATCCACACTTTTTGAAAAATCAAAACTATGTGTTTTGGTTGGATAGGAATATATTTTTCCTATCATACTGTGGGTTTTTTTCCTGACAAATATAAACTTTACTGTTTTTCTTTACCGTGCTTCACCAATTGCCTGTACAAGCTCATAAGAAATACAAGCATGATAAGCAAAGATCCTTGGAAGTCAAAATAGTCACTGATGTGGTACATATTTTGCTTATGCCAAAGTGGGTCTGAAAGAGCATTGCATATATCTTGTTTTGATCAGGAGCCCTGAGTATTTTTATTTAAAAAACTTCCGAAATAACACTGCCCATAAATCCACATTAGAAAACTTAATATTAATGTTGCTGTTTCATTTGACAATTTCCCCACAGTATGGATTTTGCTAAATAAGCATTTAGTAATGAAACACTTCAAATGAGTAACTGAAACTCTTTTGAAATTGTTCACTGAATGAGGGGGACAGGCTGTGTTGTTTGAAACTGAGAAAGATAAAAGGCTAAGTGCATCTCTGGTGTAACTTCACTGATTTCAAGGAGAAAGATGCAGCCCATTATTTTTGTTACAATGTGTATAACCCAGACCCTAGATATGTATGTATTTATGAAAATCCAGAAGCCCAGTGGTGCAACTAAAATAAACAATCCCAAAGATTGGGACACGTCTACTTCCACTTTCTGTGCAGGTTTCTAAAAAGACCGATAAATTAGTGACTTCACCTACTGCGTGTGTCCTTGTGAGCGGTGCCGCTCAGGTTCTTACAAATGGTAATACACAAAACACTAACGCCACTTGTAAGTTTCACACTGTCCTGTCCTAGCTGCGCTACCGCTGGAGCCGGGGCAGCGCGCGGTAGGCGGGGGCCAGCAGGTGGTGCCGACGAGCTTCCCTGGAGCTCTCCCCGCCCTACCGGGAAGAGAGTCCGGAGAGGGGAGCCAGCGTGGCGGGGCTTTGCTCGCTCGGTACAAGACACACCGCCGGTGGCTTATACCGACCCGGGCAGCTCGCGGCTCAGCCGTCGCGGCGGGGCCACCCCTCCCCACCCCCGGCAGGCTGCAGCTCCGGGCGGCCGTTCATTCACCTTCGGCGCTTCCTGCGGGGCAGGACCAGGCGTCTTCTGCCGAGGGAAACACTGAGGGCCGGGTGGTTTGCACGGAACTGCACGGGCAGGGCAGGGCAGGGCAAGACAACTAGCATCCCGCTCTCGCCAGCGCTTCCCCACCTCCCCCCGGCTCTGAACCCCCTTCCCCGCCTTTATCCCCCTCTCTCCCGGCTGTAACCCCATCCCCACTATTCCCCCTCCCCGGCTGTAACCCCATCCCCACTATTCCCCACTCCCCGGCTGTAACCCCATCCCCACTATTCCCCACTCCCCCGGCTGTACCCCATCCCCACTATTCCCCCTCTCCCCGGCTGTACCCCATCCCCACTATTCCCCTCTCCCCCGGCTGTAACCCATCCCCCACCCTCCCCCCCGGCTGTAACTCCACCCCCACTATTCCTCCTCCCCGGCTGTAACCCATCCCCTATTATCCCTCCCACTCTCCCGGCTGTAACCCCATCCCCACTATTCCCCCTCTCCCCGGCTGTAATCCCACCCCCACTATTCCCCCACTCCCGGCTGTAACCCATCCCCACTATTCCCCCTCTCCCCGGCTGTAACCCCATCCCCACTATTCCCCACTCCCCCGGCTGTAACTCCACCCCACTATTCCCCACTCCCCTGGCTGTAACCCACTATTCCCCACCCCCCCCGGCTGTTACTCCACCCCCACTATTCCCCCTCCCCAGTTGTAACCCCATGCCCCTATTATCCTCCCCGGCTGTAACCCCATCCCCACTATTCCCCACTCCCCTGGCTGTAACCCACCCCCCACTATTCCCCCTCCCCAGTTGTAACCCCATGCCCTATTATCCTCCCCGGCTGTAACCCCATCCCCCACTATTCCTCTCCCGGCTGTAACCCCCTCTCCTCCCCGCCTGTTCTTGCCCCTCCCCCGTTACCCGGGCGACAGGCTCCACCCACGCCCGCGGCCCCTCTTTGCCGTCCAAGGAGGAGGCGCTCGATGATGACATCATCACTCCGCGTCGCCTCCCCCCAACCCCCTCCTCAGTCGCCTCGGCCGGTACCGGTTGGAGGGAGCCCGAGCGGCGCTGGCCCGCACATGCGCACAGCAGCGCTTGACTTCCGGCCCGGGGGCGACCCGGGCCCGGGACACCTGCCCCCAGTAGCGGCGGCAACTCGGCCCGGGACCATGGGCAGCGCGGTGAGTGTCAGGCCCGGAGGGGAGCCCCCCCCCCCCGGGGGCAGCCTGTCAGCGCCCCGTGCCCCAGGGGCTTGTCCCCGCGCCGGGCAGTCGGGGGCTGGGCCTGCCCCGGGGCTGCGTCCCCCCCCGCCGGCCTAAGAGCCTCCGATGGGCCGCTGCCGTGTTGCTAACAGGCCGAACAAGCTTTTCGGGGGGGGTAGCTGTGCCCGGGCCCAGCCCCTCCTCTCTCCTTTGTGGCCCCCTCCTCCTGCAGGCGGCGTTGTCCTTGCTGTGCCCCGGCCAGGAGGCCAGAGGGACAAGGTGGGTGAGGTAACATCTCTTACTGGCCCCACTTGGGGGGGAAGATGGGCTCTCTGGCTATGCCACCCTCCCTTCTCTGAATGTATCTGATGCTGTGTTTGAACCCCACGATGCTTTGTGGCCTTCACAACATCCCCTAGCAGTGAGTTCCACAGGTTGTCTGCCCATTGCGCGAGGAAGTGCTCCTTCATGGCCGTTTTAAACCTGCTGCCTCTTACTGTCTTCTGGGGACCCCTGGTTCTTGTGTTATGTGAAGAGGTAAATAACACTTTCCCTGTTTGGTTTCTCCATATTCAGGGTTTTATAGACTTCTATCATGTCTCCCCCTGGTTGGGAGGAGAGCAGGGGCCACAGAGAGAACAAACAGGAAAGGAAGAGATGGGAGCAAGGGGATGTGGAGGAAGGTAATGGGCAAGGTAATAGACTGGGCAAGGTGTGTGTTAATCCTTCTCAATGGGAGGTGGCACTGCCCACATCTGCTTGTTCTCAAGGTGGATATTACAGTAGAGCCTTCCACCCATGCTGCACAGATATCAGTTCATCACTAGGAAATGTCATTCTGTCTAGTGCTGTGTTGTGGTTTGTGGTTGTAAGCAGCTGTTTGCTCTTCTTGCAGAAGCTTCTTTGATGGTGTGGGCGTTCTCTTCCAAATTGCACATGTGTGTATAGTGTATTGTATGGTGTGCATGTGTATGGATAATGGTGTATGTCTGTCTGTGTATATATTTGTATGAATATACACATTGCCAGTCTAGATCACCCACAGCCCATCTAGTCTGATATCCTGTTTGATAGAGGCCAGCAGCAGTTGATTCAGAGGAAGGTGCAAGAAACCTCATATCAGGTACATGTGGGAATGCCCCTCCCCTGCCATTAGATCTCCTACCCTGATAAATTAGAAAAACATGAAGATTAAGATCTCTCCACAATTTTGTTAGCTCGTGATCTACCTCATTATTTTATATATTTATATCATGCCCAGTTTTTATTTCTAAGGAAAACAATCTATGTATTGTAAATCTCTTTTCAAGTGAGAGTTTTTCCAGACCATTGATCATTCGCATCTGTCTGCTCAAAACTTCTAATTTCACATTATTCTGTTTTAAAGGGGCTGACCAATGCTGCATATGGTATTGTAGATGAGACTGCATAATTGATTTTTAGAATGACAATATAATATTCTCTGTATTATAACTAGGAATGTAAAGGGACCCACTAATCATTGCCTTAATGTCATGCTTACTGGAGTAACCAGTTAACTGGTGCCTGACCTGGCTGGAGCAGTCCCTCCCTTCCACCTGTGGTGCAACACAGTGGCCAGTTAACTGATTAAACATGTAGTTTACCTGGTTAACATTTTAAGCAGGATTTTACATCTTTAATCCTAACATTATTTTTGGCCATGGCTGCACACCCAACCACAGTCTTCATTGGCCACAGTGATACCCAGATCCCTTTCCTGAGTTGATGCTCTTAATTTAGAATATAGAGTATAATTTTTCCCTCCAATGCACGTTTCTTTTCATTTATCTACAATGAACTTTATTTGCTGATGTTACCCATTCACCAAGCTTATTTAGGTCCCTCTGAAGTTACTCACAAGCTTCTCTGCTGCACCTGATTAACTTAAATAATGTTGTGTCATTGCACGTTTTCCTGCTTCACTGTTTATCTCCCTTTTCAGATCACAAATAAATATATTAAACAACACTGGGTCTGATCTAGTGTGATTCTAGTAGAGTTGTTATTATAGTAGGTAATTTTAGCATTTTCATCATGGCACACATTATATATAATGAGAGAATAAAATGTGCCAGCTAAATTGCCTTGAAGAGTGATGCCTCCATTTACCCACAGAATGGGATCGTCATGGGCAGCACATTCTCTTATCAACCTAACTAGCAGTGAAAGGGCAAAAGGGGACTCATTCTTCAATGACATCCAGTTCTTTAGCCTTACACCATGGTAAAGGGTGCCAATGGTGGTGAGGGTTTTTGTGTTGTGAAAGCCTGGAACTAGACTGGCACTGAGCCAGCCAGAGGGGATGGTGTAAGTGTCTCAGTTAAAATTCCTACAACCACAGTAGCAAATCCAGAAAGGGTTGACTCGGCTTTTCATCCTTCTGAGGTCAATATTCCCTTGTAGCAACAGACTTTTTTTGAGCCAAAATCTTGAGAATAGGGTGCATAATGTTAGGTATTCAAATCCATAGTTAGGTAATTAAACTTGGGTACCAAGAATTAAACACTAAGAATCATAATGGTTAATCTATGTCCTGTGTGGTCTGAAATTGGTATTAAACATACCATAGCAAGAGAGGGGAATTGCCTATAAGTTTCTGGGGAAATTTTCTGAGATTCCTTTTTTTGTGCAAGGTACCACCTAGTTGATTTTTTTTCCCACATAGCGGCAGTTGTATTTTGTGACGAATGAATTAAGGCCCACATGACATAGTTAGATGCATTGAATAGAACCTTGCACCTGCATTGAACTTTAATGATTTCAGTGGAACTTCCTCCTAGAGAAGTCAACGTGTAGTCGACTACACAATTAACCAATAAGCCTGTATCAGAGGCAGTGGAGGGGGGAGGAGGGGGGGAAGAGCGGCGGAGTGGGAGCCTGTACCAGTGTGGAACTGGCTTTAACCAGGCTCCCCACAAGCACTGGATCTGCCTGCCTACCCCCACACTGCTGCCTCCAATAGAAAGGCAGCAGTGTGGAGGGAGAGGGGGGCAGATGGGAGCCGCTATGCATGGGGAGCCAACTTTGAAGCAGGGAAAGGGGACAAGGGGAACTGCCGTGGACCAGCCTCTTATCTGTGGGGAGCTCCGATCCCCGTGGATCCCCTACGCTGCTGTTACACCAACCTAAACCATGGTATAGACAGCACTTCTCCCATTGACATAACTATGCTTCTTTCCGAGGTTGATAAACCAGGCTGGTGGGAGAAACTCTCCCATTGGTGTAGTTACATCTTCACTGAGGTGCTACAGCAGCGCAGCTGCACCATTGCTAACTTCCCTGAGAGATCAAGCGCCTAAAAGTCTACAATTTCAGAGTTACGCCCTAGTCATGAAATCATTTATGCACATGCTGAACTTTGAGTGGTTCCTTTGAAGCTACAGCTGGAAGCTTAACATTAACTCTGTTCCTTAATAGAGGGGTCTCTTTATAACCTTATTTGTCAAATTCCTACCACGTTCAGCATAAAATGGAATTTTAGACAGCCATATATGCAGTAAACTACAATATATATGTGCCTCAGGCTTGACTTGATCTTTTGTAAAGTCTCAATGAGATAAATAAGATAATTGTTTCAGTAGTTTGAATGTTATGAATATTTAAAGTCAGCAAGATGAAACTTTTTTTTTTTTAGATGAACTCAAACCTGAAAAGTTGTGGAGCACCCTAATAATTTTTTTTACTGTAGTTAATGGGTTAGGTGGCACTAGAAAATGTCAAATATTATTTCATTGCAAGTGTTAAATGGCATGCAGAAAGACCAATGATTTATCAACCTTTTGCTGAAAGGATGATTATGCCATTTAAAATGCAATATTCTTCGAAGTTTACATTTCATCTTACAACACCTTCTCCCACGGCTGTTTCAGTGTCAGTGTTAATCTTATCTAAAGAGCATAGACCCATTAAAAGTCATTTATGTTTACATGATGGGCACAGCAGCATGGAAATGAGAACAAGCTGTTGCTGTTAAATGGCCTGGTCAGCTCAGCTCAGCTGTTGAAGCAGATCTAAGATTAACCCCGTGATTGTTTCATGGGAGAGAATAACCTCAATGGCAAAGCTCAGACCTAAAGCCAGTACCTTTACTACACCTCAGCATAATAGCATGGAAAGGGGGAGTATTCATGGGTAGAGCAGATACAGATGTCAGGTTTTTAATGCTCTGACCCGTTCACTTACAAATGTACTTAAGAGTAAGTAGGTAAGTAGTTCAATTGACTTCAGAGGGGCTAGTCGTTTGAGTAAAATTAAGTAGCTGCATAACAGTGGGCAGAAACAGGGCCATCAGGAAGGATTTTAGATTGTTCAGTAATGTTCCAATTAAAGGTATTCAAGATGAGATTGTATTTTTAAAAATAAAAACAAAAATAGCATACTGTTGATGCTGCCATATCTAATACTTGAATATGCCAAGTTCTAACATTTGTAATTTGTTCATTCACAATATTTTCATTTTGAAAAAATCATTTAAAAACAGTACAGTTTGTGGGTGCACATTGTTACAAATATCATGTGTAGATTTTAGTTATATAGTATTTCATCTGTCAGAAAGATACTTCATTTTCTTAATCACAAGATTAAGAATGATTAATAATATAATAATGCTTTGCACCTATAGGTTATCATTTTACTTTCATCCAAGGATCTCAGAAAACTTTAGAAATTTGTGTTTTATGGGCTTCTACTGTAGTATTTTATAGTACCTGAGCACTTTACATTCATTACTAAATTTGTTTCTGTAACACTCTTGTGAAATAGGGATGTATTATTCCCATTTTACATGTGGGAAGCGGTAGCAAATACTGGGGAAGTGAATTGTTTAGGGTCATACATAATGCCTCTGATAGACCCAGGAGCAGACCTCAAATCTCCCAGTTAACTTAACCACAAGATCATTAATTTTCCTCTCTTCTGTTAAGCCCCTGGGTATCTCTTAGGTTTTTAGGCAGAATTTACTTGGGGCTTTTACCTTAAACAATGAAACAGTACATGGCCCTATGAAATAGGTCAGGATTATTATGTTTACAGGGTTAAGTGAGGCAGAGAGTGGTTAAATGACTTGCCCAAAGTCACACATTGAGTTAGAGGCTGTTGTGAGGTTTGTAAAGTATTTTAATATCCTGGCATGTAAGGTATAATTATAGCCTTATAATTGATTAATAGTAGCCTTGGTATTAATAGGAATTAGTTTCAAAGAAGGCTCTAATAAAGTGAAATTTCATGTTAGTCCTAGCATTGACAGTATTTCTCATTCAGCAAAAGAAAGAACTTTCCAGGCCTGTGTGTCTGAATTTTCCCTAGCTGTGAGATGCAAAGTGATAACAAAAAGCAGTGTTATGGGGTGTGAAAAAGGCTGGAGAAGTCCCCCATTATTTAATAACATTGTCTGATTAGTGTATTGTCATCTCATAACCACTGGAAATTGGCACATTGGAAGCATGAGGCAAAACAGAGATCAGCTAACAGACTAATGCTCCACACTGTCACATAATAACAAAGCTGACACGGGAACATGTTAAGATTATAAATCAGAAACACTACATAAGACTAAGGGTATTTCATTTCTTTGTAGACTATGGAGAAATAAGATAGGTCAATACCTTTTTAAACTATGAAGCACAGGGAATTGCGATGACTGTGCCCCCTCAAGGCTCATCCAAGCGGGTGCATCCTATCCAGTGTGCAAAAACATATTGCTTTGTTTTTCTTTCAAAACGTTCCATTGTTTTAATTTTGTTTGTTTGAAATGTCATTCTGGGATATATTAGCAGGAGTGTTGTAAGCAAGACACGAGAAGTAATCCTTCCACTCTACTCTGTGCTGATTAGGCCTTACCTGGAGTATTGTGTCCAGTTCTGGGCATCACATTTTGGGAAAGATGGGGATGAATTGGAGAGAGTCCAGAAAAGAGCAACAATCATGACTGATGAAGGAAGATTGAAAAACTGGGTTTGTTTAGTTTGGAGAAAAGACCTAGGGAGGCTTGGTAACAATTTTCAAATACATAGAAAATTGTTTCAAGGAGAAGGGAGAAAAATTGTTCTTGTTAACCTCTGAGGATAAGACAAGAAGTAATGGACTTAAACTACAGCAAGAGCAGTTTAGGTTGGACATTAGGAGAAACTTCCTAACTGTCAGGGTGGTTAAGCACTGGAATAAATTGCCTACGGAGATTATGAAATTTCTGTTTTTGGAGATTTTTAAAAGCAGGTTAGACAGGCATCTGTCAGAGATTATCTAGATTTTAGAGAATACTTAGCCCTTGAGTTCAGGGGACTGAACTAGAAAACGTCTCAGGGTCCATTCCAGTGGTTCAGTCCTGTGATTCTACAATGCACAGCAAGGAGCCTAGAACTGCCACTGTCTCTACTATGACCTGTATTAATTTGCAAAGTATTTTGAAAGCCTCACTCAGAGTGTTACTTATAAGTGAATGAAGATCAAATGAAAACCCATGTTGCAGTACCATGCCTTGTTTGATTAAAGGGTTGTGCTATATATTAATCAAGCTTGCAAAAGGGTTGTGAAAATATACCTGCTCAGAGAGAAAGTCCTCTTGCTTCTACTCCATTACCATTGTGAGTGGGTTAATATTAGAACCTAGGTACCATGCTGATTAGGTGCTTTGTAAAAATCTGGTTAGGTGGTAATGGGGAAAAAACACATTTTACTTACCCATCAGAAAAAAACCTAACCAACCAAACATTACACCAGGCAAGTGAGTGAGTAGAGTTTTGCAAGGTAGTTGTAAGTAGCAGCCAGGCTGGAATAGATCCACCAGACTCTCATTATCTCCCTCTGGAGTTTTTTAAATGTGTTTTCCTTCTGTTCCTTCCTGCAGGCCTGTTCCTTCCTGGAAATTCAGCAGAAAGTTTGCATTCATAGGTTGCTGAATCTTTTCCATATTAATGGATGACATTTGGTATGTGCACTGCAAATCCTGCTCTGGGACTCTGTGAACTGTGGGGTGCCTGATGCCTGTAATCCCCATTCCCCGCCGTGTCCGTTCTTTCCACGGCCCCCACACAACATGTCTGCATTCAGCCTGTGGCCCTGTAAGGACCACTCACTTGGTGCGCACCAAGTACAACAACTTCGACATCTATCTGAAATCCCGATGGATGTACGGATTCATTCGTTTCCTGCTGTACTTCAGCTGCAGCCTGTTTACCTCCATCCTCTGGGTGGCGCTCTCTATCTTGTTTTGCCTTCAGTACCTTGGCATCCGGATCTTTCTGCGTTTCCAGTACAAACTCTCCATCATCCTCCTCTTGCTGGGGCGAAGGCGGGTGGACTTCAGCCTCATGAATGAACTGCTCATCTATGGAATTCACGTGACCATGCTGCTAGTGGGGGGCCTGGGCTGGTGTTTCATGGTGTTTGTGGATATGTAAATAAAGTGAGCGCATGTGGGCTCAGGAGGCAACTCTTACTCTACCCCCAAAATGTGTGATATCCCCTTTGCCTTCTTTAATATACATTTATTTATCAGTGCTGCTTTTTTTTTTTTATAAAGTCACGTACCTGTCTCAAATTGGGAGCTTTTTTATTTTGTTTGTTTTTGAGGGCTGGGGTGCTGCTTCATTCCAATCCCTCATTGCAAGTGGACAACATTTGATTTTTTTGTTTGCACGGTAAAAACTTAATACATTTCCTTTCAATCCATAGGAGATTGGCCTGCCGAACTATGCCATTTGGCATGAAAGGTCGGTAATTTAGCTGAAGGAGGGAAACCAAATCATTTTGCACCCTCCCCATTTTATCCATCTATATCCTCTTTCTAAAAACATTCAGTGATGTCCTGTGCAAGAAATATATATTCCTATCTATCCAGTCTTTTCCCGGTGGGTATTCTGGATTTTGCATTATCCTTTGCTAAACATATGGGCCAAATTCATCAGTTATTTCAGTAGAATTACACCAGGGATGTATTTGGACGGTTTGATATTTTATTTACCTCAGTCTTCAGCTTTGAATGACTTACTCCTCTTCAGGCATTTAGGATGGGATCTGCAAAATCACTGTGGATCATTCCCCTCATCATTCCCATTTGAAGTAATGGAAGCCGAGTTATGTCCAATATTAAGTGTTTTTGAAAATTCCACTCTCAGCAGATAAACTACTAGGAAATAATAGACCTACAGGAACTCATCTCCATTTCTTCCTTAATGCCTATCATATGCGGGCCCAATTCTGATCTTTCTTACTTTGGGTTTCCTTTAGCCCTGGTCTACGCTATGGAGTTATTTTGAAATAATCCCCCCTATTTTGAAATAATAAGCGGTGTGATTTAACAGGCTGGTTATTTCAAAATCTGTAGTCCTGCTTTCCTTGGGTAATAATGCTTATTTCAAAATTGTTTTGGAAGTTATTTCAATTTTACTTACTTCAAAATAATTTCCTAGTGTAGACATGCCCTTAATGTCTTCATGGAAGTTACTCCTGAATTGCACCAGTGCAAGTGAGATCAGACTATGGTGTCCTTCATCTAGAGGAAAATTAACCAAAATCTGAAAGTGCAGCAGTGTAAATTCTTAAATATTATGGAAGAAATATTCTGGTTCTGCCACCATTTGAGATAGTGGAAGGTCAAGTCATTGGAAACTTTTTCTGCCAATTTAATAATCAAGAGACAAATTCTGATTTTAGTCATACCAATCTTAATCTGTGATAATTCCCCTGAAATCAATGTATGCTGCTGACTTCAGAGATTGGCCTAAAGTATCTGTCTGTCCTGAGTTACCAGCATTTCTTGACAACATTCTAAGTTTGTTTTGACTTTCCCTGTTTTTTTGTAAGGGATTACAAATTGATTTCTTGTATTGAGGTTGGCAACAAAGACCAAGACCCATTTCGGTTTTCAAACCATTGAAATCAGTGGCGTTACGCTCCATGTTGGTATAACGTTAATGTAAGTGAGATGAGACTTAGGTTACTAATATAACAAAAAGAACATTTTTGTGATCTAGTATTTGTGTCGCCTTCAGTGGGGTTTCTTTATAGGGTCCAATGTATAACTCATGCAGGGAAAAGATGCTTTTACATTGCAGCTTGTGGGAACGGTATGTTTTGATGGTAGGTAGGCATTTTGTTTTGCAGCCTTGTGGATACAGAGTAGGGATGCTTCTGTCTGATGCCTTAATCTAGAACAAAACCAGAAATTATCCATACAGCCTGATATTTCAGTAATACAGACTGATCACATGGTGCTGGTTAAGGCTTGCTCCTGACAGAACAACCTTAGATCAGCACTGCAGGAATTGAGAAATGTTTCAGTGTTGTGCTATGGACGCATGTTCTCTTGATACTCCTTGATAGTTGCCAGAACTCTGCATGTAAGTGCTCCCCTTGGGCTTTATTCTAGGAAAATTCATTCAGCTGCTATGTTTATTACATCTGTCAACTCCTGCATTCATCGCCCCTGTGTCTGAGCACTACATGTTCTTCATTTGTTTTACAAGTATCTTAAGTTTAAGGCTAAGATTTTGTCACGGGTCTTTTTAGTAAACGTCATGGGCAGGTTGTGGGCAATAAACAAAAATTCACAGAACCCGGGACACGGAACGCTGTTGGGACTTGCAGCAGCTCCACCACTGCTCCTGTGGCAGGGGCTATCTGCTGCTGCTCCAGACCCAATGCTGGCTGCTGCGCTGGCTAGCTGCTGGTCAGTTGTTCCAGTGGTGCTGGTACTAGCCACTGGTAACTTTGAGTTTTGAGGAGCCCCAGGGCTGACAGCCGCTCCAGACCTGCCCCAGAAGTAGCCTGGAAAATAATGGAATCTGTGACCTCCAGGACAGAATCATAGCCTGATATGTTTCCAGAATCAGTGGGAGGGATGGAGATCCTCTGTGATGCTTCCGTTCCCCAGTCTTCCCACTCAGAATTCTGACGCTGAGATTCTGGGCTCCAGTGTGCAGACAGACTCTTTATAGCAAAGCCATATTGAATCTCTGGGGAGTGTGGTCCCCAAGGATAACAATTCCCTGTTATCTCCATTGTACATGCAGCTCCCAGCCTAAGGGAGTATCTTAGCCTCCCTGACAATTCATAAGAGAGCCACAGCAGGCCATGTAAGTTACAGTAGCCATGGAACTGGTCTAACGCTAGGGGCCTCACCAGCCCCCAAACCATCCAAAATCCCAGAGGTGCAAAAGTCAGGTAAAGCCACTTGTGCTCCTCCTACTACACCTGGCTGGCACAGCACAGAATCTGGTCTGAAGTCAGGTGGAAACTCTTGGCAGAGAGGATCTATTTCAGTGCCTATTTAAATAACAGCCAAAAGAGGGGTGAGTGGAGTGTGGTGTGTATTTCCCTGATTTCCCCTCACCTGCTCCAACTTCCACGTGTGTTTTCTACAGCAGTCCAAGCCCTTACTGATCCAGGGAGTCAAGCACCAAACCTGGATCCCGGTGTTTCAGTGCATTGTGCTGTTCCTAAAGCACCACACTAGCCCTCAGTGTCCAAAATTGGATATTACATATCAATCAAATGTCCTTCTCTAGGCAAGTAAAAGGGTATTGTTTGCCAAGTCAAGGATAAAAGGTCACACAAGATTAAATCTAGATGAAAATGGTGCCCTCCGTAGGCAAATGATCCCCGAATTTATTCCTCTACACCCAAATGTCTGCTATCAGAATGCCCTAAAGCTTTGCTTTCCAAGACCTGACTTCAGGACTCTTGTGATTCTCCTGCAAAAGTGGATAACTTGGAAGGCTGTAATTGCATGGTGTGATTAGCAGGCGAACAAATAGCCGGACTCCTAGGTTCTATTCCCAGATGTATTACTGTGAGCTTGGGTAAGTCACTGAAATGGTCTCATTTTCCACATCTGTAAAATGAGGCTAATACCTACCTTCCTTTGTGAAGTGCTAGTGATCTTTGGATGAAATGTACTAAATTACACAAAGGGCAACATATGTCACAGGCATTAAGCCAGTGCAAGCGTCTATATTCTTAACATCACTGTAACCTGTGAATTGTAATCAGCTGCATATGGGGAAACTGACCTTTGAACACCAATATTGGCAGGTAAGAGGAAGAGGGAGTAATTTTCACATACTTTGTTTTAAAATGTCAATTTGAATTTTTTAGATGTATATGAATAGAATAATATTTGGCACCTATATAGCACTTTTCATCTTCAAAGTGTTTTACAAACACTGGCTAATTAATCTTCACAACATCCCTAAGAGGTTGCTGAATAAGTAAGATCTTGGTAATGATTTGGGATTGTAATCAGTTTTTCAATACAGGGAACTTGTTGTTTAAGTGCTGATGTTTATTTTTAAGTAAAGGTTTTTCTCGAGTTGAGATGTTCAAGGTGACCTACAAGTTCAAGAAGGTGGGCTGTGAGCAAGAAAACTATTAACCAAACCACGGCTATATAATGGACAAACTAAACGACACAGTAACGTATGTGCTTTCAACAAGCAGTTTTTTCATATAAAGCTTTCTGCCTTGCAAAAGTCCAAATAATAAAATGGGTAGAAGCTAGAGTTTATTCCTACGTCTTTAGGAGTCAGACAAATAGCCAATGTTAGTTACCAGCAATATTTTAGTCTAAGCCAGTGGTCCCCAACCTTTTTAAACACAAGATCACTTTTTGAATTTAAGTGCAATCCAGGATCTACCTCAAACCCAAATCCCCTTGCCCCGCCTCCTTCGTGCCCCTTCTCTTTAGCCCTGCCACTGCTCACTCCGTCCTCCCTCTCCCATTCTCCCTTCCTTTCACCAGGCAGGGGCAGAGGGTTGGGGCGCAGGCTCTTGGGCCAAGGGATTTGGAATGTGACAGGGGCTTTGAGCTGGGGTAGGGTGCAGAAGGGGCTTCATGACTGGGGCAGGAGAACTGAGCTGGCTCCAGCTGGACACTGCTTACCTCAGGTGGCTCCTGGATGGTGGTGCAGTGAGGCTAAGGCAGGCTCACCCCTGTCCTGCACCACTCTCAAAAGCAGCCAGCAAACTCCCTCCATCCCAAGCCCTGTTGTGCTCCCCCCACTCTGTTCTGTGGAGACAGAATACAGGGTGGGAGGGGGGCACCCTGACATCAGCACCCTCCGCACCCTCTCCCTCCCCTGCTCTGCACCACAAGCAGGAGGCTCCCAGGAAGGGGCAGCTCCAAGGCAAAAGACCGGAGATACGCAGGAGGGGGGAGGAGGGGTAGCTGAAGTGCTTCGCTTGGTAGCCTCTTGGCCACACCAGTGAGGATCACCTGTTAGAGGCTCCAAGATCTACCAGTAGATCCCGATCGACTGGTTGGTGACCGCTGGTCTAAGCAGATATGTGCAAACCCTATTCCACTGTGGAAATCAATTTTCCCCATGGATTTATTCCTGTTTCCCAAACTCACCAAGACATGAGAGTGACCTGGTCAGATTAACAGTAATTGGGGGATGGGGAGGGGAAGGAGAGTTCATCATTGTTACAAATCACACTATAGGTAGTTAAAACAATTTGAAAAATGCAATCAGTTTTTCAACCTGGAAAAACTTGCCTCATTTTTCCAATTTCATTTTGGACAATGAAAATAAATTGGTCAGTTTCGCTTTTGTTTTTAGTCAGTTTTTCCATAATCCTCTCATGCTGCCATTTTTGGGCTGTAAATTCTGCAGATTAATCTTTATTTGGATTTTAAATGCTTCCAGGGAAATTTTTAAAGAAACCATAGAAGTATTTCTATTTTTCTTGAGCTTGAGAGAGATTATTTTCACCAAACCTGCTTTTCTGGGCCGTATTCGATCTGACCGTGTCCCTTTGGGGCCCAATCCTGTGGTCTTTGCACCCCAAAACTTCCTTTGTTATTTCCTTTCCAAGTCATTGAAGCTTTCAGGTAGGCAGGGAATGGAAGACCTTTAAGTCTCTGAAGCAGGAACTCCTGATCTGTTACACAGGGTTAAGGGCAAGGATTATTGTTTGTGTGGTAACAAAGTTGCATTAGCTCTGCCCTTTAACTGATGAATGTACAAACTGCAATGCAAAGTGTTTGATCTGCACCATGTTAACCTTTTGAAACCTGGTTACAACTTAATGTCCAGTCCCTCTTGAGTTCTTTATGAAATGTGCCACCTTCATTAAACCTTCTTTTAAATGTGGATGGATTAAACCAATGAGAAAAATGTTAAAGATACTTTTTTGCCACCACTCTGCTCTTGAATTGTTTGACGCCTTCATTGCGTGGCAGTAGAGTGAGGCAGTAAAGAATCGGGTGCAATAAAATTAAGCAGATACTTCCCTGCTTCCCCATCCACAGACCATGATTGGTCTAGCGGTGGGAGAGCACGTGAAGTCTTTGCCCTCCCCTCCCCCCCTTCCCGAGATTCCCCCTAGGCGGCCATACCCCTGGCAGTGGGAGGAGACTTTACAAGCTCCCCCTTCTGCTCCCCAGCCAATCAGGGCTTGGGAGCAGGGGAGCGCACAAAGTCTTCACCTGCCCTGCCAGGAGCACGTGGTATTTCTAAGTGCTGCGTGCTCCTTGCAGGGCGGGGGCAGGGCAGAGGAAACTTCATGCGCTCCTCCCTGCTCCCAGGCCTTGATTGGCCTGGGGGCGGGGGAGCAGCAGGGCCTTCGCGGGCCAGTTGCGGCCCACTTGGCAGGCCAGTTGCGGCCCACGGAGGCCTTTTTGCCCACCCCTTTACTAGGGGCATTGTCATTGCTACTGATTTTATGTCAAAGGTGCTCAGATGTAGGGTGGTGGGCAGCAGCATGCATAGATCTAAGATAGATACCGACCATGATTTGTGCTGGTTTACACTGATGAGTCAGCTTTGTGTAATGTTTTGTAGCCAGTGAAGCCATTGGCTTCAAAGATGCCAAGCATGGAGAGCTATTGTAAGCAGGAAAAGATAAACTTCTAGAGCAGCATTCACATGGATCCAGGAACCCAAAATCTTCACGTAAGGGGCACAAAGAGGCTATAGCCACTATTACTGCCCAAAGACGAGACTGACAGTCACAGAACGCTTTGGGAGAGAGAAGGTTCCTGACACACAGCCAGATTACTAGGATTTAGTGCAAGGACGAGTGGCTTTTACTCTTAGTAGTAAATGAAACAACAAAACCAGCCTTGTATGCGTGACTGTTTGACTCATTGCCTTACACCCACTTCACAAATGGTATCCCAGCTGCAAGACCTAGCGAATGCAGCCAGATGGTTGTAGAGGGCTTTGAAAGCTACCATATAAGTGCAGGTCATGGCCTCTCTTATTTCTAGAGGATGTAAGAACTCATCTGCCCATATTCCTAAAACCAACTCAGAGTACCCCGCCAATTTTGATAAGAACATCGTTTTGAAGAAGCTGAATGAAAATGATAGAAACAAAATGGTGTACTGGCATCAGAGTTCTGTGTGTAAACATGACCTAAAGAGAGTTCTTGTGCTCCATTTGGAGTCATATATTGTGCAAGGTGAGTAATGTAAGCAAAATGAATGAGCGTATTCTGAGCATACACCACGAAGCTGAGCATTTCACTTCTCAATCAGTACATTTTAAGAATCCGGCTGCTTTAATCGGCAATAATGTTCCAATTTGCATAAGGGAACAAGCTCAGGCCAGATTCTGGCTGAGTTACTCCAGTGGAAATCCACAGACACTCCACTGAAGGCACTGGAAAAATAGTGGTGGAAGTAAAATCAGTATATGAAGCCTTTGTTAAGTGCATTAATTGGTGAAAAGCTAATTTAATTCCACCCCATGTTCTTAGACAAGTCATAACAACTTGTATTTATATAGCATCTATCCTCCTAAAGCATCTGACAAAGTTAACTAATTGATATGCAAACTGTACACTGGGGACCATGTCCTCGCTGGTGTAAATAGGAGTAGCTCAAATGAAGTAAGTGGAGCTAAACCAATTTGTACCAGCCCTTGGATTACTTCAATCATCTCCTTGCTGTATCCAGCTGCTACATTGTATTAAAAGACAGCTAAAAATACATGAACTATTTTCCTAATGTTGTTCATCTATGCAAGCAAGTGCTGTAGTTGCCATACATCAGTTACGTGATGACAGATGGAAGAGCGGGTGTCCTGCCCAGTCATCAATGGCTGGGGAAGTACCACAGCCCTGGTCCACACTAATTCTTTCTTTCAAAATAACCCTCTTTAGGTCGAATTAATAAGTGGAACGTCCACACTACCAAGCTTGTTATTTCGAAATAATGGGCCGCTTATTTTCAAAATCTACTCCTGGTTTCCTGGAGGAATAACGCTAATTTTGAAAAAGTTCTTTTGAAATTGCGGTAGTATGGATGCTCCGGTGCCAGTAATTTGAAATAACTACTCCACAGAGTAATTCACAGTAACTACTCCCTAGTTCTTCCTGGGGTTCTAAGTCAAGGTAGCGCATCCACATTAAGAGAGCCTGCCTCAGACTAATTTAGAGGCTTCCCTGTAGTGAGGACACTCTATTTCAATTTTGTTATTCTGGGAGTTATTAAATCGATTTTAGTTATTTTGAAATAGTTTCCTAGTGTAGGCATTCCCACAGTGGCTCCTATTGAGACATGGTCCACACTGCGAATAAATTTGAGAATCCCTTCTCTGAAGCACCAGGTGTTGGCCACTTCTGGAGGCAGGATACTAGAGTTGATAATCTTGTGTCTGATCTGATACAATAAATCCTTTTGTTGCTAGTTAGTAGATAAGGCAAGATGTAGTATGGTGCAGGCCATAAAATGGGATAGATAAAAGGCGACATTTGATTTACTAATAAGTTTGGAGCCCTGTGGGTTTACTACATTTATAAGATTACCAGTCCTGTGCTTGAAAGTATGTTATCCGTGGCCTTGTGACTCCCAAAGCACTTGAGGGATGCAGCCACCTTAATAACAATCCTTGTCGTGTGGGGTTGCTTACGAAAGCCCTGTATATGCTAAGGAAATTCAAAGCATTGCAATCAGATTGATGTGAAGTTTATATGTCATAAGATCAAGCAGAATTTGGGCAAGCCCCGCCATGCACTAGTTGCAAAAGTGTCTAAATTAGGGGTGTGCACTGGACAAATTACATCAATGTATGAATTCTATTTTTGTAGACATGGCCTCAGAGCCAGATCTATCTTGTAAGCGTAACCCTGAGTCAGGGGCAGTGTGATCCCATGCCAATCAAGCAGAAACACCAAGAGGCATTGCCACAACTGCTTCTAGAGCAGTGGTCTCCAGCCTTTTAGCGCACGAGGTCGCTTTTGGAATTTAAGTGCAGTCTGAGATCTACCTCACACCCAAATACCCTGGCCTCACCTCCTTCGTGCCCCTTCTCTGAGGCTCCGCCCCCTGCTCGCTCCATCCTCCCTCTCTTGCACCAGGCTGGGGCAGAGGGTTGGGGTGGAGTCTCTGGTCTTGGATTAAGGGATTTGGAGTGTGAGGGGCTCTGAGCTGAGTTTGGGGCAGGCAGTTGGGGTGTCGGAGGGGGTTCTAGGTACAGGCTCTGGGAGGGTGTTTGGATGCAGGGGTGCTTGGGGCTAGGGCAGTGGTTTGGGGTGCAGGAGAAGGTTCATGACGGGTGTAGGGGTTTGGGACATGGGCTCCAGCTGGGCACTGCTGACCTCAGGTGGCTCCTGGTTGATGGTGCAGTGGGGCTAAGGCAGGATCACCCTGCCCTGGCCCTGCACCCCTCCCCAAAGCAGCCAGCAAACTCCATTGCAAGTCTTGTTGTGCCCTGTCTCTGCTCTGTGGAGATAGGATCCAGGGTGGGAGAGGGGGCACCTTACGATCAGCACCCTCCTCTCTCTCCCCTGCACAACAAGCAGGAGGCTCCTGAGGAGACAGCTCCAAGGCAAAGCGCAGGGGAAGGGGCAGCTGAATTGCAGGCACTTGATAACCTCTTGGCCAAGCCAGTCAGGATCACCTGTCAGAGGCTCCAAGATCCACCAGTAGATCCTGATCTACTGGTTGGTGACCACTGTTCTAGAGCATAGGATTGTGCGTGTGTGTGTGTTGCTACTGCATTCCCTTTGGATAGTTTAGTGGGGATGGTGCAGGACAAAAGCCTGCTTCCTCCCTCCCATCTTTTGGGTGGTGGAGCCCTCTGGAGTGCTAACCGGGAGTAGTCCCTGTGCGTAGAAGAGCAGTCATTGGGGCTGACCCCTGTGCCAGGAAATGCAAGACTGCGAAGGTTCCTTGTGCTCTCTGTTACTTCTTCATCCCCAGCAGCCGGGACAGTCTGGCCCTCAGCTCACCCCTGAGCTATCATTCCTAATGCAGTTAACCCCTGGGGAAGCAGCAAGGCTTGGTTTTGTTTTCTGGAAGCTGTTAAAAGTAACAAGGTGTGTTTACTCCCTGGAAAGGCTTTTAGGGAAGCTCTCACATGGAGACCGCAGTTACGTGGGGAAAAATTAAGCCTTGTTCTCTTTTAACGTTTTGTTTCTATAGCCCATAGAGAGCTATGTGGCAGGGAGGGGGGAGTCGCATCTCATTTCTTCACCAGTCAGATCACCCTGTTAATTTTCTCTTTATGCTTCCAAGCAGTTGTCATGCCCAGAAAATGTCAGTTCAGAGTTTTTGTCCACTAATAAGCCAATGAAAATTGCTAAGTACAAGATATTTTTATTCAGCTACTAAAAACTGCTTAAGGGATATCAAGAGCTGGGGTTTTCAGGATTTGTGTTAAAGTTTTGCTGCTTTGGTTGCTCTAAATCAGACTTTAATCCCTGATGTACACTAATTTGGGGTTTATCTCCATGCAAAATTGTACCAATTTAACTAAAAGTGTGGTTTTAAAGTAATTTAGATACACTGGTGTAGACCCCTGTGCAAGCACTCTTAAATTGATATGGCAGATTTATATTGATTTATCTTAAATGGATTAGGAGTGAATTTAAAATAAACCAGAACAAGCCACACTGGCATGCTTTGTCACCAAAACTTGTCTTTTGGCAACCAAACAGAGCATTTACACTACAATGCAACTTTTGTTGGGGAAAAAACACCCAGTTTTGGTGACAAAAAGTTCTACCACTGCAAGAGACTTTTGTCTTTTCCTCTCCCTTCATTGTCCACAAAGACCCAGTGTGGACTGTGCTGTTTGCTTTGTTCAAAGAACTGGCTTCTGCCAGTATCCCACAATGCCTGCCCTGATGGCTGTGCTCAGTGTTTTGTGATCTCTGCTGCCCTGCAGGCATGCACTGCTCCCCTTTCAAACCTCGGGGAAGTATCTGGCAGCTGAGTGAGTTGATCTGTATGGGGGACAAACTAAAAACAAATAATTGGAACACTTCTCTTTTGCTGCTGTAGGGAGAGGGCTGGAGAGACTGCTGTGCTGCTTTGATATTCCTTAACATGGAAAGATCAGGGCTAGGAGGGAATCTCCAGAAGCATCTGCCTTCCCACAACACGGCACTGTGGGATGCTTACCCACATTGCTTTGCTCTAGCTGTGGGCAGGGGAACTAGCAACGTGGCTATGAAACGTCAACAATAAGAGGGGAAAAACTGGTCTGACCGGTTTTCACTTTTGGTGACTCTCTTGCCACCAAACGTTTCCAGTGTAGATGTAGCCCAAAATGCAACATCCAGCCAGGATTTTTATCGGCTAAATTGATTTAAAAACCAATTTCACTAAAACTAGTGCATCTTTCTTGAGCAGACAAGGCCTAAGTCAAGTCAGTGCAACTTCTGGATGTAAATAAGGCCTAAGCTCTGAGTTAGCCTACTGTTTTATAGAACGGGGGGAGAGCCTTTCAAGGGTTTGACTTGTAACCTTCCTTCCATTGTAAACAGTCATGATGCTACTACTCTTAAACCCTCAGGAAGGTTCTTTCAGACAAATCAGGGAAGAAGGGGTGATTCAGAGTGCATAAGGAGAGCCAGGTAAAGAATTCAGCCTGGGTGCATACCACAGAAACCACTGGAGCCAAATACTGAACTCCTTGCCCAGTTCCTACTCAGGCAAATCTTCCGTTTGCTCTAGTGAGTTTTGCCAGAGGAAGAATGTCAAGGTTGTATGTGTTAAGGAAACAAATGACTCTGCCCGTCAGATTTCCTGCTCCTTTGGGAATATTCCTACTGAGTAAATAGTTCTCAAGGAGTGAAGCTATTGTATGAAAATGTTGCCAAAAATTAATACATTGAAGAAAATCACAATCTGTTTGCAGCCATCCAAAAAGAGGCAAAGTTTATGAGACACATGATTTATTGCAAATTATTTGCTTAACAAGGTGGAGAATTTGCAGTTTAGGTGGGCAGGGGGTTCCTTGTTATTTGCAAAAAGCTAAAGAACAAAATCTGTATAGAAAGAAATTTCATTTCCACCCATCTAAAACTGTTTTAAAAGCTTAACACTGTCCGTCAAATATGGTATCACAATAATCTATTCAGATATCAAAGACACATGAAACCTCACAGCATGAGGCAGTAGCCACACCCTCTAGCCCTTAAAGGATCCATTGTTAACTTTTATCCTAATCCTGTATTTCCCTCCTTTGTACCAAGCAATTGCAGCATATATACATTTCTGTATTATCTGGTGCCTATCCTGTTCCCATTGAAGTCCATGGCAGAGATCAGGCTGTAGGATTGTAAAATCACATTTAATTGGTTGACCTGTTAAACATAGTGTTTAACCAGTTAACCGATTAAAGCAGGGGCAAGTTGCGGGGGCTACTCCATCCAGGGGAGGGCGGGGCTGCTGTTTCTGGCGCCACCAGGCTGGGAGCCTGTGGCCCCACTCAGACGCCTGGTGAGGCTGGAGCCAGCCCTCTGCCTGCAGCTAACCACGGGTGGGAGGCTGGTCCTGGTCACCGGTTAATCGTTAAGGGTGGTATCAGGTAACTGGATAACCCGTAAGCTTTTCACATCCCTAGTCTCTACTGATCTTGGGTCCCAGCTGTAGCAAAGTGCAGCTGTGCAAATTTAAGCCCCAAATTCTTATACAGGTGAGTAACTTGACTTGAAAAGAGCTATTGGTGGATCTGACCAAAACCCAATGAATTCAATGGGAGTTGATTTCAACAGACTGTGGATCAGGTTCCAAGATACTAAAGTTGTGTATGAATTTGCTGGGCATGACTGTATATGTGGAGCTGGAGTCTGGTTGTTGATATTGGACATCATTACTTCCATGCGGGTGTTTGTTTTTACTTATTTTATTTTATTGTTGCTTGAACTTCATTGACATTGCCGGATCAAATGTAACGCTCATTTGGGGTTTTGTAAAAATTCAAGGCCGACAGAATTATTTCCAGGAGTTTTGTTTAAACATTTCAAATGAAAATAGCTTAGAAAAGAAAACACATTAGCTTGCAGTATTTGCAGCCTAGACATTGCCCCTTCGTTCTAGTGTATGAGAGCCAGAGTCTGGAAACTGAGTAGTAACTGGAGACAGATATGAAAATGGTCAGTGTGTTTTCACTGTTAATGGGGAAAAGGGGCTAAAAGTAAATAGTGTCAATGGTAAAAATACCGTAGATTTTTTTTTTTTAATGATCTAAGGTGTTAGTAGCGTGGGGAATGCAATTATTTTTTTTAACATAGATGGAATTCAGGCAGTGTTTCTTTAATAATCAATATCTTGTTCACAACAGTTATATGAAGCCAATGTTCTCCTTTGGTGGTGGTGACAGTTTCCTGGCATAGGAGAAATGTACATGATTAAGGATTCACGTAACATGATGAACTTTTACCAGTTAGGGACCAATGTGAGTTAAAAAGGCACATTTGTGCAGCAATCTCTTACTTCAGGCATTCCTAATGAGCCAAGCTGAGAGTGTTGGTTTGCCAACAAATTTGCTATTTACTGTTCACCGGAGCATCAGTTATGACAAATAAGCAGCATTTCATTGAAAGCATTTTATGTACTGATTAAGACATTCCATTAGAAAGAGAGCTCTTTTGGGTCAATGGGAAGGCTCAGCAGCAAAGTAGATCTTACTACACTTGCCATTCCTCTAGTCTCAGCATCACAAACCATCTTAGAATCAAAGGCCTGGCAATTAGCCTTGACAAAGCCCTGGCTGGGTTGATTTAATTGGGATTGGTCCTGCCTTGGGCAGGGGGCTGGACTTCATGGCCTTGTAAGGTCTCTTCCAGCTCTATGGTTCTATGATTCTATTATCTTTCCTATTACAGGTCAGTGGGAAACGTGTTCTTTAGAATGTTAGGAGGCACAGAATTCCAAAGAGATTCCATTGATTGAAATCAGGTGCTTATATTTATATATTATGACAGCCTTCCAAACTGGCTGCACTGGCTGGTTGCACTGGTTGGTTTTGACAAAGGCTGGGATGATTTCCATGGCCAATAACAATATTATAGTTATATGCTAATATAAAGGCAAATAAGTGTCATGTTTCAGGCCAGAAATACTCACTATTGAGATCAGACAGGAATTTCTGTCATCCTCTTTCTCCCTTCATGAGAATCGTGGGTGTGTGAAAGGGCCAAGGAGGGAATCATTGACACCTTCCTCTATAGTGTCTGGTGCTAACCCAGTAGCAGAGGTTGAAAATGAGACTAGCAGATTGGTAGAGCCTATGGATGAAATCCTAGTTCTGCTGAATGGCAAAACTCTCATAGACTTCAGTGAACCTATGATTTCATTCTATGTTTCTCTCCAACAAAACTGCTTATTCTCTGAAAAATGACTAATGCATTTGAAAACAATGCTCACAGGGTCAGATTACAGCTGTGATGGTCTGGGATCCCCTTGGGACTGTCACCTGATATGCTGAGACCCCACTGAGCCTGCTTTTCCTGACATCCTGGGCATCCTGTAATCCTGTCTTGCTAAACCCAGCTGTCCAGCCTGCTTCAGCACAGACATAGGGACCAGGCCCCACTCCCAAGGCTGCAGAAACACATTGAAAACAGCGTAGTATGAGACCTTCTTCCCAGCACTCAAGTACACTGCCCCTCTTGGAGCTAGCACCTCTATAAATCCATCTTGTGCTGTATAGAGATCTGTACAATATAAGCTCATGAAATTTGCCCTCATTCTCAATGTAAAAAGAAAGGTGCACAGACTCATTGCTCCCACCTGGTAACAGTAATTTACACTGGGGTTATTAATAAACAAAAGCGGTTTTATTAAATATAAAAGGTAGGATTTAATTGGCCATAAGAGAGAGCACACAAAACAAAGTAGGTTACTAAGCAAAATAAAACTGAACATGCAAGCTAAGTTTCATACACTAAAGAAACTAGTTACATGTAATATCTCATCCTAAAAGGTTTTTTGATTATCTTCACAGACTAGACATCCTTCCAGTCTGGGCCCAGTTCCTTCCCCCCCATTCAGTCTTAGTTATTTCCAGCAGTGATCTTGGATACGTAGCCAGGGAGAACTGATGACCTGGATTAGCTCATTTCCCACCCTTAAATAGGTTTTGCAAAAGGCGGGAATCCTTTGTGTTCAGTCTAAACTTTCCCTCTGCTCTTGTGGAAAAATACAGTGTTCAAGATGGATCCCAGCATCAGGTGACATGGCCACATGTCTTGGCAGGAGCCACAATAGCCCTTCCTCCCAGGTTAACAGGAAAAACAAGTCTATTCACAAATCATTGTCCAGAGTAATGGGCCATTAAGTTCCTTGAGTATTATTAATTGCTCTCACTTAGCATGACTACATTAGTAATGCAGGCTTATACTTCATATTTCTATCGCCAAATACAGGAATGATACATGCAGATAAATGGGACAATTGTATGCAGTAGGTTACAAGCTTTCCAATGATCTCACATGAAATATCTCTCATAAAGCATATTCCAGTTATGTCCAATTCATCAACATATTCCCACAAAGAATATGGAATGTCTGGTCACAGCAGCATGCATACGTTAATAGATAGATACTAGTTGCTGTGTGCTGGTACACAACACACACAAAGAAATATTGGGCCAAATTTTGGAGTCTTTACTCCATTTTTATCCAGGCCAAACTCCTATAGACTTCACCACTGTTATTACTTGCCTGTTATGTCAGTGCACCCTGGGGATTCTTCAGGTATTTGGGGCAGAAAAGCCCATGGTAGCGTTCTTGATACACTCCAGGAAATGGACTCTGGAAGGCCTGGACAAGAACATTAGAAAGACGCTTTAATCTGAGCTGGAAGCATTACTAGGAAACATCTAAGGAGCTGGTTAATCTGCTGCACATACACTGGGCCTTTGCTGGGCAAATGATTTCGCCATTCAAAGGGAAAAGTGAATTCACAGGGGTGAATTCAACTCTGGTGCACACAAGTGCAACTCGACTGTGGAGTCAAGATATGATAAGAGGCAGGTGTGACCCAGACCTTCAAGAATCAGCCGCAGTGCCCCGCCATGAAGGAATTAGAAGTAAAGCTCCCAGCTTCCCCTTGCCTTTATTGTTTGGCACGATATAAGGAAGTTACTGAGAGAGAGAGAGAGAGAGAGAGATGGGGAAATTGCAGGGCTTATTCACAATTTGATATTGGTGCATTTGTGACCTTGAACATCTTTTGTGTCCCTTGTAGCACACGTACGGGGGATAAGTAGGGGATGGTTCGGTATTTAAATGTTTGTTCAGCATTTGCCGCAGAGAGAAAACTTGCTTCAATCTGCAGAGATACCAATTGATTTTTTTTTTTAAATTTTATTTTGGAAGTAAGCCAGATGCTGGATGTTATGAAGCCTTTGGTGGCTGCTGCCTGCTTGTTCCATACCAAGCATAACTTTGTATATATTTTTATCATCAGGCTTTGTCCCGTACATCTGAATGTGCAAACAAGGGCTCTGGCTAGAGGGCTACTCCTCCAAGGAGGAACTGGAGGGAACTTGTTCGTTTTCCTTGGCCATTTTATTTTAAAGTTTTTTCACAGGCTAAGATGTCCTTGCAGTGAGAACGAGACAGCAGTGCACGTAGCCAGCTCGTAATAAGAATAACAAGTTGATTTGATGGGAACGGCAAAGTGGAAAAAAATCAGGCTCCTAATAATGGATCTTAACATAACTGTGTTTGCCTCTCTTAAAAGATGAAGATGGGGTATTAAATTAGTTTTTCTTCTTTAGTGGCCATGAAGCCCATTGAATATTTGTCAGTGAAAGGGCTAGCCCTCTTCCCAACACAACAGAAAGCCGTCTGTCTATCAATACATGTAATTCCTTTGACTTTAATGAGATTGCTCCTGATTTAAGTCCTGCTAAAGGAAACTCTATTCAAGAAAGCACTTCAGTGCATGCTGCACTTCTCTTGACGTCAGTCATACTTAATCACATGCTTAAAGTTATGTGTGTGTTTCAATGATGTCCTGAATAAGGATGCACTTTGATCTGTAGTTCTCAAAATGTGGTCCATGGACCACTAGTGGTCCATCTTGCAGGTAGACTGCGGGCTTGGGGCTCAGCCCCTGCCTGCAGTAGGAAGCCTGTACTGGTGTTCCAGCCCTGCACTCTCCCCCATGAGGTTGGAGTGCCAGCGCCTGCTTCCCGCTGCAGGGGAAGGAAGCAGCTTCACATGCTGCCATGCCTCCTTCCCCTCGCCCTGTCTGGGGGAACGGCAGTGCAGGAAACCGCTCGCCTGGAGGCTTACCCCGCTGCTCCCATTGGCTGGAATTACGGCCAATGGGAGCAGCAGGGGGCACAGAGCCAGGTAAGTGCCTCTCATGCACCCCCTCCTGCCAAGAACCCACACCCCTACCCCACTTCTGCACCCATTTTGTCATCATGGGTGGTTGGCTGGTGATCCATGGGAAGGGCAGGGTTGGCCATGGGCCAGAAAGTTTGAGAACCACTCTCTTAAACTCAGTGCTTTCATGCTTCTCTGAATGGAAGCTTTATGCTAGCGAAAGCAAGAGGAGAATCAGGCCTGTTAGCTCTGTTTCACTGATACCTTCACAATGCCAAGGATCAGTGCTAAAGAACAGGAAGACATTTTAGGACGACCTGACAAATATATGTTCATTTGGGGACTGCAAGCCTTGAATTGATAACATAGTGGAATGGATTGAACACGACAGCGCTCTGTGGAGCATAGGAGAGATTAAATAGCCTCACTGAGTCACCAGACAGGACGACTGTAGGGGAAGCTTGTTTTGCAGCTGTGAATTCAGTACATTCAAAGAGCAATCAATGGACTCTGAAAATGAAAAGATATGTATATATGAAATTTGGTGTGCGTGTGGGTGTAGGTGTAGATATAGCTAGGTTGAGATTTTGTTTAATGCAAGCTCCTGTCAATTTCATTAGGGATTATTGTGGGACAAAATTCCTTTGCTAACATTGCAAATCTGAGCCATAGGATTTGGTTTCATGTAGCTTTAGCCAAAAGCATAATATAATAATTAATAATAAGCATGGGTAGAGTGTCTTCCACTGAAGGACCTCTAAATGCTTTGCCTTCGGTTATTACTGGGTTGAACCTCACAATATCCCATTTGAAATAGGAATTGTTGTTCCTCATTTTAAAGAAGGCAAGACAGGCATGAGAAAGAAGGATGATTGTGGGGTTGAGGCTTTAACTGGGGACACCGGAGACATGGATATACTTCCTGGCTCTGCCACAGACAGCTTGGGTGGATAAGAATATTTCCTGTGCTCCACCTTTTGTCCATCTTGTCTATTTATGTTATTAGCTTTTTAGGGCATGGTGCTCTGTCTTACTATGTGAATGTGCAATGCTGAATGGAATGGGCTCAAAGATCAGTTAGGGTCTCTTGGTCCCGCTGTAATACAAATAAACAACTAAATGAATTGTTTAAGGTCACATAGGAAGTTCTTGGCAGAGCTGAGAATAGAATCCAGACCTCCTAGTTCTTTAAACACAAGAGAGCCTAGTTGTACAGTGAATGGGAAGGCAAAATCGCCAGTCATTGTGCATGTAGGAGAAGCAAATTCCGATCTTTTTGTGTTCCAAATTTTGTTCTCTCTCTGCATCCCAGCTTCTTCTTTCCTCTGCTTCTAATAAAAACATCAAAAGTGACTGTGGATGTCTTTTTAAATGTTTATGGTCATGTTATCCATCACATATATATTTGCAATCATTCATTAAATTAGGATGTACGTTTCATTCCTCTCTTAGAATATTAATGCCTACTTGTGGCTGAAATACCATATGAATATTCATCAACAAATCAATCAATTCCTCTGCCAAGAGTGATGTCATCTGAGCAATAACTGGAGTAGTAATTGAGCGCACTATGAAAAAGCAATGAATGCCATCAGATCTAATGTTTGTTGAACTACTTGTGGGTAAATCACAGTAGAGTTTTTGTCTGTGCTTTTCTGTGCATTTACCGGTACTCTAATTCCTAATTATTCACACGTATGGCATGCACATTCCATCCTTATCAGGAGAGTGTTACACAGAGCTGCCAGGTATTTAGGATATACTCAGCTACAGTGACTTGATCTGCAATGATTCTAGGGACTGCATGACTAAAAATCAACCCTACAACAACATGGGCACAAAAGGAAAGGGAAAGGAAAAGCTTTGCTATCAAATAGGGATGTTAAATTTTGATTAATCAGCTAATGGAATTTCCATCGATTAGTCGATAAGAGGGTGCTTGCTAGCCCGCCCACGGCTCTTGTACATTTCAAAGGGAGAGGCGCAGCAGTCGGGACCCCGCTCAAGCAGGGACTGCTTTGGTCTCCGCTTGCGCCATTTCCCCCGCTGCACCTCTGCCTCCCCTACCGCCTGTAGTGCTGGGGGAAACCGGCTCCTGCTCCCTCCCCCCGCCCCTTGCTGCCTATGATACAGAGGCAGCAGGGGGGAGGAGAGGGACGACGAGTCGAGTAGTGACTCAACGACCACCCAACAAGCCTAGGCTTATCTGGTAAACTAGTCGCTTTTACATCTCTATTATCAAAGCTGTTATATGGTAGGAAATAGGCAATGTTTTCTTGAAAATAAATGGGCCTAAGCATCCTGACACTGGCATAACTCCATGCTCTTCTTTGGCCTTGCTCGTGGTTTATAATAGTGTCCAAGGAGAATCAGGGCCAGCACCTTCCTAGAGTCGTCTGGTCTCCTCTTGAGAGCAAAACTGTTGTGTCAAATGCAGAATGTATATAATAACGTGTGTTGGGACTGGACATTGTGATTCTGTTACAATACATTTTTTGAATAACAATCAGGATGCTAGTGTAAACATGCATAATACCTTTGACAACAGTGGAGTTATGCCACTAATTGGCTGAGGATATGGCCCTAAATAATTTAAAGCATGTCCCTGCTCATGCTGAAATCAATGCATCTTTCCTTGACTTGGATGGCGGCAGGGTTGGAAACTACAGTTGTGTGTGCCAGGGTTCCCTTTAGAGGCCTTTTCTTTTAAGGGTTTATAAATCAACTTTTAAAAAAAATGTTTTCCTTACTAAGTAGATCTGATCTTGACAAGTATATTCAAAATCCCTCGGCTGCATAAAATTGAACAGAAGAGTGAGTTTGATTTTTAGCTAAAAATTTCTTTTTTTATGAGATGACTTTGCTATGAAAATTTTTCACTGAAAATGGCTGGTTTTCCTTAACAAAATACAAGGGGGAAATCAAACCTACTGTTTAAAAAAAAAAAAAAAAAAAGCCAAAATACTGAAGATTTCCTTTTTTATATTCCTCTTGTTTTCTGCTTGTTGAAAGAAACAAATAACCTGCCTTTAAAAATGAGACACACTTTAACTGGTATAGAGTGTGCCACATACATCTGGTCTTTGTTTTCCTGTAACGAGTAAAACACTTTTAGCCTGACTGAGAAAGTAGTATTTAAAGACTGTACATTCTGATCATTCTTTTTCCGGGTGCTCAGATACTATGGTGACGGGATTGGGAATAATACAAGATCCACCCTAAATAGATGGGAATTCTTAGAATGTTTTTATAAAAGGCACTAAAGTCAAATGAGGGCTGACTGGCTTTGTCATCAGCTTGATGGGTGCCCACATTTACAAAGGAACAGGCCTCAGGAGAAAACCCTCACCTCTGAATTTCGCATATAGTAGGGTCCATAAAGGCACATTAGCTTGAACCAAGTCTTTACTGCTACTAATATTACTGACAATTCTTTTAGAGCACTGTACAAATGTTAACAATTTCTCACAATACTCCTCTAAGGTACCACAAAGCGAAGAAGAAAGGCCAATTACTTTCCTAAAACTACATGAAGATTAACTGCCAGGGACCAGACAAGAGTTTGGTTCAGTCCTCTAGAGATCATGCTCTTTCTACACACAATGCACCTCCAGTGTTATTTCAATGTGTTTGGTGAACAGCACAACCTACCCTTGTGATTTCAGTCAGACGCTGAAACGGGAAATTAGGCAGAAGGGACAATAGGTGATCTTGGAGTACAACGACTGGATAAAAACACCAAAACTACCAGCAATGAAATGGCCAGCGGCCCTTGTTATTTTCTGAACGTTAGAAGGTTTGTGTCGCATCCTAATGTTAATTAAATGTGGCTTTTTTTTTTTTTCAAAATACATTGTTTATCAGAGTACAGACAGAACAGGAATGTGAATTGATTGTACTGTTTGTTTTTCTAAACTAAACAATGTAACGCTGTCAGTTTCCTCGGATATCTCCATGCATAAACGCCTCCTTAATGAATATGATTGTCTTTGTTAATGCTTCTGAGCACAGCCGCAAAGAGCTGCAGAAACAAGAGCCAGCCCCTGTGGAAAGCCATCTACCTGTAGCATTATGCAAATATAGGGAAGGCACTCTTTTCCCTACCCCCCCACCGATAATTTCTCTGCACCGATTTCTCTACTAAAATACAGACATTTGGTGTCATCTTGTGTGCTGCTGAGCATCCTCAGTCTCCCCTAAAGTCAGTGGGAATTGAGAGTGCTTATTACTCTTTTGGACAGACAAGGTGAATGATGTAATATCTTTTATTGAAGCACTTCTGTTGGCGAAAGAGACAAGCTTACAAGAAGCTCCTTTTGGGTTTCTTGGAGGCATTCTCTACCTTATGTGAGCGGGCCCTCTGTTTCCTGGCTTTTTTGCAGCTATTTATGAACCAGGGAGAGTGCTTGTTTTTAAACAACTATTTCTTCCCCCTGTACAGAGTAGGCTCAATAGGCCCTGTTGAAACTTGGAAGTTTGTAGTTCTTTGAATTGTGTCCATTGGAGTAAATGGAATTGCACCTGCTTAAATCAGGTCTGAATCTGACCCATTAACGCATTAAAGCCATACAATAGCAAGCATTGCTCTCTGACTTTTACAGAGGCCTAAACTGAAGCCCAGAGAGACCAAGAGACTTAGTTAAGGTCACACAGTGAATCAGTTTCAGAGAGGTGGCTGTGTTAGTCTGTATCTGTCAAAACAATGAGGCATCTGGCATCTTAGCGACTAACAGGTTTATTAGGGCATCAGCTTTCGTGGGTAAAACAAACTTCATCAGATGAACTGGCGTGGAAATCACAGAGGCAGGGATATATAATCCACAGGCTTTTGCACCACTCACTGGATATCACTCGCTACACCCCTGTGTAAGGATCCGTGGGAATGGAACGCAGCTCTGCAGAGGCTGGGACAGCTGGTAGCCCCACACTGCTACCAAGAGGGCATCCAGGGAGCATTGTGGACATTAGATACCACAGGATCCAGAGTGACAGTGGATTGTGGCTCTCTGATTGACCCATGATCATTATTTAACCCCGAAGGGCGGCCTAGGAAGTTGTTGGGATAGTCGCACAGATTTCTGGCTTGTCGTCAGACCACAGTTTGGCTTCTGAACTCTAGTCTTTGACCCCATCCCAACTCTGATCCTGACTGTTGCCTCCCAATTCCAGCTCGGGACTGCTTTTGATCTCTGACATTGCCCTGACTCTGGCTTTCTTCTCCCTGCTCGCTGACTTCTGTCTTATGGCCATCCAGCTGGGACCGCCTTTGCCTTGGTCCCTTACTCTCTGACAGCGTCCCCTTCGTTTATTGTAAGAAATAGTCTTGCCTCTTCAACACTTCAGAGGACTCAAGGTTACCACTTTTCACCTCCAGCACTTACTCTGGAAGTGAAATAATCAAAGCATGTGTCATTCTTCTGACAACAGTGATTTACTGCAGCTGTCAGATGATAGATGTTTGGAACAGTGTTCTTTTAATGCAGCTCAGTACAGTTAAAGGGTAACACAGGGTTTGATTCTTTCAGTCCATGTTATGTGATAAGAGTGGAAAAATGAAGTGTGCGACTTCCATTCAGGCATTTTACATTAGCGTGTGTTGGGAGCACGTAGGCATTGTTGTCACCAAGACTGGAATATCAAGGTACATTGCCACTGAGGTGCACGCATGCACACAGTCCCACACTGACACCCCCTCCACCTGGTTTCTTTTGTCCTACGAACAGGAGAGCTTGCTACATTTGAGAAACCCCATTTATGATTGCCCAGCATTGGAGATGGTGAGAATTCACACCCTCATGCTGAAGATGCTCCAGCTATGGAGTTGATAGTGTTTGAAGGGCTAGTTTCAAAAGGATACAGTAAGAGCACTGTGCAGAAGTACTGGATGGAGAGTCTGAATGGGAGCAGGGGCAGGATATATTCTTCAAAAACCCTGTGGGTAGCTTACAGCTCTCTGGGAAATCGATAGCTAATTGCCTCTTTAAAGGTGTCTTCAGCCGCCTCAAATAACGCTCTGCAATCATGTTTCTGCACATTTAAATCGTAGGATGGTAAAAGGGTTGAAAAGAATCAGCAAGGAGAGATTGAGCACTCCTTATGAAATAGGGATGTAAACTCTGTTTAATTGGTTAATCGGTTAAACATATTGTTTAATTGGTTAACTGATTAAAGGGAAGGGGGGGGGGTGCTCCAGCCCAGTCGGAGCAGCCCCTGGCTGTAGGGGCGGGGGGGTGCCCACTGCGGACATGGGCTGCTCCAGAAAACCAGAGCAGCCCGTCCGTGGCAGGCTCCCCAAAGGGCAGAAACAGACCCCTGCCTGCAGCAGGTAGTGAGCTGCTCCAGCCCCCACTAGTTAGCTGGTTAACCATGATGAAGTGGTCTCCTGGGGGACAGGAGAACCATGACCCCGGGTAGGAAAAAGCTTAGAACAGTGCTTGCTTCTCAAGGGTTCTTAGTGTATCAATGATAATAGGGTGTAATAGAAGAACCATTAAGTGTTTGGGTTTTTTTAAGTTGTGATTTAAGAAACTGGTAAATATTCTGATCTCGGTCAATGCCTAAAACACCCCAGTAAAAGTCCTACCTAAGCTGGCGGGAAACAGAGGTTAAGACATTGCCCAATTACATGCCCAAGTAATGCTACATATCTGCTTCTCAAAATCCCCACATTCTTTGAAATGTATGATCTGAATTACAACCTAATGCAGCAGAAGCTGAAATTGATGAGAATCATTGCCTGGTCATTGTAATGTGAATTAGCATAATCAAAATGAACATCTTTCCTTAGGGATTTTGTTTGTTTCAAAGCCTGCATCAAATTACGTAATAAACAACTTAAAAATAAAACCACCCTGCCATCATTATTCATTTTGCTGACTGAATAAAGTCACCCATATTAACCCCACGTTTCCATCTCGTCTGAGATGGGCAACTTATTTACTTCCTCTGCCTTTCTACAGTAGTTCTTATCCAAGGATCTCAAAGCACGTTACAAACATTAACTAGGGTCTTGTCTAAACTCAAGTGTGCACCAGTTTAATTAAACCAGGGCAAACCTCGCTGTGGACACTTACACAGTTTTATTGTGGCTTATTGCACTTCCATTAATCTGTTCCTAGTCAACTTGATGTAAAACAAAATAAGAACAGATAGACTTCCTTTTTGCACCAGTTTAATAAAGGATAAGTGAATTAAACTCATGTAGGCATGCACTAAGCCTCATATGTTTCTATTGCAAGGACTTAAGGGCTTAGCTCATTAACAATTAATACTATTCATTAAGTATTAGAACAGAGTCTATTCCCCATAATCATGTTGGGTAGTATCTTATTTTGTGAGTAGTTTTATTGGAATCAATAGGGATTTGCATGGAATAAGGTGTTACTCAGAAAACAGAGATGGTAGAATTTGACTCTTGGTGCTTTCCATTTTCAAATTTAGTACTAATTAGCTGGACCGTACCAAAAGATTAGATTTGGTAGGGCTTTTGCACCAAAATCTACATCATGAAAGATATTTGTATCTTCTTTGCTGTTGTAACTGACATTAAAAAAATTGGAGACTGCAAATAAAAGGTCTCCTTACATAAAAATGTCCATTGCATTCTGTGGGAATTTTGACTGAGTATTGTCCAAACATTAGTAATGATTTTGACTTTCAGGCCTTCACTGGAAATGATCTGCTTTTTAAAAAAAATACAGCATATACTCCGTTTAGTGTCCTATTATGGCTGATGGCATCTGACAATAGCAGTTACTCATGTTACAAGTCTATTGAAATGGTGGTTATTTCCATAAGAGTGTCCCTAGCCTCTGTTTTCCAGAAGCTGGGAATGGATGACAGGGGAGGGAATCACTTGATGATTATCTGTTCTGTTCCTCCCCTGTGGGACACCTGGTATTGGCCACTGTCAGAAGACCGAATATGGGCTAGGTGGACCATTGGTCTGACCCAATATGGCCATTCTTTTTTCTAAGGTCAAAGAACTGCGACACCCTCATTATACCAATTCTGAATCTGGGACCCCTTGGGAGAATTCTGAAAAGCTGACCAAAAAAACCCCACCAAAAACATTTCTGCACTGGAACTAGACCTTCTGTGACCTAAGACTGATTTACCACAGCAGGGTTAAAGCTTGCCCTGTGGCATCCTTGTTAGAAAGTCTCCTTAATGGGAAGAGAATGAAATTTCAGAGTGGGAAGTGAAATGAACATATCCTAAGATGGTTTGATAGGGCAGAGGTAAAAGACTAGCTGATAAGTGATCACTGTGAAGCTTGTGGGTAAGGCATTTAACCTCTGTGCCTCAGTTCCCTCTTCCCCCACCCCATGAATTCGGTCCAGAGAAGAGCAACAAGAATGATTAAAGGTCTAGAGAACATGACCTATGAAGGAAGGCTGAAAGAATTGGGTTTGTTTAGTTTAGAAAAGAGAAGACTGAGGGGGGACATGATAGCTGTTTTCAGGTATCTAAAAGGGTGTCATAAGGAGGAAGGAGAAAACTTGTTCATCTTGGCCTCTGAGAATAGAACAAGAAGTAATGGGCTTAAACTGCAGCAAGGGAGGTTTGGGTTGGACATTAGGAAAAAGTTCCTAACTGTCAGGGTAGTTAAACACTGGAATAAATTGCCCAGGGTGCTTGTGGAATCCCCATCTCTGGAGATATTTAAGAGTAGGTTAGATAAATGTCTATCAGGGATGGTCTAGACAGTACTTGGTCCTGCCATGAGGGCAGGGGACTGGACTTGATGACCTCTTGAGGTCCCTTCCAGTCCTAGTATTCTATGATTCTATGAACGATAGGAACAATACTTACTTTTTTTGGAGATTCATGCTTGAAAAGTGCTAAAAGTACCAGGCACTATTAACAGCTATGAATGGCACATTTCCCTCACAGATGGATGCATTAGCTGTCCCCATGCTGAGGGCAGTGCCCTCTCTGGTGTCTTTCCTCTGCTCAGAGCAATTGTTAACCCACTTTGTCAGAATCTGTACATTCTCTCTCACAACTGAGCTCCATGTCAAGTAGCTTCTGTGTCAAGCTACTTCATAATGCATCACCCTGACTGAAGGGAGCCAGGAGGCACTCAACCCAGGTATATGTTACTTAATACTCAAAAGTCAGCTACTAAGGAAACTGTCTCTGGAGGAACAGAGAGAAAGCAACAAGGGGCACTCCTGGCAGGTGTCTGTGCAACATGGAGCAAGTAGATGCCAAAAGAGGTAATTCAACCATCTGATGAAGGGAAGCAACTGTCATTGGTTGACAAGGAGAGTGGACAGAGAATTCGGCAAAGGGCACAAAGATGACAAAAGAATGTTCTGTCTCCCTGGAGCAAAACATGGTATTTTACAGCAAGACTGAGTAGGCTTATGAAGCTGTCTGGCAAGTCTCCACTGGTGACGATAGACATTGGAACAAATGACATCACAATGGAACGATACAGATTCTAGAAGATTACAGGGATCCTGGAAGAAAGCTGATGAAGAGGGAAGTCCAGCTGATCTTTTTAGAGACATTTCAGGTGCCACGAATGAGAGAAGGCAAAAAGTATGGAGGTGAACCGTTGGCTGTGACTAGAGAGGTGGCTTGATCACAGTACCTTCACAGGAAGAAATTACTGTGCACTAACGGGCTCTTTGATTTAGCTGAGAAAAGTAGAATAAGGACCTGAAAGCCAAAGAGGTACAAATTCAGAGTAGAAACAGGGCACGCCTTTTTAACAGTGAGAGTGATTAGCCAGTGCAACAAAGTACCAAGAGAAGTGTTGGAGCCTTCGTATCAAGACTGGCTGCCTTTCTGGAACATATGCTTTAGCAAAACACAAATTATGCCTTAGAGTTTAGATGAACTTACACTATTGCACTGACCATGGGGATAACTATTATTGGGGCCAAGATAGCCAAAACTTTTCTAGATCTGAACTTCACAGCTGGTCTCTCTATACTTACCTTGTAAGATCCTTGGGACATGGACTGCCTTTTTGCTCTGTTTGGACAGAGCCTGGCACAATGGAGTCTTGGCTCATAGGTTCATTGGGAATACAAATATATAATGTGCTGAAACAAACCCCAGCTCCAGAATACACTGGCATTTGACAACATTCAGATCCAAGGCCAAACTCTAAGGCAGAGTCCATCTCTTTGGGAATTCATACTGTGGTTAGTATTGCTTTGAAATTTCACTTGGCTGCACGCTGTTCCACGCTAATCCCCCGGTGAAGTTGTATGCTAGTCAGTAGAGTTACCCCTGCAATGAATCTTGCTGAAGAGGCCAATAGAATTAATATATATACTAAAAGACTTACCCAGTGTTGCTCGTGTCCTTCAGGGCAGGGGGCTGGGAGTGTGGGGGGTGCAGCAAGAGCGGAGTTTCAGGAAAGTGGGGGGCAGCAGTCGTGAGCTCTGGGACGTGGCTTACTTTTCATCCCATTCCCTGGACTATCAGGGAGTGAGGGAAAAGCGCTTGCATTCCGTGCATGTCTCACGCCTGGCTGGTGAAGGGGGAGCTCACTAGCCAGGTGTGAGAGGCATGCACAGAATGCAAGTGCTTTCTGCTCGTTCACTGGACTATCAGGGAGTGGGGATGAAAAGCAAGCCGTGTCCCAGAGCTCACGGGTGCTGCCCCCCCCCACCCTCCTGAAACTCTGCCTTTGGGGTGCAGGAGTCCAGGCAGGGGTTTGGGGATATGGGAAGCTCAGGGCAGGAGGCTGGGGGTGTGAGGGATGCAGGAGTCAGGGTTTGGGGGGTGAGGAGGGGCTTAGGGCAGGGGGTGCAGGAGTTAGAGCAGGGGGTGAGGGCTCAGGGCAGTGGGTGGGGGTGTAGGAGTCAGGGCAGCGGGTTGAAGGTGTGAGGGGGCTCAGGGTGGAGGGGGCCTTAGGGGAAGAGAGGAGCAATTGGTCCCTGGGGCCGGTCTAAGGTGGCAATTGCCACGCAGCCCACCCACTGATTTCTCCCTGGGGCCGCCCTGGGACAGTAGAGAGCCACGTGGCCTGGCCACTAGCTGCTCCTCTGGGCTGGGGAGCTTGCTTGCTCCACTGTGGTCATTCTATGCCAAGGTATAACTCTCCCTGCTATCTCACCCCTCCCTTTCCATTTGATGGGAAACAATCACATTCCTTGCACATCCCATTGTCCTGGCACAACCAGACCCTAACCTTGTTTTAAGTTATAAGAGGGAGCTGCATAGCAAATTTGGTGATCCTAGCTCTTATCGTTTAGGAGGAGTTCTTGAACCAAGGACTCACGGAAGGATGGACACACAGAGAGACAGATGCACAAACTCTCTCAAATATATAGTAGAGATATAATGTTTGTTGTGAGCAGTGACTGTGAGAATTTTAATTTGGTTATAATTTTTTTATTGTACTTTCTCTTTACTTTTTTACAGGCTACACAATCTATCTAGACCACTGTCTAGAAACATAGTTCTTCCATTAAACAACTTTATATTCTTTTCAGAAATAAAACTAAAAAGCAAGATGTAAAATGCATCTTAATGTATTCAAGACTACTGATAACTTGGGGGAGGAACACAGAACTTCGTAATGGTTTGCAGTGAGTTGCTGACACTAAAGGAGTTGTCACCCACAAAGGGGTTAATAATGGATGGTGTAACATTGCAAGATTATTTCTTTTGTTTCACAAAACTACTGTTCAGATGAGAAAAGTTACATTTTTACAGTGGAAAAGCTAAACATTGGGTATTTTATCAAAGGACTTTTTCAGCCCTCAAGCTGCTGCTCAGTTTGAAATGCTAGATTAAAAACGAAGAAACAAAAACGGCAACCAAGAAAGAAAGAAAATATTTTTCATTAGCCCTGGACCACTTTGTGGATGTTGTAGAAGTGTTGCCTATTTTGTTTCCTCTAGTCTCCGAATTAATCTTTTGTGTTAAGTTCAGCAGAGCAGTAAATAAACATGTTTTCTCCAGCCCTGGAACCATTCTGAAATATCAGATAGTACTTAAGAAATGTTTCTTTCTCGGCCATAAAATAATATTTAAGTTTTCAGATTTGAAGGGAAAGAAAATGTCTGTTTTTGTTTAGGTACAGGACTGAGAATCAGGAGTGCTGGTTTCTGTTCCCAGACAGTCGACCGCTGTGAAACCTTGGGCAATCAGCTGATCAGTTCCTACAGTTGGGGCCAGGCAGGCAAAGGTCCCTAAATAAGGACCAGATTTTCAAGAGTGCTCAGCTCCTATCAGCGCCTATTGTGACACGGTGGCCAGATTTTCAGTGGATGCTGAGCTCTGTTGAAACCTCAGCTAATTGTTTTGATGCCTAAACAAGGAGCTGAGCTTTTCTGAAAATCTGGCCTACGGCTTTATTATCTCTGGCCAGGTCTATGTTGGTGTAGAAAATAGATGCAATATACGCAAGTCCAGCTACATGAATTGCATAGCTGGAGTCAACATACCTAGCTTTGATTTTCTGGGGCTGCCCCACAGTGGGAGGTCAACAGGAGAAACTCTCTCGTGATTGATGTGGACACCCTCAGCGTTCGATTTAGCAGGTCTTTACTAGACCTGTTCAATTGAACCCCGGAAGATCGATCGCCAGACTGTTGATCCTCCAGTCAGTGGAGACGTGGCTGTGAGTGCCCACAGCTTTGTTTCAAGCCAATGTAAGAAGGAGCTCAGCACCTCTGAAAGTCAGATCCTTAATCTCTTTGGAACAAAACTTCTTCATAGATTAATAGTGTCGGAGGCCAGAATAGACCATTGTGATAATCTAGTCTGACCTCCTGTGTAACAGAGGCCATGGAATTTCCCCCAAAATAATTCCTTGAAAACCTTGAGAAAAACAGCTGACCTCAATTTAAAAATTGACAGTGATGGAGAATCCACCACAACTCTTGGTAAATTGTTCCAAAGGTTAATTACTCTCTCAGTTAAAAATGCACATCTTATTGCCAATTTGAAATTGTTGAGCTTCAACTTCCAACTGCTGGATCATGTTCTATCTTTCCCAGCTAGATTGAAGAACATATTATGAAACACTAGATTTCCCCGGCATTGCTTGGGGGTGTAACTCAGGAAATGGTTGATTGGGTTTTGTTGGGAAGCAAGAGGAGGAGCAAGGCGGGGGATGAGGGCATGGCCTGGCCCTGTGAGGAGCCACGTGGGAGCCAGGGGAGAGAACCTCCAGGTCCCAAGAGGAGTGGCATGGGGGTGAGGGGAAGGAGGGCAACCCAGGCCCCAAGAGGAGCCACGTGCAGGAAGGGAACCCCCAGGTCCCAGGTGAATTGATGTGGGGAGCGAGGAGGGAAGGAATTCCCAGGCTCTGTGAGGAGGCACGAGGCGAGGGAAATCGCTGGGCCCCATAGGAGCCTCACAGCAGTGAGGGAATCTCCTCCACATGCCTGTGTGGAGCAGCAGGGGAGTGTACAGGCCCTTGTAGGCAGGGCTGGGGGGAGAATCCCCAGGCCCTGTAGCAGGGTGGTTGGGTGAGGGCCAGGCCGTGTATCTGCAAGTGGGGGGAATCCTTACCCATAGAAGTTGGCCTGGCTGGCCACATGCAGAGCCCGTTCCCAGTGTATTCTCACATGTTCTCTGCGACAGATGGTGTGATGGACACCTCTCCTTTTATAATAATTTAGACTTGTTCCCCATGTGAATACTTACAAACTGTAATCAAGTTTGAGTTCTTTGGGTATGTCTATACTGCAATTAAAAGCCCATGGCTGGCTCATGGTGGCTGATTCAGGCTTAGGTTGTGGGACTATTAAATTGCAATGATGATTTCTGGGCTCAGATGCAGCCTGGGCTCTAGGACCTGTGAGGTCCGGGGGAGGGGGGGAGTGGCCGGTAGTAGACCCCCTGACTCTCAAGCCTGGTTCAGCTGGCGTGGGCTACCAGTGTGTAACTGCAGTGTAGACATACCCTTTGAGTCTGTCACTAAAAGGCAGCCTGTTTAATCCATTAATCACGCTCATGGCTCTTCTATGAACTCCATGTTATCAACATCCTTCTTGGATTGTGGACTCCAGAACTGGAGCCAGTATTCCAGCAGCAGTTGCATTGATGCCAAATATAGAAGTAAAATAACCTCTCTGTTCTTACGTGGGATTCCCGTTTTTGCATTCCAGGATCACATTTGCACTTTTGGCCACAGCCTCCCGCTGTGAGCTCATGGTCACTGACTATCCATCACAACCCCCAAATTTTTCTCTGTGTCGCTGCTTCCCAGGAAAGAGTCTCGCATTCAGGAAGTCTGATCTACGTTCCCTGTTCTGAGATGTGCGCAGTTACATTTAGCTGTATTCAAATGCATCATTTGCATTGCTCTACGGCTCAAAGGTATGAGGCAACGGACTGACGTAGCTCTATTGCAGTGCTTCTCAAACTGTGGGCAGATCCATCCCATCCATTGGATGGCTCAGGGCAGCTGCTCCGGGCCCCACGCTTTGGGGGCCCCTCATGGCCTAGGGCTGCCTGAGGGTTTAGTGGGGGCCTGGTGCCGACATCAGGGCTCAGGCCTGCCCCCACACTCACCAGTGCCAGAGGGAGTCGCAGGAAGTGGAGCGACCCAGCCTCTGCCCACTCCACTCTGCAACTTCCCAGCTGGGTCGCTCCGCTTCATCACAGCGATGGGAAGTGGAGCAACCTGGCTCCAACTTGCTCCATGCCCCCAAGCACTGCAGCTGGGAGCCCTACTCGGGGGAGTAGAACAGGCTGAGGGGAGGGGCCTGGCCCCTGCTGCCAGTGCCAAGTCTCCCAGTAATCCCTGGGGTCACATTGCTCAGGTGAGGGACTTGGGGAAGGGGTGCAATGGGGAGTGGAGCCGGAAGAGGAAGCGGGGAGGGGGAGTAGGAACAGGGCAGGGGCAGGAGTGAGGTTTGGGAGTGGGGGTGGAGCAGGGGGAGGGCCTGGAGTGGAGGGGGGATTGTCTCAGACCCTTCACCCCCCAGGAATGACACTGACTGTGGGTCAGGACCCCAAAGTGGGTCACAACCCTGTTTTAACGGGATTGTCAAGGATGGCTTAGACTTGCTGGGGCCTGGAGCTGAAGCGTGAGCCCTTCAGCCCTGGGTGGTGGGACTCAGGTTTCAGGCCCCCTGCCTGGGGCAGTGGGACTCGGAATTTGGCTTTGCTCCCTGGGGCGGCAGGGCTTAGGCAGGCTCAGGCTTCACTCGCACCCTCCTGGGGTCGTGTAGTAAATTTTGTGGTCAGAAAAGGGTCATGGTGCAATGAGGTTTGAGACCCCCTGCTCTATTGCTTGGGAGCAAAGGGGTAGCAGTTGTGGATCCCTTATACCTTAGACCAGTGTTTCTTAAATTTTTTAAGACCGAGGAACACCAAACAATATTTTTTTTTATGAGGAACACCAAGGATTTTTGTCAAGCAAAAAAAAAAAAAAAGTCACCTGCCCCTCTAAGGGCAGCCATTTTGAACTCTGTTCTCTGCGGCATACCGCAGTTTAAGAAACACTGCCTTAGACCATACCTCCTTTTTGCCATGCCATAGCTCTGCAAGGGATTCCTGTATGACCCCCGCCCACCCCCCCAAGTGAGCAGGACTGGTGATCTGCAGATGTGTGGCTTCACTTGCAATCCATACACACCCTCCTCCAGTGAAAATGGTGGAAACTTCCTCAGAAATTCATCCCCTTACAGCCCTGGACAACTCTCTTTGTATTAAGCTCAGCTTCTCTGCAAGGGTAAAAGGCAGATGAATTAGTCATTGGTGCCTCAGTTTCTTCATCAGTAAAATGGGAATAATACCAACCTCACAGGGATATTGTATGACTACATTAATAATAATATTAATGTATTCATCACACTGAGATCCTTGGATGGAATGTACTACAGAAAGACAAAATATTACGTTTTGAAGGCAATGCACAAAAGGAACGTTCCACTAATTGGCTTATCTCAGAACAAGATTCTGCAGCATGTTTCCATGTACCTTTTTGGAAAAATAAAAACAAAACACCAAGTTTTATCTCGTATGCCAAAGAAAGTGTGTTTGTCCTTGCCTCACACTAAAGTGATAGGTGTTAATGAAATCCTTAGCCCAAATCACTTATGAAACATCAAATGTTGATTTAAAAATATTTTTTCTGCAGTTTTTAAAGTAGCATCAAAACTGTAAAGATTTAAAAATGAGAAAGAAAAGAAACTTCCAGGTTAAAAAATGCTTAAATATGATCTCATATGCAAAATGGGGTGGGAGGAAGGATTATACTTTATTTACAATGTATTTACATTTGGAACTCTGAAAATGTAACACAGTTGGCCAAAATCCGTTCACATTTTTCGCACAAGAAAGCTCATTGGTTTTAAACTTCTTTCAGTTTAGTAACGTAGGGAAGCAAATCTGAATACAGGGTGTCCCTGCTAAGTTGCCCCGGTATACATCTATTCCTCGCGGAAGTTGTTGACGTTGTAGGAACTGATGCGTTATAAGTCCTCCCATTCCCTGCTCTTAAGTCACGCAACCCCTCCTCCCCCTAATTTGCGCAAATGGAAGTCAGACACAAGAAAAAAATTCCCCGCTTTAAGTTGTTTCGCTATAAGTCCAAATTTTTTGGAATGTATCGTGGACTTATAGCGAGGACGGCCTGTATTTTAAAATGTGGAGTTAAATTCTGGCTCTTCTGAAGTCCGAGACAAACTTCCATTGATTTCAGTAGGGCCAGGATTTCCCCCACAATGTGTAACCTCTGTCTTTCTTACACATATTTTGTGAGCAATTAACGCTGATGTATTTCAGGCCTGGTCTATGCTACGCAGGTATGTTGACTTAGGCGCCCACTCGACATAAGTGCCTTTCTATGCTGGTTTAGTCACACCACCTCCCTAGAGTCATGGCTGATGTCATGGACAGCGGGTTGCATAGACTGGGAGGGGCTGTGCCTCCCTAAACAGCCAGTCATGGCCCCATCCACAGTCCACCCTACCAGGGCTCCCCCTGCCTATCACCACTGCAGCTCTTAGTCCCCCTGTGCTGTGGCCAGAGCTGGAGAGGCTGGGGGTTGCGGGCAACTCACCTTCCCCACGTGCTGCGGGGACAGGGGCCATGTGTTGCCTGCTGTCTGCCTTCCCAGCACTGCAGGGGCTGTGCCCATGCACTGCCCAACTTCCCTCCAGGCTGGGGGTAGAGGGTTGGGACAATACACCATCCACCTTCCCTGCACTGCAGGGCTGGGGCCATGTGCCACTTGTCTTTTCTGTTCTTCAGAGCTGGGGGACCGGGGCTAGGTACAGTCCACTTACCCCGTGCTCTGGAGCTGGGGAGGCTGAACACTGCCTGCCTTCTTGGTGTTGGGTGCGGGCTGGTTCATGTGCTGCCCATGGTTGATGTGATTAGGTTGACATAGTGTCAGTGTAGACACTGCATTGCTTATGTCACTTATTACTGGCTTTCTAGAGCCGTCCCACAATGCCCCACACTGACCGGGCAATTGAAACCAGTGTGCCTGGTGAAGAGACACATAGCTAACACAAGGAGTTGCATACACAAGTGATTTAGTAAGTGTGATGGCTGTATGCTGATTTCACATAATTTTGTAGTGTAAACATGGCCTTACTGTGGGCTAGTCTGAAGCAGTCCCATGTCCTGGGGAATTTTGCTTATGTATATAACATTTAAAAGACACTTATATCTAGGAAAATCTTATAGAATGATAAAGTTATAGCTGACTTGTAGGATTAGCAGAGTCCCACATCTGGTGGCAGTATTCACTGTGCTAAATTCTATACTGATTTACATCTTGTCCAACCCCATAGACAATTGACTTCCCAATGGGTTTTATTGCTACAACTCTTCAGATTTTGCTCTACTTTGTGGGGTGCATCTTCCCTTGAAATTGAAATGTCGACATTAAGAATGTGAAGACAACTTATCAATCAGGACTTCATTAATGGCAAAACTACCATTCACCTTAATGGGAGTAGGAATTCTGTGACTCAGAAAGGGTCTTTCCTCTGTACTAAGCTTGTCTCCACTGGAAGGTACTCTTTGCATGTTACAGAGTATCTTACATCATGCAGATCTCCCTCTTTTTTAATGGCGTCAGAGTTATTTCACATTGTGATTTAGGGTTACTTACCAAACTGTACATCTAGACTGCGTTGCTCATTTGGGATACTGGAAGTATCCTGAAATAGCAACACCGTGTCTTTAAAAGCGCCTGCTATTTCCCGAAATAGCAGGCACGCTATTCTGGCGTCCCTGTAACCCTCATTCCACAAGGGTTAAGGGATTTGTCGGAACAGTGCCTTATTTTGAAATTTGGCACAAATAAGCTCTTTCAATTTAGATTCGGAATAAGTTACGCAACTTGCGTAGTGTAAATTGTGTAGCTTATTGCCACAGAAGGGTGCTGTCTAGATGGACCCTAATAGAGAGCAAATCTTTCAAAATGTGAGTGACCCTTACTGATGTCAGTCAACAGAACTAACAAAGATCCTGTTCTTGCAAAACATGCAAGTGAGTAGTACCCTGTCAAGTGAGCAAAGCTAAATATATTCAGAAAATTCTGCCAAATTGGGGTAAAGATAAATAAGCGTTTACAGGACTAGGTCCTGTCATTGTACAATCATAAGAATGGCCATACTGGGTCAGACCAAAGGTCCATCTAGACCAGTATCCTGTCTGCCGACAGTGGCCAATACCACATGCCCCAGAGGGAGAGATCACAACAGATAATCCTTAGATGATCCCTCCCCTGTCTCCCACTTCCAGAGAAACAGAGGCTAGGGATACCATTCCTGCCCATCCTGGCTAATAGCCAGTGATGGACCTAACCTTCATGAATCTATCCAGCTCTTTTTTTAATCCAGAGAATAAACACCAACAAGTTGTAAGTGGCAATCTGCAATTAAAGATAAAAATAAGACTGATACGTGCTCGAAATCACATGGTTGGCATTGGCTCATTGGGTGTAAATGAATAAGGTGCATAGTGGCCAGATGTTCATTCAGACTCAATAATTACATTCAGAGATGCTGTAGATCTAATGGGGAAGCTATGTACATAGGAGCTATGTATAAGTATAGATTATAGATCTTTTCTATAGTACCATTACCGAGTCAAATTCTGCTGAATTCACTCATCTGAGTGATCCCATTGACTTCAACAGCATGGGGGAATGTGAGTGCACTTTATTGTTGCAATTTACCAGTTGTGCAGTAGCATCTAGGAAGCGCTGTGCTAGGCACTGTACAAACACAAAACAAAAAGACAGTGCCTTCCTCAAAGAGCTGACAACCTAAGTATAAGACAGGAGACAATCAGCAGATAGATATAGACTGGAGAGTAGAAGGAAACATTATTTTGCTTGGATTACACTAATAGGGACCTTGGACAAGTAATTTTTTTTTCCAAATATGAGGCTAAAACAAAGTTACATGGAAAATGTTCTCTTTAGGTATTGTAAACATGACAGGTTGGGGGTGGGTTAGTTTTTTAGGGGGTGGGTTTTTTTTAGATTTTGTAATTTTGTTTTAGCCTTCAGATTATAATTGAGTTTTAACAGTTCATCTTCATTTGGACAAGTTAATAAAGGGAATGTTCTTATAACGTGAAATATTCCCATGACTTTGGTGATTCTTTAGTTCTTCCTTGAAATTAATATTTTGAATGAAATTTCTCTTTTTTCTGAGGGAAGACACAAATCTTGTGATGTCAGCAAGATTTCATGCTTTTAGATGAAAAGATTCAGGATTATTTTAAATTAATAACAAAGAAAAATATTAATTAGGCCTTGACATCACGAACATTTATGCATGTGATTCATAGAGGGTATGCCTACACTATGCAGTTTTTTGCAACAAGTCTGTGTCAACACAGCCCTGCCGCTAAAAGTCACTATGTGTAAGTGCTGTTTGTTGGTATTTTTGCGGACAAAATACTTCCATCCCCAACGATAGAGTTTCTCTTTGTCACTCCTGCCAACAGAGCAGCATTTGCAGTGTAACTTGCTGCAGCAAAACTTTATTGTTTGGGAAGGGGTTAAGCACCTGAGAATAACAAAAATTTTGTTGATCAAGTGCAAGTGTAGACACAGCCTTCTTAAAGCATGTCCCTAAGCATTTGCAGGACTGGAGCCATACTGAAGTGATGTTTTAAGTACAGAATATAAAAGCAAGAACATTTCCATCCTTTGGTTCAGAATATTATTCTGGATTTAAAAAAAAACAAACCCCAATCCTAAATCAGCAAAAATCCTCACTGTTATGTGAAGTCCAAGGGGTAGATCTAGGAATGGTGTCATGAACTTGAAGAAAGGAAAATTCAAGCCTGCTATAAGGGAATGCATTTCCAAACAGAATAACCCTATTAGTCCAATCTTCCAAGTGGTAGAAGCTTTATGGCCTGGGGATACTTAAAACTGGACTGTAGAGAATACTTAAGTATGTGCCATGGAAACACTTAAGTACCGGCTTGGGGAATCAACTTGCTGAGCTTTCAGGTATTTTTCCATTTCTGATTTATAAGATTCTGTGAAAATGCTGTTGTTACAAACAGAGTAAAAAAACGCTCCCTGCCCTCAAGGAGTTGACAATCTAAGTAAACGACAAGGGACAACAAATGGATACCGACAGGGGGAAACAATGCCACAGTATGGGTGGTATACTGTCGCCACACCAGCAGCCTAACTGGCCGTTTCGAGAGGCATACTACAAGCAGAGTTGTGAGTGGGGATTTTAGTTTGGATTATGAGGTTTCTTCGCGGATGGTGCTGGGGAGTGGCTCCCCCGCTGCTTTTTGAAGACTTCGCAGGTTTCCATCCACCCCCATTGGTTTTTAAAGGCAGTACTCCATTACGGCATGCACTAATGAGCACAGCGTGCCCCCTCCGGGCCCAGGTTAGAGACGGGCAGGGGAGCGGAGAAGCCTGCGGACTTCAGTGGGAAGTTCCCCGCCCCAAGGGCTTGTAGAGGGGGCTGCAATTCCGCAGCGGGTGCCCGACCCGGAGCCCTCCCCACGCGCCGCGGGAATCCCGGGAAGTCGAGGGATGCATATTTGACTCCCCCCCTTCCCCGGGAAAATGAGACGCTGTGCATGTCAAGGCCAACCCCGTGCCTCCATGGGGTGCACGAGCCCCCGCCAGCTGCCCCATGGGCTGCCACGCGTGGCGGGGCGGGGAGCGCCTGCCTCAAGGCCAACCCCGTGCCTCCATGGGGTGCACGCAGCCCCGCCAGCTGCCCCGTGGGCTGCCACGCGTGGCGGGGCGGGGAGCGCCTGCCTCAAGGCCAACCCCCGTGCCTCCATGGGGTGCACGCAGCCCCCGCCAGCTGCCCCGTGGGCTGCCACGCGTGGGCGGGGAGCGCCTGCCTCAAGGCCAACCCCCCCCGTGCCTCCATGGGGTGCACGCAGCCCCCCCGCCAGCTGCCCCCAGCTGCCCCGTGGGCTGCCACGCGTGGCGGGGCGGGGAGCGCCTGCCCATGGCGTGACACCGCAGCTGGGGCGGGCGATGCCGGCCCCCGGTTAGCGAGCCCCGGCTCGGGGGGAGGCAGCGCCCCGCGGGGAGCCGGGCACAGCCGGGGGGGCGCTGCAGGGCCAGGGGGCCCCGCGGCCCGCGCCGCTGCCGAGGGCCCGGCCGGGGGAAGGGGGCAGGGCCCGGCCGGGGGAAGGGGGCAGGGCCCGCCCGAGCCGGCTGCGGCGCTCGGCGCTGCTGGGCGAGGTCAGGGAAAGTCCATGTGAGGAGCCGCTGGAATCACTTCCTGCCGCCGCGCCGGCCCGCGCCGCTAGGCCCCAGGGAGCCGCCCGCCCGCCCGCAGGTAACCGCCCGCCGGGGTCCCCTCAGGCGGCCGCCCCGGGCGCGCCTCAGCCTCCCCTCGCGCGTCTCCTCGCCCTGTCGGTGGCCCCCTCCCTACTAGGTCCTTGCATCCCCCCCGTACTGCCCCCCCCGCCCGGCATACTCCCCGGCACCCCCTGCCGGGGATCGTCCCCATGTCCCCGGTTCCCTTTGCCCCAGCCCCCACATTTCTCTCCAACCTAGCGCCCCAGTAACTCCTTCCCCGCAGTCATTCTGCCTCAGGGCTCCCCTCAGCCTCCCCTCTCACTTCTCTCCCATCTAACACCCCAGTCACCCTCCTGACAGTGCCCCCACCTTACAGCGTCCCTGCATCCTCCCCTTCCCCAGCCTTCCCCTACACTTCTCTCCAAGCTAGCACCCCACTCACCCCCTCGTTCTGACAGTGCCCCCACCTTACAGCGTCCCTACATCATTCTCCCTTCCCCTACACTTCTCTCCAAGCTTGCACCCCAGTCACCCCCTCGCTCTGATAGTGCCCCCCACCTTACAGCGTCCCTGCATCATTCTCCCCTTCCCCCAGCCTTCCCCTACACTTCTCTCCAAGCTAGCACCCCACTCACCCCTCGTTCTGACAGTGCCCCCACCTTACAGCGTCCCTGCATCATTCTCCCTTCCCCTACACTTCTCTCCAAGCTAGCACCCCACTCACCCCCTCTCCCTGACAGTGCCCCCCACCTTACAGCATCCCTGCATCATTCTCCCTTTCCCACAGCCTTCCCCCTACACTTCTCTCCAAGCTAGCACCCCACTCACCCCCTCTCCCTGACAGTGTCCCCCACCTTACAGCGTCCCTGCATCATTCTCCCCTTCCCCCTACACTTCTCTCCAAGCTTGCACCCCAGTCACCCCTCGCTCTGATAGTGCCCCCACCTTACAGCGTCCTGCATCATTCTCCCCTTCCCCAGCCTTCCCTACACTTCTCTCCAAGCTTGCACCCCACTCACCCCTCGCTCTGACAGTGTCCCCCACCTTACAACGTCCCTGCATCCTCCCTTCCCCAGCCTTCCCCTACACTTCTCTCCAAGCTTGCACCCCACTCACCCCCTCTCCCTGACAGTGTCCCCCACCTTACAGCATCCCTGCATCATTCTCCCTTTCCCCCAGCCTTCCTCCTACACTTCTCTCCAAGCTTGCACCCCACTCACCCCTCGCTCTGACAGTGTCCCCACCTTACAACGTCCCTGCATCATTCTCCCTTCCCCCAGCCTTCCCCTACACTTCTCTCCAACCTAGCGCCCCAGTCACCTCTCTCCCTCCCCGCCATGTCTCCAGTCATTCTTCCCTGGGGCTCACCCCAGCCTTTCCTCTCACTCCCTTCACCCCAATCTTCCCCTCACATGTCTCTACAAGCTAACGACCCAGTCACCCCTCACCTCACCCTCCTCCGTGCCCCCAGAGTCATCCTCATCTGGGACACTCACTACCTGAGCCCTCGAGTCACTCCCTCACCCCACTCAACTTTGATTTTGTACCTCCCAAATCAGCCCCCCTTCTTCCCAACCTAGCTCTCCACTCACTCATCTCACTCCATCCTATTTTCCCACCGATTCATCCTTCCCCAGGGCTTGCCCCATTCGAGAGTCACCCCACCTAGGGCTAGACCACCTCCCCTGGGATTCTCACCCCACCCTACCTACCCCACTAGTGTTGACCTCACTTTCACCCAACCCAGAATCCACACCTACCCCTAAGGCTAGCCTACCTCCCCTGGGGCTTGCATCCCATCCTACACTCCCTCGTGTCACGCCCTTATCTGAGACTGCCTTTCATCTTCTCTCCTGAAGAATTACTCGCTTTCTTTTCAAGGGAGACTTGTTCCTTAGCCCATTAGTTGCAGGGGCTTCCCCCACACTCTACACCTGCCACCAGATAGTCATCCCCATCCCAAAGGAGGGAGTCACCTTCCTAGTGCTGCTCAACAGACAGTCATCCCTCCCCTGCTCACCCTGTTCAGTAGACTTGCCTCCTCTATCCTTCCCAGCCTTAGAAGGGCAGCCACCTCACACCTATTCCCTGGTTTTTCTCTCTCTAGGGGGTACTAGCCCCCAGCCTGGTGCTTTCTTCCTATTTTACTCCCCAGAGGAGATTAATCCACCTCCCACAGAGGCTCAGTCCCCACCTACCCTTCTCCCAATCCATAGCAGGCTTACAGACTCATCACAACCTTCCTCGTACTCCTGCTTGTCTCCCAGCATAGGGATACAATCCTCTCACCATTCCAGGGGATTTCTCGCCACTTCTCCTTCCCATCTGATTCACCTATTCTCGCCAAGGGAATAGAACTTAGTCCTGAATCCCTATCCTCCCTAGGGAATTACTCCTGCCCTAGAAACAGCACCGAGACTATTCCTTTTCCCTCTGCCCATTGGTAGTGGGTTTTTTTTCTCTTCACGCCACGTTCTTCTTCTCTAGGGATGTGTCGTCTTCCTTCCTTCCACCCTACCCTAAGAAGAACTCCTAGTCCTCTGGTGCATTTGATAAAAGAATTGTCCTGTTGTACATACCAATTCATTGTTCTGTGCCGTGCTCTGTACTCTGCTAATGCTTAACCAATAGTTATGAGCGGTATTTTATTCTATTCTCTAATATGGGGAAAACGCATCCTGGACTTTTTCTCCTCTTTTCCCCAACAGCATTCCTTTGAGGTTTTGCTACTGTTTCTTGCTGCTGGCAGGTCCTGTTTCTAATACAGTTACTTTATTGATTCATTTCTTCTGCCCTATGTTACTAATTCAGTGAGCATTCAGAAAACAGATTTTTCTTTCCCAGTATTTTTAATATAATACACACAATAGATTTTAACCATGATATTCACAAAAACCATGAACGCTTATGCCCAAATAAATCTATTACTCTTTAAAGTGCCACAGGACTGCTCATTGTTTTTGCAGATACAGACTAGCACCGTTACTCCTCTGATACTTACAAATAACAGGATGACCTGTGCTGTCTTTTTCTTAATTTCAAATTGTAGTTATTTGGGGATCTAGATAAGGAAGTGTTTTGTGTAACAAGGAGTTACACATCCATTAGTGTGAGAGGGCAGTATTTAATTTTTTCTTTTCTTTTTGTTGGCTGGGGCGAGGGGAGACGTTACTAGGAGAGGAGGGATGCTTTGGGTAGTATTGGAGTTTTAAGTCTCTCTCTAAGGAAAGATGCTGACTATTCTGGTAGAATTTGATTAGATCCTATGGTTTTTCCAAGTCCTGTTCACCCCACAAAATGGATTTGAGAAATAGGTTATAATTAGAAACACATTAATGAAGTGGCTGCATTGCTTAGTTGATTTTAATTTCTAAGTGTTTGTATAGATGTTTGCACTCTCTCGTGGTACTGAAGGATTGTATGGCTTGAAGGGAAGGGATTTTTTTTTTAAAAAACAAGCACCCAAATGCATAATTTATGAATAATGGTATAACATCTTTGCAAAGGATGCTATCATTCAAAGCTGTGCGGTTTTGGGGGGTGAGAGGAACAAGCATGCATTATAATATAGCATAAAATCATACAGGAATATTAGTTGGTCAGCAGGCTATTAAGCAGCTTGTTGATGTGTAAGTGTGGGGGAAAATAGGGGTACTTTATGGGGCTGCTTTTTTTATAAGTATCTTCTCAATACTGGTCTGTTATGGTACATGCTGCAGTAGGCAGCATGTTGTAGTTAAAGTACATTTGCTCTTTTCAAGGACTTCTCCAAACATCGCCACCACCGCTATAGGGAAATAAAATGACAGTACATTCTGTACTTTAGTGTGTGAGACTCACCCATATGTATAAACAGCAAAGTACAGGAGCACTTAAAACGAAGTCTCCATTACATGCTGCTTCATTAATCTGAATATTTACTCGTGTGTTTCCTCCTTTCAAAAGGCATTTGTGAGATTGTGGGTAGCTTGATGCACTTCATGCTTGCCAAGTGTTTGTGTTGTGTCCAGAGTAATTGATGATCTGGCATGCTGTTTTACCTTTTCAAACTAAAATATTAAACAGTAGTAGAAGTTGAAATCGGTAAACAAAACTGAATTATGGCTGTCCTCTCAGTTGCATATTGGCTTCCAGAAGTTAATATTGCAGTGCAGGAAGAGTGGGTTTCTGGAATCATATATCTTGTGTGATTCTTGAAACAATCTAGCCATTCTTCAGACAGTGTGTTAGGATTCTGACACTGTGAGATGCTGAGCATACTCCAGAACTACTGAAATTCAGTAAGAGTTAACAATGCTCAGCACTATCCAGAAGCAGTATTAAAATGCACATATGTAAGTATAGTTAAAACAAAATAAAAATAGAAGCCCATTTGACTGCTGAATATCTACTTTTACATAGCTTTAAAAAGATGAAGGTTAAATCTTTTTGCCTTTTACTTGAATATGTGTTGTTAGCCAGGCCTAGGCCTGCGAGCACATATCCTCAAGCCACAAATATTAGACGCAATAATAGCTCAACCTCTAGTGAGATGCAAATACAAGATCATTAGAAATTTTTCCCTTACTTTCCTGGGTAAAAAATGTTATTCATTGGTCTGCTGAAGATTTCATGCAGTTGTGAAAAAACAACAAATATTCTCACAGTCAACGTTTCATACAAGGTTCTATAAAAGAGAGGTGGTAGAATCTGAATGCCCAAGGGAAAGAATGCATTTATGGGAGTTGAAATCTTCCTCGAAGAACACTTTAGCAACTTTTTTAAGTAAGGCATTTTCTTCCTTGAAATGTGATGTTTTTTCTTTAGTTCAAAAATAGATAAAAAGATATCAAACAGTATTAGAGAGATTCAAGTTAAATACGTATTTCAGGTGAACATAATTTTACAAAACAAATGTAATTATCCTAGTTAATAAAACATTGTGGATTCTAAAATCTCACTTCATTTTGTATCATTTAATGTTTATGCTTCAAACTTCTCTTAAATTGGACTGTTGCAATAAACAAAACAACCGACCAGTCTATAAAAACAAGTAGTCCTGTGGCACCTTAGAGATTAACAAAAATATATATAGTATCACGAGCTTTCATGGGCAAAACCTACTTCTTCAGATGCCCACAAAAGCTCATGATACTATACATCACGATACTGTACATATTTTTGTTAGTCTCTAAGGTGCCACACGGCTGCTTGTTGTTTTTAAAGTTATAGACTACCACGGCTACTCCGCTGAGACTTTTTGACCAGTCTATAGGAAGTGTTACCTTCTGATTCACTTGCACAATACCACAGTGTTTGCTTTGTAAATACTATAGAGAAACACTGAAAACTAAACAAAAATATTTCCATTAGAATTTAAAGAGGAAAAATGACAGACATACAGGCATTTCTACTAATCATACTTTTTGAGAAACGTACTTGCTATACGTCTTAAATTTGGGGCATAAATTCACTTGATGACAGGCAGCTGTTTAATGGATCTGTCTGTAGTGTAACATCTTGCTGTGCATAGGGGTTGGGTGAAAACTTCCAATACTAGAGTCCAGTTAAAGTTAGCTTTAATAATTTGGTTCATAGTATTTAAGCTCAATTCTTCCAGCTTTCCCAAATTTGATCTTGGAAGAAACTTTTCTGTGATTGTGTGGCTTACTACTGGTGACACTCTCTCTTTTTAAAGATATGAACAGTAGTTTTCAAACTTTTTTCCTCACAACCCAGTTGAAGAAAATTGTTGATACCCTGACCCAACATAATTATATCTTTTGACTAGAGTGAGGGCTATGGGGTAGGGCCAGGATGAGGTTGGTGTGTGAGGGGAGGAGAAGGCTCCATCTGGGTGTGCAAGCTCTGGGGTAGGGTAGGATGAGGGTTTTGGAGTATAATAGGGGGGTTCCAGGCTGTGGGGCAGGGCAGAGAGGTTCAGGGTGTGCAAGGAAGCTCTGGGCTGGGTTTCAGGGTGGGTGCAGCCCCCACCTGAGGTGCAGGCCCTGGGGTTGAACTGGGATGAGGTGTTTGGAAAGTAGGAGGGGACTCTGGATTTGGGGAGGCTCTCGGCTGAGGCAGGGAGGTTGGTGCTCAGGATTTGGGCATGAGCTTTCCTCTGCCAGCTTCCAGTTAGCAGTGCAGCAGGTGTGCCAAGGCAGGCTTCCTGCCTGTCCTGGCATGGTGGACTGCACTGTGTCCTGGAAGTGTCCAGCAGCAGGTCTGGTTCATTGGCAGAAGTGTACAAGTGGCTGGTCTATGCCCAGGGTGGAGGCAGTGCAGGGAGCCCCACCTAGGAGCTGGACCAGCTTCTGACTGCTTTTGGGACACAGCAATGTCTTCAGTGCCTGGACAGGGAGGAAGCCTACCGTAGCACCCCTGCTGGGCACCTTGTCCCCCTGCAGCAAGGCAGCCCAGTGCCTGACCCTTAGTTTGAAAATCACTGGTACGAAGGTGTGTGTGTGCATGCGAGTGAGTGAGTGAAGTACTCCTGCAAGTGATGGTGACAACCTTACAATTATGTATTTTTTCAGGCTGTGACAATGCCTTCCTGCAAAATGAAAGCGACTTCACTCCACAGTTTAATAATAAATCTGATCTTCCTGGATTTTCATTACTCTGGGAATCTTTTTGGCCTCTGACAGATTTCAGTTTATATAAAATGGTACCGTTAGCACCAACTTCGTGTCAATCTCTAATTCTATAAACTCTGTCAATCCGAAGATGTGACGAGCACGGTCTTAATTGCATTATTTGGCCTTTTCGTGTGGACTCTACTCATGGATGTTTGAACTGATTTGGAGAAGATAACATTCTTTCCCTCCAAATCTTTGTCCCTTTCTAGGCCTGGACTCAAAACAAACCTCTGTGTAAAGTTCAGATAAATCTTCTTAGCATCAGGTTTCAGTTTGGGTCAGGCAGTGAATTGCTAAGAGACAAGATGCTGTTTTGTGGTATTTCTAGTTGGTTTTTGGAGTAGAAAGTGCCAGAAATATCACACGAGAGCCTGTTTGACTTAGCGTTTGCAGCCCTGAAGAAATCTGGGTTAACTTCAGAGAAACTTCCATGCTTGTGTGCGCTTATCCAAATCAGACTGCAAACCATCACTCTGTGGAATGGAAATATTTATTTTAGACCATCTTATAAAGTATGATTTCCCTGTGAGGTCTCCTGGAGGGTTTCTGCTCTTCTGTGTATATCTGCAGATATGTACTTTATTTGAAAGCTGACTTTAATGGCACAATAGTACTTAAATTGGTACGTGACTTTGACATGGTAGGCTGGTGTGTTGCTAAGTATTGTATAGAGCCATCAAATTGCAGATAAACAAAGCAATCTTACAAAATGATGATGTGACTTTACCATTGGCTATCTCCCTACTGTGCTTGTGTTTAAAAATACCCAGGCCTGACACAAGGAGATTAGAATGGATTTTCAGTCATAACTTTTGAATTTTCCCAGATTTTGAGTTTCAGCTGAGGCATCCTGGTAGCAGTAGCTTTCTCTGGGGTGAAACTAGAGAGGTCATCGTGAGGTAGGAAGGAATAATTGCTTCAGAGAGCTCTAGAGGTGATAGGAGGCACAATAGCAAAACCACTTAAAGGGACAGTTAAACTGTTTAATAGGTTTGACCAAACTCAGACTGAGAGAGATGAAAATGGAAAGCTAAAGGCATGTCATTTCTTCTGCCCAAATCCTGATATCTTTATTTATTGTTTCTTTTGATTATTTAAGCCCTCCCAAACACCCAATGGCTGTGCATTGCTGTTATTCCAGTCCCTGGAGTCTAGGATGCCAGCTGAGCTGCTCCTGTGAATTGCAGCCTTTCCATCGGGCAGAGGCCATCTCTTCTGTGTTGCTTACAGTGGTTCTGTGAAGTCTTAGCAGTTGAGTTAACCTTTGCCCTTTATCAGAGTTTCACTAACTAGGTTTGATGGAAACACCTACAGTTTTTTTTTCTCTCTCAAGCACATTGAGAAATAGGTTAACCATGCTAAAGAGGGTGAGGCTGTTCATTTTCTTTCTACCTGACTTTATTTGCAAAGTGACAGGAATTTTGACAACCTTGTGTCTTTTTTAGCAAATCAAGTGTCATGCCACGTTTGCCTGTGGATGAGATCATTTGCAAAATATGTTTTCTGAGCTTGCTTCAGGCATAATTCATTGTCAACTGTAATTGCTCATTTGCTAAGAACTGTGATTTGTTAGCAAGTTTTAAGTTCAACTTGTTTTTTATTTTTTTTTTAAATTAAGGAAATGTTTGAACACAGAGGCAGAGATTTTAAAAATGTTAAATTGTGCACTCTGTTTATCCACACCTGCTGTTCTTAACTTGTTAAATGCCTCGGGAGGCTGTGGAATCTCCATTATTGGAGATTTTTAAGAGCAGGTTAGAGAAATCAAGGGTGGGCAATAAGCTGGAAGCAACTCACCAGGGTTAGCCCTTGGTGGGCCGCTGGCACTTGATTTGTCTGTGCCTCCACAGGTATAGATGCTTGAAGCTCCTGTGGGCCGCGGATTGCCGTTCCTAGCCAATGGGAGTTGCAGGAAGTGGTATGCCAGTCTGCTTCACTTCCTGCAGTTCCCATTGGCGGGAACAGCAATCCGTGGCCAACAAGAGCTTCAAGCATCTGTACCAGGGGTCACCAACCAGTAGATTGGAATCTACAGGTAGATCTTGGAGCCTCTGACAGGTGATCCTGACTGGTTTGGCCACGTGGCTATCAAATGCTGGCACTTCAGCTGCTCCTGCAACTGCTGTGTATCTCTGGCCCCTTCCTTGGAGCTGTTTCCCCAAGAGCTCCAAGGAAGGGCAGGGGAGGGAGAGGAGAGTGCTAATGTCACAGTGCCCTCTTCTTCTATCTCCACAGAGCAGAGAGGGGGCACAACAGGACTAGGGAGAGCAAGTTTGCTGGCGCTAGGGCAGGGCTGAGCTTTCCTTAACCCCACTGCACCATCACTCAGGAGCCACCTGAGGTCAGCAGTGCCCAACTGGAGTCCATATCCTGAACCCGTACCCAAGTCATGAACTGCCTCCTACACCTCAAGCCCCTGCCCTAGCCCTGAGCCCCCCTGCATCCAAACGCCGCCCCAGAGTCTGCACCTAGAACCCCCTCCATCACCCCAACGGCCTGCCCCAAGCTCAGCTCAGAGCCCCTCACACTCTAAATCCCTTAACCCAAGATTAGAATCTGCACCCTAACCCTCTGCCTGAGCCTGGTGAAAGTGAGTGAGGATGGGGGAGGAAGGGAGGATGGAGTAAGCAGGGGCAGGACCTCAGATGGAGGCAGGGCAAGGAGCACAAAGGAGGCAGGGCAAGAATATTTGGGTTTGAGGTAGATCTTGGATTGCACTTAAATTAAAAAAGTGATCTCGTGCTTAAAAAGTTTGGAGACCACTGATCTATACCTGTGGAGGTGCAGGTAAATAAAGCACTGGCGGCCTGCCAGAAGCTAAGCCCACTGTTAGCCGAGATGGTTATTGCCCACTGCTGGTCTAGATGGTGCTTGGTCCTGCCATGAGGGCAGGGGACTTGACTTGACTTGACCTCCCGAGGTTCCTTTCAGATCTAATATTCTATGATTCCATCTTACAGAGGGGTAAAGAATCATGCTAAGAGTTCAGGTGTGGGGTACTGCACTCATTTTGTCATGTGACTTCTCTTAAATGGGGACAGAGGTAATCTAGTTGCCTGCTACTCATCTGCCAGGTCATGTGACGTAGATCCGTGCACAAAGGGAACTTTCTGGGTTTGGATCTTTCCTTTCCTTTTTGAGGGCGACTCTGGCAATGTGTACACAGACTGCGCTGCGGTGTAAAGTTGCAGCACATTTGGTGAAGGCGCTCTGGGTTGATGGAAGAGAACTCTTCCATCAGCACAATAAAACCACCTCCACATGCAGAAGTAGTTGGGTCAGTGGGAGAAGCTCTCGCACCAACAAAGTGTTGTTCCCACCAGCACTTATGTCAGTGGAACTCATGTTGCTTGGCAGGTGCAGGGGGTTAGTCACATCCCTGAGCAACATATTTTATGCCTACATAAAATGTAGCCGTTGCCTCAGCCACCTCTGCGGTATTATGCCCTTTCTTGCCGATTATTCAAGATAGGGTGGAGGTTTCATTCCAGCATACAGAGTCTGCGTGAAAGGAAGTTTGGAAACTTGGAAGGCTTCATGTGAGGAGTGGAGCAAAGGGTGTGTGGGAAGTAGGGATGTGAACGGCTAGTCGAGTATCCGATCAGCAAAGTTGTTTAGTTGTTCTCCCCCGCCCCGCCCCTTGGTGCCTCTATAAGAAAGAGGCAGCAAGGGGGGGAATGAAGAGGGGGTGCTTCAAAGGGCAGACCCTGGCCTCCACATACTGCTGCCTCTTTGAAACAGTGCATGCAGCCCTGGGCCAGCAGCTGCCCCTGGGCTCCATGCGGCATTGCCGCTTTGAAATGCTGTGGGAAGCAGAGGGCCAGGGGAGGACTGTTAGAGACCTCCACTGGCCCTATGCTCCCACAGCGCTTTCACCCTGGGGCTGTTGCTACATTTCAAAGGGTGGAGGTGCCCTTATCGACTAAGCAAATAGTCGATGCAAATTGCATCAACTATTTGATTGGCCAGTTAAGCTAAATTTAACATCCCTAGTGGGAAGTGAGGGAATGTGCACATTTTCACCACCAGCCCTTCGCAGACTTTAAGTCCAGAAGCAGTCGTCATGATCATCTGTGTAACCTGCACATTGGAGGACACAGAACCTCACCTTTTCAGTCCTATAGATCCTGAGCCCTCCAGTGCCATGGGAATTAGGAAAGAGAATGCAGCCTGGAACTGTTATCTTTTCCATGAAGCTTACTCACTTGTGTGTTCTAGGGACAGCACAGGCCAGAGAGGAGGCGCTGGCAGTGCATCTGCAAAGGAGTGACAGTGTTTTGTGTAGGATACGGTACAGGACATCTGTGCCAAAGGCCCTGGCTTCCTATATATTTCTGGAGATCGGCAGGAGAAATTCCCAGAGTACCATACTGCTGCCTCAGATGGTTTTCACTATAGAAGGATATGATTTGAGTCAATGATGGGTTGTCAGCAACTCTGATTCCTGGGAGGAAACAGGTTTTTTGGTACACTTACTGAGACCTAAAATACCTTCCAACCTTATGGAAGTACTGTGTAGGTAATAGTACTTGGTACATATTTTGTGCTTCCCATGTTCAGCATACTGTCCAAAGAAATAATCATTTCCTTAACACTCTAAATAGTCTGGGATGTTTACCTTTTAGAAACTTGCATGCAAAATACGTTTTTGTTTCCTTTCTTAACCAGACAAAAATGTTTCCGTGCATTTTTCACCCTAGATGAGTGGGGGTCACTGCCACCAGGCCAGCAATCGCAGTTCACCTTATAATAACAAATTCATATGTGGGCTCAGTAAATTAACACTTTTCAGGAGCAAGAGAGGCTGATTTTAAACATCCAAGAGATAATTACAAAATCTACATTTAAACAAAAGTAATTTGACACTTTTATATAAGACTTCAGAGTACTTTTAATACATTTCTCTTCATGTATCTTTTCAAAATCTTTTCAACTTTAAGGGGTGCTTAAAAACATTAACTGGAAAAGGGGGGAGCACATGGTAACCCAGGGAGTCTGCTGACTGCTAGTTTAGTGGCACAGTTCCCAAATACTGCCAGTTTGCTTTGGAAGTAAGCGCCAGGAGTTAAGGGCAGCAGAATGTAGGGGGAGGGCATGACTCCATCAAAGTGACCATATATAGTCATTGGGATGAGATTAAATACTTTACCTCGCAATTACATCCCAACGCCAATAAAGCCAATATGGGGACCTATTAATCATTTGTAAAAACAGCAAAAAATTCACCTCACTTTGTAGCAACTAATTTGTAGCAATCAGGGCTCTTTGAGGATTCTATTGATTTAGGGAGAGGAGCCAGATGTTTTTCATCTTTGGGAGTCTGGAGGCAAAAATGCAGCAGCAAACTGAAGAACAGCATGTACAAAGAATTGTAAGTTAAATATGAGCAAGTCTGTGCTCTCTCAAGCTAGTGGTTTGAGCACTTGTATGGAAAGGGATCATGTAGTCCAGTACCAGCAATGATTTCTTTCCATCAGTGCTTTAATCCTACAATATTCATTAGGGAGACATGTGGCAGCCTAAAGCTACATACTTTGTGTGTGGATACGTGTTTTGCATGCCAGTTCCCTATATCATGGGATGCTCTTTTGTGAATCATTAGAAAAACAGGAGTTAGGTGTGAAAATATAGCCCCTCGTAGAGGAGGCCAAAAGAGCATGTTGTAGAGTCAATGTAACAATGTCAAAGTTAAAGTAGGGATAGCGTTTCTCTTGTAAGTTCCTGTCCCTACAAGCCCCATATTCAAACTATGATATGACAGATACGATGCCACACAGGTGCATGAATAAATTATTGGAATTACAGAAATATGTGTTTCAAAGATAAAAGCTGTGTACTTGAAAGGCTAGGTGGGTTGTGTTGGTTTGATAATGCTTAAAATCACTTGGTTTTAAAAAGCTAGACACAACTAGGTTTGGCAAGCACTTAGATTAAAAATACCACCAAGGGAAAAAGGTCTATTGAGTGTTGTGTGCCAGACTGCTGTTTACAAGACTCAGATAGTCATTTTAAGGCGAGAACAAGCAGATTCAGGTTTATGGTTCAGTTCTTTGCTGGTATGGAATCCTCACAAATAAGGATAATCCTTCATTAGGTATTTGCTCACTTGGAAACCTTTCTGTATTTTTCACTGAGCACATCAAGCTTTGCAACCTATATTTATTTCTGGGTAATGAACTTATGCATTCCTGTTTTTATTATAGTTATTGTTGTGATGGCACTTTTATTGAAAACCTGTATTGTTACAGCTTACAGAAAATTATAGTTTTGTGTTGAAATTTCTCATGCTGATTCTCATTCTAGATTACTTTTGTTTTGGAGACTGGATATTCAGGTAAAGATGCGCATCTGAAAATTTTGCAACATTTAGATTGCTCCAGTGGAGTTCCACTTGCACTGTCAAATGTTAGTATAAATCCCTGTTCCTGTTCTACATTACTGTATTATCTAACCTTGCTTGTACAATGGAGAAAAGACCTAAGTGTGTATGACTTTTATCTTTACATGCTTACTGTGCATTATTTTCCCTCACTCACTCCCTCTTCATGCAACATTAAAACTGAGGTTTTAATTGCTCAAAATTAGGAAATAGAGTGAAGATTCCCCTACTCAACCCTATCTGTTTTTCACATACATGCATTCCAGTAAGGTCATTCTTTATAGGGTCATACAACAGGGAGAAATTCTCAGTTTACCAAAAAGCATAATGTAATAGACAATAATAATAATAGAACCATTATACTAAGATGCTGCTCTGTAAATCACTGTAAATAAATTAAACTGTGCGTTACAATGTTTTAACTGTCCCTTTTTTAACTTTAGGTGTACATTTTGTAAATACTATACTTTCTGTTGTCTTATACTGAAAGATCTTATTGAAATGTGTGTCTGAAAGAGACAGATTTAAAGTTGCAACCTTAACTTTGTTTTCATAGGGGATTCAAAAAATTCAATTTCTACTCTAATGCAACATTAACATAGTGTTCAGCATCTAATTCATTTTCCATTACAGCACTAAGTTCCTTCTGTTAAATTTTGCATGTTGATTTTTTGTTGTTGTCAGCAGTTTTCTTTTATTCTGTTTTTCTTTTCTTTTTTCATATAAAACCATTAGTGTAAAAGAAGATTAAAAAGATATACATTACAATTAAAATGTTAATGAAATCTGGATTGTACTACTTTTGAAACCATGTAGACATTAATCTTTGTTGGTCTTGTGTATGTTAACTTTGGTGATTTTTATTCTATACTGACCCCTGCTGAGAGAATTGTTCTATAATTGGATTTTTTTTAAAAGAGCAAAGCTTTTAAGAAAGTAGAAGTTGAGTGTATTCCTTTGGCTTTCCATATTGCTATCCATAGAAGGTAAACAAAGAGAAAACCACTTCATAGCCAGTTATTTAAAAAAAAAAATTGGTGGGGTTTCTTCTGTATCTATCGTGTAACTCTTCCTCATCTCAGTGTTTTTCATTCTCTCCTTATGAATACAGACTCTACCCACTACTTCACCAAATTTGCTTTTGATGAATGGGGCTATTGTAATTTCTTCCCTAACTGCTGATTAAGAGACAAACTTTGACTTTTTTGTTTTAATTCGGATTAACCCCCGAAATAACCATGTTTTGAAATGTAGCAGAGGGAAGGAAAACCCTCCTTAAAATTGTATCACTTGAGATTATAGGTTCAATTTTGTGTACTAATTACTTGAGCCTGATAGGCACTGCTCACCCACAACTCCTGTTAATATCAATGAGAGGTGCAGGTACCAAGTGCTTATTGGTCAAAGGTCAAGTGTCCAACCAGTAAGTATACAGCTCTTGTAGGGCCTGGTGTTCAGTGTTTAGAGCAGAGGACTGGAATTAATAATCCCAGGGTTCTGTTCTTGTCTCTGTTGCTGGCTCTCTGATAGGACACAGATCATTACTCTGTTGTTCAGTTCACCCAAGTTTAAAATGAGAAGAGTAATATGAGGTTCTATGCAGAATGTTTGTAAAGTCTTTTAAGGTCCATGGGGGACGGTTATAATAGAATGGCAAAGAGTTATTTCCAGTAATTACCTCATCTTTTCCTCGTTCCTTTCTTGAGGAATTTCAGTGTTTTTTGAGACTTTACAAGAGCTGTGTACAGTGATTATTTGGGTTTCTGCAGAGTACACAGTATCTGGAATGAGGGCATCTTTTTTCCTATTCTCTAGGGTTCACTGAGGAGTAGGATTGACAAATATACAGGCTGCGTAGTGAATTGAACCACAGAACTTCTTGATTTACCAGGCAGTTCCTCCGAATCTTGCCATGTCCTCTTCGGCATAGCAGACTATACTTGTTCAGGTTAACGTTATCAAGCCTCTAGATCATTTAAAGCACTCTATTGTTTAGTCCCGAATTTAAACACATTAAATTCCTGGAAGTTCTTTTGTAAAGTTTTTTTTTTCTATAATTATGTCTTGAATCGTTTACACTTACTACAGTATATTAGAGAAGTATTAAGTACAGATTATTTGCTAAAGAACTGAGCCATCATTCTCAGCATCAGGACAGAGTATTGAATTGATGATAGGATGGGTGGGCTGCTTAATGAGGCAATAATGCAGTTCATGAGTGAATAAACTAGAGAGTCAAAGGATGAATATGTCCTGATGAGGGAACTGGATTATTGCCGAGTGAAATGCTCAGCCCTGTTAGTGTTTATACTGCATGAGTAAAACATCCGAAGCTGAAGTTTGCAAGCTATAGATGAGGAGACCTGGTTATCTCCTGTCTGTTTTGGGCGAAGCTGCAGAATCTCCTCGTTGTGTCTTCACTAGGGATTTTACACAATTAACCGATAAGCCTGGGCTGTATCAGAGGCAGCAAGGGGTGGGGAAGCAGGCACTCGTGCCCCTGGAGAGCCGGCTTTTAAGCCAATTCCCTCCACATACCGGCTCTGCAGAGTAGCCTGGCCCCCTGCATGTAAACATGTAACTGCTGAAAAAATAAATGTCTGCTAACATCCCAAGACTTCACAGGCTTGTTTCATTAGGGAAATAAATGTGCATGGAAGATTTTAAGGTTGTATATGTTACTGTGTAATTCTCCAGATTAGGAAAATAGCCATCTTGGATTTGCATGAGACCTGTGCAAGGTGACATCTTCAGGCCTTCTGTAGAAAATGTCAGTGATTTCTTGGAGTAATCATGTCTCTTAATTGTGTGATTGTAAAGCAATGACCACGTTGTTGGCATTCAATCCCTGGTGCATTTCATTTGTTAGGAATGAGGTGCTCGAGAATTTGGACAATGAGATCACTTTGCTGGAGTCCAAAACAAGCTCTTGAGAGACAACATTTTAACATTTTTTTTTAATCTGAAAAAGTGGGGTAGAGAATCCATTCATGTTAATTGGTCTCGAGTGCCAAATAGAAAATGTGGAGAATTTGCCTAGCAGTCTCTCATGTAAGGATTATGGGTATCAGAGAATTTGGGATGTGGATCTTAAAGCTGCTTGTATTTTTGAATGTTTGGGACTTTAATGGAATGATGGAAGTTGTTCACTTCACACCCACTAACATCCAGGGTTGCAAAAAGGGGTTAGAAACAGGTTAAGTTATTTCTTACATGTTACTGCATCAAGAATGCAAAATATAATATGAAAGGAAACAGGAGTAGCAGGCAGAGTTTTGATACAAGTGACCCTGTTTACATTGTGACCAGCCTATGTAACTCAGCTGTTTAATTTTAGGTTTGCCTTTGTGGGTGGCCCAAAAATATTTATCAGGATTTAAAATTGGATTATGTCTGTTGCATGTGCTAAGGTACAGGCAGGGGAGGGGGATGGTTTGATCGTCAAGAGAGTTTATTTCACTGACTGATTTTGAAGATGATACAGGCAGGCTCTGAGGATACTTTATTTCAAGAGTTTCAGAGGGGTAGCTGAGTTAGTCTGTAACAGGAAAAACTTTAAAAACAACAAATCATCTCGTAGCACCTTAAAGAATAACAAAACATGTAGATGTGGATGTGCGCTGATGTGATCTGTGCCATCAAATGCCAGCAATGCCCCACTGCAGTGTATACTGGCCAAACTGGACAACAATCTCTACAGGAAAGAATTAATAGACACAAATCAGATATCTGAAAAGGTAACACACACAAACCTGTTGGAGAACATTTTAATCTTCCTGCACACTCATTAATGGATATCCAAGTTGCTGTTTTGTTTCAGACCAATTCCACAAGCCAAATACACAGAGAAGGGTTGGAATTTAACTTCATTCACAAGTTTAATTTCATGCAAATGGTATGAATCATAATATCGGAGCCTCACACGTTATCAACCAACCAAACAATGAAGGTGCTAATGGTTCTTGATGTCTGTGTAGACCCTTGGTCATCTTCCTTTCCAAGTGCAAACTAATGGTTCTTATCAGCTTCTTGTAACTATTTAGTCTTTAAGGTGCTACTAGACTATTTGTTGATTTTAAGTCTTTCCTGTTAGACTTACTCAGCTATCCCTCTGAAGCTTATCTACTCACTCTCTCCTTTTTCTTTCTCCTCTCCGTTTTTTTCCCTTCTACCGCCCCCCGCCCCTCCTTATTTATTCTTGGCTCAGGACTTCCAACACTCCCATTATCTGAACAAGTGGTTTTTGCCCACGAAAGCTCATGATACCATCTGCATGTTTTGTTAGTCTTTAAGGTGCTACTAGAGTATTTGTTATTTATTTCTAGAGTATTTATTGGAATTGTATCATTTTATTGTGCAGAATTCAGTCATCATAGTAAATTGAGTCTGAGGCCATTATATCGTACATATAGCTAAAAATACATTTGCCCTGCTTTGCTAATAGAACTATGTGATGTTTGTGTGGGTTTGTCTGAGGTAAGATTTTGCTCTTGATGTCTTTGAGTGTGTATTTAGATTTTTTTACTCTTGACCAGGGAAGGTTAGTTCATTGTTAAGTTACTAGCTATGGTTACTAAATCTTAGTCTCATATTATGCATGTAACATAAATGTATTAGCTTCCTCTTGAAGTGAGCTGAAAAAAATGCTTGGTCTAAACTAGGGATGCTTAAATGCAGGTAATTGGCTAACTATGTAACCCCTGAAACTTTTCAGGGGTTACATGGTTACATGCACCTGCAGTGCGGGATGGCAGTCGGATCCCCAGGAGCTGGTGCGTGCCAGGAGCCAGTTTTTAAGCCAGCTCCTGGCAAGTACCAGCTCCCACTTACCACCTTGCTCCCAGGAAGCCAGCTGCTGCCTCTGGTACAGAGGTAGCAACATGGGCCAGGAGCTGGACCAGGAGCCCCTTGTAACCATTTGGGTAACCAATAAGCTCATGCTTAAATGGCTACACTCTTAGGGCATGTCTACACAGCAAAGTTATTTCGAAATAACTTTCCTAGCGTCTACACAGCCAAACCACTATTTCAAAATAAATTTGAAATAGCGGAGTGCTTATTTTGAATTTGGTAAACCTCATTCCATGAGGAATAACGCCAAATTCGAAATAGCTATTTCGAAATAAGTGCTGTGTAGACACTTATTTCGAAATAGGGGGCCTCCAGCCTTCCCAGGGTGTCATGGTGGCCACTCCATCCTCAACCAAGAACACTTCTCTCCCTCCCCCCCCCCCCCAGAGCCCTTAAAGGGGTAGACTTTGGCCACAGTGCCTGTACCAGCTCCAAGCCTGCCAGCCCAGAGCCAGCAGTCACTGCCCCTTACCTAGTGGCCCCAAAACATGAGCCAGCAAGCCACTGGCAGCCAGCTCCCAGGGGCCTGCCAGAGCCCAGAGAAGGCGGGTGCCTTCCTGGTCCAGGGTGGAGACCAAGTTTGGAGGGATGCCCCCAACATCCATGATCTCCGCACTAGACGGGGGAACGCGGCTGTCTATGGCAGGATAGCTGCCAGCCTGGCCACCAAAGGCCACATGCGAACCCGGGAGCAGGTTTGTACGACAATCAAGTTGGTCCAGCGAGACCCCCAACCCTGAGCCCTGAGCTTCCCTTCCCCCTTCCAGCTCCCTCCTCCCAGGTTTCCCCCTCCCCTCTCTTCTCCCCTTTCCTGCCTCCTTTCCCCAGTCTCACCAGATTTTCATTTCTCCGCCCCCCCCCCCAGTTTTGTTAAATAAAGAGAGTTTGTGTTCATGAAAATACGTGTATTTTATTTGACATCAGGAAGGGGGGCTAGGGAGGGGTAAGTGGAAGGACGTGAGGGAGGAATGAGGCACAAGCCCCCAGTGGGGCAGACCAGGGAGGCTCTTAGTGCTCCTCAGGGTGGAAGCTCTCCTGCAGGGCCTCCTGGATACTGACAGCCCCCCGATGGACCTCCCGGATGGCAGCCTGCAGAAAATGCAGCCAGGCTCGCAGCAACATGCAGCAAGTGTCCAGGGGCAGCTCTGGCTCCATGTTGCAGAGTGCTGTGGTGTCCCAAGTGAGGGCAACCAGCGCACACAGAAACAAAATGCTTTGCTATCCCTCATCGAGGTAGACAAGCAAGCAGGGAAACCTGAGAACTGGCTGTCTGGGGGGGTTCCTTTAAGCACAGACCTCAGATAGCCTCAGGCAGCAGCCCCACACAATAAGTCCTGACCTGGTGCCCTGCCGGAACTATTTCCGGCCAGCTATAAATGTGAGTCAAAGTCCACTCAGTGTGGACGTGCTATTTCAAAATAGCAAAAAGCTATTTTGAAATGCATTTTGTGTGTAGATGAGTTATTTCGAAATAAGCTATTTCGAAATAACACTGTAGTGTAGACATACCCTTACAGCCCTAGTCTAAACCCATATCTGAATGGGATGTTACTCTGTATATTTAAGAGCCTCCTTATAGAACTCTTCTTTGTAGGTTAAGTTCCTACCCCAATGAGATGCATAACCATGGTGCTAGTAACAAGCGTGGAGCTCTTTTATGGCCCCCCTAACCCTCCCTTACAAAAAGACCTGTGAAGTTGTTCGCTGTCAGAGAGGATATCTCTCCCCCCCACATATGTTATTTGTAATATGCATTTACACATAGCAGTGAGAGTGTGATGGTGCATTGGGGTTTCCCCGTCTCCTGCACCCCCGTAGTGGCCCGAACAGACTCCACCAGCCACTAGAATAGAGGGAGTTTATTGCTTCTCCAGGGTACAGCACAGCATAGATGTAATCTGGTTACAGGGCAGGCCTAGGATGCCTCAGCCCCACTTGAGATGGGGGAGACTGGGCCCCTAAATCCCACCCCGTTGCTTAGGCTGCTTCCTCCATCATACCAGACAGAAACTGACTCTCCTCCAGCCCTGCCCCCCAGACAGGTGCTGGTCTCCGCCTTCCTTCCTTTGTCTCCCTTCCTAGGAGGCTGAGCCTGGGTGTCTGGGTTAATACACATTTGGGAGAGTCAGTGAGAATCTCCCATCACAGCACAGGGGGAACCCGGGTCACAGAGCAGACAGCACCCCCACTATACCACAGAGAGCAACTTCATTCAATCAGAGAAAAGTGGTGGTGTTTGTGCAGTCTTCATTTGTAGTACTCTGGAAATGGTTTCACGTTCAATTATTTGCTGTCTGGTTACATTGTCCCCGTTCACTAATGTGGTTTCTTACATATGGAGAAATCTAAGGGACTGTGGTGAGATAAAACAACAAGTAGTGTAGGTCTAGATTCTACCTCCCTTACTCAGGTTGAGGAGTCTACCTAAGGAGCAGTCCCATTTAGATGAGTGGTGAGGTACTATTCAACATGAGCAGGGATAGAAGACTCGGCCTTAGTTGGTATGACATTGTATTAGAACTTAGGTTTTTGATCTTCCCTTAATATATACATCAGAAACTCTTGTGAAATCTAATGTGCAGTAGCATCAACACAGGAAAAAGCTCTGCTTTCTGTGAAGCTAGACTGTTGCAGTATAATTTGTTTTGTAAGATTTTGAAAGCCAGTGTTGCAATATGTAACAGTAGAATAGTGGGAAGATGGTCAGGTGGTTCTTAGGGCTTCAACAGACAGATTTCATGTCTGTGTGTTTTTGCAACACCTTTCTATAAAGGGAAACATAATTTAAAATATGATTACTTAGTGTTGTAACAGTCTTCTCAAACGTTTTTGCATTATGCAGAGATCATTATCAGAGGCTGATATTAACTTGCAAAGAATATTATGCAAATCATTCTGTTCTTCTAAAAAGAAATTTCCTTCATAATGCAAAGCGTGACACACACACACACACACACACACACACACACACACACACAAAGTACGGAAGATTTTGACAAAATTACATTTAGAAGATGTAACAGTTTTTCTGCTTACTGTTTATCATTTATATTTATAATCCATTTGTGCCTTTCTACTGGATTTTTTTCAACTCCAGATGATAAAGTATGAATTTTGAAATAGCGGGGGCTGAGATATTGCACCTCTTGGAGCTGGTAATGGACAGGAAACTTTTCCTTTCTTGTTGGTTGTTCCGAATCCAGCCCAAGTTGGCACCAACAAAAAATTATCATTTAACGGCTGTTCATTGCTTAAGATTTGATGGTTTTGGTCCTGTTCCTAATGAACAGATACTTGTGTCATAGCACTATCAGTAGAGCATATAACTGGTCCATCTTTTTTTGTTAATGGCAAAATGTACTAGTATCCAAAAAATAACCCACACTTTCAATACTATAAAATCACCACATTATTAGTAACCAATTTTATTGTTACAACTGTAGTCTCTTTAAAGTACTCCATAGGATTTGGGGTGGGTACTATTTTAGTCAATGCAGCACTGAAACCATATTACTGTCTTGAACCTTGCCCTGTCACAGGGTTGTTCATATACAGGATTTGTTCATGGATTGGGATCTTGGGTTGCTTATGTTCCTTTCTCAAAACACATTTTAGATTAAATCCTGGCCTGATTCATGTCAATGAGAGTTTTTCCTATTGATTTCAGTGGAGTCAGATTTTCACACCCTATATTTTACTATAAATTAGCATTGTTTAGAGTTATCCCTTTCTTGGTATATAAACATAAGTCTTTACTAAAAAGAAAGCAGAGAATCATTTTAGGAACCAGACACAAAGCTTACCTGAACAATAGATAACTGGCTGATTAAAACAGACTCTCTAAGAAACACTATTAACTACTTAACTAACTAAAATCTGTATAGGCTTCTGAATTACAGTGGAGATTGAGCGATTTAGAGCGATTTCACTAAAAGACCCAATTTCTCTGGCAGTTAAAACTATTTTGAAAAACTGTAGCTTTTGGACTGAAATTTCACAGGCTATTTTTCAGCACAAAAGTGACTGAAGAAGGATCAGTAAAATTCAGTTTGACCATTGAATTACCGCACCATGAAAAAACATGAGTGTTTTCACCCGCCAAGATACTTTTCTCATGATTTTTGGGCGTATGGCTAGATAACTTGATTTTTTAAAATCAAATTAAATAAATAGCCTGGAAATGATCACATTCTTCAAACAACGTCAGCTGAATGTTCGGAGATTGACAGGCACTAGCTGCAGAGATGTTCTTGTTATTAATGAGTGAATGCTAAGTCTGGCTTAGTTTCTGCTTTAATGTACAAACAAATAGGTGGATACATCTGTGTTTGCATGTTTAAAAGAAACTCTTATTGAGAGAGCATCTGGATTGACTGAGACACATTCTGAATAGGGTAGATTTCTGTATGAACCACAGAGCTTGGCTGCATATGTGCACTTATGCCTTTGGCCATCATGAAATACATATTTTGGTAGCACAGAAGAGAACTTTAATACCCTAAAAGTGGCCCCAGGGTGTGGATGTGATGTGATAATTATACTAGTGAGTGATTATAACAATTGGCTCTGTCTCATGCTTCCTAGGGCCTGCCTGGGGCATCTCATCATAACAAATGCACCCCTTGTAATGCATCACTGATTGAATATTTAGATATACAGTGGGACCTACTTAATTAATTACTGTGAAAGGAATAAATCCAGTTTAAAAAAAACCTGGCAGAACGAATTAAAATAGTGAGATGTTTTAACCTAAACACAGTGGCAGCAAGGAATTTTTTATCTTCTGGGTTTGTGTGTTGAATAAATGTTTCCTTTTATAGACGTAAAAGGAACACTGTTAAGCATATTTTAAGAGTTGAACTTTAATTCTCCTGTGGCACTCTCACTGAAATGTTACATGTACATTCCATTTTCAGTATGACAAACTGTAAATCTTCCCTCTTTCTCTGCTTCAGTGACGCATTTGACTCTGCATTTGTTTACTTCTGTAACACTGTTAGGCAAAGCTGGATATGACTGGCAGCCATACCCTCATCTGCACTTAGCTTTTCAGTTCCTAACTTAAGTGAGGTTAGACCAGAGGCCACTGAGGAACATTTGCAGCAAGTGCTAGAGGAAGTGGTGTTCATGATTGTTTAGTATTGTGGTGCGCTTTCCTCTGCATCAGTACTGAACCAGTTCAAAATCACTGTGCAAGGATGTACTGTGTGGTTGGAATTGCTGTCTTTCAGCTAATACATGCAAACTGAAGCCTTGACCGTTACATATCCCTTTCCATTTAGTTTAAAAGTATTAGGTGTTAACTTTGCTACCCTGGCTTAATTTAGGCAGTTGATTTTTGCCTTCCTAAATTGTGTGTATTTTGATTGGGTAGAATAATCTCTTTTACTTAAGCTGTTGCTGTAGTTTTGCAGAGTGCCATTAAACAGCTGCTTGTGCTGCACCCCGAAGGTAATTACATTTCTGTGGTGGGTACTTTGATCCCCGCATGTCCTTTAAATTTTGTTCCTTCTAATTGTGCTGAAGAACCAGATCACAAAATGCTATTCCCACGTACAGTAGTTGTGTTTAATTTTCCAGTGACAGTCTATAAAAAATAAGTTATTCAGAATACTAGAGAACAGATTCTGCCATTCAGTTTTGACCTAAAACTTTTCCATTTTTAGGTCAACCTGAAAATAGGGATGTTAAAATGAGTGTAATTAAGTAACCGTGTAGCTGCTGAAAATTTCAGCAGTTACATGGGTGGTGGCAGGCAGTGCACTGGGGTTTGGCTTTTAAGCCAGTTCCACACACGTACTGCTCCTATCTGCCGCCCCTTGCTGCTGCCTTTGTGTCAGAGGAGTAGCACAGGGTGGCAGGCAGCTCCCCAAGAGCTAGTGCATGCCAAGAACCGGCTCCCTGCACATACCGGGAGCCTGGGTTTAACCCTGTACACGGTTACACGTTCACATCCCTATCTCTAAAATATGCTAAGGGGCCTGATACGGATGTTAAATTGCGTTTAATCAGCTAATCGAGTAGTTGATGGAATTTCCATTGACTACTCGATTAGTTGATAAGGGGGGGAAACTGCAGAGCTGTAGTGGGGTTAGCTCCCCGGCCTGGGCAGCTCTACCTTTTAAATTAATTAAGAGCTGTCAGGGGGCTACTGGGCACAAGCTGGGAATCAGCTGTCCCGGCTTGCGCCCCTCCCAGACGCTGCACCTCTGCTTTTTAAATGTATTAAGAGCCTCTGCTGCTCTTAATGTATTTAAAAAACAGAGGTGCAGCATCTGGGACCAGGCCTGAGCCAGGACAGCCGATTCCTGGCTCACGCCCGGTCCCCCACTGCGCCTCTGTCCTCCTGTGGAGACGGTGCTGGAGGAACTGGCTTTTAAGCTGGCTCCCCCACCGCACTGGCTCCTGCTCCCTCCCCTTGCTGCCTCTCTGATAGAGGTAGCAAGGGGGGAGGGGAGTGACTAGTCAAGTAGTGATTTGACTACTCGATAAGCATATGCTTATCAGGTGGTCAACTGTTCGACTAGTTGCTTACATTCCTAGTGCTTGACCTGTGCTAGGCAAAAGTGACAGCTCCATTGGGTACACAGTTAGATATCACATTCTTTTAGCCTAAATAATGTAGTTGTAGTCATATTCTGGAACATGGTGAAATGAGAGACGCAAACAACTCACCAGCTGCACCTTGATAGTCAAGAAAGATGTTTCAGAATTCTTGAAAAATACAGGTGATATTTCCAGGACTCCAAATTACAGGTTTTATAGGTGAGCCAAACATCTGAACCAGTCTGCAACATATAGAGATAAAGTTTCAGTTGTTTTTACAGTATTTCTGAGACGGGCACTTGCAGTGTTAATTATCAAACTCTCTCCCTTTGTTTTTCCCTGTTTATATTTTGCCATTACCAAGTTGGCTCGTTATTAGCCCTCATATTGGCATTGTATCCACTCATACTTTGCTGCAGGGAAAAACATCCCACACCTGAGAAAACACATTTCCAAAGAGGGGTTGTGACCATGCATCCAAAAGCCAAGTGATCCACAACAAAATATTTTGTTTGTATATGCAAAGTGCTTTAACGGTAAATATCTCAAATTGATCCACAACAAACCTGAAGTGTAGATAAGCCCTTGGCCTACTATATTGTTGATTATAAATCCCTGCTCCACCTAAATCATAGCTGCACGTTGTGGATGCAGTGCTATCTATCAATCATACATTTTAAAAAAAGTGAGGTTAAAATTAGATTTTTTTTCCCCTTTGTGCAGGGAGGCAGGAAAAGTTTTTCTTGACTAAGAGTCCACATCTCAATTGGTTATGTAAATTCTGAGCAGGATAAATAATTATTCCAGACCAGTTTAATTTGTGCGTATGTGTAATAAAAGGTGTCTTGGGAAATGAATTATAATGTTTAGCATGGGTTATTCTAAAATGAATTACAGTATGATGCTGCTAGAAGAATGTAATTACTTTAGTAATTTTGGAGTACTTTTTTTCCCTGCCTTTTTGGAGTCCTCTTTTTTTGGTCAGATAAATCAAGCAAAATATCTATTTCACCATTGAAATCAATGTGTTATTTATAGTTGTATGAAAATTGCAATTAATTTAACAGGATGACTACCATAGGTTCCATTTGAGATGATAGTACAGGTTGAACCTCTCTAGTCTGGCATCCTTGGGACCTGACTGGTGCCGAACCACAGGTCAATATTGTCTAGCAGTGTTACCAACACTTCCACTGCTTACTGGTCTCTTAAAAGACAGAGGTAAATTAGAGCTAAATAACAGCACAGAAGTCTGAGAGCCAGGGCTGGTGGCTGTAAGCAAACTTTATGGGACCATGAGAAACTTGGCCACACCCATAATAAGTGGACATCCAGCTAACTGAAATCACGCTGACCACGGATGTTGTCAGACCAGAGAGTGCCGGACTAGAAAGATTCAACCTGTATGAGAGTTCTGCAATCCACTGTAAATGATTGCAAAATAGAAAAATGGGTCTCTGCTCAGATTCAGTAAAATTCTACAATGACGCTCCCACTCCACCTACACGAGCTGTCTCTGGCTTGGTGTCTTCTAGGGAAGTGAAAAGTTAACTGGTTAACCAGTAATCATCACCCTTAACGGGTAATGCTTATTGGTTCTGGTTAGCTGGTGGGGGCTGAAGCAGCTCCCCACCCGCCATGGGCAGGAGGCTTCTCCAGCTACGCTGCGGAGAGGAGTGCTCCGCCCCCCCCACCCTGTCCTCCCTTTAATCGGTTAACTGGTTGAACATTCCGTTTAACCAGTTAACAAATTAAATGGGATTTTACATCCCTAGTGTCTTCTCAGTTCTCCAACTGGTCTTCTAATGGGAGTCATACATACTACTGCCTTGATGTGTATCTAATGGACAATATACACCACTTTGTTTCTAAAGAGCTTAGAAAAGTAGCTAGGAGCCCATTTTACTTCAGAAACTAACCTTCAAATGAAAGTTTAAAATTCATCCCAAAAAAGGTGTGAAAACTTTGAAAAATTGCCTATGACTTACAGAAAATAAAGTTTACAGAAAAAAAGATGATCCCATGTCTGGCATGTGGGGATATTTTGTTTAGTATAAAATGTCTTCACTTCTTTTGCAAAGCATTAGATGAAATCCTTGGTTGTGGGCTGGGTGTGAGTTTTTTAATATTTATTCTTGAAGTTATTCTTGAAGCATTAGAAAATAATTGAGTAAAATAAAATCCACAAGGTTTAAAATTACCTCTAGATTAATGTTTTATTTAAAAGATTTTCTAACTGACAATGTGTTTAATGAATTAGGTCATACAGCTCTGAAGGGTGTTGTTATTTCTCCTTCTCTTTACATTTACATTTGGAACTGCTTTCCTCAGCCTTCGAAATTCAAACATTGCTCTCGTGAACCATTGTACAACATTGCCGTCTCCATTTGCTTTGTCACTCCTTGTCTCCCGAGCTCAGAGAATCTCACTCTAATTATTCTAAATCACACTAGTGCAAATGAATATCCATGTTTGGAGGATTGAGACTGTGTTGTCATGGCAATCGCTGTAAGGTCATGAGAAACTCATTGATATTGTTCACTGCCTCTCCCAGGAGACTTCCTATACACTTGCAAAACTATGAATTTTGGTGTTTTGTGTAACTACTTCCAAGTAGTTTTGAGACAGTTATGCTCAAATGGTTCTTTGATGAATAGCATGCTTATCTCTTGAAATAATTTTGTGTCAAACTAGTTCTAATGTCCAGGAATGCTTTTACAGCCGTGTTCCCAAAACAGTTGCCATTTTTCAATAATCAGGTGCCCATTTATGTCTATTCAAGTGTATGCAGATTGTGCTCTTTATTACTTGGAAACTGAAAGGTGGAATTATTTTTTGGCTAGATATCATATGTCATGTGCTGACTTGGGATCTTTCTTTGAAAAACAGAAGTGGCCAGAAGTTGATGCAAGTAAATGCTTTAGAGTTTGTATATTAGGTGACCTTTTTTTTTCCTGAAGGTGGGCTATTTATACATCACAAATACTACTGATTGTAACAGTCTGGTAAACGTTGGTATTTGAGATGTGAACACCCGGTAAGCATCACCCTTAACTGGTGATGCTTACCAGGTAACGGTTAACCGTTACCCGGGAGCAGCCTGCGGTCTGCCGTGGGCAGGGGGCTGCCGGATCCCAGCCTGTGCGGGAGCTGGGAATCATCACCTTCGCATGGGACTGGAAGCAGTCGGGCTGGAGCAGCCACCAGCCCCCGTTTAATCAGCTAACTGATTAAATTCAACATTTAACTGTTTAATTAAACAGGCTTTTACTAGGGATGTTAAATATCGGTTAATTGAATAGACGATTAGCCTCATGAATTCTTATCTGTTACACGACTATTCTATAGTCCCTGGGGGTGGGGCCGGCAGCCAGTGCACTCCAGCCCCACTCCTGAGGAGCCCTCTGCCACTCCGTCCTGCTGCCTCTGTAGAGGCAGCAGCATGGGGTGACAGCCAGGAGCTGGTCTACAAGGGAGCCAGTTTAAAAACCAGCTCCCCTCACGGATCGGCTGCCTGTTGCCCCATGCTGCTGCCTCTAATACAAAGGCAGCAGTGTGGGGTGGCAGCAGCCCCTGTCCAGGGGGAGTCTGAGCTTCCAGACCCAGCATGAGCCAGAACTGAGCTGGGCTGCCTGCCCACCTGGCTCCTAATGCACTTGAAATGCAGAGCTGCAGCAGGGGTCAGTCCCGGACCCAGCGCAAACTGGGACTGAGCCGTGCTGCTGGCCAGTCTGCTAAAAAAATTTAGTGGCAAGGGGGGGAGAAGAGGGGAATGTGTGTAGTCTATATCATTAACTGATAAGCTTTTGATTATCGGTTAATCAGTTAATTGACTACGCTATTACATCTCTAAATTTTACATTCCTAGTTGGTGTATTGTCCTGTAGAACAGCTCTGTTTAATTCTAAATTGTAAAAAGAATACACTATGCTTTGTTTTGGTTGGGAGAGGCCCTGTTTGGCTACATTTTTTAAAAGATGTCAGTCTATACCACTTTTTCATTTACTGCTTTTTGCCCAGTTAAAAAGGGCTTTAAAGGCACTCCATGAACAGTAAGCTTTAAAATGACCTTTCAAAAAAAATTAGATAGGTAACGACAGTGGGTGTTTGTAATGGGCTTTACTGGACTCAAGGTCCAATCCTGAATGTACTATGATTATCAGAACACTGGTGTTTTAAAATTATAAGTAAGCTGATGGCAAATGCAAGGAAAGCTCCCTTGGCCCCAGGATTAAAATATGCCTAGATGCCGTTTGCAAGTGCCTGAATTCCCAAACAGAGTAAGGTGAATTAAGGTTAAAGTATCAGTCTTGAATCACAGTTTTCTTATTTTCGTGCTTTTAAGACCAATTCAGGGTTAGTGTGTGTGAGAAATGACATTGATGAATAATGTAGCCATTGTAGACTAATGCAAACAAGATTTTAGACCACATTAAATGTGTTATATTTACTGGGCTTTTCTCTAATCATGCAGATGCTTCATACAATTGAACATGATGCCTCAGTGTAATAGCTGAGCTGTTTAAACTATGTTAAATTGTAAAAGCTCAAAGTACAGAAATAAATGGCAAGACAATTAAAAAATCCCTCCCGATCTGTGGTTAGAGAGATTCCTCCTCATTGAAATCAGAGGATGGTTAAGCCACAAAATGATATTGAATCGTGTCCCATTAATAGAGCTAAAAGAGAAGAAAAATGGCTGGAAGCAAAGAACAAGCAGGAGTGCTGAAGAAGGGCAATAAAGAGGCACTGATGAAGCATGCACTAGTCTCTAAATCCGCGTGAAAAAGTAAAAATGGCTAGAGGTCAAAATTTCTCTTTCAAAATTTATTTTAAAATTAAAACATTTTAAGAGTGGAAAAAAGATATTCAAAATAAATTTACAATTTATATGCTTCTGCTAGTTATAAATCTAATGCAAACTTTTCCATAAGGTTTCAAAATGCCAGGGAGCTGTAATGACTTCTTTTAAAAGATTGTTGTAGTTATACATGTGGAAGTAAGATACTGTTTTCAATGTGCAAAATGTGAAGCATAAGAACCTGTTGCAACTCAAGCCATTTACCTAGATCTAGCAGAAAAATAAGTGTGCTGAAAAAGGCATAGTTCTAGCAGTACAGCTTGCTGGTTGTGTCTATAGTTCAATTGACAAGAGTACCAGGATCTGAAGGTAGAAGTACCACTTCAGCATTTTTTCTATCAAGGTTGGAAGAATGGGGGGAAGGTCAAGTTGAAAACTAAGCTTACTTTCTCAGCTGAACTTTTGACCTAACTGGCTCTCTAATTTACTGCTGACCTTTGATACTGATACTAGACACAAGCTCTGTGTATAAAGGAGAATGTGTCTGAAGTAGCGCAGGTGGGAGTAATAGCTGAAAGATGACTTCTCACAGCAGAGGGTTCTTTGTCCAGGATCATGATTTAGTTTTCCCTTCTTATGGCTGCTTCCTCCCCCTCTTTGTTTGTGTGGGAGGTATTTTAAATTGCAGACTGAAGTCCTCCTCCAAACCTTGGGAGTAAGCTGCCTCTGATAATATTTTCCAGTGGCTGCAGGCAGCTGACAGTGGCAGCCTAATTCTGTTTTGCTGAAGAACTGGGTAACTGACAGGTACCTATGTGGGACACGATTTGTCAGGACCTCTGGAAAGAGTGAGATCTGTCCCCCAGTTTGAACCCTTCATAACTTGGCTCCCATGTGTCCTTTATACTTCTAGGTCTTCAGCAAAAGTGCAGCATAGGGTTGTAAGGAGAGCTCCAAGCTGGGATGAACTCTTGTGTTATAAACTTTATCCTCTTCTCCACTTGATCTTATTTCCATTCAGTAGAAAAGTACTTTTATTTTTAAATACAGGGAACGAGTTGCTATATTATATAGGGAGATCACTGCCTCTTTCTCGATAAGAGGGAAAATGGAGCCCTTGATACTGGAAAAACAATGAATTGCATCTTCTGTAATGTCTGCATTTCTTTGCAAACTTCAACTTATTTCTTGCATGGTCTTTTGTAGATCATTTGGTTGACTAATATGTTCCTTTCTGCTTTAGTGAAAATAACATGTGAGTAAGCAGAATGCCCAAATTTCTGAACTATGTCTTGTGGTGATTTCTTAATTTCCTGAGATGAGTGCAAGGTTCTTGGTTACAGTCTTGTGCCTTAAAGGCTTGTTTGCTCATGCAGCGTTCTTCATTGTAAAGCCGGGGGAGAAATCAATTTGATTACTTTCATGTCAGTTTGCATGTCTAATAGCTTAGAAGTTATTGCAGCTGTAAAATATACAGTATCATTTCTCTCTCACCCTCTCTCTCTGAAATTTGACAGGATTAATATAGTCAGCATGAAATCTTACTCATAAAGTCGACCATAAGTGATGGTAAAATTAGCTGCTGAAATCCTCTGCTTATGGAAAGCATCTTCTGTTTTTTCTTCTGGGAAAAAATATCAAGGGAATGGCATGAGAATTAGAAGGGTAGTTTTCTGCATTTCAAACTCTAATACAAATATGTCTGTTTCATCTCCCTCTAGAAATGAGAAAGATAGCAAATGCTTTTAAGCTCTGTGATGTATAGAATAGCCTGCAGTACAATGGGTTTCTACAATAGATAGAGTTGCATAGATTTATCCAATGAAATGAACAGTGGTGATGGTGCTGCTCTAATTCCATTTTCATTGGTAGGCTAGAGTCTGTAATGTCAAGTGCAGTGATATTGTTAAGATCTTTATTCCCCCGCCACTGCCCCTTGTGTAAATCATTCTAAAGCTTCTCTGTAACAGCATAAGAGAGGTTGTCAGGGTAAACTAGAATGTATAAAAACATATCCCCCTTCAAAGGTAAACGGCATGTGGTATTAGAAAATGAGTCTACTTGCTGGAGCTCTGAAAGAATTCACTGTGTAGTTGCAGTGATATTTTGCTGCATGGAGAGCCTTTCCTGGAGTGAATGATGCTTCGATTTATCTCCTAGCATGCTGGTTCTTCTTTCTCACAACTAGTGTCTTTCCATGCACCAGAGGGCGTGGTGATGAGGCTGAAAGTCATTGAGATCCAAGTGATCTGAGGAGTGAGAAAAACCTTTTGAAAGGTAACTTAATTGCCATTTTCATGGTGGTTTGTAGAAGTGTTGTTCTCACTCCTGTCAAGGGCAACCTTCTGCTTTTGATTCAGCAGCTTGTTCCATCGTTCTCTTCCACCTTTTTGAGACACATATTGACCAGATTTATCAGGCATGAAGACGCAGCAGGAAAGTGAAGTAGAAAACAGCATTCCTCCGAGGAAATGCAGAAATTCTCTGATGCTGAATTTCTTTCTGAGTGGGTGCACTTACAAAAAGGTCACAGTGCCATGCTGAGTAGCTGGCCTCATAAGCCAGCCAGTCCAGCTTCCTTTTTGGTTCCCCTTCCATCAGACTCCCTCAGAATTGTTCTGAGAAACTAAGGTACGTTGCCCAGTTTGAACAGTTCTGAATCTGATTATACAAAGAGATGTAATATTTTACAGATTCAGCTTTTAAAACTCCTCCCCATTGTTTTTGTTTAATACTTTCTTATGGAATACAAATGACATAAAAATTTTTGTGAGTTTTCTCTGCATAGGTCTATTTCTATAAATAATATAATTGTTCTTGGAAACCAGCAAGAAACCAGGGGGCTTTAGCATCTCTGTTATAAATCATGAAGTTAAAAGCAGGACAGAGAGACACTCTAGTTGACCTCATATGTCCCCCTGCCTGTAGTAAATTTTCCAGTGCTCTGTCCTGTCTGTCAAATGTTGTAGGGCTTTTATCGTGGTTGGAAATGATTCCACAATCAAATGGATCTGAACCTATGATGTTTCCCCTGAAATTCTTGTATTTCGGTGAATTAATTTACCCATATTACTCCTCTTTGAGCTGAACTTTGGCATAGGATCATCTATTTTTAAATGAAATTTCAAAATTCTACTACTTGCAAGCACTGCACTTTTAAACTAGATTTGCATTGCATATGAGCTGTTTGAATGTTCTATTTTCCGTAAAGAAACATGTAGAGTAGTTAATTCATAATGTGCTCAGTTAGTGTTTTGTGTGTGAGAACTGCAGGATGGAGCCTTAGTAAGTTAAATGTGTAGCCTCATAGCATTGCTATGATTTCTTTAAAGCAATTCCTCATCAGTGAGGCAACTAATTTTTTCTACATGTTTGTAAGATATGGATTTATTGCATACCCTCCAGAGACTCTCTTGTGACTTGTAACAAAAGATCAATGAAAAGGAAAAATTAGCCAAACAATATGCCCGTGTGGTTTATTTCTATTGCAGAGGTGCCTAAGGACTTCAATGAGGGAATTAGACTTCATTGTACTAGATGGTTCATTTACAATTTGTATTCCTTGCCAGAAAAGGTCCCATGATATCTTCCAATCTGGTCTTTCCCAGGACTAGTCACCCCGTCAATCCTGAATCTTCTTTATATGTTCACAAGATTTGACGATGGGAGAAAAAAGAGATTTGTTCACATTTGAATCTTTGAAAAACTTCAGAATTGAAAACTGGTTCTTCTGTCATCAATACCGTGGTCCCTTGTCCTTCTGTGAAGGGATTTTCCACCCTTCAGATCACAGCCCTGCACACAGACTTGGTTGAACCGGTCTCCCACCACTGGCAACACTCGTAATTAGCATACCCATAGTTCAGTGGTCAGAGTTCGGTCATTAACCTCAATGACTTTTTATGGTCCCTGGTCTGGGGAATGTAAGACACAACCTTGACAGCGCATACCCGAGGTATTTGGTGATACAGCAATTACTTCAACCCGAATGTATAAGCTGTACAAAGAGCGAGACAAGGTAAGTGAGATAACATATTAGCTTGACTGCTGCTGTTAGAAGGTACAAGCTTTTGAGCTGCTCAGAGCTGCTCTTCAGGTCTAGGGAAGGAAGCAGATTGTACTTTGCACCAACAGAAGTTGTTCCAATAAAAAATATGAGCCAGCCTCCCTTGTCTCATTCGTGGCCTGGAACCAACACAGCTGCAACAACACTGCAAGTAAGTTGGACATAAGAATGACCACACTGTGTCAGACTGATTGTTCTTCTAGCCCAGTATCCTGTCTTTCAACAGTGGTCGGTGTCAGAAGGAATTGACAGACCACCTCTCAAGTGATCCATCCCTTGTCACCCAGGCCCAGATTCCGGCGAATAACCAGGGATGGACTTATCCTCTGAGAATGCATCAACTTCTTTTCTTAATCCAATTATACTTTTGGCCTTCACAGCGTCCCGTAGGTTGATGGTGCATTGTGTGAAGACTTATGTTTGTTTTAAATCTGCTGCCTATTAATTTTATTGCATGACTCCTAGTTCTTGTGTTATGTGAAGAGGTAAACAACACTTCTCTTCACTTTCTCCACCTCATTCATGAATGTATAGACTTCTATCATCTCCCCCTTTAGTCATCTTTTTTCCAAGCTGAATGATCCTACTCCTTTTAATTTCGCTTTGTGTGGAAACTGTTCCATATCCCTAATCATTTTTTCTTGCCCTTCTCTGTACTTTTTCTAATATATAATCTTTTTGAGATGGGGTGACTAGAACTTCATGCAGTGTTCATGGGTATACCATGGATTTATGTAAAGGCATTATGATAGTTTGTTATCTATCACTTTCCTAATGGTTCCTAACATTCTGTCTGCTCCTCTATCTGCCTCTGCACATGGAGCAAATGTTTTCAGAGAACTATCCACACTGTCTCCAAAATCTTTCCTGAGTTGTAATGGCTAATTTAGACCCCATCCTTTTGTGTGTACAGTTGTTATTGTTTTCCAGTAGACATAGATTCCCACGGTCATCACACTAATTCTTATAACATTTATGCATGTGATATTTGCATGTTTTTCAACGAATGTACTTTCATGCTGTTTTATATACCTGACGCAGAAAATTGGTACCACACTTGAACCTCTTTAATCTAGCAACCTTGGGAAACAGGGGTTGCCGGATTCAAGATTTTGCTGAGCCTGGGAGGGAGGGAAGGGAATGTGGGTAGGGTAGCAGTGGGGAAAAGCTTCTAGCAGAGCATGTGGCTGTTCCCCCAGTTAGTGGGGAGGGAGGAGCGCCAGCGCGCAGAGCCGCCTCCGCCTGCTAGGGTCCATATCACAGGTGTTCCTGAATTAGAGGCACCCAGACTATGGAGATTATAATGTGCTTCTCTCCTACAGTTCTTTGGCACCTGAAGGCTATTTTCCCAGTTTTGTAAGTAGGGATGATAGAGTGTGATCGATTAACCGTTTAACAGATAAGCATCAGCTTGTCGGTTAATGGTCTTGGTTACACTCAGCCGGCTCCGAGGGATGTGGCTTCACTGTGGCAGGGCAGCGAAGCCTCCTCCCCAGGAGCCAGGCCGGCAGGGGCTGGTGGCTCCGCTCCTGGGGAGGCTTCGCTCTGGGCTCTGCCGTATAAAGCTAAGCTCTGCACATTGAGCTTTATACTACAGAGCCCGCAGCACGTGCAACCGCTGAGATTTTTAATGGATACATGGAAGTTTGCAGCAGTTTGGGTAGGGGGGCTCAGGGCACGGGGTGGGGGGCTCAGGGCAGGGTGAGGAAAGTGGGGGACTCAGGGCAGCGGGTGGAGGGTGCAGAACTCAGAGTAGGGGGATCAGGGCAAAGGGCTGGGAGGCCAGAGAGAGGGGAGAACTTAATGGGACTGGTGGTGCTGTCTTGGTGGAGGCTTCCTCCACGGGGACTGGGGGGTGGCGGATCCCATTGGGAGGGGCTGGAGCTGTGGAGCCAGCCCGAGCTGCTAGCCTGTGTGTTTGGGGGCCTCCAGTGTAGGAATGTAAGGGAGTAGTTGATTACCGGATAACCCCATGCTTATCACAGGCATCAAGGGCAGGGGAAGCAGGAGCCAGTACTGGGGGGAACCGGCTTTAAAACTGCCTGGGTGCCTGGCTCCTACTACATTTAAACTGCAGACCTGCAGGGGGAGCAGCGAGCACCCCCCCCCCCCCCCATCAACTAATTGAGTAGTCAATTGAAATTCCATTGACTACTCTATTAACTAATTAATTGCAACTTAACATCCCTACTCCAGTGGCCCTCTCGCAGCCTGTAGGCTGTCTGCGGGGGAAGAGCAGAGCTCCAGGGACTCCCCCAGCCTCCAGTGGCTCCTCCCCCCACCCCCACCCCCGTAGCCTGAATGTTGTCCAGGGGACCAGACTCTGGGAGGGCTCCCATGGCCTGCAGCAGCCCACCCATGGGGCCCCCGTGGCCTGCAGCCTGGTGGGGGGTGGGTGGACAAGGCTCAGGGGGCTGGCCCTTGCATCCAGTGGCCCACCCTCAGCCTGTAGGCTTACTGGGGAGAGGCAGGGTTCTGGGGGCTGTTCCAGCCTGCAGCCTATTGGGGATGGACGAAGCTCTGGGGGCTGGCCCTGGCATCTAACATGCCCTCCCCCAGCCTGCAGGCTGTCTGGGAAGGCCAGGCTCTGGGTGCCAGATCCGGCTTCCAGTGCCCCCCATGCCTGCAGCTTGTGGGGGGTTACGGCCAGGGCATTCTCGGTGGAGGGGAATCAGGGGGATTATTTACCCGGTCTGGTGACAGGCAAGATGACAGAGCCCCAGCCATGCTGGCCACTGTGTTGATGGTACGGCTGCCCCAGTGGGGTGTCTGCAGTGTAGCTCTCCCCTGGGGTTGGGATGAGGGATCTGGGGTGTGGGGGAGTGTTTGGGGTGCAGGTTCTGGGTGGTGCTTACCTCAGGCACTTCTTGGGAAGCAGTGACATGTCCCAGCAGCTTGTAGGAGCAGAGGTGGCCAGTGAGGTGGCATGCACTGACCCCGAGTCCGGCTCTGCAGCCCCCATTGGCAGGGAACCGCAGCCATTCGGAGTTATGGGGGCAGAGCCAGCGCTCAGGGCAGCTTATGGAGCCTCTTTGACCAACCCTGACCTAGGAGCTGAAGGGACATGTCACCTGTTCCCCGGAGGCATTTGACGTAAGCGCTGTGGGTAGGGTTGCCAGGTGTCCGGTATTGACCCGGACAGTCCGATATTTTTGCCTCCTGTCCGGTACTCAGAAAATACCAGACACCTAAAATGTCGGTATTTTCTGATTCCCCTTCCCCCCCCCCCCCCCCCAGCTAGGAGGCGAAAATACTGGGTGCTTACCTGGTTCTGCAGGGGAGATGTCTGGCCAGGAGCAGGAAGACAAGATGCTTTTAGGGCCAAAAAGCCTCAAAAGCATTTCTTAAAGGGGCTATGCTGGGGTGGGTTTTTTTGTTTTGTTTTGTTTTTTGTTTTGTTTTGTTTTGCTTAATAACTCTCGGGGTCCTTTTTTTCTTTTAACAACTTTGGTTTCCCCCTTTTTTTTTCTCAACAGATTTTTTTCCCCAATGTTTTTTTTTTGAGGGGGGGCTGTGTTCGGTATTTTTGGTTAAACCATCTGGCAACCCTAGCTGTGGGAAGCCCACACCCCAAACCCACTCCTGTGTTCCAGCCTGGCTCAGGCCAACCAGACTTTTAAGATCCCAGTCAGCTGTACTGACCAGAGCCACCAAGGTCTTGTTTTGACCAGGTTTTCTGGTCAAACACCAGACAGCTGGCAACTCCAGTGTTCATGGTTGAGTCTTGTAAGTGGCATCAGCAGTGCCAGATTTATGCACAAGCTAAATAAGATACAGTTTAGGGCAGGGGTGGGCAATAAAAAAATGCAGCCCGCAGGGTTAGTCCCTGGCAGGCCTTTGCCACTATATTAACCTGTGCCTCAGCAGGTGTTGGAGGATCGCAACTCTGGTTGGCCGCAAATCACCATTTGCGGAAGAGCCTCAGACCAGAACGCCACTTCCCACCACATGCGTTGGCTGGGAACGGCAGTTCGCGGCCAACTAGAGCTGCAATCCTCCGATACCTGCAGAGGTGCAGGTAAACATGGAGGTGGGGGCAGACCGGATTCGGCCTGCAGGCTGGAATTTGCCCACCCCTGATTTAGGGCTTCAGGTTTTGAGGGGCCTCTTAAAAAAAAAAAAAAAAAAAAAAAAAAAGACTAGTTTTTAGTTGCATTCTCACCTATGCACTGGTATATTTGCAATAAAATTTTATTATTTCTATTTTCATTGTCCTCTCTGTTAGAATAATACACATTTCTTTGGTAATGCTGTGAGGCCTCTTACACTTGACATAGTTTAGGGCCTCAGCATGTCTTAATCTGTCACTGGGTGTCTGTACCCAGTACCTGCATACCATTTTAATCTCTAAACTGAACTGGAAAACCCTCCTAAAGAACATGCTATAGAGAGTAATCCAGCATTGGCCAGGATGCACAAAAATCTGCTTGGTCCCTTCCTTCTCTCATTTCTGTCCTCCGTTGAACTTAGTTGGGGTGTCAAAAGAGTGATTATCCTCACTGGAAGAATTCAAGGGTCTGAAAGTTCTTAAAACAATGAGACATACTCCTGTGTAGCGCTGTTGATTTTTCTGCTTCCTAATCCATGTTGGAAAATATATTTCCTTGAAATATTAGTCTGTGAACTCTGTTGTGACTACAAGCTCCATTTGAAACCAAGGCAATTACTCTGTCATGGTACTATGTCATAAACAAGTGGACATAACTCCTCACTTTAGCTATCATAGGAACAGTGTATTGTGCTTGGGAAGAGTTAATTACAGAATTGTCAAAGAATAAGATTTTCCAGAAGGATGTGTTGCATAGCTCTAGTAAACAGTTACTGTCTGTAGAATGTCTAAAACCTGTGGTATAGTACCTCCAACTTCAGTCCTTCAAATGTTCGCTTCTCTTTTAAAAGAAGAAAAATTGCTGTAGGACTGGTTTTGAAATGTAGCTGCTATAATTTTTAAATTTTAATAATAAATTACCATTAGGATGAGGCTTATATAATACACACCTCATTATTGCTTACTCAGAATAATTTCACAGCCTCTTTATAGAACCTTGGAACTTTATTTGCTGAGTATAAAATATGCAGAAATGCATGAATAGTTTTAAGACTTGGTACCCTAAACTAATACAGTGTGCTTTTTTTTTTTCTCTAAAACCATGATTGAAGTCAAATTAACATATTTACCTTCAGTTCTCCCAGGAGTAGTATTAAAAAATTCAAGAGGTGATTCAGAATAGTTTCCCACTTGCTATATTTAAAGCTGGAATTCATTTCTCAATTAAAACCATGCAAACACTTAACTCCCTTTCGACTTAACAGTCTGTTTTCTTCTTTTGTGATTCTTTGGACACTTACAGCACTATTGATAGCCTTATCCCCAGGTTCCTAAAAGGTGATGTATGTGGGTCGGAGGTGGAGGGGAGGAGTGATTTAATGAAAATTCTATTTGAAACTATTTATTTTGTTTATTTATTGAAACTCAGAATAAGGGAATGAAAGCCAGGGACATCTGGGTTTCAATCTTGACTCTGATTCAGGGTGTGACTTTGGATAAATGATTGAACCCACTCTCTGCCACAATTTTATCCTGAGTGGGATACTGACTTCCCAGTGGGTTTATGAGTCTTAATTTTTGTGTCTAAACCACTTTGACATCTTCAGAAGAAGGATTCTGTGTAGATGAAACATAAGGGGATGTAAGTTTATAATATTAAAACAATTTTTACTTGTTTTACAACTAAATATGTTATCAAATAGTTCCTATATTCTTCCTAAACATTGCCCAGACACACAATTTGTCGTCTTACTTTTGCTGTGACTTATTTAGAAAGCTAGTCAGGCCCTACAAGAGTCGAGTTTAGTGGTGGAAGCTGACACATCTAGGACAGAGTTTCCATGAAGAAGCCTGTAAGAAAGGTATTGGAGGAAGGAGGGTTGAAAAGGTAGCCTGCACTAGTCAGATAATTCAAGGTCCAAGCCTGAGAGTCTAAAAAGGCAGAGAAGGCTAGGGAAAATCATCTGTGTCTCTTACAGTGACTGGAGGAGATTGTGGGGAGTTGACCTATATTTCAGGCACATCCTTAGCTGGTGTAAATTAATGGAGCTATGCTGAAAGGAGCTAGAAATGCTGCTATTTCTTTTTTCCATACCTTCTGCCAGTCCAACACGCCTCAGCCTTGGAACCTATTTTAGCAGACATCATTTCTTAAGAAGTGGGTTACTGATAAGTGGTAAGAATTGTGTGGCAAAAAAAAAACTTATTTCTGTGGGTTTTTTTGGCTAATTGCCTTGTAAGTATTACAGAGTGTTGCAGCAAACTTTCCTGGATTTCACAATTGAATGGGTCTTGTCTAACTGTCCAGAAAGATTTACAAAAAATAAAATAAATAGAGACAAATCAATCCTACTTCTGCTTTTTGTAGGGATCATGGTTTTTTTGTTGTTGTTTGGTTTTTTTGTTTGTTTGTGGTGAAAAAACTCCAGGCATCCAGTCTTTAGCCTTCCTTCATTGACTCGCGTTAAAATTCTTTGCACTTCTTGATCTAAGGATCTCAAAAAGTGTCATCACCTTTAATTAATAAACCCAAGCAGCCTGCTGAGTTAGGTCACTATGTTAGGTGTGGGTAAACTGAGGCACAATGAAGTCATTTGCATAAGCTCACACAAGGCCAACTCCAATGCAGAGCTTAGAACAGTGCTGTCCTGTCTCTTAGTCTCTGCTATAACTACTAGACTAGACTCCCTGATGCAGCTATGAAATGATCAATGTTAAATCAGGCTGCCCTCTTCATCAATGAAAATGCCCATAAGAAAATCCTAGTATAGGAGTAATTGCATAATATTAGGACTATATAGCGTTTCTGCTGACATTTATGAAGGTGTTCCCATTTCCTCTTATGACAAAGTCCTGGTCTTATCACAGGAGAAGTTAAGATTTTAGCACTGATCAGCTAAAATGGATGTGATCTCAATCCTGTATAAGAAGTTGTGCCCTTTCTAGAGATGTATCATATTTTAGACCATGTAGCCTGAGTTGTTTTTTTTTTCATGAAGTGAATATTCATAATTTGTATGAGCTTTTTCTAATTGTATTGAATTTTGTGCTGAGGACCTTTGTGTACTAAAGAGTTAAAGCAGCATCTTCGACAGATGGTTGGACTGAGAAGGGTATAGGATAATTTTATTACCAGTAATACTTGTGTAATAAAATCTCAGAGGGGGAGTTGTGTTAGGCCGTGTCTACACTACACCCCTCTGTTGGCAGAGGGATGTAAATGAAGCACTTGGAAAGTGCAAATGAAGCAGGCATTTAAATATCCCGTGTTTAATTTGCATACTCACGTCATGGCGCTGTTTCGAACAAGCGCCATGTCGAAAGTGAAATCGCAGTTTAGACGAGGTTTTTTTGATAACGGGGCGATTTTTCAAAAGATCTTGTACTCCTCGAAAGGAGTACGAGGAGTACAAGATCTTTAGAAAAATCGTCCCATTGTCGGAAAAACGCGTCTAAACTGCGGTTTCACTTTCGACATGGCGCTTGTTCGAAACAGCGCCATGACGTGATTATGCAAATGAAGTGCGGGATATTTAAATCCCCGCTTCATTTGCACTTTCGAAGTGCTTCATTTACATCCTTAGTCTGTAACTTTAAAAACAAGTAGTAGTCCTGTGGCACCTTTAGGGTACACGGCTAGATTACCTGCCTCTGCCGACAGAGGCATGTAAAATAGGCTACCTGACATAGTCAATGAAGCGGGGATTTAAATATCCCCGGCTTCATTAAAATAAAGATGGCCACCACGCTGTGCCGGCTCAGCTGATCGTCGGCACAGTGTGTGAGTCAAGACATGGATCGGTCGACAGGGAACACCTTTGTCGACCGCTCCTGTAAACCTCGTTTCACAAGGCATAAGGAAGCGGTCGACAAAGGCGTTCCCTGTCAACCGATCCATGTCTTGACTCGCATGCTGTGCCGACGATCAGCTGAGCAGGCACTGCGCGGAGGCCATTTTTATTTTAATGAAGCCGGGGATATTTAAATCCCCGCTTCATTTACTATGTCAGGTAGCCTATTTTACATGCCTCTGTCGGCAGAGGCATGTAATCTAGACGTACCCTTAGAGACTAACCAAAATATATAGAATCATGAGCTTTCATGGGCAAAAATCCATGAGTCTATATATTTTGCTTAGTCTAGTTTGCCACTAGTTTGTGTTTTAATATTTGCATAGTTATTCTTCCTGCTGTATAATAGGATAGTCACATTGCCTGCCTTATACCATACTCTGATCTCACAGATTTCAAAAGTAACTACCCTTTCTGCCAGCATGCTACATCCTAACAAATAGCCATCAGCATTAGGATTGCTTTTTCACCTTCAGAAGCCTCCATTATTGATTGCTGTTGCACATAGGATTACTGGGCTTGGACAGCTATTGGGGCTTGGACAGCTATTGGTTTTCTCCAGTAGCAAAACAGGATTTGTCTCATGCACCAGCAATTCAACAAGTAAGGCATGCAGTCTAGCAAATAAAGGCCTTTTTTGGTGTTCATAATATGGACACGGTAAGATTTTACTGTGCTGAAATAAAATTATTTGGATATTGGCTATTAAAAGCAGATGAATGGATGGTGAATGAAGGATCTTTTGAGTTTTCTTACTGAATACCTTTATACTCTCTGGTTTTGCCATGAGATGTTGGTTTCACAGTCCTATCACATTTAAGATCATTGTGGGGAGAAAAATGGGTTCAAGCAGCTGATGCTTGGCTTTCGGGTTTTGTTCTTAGCAATCCCATTTGTCCAACACATAGGTTAGAGAGAGCACTTGATTCTGAGCAAGGTCACTTGTTGTTCCCTTTTACTTTTGAGGCTGGTCACCCCATTGGAGTGAGGACCTAGAAATGTACGTTGAGAGAAGACACAGAATAAAGAGCTAACGTTGCCTTATTTTGTCTGCTTGGATAATCTGTATCCTAGCTAAATAGGACAGTGGCTGGAAGATCAGCAAGCGAGAACAAAATTGCTGGTTAGTTCACTTGAGACACACGTTGGCCTACTTAAAATTTGGTAGGCTGTGTCACTGACCAGCACTGATTTCTTACTCCACTGTTTAGATTGATAATTAGATTCCATATGAGAAGCAACATAAAATCGGAATAAATTGGCTTGGCTTCATAAATTTAGTGTTTAAATATTTTCCCAGGCGGGGAAAAAACATTTGCTTTTCAAGCAAAACATATAAACCTTGGAAAGAATCCCAACAACATATAACTGTTTGGATTGGTGGGTTTGGTAGAGTAGAAAAACTGTTTAATCTCCTGCATAATTATTTTACTTTTTAAGGGAAATGTAAATGTATGTCAGGGAGACCTAGTAAGTGATGGCTGGGGATGAATCACAGTGAAGAGGGATCCACGTGTAATGATGAATGCTTCATTTTGTGCCATATTCATTTGAAAACCAGCCCCTTTCCTTATCCCCACAGTCCAGGGGAGCTTATCACAATGAGAACTTTTGCTGATAGAAGCCTTATGCATTTTATAGAACAATGTAGCTGGTTGCTAATCTCTCCTTACAATTTACTAGCTTTAGGTATTACTCAGTTGATCTGGTGGGATCTCTGAATATTTAAAATCATGGCTACTGTGTTAAAATATATTTATCAAGTGCCTGGTGCAAATGTTTATATTGTAATTTACTTATCAGGGAGTTGCAGGCATCTTTATTTGATGAGAAATGGTCTGGAGTTATCCCTTCTTACCACACTGAAGATTCCTTGATGTGGATGTGGTTGAAGCTTTAAAAACAGTATCCTTGGAATTGCCACCCTACTTAATGTGTCATGGAATGCAAGACTCTTCTGTTGAGCTGAAGGACTAGAACTCAATTGATTTACTGGTAGGTAGGTCTTGTAAAATCCAGTCATGTTGTAAAAGTGGTTGGGTGGGGGACTTCTACTTCAGCCGAGAGAAAGAGGGACTGGGATAGAGGAAGGTCCTGGAGGAATTCCTTAGCAGCAGCCAGGACTTGGTCTAAGGTTTATTCTGTTTGGTTATGTACCAGTAAGGTCAAACCTGTAGGTCAAGGGTGGGGAATGTATTTTGGGTCAGGGGCCGCTGACCCACAGAAAAATCCGTCGGGCTACACACAAGCAAGAAGCAAAGTGAGAAGCCCCTGAATAAGAAGGAGAAAGAAACCCCCCCTCCCCCACACACACATTTCTCTTGCACTCCAGAGCCTAGGGGGCCCAGACTAGTAGATTTTGAGCGCTCTAGCCCTGCAGGTGGGTGGCTGAGCGGGGCTGGAGAGCCAGCGTGGACTCCCCAATGCTGAGCCTTGGGGGCCGGATCCAGGCAAGCCAGAGGCCACATCCGGCCCTCAGGCCTGAGGTTCCGTAAGTGATAGGTTGACTCTGAAGCAGGATCAGAACGCCATTGCCATGCACATGTACATTATATGTGGCCCTCAAGCAATCCTGTGACCTTGCTTCCATTACCTTCTTATATCTATTGTCCTCCCTTGTCAATATGTCTTAAATTTGAACAAAGAAACTCGGTCACCTGCTCAGCTAACCGGTGGGTACACAACATAAGCCTGGACTTGAACTCGGGCTCAAGACTAACCCACCTTGCGTCTACACCACAATTGCACTAACCCAGGGCTTAAACCCAGAGTCCTGGACCCTGAAGAGGTGGAGGGTCCAAGCCCGAGTTAAGCTGGGTTGCAGGCTCCACGTCCTACTGCTTTCCAGTGTAGATGCAGCCTTGCTTGACTCAGGTCCTGGGAGTCAGCCAAAGTATCCCACAATTCCCTGGGATGGCTTCCTTAGTTCTCTCTGTCCCAGCAGTCTGCAGTCCACCCTATTGAACATGGATGCCACGCCTGTCCTTTGCAAATAGCAGCAGCTCAAGGCAGGGTTAACTCATCACCTTCTGATCACCAATCTGCAAACACACTGTCAGAGAGCCTCCTGGGTTTACAACGGACAGTAAAAGGATCAAGTCTCAAACAAAGTGAGAAGTTTCCCCCCTGCGCACCATGGTCCTACAGCAAGGGTGGGCAACCTGTGACCCAGGGGCCGCGTGTGGCCCAACAGGGTTCTAGGTGTGGCCCTCAAGACATTTTCTTTACTGTTGCCCATGTGCAGAGTTGCCAACTTCTTCTGGTTTCCATCCACATAGTTTTGTTCCTGCCAGTAGTACTAAAATGACACGCGTGTAAAGCCAGGGCACGTGAAGTGAGGTGCGTGCTGCTTGCACACAACACTGACTGTGAAAGCCGTGTGCTCCCTCTGCATCCAGTCAAACCACTGCAGTGTTTCCATCAGTAGCCCGCACATTTTAGGTATGAAAGCGCCGTGAGCAAAATTACCCTATTCTGGGAGACCGTCTTGGTTATGACAATCTTGCAGCCTGCTGAGAGGGTCACTCCTGCAACCCACTCACTAGCCTAGATTGCCCATCGCTGACCTACAATTAGATAGGCCATGTTAGGGTGACTTTAAGATATGGTTAAGATATGTAGGGAGGAGGGCAGGGGAGGCAGAGCTGCAGTGGTCCGGAGCTGGCTAACCCCGGAGGCTCTTACTGCATTGTAAATGCAGAGCCGTAGCGGCGATAGCAAGCGCCACCCCTTATCAACTAATCAAATAGTCAATGGAAATTCCATCAACTACTCGATTAGCTAATTAACCGTTACTTAACCTCTCTAGTACAAAATCCGGGTATGGTCATGACAGGGCCGAAGCCAGCACCTGGTCGTGGTGGGGCTGACACAAGCGTCCAGTCATAGAGGTCTGTTAAAGTCACAGAATCCATGTCCTCCATGATCAGATCATGTCCCTAATTATACATATCCCAGCCCAGGCCAGTTCTTGCTTAGAATGTAGTATAATGGTATTGATAGAGTATTTAGATTTACTTCTTAATCATGGGACTGTCATGTACTAGAGACTGAATGTGTTTTATAGAACTAGTCGAATTATTTTTCTCAGTGCAGTATCCGACTTATTTTAGTGCCTAAATAAAGTTTTGTTTCTTAACTAAAAACCTGAAGAAGAGCTCTGTGTAAGCTCAAAAGCTTGTCTTTCTCGCCAAGAGAAGTGGGGCCAAAAAAAGATATTACCTCGCCCTCGGGGTGTCTCATACCGAGGGACCGACACAGCTACAACAGCACAGTGTAAATCAGAGTGATGGCATCTTGTAGAAATTGGGGTGGGGAGCCCCAGGAGCCTCTCTCTCTTGCAGATAGGTTCTTCAGATCACGTTTTTCCTCCATGTTGTTCTTACTGCAACTGGTCACAAGATGATGCAATGACACATCACTGTATGACATCTAGGCTTGTCATAATAGCCACCATTGTGCACGATTCTTTTATATTTTAGTGTCATTGCTGTTTATGGATTAGCGCCTGCAGCTGACTATGAGGCAAGTAGTAGCAGTGAACTAAGTCCCAACACTATAACTTAGACCCAGTAAGGAGGTGGCAAGGTGTTATGGGAGCTGCAGGGAGGAAACGAGAGGTCATTGGTACAAACCCAATATTCACCTAATTAACTGGTTGATGCAAGAGGTTCTGTCAGAGAGGTGCCTGCCTTAAAATCCTGGTTTTATGTTCAAATGCAATGAATTTAGTGGTCTTGTTATTTGCTGTGTGGGTAGAAAGTCAAAACAGGAGAATATTTATGACTTGTTCATGGTTTTTTCAGCACAGGAATAGTAAGGACTGCTGGACTGGGCTGTGATGAGGGAAGCTGGTACAGCAGGGCTACTCAACTTTGGAAGCCCCAGGGGCCACAATGATACTCACAGAACTTGTCGAGGGCCACAACTTAAGTGTGGTTGCATATACATGCAAATATATATGCAAATAGCTTCTTTCACACAATGCCCTGGCGCTCCCTGCACCTCCTCCCTGGGCGCTAGAAACACTGACACCCTGTACCCGTCTGTTCCAGCCAGCCCGTCCGCTTGCGTCTTTCAAATGCTTACACCGCCTGAGACACACCTCGCTGTTGTGGAGCATATTCCCAACTAGCTGGAGTTACCCGGCGTTGCTCGGTCCTGCTCCCTGCCGGCTGATTCGCTCCCCCCCACCCCCCGCCAGCACTACTTCCTGCTGGCTGGTTCTCCTCCCGATCTCCCCCAGCCAGCCCCTCTCCCGTCGGCCGCCCCACCCCCCACCCCAATCTCCCGACCAGCTCTGCTTTCCACTGGCGGGCCCCCGATGTCCCCGGCCAGCCCCACTGCCCCTGACCCTCCCCAACCAGCTCTGCTTCCCGCCAGCTGCCCCTCTCCCGCTCTCCCCACCAGCCCTGCTGCCCCGACACCCTCCAACCAGCTCTACTTCTCGCTGGCTGCCTCTCCCCCGATCTCCCTCCGCCCCCCTCCGGCCAGCTCTGCTTCCCGGCCCCTTCCCCTTCCCCCCGGGCAGCCCCGCTCCTCTCTCGGCCGGTCCCTTGCCCTCCGCCCCCGATCAAGTGTGTCCGGGTTTTTTTTTTAGACTACCTGGTAACCGTAGCCGGGGGGAGCAGGGCGGGTGCCTGAGCCGTTGAGCGCAAGGCGGTGGGGTGAGTCCTGGATGGTGCTGGGGGCCGCAGGCGGCGGGCACGTGACCTAGGGTGGGCGCAGCGGGTTATTTTTTATTTTTACAGGTTGAGATCGGGCCCGATCGGGTCCAAAAGTACCTTAAAACCTTCTCCTGGAGGAAAGGTTATCCCATGGAAAGTTTGGTTGCTGTAGGTCTTATAGTGTCCAAATTATTAGAGCATAAACATACAAACATTCTCCTTCGTATATTAGATGGAGACCATGTTCAAAGGATCCCACCCGTGGGCCGCATGTTGAGCCCCGTGTAAACTCAAACCACACCGCAGGCCTCAAACAGGCCACAGGCTGCATGCGGCCCACGGGCTGCGTGTTGAGAAGCCCTGTGGTACAGAATGTTGCTGCACTGTTGCAGACTGAACTTTTATGAACAGCATTAGCATACATTTTGAAAGAAACTAGAAAGTAAAAATACATGGCTGTCTCCTGTGTGGAGGAAAACACTACACTGACTGTCTTAAAGCTTTCTCTGTGTGAGCCCATTCTGCCTGTCTTGCTGTCATTCACAATAGCCGTTCCTGAGCTGTAGATATTTAGCTTATTTGTGTTCTCTTAACACCTTTCCATTTGATAACAGTAATTACCTTTTACAGTTTTAGCTTAAAGGCATATTCAGCTAAGCAGTGGTGTCTGCCATCATGTAATCCCGTAGTGAATCAAAGCAACTTTTTACAAAACAAGATTCTCACTGTTGCAAAAGAGCTTTGGGGAAATCTGGTTTTTGTGGTTAAGGATCTTACTCTGATGCACAAGGAAAATTATGTGTAGCTTTTATTTGGCCCAAAGGATTCTTACAACATTATCCGTATTTCCTTTAATTTGTGGGATTTCTAGTAAATGGGCTTAAAAATAGGTCTGGGCAAAATGCCAGGGTACATATGAACAGCAAAATAGCTTTGTACACTCTGAACAGCTTGCTTTCACTTCTCTCTACATGCAGATTGTACTAACTGTGAAAACAGGGGTAAATGCTCACCTTTTGGAGTGACATGTGATTTCTCTGCTGCAACTCTTTTAAGGTAGAAACTACAAAAAAGGTGTCCTGACTGTTGGATAAAAACGATGACCTTTTTGACTGTAGTTGAAATGGAAACTGAAGTCCAAAAGATGGCAGGAGGAGGTTACTAGTAATAACCACAATGTGTAAGAACTTTGTGGGACTCAGTGGGATCCAAGCCCCAGTTGTTGATGTTTCTTTGCCCTGGGAACAACATAAAATTGAGAAAAGAGAAGAAAAATGTAGTGAGGTTTTTCATCTGCTCATTCTCAGCAGTGCGTCTTCTATCCCCCTTTTTAAGGGTTTGTCTACATGAACATTTAGTCTGCAAGCTGGGGTGGCATGAATCTAGTCTGTCATGCACTAACTGTTGGTGTAAACACAGATCATGCACACTAACTGGTGTGCTTTTATCTACTCCCGTTTCAAACCAGGGTAGCACATTGACAAATTGCTGCTGTGTATCGCCAGGGTCCACACCAGGGGTGGGCAATAATTTTTGATGGGGGGGCACTCCAAGAATTTGGTAAGTGGTCTAGGGTCTCACTCCTCCATGCTGTTGATGGAGATGGTGTGGGTTGGGTGCAGAAGGGGGTCTAGGAGGGAATATGGGTGTGGATGCAGAGGAGGATTCTGGGCTGGAGGAAGAGCGTAGGTGGGGATGCAGGGTAAGGATGTTAAATTGCGGTTATCTAGCTAATTGTGTAGTTGATACAATTTGTATCCATACGTGATTAGTCAATAAGGGCTGCTCTGCAGAGCTGCAGTGGGGGTAACTTCAGGAGCGAGCCCGGGTCTGGGAGCCACCCGCTCTGTGGCTCTCTGGCATCAGCCCCTGTTCATGGCGGCCAGGGTTAGCTGCAGCCTGAGGCTACTCCTGGAGCAGCCCCTGCACGTGGCCAACCCGGGCCGCTGTGAACAGGGGCTGCTTGGCAGCAGGAGCTCCTGTCTGCTGCGGGAGCACCCAACTCCCCCCTGGTATCCCTGTGGATAGCGGCTGCTGTTGGAGCAGCCTCCCCTATCCTCCCCCTGCTGCCTTTGATTGATAGAGGCAGCGGGGGTGGGAGGCAGGTGGCACTGCAGAGATGGTGCTGGTGGGAACCAGCTTTTAAGCCGTCCCCTACCTCGCACACCGGCTTCTGTCCCCGCCCCCTTGCTGCCTCTCATTGAGGCAGCAAGGGGGGGAGTGAGTAGTCAATACTCCACTCAAATACCCGATAAGCTTATGCTTATCAGGTAGTCGACTACTCACTAGCAACCCTAGTACAGAGTCTTGGAGGGGGTTATGACCTGAGGTGGGGGTGCAGGAGTTTGGGTTGTGACCTGGGGTAGGGGATTGGGGTGCAGGGTCTATGAGGGGAGGTTTGGTTGCAGGAGCAGGGGTGCAGAAGGTTTGAGTTACATGGGGCAGGAATGCAGGAAGGGGAGCTGAGGCCTGGGGTGTTGGAGAGGGTGGGATGCCTGGTGCAGGTTCTGGCTGGGAGGCACTCACCTAGGCAGCTCTGCGTGGCTGGCCAAGTCTCCCTGCCTTCCATGCCCCCCGCAGGCCATATGGTCTCTGAGCACCACAAGCCCCTGTGGGGGAGGGGAAGGCTCATTGTGCACTGCCTATGCTGCAAGCACAGTCCAGGCAGCTCCCATTGGCTCATTTTGGGCCAATGGGAGCTGAGAGATTGTGCTGGGGATGGGTCCCCCCCGCAAGGGGCTCGCCCCGGGCAGAGCACATAGCCCCCATACTTGACTGCTTTGAGTGGCGTACCGAGACACAAGGCAGGGAGCCTGCCCAAAGCTCCCACTGAGCCACGGAATGGTGGCAGCGGGTTGGATCTGGCAGTTTGGTGGGCCAGACGTGGCCCATGGGCTGCATTTTGCTCACCCCGTTCTCCATATGGATAGATAGTGTTTGGCAGGCTAATGCAAACTGGTTGTACGTTCCAGTTTGCTGAGAACAAAATGTTAATGTGGACAAACCTTGAGACAGAGAAACAGTGATGGTGATTCTGCTGCATAGATTCAATAGTCTGACTTTCACCTAGATCCCTGTGGTGATATTTAGCTTACTCTTTCCTTAGGATCAGTCAGCTGAGTTCTGATGACTGCAAAATGCTTTCTTACTTGAGGACAACCTTGCCGAAAGTCTAAAAGTCTAGTGATTGGAGACCTAGTGGTGAAATAAAAGTTACAAAGAACATAGATCACAGTAAACCATCTTTCTTTCACCTTAATCTGTCATGTACCGCACATGTTCTGCTGTTTCCTAAAATTTGTCTAGAGGGAAGTTATTTTTGTCCTAGATTTGGCTGATTTTTTTTTTTAACTGGAGCTTTGAACATAACTCTGTAAAAACGTATTTTACCTTGAGTGCCCTGGATCCTTTCTTCTCCTATTGCTACTTACTTTTGTGGGCATTGAGGACCTAAGGTCAATTTGAGCTTCTTCAGAGCAGAAACATGCTCGATTAGAGTCCCTCAATCAGGGCAGCATTATGTGCCCCTGCTTAGTAGGGAAGATAAAAATGTCACGGTGGGGTCAGGGCTGTGGAGATAGGGTGATGTCTAAGTTTTACGGGTCACAGTTGCCATCTCTTTCTGGAGCTTTACATGCAGGAAATTGTGGGTAAAAAGTATAGCTCTCTGGGTCTTCCAGGTCACTGTTGTGCTAAAATCCATGCTTTTGTCAGTGATGGTCTTGGCCTGCCATAAAATCAAGACCCACTTCTGCCTGCTAAAGAGAGATTATTTATGCCATTGACAGTAATGTTAGTAGTAATACTTTCTAGCCAAGGATCTTGAATTGCTTTGCAGATATTAAGCTTGAGAGCGTCTCTGTGAGTCAGGAGATTATTGTTAATTCTGTTTTACAGATGGGCAAGTCACTTCACCTCTCTTCCTTAGGCCATGTCTGCACTACAAAGTTAAGTCCACATAAATTACTCTGACATATACCCACCGCTGCAGTTAAATCATGTTGAGTGTCCACACTGTGCTCCTTCTAGCTGCTCTTGCTTAGACACAAAAAGCAGTGCGTGCACTGTGCAACTGTCGGCAGGGTTTTTGGGAAGGGTTTGCAATGCCTCAAGGGCACAGGTTTAGCCTCACATGATGCAGGTTTCTCAATCCCATAATTCCATGGGCATCCTACTAGGGTTCTCATCATCCTACTTGTCAATTGCCCTGGTAACATGCGACCCAACCGTCTCTGTCAGAATGCATGGATCCTACAGTACTCTTTAGGGATGTGAACGACTAGTCAACTATCCGATAAGCAAATGCTTATCAGATAGTTGACACATTAGTCGACTAGGCACTTTCCCCCCTCCTCCTTCACTGCCTGTATCAGAAAGAGGCAGCAAGGAGGGGGAGGGGAGAGGGTGTTTCAAAGCAGCAGCACCGCGTGGGGCCCCGGGCTGCATGCAGTGTTTTAAAGCAGCAGTGCCGCGTGCAGGCCGGGGTTGGCTCCATGCGGTGCTGCCACTTTGAAATGCTGCGGGGAGCACAGGGTCAGCGGGGTGCCCTGTGCTTCCCGCAGCGCTTTCACCCTTGAAGTGTAGCAACAGCCCCTGAGGCTGTTACTACACTTCAAAGGCAGAGGCGCCCCCTTATTGACTAATCGAATAGTCGATGCAGATTGCATTGACTATTCGATTAGCCAATTGATCTAAATTTACCATCCCTAATTCTCTTTAGTTTCGTGATGTGCCTCATGAACACGAGGCTATGAGAAGAGCTCCGCAGAGTTGAGGGAGCTATTTGGCTAAGGGAGGCCTTGAAGGAGCATTTTAACACTGAGCCTCAGGAACATGTCCTGCTATAGTGTGCTGCTCCTGGCCTAGTTTGTTTGCACCGAGCTCTGAACCTTGTAATGATTGCTGTGTGTGCCCAGCTAGAACAATGCACATGCGCTTATTGTTGTTGTCTTGAATCTTAGCAGCAGCCACCATGTGATGGGGAATAATAAAGATAAATTCAGTTTCCATAAGTACATTTTTATTCCACGCCAATGCAAACAAGCCTAAGTAATGCCGAGGTAAACTTCCTACATGCAAGGGAACATATCTTTAAAGGGGATAGAATAGCGGCTGTCATGTTTAATCACCTGCAGGGTGGAGTGCCTGCCTACCACTGTAGCCCCAGAAGATGCATAGAGTGGGGGGAGGCCCTTGTGATTCTTTTCTGCTGTCTCCCTACACTATACTGATTTCTCCCTACAGACCCACTCACAGAGGCACAGCCTCCTAATGGAAAGTGTGCCGGACACTCAAGATATCCAGCTGGCATGCTCAGCTGCTGTGTGAGACAGGCAACCCAGAAGAGCAATTTCAATAGTTCTTGGGACATTAAAAGGGGAGGGGACTGTGTGTCTGGCTGCAGGGCAGCTGAGTACAAACTGATGACCGAAGTGGTCACAGGGGACATTGTGGGATACCTCCTGGAGGGCACTTAGGGTGATGTAAGTAACACAATATCTACACTGAAGCTGCGTCGCTTTAACCACATTGCTGTAAGCTCTGTCCCTCCCGTCGAGATGATTCTTTTATGTTGGCATAGCAGGAGAGTTATCCAGCAGAAGGAACTCTGCAATGTGTACACCTCCAGTTAGGTGGATGTAAGCTGCTTTATGTCAGCCTCACTTTGTAATAGACAAGCCCTTAGTCACATTGCAGTAGTCAGGAATAAAACCTGGATCTCCTGACTCCATCCTATGCTTTAGTCAAAAGAGCAACCATTGAACACAGTATGTTTGGAAGTGATTTGAGAATTGAACCCCCTCCTTCCCCGCCCTCACCATTGTAACGACTAGAGTTTAATCGACTTCAGTTGATGCCCACTTGTCTTGAAAGACTTTGCCTTGTCTTTTACCATTGATGGGCACATGGTGCAGCATGCATGTGTGTTAACTGAATACTGCAGCTCCAAAACTCCATACAGGCATACTGGCTTACCCTGATCCCACATGAATGAGATGCTAAAGCACCCACTGTATCCAGGCCCTATCCCCTCTCTCTAGAATTCCCAGGTCTCTCTTCCTGGCTAGGGATTGAATCAGTGACAAGAGGAAAACATTACAATTAAATTTTGTGTGTGAAATGCAGGAGGGCAAAAAGAGAAGAAAGATGGAGCATTCTGTATGTTTTTCCTCGTACGTTCATAGAGCTGAGAACCATAGAATCTAGCCTTCTAGGACACCTGTTTTGGTTGCCTCTCTTGGTTTCAGTGAACATGGCTTAGCAGCCTTAAAGATCTTGGAGGTAGAAAATTCTTCTATTTCTGGGACTAATTTTTCGGTCAGGTGATTTTCTTTCCACACAATCCTGTCATGCTATATTGGCAACCTTCAAAGCTCTGAAGCTTTAGCTGAATCCCAAATTCCAGCTGTTCTTCAAGTTTACCTCCCTCATGTAAGATACAGTTACCAGCTGCACTGAAGAAAAAGGCTTCTGTTGTTTCATTCTAGCCCAAGGTTAAATTAGCAATTGCAGCTCACTGGAGTAGTGAAAGTCAGCTCTTTTTTTTTTTTTTAATAGTTAGCATGACAATCTGCTTGCCATAGTGTTGGCTGCTGGTAGATGAAGGAAATGCTTAACTGCTTTAACACCATTGAGTATGAAATGTTGTGGCTATGAAGGGCCATCATAGCTCTGGAGCTACTGGTTTAGGTCTCTCTTGGAAGATGGTGCCATAGAAATGCCAGTTTGAAGCAAAATCCAGCCTCTAATGTTGTGGCGTTGCACAGATGTGGCTGTTCTCCTCCTCCACCCCCAACCCCCACTATATAATGTGGACACGAACCCAGTAAAATCTCACAAAATCCTGTGTTGAAATTTCACTGTCGGAGCTGGTTCTTGGCTGTGTATTTCCTGTCCTTCGGGCCCTGCTCTGTTGGATGCCAGTCTGGAGGCTGGCTAGATGCATGAGTTGCTCCTGTCAATTTACTGTGCTTCCTTAAATTTGCTCTTGTCAGAAAGCTACATCTTCTCACCTTAGGTCTGTCTTTATTGGAGATGAGGAAGAGGTTGGCACAGATACCTTTTGGGACTGAGAGAAGAGATTTATGGTTCTTCTATAATTAAACTTACTCACTTTTGTTTTACTGTCAGTGCAGTAAACAAAAGGCCACATTGGGCAATGGGAGAAGATGCAAGTAGCTAACAAATGGCACTAATGCTCTCCACTTACAATTCTGCTGTTCTTGGCATAAGGTACAAGTCACTGAGTCTTTCACCTGGTTTGGTGAATATTGATGTGGAACATTATGGGATCACCCGAGTGAATATATAAAAAAACAGAAAAGGGGAAGCATCTTTTTTTTCCTCCAAATATATTGATGCAGTTTGGCAAGGACACATCAATATTGTTTGCAGAAAAGAGTTTTGCAGTGATACTTTAAATATGAATGTAATAACTTCCTTTATTCTCCTCTTGTAAACAAACAGCAGATTAGCCGCAAACATTGTAAATGGGAATAGCAAAGATTGCTTGACAATGGAAGGTTTGGCACCTTGGAAACCTTCAACCTGAAGAATTGACAGTAACTACTAGAAAAAACAAGCAGTCCTGTGAAATCTTAGAGGCTAATAAAAATATATAGGATCATGAGCTTTCATGGGTAAAACCCACTTCATCAGATGAGTTGGAGTGAAAATAACAGAAACTGTGATATATAACAGCAAAAGAAGTACCTGTCAGTTGTAGGACCCGAGTTAACCTATCTTGGAAAATGATGGCTCACGCTCACAGGCCTTGGGAGGCAGGCCAATCCTCATCCCTCCAAACAGAAGCAAATTCTTTCCAGCAGTGCCACATCACACCTCAGATACACTCCCCCAGGAACCTACTCCTGCAACAAACCCGGTCGCCAACTCTGTGCACACATCTATACAAGCAACACTATCACAGGACCTAACCACATAAGCCACAACATAAGGGGCTCGTACAACTGCACATCCTCTAATGTGATATATGCCAGCAATGCCCCTCTGCCATGTGTGTTGGCCAAACCGGACAGTCTCTCCGACAAAGGATAAATGGACGCAAATCAGAAATGGTAACGTGCACACACCTGTAGGGGAACGTTTTACCCTGCCTGGTCACTCAATCATGGATTTTAAAGTAGCCATTCTTCCGCAAAGGAATTTCACTACCCAATTACAGAGAGAGAGACTGCAAAACTAGAATTCATCTGCAAGTTTGACACTATTACCTTGGGCTTGAACCAAGACATTAACTAGATGGCACATTTCAAAGCCCATTTCTCCTGTCTTTAACATTTGCATTTTCACATAAAAAACTATGAATGGAACACATCCAGCCCACTTAATTAGCTTCATTAACACAGGTCCTACAATTGCTATTATAGGGTACTACTTTTGCTATTTTCTTTCTATCTATCTATCTATCTATCTATGTTTCTGTTATTTCCACTCCAGCTCATCTGATGAAGTGGGCTTTACCCAAAAAAGCTCATGATCCTATATATTTTTGTTAATCTCTAAGGAGCCACAGGACAACTCATGATTTTTAAAGTTACAAACTAACACGGCTAGCCCTCTGTGACTTAGTAACTACTAGGTAATTGAGTCCATCTAAGTAGTTGCATATCTTTTTCCTCTTGCTCCCAAAGTCATAGCTTGAACATGTTGACTGGCAACTTAAGCCAACACAATCCCTCATACACGTTCGTGTAACCCTCTTTGATTCTTCCTTTTACAGATAATTGTTTTTTTTTTTTTAAAGACTTTAACTGCAAGACAGCAAATTTTAATATTTTCAGTATCTTGAATGTGTTATGATTTACATTTGATTTTAAGCATAATTAGAAATGCAAGTAGAGCGCTTTGTGTTTTACCTCTGCTTCAACTATTTATGGCATGATATGCAAATTAACCAAGCTATGAATATTAAAGATTAGCGCGTGTTACAAAGTATTGCTGTCTTTAATGAGTTCAGTAATGGGCACAGGGCTCTGCACACATTTTAATATGGGCGTATTTTATCTTGTGTACTGTATTCTGTGCTCTGCAGCAATTTATTTCATGTTTGGTTACATCCCATGAGACCATGGCCATTACTTAAAACATATCAAGCCCTGTACCAGCAGCAGTAGGTAGGTACTATTTTCAAATATGCCCATGACAAACACTGCTGCAGCTACAAAAGAGTTTAGATAGATTATTTCAGAGAGGCTGTTTCAGTTCTTGTATAGGTCAATCCGTTTCATCTACTGCAGTATTGTAGATGGATCTGAGAATATAAAAGTGCTTGCCGACCTTTCAAGGTGTTTTGCAGTACTGGAAGGGAATCTTAAGCATGTTTCAGCAAAAATGAAACTGCTTCATACAAAAATCACACTTACCAGAGAAAATGAATTAGCTGTTTTTTCACCACACTCATGTACAAAAAATTCTCTTGGTTTGTACCCTCACCATAATCATTTGAGAGAAAATTTTGTCTAGTGCCGTGGTGTCCAACCAGTTCTGAAGCGGTAGCCACTATAATGGCTACTGCTGTAGCGAACTAGCCACACTCAGCCGGCCAAATAGCCACATGTGGCTCGTGGTTAGCAGGTTGGACACCATGGGATTGATTAGCCAGGGATTGGAAACTAGGATTCATGGAGTTTAACTCTTGGTTTAACCACTTACTAAATGAGCTCTGGGCAACTCAGTTACCCATTTTCAAGACAAAAATATGTTATCCTAGTTCTTCTTTGAGGAGTGTCCCTGTGGGTGCTCCACCTTAGGTCTCGAGGTGCCGCTGTGTGCCTAGTCGGAGATTTACAGTAGCAGTGCCCTCCAGTGGGCCAGGTATGCAGCATGCGCGGTGCCACTACCGCGCATGCACAGCAACCGTCCCTTCAGTTCCTTCTCTACTGCTGTCGGCGTCGGGCAGAACCACAGTTGCTCTCCCCATTCGTTTACTAGTTGAATGTTTTTTCAGTTATTAGTTAGTGTTACAGTTAGTTAGTTAGAGTTAAGTATTTGTTTTTTCTTTGGGGGGGGGGGGACTTTTCCTGTTAGACCAGGCCAAAAATTGGTGTGGTCTAACAGCTCTATTCTCCCTGGGATGCCTGGTTTCCTGGAATTCAAATGCTGCCTCTCCTGCAGGCTTTCTATCCCCATCTCTGACCGTCATTCCCAGTGTGTGCATTGCCTCGGTCAGGCACACACTACCGCATAGTGCCAGCATTGCAAACAGCTTACAGCTCGCACAAGGAAGGCACGGGAACTTCAATTAAAACTCCTTTCACTGGAGAATACAGGGTGAGAAGATTCAGACCTGGAGCACTCTTCTCCCCCGCACCAACCGTCACTTCTGGCCATGTCCAAAAGACCGTCGGCCAGCTTGTCTTTAAGAGACTCTTCCTCTGACCAAACTAGGAAGAGATCTCACTCCTCAAGTAAAGCTGACTTTCCCGCAAAAAAATGGGAGCAAGCACCTAAAGTGCCCCCTGCTCAAACTCCGGTCAGGGTTCCGGACAGGGAGGCTCTGAGACCATCCAGTGCCAATGGTCCCAAGGGTCCAAGGACCTAATGAAGCCAAGCAAGGCACCGGGCAAGGCCAAGGCAAAATCCGTGCCATAGGCTCCGTCGGCACATACATCCGCACCAAGGAAGGACAAGGTCAAGCTGGCTGCAGCCGGGGCACTGCCGGCACCGAAAAAGCCAAAGCCACATACGGTACCTTTGGCACCCATGCCGCTTCTGGCATCGAAGAGTCACAAGCATGCGGTACCGACTCCCTCTCAGTTGGTACCGTCAGCACTGCAGATAGCTGCCATAGTTCTATCCCAGCTGTCCACGGCACCACATATGCCAGTACTGGCCCCATTCATCACGGCAGAGGAGTTCAGAATATTCTCTGTGCCCACGACATTGCTATTCGGCACCGACGGCACTCCTGCATCAAGCAGTTTCTTATGCTCAGATACTCCAGGCTCAGCACCACCATTGTTGAGCGATGATGAAGAGGAGACCTTGGTCAGCACCCACTCCCCAAGGCATTCCTCTCCAAAGCAGTCTCAGCCACCAGTACACCATGCAGCAGTACGGCAACAACCACTGCAATGGCTATCCCCTCCCATGTCACTTCCCCGTAACTGGCCCTATTGGGACCTATGGGCACCATATCGAGCTCAACACCCACAACAGGGGCAACAGCCTATGCCAACTGCTCCTACCACCAGAGCAACATCCCTGCCATCTCTTGACAGGTCGCTCTGCCGAGAGGAAGAGGAGATTGCCTCCAGTGATAAGGAGTCATCTGTTTCCTCGTCCTGCAACCCACATATCCTCCTCCTTCTCCAGATGACATCCTCATGCCCCCACCTCTTACGTCCTTCCAAGAACTCTACAAACGAGTTGCAGATATCCTCAAGGTCTCCCTGGTCAGCCTCCCTGAGACCCAACACAAACTGACCAGCATACTCCACGCCTCACCAGCCTCCAAATTGGCCTTACCCATGGACCCTGCACTTATGGACCCTGCCAAAAACATTTGACAGACACCAGACACGATTCCACCGGTCTGCGAGAGATCTGACCGTAAATACTATGTGGCCTCATAGGGCACAGATTTCTTATTTTCCCATCCTTCCCCCAACTCGATCGTGAAGGATGCAGTTCATCAAAGGGGCAAACAGAGCGCCATGCCCACTACCCCATACAATAAAGAGTGGAAGCGCTTAGACTTCATAGGTAGAAAGGCCTATTCCTTGGCTTCTCTTCAGCTCCGCATATCAAATTACACAGCGATGTTGGCAAAATACGCCCACCAACTCTTTGAACAACTCTCACTCTTTATTGACAAGTTATTAGATGACAGAAAAGAACAATTTTCTGCCAATATAAACGAGAGAATGCTGATCTCCTACGCAGCCCTACAGCCTGCCCTGGACTCATCCGACACAACTTCATGATCCAACGCTATCACCATCGTGATGAGGAGGTCCTCCTGGCTCCACTTTTCAGGGTTTTCTCGTGAAGTGTGGGCCACAATAGAGGATCTCCCCTTCCAGGGATCAAAGCTGTTCGCTGACACCACCAATGTGTCCCTCCATTCACTCAAGGATTCCAGAACAACGTTGAAAACCCTTGGGATACACATACCTGCAGCCAAACGCAAACAAAACAGATATTTTAATCAGATACAAATCCTCCCCTTTCAACCAATCTGAGGCATTTTGACAACAGGAGGAGGAGACGACGACAAACCAGGAGCAGATAGGCCACTGACCAACCGGCCACGTCTCAGACGTCGACCTTGAGGCAAATGTTTTGAAGGTCAGGTCAAGAGTCCAATATCGCCCCATCATCTGGAACAGCCCCAATTCCATGTGCTATTCTGCCAACGTCTACTGCCCTTCTTCCACCACTGGTTTTCTATCACAACCGAAAAGTGGGTACTAGACGTAGTGAAGGCCAGATACTGCATTACTTTTACCGCTACCCCTTCCACCCACCCACCATCCCTGTCCCTTTTCAGGGACCCAACTCACAAGAGAATTCTACTCCAAGAGATTGAACATCTTCTCCACCTAGATGCCATAGAACCCGTACCCCAACGTCACAGGGGCAAAGGCTTCTACTCCCATTATTTCCTCACAACAAAGAAATCAGGAGGGTGGAGATCAGTCCTTGATCTCAAGAGACTCAACCGTCACACACAACGCCAATGCTTCAAGATGGTGATCTTAGCTACCATAATACCAGCGTTAAAAGAAGGAGACTGGTTATTGACTCTCGACCTCCAAGATGCTTATTTTCATGTGTCTATCCATCCAGCACACCGGAAATATCTGAGGCTTACACTGTGCAATGCACATTTCCAATACAGAGTGCTACCCTTAGGATTCTCCACAGCCCAAAGGGTCTTCTCAAAAATTATTGCAGTGTTGGCCGCCCACCTCCATGAACAAGGGAAATGTGGATATCCCTTATCTCGACGATGGCCTGATCAGAGCTACCACGAGCCAAGAAACCATTGGCACAGTCTCCCATGCCATGTCCTTATTCCAGACGCTGGGGCTGCAAATAAACGTACCCAAGTGCAAGCTTCAACCAGCTCAGATTATAGAGTTTATTGGAACCTATGTCGACTGCATCCAGACAACAGCCTTTCTTCCGCATCACTGATTTCAAACAATCAAGCACCTTGTCGACCAGCCCTCAAGTTCCCACAAGAACTTGCCTGCAGCTGCTAGGCTACATGGCAGCGGCCACATCAGTGATATCTCAGCCACATTACATATAAGGCCAATACAGCATTGGCTCAGAACAGTGTACAGACTCCATTACACCAGTATCAACAAGCTGATTTCGCTCTCAAACAGTATCAAGCACTCACTAGATTGGTGGGCGGATCAAAAAAAGCATGCGCTGGGATACCCTTCCACAGAAGTCCTCCGAAGATCACGACAGACGTCTCCGTCCTGGGGTGTGGAGCACACTCAGGCCCCCTCACAGTCCAGGGTCGCTGGCAGTCCCATGAACGCTCCCTCCACATCAATCTGTTGGAGCTCAGAGAGGTACAATATGCATGTCAGAACTTCCTGTAACAGATACAGGGCAACACTATGGATTTTTATGGACAAACAAGCCACAATGCACTACATAAACAGGCAGATCCTACCGCCTGTGCAAAGAAATGGCCCGCCTACGGTTGTAGTGCACAGACCACGATGTCCGGATACAAGCCTCTTACCTTCCAGGCAAGGACAGTGTTACAGCAGACACCCTCAGCAGGAAGTTCACTTCCAAGCATGAATGGGAGATGGACAACAACATACTTCACATAATATTCACACATTGGGGATTCCCAGTGATCGACTTATTTGCAACCTATGCAAACAAGAATTGTCCACAGTATTGTTCACGTGCGGGCATTTGCTCAAACTGTCTGGGGGACACCTTTACAATACCTTGGAACACCCCCCCCCCACCACCCTTTTATATGCCTTTCTGCCAATCCCTCTTCTTTACCAAGTGGTCAACAAAATAAGAGGAGGGACAGCATCAGTCATACTCATTGGTCCAGCATGGCTCCACCAGACCTGGTACACTTACCTGCTCCATATGTCTGTAAGACCTCCTTGGCAGCTCCCGATTGTCCTCCATCTCCCCACATCCTTTGCGTCCCGAGCATGGCTCCTCACTGGCTCTTCTCAATAGAAGCCACATTTACAGATCAGGTCAGATAGATCTTAATAAGTGTTTCTTGGCCATGGGTTTCCTCAGAATGTTACCTCTGATCCCGTCCTTTTAACCCTTCTCTACTTACGCTACATCGATGACATCTTTATGATCTGGACCCATGGCCAAGAAACACTGGATGCATTCCACAGAGACTTTAACAACCTACACCCCACCATCAAACTCAGCCTGGACCATTCTCCACGAGAGATCCATTTCCTGGACACCACAGTACAAATCACCAATGGTAAATTAGATACCACTCTCTACAGAAAACCCACTGACTCATACAGTTACCTACATGCCTCCAGCTCCCATGCAGAACACACCATACGATCCATCGTCTATAGCCAAGCCCTTCGATACATCCGCATCTGCTCTAATCCCGCTTAGAGACCAGAAACTTCAGGATCTCTACCAAGCATTTATAAACCTCAATTACCCACCCGGAGAAATAAAAAAACAAATTGAAAGAGCCAGATGAATACCCAGAAACCATCTACTTCAAGACAGACCCAAGAAAACCAACAATAGAACACCACTTGTCATCACCTGTAGCCCCCAACTTAAACCCATCCAACACATTATCAATAAACTACAACCTATACTGGAAAAGGATACTACACTCCGAAAGGCTCTGGGAGACAGACCCATAGACAACCACCTAACCTCAGGATGATTCTTACCAACAACCACAGGACATACCACATTAATACCAACCCTGGAACTTTCCCTTGCAACAAACCCTGTTGCCAGCTTTGTCCACATATTTACTCTGCTGACACCATCATTGGACCTAACCATTTCAGTTACAAGCTCAAGAACACACATTTCTGCTCATCCAGAAATATAATTTATGCCATCATGTGCCAACAGTGTCCGTCTGCTATGTATATTGGACAAACTTCTCAGACACTTCGCCAAAGAATCAATGCACACAAGACAGACATCAGACAGTTTCATAAAGAAAAAATAGTTTCTTGCCATTTCAACCAGACTGGACATTGTCTCAACAACCTCACTACATGCATCCTGCTTCAAAGAGACTTTAACACAAGACTACAAAGGGAAGCCTCTGAACTGTCATTCATGCTTAAATTTGACACTTTACGAATGGGCCTCAACAAAGATGCTAATTATCTTACCCATTACAAAAATAGCTTCCCCAATTATCATCCCTAATATCATTATCTCATAGACACTAACCTCTCCCCCTCATCCCTCCTCTGTTCTAAAATTTGATTTGTCAGTTTTATATGTGTTCACTTTTTTTGATTATATCCCTTTGGTATATATGGTCATTCCAATTTTTTTCCACAATTTGATCTGAGGAGGTGGGTCTGGCCCACAAAAGCTCATCACCTAATAAACCATCTTGTTAGTCTTTAAAGTGCTGCACAGTCCTGTCTTTTGTCTGATTTGTGGGCATTAATTCTTTGGCGAAGTGTCTGAGAAGTCTGTCCAATATACATAGCAGAAGGACACTGTTGACACATGATGGCATAAATTATATTTCTGGTTAAACAGGAATATGTGTTCTTGATCGTATAAATGACATGGTTAGGTCCAGTGATGGTGTCACCAGAGTAAATATGTGGACAAAGCTGGCAACGGGGTTTGTTGCAAGGGAAGGTTCCAGGGTTGGTATTAATGTGGTATGTCCTGTGGTTTTTGGTAAGAATCTTCCTGAGGTTAGATGGTTGTCTATAAGAGACTATGGGTCTTTGTGCAGTAACAGAGGTTCTTTGAGATGGTTGTCCCTGTGGGTGCTCCACCACCCAGCCTTCCTCCCCTCTGCTTTAGACTAGTTGTTGTCCTTCCGGGGCAGAGAAGGAACTGAAGGGACAGTTGCCGTGCATTCACTGTAGCGGCACCGCGCATGCTGCCTGTGTGGCTCACCGAAGGGCACTGCTACTGTAAATCTCCGACTTGGTGCACAGTGGTGCCTCAAGACCTAAGGTGAAGCACCCACAGGGACAACTGTCTCGAAGAACCTCCGTTACTGCACAAAGTGAGTAACCTTCTCGTCTACCAAAGGAGTTTTGTGTGGCTCCATAAACATGTAAGGGCTTTGAGATTCTCAGAGGTACCATGTTCTGTAGATGAAAATTATTCACTGCAAACGTAGGAAATGTACTTCGAAGAACAAATGTAGGAACACTTAAAATATAAACATTTTGGCTCTGATTCTGCAAACCCTTTTGTTTGGACAGTTTCCTATTTGATGTGATGTATCATTGATGTCAGTGGCACTCCATAAGTCCACAAGAGTCCAGCCACACATAGCAGTTTGCAGGATTGGGTCCTTAATAACGAAGGGCTAGGCTAATACTGAGATTCTCAGGAGAACTTCATATTTCATAAAGAACGGGAGAGGGAAGTTAAGTATGCCACAGGGAGAGTGCTTTTCAACTTTAAGATATTTAAATTACAAATTTGAGTGAGGAAGATTGTCAGCAGTATTCAAAACAGCACTTAAATTCTTTTGAAACATTGTCGAGCAATACCGTAGTAGTTAAGAAGTTTGGCACACAAGGGTTTGGCCTAGGAGTAATTTACGTTAAAAAAAAAAATAGTTCATCTTTGAGTATCGCACATGTTTTGAAAAAAAAAAAAAAACTTGGATTGTACTGTTTTAAGGTATTTCATGTTTAGGTAAAATTGGTCTATAACAGGGGTTTTTTTTTTTTTTTTGGTTGTACAGGTTCAATTAATAGCTACTTAGTGATTTCTACAAAAATGTAATAGGAATTTACAGTGCTTTAACTAGCACCTGCTCTTAAAACAATAAAACAATTATTTAGAACTTTGGTCTGATCCATTGGATTATCAATACATGTTTAATCATCTATAACACACACCCATTTTTAATAGGTCAAATTAACGTGTTCAAGTAATCAGTCTACTTACAATGGAAAACTGAAAGTCTGGCGATTTCCTTACCATTCTCAGTCCTTTCTCCAGGTTTTTCTGTGCTATTACTATATATTTTAGAGCAGTGTTTCTCAAAGTGGTTCGCAGATCCACTCTGAGAGAGCTGCCACCAGGCCGCTTCAGTTTGTTTACTTACTGGCAGCGCAGCCACAGAGCTTCATGGCTCCCATTGGCTCCGGTTTGCTGTTTGCAGCCAAGGGGAGCCACGGGAAGCAGCAGCCCGGGTCAAGTCATTTCTGGCGGCTCTCCTTGGCTTCAAGTGGCAAACCAGAGCTAATGGGAGCAGCAAGGCCCTGCAGCTGCAGAGCCGGTAAGTAAACAAACCGGAATGGCCTGTTAGCAGCTTTCTCAGAGTGGGTTCGCGGACCACTTTCAGAAACACTGGTTTAGAGAGTTTGCGTGTCTGTCTGTTGGTTCAAGAACTCCTCCTAAATGGTAAGCGGTAAGAGGACCGTCAAATTCGGTATTCAGCTTCCTCTTATCATAACTTAAAGCAACGTAAGGGCTTGGTTGTGCCAGGCAAACAGGATGTGCCTGGCAGGGCCAGCTTTAGGAAGTGCGGGGCCCAATTTGAACAGTTTTGACAGGGCCCCGGCAGCCAGGATTTTTTGTTGGGGGAACCCCACCGCACACAAAAAAAGAGTCGCAGCCCCTTTAAATCCCCAGCTACAGGGTGTGCACCTGCCCTGGGGCCGACTCCCACGGGGAAACCCTGGGCTCAACTCACCCCTCCTGCAGCGCAGGGAAGCCATTGCGCTCCTCCTCCGGGGCTGATGCCCCCTCCTGCAGCGCGCCCGGCACGCCACAGAGCTGTGGGAGGGGAGCAGCCAGCGTACTTCCGGAACCCCCAGAAGTGGCGTGAAGCTGCAGCAGGACTTCCGTCCACCCCGCAAGAAGCCGGCACTACGCTGGAGGTTGGTAGTGGGGCTTCTCGGGGGTGGGAGGGTCCGAACGCCTCGCGATTGACTGGTTGAGGCCTCGCGATCAACCAGTCGATCGTGATCGACCGGTTGGTGACCACGGCTTTAGGCGTGGGGCCCAATTCGCGGGAATCCATGGAATCGGCCTAAAGCCGGCCCTGGTGCCTGGAATGGGATTGCGTCTCATGAAACCAACAGAAATGAGACATAATCACCAAAGCAAGTGCAGTCCTCAAAATTGACATAACTGAGTGAATGTTGAAAGAAACCTGAACCATGATGAGCCAGAAAAATAGGGTGAACTTAGAATAGGATTGCTTCTCAATAAACCTTTCAGAAAAGAGAGAAAACAAGAAATGTTGGAGTAGCACTGGTTTTTGGCACAGCTAAATCAATTCTTGAAAACTAGAAGAAAATATTATTGGAAACCAAATTGACTATAGACCGTTTGTTAAATCATAGTGAATGATGAAAGTTCATAGGGCTGAAGAAACAAAATACACTTGATGGAATTCCCAAATTATGGACTTGAGCAATTTCTGGGTAAATCTGCTTGTTTAGAGATGATAAATTAAAAAGTATACATCTGATTTTTAAAAAATTAGGAAAATTGATCTCTTGCTTTAACCTACACAGACAATGACCACACGTTTTCTCCTTCCCCCTTTATAATATTCCCTGCACTTTTCATGGTGGCAGGACTATGGCACACCATGAAAAGTTCTCAGACATCAAGATTGCCCCCTCAAATATAATTTCCCCATGCTTCTTGATAGTTATCCTGTGGACAGTAATTGTTGTTCTTTCAAGGCTTCGTATGGGGGTCCTTGCACGTATGTGTCTTGAACATTAGTGCACTGAAATTCTGAAGGAGCCATTATGTTATTTTGGGTCAGTAGAATGTAGCCAACAAAAGCCAATGCATATTCAAAACATGTAAGTGTTGTATATTCAAAACACAAAGTTTTGTAACATGAACAGACAAGTCAGAAATTGAAAGTTAAAGGTGACTCTCCCACACAAATCTTTGCCATTTTTGCCTCGATCTTGCTGTTTTCATGATTCAAAATAACTCTGTGCTGATCCATACCGTAAGAACTCCCAGCAAACGGGAATGTTAATCTTAATACTCCCAGCTTTTGTGTGTGGCATGAATACATGTGTACCTCTCTACCTGCCTTTAACGGAGGCAATGTTTGTCTGTTGTCAGGGCTCTTTGGTTCTGTTACTCAGGGAACTGGCAAGTGACCCAATGTCTCCTCACCTGTTTTGCCATCTACAGGATGTGGATCATGTGAATGGAGTAATAATGTACATAAGCTTTTTAAAACTCTTGAGATAGTCTGGCTAAATGCAGCACACGTTGTGTGAAGTTTTTGGTCCTATCCCTGCTTCTAGAAATCAGTACGAGGGGATCCGAGAGAGCTGAACTTCTGTGCTATAACACTAATATTTCATCCCACATTTAGTTAAAAAAAAACCCATCCTTGGAGGCAGACATTTGGATGGGTATAAAAAAGGTGTTGTAATTAATGCTGTTGTAATAAGCTTCATATGGTGGTTTGCCAGCTTGCTGTAATTTTGTACACAGGGCGTGTCATAAAAAAGCTTTCAAAACGTGTGTGGAAAGCGCTATAGGTTCATCAGGTGCTTAGTACCTCACCTAAAATTTGGCACAGGTTTCACCATGTTTGCTACCTATTTAAATGCCGTTGATCAAGAACCAGATGCAAGAACAGTCTTTGAAATAGCTCTCATGTGACCATGGATGCTGGATATGCAGTTAAATTCCTGTAGAATTTAACTTCCCTTATGTGACCCTTTAAACGCAAGCTTATATTTCCATTAACGATCAAGCACATATGCAGTTGTAGCTTCACTTTATAGAGCGTACTAAAAGTTTAATGTATAAATGCCTTCATTGGCCAAAACTTTTTGGCAGCATTGTCTGCTTACACTGGAAATGGTACAAAAAGAGACAATTTTAATAGCTTCAAAGAGAATGCTGCTCTTGAAGGGTTAATTATATTATGCCTAGTTGCTTTTTTTGGAAAGGACAGAAAATAAACTGTAGCCAGACGTAAGAAGTGATTAATTTCAGACACATATGTAAGCAAAGTTCCCGTCTTTTATGCTGTTTGGTAACTGTAGACTATGCAGTAATTGAAAAGTCAAGGCAATTGAATTACAGGCTTCTGTCCAAACGGAGTGCGCTTTTTTTTTTTTAATACAACCTCCATTGCATCAGAACTAGGCAGTATTCCTGATGTTCTCATGTGTGTTAATGCTGACTCACAGACTAACTTGCACAAGAAAAAAAAACACACAGGCAGCTCCACCATACTAGGTAATGAGCTCAAGCAAGAAGCAGCGTCTGATGTTTTGTAAGCTCTCTTAATTGACCTTTTAAGAGATGTACTTATTTTTAAGGGTTTTTTTGTTCCGTATTGCCATGATGGTAGAACTGAGTCATGCAGGATATATACTGCTAGCAAATGCTGTTGTGTAGAAGGAGTGAGGGTAATAAAATTCAGCATGCCACTTGTCTGTTTGATGTGTTATGGATGTGAATTAATGTGTGTAATGGAATGCAGGAAAGGTACACTTTTGCAGAAAGAATGATGATAGTATAGTGTTCTCTCGGGCGATGCTTATGATTGTAAGCTAGCCTGGCACTTCAGAAGACCAGAGGTTACAATTAAATTTTGCAAAATAATTGTATTTATTCTTAAATCCATGCCTCACCCTGTCCCTTGGAGCAATCTGCAAAAATTAAATGTTTTGTTCTCCAGATTTGCTTGTCCTTGATTTGATATTCACTGCAGATTTTTAAGAGCTTAAGAAAAAAATAATTAAAAAATAATGGAAATAGCATGCTTTGCCTTGATTAAATTACTGTACTTTTTGAAACCGAATCCAGTGTGAGCGTATGACCTCGAGCGCTAGTGTTTCATTGAAGCTGTGTGAGTGACTCACCTTGCAGTATGACAGATCCCTTCGTAAATCTAATGCATGGGTGTCAGAGGCTGCCTGACACTGGAGTGCTTTGTAATTTCAGGAGGAAAGCTCCAAGTAACTGTTATCTTGGGCTTCTTTTAATAAAGGATTTGTGCCCACTTTGTTAGGCTAGATTACCAGCATTAATTTAATTAACTTCATCTTTTCCCCTCTTCCCCCGAGGTATGTGCACATCTAATGCATTCCTTTCTGTGCTAATTTTTTAAATTCATAAACCAAGTATATCTGTCCTGTTTGTTGCATATCTGTACTACATGCGCTGCTTGTATGCTATTTATTAATATTTGCAAAATTAGTTTCCACTATCTTAATAAACCAGAATTAATCCTATTCACCAATTGTCACTTGCTGCTACACTAAAAATAGGGTATATTAGCATTGGTTACTGCTTCCAGCTCAGCATTTCAAAATAAATCATTACTCCTTTTTAAATGCTTTGAAGCTACAGAAACAAATGCAGCCTCTCCCCCTCCCAAAAAGATTCTCAATATGACTGTCAGTTGATTACTGAAGATAACCTTGTTTTCCTTCTCCTGACAGGTTCTGGCATTAAATTATACTGGCATTTGCACAATTTCATGTTTGTGATTGAGTTCCTCACACCCTCTTCGCAGAAAAGACAGTGACTTGTAATTCATGTTCTTGGGAGGGGGGGAGAGGGAACAAAACCATGTACCACTGTTTATTTCTTTATTGTGGAAAGTGATATCTCTGACCTTTTTTGTATCCCCCCTCTCCACGCTAACAAGACACTTTTGATATTGGTATTCCCTTTTTGGCGGGGTTATAATGATTAGGCACTTAGAGATTATAATTCAGCCACCAAGTGTTGTTGTGAACTGTTGCATATTTTCCTTAGTACTGTGTGGAAGGTATTTCCTCAGAAACACTTGTTCATGCTTCTGTTAACTATAAGTCTCTCTCCATTCCCTTGTGGGTTCACCTGAGGAATCGAGGAATAAGGGAACCTTGTACAGTTAATTGGCAGAGGATGAGCCTAAGGAGAGCCATGTATTTTGGTGACCAAGTTTTAAAAGGGAATTAGGCATCCTGCTCTTACACCATTATGTTTTCAGCATAGAAAATTCTGTTCACTTTTCCCTTTTGAGGCTGTTTCTGTTGTTCCTTTGAAATGTGCCGTTAGAAATCCTCTAGCAGCCTTAAATCGAAGGGTGTGATTTTTGTTTCTCTCTCCTCATTTACAGAAGAAAGGGAAGTTTCTTTTGACCCATTGGGGCCGTCAAGGGCAGGACTTTTCAGCTATTTTCTTTTGATGAGAGGTTTGGCTGGGGATAACGGTGAAAGCTTTTCTGTAGAGTTTTGTTTACAGCCCTCTCAGGGTCACTGAATCTTTTATTTTTCTGAAGCCCAGCTGCTTTTCAGCACACCTTACTTTTAAGAAAGCAATTTATGACAAGGGCCTTTCTTTTAAAATAGATAGGTTGTGTTTTGGTGGCCTCTGAGTTTTGTGTGTTAACTTAGGAAAAGATCATTTAAACACATTATTTAATTACTTCTGATTCCTAAAGGAGCTGTGATGGAAGCACCTTGTTCTAGGTAGATAACTTTTTCCCCCTCAGGGAAAGTTAGTGTGGTTTAGACCACTGGAGCATTTAAACATGTCATTTAGAAGAAGCATCCAAAGTTCATGTGAACGGTATTGAGATATTCACAAAAACTAACTGAATTTAAGTCAAATAATGCCTAATTTTTTTTATGAATATGGTACAGCTCTAGTCCTGGCTTTCCTAAAAACACATGTTAATGTAAACTTGTTTTGATAGATGTCTAAGAGTTCCCAACAAGGGGTTTGCAATAAGAAAATTATTTTCTCAGTTGACTTGCAACCCATCTTAATTATTTTTTTAATGCAAAAATCAAACTTAGTTAATTGTTTTTCATTTGCGAGAAAGTGTTGTATGTAGGAAGTGGGAAGACTTTCTTGTTTTGATTAAAGAAAAAAAGTTTAATCTAAAAGAGATATAACTAACCTATGTGAAGAAGAAACTGTGTTCCTCTAAACAGTGACTAGAACTTGGTTACACAGATGTAGGTCCATTTGGTGCAGCATTGTGAACTAAACTGGTAATTTAAATCTTTAACTTCTAATTTTTTCTTCTATTTCAGCACAGAGAATTCATGAAGGTTAATATGGGCCAAATCAAATTTTAAACAAAAGTACTTCTTGGTCCTCTTTTTTCCGAACAAAGTTTGGAGAAAGACTAGTGTTCCTTTGGAACTCAACCATTAGATTAAGACCTCTCCTGCATAAGACCATGTTACAATTATCAGAAACTCTCAGTAATTTCTTCAGGAGTATATAACGTCAAAAATTGTGAGAGATTTTTACCCAGTCTTCCAGGATTACTTTAGTTAGTTTTCTGTCTATCATTTGGATTCACCATGGTAGAAAGTGAGCCCTAAAAGGGTGGGAAAAAGATAGCCAATGACAAAAGAACATTTTTCTGGGCCAGGACTAGTACTTTAAAAAGTTTACTGGTCCTGACTGTGTTTGCTTTGGTTTTCTCATAGAGTTTCTCAATCTGGAAGGTCATGAAATATCAGAAATTAAACCTGTGATTTTGATTGTCTTTTTTCCACTTTATTTTGAATTTTATTTTTATCTCCTGAAAATGTAGATCTAGAAACTATTATTTTATACTATCTGAAAATCTGACTGCTAAGTCTAGTGATTTGTGGGAACAATAGCTTCTATAGTAGGTAGAAGTGGAAAAAAAGGCCAGATAGTAATTGATTTTTAAATTTGGGTTCTTCATGAAACACCATAGCCACAAATAAATACTGCATATGGAATGCCATTGGAAGTCCAGTTTCTTAGTTGCTTTCTGTAGGATTGTCTACATTGCCCCTCAGCTTGGACAACGAAGGTGACCGGTGCTCATCAAAGTGCTGCACTGTAATTCCCTCTTGTGGAGGCTGCAGGTGCAAATAAAAAGTGCCCAGAACTTGCACACGGGGTGCGTGTACTGATTTCACAACCCGTAGTCTGAACTGCTGGGGGGTTTAGACATGCTTTAAAACTGTTTCAGCCTCACCGAGCAGTACATCCTGGACCATTGTGACTCTGATTCCCTGGGATAACAGCATGGTGGTATCTTCTTGGCATAACTTCTTTATTTTTAGGAAAAATATAAATGAAATGTTATTCCATCATAGCTACACTCAGCCAGTATTTCTAAGAGGTAACAGATAGTTTTGGATTAAAATGGGGAGCAGATAGTAGGTTGACATCTTTAAAGAGCCTTGCCATAGAAGATGATATTCTAGAACTTCATTGGAAGAGTGCCAATTTTAATTTATTTTATTTTGCACCACTAAAAGAAGTTACATTTAGCTGACGTATGGTAGATACAAAAAGGTGGGTAGGCAACCAGGGGAGGTGGTAAATGAGGGAAGTTTCATGTAAATGATATGCGTTCAGTGCTGTGCACCAAATCTGACTTGTGCTGCATAGATTTATTTGTTAAAAGATACTCTGCTGTACGTTTCCCCATAAGTTGTTCTTGTATTTTAAGTTCACCCATGTTCCAGGCAAAATATTCTGCTTGTTTGATAGCCCCATTGCCTCCATCAATCGATTAACCCAATAGTAGTGCTAAAAATAGGGTTGCCAGGTGTCCGGTATTCTACCGGACAGTCCAGTATTTGCGCTCTTTGTCCGGTTAAAAAAAATCAGAGAATACCAGACGTGTGCAATGTCCAGTATTCTCTGATTTTTCTGGCTGTGCACCGGATGGAAGCCTGGCGTGGGCGGGGGGAGCAGCTGGGAGGTGGGGCCACGATCAGCGCTAGGAACCTGTGATTGCACAGAAGCCTGGCGGGGGAGTGGCCTCCCGGCCCCGCCAGGCTTCTGTGCAATCACAGGTTTCTAGCGCCGATCGTGGCCCCGCCTCCCAGCTGCTCCCCCCGCCCACGCCAGGCTTCCATCCTGTGCACAGCCAGAAAAATCAGAGAATACTGGACATTTTTTGGGAGACCATCTGGCAACCCTAGTGCTAAAGGAAGACAATGCTTTTCTACTCTACTGTACCTTTTCTTGGCCACTTCTCTCAACAGAGAGGCCTTTGTGAAGATCAGCAGTCTTTCTGTTCATGTTTCATTGTCTAATTTTCAGAAGGAGGAGGATTGTAACTGGGTAAAACAAGTACCATCTAGTATTTCCCTAATCTTTCTTGTACCTCTAAGGGAGTGCATACTAAAAGATAGATCATTCTTGACCCAGGCTTGGCTTCCCATATAACAGTAGCTTCCTTCATAGGAGGTTGATTGGTAAATTCTTTTGCTTTCCGCTATCTGAGGGTCCTGGGTTTGATACGATCCACAGAGGTGCAGTTTTGCTGAGGTTTCTTCTAGCAAGTGGGCTGCAACATCAAGAGTAGCTGTTTTGCTTCCTTGGATTGAGGGGTTGCTATATAGTAATGAAATAAGAATACAGTCACAACTGTTTCCTTTTCTCCTTTAGTCCCAGTAGATGATAAGCAAGAACCTGAAATATAATCAGTAACTTAGAGAGAATAACTGATATGGGGGAAATCTTTGTTATTTTCAGGTAGGATTGTTTTACTTTAAAAAGATAGGCAATTCTTGTAAGTGAAACTGGGGACACTGTGGCTTGTGTATGGGACTAGGAACCAGGAGATGTGGTATCTGCTTCCAGCTCTGCACAAAATTCTTGTGTGACCTTGGGCATCACTCATGGTATGTTCGGTTTAAATTGTTAATGTTCTCTCCATGCTCTCTGAGATCTTTGGTTGGAAGAGGACTGCCAAGTATTATTATGAAGTCACTGATCCTGTAAATGTATTAGTGTCTTTTTCTGGAAGGAAAAGAAAGCCAGGCTTGCTTCCAACCTCTGTAATCTCAAAAGTGGCAGTGTTTCGCTTTGATTCTGCAGAACTGAATTAAATGCACCAAATATACATGTGAACAGTAAACACCAGGCATGCACATGCTAAATAGGAAGTGACTGGGCAGAACCTAACAGATTGCATTAGCTCTGTAGCTACTTTTGACTAAAGGTGACCTGATTTAATCTTTTTTTTTTTTTTTTTTTTTTTTAAGTTTTGAATTTTATCTGTGACACCCTGTGAGCAAAGCAGTTGTGAGCAGAACAGGGCAGTCACTGAAATAAAAACTGTTCTGTGCAGGAAATAAGCAAGAAAAGCAAGACTTCACCCCCTTTCCCAGAAAAAGCCCCAACATGCTCAATAAATGTTAAGGTAATTTAAAATCTGGATCTGGGAGACAATGTGACTAGGATTTCATTACTTCAGCAAATGGATTTGCTTTTAGTGGATGCAGCCACAGACTGAGAAGCTTTCCCAAGGGGTAAACGTTTTCCTGTGTTTGAAAAGCTTTCTTGTGTGTTAAGGAAGGGGGAGGGGGCATGAATGTTGCTCCATATGCTCTTAGGACTCTGGAGCATCTTTATTTAGGACTGATTTGGGCACCCTCCTGTCCTCCCTCCCCTTCCCCGGTATATTACCCTTTTAGATGCTTGTTATAGGGAAATTCTTGTTTAGCTTTTTAAACCTCTCATCTGTTGTCGTGGGATGGACAGACTCGAGCCAGAGTGAAGGAATGAGAAGCCGCCTTGGCGGGATGGGTAGTTTTTTCTGGAGCAGATGTGCTTCCTTTGACTAATTTCTTCCTCACGCTGGAGGAGTTAAACAGCAGCCGTGCCAGCTCTGCAGACTGTTTGGAATAGTTTAAATGCTTTGACACTCTGGATGTACTAGATGGCAGAGGAGGCAGTTTACAGCGTAATTCATATGCAAAACTGCACTATAAATTTAAAACCTGTCTCAGTTGCCGTGGCACCACTAAGCATTTCATCAGCATACAGTACAGTATTTCTGCCATCTTTGTTTGCATTGCAGTGACTCATCAAAAGTCTGTCTTGTACCAACACTGAGAGCATTCCTCTGGCAGTGATATTCTTCTGTTTTTAAAGCTTCGGTTTGAAACTGGCATTTACTTCAGGTCCCTAATCAAAGGGCTCTATTCATTGCAGAGAGCAGCCTGAATGTTAATCTGCATCCGGCCTATTCATTTAGATGCTATGCACTGCCGTGGAGATTTGACTTGGTAAAAGCTTGAGCTACAGCAGATACAAACGGAGGTTTTGATACTATTTCCCCCCCCCCCTTCCCCCCCGAACTATCTTCGTTGCTGCAGTTAGTGTAGCAGACTGGGGGTGATTAAAAAAAAAGGGGGGGACTTAGGAAGAGCCTTCACTGAGTGGCAGTACCTTGGATCATTCGTTGTTTAAGGTATGTTCGCATGGTATCAGATGAGGGGGGGGCGTAGAAGTTCCTTGCTTTGAAGAATTCTCTTTTAGACCATGCAGTTACAATTAATTTGGCTTTGAGTGTGTTCTCTTTTCTTCCTGTTTCTCAATGGCTTTGCAGATAGTACTTTTTTCCAGCAGTGTGAATAGAGTTCTTTGTGGAGTATTTTTCTTTTCAGAGGAGATTTTTAAAAAAAAAATTATCAGGTAAACTGCTTTGTATGCCATTATCGTGAAGATTTGGTGCTAGTTAAACACAGTTTCCTCAGTATCATCAAGTGCAAACATAATTTTAGATCATCTGTTCTCTTAAGGGGATTTTTTTTGTGTGAGGGTGCGCAGGGGATTCTTGGGGTGTTATAAGCACTGATTGGCTTTTGTGGAATTTTATGCGCTAAAATTAAGTTATTTAATCCTACTGCTCCTATAGGGCTTGTTTCAGAGCCTGCCTCTTTCTGTACAGGAAAGAAGAAATGATTCTCATCCCAAAAAGGTGACAGTATCCTGAAACGGCACACTCTGTGCTGCAATTTGATGCAAAGTCGAAAACCCGATAGGCTGAGAATAGGTTGTTTTTTTTTACTTGAGATTGTTCAGAGACATTCTTGATAGTACTGTTTCTGATTTCAGAGGATGGGCTGTGTCTGTTACGGGGTGTGTGTGTCTTGCATTAGATTATACTTGTACTATGTCACCTACAGAATCCCATTTTAACATGGCCAGGAACAGAACATAGGGCACTTGCCTTAGGGGAATGTATGTGGAGACTTTGCTGCCCTAGTCTGTATTTAAAAGGGGGGGGGGGGGGAGAATTGATGTTAAGTTGACTGTGGTACATTTAATTTGTTTGCTTCAGCTCAATTACCTAGCTTAATGTTGATATCCTTTAAATGAAACAGAGCTTTTAATTTCAGTTAAAAGTAATATAACTGAATATTTTCTTTTTTAAAAACAAGTGAAGAGGCACCATCTCGGATCGTTAAAATGTGTTTTTATTACAGTGACTGCTTAGAATGTTTATTTCAGACAAAATGACACATTGTTTTGTAACTATTTCATCTCTAGTTTCAGCAGGTTCTTTTATCCATTTCCAAAGTCTGTTGAATATTAATAGGGCTACCTTACTATTCATTCATACTCTGTTACCATCCGTATTATTCTGTTGACTGGTTTCTTTCCTTTGGCGTTTCAAAAGATAATTTTTAAAAAGCCACCTTTGAGAGCATTTGAATATTTAAAAACATTTTTTTAAAAAGTTTGTTTAAAAACAGCTATAAGTAATTTTATAAATGGAGTTGGTGTTACACATCAGCCCTTAGGGCTTCGTTTTGAATCTCCAAATGTGCTAAGTTATTTTGGTTTTGGCTTTATTTGTTTGTTCCAAAGAACTGTCTAAAAATGTGTGTGTGTTTTTTTTTCTCCCTGCCTTCTTCATTTTTCAGATGTGCCCTACTTTGGATACTCCTGCATTGCATGTCTAAGGAGCTCCAACTCATCCTGAGCCATGTCACAGATGTTGCACATAGAAATTCCCAATTTTGGGAACACTGTCTTGGGCTGCCTGAATGAGCAGAGGCTGCTGGGGCTTTATTGCGATGTCTCCATAGTTGTCAAAGGCCAAGCCTTCAAGGCACACCGAGCAGTGTTAGCAGCCAGCAGTCTGTATTTCAGAGACCTGTTTAGTGGGAACAGCAAAAGTGCATTTGAGCTCCCGGGTACTGTGCCGCCAGCCTGCTTCCAACAAATCCTTTCATTTTGTTACACTGGGAAGCTCACGATGGCCGCAAGTGAACAGCTGGTAGTGATGTACACTGCAGGTTTCCTACAGATCCAACATATCGTAGAAAAAGGGACCGATTTGATGTTCAAAGTGAGCTCTCCCCACTGTGACTCTCAAACCACCATGATAGAAGACCCTAGTTCAGAACCACAGAGTCCTTGTAACCAATTGCAATCTGCTTCTGCGCCCTACGTCATGTCCCCTTCCATGCCCATCCCGCTCCTCACCCGGGTGAAACACGAAAATCTCGAGCTGCAACCCACAGCTGTGTCAGGTCTTCCTGCCAAGCGACCCTTGGAGGCCAGCACCCGGGATAACACGGGAGGGAGCATTTCTAATGCTGCTCCACTAAAGTTATCTCGGGTGTCCTACTACGGAGTGCCCAGTTTAGCGACTCTCATCCCAAACATCCAGCAAGTGCAGTACTCCCAAGGGGAGCGGACGAGCCCCGGAGCCAGCAGCATTCCAACTACTGACAGTCCCACGTCCTACCACAATGAGGAGGATGAGGAAGATGATGAGGCATATGATACCATGGTAGAAGAACAGTATGGGCAGATGTACATCAAATCCTCAGGAGGATATTCAGGTAATAAACCAAAACGCTCCCTTTCCCTAACCCCTTTTGTTTTTCTCTTCCTCTTCAGTTGCCACTGGGTCCTTTTCTCCTTTGTCCAGCATATGCTTTTTGGACTGTTCATCGTTTTTACTAAATATTGGGTCTGAGTTTAATGCTGTTGAAAACTCCTGGCCTGCCAGCCCAGGACACTTGAGTTCTCTATCCACAGATCAGGGACAGCATGGGAGGAGAAAAGTACAAACTTCTCCAACACCACTCACTACTGTGCCTGCTCTCAGAACTGGACAGTGTAGTTCAGTGACCATATCTGTTTAAACCTTAGCCTCCTATTGGCAGTCTCAGCCACAGACTCCATTGGTTGGGGGCTTTTGCAAAGTGGGCAGCTATCCATTAGCTGCTGAACTGAGATGGCTAACTAATTTCACAGACATTAAGTAGGTCATCCAAAAGCTACCTCAGCCACCACCCATCCCAGTTTGGATTAGGACAGGCAGTCTAAAGGTGAAAACCTTCATATCCATTTGCAGGTCATCTCCTCCATTTATTTCCCCACTCCTGCTTTTTTTTTTTTTTTTTTTTTTTTTTAAACAAAAATCAATTAAAGTTTGTATCCTGCTCTCTCCATCCAAAATCCTCAAATACATCAGATCTCTGGTAGAAACAATCCAGCAACCCTTTCTCCCCCAGCCCCATGTATATCCCTGCCAAGGTAAGAGTTCCTTTTCCCCCTTCAGAACTAATTGATAGAACTAGTTAAAAGTTTTCATTAACCTAGCTCTTTACCTGGCAGTACTGAACTGTGCCAGCATTAGCTAAAGGAGACGATTGTCTCAGCAATGAATAGCTAGAGAAGGAAGGAACTTACTGGGTTCGCTCACCAGGGGCACACAGGTGTTTTGGTTTTGCAGTCTCTGAAGGGACTTTCTCTTTTCTGCTTTCCTCGCAAGTCAATCATGTTAGCCTTGTTCATCTTCAAGATTTTGAACTGACACCTGGAAATGTCTCTGGTACCTGGTTTTTGTTTTAGGTTTCTTGGAGGATAGAGGCAATGTAGTATCACAAACATGGGGAATCTTATCTCAAGAGCTAGCATATCTGAGAAGCATTTGAACAGAACATATATTGGGAGATATATGTTCCTTTTGCATTCCAAAAAAAAGGCTCCTGGATGAACACAGTAGACTCTTAATTGGTGCTGCAGGTGTTTGAGAATGCAGCTTTGATTTGTATTCAGTTCCTGGGTGGAAACATATTTCATGGTTTTCTTGAGATTTGTCAAGCCTGGCAAAGCAAAATTTTCTTTAGTTTGTGCTTAGTTTTCACTGTTACTATTTCCTGTTGTAATTGCTGAATCAGAAATGACTAATTTGAAAATATTAACTCTCTCACATAGGCTGAAAAGTTGGCTTCCTTTCCTTGGAACCCTTTTATTTTTAGAGATGGGTAGAAAATGCTATATTAACAACCTCTGTTTGATCCAGTTATGCATTCATGGTGGTGGTAATTCTCAGCACCAACACTCTCCCATGAGTGATTTTCCAACCGTCTCCATGAAAGCAGAACCCCAAACTTCTCTCTGAGCAGTAATGCCCTTGCTGTAAAACTCTAAGTGGATAGATGAGAAGAAATCATTGCCATGTGTTTTACTGGCGGGGGAAGGAAAACTATATCTTGTTTAAACTGGCCTTTCTAGTCTCTCAGCAAATACTGCTACTGGCAGTTTTGTTGTTGTTTTTATTTTGAATATTAGAACAGTTGCTAACAAGCCAGTCTGCTTTTTCAGTTGCTGTTTCTGGGGAACGATTCCAAACTCCTACTACAGACAGTAATTTTCAGAAAGGCATAAGCGAATGTGTTCTAGGGAACGGTGTGTGCGCTATATATTTACCGTAAAGTCCTCAGCTGGCTAGCTAGTTGGTGGGATCAAGTGTGATGAATAGGAATGTTTTAAGATTTCCATTTAACTGGGCAGAGCTGAGGCTGTTTGCATGGATGCTTGTTGCGCGCGCGCGCGCGCACACACACACACACACACACACACACACACACACACACACACACACTGCACAGCACTATGACTGAGTAGCATTTGTCTTCACAGTATTGAGCATTTCTAATGTTGCTCTTTAGAGAAACAGGATCATACTCTCTATACAAAATTTTCTTTCTCTGCCATGGGGGCAATTTATATAGTAGCAGAACAGAACTAATTCAATCTAAAACCATCAAAGATTATCACAGAATAAACTACAGGATGGAACAATATGTGACTATTAAGCAAGCAGGCTATTGCATATAACTCTTATTGCTTAACATTAAAACAGAGCTGTTCCACTCAGAAAATAGAAAACTTGGGCAGCTTTGGTTGGCTTGGACAGCTTGGTGGCTTTGGTAATTTTTCAGTTGTCTAGCCTTTAGGTTGGATCTGATGGTCCAGAAGAGGAGCAATCTTTTCTTTCTCCCTATGCAAATAGAGAGTAGGCTTCTGAACTGCCCGGTGAGGCAGAGCCGGGGTTAGTTGTTTGCGGAGGTGATGGGAAGTAAGTGGGAGTTCGCACCAAATAGGAGCTTGCATGTCACCATTCTGGCCAACTTGGAAGGGCCAGCCAACACCCCTCTCTCCCACGGTGATAATCTAGATAAAACATGTCTCCTGTCCAAGCACATTGAAAAAGGGTTTTCTGTTTTAACTACAGCCATAGACCCAGGCTTCCCCAAAATCTGAGGATGAGAGGGGGGAAAGATTTGAAAAAGCAAATGAAAATTGTGGTTAGTCCATCCAAGTATGGGCTTGTGTAACGCTCACAGGGTTTTAATCGCTCTGAATAAAAGCTTCCTTCCTTCAAAAGAGCCAGAACAAAAAAACCTACAACATGGAAGAGTGAGAAAAAGCTAATCCTGCTCCCCGCGCATTGATCTTGACAATCGTACAAAAGATAGGGGGAAACCGTTTAAAATAGTGATTAGCAAAGTTTCTTAGAGCCTTTTGAGTACAAACAAAACAAAGCCACAAAAAGAGCACACTGCCTGATCATGCATTGAATCTCATGAGAAGCTTTTTTCCTTTTTTTTTTTTTTTTTTTTTTCCTTCTTGCACAACTTAGTGTCATTCAGAATGGTGCTTGGTCTCCATTGTGAGGGATGTTTGTCTGGTTCATTGTTAGGGTGACATTTGAAGCTGAAACTCAAGTTTTTGGTCAGTGTCATTGTCTTCCATCTCCATGTTAGGGACTGATTCTGCAAGGTGCTGAATGCCAGCGATGAAGGCTCTTTGCATGGCCCAGCCCATCGGTCAATAGGTCAGTTCTGAAAGCAGCTGGGTGTTGTAGATTCTTGTGTATTTTTGTTTTCCCCTTTATACAGTCCTTTCTGGAAAACCAGACTGAATCTCTGAAACGAGGCACAAACCAAAGAGAGAACATGCAAATTCATGACCTTGGCAAAGGGCTTTGATGGTAGAAAGAGTAGAGCTTAAGCGTCATTAAATAGCAGACTTAGAAACTAGTAGAATGGGGTGGTGAACCATGAGGAATGCTGAAGTGCAAAAGAAACTGAAAATAAATCCTGGGGAAAGCTAACTCCCCTTCTAAAAACCATTCCAGGGGTAAGAATTGAGTTTAGCTGTTGTGAAAGAAGTCTCTGATTTTCAGAAGGGAACACAGGAGTTGCTATTCTGCAATAGACCAGACTTCAGAAATGGGCCATTCCTCCCATTGCATTCAGTATAGAGACTGAGCATATTAGACATGTGTGTGTTTGGCTTTGGATATTATTATATTATTCTTATTGGGATTTGCATAATTTTTGTGTGCGCATTAATAGCATTTCCATAAGATGGCTCTTTATTCTTTAAAAAGGTCTAGGCTTGGAGAACATTTAGGCCTCAAAGAAACTAGTTAGTGAGACAAATGCAGCTAGTCAGATATGTATTAAACAAAAGCAAAGTACTTACAGCTTTCATTGTAGCATGGGGGACCTGATCCCAAAAGGATTTCAATGGATGCGCATTATCTTTCAATATCAAACCATGTTATTTTCAATCACCTTACTATTCAGCTGATGTATTTAATTTTATTCAGTTTCAAAAGGCACAAGGGAATTTGCACAAAGTGTCTTTAAATCCTCACACAAGAAATTCTTAAAGGCTGGAACTGAAAGTTATGAAATGCCAAACTGACACAAGCACATTACATTAAAAATTCATCTAAAATAGCTGTGTTAGAATACAATTTCAGTAATTAGCTAAGAGAATAATTTTCTCTCCTGGCCCTCTGATTTCTTGAACGTATGTAAAGAGGGCAAGAAAGAAGCCAAAATCTTTACTTGAAAGGATACATAGTATGCAGTATGAAGATGGTCCGAGACCAAGCTTAGAAAAGAAATGTGACAATTTAAACCACAGACAGCAGCAATGTTTCTGTGAACATCTTGAAACCGGATAATTGCAATCTCTATAAAACTGTTTGTTTTAACTGCAGTGGTGGTTCTTTGAGTCAGTTGCCTCTGATACAGATCAGTGAGTAGTTTGACCCTTAGGATCAGCAAGAGGCAGTCAATAGAAGCTAAGAATTAATATATTTTCCAGAAAATATAAAGTAACATCAAACTAGGCACAAACATTGAGGAAATGGAGAAAAATGGGTCTCTTGTATGAATGGGTGTCATACTCATCAGATAGAGGCGGTCTAATCTGCTGCTAGTGAAACGCCTCAAATGGTTCTGAGGGAAAATGGGGGAAAGTTGTAATGCCAAATAGAGGGTGAAGAAAATCTTTGGCTTTGTTGGCTGCCTCCTGTCTAACCAGTGTGAATTGTTCTGAACTTGTATCTACCAAATCACAGAAAACAACTTGTGGGTAACAAATTCTCCCTCTTATAAAGGGACTCAACAGCCTGTGGAAACTTAAGATCCACATGGGTGTCATTCTGCATCAGACCTTTTTTGGCATTAAATTTCTAATTTCTGTTTCTTCACTGTAAAACACAGATGTTTAATTTTAGACTGGCAGATGTTTCACTCCTGTCTGAGATCTGAAAGAAAGGGAAGACATGAGTATTTATAAACCAGTAATATTGTTCCTGTACTTCCAGATTAACTCTGTTTATAAATAGGACACAAATCATATCTCTCTACATCTTAGTAGACTGTTGCAAATAGCACTATTAGTAAAATGTGTATAGTTCCATGGGGGGCTATTTTATCATTTTTTCTTCTTGTGTGCACACATGCATGTGTATTAGGGATGTTAAATTGCAAGTAATTGACTAATCAAATAGTGCATTTTGCATCAACTATTCGATTAGTTGATAGGACACCTCTGCTTTTGAAGTGTAACAAAGGCTCTAGGGCTGTTGCTACACTTCAAAGGGGAGCCCGAGGTCAGCTGGGGACTCCCCTGCTGACACCAGGCTCCACGGGGCACTGCCCCTCCTCCGCTCCCTCGTCCCCTGCTGCCTCTTTCTGATAGAGGCAGCAAGTGCGGGGGAAGCAGCTAGTCAACTAGCCTGTTGACTATCCGATAGTTGATTAGTCCTTCACATCCCTAATGCGTCTATTTATCTGTAAACGTGTATATTGCTTGCCGGTAAATCTACTAAGAATCTATTAGACTCATAGAAGATTAGGATTGTAAGAGACCTCCAGAGTCCAACACACTGCTCAAAGCAGGGCCAGCCTCAAACCCAGGGTTTGGCACAAAGTTTTCACCTAATCAGGTAGCTTTGAGGTAGTTTTCTATACTGAAATCCTGGATGTTTCCTCTTGTGATTCAGTTGCCACATGTTATGGAGCCCTTCCAAGTTTCAGACCCAAATATGTATTTGTGTATGTGTGTCAACACAGTATATTGGTGCTGCTTCATAGCGACCGCTGCCTTTTTAAATTATTATGGCTTTCTTCTGCTTTAGCTGGTAGGCTGCTTTCTTACATTTGTAAAATATAAAATAGCTACAGATGTGGGTGCTGTTTTCATGTCTGCTATCCGGCAAGTGTGGGATGTGGATTCGTGTACAATCTTTGTTTGAAAGGAAACTTCTGACTCTGTGAGGAAGGGAGGGGCACGAGGCGTGCGATTCGATATTTCAGTCATCCATTGTAGGTGAGAAGAGGATGATTTTGTGGACAACGCAATGGACTAGAACTTCTGGGGTTACCCTTCCTACGTGAACAGGGTGTCAAGTCACTTCAATTGCTGTCTCTGCTGTAAAATAGGAACAGTGCTGCTTTCCTACCCTGCAGAAAAGTGAATGAGCAGTCTTCTGCTGTTTGAGATAGCAAGAGCCAAGAAGGCTGTGGTCTTTAGGGAATGCAGTCAACAGCTTTACATTTGGATGCCTGAAACCAGACCTCAAAATCTCGGCACTGATTCCCAGAGGTGCTGGGCACTCTCGGTGCCCATGAAAGTCAGAGGGAGACACGGGTGCTGAGCACCTCTGAAAATGAGGTCACCTATTTAGGTACCCCAGTAAGTACCTAGCCGCATGATTTGAGCACCCCCGTGTGAAAGAGTTGGCCACTGACATTTTACCATCACTCGGTCTGAACGGAGGCCTGTCCCCTAGTCCCATTAACAGCCTGTCGAGAAATTAGAGGCCTGATACATTGTTGGCTGGGGCTGCACCCCAGTCCCATTTCTCCTAGTTACAGACATGGGGGGAGGGGAGCTTGGGGTTCTGGTACAAGAGTTCCCCTTTTACCCTCTCATCAGCCCTGCCAGCTTACCTATTCCCCATCGTCTAGGTAATCAGAGTTTTGTTTTTGCTTATAACTTCTACTTTAGGTTGCTCTATGTGCAGTAATTAAATTTTATTAGATTTTTTTTTAACGTCACACCAGTCATATTCAAATGTATAGCCCTATTGAATTATTGCTGCTTACAAATACATAATAAAAGGCAATATAAAATACTTCTAAAGATGTAATGGTTTGTAACAGCCCTTGTCAGCTAAAACTGTGAAGCTTAGAAATGGAAGACCTTGTGTAACAGGCTTCTGAGAGGCAGGGAGCATCTTAAGGGTGTGCGGCGCTCGGCACCAACAAGGAGGCGTTGCAAGGGTCCAGTGCCACAAGTTGTTGAGTACCAGTCAATGTTCCCTCTAATCTTTTCCATCCATGTGCAGAATAAGTTTTATTATGTGCACCAAGGCATGTGGGAATGTGCACCTCCAATAGAAACACGAAGCCTAGCTGTGGGCGCTCTGCTAATCAGCTAGGCCGCATTTGAATTTCTCCAGAGTGGCCACGCAAGCTCGCAGCTTACAGGGAACACTGATACCAGTAAGTCCTACTGCTTTCATTACTTCCCAGGATTTGGCACAAAGTTTTCCCCTAACCAGGTAGCTTTGAGATAGTTTTCTTTACTGAAATCCTGAATGTTTCCTCTTGTGATTCAGTTGCCACGTGTTACGAAACCCTTCCAAATTTCAGACCCAATTATGTATTTGTGTATGTGTGTAAACAAAGTATACTAGTGCTGCTTCATAGCGACCGCTGCCTTTTTAATTATTTCTTGTTTTCCTCTGCGTTAGCTGGTAGGCTGCTTTCTTAGCCTAGTACAGAACTATATTAGACAATACTTCCCATTGTTTGCCATTTCATTCAAAGGAAGAGGAGCTGCTGCCCTCTGAAGATACAAATTAGTTAGTAGCAAATACTATCCCGTTCTGTAGAGCGGAAAGGCCAAACAGACTTGCTGTCTTTGAAAACATGGGATCAAAATGTGTTGTACTCTGCTTTTTTATGCTATAGTTAGTTTTGTGTGCCGTGGTTAATATCTGTTGGAAGTATCATTTTAAAAGAGCTAAATCTTTGGTGAAGTTTGTTGAATCTTGTTTGAGTTGTACTAATTCTTTAACCAAAACAAAATCCACATATGAGGTAGGTGTCCGTATATAAATGAGAATTTTTATAGGGAGAGGCAGTAAGCAATGGAAACAGCATTGAATTATATTCAAATGGATTAATCTGGATTGTACTGTGGGGGTTTTTTTCTAGCACAAATTTGGACTGAGGTTTTGTGTGATACTTAGCTTCAAAAAAGAGACTGTTAATTCAGCTATGGCCTTTGTTTGTTGTTGGTTCATATGTTTAAAAACAGGGCACTTATGCATAAATCAAAATATTTTTAGCCAGATTTCAGGAAATGGGACTGATACCAGCTCCAGCTGGAATTAGTAACTTTAGTAAGTTAGCAGTTATTGGGGCAGTATAGTCACTTAACTGCATTATGTTGCTTTCTTTGCATTCTTTATTGTTGCAGCATCAAGACTATTTGGCCCAAAAATCAATGTACTTTCGGAGTCACTTTGTGTGACATGCACAGGAACATACTGGATTTAGTGTTTGTCCATCTGGTGCAGTTTGTTGCTCTGAGTGTTGTATATATTTATAACAACAAATAATTATTGTCATTTGTTGAGTCATTTATCCGGGGGAGTCGTGTTTTAGCTCTGCCTGCTGTTAAAGCTGCTAACAAACTTTATCTAACAAGATGAATTAAATTCACATCTATGTGTCTATGGAAAATAATTATTAGCCACCATTTCAGGCTGAATGTTTTTGTTTATACTATATAAATATCCGGTTATATGATAGTTAGAAACCACAGGGTCTGTCTTGTGTTGTGAAATGTTTGTATTTTTGCTCTGTTAGCTGCAATTGTTCAGAGATACTTTTTAACCTTACACTAACATGGAGCCATTTCAGAAGCCCTTGTAAAAATTAATGCCAGTATACACAACTTTTTGTTCTTATCCTTTTAACAGCTCAAGATTGTCTAGTTTTTAAAGTGGCAATAATAGTTTTGGCACTTTTCACCCAAAGCCATTAATTAAAATAAAAATCACAGCTTTAAACAGATAGCACAGGGCGTTTTGTTTTTGTGTGTGTGATACTTTTCACCTTTTGCTCAGCAGGATAAACCATGACTCTGTAGAAAGAATTCACAAGCTGCTGGAACACTTTCTCAGGCAAGCTTGCCCACAATTAACACAAACAATATGAAATAATCTGGCCTAATCTTTATCCCTTGCTGTGGTTTTTGCATTTCAAAAACTTTGTGGCTTCAATAAAAAAAAACCCCGCTGTTCAATTTTGATATTTATTGACTCCTGAAAATATGCTATTCTTTTCTTAAATAGCATCTGCTAAGGACATCAGACCTAAGTGGCCCCTGTATCCTCTAATGCTGTGTATAGTATTTGTACTTTAATTGAATATGTCCCTGCCATAAGAAATGCAAAGCTGTACCGTATAGTGTGTGCTCTCATGGACTCTAAATGGGAAAGAAAGACTGGACCCTTCTACAAGCTGTGTGCCTAAACCTGTCCCCAGAATATATTTTTGCAGTGGTGGAACGTGCTTATCTGAGCAATTTTGGCAAAACCAAAGGAACTATGAGGAGAGGATTTTTGTCTGAATATTAGGGCTGGATAAAATACTCTCCAATTCTTTTAATATCTGTCAGTTTAATGTCCCCTTTGCAGGGTATGTCTGTACTATCGAGAAGATTGAAGAAGCCGCTGTCGATCTTCCAGGGTTAGAATTAGCAGGTGTAGTGAAGACATGCTAATTAGATCTGAGAGGGGCACTCCAGTCGATGCTGGCAGTCCTGCTTCCACGAGGAGTAAGGGAAGTCGAAGGGAGAGTGTTCTCCCTTGGACTTCCTGCAGCGTGGACAGCGCCAAAAGTCGAGTTAAGGTACTTCAACTTCAAGCTACGCAATTAACATAGTTGAAGCTGTGTATCTTAATTTGACTTTATCCTGTAGTGTAGACATCCCTTGAGTGTCCAAAAGCATCAGCAAGATGCCAGCCCCTTTCGATGCTCCCACCACAAGAACTGGCTATTTCATTCTTTAAAAGTGCACGTGAATATTTAGAAATTCTCCTTATAGGAGCTTTGAAATAGAGAGCGGTTTCTGCTAGTGAAAATGTCTTATGTAAGCGAGCAGCACATCAGCATTACAAAGTACTTCTACTTTGCATAGATAATTTCTTCTACCAGCATGCCCTGATTATGCTTTAAAATATCATCTGGGTTGTTTTTCCACGGCTGGTTCCTCATCCATTCACGGAAATACCAGGCTGTTGTTTTAGGTGCGTTGGTACTTTGAGATGATCTTGTTTACGAGATGAAACCACACGCCTCAAACAAACAAAAAAATCCTTTCCGTTTTAAAAGGCTTCACACCTAATAATAATACTGCAATATATTACCACACAATCTAGCCCAACATTTTTGTTGCCTTTTACGGCTTTGTGTCCTATAATGTGCTGTCACATAACAAAGCAACATTGCTTGACATGTCCTAGTTAGAACACTAATTTCTTTGTAAAGGAGACCTTTCTGTTGTGGTAACTGTAGCAACAACTACACAAAAGTTTCCAGATTTGCTGTTCTATCTGAATGGGAAACATCAAAATAATGAGAGTAAGATACATTTAAAAGGCTAAGTCATGTGCTTATTTGATCCACTGCTTTTGTCTATTTTTTTATTTTTTTTAAAGAATCATAAATCTACACCCAATTGCACTAAGGCTGTATTTATCCTTTTCAAGGAGTAGTCCTGGTCATATTTATAGACTTTGATATATGGTATCAAAACTTGTTAATTAAAGTAGCTCATAATACAGTTGCGTGTATTTTTAACATTTATAAATGCTTAAAATATATTGTAGATGATGTGATTGACACCTATGCACACCTGTATGAGTCCTGTTTTGCTGTGGTATGTAATTTTAAGCATGATAATGGACTTCCATTATAAACGTGTTTTAGAAAGCTAATCCTGTCTCCATGTTCACAAAACCTAGCATTGTGTACTGAGTGTTAGTAGTAAAAATCATTGGGTTTAGTTTTTCAGTATTAACATCTGCTAATAGGCTGTGGCAGGCCCCGTCAATTGCATGTAAGGAAATATTTTAAAGGAATCACAGCAATATCCTAGAATTTCAGTGTAATTTTTTTTTTAAGCCAAAGCTTAATAAAACATTGGGAATGATAGAGGAAAAGAAACCTAGGAATCCTATTTTGATTTAGAAAAAGTGAGTGCTGATAATATTGAGTAGCAGAGAATAACTTTTGATTGGTTCAATATGTAGATAAAGGTTTTCAGCAGCAGAATATTAAAGAAAAGTACTTGTAATAGTGAAGTAGCTACTAACTTAATTGGACAATTTATGGCTTATTTGAGAAACATTTGCATAACATTTTATTTTCTTAGTTGCATACAGCAGTTTGTCTCTTATCTTTAGAAAGCTGATTCTGTATACTTGTCCACGTTTAGAGAGTGATCTTAGATATCCAGAAATAGCAATTTTTCTAAATGTTTAACATTAAAAAAAAAAGAAAGCATAATTAGGTTATGCTATCCCTCTCTTGGAGTCCATTCAGGGCAAGGCTCCTGTAAGATCTATTCTTCTTGAAAGAGATCAGAAAAAAATGAAGTCCTTGGATTTAAACTTCAGGGTAAGGAGATCTTGAAGATCACAAGATATTATCCCTGGCTCCTGCATAACGGTGCCCATTGCCTGCACATATAAAATGAGCATGCTTTTGAGTAGATAACTGACCTCAAGAGCATTGTTGTGAAAAAGATCTTGAATCATCAAAATCTAGCTGTGTTAATTTGGATCCTGCACCTTAAAATTATTTAATGGTTTTCTCTGATCATTTTTTTTTAAAGTGGCTCAAGAGAAGCCAGAGCAGATCCCACTAGAGAGTCGTTCCTGTGTCCTCATTCGACGTGATTTAGTTGCTCTCCCAGCAAGTCTTATCAGTCAGATCGGCTATCGATGCCACCCAAAGCTCTACTCGGAAGGAGATCCCGGAGAAAAACTTGAACTTGTTGCAGGTAATAACTTTTTAAACATTTGAATGACTGAAGATTAGAGGGTGGGTTTTTTTGTTTTGTTTTAGAATTCACCCCTTATCTCATTTGAAACTTAGTTGCAATCATATTGTATGCAAATTTTCCCCTTTTTTGTTTTACTATGAAGAAACGTGTCCATTGCTAATCAGTGGGGAAAAAAAAGATAGAACATCTAAAATTTCCTTTAATTCATTGTTAGAAGAATGTGTCATTAGCAGGAGTTATTCAATTGAATTAATTTAGCATTTTAATTGAATTCCCTAAGCTTGTATTCTTCCTGATTGGTATGGGCTGCATCACAACAATATTTTAATTTTGTCTCTCAGATTAAAAGAATTAGGGTTTTTTTTCCAAGTGTCACATTGTGGACACGTCTACACTGCAGGGCAAAAGTCGAATTAAGATACATAACTCAGCTACATCAATGGCATAGCTGAAGTTGAAATGGCTGAATTCAGCTTTTGGCACTGTCTACACAGCAGGACGTCAAAGGAAGAACACTCTTCCTTCAACTTCCCTTACTCCTCATGAAGTGAGGGTTACAGGAGTTGGAGTAAGAAGCTTGTTATTTCGAAATAAGCGTGCCGTGTAGACATAGCCTATAAAGATTATAGAGCAGTGGTGGTAGGATTTATGGAAATGAACACAAATTTGGACATTTTAGGTTTTAATTAAAACAACAAAAATTTTACTAGTGGGTAAAAAAATTACACTTCTGGGCTCTTTTAGATGTGAGTTTTGAAAATCGATCCCTAGGGTTGCATTTGGTGTATCTGTGGCAAGGATGAAGCTGTAATCTTCTGGCTAGTCACAGATTGAATTGATCACTTCTTGCAACCAGCCAGACAATAGGACCCCAAGGCCGGAAATCCATTGAACATTTTGAGGATGGATAGTGGGGGATGGTCAAGGTTTTCCGAAGCATTTCCCTCTTTCCACCAGATTTTTAGTCTTCTCCAAGTTCAATTGTATCCAGCTACAAAACATGGATGCATGGATGCATGTTTTGGCCAAGGATTGAGAAAGTTGGAGGATGGTACTGAGAGTTGTCGAGCTGAATGATGAAGATACAAAATTTGCAAGACTTAACTGTAGTCTTGTCCTCTAATGGTCAATAAACGTCTCATGGCATTGTTATATAAGAGGACTAGGTTGACCTTGCTGTCCAAACCAAATTCCAAATCCCTACATCCCATTGTAGTTTCAGTTGGATATGGTGTTCTCCACTTCTTTCCCTGCACTGTTGTATAGTGTTATGATCTGTTGTCTTCGTCCCCAGAAATGTTTGCATTTGGGTAACATGATTCCTATGTAATATCCCTTATTCACTTCACAGGTAGTTGTGAGGATTCATTAATACCTGTCAAGTGCTTTGAGTTCTTCTGCTGGAAAACATTACAGAAGGGAATCGTGGGGTAGCACTAGTGATCCAAACCAGTTGTCCTGTCTTTCTGGCCATTGTATATCTTGGATACAATTCTGCGAATAACACACATTTATTTTCAGCCCATAGTAAGAATGTTAATTTAAAAAAAAAAACCTATGCAAGTTTCTTTCTGATCAGGACATTGTCATCAATAGAAGGCCAAAATAAAACACACCTACCATAACATAGCATAAAACCACAAGTATTTATTTTGTAAGTGGAATATTCATTTTGTATCTGCTTGCATTTTATGAGAGACTTCTTAAAAACTGCAAGTGGTGCAGGTTATTTTCATAGTGAGAGCTGCAAATTGGCTCGGAGCATCTTTGTTTGATTTACATTTTTCAATTTGAAAAAAGTAGATTAATATCTCTAACTGATAGTCGCTGCCTGGGTTATTTTTTATTATAAAAGTGAAGTTACCCTTGGTAGCATGTGGCTTTCTCTGTGATGGCTTATCTCTTAAAATACTGTTACTGAATAAAGGCTCAGCAGCTAATTACTGTTTCAAACTTAGCAAAAACCAATGGGAGTGGTTCTGCCCAAAGTACAAAAGAAAAATCTTTCACTGTGTGTTTAATAACCTTCGTATATGAAACATTTTCTTTCATCTCAGATTTTTTATGCCAATATTGATTCTGAAAACTTTGACAGATTTCTCTAGAAGGGCCTTAAATAAGCCTTGAAATGATCATAGTAAAAGTGATTGATAGATTTAAAAGTGCAGAGCATGGTGAGAAGCGGCAAATTTCAGAAATCCCATAGTGCCACTTGCTGTTCTCCCATTCTAACTCTTACATTCAACAAACATGTGTCAGAGGAACAGAGGGAACCATCATCTGGTGAAAGATGAAGCAGTCATCTTATTGCTTGCACTAGGACAGCACAGATGTTTGGCTATCCACTTCACCACAGAGGAAAAGGGTCAAACTCTGATCTTACACCACTGTAAATCGGGAGTGACCCTGTTAAATTCAGTGCAGCTACTCCAGAGTCACTCCATCTGTCTCTCTAGTTTTTTAAATATTCTTTATTTTTAATTTTAAAGGTAAGTATGGCACTAATCATCCATAGGCTTTTCTGGAAATGCAAGAAGTAACTTTATTTCCCCTGTAGGTATCAGCTTCTGCAAGGGAGTCTGTTGTAGGTCTACATATGACTTACCATTTAACCTTAATTTAAAAAAAAACCACACCTTTTATATTATAACTGTGTGCTTGAAAAGAAAATATACATTACCACAGCTTTGTGAAAGCAGGCAGATTTTGAGGCATATAGTAAGTTTGATTTTTTTGCAAGCTGTGCGCTATATAAGAGTTGGATAATGAAAGGGTAAGAGACCTACTATAGAACACTGACAATCTGTTTCCAAACCTCCGCACATGTAAAGCTTCCTTAGCAAGGTTGATTTCTCATCTGCAAATATACTTTAAGCCAATATATTTGAGAGCCAGCAGTTCCTAGGCACTATAGAAACTAAATTCCCAGCTCACCAAAATTACCAGCGGGGGTTGCGCTGTGTTGCTTGGAAATAAATTGATTTGTAAAATAAATATATTCCTCTTCCATGCCAACCTCCTTTTTTAGTCTAAATGTGTGTTCTACAGTTCTTTCCTTGACAGACGGAGAGGCCAAATGGATGGTTGCTCTGGAAGGATAGTAGTAGTCTATGTATCATTTTAAAAATGAAATAAATCATAGCAGCGTGTCTTTTACGTAACTAGATCTTTCACCAGACTGCAGTGGATTTCTTTCTGTTTGGCTAAAATCAAGAGATGATTATTATAGGCTGTGATTCTCACTATACCCCCCCCCTCCCAAAAGGAGTGAGGTGCCTATATGCCATAGATCCCTAACTCACTGGCTTCTTTGAAAATCCCAGCCATTATTTATATGCATTATTTACATTATATGAATTACAGTAGTCCCTTGAGGATGTACGTGAAATCATGGCCCCGTTGTGCAAGGCACTATATAAACACATAGCAGGAGACTGCCTCTACTCTGAACAGGAAAACAAAAATATTTTGTGCTACGTTCTGTAGTGAGATGCAAACCGTTGGGAAAATCAGAGTGTGGATTTTAAACTCTGTACATTTTAACTCTTGCAGGCTCAGGTGTTTATATCACCCGGGGGCAGCTCATGAACTGTCATCTATGTGCAGGTGTTAAACATAAGGTTCTTCTGAGACGTCTGCTAGCCACCTTCTTTGATCGGTATGTTCCTTTTTGTGTTTAGACCAGGCAGTAAGAACCTCTGAGTGTTTCCTGTATTTAAATGTACCTTACAAAATATTAATTTGAGCTTTTCTCCCTCCTTTTCTGTTTTTCTTCTTTATGAGGGATGAATAGGAAGCACTGGTGCTGACTTCTGTCTTTGCCGGTGTGTGTCTTTGGGGGGGCCTCTGCCAGTTTTGGGGGGAGGCTATTTTCAGCATATATATACACCTGTCTTTCATGCTCTTCTAGTTACTGAATATCTGTGTCTCATTACTATTTTAATAATGATTAAATTGTTAAAATACCAATCATAAAATTGTAGAACTGGAAGGGTCCTCAAGAGGTTGTCAGGTCCAGTCCCCTGCCCTCATGGCAAGGCCAAGCACCAACTGCATAATTACATTATTGTGAGTTACAGTATATTAAAATAATTGCTCTCACCTACAACCTGTCTCCACTGATGTCCCAATTTAAAGACATTATGTCTCGCTGTAGCATTTTAAATAAAATTGTCTACAGTACTGTGGCTCGGGGGTACTCAGTACCGGGTTTGCAGTGGCGCTGTGATGGCAAGCCTCATGCAGAAGGGACCCTGGTGCCCAGACTGTGGCCCCTCCAACCGAGACCCCAACTCCGCTCAACAGGGCGGCTGGTATGCTAGGCAGGGAAAGGCTTTGCCTTCCCAAACTGCCAACCTGGCCCCGGCCACACTCCGCCCCCAGAAAGCCTACTGTAGGTGTAAGGGGGGGCGGAGTGTTGCTGTCTCCAGCGCCTGCCCGCCCCATACTCCAGTGCCAGGGATGCCGGTCTATGTGCCGCCCTCACTCCCCCATGGTGCTGGGAAGAGGGGATGGCTTGGCTCCCGTGAGCGCGGGGTTGGGGGCCAATGCTAATGCTGCTCAGCTTCCTCCCCCAAGGTCCCTCTCTCCCGCTCGTTCCTCTCTGCCCCTTTCCATTCCCAGGAGAGGCAAGTGGAGCCTGAGCAGAGGTTTGGGCGGAGCTGGGGGTGGTGCCCACAAAAAATTAATCTGGCTCTGCCCATGCAAAGCACACCCTGTTTTTTTGGGCAGGGAGTGGTGTTTGAATCTCAGAGTACCCAAGGAGTCAGCGCCTGTGATCCGAAGTGCTAGTTTTTCTGATTGCTAAACTTGCAGATATATAATTTGTTGCTGTCTGAAAGAGAGCACACACAGCACACTCAGTAAGACAGTGTCTCTCTGCTTCACTTTAAATGTTCACTCTTGCCTGAAATTCTGAGTCTAAGATCTGCATTTCTTTCCCTTTCCCTCAGGAACACGCTTGCCAATAGCTGTGGAACTGGAATTCGGTCCTCCACAAGTGATCCTAGCAGGAAACCGCTGGACAGCAGGGTCCTTAATGCAGTGAAATGTAAGGGGAAAAAGATTTACTGCTGCCGGGTTAGAACAGTAGAGCAAAAATCAAAGCTTAGGAAAGAGTTGAAATTTAAATGGGAAGTCTTCAAGATTGTATCATCCTTGACATTGGTTATGTGAAAATTCAAATCTTTTCACTTAAACATCTGATGTTCTTTAAAAAAAAAAACTTACAATCTTTGTCCAGAGTTGGTATTTTGTGCTTAACAATATCACAGTGTGAAACTGTTCACACTATCTTGCATGTTGTTTAGCAATTTAAAAAAATGTCAATTTTGCGGTACAATACTTCTATTAATAGACGAGATTTTTTTTTTAAACTGGGTTTATTGATAGCTTTTTAAAATAATTTTCTAAACTTGGAAACTGACCAAGGTTCTGTATAATATCAAGCAGTTTATTCAGTCTCTACACAGAGAATCTAAAATCCATTTTAGAGCTGATAATGTAATAGATTCTACTGTTTTTAAAACTGAAACTGTCCCAAAAGGCCGTAAGGTAAGTCGCTATACATTTTAAATAATAAATGCTCTTTAACTTCAGTGATTCAATGGCCGAGGTACTAAAAGCAAATTCCTGGATTTGTGATAACCCCACTACCTGGCGCTGTGTTTAGATATGCTGATTTATGCTACCTGAGCATCTGGCCCATGTTCTATGTTCTGACTATGAGAAAACTAATGATCGCAAGCATTATCTGAAGGAAAGGATTTTTGCACTTAAAACTGTGTGCAAACAAGGCACAAAACAAGTGGTTAAAAATGTGCCGATTTACAATCATTCTTTTGAATACAAGAAGCACATTAGCAGGGTAGATGGTGCTTGCTATCAACAGCAAGTGAGGAACTCTGCAGATTAGAAAAAGCTGGTATTTTAGTACACTGAAGCCCATTTCACATATGCTTGATGCACAGCGCAAACCAGGGAACTCACATACTTTCCCCCTCAATGGAGTCTGTCTGCATCGGAAATCTTCATGTAAATATTTCACTAGAAGCTGAAAGTTGAGTGAACTATTTTTTAAGATTTGCTTAATAAATCTCCCCTCAGGCAACTGCTGTTGACGTTTGAGGGCCCTTCTTGCCCCAATTGCAGACCTCTAGGGCGTGGAAGGAGGTGAACAGGTAGCAAAAGACATTGATATGTGAACATCAGAAATATTAGACTCCATTAAGTATTACCGAAGCCAGAGATTGTTTGTGGTGCTTTACAAAGCAAACACTGAGTCCGGGAGAGGGAAGAGCCTTAGGGTTATAGGCTCAGACTTGCAATGTGCTTAGCACCTCCCCAGAAGCACTCAGCACCCTTCCCTCTTTCTGCAGGAGATGACCGCACTTTCCCAATATAATTTTGATAAGTAGCCATGGATGTCCTGAAATCATAATACAGGGCCGAAAGGATTTAGGACAGCGGGGCCGGGCCCTCTTCCAGAAAAATCCTGGAGGTTTTAATGTGTATGTAACCCATTTCATTACGAATAGTTAAATGAAGGAATGAGTTGAATACCCCACGTATACAGCGAGACCTGAATGAAGTAACAACCAAAGACTAGTCACCTGATGCAGACACTGATGATGTATCTTTACTGTCCTAATACCATCCCATTCATCACTGCTGTAGAACGCTCTCCTCTCCACTATGTGGCTAGTGATGATTTACCTCTAAATAAATGTCTAGTACAACCCTACTAGAAAATGTGACGACAATTCAAGGCATGGAGTTGCCTGTTGGATCATAGTGATACCATCTGGAATACAAACTCTCACGTGTCAGTGCTTAAGCCAGCTGGGATCTGCTTGGGTTTTAGGAATAAATTGCCCCTATGGATATGTTGTCCCGTAATTGTCCATAATGGGTTTTTTTGCACCTTCCTCTATAGCATCTGGAAACGGGATATTGGAGTAGAGCTGAATCAGTGGTCTCATCCAGAATAACAGCTGAGTTCTTGTGATAAAACTATGTTTTGTGCCCAGTATAAACATAGCTGCATGTTGTTGTTGTCTTGTGGTGCAGTTCTGAGATGGGACAAATGCTCTGATCACACAGACGTCTTTGTATTGCTTACTGGAGTAGTCCTCAGTGAAATGTGTCCCTGTCTTTGCAGTGTATTGTCAGAATTTTGCCCCGAGCTTTAAGGAAAGCGAGATGAATGTTATTGCGGCCGACATGTGCACCAACGCCCGACGGGTCCGCAAGCGCTGGCTTCCCAAGATTAAGTCCATGTTGCCAGAGGGAATGGAGATGTACCGCACTGTCATGGGTTCCACAACAAACAGTGTCCCCCTGGATCCAGAATTCCAGCCCAGCACTGCTCAGGTCTTTGAGCAGCGACTCTATGCAGAAAGGAGGAGTGATTCAGGAACGATAGTAGCGTTGAGAACTAACACAGTAAACGTAGATCTAAGCAATGGATCCAACCAATCATTTGAACAGAGTGAGGATGCCGAAGGGGCTGGCTCTGTTATACAGGAGGCAGCTGGAACAGATGCTGTGGCGTCAGACACCCAAAGCACTCCACAACCTTTTGAACAAGGGTCCGGTTCCACTAGCCGGCCAGAAACTCCAGTGAGAAGACAAGATGGTACTTATGGAGGGACTTTATAAAAGAGAGAAACCATTTTGTGACCTATAAGGGATCTGTAATACTAAAGCTGCTTGCATGCATTACTAATACAAAAAAATGTGATCAAGCCTCTTACCTACTGAACTGCTACTGTTGCCTGAAAAAAATGTGATTTTTATTCTGCTTGTATTTAAAATTTATGAAGGAAATAATCGCATTCGTTACACTGTAAACGACTCGGTCTGTGGAGACCTACTGAAAAAAAAATGGGCTCCTTTTTGATATTCCTGAGATTAGTCTATAAGATTGTAGCTTTTTTTTTTTTTTTTTTTTTAAAGAAGGGGAGGAAAAAAGCTTGAAACTCCCTGCTGCTGCGCCATATCATCACCACCCCATGCATTATTCAGCTCCGAAGTAAAGCCATCATTAACTTCTTCCTCTAAAGCAAGTTTTACCGTCACTTAACAGGAAAGAAAGATTGCTAAGGTAGCAGTCGCCTGTCCGTACGACTGGCTCTAACAAGGTGGGGTGGGGAATTGCTAAAAATACTTTGGTGTTAAATGATCCGCGAGCAGATCCTTAACATTAGTGTTACTAAGCATGATGCTGTAACCAAGGTGAGAGCACTACTCAGTGCCTGTCCACTGATGATTTTGTTTTTCAGTTGCTAATGGATAGGGGTAGCCATACCTTTTCTTTTCTATTTGTGTGAGAAGGGAGGACTGCATGGTGATAGCAGATTGAGTCCCTCGTGTGATATTCTCCTGTAGTATGACTGTCTCTTCTCTCCCGGAGCTCTCCCCCCCTCTTCCCTTCCCATGGGTCATACCACTGGGCCCCCTTACTCAGCTTCTACAACCTCCTCTCCTGCTGCCCCCTTTTTTCCCTTGTGGCAGTGATGAGAGTGAACAGCTGGTCCACTTGCCAGGCAACCCCTTGGCCACCTCTTTACAAGGCTAATATCCCTTCATCTTTGATTTCAGTCCAATTGCTGAGACAGATTGTAAGAGTATCAGAGAGAAACTGAACTGCAGAAGTGGGAAAGCAGGTAGGTCTAGATGAAGATACTTTGTTTTGTCCTTAAAAATCTTATGGGCAAAGGTGATAGGGGAATGGTGATGAAGTGTAACAGGCAGATGGAGCGAGCCTCTGTGAGGATTCAGCCTTACCTAGTAATGGTTTGAATGAACTTGGTTTCCCGTGATGTGCTTGTGAAGGGGCTTGGAGTGGGGGAGTAATCTGATGTAACTTGTGGGCATGCTCAGAGTGCACCATTGATCACACCCTCCCTCACGCTGAGGTGCACTTGATAGGGTTGAAGAAAATTAAGATTCCTCCGCGGCCCACCCATCACCTCTGTTAGAATTTCACTGGGCCCTGCAGGAGCCAAAAGTCTACAGTCACTTTCAAGAAGCTAGTTTTCACCGAGCCTCACAACAGATGCATTCAGCCTCTCAAAGGTGCTATTACTGGCAAGAGGAACAGAAAGCCACCTCGCTCTTTTTACACTAAACAATAGAAAGCTTTGCTCCAAAGAGACCATACTCGCTTGTGACAGTAACTCTTCCCCCAGTGGTGTCCAGCAAAGTCAGATTGGCTTGAGTAGAAATGCCTGGTTTCCCTGACAGCTGTCGCAGTCTGTAAGCTCCTAACACTCCTGCCCAGTGTTGCTAACATTTGAAGTAGATTAAATACAAAGGGAAACAAAAAATCAGATTTGTTCTCATAATTTTTGGTTCTCTCTTTCCATGAAGTACTTTTTCCTTCTTCCCACTCACGCCAAATACCTCTTCATGGAAAGAGTATCCAGGGGGAATGGTGGATCTCTTATCCAAGAAATCCTTTCAGTGCCCTTCTGGGTACATTTCATGGCATTTTGCCTGCTTGGCCCTGTGTCCAACAAGACAGTTAAGCATGCATTCTTATGCAGTAACACACAGTGTGTTGTGTCTGACTGTTAGGGCAGGATGCTAAGGGAAGGGGAAGCTAGTATGGATGCAGGTCTGTGTGCAAGTGGCAATGGGAGTTTGTCCTCCAGACAATGGGCAGATAGGACATGAGTGCGGGGTCACCACTGAGTGCTTTTGTTCTGGAAACCGAAGGTCAGACTAGAGCAAAAATTCCCCCAAGTGACCGTAACCCTTTCCTGAAAGTAATGACCCCTCCCCTCCTCTTCGCCCCCTCCCCCCCCCGAGCTTCTACAGACATGTGGTGGGCCAAGCGTGGCACAGCATGCGCATCCTACTTGCAGAGGCGAGAGGATTGCGAGGTTACCTGGGTGGGAGTCAGGGAAGCTGTGAGTGTGTGCTGAGAGCCAACAGGAAGACAGGTGTATGTTGACAAGGGAAACCCCAGATGCCCATTGGCATGGAGCTGGTGCTGAACACTGCTGAGTTTGAAATGCTTTTAAGATATTTGTGGGGGGCCGGGGAGGAAGGGGATTGATATGGAAGCCAAATGAGGCTATTTTTGGTTTTCGTTTTGGTTTTGTTTTTACTGTGACTAACATGCCTGCTTTCGAGTTACTTTCCAGTCCTTGGAAAGCAAAGTTTGAAACTATGAACAAGTGCCGAGTGCACAGTCACTTCCAGAGGCTGCGGATGGCCATTTCAAGTTGGTTTGGGTGACTGATTTCACAGACAGCGCTTTGCTCAGAGGGGTGCTCCTCTGTGTAAAAGGGGGGAAAGGGGACAACCCAGCCTTTGCCATATTTTTCTTCAGTACGTGAAGCTGTGTTTGCATCTTACTAGAAAGTTCTCCAACACTTGTGGTGTCCCAACCTCTTTCTCTGAATAAAATGAGATCCCTTTGCCCTTAATAAAATACGCAGTGGGGACTATTCTACCTGACATCTCATGTAGCTCCGAGTTTTGTATGATTTCAGTCTGGCTCCTTTAGATGTAACGGAGCTGGTATTCTGCCTTCCCCAGTCACATGGATCGGTGCCCTTAAGACCTATGCAAAGTGGTGTGGCTGGGTGAATATTGTTTGTGTGTATTAAAGAGTTGGGCATTCACAGGCCGTATTTGCACTTTGCCCATCTCTGCAAATAAAAATTTTCCTCTTGCTATGTTTGCAAGGCCCTTCTCTCCTCCACGCCCTGTCCAGAGCATGCTCTGTGTGCATGGTTTATCTGTGTGGCTGGCAGAATATCACACGGAGTATGCACCTTTTGAGCTGCATGGTAGATTGGTGCTTATATACCACTTGTAAGGATATGGCCCTAGGAACAAATCTTATTAGGGACCATAGAACTAGGCTTGCATGGGGCTGCTTTTTTTCAGGGAATTGATTGGTCCAGTTCTTTAGCCATTTCACTGTCACCCTCGGTAAATGCTGAGAATCTGTCTTGAGTAAACTGATCAAAACCTCATGGTAGGCTGTCCCATTTGACACGGGGCCGGGGGGGGGCGGTGGTCAGCAGCGTTCTCTGTTCTCACTGTAAATCTTTCAGCTACTTGGCAAAGTTCACTGCAAGTGAGCAACTTCACTAAGTCAGAAATGACATGAGCTGGGAAATAGAGAGATTTAAGTCCCTGCTTTACATACCTGCCCATGGGGGGATTCGGTCCTCTAATCAGAACGGCCGTTTAAGTACTGACTATCCCTTTACATATTTTTCAAAATGATACCGAACATTCCCTCCTTCTCTGGTATGGCCCCTGTAGTGTTTGGCAAATTGAACCCTCCCTCTGAGACTCACAGTTAGCTAAAGCTCTTCTGGACCAACCGAACCGCAAATGAAGTGCACGTAATATCCTGAATTGGGAGACCCTAGACTGAATTAGCAGCAGAAGTACTTGAATGATTTAGAATGGCTTAGGACAGAGAATCTGAAGAGAGTCGAGTTGCACAGTGAAAAAAATATATATTTTTATATCTAGCACAACTTCCTGTAATTTCTTTTATTTTTATTTTATTTTTATTTTAAATTAGGAAGGCAAACTTTGAAAATGTGAAAGGGGAAGGTTTTTTTTTTTTTCCTTATCTGGTAGATGAGGGCAAGCATTTTGCACTAATGTTTCCTGTGTGTGAAGGATTAATGATATGTTTGAAAATGTATATGGATGATGATTGTATTCTTTGGAGGGAAAATAATCCCTTTAAAATACTGAATGTAAAGTGATAACAGAGCAGTCCAATGATTGTATGGGGCTTTCCTGAGTGCCTTAGAATTTTTTGATCATTTTCCCCAGGAAAACAGATTAAGAAAATCAGATCATAACCAAATCCCCCCTCCTCTTTGTTTACGACACCCTCTTAAATCATAGAATTTGGGGCTGCTTTATAATGTGAATACGAAACTGCATTCATCTAGCTCTGGTAGTACAAATCGAAGCATCAGTATTTATGGTATGTCTGCACCTTTTATTCGTATGCTTGACTATTAGCAATATTACATGTATATTATATATCTAAAGTTATATCAAGCACCTTTTGAAAAAAAACTGAATGGCATTTAAGCTTACAAGTTATATGCAGTTGCCATCTGGTATAGAACCCAGACTCTCTCCTCCTTTGCTAGCTCAAATTAAAAAACAATGTCCTGATGGCAGTTGCTGTGCCTGTGTAGAAGGGCAGCATGACCTTCTACTGTCTCTCTATCCACCCTGTGTTAATACTATGCAATTCCAGTTTTAGCAAAAATTGGTAGTGGAAATGATATCAGCATATGATGGGGTTTGACAAGCTGATTGGCAGTCGCACTGTGCACCTTGTTATGGCAAGGTTGAATCAATGCCAAGCCCTTAATTTATTGTAGGTTGCCCAGTCTTTCTGGGCCGCCGCCTCCTCACATATGCCGGTGTAAATCAGTAGCAACTCCACTGCGTTACATGGCGTTGTACTGGTGGAAGTCCAGTGAAAGTGGGAAGAAAATCAGGCCCATCATTTTTTCCTGAGAGTGCTGCTCTCTGGGTCACTAGGAAAAACGTGTAAAGAAATTCACTGTAGGTTCTCAAAAAATGGAAAGTAGGTCCACTTGGCCTAGTGTTGTGGACTGCTTGTTTTGATAATTCCTTAGCAAATGTAAACTTTTTGCAGTCTGTTTGTGCTGGACACTCTCCTAAGGGGACTAGAATGATTGCTCTATAAATTCCCAATGTATTCACACCCGATCGTATACACTTTACTCTTTCTCTTTCCTCTTATTTAGTCTCTTGCATTTTGCAGTGCTTTAATGTGGAAAGAAAAACAAAGGGTTAAGCTCATCTTATTCCAATCTTTCTTTAACATCGACACAAAACTGGAATTGTTCCCTGTTTAACACATGTTTAAAGGACCATAGCATTCTAGACATGGTATTCTGCAAAGGACTGATGTGTTTCTGCAGTCATTTTACTGCTAAGGTTTTGTTCAGATTGCTTGTTTTTATGGAAATATCTTGCTGCAAGTGGAGAAGGGTGTATGGCCCATTAACCAGCTGAAAACTAAGAGACAACCCCTGTTTGCTTCTACTGGCAGTAAATTCTAAACAGAAAATTGAGAGTTCATATCTGTCTTGGGCTTCAACTACTGTTTCAAAGTGTTCCTGCTGTATAAATTCGTCATTATGTCAACAAGCCAGCTCCAGACATGATTATTACCATGCCCAAGATATTCAGGGCTTGCTATGAGATGGTTATAAAAATGATGGCTTTAAAAAAAAGTAAATATAAAAAAATGTTGAAGTCTAAAGCACTCGAATTGGAAAACCTTCAAGTGTTCTGATCAGTTTCTTCCATTCTACGCGTTTTGCACACGATTGTGATTTTTATGTCAAAATAAAAGCCAAAACTTGCAATACTATTTTTAGCAGACAAAAAAAACACACACACAAAAAGCCGAAGTATAAATGTATAAATATTTTTGACTTGAACATTTGGATGGCACTTGATTCAAATAGAACATTAATCCTTTGGACAGAATGTTTGGAAAAGAGACTTAAAGTACAAGGTTGTTTTTAAAGAGTCTGTATAGGGTATTAAGTAGTACTGTAATTCATGACTGTTAAAAACCTTTCTGTGCTGTAAGAAAAATTTCACAGTACCACTGAGTTATGTTTATCAACTGTCTCAGCCACGAAAGACGCTAGCTTTTTTAAATTGTGCATTATTCACTAGTATTTATGTGCTGTTACTCCGTATAGTTAAGACTGTTATTTTGTAGCCATGGCTGACACAATGTATCAGTAACTAAAATAAATAAATAAACCCCAGGAGTTCGGAGTGTGCTCATAGCTGTTTTCATATGATGAGAAATCCATTAAAAAAGAATCCAATGTGATCATTAATTGTAAAATTCATATTTACAAAATAATAAAGTAAATTAAATTAAAAGTTCTTCTGTCTTATTTTCCCCTCCCCTTTTGTAATATGGACACACAGGTTGGTTAGTAACCATGAGTAGTGAGTTAGCAGTAGAGGTGAGAAATCTCAGGCGACTGCACGGTTGTCTTTTTTTGCATCTCAGCTTTGAAAAAATGACTGAAGTCTTGTGCTGGGTTGAGGTGCTAATAAGTGCAAAGAAAAAGAGCAGGTGGGCAGCAAAACGACTGCAAGTTTTCCTTGTCCAGCTGTAAGTATCGGATCCAAATCCACTGAAATCAGTGGAAAGATTCCCATTGGCTTTATATGCACCTCATAAAATCCTGCAATGTGAAAAATAGTGTTCTACATTCTAATCTCTGCCCCGTTCTTGTAATAGGCCCGAATCATCCATTCTTAAAATTAAATAATAAAAGAAAAGCTATGTAATCTTCACAAAGGCAATGACTGCTAGTGGCATGAAGTTACAAAAATCCCAAATGTGTGCAATCTAGCAGTGCTGGGGGCCCACAGGAATTGTATAGCGTTGTGCATTTGAGTGGCCGTATGCAGGGCCTGATTATCCATTAGGCAAAATAGGCACAATGCCTAGGGCCGACAAACAATGTAGGGCCTACAAAAAAAAATCATGATTGACTTGAAAATAAGAAGATGGCTAAATGAAACTTAATAATTTGCTATCTTTAGTCAACAAACCACACACTGGTAGAACATATTTACTATTAGGCATATAGGCAATAGGGCATTTCTCCCTTTATATATTTATATATAATCTAATTTAAAGGCCTACGATTATGAGAGTGCCTAGGGCCTACGAAGACCTTAATCAGGCCTTGGGTGTATGAAATCTGCTGTGCACTACACACTAACTGAATGGGTGTAAGGAGGCTTGTGCCCTGCTCACACCTGCTTTCCCTAGATTTCTTCCCCATGCTACTAGAGGAAAGGTTGGCATTTTTCTTTATAGCCGCTCCCTCCCGAATCTGCCACTGATTCAGTGCGGGCCTGTTAACCGCTGCCTGCCTCCGTTTACCCATCTATACGTGATATTTCCTTTTCAAACAAGCTGTTTGAGGTTTATTTTGAAAGTACCTCTGATGGAAAGGGGTAGAAATGCACTGTTGCTATAACTTACGACTGAAGAGCGGCTTCTAGATAATATGTCCTTCCCGAATCTGGTCAGTCTCTGTGCTGTTTGCTTCTAGAGTTGTTTGCCATGATGATCTGCACCACAGGTGCCGTCTCTGGGACACCATGATGCAGCACTGAGTTTGATATTGAACTTTACATTGCACCATTGCTACTCACTGCGGGGACTTTGAATTTTCCGAGGGGGGAGGGTTTTATGATCCTGTGTGTGGGTGGGTACCTGCCTCTGGGAAATAGGCTTACAGATTCAGCTACAGTAGCTACAAAGGAGAATGTACTACATGGTGAGACTGATAAATGTGTCATGTTTGGGGGTGTTATATAGATTCCAGCCATGAGAAATAGCACCTTAAAAATTAGCATTTGTCAGGGCAATGTTTCTTCAGACTTGGTTTTACTGACGATTATCTCACGCTTCCCTGCACACCACCATGGCTTTTTATTTGCTGCACCATTTTCTATGGCAATAACTTTAGTATCAGACTCTTATTTTTAAAAGAATTGAAGTCGCTAGCCCCCAAACTTACTACCTGACTGTCAGATTCAACTGAGGTCAAAAAGGGAGCCTGAAAATGTGGCTTCTTTGCTTCACTGAGCGCTTTATGCCGATTCATAGAAGAAAATGTCAAACATTTTCCAAAAACACAGACACCCGAATTACTTTTGTTGGGGCAGGAGCAGCGTTTGGAGCATATGTGTGCAAAACAGGCTCTTAACAGGATCTGCACGCTGCACACGATGGAGCGCACAGTGGAGTCCAACTTGGAAAATCAGGAAACCGTTCCCTCCTGGGTCCCTGCCTTGAGTTCTGGTTCAGGTTGGTCATGTTAGATTGCTCAGTGTGCTCTGTCTGACATTAATTTGCGACGTGTCAGTCTGGTTGTCTAGTGCAGTGGTTCTCAACAAGGGGGACGTGTACCCTGGCAGTACATAGAGGTTTTCAAGGGGGTACACCGTCTCATCTAGATATGTGCCTAGTTTTACGATAGACCACCTAAAAAAGCACTAGCGAAGTCAGTCCAAACTAACATGTCACACGACTGCTCTATATACTGTCCACTGAAATGGAAGCACAGTATTTATATTTCAATTGATCTATAATTATGCGGTAAAAATGAAAAGTCGGCTGTTTTTCAGTAGTCGTGTGGCTGTGACATTTCTGTGTTTTTATGTCTGATTTTGTAGGCAAGTAGTTTTGAGGAGAGCTGAAATGGGGGGGAACACAGGACAACTCAAGAGCCCTGAAAGGGGGATAGCCATCTGGAAAGGTTGGGAACCACTGGCCTAGTGGATAGGTAGTAAACCAGCACCCATTCATACCATGCCAGATTAAAATGCAGCAAGCTGTAGCAATTGTTTGTTAGCAGTGGATGACACAAAAGTCATTCCTGCAATTGATGGTGCTTGTGAATGCCTCTTAGGCCCCCTAATACTGCCGTGGGCATGGGACCAAGAGGGCTAGGTATCTGATACTGACATGAAGGATGTTCTTGCTGTGCAAGATGAGGAGTTGGGAGATCTGGAATAGGTCCCCAGCTTTGTCATTTCCCCTGTGTGTTTTGTATAGCACCTAGCTCCATGCCTCTTTTTTCCCATCTGTAAAATGGGGATAAGAATAATCTGCTTCGTGAATGTGGGTGCCGCTTAACTCTTTAACCATAGAGTCAAAGAGTATACGGCCAGAAGGGCCACCAGATCATCTAGTCTGGCCTACTGACTGTCACTGGCCACTAACCCCACCGAATGAGCTCATGTTTGTAGAGCTTTCTGTGAGCCTTGCTGGAAGGCAAAGCATCGCAGCACTGCCTTGGGGCAAATGGGATAGAGACTGTGAGGGTTTCACGCTGTTACTACAAAATCGTTGTCTTGCTGATTTTTCTATGTTGCTAAAGCAACAACCCCTCATGTGGAATCCTCTGGGTTGTCTCACCATTTTCCAGGGAGGAATAAAAGTGGATTCCTGTCAGGAAAGGGAATCCGCCCAATCTGCTGCGGCTCCCATTAAAAAGACCCTTACGCACCATTTATCGTTGTTCGTTGTCCGTCCGCTTGGGCCAGCGTTCGGTGTAGTTGACGTTGACGGTTCTGCTGCGGTCAGAGCATGTGTGAATGCTGCCTTGGCAAGGCATTTCCGTTACTTCCCTGTGCCAATGCAGCATTTGCTCGGGGGCAGGGCTGTCCCCAGGCATTCTGCAGGGACCCAACCCCTGGTGTCACAGTTGGTTGAGCAAATGAGAGGGGCAGGAGCCTTACTCCACTTGAGGCCAGTGAGAATTAAACCTTGCCTGGAAAGTTTCAGAGCTGATTGGCTGAGGGGATTGATGGGAGCCGAGCCCATCGCCTCTTGCTCGGGGGCTTCCAGGCCGGTGCTGCTCCACAGGTGGCATCTAACAACTAATGGGTGGGACTATGCAGTTGGTGGGTCAGTCTCTTCCAAAGGGACATCTGCCCACACTGCTCATCCTACCTTGACCCTCGTGGGCAGCCTCAGGAAAGAAGCAGAGATGAGAAGAGATCACATGGAACAAACTCCTCTAGGAACTGGGGGCGTCACACGCCTAGGGATTACAGTGGGTGAGAAGCTGAATGAGTCAACAGGAGGCCCTTGGAGCCAAGAAGGCAAAGGGCATATGGGGCTGCATTAGGAGGAGTATTGCCAGCAGATCCCCTTATTTGGCACTGTAGTAAACAATCACCCATTCATAACTACACATCACAACCACACCTGGAGTATTGCATCCAGTTCTGAGGCCCCGCATGACGGAAAGGATGTGGACACATTGGAGAGAGTCCAGTGGAGGGCAACCAAAATGGGGAGGGGGCTGGAGCACATGACTTGCGAGGAGAGGCTGAGTGATTTGGGCTTCTTTAGTCTATAGAAGCGAAGAGTGATGGGGGATTTGAGAGCAGCCTTCAACTTCCTGAAGAGGCGGTCCAAAGAGGATGGAGAGAGGCTGTTCTCAGTGGTGACAGAACGAGGAGCAATGGTCTCAAGTTGCAGTGGGGGAGGTCTAGGTTGGAGATTAGGAAAAACTATTTCCCTAGGCGGGTGGGGAAGCACTGAGATGGGTTCCCTAGGGAGGGGGTGGAATCTCCATCCCTAGAGGTGTTTAAGTCCTGGCTTGACAAAGCCCTGGCTGGGATGATTGAGTTGGGGTTGGTTCTGCTTTGGGCAGAGGGCTGGACTTGATGACTCCTGAGGTCTCTGCCAGCCCTATGTGTCAATGAAACCTCGCTGCTTTCCGCTCCAAGTGCAAGAAGCACCTGCTCTGATCTGCTTTCTCTGATACAGACACAGAGTAGCATCCCCATTTAAGGAAACTACCAAAACAAAACCCTCCACTGCAACACAGCTCTCCACCTGGGCAGAGTATGAGAGAAAGAACAAACCATGTGGCTCAAATGTTAGTCTGCTGCTTAATGCACTGCTGGGAGATGCTTGGAGGTTACAATGAGCATGGTGGCGTGAGAGAGACCAGACTCGAGTGGAGACTGAACCAATGAGAAGCTGAATGGTTGCACTTGCTTTTCACAGTTTCATCTGTTTGCTTTGCTGCTTGCATTTCTCTCAGCAAGGACGATGAAAATCGAGGAAGTCGGTAGCATTGTATAGTCGCATTTCCTCGTCCCTACCATGGCAGAGTTTGGGCTGCAGATGATGGAGGAGGAAATATTCATTTGTTTGCACAAATCTCCGTTGATGCCTGAACTTAGAGAAGTTGTTCAGATGTTTCCATTGGTCTGGGGGTTTGAGAGCCAACGTTCTGAGTCTCTTTATGGGTGGAGTTCTTGTCGCACTAATGCTTTGGTAGCGGACTATGAAGCTACTTTAATTCTGCTTTGATTAAATTTGGCATAGCAAGGGAACACGCAAGTAGAGCAGTGCATGCGATCCCCACATGATGTTTTACCTTGAAGATTATGCAAGACACAGGTGTGAATTATCAGACTGTATCACAAGTGTCTATAGTAGGGGCGGCGGGTGTCATAGGCAAGGGAAGGCTTTGCCTTCCCAAACCGCCAGCCTGGCCCTGCCCCCAGAAGGCCTGCTGTAGGAGTACTGAAGGGTAGGTGCTTGGAGGAAAGTTGCCCACGCTACTCAGTGGTACTGGACAGTGTACAGAGTTACACAGAGAAGTAAATCTTTGCAGGATTTGGATCTAAAAGTGCAAACTAGTACTGGTGAGTGTTAACAAAACAACAACAAAAAACCATTTATCAGGGCCGGGGAGAATTTGGCATTAAATTCATTATCAAGAGCATGAACAAGTAGGCTCAAATGTGAGTCTAGTTCTTGAAACGATTCCTTTAAAAAACAAACAAAGAAAAAAACACCACGAGCAGGACAGGCTGTGAGAACTAGAACTCTGTTCTCTGTAAACTTTCTTATTTTTTCCTCCCTAGCCCAACTGGCCCCAAAATTGCTGAAATGCTGCATTTCCTCTAGTTAGCCAAAATACATTTCAACAATTAAAATGAAAACCCACCCAAACCCACGAGCATTTGGGATTTCATTTAATCTCATCCCTACGCGGGAAGAACGCAACCTTGGATTCTTATGTACGACGTATACTGCTGAGGGCTGTAAACCATTTCAGACTGATTTATTCTAAATGAGCTGGTATAATCAGAATTTTCCTTATGAGCAGCTTTCTTGCAAACGTCAGTATTTCAGCAAAACCATCATATGGCTGCTCCAGTATTTCAAACTGATTACTTATAAACACCATTTCTAAAATTAGGTCTTTGGTGTGCGCTTTTGGGAGAGTGGGTGTATTATGATCTGCAGAATATAAAAAGATAAATGAGTTATTTAACAAAGTAAACGATGTCACTAGAGAAATGTGGAGAGCGAAAAAGGGGGGGGAAGGAGTTGGCCTTTTTTAAACAGCAATATAATATTCGGTCCTTTATGCTGTAGAAATTTGATAAGCTTGAAATGGGCTTGGCCAGATCCCTAGCCCAGCCCAGACAAAGTGGTGGAACCCTCCCGCTGTGGCTAGGAAAAAGGTTTCCTCCTCCTAGTAGTAGTAGCGTGGAATGTCTGGCCTTCCTGTGCCTGTCGCAGGGAGACCGAAGAGCTGTGATTTGTGTCGATTGTGCAAGATCAGCAATGCCGTACCTCGTACCGGGGCATCAGGTGAAAGGAGCAGACGGCAGGTCTACAGGCAAAGGCCCCCTTTCTTTATTGGCATGGCAGCAGCCCCTGAAGGACCCTGCCTTGAGGCACTTACAGGCTGCGTAGACAAAGACACTGTGGGGAGGTGACTTGACCAAGGGTGCACAGCAGGTCAGTGGCAGAGTTGGGGCTAGAGCTCAAGTCTCCTGAGTGCCAGTCAAGAGCCCTGTCGCCTTGACTTTGACCTCCATAGCAGCCCTGGGAGCCACATGAAACTGCCCTTATGTAGAGTGGGAGTGCCAGAGCTACCCCTTCTGCGCCCCTCATTCCTGAGGACCGCCCCTTCCCTCCAGGCCTCACCCATGCCCCGCCCCTTCCATTGAGGCTCCCCCCTCCCACCATTCTCTTTTTTCACCCTCCGCTGTCACTTGCTGCTCTTCCTCTCTCCTCTCCGCTCCTCCCCTCCTTGCATGGGTCAGGAGGGAGTCACCTGTAAACTGGGCCACCTATGGGGGGGGGGGCACAGAGAGCAGCTGCCCCAGGGCCTGGTGATTTAAAAGGGCCTGGGGGGCTCCCATCTGCCACTGCTGTACCTCAGCAGCGGCTGGAGCCCTGGGCTCTTTAAATCGCCGCCAGAACCGCATTGAAAGGGCTGGTTGGGAGGGGCTAATTCCAGCCCCGCCCCTTCCACCCGAGGCCCTGCCCCTTCTGGGGGGCTGAGAGCCAGCCACTCCCACCCTGGGCCTGGGGAGGTCTGCCTCCAGCCCAGCCTGCAAAGCCAGGGCTGAGAGCTGCAGCCCCAGCTGAGCTGAGGCTGGTGTGGGTGATGACTCGGCACCTCCCCTCCCACACTGCTGGCAGTAACTGGATTCTGGGTGCCCACTTGGTCGATCTGACCAGATGCTGCCAGGTCCCTTTTACAACCAGGCTTTCTGGTCAAAACCCAGACACCTGGCCACCCTGCCCTTACCCGGTGGGCTGGGGCCAAGCGTTTTCAATTTTCTTTGGCCCTGACTTGCTACTCCCTGGGTATTGGAAGGAACATACCCTCCAACCCCAGTGTACATTCAACCAGGCCTCTCTCCATGTTAATTTAGCCCCATGGGAATGGGGGTTGGTGAAGGTAGGACTTCGGGAGGCAGGGCCCCACCCCCAGCCCCGCCCCTTCTGCTGAGGCCTTGCTCCCACAGGAGCCAAGCCGCCTTCCTGCCCCTCCACGGGGAGGCAGGGCAGTGCGCCCCCTCACCATGGGGAGAGGAGGGAGGATGGCCAGGCAGGTGTGTGACCACAGCCTCTCCAGCCCTGGAGCACTGGAGAGGGCAGGCACTGGGGGTAGCAGGGTGGAATCTGGGCGGGGCCAGGCTGGCGGTTTGGGAAGGCAAAGCCTTCCCCTGCCTCGCATACCGGCCACCCATGGGACTGAAGGGAAAGATGCCGCCAACGGGGATATCTGCTTCCAAGTCACCTCCCCGGCTGTGGACTTGTTCCTTGCCGACGACCCGCAGCGGAATGGCCTGCACTCACAAGGCCTGAGGCTCAGCATTTGGGCTCGAAGGGGTTTCCTGGGAAACGTGAGCTCCGGGCCGCCTCACGCTGCAGAACCCTGCAATATTTTCCACTCTCGTGATCACTAGCAGCATGAATATGCATGATGTCACATTCAAATGATTCCCACGCATACATTAAGCGCAGGCACAGGAGTTACGAGGGGAGCCCAGCTTAAGGCTGTTCACGTGCACGTATTGTATTTCACTCGTTAGATGGTCTTTTTGGCAGAGAGGCTAGAATGAGCAAGACAGTTTATAACTTGGCCTCTCCCAAAAGTTTATCACTGGTTTATGCGGCCACAAGTTCATAATGTTCCATCCAACGGGCTGGGTTTTACATCCCCCCTTCTCAGAAGTGACTGCTTCACGTGCAAACTCTACGTCTTGTGCGTCACGTTGAAAAGCACCACAGACGACCACACGTCCTCCCCACTGGCTGGCTCGTGGTTAAACGTGAACACCTTCAAGCGCGCGTAGAAGTGGCTGCCTCTTCCTCTGCCCGCGTGCTCGTTCTGTGCCGTCGGAGCCACGTTCACTGACGTCACAGACCGATGGTCGATTTTACTCCTGTTAACCCTGCCGAGGCAAAATAGCTAGTGGAGGAGCCAGATTCTCTTCTGACACAGGCTACATCTTGCCTAAATGAGCTAAATTCCGGATGCAGAATCTTTACTTTCCGAGGTGCAGACACTTTCCTCCACTGCAGGTTAACCCCCCCGTAATACAGCTACACGCTTCCTTGCTAAATGGGTGAGCAGGAGAGAGAAGTCTTGTGTGACAGCTAGATGGACTGCCTGCATTTCACCAGGCTCCCCCTACCTCGTCCCACTGACATCTGCTCTAAACTTTTCTTGGTGGCTTGACCGACCCTCCTTCTGCGGCATAGCCCAGGGGCCGCCACTGCTCCGGAAACCTGTCCTGATATTTCACTTTAAAACACTGCTTCCCCTCAGTGTCGAGACCTCTGCTGCTTTTCCCTAACTTACCAGCAACATCTCCTTTTCCTCAGCCACAGGGAACATCATCTCTTTTTCCTCAGTCACTGGTGAAAAATGGCTTTTCAATCAACGTGAAATTGTTCACGGGTAGCTCTTGTTTGGGTCAAAACGTTTCTCATTTCTGAGGCAAAACCAAACCTTTTTGAGTAAACATTTTTAGCTTGGGGGGGGGGGGGGGTTTGGACATTTGAAACTTATTTGACACTTTTTTTTTCTTATTGAAAAGGGTTGTTGAAAAACATTCTTTATTAGACTTGGGTGTCATATTTTTTTAATCCAAAACCACACATTTTTGCAGGAAATTAAAAAACAGAGTTTCCACAATTTCTTCTGGAGAATAATTGGTCGTTTTTTAACCTCCCCACAGAAAGGCAAAGCTCAGTTTGCAGTGCACAGGCTGCCCCCGTATTTCAAACAGATCACAGGGCTGACAGGCAGAGAAACTATCGTCCCTTGCAAGCTGAACACATGTGATCAGGACTCAGCAGCCATGGAGCCTCGTGATGTGGCATGTTCCCGGGTATGTTCCAAGCTGCTGAACTGGAATTTATTTACAGATTTGACACCATTATCCTGAGCTTGAATAAACATTACAAAGCCAATTTCCCCTGCCTTTAACATCTGCATTTTCACATCCAAAGCTCTGAATGGGACACATCCAACCCAGCTGATTAGCCTCATTAACACTGGTCCTACAATTGACAGGTACTTCTTTTGCTGTTTTATATATATATCTTTGATTCTATTATTTCCACTCCAACTCATCTGATGAAGTGGGTTTTACCCACGAAAACTCATGATCCTATATATTTTTGTTAGTCTGTAAGGTGCCACATTTGTAGTTTTCCATGTACTGCCATTTATAGGCCTGATCCTAAGCAAAATCAGGGCTCAATGCTCCATCCTGTAGGTGCTTGTCTATACTGGGAAATGTACCAGCACAAGTGTATTGGTATCCTCATACCTCCGCATTACACCAGTAGCACCCCTCTTACTGCTTTGTCTGGCTCAGTTCATACTGCTTCCAAAGAGAGGCATGGCATGTTCAGTCCTGCCCGAGATCACCCGTTCCAATGGCGCTTGTGACCTGCACTTTGATGTCCACTAGGAACTCATCAGTGGCTGCCCACTGTGGTACAATTCAGGACGATGGAGAATTTGCAGTGTCACCTCCCCAAGAAGCCACAACCACCATAACAGACTGGAGTGTAAACACGAGCGGTGGGTGAAGGCCCAGCTGGGGAAGGCAAGCCCCAGCCCCACCCCTTCAGCAACCTCCTCCCTTGGTGCCAGGCCCCTCCCAACCCTAACCCTGAAGCTTGATCCTTCTTGGCCACGTGGAAGGCTGGGGCTGCCACGCTGCAGCCCCCAGCCGACCAGGGAGCCTGAGCAGTTTGGGGAAGGCAATGCCTTCCCTTGCCTCCATTACCTGCTGCCCATGAGTGCAGGCGAGCACAGAAGCGCATTGGCAGAGCTGGCGGAGCTTAGCAGAACAGTGCTGCAGGCAAGGACTGAGGTCCACCTGCGGCGGGGTGGAGGAGCAGAAGGGCAGGATAAGACGCATGTGGAGAAATCTGTGGGGATCCTTGTGCTGATCTGGCTCCTGGCTATACTAATATTCTCCTCGCTTCCTGCGGCATCAGATTCCACCACAGATTTGAAGGGCGTGGGGTTGCTTTCTTTCCCTCTTAGATGCTTTGCTGCAATGGCAGTGGATTTACAGAAGAAAGAATCTGATGCCGAAAGGGACCCACTTCAGCGCGTCTTGGGACTCCTTCCTGAAGAAAAAACCACGAGGAGCCCCGTGGCACCTTAAAGTGGTTTTTGCCCACAAAAGCTGATGCCCACGTAATCGGTTAGCCTCTAAGGTGCCACAGGACTCCTCGTTTTCACAGCTACAGACTCACAGGGTGACCCCTCTGAGCAGGAGCGGCCCTAGACGAGCTGCCGGCAACTGGCGCCCTAGGCGAAACGTGCGATCGGCGCGTGATTGGCGCCCCTGCCTCCAAAGCCCTCAACGGCCGTTTATCTTGGTGCCCTAGGCGACCGCCTAGTTCGCCTGTATTGACGGGCCGCCTCTGCCTCTGAGACTTGTTCGGAAGGAAAGGCAGCAGAGCTTCGCAGCCACGAAAACGTTCCCCCGTCAGTGAGCAGAGTGTTTCCCCCACATCATGTTGGGATCTCTTCGCGAGGCTGTTCGGTGTCCCTCTTTTAATACATTCAATCATGATAATGTAGTATTACAGCCATGTCTGAAATTACCATGCGCCATGCTCCCAAGAGAGCCCTGTAATTGACTAACAACTGGAGATGAAAGATGAGGAGAGAGAGACCTGACATGCAGGAGATAAATTAGAGAGCTGAAGATTCTTGAATTTCCAGGAAAAAAAAATCATTTTTTCAAAGCTTGGCAATGACCAGTCACCCCCTGACTCCCCCCAAAAATGAAAAGCAAAACTGATTGGCAATTGTTCCATCCATTACAGTCTCTGCTCAGCTGCAAAGACTCTGGCTGCCTCTTGGTGGGGGGGTGTGGGGGGAGGTTTGGTTACTGAGTGCTCAGCTTTTCACCCGGTGAGGTGCAAAACCAGAGAGCAGTTTCTGCTTTGCATTAAGTGTTGGCTCTGCACTACTCTCTTGAGGGGTCGATCACCCAAACTGTGTACCCGCTCACCAAGTGGATGGTCTCTTAAAGAAGCTGATTGGGGGAGATCATCCTGGGAAAAATGTTCCAGATCAGTTCATCCACCTAAAAAAAAAAAGGACAATCACCGTCGGTGTGACGTCTAGGGCAACCTGTAAATGTACAGTGAGTAGTCCTGAGGCACCTTAGAGACTAACAAAAATATAAAGTATTGTGAGGGGGTGTACTAACCGTGCACTGGGTCTGTAAGGATTAACCATGGTTACCTGGCTGAGAGAGCCCTGCCTCCACAGTCCTGCTGGGCGTGCTCCGGCTGGAGGCCAGCTATAAAGGCCGCCCGGAGCAGCTCAGTCAGGGCTGGCCGCCGCTGGGGAAGCTGCTGTCAGAGCTCCGGAGGAAGAGCTATGGATAGACTGAACCACAGAGGCCAGTCAGTGGGGAATGGCCGGAAAAGCCCCCAGTCCAGGGGAAAGTGGCGGAGCAGACTACAACAGTGAGTCCAGTAGTAAGTAGCCCAGGGCAGGGAGTTACCCGCCCCGAGAGCTTGGCGTATTTCAGACGGATTCCCCACTGAGCTAGTGGTGGACCACACTACCACTGACAGAGCCCTGGGCTGGGATCCGGTGGAGAGGGTGGGCCCGGGTCCACCTACTCCTTCCCCGTGAACCCCAAGGGGAGCGTTACAACTGTTGCCATTGGCTCTACCTGCTAGGCCACACATCCCTAAGTGAAGGGGCCTTGCTACTGACTCTGTGATTGCAGCCACCTGGCCCTGGATTCTGTAATTGCCTGGGTCTTGCCCACAAACACTCACAATCCTATATATTTTGGTTTGTCTCATAGGTGCCACAGGACGACTCATTGGTTTTAAAGTTACAGACGAACCCGGCAACCCCCCAGGGACCCTGCAAATGTACAAACATCCGTGGCTATCCCTCTTTGGGTGAGTAGATGATGTAATCTACAGGAAAGTTAGACGGAGGAACTTCTAGAGGTTAAGAAAAGGATTCTGGCTAGTGATGCTGTCTTGCCTCAGATTTCTCGCACGCACGCACGCACACACACACACACACACACGTCTAGTGCTGGTTCCTTCATTCCTCTCTCCCACGTATAGAATCCAAGCTTCTGCCCAAAGCAGGACCAACCCCAACTCAATCATCCCAGCCAGGGCTTTGTCAAGCTGGGACTTAAAAACCTCTAGGGATGGAGATTCCACATCCCTAGGGAACCCATCCAAGTGCTTCCCCATCCTCCTAGGGAAATAGTTTTTCTTAATAGCCAACCTAGACTTCCCCACTGCAACCTGAGACCATTGCTCCTTGTTCTGCCATCCATCACCACTGAGAACAGCCTCTCTCCATCCTCTTTGGAACCCCCATTCAGGAAGTTGAAGGCTGCTATCAAATCCCCCCTCCCTCTTCTCTTCTGCACACTTGTTTGGGCTGTGATGTCTCCATGTCTCCCCTTCATTATACACGTTCCTCTGTTATGGAGAGAAGGGGACTGCAATTTGCATTCCCTCCACCCTCTGAATTTTGCCAGTTGCTCCCCTCCCCTGCTACATTCAGATCCTACTTCATGTCACCTGTGAGTGATGGAGTCCCCATAGCTCATGAATATCAACTAGGTCTTACGCTGGAAGCGGCCGTGAATTCTGAGAAAGGCGCCAGCAGGTTCCTTGTTACATTGTTACAGATACATTATTTATTTAAATGTGACTTATAGGCCTTACGTTTTTTTAATGCCCCACTGATCTTTTATTAACATGCCATAAATGTCGTATTTAATCTAAATTAAATATGTGTGAGACACTTACTAGAAAGTGTGAATAAATTTGATTCTGTTTCCACTAATGTTTACTTTCTCCCCTCTCATTCGCTGAGAACCAGATGTAGAATCTAGGCGTGGCTAAATGACCTATGAAAAACCCAGCTTGCTAAATGCCCAGACAAAGAAATGGCCAAGCAGCCAGTCTGAACAGAGACCAAAAAACAGATCTTTCTTCTGAGCACCACCCGGTGTCTTCCTGCAGATTAGACCTTTTGGAAAATGCTGGGGCTCTTTGCAGTTTATTCTATGCTATGAACTCTGTTGTAATTATCTGTATTTTGGTAGGACTCAGGAATCCCAGCTGAGACCTCCACTGTGCTAAACACTGTCAACTAACAGGGCCATGGGCGAACAGGGTTATGGATTCGCTTCAACACAGTCGATTAGAGAGAGTTTGTTTTATTAGTCTCACTGTGTCACTGCTACTACAGAGTTAATGTTGCTGAATTGTTGCTATACAGCTATTACAGAGGGCACATCAGCAAGCGCTACAGAGCAATGCATATAAGAGTAAAAGGCACTTGGAATGCTTATGTCCCTTCTACCGCGGGGAGTCCCATCCCTGATCCTCACTTCAAGGGCCGCGGTCGACGTGGCTCCAGCCGGGGGAAATCCTCCAACTTGTCTAGGTCACTCTGGACCCTATCCCTGCCCTCAAGCGTATCTACCTCTCCCCCAGCTTAGTGCCATCTGAAAACTTTCTGAGGGTGCAAACCATCCCCTCATCCAGGTCATTAATAAAGATGTTGAACAAAACCGGACCCAGAACCGAACCTTGGGGCACTCCACTTGAAGCCAACCGCCAACCAGACATGGAGCTGTTGATCACTACGCATTGAGGCTGATGATCTAGCCAGCTTTCTATCCACCGTACAGTCCATTTGTCCAATCCATACTTCCTTAACTTGCTGGCAGGTCTCTGTGGGAGAATGTATCAAAAGCTTTGCTAAAGTCAAGGTATATGATGTCCACTGCCTTCCCCATATCCACAGAGCCAGTTACCTCATCATAGAAAGCAATCAGGTTGGTCAGGCAGGACTTGCCCTTGGTGAATCCATGTTGACGGTTCCTGATCACCTTCCTGTCTTCCAAGTGCTTCAAAATGGATTCCTTGAGGATCCCCTCCATGATTTTTCTGGGGACTGAGGTGAGGCTGACCAGTCTGTAATTCCCTGGATTGTTGTTCTTCCCTTTTTTAAAGAGGGGCACCACATTTGCCTTTTTCCCATTGTCCGGGACCTCCCCAGATGGCCACGAGTTTTCAAAGATAATGGCCAATGGCTCTGCAATTACGTCAGCCAACTCCCTCAGCACCCTCGGACGCATTAGGTAATATTCTGCATGTGCATGTAGCTGCATTTGCCAGACCCCGAGCCTGAGCTCTCAGTGTTAGGGGTTTCCATTATCTTCTAACGAAATGGCTGCGTTTTCTTGGGTTAGAGTTTACAGCATGAGCTGGCCTACGCAGGAGAGAACCATTCCTAGCTTTAAAGCTTGAAGTTGTAGAATGATTCAAATAGCACTCCAGACTCCAACTGCACAAAAGTGCCACCTTCTCCCCCACGACAAAGCACGGGGGCTGGACCCGATGACCTCCTGAGGTCTCTTCCAGCCCTGGGATTCTATGATTCTATGTCATTGTTCAGTGCTGTGATGGACCGGAGAATTCTCCCTTGCCTTCTTGGTTCATTTTAGAGCCAGTTGGACTTTTTTATTGGCAGGGTTTTGGTTTTTTTTTAAATAAAGGCTTTTTGTCTAACATGGAAATTGCCACTGGAGATGTCTGTTTTGAACCAAGTTTGGGGGGATTTCATTGAAGAAAAAAACCAAAATAATTTGGCCGCAAAGTGTAAAACTATTTCCATGTGTCGCCACAAAAAAAGATTTTTTTCTTGAACTCCCAAAAGTTTGGTTTTCTGCCACCATTTTAAGTTGCTAAAAGCAGATTATTTGGGTTTTTATTTTTTCCACCAAATAAAATGAAAACTTTTTTTACTCAAACCAAAAGTTGTAATTTTCCGCAATTTTTTTCAGAGGAACATGAGACTTTTCTCAAACAACCCTCCCTGGCTTATGCCCTGGTGGGATAAGAATCATTGTCCCTTTACATATTTCTGATCCTGTAAACCAGAACCTCAGATGGTATTAATGAGCATAGTTTCTTTGGCTTCAATGAAGCTCTGCTGATTTGCATCCCTTGACGAGATGACCCTGAAATGAAATGTTATTCTTTTATCGTATGACTATCTGTTCCTTTTCAAAAACATAATAAGCTATTTCCCTTTGGAATATCTCACAGCAGTGAGTTCCACCGGTTAATTTTACACCGATCAAACTAGTGTTTACTCTTAGCCATGTAAAATACATTGCCTTTTCATTTTATCTCTTGACCCTTTGACAAAGAGTGGCAGGCGAAAGGATTTTCCATTTAGTTTTCATTGGGCCTCCTTAATGTCGGGTCACCAGTGTGTCAGAAGCCTCTGACCACCAGCAACACAGAACAGCTGCAACGAGGGGTGCTAGAAACTGGGATATTGGGGGTGCTGCTGCGCCCCCAGCTTGAAGCAGCAATAACTAACAAATAACAAATATATGGTTTCCATCATCAGTACTTCTTTAAAAATGGTTCCAGCACCTCTCGCTGTAACTAGAGCAAGACATTCCAAATAAAAGTGATTTAAAACAGTGTTTCTCAACCAGTGGTACGAGTACTCTTAGGAGTAATCAAGAAAAGTCTGGGGGGATACGTCGACACAACTGAAATCTGGAGAAAACTGAATGTTTGTTTTAAGTTTTACAGCGTTTTATTATTTTTGTACTTTTTACACCCAAAAATTTCATCGCCCACCCGGCTACGAATAAGTTGTTTAAACAAATGTGTTGCTAGAAAAACATTTTGTGTGTCTGAAAACTGTAGGTACTGGGGGTACTTATAACTTAAAAAAAAGGGGGGGGTACTTTATTAAAAAAAAAAAAAAGTTGAGAAATGCTGAATTAAAATACTGAAAACCCGATGGAGATTTGGGATGAAAAGGATATATTGGGAGGGGGGAGGAAACTCCCCTCTCTGTGTGAACCTCCTCACTTTCCTAGTTAACGAGGCAGATTGGCCCTGAACCTGCAAAGACACCGCCATGTGTTTATCTTCACACAGTGCGGCTACTCGGGTGTGTCAAGCTAAGCTCATGCGTAAGTCTCTGCAGGATCACAACCTGGCTGCCCAACATGGATGGACCGTTTGAGAGTCTTTGTTTTCTGAGAGCTCGAATTGTGCCAGCCCGGTTGTGATGAGCTCAGCACCTTCACAGCTCCCGGCCAGAGGAAAACAAAAAGGAGAGATGTTGACAGATTGGGAGGCTGACGTCCCCAGAGATGGCCGCAGTGGCAATAAACCCGAGGCGAGGGGAAATTAATATTGTTATTGATATTTATAAGACAATATAATCCAAGTGCTATAAAAGTCTGATTGCAACAATGAGTCAAAAGCAAACATCCTGTCGGGAAGAGCACGCTGGCTGTGCGGCGGCGATCAGTGGAGAATCTGCGTCTTGGAGGACATCAGGCTTCTGATCACTATTGGTATCACAAGAGCAGCTAGATGACTCGGCCAAGAGTCAGTGCCCGCAGTGCAAGGGGCTGTACAGACCCAGCCTCACAGACTTTTTCAGTCTAATTAGACAAACTAAGGAGGAGGGGAAAGGCTGTTAGCCTCATGTTACTTGTCCCAGGAAGCTTCTGGTGGGAGAGGAAATTGGCCTCACACCTCCCAGTCCAGTGACTTCATTACAAGCCCAGCCTTCCTCAGCTTTGTATTTCTCAGGTGCTTACACAGCCTCCCTTACTGCCACATCAGAGCCCCTCACAATGTTCTAAGTAGTTATCCTCACAGGAGTTCTGGGAGGCAGGGCAGTTACCGCATTGTATGGGTGGGGATCTGGTGAAGAACAGCCAGCAATGTTCCCATACAGATCGTGGGGATTAGCCCCCCACCCTCTCTAAAGTACAAGTGAGGGTGCGAGGCTTGAGGCTGGGGCAGTCCCGGATGGGGGGAAGGGCATGCGCCCAGCCTGCCTCTTTCACCTGCCTGGTGATTCTGTCTCTTTTCTGTATGGTTTTATGAGAAACAATCCCATTCTGGACACATCCTGTTCTCCTGGCACAACCAAACCCTGCCCTTGCTTTAAGCTACGTTAAGAGGAAGCTGTGCACCAAACTTGGTGGTCTTAGCTCTTACCAGTTAGGAGGAGTTCTTGAACAGATAGATTCTCTTCAATAGACAGATCCACATTAATACAACAGGGTGCGTGCCCTGACCCTATCTGGTGCTGTCCACCCTACACCTTAATGGACTCGTAGGCTGGAGCCATATCTGGGAACTTCACTACCCAATGTGATGCCATCACCTGGGGTCACTCTGCCTGGCACATTTGATAATGTCTGTGTGAGACACAGAGCTGTGCTGTGCGTCCACGTCAAGACATTAGCTTTGCTTTTGGGCACAACGTGAGGAGTTCCATGGTCGCTTATCTCCACTGCTCAAGACTTCCAAAGTCTACGTCCTGTGGTTGGGAAAATTCTCTCTTCCATAACGGCAATTCCACATGCGCCCTTCCCGCTCATGGACAGTTCCATGCTTCCAGTGGGACACAGGTGTGGGAGACGGAGAGGGGCTATCTCTCAGATTCTTGAAGACCATCTCTTGAAGGGCTTTGAACATCAGAATGGAGACATCAGAAAGGGAAACCCATGGGTGTTGCTGAGCAGACAAGCTGCTGCATTTTGCAACATCTGGAACTTTTACAGGGATAGAGGATTCACCCAGATAGTACCGTCACTTAAGTCAGGTTTTCCCCCAAGAGAGACCACTAAGTTGGGACACAATCTTCTGGCCAGTCACAGATGGACTTGGGCATTCTTTGCCCCTATGACTATTTGAGCATCCGGGAGCAATGAGGAGTCCAAAAGAACCTCAGTTCTGCCAACCAGCTTCACAGATCCCAGATGCCCTTGAGAATGGGGCATGCTATGGACCAGACCAATGCTTTAGCGTGCTTCCTGGGGACAATAATACTTAGCCCGCTCGGTAAAGTGCTTTGAGATCCACAGGGGGAAAAAGTGCGATGTAAGTGCTCAGCATTGTGAGCCAGACCCTTAGATGGTGTAAATCAACAGTGATTCAGTTTAATCACACTGCATGACACCAGCCATGCAGATGTTCCTAGAATTATTAGGTGCTGGGTATTTCTGAGCTCTTTCTTCGGTTTCCTCCCTCAGAACTCTTTTTTTTTTTTTTTTTTTTTTTTGAGGACTCTTGTCAAACCAGGCCCAATCCTTCCTTGATATCTCAGCTAATGGTGACCTGGTACCAACACAGAGATATCATCTAGAGACAGAAGCATGTGTTCCTTTGATACTAAACACCCCCGAAGGAAGGATACTCAACGGCAAATCATATCCTCAGGATCTGGAGGAGTCTGCTTCCTTATTTCTTTACATGTGAATGAATTGTGAGATTTATGCCAGAAAGGAACATTGAGCAGATGCCATAAATCACAGTGGAAGAACATTCACTGTATCAAATGCTGAGGAACACTTCATGGAATTCCTTATTTATATGCATCCATTGCACCCGGCCGTTTTATAATCGACTGTGGAGCGGCACTCCAGCACTAGAGGTGGCTGATATCTACCGCGCGTGACAGAAAATACAAATAAAGAGCGACAGGCAGGAGCTGCAGCATTTCCTCTCACACAATTATGCTGGTATTGTTCTAAGGCAGTGACTTGGACCTGTCAAAGCCTTGAATTAGGATTGCCACAGCTCCTTGTGCAGACAAAACCTCTCTGGTGCCATTGGAGGGTAGTTTGTAATAATAATACCATGACGTTTGCTAACCAACAGGCGTGCACATCTCAGTGACCGGGACATCTGTAAACCTACCGTCACAAGCTAGCCAAACTCATCGTGAGCAACCCTACAATAACAAATGGGAGCTGTGGCTAATTATGAATCTGAGCTGCCCTACAAAAATAAACCAGTGAATGCACATGCTACACAGAGGTTTTGGGAAGGGAAACAGATATCAGCACTGATGAGGTACATCGAGACTACACGCTTCTTTCCAAAGAGATCGTCTAGACAGCCACAACTTTTTTCCAAAAAGCGATCCGCTTTTTCGAAAGAGAGCACCCAGGCAATCTGGATGCTCTCTTTCAAAAAAGCCCTGTTTATGTCAAGAACACCTTTTTGAAAGAGCTCTTTCAAAAAGCGTTCTTCCTCAGAAATGAGGTTTACCTCTGTCGAAAAAACCACCGCATTCTTTCGATTTAATTTCGAAAGAACGCAGCAGCAGTCTAGACGCAGGTGAAGTTTTTTCGCAAAAAGGCCACTTTTTTCGCAAAAACCCTGTAGTCTAGACATAGCCTTGGTGTCATCACGAGGTGTAAACAAGAATGATAAATTGTAGAAAGTTTCTTTACTCCGCTTCTGTGGGCCTCATCTGTACAGTCAGGGCAGGAGCGCTGCCCTGCTTCACCAGGCTGTTGTGAGGGCAAATACGTTAAAGACTGTGAGGTGCTCAGACACTATGACAAGGGGGAGTCATGGAAGCACCACGGGTGGACATCTCAGTGCCGAACTTTGCAGCATCCCAGAGCTGGGCTGTTTGCACATTACAGGCATGGCTGTGCCAGAGTTTAGACACTCCCTACGGCGATGGAAGGGGGTTTTCCGTTGCCTCCCCAGGCAACAAGAGCAGCCCTGTTGGTAGCATTGACCTAGCTGCATCTGCACCCGGTTCGGGTCAGCCTCCTGACGGAGCTCAGGGCAGTGAATTTTCTAGGCCCCTGAGTGCTGTCGCTATGGCAGCCTAACTTGGAAGCACAGACCAGGCCCTGGCCAAGTGGCACTACTGTTGCTGGAGCTAACGCCATTAGCAGGAGTGGGAAGGGCCAAAGTTTTTGAAGCAGGGCACTTATGGAGGGGGAGGAGGTGGAAAGGGGCAGCTCCAGCTACGTCTAGACTATGGGGTTTTTGCGGGATACCAGAGGTATCCCGCAAAAACCCCTCCACGTCCAAGGAATGCGTTTGCTCTTCCGCTTTTTTCTGCGGAAGAGCAAACGCGCTCTTTCCGGGAGCCCTGTATACTTTGTTTCATGTGGCATAAGGGCTCCACCGAAAGAGGAGGCTTTTCCAATAAAGCCCCGTAGTCTAGACCTAGCCTCCCATGCAAAAGTAATTTGGGATTTGACTTACATGCACATACTGAGGGGGAGAGAGGAGAAAACTTTAATCGTTCACTCTCTCCCAAGCAGTACGTGGCCTGCAGTGTCACTAAATGGACTCTGGAAACGGAAAGAAGACAAACAGGAAGCATTGGCATATTACTAGGCCCTAGTGGCTCTTATGGGACCACCAGCCGCCATCTCCTGCCCACTAAGACTACCGGCTCTGTGGGGGAGGCCCTTTTTGTTATGCATTTGTATAGCCCTGACCCCTGCCTGGGCTTCTAGCCACTACCGCCTTGCAAATAATTAATGCCGGTAATTAACTCTTGTCCTGCCCAGAATTCTGCAGACAGTTCATAGCACCCCCGCTGCGCTGGGCGGCTTTGCTGGGAAAGGGAATTAAATTGAAATGCTGAGACCATGAAGCCCTTCCTCAGAAATTCAAACACATTCGTTTTCAAAAGGAAGCTAACCAGCAGCTTGAGCTAGAGGAGAGGTCTGAGTGAGAGTAATAAGGTACAAATACCATGAGCTACAGATCAGTGGTGGGCATCTTGCGGCCTGAGGGCTACATACATGCAACCCATTGGGGTTCTGAGTGTGGCCCATGAAGCATTTTGTTTCCTGTTGCCCATGTGCAGGGTTGCCAGATTCTGCTGGTGTTCGTCCATGTAGTTGTTTTTCCTACCAATATTACTGAAGTGACCCACACGTAAAGCCAGGGCACGTGAATTGAGGTGCAGGCTAATTGCACCCAACATTGTGAGAGCCGGGCGCTCCCTCTGCATCCAATCAAAGTGCTGCTGCGGTTCAGTTGACAGAATTCTAGCTACACAAGCGCAGTTTGCAAAACTGCCCTGTCCCTGGAGACCGTCTCGGTTACAATCTTGTGTCCCATGGAGATGAAGGAGCCTAGCCTAGGTTGCCCATTTCTGGTATAGACTGCCCTGTGCCCTCACTGGAGGGGGCAGATTGTGGGGGCCAGTCAGAGTGTTCAGGTCACTCAAGTTTAATTAAACAAGGCAAAACGAGACAGGAGCAATTAAACGAGCATTGTTGGACATTTCAGGTGCAAATTTCTCTTTGCTTAAGTCCTCAGAACTGTTTAATAGGATCCCCTTTGGCTATTCTTGCCAGCAAGTTAAGGAAGTACGGCTTGGGTAAATGGAGTGTACGGTGGATAGAAAGCTGGCTAGATCGTTGGGCTCAACATGTAGTGGTCAATGGCTCCATGTCTGGTTGGCAGTCAGTGTCAAGCAGAGTGCCCCAAGAGTCACTTCTAGGACTGGTTTTGTCCAACATCTTTATTAATGACCTGGAGGAGGGGATGGATTTGCACCCTCAGCAAGTTTGCAGATGACACTAAGCTGGGGGGTGAAGTAGATACGTTGGAGGGCAGGGATAGGGTCCAGAGTGACCTAGACAAACTGGAGGATTGGGCCAAAAGAAATCTGATGAGGGTCAACAAGGACAAGTGCAGAGTCCTGCACTTGGGACGGAAGAGTCCCAAGCATTGTTACAGGCTGGAGACCGAATGGCTAAGTAGCAGTTCAGCAGAAAAGGACCTGGGGATGACAGTGGATGAGAAGCTGGATATGAGTCAACAGTGTGCCCTGGTAGCCAAAAAGGCTAATGGCATATTAGGGTGCATTAAGAGGAGCATTGCCAGCAGATCTAGAGAAATGATTATTCTCCTTTTCTCTGGGCTCCTCATTACAGAAAGGATGTGGATGCATTGGAGAAAGTCCAGTGAAGGGAACAAAAATGATCATGGGGCTGGAGCACATGACTAACGAGGAGAGGCTGAGGGATTTGGGCTTGTTCAGTCTACGGAAGAGAAGAGTGAGGGGGGATTTGATAGCAACCTTGAACTACATGAAGGGGAGGAGTTCCAAAGAGGATGGAGAGAGGCTGTTCTCAGTGGGGGCAGTTGGGAGAACGAGGAGCAATGGTCTCAAGTTGCAGTGGGGTAGGTCTAGGTTGGATATTAGGAAAAACTATTTCCCTAGGTGGGTGGGGAAGCACTGGGATGGGTTCCCTAGGGAGGGGGTGGAATCTCCATCCCTAAAGGTTTTTAAGTCCCGGCCTGACAAAACCCTGGCTGGGATGGTTGAGTTGGGGTTGGTCCTGCTTTGGGCAGGGGGTTGGATTCGATGACTCCTGAGGTCTCTTCCAGCCCTAGGATTCTACGATTCTACGATTCCATTCCTGCCACTCAGTGCTGGTAAGAGAGGTGGCTTCTGGGAGCTAGGTTAAAAACTCAGCTTGTGGTTTGCTCCTACCTTTCCTCAGTCAGGGATATTGATCCTCAGCAGGAAGTTAAAGCCAATAGGGAGGGGGAGGTCCTCAGGAGAAGGCCAGTAATGGCCACTTCCTCAGTTGGATGGAAGAGCTGGTGAAGCCAGCAGTGGCATGCATGACAACCACTAACAACTTCGGGAAGCGGATCTACCAACGGAATTAAGGTAATTAACTTGCAAGTCTTTCTCTAAGTGTCTTGTGCGGAAGGACGCTTCATGGAGGGGATTCTGAAAGACTGAGCCATGTAATTTTTGGACCTTCTCTTTAGAGCCCTGCAAATTCACGGGTATCTGCTTTATACCCACAGGATCCGAATCCGCGGATGTGGATGCAGGTATCCATGGCTCATTCTTGCGGAGACGGATGCGGAGACAAGTTTTGTAGCTAGAACCCTGCGAACTTGTGGATATCTGCTTTATATTTGTGGCTCATTTTTGCGGATACAGATGCGGATGCAGCTACAAGATTTTGTATCCGCGCAGGGCTCTGCTTTTCTTCTCTCGGAGCTTGGCAGCAGCTTCCCACCTGTGCTAGTGGTGAGGGTGTCGTGGGAGGGGCATCCACTCCCCACAGCGCCTCCAGTTGGTCACTCTGAGAATTAGCTCTTCAGCCCCAGAGCATCCCCTTCCTGCTAGTGCCCTTTCCTCCTAGTGCTATCCTAGGTCAATGCCCCACACTCTGGTGTCCTCCCCTCCTAGGGGACCCCCAATCCCTCTACATCCACCTTGCCTCAGCCACCCACTGCCAGTCGTCATCTAGCCCCTTACCTCAGGGGCAAACCACCATCTGAAATGGCCACTCCTCATTGGCAAGGGGGTGTGGACCTGCTGCCTTTGCCTGCCCTGGCTGTTTCCCTGCAGCCCTACTACACCTCGAGCCTTGCTTCAGGCCCTGCAGCCTGGGAGCGAGGTCAGGCCAGGGCTCCCCAGCTCTGCCTGCCTCCAGCTTCCCTGGCAGCCAGGCCCCTCCTGCTCCCCAGCTAGAGCAAGAGTGGGTCTGATCCTCCCGCCAAGAGCCCTTATTTATACAGCCCCAGCTGGGCCCTGATCGGCTGCTACGTGCCACAGCTGCGGGCCCCACTCTCCCAGGGCTGGGTTTTAATCCTTAAAGGGCCAGTGTGAGGTCATGGAAGGGTTGTGTGGGAACACGTGGACAGGAAAGCCAGAGCACAGCTGCACACTGCCCCCAGATCCTGATCCCTCCGAAGCCCCTTGTCTCTGTTGAGCTCTGAGGTCAGACGGGAGGTGAGAGGGGTACCTAGACAGGTGCTAATTGTCTGCAAAGTTTCTGAGCCTGTGTTACTGTAGGAAGTTTTCACCTCTGCGCCATGAGCCCTCCCTAAAGGTGGGGCTTTGAGGGCAGCAGGTGGGTAGGAACCCGTGGCAGCTGGTTCTCGAGGGTAGGTGTGAGGAACAGGGTGGGATATAGAGGCCTCTGCATAAATGCCCCCATTGTGCACCACTGTTCGCAACACGCATGACATTTCCCCGCGTTCTGAAGATGTTTTCTGGCTTGAAGGTTCTAGCTCCCAGGCTGTGGGGGATAAGGAAAGGAGACTCTCCTTCTTTGCCAGCCATCCGCTAGCAGCTCTGCCAGGAGGAGCTCAATTTGCATTTGCCCACCGCACCAATTTCCACCCCCAGAACAGCAATGGATGGCAGTCAAGAAATGCACATGGATATGGATGTGAAACCTGACTCTGCTACGCCAGGCCTGAAAGAGGTCAGGTATTAGCTGACCCACTGTCTAGTCACTTGCTGAAGGTGCCTTTGTAGCCTTGTCTGCAATATGGCTCCAGACCGAGGTAAATGACATCCATGTGCCGGCGAAGGAGATACAAAGGCACCTTCGAAATGCTGGGTATGGCTCTGTCTCTGTACTGGGACCCAAGTCCTGCTTGGCTTTCCCACCCAGCAGCTCTCCTTTCAACTCGGTGAATTGGACGCCGGCGTGAGACATCGTCTACCTTTCTGCTGATTTACAGACTGAGTGACTGCGGGCCAAATCCCTCTTCCACTTTCAGCCTTCTTCCTCTTCTTGCCTTCTAACTACTTAATAGTCGTCATCACTATTGTATCTCAGAGCATCTCAATCCTTACTGGATATTATCCTCACATTGCTCCTTAGAGAGAAGGAGGTATCCTCCCTAGTTTACAGGTGAGGAACTGTGGCATAGGATTGATGAAGTGACTTGCTTAAAGTCACCCAGGAAGTCTGTGGCAGATCCCAGGTCTTCCATATCCCAGTCTGGACCATGCTTCCTACTCCCTGTTTCTTTCAACCTCACACAGTCTGTGCTGCTGGTGTCTCTGGCCTCCGCAATGTGGGAAGGGATTGTTGGTTCCCCTGCACAGCCCAGACAGTGGCCATAAACCATTCTCCACAGGGGAAATAAAATGAGTCAGTACAGTGAAGCGGTTCGATTCTGCAATAGAAAAGTAGCAATTCTGCAAAAGGGAAGAACATTCTGTGTCAAGGATAAGACTTCAGCTGTGGCTAAGGAAAAGGGTTCTTCTGACCTGATTATGTCTAACTTTTCTGCGATAGCTGCCTACAGCCGGCTGGCTCTAACACATTTAGCATTGCAAACCCCAAATGAAGTTTGATTCTGTTCTGAAAAGAAATTAGAGCAGTCTAATTCAATGCATGGGAGGGGGGGGGAGGAAGCGGAATGTCGAGTCGCAAATTAAGAAGACAGATAAATCCGGGAGGTGATGTGATCCAGTGAACCAATACAGAAGTCCCAATACATAAATTATTGTGCCTAAAAGCTTCTATAATTTAACTTCTATTTGATTCACCATAAAGTACCACAATGCCCTCTGCATCTCATCGTTTGATTATACATTTGTGCCAAGACTTGGCCCATGCTTAAAATAACATTCCTGGAAGAGAGACGGATAAGAGAATTCATTTGAATGGAAATCAATCTGATTAGAAAAGTAAATTATCCAGAGTATAGGAGCAGCATGTCACAGTTCTGAAATAATAATATAAAAAGGTGGCAGCAAAGTTTCTCAAAGATTTAAAAAAAAAAACCCCCAACAACCCAAACACCTGGTCTGATCTTCCACTTCGAGTCACCTCCACCTGTGCAAAATGCAATCAGCTTAGTGTTCACGCTGACGGAAGGGGGACACATGTTTCTGCAAGGAGCCGGGCAATGCAGCAGCAGGGTCCGGGTATGCCAAATGGCCTGATGGCTTCTGCAGAGAAACACTGACGTGGGGACTGTCAACAGAGCTCCCCTACTCCCCAAATGACTCTGGCTCACTGAACCGATCTGGTCCCACAGTCAGAGATGCTGACTTGACCGAAATATACTTTTGGGGCTGGTTTTGCAAGGCGGGAGGGTTGGAATTCACAGCCCTGAGTTAATCTCCCAGGCTCCCGGCCCAATGAACGGAGGGAGTTAGGCACCTAAAAAGGGATTCATGGAAACATGCATGCTGATTGGGCAGGCGCCCAGGCTAGCCAATGGGAAATTCCAGGACCTAAGCCCCCACCCTTCCAGCACAGTTAGGTGTCTAAGGGTTCGTCTAAACTATGTTCTATTTTCAAAAGAGGATATGCAAATTCCCTGGGAATTTGCATATCTTCTTCCGATATCACTTTCGAAAGAGGATCTTTCGAAAGTGAAAGTAGTCCGGATGCGGTTTTTTCAGGAAAAAAACCCTTTTTCGCAAAAACTGCGTAAACCTCATTTTTTAAGGAAGAGCTTATTTTTCCCCCGAAAAGGGGTTTTTTCCCCCCCAAAAAAACCGCATTCAGACTACTTTCGCTTTCGAAAGATCCTCTTTCGAAAGTGAAAGTGGAAGAAGATATGCAAATTCCTGTGGAATTTGCATATCTTCTTTCGAAAATAAAACATAGTCTAGACATAGTGTAACTCTCCACTAGACACTGTACATGCACATGGTGAGAGACACCCCTTGGGTCCCCCAAAGCCCATGGTTCGAAATACACAAGGTAGGGATTGGATGGGGAAACAGAAACCGGGGGGGGGGGAGTCTGGGGGCACTGCTGAGAGTGTCAATTCAGGGCAAATTACTTAGAGACAGGGCTATTTACAGCCCAAGACTAGGGGTCCTCCACTATAAGGCAGTGGGCTGGAGCGCACACCCCCCCCACCTGCCGTCTTTAATCGGTTAACTGGTTAAACATTATGTATCCCTAGTGGCAAGGTGGTCCAGTCGGGAGTGGTGGTTGGTCCATGGGGCAGCTGGGCCTGCTGGCACTTTTACTGCCTCAGCTGGCCAGTGACTCCTTCAGGTCTGCAAAGCACCTGGCTGGGGTGTCAGGATGAGCCCTGAAGTCAGGACAACCCCCACTTTTCGGTCAGGTGAAGAACCCCAGTCGCAGGCAGAGGAGGCAAAGAGGCCTAAGTCAGGCTTTGACAAGGATGCAAAAGATGCCCCGAGTGAGAGCTGAGCTCACGCAAGCTTGAGAAATCGAGTAATCTGGCTATGTAGCTGAGGTAGGTTCCTGAGGCGAAAGAGAACAGGCCTGAGGCTCCCTGTGGAAGAGGGCGGAGCAGAACTTCCAGCGCACACCACTATCCTATGAAACGTAACCGTGGGCTTGACTCGCGGAAAGGCCCCGTGTTACATCTACAGCGGCTGATTATTAAAAGCGTGCTTATTCCGTGTCAGCGATCATGTAATAAGATGGCCGAGCTGCACACTCTGCTGAGCTGTGAGATATTTCGTAAATGATCAATTGGCTTTTAAATCCCATGCGATAACTGTCTTATTAAATTTAAATTTAATGTGTATTTGGGAACCCTAATTCAAAGTGTTTTTGCGGGCACCAGCTGGTGTGCTTTCTAAATACAAATGCAATAACATAATTCAGAATTACATCATAAAAGTAAGTTATAAGAGATTAAAATGCACCACTCTGTTCGTCAGTCAAGGCGGCTTTTATGTTTTTTTCCCCTTATTCAGACACAAATCAGAGCAGAAACATCTCATCCGTGATTAAGTGATTTTCCTGATACACTGGAGGGTTTTTTAAATGGCAAACAGGCATTCACTACAAGAAAGTTATGGCAGCTCAAAAACAGTCAGTTGTTGCTTTTTTGATGTGCTGAGAGAGACATTTTAAAATCTTAAAACACCCCTGGAATGATTTTTGCACTCATTGAACTTTAATTGCCTGGTGGTACTGTAAATACTTCAATGAATTGGCTAGTGTATGTATGTGCTTATCACTGCTTCACCGTGTGACATAGGCACTGTACTGCTAACAATCAGTGGAGATCCTCCATAGCTCAGGCGGGAGGGTTCCTTGACTTTTGGAGCAGGAGGAACTGAGTTCTAAACGTATAGCCATGATATGAGCCACAAGTGAGAAGCTCCGAAATGGCAATGGAATTGTTCTAATGCTGTTCCAACCTCACATCAGTTTGACTTTGTATTTCACACTAGATTCTTCTGTTCTAAATTTGCCTGCAGAAAAACAGGCCTGGCTTTAGGCCCGCTCCTTTCCATGCCTTGGGAAGAGACTTTCTTCCAGGGTTGAATGACATTTCTGGACAACTACAGGAGCTGGCTGCATTTCAGTGATGGGTGAAGAGTGCCCAGTAATAAGGCATGTTAGATCATCTCCCATCCCAAAGCATTTTGCAGCTGCCAGGGTAAGTGTGTATATTACGACTGTATCCACACAGACCATCAAGTTAAGCATGTTAGTCTAGCCGTCTTAACCCTTCAGTAGCCGAGGGGAGTGCATTGTGCAGGTCCAAGAGGGGGCCAGGCAGCGCTCATGGATTGAAGCAGCTAGCAAATATGCCGATGACCTCTTCTAACTGCCCCCGGCATCAAAGGAGAAAGTCAGAAACGCCTCGTTTGTCATCGTTAGTTGCACACCTGAGCATTCCGCAGCCGATGTGATTGAGCTTTCTCCACAGATGGCAGTGGAGGGTCAAAACCGAGGGGCCGGTCTGTTGGGTCTGTCACAAGACAGGCACCGATTCTGTGTGAGGCTTGTAAGGGATCCTTAGTTAAGGAAAAATCTTCAACGCTCGTCGAAATATCAATTCCACAGTCACTTACCCAGCTAGCCAGGCTACCATCCCGTTATGGCTCACTCAAAGCTCGGGGATTAGAGGACTAGGCCTGACTAAGATACCCCCGTCCCAACTTTTCTTCAAAAAACCAGTCAAAGATAAAACATACTTAAAAGCATCAATGATCTTTTATAGCTGCAATAAATCTAATATCTTTACAAGGGCCAGTATCTGCTCTCTCCATTGAATGAAACATGAGATTCCTTAATAGAGAGGGAAATTAAAATCTAGTTTTATTGCAGTTCCTGTAACTGGTATCTAAGCTATTAATAATCAATCCATTCTTGCCTAAAAGCGAACATTTATCATGCCAGCTACGACGAGCTGACAGACGCTGGGGCAGCGGGGGGAGCGTGATTATCTGCTTTGAAAAATGTGATCTGTTCTACTGACCCCCCGGGATAAATGGGGAGAGTGTGTTTGTTTCTTCCAGGGGGAGGTTTGGCTTTTTTCCTTTTTCCTATAGATTGTTTAGATGCCAAGCTGATCAATACAAACAGTTGCCATCAAGGCGCTACCAAATAATAAAGGCTCTGTCCCTGGGAAAAAGATGGATGCCCATTTGAGCTGCGCTGCTGAACAGCGCTGAGTTTTATCTTGGGTAAACAGAAGTTTCGGGTGGTTTTTTTTACGGAGAGAGTCGTCGCTCTTGGAAGCTGTCTCAGCGAGAGGTTACAATGAGTCCCTTCTCCCGCAAGGGAAGCCACAGAAAGCATGCTCAGAAGCCAGCTTTCCCCCGCTTTGGATTCTATTCAGCACATCAGATAAAAGCTCCCCACGCAACCTGCCCGGCACAGGAGACTCTGAGCACTGAGTTTCTAGATGGTGGTAACATGGCTGGTAAGCTGTGGGCCTGGTGTGGGTTGGTTGTTTTTTTTAACCACTTGGCATAGTGCAGCAGGAACCGGCCCAGCTGTGCCACGCTGGGGATTTTCCTTTTCTGTTCCCACATGAGTTGGACGCTTGTGGATGTGGGGAACGAGGCTAGAGCCAGATATTTCACAGCCAGATGCTCTGAAAGCTTCCCCAGGCAGCTCTAGCAAAGAGATTCACGCCCGCTCCACACACCGCCCTGCCAGGATATCACCCTAGCCCCAGCCTACAGAGCAGCCTCCTATGGGGAAACTCTGCATCTTGGGCAAAACATCTTAGTCCTGACCCACAGCATTAGGGTGTTTCCTCCTCGGGCCCTCACACAGAACTGGCAATTGACTCTGCACCAGTTCATCCTTTGTTGGCTTTTACCCCCCGGCGTGGCAGCTCTTCCCGGGTGCTTTGGTCTCGCTCTGCCTGTGTATCTCTGGCCTGATCTCCGGAAAGCCCCTGACGGCTGATCTCAGTGCTGGGCCTGATGCACCTCCTGCCAGATGTGCAACAAGCATCCCTACCGTTCCAGCTGTGGGACTCCTTTTGCCACTGCAGGTTTTGTGGTGTGGCCAGAAATCTTATCTACTGCTCCCCCCGCTCCCCTTGTGCACAACGGCTGGATGTGAGTGCTGGTCTCTAGTGGGGGGAAAAGCAATGCGGGTACAGACACTGCATGCTGTAATGGCCACATGATCTCCGCCAGCAAGAAGAAAAGATGCCCACAGATACATGAGTGTTCATTGGTCACAGGTGCAACCCTGCAGCCCTTCCGTAAGGTCAGGATTATCAGCACTCTTTAGCAGATGGAGAAACTGAGGCAAGGAACTGGAAGTGATGTGCTCAAATGCACCACAGAAGAGGCAGTGTCAGAGTTCCTGGAGCCCTGGTAGGTGATCGCTAGTCACTGGCCTGCCTCCTCCGCAGCGGTGGGCTTCAGAAATCCCCCTGTTGCGTTTCACGGAAGGCTCTGGCTCTCTGCTGTGTGCCGATGTTAACGTGCGTGAAAGTGTGGAATTAATTCCCCCGGCCTCGCTGCTCTCCAGGGTAAGGGGAATGAGCCAACCCTGGGGAACAGGCACGCAGAACCCCCGAGCAACACAAGTGTCCGGTGTGTCCGGCCTAAGCAATCAGACCTCCTTGCCGGGCACAGATTTGGAGCATGTGACTTGTGAGTCCCCAGAGTCCAAAATGAGGCAGAATTCTCTCCCCTTCACTGCTTCATGCACACGAACCTGGGCACTGCTCACTTCTGTTGCCAGCTGAGGGGCTGAAAGCTGTCTGCAGCGCCCTGGAAACAGCCTCGGATCCGTGCAGCGTCAGCATTTTCTGCCAAGATCCTCTTCTCCTCCAACTGCTTTCTTCGCAGCCCAGTGGGCATGAGTGGCTGGAGCCGGTCAAGCACCACCGCAGGATCCCGGTTCTTCTGGCTGCCAGGAGTCGCACAGAGAGCCGGCTGGCTGAACGGATGGTGGGAGCTGTTTCCTGGGGAGACCGACCCCTCTGGCCCGCTCATGCCCTTCTGGAATCCGGCGCAAAGGCACGAAGGGCAGCTGGTGTTGATGTCTCGGGACGGGGTGATTTGCTGAGCTGGGCCAAGGAGAAAGAAGCTGCATGGCCCAGGAATGAGCAAGGGGCTGTGAGTTCGCTTGGCTGTAGAAGGAAGCAAACATGCAGCGGTCCCAGTGCATGGTGGCCAGTGGCATTAGCTCTCTGAGGGTCAGTCCTTTGCTGTCGGTGCTGCTTGCTCCCCTGGCCAGCATCAAACCAGCAGGGCCAGGGCTAAGTGCTTCCCCTTTCCCCTCTGCCTTCCTCCATCCAGTGCTCGCCCCAGCTGCTCTGTCTTCTCATTTCTGCCTGGGAATGTGAAACAAGGGGACGTGGACGGTCTGTGTTGGGAGCGAGCTTTGGAACTGGGCTGTCAGTAAGTGCCCGTGAAATCCTTGTGCTAAGGCAAAAGAACGTCGAAACAGCCAGACCAGGTGAGACCAAAGATCCATCTTGCCCAGAGTCCTGTCTTCCGACAGTGGCCAATGCCAAGTGCCCCAGCGGGAATGAACAGAACAGGGAATCACCAAGAGATCCATCCCCTGTCACCCATTCCCAGCTTCTGGCAAACAGAGGCTAGGGACACCATTCCTGCCCATCCTGGCTAATAGCCATTGATGGATCTAACCTCCGTGTATTTATCTAGCTCTTTTTTGAACCCTTTTATAGTCTTGGCTTTTACGACATCCTCTGGCATGGAGTTCCACAGGTTTACTGTGCTTTTTTGTGTGTTTTAAATCTGCCGCCTATTAATTTCATTGGGTGACCTCTAGTTCTTATGAGAAGGGGTAAATAACACCTCCTTATTTATGTTCTGCACAGCAGTCATGATTCCACAGACCTCGACCATATCCTTGGTCATCTTTTTTCCAGGTTGAAAAGCCTAAGTTTTAATAATCTCTCCTCATGTAGCAGCCATTCCATACCCCTAATCATTCTTTTGCCCTTTTCTGAAACTTTTCTAATTCCAACTTATCTTTTCTTGAGCTGGGGCTGTGTGACGATGTGTCAGGGTTTCCCCGACGCTGCACCCCCATAGCAGCAAGACTCTGCCAGCCAGTAGAACAGAGGGTTTATTGCTTCTCCAGGATACAGCACAGCATAGACGTGATGTGGTTACAGGAGTCAGGGCCAGGATGCCTCAGACCCCTTGGCTACGTCTACACTGGCATGAATTTCCGGAAATGCTTAAAACGGAACAGTTTTCCGTTATAAGTATTTCCGGGAAAAGAGCGTCTACATTGGCAGGATGCTTTTCCGGAAAAGCCCTTTTTCCGGAAAAGCGTCCATGGCCAATGTAGACGCGCTTTTCCGCAAAAAAGGCCCGATCGTCATTTTCGCGATCGGGGCTTTTTTGCGGAAAAGACTACTGTGCTGTCTACACTGGCCCTTTTCCGGAACAGTTTTCCGGAAAAAGGACTTTTGCCCGAGAGGAGCAGCATAGTTTTTCCGGAAAAGCAGCTGATTTCTTACAGTAGATCGTCAGTGCTTTTCCGGAAATTCAAGGGGCCAGTGTAGACAGCTCGCAGCTTATTCCAGAAAAGCAGCTGCTTTTCCGGAATAAGTGGCCCAGTGTAGACACAGCCCTTGGGTTAGGGGTCCATCACCCCTAGCCCCTCAGTTTAGGCTGGTCCCTTCATGTTTCCCAGCCAGCAACTGACTCTTCCCCCAACACTCACTTCTTTTGTTCCATCCCTTCCCTTAACCGGTAGAACCGGTTCGGTCACTGTCATGGGGGCCCTCAAGACGCCCCCCGCTGGGCAGTGCTCACAGACAGAGGCCAGTAGGTGTCATCCACAGCCCAAGCACAGCAACCAGCAAGGTACTGACTACATCACAGGCTGTCACAGAGTGTGGGGGAGTCACCAGGCCGTGCACCCCCATCTGCAGCCAGACGTAACTCTCAGCCGGCAAGTAGAACAGAAGGTTTATTGGTTCACAGGGACACAGTGTAGCTCAGACTTCTTGTTACAGGAGCCAAGAGCAGTCAGTACAGCCCTGCTTGGGGATAGCGGGGCCCAGAGCCCTAGCTTTGGACCCCTACCCCAGCACCCCAGGCCATCTACGCTCCCTTCTTCACCAGCCAGCCGAAAAACTAACTCACATTCACAGACACTGTACACAGCCCTCAGCCTTCCTCTCCTCATGCAGATAGTGCTGCAGTGCCCAGGGAAACTGAGGCACGCAGACACACACAGAGTCACTGCAGAGCAGCATAGGACAGCAACAACAAAGCAACCAGGGAATGCAACCACAGAGTGAACTCAGGACTACAAGAGTGGACAAAATCCCCGCTACCTGGACACAGTATTCAAGATGTGGGCGTGCCATGGATTTATATACAGGCAATATGGGATTCTCTCTCTTTCTGATTGATTCCCAACATGCTGTTTGCTTTTGTGACCGCCGCTGCGCACGGAGTGGATGTTTTCAGAGAACTATCCACAATGACTCCCAGATCTCTCTTTTGAGTAGCTGTAGCTAAATGAGTCCCCATTATATTGTATGTCTAGCTGGGATTGCTTTCCAATGTGCATCACTTTGCATTTATCAGCACTAAATTTCACCTGCCATTTTGTTGCCCAGTCACCCTCATGTCAGACTTATTGGTCTGTAATTGGCGGGATCACCTCTGGAGCCTTTTTTAAAAATTGGCTTCCCATTAGCTATCCTCCAGTCATTTGGAACAGAATCTGAGACATGCTCAGTTACTGACTACAGTTAGTCGTTCTGCGATTTCACAGTTGAACTTCTGGGTAAATACCATCAGCTGCAGATGACTTATTACTCTTGAGTTGATCAATTTGTTTCAAAATCTCCTCGAGTGACACCTCAGTCTGGGACAGTTCCTCAGATTTGTCACCTAAAAAGAATGGCTCAGAATCTCTCTCAGATCCTCAGCCATGAAGACAGAGGCAAAGAATTATTTTAGTTTCTCTGCAATGGCTTTATTGTCCTTGAGTCCTCGACTGTCCAGTGTCCCTGTGGTTGTTGAGCAGGCTTCCAGCTTCTGACGTACTTAACACATTTTTACTATTACTTTAGTAATAGAGATGCAGCCGTGTTAGTCTGGTTTAGCTGAAACAAAAGACAGAACTATGTAGCACTTTAAAGACTAACAAGATGGTTTATTAGGTGATGAGCTTTCGTGGGCCAGACCCACTTCCTCAGATCAATTTGTGGAAGAAAATTGGCACAACCATATATACCAAAAGTGATACAATCAAAAAAATGAACGCATGTGAAATTGACAAATCAAATTTTAGAACAGAGTGGGGGTGAGGGGGGAAGGTTAGTGTCTGTGAGGTAATGACATTAGGGGTGATAATTGGGGGAAGCTATCTTTGTAATGGGTGAGATAATTAAAGTCTTTGTTTCTGAATTCTGAAGCTTCTCTTTGAAGTCTGGAGTTAAAGTCTCTTTGAAGCAATATGCATGTTTTAAGGTCATTGAGGGAATGGTCAGTCTGGCTGAAATGGCAAGCAACAGCTTTCTCTCTGTGAGAGAGTCTTATGTCTGTTTTGTGTGCATTGATACTTCGCCATGAATTGTCATTCATGCTTAAATTTGACACTTTATGTATGGGTCTAAACAAAGACAGTGGGTAGCTGAGCCTACGATCACCCACTGCGCACTTTTTAAAGGAGTTTATATGTGGGACCAATGAGTGTCAGAAGCAGCCAGCTGCCGGCATGTCGGCTCTGTCTTAACCTTGAGTGGTCAGTCCTGATGCCATTTATTGGCACCGCAATTCTATTGCACACAATGGGCCAGATCCACCCTGCTGACATTGGGGGATGTGGGGGATTTGCATCCCTTGGTGCCCACAGGGAAAGCTGCATCAGCGAGAACAAAACCTCTGGGTTCCACCAGGTTTAAAATTGGCTTCAGGCTCCATCAGCCTCCTGCTGGTAGATGCTATCCTCTAAGATAGACTTAGAGGGGTTGCCGTGTTGGTCTGGAGCTGTGAAAGCAAGGAGCAGCACCGTGGAGACGAACAAATGTATTAGATCATGAGATAATGGGATAGTTCTTCCCAAGGAGAGGCTCCGAATGTATCACATGGTCATGGGAACTGAAAGGGAGGGTTCAAACATAACCCAGGAAGCCATGTGGAGTAGGGATGTAATAGCGGAGTCGATTAACCAATTAACCAATAAGCAAAAGCATATAGTTTAATGCTATAGACTATGCATTTTCTCCCTCCCCTCCACCAGTAAATTTTTTAGCAGGCTTGCCAGTAGCCCGGCTCAGTCCTGGCTTGCGATAGGTCCAGAACCCTGCTGCAGCTCTGCATTTAACGTGTATTAGGAGCCGGGCTCAGTCCCGACTCGCACCCGGTCTGAGAGCTGAGACCTCCCCTGGACAGGGGCTGCTGCCACCCTGGTTTTTAAACTGGCCTCCCTCACGGACCAGCTCCCGCCTGGCACCCCACACTGCTGCCTCTGATACAGGGAGTGGCAGGGAGCTCCCTGGGAGTGAGGCCGGAGCGCACTGGCTGCTTGTCCCGCCCCTGGGTACTATAGAATAGTCAAGTAACCGATAAGAATTCTTGAGGTTAATCGACTATTCAATTAACCGATATTTAACATCCCTAATGTGGAGCCGCGTTGCATAGCACAATGGAGGTTCTAGGCCCACACGGTAGACGGGCCACAGCAACTTGCCTTAATAGCACGTGCGCACTTTATTTAAGGCCATTTTCAAGAACTCCCCTGCATGTGGCCAATGCAACACTTGAGTCCAGCTGAGGTTATAGCGCCCCCTGCTGGAATGTTCCCATAAACCTGGGGAAACAGAGCATCCCTCCTGACGTGTTTCAATCTGTCAGACTCCTGTCCAGGTACTAAGCAGATGAGAAGGGCGTCCGTACTGGGACTGGAGTTCGATCTATTTATCTGTGGTTTGTGCTTTCATTTTTCTGAGCAGAGCAGCTCCCCCAAGCTGGAGCTGACCCTGGGGTTTTATTAGAGCCATGTTGCTCCATGCATTTGTTCGGTAAAACAACTGAAAACCTGCAGACATCTTCCTGCTACCCTTAAAGATCCTAGAGTCAAGTGGGTGGAATTCTGGCTCTGTTGAATTCAATAGCACAACTCCCATTGATTTCAGGAGGGTTCAGAATTTCACCCAATACATCTCCACAGGAAAAAGGTGGGACTGGACCCTTCTGAACAGATCAAGGGCCGAGGTTTGAAGAACTCCAGCAGGAAAGACTTTACTTCTGCTTTGTCAGACTATCTTTATAGCACGACTGTATGCTACATCTTGGTTATTACATGGCACGTTTTAGCCAAAGAACGCAAAGCACTTTATAGAGGATTATTATCCCTCTTCAGAGGTAGGGGAAACTGAGGCACTGACTAGAATGACCAAGGCCATCACATTACCCTCTGGCTATTCCTTCTGAGCCCACAGTCTGCAACTCCATCATACTCTAGACCGGGGTGGCCAACTCATTCTGGGCAAAGAGCCAAGATATCAATGGATCCAGCACAAAGAGCCGGGGCAAAGTTGTCGAGCAAAAAAAGGAGACCCTGGTCGCGTTTGGTCGAGCAAAAACAAAAAACCCCCCCAACCCCCTCTGCCCCTTTAAGAAAACGCATTTAAGTGCGTTTAGAGGCTTTTTGGCCACATCAGGCTCTCGCTGGCCGACACCATCTTTAACTATACATCTTTAATGGCTGTACCAGACGGCTCCCCTGCCCAGGTCAGCACAGGGAGCCAGGAAGAGAGGGCCATTTTTGGGGGGGCGGCAGTGGCTTTATGAGCCACGGGGGGAAGGCTTCATGAGCCGCATCCTGGAGGGGGGGAAAAGCCGCATGTGGCTCGCGAGCCGTGGGTTGGCCACGGCTGCTCTAGACTCTTTGGAGTTGAAGATTGCTACCATATGCACATGAAACTATCATTTCGCCAAGGACTACATGGTTAGCCTTTCCTCGGCAGATTAGCACAACTGTGAGCTCTTAACTATTTTTGTGATCCCAGGTGGGCAGTTATTTGATACTACTACCATCAAAAATCGGAATGACGGACTCCGCTGGAAAACCCAGAAAAGCCGCCTGCAGGTAAGTGTCAGTCTTCCATCTATTGCATTAACCTTGATGAATCTGAAAATACCATGTTGCTTTTTGCTACATGGTACAAGAATGATGCACACATAATTAATGTAATCCTGGAACTTAAATTTACACTAACTTGTAAAAGCATCTACAGATTTTTTTTTAAATTAACACCCTCACAAGTTCCTTTGCCAAACTGAAAGTAAACTGAGATGCCGTCATTCGTGAACGGTCCCTATTGTATTTACCTGTTTAATGCGCTGATTCACGATCTTCCAAGTCACCCAGTAATTTGTTTATACGGATATTAGAGTGCTTTGTTTACAGCTGACAAGGAAGATCCAAACCCAACATTTGTGACTGTAGGGCTGTTTGTTTTAGTTCTGCCTTTACAGGGTAGAAGGAGAGGGGGCTGGAACTGATTTGCATGGCTTAGTGGTATTAATGAAGGCTTTGACCATGGATCTCCTGCAGTGATATTAAACTTGCTGTGATAATTCTCCAGACTCCAAACTTTTCAAATGAGTTTTTTGCCATTTAAAATTAATAATTGTTCTGTCTAGAACAAGGATAATTAAATGCCTGTTCAGCCTCATTATCGTCAGCCTTGTGATTTGTTGTTTTCTTTATAATACAATTAACCAGTTTAACTAATGGGTGCCAAAACTTGATAATTAGAGCTGAGCAAATAATTTGCAATAACTACTTTACCGATTGGCTTTGGCTTTTTTTTATTTACTTGCTTAGGGCTAAATCGAGGCTTATCTATAAGCCCCTAGAAGGAGCAGCATGTTCTTGTTCTGCTCCAAGACCAGACCGGGAGCCAGATGACAAATCCAAGACCTCAACGACAGGAGAGCTGGACACTGGTCCCAAAGGTCCATAGTGCAAAATATGTAACATCACAACATGGCACATCCCTCTTCATGCCTCATTTAACTCCCACTGGAGTTCGTGGAATCATAGAATTATAGAACTGGAAGGGACCTCCAGAGGTCATAGAGTCCAGTCCCCTGCCCTCTTGGCAGGACCAAGCACCATCTAGATCAGTGTTTCTTAAATTGTGTTCTGCCGCAAGGCAGTCGGAGGTATGCTGCAGAAAACAACAGAGTTCAAAATGGCCACCTTTAAAGGGGCACCTTGGTGTTCCTAAAAAAAAAAAAAATGTTTGGTGTTCCTCGGTCTTAAAAAGTTTAAGAAACACTCATCTAGATCATCCCTAGGCAATTTATTCCAGTGTTTAACCACCCTGACAGGAAGGAAGGTTCCCTAAAGTCCAACCTAAACCTCCCTTGCTGCAACTTGAGCCCATTGCTTCTTGTTCGATTCTCAGAGGTGAAGGCAAACAATTTTTCTCCCTCCTCCTTGTAACACCCTTTTAGATGCTTGAAAACCACTATCCTGTCCCCTCTTGGTTTTCTCTTTTCTAAACTAAATAAGCCCAGTTCTTTCAGTCTTCCCTCACAGCTCATGTTTTCTAGACCTTTCATCATTTTTGTTGCTCTTCTCTGGACTTTCTCCAATTTTTCCACATCTTTCTTGAAATGTGGTGCCCAGAATTGGACACAATACTCACAATTGAGGCCTAATCAGCGCAGAGTAGAGCGGAAGAATGACTTCTCATGTCTTGCTCACAATACTCCCGTTAATGCATCCCAGAATCATGTCGGCTTTTTTTGCCACAGTGTCACACTGTTGACTCATGTTTAACTTATTATCCACTATGACCCCTAAATCCTTTTCAGCAGTACTTCCTAGGCAATCACTTAATAGAGTTAATAGAAAGATTCCCATTGACTTTCATAGGTGTTAAATCAGGCCCCTAGACTGACGTCAGTTGCTCATGCCTATTTGGTATATTTCTGCCCATCAAGCTTTTCCCCCCCAGCTGATTAGCAGAGCACCCAGAGCTGGGTTTTGTGTTTCTAGTGGTGGTGCACATTTGCACCAGCCTCAGTGCACATAAAAATATTCTGCACATGGATGAAAAATATCTGCACATGGATGGTAAAGATTAGAAGAAACATTTCATGACTACCCTTTGGAATTATCATAAAGGGTGTTTTTCCCCTCCTAGCAAGGAGGAAATTTGTTAAACCAAGTTGCAGCCTGCGGGTTTTACTATGGCAGGTGGATTGGAATTAAACTGCGAGCGCTCATGCTAATCTAATGGAGCCAAGGGACAGAACAACTAATAACACTTCCACAGCAATGCCAATAGTTAGGAATAAAGTCATATGTCTTAACAAGAGGGCTTACATGGATGCTTGGAGAAGAACCATTCAGAATCGGATCGTGACCTTGGATTGCTATTGCACCTTTCATCCCAGTAGATTTTCATCCAAAATTCTTTGGCAGAGGGTGGCCCTGATTCAGCAAAGCATTTAAGCACATGCTGAGCTTTAAGCTTGAAACCTATTTGTGCTGGCGACCCCCTTTTGGACTTAAAAAAAAAAAGTGACCTCCGTTTATGAAGACTTAAAAAAATTTGACCCCTGACTTTAAATATCATTAAATAAATGACAAACGATACTGGCCCATCAGCATTAATAAACTAATATTTCAAACCTATGCAAATATAGTGAGTGATCTCAGTTCTTATACAATTTGATATTAGCAGAGAGATTTCTTCCTCTTCCCAAAATATGGTCTCATTAATAGTACAAGTGAAACCTCTCTGGTCCGGGACTCTCTGGGTCTGGCAACATCCATGGGCTGGCAGGACCATGGATGATGCTGGGCCAGAGAACCCCTGGATCAGAGAGCCCCAGGCAGCTGGTGGCAGGAAGTAGCCAGGAGGCTGGGAGCAGGGAGTAGCTCAGCTGATCCCCGGCAGCCCCAGGGCAAAGCAGCCCCAGGACAGTTAGCCCAGCAGGCCCAGGATCAGCCACGAAGCCTCGGCAGCCCTGTGGCTGGCTGCAGAGACTGGTGTCCTGGGGTAGCGGAGCCCAGTGCCACGGCGTGGGCTGGCCATGGATTCAGAAGTCGGGTGGTTCGGGGCCAGAGGAGCCTGGTGATCTGCTGACAGGCCCTGGGAGAGCCCGGAGTCCATCAATAGAGGAGCCAACCACCCCTGGTCCGGCAAACTCCCTTTTTCAGGACCAGTCAGGACCTGAGGGCGCCGGACCAGGGAGGTCCATCCTGTGTGGTCTTCACATAACCACGTGACTTCACGCAGCCACGTGAGCTGGCTGCTGCTTCCTGTCCAGACCGTGGTGTCCTTTGTGCAGTGGAGACATTTTGCGAGAGAGCAGCCCAAGCCCTTCGCAGCATGAAAGGGTGCAGAGGGCGAAAGGCAGCCAATGTGACTGCCGCCATTTAATGGACGACCTTGCAGCGGTCAACAGTAAGCCTTGTGGTGCTGCGGGCGGTGAAGTGCTAAGTGCTGACAGCCTGAAGCCTCCTAAGTTAATTTGGGATTTGGAAAGGAAACTTCTGTGGGGAAGGAATGAGCCTGTGGAGTTCTTCACAGGAAATCTGAACAGCTTGAATAGCCAGCAAATGTCGATGTCGAACACACGCAATAGCAGTAAGAATACGCTTGCCGCTTCATCTCTCATGTCACTTCGTGTTGCCCGAACATAAGAACGGCCAGACTGGGTCAGACCAACAGTCCATCCAGCCCAGTATCCTGTCTGCCGACAGTGGCCAATACCAGATGCCCCAGAGGGAGGGAACACAACAGGTAATCCTCATGTGATCCCTCTCCTGTCACCCATTTCCAGACAAACAGAGGCTAGGGACACCATTCCTACCCATCCTGGCTAATAGACATTGATGGACCTAACCTCCATTAATCGATCTAGCTCTTTTTTGAACCCTGTTAAAGTCCTAGCCTTCACCACATCCTCTGGCAAAGAGTTCCACAGGTTGACTGTGCACTGAGTGAAGAAAAACATGTAAAGCACATACAATAGCTGAGAATCTCAGACTTCCTGTGGCACTAGCCAGGGTTACAAACTTGTAAGGGACAAAGAAGCTTCAAGCAGGGGAACTGACAACCACTCAGGGCTCCTGAGCAAGGTGGAGGGGAAGGGTCACAGCGCCATGCTCCTGGAAGGGGCAGGGCTTTGAGAGGAAGGGGCGTAGCTGGAGCAGCCAGTCCTCAGCACCACCTGGACCAAGGTGCGCTGCCCTGGCTCCCCAGCCCTCAGAGTTGCCTGGAGCATGCCATGCAGCACTCTGGTGGAAATTTAAATGGGCCAGGGCAATTTAAAGGGTCAACCACACCTGGAGCCCCGGGGCCCTTTAAAATCGCCAGGTTGCCAGGGCAACGGTGCCTTTTGCTTTCCTCCCCTCCGTCAGTGGACCTGGTCTCAAGCTATTCCTGTTTCAGATGATGCAGATTCAAGCATATTAATGAAATGGCTGATGACACTCATGAGCTGTTGAGTGTAAAGCTAAAACGGTGCGAATTCCTCGCTGTTCAGTTTGATAAATCAACAGATGTTCCAGGCTCAGCCCAGTTCTTCACTTTCGTTCGATACAATTCCAATGCTACTGTTGAGGAAAACATGTTCTTCTAGCCAAACGCCTGGCGAACGTCTATTTAGCATGTTTGATGAAGCTGCCAAGTATTCTGCAATCGATGGGGGAAAATGTATAGTTATATGCTGTGACGGTGCCAAAACATGAACAGTGGGCTTGCTGCAAGATTTAAATCAATTATGTCACATGCAGTTTGGGCCTATTGCTTCTGGGTTGCGTGAGACGTCTATAGACATTTCAAATTTCATAAAATGCAGAACTCTGTCATCTCACCTGTTGGTAACTTTATATGATGAAACAATGCACTTCAGTGTTTCCTCTGATCTTTTCCATCCCTGTGCGGAATAATTTTTATGTGCACCGAGACATGTGCCACCAGTAGAAACAAAAACCAAGTGGTGGGCGCTCTGCGAATCAGCTGGGCTTCATTTGACTCTCTCCTTAGTGGCTGCACAAACACCCACCTTATAGGGAACACTGGTACACTTCATAAAAGTCTTTTCTTGCACACTGAAATGATGTGGCTTGCACGGGGGGGAAATGTTAAATAGACTTTTTGAACTGTGAACTGAAGTGTTTATGTTCCTGCAGGGACGAAGGTCTCTTTTTGCTGAATTGTTCAGCGACCCCTCATGGCTTCTTCAGCAGGTTTACTTTTCAGACATCTTCAGTCACCTGCATGAGTTGAGTAGGCGTTTTCCAGGATGACACAAAAACGTAACTGTGTTGGGAGACAAGGTGAGAACTTAAAGGAAGCTTGGAGCTTAGTCTGCTCGGCTGCCATGTGGAAAATTCGAATCATTTCCTCTGAGTTGCGAGTTCATGAAATTGATCGCCGCCGACAAAGAGTGTGAAACAACGAACTATATCATGATTTGAACATACACTTGAACTTAAAAAGCAGCTTCAGGATCATCCCACCTGACAATGGAGAATTTGACAAGAGGGGGAATTGTTAAAAACAGTAGCCGAGTTGGCCAAGCTTACAGAAAGCCGGCAAGATAAACTGACCACTTCCTTCAGAAGATGGATGCGCATTTTGGATGGTGCAGAAGCTTGAGTACCCTGAACTTGTAACTGAAGTGCTGAAAGTTTTGATCCCGTTCACAACTGATGGGGTTCTTATTGATGACTGAGGGAAGACTGAAAGAATTGGGCTTGTTTAGTTTGGAAAGGAGAAGACTGAGAGGGGACATGGTAGCAGTTTTCAAGTAACTAAAAGGGTGTTACAAGGAGGAGGGAGAAAAATTGTTCTCCTTGATCTCTGAGGATAGGACAAGAAGCAATGGGCTTAAACTGCAGCAAGGGAGGTTTAGATTGGACATTAGGAAAAACTTCCTGCCTGTCAGGGTGGTTAAACACTGGAATACATTGCCTAGGGAAGTTGTGAAATCTCCATCACTGGAAATATTGAAGAGCAGGTTGGATAGACATCTAGCAGAGATGGTCTAGATCAGTGTTTCTCAACCTTTTTTTTATAAAGTACCCCCTTTAAAAAATATTATAAGTACCTCCAGTACCTACAGTTATCAGACACACAACATTTTTTTCTACCATTGCAACACATTTGTTTAAACAACTTAATCGTAGCCAGGCGGGCAATGAAATTTTTAGGTGTAAAAAGTACAGAAAAAATAAAGCGCTGTAAAACTTAAAACAAAAATTCGGTTTTCTCCACATTTCAGTTGTGTTGACGTGCCCCCCAGACTTCTCTAAAGTACATCTAAGGGTACTCATAAAACTGGTTGAGAAATAGTGTTGCCAGATGGTTTAACCAAAAATACCGAACACCCCTCCCCCACAAAAAAAAAATACTGTGAAAAAAATTCTGTTGAGGGGAAAAAAAAGGGGGGGGGGGGGGAGACCAAAGTTGTTGAGCAAAAAAAAAAAGGATCCCGACAGCAGTTAAGCAAAAAAAAAAAAAAAAAAAAAAAAAAATCAGCACAGACCCTTTAAGAAAAGGCTTTTTTGCTGGTGGCCATTTTGTTTTTCTGCTGCAGCCACAAGACAAGCCCCTGCGGAACCAGGTAAGCAGCGGGGGATGAGGGGACATCCGGGGGGTCCAGCGGCGGGTCTGGGGGGGCGGAATCTGGGGGCTGGGCCCGGTTGCTGAGTGTGGTAGGATTGCCAGGTGTCCGGTATTTTCGCCTCCTGGCAGGGAAAAAAATCAGAAAATACCGGATATTTTAGGTGTCCGGTATTTTCTGAATTTTTTTACCGGACAGGAGGCGAAAATACCGGACTGTCCGAGTCAATACTGGACACCTGGCAACACTATTGAGAAACACTGGTCTAGATAGTGTTTGGTCCTGCTGTGAGGGCAGGGGACTAGGCTTGATGATCTCTCGAGGTCCCTTCCAGTTCTAGTGTTCTGTGATTCTATGAAAAAAAAAAAAAAAAAAGTAATGAAATACATTGTCTATGAAAAGAGTAAATTGCTGCTGAGTGTTTCTTCAATTCAATGCACCATTAAAAAACGACATGGTACAAAACAAGCGCAAGTGTCCCATGGAAGGACTCTGTAACACTTGCAATTTGTAAAAAGCAAACGTAAAATTTGTTTCTTCATCAAAATAAACTCTGGTCTGGCACACGAATGTGCCTTCGCTTGTGACCCCTCTGAAATCCATCCCATGACCCCTGATGCACAGACTGAGAAACACTAGCCCTAAAACTCCGTGAGCAATGGAGAAATTCCTATGGGCCTGTCACAGGGTCTCCTGGTGCCCGGGGCACCCCTACTCATTCCCCGTGGGGTACAGCCCCTAATGTCAGGGCTGGCTCAGCCTTTCGGGCTTCGTGCCCAAATCTGATTTACCCCCAGTCAATACAGCCACTCGGGCCTAGTCACAAAGTCCAGTCCACCCCCTCTTAGGGGTCGATACGGCCTCTCGGGCCTAGTCGCTAGCCCATTGCACCCCTATTAGGGTCAACTCTGCCGCGTAGTCCCAAACCTAGTCTGCCCCTAGTAGGGTCAACGCAGCCCCACTTCCTCAGGGTGGGGACAGTTTTCTGCCTGGTTCGCGGATAAGCTCCCTCCAAAATCTAGGGAGCTGGTTACAGTGGGGCGGGGAGGTAGGGGGACCTGGGCCCGCCCACTCCACTGGGTCCCGGCCCAGGGCCCTGTTGGCCGCCAATGCTCTAGCTGCCGGCTCAGCGGGGAGGCTGCCGGAACACGCTGAGCTCCCGGGGGTCAAGCCTCCGCCCCGGGCCACTTCCTACCCCACCAGCGCATGGCGCTGTCCTCTGCATGCGACTCCGGCCGTCAGTCCCAGTCCAGCAACCCCCTTGCCCGGCATTGTCACTGCGGCTGCTGCGGTGGCTGGTGCTGCTCCGGGGGCGCCTCTGGTTGCAGGGGCTGTTCAGGAGCTCCTGCCTGAGCTCCTTCCCCTCCAGTGGTCATCCCCATCTGCCCCGAGTAGCCCTCTTTTAAACCCAAGCAGCGGGAGCATGCCCAGCAGGCTACAGCGGGAGTGGCCTCCCTGGCCCTCAGAGTGGAGTTAACCCCTTCTGGCCTAGTGCAGGGGGGATCTTACCCCGTCACAGGACCCCAGAGATCTCTGCATCAGTGCGTATGGCGGTAAAGGTCCGCGTGTGTGTATCTGCTATAGCAGGAGTTCTCAAACTTCATTGCACCGCTTTGGCTTTGATCCTGGGAGTGGGGCTTTGGCTTCGACCAGGTCCCGGCAAGCAGGACTGGCTTAACTCTTCTGGGGGTCCGGGGCTATTAGATTTTGTGGGACCCTCCAGGCTCTGGGATGAGGCCAAAAATGAGAGGGGCAGGAGTGGGCTGTGGGTGGGGGATAGGATTGGGGTTGCAGGCTCTAGGGTGGGGCCGAGGATGGGGCATTTGGGGTTCAGGAGGGGGCTCCAGTCTGGGGCCAAGGGATTTGGAGTGTGGGAGGGCTCAGGACAGGAATTGGGGTGGGGTGTAGGTAGGAGCGGGGGTGTGGGAAGGGGCTCAGGGCTGGGACAGAGGGTTGGGGTGCAGGGCAGTGTTCCTTGTAAGCTGAGTGCTTGGGCAGCTGCCCAGGAGTGCTTGGGCAGCTGTCCAGCTGACTAGCAGAGTGCCCACAGCTCCCACAGCCGGCAGCATGTGTTTCTGTTGGTGGTGCACATCTGCACTTGCCTTGGTGCACATAAGAAAATTTAATCTGTACGTGGATGGGAAAAAATTAGAGGGAACATTGATGCAGGGTGCTTACCTAGGGAAGCTCCCCTTTGGCGGTGCAGGCCCTGGGGTGGGGAGGGGGAAGTGGCTCTCTGCACTGCCCTAAACTGGCCTACAAGGCACCAACCCCCCAGCTCCCAGTGACTGCAATTTCCAGCCAATGGGAGCTGGGGGGCGGAGCCTGCATTTGAGGGAAGGGTGCAGACAGAGCTTCCTGGCACTTGCAGCTCCAGCCCAGTGGGAGCATGTGGGGCTGCATTCCCCCCCATCCACCAAGCAGGACTGGAACGCATGGGCTTTAGTGGCTGCAGTCCAGGGCCCCAGGCCAGGTGTCCTGCAAAACGATCTGAGTTTTGGTGGCCTGGAGATTTTTTTGCAGACCCCCTCTTAGCCCAGCACCTAGGACTGCAGCCCCTAAAGCCCCTTTCTTAATCCAGCACTGCCACCAAGTTTAAGCCAGCCCTGGCGACCCCTTCCAAAGAGGCCACAACCCACTTTGGGGTCCTGACCCACAGTTTGAGAACCGCTGTGCTATGGCATCAGGTCCCATATCTCTGTCTCCAGAGATGACTGCCGCTGGGACCCGCAGGCAATACGGAGGGGTTGCCTGCACGTCTGTTATTGTTCCCCACGATAGGGCATTTCAGAGCTTCATGCCCACTCCTGCTTGCATGTTACACGCCACTGTTATCAGCATGAATGACCTCTCGAAGCATCACAGCTATAATTAGCACGGGCTTTGCCCACGGACCGCGGGCAACAGAATGTGCCGCACTAGCCGGGGACTGAAAAGCAATTAGAGCGATGCAAAACCCAGCACTTTCTGCTCCCTGGGGGTTGAACCACTTGTATTGTTTTCAGTGAATGCTTCAAAAGTGCTTTCGGTCAGATCCGGATACCCTTTCGTTGAGAAGCACTTTATTCCCACGTAGCTCCGTTCACTTCACCGGGACAACTGGTGAACCAAGATGCTAATCACCAGGCACAACATCACAATCAACTCCTGCATATGTGCTCACTCTTTCCTTTTCTTTCTTTCTTTCTTTCTTTCTTTCTTTCTTTCTTTCACACCCAGTTAGGCTTGAGAGAGAAGGACAGTGTAGTGGCCAGGGAACTAGCTAGAGATTTGGGTTACCCTGCTTTAATTCCCTGCTCTGCCACAGACTCTCTGTGTGACCTTGAGCAAGCCACTTGGACGGTCTGTGCCTCAGTTTCCCACCTATAAATAAACTGGGGACAATAGTGCTGCCCGCCCGTTGCGAGGATAAATACATTAAAGATGGCACGGGGGGACCAGATGAAAACCCACGTTGGGCAGCGGTCATGGATTTAATTAATCCTTGCTGTAACTCCATCCACAGCATTTCAGCAGAGATGGAGTCGGTGCCTTCAATCTAGAAAGCGTTTCAACTTGCTGAACGAGCCTTTTGCTGAGGTCGAGAGGGTCTCTGTGGGCGACGTGAGCCGGGACTAAACATTAGGACCCGGCGCTGCCAACAGGAGAGGGGCAATGTGTCTGTAACGAAGATCTGAAAGTATGACATCAGGGAATGCAATGCTGAAAGGGGGGGCACCCTTCAGCATTCTGTTCATCACACGAACATCCTCAAACCGAGAGCTCCCGGGCGCCAGGAGGGAGAAGCGTTCTGCTGGCTTTGCGTTTCGAGCTTTTCATAGCACGCAGCAATTAGAAGGAGGGCGAGATTCAATTAGCTCTCCTGAATCACTCGCCCTGGAAATGATTGAACTAAATCAGATTAGTGAAATCACACGACCTGCATTAGGGTTCTGTGGTTACTCCTCGCTCATGCTCAGCATGCGGAAAACAGGAGACACGTTTAATACTTAGCCACCAAAAATCCATTTCCCACTAATGGCTCGGGATCAATCAGCATGGGCTTTCACGGGGCCAGCAAAAGCAAGGCACCTCCTTGGGCTGCCAACTCTCAAAGCCCTGTGCAAGCAATGAAGGTGCTGGTGCACTTCAAAAAACTTAGCTGAAGCTTTATAAAGTATAAGGGATCTAAATACAGGATCACTGGCAGGTACAGCCTATAGCCTCCTAACCTCACAGCCTCCACAGAAAGGAATAAGCAGCATATTGTTAAACTTTGGTGAGGCTCAGGTACAGATGACGGTTTTCTGCTTACCAGTTACTTAGCTCTGAGGCTTCCTAGAGCAATCGGTGCTGCTGTTCGCTTCTTCCTCCATTATTTTTTGCAAGCTGTCCCGCAACCGGACAACCTCTGTTTTCCCTTTGAATTGCATCATGAATTTTGCATTGTGCCTGACATTTCCATCAGGAAGACTGACATTAGGAAAGCAAACTGATCTAAATGGCAGAAATTAACCAGAGGAACAATGTGCCCTAGGCACCGCCACTACCGAGATGCCTACAGCATAGCCAGATAATGATTTCCCAGAGCAAACTCCTGGGTAAGTAAAGAAAAAACTTAGGAAGAGAACTTTAAACACATTTAGTTGAGGGAAGCTATCTTGTATGTTTAGGTCTTGTCTACACCTGGCATGTTTTGTCACCAAAAACTGCCTTTTGTTGACAAAACAGTTTACACTGCAATGTGACTTTTGTTGGCGGGGGGGATGACACCCAGTTTTGGTGACAACAAAATTGCACCCCTGCAAGAGACTTTTGTCATTTTCCCTCCCTTTATTGTCAACAAAGAGCCAGTGTGGACTGTGCTGTTTGTTTTGTCTAGAGAACTGGCTTCTGGCAGTATCCCATGATGCCTGCCCTGGTGGCTGTGCTCAGTGTTTTGTGATCTCTGCTGCTCTGCAGGCATGCAGCCCCCTTCCTTTTCAAAGCTATTGGAAGTGTCTGACAGCTGAGTGAGCTGCTCTGTTTGGGGAACAAACAAAAAGAACAAATTATTGGAGTGCTCCTGTTCTGCCCTGCTAGGAACCCAGTGGCAGGCAGACTGCTGCTGCAGGGGGAGGCCTGGAGAGACTGCTGCGCTGCTTTGATATTCCTCAGCATGCAGAGCTCGCAGAGCTACTCATGATGCCGCTCCCAGCAGCTGAGAAAGTGGTAGGAGAACTCGGAGAGAATCCCAAGAAGCTCGGCCTTCCCACAACACTGCCCTGTGGGATGCTCACCCACATGGCTTTGCTCTAGCTGTCCCCAGGGTGCTGGCAATGTGGGCATGAAATGTTGACAGTGGGAGGCAGAAAACCCAGTTTGACCGTTTTTCAGTTTTGCTGACTTTTGCATGTCGACAGCACTTTTGTCGCCAAACCTTCCTAGTGTAGACATAGTCTTGGTTTTGCAAAATTTCATATATTGGGCCTGACTTTTTTTGCAATACAGGTTGAACCTCTCTAGTCTGCCACCCTTGGGACTTGACTCGTGCTGAACTAGAAAATTTGCCAAACCACAGGAGGTCAATATTGTCTAACAAAAGTCGCATTGCAGTGTAAACTGTTTTGTCTCACTGTCTCAATATTGCCAATACTTCCACTGCTTACTGGGCTCTTAGAGAACATTTAGGGGTAAATTAGAACTTGGCCACGCCCCTGATAAGGGGACATCCTGCTAACTAAAATCATGCTGGACCATGGATATTGTCGGACCAGAGAGTGCAGGACTAGAGAGGTTCAACCTGTCTCCATGTAAACGCTACTTGACTTCATTGGAATTACTCCTGATTCATTCCAGTTTAAATGAATCCATCAATAAACCTCTCTGCGTAGGAAGCAAGGGCTATAGATTTTGTTTTGTATCTTTCAAGAGATACCCCATGGTATCTTTGATGAAGTGTTAACAGATGAGTAACCAAAGCTAGCAAGTTGCTTTCCCCCTTTTCCTGAGATACATATAACTATACATTTTAAAAAGGTATTTACTTAATTATTTTATGCACAGTTTCTAAAAAAAGAGATTCACTAAAAAGACTCTTTAGGCATGAAGAACATAAGATCACTTGCTTACCAGCCAACACTTTGTAGGGTTATCGGTAGATTAGGAACATTCATGAGAATAGACAATTACTCTTAAATAAATTCCAAAAGACGATATGTAAATGCTCTAAACTTGGCAAATTTCTATGGGAGGGGGAGATTAAAATAATGAGCTAACAAAAGAAATTCAGTCAGGCACAATTTTTTAACAAGAACAGACTTTAAAATGATGGTTATTAGCGGTGTTTCATTTCATAAGCAGTTAAAGAAGCTTCGGAAGGTGATGCAATTAATTTTTAAGTTTATATTACACATTAGAACACAAGGGGCCATTAACAAGGCAGTGATATTAAATTTAATGTACTTGGAAAATTGGACAGTGTGTCTTTCCCTACTGAGTATATTCTCAGGTGCCAGATAGGGGAAATAACGACAGAGGTATATCTCATCATGTCAACGAGGAGTAATGGCCATTAGTCTGTGTTTGAGGGACAGGCAAACATAACTTTGTAGGGATGACATTAATCATCCAGGAACAGTCGGTGGGCATGTGGGAAATTGGTAAAATGCCATCAGATGGATGAAAATTCCCCGGCCCTGTAAAAAATAGAATATGGAAGAGTAGGCTGATTACAGAATTGGACAACCTTGCAAGGAGAGGAAAGGAAGAAATACAAAGGCAATCCACTCAAATGTTGCATTCCCCTTGGGCACGCCTTCGTGGATAGGAAACCAGGTGAGTTCTCACCTCCTGTTGGCTAACACATGGAAACTAACACGAGATCAAAACCTAGTGCTGACAAGGCAGGTTGTGGATGTCACATGGGTTAGCATGTGGAGGTAAAAACAATGGGGGACTCTGGGTTTACTTCAGTCTTCTGCCTACTTACATTAAACTACAACTACCTTGTCTTCACTTGGGTTTTCTGCTGTGTTCGTTACCATGTATTAATTAATAGGAGGTGAGAAGAACACAGCTTTTTTTCAACGTGAAGGCAAGGCCCTAATCATGCTATGAGGCTTCAGGTCTGAAGCAGACAAGAACAAAAGATACATGGTCACAAGTGGGCTTGTTAGACTACGAGGATGAATAGGAGAAAGCAAAACTTGCAGAAGATTTAATGCAGAAATATTACTGGTAGCTTTCCGACTGCTGCTACTTATTCTGGCGCCTGTGCTAGAAACCACCTCCCGTAAGCAAAGCCCCTGCTTTAAATACAGTACCCTAAAAGGCTCACTGTGCTCCCCAATGTTTGACCATCAGTTCACACCAACTCAACCAAGAAACACATTTTTCTTCCCAAGTCCCTAGTCTGAGTGGTGGCTGAAGTCAACAGTTGCTGCATGGAACACGTAGGGTCCTTGACGGATTAGATCCGCTCTGCGAGGGATGGAGGGGAGATGGGATGTGGGAACCAAACATGTGAGACATGAACCCATCTTGCCACTGAGATGAAAGGTCACTTGGAAAGTCCCCTGAAATGCAGACCAATGGCTGGTGAGCAGAGTATCGGAGGAAGTGTGGCCGGATTATGGAAAAGAGAATGTTTAATGAGATGCTAGGACAGGGTAGCAGTGAGAGATGTCATAGGAGGGGGGAGGGAGAGCGAGACTGCTAAACACACAGCTTTGCACAGCTCTGAGGGAGAAGATCAAGGAGGCAGTCTGAAACTAGAGCATCAATATAATTCAGACCCTCTTGAGGGAATATATAGTTACACAAAGAGAAAGTGGCTGGTAATGAGATAAGCATGTGGGTTCTCCCTCCAGGAAAGAGAGAGAACGCAACGTACTGAAAGTCGAGCTGCATCCAGAGGGGGTAGCAGGGTTTGCTGACGGATGGGATCTCGGTTTCAGGGCAGGCCCGGGGAAAGGAAGGAGAGATGGAAGGTGTCAGCCGTGCAAGCAGAAAGGAAAAGACGGCAAAGGCATCACAGGAGGCCCCTGGACCAGACGGGTAAGTGTGGCTAAAGGTGCAGGGGATGGGATGTGGCACGTGCTGGAGGGGAGGGCTCAGCTGTCCATGAACCAGGTTTGGACAATCCAATCTCCCTGCACCCGGGGATTTAAATCCCTGCAGGACCCGCTAGACCCGGAACTCCTGAGACAGGTGGAAGTTAGTGGGACCTCTGCTGGAGTAAAGGTGTCCGAATCTGACCCTTCGTGTGGCTGTTGCAGGCGAGGTCTCAAAACCAGCACCCCTATCTGCTCTGGGAGGACTTCCCAAACTCCATGGCCTTTTTTTTTTTTTTTTTTTTAAGAGTTGTACCTGGCCCTGCTGCCTCCCCTTTCCTACAAGGTTGTGCAGGAGACAATGCATCAGTGAATGGCCGTTTTCTATTCCAGATGGGGGTTCTTTTCCCTGGAACCAAACGCCCAGCTGGCCCTAATCATCTTCCTCTTCAGATTCTTTGCACAGAGCTCTGAAGAAAAACAGGGGTGCCCCTGACGTGCTGTGATCAGCCATGGCTCAGAGGCCAGCTGCTCTACAGGTATCTGTTGCACTAGTGCTTACAAACCCACAAGAGGAGGTGGATTCTGCCACCCAAATGAAAGAGGTGAAGCCAATGCCTTGAGCACCCCAGAGACAACAGCTGTAATCGCACAGAACTGGGGGGGTAGGGAAGCTAACGCCCTGAAGATGCCCATTTTACCAAGGGTCTCTCTCCGTAGTTCTCTTCCAGAGTGGCAGGGAAAGAGTTTTGCCTCCGAGCCAAAGAAAATTCAGCTGGGATTCAAAGACAATGGCTGGCAGGTGTGTGATGATGGCTTCAAAGTGGGCGGGGCCATCATCAGAGCGCTCCACCTAGCACCTGTCTGATCACTGTCACAAAAGGAGCGCTTGTGCCTTTATTTGGTGGCTACATTTCCTTTTCTTTTTCTTCATCCTTGAGAAGTGGGTAGAAGAAAGTGTAGAACTCAGGGATGGCCACATTTTGCATTTGTTCACACTCGGGTAAATCCTGAGTAACTTCACTGATGTCAACTGAGTTACTCCAAACACAGCAAGGAGTCCGGTGGCACTTTGAAAACTAACACATTTAAAGTGCCACCCAACTGCTTGTTGGTTTTGCTAAAACAGACTAACACGACTACCTCTGAAACCTGAGTTACTCCAGATTCACAAAGGCAACAGAAATCTGGCCTTGAGATTTGGAGGTTACATACCTCACTCTGGCCAAGTCTGCACTACATGGAAGATTGACACTGCTGCGGTCAATCTTCTGAGGTTTGATTTAGAGGGTCTAGTGAAGACCCGCTAAATCGAACTCAGAGGGCACCCGTGTTGGTGCTGCTACTCCTGCGCCTCACGTGGAATAAGAGAAGCTGACGGGAACATTTGCTCTCATTGACCTCCTGCTGTGTGGGTGGTGATCTACGATACATCGACTCCACCTGTGCAATTAATGTACCTGGAGTTGAGTATCTTAAGTTGACCTTCCGCTCTAGTGTAGACCAAGCCTCTAGAAAGCTAATAAATGACATTGTTGTAAGGGAAACAATGACAAGAACCAAACTTCTCAGCTCGAAATCTTTGCCGCAGCCAACAAGATTCAGATGAATATAAGGACAGTATGAAATGTCTCCTACCTATAACTTTAAATTAAAAAAGCAATGTACTGTTTATTGGTTCTTCCAAGTGTCTCTGGAGCAGCAGGCTCATAAAGATCATATTATAGTACAAGCCATTATGCAAAGAGTTTACTATATATACATTTCTAAATGCTTCAGCAAACAGCATCCTACTTACCAGCAGAGAAGGATAACTGGTTCGTTTGGGGTAACAAATGATCCTTGATTTGATTTTAAATGCAATGACAGCAAAATTTATCTCTTATTTAAGCACTTGCCTGAGCTGTTGAGGATGGGATGGTATTAAACGGCACAATGCAGTCTATGACTACCGAATCAGTTGAAATAGGCATAAGAATATATTATGTTTATAGGGTAGAAAAAGATTGTACAGCGACGCATATAACGAAAATGGGTATTTTTTGTCATTTATACAGTAGCTTATATCATTATTTCTTCCTGCTTCCAATTTTTCGGTAATAAAAATCCAGGGGATGTGATTCGCTTTGCATTACAGACAAACCATCTTGATTCTTTATTAAATATTTTTATTAATCTGAAGTACTACAAAGCATTTGAACAGATAAATCAGACTCGGAATAGTCATTTCCCCTCTGCTATGGCTCTATAAAGTGGATTCATTTATGAGTGTGCAATACCAGAGAAGAAAGCTTCCATATTCATGAATATGTGTCCCTCTGTGTTCTTATTTTTATATCCTTGTGTACTGTGCAGACGTGTTCATGCTAACGAGATCGTTGCTCCCCAAAATAATATAGATCTTGGTAATCCAATCCATAATCCCTCCCTGGTTTTGTGTCCAATTTAATTAGGAATTACTGTATGGATAGTATTCAAACAGCCCTTGCTTTGAGCATGCAGTTGCTTTTTATGGGCTGGAACTATTGCTCTTTCTTTCAATTCAGCAATCCTGAGTGCTGATGGGATTGAAAAATCTTTGTCTTCTGGCTGAGCATCAAAGCCAGTCTAGGTATCTTTGTGCCACAAAGGAGCCTCAGTAATGCAGGGCCGTATTCTGCGCCGATTTTCACTCCGTGGGGGCAGAGAGATAAGCCAGTCAGTATGGAAACGTTCCTTCAGGGACGTGTTGATGTTGGAGCCATCCCAGGAGAGCCCTCCGGAGCCCCGTTCAGTTCCACCGTGGGCTGTGTCGTACTCAACTGTGTATTTCATAAGCAGAAAGGAGGCCAAGAAAGGGCCCCATATCATCTGGAAGAATGGTTTTGTCAGGCTGCCGGTCCCATCTCGACAGCCCTGGGCATGCAGGTAGGTTGTCAGAGACAATCCAAAGCATTTTGTGCACGGTTCAGAGACGCTGACACAGAGTGGGTGAGCAGGTGCATTGTGTTTCTATAGAGTCCTATGCAGCAGAGATGGGGAACGTTCATGGTCCCAGCTGATCCATTCACCTTCACGGAGCAGGATTGGGTCCTCTGTTGGATTCTCTTGAGCTGTATGCCGGTTGGATGGTGACTGCAGTAATTTGCAGATGGATTTATTTGCAGATGAAATCCCTTGTATCCTGATGGAGGGGTAAATTTCCCAAGGAATATTTTTTGAAAACATCTGCCTTGTGTCACATTGGTTTAAGGGTGTGTCTACACGGCACGGTAGGTCAAAATAGCTTATTTCGTAATTTGGCGCTGTCTACACAATGCCAAATTTCAGAATAACCTGCTATTCCAAAACGTCCCTTATTCCTCGTGGAATGAGATTTACAGGGAAGTCAGAATAGTGAGCCCAAAATAACAGGCTTGCTGTTAAGACATGGGATAGCTATTTCAGGATACTCCGGTATCCCAAAATAGTGTTGCAGTGTAGGCATAGCCTATGGGGGCTAGGCCCTAAGGCCAAGAGGGCCATAGAGAAGTCCTCCAGGTGGCTAGAGTTGCTAGGAAGAAACCAGCCAATCACGGGCCAGGAGGGACTGTATATAAGAAGCTGCAGAACTAGAGGCAGCTCAGCACTGGTGAGGCCACATCTGGAGTATTGCGTCCAATTCTGGGCCCTCCATTACAGAAAGAATGTGGACTCATTGGAGAAGGTCCAGTGGAGGGCAACAAAAATGATTAGGGGGCTGGAGCACATGATTTATGGGGAGAGGCTGAGGGATTTGGGCTTATTTAGTCTACAGAAGAGAAGAGTGAGGGGGGATTCGAGAGCAGCCTTTACTTACATAGGGAGGGGTTCCAAAGAAGATGGAGGGAAGCTGCTCTCAGTAGTGACAGAATGAGGAGCAATGGTCCCAAGTTGCAGTGGGGGAGGTCTAAGTTGGATATTAGGAAAAACTATTTCCCTAGGAGGGTGGGGAAGCACTGGGATGGGTTCCCTGGCGGGGGGGCGTGTGGAATCTCCATCCCTGGAGGTGTTTAAGTCGTAGCTGGACAAAGCCCTGGCTGGGATGATTGAGTTGGGGTTGGTCCTGCTTTGGGCAGGGGACTGGACTCAATGACTCCTGAGGTCCCTGCCAGCCCTGGGGTTCTCTGATTCTATGAGTTGCAGCTCAGACCTGGAAAGGAGAAGGTCGGGGTGACTAGCAGAACCCAGGACAGCTCAGAGTGGGGAGCTATTTACATAACAGTGGTCTCCAACCTTTTTACACCCCAGATTGCTCACTAGGTGGGAGGAAGGAGATGCTGAAGAGCAGGTGAGGGGAGTGCTGGGAGTGAAAGGAAAACCGGGATCAAGTGCAACAGAGGGATAGGCCTGGGGCCGGGAGCAGAAAGGAGGCAAACGTGCGGTTTGCCAACATGCCTTATTTTCCCGAGATACCCTGATGGAAACGCTGGTGGTGACGGTCCCACAGACAGCTCCCCACATGGTACAAAGGCCTGGCCATAACTGCCAATGTACTAACCGCTCCAGCCGCATGCTCCTCTGGCAGAACACCCCAGAAAGGGACTGGATTTCCTTCGGGACGGCACAGGCCCTTCCCCTCCCAGTCTGAAGTTACTGCAGCCTCCTCCTTGGTAGTTCGTTCCCCCCGCCCCGCCCGCTGCTGCAGCGGGAGCCTGCAAGGACTGGAGGGCTGTGGCGGATCCTCCCCCCTCCCCACCCCCATGTAGTCTCCTCTGGCTGGCTATGTAAAGGAAGCGAGTTGACCCATTAGCCATTGCTGGAACTTGTTCTGTGCAGCAGGCGCGGCTTCTGTCCAGGTCAGTGTCCTGCTGACTCCTCTTTAGGATCAGAGGAGGGAACCTAGCAGCAATTCAAAGCAATGAGCCCAGACCACACCCCTCTCAGCACCTCCCTGTGTCTTTAAGCACCTTTCACATCACCCTGGGGCTACACCAGCCTGCAGCCTATACTCTGAGTTCAGCTGCCGCTTTGTTAAAGCACCATCTGCTACTGCAAAACCCAGGAGGGAAATATGGGACTGCGATGGAGATCGGCTGTCAGCACCTCCATGATCGCCTGGTGGGGGAAGCTGGGTTAGGACATTGTCCCAGGAGGAGAAGGCCTGGAGGCACCCCTCTCCTACTGAGCGGGGAAACAGGCTGAAAGAATGGACTGAGTTGAGAGACAAGAGGGGCACCGGGTTGGGCCCTGGTAAAGTGTCTACCCTGGAGGTAGGAGTACTTCACAGAGTGTGACTCGGCCGGAGGGCTGAGTAGCCAAAAAGGCTTTTAAAAAGACAGTGCAGGCAATTACACTCAACCAGACCAGAGCACTCATGGGAACTGCCACCCCGTTACAACTGGGTATATTCCAACCGCACAAAGTTCAGAAACAGCCTCATAAAAGAGGGAAAAGGGGGAAAGACCTATCTCCTAAGGAGGCATGGCTTAGCTGTATCCAGGGAGAGGTATGAATTCCATCTGAAGTAGGAAATTCACCCCTGCCCCCAGCACACTCCTCAATTTGAACACTAAGGACTAAAAATCAGTCAAGTTATAGTACTTACATGCCAAAGATCGATTTTCTGGCGTTTGATTTAGTGGGTCCAGTTAAGACCCACTAAACCAAATGCTGAGGGTGCCTCTGGTTGGTGCCAGTACTCCTGATAGTCACAAGGAGTAAGGGAAGCCAACGGGAGCATTGGCTCCTATCGGCCTCCCATTGTGTAGACGGCGCCAAGCTCAGCTTATGGTATGTCGACTCCAACGGTGTCATTTATGTAGCTGGAGTTGTGCACCATAAGCCGACCTTCCAGGTCTAGTGTAGACCTGGCCTCAGCGAAGCATTTGCCTTTGAGCACAGCTTTAAATGACCCAGGCAATGGAACTTTCATCCCTTTCATTGGTGTGCAACTGTTCAGTCTAATTCCGCTCAGTGCCTGGATGTTTCCTCTGATGCTCATCCTAAATTCTGCATGTATCATTCCTAATTTCCTACAATCAGCATTGGGCATAGTTTTTGCTCAACAGGTCCTTTTTAGTGCCACGCAGAAGGCTGTTAAACTCACAGACATCACTTAGTCCTGGTGGAAATTTTAGGCACCCTGGCCTCCATTTCATTTCCCTTTTACATTGCCCTCTTCCTGCCTTTGCTTGTTCTCACCAGCCACACCCGGGTCATAGATTCACTGTATTTCTCTGTATTTCTCTGAGCTGTCTCCAATATTAAGCAATGGGCTTAAATTGAAGCAAGGGAGGTTGAAGTTGGACATTAGGAAAAACTTCCTGTCAGGGTGGTTAAACACTGGAATAAATTGCCTAGGGAGGTTGTAGGATCGCTGTCACTGGAGATATTTACGAGCAGGTTAGATAGGCCTCTATCAGGGATGGTCTAGACCAGGGCTTCTGAACACATGGCCCGCGGGCTGCATGCGGTCCATGGCCAGTTTGTTGGCGGCCTGCAGTGCAGTTTGGGTACACGTGGCCTGCGGATGGGAGCCAAAATAGTCAATATAATGGTCTTCTGTTGAGATGTGTTTTAGTAGTTAAATTCCTGGACTGTCATTGCTCATTAAAAGTGCTGTCATATAGGTGGACATCTGGTAAATATTGCATTTTATTAATATCCGCAAAACTGACTTAAATGGGGCCTGTGTGTTGTGTAGTCTTGCCTTAATCTTTGTATTCATGCCCGTCAGTGTGAAAGAAGCTATTTGCATATATATTTGCATGTATATGCAACCACACTTAAGTTGTGGCCCTCGGCATATGCTGTGAGTATCATTGTGGCCCCCGGAGCTTCCAAAGTTGAGTAGCCCTGGTCTAGACCATGCTTGGCCCTGCCTTGAGGGAAGGGGACTGGACTCGATGACCTTTTGAGATCCCTTCCAGTTCTAGTGTTCTGTGATTCTATGATTCCAAGGCTGCCAAGGAAAGGTGAACAAAAAATTTCAGATGACTATTTTCTTCACGTAAGAATGTTGCTGCAGGTCACCAACACTATTTGTGAATGTGGGTTAAACTTCAGCTAAGAGTTTCCATTGAAAAAATATTTAAAAGGTTTACAAAAGTGTTGACTTTTCATTTGGAAATGACATTTCCTTTCAAAATTTAGCTAGATTTACTTAAAACAAATAAAGGCTAAATAAACATCTGAAACAAATTAAAATATAGTCAGATGAAGCATTTTGGTTGATCCAAAATGGATTATTTTAAGAGCGACAGAATTGAAAAATCAGGGAAAATTCACAGAGCTTTTCTAGGGACTTCTTCCAATGAAAGTGAACTCAGCACAGAAGCGTTCAGCCTTTAACAGCTGATGAGTCATTAGTCATCAAAGAAACCTACAGAGAGTCACAAAGCAATTAAACCTATTTAAAATATAGCCAGGTGTGTAAACAACTTTAGTCTATTTTAATAGTTAGTACATGAATCAAGTGGTCTAAATGAAGGTGACAGTAGCAGTGGCGTTATGTAGGATCCTTGGAGACCTGGCATTTTGGAGTCAGGCTCTGTTAATGTTTACACAAACCCCTAATCTGTCTGGTTTCTTTTCACTTGCTATTTTCCCCCTGAGGCAGCTGCCGTATTGACCTCCATGTCAGAAAGGCGCAGGACTCATTGGCTTTGTTTCATGCAATGCATTTTTCCTCCTCTCTGACTTATGAAGGTTTCCCTTGATCTTTGCACCAAAGGGATTTAACGGGATATGAACAATTAGTCAACTAGTCGACTATCTGATAAGCAAATGCTTATTGGATAGTCTACAGTAATCCCTCATTTAACACTGTAGATACATTTCAGAAAATGATCGTGCTAAGTGAAAACGTGTTATGCGAGGTCAATTTTCCCATTGAAAATAATGGAAAAGGTGGGGGTTGTGTTTGCGCAGCTTGTTAGCAGCTGGGACCAGGACATAAAGTTGGGGGAGAAAGGGGACTGGGTTATAGCGGGGAAGGGAGGTGTTTAGCTCTGGGGAAGGAAAGGGGAGGACAGGGGAAGGGGCTTGCAGCTGGCGGCTGGGTTTCCCCAGCTGGCTGGTCGCCGGCAGCTGCATGGGGCTTCCCCTGCCTCTTTGCAAAGCGGCAGAGGTTCGCCGCTCACCGCGCTGTTCCCCGGCGACCCCTCCTTGCCGGACGCAAGGAGGCAGGGGAAGCACCGCGCAGCTGCCGGTGACCGGCCAGCTGGGGAAATCGCCAGCTGCAAGAGGGGGCGGAGGAGAGGGAGCGAGGCATCCAGCCAGAGGGGGTCGCCGGGGAATGGCGCAGCAAGAGGTGAACCTCTGCCGCTTTGCAGGGAGGCAGGGGAAGCCCCGCGCAGCTGCCGGCGACCGGCCAGCCGGTCAGGGAAATCGTGTTATTGCGGGGACGGTCGTGTTGTTCGAAAAATGTTCCCTAAAAAAAAAATCGTGCTATTGCGAAAACGTGTTAAGCGGTCACGTGTTAAGCAAGGAATTTCTGTACACACTAGTCAACTAGTTGCTCCCCCCCCACTGCCTCTATCAGAAAGAGGCAGCGGGGCGGGAGGGGAAGAGGAGGGCATGCTCCAAAGCGGCAGTGCTGCATGGAGCCCAAAGTCTGCTGCTTTGAAACATCGCTTGCAGTCCAGGGCCAGCTGGGGGCTTAGGCTGTTGTTACACTTCAAAGGTGGAGGCGCTTTTATCGACTAACCAAATAGTCGGTGCAAATTGCATCGACTATTGATTAGCCAATTAATCTAAATGTAACATCCCCAATTTAAGTCCAACTTAAAATGTTAAGGCAGCGGCTGACTAACGTGCATTTGTTTTTCAGAAATAAGAATTGCAGAGTTCCGCTAAAGTCAGCGTTCCTCAGGGTACTCTCGGCTGCAGCTCTCGCAGGAGGTGTGAGAAGCTCAGCCAATCCAGCGCCCCAAAGCAGCACCATATTATTTATGCTGCAGGGGGCCTTTGGCAGCGAATCTGAAATGAGTGCCTAGAACATCTCACCTCTCCATATAGAAGTGTGCTGGGGAAAATGCCTGTGTGGTGGATTTTCTGTTTCTACTGCCTGCAGAAAACCATTCTGTTTTTGTCCAGCACCTAGCAGAATGCAGTCCTGGTCCGTAACTGGTACTCCCAAAATACAAATTAAAAATAAGATTGTGGTTAGATGCCACCCGTCCCGGAGGAGTCACACATGGTGCAGTCTCTGGCAGAGAACTCCGGTGCATTCTTAATTTGCTTTTCTCTTGACGTCAAATAAAGGGGAATATGTCAAAGAAAGCATCGGAATGGCAAAATGCCACAGGCGGGCTCCACAGCTGATCTAAACTGGCATCTTTCTATTGATTTCGTTCACGTTTTGCTGATCCCACACCAACTGTGGCTCAAAACCAGCATCTTCGGTGTCAACGAAAGGTGTGGGGAAACATAAAGCATTTGAACTGACCCCTGCTGGTTCAAGTTTGGGGAAAAAGACCCAAACTAGATGTGCAGCCCTGTTCTGATAACACCGTTGAGTAGCACCTCACTCCATTGACATGGACCTAAAAGGGTGTTACAAGGAGGAGGGAGAAAAATTGTTCTCCTTGGCCTCAGGGCTGGATTATCCAATAGGCAGACTAAGCACGTGCTTAGCGCACCAGCAAAGCAGGGGCACCAAAAAAAATGAGATTTTACGGTATAGTATTGTTTTTATTTTGAATTACATATGGGGGGGCACCATAATCTTTTCAATGCTTAGGGTGCTAAAGGTCTTAATCCGGCCCTGCTTGGCCTCTGAGGATAGGACAAGAAGCAATGGGCTTAAATTGCAGCAAGGGAAGTTTAGGTTGGACATTAGGAAAAACTTCCTACCTGTCGGGGTGGTTAAGCACTGGACTAAATTGCCTAGGGAGGTTGTGGAATCTCCAACACTGGAGATATTGAAGAGCAGGTTAGATAGACTCTATCAAGGATGATCTAGATGTTGCTTGGTCCTGCCATGAGGGCAGGGGCTGGACTTGACGACCTCTCGAGGTTCCTTCCCGTGCTGGTATTCTATGATTTCTGCATGGAGGAAGGTATTCAGAAGCCACACATAGCATCAGATCCTTGGCTGAAAATCCCTGGGCTTGCTATGGAAAGGAAACAGAGCTATGCTATGGTGCATGTTCATGTGTGTTGTGGGAGACTCATTCAACACCGGGGAAATAACTGACAGGCCAGCAAATAAATACACATTCTGCCACCATAAAATCGCAGCTGTCCCAGGACGTTAAATGTTCTCTAGTTTTAGTGCTGGCGTAAAGCTAACTTACGAAGCTTGCCAGCATTAACACAATCTCTGTCTTCATCTCCGTCTTTCCCATCAAAATCATGGCAGCCAGCGGTTCTCCCTTATTGGTTGGTAAGACCCAAGAGAGTGGAGCTTACGGAGGAGAGTTGGGCCAACTTTTATGTTTCTGAAATTGTGAGAGGTAAAAAGTTCTTAGCCACATAGTTATAGAATATTTCTTTGTCTCTTAGTGTGCACGGTCTACTGGCAGCATTGGTATTTCTATAGTAGTGAATTCCCATGCACTATATGGGAATAGGTATGTCAGCTTACAGATGGGAAAACCGAGGTAAAATTTTGGTGCCTCAACTCTTGGGTTCCCATCTTTAGATACTGAGGGTCTGACTTGCTCTGGTTCCAAGCAACCACGGCTCCCATTGACGAGCAGTAACTATAGGAGCTCATTCGTCCTTGAAAATCAGCCCCCTCCTTTTCCGAAATACGTTACACTCCTGTGCTGGTGAGGTTGTGGGCGCCGCACTCCAATGGAGGGCAGGATGGGCAACCCTTTGGGCTTCCACCCATCGAATGGAGAAACTTTTGTCCACCCCCTTGCGGGGGGGGGGGGGGGAAGGTCTATAGATCGTGATACTGGCAGGTGCAGCTCTGAAAAGACCCACAGTGCATTCTTCCCAGTCCTTGCTGGTCCTGTCTGGTCCATGCTGCACGAGGGAGGTGGCAGCTGCTTTCAGACATGTAGGGTAAACTGAGGCAGTCCATGGTATTTCCCAACAGGACATAACCCTTCCTCCAGCCCTCTCTCAGTGGCTGTAGGGACTACCTACTACTGCCAGGCTAGACCTGAGACAGAATCTAACTTACTGCATGTAAAAAGTCTGAGGGGTCGCCGTGTTAGTCTGTAACTTTACAAACAAAGAGCAGCCCTGTGGTGCCTTAGGGTGTATCTACACAGCCGCCTAAACTCAAAATAAGATGCACAATTTGCACCTCGCAAATTGCGCATCTTATTTCGATTGAATGTCGAAATAGGCTATTTTAAAATTTGGCACGTCTATGCAGCGCCGAATTTCGGAATAACATGCTATTTCAAGACATCCCTTAACCCTCATGGAGGGATGCTGAAATAGCGTGCCCGTTATTTTGAAAAATATTTCAAAATAATGGACAAATTTGTTAAGATGCGGGGTATCTTTCAGTATCCCAAAATAGCTGTGCAGTGTAGACGTACCCATAAAGACTAATCCACTTCAGGCTTTGGAAGCTCTTAGGATGAAAGATGCTGTGTTAAGCCACATTGTTATTAGTAAAAAGGACAGGACAGGACCAAAAGCATTTTCTACCTTTTCAGAATAATAGACCAGGAAATCGGCAGCTAGTGATTGTAATTGAGATGGATGAAAAGGCATCTGACTCTTCCCCCCTCCCAAGTATTTCAAGCAACATACTTGAGAAGAATATGAAGTGCCTCTGCTCTCTAAAGATCGCCACTCTGCGGCTAAATTATTAATGACAAGGAACAATTTCATTTTTAATCTGCAGACTATTAATTACACTGCCGACGAGCACCACACCACCCGAGAGCCCCTTCCTCAAACAGAATTATTTAGGGATGACCCATATTTTAACGGGATTTCGGTGCCATGCCCCCTTCCAGGCGCAAATGGGTAGCGTTTTGGACGGAGATTAATGTCCCCATGGTAAATGTTTCTGAGAACTTTACATGACTCTCAAGAGCGGGCGTTCTCCATTCCCAAGCAAGCTCCGGCTTCCGAGCAGCTATTGTCAAACTGGTCTTTTCGCGTGGATCTCACAGGAGTTCATCAAGAACCATAAATGGAGAAGATCTCTTGTCTCATTGAGACATTTCCTCTTGGCCAGCACAGGAGATGGTTTCCAATGGCAGATACTGGAGTGGCTCTGTTCATATCCACGCTACCGGGTGAGGTCATGCCAGCTAGGACGGTAGCCAAGCTAGGGAGATTGTGCTGCAGGTTGGTTTGGTGAAGGAAAAGACCCAGCGGATCCCTACTAATGAGATGCTCCCTGTGTCCCTTGCAAAGCCGCGAATATCCTCAGTTCCTATTGAAGTCAATGGGGAATTGATACTGACTGCTCTGTACCTTGCAGGAGCTCTTTCCTGTTTAGCGGGGTGTCACGTTATTGGATTTTAATAGGAAACTGCAGATTACGGATGTAACAGTGTAGTTGATTAACTGATAAGCAAAAGCTTACAGGTTAATACTATAGACTGCACGCATTTCCCCACACACACACATACTTGCCAGTACATTTTTCAGCAGGCTGGCCAGCAGCCTGGCTTGGTCCTGGCTTGAAATGGATCCGGGACCTACCCCTGCTGTGGCTCTGCATTTAAAGTGTATTAGGAGCCAGGTGGGCAGGCTCAGTTCCGGCTCGCACCGGGTCCGGGAGCTCAGAGCCGCCCTAGACAGGGGCTGCTGCCACCTCGCGCTGCTGCCTCTTTATCAGAGTCAGCAGCACAGGGCGACAGGCAGCTGGTCCGCGAGGGGAGCTGGCTTTTAAACTGGCAAATCTCCTGGATCCCGCCTGGCAGGGGGCCCGGAGTGGCAGGGGGCTCCTCAGGAGTGAGGCTGGAGCACACTAGCTGCTGGCCCCACCCCCAGGGGCTATAGACTAGTCGACTAATCGATAAGAATTCTTGAGATTACTCGACTATTCAATTAACCGATATTTAACATCCCTACTGCACCCGCTGCTGTATGTTTGCCCCAAATTCGGTGCCAAGTGGTCCCGGTGAGGTGTCTAACGAAAGCTGATGCTTTGCTGATTCTGTCTGTGCTGCTCATATACTTGTCTGATTTGTGTATGTTAAGTTATGAGTGTGGGCTCTGTACTTGTATTTTAAATGTTTTCTGTCTGGGACACAACAGTAGGCATTGACCACCCATTGTGAGGGGCAGTTACTCAGTGCGGCAGGGACGACGGGCCTTAAGTGTTGCCAGCAAACACCTGGGGAATTCTGCTGGGAACCTGCAAACCGGCAGGTACACCTCGGCTGCTTGCCTAAAGGACACAGGCAGGTTAGTTGATCATGTGATCAGCTCCATTTTGGGAGGTACCATCACTCGGGAGAGCAATGGATTTCCCTCCGCATGGGCAAGACTATAAAAGGATCCTGGGGGTGCCTCCATCTTTGTCTTTGTTCCCGCCCTCTGCTCCAGAAGCACCCTTGATAAGGTCAGAGGGCCGGGAAAGATTTGTTGACCCATCCCGACATAGGATGTACTCCAGAGTCTTCTAAGCAAGCCGTTTGTTACATCTCTGCTAAGAGCCTGCATCGAGCACTCGGGCATTGGGTACGTATTGTGCTTTCCTTAACAATCCTGCTCTCGACCTTTTCTTTCTTTTATTAATAAACCTTTAGATTTTAGTTTCTAAAGGATTGGCCCAGAGGGCTCTTTTGGGTAAGGTCTGAGGTATAAATTGACCCGGGACTGTGGCTGGTCCTTTGGGACTGGGAGAACCAGTTCAGAGTCAGTGAGATGGGTTTTCAGAACCTCTCACCAGTGTAAAGTGTGGGTCGGTGTGTGGCGCAGGTAAAGCTGGGATGTCTGAGGGGATTGCTTATGAGACTTCTTGCTGGCTAGGTTGGCAGCTGACGTGCTCGGTGTGACTGGTTTGGTGCTCTATAGAGGAGACCCCCAGTCTTGGGCTGTAGGTGGCCCGGGTTCTAAGCCGTTCGCCCTGATTTGACCCTCTCAGCGGTGCCCCCAGACCACCTGGTATATCACACAAGGCTCAGGGTGGACAGCCAAGGTAATGAAGCCCCTAGGCTGTGCACTGCCCACTGGGAGAGCTGGGTTCAAGTGGCAGCTCTGTGGTTTTGCCCCCCAGACCAGCGGGCAAGAGGTGCCGTGCCATGTCTCTAGACCAGCTGGTGCCAGGACATCTTGCTGGTGATCTGCAGAGAGCGGCTCGCCTAGTGCTGGCTCTCTTGAACTGCGCCGACGGGCAGCTGAAACCAGGCGAGGGAGAAAATCTCCATCAAGTCTCCTAAAGCTGCCACATTATCCTCTTCTCGGGCCACCCTCTGAACCTGGCTTTGGCCGCAGGCCCGCCGCAGGTCACTCCTGTCTGGCCGCGAGGCGCTGGGCCTGCTGCTCTCTGTTCGTTCCGTTGTTTCCCCTCCCTGCCCTGCTTGTTCGGTTTGTCCCTCTCTCTGTCAAGTGGGCGGCGAGCTCCCTGCAGCCGGGGCCGTCGCCTTTGCCCTGGGACGGTGCAGCACCTAGCACAGTGGGCCCTGGTCCTTCGCTCCTCGGCGCTCCCTCTAGTAACAGCCTGTGGATGATGCTGCCGACCGACGCGGCCCACACCTCACGTGTCTGCCATGGGGTTGGCAGCTAACTCTGCCCGGCTCTTGGCAGCCTGAGAAGAGCCTGCAGCGCGGAGGCGGGGGAAGGGTGCGAAGTCTCTCCGGTCGCTGTCAGCAAGAACAACCCCGCCGTGATCTGCAGCAGGTCAGCAGCTTGGCCGAGCGCCAGCGGTACAGGGTGTTCCAGCTGAGCGGGGCTGTGTTTATATGCGGAGAGGCTGCCGGCGCCGCGCCGAGCCAGGGCAGCACGTGTGCGCCCAAGCATGGCCTCAACACACGGGCTGCACTCAGCCGCCGGCCCCGGGGGCGCCCTCCTCCCGCCCATGCCAGGCCCACGTCGGGGCGCATTCCCAATCAACACTGAGAACAGGGGCTGTGTGGCTTTGGTCAGCGCTGCCCCCCGCCCGGGCTGGTTCAAGCACCCGCTGGGCCTTGCAAAGTCCTCGCGTGAACATACAACGCGGCCCTCGGAACCACAGCCCGGTTCCGGTGGGCAGGAGCCAAAGCGTTGAAGGCCCACGAGGCTGAGCTCCTGTATGGCCCGGGCCACCGCCACCCCCCTCACGCTAACCCCAGCAACCAGCATGAGACCCAAGCACCACAGGAGAGCAGCCCACACAAGGGAAAAGATGAAGTGAGATAGACCCAGGTCATCCTGGAGAGTGGCCCCCGCTCTCATGCTGAGGTAAAAAGGTGAAGAAAACCCAAGGTCGCTGCCAAATTGACCTGAGGGGAATATTCCCTCCCAGAGCTGCCCTCGGGCGTACGCAGCTGCCTAGGGCACCACTACATTTGGGGCACCCCTTGTATGCCTAGGGCCACTGCCAGGAGGGGACAGCAAGGCGTGGGCAGCGTTGGCTCCGGCAGCCAGCCCCCTGCCCCTGCTCCCGCGCGCTGTGCCCAGCCGCCATTCACCAGCCGGCTGCACGGCCGCACCCTGCTCCACCTCTGGCCTGCAGCTTGTGGTGCCTCCCGCCTGCTTCCCCAGCAGCCTCTCTTCCCAGCTCCTGCTCCCCACAGGCCTGGGCCTGCCTCCCACGGCTCCTGCCCCTAGGGCCCTGCAGCCCTGAGTATGCCCTCTGTGACGGCGCGTTGGGGGTTTCCCGTCCCCTGCACCCCCGTAGTGGCACGGACAGACTCCACCAGCCAGTAGAACAGAGGGAGTTTATTGCTTCTCCAGGATACAGCACAGCACAGATGTCATCTGGTTACAGGGCAGGCCTAGGATGCCTCAGCCCCACTTGAGATGGGGGAGACTGGGCCCCTAAATCCCACCCCGTTGCTTAGGCTGCTTCCTCCATGATCCCAGCCAGAAACCTACCTCACTCACTTCCAGCCCTGCCCCCAGCCAGGGCTCCACTCCGCCTTCTTCCCATTGTTCCACTCCCTGGGAGATAACTGGTCAGCCCCCCTTGCATAATGACTCATCCCCTGCCCTGCTGGGCCGTGCTGCAGACAGCAGCCAGTGGAGGTCACTCACAACCCAAGCCTAGCAACCAGCAAGGTGCCCACACTACATCACACCCCCTCACAGAGAAGCCAGGTCCCCCGTCTCCCCCCCCCCCCCGACACCAGAGGGGTGCAGTGCTCAGGCTGCAGAGGGCACCAGACCTCAGGAAGATGGTCCTGTTCCTTCCCAACCCACCTGGGGTGATCAGTTAGAGCCTGAGCTAGTGAGCAAGAGCCAGGCAGCCTCTAGAGAGAGAATGATCAGGCCCTGGCCCGCCCACCCGATGCCCCATCTCCAGCCGTGGGTGAGCATCCCTGATACTTCAGAGGAAGGAGATAAAAAATCTCCCCTAGAATACACAGAGGCTGGGGGTTGGGGCAGAAAGCCCTTGCTGATACTGCTGGGGGCCGGCTGAATACCAGGTGCGAATGTGGCTGTCCCCTCTCATAAAAGATATGTTGGCATTGGAAAAGATTCAGAAATGGGCAACACAAATGCTGAGGGCTATGGACCGGCTGCCGTGTGAGGAGAGATTAATCACACCTTGGCCTTTCAGCTTGGAAAAGAGACGACTAAGGTGGAATCTGACCGAGATCGATAAAATCAAGACTGGTGTGGAGAAAGTAAATTAGCAAGTGCGAACACAAGAACTAGGGGGTCACCCAATGAAATTAATAGTCGGCAGGTTTAAAACAAACAAAAGAAGTTTTTCTTCTCTCACCGCATAGTCAACCTGTGGAACTCCTTGCCAGAGGATGTGGTGAAGGACAAGACCATCCAAAAAGAACGAGATAAATTCATGGAGGATAGGTAATATTTGCTAGGATGGGCAGAGATGGTGTCTCCAGCCTCTGTTTGTCAGAGGCTGGAAATGGGCGATAGGAGAGGGATCGCTTGATGATTCCCTGTTCTGCATTCTCTCTGGGGCACCTGCATTGGCCACTGTCGGAAGACAGGACACTGGGCGAGATGGACCTTTGGTTTGACCCTGTGTGGCCGTTCTTGTGTTCTTACTCAGCCCTCGCTTCCCTGGAACGCAGTGCGATGCAGGCCTGTGCTCCCAGCACCCTGCCCCCCTGTGACACGGCGTTTGCCCTGCACTGGCCCTTTAAGGCAACCCCAGGGCTGAGAGCAAAGCCCCAGCTGAGGCAGCTCTGCAAATGAGGGCCCAGCTGGGGGCTGTATAAAGAAGGACTCCTGGAGGGAGGGGGGGAACTGAAGGCTGTTCTGGACAGAGAGCAGTAAGGACTGGACTGCCAGGGAAGCAGGAGGCTTCCTGGAGGTAGAGCAGTGCTGCGGCAGGCAGGCAGGGCTGGGGAAGCTCTGGCCAAGCAAGCTCCCAGGCTGCAGGGCCTGAAGCAAGGCCCAAGGCTGCTAGGGCTGTAGAGAGGCAGCCACGGTAGGCAGGGCAGTAGGTCCACCCCCCTTTGCCTGTGATGAGTGGCCATTACAGACTGCAGTTTGCCTGAGGCAGGGGCTAGATGAAGACTGGCAGTGGGTCACTGAGGCAAGGTGGGTACCAGGGAACTGGGTGTTCCCTGGGAGAACAACTGGGGGTCCCTGAGGAGGAGAGGACCCTGGAGAGTGCAGTTGAATAAACAGCCCCCCGGAAGGGGGCGCAGCGAGACTGGTGTGGGCACTGCCTGAGGGCTGTATCCGGAAGAGGACGCCGTGGTTAAAGAGGAACACGGGGAGACACCAGCTAGAGGGAGGCGTCCAGCGAAACAACAAGCTAATTCCCAAAGCAACCAGCTGGAGGTGCCATGCTGGTGAGTCTGCCTCGGGACATCCCCCCCACCCCCTCCAAACGAGGGGTAATGTTTACTCTCTGCCTACTCATTCCCTCTCCCTTGCAGTGCTGTTCTCCTGCCTGGCGGTACTGGGAGACCGACCTAATCAGGGTGGCTTGGAGACCTCATGGTTGTGTGGGTTCCCTTCTCTCCCTCATGGTTGTGTGGGTTCCCTTCTCTCCCCTCTCTCAGCCCAGCCTTAGCTAGGCAGCCGCGCCGCAGAGTTCCCATGCACCTCAAGCTGGGGAGACAAGGGGGCCGCGCCTCTCTTAGGCCTGGGTCAATGGGAGTGTTGCCCAAACAGCGACTTTTGATGTAACCTGATGCTCTCCTTGTCCAGGGTCTGTGCCCTTCGGCCGGTTGCACCGCGTAAAGGCCTATGGCAGGCAGACGGCTTCTCAGGCTGTTTGCTTGTCAGCGGTGAGTGTTACGCTGGCTGCTCGCTGTGACGGCGATTCCGGGGATGATCATTAAAACGTGTAATGGCCTGTTTAATAAGAACGCTGTGAGCCTGCCGTTCGCTTCCCATTATGGGGATGTTTCGGCATAAGCCCAATTAAGCCCCTGACTCTGCCCAGTTGTGCAGCCTATTCGCTCCCTTGGAGTCTGGCATTCTGCTAGCAACCCGCTTCTAGCCCGCAGCCGAATGAAATTCCTGCCGCGCCGGCGCCGATCATATGTCATGCTCTTGTTTCCGACAATTAAAGGGTGACATTTTGCCAAAGTTTACAAGGCAATGAGATCCCCTCCTTTGCCAGCTGAGAGCAGAGTGCCGCTAATCGACCGCCCTTGTGACGCCTAGATGCTCTGGTGATGGTCACGGTAGAAACTGCGATTGACAGGATTAGATAAAATGATGGAGACGAGGGGAGGGGAGTCTACATACAAATCGTAAGCTTTTTCTTCTTTTTCCCTCAGATATAAATCTCCACAGCAGATCCTCAACGGGTGGAAATCACCATCGTGCCACTGAAGTCAGTAGAGCAAAGGTCATTTGCCTCAGGTGAGAGTCTAGCCTGAAATGTGATTTCTCCCCGTTTTTAAAAGCAAAAGGTTAATACCAGCCCCTGACTTAGATTGCTCTACAAACCCTGAGGGCCTGGTTCTGCCTCGCTTCCTCACCTTGAGGAGGTCCTGACACTCATTGGTTGCAGATGTGTCCTACCAGCCCCTGTGCTCCAAGTTCCTGGGAGTTACTGTTATTAATTAATTGGAGGGGGGGGGGGGTCTGGTGAATTTGATACTGGGAGGAAATGACAGTTTGGCACCTTTGATGTGAGATTGCTCCATAGCCAGAGACAATGTACAGCGGTGGCAGGGCGTGCTTTCCTGTGCTCCCTTGCGCAGCCTCAACCAGGCCCTGGGTGGAGGGAACCGCTAAGTAAGTGAGCGGGGTGTCACGTCTCTGATGAGGCCAGGTCTACACAACCGGCGCAAGCTGACCTAAGATACGAAACTCCAGCTGTGAGACAAGTGCAGCTGGAGTTAACATACCTTAGGTCAAATTTCTGCCGCGTCCCCACTAGGGATGTGAAAGTGTAACCGTTTACATGGTTAACTGATGAGCCTGGGCTCATAGGTTAACATCTATGGTTACATCCAGTTCCCCTCTTACTGTTGCCTCGGTATCAGAGGCAGCAGGCGGGGGGATGCAGGCAGGATCCGATGATGGTGGGGAGTCGCTTTACCTTAAAAGCCGGCTCCTCGCATGCACTGGCTCCTGGGGAGTCGACTGCCCCCCATCCCACATGTAATCATGTAACCAATGAATTTTTCAGTGGTTACATGTTTACTTTAATAAATGCATTTTAACATCCCTAGTCCCCACTGTGGGAGGTCAATGGGAGAAACTCTCCCATTGACTTTCCTTACTCCTCACGACCCGGTGGAATGCTGGGATCAACAGGGGCGCCATCAGAGGTTGATTTAGTGGGTCCTTATTAGACCCGCTAAATCGAACCCCGGGAGATCGATCTCTGTCGTGTTGCTCTCTGAGTAACGAAGACAGCCCCTGAAACAGATCTGCGGCTGGAGTCGTGGTGCTGGCGATGCATGTCCAGAGACGTCGTCAAAAAACCACAAGCCCAATGTCACTAAGCAGCCACCAGATGGAAATAACCTTTGGTCCCACCAAGCAGTACTGGATGGCAGCTGGCAAGATAGAAGGGAAGTCCCTAGCAGCCATCACAGTCCAGCCTATCCATCCTCCTTTCTAAACCCTGTGTTTCCACATGTGGATCTGTGATGGAAGGACTGGTGCTCAAGCCACATCCTCCAGCTCTTTGTATTTCCCCTTTCCAGCCTGAAGTGTCTGGGGCCTGAATCTGTTCTCACTTGCAAGGTAGGAGTAATTCCATGGCGGCCAGCATCAGTCATATAGTCACAGAGTTTAAGTCCACAAGGGACCACCTGGCTATTTCGTCTGACCTTCTGCCCAGTGCAGGTCCTCAACACCGGTATGATAAACCCAAGTGTAATCAGGTAGCCCCAGGCTACTGCTGATAATGATGAAGCTCCTGAGATCTCTTCCGGCCCCATGATTCTATGAAGCAAGCCTGCTCCAAACACACACAAGTGCATAGGGATGGCAGCAGCATGGGGCGTGACGGGGCCAGGACTCAAAGTCATTGGCTTGCCAAAGCCACTGGATTCATATTTTTAACCAGAGGCCCCGCTGCTCTTCCAGCCATCTCTTCCTTGGATAATAAGGCACACTGCTGAAAGGTGATTCTCTCAGCTGCGAAGGGAGGAGGAATTGGGATAAATGATCCATTTTGCCTGCAATTCTGACGAGATAAAACCAGATGGAGAAGAAGAAGAAAAAAAAAGGTTGTTTAAAAAAAGAAATGACTGTTTGGCCATGGCTTAAAAGTTGGCGCTTAGAAATTCTATGAATTTTAAAATAAAGACATCATGAGATTTGTACGTTCTTTGAAGGCACACAAACTGCGGTACCTGATACCTTCCTTGCCCATTAAAGAGTGGTGCTGGAAAGAGAATATGTTAAGCACTGTACTGGTAGAGAAGTGAAATAGGGTAATAGAACTATGTTTGTAAAGGCTGAAATCAAGGCATAGAGACCCTACATAAACAAGACCATTTCCAGCGATGGTAAGCGGAAAGAGAGAAAAAGAGAGCGAGAGAATTTCATGAATAGCTCCGCAAAAGGCTTTGTATAACAGCCCGAGAAATGGTTTGGAGCAGCCAAAGGGCTTCCAGAATGAGTCTGGGAGTTCAATATCACTGCACAAATATGACTTACATCACTTTGAAATCAACCCCAAACCAGCTTTCCCTAGGGCAGGGGTGGGGAACCTAAGGCCTGGGGGATGGATGCGGCCCACAGCTTGCCTGGATCCGGCCCCGAAGGCTCGGGGCTCCCTCCCAGCATTGGGGAGCCCATGCTGGTGCTCCAGCCCCCCCTACTGTCCCATTGTGGGGCTGGAGCACACAAAATCTACTAGCCTGGGCCTACCTAGGCTCTAGTGTGTGAGGGGAAGGGAGCGAGTAACTTTCTCAGTTGGGGGACCATGTCAGTGAGGGTTTGATTTTTTTTTCCACTTGTGTGCGGCCCCCCCCCCCAACTAATTTTTCTGTGGGTTAGCAGCCCCCCACCCAAAAAAGGTTCCCCGGTGTGTCTAAAGCCTAAAGTTCTGCATCCCGGTGTAGAGCACCATGAAGGCAACTAAAAAAGGTTTTCAGACAATTGGGTGTACAAATAATTGTATAATCGCCATGCTGTTTCTTTATTTGTATTGTGCTAGCCCCTCTCCCCACCCCCTACCTTGTGCTCAGTACTACACACGGTCATACAGCTGCAGTGGCTTGAAACTTTTTTGAGTGGAATGGTCTTCCCTTGGGAAACGCTGTTTCATCAAAACCAACATGTTCCATGGGATTTTCAATGAAATTTCCGTTGGGAAATAGTGTTTTGATAAGATTGAAGCACAAACACACTGACCTCAATCAAATGCAATACTCCTGTTCTCATTGTCAAAGGGCTGTTGTTTGGCAATTTATTTTTTTATATGATGACTTATTATAATGTGGGTTTTAAAAGTCCAAATTGGAACAAAAAGTTGTTTTGATTTTTGTTTAAATGGAATGACTCGATTGACCCAAAATGAGATCCCCCAATTTCCACCCTCTTTGGCAAGACATTCTGATTGCTTTTAGTTCTTATTCCAGTTTGGAATGGAAACACATTTTGAACCATTGGGATGTCCCCAGGGACAGAAATTCCATGTTTTGACAAGTTCCAGTGACAGCATCGGGAAGAGTTTCTGAGACACATAAGAACTGCCATACTGGGTCAGACCAAAGGTCCATCTAGCCCAGTATCCTGTCTGCCAACAATGGCCAATGCCAGATGCCTCAGGTCGACAGGGGAAGCCTTTGTCGACCGCTCCTGTAAACTTCATTTCACGAGGCATAAGGGAGCGGTCGACAAAGGCTTCCCCTGTCGACCGATCTGCGTCTTGACTCACGCACTGTGCCTACGATCAGCTGAGCCGGCACAGCGTGGCCGCCATTTTTATTTTAATGAAGCTGGGGATATTTAAATCCCCGCTTCATTGACTATGTCGGGTAGCCTATTTTACATGCCTCTGTCGGCAGAGGCATGTAGTCTAGACGTACTCTAAGGCGGTGTCTACACTGGCACGTTCTTGTGTGAAAACGGCCGCTCTTGCACAAAAACATGCCGCCTGTCTACACTGGCCGCGCGTTCTTGCACAAGTAAACTGACGTACTGTAGAAAATCAGGGCTTTTTGTGTGAGAACTCTGACGCTCCCTCTCAGGAAGAAGCCCTCTTGCGCAAGAGCTCTTCCAGAAGAGGCCAGTGTAGACAGGCAACATGAATTTCTTGCGCAAGAAGCCCCTATGGTTAAAATGGCCATCAGAGCTTTCTTGCGCAAGAGAGCGTCTACACTGGCATGGATCCTCTTGCGCAAAAGCACATGCCAGTGTAGACGCTCTCTTGTGGAAGAGTTTTTGCACAAGAACTCTTCCGCAAAAGAGTTCTTGCGCAAGAAGCTGCCAGTGTAGACGTAGCCTAAGATGCCTGGTGGCAGGGCTGGATTATGAAAGAGGCTTTAGAGGCTTTAGAGGCTGCAGCCCGGGGCCGCCTTAGCCCAGGGCTCTGGACTGCAGCCACTAAAGACCCTGTGTGTTGGGGGCTCTGCCTGGAGGCGGGGCTCTGTGAGCTGCCGTTTCCCTTCCCCCTGAGCTGGAGCCACATGCGTCGCCACTAGAGTTGGGGCCTGCTTGCAGGCTTCACGCCTTCTGCTCCCATTGGCTGGGAATCATGGCCAATGGGAGCAGTGGGGGCAGTGCCTGCAAGTACAGGGCCACATGGAGCCACCTTTTCTCCCCCTGCAGCTGCACCAAGTAAGCGCCCCCATCACTTACCCCCTTCCTCCCTCCCAGTCCCAGCAACCCTGTCTCCTCCTGCTCCTGCACCCTACCTCCCACCCAGACCCTGCACCCCTGCCCCACTACCCCACACACTGAACCCCTCTTTTTTGGCCTTACCCCGCATAGGTGCTGCAGTACCCCCTGACTTGGAGTGGTTTTCATTCTACATGGGGTTTACAGTTGGTTCTGTAGCACTCAGCACGCCTGTTATTAAAATTGTTCCAGCCCCCCTGCCATTCCAGGGCATAGGGGGCCCCACAAAATCTATTAGTCCCTGGCTCCCAGAACAGTTAATCCAGCCCTGCTAGGTGGATTCCTTTCCTACCTGGGGGTTCCCTGCCTCCTCCTTGTGCCAACACAGCCACCGGCTTAAATATGAACATGTGTTTTGTGTGGGTAAGTTTCAGTTAACTGTTCTCTGGCAGGTGGGGTGGAAAAGCAGAGGAAGAAGGGGAGCAAGAGAGGACAGGTAGGGCTGAGGAATTTACTCTTTAGGCTTTAGCACATAGGAGAGCAGCAGACAGAGGCATGCAAACGTCAGGAGGTCCCTGGCTGAAAATCACACAGAAGGGAATGCATTGGGGAAGCCACCCTCTTGATACTAGCAAATGAAGGAGATCGCCTGCTAGTGGAAACGGGCCCTGCTTCCCAGGACGAGGTGCAAAGTGAAAAGCAAATGACGTTCACGTCCCTGCTGTTGAGGAAGGCGACAAAAAAGACTTTTCCAGAGGGCTTGAAATGTAAAGCAAAAATGGAGACATTGACCTGGGCTCTTTCCACTCACGTGTCTTTAACATACTAACCCCACAGCCAAAGGAGGGGGCAGGTCCTGCAGGATGCAGGACGGATCCAGGTATAAATACAATTCATGAGCAACCAAAGGAAATTGCTGCCCCCTGGAAGTGGGTAGAGTCTCTTTCATGACTGGGAGCAGGCAGGACTCATCTGTAGATTCCTTCTTGAGAACCCTGTGGTTCTCTCTGGTTTCTTTGGTGTCAACCCAGGGTCAAGGAGAAGTCACGCAAGAGACTGCCGACTACATGACAGCCGCATACAAGGATGCTGCGCGGATCCAGTGTAGCAACAGGGAAGGAACAGGATCCAAAACCGCACAGTCAGAGCAACCCTGCTTTGCCCCGAGGAATTCCTCGGCAGGGAATTCATCCTCGGTGCGGTGCAATTGCAAGCGGTCACCGTCCCAAGGATATTTATTGCTTTAATTTCAACGAATCGGTATTTCGTATTTCCAAACCTTTACTCTGCAACGGCGGCAGAATCGGAAGGGAAGCGATAGGGAAGCGGTTTCAGCACTGTCCGTAATAAAATGCTAATTGCCATTCATAAATTATCGTGGGCTGCCCATGCCGATTGCGGAGCCCTGAAGGAAGTGTAGGGAGTGTAGGGTTCAATTTATCCTCCTGCCAGCCTCCTCCATGCCCCCTGCGTTATTTTGTCATTTCTGTACTATCACCAATTCATCACAAAGGCAACGGAACCCTCCAATGTCCACCCTCCAGGTGACTGTGTCCTCGCTGCTCTGTGACTTCTAAATTAAATTGTCAAAACACATTACGGAGAAAAATATCGTGAAGGGAAAGTTCATTACCGCTTTATCCCATCAGAGGAGTGGATCTGTTTGATCCGAGGAAGACACATCAGCTTCATTCTCCTTTCCCCTAGCATATTTCTTCATTCAGAGCCATCAGGAAAAATACTCGGGGCTGGTCTTGAAATCATAGAATGCTAGAACTGGAAGGGACCTCAAGAGGTCATCAAGTCCAGTCCCCTGCCCTCGCGGCAAGACCAAGCACCGTCTAACTCATCCCTGATGATCTTCCTGTGGTTGGTGGGGATGCTAAAGAGACCTTTACCAATGGGTCCTCTGTTCCATGCAAACGGCTCTCACCTCAGACCTGCCAAACTCATTACACCAAACAGGATGTTTATCCATAAGGGATACAGCTTGAACCTCTCTAGTCCGGCACTCTCTGGTCTGGCAACATCCCTGGTCTGGCATGATTGTAGTTAGTCAGATGTCTACTTAGCATGGGTGTGGCCAAGTTGTTTGCAGCCACCAGTCCTGGCGCTCAGTGTTCTGTGCTGCTATTTAGCTGTAATTGATCCCTAAATGTTTTCTAAGAGCCCAGGAAGCAGTGGAAGGGTTGGTAACGCTGCTAGAAAATACTGACCTCCTGTGGTCTGGCAAATTCTCTGGTTGGGCACCGGTCAGGTCCTGAGGGTGCCGGACTAGGGAAGTTCAACCTGTATCATGTGAGGTGTCTACAGAAAGCTCGTAACTTGTCAAGGCTCAGAGTCATAGCCAGCTGCATGTACGGGTAATATTTCGGGAACAGTGTGTTTAGATTCAAGGTATATTTTCTAAACTTGGAGTAAAAAACAGAGTTGTTGACTCGAGTCTCACGACTTGGACTCGAGTCCAACTTAAGTCGCCTAGGTGACTCGACTTGAGACTCGACTCGGGTTCATTGTTTGTGACTTGAGACTCGACTTGAGACTTGCTAATTTTGTTAAATCAACTTGGTGAAAAAATTGTCCGAAAATGCCGATATTGATGGCTTGTACAAAAGTGACTTGACATTTTCAAAATTAAGACTTGAGACTCGACTTGGGACTTGACTCGAAAGTGACTTTTGGGACTCGAGACTTGACTTGAGACTTGAACTGTAGTGACTTGAGACTTGACTTGGACTTGACAATGACGACTTGAAGACAACACTGGTAAAAAACCAACAGATTAGTCACCAGGCTGTCTTCGTGATGGCCCCAGGGAGTCGGCCTTCCGGCCCATGATGCAATGCTGGGGTCAAGTGCTCAGCCTCACGTAATACGAAGACACTGAACAGGGATCTTGCCAAAGAGCTGAAGCCAGAGAAAGGTAAAATAGGCACTTTGCCGCGAGACTGGGTTTTCCTTGTCTGTGAATAGAAATGCCAGACTGGTTCATTGTCACCGAGTAAGGGGTAGGATGCTCTGGAGCCATTCACTGAGGAAACCCTCCATGGGAAAGAACGTGCATGGATCCTGGGTTATCCGCACCCAGCCAGCTCTGCGAAAGACTGGCTTGTCGAGGGAAAACCAGCTGTATCACACTGACAGGTGTAAACCCAGACTCGTGCTTGAGGTTTTATGTTGCGTTGTAGCCACGTGTTTCTACCTTTCTCGCCTCTTTCTTAAGTACATCTGCTGTTGCTTTAGACGCTCACAAGTGGTGTGCGGTTTACAGGAGCAAGGGCGTACTGGAGACATGGGGTAAACTGAGGCACGCTGCGCTTCTGGGGAGGGAGGAGCTGGAAATTCTGTGAGTAGCCAGTGATGGGGGCGGGATATCACCAGGGAGTGATTCGGAGGGGTTCAGGGATGGGAGTGCACCTATTATTAACCTGGCAAGACAAGGCCGGCCTGGCCCAGAGGAGGGTGCGTGAGTGCCTGAAGGGTTGGCAGTCAGGCCCGCCGACGGGAGGTAAAGGGGCTAGTTGCCCCAGGGCCTGGCGATTCAGAGGGGCTTGGGGCTCCCTCCTGCTGCTACTGTGGCAGTGGCAGCAGCCGGAGCCCAAGGTCCTTTAAATCGCCACACGCTCCGTGTGGCTCTGAGGGCGCCGTGCTTGGGATGGGCTGGCTGCCTCAGCCCCGCCTCTTCTGGCTCAGCCCTACCCCCTTGCACAGAGCTGGGCCACCCAACCTTGCCCAGAGCCCGTGGAAGCTGTCGGCTCCCCTGATGGCAGTACCAGGGAGCTGATGCTGACTGGCCACAAGCAACACTCCCTTTTCCCGGAGGGGGGAGAGAAAGCAAGGGGGGGAGGTCACAAGAAGGGGGCCAATTCTCACCCACAGCCAGTCTCACTCTGAGCCCTTTCTGGGAAAGTCTCTCATGGGGGGAGTCCCCAACTGCCCTTCTTGGAGCCCCCAGAACAGAGGCTGCGCCAGGGAAAAGGAGCAGACGTTGCAAAATGCACTCGCGGTGTCCTCAGCCAGTGCTTGGTCACTAGGGGACCACAAACGGTCTGCAGAGGCTAGAGCAGCCCCGAAACACTGCTCTGACTTGCACTTAGCACCATGAGGAGAATAAAGGAGGCATCACCAACTCCAGGACAGCTCCGCTCCTCGCTGCTGGGACCGTCGTATGGTAACATCGGAGAATCTGCCCCCAGCTGCGTAGCGGTTATGGCCTGGATACCCACTGCGAAGCATGGCCCTGCTCACGACAGGCCTGCGAGGGTGCGTGGTCTTTGCTCTCCCCTCTGTACATGCCTGGTCCCTTGATGAAATTGAGAACCGCCCCCAGGCCAAATCCAAGCCCCCTTAAATCAATGGGAGCCGTGCAACTTTTTTTCACTAATATTTGGCCCAGTCTCTAAAATCAAGGAGATGCATCCTGCTAAGAGCAAATCACCTAAAATAACTGAGCCGGAGGCATCAAACGGCAGATGTAGGCGCTCAAAGGGGGGGGAAAAAAAGACTTTGGTTTCCACTTTGTGTCATTCACACACTTGGTCGTTAAGCCCGGCGTATCTGTCATAAAACGCAGCTAACACACGGCGCAGTGTTTGGCTTTGGATGGTATTAACATACTAAACATCTATTATTTATTTATTCTGCTACAGCAGGTAATGTCCCTCCTTTAGGCGCTTTTTAAATGCTCACCGTTCTTTTGCCTTTATGCTGCACTATCCATCAGTCGCCAAATTGCCCTGTATTTGCAGCTTTATGGGCACCTTTTATCAAGCAAATGGGGGCTGCACTCCGAGCATGAAAATAAAAGCGCTCCGCTTGGGTTGGGCAAATGATGCTCCTGCGCAAAGTGCGTTTCTCTCCTGTGGCACCCCGCGCCCCTCCAAGTGCCCCTTGGCCCTTGTGGAGAAGGAGCGAGGCCACTTCCTGCTGGGTGAGGGAGGGTGTGGGTCAGGGAACTCCATCCCAGTTCCTGTTTGGAGCGTTGGGGAAGGGTGAGCAGAGTGGGAGCAAGGTTACAGTGGGGGCTCGGGAGCCAGACTGCGAGTGGGAACGAAAGCCCTGCTGGGCTCCTCTAAAATTGGGCTTTCCCTCTAGGAGGAGGAAGTAGAAGGGCTACTTCCAGGGGCGCTGACGGCTTCCGCAGGCCCCTAGGCATGGTGAGGGGGAGCCTGGCTCTGCACTCCCAGAAGGGGTGTGGCCTCAAGGCAGAAGGGGTGGGGCCAGGCGCAGCCAGCCCTCCATGCCGCCCAGAGCACGCCATGCGGAGCTCCAAGAAGTGATTTAGGCAAACAGCACAGGAATGCAGGGGCAAGATTAGAAAGGCAAAGGCACAGAATGAGCTCAAACTAGCTACGGGAATAAAGGGAAACAAGAAGACGTTTTATAAATACATTAGAAGCAAGAGGAAGACCAAGGAGAGGGTAGGCCCACTGGTCAGTGAGGAGGGAAAAACAGTAACAGGAAACTTGGAAATGGCAGAGATGCTCAATGACTTCTTTGTTTCGGTCTTCACCGAGAAGTCTGTAGGAATGCCTAACATAGTGAATGCTAGTAGGAAGGGGGTAGTTTTAGAAGGTAAAATAAAAAAAGAACAAGTTAAAAATCACCTAGAAAAGTTAGATGCCTGCAAGTCACCAGGGCCTGATGGAATGCATCCTAGAATACTCAAGGAGCTGATAGAGGAGGTATTTGAGCCTCTAGCTATCATCTTTGGAAAATCATGGGAAACAGGAGAGATTCCAGAGGACTGGAAAAGGGCAAATATAGTGCCCATCTATAAAAAGGGAAATAAGAACAGCCCAGCAAACTACAGACCAGTTAGTTTAACTTCTGTGCCAGGGAAGATAATGGAGCAAGTAATTAAGGAAATCATCTGTAAACACTTGGAAAGTGGCAAGGTGATAGGGAACAGCCAGCATGGATTTGTAAAGAGCAAATCGTGTCAAACCAATCTGATAGCTTTCTTTGATAGGATAACGAGTCTTGTGGATAAGGGAGAAGCGGTGGATGTGGTATACCTAGACTTTAGTAAGGCATTTGATACGGTCTCGCATGATATTCTTATCAATAAACTAGGCAAATACAACTTAGATGGGGCTACTATAAGGTGGGTGCATAACTGGCTGGATAACCGTACTCAGAGAGTAGTTATTAATGGTTCACAATCCTGCTGGAAAGGCATAACAAGTGGGGTTCCGCAGGGGTCTGTTTTGGGACCGGCTCTGTTCAATATCTTCATCAACGATTTAGATATTGGTATAGAGAGTATGCTTATTAAGTTTGCAGATGATACCAAGCTGGGAGGGGTTGCGACTAATCTGGAGGATAGGGTCATAATTCAAAATGACTTGGACAAATTGGAGAAATGGTCTGAAGTAAATAGGATGAAGTTTAATAAAGACAAATGCAAAGTGCTCCACTTAGGAAGGAACAATCAGTTTCATACATACAGAATGGGAAGCGACGGTCTGGGAAGGAGTATGGCAGAAAGGGATCTAGGGGTTATAGTGGACCACAAGTTGAATATGAGTCAACAGTGTGATGCTGTTGCAAAGAAAGCAAACATGATTCTGGGATGCATTAACAGGTGTGTTGTGAGCAAGACACGAGAAGTCATTCTTCCGCTCTACTCTGCAATGGTTAGGCCTCAATTGGAGTATTGTGTTCAGTTCTGGGCACCGCATTTCAAGAAAGATGTGGAGAAATTGGAGAGGGTCCAGAGAAGAGCAACGAGAATGATTAAAGGTCTAGAGAACATGACCTATGAGGGGAAGGCTGAAGGAATTGGGTTTGTTTAGTTTAGAAAAGAGAAGATTGAGGGGGGGACATGATAGCCATTTTCAGGTATCTAAAAGGGTGTCATAAGGAGGAGGGAGAAAACTTGTTCATGTTGGCCTCTGAGGATAGAACAAGAAGCAATGGGCTTAAACTGCAGCAAGGGAGGTTTAGGTTGGACATTAGGAAAAAGTTCCTAACTGTCAGGGTAGTCAAACACTGGAATAAATTGCCCAGGGAGGTTGTAGAATCTCCATCTCTGGAGATATTTAAGAGTAGGTTAGATAAATGTCTATCAGGGATGGTCTAGACAGTATTTGGTCCTGCCATGAGGGCAGGGGACTGGACTCCATGACCTCTCGAGGTCCCTTCTAGTCCTAGTATTCTATGATTCTATGATTTCAAGGGGCCCAGGGCTCCGGCTAGCACAGCTGCAGTAGCAGCAGCATCAACCAGTATCCCCGTGCCCCTTTGAATCACCAGGCCCCAGTGCAACTGCTCCTTTAGTCCCCCTCCCCGTCCCCCGTTGGCTGGTTGCTGCCCGCTATTATTAATTTTAATCTGATTAAATAAAAGTTGATCAGCTTTTAAGCCCAGAAGTCAGAGGCACAATAAATGAGCGGGGTGTGGAAGGGTACGTCTAGACTACAGGCTTTTGTCGACAGAAGTTTTGTCGACAGATACTGTCGACAAAGCTTCTGTCGACAAAGGGCATCTAGACTACGTCCAGTTCTGTCAACAAAGCAAGCTGCTTTGTCGACATGACAGTGTAGATGCAATAACGCCTTCTGTCGACAGAACTCTGTCGACAAAAGGGGTTATTCCTTGTAGAATGAGGTTTACAGCCATCGACAAAACTGCTGAGTTCTGTCGACGTTATATCGACAGAACTCAGAGGCAGTGTAGACGCAGGTATAGTTTTGTCAACAAAAGTGCACTTTTGTCGACAAAACCCTGTAGTCTAGACACACCCGAAGAGTCATATAAGATCGGTCAGATCAATGGTCCATCCACCCCCGTGTCCTGTCTTCTGATAGCAGCCAATGCCAGATGCCCCAGAGGGAATGCACAGAACAGGGAATCATCACGTGATTCCTCCCCTGTCACCTATTCCCAGCTTTTCGCCCTGGAAATAGAGTTAGGAAAGGCAGCCAGACTCACCTGTTAGCCACAAGGAAGTGTCCCGAGAGGAAGGGTAGAAGGGTAAATGGCTGTACTAGTGATCCAGACACTCCGGCTGCGTCTAGACTGGCAAGACTGCCACCTGTCTGCACTGGCCGCTAGTATTTGCGCAAGAACACTGACTTTGTAATGTACAAAATCAGTGGTTCTTGCGCAAATACTTCGACGCCCCGCCAGGGATAAGCCCTCTTGCGCAAGTATTCTTGCGCAAGAGGCCAGTGTAGACAGCCACGTTAATTTCTTGTGCAAGAAAGCCCGATGGCTAAAATGGCCATCGGAGCTTTCTTGCGCAAGAGAGCGTCTACACTGGCACGGATGCTTTTGCACAAAAGCAAATCTTTTGCGCAAAGGCACATGCCAGTATAGACGCTCTCTTGCACAAATACTTTTAACGGAAAAACTTTTCCGTTAAAAGTATTTGCGCAAAATCATGCCAGTCTAGACGCAGCCTCCAGGTTTAAACAAGGTGTGTGCCAAGGAATGGGCGGGTCATCACAATCCAGCACCAAGGGCTGCGGACAACCTATGGTCACGTGAAGGTCTATACAGCTTAGGCTGGCTTAGAGTCCCCCACTGAATTTAGCCCATTGTGGAAACTGCCACAAAAATATTCACCGGGTCTTTTCAGGAGGGAGATTGACTAGCAGCCACCACAGGCCTGGCAAAGACTGTGCCCCAGTGACAGATGTGTAATTGCAGGAAAGCTTGACATTAGCAGAAAGCCAGTGTGACGGGATCCCAGCCTAATGGAGAACATCAAGTGAGAAGCCATGGGAAAAGTGTTCTCTGTAAGCTAAGTGAGTGGGCAGCCACCTAGCAGAGCACCCTCATCTGTTTCTATTGGTGGTGCACATCTGCACTTGGCTTGGTGCATATAATAACATTTATTCTGCACATGGATGGAAAAAAAAATGAGGGACCATTGTGTGGGAAGCAAGGGGCTAATCTACCTCCCACTGAAGTCAATGGGAGACCGGAGCCTGAGTTGCATATGAATTGGATCAGGGCTCAAATGTACTGTGATGAGTAAACTGCTGAAAGTGGTGGTGCTGTGGGGGTTCAGCACCATGGAGAGGGGCAGTGAGAGGTACACAAAACTTCACATCCCCCCCTGCACCCCCCCCGCCCCCACACACACACTCCCTCCTCCCTATCCTTAAAAGAAAATGTAAATGGGCCCCTTCTGATGAGAGCTGCCCAGGTAAAAGCACCAGGCTGAACCACAAGGAAAACCACAAAGTGCTTTTGTGTCTATTATTATTTGGTTATTTGACTTGTATCGATGAGCAGAGACAATCGCTAACGAGAGAGAGGATTTCTGGCACTGTCAGCCAAGGACATCATGAGTGAAGGGTGCTTAGCTTGGGTATGGGACAAAGGGATATAATAACGCAATGTCATGGCCCTTTCTTTCTTCTGATTGTAGGTCTCTTTTGTTATTCCATTAATAATGGAGGGGATCCCTATCAAGAGATGGGAAGGGAAAACTAGGCAGCCCATTCAGCTGGCTGATGGGGTTTTATATGGGAAGACAATGCAGTCATCAGCTGGACGACTCCTGCAGTTGATGGTAGGTGGCAGAGAATGGTCCGACGTTACAAATGGCTTTGATTTAATGAACACCAGCAATGTATCAAATCTTTTAAATGAAGTGCTATTTTCAGAAACCGATGGATTGAAGCAAAATATCAAGTAGAAAGAGAACTTGAATAAAATAGGAAAATCATTAAAAGTCCGGGGGAAATGCATGGACAGGCTATGGCTGGTGTGTTCCCATCACAGTACAAAGCACTGAGACAAAATCAACATTTTGATGGCCAAAAATGACATTTTAGTAGAGGCCAAATTAGTAGAATCTTATAAGATGTACAACTGCTGATGGGGGTTAGCAAGAGAAGGCAAAACGCAGCCAGACTGATTTTCACATTTATTTACGGGTGTGTGGTGTCTTAAATTCATACAAAAAACAAAAGCAAGGTCGCACCGTTAGCAGGCCTAGGCCTAATCATGAACCTCTGTGGAAGCAGACACCATAACGGCGACTGGCCACAGAGCTGAGGTGATTTCACAGGAAATGAGGGGAAAAAGGAAAACGCCTGTGGGAGAATGTCATTTATCAAGGAAGCAGAATTTGGAAGTGCCAGTGTAATCGTGTGCAGTTCAATATGTGGGATTTGTGCATCTCCTCATGGAGTTGTCATAGCCCTGAAGTTCATGCCTATTAAAATGCATCTTTCCCAGCCTCTCAGAGGCTGATTGCTGGGTTTGGGGTTGGTAAATCTGAGCAAGCTCCCACTGGTCCCAGGAGGGCTGTCTGACTCAGACAGGTTTGGCACAGCCAGGCTCCCCTTCGGTCCACCCAGGTTGCTTCCAACCCAAGGCCCTGTTACTGAGGTCATCTCAGCCCCTCTGAGTCCAGCCTAGGGGGGCGCAGAGCCAGATCTGTTATCTCAGGGGGGCTAGATACAGACTGACCAAGGTCAGCCTAAGTGAGCCCCGCAGGCCCCAGTTTGGGCCCAGATTCTGCATCCTTTCATAAAAGTGTGGCCCTTGACCACTTGCCGAAATTTTGGAGTGGCCCTCCATCAAAAATTATTTCCCACCCCCAATCTACAACCTGTCCTGGAAAACAATCCCTCACTCTCAAGACCTTGGAGATAGGCCAGTCTTTGCCTACAGTCAGCCCTGTCCCCCCAGCCTCCTCGCACCTGAAGCAAATGCTCATCATAACCACCTACCACACCACAGAAACACTAATCCGGGAACCTCGTCCTGCAACAAACCCCATGGCCAATTCTGCCCCCATATCTATACAAGTGACAACAGCAAAGGACCTAACCACATAAGCCACCGCTAACATGAAACTAACATGAAATGAAAAATTCAAAATTTTAAAAGCATGTAATTACTCATGTAGCTTGAATACGTGCATGACCCTGAATTTGACCAGTTATGATGTAAACTTTAAAGAAATGTGCAAAAAGATGCAGAAGTAGAATTCCCATTAAATAAAGTCTGTGAGCACGTTTCATTTATGCTATTATTAATCATGTCAATTATCAAGAATATTATGTTATATATTTTCAGTCATGCAAGTGGGTATTCTTATACGGCTCTTTGTGGACCATTTGTTCTGTATTTTGATGTAGTTTGGCTCTTTGGTTTGAAAAGGTTGCGGACCCCTGCTGTAGGAGAACATTTTAACTTCCCTGGACATTCAGTAATGGATTTGAAAGTAGCCATCCTTCTAAAAAAAAAACACACAGATGTTTTTAAACCACATTACAAAGGGAAACAACAGAGCTGCAATTCATTTGCAAATTCAATACAATCAAATGAAGACTGAATAAGGATTTAAATTGGTTATCTTGCTACGACTACACTGCACCGCTATTTCGAGATACTGGAGATATCCCAAAATAGCTACTTCGCGTCTTTTGAGCGTGCCTGTTATTTTGAAATATAACGGGCTCGCTATTCCAACGTCCCTGTAAACCTCATTCCATGATTAGTAAGGGACATTTCGGAATAGTGATTTATTTAGAAATAAGTGCTGTGTAGACAGAGCCAAAATTCAAAATAAGCTATTTTGAAATAACTTTGAAATAAGATACATAATTTGTGTCGCTCAAATTGTGTATCTTATTTTGACCCACAGTGCAGTGCAGATGCACCTAAAAAGGCAGTTTTCTCTCCCTTAGTATTCACACCTCCCCGTCAACTGCTGTGCAGGAGCCCCATCCCTCTGACCTTAATTGGCCTCATTAACACCGGTCCTACACTTGATAAGTAACTGTAACACCCTTCTTTTCACATTATATATACACACACCTCTGCTTCTGTAATTTCTACCCATTTATCTGATGAAATGTGTTGTACCCAGAAAAGCTTATGCCCTAATAAATTTGTTAGTCTCTAAGGTAGTGCCTCCGTGTTTTGTTGAGGTTTTTTTGTTTTTTGTTTTTTGCAGATACAGACTAACACAGCTACCCCTCTGAGACTTTATATTTCCAGTAATCTTTCCTTTTCTAAAAGGTACCTAAATACAGTATATTGTCTCCCTCCACTGGCCAAATTGAAAACTTTCTAAAAAGTCCCACAACCTAGAAGTAGGTTCCTAAATGCTGATAAAAGATCTAGTTACCTAGACATTGGGCTTTTTTTAAACAGGAAATCAGTGTGCCTACAGAAATGGAAGAGCACAAAAATAATATCCATTATTGCCTAGTATTCCAAAGCTACTATTTTCAGCCTTTTGCTCATCTCTGGGACTGCCACACTGTAAGATATAATTAACAATAATTTCAAAAGAAAATAATTGACTGTACTTTTCCTATGTTTGTCTCATACTCCTGGTATTTTTTTTTCCCATTTAATAAACTAGATGTGTTTCTAGTCTGGGAGACAGGAGAGATTCCAGAAGACTGGAAAAGGGCAAATATAGTGCTCATTTATAAAAATGGAAATAACAACAACCCAGGAAACTACAGACCAGTTAGTTTAACTTCTGTGCCAGGGAAGATAATGGAGCAAGTAATTAAGGAAATCATCTGTAAACACTTGGAAGGTGGCAAGGTGATAGGGAACAGCAAGCATGGATTTGTAAAGAGCAAATCATGTCAAACCAATCTGATAGCTTTCTTTGATAGGATAACGAGTCTTGTGGATAAGGGAGAAGCGGTGGATGTGGTATACCTAGACTTTAGTAAGGCATTTGATACGGTCTCGCATGATATTCTTATCAATAAACTAGGCAAATACAATTTAGATGGGGCTACTATAAGGTGGGTGCATAACTGGCTGGATAACCGTACTCAGAGAGTAGTTATTAATGGTTCACAATCCTGCTGGAAAGGCATAACAAGTGGGGTTCCGCAGGGGTCTGTTTTGGGACCGGCTCTGTTCAATATCTTCATCAACGATTTAGATATTGGTATAGAGAGTATGCTTATTAAGTTTGCAGATGATACCAAGCTGGGAGGGGTTGCGACTAATCTGGAGGATAGGGTCATAATTCAAAATGATCTGGACAAATTGGAGAAATGGTCTGAGGTAAACAGGATGAAGTTTAATAAAGACAAATGCAAAGTGCTCCACTTAGGAAGGAACAATCAGTTTCACACATACAGAATGGGAAGTGACTGTCTAGGAAGGAGTACGGCAGAAAGGGATCTAGGGATTATAGTGGACCCCAAGCTGAATATGAGTCAGCAGTGTGATGCTGTTGCAAAAAAGGCAAACATGATTCTGGGATGCATTAACAGGTGTGTTGTGAGCAAGACACGAGAAGTCATTCTTCCACTCTACTCTGCAATGGTTAGGCCTCAATTGGAGTATTGTGTTCAGTTCTGGGCACCGCATTTCAAGAAAGATGTGGAGAAATTGGAGAGGGTCCAGAGAAGAGCAACGAGAATGATTAAAGGTCTAGAGAACATGACCTATGAGGGAAGGCTGAAGGAATTGGGTTTGTTTAGTTTAGAAAAGAGAAGATTGAGGGGGGGACATGATAGCCGTTTTCAGGTATCTAAAAGGGTGTCATAAGGAGGAGGGAGAAAACTTGTTCATCTTGGCCTCTGAGGATAGAACAAGAAGCAATGGGCTTAAACTGCAGCAAGGGAGGTTTAGATTGGACATTAGGAAAAAGTTCCTAACTGTCAGGGTGGTTAAACACTGGAATAAATTGCCTAGGGAGGTTGTGGAATCCCCATCTCTGGAGATATTTAAGAGTAGGTTAGATAAATGTCTATCAGGAATGGGCTAGACTAGCATTTCTCAAATTATGGGCCACGGCCCGGTACCGGGCCGCGGGAAAAAAATACCGGGCCTCAGCATGGCTGCTGGTAGGGGAGCAGAGCGGGGCAGGAGTGGGGGAGGAACCGGCCGCCGGGAAGCAGTGCTGGGGGGCTGTGGGGCTGTCCCGGTGGAGATCTGGGCAGGTGGGCGGGCGGGCGGCCAAAGCAGGGCTGGGAGCGGCGCGGCTCTCCTGCGGAGATCCGGGCGGGCGGCGAAAGCAGGGCTGGGAGCAGCGGGGCTGTCCCGCGGAGATGGGGAGGGGCGGGCGGGTTGGGGGTAGCGGGCTGTCCCACAGAGATGGGGTGGCGGAAGCAGGGTTGGGGCAGCGGGCTGTCCTGCAGAGATTTGGGGAGGGCAGGCGGCAGAAGCAGGGTTGGGGGTAGCGGGGCTGTCCGGCAGCGGAGATCAGAGAGGGTATGCGGCGGAACCAGGGCTGCACGGGTGGAGGAGGAGCTGGCTGGGGGAGATCAGGAGGAGGAGGACGGGAGAATCAGCTGCCGGAAGCAGGGCTGGACGGGGCAGTCGGGCTGGTGGGGGCCGTCGGGGAGCGGGACTGACCGGGAGATTGGTGGGTGGCGGGGGGAACTGGCCACCAGAAGCAGGGCTGGACTGGGGAGATCGGGAAGAGAAAGGGGGGGAGTGGGACTGACCTGGGCATATGCAGACCCTGGCAGATGAGTGAGTCTGGCCGGGGATTCCATTATGCCTCCTCCCCCCCACATTCCCTCCCTGGAGTAGTTGCGAACTGCCTGGCAGGTAGACACACTCAGACAGCATGAGCACATCTACCAGCCAGGCAGCTAAGGACTAACACACCTAATTATAATAAAACGTACCTAATTAGAAAATACCAGGCATTTTATATGTCTGGTAATTTCTCAATTTCTTTCCCAGACAAAACCTTCAAATACCGGACTGTCCGGTACAAAACCGGACACCTGGCAACCCTACCCCTCCTTGCACCCTCCCTCTTAGCCAGATACCCTACCCACAATCTGCTCCTGCTCCCGCCTCCTGAAGTGCTCATGTGGCGCCGGGTCCCCCAAGCCCTGGCCCAGGCTGGGTGGAGGATGCAGCCGGGTGAAACACTGAAAATGTATTCATTTTTCATTCTTTTTTTTTTATATGCGTTTATATTTTTGGGCTGCAAAAGACAGTACTGAAAAAAAACGGGTTCCAACTAAAGTAAAAAGTTTGGGAAACCCTGATCTATCCAGCTTTCTATCCATCTTACAGTCCATTTATCCAATCCATATTCCCTTAACTTGCTGGCAAGAATATTGTGGGTGACTGTATCAAAAGCTTTGCTAACGCTGGCACTGGGGGTTTTGGGAGGACCAGAAACAACTTATTTGAATATTCATCATTTGCTTATTGAATATGCAAATATGCAAATTAATGTTACCGGTCCTCCAAAAGCTCGTGAATGGATTTACTGGTCCCCGTGTCAAAAAGTTTGGGAACCCCTGGGCTAGACAGTACTGGGTCCTGCCATGAGGGCAGGGGTCTGGACTTAATGACCTCTTGAGGTCCCTTCCAGTTCTAGTGTTCTATGATTCTATGATAATGGTCTTTTCTTCTTAAATTGGTCTGATGTCAATTGATTTAAGGTAACACTTTTTCAAGTTTTATGTTTGACTTAATGTTTTTAGCCATGTATTTCCCCTAAAGTGTTCAGATGTGTTTAAAGCATAATTTAGCTCAGTTTAGCATATTTTTTTCATAATCTGGAAAATATTATTTTGTTTATCTAATACATCATATGCCTATCTAGGCATTTATACTAAGCTAATCACAATAGTGTCGGATTATGTAAGGACAAGTTATTTTGTTCTGGGAGTCTGTAAGAACTAAAACTTCAGAAAATATATGGCGACTGAGTAATTAAAAGAAAGGGTGACGTTTGTACATTGATAGCACATATCTGCTATATAGAATTGACAGAGCTCATCATCTGCCATCTTTTTAAACAGAAGGTAAGTATTTTGTATACATAAGGAACGTATACGGTCCCCATTATAATAATATCTTAAAGTGTATCTATACTTGCAAAAGCCATGTGAGGTGTGGAAGTATTGTTCTATTTGTAGGTGAGGATTGGAGAGACAGATAGTAAGCTGCCTGGATCACACACAAAGTGCATGATGGAGTAGGGAATTCAACCTCAATCCCCAAAAGTCCAGGCTAGAGCCCTAACCACTGAACTAGGCTTCCTCTCTATCCATTCTGCAAATGGGGAAACAGAGACACAAAAAGATGAAATCATTTACCCTCGGGTGGAATCTTCCTAAAATGACAATCTCTTTTTTTCATACATCAGCAAGAGGGAAACCAAAAGACGGAAAGGGCTGAGTGTTAGGATATCTCTGGCACCTAAGTCCCAGCTTTGAACCTAGCCCTTTTGTGGTGGGGTAGATGCCTGTGGGACTTAGTTTTGTAGCTAAGGAGGGAGGGTAGGGAATCTAAGGCTATGTCAAGATAGCGATGTTATTTCGAAATAACGTAGTCCGTACCTACACTACAAGCAGTTATTTCAACATAATGTCGAGATGGAAGATTTTTTACTCCGACTCCTGTAACCCTCATTTTACGAGAAATAAGGGAAGTCGGAGGAAGAGTGCTCTCTCTCAAACTTCCTGCTGTGTAGACAGCGCCAAAAGCCAAAATAAACTATTTCAACTTAAGCTATGCAATTGACATGTTGTGTAGCTTATTTTGGCTTTAGCGCTGCTGTGTAGACGTGCCCTAAGAGTGCTTGAACAGACAGATCACAGTAGCTTATTTCCTAACCAGGACTACAGCTCCTACAATGCACTTGTAGTTTTTTTCCTAACAGGCTGCTACTGCATTGTGGGAGTCACTGCCTGACCAGAACTACACATCCCATAATGCCCTAAGGAGTATTGTCTCTCCCCCCCTATTATTCCCATAATGCACTTGGCCTGTTTATTTTCCCATCAGGGACTACACATCCCATCATGCACTTGCAATTCACTTTGAAGCCTCTTGCATCAGAGAGAGAGTGTGCCAGTCCCACAATGAGGCAGAAACCCCCACAATGCCCTGAGCCTGCAACTCTTTACAGGGCACCGTGACCATCTCCGGCTGAAAACTTCAATTCCCACCAGGCGGCTTCCCGCCTCCCTAGTCCAGTTCAAAAACTACAGCTCCCAGAGTGCAATGGGCTCCCTTCCAGGAGCAGGGTTGCCAATTGGAAATGGACACAGTCCCGGAGCTTTCCTCCCATGGCATCCTCTTGAATTAAAATGATCTTTTCATTCCTCCAGGGTTGGCAGCCCTATGATGGGGCGGGAGGCAGAGGGGGAACTACAGCTCCCGGCAGGCACCTGGGCTCGCACTTGCGTAAAGCTTCGTCCGGAAGGGCAGAGAAAACTACAACTCCTAGGCGTGCCATGCGTCCCCCCCCCTTCGGAGGCGCGGGAATCGCCGGCCGGCGGCGGAGAAAACTACAGCTCCCAGCATGCCGTGCGGCCTCCCCCCCTTTACTTCCGGTGCCGTGCTGGGGAGAGCCCACCGCCGGGAGGGCGAGCGCGCGCGAAGGCAGCTCTGACAGGAGCCCGGGGGTTGGGGAGGGGCGCGGCGGGAGCGCGCGCGCGTGCGTGTGTGTGAGGCGGGGGCTGCAGCCGCGATGCCCTCGGGCCGGTGAGGGGCGGCCGGGCGCGATGTTCGTGCAGGAGGAGAAGATCTTCGCCGGCCGGGTGCTGCGGCTCCACGTCTGCTCCACGGAGGGCGCCGAGTGGCTGGAGGAGGTGCCCGAGGACACGACGGTGGAGAAGCTCAAGGAGCGGTGCTTAAAGCACGTAAGGGAGCCGCCCCTCCCCCCGCGGCCTGCGCTCCCCCAGTGGCAGGGCCCGCTGGGTATGTATAACCCCGCCCTCCCCACTGTGCTGCTGCGGGGGTCCGCAGAGCTGAGTGCGGCCTGGGGGCGGGGAGCGGCCGTGGTACCATCCCCCCCCCCGTAACCAGCCGTGGGGGAGGGGCCCCTCATAGTACCCTGAGCTCTGCCTCTGGTCAGTGTGTGGTGTGTGTGTGTGTGTGTGTGTGTGTGGGGTGTTCAGTGCACTTGGGCAGTAGTCAGTTGCTGCCGGTTGTCCTTTGGTTGGGGTGTAATAATGACCCGCATCGCGGGGCGTTGCAGTCTGGAGGTGTACAGCGCTGTGTTCGAACTCGCCGCCTGCTGGGCCTGGCAAACAGGGTGGTTTGTGGTAAATAGTCCAGGTTTTGCATCCTCCTCCGCCCCCCCCCCCCCATGTCCTCTTATCCCTAGGGTTGTTTTCCGTTCCTGCTCCCTGCTTTGTTATAACTGTCCCCCCAAAATTGAGGGATGGTGTGTTTCAGCCTGCTTCAGAAGCTATGAGTTGATTGGGGGGGGAAGGGGGAAATCAGGGTTAATACAAAAATTGTTCCGCAGCCTTTAATTACAGAATTTAGGATTCACAGGACCCCTAACTCCATATTTTTAGCTCTTACTTTAGACCAGAAGCATTGTGTGGGTTGGCAGAGTCACCTTGTGAGAATCAGCTGAGGTGGTTTACGATTCCTTTTAAGCAACTGCAGTAGTTCTATGTACCTTGGTTTTCTGTACTATCAGAACAAATATAAAGAAGGGGGGTAATAACTACACGTTCTTTGAAGTTGGCAGTGGGGCAAATTTCTGTGTCGGAGGGTTACTGCATCACTGCTGTAATGTTGGGGGTTTCATTTGGGACAAGAGAAGTCTCTGTATGTTCTCATTGCCTTCAGTCCATTAAGACTTTCACACATCTCACAGTCCTTTTGCCCTTTAGGAAGCTGATTGCACTGAAGAGAGAATATGTATAGGTATCTCATGTAACCTATCCATTTTCGTGTTATAATTTGCTGGATCTGCAGTATTCTATTTTGGTGCATGTGTCATTCTTGTATGTAAAGTTAGAAATATGAAGTATGAGACTGTTTATAGTTTTAAATGTGCTAACGAGAGCCATTACCCCCCTTACCCTCCCCCCATCTTAACGACTGGGTGATCAATTTAATGACTTCTAAACAGTCTTGTTTGTCCTGTAAATCCAATGGTGATTGGACTAATAAGATATGTGACCATAACACCTAATAATGAGATTCCATTTTGACCAGTCTCAGAGGGGTAGCCCTGTTAGTCTGTAACTTTAAAAACAGAATATTCCTGGGGCACCTTAGAAACTAACAAAAATATATATAGTATCATGGGCTTTCCTGGGCAAAACCCACTTTGATCTGTCTGTTTTTACTTGCAACTGCTTAAATCCTACTGTTTATACTTAATAAACACACTTTTGTTTATCAAGCCCAGTGTAAATAATTGTTACCTGGGGGGGAACAACCAGTGTGCATATTCCTCTTTCATTATTAAAGGGGATTTACCTGAATGAGCTTTCACTGTGTAAAACTTGTACAGAAAAAGACTAATTTATTTGGGATTTTGATTGGGGATGTAATATAGTGTAGTTGATTAACCGATAAGCAAAAGCTTATCGGTTAATGCTATTGACTATACACCTTTAAATGCAGAGCCGCAGTGGGGTTTGATCCCGGACCAGGCATGAGCCAGGACTGAGTGGGCTGCCTTCCCTTATTGACTAATTGTGTAGTTGATAAAAATTCTATCGACTACACGGTTAGCAAATTACCCACTTCTTAACATCCCTAGTTTTGATCCCATTCGGGGGTTTGGTTTCCTGGCTGCTTTGACCTAGAACTGCATCTCCCAGAGCTGAAATGGTTCTCTTCAGGGAGGCAGTAACCCCAACCCTGTGCCTTGTCTGGGGGAGACCAGAGGATCTGACCCAGCAGGACAGGGTGACGGGGGAGCCCCAGAGATCAAGAAGGCCATGTGTCAGTGGCCTGATCAGCACATTGGGGAACAATCCCAAGGGGTCTTCTGTGACTGCACCCTGTCATAATGTCCCCTTGTCCTTTGTTTTTAAATATGGAACCCCTGAAAGCTACAGGTCTAGGCATGTAATATTCCAACTTGATGCAAAGGGTCATGTGCTCTGCTTATAGCATACAAGCACCTGTAGTTTCCATAGCCATACTTGTATTTGGAGAACAGCTTCATTTTATCCAAGATAGGTGTGGCTGTTGGTAAGCTACCAGTGCAGCCTTTGAGCAAAATTAGGGTGTAGGACTACCGTGTGCATTATAGAATAGGTGTGGGACTATCATATCCTACAGAGCTCATGGAGAATTATCACGTTGCTGTCTTTATTCACTCTTGAGCGATTAAGCACAAGAGTGATGTGAGGATTGTCAAGGCAGGGTAGTACAATGATTGCATGCATATGTGTCGATCTGAAAGAGCTTTAATTTTCAGGAAGCCTAATTGAAGAAGTGCTTGCAAGTAATGTGAGTTGGGGCAGAAGACAATTGATAACTTGGCAGTGGTATTTGATCTCATTCTGTCTGCTCTTAGTGGTAATGGTGTTGATTTGCATAACCATTATGGATAATATATAACCTTATGAAGAGGAAAAATGGAAATGGAAAAATCTTGACTAGTGATCACAGGCATATTGTAATGAACCTTGGTAGTACCTTCAGATAACTAATGCAGTCATCTCTAATGTGATGCTAATTAATCTATTCCCCAAAGCGCCTCTGCAGTCACTATTGCTGTGAGTTGTAGAAAGTAACATTCATTACAAGGTTCTACTTTGGATAAAGAAAGGAGGTGTCATTTCTCTCCCTCCCCCCTCTTCCTCCCTCCCCCCCCCCCCAGTAGCTTCCAAAACATCACTGGGCTCCAAAGTTATTAAATATCCTCATGTCTTTTCTTAACTAATTCTGCACTCTGATCGTATGGCCAGTTCTTTATCCCTAATTATTTTTCCTCTTGGTAGGGATTCTGTTGCAAGTGTTTGTCTCTGCCTACAAAAAGGGAAGCATTTTCCCAGTTATCTGTGACCCAAGGCCTCAGTCCTACAAGTTTTTCTGGGTGGGAACATGCCTGCCATTGTGTGGCACCCCATGGACTTAAGTGGAACTTGGGTCTATGGTCTATCTGCATATGCCACCTTGCAGGATCAGGACCCAAATTTGCCTAGTTCTGGCTGTGAAACTGGCAGTGTTTATAGAGGTTTTTAGAAAAGTCAGATCAACCACACACAATTATATATGGGCATACTTATATTGCACTTTAGCAGTTGGAAAGTTGGCAGTTCAGGAAATGACACTGCAATTGGTGAAAGCATTTTAGAGTAATTCCTATGAGCAAATGTTAAGCAAAGAGTAGGGTATATGAATCTAACATGGATTTGTCACTCTGACAAGGTGACTGTACACAAAATACAATATCCTTATATCATTGACACAGATCCCAAAGGGTTGTAGCCTACTTGTAGGTCAAGTGCCTCTCAGATCAGTCAGCTAAATCCTTAAGGTGGTCTGGCTGGTTGTTCAGTCTGTGTCCACCATATGTTCGGTGGCATGATAAGAAAAGACAGTGTAACCAGATGGCCTTAGAATCAGACTGTAAGAGCGTAAAGCAAATTTTAATAACCCACTCAGTTGTTGTAACTAGAAAAGCAAAACAATGGCATTTCAAAGAAAAATGTATTGAAAGTAAAAATATACAAACTCCCTGCAATATATCCTTGTCTACCAAGGAAGACAGCAGTACAAATAAATATTAAGGTTGCATACACACAATTTTGCATGCTATAAACAGCAATTTAATGATTAGCTGTGGCTCTCAGATTCTTAGCAACTGTGACACTATTAGTTGCAAAGTTCTGTAGTTTAATTTAAGCTATTTCCCTAGAGTCATCGGTCCCATGTTCTTTCACTAAAGAGGCTTTAATCCAAGGATTTATAGCATCCTTATCGTGTCCAGTGGTCTAACACGCTACAGATAGTCTCATCTTATAATGAGGTATTCAAAAAGTACATCAGTTTTAGGAACTTCTGAATCCTCTCAGACTATAATGCAGTCTTTGCCGTAAGATCAGCAGTTAACATATGTGGCAGGACTAGTTGTAAGTCACTGGCATGTAAAGCAGAACTAAAACAATCTCACTATAGTTCCACTGATGTGTTAGAGATGCTCAGAAATAATTTAAATCAAGAGCTGAAGTCCTGGGATGAAAACTGGTATATTTTGATGTATAAGTAAAGGGGGAAAAAACCGTTGAGCTCTCTTATGATCAGATCATGGATTCTAAAAGCTCTCTGAAAACCCTAAGTACTACAAATGTTTACAAAGTGTCAATCTGCTGAAGTTGATGGTAAATGCCTTCTTTTAGAGGGGAAGGACACTTGCAGGAAACAGTAAATATGCTTAGATAAAAATGTATATTGAAAAGACTCTCATTCAGAAAGCCTTGTTTTCATTTTTGTAAACAACTGTACAAGGTCTTGCTCAAGGTTGTCATTAATAAGTGTTTTATTTGGCCTCCGTGAGCTGCCTGGGAGAGAGGAGTGACTTCATCAATCTTGGGGCTTCAGTGATTTTCGTTTCTCCCTTTTTAACGTTTCAACTGCTACATTTTCTACTTCCCTGGGAACAAATGAGAAGCCTCTGGATGCACTGATGTAATGTTCTGGGAGTCTCTCACTCTGGGTCAGTGAACCATTCTAGCATGAAAATGAGCCAGTTCAAGCTGGGGATGGAGTTGTATTTGGTGTTGCAGTGCTAACAGCCAGGGTAAAACGCCAAGCTCCTTTCTTAAGCTCCAACTGTGGTACGTACATTTGGAGGCTAGCTGCTTACTTTTGCCAAGCTTAATCCTGTGCAGTCTTTCTTTGTTATCCGGACAAAAAGGGCCAGGTCATCTGCTGGGGTCGTTCAGCATAGCTCCATTGACTTCAGTTGAATTTTGCCAATTTACACTGGCTGTGGACCTGACACACTGTTTTAGCTTACACAGCTGGTGCCAGGAAATGGTTTACCGTGTGCCAATCAGATTTTCTTCTGAGAAAGAGGGGAGAATCCCTGGTTTTGTATCAGACTTTGCAGATATTATGGCATTGCTGGGCACTGTTATAATCTAACTTCTGACAGCACTTCTGTGGCAAGTCCAGAGGCTTTGAGATTCTGGTTTCATAATAAGAATGCAGCCCACACATGCTGGAAAAAATCTAAGTGATCCAATACCCTACTTCTGCTTTTAACAGTTGGTGCATTTCTAGATATGGAATAGTAAGAGAAACTAGATGTACTGTGAATATATCTCAGATCCAGAAGAAAAGCTACAGAAAACACTGTTCTGTCTAGTGGTTTACAGCCAATACCCAGACAAAAGGGAGCCTTGAGGCTTTGTTATTGAGGCTCCACTGAGTGACCTGGGACAAGGCACAGAAACTTCTTGAACCAAAGAACACACAAATGTAAAACAAGGAATTCTTGTGGTGCTTAATGTTTGAAGGTGCTGTGAGATCCTCTGACAGGTGCAATAGAAATGCAAAGTATCACTACATATGATGGTAGCCTCATTAACACGGGTCCTACAATTGACACATACTACTTGTGTGTGTGTGTGTGTGTGTGTGTAGGTACGTCTAGATTACATCCCTCTTTCCACAGAGGGATGTAAATTAGGCACTTTGAAATTGCAAATGAAGCCGGGATTTGAATTTCCCACGCTTCATTTGCATAATCACGTAATAATAATAATAATAATAATGTAATATAATATACTTTCAAAATAGCACTTTTTCGAAAGAGTGCCATTATGTGATTATGCAAATGAAGTGCGGGAAATTCAAATCCCAGCTTCATTTGCAATTTCAAAGTGCCTAATTTACATCCCTGTCGAAAGAGGAATGTAATCTAGACACAGCCTATATGTCTGTTATTTCCACTCCAATTCATCTGATGAAGTGGGTTCTGCTCATGATTCTCTCCATATGTTGGTTAATCTCGGGTGCCACAGGGCCACCTGTTTTTAAAGTTACAGACTTACACGGCTACCCTCTCAGATTTTTTTTTTTTCATATGACAGTGTGTGAGCAAATAGTGATTGCTAGATTAGGCAGAAGGCTTGTACATTTAACACTCCTGGTGAAGGAATTGCTTGCTAGGGGCATTGCAGCCTTCAGTATTTCAAGAATGTTTTAAAAGCTTGGTGAAAATTTTCTTTAGCCTTTCAACTTGAAGACCTTAATTACTACCCTCTGAACTGTCAGTCTTTTGACCCAAGTCTCCCCTTTTTGTTAGTATATTGCCCCTAGTGCCCAGAGATTTCACTCCGGAGCACAGTAGGATAGAATCTGCTCTTACCCCAGTGTAAATCCAGTTCCTGTGGAGTTGTACTGATGTACTTGAGATCAGAAGCTGGCTCACTGAATGCAAATCTTCATTAACTTTTACTGTCCTCACCTCTAGTTCTTCTGGAGACAGCTGCTCAAAAATGTCTTCTACTAAAACTGAAATTGTTTGTTTGGCTTTAAAGCAATTTTCTTAGCAAATCTGTGGGATTAGGAAACATGTTTGCTTTTATTAATGTTAGAAAAGTTACAAATCATCCATATCACACCAATCCATAGAATCAAAGGATTGGATGGGATCTTAAGAGATCATTTAGTCCAGTTCCCTACACTCATGACAAGACTAAGTATTATCTAGAATCCCTGACAGGTGTTTGTCTAACTTGCTCTTAAAAATCTCGGATGGAGACTCGAATAAATTGCCTAGAAAACTTATTCCAGTGCTTAACCACCCTGATAGGAAGGTTTTCCTAATGTCCAACCTAAACCACCTTTGCTGCAATTTAAGTCCTTATCCTCTGAAGTGAAGGAGAACAGAATTTCTTCCATGTAGCAATCTTTTATGTACTTGTAAACTTATGTCCCATCTTAGTCTTCTTTTCTCCAGACTAAACAAGCCCAGTTTTTTCAACCTTCTCTCATAGGTGCTGTTTTCTAGATCTTGAATAATTTTTGTTGCTCATCTCTAGACTTTCTCCGGTTTGTCCAAATCTTTCATGAAATGTGGTGCCCAGAACTGTAAGTTCTCCAGTTGAGGTCTAATCAGCACAGAGTAGAATGGAAGAATATTCAGTAGCAAAGTAACAGAGAGAGGTTTGCTTTCGAACTGTGACTGCTCCTGGGGTGCTCAGACTGAAATGAACACAATGTTATTTATGATGCAAAGCTATATTTTTCAGCAATATATATTTTTAAAAAATCCATAGAAGCTCTGGGTATGTACATTAGGAAGGCAGTGGGCTGCTAATACATTCTAGCAATTCCAGTTGAGTGGCCTACCACTTTAAATCACTATTTCAGCATTGGCCTTATATATTTCATATGAAAGGTCTTAAGGATTTTTGGACTAATTTGCCACTTTTTAAAGAGAGGAACAAAATTAACCCTCTCCAATAATCAGGGCTCGCTGAGCTGCGGCGAGCCCCGCTCGCCAGTCACGCTGTCCGGCGTTCTGCGCATGCGCAGATCGTTCTGTGCATGCGCAGATCGCCCGAACCCGGCTCTTCCGGGATGTAATCTACTCGCCACGGGCGAGTAGATTACATAGATTGTCGAGCCCTGCCAATAATGTTAAATGAATGCTCACTTAGTCTCATGGTTTCCGGGCCACCTGATGAAATAAATTCTCATAAAATATATCTTACCAAATATTTCTACCTCCGTGTACAGGGTCCACTGTCAGCGAGCGGCTGCGCTGACTCCCTCCAGGGCCCACAAGTTCGGGCCGCAGGCCTCAGCCTAGTCTTTGGCCGAGGGACAGTTTATAGGGCCCAACCCTGGGTCAGGATGGGCAGGCAGACAAGGGATTAACATAAACCGGTCAGTAGTTCACGGCTTAAGACGCAACCCTGGGTTAGGGCGACAAGTGTCTATCACGAGCAGTGTAGCAGTTTACAGCCCTGGCTGAGTCCCAGCTGGGCAGGGGTCGGGTCTCCTCACTGCCAGAGAGCTGACAAGCTCAGGGGTTTTTCCCTTACAGGGGAAACCCGCCACTCCTAGTGGAGGGATGGCAGGGGGGACGCAGGCCCGCCCGCACCACTGCATCCCGGCCCAGGGCCCTGATAGTGATGGCCTTGCAGCCACTAAGTCGGCAGGGATCCGGGCCCTTACATGCTAACTACGTTGAGGGGTCAGCGGGCTTCCAGGCCACAATGCGCTGCCCACCCAACCTCCATCTCCTCAGCCATCCCAGGGTCGGCTATCCCTGGGCCCCTTCCCAGTTCTCCCTGTGGGCCTACCAGGCTCCGGCAGGTCTGCTGGTGATGGAGGAGCTGGCAGAGTATCCATCGGTTTGGGCTCTGTCAGGGGTCCAAGTGGGCCAGACCAATCATCTGGGCCTGATGAGGGTCCCTGCAGGTTTGGCGCGGCCTCTGGCAGTGGCCGGAACCTCAGCAGCCCGGGCCAGGAGGCAGCAGGGGTCCTGGCTACCCAACCCAGTCCTCCATCAGTGGGTAGTACAGCCAAGTCGTGAGCTGGAGCCAAGCATCTGCCCTGATCAGCTGCCCGGCTCTGCCTGAGTTCCCAGTTCTTATACTGTTAGTCCCACCCACTGGCTTCCTGTGGGCGGGGCTAGGGGAGGGTGCACTCACCCACCAAGAGGGGAAGGGGGTCTTCGAGGGCACTTCCTCTTCCAGGTCAGAGGGTGGTCATGTTGCTGCCCAGGACTCATTACACTCCCATTTCTTTGGTTTTTAATGCCTAATCCTGTAGCCTGCTGGCTTCCAAAGGGTCATCCATATGTGAAAGGGCTGCAGAGTTTAGTCTATGAAATTAGTTCTTTCAAAAAGTTGTTGACTGACTTATGCTCTCAGCAGGAACCAACAATCCTGCTTTTTACCAGTTTTAAATTTTTAAAGCATCACTATGATAGATCTGAAATCCTGCTTTTGGATGTTTGCTCCTTCCAACCAGGGCTCTTGTTTATATAAAAAGAAACCCGTTTGCCTGTTCATTACCAGTGAGTAGTGTTACAGTATGACTCAACTCTGTTTCTTTAGTATGTTATACTCTGTATATTAGCCTCTGGAAAATTGTCCTATTACTTACGCTATTAAAAGACTGGTAAATGCAGGCACAGTTCAAATGTGGAGACTGCCTTCAATATGAGGTGCCGTGATTTATGTAGTAGGTTTATTATTCCTGTCCTCTGATGCTCAGCATTTATCATTTTCTCTAGTGTGTACCTGGGAGCTTAGAGGATCCAAAAAGCATAACTCATCATAAATTGATCCATGCTACTTCAGAGAAGGTGCTGACAGATACAAAAACAGTCTTGGAGGAAAACATTCAAGATAAAGGTAGGAGAGCTTTATGGTTAAATCTCATTCATGCAGTTGTAGCCTGTCAGCTTAGAAGCATGATTCTGTATTTAATTGTGGGATGAATGCCAAACTGTGACCTTCTTAATGCCTATTCTGGGTTCTAAGACCAGAGCACTGATAAAATGGCTAAAAGGTACAGGAAATAGGAAGTGTATGGACTATCCTATGGTTTTGTTATTTGCTCAGCATTGATTTTTTTAAAAGAAATAAAAACATATACATGCAGTAGTTGAGCCAGTAGATTAAGTGATTTTTTTTCTTTATTTTGTAAGTCTGTTTTAACACACACAAAAAGGAACTGCAGTTGTAATCTGATAAGTCTAATAGGTTCAAACTGTGCACAGCTTTTCCCTCTTGCAGTTGTGTTTGTGGTTGGTAAACACAAATTAAATAGACATCTGTATTCTGAATACCACCTCATGCATAACTTTATTTTTAGTTGGCTTTTTGGATATTTGGCTCAAGTAAATAAAAAATAATAATTAAAAAAAGAAATTACCTTTATCAGATAAGGCCTCCAAGTCAAATAGTGGGGTTTCTGTTGCTTTGTGAAGCTTTTATTTCAGTTTCTCAGTTTTATAGTGCTGTATGCTTATGCTGTGCTTTGCAGACGTAGGTCAGAGTGGATCCCTGGTATAACTTCGGTAGCTGCAGTGGAATTGTGCCAGGTGTGTATTTAGCATGTTGAATTAAAATGCAAAAAGGCTTAATGTGAAACACAGAAAGGTCTGAAGGTTAGAGCACTCAGGTAACTGGGTTCTGTTTATATGGGGCACTTATATTTTCACAAATGCTCTTTAATTTAGTTTTTAGCTTCCCTGTGTCTCCATCCCTCCTCCTGTAAATTGGTATATTAATGACCTACATTGCAGGGGTACTGGAGACTTAATTAAGCTCGTGGATATAAAATGCTTTGAGACCTTCGGAAGAAAGGTGCTTTAGTGCAAAATATTTATATGAAAAGTAGGGATGTAAAATCCCATTTAATTAGTTAATCAGTTAAATGTTAAGTTTAACCGGTTAACTGGGGGAGGGGCTGGAGCGGCCTCTGCGCCAGGGGCTACTTCATCTCCACAGGGCTGCTGGTCCCAGCCCATGTATGCTAGGAGTCAGCAGCCTTGTGCTGGGGGGCTTTCCCCACCCTCACTCACCCCTGCTGCTGCTTCTGCCCCCTCCCAGCTTGTGAGCCTGCGCAGGCTGGGAGCCGGCAACCCCGCAGGGCTGAAGCCGCCCTCCGCCTGCAGCTGGCCATGGGTGGGAGGCTGTTCCCAGGGTAATGGTTAACTGTTAAGGGTGATGCTCACCAGTTACCATTCACATCCCTAATGAAAAGCCTAAAGGGAAAACATGCGCTGTGACCTGAGATCTTTCAGGTTTACTCTTATCTGCCCAGAAGATTTGCTTCAGTTCTAGTCATAGGTGCACAGTCACCAGTGCAGTTACCTAGTCTAAGCAGAGTGCCCTGCTCTAAGCTGCCATTCGCACCTCAGTTTCAAGTAGGGGTAAGCCCCATCACTGCAGTAAGTGGCCTTCCTTGCATCTACTAGGGGTCTGCACTGGTGCAGCTATGCAGGTGTCTGGCTACTCATGGCTATAGTTAGGGCAAATCTCCAGGATGGAGAACACCATATGCGGTTTGACTGTAGGCTTCCTTTCCAGCCTCTGGTGTGGCAGGGACCACATTGCTACTGCATTCTTATTGTGGTGAAGCAGTTGTCACTTTCACCAATAGTACAGTCCATTGTAGGGGAGTTGGGGCCAAAGAACTCCTTTCCTGGAGAAGAGGGGAAATGAGGAGCAAAACTTGGGATAAGCGGGTTTAACATGTAGGTGGAATGTAACTAATGATGAACTATGTTGTGAATTCTCTGTAAATCCGGGATAACTTCATGTTTAAAGGATATCAGAATTTGGCTGCAAAGGTGTAACTTTTTAACTTAAAGTATTAAAATAAACCATTTCCCAGCAATATCTCAGATTATTAAAACGGAAAAGATTTTTCAAATCTAACTTTTCAGCATTTTGTTTACTCAGCCTGTCCCAGAGACCAACCAATTTAACTTTGTCAGGTGTTTTGTGGTCAATTTTAGTTTTTTGACTTTTATGCCCTGGTACAGAGATGCAGCATTTGGATAGCTTGCACTGGCATAATGCGTGGGTGAATGAGTTGCAAACAAAGGAGGGGAATGTTTTTAGATCCAAAAATGTTTACATCTGGAAATTCCCTGAAACTGTGCAAAGAATGCAAACAAATCCCCCTTTCTATGAAAAACATCATTTTACAAGTTCTAATGTGACAGATCTTGCAACCCCAGGCAATATCTGTGGGGACTGCATTATACTAAGGTTATGTGTCACTGTGGGGCAGGGATTGTATGCAGCACCCATGGGGACAGTTATCACAGCTCCTTCAGGAGCTAAAAACATCAAGAGTTGACTTAGGTGAAACACCTTTGGAAAGGTGGCACCCACTGGGATGGCTGGTATATACTGGTACAAAGTAGATTTTTCAGAGACCATCATAGAAATGGTTTGGGGCATAAAAAAGCTGGGTTTAGACTGACTTGGGCTTTCTTTCTAATTCAGCAAATGGGCAGGACTTTCTGTCCATGGGCCCCAACCCTTGTGGAAGGGTTGGGAAGATTTTGTTCCCCTAAGATTGATGGGTGACCTCTGATAAGCATTTTGCATACATATAGGAAATTCTAGGTGTTTGTTTACTGGGTAATGCTTTTAACTCAAGAATGAAGGTGCTTGCTCAGAAAGGGTATGTCTACACAGCAAAGTTATTTCGAAATAACAGCCGTTATTTTGAAATAACTTCACTAGCATCTACATGAGCCAACCACTATTTCAAAATTAATTCGAAATAGCTGAGGGCTCATTTCGAAATTGGTAAACCTCATTCCACAAGAAATAGCGCCAATAAGCGCTATGTAGATGCTTATTTCAAAATAGAGGGCCTCCAGTCCTTCCCAGGGTGCCCTGGTGGCTACTCTGGCCACAACCAGGAAAACTCCTCTCCTCCCCACCCTCCCTGGAGCCCTTAAAGGGGTAGAGTCTGTTTGGCCACAGTGCCTGTGCCAGCTCCAAGCCTGCCAGGCCAGAGCCAGCAGTCGCTGCCCCTGACCCAGTTGCCTCAGCATGAGCCAGGCAGCCAGTGCCAGCCAGCCCTCCACCGCTCCCCAGGACCAGTTTGCAAGCTCCCAGGAGCCTGCCAGGGGCCGGAAAAGGCAGGCGCCTTCCTGGTCCAGTGTGGAGATCATGGACCTGATTGAGGTTTGGGGGGAATCCTCCAAAGTCCATGATCTCCACACTAGACGGAGGAATGCGGCCATCTACAGGCGGATGGCTGCCAGCCTGGCCACCAAAGGCCACATGCGAACCCAGGAGCAGGTTTGCATGAAAATAAAGGAGCAGCGGCAGGCCTATGCCAGGGCCACAGGGGGCAGCTCCCAACCAGGGGCAGACCCAGACTCCTGCCCCTATTTTGATGCCCTGGACCGCATCCTGGGGGGCTGGATGGTCCGTGTCCCCCAGGTGGTCATCGACCCTGGGGCAGTGGGCCCTGACCATGAGACCGAGAAGGAGGAGGAGGATGGCCAGGAGCCTGGAGGGAGCGTACCGCGCACCCAGGACCCCCGAGCCGTCCCAGCGAGCCTGTTGCCAGTGTCGTACGAGGCCGGGGAGGCAACGACATGTGAGTGCCATCACTGTCCCCTTATGGGGCGGGGCGGGAGGGAGACCATGGATCACGCAGCAACCTGTGCATGTGCCGTGCCACCCCTGGGCACGTGGCCCCAGCTGGCTGCCACAGGGGCCTTGGCCTGTTACCCACATGCGTGTATGTATGAAGGCACATGACGTGCTCCTGACCCCGGGGTGGGACACTGCACAATGCCCTCCCTCCACAAGCCCCCTCTACAAAGGTAGGGGACATCTCCTCCTCTTCCCCCCCCCCCCCCACCACCACCTTCCCGCATTATATACAGCATGGGGCATGGGTGCAGTCCCGGGCCAGCTCCCACTCCCGGGGATAGCAGGACATACAAGCACATTGGCTCCGATGGTGAGGAGACCTGCCGTCCTCGCCTTGCAGAGGGGGGCTGGGCTTCACCCACTGTGTCCCCAGGGATAACTGACCACTTCTTTTGTTTCTCCACAGCCGCAGCAGCTGTGTGCAGGGCGCACCACCCCACCCAGGACATCCTCCTGCACTCGGGCCAGCAGGCTGACCCGTAACCAGAAGGAGTACCAGCGGCAGCACCTGGGGATCCTGCGAGGCCTGCACCGCACCCTAGACTACTGGGTGCATGAAGACCTGCAGCTCTGGTGGGGGAGCGGGCAGGAGCTGCTTGACCAGGGCCGTGCCATCTGCGACTACCTGCAGACCCTGGGCAGAGATTGCTGCCTCCTGCTGCTCCAGCCCCTGCTGTCACCCCAGCTACCACTCCTCCTCCCACTCCTGCTCCCCCTCCCGCTTCTTCCTCCTCCCCCTTCCCACCCTCCATACCTTCCTCCCCCCCACCTCCCCTCTCCCAGGCACGCCGAGGCCCCCACACCCACAGTGCTGGGAGACAGGTGGGCTAGCAAGACCCCCAAGCCTGAGCTTCTCCTCCCCCTTCCTCCCCTTGCCTCCCCTTCCAGCTCCCTCCTCCCAGGTTTACCCCTCCTCCCAGTTTTGTTCAATAAAGAGTTTGTTTTCATCAACACGTGTTTTTATTTACATGAGGAAGGGGGCACACCAGGGAGACTTTAGTCCTCCTCTGGGTGGAAGCTTTCTCACAGGGCCTCCCGGATACAGACAGCCCCCCGATGGGCCTCCTGGCTAGCAGCCGTGTGGGGCTGCATGTACAGGCTGGCCAAGTGGTCGGCCTCTGTCATCCAGCCTGTCAGGAATGCCTCCCCCTTCCGCTCACACAAATTGTGCAGCACACAGCACGCTGCCACCACGTGCAGAATATTCCGCTCAGAGAGGTCCAGGCGGGTGAGGAGGCATCTAAAATGGGCCTTCAACTAGCTGAACGCCCCCTCCACCACGATACGGGCCCTGCCGAGCTCAGCATTATAGGCCTGTTGGGAGGGGTTTATGAGCCATGGTTGTAGGGGATAGGCTGCATCCCCCACCAGGCACACAGGCATGTCCATGTCCCCGACCCTGATGTGGCAGTTGGGGAAGAAAGTCCCGGTGTGCAGCCTTTGGCACACAGAGGAGTTGCGGTAAACCTGCGCGTCGTGTGCTTTGCTGGAGCAGCCCACGTTAATGTCCACGAAGTGGTCCCGGTGGTCAGACACAGCCTACAGGATGATGGAGAAATATCCCTTCCAGTTTATGTACAGGGAATCCTGGTGTTCTGGGGCACGGATGGGGATGTGTGTCCCGTTGATTGCCCCCCCCGCAGTTGGGGAAGCCCAGGGTGCCAAACCCCTCGATCACCGTGTCCACATCAATGAGGTGGATGACTCTGCGGAGCAGCACTCTATTGATAGCCTTGACCACCTGCAGAGGGACACACAAAACCGAGAGTCACTGGGGTGCCAGGGTGGCTGAGAGTGCTCCTTCCCCGCCACTGCCCCGTGCCCCCCAACACCCCAGGAGCAACCCCCCTGCAATCCTGGGTACCGAGGGCAGTCCGTAGTGCGGGTGGGACAGAACAAACCTCCTGGGGAGGGGGACTTGCACCACCTCCCCCCCTTTTCCCTAGGGCAGCCCATCCCCTCCTTGCACCCCCCCCTCCTGGCACAGTGGCCGGAGATTGCCATACCTGCATGAGCAGGGCTTGACAAACGGCGGCAAAAACTTCTCGCCAGCCCCGTACTGCGCATGCGCAAGAGCCGCATTGCGCATGCGTGCGCCGCGAATGAACGGGGCAAGCAGCTGAAATCTACTCGCCACGGGCGAGTAGATTGTATAGTTTGTCGAGCCCTGTGCACGAGCACCGCTCCGATGGTGGCTTTCCCCACGCCGACCTGGTTCCCCACGGATCGGTAGCTATCCGGCATAGAGAGCTTCCAGAGGGTGATGGCCACACGCTTCTGGAGGGGAATGGTGGGCCTCATGTGCGTGTCTCATCGCTGCAGAGTAGGGGCGAGCCACTCACAGAGCTCGAGGAAGGTGTCCTTCATCCTGAAGTTCTGGGTCCATTATTGGTCTCCCCAGCGCTCCAGGATGATGTGGTCCCACCAGTCACTGCTGGTGTCCAGATGCGGTGGGGCATGCTGGCATCCAGGCGTTGCAGCTGCTCCTCCACGTACTCCAGGAGGGTCTGAATGATGGCGTGGGGATTGGGCTGCAACAAATGCTGCGAGGCGGGCTGCAGAAAGCGCAGCCAGGCTTGCAGCAACACATCCAAAAGAAGCACCAGAGTGCCCAGGGGCAGCTCCGGCTCCATGGTGCAGAGTGCTGTGGTGTCCCGAGTAAGGGCAACCAGAGTACGCAGAGAAAAAAATGCTTTGCTGTCCCTCAGCGAGGTAGGTAAGCAAGCAGGGAAACCTGAGAACCGGCTGTCCGGGGGGTCCCTTTAAGCACAGGCCTCAGATAGCCTCAGGCAGCAGCCACACAAACTAACTCCTGACCTGATGTTCTGCTGGAACTGGTTTCAGCTGGCTTTAAATGCGATTCAGTGTCCAATCAGTGTGGACGCGCTATTTCAAAATAGCAAAACGCTATTTCGAAAAGCATTTTGTGTGTAGACGAGTTATTTTGAAATAACTATTTCAAAATTAGATATTTTGAAATAACGCTGTAGTGTAGATGTACCCAAAGAGATGAGCAGGAACTAGTAATTACTGGCTTTGTGCTGTTCATGAACCTCTGGGAAAAAAAGCAATACATAGGGGTTGTTGGCATTGGCTTGCTGGGGATATCATAGTGGATGGAGTGGGGGGGGCCTTTGCAATCTTAAAACCCCAGTTGGGAAGGATCAAAACTCGGATCTCTAGTCAAGAGAGCTGTGTCTGGGAACTGGAAACACTCTCACCGGGTGTTCTCAAGGGACTGTGCAGGGGGAATACAGGAGCAGTCACTCCCAGAACGGTGAACAGCCTTCATTTTGCCGTTTGTATGTGTTGGCTTCTAATCTGCCTGACAGTCCGTTGCATGTTACTTCTAACATATTCCAGAATCTTCTCTTTTTAGATGTCTTGCTGTTGGTAAAGAAGCGAGCTCCCCCTTCCCCTCCTAAAATGGCAGAAGTATCAGCAGAGGAAAAAGTGAGTTCAGACGATTTTCGGGGGCTTTTTGTAGTCTGCATTTTCCCCTCTCTTTATTAACAACTTAGAGAAGCAAAGCTGTGGGTGTTCCATATTTATGTATGGAGGCAAATGCATCCATTTAATTAAAGATGAAATAAATGAATTTCAGGAGGATTCACGTTCCTTTGAAACTTGCCAGAGAATCTGTAAATTAACAATAATGTTTGCCTCAAACAGGATAGATGCACTCTGTGGAAATGCTGTAAGGTTGATCTTTGAATGTTCAATAATAGAATAAATCATTAGAGGTTGTGCCCTGTTGCACTTTCAGATAATGTGCCCTTTAGAAAGCTGTGTCTAACGGCTCTGATTTCTGTCTTCAGCTGTACCTTGACTTGGGCCTTCTAACCATGTCTACACTGGCACTGGGAGCAAGCTGCCCAGACTGGGTAGAGAGACTTGCTAGGGTGACATGCGCTAGCATGACCAAAATAGCCCCCCAGCTTGAGCAGACAGACTTGTATTAGGGGTGGGGACATTGCAGCACCAGCGGGGAGCTCAGGTCCATGAGGTGGGGCTGGCTAACTTGAACCCCCAGTTCTGCAACATGCACACAGCTATTTTTAATGCCTCAGAGCAAGAACTGCTAACACAAGTCTGACTGAGCTGGGGGGTCTGGCTCCCGGCTCCCGTGTAGACACATCCGGGGGCACAAGCATTGGCCCTGTTAGGCCCTTAACTGTATCCTCAGCTAGATAATGTGGGTTGCTTTCCCCTAATTTTGGGTGTAACTGTTATTACAGGGGGTCAGCATTCTCCAAAAGGTGGCCGTGCTAGTGCTGTAGCTGCCCGTCATTTGCAAATGCACTGAGCTATGCCTCTGCTTGTCCTTGTGAATTGCTGGAGGTCTCTGCTTGTATGTGCTGCAAACCTGTTTTTTCTCTTCCGTGATTTGCTTCCTACAGGTATCTGTATTTGCCTGTGCACTGTTTCTCTGGGATCTTGCTGTGCTGCGTGTCACACTGGTTTCCTCTCATTACGTCCTCAATGTGTTTGTCTTGGAGGCTTCAGTATTAAATAGCATCTGAAGTGTTCACACATCTCCCTACTGATTCTGAACAGAACACAGACACATTTGAGGATTTCTCTACAGGGAAGGAACACATCATAGTGATTACAGCACAGGCCAGGGAATGGAGATTTCTGGATTCTATTTCCTGTCACTGTGTGACCTTTGACAAGTCAGTTCCTCCTCTTTGTGCCTCAGTTTCCCCATCTGTAAAATGGGGATATTTAAATGAAAAAAACACTGTGGGCCTGTGGAGAATGTCAGCTATAGCATTTTTATTATTGTATTTCAGTGGATAACAAATCACAAAATCTGACCATGTTTTCTTTTCTTGGTTAGAGGAAGCAAGAACAGAAAGCTCCAGATAAGGATGCTATTCTCAAAGCTACAGCAAATCTGCCCTCTCGCAATGTAGATCGCACTGTGGCCCACCACAACATGAGAGATGTAAGTATGATGCCTTTTATCTACTTTGTTTACATGCTGAATCTAGATTTCCTCCTTGATTTAACCCTTCTCTGTGACATCCAAAGGTAGTTCATCTAGTCTTGAAGACTTCACTGAAACTTGAGCCTATTGCTTACTTCTTTTGAAAGAAGTGAAAATATATGGTCCATATTTCAGGTCCAAAGTAATACATTGGGGAAGAAACATACCTAATATACCAGCATCATAGGTAATTAAAACTGAACTTTAAGAGTCAAATTAAGGTTTTCCCTGTTCATGCTATATTTTACTACTTGCACTTCTCACTGACTGATAAAACTTAGTCACTTCCTGGTTCTAATGTTCAAGCACAGCATTGCAAAGTTTGGCTGGAAATCATGTCTGGGAATGTTTTTGTTTTTAGTTTTGCTTTTGAAGAGAAGTGTGATCTTTGTTCCCCTGTTTTAAGGTATTCTTTCATACATGGCAATTATAGTGAAACTGTCCTGTGCCTGTACAAAATATTTACCTATCTTGTTCCATGTTTTTTCCCAAAGGAATTTTTTTTAAAAGTACTGATTTTTGTCTTAGTGGCTACTTAATAAAGATCTTAACTAAAAGACCAGTGTGATTATAAACTGTATTCCCTGCAGAAAGGAAGCTCTTTTTAATTCCAAGTTTCTACTGCATTCTGGGTTACACTTGATATTAAGGTTCTGTTTATAAAGGAATAATTAATAGACATTTTAATAAATGAGTTAATCAGAGGTTAGTCTGATGGGTCAGTGGGTTGCCATCTGTAATGACTCATGATGATATGCTTGTAACATCTAACATACTTATTAATCCATTGATCGTTTATTAACCCTTTATATGCTATTCATACAGGGAACCTTAACATAAAGTGTAACTGCATTCTTTTTTGCTTAAAATTTTTGATTATACATGGAGTTTGAGGCACTTTAGTTTCCCTCTTAACTCTGTTTTCAAAATTTAAAAATGCTCTAGCACTGCGCAGCTTTCAGAATGCTGAGGCCCTTGTGAGTATGTGTAAAATGTGTGTTCAGAAAACACAGTGAGAGTTGCTTCTTTAGGATTGATACTCTCTTGTGCATGAAGTAACAAAGCCCTGTGTGCATAGTACATGCTGTTAAATAATAAACAAAATAGTGAATTTTTTTCTTTAAAAATCATACATGTCTCTAGCATTTCATTAATTAAGTGAAGCATGGAAAAATTGGACCAGTTTAGTTAGCAGCTTGCCCTGTTGTATATGGGATATGTTAAACATGTTTCTAGATGAAGGAAGGGTAGCCATGACATACTGGAATGGCAAGTCTCAGAAGAAGCTGGTCTTAGGAAGAAAATGCCGCTAGCCAAGAAGGCTCATCCCTTTATAGAAACAGGTCCCCAGTCCTGAAAGCAAATTCACAGCATTTCACCAGAGATTTTGGGCCCCTGTTTCCATTAAGAAATAAGCTTTCTCAGCTAGTTCATTATGGGACCAAAAGCAATGGAAGAAATAAACAACCCTTCCTGCATGGCAATTCTTGTGCTATATAGCACTCCACGGGAAACACTCTAACATATTTTTGATATGCTAAACACAGTGAAAGCAAAGCCATAATAAAGCAACTTTCTGGCAAGGGCATAGTGCACAGACTCTAACAAGAGATGGGTTAGGTGATGATAGCTCTTGGTAGCTTTCCATCTAAGTGTTTTGATAGTTTCTTTTCTTGCAGTTCCAGACAGAACTCCGGAAGATCTTAGTTTCGCTTATTGAAGTTGCGCAGAAATTGCTTGCACTGAACCCAGATGCAGTTGAACTATTTAAGAAGGCAAATGGTAAGCACATGTCCTTAAATGTGTTTTATGGAGCCAGGATTCGATTAGCCTTGTCAAGAAGTACCCAAAATATTGATTCATCCTATTACAAAAGGCCTGTAGGCAGCCATAACAACCTTGTGCTGTGATTCCTTCATAGCTCCCTACACAGAGGGAAGGGTTAGGTCCAGACATCAGTGGGACTCTTCTGAGGAATACCAGTTGCAGAGGAAGGAAGTGGTGTTGAAAGTTCAGTAGGTAACACTCTTCCCTCTCACTCACCAGTTGCAGTTTGATGGCTTATTTTTAAAAATATGCCTGTCCTACACTTGGGATCCTACCAACTTCATGACTGTGAAAAACATATCATGGACTGAAATCTGATCTCTCTCATAAAATCTGGCTAGTGTAGGGACAGGGGTTCCCTCCTGATGCTGGGGACAGATGGGATTCCTCTTCCGCTGCATGGGTTGTCCACAAGACCGGGTCAGACCCATCTGTGGGAATATCTCCCAGCTGCAGGTAAACTTCATGGCTACTAGCTGGAAGCTCAACTCTGAAGGCAACGCTGCCACCAGGCAAGGGCCACCTGAGCCGTCTGTGGCCCTTGGTTACAACACTGACGTTTCAGATTTAAATATCTGAAACTGAAATTTACAATTTTTAAAACCCTATGACCATGGAATTGAGCAAAATAGACTCTGAATTTGGCAGGGCCCTACTTATACTCCAGGGGGCACAGAGCAGCAGGATGTGGCATCTTTTCAATGAGACATAACCACCATAACCAAGATCTTGACAGCTCATGGTTACTAGAGATCTTCTGGCATTTTTCACACGAGCCAGGGTCATAGCCTTTGATGTCTTGCTAGATTCCAACTTAAATAATATTTAGCCTTTTTAACACTCCGTTTGGTTTCAGTTGAGTCTAATATCTGTCATCGAGTGTGTAGTGCTGCTATGCAAAAAAAAAAAGTTAACTTCTGCTCCTGGTGTGTGTAGTGTCAGGGGAAGCATTCTGGGCTGAAATCTAGATCCCATTAAAATTAATAGCAGAATTCTCATTGAATTGAATTGGGCAGGATTTCATTCCTGGTGTTTTGGTTTTCATTGGTAAGTCACTTTAGGATGAGAGGTACCAATGTAAAATTATTCTCAGTGTAACTACTGGAAAACTTCACTCAAACTGCAGCTCTTGGGGATGATGAGGAATGGGTTAGTGTAAGGGCACAAAGGGAATTTCTACTGTGCAAAAAACAAAAGTATAGTCTTAATTGTAGTCGGCTGACCTGTGTTAATTTATGGGGGTTAAATAGCAGTGAAGATTCAGGGGCTCATCTTTTAACTTGGGTTAGCCGCTAGAGGTAAAGTCCCTAGGGTTGAACTCAAACTGATAGCCCTGAAGTCATAGCAACTTAGGTTATTTAACCCAAATTTTAAGAATACACTTTTTTTTTTAGCATAGACCTATCCTAAGAATTAGGATTAAATGGAGAAAAGGGAAAATTTAGGCTGAATATAATGAGAGAGCTTCCTGACGCTGAGATTTATTGGGGCCTGATCCCTTCGCGTGTTTTGTCAAATAATTCTTTAAATAGTCTCATAGAAGTCAGTAGCACTGCTTGTGTGCATGAGGACTGCTCATTCTAAAGGCTTGAAAGCTCAGTCCTGAGTGGAGTGGAATGCTGAAGGCAGGGAGGAAACCCACTCCCCTTCATTTGAGACATAGAACGCTGTTCTTGACAAAGTTCAGGGCACAGTCCAGCATTAGCTGAGCTAAGGGGGTTGAACTAGAAGACTTAATAGGTTTTTCTCTCACCTTCTCATTTGCTAGGATTAGAAAGGGAAGACTGAAGGATTCAAATTTACCAGATATTTTTCCAGATGGAGCAGGGATAGACGTTGGCTTGAAGTCATAATGTGAATCTGTTTTTTGTAGCTATGTTGGATGAGGACGAGGAAGACCGAGTAGATGAAATAGCCCTGCGACAGCTTACAGAAATGGGGTTTCCAGAGAGCCGAGCTGTCAAAGCCCTTCGGTTAAACCAGTGAGTATTCATAGCACCCAGCATACGGGATTGCTAATTACTGAGAGAACCTGTGTATGTTATTCTTTGAATAATAATGCATTTGCTGTAAACAGCTTCCTGGATCACCTCATCCATGACAGGACAAAGCACTAGCACAGGCACTCCATCCTACATGGGATGGAGGTCCACATGGGGGAAGATGTCACGTGAGGGAACCATACTGTGCTGTTGTCCGTGCTAGACTTGTTCTGAGAATAAATGGAGGTCTGTGGCCTTGTACATTTCAAAAGCAGGGAGCGCCACCAGTTCCCCGCTCCGCCCTCTTCCCCATGGAGATGGTGCTGGGGGGAACTGGCTTTCTGATAGAGGCAGTAAGGGGGAAAGGGGGGAGAAAGCGACTAGTCAAGTCACTAGTTGACTATCCGACAAGCATATGTCTAGTCGCTTACTTCCCTAGTTCAGATGCTCAGAGGCTCTGCTTGGTGGGGCGCAAATGCTCTTTTGGGCTCCAGAGATAAGGAAGGGGGAAAGGGGTGATACTCACCTAAGCACTATCCATTCCAGGTACCAAAACGGGCTGTCACTCGTAAATTGTGTAAGTGTAACGTGCTTGCTTCTCTCCTTACATACATGCTTTGACTGGCAGTGAAATAGTTACCAGTGTTGGTATTTTAAATGCTAGGCTTCGTCTTCACTACTGGGTTTTTGCACAAAAACCCATGGAGCGTCCACACCTCAAGCGCATTTTTGCGCAAGAAAATCTGCGGTCAGTCGATAACAGAGGGTGTTTTGAGGTGTAGGTATACCTCCTTCTATGAGGCATAACTCCTTTTTGCGCAAGCATTCTTGCGCAAAAAGGTGTGTGTGGACGCTCAACAGGGGTTTCTTGTGCAAAAAGAGCCTATCACAAAAAGTACAGGTGCTCTGATGGCCATTCTGTGAGTTGCAATCAGAATGTTCTTGCACAAGAGTGTCCATGCAGTGTGGACATGCTCTTGCGCAAAAGCACATCACTTTTGTGATGTGCTTTTGAGGTGTGGACGTGCTTTTGCGCAAGAAGTTTTTGTGCAAGATCTCTTCTGCAAAAAGCTTCTTGCGCAAAAACCCTGCAGTGTACACACAGCCCTAGTGACAGGGTATCTGAATTCACATTCCATATAGATGAACAAGGGCAGTTCATTGCTGTGGGCTGTTGTTTCAGATCCTGTGCAAACTTGGGGGACACATCACTTTAACTCATCCAAAAATTGCAAACTGAGAGTTTCTTCTGAACTCTTAGGGAAAGAGTGACTTACTATGCTGAAATGAAACTGAGGTTCTGGAGAGCGGGCAACACCCTCAAAAGCATATTTTAAAATGTTCCATAGATTGCTGCTTCAGCTGATCTTCAACACTTGCTTTCCTCTATCTCCACCTCTCCTCTCCTTTCACTGTCAGCTCAGGAGAAATCAGTTTATGGTGCCCATGATAACTTAGGAACAACAAGTATGTGATGTTGCACCAAAGCTGTTTTGTAACCACACACCAGGAAAGCTTAAAGGAAGCAAATTTGTGTTTTGTGACCTCTGTTTAAGCTAGCTGGTGAAACTGAAAGTCCTAGAAACAAAAGCTGAACATGTGCAGGATGATGTTTTACTTGGGTCTGTCTACCCTGCAGCTGGGAATGAGCCTCCCAACACCATTGGCTTGAGTATAGACCTTGCAGCTCGGGCTCTGAAGCCCAGCTGGCCCTTTGTTCTGAGCTCAGGTGGCTAGCCGGTCTCTGCTGGAGCTGCAGCGTCCATGCTCTTAAGCTGGTGGGAGTCTGTCTACCTGGACTGGGAGGCTCACTTTTAGCTACAGCGTAGCTTTGACTCCCCATAATGGTTTCCATTAACTTTTTGTCCCAGTATGTCAGTGACGCAGGCCATGGAGTGGTTGATAGAACATGCAGATGACCCCACAGTTGATGCACCACTTCCAGGTCAAACCTCATTAGAAGCTGCCTCTGACGCGGGTGCCTCCTCTGCTGAGGCAATTGCTGGTCCTAGTTTGGAAGCTGGTGGTGAAGAGCCCAAGGATGAGCTGACAGAAATATTCAAGAAGATCCGCAGGAAAAGAGAATTTCGTCCTGATCCACGAGTATGTGTTGTCTGTCTTACTCTACACTAAATGGAATGTGAAGTAAATCGTTGTGGGGACACAGTGGGCTCCAAATAACTGTTTACTGACTATATGCAACGTATGAGGCCTGGATACTTGTGTATACTGCTGCTCTGAGAGGATTCTGGAGGTTTTTGAAATACAAGACACTCAGGACCTTTAGAAGTCTCTCACAGTAGCTAAAGGGTTACTACCCAGTACATAGACCCTATAGTCTCAAACACAGGTGCATGTAAATTACCAATATCGTTAGGTCTGCCCCAATGTTGGGACTAACCTCTTGACAAAGTCTTTTGTAATCACAAGTTGGTCCCACCATTAAAGCCAGAGGAAATAAACAGTTGTGTGTATTGGGGAAGAAGTACCGTAAGGTATTTATTATGGTGCCCTGGAGACTCTTATTGTAGAAAGATACCAAAGAGCATTTAAGCTCTTGAGTTTGCGGAAGTTACAGCGAAACGTCTTTTCAAACTGTTTATCTGATCTGTTATAAATATGCAGAGACAATTAATCCCTATTCAGAACAACTTAGGTGCTTATTTCCCCTTAAACTCACCAGGAGGTGCTGTTTAGAATTCAAGATCTGCTTTCACCACTCAAGGTTTCCTGAGACTTTGGCAAGATTCATCAACGACTTAATAGCTAATGTTAAGACATGAGTAAAATTACTTATCTGAAAAAGACCTTTTAAAATATTCAGACACACAGTTCTAAATATTTAATGTGCTCCAGGAGTAAATCTAATGACTAGAACTAGCAAATGGATGTGATATTGTGTGTTTTATTGCCAGATAACCATAAGCCTTGGCTATGGAGCATAAAGTACAAGTTCTAAAACCCTATCTCCAGCATCCCAATTATCTGACTACATACCAGACGATGGCTGTGTTCTCATTACTTGCATGTTTTGGAAATGCAGCACTAATTCTATTCTCTTGCACCAGTGGAAATCCAGAGCAATTCCAGTGAATTCTAGATTTACACCAGTGTAACTAACAACAGAATTTGACTTATAAACTCTGCTGTCTGCTTCCCTTTAAGTCAGTAGTTGTTCCCTTTGGTCTTGCCTCCTCTCTAATATTTCATAATACATTTCAGATTATGCTTGCTCTTTTCTTACCTTTTTCATTCTGCTATTTAGTAGTCCAATCTAAATCATGAATATTACAGACAATTAACCTTCTTTAAAAGACCAAGCTAAATATACTTGATTGCTGCCACTCTACTTTTGCTATACTTGTTTTGCCAGTCCATCTTTCAGATGTGCCCACCATTTAACAGCCTTATCACTAACTAACCTGGGGATTAAATTTGTCTGTAAATTGTTTTCTTTCTGTGCCATGAGGAAGCTCACCAATATATGAAATTTCAGTTTTCCAACATTGCAATGAAATAATGTAGTAGTGCAAAGTGGATTAGTTTCGTATCAGTGTTTAGAAATTATTTGTGTAGCACCATAAACATCTGGAATATTTGAAATTATGAGAACAGTTAATAAAGGGAAGCCCCTTAAACACAGGAGTGAAATCCTAGTCCAGCAGAAGTTAATGGGAGTTTTTCTCTTACCTTTAATAGAGCTAGGTTTTTACTCTGGGATAGAATCTTTGGTTCCTTTTGCCTAGGCAGACTAGATGATGGCTGAGTTTCCCAAGAGAACTGTTCCCAGAAGATGCAAATACCTTTCTGCTTTTGTGAGTACATAAAAATAGGAAACAGGAATAAAACTATCCCATAGCTTGAAACAGAAGTGGAAACCGAAACATCTGAAGAGGAGTATGATAAGATACTAGGAATGATTGATGGAAACAGCAGCTTGTCTTGTCCTAATTCCAGGTTAATTCCTGAAGGAAACTGCATGCTACAGCCAATATTGCTTAGTTACACAGCTGCAACTCTCACTGAAGTCAACCTGATCTGACCCTTTGTAACTGAGATCAAAATCTACCCCTACAGATCTATAGTGGTAAAGGGGGAGTGGCAGTAAATTGATTCAAAGCAAGGAACTTCTGTCCTTCAGTACAAAATAAGTTAGTTTCATCATGTGAGAGTTAAAGTACGGTCCCATTTAAAATGTGGTGTAAACTTTAACCTACTTCTTAAGAGACTCTCTATCCTGGCTTCCTCCCCATCACAGTCCTTTCCTAAATGTCATATTGCTCAATCTAAAATTAGTGCCACAGCCTGCAAATGGCACATGTACTATAACTGAACTCCTAACATTGTAAAACCTCATTTAAAAACAGCACATTCTCATTGTAATCTATCCTTTATAGACGCAATTAAGGTATGTGACCAGAGAGGAACAAGAAAGGAGAAAGAAAAAGGAGTCCTTCCTGTGCTTGTTTGGTGTGTGGGAACTACTATGGGGACGTGCACCCCTTGAGTGTTAGAGGTTGCATTTCTTTGTAGATAATTTTGTGTTGGTGCTGCTGAGTTTGCTCAGATGTCCTGTGTAAGCAGTAGGTGCAGGGTGGAGACTGCTTCCAAATTACCAGGAAAGAGAGAGGGTTCTAGTGAAAGGAATCGGTTTTCTCCTTTAAGCCCCAAGGATGCTGACATGGAACACTATAATAACGAGGGATCATTCAGTCATTTCTCTTATACCTGTGCTTTGGAACAGTGTAGTAATGCTCAGTGCTCTTAGTTTTCAAACAGCTCTGCATAGGGTTGGTTGCCAGATAGTTTCACAAAAAAATACCAAACATGGTGGGGGAAAAACACGGGGACCAAAGTTGTTGGTCCAAAAAAAAAAAAAAAAAGTCATGGCACCTTTAAATCCCACACTCCCCACCCCCACCAGGTGTGGCAGGGGAAGAATGTCCCAAGTGGCCTTCCGTCCGATATTTTACATGTCCGGTATTTTCTGTTGTTGTTTTTTTACCGGACAGAAACCGCAGATACCGGACTGTCCAGGCCAATACCGAACACCTGGCAACCCTAGCTCTACTGGGAATTTTGACAGTTACTTTAATAGAAGCAGGATTTGGCTGCTGCAGTTTTATTAGTATTAGTATTATTAGCTGATAGACTTTTAAAATCTCTTGAACCTCTGCTAGCCAACAGTTGGCACCCATGAAAAAAATAGTTGAAAGGGAGTATATTGTGCTATATTTTCCTCTGTTACCAGAAAATTCCTTTGGCTCTTCTAGTGAGGAGATTCTGACTTGATAAATCCAGTGGGGATTCTTAAAGCAGAGACATCACCTTCTGCTCCTTTGTACGTGGAGAAGGAAAAGCTTTTCTACAGAAGCGGAGATACGATTAATTCCTTGCGAGTGTTATAGCTGCCATGGACCATGCTAAATGCTGTGTGTAATAAGCTATGTGTTCTAATTTAGGCTGTCATTGCCTTGATGGAGATGGGCTTTGATGAAAAAGAAGTGATAGATGCACTCAGAGTAAACAACAACCAGCAAAATGCAGCGGTGAGTATGCTTCGTTATTTTTATTCCTAATTGCTATGATGATCATTTGGTCAATTGAGAATTCTTGATCACTGAACTGGATGGCACTTGGTCATACTTTAATTCAAACTAGCCTCATGTCACATGGCTTGGCTTTTTGCAGTCCAGCATAGCATTTATTGGAATTGAAGCAAACATGATGAAATATCATGCATCATTAAACTAGCTACATACACCACTGGCAAGCAGTCACTAATGGGCTAGAGTGTGGCAGTAAACAAGCCTTCTCTACAAAGAACTGCTTCCAGAGGGGAAATGTTGAGATGGAGAACTTTGGCCAGAGACATGGGAATTGGTTTTTGAGGTTCTCATTTGAAGGAAGGTCACCTCACCCACAATACACTCTCACTCACTCTCTTTCATTTTATCCTCTTCTGAAAGAAGGAGGGCTGAGTTGCCCTCGCTGGATTTCGAGATGTTCTCCTGTCAGCTAGATTAGTCAGATTCCTCTCCAGCTTTGGATTTGGGGGACTCCCAGAAAGTTATCGTATAGGAGGATGACAGTGCTGGGGCAAGCTGTACGTTTCCAGTGTGATCTATAGAATGTCTCTTCATGTGGGTTTGAAAGCCAGAAATCACTTTTCTTGCTGTATGAGGCGCTAGTCCAGCTCCCACTGGAGTAATGGGAGCCTTGGAGTTGACTTCACCTGGAACAGGATCTAACTGAAGAGTAGTTAATGTGTTAATAGATATAACTTTGTCTAAGATGTTCTAGCTTGTGCCTTATTTACATGAGGGATTGAAGTCTCTGGAGTTTGCGTTTCAATGGAGCTAATTATAAACTTGTCATGCCTGCTGACTTTTACAGTGTGAATGGCTGCTGGGAGACAGAAAGCCATCTCCAGAAGATTTAGATAAGGGGATTGACACCGCTAGCCCTCTCTTTCAAGCCATCCTAGAAAACCCAGTGGTACAATTAGGGCTAACAAACCCTAAAACGCTGTTAGGTAAGTACTGTCCTGGTTTTTGACAAATAAGCATTGCTTCTACAATTGCTGACAATCAGAGCCAAGTGAATATATGGGGAGAGGGCAGCTCTTCACATTTTTCCCTCTTATGCAGCATAATAACATGCTGTGTATGATGCCATGCAAGCAGTGTGGGCTTGGGAATAATCATGGGGCTGTCACAGAAATAACACAATGGTTAGGAAATGACAAGTCTTAGTCCATATCTGCAAAAACAGCAAAGAGTCCTGTGGCACCTTAAAGATTTAACATTTATTTGGGCATAAGCTTTCATGGGTAAAAACCGCGTCGTCAGATGCATGGAGTGGAAATCACAGAGCTTGGGGGCACTCCATGCATCTGATGACGTGGTTTTTACCTATGAGCTTATGCCCAAATGAATCTAGGTGAATGAGTTCAACCTGCACTATCTAGAATGTCATGGCTATTGGCTAGAGCATCCCTGCAGATCTAGGAGATCAGTTGCACCAAACTTGACCAGAGTTTGTCAGGGAAAATTTAGAGTTTTGCTTGGTATCTTGGGGGGGCCTTAGCTACAAAAAATGTGGCAGCAAATGCGCACTGTAGTGCAGCTTACTATAGATTAAAGTCTGCTCATTACTCAGAGGGCAGTGGTTGGCTGAGTTTAACTGAACTGAAAGCTGCCAGCTAAGGACTTCTGTGTCTGTCCTGCCAAGGCTGAAATAACAGCTATGGACACATGCTTCACCCTTTTTGGAGTTTTGCCCTATAGAGCATCTGTTTCCCTCCCTCCCCTCAGTCAAAGAGCATCTGTAGCTGGGAAAGTCACATGATTAATGCACCCAAAAGTGACTGGAATGCAAATTGTGGTGGTTGGGTTACTCTGAGGAAACTCTGCACAGTAGATATTTAGTGGAGATATTTAGTAGGGAGAAATTTCGCCTTTCTGCAACATAAACATGCTTCATATTTAGTCTCAAGGGTGCCTAGACTTTTTATTTAAAGGCATGCTTTTAAACCTAGAGTGCCTATGAATCCCCTTGCAGTGGGTCTCTTGAACACTTATATTTACTGTGAAGTTTCGTGGGTTTTAAATAATGTAGGAGCTGAACCCGCCCACTCTGATTTCGAAACAAGTGGCATCTTCGTTTCAGAAGGAGGGTTCTGTGCTGCAGCTCAGGATATAAAAATAGAAAATGTCATTGTACAGCTTGGATGAACATCAGAGTGCATACTGTTGCTAATGATACCTCTGCATATTGGCAGTGTCATGCATACTGGCACTAATATTTGCATTTAATTAAAAAATACTTAGTCCTCCTTTAGTGCAATATATTTTTAATCTCTCACTTCTCCCCAAAATGGGAGGAAGCATCGTCTGGTGCTTGAAGCATGAGAGCTCTATTTTATTCTCAGTTCTTCCAGAAACCTGCGTTGTGACCTTGGGGAAGTATTTATAGTCTGCCTTTCAGAGGTGGTGAGTACCTACAGCTCTCGTTGACTTTATTGAGAGCTGTGGGCACTTATCACCTTTAGAGAATTGGATCATTAAACTTTCTGCTTGTTTGCCAGACTGTTATGTAACTTGTTACACTGACCTTTAGGAGACTACTGAAAAGGTCAGATTTGTGATTTGTGTGTGGTCCACGATGAGTAAGTGTTCCAAACTTCAGCTTCTTCTTCGAGTGGTCCCCGTGGGTGCTCCACTCATGGTGTCGGCCTCGTCCCGGCGCCTCAGCTGCGGCACTGGGACGAGCCCAACACCATGAGTGGGGCACCCACGGGGACCCATCTCGAAGAACCATCGTTACTGCACGAAGGTGAGTAACTTCTTCTTTTCAACTCTGTGGGAAACTAAATGTTTGTCCGGGCCACACTGTCCCAAGCCTCTGTAACTATTGGATCAAATGTTCTTGTTTCCTGCTGCATTTGCAACCCAAATGTTGCAGCAATGTGCTAATGCACAAGAACTACAGTGTCACGGACTTGTCTGTTCATCATCCAGGCAGAGCAAAATGCAAACTAATTACACTCCGGTCATCTGAAGAAGTGGGCTGTGCCCACGAAAGCTCACAATACCATCCAAATGTTTTGTTAGTCTTTAAGGTGCTACTAGACTATTTGTTTTTTAAGGTTTTTTTTTTAAGTGAACATAAACATTGAGAAGTAAATGAGTAGAGTAATCTTGGTGGAGGGGTTATTTGACACAGGTGAAGCAAACTATTTTTAGCCATTTGGACCTAGAACATCAGTCAAATCTCCAAAGAAAAGGGACCATCTCTTCCCCCCCTCCCCTGACACACACACACCATGAGAGCTGGGGTCTGCTGTCTCCATGGCAGCTTGCATGCCCTTGACTCCGTGAGAGGGCAGTGATTAGACTGATGAAGGAAGGAGCTTGGTGACTGGTGGGAGAACATGTGTTGTTCCTCCTCTAGCCCTAGAGAATTTTTTCAGAGAGTAAGATCATCTTGTGGCCAAGGCAGGGGAGCCAATAGCCTCACTGGACCCTGGGCAAGGTGAGGGGGCAGGGCCTGGGCAACCAGCCCTCAGTGCCTCCCAGGCCATGGCGCTCCTCCCCGCCAAGCCCTCAGAACTACCCAGAGCGTGGCACTCCAGCAGCAGTTGAAAGGGCTCTAGATGGTGTCACTGCCACAGTAACTGGCTGGGAGCCCTGTAGCCAGGCCCCAGGGCAGTTCCGTCCAAACCTCCCCTGTCAGCAGGCCTGGGACTCAGGAGATTACGGTTCACTTCTTGGCTCCGCCGTGGGCTCCCCGTGCAACGGAACTGCATGCCTCTGTGCCGTAGCTTGATTACTCTCCCAAAGCCTTGTGAGGTAAAGTCATTGGTGGAGGCACTGAGATTCTGTGGTGATGGATGCCATAGGAGTATCTAGGCAGAACATGACACAGCCGGCTGTTGTACTACTTCCTTCCCTCCACCGCCAATAGGCACAGCCAGGAGATGTCACTGGCAGTGCCACTCCAGTGGAGCTGTGTTGCCAGGGAGCTGGGTCAGGGAGAGAGGGGGAAATGAGACAGAGGTCTATCTGAGGGTGGCTCTGGCCTCTCAAGATCCTTCTGTCCTGACCGAGTTGTGGTGATCAAAGCAAGTCATGATTTCTTCTGCAATTTTAAGCTAACTTTATTTTGCAAAAATCCAAACTACTCAATATTGGCCAAATAAAATATCATTAACTGAGTTTTGACACCTCCTCCTCTTGACAGCCTTTGAAGATATGCTTGAAAACCCCTTAAACAGCACTCAGTGGATGAACGATCCAGAGACGGGACCTGTCATGCTACAGATCTCTCGAATCTTCCAGACGCTGAACCGCACATAGAGGGGAATGCCGATCCACTGTGCCACTTCTTGCTGTCTCTAGCTTCATGTTTCCTGAACAAGAGGGAACATACATTTTTTGGGAGGAGGGAGAATTAAAGGGGGAAGGGGAGCTGATGGAAGAAGGTAGCAGAGGAAGCAAAATTGCTTTTTGTTGTTTGGATAGGCACATCTCAAATAAGAGTGTGTAGTTATGGCCATCCTGAAGTTAGTAGCCTTGTGGATTTAGTTTTAGTGGAGAGGTTTGAAGACTTGTCTGGGTGGGTGTTTTTTTTTTTGGTTGCTTTCAGGTGGTAGGTTGAAAATGAAATATATATCCAAATACAGGAAAAGGCTTTGTGAACTCAACTGAGCGTGTGATTGGCAGAGAAAGTGATAGGTGACGTTGCCTCATGTTTCAATCTTCTTACTCAAAAGGCTTGTGACTTCAGTTTTACTAGCTAGCGGTTGAAGCATCTGGCTAGTGTTTACAAAAGGTCATTGACCACTATCATAGGATAGTAATCATATTGTTCATCTCCTATTCAGTGTTAATTTATATCTATATCACAAAATACTTTTAAAATTGACACTTAGGAATTTGTTTTTTAAAATAAGTCCAAATGTCGAGAGAACATGTTGTTATCCAGGCTTGTCCGTCTTGCATTCTAATTTAAACAGAATAATTCAGAAATGGAATTTCTTTAATAAATAGTGTTACTTTTTCTTATTTATTTTCTGTGTTAGTGTTTTCCAGTCCTGCAGGAGAGCTCACTCAACTAGATTAAAGATGCAGTATCTCTTTTCACAAAAATGTAACTTGCCATTCCAGCACTTAGACTGTCAAGTGCTACAGTTCATAGGCATATCCTGGTTTAACATATCTTAGTTTGAAAGGTGACAATGTTTCTATGTCGTTGTCCATTTCTGAATGTATATTTTAGGAAAGAAGTTCTGTTTTTTAAAATAAGTCCTTTTCAAACTCCACTTACAATGCCAAAAGCTGCTAACTTGCTTGGGTTTTAATTGGAAGGTCATCTGCAAAATGAAACCAGCATCCACACAAATATTTAGGTTTTTGTCCTGATTTTGCTTGCTTGTATACAACACATTGAATAAGGAATTTTCCTCTGCTTCTTTTTTACCTTAGAAATATCAGGAATGTCAGATCTTGTCTTCTCTTGTCTTTTATTGGAAGATTCACTGGAGGTCTCAGATGGGTATTGTGAGTTCTGTCAGCCTGCGAACTAAAGGAGTACAAAGGGCTGGATCTCACATATAGATCTCTTCTTCCAGCTGTTCATACTGCACTTGTTACACAGCTGATGATTCTTAAATAGTTGGACTAAAAATCACTTCCCTTTTCAATTAAGTTTCACCTGCTTGGTATCTTCAGTGCAGTAAACAAGTCCTCCAATAGTCTATAGAATCTGCCAGGAAAGACAGATGTAATATAAAAAGTGCGCTGAGAAAATAAACCTTTTACGCCTTCAGTACATACCTTAAAGGTATGTATGTGTGTTGCGAGAGGATATTCTGCATAACTTTGCAGGCCACCTTTTAAAAGGGATTTTACTTAGGGCAGCTAGATTGGGGCCTAAACCACACAACAAGTTTTGGCCTGATCTTGGCACCTGAACTGTAATATTATGCAGCTGAGACACAGAAGTTGCCAATTTCATATAATTAATTTGATGGGTGGGGAAATCAGTCACTCAGATCTTATCTTTCCTTACTATCCCAGTTTCATTTCTGGCTTTTGTAATATCCCAGTGACAGTCGATTGCACTTAAACAGATTACTGTAAGGCGCTTAGATCTCCACATTCAAAAGTAACCATTTCAGCACCCCTTTTTTTCTTTCTACCTCTTCTTGACAGCCTCTAAATTTAATTGCAGTTTTAGTCTTAAAAACTAGGCGCTGGATCCTTTGTCTCAATAATTACTCAGAACAGTCCTATTTGATTTCAGTGCAGCTACTCGTATAAGTATGATTTATAGATATAATATTAAGAATAACATTTAAACAAGTTTCCTGATGCTGAAGGATTTCATTTAATTCGATCAGTCTCTTTTGTCGTGGTTTTCTTGGAATATTACCTGAGGATGTTGTTGTTTGAAGTTCTGAGCATTTGAGGCACTGATATGTATGGAATTCCCTCTCCTCTTCAAGTTTTTGTAAATAATCAGTGCTTATTTCCACAGGAACCACCATCATGTGATTATATCCTGAACAAAAATTGTTCCAGACTGTGATTCTGAATGTATTAGACGTAAGTTGAGAGAGCAACATGTCCTGTAAGAACTTAGGGTCTGATTATGTTCCCATTGTCAGGTCTAAGTTCTCATTGACTTCCATGCCATAAGATCAGACACTTTAAAGTAATTCATAAACAGTGATTCTACAAAGAGCTAGTGTACTGTTTTTATCTACATATCCTTCAGCCTTCTAAGTGCTGCTGCTTGTATACCTCTGCATTATCCCCATGGCAGTAGACTTGAGTTAGATTGTATGGTTTCATCTCTGTTTACTGAACAGGATGCATTTGTTTCTATGTCAGGTTTATCTAGGTGACCCAACTAAATCAAAACTGCACCCCTTGGCATGTCAGAACAGGTTCAACACATCTTTTAAAATAGCTTTCAGTGTAATTGCAGACAAGAATGCCCTGTTTTTCTGCTTTCCTAATAAAACTAATATGGCAACTATGGTATAAGAAACCTTATGATTAAAGGAATACTGTGTCTTTTAAAAAAACCTAAAAAGTGTGAGGATTTGCAGTTTTAGACCCTGTTATTTCAAAGCTTCACTATATGTGTAGAAGGAGAGAGGCTGGTTGTCATTATAAAGCGTCCTCCAGCCTTGGTTTTTTGATGTGGCTTTTTTTTAAATGTTTTTTGTCTTTTGAGAAAATAGGTTTCCAGTGGCCAATATCTGGGATTAGTAGAAGGTTATATGGATTTAATGTTTTTCAGTGAGATTTAGGCATGAGTAAAGATTTTCTTAACTATGTCAATTCAAATTTAACTTGGAATGCCACTTAAAGAATCACTTGATTGAACTCATTAATATGAATGTCTGACACTAATACATGCTGAATGCTGCCAGTGACTCTGGAGCTAGAAGTCCAGTGGCACATGCTATGAGCTGGATGGGTTGCTACTCCAACAAGGTTATTGTTGCTTTTTTGTCTATTGTGGTTGCAGTTGTGGCCATTCTCCTGTGCTTTCTAGGATTCTGAAAGCCTAAATATCACTGTATTGACTAGCAGGCTGGGATTCGGCATTTGCAGGGGCTGGTCTCCAGGTAGTGTAACGATAAAAGGATTGTGAGTTCAAACCTGCAAAACCATGAGAGTCATATGAGTAGACACTTTTAAAAAAATGTGATTACCTGTGTGAGTAAGTAGTATTTGTGTGAATAAAGATTTGCCGGTTTGAGCCATGTGCTTGAATCTCTAAAGTCCCCATTAATGCTAGCAAAGAGATTAGCAGTGGTGCTGACAAAGTGTCTTGTTGCATCATCAGAACTAGGCCAAGGGAGAAGGTGGAAGATAGATAAAACCAAGGACAAATGAGGAAATGAGCCAGGTAGCTGGATTATTTGCTGCAATATTGATGGCTTATAATTGTTCTTATGCTAGGTCTGTACTTGCCCCATTAGTTGACATAGACAATCGCTTACCTTTTGATATGTCTGACTCTTGAAAGCTAGCTAGCTATTTATTTAAACATATATATATTTATAACTTATAATTTTGTCATCACAAAGCTTTGATATTTTTAATAGAAATGTTCTATATAGAAGTTTGTTCTCAGGGCTCCCTATTTATACTATCTTTATAGTGCGATGCATTTAAAGGGATGTATTAGGGCTGGGAGGGAAAGCCCGTTGCCACTTTGTAACTTAGACATTGGCTGGTCTTGACCTGGGAGCCAAAGCTAGCATGAGAATTTGAGCCACTGCAGTAGGCAAGTCCAAAGAATCCCACCATTGTTTCCTCTTCAGTCTCTTCAGGGTGGTGAAATGGTCACACAAGAATCCACAGCCGCTTTGCACATTAGTGACCTTTACACAATTCTGAGAACACTTATGCTTTGTGTGTATCAATGGAAGTGGAAAGCTAATTCATGCAGATTGTAGTACAGTGGTCAGTACACTTGTTCTCTGCTAGGAGTGGAAGAACTCATGTCTGCAAGAGCTCTGAGGTTTCTAGACAATCGCCCCGCATTTGGCCACTGGCAGCCTGTCACAGATGTTCCCCATGATCCAGGGGCTGAGAATCTTTTGAATTAGTGCATTAGAAGCAGCTGTGCAGCTCGATACCAGACCACATGATTGTTTCGATCACTGTGTCAGCATAACTTACCTATTGAGCAGGCACACAAGTTGTTCCCAGTAGTCTGAGTTTCAGAAGTTGGATTATAGGATAGTGAGAATGGTGTCCAAGGAAATACCTCATTCTTCTGCCCATTAGAGTGGCATTTTTATCAGTTGCTAATATTTACTCCTAGGACTTTATAAAGGGCTGCTGGAATAACTGCATCCACAGCTGGATATTTTCATTCACAGGTATATTGGATAAGATAGTTTAAAAAGGAAATAAATTCTCATTGTTCGGGGCATAACCCAGCCACTAAATGTATCTTCATTTATGGGCAGATTATTCCTCTGAAGCATTTGGTGCTGGCCATCGCTAGACTAATTAGCAGACTAGCCTGCCACTAGTCTGAGCCAGAGTGGCAAATCCTATGATCCTTGGAAGTAAAGCAAGCAGTGCATATTAAGTTTACATGTACATGGTTTAAAAAGTCATGTTCACTTGCATCCCAACTGTTTGTCATTACAGACGGCATGTGTTTAATATGTGGTATACCTTTTGCCCCAGGCTTAAATAACTTACATGCAGATCCCTCTTTTTGAAGCATACAAACATTAATAAATGTAAAAGCCCAATTCAATAAGAATTTAATGTTATAATTTTTTTAATATAATTTTCTCAATGGGGGGGGGGGGAAAGGCTGTGCTAATATTTTAAACTAAAAACCTACCAATGAAATGTTTGTTATCTTTTTGCAGCTGGTAAGAAAGATGTATAGCCCTTTTTTTAATTTGCAAGTTTATTTTTATTCTAATTGAATGAACTGTACAAGAATGTGATTTGCCATAAAGCACTGACCACAAAGTAGCACCAGTGAAGTTACACTGTAAGGTACTCAGACATAACAGTTTTCATTTCATCTGTGTATAAAATAATTGGGTACAGTACATTGTTTTTATATAGAATTGACACTGATGTGTAGCATGCACAGTTGTTTTTAAGATGTGATATTACTTTTATGAAGATTAACTTGGGTGAATGTCAACAAACCTTAGAATTCAGGGTTCATTCTAAAACTTACTAGCATGGATCAGTGATCTGCTACACATCGACAGAAAGATTGAGCATCAATTAATGCTAATACTAAACATTTGTCACCCATTTTTGCTTTAATATGATGGTCTGACGAAAAGAAAATCAATGCTGGTCTTACTAATCTGGTCCCTTTAAAACAGCCAGGCTGTTACCAGTAGACATGTATTTTAAGAGGCTATCATGAGTGTTCATTTAGTGTGGCTTTGCTGGTAACTGTTACCTATGTTAGTATGGCGAAGTTGGACCCATAAGTGTGACTAGAATGAACGCTGAGTCTTTAAACCTACAACGCGCGCACTCTGAGAATGATCTGGTAATGTGTGTTGTAAATTTATAACATCTTCGAATAATAAAGTTTTTTGATTTATTACAAGCTGTTTCTAAACCTTTTGAAAGGTATTATGGGGCTGACAAAACCAGGTTACTGACCAGTCTGTATCAGAAGGATTCTAGAACTGTGTGCATACTGGTAAGTGGTTCATTGACAGACTTACTGACCAGTTCTATTAGTGACAAACAGTGAATAACACAGTCTGAGTCCAATAATCCATTCCTCCTTCCTATCCGCTTGCCTCCTTCCGGGTGAAATTCACCCTAAGAGCTAAAATGGAGCATAGATCTTATGCTGGCTTTCTGCATAAGGGTGAATATTTGCTTAACAAATATTATCCTGAATCTTAGTTGTTTGATTGAGCTGAAAAAAGTCTTATCCCACACGCTCCACTGGCGCAACAGACTGACTGGCAAATTGTGGCCTAGAAAGAAATGGAGCTAGAATAAATAGGGATAGTTTGGAAGCAAGGCAGGATGCATCAGAACCATCACTTGAATGCGAATTACCTAAAATGCTGCTCCTACTCACGTGATACCAGTGCTCCTGCAGCTACTTGGGAACATACTGGAAGACTTTCTTCCTACCTTGCCTGTGTGTGGTTCCCTTGGAGGCAGCTGAGCAAGAAACATAGATGCGAGATGGTTTTGTGGTGGGTTGGATCACATAAACCCCCTCAGGGTTGTCCCCTGGTGTGGTAATCATGCCACTGATGCCTGCATTCCTAGCCTTAGGGCTCCCCACCACCGCGTCCTGCTGGGCCAGAAGCTCTGGTCTCTCCCAGATGAGGCACAGAATTAGGGTTACCACCCCCCTGCAGAGCAACATAGACACTGAACCACTTCAGGTCTGGGAGGGCTCAGCACCCAGGAAACCACCCCACCCCAAAAGGGACCAAACCCCCAAATAAATGCATCTTACTCTGTGTAAGCCCCCTTTGTTAAACGCGAAGACATCTACACTTTAAAAGATGTTGGTATCTATGTTCCTGGGACACCGCTAGTACCCCAACATGTTTTCAGGCCATTGGGATGGGAACCCAGAACTTTAGAAAAACTCCTATGAATGACAGCATAGGGTTTGGTGACACTGGGTGATTGTGAAATCAAAGCCAAAGAGAATTCCTGAACACACTTCCTCCACACTGGACACATCCACCTCTCTAACAGTGCTCTCAAGGGGAGGTGTCACAGCCCCCCTGTGCTTTATGAAAATTGACTTATGAATATGCATAACTCAAAGATGCTTTAGACAAAATACCTCCTGTAATATACCAGTTTTGACGTTACAATCTGCTGAATGTGTGTATCCTATTTTTGTGCATGTGTCTTTCTTGCATGTAACATTAGAAATATGAAGTGTGGATCTGTTTCTAATTCTGAATGTGCTAATGAGGGCCATTGATGATGTTCCAGCAACTTAATGGCTCAGTGATCATGCCTGTGAATGGTTTTATTCTTCCTGAAAGCCCAAACTGTTGTTGGCCCTAGAAAGACATGAGGCCAGGCCTCCTGATGCTGAAACCCATTTTGGATTTTTCCACTCGAGGTGAGAAAAGTTTGAACTGAGCACAAAGAATTCCTGCCTTGACCAAAATGGCTGGGGGGGGAGAAACCAAACAATAGGGGCAGTTGCCAGACACCAGGAGACACTCCCCCCCACCCCACCCCGCACTTAGCACCTGACATGCCTGCTGGAAACATCTAAATCTGAACGGGGGAAGGATCAGGCCCAAGCTAGGAGGCTGCTTAGCTTGTGAAAGAAATGTGTAGAGCAACTGTTTAGAATAAGAATTTGCATGTAACAAGTTTCTTAGTGGATTAGGATTAGCTGTCGGGGTTTTTTGTTTGTGTTAATTTAATATCTTTGATCTGACTGTTTTCCCTTGCAACCACTTCAGTCCTACTTTTTATACTTAATAAAACACTTTTATTTATTATAAAGACCAGTGTAAATAATTTGTTGTGGTGGGGGGGAAAGGGAGGTAACCACTGTGCATGTTTCTCTTTCACTGACAAAGAGGGCTGATCTTATGAGCTTCCTCTGTGTAAAACTTTTACACAGAGTATGATGGATTTATTTGTGGTTCTTTTGGGGGGTTGGTTTCCTGGGTGCTATGTCCTTATAGCTGAGCCCACCCAAAGCTGGTTCAGCATCTGTGTTTTGCAGGGGGGCGGTAACCCCAACTCTGCCCCTTGACTGGGGGGAGACCAGAGCTTCTGGCCCACCAGGGCGGGGGTGGAGAGCCCCAGATGGCAGGAAGGCAGTCATCAGTGGCATGATCAGCACACTGGAGGACAAGTCCAAGGGCATTGCTGCGATTCAGCCCATCAGAGGTTACTCTGGAGAGTATCTGTATGAAATATTCAAAGGAGTGCAATGAAGAATATTTGCAAAGAAGAATTGGACACTGCAGCATGTATTTAAGGAGCCTGCCATAATCTCCCATACAGCTTTTGCAGAAGATGACCTGGCTCCCAATTCTTATCAGGTATTCCTTCAAACTCTCCCTCTCCTCTGCCTATATCATGTGGCACAGGACTGGTTAGATACTTTGGTGAGGCTCCAGTGAGCAACTGATTTGGATTTTGGAAAGGTTTCCATTAGGAAGTTTACAATTATCCTAGATCAGCTGGACTCAAGAGAATAACCTTGAGTAACTGTTTTGAGTTTGCGGATGAGAAAAAAGTGGGGAAGGGATAAATCAAAAAGAGGACAATCCAGATCACTTGGTAAACTGGGCACAAGCAAACAATGTGTTCTAGTACTATGCATATATCTAGGAACAAAGACTCCATACTTCCAGAATGGGGAACTCTATCCCTGGAAAGTGGTGACTCCGGAAAAGATTGGTGGGTGCCTGTGGACAATCAGCTGAATATGAAATTATGTGATGCTGTGGCCAAAAGGACTCTCGTGATCTTGGGATGCAGAAACAGGAGACTCTTGAGAAGGAGTTAGATAGGCTTTTACCTCAGTCTTTGGCACTCGCATGACCAGTGCTGGAGTACTGAGCCCATAGTTCAAGAAATATGTTGATTATAAATCACAGAGTTCAGAAAAATATTGTGTGTGATTAGTGGATTAGAAAACATACTGTATAGTGATAAACTTATAGAGCTCAATTGATCTAACTCACAAAGAGACAATTAAGGGATGACTTGATTAGTCTGTAAGTACCTGCATGTGGAACAAATACTTTATAATGGACTCTTCAATCTAGCAGAGAAAAGTAAAACACGATCCAATGGCTGGTAGTTGAACATAGACAAATTCTGACTGGAACTAAGATGCATGCTTTTAAAAAGGAGGGCAATGAATTATTGGAAAATTCACCAAGGGTCATGGTAGATTCTACATCGATGACCATTTTAAAAATCTGATGGGATGTTTTTCCAAAACACATGCTCTAGGAATTATTTTGGAAAAGTTCTCTGGCCTGTGTTAGGAGTTCAGACCAGATGATCACAATGCTCGCTTCTAGCCTTGGAACCTGCAAACCTCTGGTTCTCCAATAGTCACATTTTTAAAAAGTCTTCAAGAATGTTTTGATTGCTTTAGAGATGAGGGAGTAGTACTTCAAACTGTGTCTAAACAGGCACAGAGGGTTTTCTCACACGTCCGTGACTTGAAAATAAAAAAGCAGCTGGCATTTCAATAACCATACTTTAGACACGTACTTCGTCAATGTTCATAAAGCATGTAAGGGCTGAAAATGGCTAAGTGTGATTATTACCAGTGACGTTTTTCAGCTGTGCTGCCTGGAAAAGTGATCCTTCTGGTCCCAAAGGCGCAATGCACTTTCTTGACTGAGTCCTTTTGGTCAAAACCTGTTTTGCCCTGAAAAAAGATGGGAAAGGTAAGTACGTGCCATGACTCGTTGAGCAATGAGATCCTAGCCCTTCTCTTGGGCCTTATCAACACCAGCAAAATTCAGATGGTAACAAGCCTTCACCCTAGATTATTTCATATTAGTGTTACTCCCTGCAAGCTCTTTCTGTCCTTGCTGCTCTCATTTGCCTCTCTCTGAAAGGGGAAGAGAATGCTCCCCACCGTTGTTCCCTCTAGTCTTTTCCATCCAAGTGTGGAATTTTTCAATCCCATGTGCAGAATAATTTTTATGTGCACCAAGGCATGAGTGAATGTGCACCACTGGTAGAAACAAAGCCTAGCTGTGGACACTCAGCTGGGTGGCATTTGAATCTCTTCTGGGTGGCTGCACAAGAACACAGCTTACAGGAAACACTGTGCCCTACTTTTCTTCTGAATTGGAGCTAATGAGTAGAGACGCTCTAAAAATAAGGGATAGCGTCCAGCATAAAATTGACAACTTAGCTAATATAGGCCATCTGGAGGGGGGTCAAGGTTAGAGCAGAATGAGTCAGCAGATGCTGTCCTCGTGACATCCTATAATCTGGAAGTCAATCATAGGTCATGGATACAGTCTCCTCAAGAGGGCATATATCCATCTAATGGCTCATACTAAACTTCATCTTACTGTTAAATACAGCAAATGTGAGATAAGAAACATCCAGAGGACTGGAAAGAGTCAGCCAAAAGAAAACTGCTCTGAGATGAGGTTACTTCAGTGGTAGTTTAAAATGGGATTGCAGTACCTGGGGTGGGGAAGGAGGCTTGATTGTATCAGGGCAGAATAAATGGTATTAACACCTCCCCCATCCACCCCAGCCAAAAATTCCTAATGCCAAATAAAACTTTGAAATGGGATTGAACCTGACCGTCGCTCAAATATCTTTTGCTTGGAAGGTGGCTTTCAGCTGGAAAATATTTGCAGAGTGACAGTGGGAACACAGGTGGAAGGACTGGCACATAAGTACAGCGTGACCCGAGAACAGCCTCCCGTTGGTCGAACCCTCGTGTATCTTGTGTCACGAACAGCCCTGTGCCGTGCCTTTCCCCCGAGTGTGTCTTGAGTTTAAGTCTTATCTTCTCCTCTTCACCAATCCCCTATGCAGCTTTCCGTAGTGAATTATTTATTTTGGCACTTTTTTGACATCCATCAAAGCTGTTGCCAGTAGAATAGCTCCATTTCTGAAAAAAGGCTATTTCAATTAATTGACTAACCTGAATAATGCCAGTGTGGAACGTACTAGGTCTCCCAGTTGTACTCTGTCAAGGGCCGTGTGTATGGGGGGGGGGGGGAGGCGATTAAGACAATTTCTGGATTTTTCAGGAACAGGATGTTTTTATTTTTTTTTCCCTCTTCCAGTGCATTCCCTTACTCCACACAAAAAGGAATAATAATACTGCAGTAGCCAGAAATTGCTCGCTGCCAATTCATAACCATGTGACTGACTCCTTGCAGTCAGTGTGCAGAAATGTTGCATTTCGCTGAGCTGCCCAGAAGGCAAGAGAAATACTTAGTTCGGCCCTTCTAAATTCTGACACTGCCGTAGTAATGTCATATTGCCCACTGCTCTTTGCAACAGTCCTGTTACCTCTGTGTTTCTCTCCGACAAGCTTGTTGCTACGTTGCTCATGGTGACTGCTGGGCGTTAGTGAGGTTCTCTTCTCTCTTAAATATTCTAAATGCATATTTACCTTAGTAAATCACAAAACCGTATGGATTTTGAACTCATTTTGGGGAAGAAGGAATTGCACGCAAAATGCTCCATGAAGTCTTTGACCTGTACAGTTCTGTATGCGTACAGAATATTTGTATCTCTTTGACCTGTACAGGTCTGTAGCTGTACAGAGTATCTGTATCTCTTCGATTTGTACAGGTCTGTATCTGTACAGAGTATCTCTCTCTCTTCTACCTGTACAGTTCTATATCTGTACAGAGCTCTGAAAGGACAGCAGAAATCCATAAGTGATGGAAAACATTGCAACTTCTTAGTCCTGCAGGTTGCATTTCTTCCCAGCTGTGTCCTGCTATCCTGGCGGGCAAGGAATGTTGATGTTAGTGCCACCCGCATATTTGGGAACCGGGGAAGGGGGGAGAGAAAGAAAGGCCCGGTGAAGGACACAGTGGCAGATCAGTTTAGGCCCTGATTCACAAAGGAATCCCATACTGTTGGATCCATATGCCCCTGCTTAGCTCTTTGTAGGATGAAGTGTGAATTATGTTTCCCCGTGCCCCTTTGCTTGGATGAAACAGCCCCAAAGTGAGATCCTTTATAACTCTGGCATTCATCAGTGTTCAATTCCCGCAGTGAGTGTTTGTCAGTTCCTACTGTATCTGTAGCTAGCTTCCCTTCTACACATCAAAGCTGGTGGTACTTGAGCAGTGTTCTGTCCCGTGACGGCTGGCTTCATGCGAAAAGGTACATAGGAAAAATTGCCAGAGGAGGGGGGAGTCATGCGTGTAGGCACTAGTGACGAGTTAGTCACGTGTTTCAACTCCTCGTGCAAATGGCTTTCTAAGAAATAAAGGCAGTTGAAATTACCATATTTCTTAACTATAAGATTTACCCAGCATTGCTTGGGGCTGAGAATATAGGGAGGGCAGGAGTCTGGGCAGGGTCTTGGGGATGTGGGGGCTTAGGATGGGGGGGCTCAGGATAGGGGGTTGGTGCAGGGCAGGGGCTCAGGGAAGGGGGTGGCCAGCAGCTGCTCCTTGAGGTTGTGGGGGGCTGTGCAGCCCCACCCCACCCACCTGCTAGCTGCTCTGTGTCAGCTCAGGATGGCAAGGGCCGTGCAGTTTGCCTGCCAGCTGCTCCACGGGGCTGGGTGCCGGCTGCCCCTATGTGGTCATTCGGGAGTATAACAGTGTCTGCTATCACTGCCCTCCCTTTGTTTGATGTGAACCAATTTTTTTTTCATGCTCATCCCATTGTCCTGGCACAACCAAACCCTGACCCTTCTTTAAGTTATGATAAGAAGAAGCTGCATCCCAAATTTGGTGGTTCTAGCTCTTACCATTTAGGAGGAGTTCTTAAACAGACTCACAGATGGACGGACACACAGACAGACGCACAAACCCTCTCAAATATATAGCAGATTTCAACATTAGGTGGGAAGTCAGTTTCACTGCATCTAACTAATTTCCTACCATTGCTCGATGCTAAATGCACAGCCTAGCACAGAATTTTTATTCAACTACAAGTATTTCCTGCTGTCGTCTCAGGCTAGGAGATCAAATAAACAAACCCTGTGACTGAGAGGTAATGAAGCATCAGTATTTCTCAATTTGTTTACCTGCTCTTATATAAGAAATGCATTCACGGCCATGCTCCGAGCAAAAAGTATTTGAAAGGCATCAAATACCTTTGCTTTAGAGTAGCACGTGTGTGCGCGTGTTTTAATACTTCTCTAGCATATTTTGGCCAAGACCCTCAAAGTGTTTCCAAACCTAGGAACGGAGCTTGCCAGCTTGTCACACAAGCAGACCCCAAAGGCCTCGGCAGAGCAAGAGTCCTGGCGGGGCAGAGCAGGCTTCAGGACTGGGCCTCGAGCATATGAGGCAGGCTCATGAGGCCCCTGGGAGGCAGGCAAAGGAGCTTGGTGGTTAATGTGAGGCACAGAGGGTCACTTGCCCAGGGTGAGACAAGGTGCTGAAGGGAGCACTGGAGATTCCTATTCCCCGGGCAGCGCTTGAACCAAACGGCTCCAGAGATGGAATCACCGTAAGCACAGGGGAGGCTCTGCAGGGCCAGAACACTGGGACATGTCTGCATTTCCAGGAGACTCGCCTCTTCTTCCCCCCTGCCCCTCAAACTTTCACCAAAAGGTGCAACTATCTACTGACTAGTCCATAACCCTGTGACTAGTGAGTGGCCTAGCCACAGGTCCTAGTAGACAGGGCATCACGAATCGCCTTGCCGACATCATGGAGATGGATCTTCCCCCGCCTCTCCCCAGAACGCACAGCAGACTGGGGCAGGTGGGGAAGCATCTTATTACAGCCCCTCTGAATGTATCTCAGGGCTAAACAGCAGGCTTCAGATTCCACTCCCCGGCCTGTGGCACCTTTCTGAAGCAATGGGTAGATCCATCGTTTTATGAAGATGACCTGCCCAGGAGTTTTTAAAAATGGAGCTTGGGCCCTTTTATTCTAGGGCAGGGGTGGGGAACTTAAGGCCGGGGATTGGATGTGGCCTCCGCCTTCCTGGATCCAGCCCCCAAAGCTCGGGGCTCCACCTCAGCATTGGGGAGCCTGCACTGGCGCTCCCGCCCCCCATTGTGGGGAGCACCCAAAATCTACTAGCCTGGGCCCCCCTAAGTTCTGGTGTGCGAGGGGAATGTCTTTCTCAGTTGGGGGCCCACAACACAAAATGGTTCCCCACCGCCAGGGGCGGACTGGCCCGGCCGGATACCGGGAATTTCCTGGTGGGCCGTCCTCCGAAGGGCCAGCTGGCGGCTTCTGGAGGAGGAGGGGGATTGTGACGGGGCGCCGCAGCCCCGCACTTTAAATTCCCCGGCGCCGGCCATGTACAGGGCACGGTGCGGCCGAGGGAGCGCAGGCGCGGCGTGCTCTAACGCCGCGCAACAGCTGAGAGAGGAGACGCCCGGGCGTGGCATGACTGCCTGGCCCAGAGCTGCACCGCACGACCCAGCTCCAGGCCCGGCAAGTGGTCTGGAGCTCTGGAAGCAGCTGGGGCCAGGGCTGCGGGGACTTCTGGGGCCTGATCACAGACTCCAGCGCTGCAAACTGGAAGGCAGAAGGTGGAGGAGGGCAGGGGAGGGGGAAAAATAGGGGGAAGGGGTGGGAGAGGAAGGGGCTTGTGCTGAGGGGAGGGGGCAGGGCAGGAGAAGAAAGGAGAAGGCACCAAGGGACAGGGTGGAGGAGAGACAAATGCCAGGGGGCCAAGTGGAGACAAGGAAAAGGGCAGGAGGGGAGGTGTCAGTGGGAGGGGGGACGGTGATGCTGGGAGAGGAGAGGGTAAGGGCATTGGGAGCTAGAGGGGAGGGGAGGTGCTGGGAGAAGGCTTGAAAGAAGGGGTGGGCATGAGGAAGACAGGGATGGAGCAAGTCATGTGTGAGGGCACAGGGGCATAAGGGAATGGGGGCAGAGGGTGGTGAGGGGTGGGCATCCGGGAAAAAGAGGGCAAAGGGGCAGGGGCAGGGGCAGTGAGGGAAGGGGGCACCGGGAAGGTGCAGATGCCAGGGGATTCTGGGGGTGAAGCAGATGGGGAGACACCTGCAGGGGAGGGACCAGCACCAGAGGAGAGATGCAGGGCAGGTGTGTAGAGGGAGGTGTTAGGAGAGGGGATGAGGGGGGTAGCTCACATGATCAGAGTGGGGCTACTGGAGGAGTGGGCACAGGGGAGAGAAGGGCTGGTGGAGGGGGCAGGTTGCAGGCGGGCTGAGGGCAGTGAGAAGGGCAGGAGTCAGGACAGCGGGGGCAGCAGGCACCAGGGGAGCTGATGGAGTAAGGGGAGGAGATAGGGCAGCAGAGGGAGAAGGTCGAGGTTTATAAGATATTTATTAATAACTTGGGTGCCACAGTGGCACAGCCAAACAAGCCACATGAACGCAGTACTAGAGCACAACACAAAATTCATTCTGCTCATGGGATGAAACTCTTAGAGGGAACACTTCCCCAGCCTCTCCGCCCCTGAGTTAATGTCACACACATTGGGTTAATGCAATTGCAGGATAGTTGCATGAGGGGGGGGTTTGGTGGGGGCCAAACTAATCCCTATTGTAGGAGGATGGTGGGAAAAGTCCTTAGAGAGGGGTCACATGACACCTTTTACTTCTGGTCATGTGTCCATCTTGCCCCTAGAGTGTTACCTCCAGAGGCCTGGCTAATGGGAGTCGAGGTGTGTGGCTAATGGGGGGGTCAGGGGCGTGGTTAACAGGTCAGGAGTGTGGCTAATGGGGGGTCAAAGAGTAAATTTTTAAAAGAATTCTTTGATGTGAAAAAGTGGGCCGTTCTCAACCCATTTCCCGGGCCTATTTTGATTGCCAGTCCGCCCCTGCCCACTGCTGTTGTACAGTGTCTGAAAGAGGCTTGACAGGGTTGTGTTTAGGGTGGGACTGTCTTGGGTAGGTTTTGTTTTTACTTTCAGGCTGTTGGGACTATGCGCCGGGGGTCTGAGTCCCCTGCGTGTGTCTGCGAGTGCTGGCTCTCACTGAACTAGCATGAGGTTACATAGCAGTGAAGCCACAGCCGTGCGGGTAGCAGCGTCAGAACTACGGCTGAGCCGTGTATAGGGGAACCCACTAGTGTCTCCCGCTGCTATCTAGCCTGGGGCTCGTGCTGTAAGAGCTGATGTGAGTGTGAGTACTAGGGTTGCCAGGTGTCCGGTATTCTACCGGACAGTCCGCTATTTGTCCGGTAAAAAAAAAAATCAGAAAATACTCGATATGTGCAATGTCCGGAATTTTGTGATTTTTTCCGGCTGCGCACCGGACGGAAGCCTGGCGTGGGTGCAGGGAGCGGCTGGAAGGCGGGGCCACAATTGGCGCTAGGAGCCTGTGATTGCACAGAAGCTTGGCGGGGGTGTGGGGAGTGGCTGGGACTCCCAGCCACTCCTCCTGCCCCCGCCAGGCTTCTGCGCAATCACAGGCTCCCAGCGCCGATCGTGGCCCTGCCTTCCATCTTGGGAGTCCCAGCTGGGAGGCGGGGCCGCGATCGCTGCTCTGGGCGTGTCAGAAGCCCAGAAGCCTAGCGGGGGCGGGGGGAGTGGCTGGGACGTGGGGCGCGATCGGCGCTGGGAGTTCTCTACAATCATTTCAGCTGCAGGATAAAAAGGAGTTCTTCTAAATTCTTCTATAGCCTTAGCTTTAGAGGCATAAAAAAACAATGAAAATAGCATGCACATTTGCACAATTACTTCTAAGCCTCTTTACATAGAGATGGTGTAGGATGAAGACTGTTTATAATAAGACTGTTTATAATAAAGTTAAGTATTAAACATAAGCATGTGTGTTCGTGGCAGTGGTTTTTTTTTGCTCGACAAATTTTTAGCCCGCGTGTTCGGTATTTTTTGGGAGACCATCTGGCAACCCTAGTGAGTACGTGAGCCGGGGCTCCGCTCCCCTCCCTCAGAATGTCGCCGTAGCCTTAGAAATATCGGGGCTCTCGAGGCGACTCGTCCCTTGTGTTGCTGGCAGGCCTCTGGAGGAGGGGTGTGGGTGTGGGCCGGCACAGTGAGTTCTCGCACCAGAGAGGTGGGGCGGCTTGGTCTGTCAGAGATACTCTCTCCAAAATGTTTGTCAGTCACTGAAGTAAACCCGGCATGGATGAAAACGAGCAAACTGGCGCATTAAACGGTCGGACGGACAATCCCTTGCCCACTCCGCAGGTGCGGTGTGCTCATTTTGCCATCATTCAATCAGGGCCCAGGTTTCTAGTATCAAAACCCCATTGGAAATGGGGGGACACCTCCCTGTCAGGCTGCCATTAGCCCCCCAGCAGGAAGCATAAGCAAGGGATGTAAGCCCAACGTCCCACCCTTGCGGTCCCCTTTCAAGCTGGCAGGGTCTTGAAAGTAAAGGGAAATGCTGGGGGTGTCTTGACAGGACGGGCCCAGCGGGGGGGATGTGCTAGAAGAGAGCAAAGCAGGGGGCAAAATAACACATGCTGCCCCTGTCTGCTAAGTGCTAGCAGAGAAAGTGGTTGCTGAGGCCAGGGAGGGCCGCAGCAGGCAACGAACGGAGCAAGGGTGAGCCAAGAGGTTTGGTAGTGAAGCGTAGTTAGCCAGGGGAATAAACCAAAACACACAAAGGACACAGGGCAGTTTACTCTAGTCCAATGGGAAAGACAGGACAAATGGCTCTAGACTGTGTAAATGGCTAATGAGCTGAATTACATGATGCGAGATCGAGCTCATAACAAATGCAGCCCTTTAGATACATGTGTTTCTCTGTGTGAGCAGGCTGAAAAACCCAGAATGCTATGAAAACCCCAGTCCTTACGCTAGCCCAGATTTGCCAGTGAAACAAAGGATTGCATGGAGCGTCTGGAGAATGTGTCTTGTATCAGTGCCACCCAATAAAAGGTACTAAAACGAACAGGGCAATATAGTAGGGATGTAAAATCCCATGCAATTGGTTAACATGTTAAACGTGCTGGTTAATGGGTTAAGCAATTAAGGGGGGGGGGGCGGGTGAGGGGGCTGCTCCAGCCCATTTGGGATAATACAGCCCCACTGGAGCTGGACTGGAGATCTCTCTCACCCACTTGCAGGGAGGGGCTGCTCCAGCCAGTCGGAGTAGCCCCTGTCCATGGCGGACCCCATGGGGCTGGAGCAATCCCCCCTGCCCATGGCAGACGGGGAGCTGTTCCAGTCCCCACTGGTTAACCAGTTGAACTTTCACATCCCTGTCATACAGAGGACTGGACGCTGATTAAGCTGCATAAGGCAAATGGAAATACCTTAAATGATACTGGCATGGCTACAGAGCCAACTGCCCCCTAGGTCTTGCTCCCCACATGGTCTTGTCCCCCCACTGTTTCTCATCCCTTGGCCTGAGCCAAGGAATGCCTTTTGTAAATGAGGGGTCCCCAACTGCTGCGAGGTGTGAACCCTCAGACCTTCCCCTGAGCCGAGGTCCATTCTCTGCACCTCCCCGGGTGGGCAGGGGTCAGGATCCCCTCTGGAATCACCCCAGTTCCCCCAGTGAGGCCAGGCAGTGGATTAGCCCTTTGACCACCTTGGTCTTCACCTGGATAGACGCTTGGGAGCCATTTTTTTCCATATCTGCTGAGGAGAGAGAGCAGCGCTTCCTCCCCACCTGACAAGGCACATTTCTGGTGTGGGGGGAGGAGGGGGGGTCTGGCTATATTTCTCGGGGAGGGTCTGGCTGTATTTCTGGTGGGGGCAGGGTCTGGCTGTATTTTACTCTCAGGGTGGCGCAGGATAGGTGCACAGAAAGCTGACGTGTGAATTCAGTCATACGTACATTTTATGTCCCCTTTGGGGATAACTCTTCCCAATTAGCCTGCTGCACTGGAGGGCCAACATCTGAGCCCTCCTCTGGCCTGGCTCTCCATATGGCCACCTGCCATGGCTGCATGCCTGGAGCTGAGCTTGAGAAACTGGCCCATTAGTGATCTGATTCCTGGCAGCTAGAATATCTCAGATCTCTGGTCTCTTTCCTCTCATCTTAACCCAGTGCTGGTCCTTGGTTCCTTTCCTGACAGTCTGAAGAAGTGGGTTTTGCCCACGAAAGCTCATGACACCATCTACATGTTTTGTTAGTCTTTAAGGTGCTGCTAGACTATTGGTTGTGTTTTAGGTTTTTCCAGTTACAGACTAACATGGCTCCCTCTCTGAAGAGTCTGAATACAGTGAGTTAACTGATAGTCAGCTCTTGAGAATTTAGCTGCCTCTCTGCCTACCTCCACCTGCTGACTTTTCTTGAGTTGCTTGTAACTCCTGCTTCATGCCCATCTTTTCCTGTTCTTGTCCTGGAAAAGAGAATAAGGCTGGTTTTCCTCTTTGTTTTTCCTTCTTTTTTTCCTTCTGCAGTATTTGCGTTTACTGCTCTGGGCACTTCACCACTGTCGCCATCTCACTGCTGCCGTCATATATGCCCCAGTTACTACACTACGCCTCTGACCACTCCTGGTCCCTTGAAACACCCTGCTCCCCTCCCAAGGGGTGGGCCTTTAGCCATCTGGAATCATGCAATTCTCTCGTGCTCAGAATGGCCCCTGGGATGCAGCGTATCAGCAGTGGCTTTTCCTGGAACACTAGAACTGGAAGGCACCTCTAGAGGTCAAGTCCAGTCCCCTGCCCTCACGGCAGGACCAAGCACCGTCTAGACCATCCCTGACAGATGTTTGTCTCAGAAGGTCTGGCTTCGGTTCAGCCCCTGCTGTTTTGTTCCCTCTAGAGCTATGATAGTATCCAGAAACTAAACATCCATTCTAGAGCAACGTATTTATATAGAACAAAAGCATTTCAGAGAAATCAAACCTTAAAAAAACAATTAACCAGGCTATATGCACGACTGCCTTGCTGTAAGAGTTGTGCTTCCCTGGATCTGGGGCCATAGTGTCCAACCAGTTCTGCGAACTAGCCACACTCAACCAGCCACATGTGGCTAGTGTGTTGAACACCACGGATCTAGCGAATGATCCAACTCATCCAGAATCTCTCTCCTGTCAGTTGATCTCTCCCTATGCAGCACTTGACAATTGACCCCACTTGTCCTGAGGAAGGCTTTTTTTTTAAACTGTTTCTTGTTCTTTTGATCTCCAGTCTCCCAGCCTGGCAAAACAGCTGTGTCACTTTGGCCTGGGGCCTGGCAGTGGGCCATCGTCTTTCAAGTGTGTGCTGGGGTGGTCTCATGGGAGGAGCCATTTCCTCGCCTTCCTGTTTGTTCTTCCCAGAGCCATCTATTAAGTGAGATCAGTGCATTTTATACACGCAATTCGTATTACCTACTTTATAGGAGAGATTAAAGAGACTGGGACTTTTCAGCTTGGAAAAGAGGAGACTAAGGCGGGATATGATAGAGATCTATAAAATCATGAGTGGTGTGGAGAAAGTGAATAAGGAAAAGCTATTTACTTGTTCCCATAATATAAGAACTAGGGGCCACCAAATAAAACTAATGGGCAGCAGGTTTTAAACAAATAAAAGGAAGTTCTTCTTCACACAGCGCACAGTCAACCTGTGGAACTCCTTGCCAGAGGAGGTTGTGAAGGCTAGGACTATAACAGGGTTTAAAAGAGAACTAGATAAATTCATAGAGGTTAAGTCCATTCATGGCTATTAGCTAGGATGGGTAAGGAATGGTGTCCCTAGCCTCTGTTTGTCAGAGGGTGGAGATGGATGGCAGGAAAGAGATGGCTTGATCATTACCTGTTCGATTCACTCCCTCTGGGGCACCTGGCATTGGCCACTGTTGGCAGACAGGGTACTGGGCTGGATTGACCTTTGGTCTGATCCAGCCTGGCCGTTCTTATAGTAACTTCCCTGACCAGGTGACAGACATCCCAGTATGCTTAGATTGTTACAGGACCGCACCTCATCCATCTCCGATACCCACCAATTCTTCATTATCCATTTGCTTATGGGACCCGATTCAGTTAAAATGTCCTTGCCCCTCTAATTATAAACTGTTCAATTACAAAATAAGCATTGCAGTGGTATTCATCATTGTACAACACATGCTTACATGCAACACACACAATAAACATGCTTAGTTCTGGCTTTGATAAAAGACTTGCCATAGAAAAGTAAGTAAGATGCTATCAATAACCCTTAAAAGTTCACGATAAAGGGTTGGTATATTATAGACGCTTGTATATTGGTGAACAAGCAGATATTACTCAAAGTAGGTTTATATTATTACTCCCATCATGACTCGTAACTCAGGATGTGCATGATGGGCTAAATCTTCCAGTGTTTCATTGTGAGTTTTGACTGTAAATGAACTGCAGGATTTGGGGATGTAAGTAGAGTCCTGCAGATCCTTGGGCATCCGCATCCAGGGATGTGGCTCTCCACGGATCATTTTTGCAGATAAAGAAGCGGAATCCAATTTTGTCTCCGCGCAGGGCTGTCGCTACGTCATGCCTAGGAGAAGGCCAGGAACAAAATGGTAAAAATGTGTCACGTGATTTGACATTTTCATCTGAGATCAAAAGGATTTCACAGCTTCTCATGTGCAAAATGATCTGCCGGGTCGTGTCTCACGAAAAAAAAAAAGATGTTGTTTTAATCCTCCTTCATTTTAATGTCTGCTTAAGGAGTGATTTATCCATGGCAGGGTTTACCTAAAGCCGCCATTGTTAATGCTGAATCTTTCCATTCATTATAACCGCTAATAAATATTTGATGGTGAAATTCACAAATTAGGTGACGGGGGCACAATAGATGACTTAGTTATTTCGCACCCCTGGGGGCAGAAATGTGAGATTGATGGAACCTGTCCTGAACAGATGGCTGCTTGTCTCCGCTCAGTTTGTGAGGGGAGGCGATATAACCCACAGCCCCGTATGAGCAGGCTTTCCGTTCATTCATCTGATGTTATTTGCATTTTATTTTTCTTTCCTCTAAGGAGATGGAGGACCAGGATTTCAGGATTTCACATGCAAGACCTGCTCCCCTGAGCTCTGCACACGCAGTGGCTTGGCGGTCGGCGTTGCCAGTCAGGGCCCAAGCCACAAAAAAAGAAAGGGGCAGGTTTTATATGCTAACACATCTCTCTTCTCTTTTGGCCCTTTCTCACCTCTTGGGGGTAGAGTCTAAGCCAGGGGCGGGCAATAATTTTCGCAAGGGGGCCACTTAATGAATTTTGGTACATGGTCATGGGCCGGTTCCACCGGCCCAGAAGGGGCGGGGTCTGAGGTGGAAGGGGCGGGGCTGAGGACTAGCCTCCCCAACAGAGTTATCTGGGGCTGGAGGCTTTCTGAATTAAAAACCCAGCAAAGGGCTCACGGCTCTGCTACTGTCACGTTGCCTGACAGCCGCTCAGGGTTGCTGCGGCTATTTAAAGGGCTCATGGCTCTGGCCCCTGCTAAGGTAACACCACATCTGGGAGCCATGAGTTATTTAAATAGGATCCAGCTGCCCGAGCCTCTGCCTGGAAGTTCGGTGGACCGGGCAGCAGGATATAAGTAGAAAGTGGCCAGATGTTGTCGGCGGGCTGGATCAAAGTGTGAGGTGGGCCGGATCCGGCCCCCCGTCCTGCCCTAAGCAAAGGGAGAGGAGTAACCTCCCGCAATGAGCCAGGGTATCCATTCCTCAGTGGCTGGCATTGTGGAACTGTTGGGAAGCCATCAATAGGGGTTGCTATGCTACCACTACTAGCAAGTCAGAGGAGGGAAGCGTGTACAAATAAAAGGACAATAACACGAGGTGTTGGTATCAGCAAGGAGCCAGGGATAAGCACTTGCCCATAATAGCAAAAACTCCTAAAGCGACATTCAGAAAACCTGACGCCAAGTGTCAGTTTCATGTTTTTAAAAAGGCTAAGTCTATACTACGAGTTTTCTCTGCAAAAAATATGCAAATGAGGGACTCATTTGCATGAGTCGCGATCTCATTTGCATATTTTCTGCCGAGCCGTTTTTGCGCTGGGATTTTTGCGCAAAAACAAGCAGTGTGGATGTTTTCTTTTTCTGCAAAAAACCCTTTTTCTGCAAGATCGGTATACCTCCTTTTTTGGGGCATAAGGATCTTGTGTCCTTCATTTGCATATTTTTTGCTGAGAAAACTCGTAGTGTAGACGTAGGGAAAGTGTTAACTCGCTTTTTCTTTTTAAATGTCAGAAGAGAATCTTACGACTGGCCTTACGGTTCTGCTGTGCCCCTGTAGCCACACACTGCAGCATTGTGCTAACGCACAGGAACCAGAAAGCAAAACTGACTTAAGGATGTTAAGAGGCGGGCAATTGACTAATCGTGTCGTGGATGCAATTATAAGTTGTATTGATTGGTCGATAAGGGGAGCTGCTCTGAACATAGGTTGAATATAAGAGAGCCTGGCTGTGCCAAGCCTGCTTTCTCTTGCTAATCTCCACCAGCAGTTGTACACGTTATATGAGTCTACTAATTTGGCCTCTACTAAAAAGTCATTTTTGTGTGGCCATCAAAATGTTGATTTTGTCTCAGTGCTTTCTACTGTGATGGGAAGACACCAGCTTGTCCATGCATTTCCCCCTGACTTTGACTGATTTTCCTATTTTATTCAAGTTCTCTTTCTACTTGATTTTTTGCTTCAATTTATCTTTTTTTGAAAATCGCATGTAAATTAAAAGATTTGATACATTACTTGTGTTGATTAAATCAAAAACATTTGTAATGTCTAGGTATCAAGGTAAGACAAGGGTTAAACTGATTTAAGTGCATCTACATTAGGGATTAGCACCTGTTTTTAAACCAGGACTGATTTTTTAAACTGATTTAGTTGCTCCAAATGAGTACAGCTGAGACCTCGGAGCACATATAAGTGAGAGATGTATTTGGGTTGGTGTTTTATGGAGCTTCCTTCCAATTATAGTTAAATCAGACCAGTTTCAGTCGGGGGCCTTGAACAGAAAAGCTGTTATGTCAGCGAGGCTCACATCCCGTCTCCTCTGTGGAACTGGCTGTACTATTTGGCTCCCCCGTCGTAAATTCAGCCATGGACGTGGACTTTTTATAGCAGATGGAAAATATCATCCTGAGGTCAGCTTTTGTCAAGGAACAAAGCAGAAATTTAAATGGATTGAGTGATTCGCGGCCCATCCTAATTATGCAGATGCACACAGAAAATAGAAATACCCTCCATGTTCCAGGAACTGGCTGGCAACCAAAATGTTACCCTGGGGGAGGAAAACAGAATGGAAATGTCTTCTGCAGACGTAATGTTCTTACTTTGTTGAACAAGGTGGGGTGGGGTGGGAATCCCACCTAGCCACTTTGTTTTCATTCTCTCTCTACCGTAAGTAGAAGCAGAGGGCACTTCTCTGTGCTTCAGTTCTTCGCTGTCGCTATTATGTGTGTAGCACAGATTGTTCTGCCTGGAAAAACTTCACCCTCTGCTCCCCTTCCCCCCCCCCCAATTTTTGTGATGTCACCTTATAAAATGATTATGATTCATTTTGCGGTTGCCATGGGGATGCTCGTTATGCTCATGTGCGCCGTTCCCTGGGAATGATTCAGAGAATGTGGGTTGGAGGCCAAAGCCGGTGTTGGTGCACGGCTGTGTGAAGCGTCACAGGCAGCGGCCGGGTTTGCTTCTGCAGGGAGTCCCTTGAGCACAAAGTGATTCAGAGTCAGGCGGAAAAGGCCAAAAGTGCAGTCGCTGCTGGTAAGTTAACAGTGCAGGGAATGGACCCGCGACAGTGCTTTCTGCCCAAGGGTCTTAAAACTTTCACCCAGCGGCGCCCCCCTGAGGGGAATATTTCTCACTTTCTGCAGATGGCAAAACAGGACCAGGGAAGTTGGGGCGTGTCCCAGGTCTCACCGATGCTCTGTGGCACGGCTTGGCATGGAACATACAGCCCTCGTCATGCCTTGTGCTGTCCCTCAGCCACAAGGCTACAGTGTACAGCATCCCTGCTGCAAGAAAGAACAGGAAACGGCCCTGATCCTGCCGGGAGAGTCAGGCAGGTAGAAGTCCAGGAGCTGCTGCATGGACGCTGTGGTCTGACTGCCTGGTTCTCAGTGCAGGGCGAGGTGGTGATGTGGCCCCTGATTTGCCTTCAAATCTTGACTTCTCTTCTCTAATCTGTCCCTGTCCTATAGTTTAAGACAAATATCTCAATGGGGGAGGAGAGGCTAGTCTTAAAAGAAAAACCGTTCTGGTTCTCAAATTGACTTAATTTGATGCTCATGAAAATGTGGGAGATAATAACACAGGTTAGGGGAAGGCGCATGTCGAAGGGCATGGTCGGGGTGTGTGTGGCTTATCCCGCGCTACCCCTCGAGTTTAGCTCTTTTAAGGACATGGCTCAGCCTTCTTCCAAGGCCGTACCCATTCCGCACACTTGGTACTAACCGGGCCAGGCGGCCTGCGTCCATATACGCATCTGTTAACGACTATGTGACTCTGCAGCTTCGTATCAGGGTGGGTCCCCTTGGTTAGAAGCTATATGGCCCCGAGGCCTAGTCCAGAGATAAGTCCCCTCTACTAGGGGCAATATGGTCCCAAGGCCTAGTCCAGAGATAAGTCCTCTCTACTGGGGGCGATATGGGCCAGAGGCCTAGTTCAGAGAAAAGCCTCCAAACTCCTAGGGCACTGGCTTGCTGTGGGGTGAGGCGGTAAGGGGCTCCGGGCCCTCCCACTCCACCGGGTCGCAGCCCTGGGGCCTGTTGGCGGAGGAGCAATCCACTGCCTGCTCAGCGAGGACTCCTACAGCAACACACCGAGCTTCTGAGGAACAATTCCCCACCCTGGGCTACTTCCTATCGTTCCCAGCACGCTGCTTCTGTCGTTGCGCCACTTGGGGGTAGTATCCCTTCAGAGGGCCTCCCTGGCCACAGCTGCTGCTGGAGGTTCCGGCCAGCTCCGCTCCCCCGGGTCTGGAGTTCCCGCCGTGCTGCCGCCTCCTTCTGCAGTCCGCTCCGACTGAGTGGCTCCAGAGGCTTTTATATTCTGCCTCTCCTGGGAGCATGCCCAGCAGGGCTGTGGGGGTGGAGCCCTTTCAGCCAGATGGACCCAAGCAACCCCCTGATTCTCAGTGCGAGGTTGATACACCCTGTCACAGCGCATCATGAGTATATGCCACTTTGTGTTCCTTCAGCTAGCTCTGCCAGTGCCCCTCTGGTTGCTCGCGTGTACAGATTGAACCCCTCTAGTCCAGCACTCTCTAGTCCGGCAACATCCATGATCCTGCATGATTTTAGGTAGCCAGTGTCCACTTACCATGGGTGTGGTCAAATTTCCCACGGTCCCATAAAGTTTGTTACAGTCCTGGCGCTCAGTATTCTGCGCTGTTATTTAGCTCTAATTGATCCCTCAATGTCTTCTAAGAGCCCAGGAAGCAGTGGAAGTGTTGGCGATGCTGCTAGACAATATCGACCTCCTGTGGTTTGGCAAATTCTGATCGGTGCTGAACCAGAGGTCCCGAGGGTGCCAGACTAGAGAGGTCCAACCTGTGTTTTCAGCAGGGTAGACTGTGGCACATGAATGAGTTTCCTTGAAGTGATTGTTTCAGCAGACCCTGTGATGTTCATGGTGCTTCCCAGGGCAATGTAAAATCCCTTCCCAAGGCACATCACCTGTAAAGGGCGGATTCCCCCCACCCCTTTAAGGGCACGTCTACACTAGGAAATTAGTTTGAAATAGTTATTTCGGGAGTTATTTCGAGTTTAGTTATTTCGAAATAAGCTTGTTCCCTGAGGTAACAGGAGTACATTTTTTGAAATAATCAGCCTGTTATTTCGAAACAATGGGCTTGGTAGTGCGGATGCTCTGTTTATTGTTTCAAAATAAGGGGGGTCATTCCGAAATAACTCCCTAGCATAGACCGGGGCTATGAACATGCCGAAAAGTCAATCAGATGTGCCAGGCTAAATGCTGCCTTAAAGGAGAAGCTGTAGCCATCCATGTATACACGAGCACCCTCCCTTTTGCTGTATAAAAAAGATACAATTCAAAAAAAAAAATTCACAAGGAGGACCCAGCCACTCAGACTAAGTGTGTAGAAACAGGAGAAGTCAGTTTAAAAAAGACCTGGACTACTCCATATTTGGCCTTGTTACATGAAATATCCAAAGCGCATTCACAGACGCACGTAGATGCGTCGCACTTTCTTTCCTACTAAAAGATATTGACTTGTTTTCTGTTTGGCACAGACCTGCCATTGGATAGCACCATACTTGTTTACAAAGACAAGGCGGGGGAGGAGGGTATTTTTTAGTGGACCAACTTGTGTCAGTGAAAACAGATGCTTTTGAGCTATGCAAAGCTCTTCTGCAGCTCTCTCATATTTCTGCAACCCTGTGTGGGTTGATAATGAAAACCGAGCGGCGGGGAAACCAAAAGCATCAGACCAGACCTTTTATCCCAGGGCAGGCACAATTCTCCACCCTTTCCATGGGGGTTTTACTTGTTTAAAACTCAGACTGTGCCTTCTTGTTGACAGCTGAGCCAAACTGTTGCTATGTTTTACTGGGAAGTCCCCCACCTCCTCAGTGAGGAGAATCCCTCTATTCCATTGCACTTCAGCAGGGGTTAAAGTGATAAGCGCCTCGAGAGTCTTCAAACACAGCATCTTTTCATGGGCCTTTCCCTCCACCTCTTTATGTAGTGTAGGGATATAAAATCCCACTGAATTGGCTAACCAATTAAAGGGGGCGAGGGGGGGCCCACCGTGGATAGAGGATGCTCCAGTCAGGATGCTAGAGCAGCCCCTAACTGCGGGGTGCGTTGGGAGGGACTGTGCTGGAGCAGCCCTGTCCACAATGCCCTCCCCCCCAGGCTGGAACAGCCTCCTGCCCATGGCAGGCAGGGAGCTGCTCCAGCTCCACCGATTAACCTTAACCGGTAAGCCTCATCCGTTAAGGGTGAGGCTTAATAGTTAACTGGTTAAACCTTCGCGTCCCTAGTATATAATCTGGGGGGTGGAAGAGACATTTTAGTTAAAAGGTTTAGTGGCAGAATTGTATTGGGTGGTTTCAGCTCGCCAGTGGAATGTTTTAAGCAGAGAGCAATCTCTAAGGGTGCGTCTACACTGCACCCGTAGCTCGAAACTAGCTATGCAATTTGAGCTGGGCAAAGTGCGTAGCTTATTTCGAGTCAATTTCGAAATAGCTCATTTCATACTTTGGCGCTGTCTACACAGCACCAGATTTTGAAATAACCCGCTATTCCAAAACGTCTCTTACTCCTCATGTAATGAGGCTTACAGGGACGTCGGAATAGCGAGCCCGTTAAATTTTGAAATAACGGACTTGCTGTGAAGACGTGGAATAGCTATTTCGGGATACTCCAGTATCCCGAAATAGTGCTGCATTGTAGACGTAAGTGTCCTATAGCTAAGAAGTCTCTTGTACTACTCTGGACATAACAAGGTAAGGTGGATATGTATGAGTCATGCAGTGACTAATGCTGTATGTGGCAACAGACGTAACAGCATGGAAAGAGCGCATGTGAAGGTTGGCAGAATGTCAACAGATTGATTCATGCAAGTATTTATTTTGCACGATCTAATAGCAGGATGAGATGGGACAGGAGTAGCCACTGACGGACTCGGCCAGAGGCAAGCTGTTTATTGCAGTAAAGGAATCTGCAGGCGCCTAATAAAAAAAAGGATGACCATTCTGCCGAATGCAAGGAGAGCTAAAAATAGTGAAAAAGACAGAGTCTGCATGCAATGGCAAGTCACTACAATCATTGCGTTGAAAGAGCCTATTGTTGTGTCTAGGGAGGAGCGAGGTTAACCGGTTAACCTTAATGGGTGAGGCTCACCAGTCCCAGTTAGCCAGTGAGGGCTGGAGCCGCTCCCTGCCTGCCATGGGTAGGGGGCTGTTCTAGCCCTGTGGGGCCTGTCACAGCCAGGGGCTGCTCTGAACACCTGCAGCAGCCCCTGTTCACGGCACCCCGGGCGTGTTGCAGGAAGGGGCTGCTCTGGGCATCCAGAGGGGGTGGGCACAGGAAGGGGCTGCTCCATCCTGGCTGCGGCAAAGATTGGGGGGCATCCAAGCCAGCTAGGCTGGAGCGCTCCCTCCCCCTTTAATTGGGTTAAACTTCATGTTTAACCAGTTAACCAATTAAATGGGATTTCACACCCCTAGCTGTGTCTACGGTACGTGAGGATTTGTGATACATAGGTTCGTATACCACCTTCTCACCATAGCATCTGAGCACCTTCCAGGAGTGCATTGTTATGTGGCTACAATCTCCTGTGAATGGCTCATTCTCTCTTTCCCCACTCCCGTGGGAAGAGAATTGTGTGTGCTGTGCGGCAGTTTGCTTTGGTAGGGCTTGGGTTTTGTTTCAATGTTCACACTGACGGTATGTGCCTATTGAAAAAGGCGAGTCCCAGACGAGCACCTCGCTTTCCAGGGCCTGTTTAATGCCTTGTGTTCGAGTGACTCCCCGTTGACTTCAATGGCTGCAGCGCTGGGATCAGTATTTGGAAACTCGACCACAAATCTTGGATCGGTTTAAACCAGGGGTGGGGAACCCAAGGGTTTAGAGGCCGCATGCAGCCCCTGTGTTGCCTGGATCTGGCCCCCAAGGCTGAGGCCCCCCCCAGCATTGTGAGCCCCCGCTGGCACTCCAGCCCCCTACCCCGCTGCCTCCCCGCAGCCCCTGACTGATTTTTCTGTGGGTCAGCAGTCCCTGGCCCCAAAAAGTTTCCCCACCCCTGGTTTCAACACAGGCTGTCCCCCAGTCCCAGTGTTAGTATCCAGGCACTGCCCCGGCTGGAGGGGGTTGGAAGTGGGGGTTGAGTGTGGACTGATATCCAGTCCACGAGGAGGCGATGCCTTAGTGAACGACTGCAGTATTGAGATGGCCTCAGAGGGTCCTTTGGCCTCGGATGACAGTGTGACAAGATACAGTGCGGTTCCATTGGGACTTGTCAACTTCTTCATGCCAGGCTGCCATTGGGCCTGAGCTTTGTGTTGGAAGAATCCACCAGGCGGGGTTCATTCTCCAGGACGTACTCAATCCTTTGGGCTCAGGCTGCCCGCCAAACTCCGTTCCCTCAGGGTCTCTCGAACCATCGTCAGAGGGCTACAGCCAATCGGTGCTAGCCAGGGCTCACTTCAGACCCCTCCGGTGAGGATGGAAGGTTCTATCCAGTGATGCTCTCTGGAGCCACGCCTGCCCGTTAGCGGAAAAGACGTTATTGAGTATTACAACGTGATCCAAAACACGGCAGCTCATATTAGAGATGCGGTAGCGGTTAGGGCAGCTGCTGTTGGTCCTGAAGGTGGTCTCCCTTTTTATGTACTACATAAAGCTCTATTATATGAATAAATGGCCTCAGTGCAAGAGAAGACTGAAATTCATTCCGAGGGTTTTGCTTCTTTTTATAAACCACTTGAGCTGAGCTCACACACGTTACAAAGTCTATTGTCCCCCTGGAGTGAGCGCTGCTCTTATGTTCTTGCTCCAGGGCCATTTGTCAGCTACTCCTTATTCTTTTGCTCAGAGACTAATGGTATAATATAGTGATGGAACCCAATTCCTAGCAATACGTATCCCAGGCCACTATGGAAACGGATTACAAATGCAACATACGTCTTGGTTGAATAAATGATCCACCTATCTTGCAAAGCATGCGCCTTCCCAAGACATGGCTGGAAAATTCTGCCTTCATGCATCCCACAGTGAGAATGGAACGGAGTGGCCCCGGTTGTGATCCCACGCTAACACCCACCTTGATGCAGTATTCTTCAGTGAATGCAAAATATTTAAGTGAAAATAAGAATGTTGTACAAGCCTTAGAAAGAAGTTGGGAGGAGTCCGTTTAATTTTGAAAGGTAACATTTTAGGGCCGTGGAGATCGTTGTTGTGGAGAATACCCTGAATAGATGTTTGACGGATGAGTGGGGTGTGTCGTTTTACTGGAATGGAAATGTGCCAAGATCCTGAGACTTGTACGCCTCCGTCCACAAACAGGTTACTCAGGAATTGTCATGAAGATACTGCTGTGTATCTAAAACATGCCAATTGTTAAGATGCCACCTCGAGTGGAACGGGCCTGAGTATGTGGGGCTGCAGCACTTCAATTAGATATTTATTATTCATTTTTCTGCGGCGGCGTTTCAAAGAGGCAGCGCCGTGCGGAGCCCGGGATCAGCACTATACACTTCGTATTCTGTGATGTAATTGAAATCAATATATTTGAAGATGTAGAAAACATCCAAAAATATTTAAATAGATAGTATTCTTATTATTGTTTAACAGCACAATCAATTGCGATTAATTTTTTTAATCACTTGATAGCCCAGGTTTTAAATACATAGTTAATATAAAGCAGTTTCCACCAAAAAGCGGTTGAAGTAGGTGGGTTTTGTTTTGTCCATCTGAGAATTGTCTGACTGTGCTTGATTTAATGTTTTTTATTAGAATGTGGCAACACCCAAAAACTTTCCAAATACACAGGGAAATATAGCCCCAACTCAGTAGCTCTGGTGGGGCAGGACTGGAAAAACAAGAACAAAGGCAAAGATAGGATGCTAAAAAAATGCCTTTTATGGAAAATCAGATTGGTTTGTAAGTACTGTTGCCCCATAAAACTCCTGAAAAACAATGTGATGTAACACTGCCACTGTAAGAAACACATAAACTGAGAGTATGCAAGGTATTTTTTTATTTAGTACTGCCCCATTTCAATATCATTTTAAACCCACTGGCTTCTTCGCTAAAGTTCTAATTTAGTGCTATCACAATTTGAGTGGGAGAGAAATCACAAATTCTTCAAAAGAGAAAGGTGGAAGAATGGGGGAAGGTGTAAGAAAAGAATTAGAGGAAAAATAGGAACGAGGACAGCCTCTCTGCCAATAACGGATTCATCCGTGTTTTTAACACTTGGAGGATGTTACTCATGTTGGTGCAATGAACAAGAAATGGATAAGATACCCTGGCCTTTCTGAACGATGTTGTTAGTCAACACTTTCACCACTATACCCCTTTTTCACTTTCCAGTGACGTCAACTCCATTGATTTCAGTTAGAATCATAGAATCCTAGGGCTGGAAGAGACCTCAGGAGGTCATCAAGTCCAGCCCCCTGCCCAAGGCAGGACCAATCCCAACTAGTTAGAGTTAGTGTACAAGAGGAATGCTAGAGTGGGCCCACAGACTGTTGGTGGGAAGTTCCTCCAATCTTAAAAATGGTGAAAAAATAGTTTTTAAATATCAGTATTACTATGGTGACAGTCTGAAATATAACACATTTAAAGTGAGGGGGAAAATAGACCATGTCTAGATAACTGTCTGGGTTCCATCCGTGTAGTTTCTGGACTTTGTTTACATTGTAGATCCTAAATAATTATTACATGGATTAGGATACTATTTGTCTGCACTATTAGAACATCTTCACTCTTTTTCTTGCAAAATAATCTCTTTGTTGCATGTGACCTGTTCTTATTTTCCTCATACATAAAGAAAATATTCTGACATTTCTTATGTGTTTCGGAACTGAAGCTAAGTAATAACTGATAACTGCATTATACTGAGGAGCTGTTCCTGGTTTATTGATAATTGCACTCTGACTGTTCCTGAATTACTAAGAATATTATTCTGATCTGTCTTCCTAAAGGATGGATACATAATGAACTGCCATGAAATATGATTTTGTAGGGGGGGGGATTTAAAAATTGTCAAGGCAACAGCTGAATTAAGGCCCTGCCTAATTCCTTATTTCATATTCATGTCATAGAGGATTATCAAGTCCTGTTTGCCAATGTGGGGTCTTAAATACCATCTTTTATTTATTTAAAATGTCCAGTAAGACAACTGTACAGTATAATTTAATTTTAACAGCAATGTTCTAACTTGATCTAGAGTATGTTCTAGGATTATATTAAAATCTAATGGCATGATGATGGAAAAATCTGTTGTTTTAGTGGCTCGGAGAGGTAGCCCTGTTAGTCTGTAACTTAAAAAAACAAAACAGAACACACAATGAATAGTCGTGTAGCACCTTAGAGACTGACACTCTCCTATGTCATCCCCTCACCCCAGCAGACAGGTGAAAACAGTTGTGCAGAGATGAAGGCAGGGATACAGGTAAAACAACTTGCCAGATAAAGCTAACCACCCCTGGAGGAAGGAGATAGGTGGATTGGCAGGTGCTCCTACAGAAATGCTAATGAACCACACCAGCGGCAGGCAGCCGACTCCCCTGAAGGATGTGGGCTGTAAACCAGCCGGAAGGAAAGGAGGGCTGGATTATGAGAGACCAAGGTGCTTTCTTCTTGTTTGCTCTGGGGCCAAGGTGCTAGAAGCAAACCAACATAAGAACATAAGAACATAAGAACGGCCGTACTGGGTCAGACCAAAGGTCCATCTAGCCCAGTAGCCTGTCTGCCAACAGTGGCCAGCACCAGGTGCCCCAGAGAGGGTGGACCGAAGACAATGATCAAGCGATTTGTCTCCTGCCATCCCTCTCCAGCCTCTGACAAACAGAGGCCAAGGACACCATTTTATCCCCTGGCTAATAGCCTTTTAACCTTTATGCATTTATATATTAGGTCTTGAAACCTTGATGGACCACTTTTGAGGGGGATAGAAGAGGAAAAACGTCCCTACTCAACCAGTGTCTGGCACTTATTCTGGATTCTTTATCATTCCTAATCCCTAAAATGGGGGGAGGAGGGAGTGCTTTGCCTTTCAGGCAGTGCTTTGAGAGAGTCATATGATCACCACCCCAAACTCTTATATCACTTTATAGCAGTAGCTGTTAAAGCATTTTAAAATGGTCAATACTATCATCCCATTTGGGAAAATGGGCACAGAGGGTGCGTCTACACTGCAGGGCTTAACTCAAAATAAGCTGCGCAAATTGAGCTATGTCAATTGCATATCTTCTTTCAAAATAGCTTATTTTGAAATAGGGAGTGTCTACACAGCACTTATTTTGAAATAGGGCACTCTTCCTCCAACTTCCCTTATTCCTCATACAATGAGGGTTACAGGAGTCGGAGTAAGAAGTCCCCCAGCTTGACATTATTTTGACACTATTTTGAAATAACTGCCTGCTATGTAGACGTGGATTAAATTATTTCGAAATAGTGTTGCAGTGTAGACGTACCCAGACTACAACTTGTGCAATGGCATTGACTAGATCCAGTGGCAGAACCAGGAGTAGAATCCAGGTCTTCTGAGTCCCAGACTACCCTTTTGTTCCCGTAGAGCAGAGATGCGCAATCCGTGGGTTGCGACCCCCAAGGGGGTCGTGGATGTCTTCCTGGAGGGTTGCCATAGCAGTGGGCATAAGCCCTGGCCAGCCAGATCTAAGCACCGTGGGGCCGCCAATGGCCGGGCCCAGCCCCCAGCTGCCTGGATCTAAGTGCTGCACCGCGCTGCTCAAATTACCTTGGGGGTCACGACATGAGTACAATAAAATATGGGGGTCGTGGTTGAAAAAAGGTTGCGCACCACTGCTGTAGAGGACATGGCTTCAATACAGCATTATTAAGAAAACAACCTGAATGAGAGCAGGGTGTGCTTACGAAGCGGTGGACTGGGTGTGGTGGAGCTGCTAAGTTTAGGAGCGAGAGTTATCCAGTGTGACAAAACTGCCAAGTCCCAAATCCTCCCTGCCCATTTTTGTGAATGTAGTGTGGGTGAAAGATGCATGACTGATATCTTAAGACATTGGACTCTTTGACTTATCCATACAGCAGATGCTGGACAGACAGTGGCAGTGTAAACTTTCTATATCATCTCATACCAATATCATGCTTCATCTCTGTTCTGAAAGGATCTGTTGTACCGCTGAGTGCATTTCAGTACCCCAATGCATATTCAGTTCTTGGCCTCTCAAATTAGACTGCCAATTAGTGCCGCTAGTAAGTGGGGTCAGTTCCTTCTGTCTCTGCAGATGCATGACTTATATGACCCGATATTGAAGATAGTCACAGTATGGCAGAAATACCAATGTGTTTGCATTGTGAATTTACCTCAATTGGGCTGGTACAGGTTGATAGTTTTGCCTTGTGGGAGAGCCAAACTGGCATGTGTTTAAAAAAATAAAAAAAAAAAAGCCCCAGAAAGTAACATTCCAACAGTCTTCCCAAAATACAAGGAAATCAAGAGAATTGTTCTAGTCTTGCCATCTAGAATACCACTGGGGAAAGGTGCCACGTCTTGATACAAGTTAGCATAGTCTAGCTAATTATCAGAGAGCTCCAGAAAAAAATTAGTTGCACAACAGTCCTGGGTGCGTACATACACCCACTCTGGCAAGTGCTAAAGAAATCAAGGAGAGTATCGTAACAGAACAATGATTTCATATGAAAAAGCAATAAATTAACACTTTTCAGCCACGAAGTCTTGAGCCAAATATTATAGTGCAGGAAAGGCCTAGGAGCAATATGTAAATAATCACAGTTTGCTACAATTGAATGCTGCAGAACATGGGCGGCATTGATAGTCTCATGGCAAAAGCAAACACGTTTAGCAACTCCCCGATTTCCCTCCCATTTTAAATACAGGTTTTTCATCACTTACGTGGTTTTGAAGATGCCAATGTTACCAGAGCATCAGGCAGTGTTGAGTGTTTGACACGCCACTTAATCATCAGCTCCAGAGCTTGTTTCTGCAAGCATCCCTTTTTGTTTCCTTGTTAGAACACACATCCCGTAGGTAAGGCAGTTCAAGACACTACCGTGCAGGAAGAAGTCTTCGGACATTTTGCATCAGGAGTGGAAGACAACAAGGGTAAAAATCGTAGTGGAGTGCAAAGTAATGTTGCGGAAGTTTCCAACAAGTTATTCCTCATGATACAGCATAAAATGTTGGTCATGTCTGTACAACTGGACACACGTCTTATTCTCATTGTTAGATCTTTCTATAGCTTCAGTTTTTCTTCTCAGCTTTTGTAGTCTTGAGTCAAATGTTTCCAGCGCTTTGTCCCCCTGGGTGCCTGGGGTTTGGCTCAAATACACTTTGCTTCTTATAGATAATCTGTCAAGTTTTTAAAATAAGCTTTGTAAAGCATGAGCGATTTTTGTGCCTGACTGACAGATCTGGGCACTAGAGCGCTCCATTTTTCAACACTGAATACTACAGCAGTTCAAACTTCTCCTGCAAAACATCCCCCTAATCCCACCTGCAAGACACCCTCTTTGGGCCCAGAACACATTTAGGGCCCAGTCCAATATTTGGGAAGCTGTCTTCTGGCACAGAGGAAGAAAACAATATGGCTGCTGGCAAACCGCCCCCCCCCCCAAAGGCCTTAAAGGGGCCATGCTGGTTTTTTTGTATTTTTTAATTTTCTTTGCTCTTGCGCAAGAAGGCAGTGTGGACGGGCAACAGAATGACAATTAAAATGGCCATCAGAGCTTTCTTGTGCAAGAGATTGTCCAGACTGTCATGGATGCTCTTGCACAAAAGCACATCTCTTGCACAAAAGCACATGGCAATGTGGACGCACTCTTGCGCAAGACCTTTTGCGCAAGAACACTTGCGCAAACCAGTTCTTGTGCAAGAAGCCTGCAGTGTAGATGTAGCCTAAGATCTTCAAAAAGGCAATGGTACCTTTTTTACCTGTCTATGCTGCCTAAAAGCTTACAGTCCTGTAAAATAATGTACTATTTGAGCAAGTCTGCCTGTCTGTCTAAGAACTCTTCCTAAACCCTAAGAGCTAGGACCACCAAATTTGATATGCGGCTTGCTCATATCATAACTTAAAACAATGCCAGGGTGGGTTGTGCCAGGCAAATAGGATGTGCCCGGAATGGGATTGCATCTCATAAAACCATAGAGAAATGAGACAGAATCACCAGGCAGATGAAAAGAGCTGAATGGGGACAGCTCCTCGGAACCAGGACTGTCCCATTCTTAAGCTTATCATCCTCCAGGATGAGGGCTGAATTCCCTCCCCGCCCCAAGATTCATATGGGGACATGCTGGCTGTTCCCCTTTATCAGGGAGTGAGGGGAAAGTGCTTTGCTCTCGCTCCCTGACAGCAAAAGGCAGGGGAAGAGTGAGCAGCTCTGGCAGGAATCTCAGGCTATTTCTAGACTGCAAAGAAAAGTCGGAAAACGATAAACAAATTGAGAGCCGCAAATTGCAATTGGCATATCTTTTTCTGCCTTTTTTTTTTTTTTTTTTCCAGAAGAAGCTTTTCCGACATTTAGCCCCTCTACACAAAATTTCCCCCTTGGCAGCCGGTCCTAATAGATAACCCAGGCTGGGCCTGGCCAGGTCTTTATATACCTCTGCCCGCCCCCACGCCTCTGGTCGCCAGGGGACGGTTGCTGGGGAAGACGAGGCAGCCAATGACAGGCTCTCATCCTGGCGCTTGCGCAGTGCACGAAAGGCGGGGCGGCAGCCCACGCGAGAGCTAGCGCGCGAGCGGCGGTGCGGCTCCTCTCCCTCCCACCCTCCGCGAGCGCGAGCCGGTCCCGCCCTCTCCCCCCCTGTCCTCCAGAGCCGGCGGCCGGCCGCGCGCGCTGTCTGGGGGAGGGGGCTCGGGGGCTGGGAGAGCGCGCGCGCGCCCGTCAGTCAGCCAGCCAGCCAGCCAGCCAGCCCCCGGGCCGACGGCGGCTCCTTGCGTCCGTGTTGAGCGGCGCGGCGGGAGCCGGCCCCTTCGCCTCCCCCTCAGCCCGCGCGCTCCGCCTGGGCCCGGGCGCGGCCGGGGCATGAAGCAGCCGTAGCCCTGCGAGGTGGGTGGGGGCGACCGGGCCTACAGGCCGCGGGGCGGGGCGGGCTGAGGGCTCCCTGTGGGGAGCAGCCAGGTGGGTCGGGGCGCGTCTCTCCCCCGCATCCTCGGGCCGCCTTCCCCATCCTCTGCCTGCGGGCGTCGGGATGGAGGCGGCATCTCCTCAGCGGGGTGAGAAATCTCAGCCCCTTATTTGGAGCCTGAGGTGTTGCCCCCCCCATCTTCCAGCCGCCCCCCTCTTCTTCCAGCCGCCGCCCCCCCAATCAGGGACCGCTTGGGGGCCGCGAGAGCAGCCTCCAGCAGCGGCTTGGTCCCCGCTGGGATGGTGAGGCTGCACCCGCGATGAAGGGTACCTCCAGAGGTGGAGTCTTCGCTCTTCTTTATGGGATTTGTGCGTGTGTCTGGTGGGCAGGGGCCGGTCACAACTGCCAAAGGGGGAGGAGGGGGGGCTCTTTATTTTTTAGCACCAAACTGACATGCAAGGTGGTTGGGTGTTTTAATTGGAAAAAGCCCTTACCTGGCTTGCAGAGGTGGGTGATTTTTTTTTTTTTTATCAGTGGCCCACTGGGTCGAGCCAGTGCGAATCATTGGCAGAGTGAAGAAGGTGGTGGTGGTGGGGGGGGGGGGGGAAGCAAGGCCTGTGTCATTCCCATTCGCAGTATCGTGCCTGGTGTGATGCGTCTGAAGGATCTGTTCAGGCCGCCGGTCTATTATGTGGCGGTGGAGGCGTAAAGGTAATGGAAACCGTTGCGTTGCTTTTGTTTTAGATGGTGGATGTTGATGTTTGTGCTGGTGGAGATAGCACCAGAAGAAAAATGGATGCCCTGACCGATAGTGCAGTCGAGATTGTCCCTTTGGAGCTCTATGATTCAGCCAGAGCGAAAATAGCTGCTAATCTACAGTGGATCTGTGCGAAAGCCTATGGAATAGGTAAAATCACTTTCATCTGGTAGTCATTCTTGTCTCTCTTCTTGCATTTTTTATCTCCCCTGCCATCCCACAAGTAACTAAATCAGGCTTAAATCACCTTTGTTTTCAGTATCAGTAATGTGTCAAACCTACTCCCTTGTAATAATCCAGTGTTTCGTGATGCATCTAATAGGAATAAAGCAAAGACACTAGTTTATTCTGATTATCAGGCGTGTGACCATTGTCACTGTGAATGATTTATACTCCCAAATGTATAAAATCTTACAGTTTTTAATTAATAGGATTTTCCTAAACAGAGCTGTTTGTTATTCCTCAAAACCTTTTGCTCTTGTAGGCCTTGAAGGCTTTATCATGATTCCTTGTCTAGTCATTTTGGCAAGTTGTTAAAAACCAGCATGAAGGTTCTAGCACCAGTTTATGGCATTAGTGTCTTTTCTTTTCTTTTTTAAGTTATATTATTTATGAATCTGCTTGCAATGTTTATTCCTTTTTTTAAAAAATGTGAACAAATCTAATATATGAGTTACAAAAGCATTTATCTACATTCTAGAGTACCAGGGAGGAGGTAGCATGGGATAAAGGAAGGAAGAGTCTTCTCTAAACTGTCAGAAACCATCGCAATCCAAATAGTTTTACTATGGCAATAGTGCAGAGTATGTTGAAACCCTGCACTAGCTAGCTGTATCTACTGATTTTTTTTTTAATTTGTTTGCTTGGCAGTAGACCTGCTTGTAAATAACTGCCAGATATAAACATGAGAAAATACTTGTCTTTAAACAAAACATAATACAAACACACAAAATCTTGTTTTGGAAAATTAGATAGCCCTGTTAATCTAACTCTAATTTGCCAAACTCTAATATGCTTACTGGATTAACACTAGCTTATTTTGTGACAGGGATGGGCAAAACAATACATTCCTGTATTAAATATTTTAGTATGTCTTCAACAAGAATATTGTTTCTTATAATGTTTTCAGAGCTGTCAATATTTTCTGTCACTATTGCATTTTTCTACAGAGCCGAGTAGAAAGGGGATTGCGATCTTATTAGTTTCAAATGTATTTTCCTTTCTACACAGTGACATTATTGCATTTCTTAGAAGAGTAAAGGATAAAATAACAGTAGGATGACTATCTAAACAAAAAACCTCTGATGCAGGGTTTGGGGATGTTGATGTGACATAAATGTTGACTACTGCTACCACTACTAATAATTGGATACTCATGAAAACTAGACAAGCATTGTCCTGTATGAATATACTTAAAGTGCTTCAGTTGTTTGTAATACCTCATTAAAGACATTTTTATTGAGTATAAATAACACATGCTTTGCAAATTATAAAGGTTCATTGTTTATATTTTGGCTTTGTTTCAGAAGTGGGACCTAGTCCTGCATTAGGATCCACTAGCATGGATCCTGTGGTGCGGACAAGGGGTGACTGACTGCCTTATGTTTATCATTGGCATTAACCTCTGTAAGATTCCATTGGCTAAGGGATCTGTACTTATGCCTTAATCCTGCATCAGTTTGCTAAATTTGTAGTGCATACCGGTTAGAGAACTAGCTATTGTTAAATCATTATCTGTCCTTTTCTACAATAAAACTTTGCCAAAAATTCTTACTTTTATTAAAAATTATACATCATTGCCAATGATAAATATGGAAGTAACACTTGTATATATGAAGAAGATGCCTGTGGGTGCTGACATTTTTTCCCCACCATCATTTAGACTTGCTTGGATCAAGTGTAAATAGTGTTAAATGTAAGGACTTTCATTGTTGCTACTGGTGGCTAGCTTCAATTGTTCTAGTTGCAGTGTGTAAAGTTAAGCACATGCAAAAATATTTGTAGGATCTGGACCAGAGTGAATTTTAGTTAGGTTTTGTTGTTGTCACTCCACACTGATGAAGATAATTTTTCACAGCATTATAATTAGCATTTAAATTAAAGCTTAATAGTCTGAAATGCATCATGCAGAATCTTCGATCCAGGGACAAAAGTGTTTTTACAACACTTCTATGGGAGGATTATTAAAAATAGTAGTTTCAGATGTCTCAATATCCTTTAAAACAGAGTATTTTCAGGCTACCCCACTATAATAGATCGGTGTCTTTTGGATACTCCTATGTTTTAATGCATTTCTGAGGGGAGTCATAGAGAAGTCAAGATAATTTCATTGGGATTTGTATTATTCTGACCGTATTTGTATATTCAGTATATTTTACATCATTCAGGGCAGTTTTGGCCAATGTGATGGAAGAAATAAATAGTTTTCAGTTGTAGATTAATAACTTTTTATGGTCCTGAAATCACTGAGTAGACTTCCTTCAGTTTTTTAAAATGAATATTAAGGAGAAGGCTTTTTCTGACTTTTTCTGATCTCACAAATGCTTATGCAGATGCTGAATTTTGTTCACATGAGCAAAGTTTAAACACGTGCTTAAATCTTTGCTGGATTGAGAATTGCAGATTCCAGTACTGATCATGTCATTGTCAGCAGTATCCTCACAAATATTAATTTTAATTTTTCTATATATGTTGCACAGTGTGTGTTTGAAGTGCTTCTCCTCATCTAATTTTATGGTGCTTGTAAAAAATTGTACTTATAAAAGAAGAAAATAACTTTGGGATCATGACAGAAATTTGGAGTTTAACTGTACCTTTGTGCCATAGCATTGAAGTACAGATGGGTCCTAGATTATGCCCTCTCATGAAAAAGGGATGTCATTTCATGACATACCCTTTCTGGAGTTTTGTTTTCACTGTTCTCCTTAAATGAAGGGATTCTGGTGGCCATAGTAAATCCTAGCAGCCTAATTGCTACAGTACTACTGCCAATAAGAGCCTCCTGCTCCCCAACTTCCATACGTGGAACTGCCATACTGGGCAAGACCAAAGGTCCATCTAGTCCAGTGTCCTGTCTTCCAACACTGGCCAATGACAGATGCCCCAGAGGGAGTGAACAGAAACAGGTAATCATCAAGTGATCCTTCTCCTGTTATCCATTCCAGCCCCTGCAAATAGAGGCGAAGGCAGGGGTGGGCAAGATGTGTCTCGCTGGCAGGATGTGGCCCGCCAACCCACCAGATGTGGGCCGCGGACACCCTGCTAGGACCCTCCGGCACACAGCTGCCACTGTTTTAAACACAGGGCTGCTCCATGTGCCTCTGCTCTGGAGGGAAGGGGAGACTTCATGTAATCTCCTGCCCCCTGCCCAATCCTCAGCTCCTATTGGCCGGAAACAACCAGCTGATAGAAGCTGAGAGATTGACTTGGGGAATGGGGGCAGCACAAGCCTGTTCCCTCTCTGGAGCTGAGAGCCACATAGAGGGAACAGCTTATATTTTCAAAGGGTCTGGGGCTGCAGCAGGCAGAGCACCCCGCCTGCCTTGCAGATGCTGCAGAGCTTCTGGCTGAGACACATTTAGGTAAGCGCCTCCCAGCCAAAGCTTGTCTCTGGCACCCCTGCCCCTCCCACACCCCACACATCCTTCATAGAAAAATGTGGCCCTTTACCACTTTCCAAAATCTTGGAGTGGCTCCCCCCCCCCCCCCCCCCCCACCAAAAATTATTGCTAACCCCTGGGCTAGGGACACCATTCCTACCCATTCTGGCTAATAAGTATTGATGGACCTAACCTCCATGAATTTATATAGTTCTTTTTTGAACCCTGTTAAAGTCCTGGCCTTCATGACGTCCTCTGGCAAGGAGTTCCATAGGTTGACTATGCGTTGCATGAAGAAAAATTTCCTTTTGTTTGTTTTAAACCTGCTACCTATTAATTTCATTTGGTGACCCCTAGTTCTTATGTTGTGGGAACAAGTAAATAACTTTTTCTTATTCACTTTCTCCATACCTGTCTTGATTTTATAGACCTTTGTCATGTCCCCTTTAGTCTCCTCTTTTCTAATCGAAAAGTTCTAGTCTTCTTAATCTCTTCATATGGCAGCCGTTCCAAACCCCGAATAATTTTTGTTGCCCTTTTCTGAAACTTTTCCAATGCCAGTATATCTTTTTTGAGATGAGGTGACCACATCTCTGCAGTATTCAAGATGTGGGTGTACTATGGTTTTATAGAGAGGCAATAAGATATTCTCTCTATTCTCTATCCCTTTTTAAATGATTCCTAACATTCTGTTTAGTTTTTTGACTGCCGCTGCACATTTGAGTGGATGTTTTCAGAGAACTATCCACAGTGACTCCAAGATGTCTCTCTCGAGTGGTTATAGCTAAATACATCTGAAATATTTGTGGGGAAAAAGATTCTCCTTTCTGCAGAGGAAGGAGTTGACCTTTGTATATTGTTTCTGCGTTGCTGTGTCTCTGTCTGACAGCATGTCTCCTAGCTGTATTCCAAGAGTGAAATTTGGAAACAGAGCATGGAATTGGTCTGTGGAGAGTAGCATTTTTCCTGTTGTCCTTATTCTCTCTGTCTTCCTCATGACTTGGGGAGCAGTATCTGAAAAAAGCCAGGATGTTGGTTCAGCAGTTCAGGATTTCTCTGCATAAATTCAAATGTCTGTGTGTGAATGTGTAGATGCTTTCTGCCAACAGTACTAAAGGATGCCTTGCCTAGGTGTAATTCAGTGAATCAAGGATCAACTTTGACCTGAACTGAGCATCCTTTTTCTTAGCTCAACCCAAACATTAAAACTAAGCTGTATTTTGTGCACCATGCCAATGATTTGATTGACACAGGTACTTTAACATTTCAGGATTAGAATATAAAATCTTTATGGGTCTGCTTATCTGAAAATACTTTGAAACAACCTAGACAGTACAGTTTGAAAAAGGCTTTCTTTTTTTAACCTGTTTTTTCCCCTGTGCTTCTAACTACATAAGAACATAAGAACGGCCATACTGGGTCAGACCAAAGGTCCATCTAGCCCAGTAGCCTGTCTGCCGACAGTGGCCAGAACCAGGTGCCCCAGAGAGGGTGGACCGAAGACAATGATCAAGCGATTTGTCTCCTGCCATCCTTCTCCAGCCTCTGAAAAACAGAGGCCAGGGACACCATTTCTATCCCCTGGCTAATAGCCTTTTATGGACCTAACCTCCATGAAATTATCTAGCTTCTCTTTAAACTCTGTCATGGTCCTAGCCTTCACGGCCTCCTCTGGCAAGGAGTTCCACATGTTGACTACATGCTGTGTGAAGAAGAACTTTCTGTTATTAGTTTTAAACCTGCTACCTATTAATTTCATTTGTTGTCCTCTAGTTCTTCTATTATGGGAACTAATAAATAACTTTTCTTTATTCGCCCTCTCCACACCACTCATGATTTTATATACCTCTATCATATCCCCCCTCAGTCTCCTCTTTTCTAAACTGAAAAGTCCCAGTCGCTTTAACCGCTCTTCATATGGGACCCGTTCCAAACCCCTAATCATTTTAGTTGCCCTTTTCTGAACCCTTTCCAAGGCCAAAATATCTTTTTTGAGGTGAGGAGACCACATCTGTACACAGTATTCAAGATGTGGGTGTACCATACAGGGGCAGTAAGATATTCTGTGTCTTATTTTCTATCCCTTTCTTAATAATTCCTAGCATCCTATTTGCCTTTTTGACCGCCGCTGCACACTGTGTGGAAGTTTTCAGAACTATCCACGATAACTCCAAGATCTCTTTCCTGATTTGTCATAGCTAAATTAGCCCCCATCATACATACTGCATGTATAGTTGGGGTTATTTTTCCCGATGTGCATTACTTTACACTTATCCACATTAAATTTAATTTGCCATTTTGTTGCCCAATCACTGAGTTTGGTGAGATCTTTTTGGAGTCCCTCACTGTCTGCTTCTGTCTTGACTATCCTAAACAGTTTGGCATCATCCGCAAACTTTACCACCTCATTGCTTACCCCTTTCTCCAGATCATTCATGAATAAGTTGAAAAGGATTGGTCCCAGGACTGACCCTTGGGGGACACCACTAGATACTATACACAAAACTGTGTATGTGGTTAAGCCTGCAATGGAGCTTTGTCTCCATATGTTAAATACAAAAACCCAGCATTTAATTTTTTTTCCATTACTTTGCTTTTTCTTTCCTAATCATGATACATCTTTTTCTACATCGTCTTCAGTAAAATGTACACACCTTCAAGAGTTAGCCGGATAACAAAGATTTCTTTGCTCATCTGAAAGTGCAGGAAAACTTTTTTCATATATTTCAAGATCAATTGGGCTGTGGAATGAAACTTTTTTCCATTGAAATTGGAAGAGCAGAAAGTTCATGAAATTGCTTCTGAATGATTATGATCATAAGCCCAAGATAGGGGCTTAAATTACCAGAGTTATGTTTTAAAGACAACAGCATAAAGAGATCTCACTTGTAGAACAATTTGTGATGGTCTTTGGTACTGAAAATATAGTAAAGATCAATTTGTGATTATGCCTCAAACTGATGGACAAACCTTGAACTTGATAAGAAATTTTCAACCTTTGTGATGAAAGGAATGTTTTAAAGAAAATAGTGGTGTACTTTGCTGCTCTTATGCTCTTCCAGACTGACTTAAACTTTCTGGACCACTATTAAAATAAGAAACAGGAAAAACAGAAGAAAAAACTAATGACATTCATTGCGGAATGAGGAAGAACACAATACTTGCTATATGTATTGATAAGAATAAGTTGCTTTTTATATTTTCCCCTTTTATTCCCATATTAGAAGAATGTAACACTCTTGAGTTTACTATATATTTAAGAAATATGCATTTGGTCATCCATGAGTCTGTTTGTTCAATAACTCCTCCTAAACGGTAAGAGCTAGGACCACTAAATTTGCTATGCAGCTATCTCTTATCATAACAAGCAAAGTCAGCAAGGTTTGGTTGTGCCAGGGTAATGGTATGTGTGTGGAATTCCATTGTTTCTCATAACATGGAAAAGGAGGGGTCTGGTAGGAGTGACAGTTATAGTGCAGAATGCCCACCGGGGGGACAGCAAGATGCCAGAGATGGTGGCTGGGACAGCTATAACCCCATTGGTCCAGGAGGGGGCAGGGATGGAGAAAGGGACAGCTAGCTACTATATATTTCAGAGAGTTTCTGTCTCCTGGCTCAGGGACATGCTACCTTCCCCTGGCTGTGCCTGCTGCAGTTGCAGCATCCATAGAGAAGCACTTCTCACCTAGCCCCAAGCTGCTGAGGTGAGAGGAGGCTGGGGATGCATACTGAACCTCTCATCCCTAGCCCAGAATAATGATTTAAATGAAGAAAAAAGAGAACTGATTTAAGGACCCGAGCAATGCCGGGTAAATCTTCTAGTCTTCATATGATAAGAAACTTGTAGATATTGTGGTTCTGTTCCTGTAAGTATCATCATAAATGCAGAGTATAGGTTGGACCTCCCTGGTCTGGTACCCTGGGAACCTGACCGATCCCAAACCAGGAATTTGTCGGACTAGAGGAGGTTCCCTACCACAGTTCGCTGACCCTCAGTGCTGCCAGCAACAGGGGCCCCCACTGTCTCAGGCTGATGCTGGCTCCGCTGCTGCCTCCCTCCCCCCAGGCCAGACTGCCTGCTGGGCTGCTGCAGGCTTTGGCTTGGGCCCTACTGCCAGCATCTGCTGGGGGCTGCCGAAAGTTTGGGCCCTTTTCCTAGGCTGCCGGGGCTGCTTGCAGGTGCCTGTCCCACTGCCAGTGTCTGCCATCGGCTTCAGCCCAGACCTGCTTCCTAGATGGCTCTCCTGCCACTAGGCTATGGGGCTCTCTGATCCAGGAATATGTTGCCGGACCAGAGAGTGCCTGTTTTGGGAGGTGTAACCTGTATAATAATAAGGGGACCGTTGCTGTTTAACTCAGAGGAAGTCAAATTTGCAGTTGTCAGAAACTTGGATGTTTGTGTGTTCAACCTAAACCACTCAGGTGCTTTTGAAGATCCCACTCACCTTCAAAAGCAATGGAAAGAAGTTTTAAAGAAACTAAGTAGTCTAAGGGTGCTATTTTGCAGACTCATTGTTTGATTTAAGGAATAGGGCCATATGCTGAAAATATTTGCCAGACAGGAAAGTGAAATGGACCTGATCTTTGTCAGTATTACTGTTTCTCAGGGCTCTCAACAGCAGCAGTCAAAACTGACAAAAGTGGTCAGTTTTCATTTTGCTGAGTATTGGAAAAAGAATGAGCAACAATGAAGGTATTGCAGCTCTGTGGGTTTAGTAAGACAACACTTTCCAAATGTAAACCCTCAAGATGAAACATTTTAATTCTTAAATGAAAACTCTGAATCTACAAAATAAATGGAAACTTGCCTGGGTGAGTGCCTACTTACTAGGATCATGTTCATTTAAAAAAAACAAAACAAAAAACCTCTGGCCTATAAAAATGCCATTGCATCTTTTTGGCAAATGGAGAAGCTGATTTTTTTTAAAAGAGGACTTTGGAGCACTATTGTTTAGGTGGCTTCATCAGAGGACTTGGAAGAATCAGACCTGGATTCTAATTTTGCTTCTGGTACTAGTTGCTGTGAACTTAGGCAAGTCAAATAATCTCTGAGCCTTTTTTCCCCTCGTCTATGAAATGGCATCAGCATTTACTTACTAAATAATGTTTTATACTGTAGTAAAGGGGCAGGTATTATTGGCAGACACAGAATGGTATTTCTGGTGCCCAACCCTTTACTAAATCCATTTGATCATTAGGTTTCAGAGGTGATGTCTTCTCTTCTGGAAGCTGTTGCCAGATTGATAAATATGAATTTTTCAAAGTAGCTTTTTGCTGTTTTATAAAGATTCTAAATTACAAAATATATTTTTCTGAACATTTGTAAAATCCTTGCAATTTCATTGAAGATTCACAGTTTTAAAACATGAAAATTTCATCTGGGAAGAAAGTCCACAATTAATATTTTACCTGTGCTGCTTCTATCTACATTATGGTATTCATCATTTTAGCTTGAACACAAAATGCTATCAGAATAACCAATTTTACTGTCAAAATGTAATAGTCCAGTCCACATCACTCTTGACAGTAATAGCGAGATCTATGAATGAGGTTTCTAGCCTGGTTTTCCTGGCTGACGTGTGTAGGGTATTTTCCTCCCATATAACATTATTATAAACAACTTATAGGAGTCTATAATACAGTTCTATAACACGATTATAAGGACAAACATCTCATCTAATTGGTCAGGGAAATAAGCTGGAATGACTTCAGACCATAATGTGGACAAGGTCTTAATTGCAGACCAGGAGTGATTAATGCTTTATTGCCTTTCAGTGCAGTTTATAGACATTCAGAACCTACTTTGATTGTGTAGACTTAACAAATCAATTAATATTTGATATAAAATGAAATGCTTGCTTGGATTTTGGTTTTCTAGCATGCTAGTTTTTCATTGTACCATGTGTCGGAATTTTACTGTTGTTTGATTTTGTAGTTTAGGTGACAAGTCAAATGTTTTAAATGGCTGCATTCCTTAGCCATCCCCTGTGTGTGTGTGTGACAGAGAGGTGTTAAAGAAATTGTATCTGGGGGGAGGAATGAAGAAGAATCTGAAAAATGTATAGCTGACTGCTGTTAAATTTAAAAGTTTGTTACTTAAGTAACTTAAAAAAAAAATCTGTTGTATACCAATGATTGATTTACTCTTAATATTGCACACGTTTAGAAAAACAGAATTAATCAGCATGTTAGAATAAAAACTTTCTCATCAGGAATAATTCCAATTTATGTCAAAATTTTTCTTCTGTGAAAATAGCTCACCAGATTATCTTTCTGATATAATCATTGGAATGAGAGCACTTAAGATTCTATGCTGCTGAGCCTTGAATGTTGAAATAGGTTATTACATCATTATAACTCCTGCTGGCAAACTGGATAAATTGAGAGATATCAATGATGAGGATCTTCTCTCTATAGTGGCTTGTCTAACATCTTGTCCATGTAGTTATGCAGCCAGATTTGTGAGATTTGCATAAAATCAATGTATGCGGGAGATCCATCCATCTCTTTTTAATGTAGCACATTGGATTTTCAGACAAAACCAGTATTCACTGAACATGCTATATAAGTGACTTCCCCCAAACCCCATCTGATTTTTCAGATTGCACTCTATGCATCTCTCTGTAAATCAGAGGTTAGCAACCTTCAGCACATGGCCCATTAGAGTAATCCACTGCCAGGCCACAAGCAATGTTCCCTCTAGACTTTCATCCATGTGCAGGTTTTGTTCATCCATGTGTGGAATAAATGTATGTGCACCAAGGCAAGTGTGATTCTGTACCATTAGTAGAAAGAAAAATCCTAGCTGTGACTACTCTGCTAATCACCTGGGTGGCATTTGAATTTTCTGAGCAGCTGAATAAGTGCATAGCTTACAGGAAACACTGGTAGACATTCAGTTTATATTGACTGCAGGTCCCAATGACCGCAGTTCACCATTGCTGGCAAATGGGAGTTGCGGGAAGCATGAGCACCTGTTAAGGGTGAGGCTTACCAGTTAACTGGTTAAACATTCACATCTCTAATCGGTGCAGCTGTGCTGCTTCTCACAAAACCAGGTGACTGACTGAGAAACAAAATGACAGATTAAATTCAATGTTGATGAATGCAAAGTAATGCATATTGGAAAACGTAATCCCACATATAAAATGAGCGAGGCTAAATTAATGTTGCCACTCGAGATCTTGGAGTCATTGTGGTAGTTGTCTGAAAACACCCACTCAATGTACAGCAGCAGTCAAAAAAGCAAATAGAATGCTAGCAATCATTAAGAAAGGGATAGAGAATAAAATCTCTTATTGCCTCTGTATAAAACATGAGAGGATTTACCAGGCATTGCTTGGGTCTTTCGGGGATCTCGGCAGAGAATGGAGGGATGCAGGAGTCGGGAAGGAAGTTGGGAAGTGTGTGTTGGGGAGGGCTCGGCTGGGGGTGAGTTTGTGGGGAATGAAAGAGTTGGGTTAAGGGTTTGAGAAGTGTGGGGGTGTGTGCAAGAGTGAGGGCAGGAGGTGTGTGTGTGTGTGTGTGTGTGTGTGTGTGTGTGTTTAGTGGGGTTCAGAGTAGTGGTTGGAGGGGAAGGCTCAGGGCAGCCCTGAGGCTGGCCACACTGTGCTGCCCAGCTGGAAGTGGTGTCTGGGGGTGCCATGATGGCTGGGGGTGCACTGCCTGGCCCCAGCCAACAGATGTTTTCCATGGTGGTCGTGGCAGTAGAGGCTATGCAGTCTGGCCTTAGCTGATGACTGCTTCCTGAGCCAGCCAGGGCTGCGCTGTCCAGCCCTGACTGACAGCTGCTCCCTGGAGTCATTCCGGAGCATAACTGTCTCTTTTCTTATTGTGGAATAAAATCAGAATCCAGGTACATCCCATTGTCCTGACACAACCAAATACTTACCTTGTTTTAAGTTAGATAAATGGAAGCTGCATGCCAAATTTGGTGGTCCTAGCTCTTACAGTTTAGGAGAAGTTCTTGAACAAACAATCACAGATGGACAGACATGCACAAATTACCCTAAAATATACAGTAAGAGGATATAGCCACATGTTGAATACTGTGTGCAGATGTGGTAGACTCTTCTCAAAAAAGATAGATTAGCATTGGGAAAGGTTCAGAAAAGGCAACAAAAATGATTTGGGGGGTGGAATGGTTTCCACGTAAGGAGAGATTAATAAGACGGGGACTTCTCACTTTGGAGAAGAGACAATCAATGGGCAATATGATAGAGGTCCATAAAATCATGACTAGTGTGGAAAATGTGATTAAGAGATGTATGTTTTCCATAACACAAGAACTGTGGGGCGAGGCCACAAAATAAAATTAATAGATAGTATTAGGTTTAAAACCAACCAAAGGAAGTACTTCATATTTTCTCTGCTAGAGGATGTAAAGGCCAAGACTATAGTGAGGTTAAAAAAAGAGCTAGATAAATCTGCTCTGAAAAAGTGGGTTTTGCGCTCAAAAGCGCCTAATACCACTTATTTATTTATGTATGTATGTATGTTAGTCCTGTGGCACCTAAGAGATTATTCGTTGCTAAAGTTACAGACTAACACGGCTATCCCTCTGAGACTCAGAGGATAGGTCCATCCAGGGCCAGCCCGAGCCCTTTTGGCGCCCTGGGCCTGGGCGTGTGGTGCTGCCCCCAGGCGCGCGGCACATGCACGGGCCGGCTGCTGGCGTGCAGCCCAGGGCCTGCCCCCGGGGCACACGGCGCATGCACGCACCGGCCACGGCCGCTGGCGCACAGCCTGGGGCCCGCCCCCGGGGCGCACAGCGCATGCACGCACTGGCCACGGCCGCCGGGGCCCACCCCCGGGGCGCACAGCGCATGTGTTGCCCAGCCCGGCCTGGTTATTGCTGCTGGCGCGCGCGCCAGGCCGTGCAGGGCCCTGCGGCCGTGGGGGAAAGGGCGCTGCTGGCCGGTGCCACGGGGCTGGGCGCATAGCGCCTGATGGCAGCTGTAAGGGACACTGTGCCGCCCCTTACAGCTTCCATCAGGCACCCCTCATCGTTTGGTGCCCCGGGCAGCTGCCTGGCTCGTCCATGCCTCCGTCTGGCCCTGGGTCCATCAATAACTATTAGCCATGATGGGTAGGGATGGTGTCCCTAGCCTCTGTCAGAAGCTAGGAATGGGCTACAGGTGTTGGATCACCTGATGATTATCTGTTCTGTTCATTCCCTCTGGGGCACCTGGCATTGACCATTGTCAGAAGACAGAATACTGGGCTAGATGGACCTTTGTTCTGACACAGTATGGCCATTCTTATATGCTTAAGCTTGCTAGTGTAGATGTGTCCTGAATGCATTCACAGTTTAAAAATGCTAATGTGTAAAAGGACACTTAGAAAAGGTGAGCTGGACTGTTTTGTTACCTGACTTGTATTTGGCTGTTGTGTGGTGTTGCAAAGCTGCTTATGAACACTGGAACACACTTTTATAAAAGCATTGAATTTTTTAATAGGGAGGCAGGGTAAATATATACATGGAATTTCAAGGTTTATTCCAATAGATGAGGGGGTATGATGAGGAAAGGTATATTACAATTTTAGATTTGTTTTGTATTTAAGATTGTACTAGTAGACTAATTGAATAGATCTAATTCTGTTAGCATATTCCCCACATTTGGTAAGTGTATGAATTTTGGAATCCATAAATACTGTGTGTGGAGGGACTGGGGAGAGGCCAAGAGATGTTTGTTGTTCTAGATGGCTGTGATATATGTATAGAGAACTAGAAATGTGAGACTTGTTAAATAATCTAGTGTCTCATCTTAAAATGGATTGAGAACTTTAGAAGCGATGTTTCCTGTGGAAGATAGTCTTTTAGATCAAGAAATAACCTAAATGTGTAATAGTGTGATGTGGTTAGAAATACTTTTATTGCCACATGTTTGAGATTAATACTTGACATGTTGCAGAGCCACAGGGATGGTATTTGAGTTTTCCAGAGCTCATGGTAGTAAACCTTATACCATTCATTGTGTATTACATTTTGTCCCATTAAGGGGTTTTTTTTAGTTTCCAAATTTGCTGCTTCATTAATCAAACTAGTTACCAAGGTTTCAATATTCTCCTTATGGGTTTATTTTAATGATCTCCACAACAATAAAAAGCAGCAGTGAGCAACCTGCAGCCAATCAGGATTCTACTTGTGGCCCACAAGACATTTTGTTTGTTGTTGCCGGATTCAGCTGGTTGCTGTCCACATAGATATTTTTTTCTTCCTGTATTACTAAAGTGACACACACATAAAGCAAGAGCATGTGAAACGAGGTGGGTGCTGATTGCATACAACGTTGGCTGTGAGAATCATGCAGTCCAAGCACTGCTGTGATTCAATCAGCATACCCCGCAAATTCTAGGTATGCAAACGAAGTTAGCAAAACTAGCCTGTCCCAGGAGATTGCCTTGGTTATTACAATCTTGTGGCCCACTGAGATGGAGGGTCACTCATGCAGCTGACTCACTAGCGTAGGTTGCCATCACTGATCTATAGTAAATCTGTATTATAAATACAAAAGCTTACATAGTCAATTCTTAAGAATTTTAACTCATGCTATGGTTTTGAGCATTCAAAATTTAGACCATTCAAAAGTTTTTCATTTGAGACAATTTATGGAGATCACTTCAGTATATATTGAATGTTGCAGTGTAGATTTGAATGCAAATCCAACTATAAGAGTTGCCAAATAAATCCTGTAAAATTGGTTTACATTTATAAAGTAGCTTGAGAGACTTTACTTCCAAATCTGTTATTACTAGAATCAGTGGTTAAAAATCCTGTTGAACTGCAAATGGGTGTAATATCAAGGCCATCTGTAGTTAATGCTGTTTATCGTGATTATATGTTGTATGTTTCTCTTTGTAATTTGTTAAAAGTTTAATAGGCCTTAGCATTGAGGCATTAAGTTGATTAAACTTCCTTGTGTTTTTTATTTTTCTGAGGGAATATTCTTTCTTGAGATATATGGTACAAAAAAATCCTAGAAAACTAGTCTGGACAAACATTGCTATGGAATTTATCCGTAATATTAAAGATAAATATTAGATAAAGAACAGCATGTTTAAATGTCTGAGGGGTAGCTGTGTTAGTTTGTAACTTTTAAAAACAATGAGTAGTCCTGTTTTTCCCTACAAAAGCTCATGATTGTGTGTGTATGTATGTATGTATGTGTGTGTGTATGTATGTATGTATGTGTGTGTGTATGTATGTATGTATGTATATAATATATATTATATATATATTTTTTTTGGTTAGTCTCTAAGGTGCCACAGGACTAGGGATGTAAGCGACTGGTCGACTACCCGATAAGCCTAAGCTTATCAGGTAGTCGAGTCACTAGTCGCTTCCATCCCACCCCTGCTGCCTCTGTATCAGCCAGTTTAAAAGCCGTTCCCCACCGGTAGCGTCTTTGCCGGGGGCAGTGGAGGTAGAGGTGCAGTGAGGGAAATGTACAAGAGCTTCAGTCCCTGCTCATGCCATTTCAAAGGGAGAGGTGCAGCAGTTGGGACCCAGCGTGAGCAGGGACTGTTTTGATTCCCACTCACGCGGGTTTCCCGCTGCACCTCTGCCTTTAAAATGTACAAGAGCCACCCGCACCTCTTGTGCATTTCAAAGGCAGAGGTGCAGCAGGATAGCTAGCACCTCCCTTACCGACTAATCAAGTAGTCGATGGAAATTCCATCGACTACTCAATTAGCCAATAAATCTAAATTTAACATCCCTGCACAGGACTACTTGATATTAAAGAGCAGCAGTACACCTCAAAGATTTTTGATAGTGATGGGCACATTGAAATTATTTGTAGATTTTACTTTCGTGTTAACTGTTCAGAACAGCAGATGGTGATGACTTTAGATGTCTTGTGGACTGCATGCTAGACTGCCCATCATAAACTGGGGAAAGAAATTATTTCAGTTCAGCTTTGAAATATTTTTTCTTAAAACTCAAACCAGAAATCTTAAGATGGCATTATAGAAAGTTAAGAAAATGGTGCTGTATATTTACTGAATATGTAGCTTCTTTATTCAGACTTGAAGGGATACCATCAAATTGAAAACTAATTAGTACAAAAGCAAAGTAACAAGTAGATTCAGGTACTACACTTACTCTGGGCTCTTTTGCCAATCTTTATGGTTGTACAATCACATTTTTGTATCTCTGAAATGTTTTTCTCTTCTGTTGCCCTGTCAAACCTCACAAAATTGAAGCTATACAGAGCGGTCAGTGAAAAGAGCTGTACACAGAGTGTATTCAAATGCATAAAGAAAAAACAATTTTTTGTAATCTTTTATAGTAATCTTAGATGTTATTTGTAATGATAGCAGGTATTAGGCTTAGGGATGTGAACGATAATTGGTTACCCAGTAAGAATCACCATCAGTTCCTCACCCAGGGCCCTGCTTAATCGGTTAACTGGTTAAACATTAGGATTAAATGGGATTTTACATCCCAAATGGGGACTAGTACAGTTGGCCTCACCCAAATTGGGGTGCTTTTAGGTGTGTTTGAAATGTAAATATTAAATAACATTAAAACATGTTTTAGACTGAAACATTTTTTGTTGACAATGACCCTTTTAAAAAGTAATACACTTGGTAAAATTAATGTGAAATCAAGAGGGCTAAGGTGAATACTATCCTATCGTTTCCATCCACAAATCATTGAAGTAAAGAGTTAGATATTTGTTCTTGTACACAAATGCTGAATTATCAGAAACTGTGATAGTATGTGTTCTTTCTTCCTTCCCCTGGAACTGCAGCTCTGGGTTTATCCTAAAGCTAGTAATCCTTTTTTTTAAAATGATGGGTCAACTATATTATAACACTAGCCTGATAAGTGTAGACAGAGCTGAAATGATTTTAACTAGAGTTTTAAAACTTAAGTTATTACATCCATGAACTTACCACACAGTGGTTAAGCTGTGGTGCAAGTGATGTCTGATTATCTTCAACTCTTTTCCCTTACTCGCATTGGTTTGTCGCCCACATAAGACTATATCACATCTCAAATAGGGTAAAATAAGTCTTGAACCTGAAAGTTTTAATTTACATATTACAGTGGGAAGAGTTTTTAAAGATGGATGTTAAAAGGATGCTGTCAAGAAGCTTGAAACAAAATCTTAATGTTAGTATGTTGTCCTTGGTAAAGCACTAACTTCTGAGCAAATGCATTTGAGCTATTTTTTTAAAAAACAGAACTTGACTTCAGTCAGAATAAGTGAATGAGCCGTTATTAAATCTGGTCACTTTGGCATGGTTTACACTAGACTAGGCAAGTCAGCTTAAGGTATGCCATCCAACTATGCAAAATGCGTAGTTGCATTTATCTTAGCTTAAACGGAGCAACCACAGCGTCTACACTGTGGGAGGTTGATGGGAGCATGCACTCCATTCTGTGAAGAGCAAGGAAAGCTGACGGAAGAGTACAGGACTCCAGTGGGGGCTGCCTTTAGCGTTCAATTTGGCGGTCTACACTAGACCCACTAAATTGAATGCTAGATCATCAACCTCCAGAGGGTTGATCGTCTCAGTAGTGAAGACAAGCCCTTCTAGTATAAGAATTATCCAGTTTTTTAGTGATAGAAATGTAGCCGTGTTAGTCTGTTAGAAATGTCATTCTTGATGTTTTTCTGTTTCTTGTATAAAATACTTATCAGGTGATTCCTTAATTTCTTGGCTAGTGTGAGGCTACATAGTCCTGTATTTTGTTCCAGTTTTTTACTACTTTTTTCAGAGGATATTTAAGATATGAAAAACCTATAGACTTTTTAACGGGATACTTATTAAACCACTTGCAAATACATTACTGCAGCTATTCTAATTTTTTTCATACAACTTAAGTTCACAAAGTATTCATTTCCCATTCCAGATAGCACAGGCCTCCTCCTTTCCCACTCACTATTTAGTGTCACAGTGGAAACTGCTTAAAATAATATTAGGAAGGTATTTGAATATATTTCAGCTGTCTGAATGCAACTTAACTAGAAACAAGGAGAGCCAGCACTATATGATCAGCAAACGTGGTCTGTAGACCACAGTTTGTGAACTGCTGAGTTATTGCATATTTTTATTTTGGCACTGGATACCAAGTGCAGTTATGTTTGTATAGTTATTTACACACCACACAAATATTCAGATTTTTAAAAACAGTATGTGTTCGGGAACAAAGATAATTTGTGAAATCAAAATGGTTCATAGTGCAATACTTAATAAAAATAAAAATTATAGATGGCATTGGAGGAAGGTGCTAGTTACTTCTAAAGAAATGGAAGAGTAGAGTATATGTAAATGTATGTGAACAACGTACAGAAATTCTAGAAACTTTGAGGGTATACATTTGTAAAATTAACTGTTGAAGTGAATATAGGGTCCAGTCTCAGAGTGAGTTAGAAATAACATGCAATGCAATCTATATTTAAAGTACTGGAATGCCTGACTTTGTTTAAAGAAAAAAAAAAGCCAAAAATCTGTCGAGGTTAGAAATTATCTTCTGTAGGGCCAGAGACAATTCTTGTTACTGATTGACTATTTAAAAGTTGTTAGCATCTGGTTCAGAAAGTGCCAAATTTAAGCAGCATGACTTAAAATTGCATATATATTGAAAAATAATCTGTTTGATGCTGTTACAATAACATAGCTTAGGCTACGTGCACTTTAGAATTTTTCTCCCCTAATTTATTTTACTGTTGGTGTGACTGATTTAGATCTATAATTGGTAACAACACTAAGAGTATTAGAGTAGACAGGGTTCCAAGTGGCTGCAAGGATTTGGAACATTGTCATCTAACCCTGCATACACACACTGAAAAAATATTGGTGGTTGTTGGTGCTGTGTTTGTCCTGGCACAGCTTCTGTGGAGCTGCATCAATAGTAGCAAATGTAGGAAGTTTTAAGGGGAAAAACCCTACCATAGAAAAGGCAGAAGTCTTCTTTATTGATAATTTTAAAATGTATATAAATTACTGTGCTCAAGGTCCCATGTTGAAGTTTATAAAAACTTTAAGATGTCAGCTGTGGAAACGTGGAAATAATGTTACTTCATGCTGAAGGCAGTGAAGTGACTATTGGAAATTCTAGCTTTTCCTTCATATATATGCACTAAAGTAAAAAAGCACTTTGAGGTGGAACTGGTATTATTTTAGCTTCTGTGTCTTCATTGTGTTGGGGAAAAAGTACCAAAACTAAAACTAATCAGTTTTGTGAACAACATATAGAGTAACAGACTTTTTAAAATCAGATTTTGGGCTTTCTTGGTAACTGGTGTTATTTAAGATTTACTTATATTTCCAATCACATAATCCTTAATCCTGCAGTAAACATGTTGATCCTCCTTTATATGTTTGTGTTCATCCAACACCTCTTAATCATTTTGAATGAAGAGGAAGCTGCTAGATTAACCTACGTTTTTTTGTTTTGAAACTGTTTTGTACATCTGCGATAAACTGCATCTGTAGTTTCTTCAGAGAATCCAAGCAATTAACAATATTACTCTTAATTGGAAATCTCTCATGCACTATGCACCATATACATAGCCTTTGATTTAGGAGAACCTCCCTATTCAGGGAAGCACTTAAGTTTATGTTTAAGTCTAAATTAAATCAGTGGGACTTAAATATATGCTTAGGTGCTTTCCTGAATTGAACCTCTTGCAATTGGGGAGAGATTTATTTTTCCATTCAATAATTATATATTTTTATATTGCAAAATGAACCCGCATGTTTGTTTTTAATGTATAGTATTGTGTATTTTCTCTTTCATGTTAGCTTTGAATTCAGGTACAAAGATTTCACTAATGCTTACATCTAAATCCACTTGTTTAAGATTCCTCCTTTTTGTTTCAGATAATATCCCAGAAGAGCTGAAGGACCCATTTTATATTGACCAGTATGAGCAAGAACATATTAAACCACCTGTCATCAAGCTGTTGCTGTCCAGTGAGCTATACTGTCGTGTTTGTAGCCTCATTCTAAAAGGGGATCAGGTGGCTGCTCTCCAGGGACACCAGTCAGTGATTCAGGCTCTGTCTCGGAAAGGAATTTACGTCATGGAGAGTGATGATACACCTGTGTCTGAATCTGATCTCGCCTGTGCACCAATCAAAATGGTTAGCTGAAAGTTCAGAGATGGATTTATTTATTAAATCTCACCCTTGATTTTGTAGATAGAGAATTGAGTAAAGAGCTTTTCATCTCTAGGTCACTAGTCTCAGTACTTTTTCATGCAAATGTATTGTAAATACAGTTACAATATGTAAAGGTGTTTATTTCTTGATATATTTGACTGCAACTACTTTTTGTTTGCCCCTTAGAGTTCTCATATGGCAATGATTGATTCACTAATGATGGCATACACTGTAGAAATGATCAGCATTGAAAAGGTGGTGGCCAGTGTCAAACGTTTTTCTACATTCAGTGCCTCAAAAGAACTACCCTATGATCTGGAGGATGCGATGGTTTTCTGGATTAATAAGGTAAAACTGATACTTGGAAAGGATTGCTTGCTTCTAATTGTAACTACTAAAACTGATTGTTAAAAAGGGTTTGATCAGTGCTTTCTCTTCATATTTTGTTAGGATTCCATTCCTTTTCCAGATGTGGAGAAAAATTATTTGTAATTACTTCATAATATGTTGGCTTTGCACAGCAGCAGTGAGCCAGTACCTGTTTTCTCCTGTTACACGGATAGTCGTTATTGCTTCCTTTTTGTACACTTGCAGCTTTTTTAGATTTCTTTGTTTTTGGTTTCTTTCATAGAACCATAGAGCTGGAAGAGACCTCAGAAGGTCATCAAGTCCAGCCCCCTGCTCTAGGCAGGACCAATCCCAACTAAATCAACCCGGCCAGGGCTTTGTCAAGCCGAGACTTAAACACCTCTAGGGATGGAGACTCCACTACTTCCCTAGGTAACCCATTCCAGTGCTTCACTACCCTCCTAGTGAAATTAGTTTTTCCTAATATCCAACCTGGACCTCTCTCACCACAACTTGAGACCATTGCTCCTTGTTCTGCCATCTGTCACTACTGAGAACAGCCTTTCTCCATCCTCTTTGGAACCTCCCTTCAGGAAGTTGAAGGCTGCTATCAAATCCTCTCACTCTTCGCTTCTGCAGACTAAACAGACCCAACTCCCTCAGCCTCTCCTCATAAGTCATATGCTCCAGCCCCCTAATCATTTTGGTTGCCCTCCGCTGGACCCTCTCCAATGCATCCACATCCTTTTTGTAGTGGGGGGCCCAGAACTGGACACACTACTCCAGATGTGGCCTCACCAGAGCCGAATAAAGGGGAATAATGACATCTCTGGATCTGCTGGCAATGCTCCTCTTAATGCAACCTAATATGCCATTAGCCTTCTTGGCTACAAGGGCACACTGTTGACTCATATCCAGCTTCTCATCCACTGTAACCCCCAGGTCCTTTTCTGCAGAACTACTACTTAGCTGGTTGGTCCCCAGCCTGTAACAATGCTTGGGATTCTTCCATCCCAAGTGCAGGACTCTGCACTTGTCCTTGTTGACCCTCATCCGATTTCTTGTGGCCCAATCCTCCAATTTGCCTAAGTCACTCTGGACCCTATTTCTGCCCTCAAGCGTATCTACCTCTCCCCCTAGCTTAGTGTCATCCGCAAACTTGCTGAGGGTGCAACCCATCCCCTCATCCAGGTCATTAATAAAGATATTGAACAAAACCGGTCCTAGAACCGAACCTTGGGCACTCCGCTAGAAACCGACCCCATCCTGACATTGAGCCGTTGATCACTACCCGCTGGGCCCGGCCTTCTAGCCATCTTTCTATCCATCTTACTGTCCATTTATCCAATCCACATTCCCTTAACTTGCTGGCAAGAATATTGTGGGAGACCGTATCAGAAGCCTTGCTAAAGTCAAGGTATATCACATCCACTGACTTTCCCACGCCCACAGAGCCAGTTACCTCATCATAGAAGCTAATCAGATTGGTCAGGCACGACTTTCCTTTGTGAATCCATGCTGACTATTCCTAATCACTTTCCTCTCTTCCAAGTGCCTCAAAATGGATTCTTAAGGATCCCTTCATGATTTTTCCAGGAACCGAGGTAAGACTGACCGCCTATAGTTCCCTGGATCCCTTCTTCCCTTTTTGAAGATGGGCACTACATTTGCCTTTTTCCAATCATCCGGGATTTCTCCCGATCTCCACGACTTTTCAAAGATAATGGCCAAAGGCTCCTCAATGACATTTGCCAGCTCCCTCAGTACCCTCGGATGCATTAAGTCCGGACCCATGGATTTGTGTACGTTTAGCTTTTCCAAATAGTTCCTAGTTTGTTCTTTACCCACCAAGGGCTGTCCATCTTCATCCCATCTTGCGTCACTTAGCGCATTAGTCCGGGAGCCCACCTTGTCCGTGAATACAGAGGCAAAGAAAGCATTGAGTACTTCAGCTTTCCCCACATCATCTGTCACTAGGTTACCTCCTTCATCCAGTAGGGGCCGCACACCCTCTCTGATCACCACCTTCTTGTTAACATGCCTGTAGAAACCTTTCTTGTTAACCTTCACATCCTTAGCCAGTCACAATTCCATTTGCGCTTTCGCCTTCCTGATAACCCCCCAGCATTCTCGAGCTATACATTTAAACCCCTCCCTGGTAATTTGTCCAAGTTTCCACTTTTTGTAAGCTTCCTTTTTGTGCTTAAGTTCACCAAGGATTTCCCCTGTAAGCCAATCCGGTCTCCTACCATGTTTGCCTCTCTTGCTACACATCGGGATGGTTTCTTTCTGTGCCTTCAATAAGGCTTCTTTAAAATACTGCCAGCTGTCCTGGACTCCTTTCCCCTTCATGTTAGCATCCCAGGGGATTCTGCCCATCAGATCTCTGAGGGAGTCAAAATCTGTTTTTTTTTTGTTGTTGTTGTTGTTTTTTTGTTTTGTTTTTTGTCCAAGGTGTGTATTTTACTACTCTCTCTTCTTCCTTTGGTCAGGATCCTGAAATCTACCATCTCATGATCACTGCTTCCCAGGTTGTCACCCACCTCTACTTCCCCTATTAGTTCCTCCCTGTTTGTGAGCAGAAGGTCAAGCTGCGCACGGCCCCTGTTCGGATCCTTCAGCACTTGTGCCAAGAAGTTATCCCCAACATTCTCCAAAAACTTCCTCGATTGCCTGTGTACTGCCGTATTGGTTTCCCAACAGATGTCAGGGTGATTAAAGTTCCCTACGAGAACCAGGGCCTGCGATCTGGAAGCTTCTCTCAGTTGTCCGAAGAAAGCCTCATCTGCCTCATCCACCTTATTCGGTGGCCTGTAGCAGACACCAACCACAACATCACTGCTGCTGTTTGCTCCTTTAAACTTAACCCATAGACTCTCAACAGGTTTTTCTCCCTCTTTATACTGGAGTTCAGAGCAATCATAGTGCTCTCTTACATATAGTGCAACTTCTCCTTCTTTTCTCCCCTGCCTGTTCTTCCTGAACAGTCTATACCCTTCCATGACAGCGCTCCAGTCATGCGAGTCATCCCACCAAGTCTCTGTTATCCCAATTAAATCCTATTTCTTGGACTGGGCCAGGGCCTCCGGTTCTTCCTGTTTGTTGCCCAGGCTTCTCGCATTAGTGTACAAACACCTCAGGTAACCAGTTGATCACCCTATCTTCTCCATTTGAATCAGGGGTCCTCCTTTGTTGCTTGTTCCTCTTTGCATTTCTTCCCGGTATCCGACTTTCCCACTCCCCTCAGGGTTTTGGTCACCATCCCCCAACGAACCTAGTTTAAAGCCCTCCTCACTAGGTTTGCAAGCCTGCCCACGAAGATGCTCCTTCCTCTCTTGGTTAGGTGGATCCCATCTCTTCCTAACAATCCTTGTGCCCGGAACAGAGTCCCATGGTCGAAGAAACCAAAGCCCTCTCTGCGACACCACCTGCGCAACCACGCATTTACTTCCTCAATTTGACGATCCCTGCCCAGTCCTTTCCCTTCAACAGGGAGGATGGACGAGAACACCACTTGCGCTCCAAATTCTTGGATTCTTCTTCCCAGCGCTACATAATCCGCAGTAACCTGCTCAAGGTCATTCTTGGCCATATCGTTAGTTCCCACGTGGAGAAGCAGGAAGGGGTAGCGGTTTGATCGGTTTGGTAAGCCTCTCAGTCACATCCTGAATGCGAGCTCCCCCGGTAAGCAGCACACCTCTCGAGATTCCAGGTCCGGACGGCAGATGGATGGCTCAGTCCCTCTTAGGAGGGAGTCCCTGACCACCAGCACCCGTCGTTTTCTTTTGGGGGTGGTGGCCGTGGAACCCCCCATCCCTAGGACTACACATCCCATGCCTTCCAGTAGATGGTGTTCCCTTCCGGTTTCTTCCTTGTGAGGTCCCTTCCAAAGCATTCAGCACTGCAGAGCCTGTGGAGAGAGCCTGAAAGCGATTACTTACCTCTATAGCATTGAGGGATTCCCGTGCTGGCCTTTTTCCCCTTCTAGAAGTTACATGCTGCCAGTTCTCTTCCTGGTCCCATACTGCCCTCTCTGGCTCTTCCGCCTGCCGTGCTTGAAGGATTAAACGCTGCCTTCTATCGAGGAAGTCTTCATCCTCTCTGATCGAGCGTAGGGTCGACACTTGGGCCTCCAGTCCTCTAATTTTTTCTTCCAAAATGGCGACCAGCTTGCACTTAGTGCAGATGAAATCTGCTCTTTCTTCCGGGAGGAAGACAAACGTGGCACACTCCGTGCAGGTAACAACAGCAGACCTACCACCATCCATCGCTGCTGTCTTGTTCGCAAGCTCCTTGGTCGCTTGCCCACTGCCTTATAAAACCCTGGAGTGCCTGAAAGTCCCTCCCCCTACCAAGGCTCAGCCAAATGCAAATTAGTATTTGCCAAGAGGAGGAGGACAAAACTAGTAGGGGGAATATTTTCCATTTTTTCCCTTAATAACAAAATTTACCATTGTGGCATCTTTTCTATATAAATTTAAAATCCACAGGATGTTTACTGCTCAAATTACAAAATACTGCAGTTGGTCTGTTTCCACCTAAGCTACTTGACAATGGTTGTCAAATCTGTCTGGTTAGTGAATGTGTACAGCTATTTGTGTTTTTTCAAGGCTCACTGAAAATTATATATAAAAAAACCCTAGTGTTTTAAAATTATAAATAGAGATTGAATCAAAATGTATTATCAGGTTAGAATCCACCAAATGGGAGTTGGAAATAAAATTGATTGTAGATACAGGTTGAACCTCTATAATATGGATATCCCTCGTCTAGCAGCATCCGAGGTGTGGCATCCATGAGTTCTTTGGGGCTAGACTGAATTATTTTAGTTTCTACTAGAAGACTTACCTGGTGTTGCCTTGGGCCAGGACTGGCCCAGGGTATCGGAGGGCCTTGTGGCCCACTTGGAGGCTTCTACCTGCATGGGTGGGAGAACTCTCGGCTTTTCTCCAGGTGGCCTGGAGAGGGGGAGTCACACAGGCCACCCACCAGTTTCTCCCTGAGGCTGGCCTGGTGTGGCAAGGGCTACACGTCTCGGTCAGCAGCCCGAGGCAGCAGGGGTTGCGTGTCACAGTGCCCAGGGTGGCAGAGTCTGCCTGAGGCAGCCTTAGGCGGCAGGGGCTGTGTGCCACAGTGCCCAGGGTGGCAGAGGCTGCACAGCAGCTGGCCTGCTCCAAGGAGCAGCTGCCAGGGTGGTGGGAACTGCTCCCCAGGGATTTGTGGTCATTCACGCATATAACTGTCCTTGCTCTCTCACCCCTCCTTTTCATTTGATGAAAAACAATTACATTCCACACTAGGGATGTGAAGGACTAGTCAACTATCCAATAAGCAAATGCTTATCAGATAGTCAACGGGCTAGTTGACTAGTCCCCCCCCCCCTTCCCCCTTGCTGCCTCTGAGAGAGAGCCAGCAGGGGGAAGAGGAGGCGCTTCAAAGCTGCAGTGCCGCATGGAGTTCCCAGCTGACCCTGGGCTCCACGGATGCTGCCACTTTGAAATGCTGCATGCAACCTAGGGTCCCCAGCTGGTCCCAGGCTGCATGCAGCTTTCAAAGTGGCAGCGCCACGTGGAGCCTGGGGTCAGCAGGGGAGTCCCCAGCTGACCCTGGCTCCATGCAATGCTGCTGCTTTGAAATGCCGCAGGGAGCACGGGGCCAAGGGGCGACTAGTGGAGTCCCCTGCTGGCTTCATGCTCCCCGCAGCACTTTTACCTTTGAAGTGTAGCAACAGCTGTTTTAATCGACTAATCTAATAGTTGATGCAAATTGCATCAACTATTCGATTAGCCAAATAATTACAATTTTTACATCCCTGTTCCACACATCACATTATCATGGCACAACCAAACCCTGACCTTGCTTTAAGTTACGATAAGAGGAAGCTGCATACCACATTTAGTGTTCCTAGCTTTTACTCTTTACTGAGTTCTCTAACAAACTAACTCATGGATTGACAGACGGATGCACACTTCTAAAATTTTATATATAGTAAGATAAGACAATTGTCTTTTGAAATTTGCACTGAGAGCACTTTCATTTCTAAGTATTTATTTGTACCTTTTTTTGGAGAAATTCCTATGTTTTGGCTATATTACTAATTGAGCTATTATATTTGCAAAGCAGTTGCAAAACTTACCTATATCAGCGGAATGTCAGTTCAGGTTAGCAGAGTGGAAAACAAAACACCAAAATCATGGATATTAGGAGTCATGGTATTTCTAGAATGGTTGGAAATGAAGACTTGATCATTGTGTGTGTTAAGTGATAACTTCTGGAAATTAGTATGCAATTGCATATTATTATCTTTTCCCTGCTATTTAGGTGAACCTTAAAATGAGAGAGATAACGGAGAAAGAGGTCAAATTAAAACAGCAGTTACTGGAAAGCCCAGGTCACCAAAAGGTAAAATATATTTAATGTTCTTAATAGCTGAATTATGATCAGTTAAAACTGAAGTCGTGCTGTGGAATCAGATATAAATGAGTTTCAATACTTTTTAATAAAATTGATATGAGGCATCCTCCCCAGTGAAACTCATTTGAGATTTTGTGTATACAATTTGTTTTCTATTTATCTGTAATGCCTTTACTCCCTTAAATCCTGTTAGAACCTTTTGACTTTTTAAGTTTTGGTTAGTATTGAAATAGTTTGTTCAAAGTTTGAATGCTATGATTTTGGTATAAAAAGTTCAATTTCAGTACCACAAAATGTACAGTGTATATGTTTAAATGCTTTCAGGCACAGATTTATTGTGCATTAGATGACTATGGCAAGGAAATTCAGGAGGTTAATCTGATAAGTATCTTCTAAGCATTCAAATGGCGTATTTGTGTGTGTGTGAGCAATTTTTACCCTGTTTTCCCTTATCTTATGTCACAATGCACTAATGTTGCAAAGATATAGTACACTTTCATTACTGGAGAATATAAAATGGCTTTTCCTCAAATATATAAATAAATATAATATTGGTAAATCTCAATTTATGTCTTAATGAAGCCTAAAATAGCTTTCCAATGTTTATTCCTCAAATTGGCACTTTTGAGTTAAAGGGATACAATTGTAATATGTATAATGATACAAAAATATTTTACATATTGAGGAAGTACTGTTATTTTTTCAGATCCTTTGACACAGAATAACATACTTCAGTGTTAAAGGTTTATGTGTTGTTTTTAATTTATAAGTGTTCTTGAGGATCCTGTTAACAATTTGGCTATCAGTTGAACATCTTGGATTTCACTTTAATACTTTAAAACTGATCTTTTAGACTAAAATCCTTCTAAAATATGAAAGTGTTTATTGCTTATGTGCATTTAAGTATTACTGTGTATAACTTGCTCTGCTGATGTACCTCTCCTATTCCTACATTCCTTCCCTTGCTTCCTGAGCAGTCTCCTTCCAAATGGTATTGGAAATTAGTACCTGTAAGTGAATTACTTTTACACCAGTTGTCATCCACAAAACCATTGCTTTTAAACTTTTTCAAAGCATCTGCTTCCATTAAAATGCAGCTTAGACAAAAAAGTTAAACACCTTTCTGCTTAAGGTTTTTGGAAATAAAGTTTAGTTACCATAACATGATTTTACATACTGTACATACAGCATAATCATCACTGTACAGCATTTCAGAACTTCAGAGTTGTGCTTAAAATGCAAAAGGGAGGGATGAGGTGAAATAAGATTACAGTAAGAGAAAAATTAGGAGTTGTGCTTTTTTGTTCAAGGCAGACAATTGTTTATTACAGCACTAAGGTGATATAATAAAAGCTGGTCAGTTTAAATTTACTAGATATTTAAGTTTTGTAATAATTCATTAGATGCATTTCTTGCACTCCCTCATAATATACTTTTCTAAAAGAATTCAAACTATTGACCTTGAATTTATTTAACAATAACTACCTTAGAATCCTAACCTAGTTAATAGAAGAATTGAGCCTTTCCTTGCTGGTGTTTACTCTACTGGTAACCCAGCAAATGGAGAACTGTGTCCTACAGTGAGGTGGGTTAGAAGAAGACATGATGGTAAAAACACTTGATCGCTAAATTACTGCAGCTGGTGGAACTGTATCCTTGGTGATTTAATGAAAATAGAGGCAACATACTTGGAGAGATGTAATTAACATTTTTGGCCCAATCCAGGGAATATTTCCACCTGTTGGCAGAAGTACTTACGTGAAAAATGAGTTTTTAATGGAATTGAACTTGTATTATTGCTTTTGACTGGGGTAGCAAGTTATATGAACTTTTGTGTTCTCCTTTTCCTCAGTTCCTCTTTGTCTTTGATGTCCCTTCCCTGTCTCTTACAGTATGTGCTTTGTTCATCGTTTTCTAGCTGGGAAGATGGGAACCATCATCTTGGCTGTAAACTGGAAAGAGCACCAAATTTGGGAGGGTAGGGCACCATAAATGCAGTTGCTCATCCCTCACTCCTTCATTTTTTCTGCAAAGAACTGCTGGTTTGCTCAGTCCCCCACACATAATCCTTTCTTTTTTTCTTTTTTTTTTTTTTTTTTTTTTAAAGCCAAGTATATGGTCCAAATTAAGTTCTTTAAATATCTGAAATAAAGGACTATGTCATAGGGTTATCAGATCTGTATTTTTACCCTGCACCTGACTTGTCTGTCTGTGCCACAAGTGACACTGTAGCCAGGTGTTTACCTAGTCCTTCATATCCAGACTAAAACAATAATACTACACACTAATGGCTCTTTTGTTTGAAATGGCCTGAAAAATAAAATAATTTGAAAGATCCTAAAACAGGAAAAAGTATGAAACTTTTAAAACGTAGTGTTGATCATGTCTATATACCAGAGTGGTGCAAACTACAGCCTGTGGGCCACATCTGAATCCTTCAGCCTGCTCCTCGATTTCCTGACAGGGAGCAGGATCAGGACAACCTTAGTGGAAGGAGCCAGCCCAACTCCTGAGCTGTGTGGCAGCCCTTTGGTCCCTCACAGCATCAGCGCCTTCCCACTGCCTGGATGGCAGGGCCCCAATACAGTGCCATCAGGAATGGGGAGAAGAAACAAGGGAGGGTTGGGTAGAGGACGGGGAGCAGTCAAGGGAAAGGACACAAGGGGTTGGATGGAGCAGGGGGATTCCAGGGGTTGGTCGGGATGGGAAGCAGAATGGGGTGTCGGGGTGGAGACTAAGAGTGGTGGGAGGGGTTGGATAGGGAGTGGGGTCAGATCCTCCCCTGGCTGTATGGGAAGGCACAGCCTCCCCCAGCCTTCCCTCCCCGCCCTTCCAAACAATTTCCATATCTGCTGTGGCCTTCAGGCCAAAAAGTTTGCCCAACGCTGCTATAGGTAATCCTTTGCTAACCATGAACCTAAGAAATGTGTCCTTTCTGAGCTAAATTCTCCAGTCTGGACTAGGGATGTTAAAAAATAGTTAATGTAACCGTTACATTTCTTAACAGTTGCATACTGCAGGCTCTGCAGTATAAAGTTTATACTGCAGAGCCAGTTGCGTGGGGCAGCAACCGGCTTCCCGGGAGCAGTGTGTGCCAGAAGCTGGCTTATGGCGTGTACTGGCTCCTGCCCCTGTGCTGCTGGCTCTGATATAGAACCAGCAGCACGTGATGGCAAACCACTCCCCGAGAGCGGGGCTGAGGATCAGCATGTAACTATTAGGGAAACTAATAAGCTCATGCTGGTCCTTGTCTGGACCAGAAGTATTTGATAAGTCTAGAGGGTTGCACAAAGTTGGCTGTAAGTTGTCTTTACTCCATCCCAGTCGTCTGCAAGGTTAGTTGCTGACAAATTAAAATGGTCTTTAGGGTCAGCTGGATGTAGGGATAGGTGGCATAGACGCTGTAATGGCAACCCTGTTTCACTTAGGAATTCCCATACACTATGGGAAGTCTCCAATGCTTGGATATGCTGCTTTTTAGCATTGCTTTATGCTACCAGACTTCATAAAACAGGTGGAATGCATAGGAGAGTTAGGCCTCCTTTTTTTTTTTTTCTGCCGTAATAATGTTGCAGTCACCAAAAATAGATTGAAAAATATTCTATTCATTTTATAAATGTTTTTGTTTTGGTATATATTAATTTATGCTTAATATGAATCCAAATGCGTGTTTGCATGCGCTTATCTGAGATCCATGCTCTATGCTGCTTCGAGAGCCATCAAAATAACTATTGGCATTCCATTAAAAACTAAAAGCACCAGCTGAGATTGGGGTCCTTTTGTGCAAAGCATTGTAAAACACATAGTAAGGAACAGTCCTAGCCCAGATAACTTAGTTTAAATGGCCAAAACACCAGCAAAAGGTATGAGAGGAAACACAAGCACCGAGAATGGAAGTGACCAAAGTTTGAAAGCAAATCATTGGAAGACCCTTAACTCAGTGTCCCATGCCATATAGACCACCCTCAATTACCCTGGACTATGTCTCTCCCCATTACATCTGTTTCAAAGCTTTAATTTTATAACAGGGAAATGCCACTTTGTACTGAAGCTAAGCAGTCACTTCAGCACAGAAGATAAAGGTTTAAGGGAATAATGGATTGAAAATAATTATTTAGAATGAAGTGAGTTGTTCACATTTTTTTTTTATTGTGGGTATAATGCCTTTATTTCAAATGAAATAAGGAAGCCTATAGTTTGTAGTGTTGGGATTGCTAATGACAGGCTCAAATTTAATTAAAAAATGAATTGGCACTCTATTTAAAATGGATATAAATAGTTCTACATTTTAGTAATCTTAGGTTTAAAGATAAATCTTTGAAGTTAACCTTTAAACTGCTTAACTCCACTGAATAATATGTAGATACGCTTTTTAAACTAACCAGATCACCTTAGTATAGGTACTCATTTTATTTGATTTAGAAACCACATTTCCAGTGCTCACATTTCCAGTGCATAGTGGATGTTGATGACCTATTTGATTGTTTCATGACTCTGATTAATCATCATCCTATATCTTACTATTTCTTTTTGTGTAAGCCTGATCTGATGCATGCCCTATCGCACTGCATGCTGGAACCAGTGGAGTATGCACGTGTGGTACAGTATGATTAACATTACATTATAGATGTATGGAGAGCTCCAGGCTGGGGGAAAAAAATCTACACCTGTTAAAGAAAATAAATCTTCTATAAAAAAGGTGCTATATCAAATATTGATTGTATACCTCTCTTCATATAATATCAATATTAACAGACTTAAAGAGCTCTGTATAGTTAGCACAGGAAATTGAAAGCTAAACTTTATGTATTGTATAACAAAACTTGACACATGCTGTCACCTAGTTAGTTTTTTAGTTTTTAATTTGGATGACCTTTGTTCCATTGAACAGAATTTTTCTCAGCCGGTGCCATCTTCAATATCTCTCTAGCTACATATATATACATATTATTTTATATATACATATAAAATAATATTTTATGTAGACCAGTACACCTTTCCTGAGCTGTCTTTGAGAATGTATAGTATCATTCAGGAAAATGGCTTTTAAAAATAAATGTGTGTTATGTATATATTTAGAGTATAGTTCCATGGTAGACCAGATTATAGTAGTCAAAATAGTTTCTCAGATGTAGATTTTTTTCAGGCACTTCATGTTTTAGAATGAAAAAAATCACAAAGGATTTCTACTTAAGTTTATAGTGTGTATTCATTTGTGATGTCATTCCATCAGTTAGAATGTAAACAGCACACTCTTAAACTGCTGAGGTACTTACTAACTGGCTTTTGACTTAACAATATTAACATTTTAATTATTTTTTATTTTGGAAAATTGCCTAGCAACGGTTTCCGATGATTTTACTTTCTGTAGTTAGATTACTTTGAATAGTCAGCTTCTACTTCTCCAAAACCTTTAGGGTGTGGTTTTTAGAAGTGTTCAGAATCATTTCTCATGGTGAAATCCTTTGAAATTTTGTCATTGACTTCTCTGGCCTCTGACTTTGCTGTCATTGCTGAGAACCTTTGAAAATCTCACCCCAATTTGTTTTTCTGCTGCACAGAATTATACGTTGGTAAAAATGCCTGTGGTATTCAATCTCCATTCAAGAGAAGTTTGACTTAGATAACTCATTTCCTGTGTGGTCTGGGTTGATATTGGTTGGGGATATGAGAAGCTGACAACTTGGCCAGTATTAAGTTTTTGTATTGGCTTTTCAAGTTTTCAATGGGTTTGGCCTAGTCACCGTTGTCTTTTGGATTTGATCTGTTGCACTCACACTTCTAAGTGGCTGGAGCGTGACTTAATTTGTTTTTTAGGTTCTAAAAATGTATAGGTTAGGTTTGGTGTTGGGGAGTGCTTCCAAATATTATGGGAAAATGTTAAAGTAAGTATAATATTCAAATTTAGCCTTTTCCCTCAATGAAAGTTGTTAATCTAAAGTATCACAGTAGATAAATTAAAACTAAAGATGCCTCATAAGGTATTTCAATAATTATTCAATAAAACATTCACTTCTTATTAGCAAAATGTGACTGTCTGTTTTTCATTTAGGTGCGTTATCGACGAGACCATCTTTCAAGCAGGCAGTTACCTTATTTCCCATTACTTGAAGACCTGATGAAGGATGGCAGCGATGGTGCTGCTCTTCTAGCTGTGATACACTATTATTGCCCAGAACAAATGAAGCTAGATGGTATGTGAGGAAACTTAAAAAAATTACTTTAATTTAAAACATTCAGCTAGGAACATGGTCCAATATAAAAATATATAATTGATATGTACAGTAGGTCACCTTTTTGTGCTGAGTTATAGACTTTGTTAATACAGGTTGAACCTCTCTAGTCTGGCACCCTCGGGAGCTGACCAGTGCCAAGCCAGAGAATTTGTCAAACCACAGGCGGTTAATGTTGTCTAGTAGCATTACCAACATTTCCACTGCTTACTGGGCTCTTAGAAGACATTTAGGGATAAATTAGAGCTAAACAACAACACAAAACACTGAGAGCCAGACTGGTGGCTGTAAACAAACTTCATGGGACCATGGGAAACTTGGCCACACCCATAAGTGGACAGCTGGCTAACTAAAATCATGCCAGATCACAGCTGTTCTTGGACTAGAGAGGTTCAACCTACATACTATCGTATAAGCAAAATATAACATAACCTCTGTTGTCTAAAATTAACTTCGTCAAACAATTTTTTCATAAAACAACGTCCTTTTCATTCATGACTTAGCATCCAAAGACATTCTGAAGAATATTACTACTGTAGTTCCATATCTAATAAATTCAGCAGTATATCTTTACATTTGTTAATCAAAGTAAAGATGTGTAGAGCTCTGCAAATCTCCAGATATCTACATCTGTGGATGCTGATATTCGTGGCTCATTTTTATGGATGCGGATACAAATTTTGATCTAAACCCATGCAAATTTGCGGATATCCACTTTGCATCCACCGGTATCCGCATCTGTGGATGTGGATCTCTGTGTATCATTTTTACAGATACCAATTTTGTATCTGCTCAAGGCTCTATAAATCTAGGAACATCTGACAATATGTTTTTGTTGTTTAGGAATTATTTTAGTAATTTGATTTCAAACTTAGCATCAGGAAAAGGAATAGGTGTACAACTGTCCATAATATTTTTGCTATTCATGCATCATTTCATAATTTTTAATCTGTATACATGGAGATATTTAATCAGACTTAAAATACAAACTTTTAAAAATGTTTCAGAATATACAAATCATAACCTTCTTGCATACCTATCATGAGATTTTTTTTGTGGGTGGGTATTGTTTTCTTGTATGATTTATTTTCTTTGTTGAAATGTACATATTTCTAAGTTTAACACCTTTATTACATTTTCTCTGTCTCCAACTTGTGGCATTATTTACATATGTGCAGAAAGATTTTAAAATGCTACAGCCATTTTAAATAAAATATTTTGAATTGGAAGCATTTTGCACTCTTTCCACAATCCTAAATTATTTTACAAAGTGCAAGGCATTGGAGAATCCCATAGGGTGTGTGCGTTTTTTTTATTAGTTCAGAGTAAAGAGTAAAATCTCAATAGATAATACCATATGAATACCAAGTATTTAAAAACAAGATTTAAAAGCCAGACAGCAGAATGTGTTCCATTTCTTTAAATTCTGAATAGGATTTGGAAAGAAGAATAAAATAAAGATGTGATGATAACTACAGGTAGATCTAGCACCGTGGAGACCTGACTGGTCCCAGACAAGGGTGTTTGCCGGACCGATGTAGGTCTGGGATGAAGGGCACCATTGTCCCCACTGGCCGCCTCCTTCCCAGCCACCTGGGCTCTCCTTACCAACTTCCTGGCCCCACAAGCTGTAGCAGCCACGCTGGAGCTCCCGGGCCCACGTGCTGCAGCAGCCTTACGGCAACCCCACCATTCCACTGGAGTTTTTGTTGGCCTCATGGCAGCTTTGCCATCCCGCTGCAGTTTTGGTAGCTCCACTGGCCTTGCGGGAACTCCCGGTGGTCCCACCAGCTGCTGGCTCCACTGTCCCGTGAGCTCTGCCCACCCCACCATCCCACGGCTTCCCTGCCCTGCCGGTTGAGGGCTTTGGTGTCCCACAGGCTCTACTGCCTCACTGGCCCCACTGGAGGGCTCTGCTCCAAGCCGCCAGCAACTTCTGCTGCTGGGGCTCTCTCTAGTCCTGCAACATCCGTGGTCTGACCACAGAGGTTCAGCCTGTATTTTTTTTATAATTGTCAAGCATACAGTTACATAATTAACAATTGATAAAGTCTGACACTCAAAAATATTTAGTGTTTAAATGTTCTATAGCTTTAATACAATATCAAGGATTATATAGCTTTCTAATGAAAGCAATTTTTTTTATTTGCAATGAAGTTTGCTGCTTCAGAACTTCTTTTTATTCAGTTGGTATGGTTGTTTGTTCTGCTTACGTTATACTACCATACCTATCACAGATGTTTTGAAGCCCTTGTTTGGATGGGTGTTCCAAATTAAGTAAAACCATTTGTTATGCCTATGCAATGCTTTCGTCCTTCCATGTATGTATGACTTTCTTCATTATGCTGGTTAATTTCAATTTAGGACCAGTTCAGATGTGCCACTAAGGATTTCTCAACTTTTCATCCTGGAAACTACTTTCTTCCTGTTAAATCTGTCTCCGGAGATGATTGTAACAGTCATAGCTCTGCTACAGGGGTGATTAAAGTCCATCTACTCAGTAGATAAATGTCACTATTGGTTCGTTGGTATCCTATCAATGGGTTCAAGCAGTCTTCTGAATTGGAGTCTCCTGTATCCCTATGGTGAAGCTAGGGCTTCATTTTTTCTGCATGTATTGTTTACAGTGAACCCGTATTCAGTTTACCAGATAGTTTCAATAATATTTGACTTTTTCTTTCCCCACCAGATATCTGTTTGAAGGAGGTAACCTCAATTGCAGACAGCCTCTATAATATTCAACTTCTGAGAGAATTCTCAAATGAGTATCTAAACAAATGCTTTTACCTTACATTGGAGGATATGTTGTATGCTCCGTTAGTTCTAAAGGTAAGATATATAATGGAATACACATTTCTTATCAAATTGTAGGTAAGACATTAAGCTAAACTTTTTTATTTTTAATTTTTAAAGCCTAATGTTATGGTTTTCATTGCGGAACTATTCTGGTGGTTTGAGAATGTCAAGCCAGACTTTGTACAGCCCAGGGACATTCAAGAAATAAAAGATGGTGAGATATTTTGACTTTTTGGTAAATATTAAGTCTGTATTTTTATTTATTTAAACAAATTATAAAGTAATGAAATTGTTTGTTTTTACTGCTTTAGTCTCTCCATTGTTTGATTTCCACCAGAAGATTTTGCTCTTTGAAGTTCCTTTAAAAGGTTTAAATTTTCAGGAAAAAATTGCTTCAAGATCCAGTTGTGAATTGAACGATACATACTAGTATCATCTGCTGTTATGTTTTAGTATGTAACCTGCTGCAGGGGGGACATGCTGGGCCTGCCATAGATAGGGGCTACTCCAGCCAGCTGGCTGGAGTAGCCCCTATCTGCAGAGGGCCTTGCAGGGCTGGATCAGCCCCTGCCCAGGGTGGGTGGGGAGCGGCTCCAGTCCCTGCTGATTAACCCAAACCAGTATGCCTCACCCATTAAGGGTAAAGCTTACCAGTTAGCCATTTACATCCCTACTTGCTGTCATTTCTTCACCATTGGAATATTTTTCCATTAAAACACCTGGTAAAATCTTGCTTTAAAAGGTGTTTCAGCCTTTTAAAAAAACACATGTAGTAATTCAAAATACTTGAAATTGTTAAACTATTTTAAAGTACTGCATTAGCAATTGTTGTGGGTTTTTTTTTTTTTAAGTTGGGTTCTAACAGAAAACTTTAATGTAACCCACTTTTGCCTTCCATACTGGGTGTATTATTTGCGTCATAATCCACTGCTATGTGGTATAGCTCACAATGATAGGGACTGTACTTTCATTCCCCTTGCAATTTGTTGGATACAGTATTCACATCTGTTTGTTTGTTGTGCATTGTTCATGTGTACTTTTGAATAAATCCTACTTTTATTCTTGGAAATGGCTACATTTCATTGAGGTGGAATTATTGATGTATACAAGAAATATCAAACACATGACCCACAGGCAAGATCCAGCCCACAAGACATTCTGCAGAACCTCAGCTTTCACTTTAAAACAAATAAATTCTTGGTACTTGTGGCTGCAGTGTCTTACATTCTGTTCAAATCTGGAACTGAAGTAGTCATGGTGAACTGAAGGCAGCCTGAAACAGTGTCTCAGAATTGAATTCCCCATCCTCTAGTAATCTGGTTGAAGTGTCAGCTATACAGCTTACTGCTGATATTTAATTACCAGCATACCAATGTCATTGCTGGTAACTTCAGCAGAAGCAATAGGGAAGGAGGAGATGGAATTGCAGTTCTGGGGATTGGGAACTGGGAGTTGCTGCAGGGAAGGAAATTCAGAGAAGAGAACAGAGGAGACTCAAAGACAGGGCAGGCGCAAAGAAATACAAAAGAGCCTAGAGAAACAAAAATTATTTTACTACATAAAAGCCATATTCTCCCTTTGAGAGGGCATTTTGCTGTGAATTGTATGGTGTATGCAACAGCCCATGGATTGTAATTAAAATGTGGAATTTGACCCTCTCTTCCACGTGAGTTTGAAACCCCTAGTATTTGGATATGAGTTTTAAAGCATTTTTAGATCTTTTGGGATGAAATGTACTATGTAAATTGAATGTATTTAATTTAAAATTGTCAGTCATGTTCCTATCAGTGACAGACTTTGATACAGTGCTGACTTGGATCACATCTTTGTTGAATGTCACTACAATTCTTTTGTAATGCAACTTTTAGCACAAACCTTGTTCTCAGAAGTTCTGTTTTAAAACAGATTTAGACAGTTTATGAGATTCATTTCATGTGTAACTTCCACGTCCAGCAACGAGGTAGGGCTCAGGAAATAGGGCTCAATCTTTGTGGGTGTGTGGTTTTTTTTTTTGTTTTTGTTTTTTTTTTGTTTTTTTTGTTTTTTTGGATCATTAGCTGGAGTGCTTTAGAAGCACATTGTTATAAAATGCTGCGTCTGAGTCTCATAACTTGTTGATGTTTAAATTCTGAGCTTCTGCAGTGAGGCTACTAGATGTTTGTGTACTGCTTTCTTGTATTGTTATTGTAATTTGAAGTAATGCTAACATTTACAAAAATATATGCAGCTAAAACAGTGCTGCAGCAGAAGAGCAGTCGTCCACCTGTTCCTATTTCCAATGCAACTAAACGAAGTTTCATGGCTAGTCCAGCTAGTACAAGTCCAGCAGACCTGCAGCCTTCAATTCAACTACCCCAAGAAGCTTGCAACAGGTATTACCTGCACCCTGAAGAATCTGACTATCTGTAAGTCTGTCTTTCTGTCTCTAGATTCACCATCTTGCTTCTATTTCCACCTGGGTAATCTAGGAATTTCTATTCCTGAAAAATTATCTCATTTTGTTATATATGTTCATTTAAGGTCTTTGCACCTAATCTCCAAAATGTGCATAATTCTCAAGTTTAATGAAATATGACAGTGATATGTGATCTTCATAGCTTGAGTGAAAATTGTGACAGCAATATCATTCTATTAGAAGCTCAGCTAATTGTTAAGCAGAATTTTAAAAATGAAAACTATTCTGGAATGGCAATGTTACTGGTAATTTCCTATAAATGACCAAATAGAAAACAAAATAAAAATCCAAACTGAAATTGGTCCACTGTATGGACAGAAGAAGAAAAAGAAGAGTAAGCAAGAGAAATGTTTGGAGGGAAAACAGACGAGCTTGGATCTCAGTTCTGACTTTTGCTTTCCATGCTGATAAGAACTGGAAGTATTCTAATGGTCATTGGTAACTCTCTGGTGGAGAAGTTTTTTCCCCTCAAAAATGACAGCATACCATGCTATTCAAGTTACTGCTTCTGGTGGACCTCTTTTATGTGAAGTAGTAGCATTATTCAGAATGAAGGAGAGAAGACTTAAGAGAAGGAAGTTATCTAAGCTGAAGCCTAGGAATGGTAGCTGTTAATCCAGGCAAAGTCAAATACTAATATCTGTTCACATGATTGTTCAGGATACAAACAGGGTGTAAAAATTGCTTACTGGATCAGACCTTGAGAAGTACCATAATGTACAAATGAATCAATGGCCATACAAGCTGCCAGAGAAAAAGATGCAAGTCCCTGTGGGACTCTCCTTCCTAACCTCTTCAGAAGTTGGCTTGTGCCCTGAAGTAAGGGTGTTTATGTCTTCATGGGTTTTTTTTTAATCCTATCTATTGCAGTCATGGCATATATGTATAAATGTCCAATCCTTTTATGAATTCTATTAAGTTTTTTGTGTCAAGGATATATTGTGGCAATGAATCCAGCAGATTAATTGCTGCATAAGTTTCATTTTCAGTTTTAAAGTTATAGCCTTTCCCATTCGTCAGCATCTCCGTTTTCATATATTATGAAAGGCAATGAATAAACTAGGTGACCCTATCTTCTCTTTAATGTATACATTGTCCTCACTTGTTTGTTTCCCACTAACTAGTCCCAGTTTTTCCAATGTCTCTTCATATCGACACTTTCTTTTCTTGCTTCTAATACATTTTATTGTCTCTGAACCTTATTTATTACTCCTGTCTCTCTTTTAAGGGAATCTGAAAGGTGAGGACATACCAGTGGTATGTTATTTTCAGTATTACTTTCCCTTGTAATCCCTATGCAGCCTAACATTTTAAACTTTTTTTCACAACTGCTGCACGTAAAGCAGGGCTGGGCAAGAGGCTGCCAGCAGGCCGGATCCAGCCTGCGAAGCCACCAGATCCAGCCCGAAGCTGTCTTGCCCGAACCCTTAGGCAGAGCAGCTCACGCTTTAAATAGTTGGCTGCTCTCTGCTCTGGATGGCTGAGGAGAGAGGAGGAAGGCTTCAGACACTGCCCCCTCCCAGCAAAATTTCTAGTTTCTGGCCAGTAGGAACTGAGAAATTTTTCTGGGTGACGGGCAGCAGCCTCAGACTGCAGCAGACATTCTGCCTCAGGTTTCTGCAGGGCTCCTGACTGGGAGCCGCTCAGGTAAGTGCCTCCCAGCCAGAGCCTGCCTCTAGCACCTCAGCCCCTCTCTCCCCTCAACTACCTGCCCAAGGCCACCACTCAGACCCTATGCACCCCTTTCCCTCTTCTCCTAGGTCACAACTCCCTCCGAGACCCTGCACCTCCTCCTGCACCCCACCCCAAGGTCAGAATCCTCTCCTGCACCCCATCCCCCCTTCCTGACCCTGTACCCCACTCCTCCTGTTCCAAGTCATCACCCAAAACCTCTGTACCCTCTTCACCCAGTCACAACTCCCTCCCAGCTCGCAAACCCCTCCTTCACCCAAACTCCATCTCAGACCCCACACCCCCTTCCGCACCCCAGTTCCCTACCCCAAGCTCCCTTCTACACCCAACCTCGATACCAGACCCTGAACCCCCTGCATAGAAGTGTGGCCCTTGACCACTTGCCAAAATCTTGGAGTGGCCCCCCATTAAAAATTATTGACCATCCCCGGTGTAAAGCAAAGGCAATAATTGAACTGTTCACAATGACAAGCAAGTCTTTCCCCTGAGTTGTTAGTTAACTTAAAACCCACTAAACATTATGAAAACTATCCATTTAGAAATTGAGCTGGTAGTACTTCAGGAGCTAGTCTGTTAGTTCATTTGGTCTTTTGATGTAACCACAAAAATCTGCTATAGCATGGCATTTTATTTTTGCCTTGTAACCCTGTAGTTCTCATGACCACATATATATTATTTTCACATATTCACGTCAATGTGTTAAGAGTTTGGCACAGAACATATTGCAGATACTTGGTTCCGTTTTAAAAAGCTATTGTGGAGATGTAAAATCTGTCTGGGTTAAAACTCTCTGAGATTCATTTCTGATAATCTGTTCTTTCTGATTTAATCATAAAATTAAACTAAAATCTTAACTCTGGTTTACATTTGAAGAGGTATGTTAAGACTATTAAGTTACTCAATCTTCGCTCTATCCTCTTTTTCTATTATTTGTGTGTATTTGTCTACAGTATACTGTTAAATGTTACATATTAAGATTTCTGCATGTGAATGATTAAAATATCAATTTGATTTCCAGTAGTAGACTGAAATCCATAATACAGTATCTGAAATCTTGAATTTAATTTTCCATATTTCGCTTAAAATAATGTTCATCATTTTCATAAATAAATACTTTTTATTTAGTGATACATTTTTGTTTGGCAAGAGTGGTGGGGTTTTCAGCTATCAGATAACTTCCCTAGTATGTCACTTTCCTTCTACCTTTCTAGAAGCTTTACTCATCATAGTGATTAAGTTTTGTTTTGTTTTCTTAGTGGCAAAGGAAGCCCTGCCTTTAGCCCATCCCATCCATTATTGCCTCTGAGACAGAAGCAACAGAAATCATTGCAAGAGGAGGATTGCTCCAGTAAGTCTTCCATCCCAAATTTGTATGACTGCGTACAATGAGCTTTCTACCCTGATTCTTTCCATGGCACAATCTGAAAATTATTTTTTGTGATGTAGAGAATCTAAGTTAAACCTTTTTATGAACATTTATATTTTTAAAGTTGATAAAGTCCTTTGTGTACTGTGGTATTCACCTTAAATATGGATAAATGAACTCATCTACTACAGGTTGAACCGTTCTAGTCTGGCACCCTCAGGACTTGTCCAGTGCTGAACCAGAGAATTTGCCAAACCGTGGGAGGTCAATATTGTCTAGCAGCGTTACTAACACTTCCATCGCTTACTGGGCTCTTAGAGGACATTTAGGGGTCAATTAGAGCTTAATAAAAGCACAAAACACTTGAGCCAGGTCTGGTGGCTATAAATGCTTTATGGGACTGTGGGAAACTTGGCCACACCCATAAGTGGACATCCAGATAACTAAAATCATGCTGGACCACGGATATTGCTCGACCATAGAGTGCTGGACTAGAGGGATTCAACCTGTATATGTGACTTACAGACCTAGCAGCGTCAGGTAAATCTGCAAGTATAATATATTTACAAATATGATGTCACTGTAAGCTTTATTACGTTCTGAATGAGGTCTCAGATATATCATCAGTTATTTAGGTAATCTAGAAATCTCCATCTTGCCTGTGGATTTAACTTTTAACATTCTAAATCAGAGGAAGTTTAATGATTAAAACTACAGACTGTCCTTGCTGTAAGTCCAAGATATGTTCCGAAAAACGTGGACTGAGAGCGAAACAACTCAAAACAGGGAATTTTTTCCCTGTGACTGACTTCCATTTGCGCAAATTGGGTGGGGTTTTTTGCGCAGCTTAAGAGTAGGGAATGTGAGGACTTAAACGCATCAATTCCTACAAGTGTCAATGACTTTAGTGTGGAACGTATGTATACCGGTGTGACTTATAGTGGCGATGTTCTGTACTCTCTTATTTATAAACAAATTCTAGGGAAAACTGGGGAGATGAGTTTCCTTTGTTGCTGTATGTGGATCATAAGTGAATTATCTAAAATTGAATTCAGAAACAGCCAGTATGCAGTCACTTTATGTGGTAAGGTTATATATTGCTTTAGAATTTAATATTAACAATATACATTTTTTGGCCTTAAAGGGATTTTTAAGATCACTTCAGGAAATATATTTTAAGAGTGCAAAGTATTATCAAAATCATTTGTTTCAAATATGAATGTGGTCCTTGATGTACAAGAAATGAAGACAAACAATTTTGAGGCAAAAAAGCAGCAGTTTATCAGAGGTTTGGTGAACTTTTACAAAAGGGTTAGGAAATAAAAAATGGCAATCAGTAAAAACAAATTTACTCAAAGTTCCAATGTGTTTTGCATGTCTGAATGTGTATTGAGAATTATTTAAAAACTGGCTTTATGGAAGGATCATATTCAAGTTTAGCATTGATAATTAAAACAATTGCGAGAGAACTTTTTATAATCTCAGATATCAAGGATTTCTTTGTACATTTATATTGTCTACAGTCCTAAAATACACATTTATTACAGGTTAGATTTTACTTTTCATATATTTTAAATATTGAATTTCCTTTATTTCATTTTTCCTGCTTTAGTATACTAAAGTTAACCTGTTCTTTGTTGCCATCTGTTGGTGATGTAGTTTGTTGTATTTAATGTTTTTAAATGATAATATAAAACACTATGTCCAAAGCTTTCAATAAACATGTAAAATATTTTAAACCCATTTACAAATATTTTAGGTCATCGACATCGTTCTAATTCTTTGACACGAGTTGATGGGCAGCCACGAGGTTCGGTTCTTGCATGGCCAGAGAAAAAACCCAGGTAACTGCTCTGTTTGCTGTAAGAACTTCCTTTGTTCAGAAGGCAGGGGAATAGGGTGGTTAGATTATATGCCAGGTTGACTGGAGTGGTGTGGTGTCCGAATGGTTTGAAGCCAGGCATTTGTAGCAGTTTAACTTCATGTAAATACACTGGCCTATATGTTTAGAGATGATCCCTCAATCTCTGGGTGACAATTGGAGATGCCTTAAAGGGCTGTGATTTTTTTTTTTCTTTCTTTTTTTTTTGTTAAGAATTTGCCAAACACTGCTCACCCTCTCAAGGTCAGGGCCTCTCAAATTGCTACCTGGTATCACCAGTCACACCTGATACAGGCCATTTCTCTCAAAACACATTTTGACTTCATATGTTTTATCATTGCAAATTTTTTTACTCTTTTTAATGGCTCTGTCTCTTCTAGGCCTCTGTCTCAGCCAACACCATTTGCTCTTCATCATGCCACAAGTAGTGATGTGGACCCCGGATCTGGTGATAGCATTAGCCTGGCTAGATCGATCAGCAAAGACAGCCTAGCTTCGAATATTGTCACTCTGACTCCAAAACACCAGACTCATCCTTCATCAATGAAAACAAATGGGAAAACCTTGCTGAACAATGTTGAAATTGAGGATGAAGATGAAGAACTTATTGCAATAATCAGATCTGATGAAATACCAGACCATGATGACCTTGAACTGCAGAGTGTGTCATCCAGGGCACCTAGCCTAGTTGCAGCTGCATGGTCTTCAAAACCACAAAGTGAGGCCATAGAAAGCAAAGCAGATAGTTTTTACTTAGAACCTTTAATGCCTGCAGTCCTAAAACCAGCAAAGGAAAAACAAATAACCAATAAAGAGGATGAATGTGGCGAGGGGAAACAAAGGGGCTTCATAACAAAAAGGCTAAATGAAGGCCACCTCCCTATGGTCCGTAAAAAAGCAAATAGCAGTCATGCTGATCATGATATCAATAGGACTTTTACCCCGATTTCTAGTTCTGATTTCACTGCAGTTGCAGATCCCTGTACTGCAGATTCAGTGACATTGTCTGAGGCAGGATTTGAAGCTCCTAGACCATCAGCTAGTAGCAGTTTAGAGCCTTCATCTCAGGAGCAATCCACTGGTGGATTCTTTCTTCATACTGCCAAAGTTGAAGATGTAACAAGGAAAGTCAATGTCAGCTATGTGAAAAGTACTAATTCACATATACCCAGTCCAACATGGACAGTGGTGAGACAAGATTCTGATTCAGATCTGGACACCGATGTGGCTGAACAAGATTTGGTGGTGGTAGATGACCATCCAGTAGTCTCTAAATACATAGGTGAGGAGGAATCAGCAAAGTTACAAGAGGATATGAAGGTAAAGGAACATGAAGATAAAGATGATGCCAGTGGACGTTCAAGTCCGTGCTTGAGTACAATTTCTCAAGTTAGCAGTGTGTCCATGACTAGTGGGAGTGTCAGAATGACTAATTTTGCAGAACGGAAGCTCCAAAGACTTAATAGCTATGAAACAAAGTCCAGTACAAGTAGTTCCCAAAAGACCACACCTGATGGGTCAGAGAGCTGCCCTGCCCCATTAACAACATGGAAACAAAAGCGAGAGCAAAGCCCCACCAGACAAAATAAAGATAATGTCACTCTCTTGGCTTCTGAACTGGTACAGCTCCACATGCAGTTGGAGGAGAAGCGAAGAGCAATAGAAGCACAAAAGAAAAAAATGGAGGCCCTCTCTGCTAGGCAGCGACTAAAGCTTGGAAAGGCAGCTTTCTTGCATGTTGTTAAAAAAGGGAAAGCTGTTGATGTTCCACAGCCACTTAAACCAGAACACTTTGCAAAAGAATACTCTAGGAATAGTGGTGAAGATTTAGATGATGTTTCTTTAAGCTCAAAATCTGAGGAATTTCTTGTAAAAGAGGAAGAGAGGGAGGAAATGTTTTATGATTCACAAGAAGTATCAAAAATGAAAATGCAAGAAAACCTAGCTCTTGTTGAGCTACACAAACCAAAAGAATGTGCTGCTATGCATGAAATAGAAAAAAGCAAGATTATTTCTGCTGCCCTTTTAGAAGATAATGGTGCTGAGGTGGTGGATATTAATGAATGTGATCTTTCCATTGAAAAACTAAATGAAACAATCAGTACGCTTCAGCAGGCTATATTAAAGATTTCTCACCAGCAAGAACTTCTTATGAAATCTCCAACGGTACCATCACCAAGTATAAGAAATAACTCACAGGACCAAAAGGTAAAACCATCCATTCATTTTGTTGAGCCCCTCTCTCCAACTGGAATGAGCAATCTTCGTAAACCACCTAGACTTGGTCAAGGGCGGGGTCCTCGCTCTGGAAGACCAGCTGAACTGAGAGTTGCTAAAGACAGACATCAAAACTCAACACGTATTAAAACCCCAACACAAAGTGTAGAAACCTTACCACATTTAAGACCATTTCCAGCTAATAATCCATGTAGGACACCAACAGAAGCTGGTTTTGAAAATAGTCCAGATCATGGAAGCAGCTCTCAAGATAAGTTTTTCTTTGATAGCTATAGACGCCACGATGAGAGTAATCAACGGGCATTTGTTCTTTCCACTTCCAAAGATGCAAATATTATCTCTGAAATGAGCAAAGATATGAATAGCAGCTTAAAAGAAGAAGGGCTAAACTCTTCAGATGGCTCAGGAAAAGAAAACGTTCCAGTGGATGAACCACTGAGAAGCAAGGTTAATCTCATAGAAGTTGACCTGTCCGACTTAAAAGCCCCAGATGAAGAAGGAGAAATTGAAAGCCAGGACAGCTCTACAGACCTAATTAATGAAGGGGATCAGAAGTCTGGGGTAGGGTTTTTCTTCAAGGTAAGCACAGGACATTTTCAGTTTCATATATATATGGAAATCCTCTGCTGAAGGGAATTACTGTTTTCTAGGCAGCTGTGATTGTTTGTGTTTTGGTACTGCATAGGAGCTTCAGTCCTGACCAGGGGCCCATTGTGCAAACCACCATACAAACATAACAAAAAGATGGTTCTTGCTCCAAAGATATTAAAACTAATTTTCTTCTTTGATTCATCACTAGCTCTGAAATGCAGATGTGCAAGTTATTAGAGCTGAATTATACTAATGCGATATTTACAGAAGCACTAAATATTTTTCAAATGTAATATGCTAAAATTTAAAGAAGCTGCTAACTTACTGTGTGTGCTTGCTTTTCTGTATAGTATCTTTTATAGTGAGTGTCACAAGCATTGTCCATTTCACAATACCTTTTAAACGATAGTTAGAACATCAAAACTGCCTTAATGCGTCAGACCAAAGGTCCATCTAGCCCAGTATCCTGTCTGCTGACCTTGGCCAATACCAGATGCCCCAGAGGGAGGGATCACAACAGGTAAACCTCACGTGATCCCTCTCCTGTCATCCATTTCCAGACAAACAGAGGCTAGGGACACTATTTCTACCCATGCTGGTTAATAGCCATTGATGCACCTAATCTCCATGAATCTATCTAGCTCTTTTTTGAACCCTGTTAAAGTCCTGGTCTTCACCACATCCTCTGGCAAAGAGTTCCACAGATTGTGCGCTGAGTGAAGAAAAACTTCCTTTTGTTTGTTTTAAACATGCTGCCTAAATTAGTTTGAAAGAGGCTGTTTAAACTTCAGTGAATTTGACCTCTGCCTAGGTATAGTACAAAACTTAAAAAACAACAAATAGTCTTGCAGCAACTTAGAGACTAACAAAACATGTAGATGATATGAGCACAACCCACTTTGCTTTAGGTATAGTACAGTTTGGTAAGAATTGACTCATAAATACAATTTACTGATACAGGAGATCCTGGACAATGTGGGACACTTCACAGTGTAGTTTGCAGTTTTATATATTTCCTGCATTATGTATATTTGATAATGAAACTACATTGGACTACGAGGCTGATTTCCCACCTCCTCTTGATCTCCATGAACACTAGATGTCTGTTTTTCACAAGATTTTCTTACTGAGCAAAGACACTGAAAACTATTTATGTAGTGCACAGCCCCATAACTTATATTGTGAAGCCTGGAAAAATGTAGACTCCAAGATATTTGGAAACTATTTTACACCAGTAAAGAAGGTATTGGAATGTGGCTTATACATTATTTGAAGTACTTATAGAAACGAGCTTTTAAAAGTTTTCATTTGTGACCTCAAGGGTTTGTTGATGTTTACTTTCAGTTCCCCTCTCCTATTTCTGAAGCTCTATATCTTATATGGAATTTCAATTCTGCAGGATGAACATAAAGCAGAAGATGAACTAGCAAAAAAGCGCGCAGCATTCCTTTTAAAACAACAGCGGAAAGCTGAAGAGGCTCGGATCCGAAAACAGCAGCTTGAGGCAGAAGTTGAACAAAAGAGAGACGAAGCCCGGTAAAACTAACATGCTATACTTTAGAAAGGAATAATTTTACAACCTACCCTTTTCCTTGAAAAAATGGTTACTAGATTCTGAAAACTATGTTTGCTTTTCAGTCGCAAAGCTGAAGAGGACCGAATACGAAAAGAGGAAGAGAAGGCCCGAAGAGAACTCATCAAACAAGAATACTTGAGGAAAAAACAGCAGCAAATTTTGGAAGAGCAAGGACTTGGAAAACCCAAATCAAAACCCAAGAAACCTAGGCCAAAGTCTGTCCACCGAGAAGAGTCATACAGCGATTCAGGAACAAAGTGTTCTTCCACACGTAAGCATTTTTCATTCCAACTTGAGTCTGCAGTCAGTTTTAACAAAATCAGATTTCATGTCTTCTTTTTTTCCCCTATAGCTGATAATTTAAGTAGTGCTCAGTCTGGTTCCAGCCTGTCTTTGGCCTCAGCAGCAACCACTGAACCTGAAAGCATACACTCTGGTGGCACTCCTTCCCAACGGTAAAGACAATTAAAAATAAATCTTATTTATGAGATAGGACTGGGATTAAATAGTAACGATGTAATGAATAATTTTTAATTTTAGTTTATAAAGTTGAAGCATAAAATGGCATATGGCCGGTGTTCTTCATCAGTTTTACTTGCATCTAAATTGTTTATAATACAGATTACCTTGTATTAATAATTTAAGTAGGGATGATAGAAACTGGCCTTCTTTTGGAAAGACCAGTTATGTAGGAGAAGAATTACTTATAGTTAAAAGCATGGTGAATGTTAAACTTATTTAACCAAAAGAAAAATCCTCAAATTGGGGATCCCTGCTTTTTTCCAACAGAGTAGAGTCAATGGAATCCTTACCAATATTGAGCAGGAATCCTAGCAGAAACACAGAGAGAGACTGGGAAAATGCTTCAACAGCATCTTCAATTGCTTCAGTGGCAGAGTACACAGGTAAATGCTTCCATTTTAGGTTAATCATTTCTAACTCTGAAATACTAAATAATGCCAGTCAAATAACAAATGTTAGAGTGCATTGTGGTGTGATGAGTTCTTATTTCTGGAATAAGTGTGTCAGAATGCTTGAATGTTTAAAAAATGCCAGTGATCTAATTTAAATAGTGAATATTAAATACAGAGAATACTTCAGATGTTTCATTTTAAGCATATAGGTGGGTAAAGTCAGCATTGTGTAAGTTTGCGAGAAACTTTTTGCTAATTTGTTCCATATATACAATGCTTATAGTATTGGTGGCTACTTGTGAGCATCATAACTGTTAGCTGCTGAGCCAGAATGTTAGTTCTCTGATTGCTGAGGGAATGGAAAAAGGATTTTAAAGTAGAAAATGGTTGCTTAGAAAGAGAGGGTATCCCAGGATCCTAAAACTCCCATTAGATTTTTGCCAGCTTCTACTACAGATTCATGTGCGTATGTAAAAATGAGGAGTCCCTCTGGGTTTATGCACTGGAAAGAGAATCCATGCATGTTGAGCCTCTTATTATGTGCAGAATAAACTGTGCTTTTATTTAAAGTCACTTTTCACTTTGGATACGTCTACGTAGCGTATCTTAAGTCAAAATAGCTTAATTCAGCTTTTGGTGCTGTCTACACAGCAGGAAGTCGAAGGAAGAACACTCTTCCTTTGACTTCCCTTATTCCTTGTAAAACGAGGGTTACAGGAGTCGGAGTAAGAAGTCGTCCAGCTCACCATTATTTCAAAATAAAGGCTTGTAGTGTAGACATGCTCTTTATTATTTCGGGATAACGTCAGTTATTCCAAAATAAAGCTGCTGTTATACCCTTGATATTTTTAAATTCCTGCTTCCTTAATGAATTGACATTTTTGCATCCTGAACGTGTATGTTCCTATCCGTTTGAAACTACAGCTCTTATCTTTACATGTATGTTTAATAGAAATAAGATTAAGAACTATTATTACATTTAACTAGTTATGATATTTAGTAAATAATTTGTTTCTTACCTTTTTTAGGTCCAAAATTATTTAAAGAACCCAGCAGCAAATCTAACAAACCAATTATTCACAATGCTATATCTCATTGCTGTCTTGCTGGAAAAGTGAACGAACCACATAAGAATTCAATATTAGAGGCAAGTAGATATTTATTAAAACTGCAGTGTTATGAATGCACCTGCAGTAAACTGTCATCTGTAATGCATATTGCCTAATTCCATTCATAGCATGTTATCTTGAATGCTTTTCTCATAACATGCCTATGAAGTCCAGCATGTTTTCGTTAGCAGACTGAGATGGTCTTGCTTCCTCCTCCTTATTCTTCCCCCTCCCCAAATCTGCATTTGGAAGAATTTTCTACATGCTATTTAAACTATTAGGAAAGTTCAATTTTATTTGTGAAAATGTGGATGCTTTCTTTGGCAACACATGAATGTGTTTTACACACAACGCCTTTTCTTGGAGGTGGTCAATGATGCAAAGTTAGGCAATGATATGTTAAAGAAAAACTTAAACTAGGTAGACTTGAAAAATGAGGCAAAAGGATAATGATTAGAAATTACCAGGCAATTTCTTTTAATCACTAAGAAAAAAGGCCCTGCCCCAGTTTGTGAAAAAGTGTTCTAAAATACTGTTATGAGCTGGGTTCACTTGCATCAGAAAGATTTGCAAGTTCTGAGATTTCTCGGCTAAACTCATTTTTGTTTCAGACATAGGTATGCCGTCTTGCACCATTACAACGAATAGCTTGCAAAAATTAAAAATAATCTTTTGTGTGAAGCAAGTAGATATAAATGCCCAAAGACGTCCTGATGTGATGTGTATATATGAGAATTGTATTGTCTGGCTAATGGGTCTTGCCCACATGCTCAGGGTTTAACTCATCAACATACTATGGGTTTGGAAGGAATAATCTCCCCCTTCCCCAGTCACATTGGCAGAGAACTTGGGGTTTTTTCACCATTCTCTGCAGCATGAGGCACCAAGTTTAAACTAGTATAAATGGCAGATTCTCTAACTTGGAAGTCTTTAAATCATGATTTGAGGATTTCAGTAACTCAGCCAGGAGTTGTCGGTCTGGTGTAGGAGTGGGCGGATGAGTTTGTCACTAACAGTATGCAGATCAGACTTGGTACATGATCATGACCTTAAAGTCTGAATTCAATAAGCCCTCACCCCCGAAGTAGAGCTAGATAAATGTAAAGAGGTAAAACAAAACTCCGCACATTAATTCAAAAGAAAAATGTATGCAGACTTATACCATGAAATTCTTCCTGTGATATTTAATTGCAAAGCAAGACATTATAATGGAGATAGTGGAAGAACAGGAAACAAATAAGTGTCTTCTGAATTACCAGTATTTCTCTTCCTCCAAGTCTCTGAACAGTAAAATAATTCTGACAGTATTTTGAGATCTTGAATTTCTTCAGTGTTTCTGTTTTGGTTAGCACTTTCACTTTCTTGGGCTGATACCGCTTTCACAGGAGTTGTTTATCCATCTCTCTGAAGTAACCAGTATAGCTAAACATACTACAATACAATTTTTATTTTTACTAGCAGTGCAGATAAGGAAAATAGTATCCCTTTTCTCTGTCATTTGTACATAGTCATAAATTAACTTCTGCAAGGTGTACTCAAGTATTTAAACACCAGTGTTCACAAGGGTAATCTGTAATTGCTTCGTTTAAATGGGTTTTCCCCTCTTGTGGATCTTGTGATGGAATGAATTTGTCTAGATGTGAGCCTTAGGGGTTTTTTAATTAAAAAAAGATCACTTTTTATGTTCTTTCTATATTAAACTGGCAATTGCATTCTCCTAGGTAAAAGCATAGTCCTCCGCCTATGGATTAGTCACTAGGAAGTGCTCATATAGTAAGAGCATGTCTGTTTCTATGCTACTTAATGACAAATATAGAAGAAATTCAGTTAATCAGATCGCTGTTTGTGTATTAGTTGGCACTGTTTTTTCCATTTTGTCCCCATTTCTGTATAAGCTTTTTTCAGAAATTTATTCTAAGTTTAATGTCAAGTTAAAATTAAAATGAGCAGAATTGTAGTGAAAATTGTTGACAAGAAAGTGTGTCATTCTGTCCCCAATCTGATGAAGTTTTTACATCCCATTATTTTCAGCTTGGAGAGTCCTCTCCAATATTAAATTACATTGTTACATAGCAGAACAGCATCTTCTGTGCTCTCTGCTAGGGTTATATCTGGAAATCCCAACGTCTGAGGGCATAGGGAAAGATGCTAGAATACGCTATTTTAAATGTTTAAATTTTCAAAAATTCCAAATTAACCAACCTTTAATCTTCTCCCTCTTTTAATTTAGTGAGTACCCAGTATTGTTTGGTAGTCTTCATTATGAACAATCTAAGCATTTTTCCTTTTTTAAAATGTAGGAACTAGAGAAGTGTGATGCCAACCACTACATTATTTTGTTCCGTGATGCTGGCTGCCAGTTTAGAGCACTTTACTGCTACTACCCTGACACGGAAGAAATCTACAAGCTGACTGGAACAGGGCCAAAGAGCATCAACAAGAAAATGATTGACAAGCTTTATAAATACAGCTCAGACAGAAAACAGTTTAACTTAATTCCAGCCAAAACGATGTCTGTGAGTGTGGATGCTCTTACTATTCATAACTATTTGTGGCAAGCCAAGCGACCTGCAGTGCCAAAGAAGACTCAGACTCGTAAATGACATTGAATTTTTGGGGGACAAGATTGCTGAATTGGGATTACATTGAAAGAAGAAATGTTTACCATTTTCCTCCTGTTGGGTATGAAATCTGCAGAATCATAAACATTTTTTTAAGAGGCTTCTAAACAAAAACGATGGATGCAAGTATACAAGAATGAAGGAACAACGCCAGTGTTTTTTATGAATGATAAATCTGCTGTTATGCCCAATGCTAACTACTGAGGCTTTCAAATGAGAGACTGCATGTAGCAAGATCTGTAATCAGTGGATTTCCTTTTACTTGAAGCTCTTTGTCGGTACAAATTGGGAATAATTTAGTTTTTCTCTCCACCTCATTTCCTCTTTTTCCCATCATTCTTAAAGTTGGCAAGCTCTGAACTTCAATAGAAGAATTGAGAACAGATTTTGGGTGATGAGCTTTTTGAAAAATGTTCTTTAAGGAAAAGCATCCGTTGAGAATTTTTTTGAGGAACTGTATATCAGATTGTTGTACTGTATCTGCAGCTGACATTAAGTTCAGTGCTCAGATTTCTGAAAGCCCCAGCCCATGCTGCTCAGAACAAAGTTTACGTACAGTATCCGTTCACTATAAGCACTGAAAGATTGCAAAGTCTGTCTTTTTAAAAAACGGTTTGCAAATTTAAAGATGAATATTTCTGGAACACAATCATGAGGAGGTATACCGGTGCTACTAGCTGGAATATGCCTGATTGAAACTTGAGGCAAGCTGAATGGAGCACAGTTATCATTATTTCAGTTTCAGGTAGTGTCCTAAAGATTTGTTTGCTTTAATACAAACAGATTCTGGTAGATGTAGAACATTTCCACAGAGCACGTTACTTCTGTATGATGGTGCACTTAAAGATCACAAATTTTAATGTTTTTATTATGTCATGAAATGTAATTCTACTTTCTTTGTCCTGTCTTTATTCTGAATGAGCAGCATGCTCTAAAATGAAGAGTGTGTACAATTTTTTTTATTTGGGGTGATATATTAATATATATTAAATTGGTTTGTTTTCTCATTTAAAAGCAGTTTTTGAACAGAAATTTGCATTTGTTTCAAAAGCCCAAATGAGTCAAATGGCTTTGATTTCTTTTCATGTTGAAATATTAAATCTTGAGTTATGACCTTAAAAATCTTTGTGGTGCTCAGCAGATCAATTTTGTGTTTGGTGGGCAATGGGGTATATCTGCAGTTTTATTTGTTGAGGCTCTCATTTCCGTTTAATGCCCATACTTTAAAGTAACCAGAGTGCTGTAGCTACAACATAACTTATCCATTAGCATGTTCCTACTACGTCTTATTTTGACACTATTACCTGAGGAGTTTATAGGTTTGTAACTTTGCACATGTTTACTTTTATTTGAGGTGTTACTTGAATATATCTTGTAATGCAGAGGGCACTATTCCAATCCTAGATATAAAAATGAAGCTCTAAAATACATTGTAATTATTAAATAAACCTTACAAATAATGGGAGTTACAAACTGAGTCATGTACATAAGGGGGAAAATAGGGTACGTGATATGCTAGTTGGAGCAAAGTGAAGGTCTTCCATTGCAGTCTTCTCAATTTTCCCTCCCTTCCCCCAACCCCAAAACTTTTAAAATAGGCTGCTGCAATGTTGTAAATTTTGTTAGATAGCTGGTTGAGTGTAAATAACTAAAGGCTTTATGATTTCTAAAGTGCTAAGTATTAAATACCATTATGCATGTAACTTTTCTGTTACCATGCTTTTCATGCTTGTGCTTTATTTCTCACTGTTTGATATTATATACCATATTTATTTTATGAAGCACTGAAATTTAATAAAAATCATTAACTGATTTCCTTTATTTCATGTGTACCTTTTTGTTGAACGTCCTGTCAAAGAACTAATCATAAGCTTTAAAGATGTGCTATTCTATGTTTACAAATAGATGAAGATTCTAATAACGCAAAAGTTGCTATAGTTATTGGCATAGTATCATCCTCCTGAACTTTTTTCTAAGCTTGAACATTTGGCCGTAATCATATTAGGGACTGCCAGCAAAGTGTTTCCTTCAAAGCATGTTGTAAATTAGTTTAAGTATCTTTTCACCAGTTTACATACAGAAGGAAGACCTGAGGCATGGATTCCAAAGTTATACAGCGAGTCAGTGGTAGAGCTAAAAATGAAACCCTAGGTCCCCTGAGTCTTGTCTCCTGTCTTTTGGACCTTGGTCCTTCCCTAAGTCATTGTTTTTTATCACATATAGAATTTCGAAAGCACTAACATTTTTTTCAACTGGGCATCGGTGTTAATCTATGAATTTTATTTTGAGGTGCCAGCAATAGCTCCTTAGGTAAGGATAGATTCACCCTCTATTTTGTATGAAAATCAAAGCATATCCCTCCCTCTCACCCAAACCACAGCCCTGATAATTTGGACAGAGAATGAATTTTCTGAGACTGTACAGTAAATCCATTAATTAATTTAGGGGTTGAAATTAATGTATAAATGGGTCCTTTCAGAAATTTAGCATCCAATGTCACACCTTTTTTGTTCCTCATAATCTTAACAGAATAATGCAAACTGCTGTTGTTTGAAGAAATTCTTTTTAGGATTAATGGAAATTTTCCCTATTGGTCATACCTCAAACCTTCTTCTTCAGCAGAGATAAAAGAATAATCCTCAGAAAATTCCATTAAGAACCGCCCTTCTTCAGAATGGTTGTAATCTCCTATTATTCTCAGTGAGACTGAGATTTCCCTGCCAGTAGTAAAGATCATCACTGCCTTCATTCACCTGATTCTCCTAGTATTCCAGGTTGCCTCATGGCAGTTTATATGGCCACCATTTTCCCTCAGGGCAGTTTGGCTTTGCTTTCCATTGGGAATAATAGAAGGCAATCACCATTTTGGAGAAAAGTTTTGTTTTAACTAAAAGTGGTATGTAACTTCAATGCTATTAACAGGAAAAGGTGGCCCTTTTAAAAGAGTGTTCTTCATGAACCTCTCAGAAAATGTTGTCAGCCTCTGTCAAGCTTTCCGTTATGAAAAAAAATTAATCCTGAATATTTTCAAAGGCTTGCCTATTGCATCAGATCCACTCAATAGAGATTGAGCAGGAAGGAAGGAAAAACTAGTTTGGGTGTGTTCAGGCACTGTAAGGGATGCAGGTAGGAATTTAAGGGCCATGTGCAAAGGCATAGGAAGTAAGAAAAGCCTGGTGAGAAATGTACAAGGGAACATGAATGCCATGTGCTGTGTGTGTGGAGGGAAAGAAGATCACGGGTTTTTTTATTTAAAAAATCAAAACAACCTCCCTGCCCCAAATCATGTGGCTATTGCATGGTGCCACACAATTGCAGTAAAGGATGCTTGTATGCCCTGGCTATGTTTCTGTACTTCAGAGAGTTTGGATTTCTTTAATCCAGAATTTCCTGGGTTTCTAACATTTTGTGTTTAATTACAATAGCCTTAGAATGTGTGCAACACATTAAATTATTTAATTTTACTCTCTAACTCTATTTTCAACAGAGTCTTTTGTCTGGGAACATACATTTGACTGACTTTTTCCATGACTCTGTTAGATAAAAATGAATGATTAAAATCCCCATTTTTTGTATATGCCATTCCTATCAAGCAGCTTTTAAAAAATTGTACTAAAGTCTTCCATTGACCCACCTATCCACCAAATCATCACCTGGCTTGTGCAGTTCATTTGAAGTTTTGTCATGGACTTTGCAGGGTCAAGATTTGGCCTTACCCTGTGCATCTATGTAAGTCCTACCATTCGGTTGCTATGTCCAGTGACTTTAGCTCTTCTGTACTTGTGGCTATATTCTGCTGTGTTACACCAAGGGCAACTAAAGTCAATAAAGCTACTCTTACCAATGTAACTAAGTAGAATTCACCCCTGCTAAAGAGAAAAGCCTTGGACATCCTTTTAGAGCTTTAAGACCTAGTTGTGGTGTGTTGAGCTTAGGTATTTTTCCTCCAGTGGATGGTAAAGTATGCAATAATTGTCCCGAAAAACTGACTCTGTTTTTCACCAAATTTTCAAAGACACTGACAGCTTAAATAGAACAACGTTCAGTGCCTATTTTTTAAGTGTCTTTTAAGTTTAGGTTGCACCTCTCCTAATTTTTCATATTTGCTCTGAGGCAGGAAAGATTAGAGATACAGTGCTCTAGACTCTCTTCTTTTTGTTTGTTGGCTTAGCTGCATCATAGAGATGCAGAATGTCCTGAAGACTTAATCTTTACATCTTACTATTTTTGTTAAAATGTGCTGGTAAAAGTATGGACCCTTAGAGTACCTTAAATGACTCACTAAAAATATGTACTACACACTAATAAATCACAGAAAAAAGCATTGCTGAAATGAAAAAAGTGGCCACCTATTTATAAACGATAAATACTTCAATCTTTGCCCTAAAACAATTTTAAATAGCTTCTAATTGGATCTCTAACTTCCAGTTTAATAGCCACACTTGCCAATTTCAAAGCCACACTTGGCAATTTGTATTGGGCCTGGGTTGGGTGAAGAGGAGAGTAGGTACTATGAAATAATTTAAAAGTACAGTCCACTTGTATTTTTGGCTAATATAATGCAGTACAGGATTATAATCCTTTGAAAATACATATATATAGTCTTGAAGTTTTGTAAACAATAGGAATGTACATCTTTAAAGTCTTTTCATGCCATGATTTCTTTTTCAAACTTTAACATTGTGCATTTACATACACTGTCACGTTTGTTGGACTGACCCCATTTCCAGGACCATAAGGGTTTTCTGCAGAATAACTATCAATGAAAATATTGGCATATAATTTTGAGAAATTTAACATGGAATGTAGTCTACTAGACACAGGCGCAATAAAGGGTACACGCTGCAAGATCAGGTGTGTTTTTTTTTGTTTTTTTTTTTTTTTTTTAAACTTTGACATCATGTAACCTAGAGTGTGTGGTCCATAAATACGTTGTGAGCTTTCACCATACAGCAAGGGTGGGGAACCTTTTTTGGGTCAGGGGCCGCTGACCCACAGAAAAATTAGTCGGGGGCTGCACAGATGTGAGAAGCAAAAAACCCCCAAATCCTCACCAATGTGGCCCCCAGCTGAGAAGGAGAAAGACAATCCCCACATTCCCTCTCACACACCAGAGCCTAGTGAGACCCAGGCTAGTAGATTTTTGTGCGCTCCAACCCTGCAGGGAAGCATCAGGGGTATGGAGTGCAAGCACGGCCTGCCCAATACTGGACTGGGAGCTCTGAGTGTTGGGGGCCAGATCCAGGCAAGCCAGGGGTCGCATCTGGCCCGCTGGCCTTAGGTTCCCCACCCCTGCTGTCCAGGGATGATGATCCTGAAAATATAGTAATCCAAGAATGCTCTGAACAACTTCCTGGGATTTAAATGATCCATTCCTTCTCCATTTGCAATGCTTTTCATCTTCAAAACCCCATCTTTGCCTCTCCATCTAAGCAGCCATTTTGAAACTATAATAGTCTATGGCCAGTACCCAAAAGATGTTTAATGCAAAAAAATTGCACCTTCCTTCATCCTAACTACTACCCTGAGAATATAGCATCCATGGTACTTCCTTGCCATAGGACCAAGCACATATCTGCGTCTCAGACGTCTACCCGATTTGCCAGCCAGCCCTCCAGTTCAGCCACCTCCAACAATTTAAAATAGTTTTTAATGCATACTTGAGCAGTCTTATAAAACACAAATATGGTTCATGGTCTGGTTGAAGATGAAAGGGAGAAATTGCTGTGTGAATGTCCTGTACCTGCAACTAATTTTGGCATTGTATGGCTAAGACAACAATGAATAGGTAAATTACAAGACTGAAAAGGAGGGATACAAATTTTTTTTAAAAGCTGAAATGTTTTGCCTATTAACATTGACTTTGTCATCAGATGTATAAAATGAACGTGAAGGTGACCTATGAATGATTTTTTTAAAAAGATTGGCTTGTGCCCTTTTCTGCTTCGTTATAATAGATAGAAATCTTGAAAGACTTTCATTGAAAGTTGCTTTCTCTGCTTGTGATGAAAGGACTTTTTTATGCACTTGTTCATGAGAACTGTTTGAAATTACTTAAGTTATTTGAGTAATTGAGTACTGCTATAAGGTATAAAAATTAATCTCTTCTCTGTTAATCCCCAAATGAGTGAAACTCTTCCTTATGTTACGCATCTCGTGCATTCATCTGAAGTAGGTTGTGCCCACAAAAGCTCATGGTACCATCTACATTTTTGCTTCGTCTCTAAGGTGCCACAGGACTATTAGTAGTTTATTAAATGTTTTCAGTTACAGACTAACACAGCTACCCCTCTGAAACTTTACTACCTCAGAACGTTAGCTTGTATTCACAAGCTACGGTGAATTTTGGTTAACTATATACAAAGAATATTTCTTAAAAAATGAATAATGGTTAACAAACCATTGATGCCAAATGGATTCTTTTCATGCTACACCTTTCTAATGGTCTGTTTAAAGCATCTTTAGATAGAAGAATAGACACGATTACTATATTATACCATGAAGTGGTTAAATATTGCCAGTGTGACAGATCCATGGAAATGCCATGCAGATACACTCTACCGGTCATCCATATGACTGCACTTTTAGCCCACCACTGTGGTAACTGAGGGAAAGTAAGAAATGAGGTTAATTTAACAGGTCTTGGCTTGTCTTTTTGACAGAAAAACACTGCATGCATTCTTGTGCTCTTTTAATCACATGCCAAGCTCTCAGGCATTAGAGTTCCAACAAGCAAAAGTTGACCATTGTTCATCATGAAATGTAAGTAAATTTCTTCTCCTGCATGTCAAATTTTGCTCTCTAAACTTAAAGCATTATTCAAATAAGGAGCTTTCATACTAGATATACTTACTGGTAAAATATTGGAGTAGCTGACTTGAGTCAAACTCAGCAAGAAGTGCCTAGTGAACTCAATAGTGTTGAGCTTTCTTGGTATCATTCAATGAAACCAAGCTTTTGATTCTGCAGGGTGGAGGGTTTGGAGTTTGCTTTAAATATAAGCAAAGATATTTTTAAGTAATCCTTTTTTATCATCAAAGTATTAAAAAAAATTTGAACTACTTTCTGCTGAATTTCTTAATCCATTAAGTCTGCAAACACTTTAAAATGAAGCAGAAGTATCATCTTACATTTACTGGGGCATTATGTAAATCGATAATCAGTTATATAGGTGTGCCTTAAATAAAAATATTTCCTTCGTGGTTTTATTTAAGCATGTGTGTCTTTTCAGTGATATTTAAGCTTATGTTGATTTGGGGACTGATGAAGAGTTTAAGATTCCAGTGTGTGCTCGAAAAGGAGTATTTCTGCTCTTCCATTCCAAACGGTAAGTTAGAGATATGTATTTTGATTACTGAGAAGGTGAAAATCACTCAAAAAATTCTACTTATGCTGCAGGGTTTACTGCTTAAGATTTCCGGGGTAGGAAGATGTTAGTTCTAACTTATGTTCTGGATTCAAAAGTTGATATTTATTAACTTAAGTTTTTGTGATTAATTTAATATTGATGAGGTGATCTATGTGCCTTAGCCCTAATACATGTCTGATTGCAGAATAATTGTCCATAGTTTTGGATTAAATTTGTTGTTCAAGAAACTTTTGAAAGAAATATGAATAATAGTACTTTTAAAAAAATTAATAGTTTGTGTCTTTAGTATGTATTTAATTTTCTTTTTCTTCCATATTAATTCACACTACTATATCTTCAAAATATTTCAAAAGAAACCCACTAATCACCGTATATTCTATTTAACTTTAGAACTTGTTACTGCTACTTAAGGAAAGATAATTGGTGCACAGTTAACAAATCAGTGATTAAAAAGTTGGTACAGTATGTAAGCGCATATCTTCATTTTATGGAAAATATTTTACATTTTAGGACCTGATACAACGACCATTAAGGTGAATGGGACCCTTTCCATTAATTTCATTAGCACTGTCTCTTTACTACACTCTCTTAATTACTAAGTATGTAATTGCAGAATACTCAGGAAAAATGTCATTAAAAACCTAAAATGCTAATACAAATAACCCAGAATGATTTTTCTGTACATAAAAATGAGATGACTTTGAGAGACCAATCTCAAGGTCTAGCATTAATAGCAAGTACTGTGTCCTGCTAGAAAAAACTGTGAAATTCCTCTTTCCAGCAGTCTAAATCTCCATTAACATCTCTGTGGTGTTGCAATATCAGACTTTAAATTAGTTGTTCGTTGTGAACTGAACATTACCAGTCCGAATCACAAAACAGTATAGTTTTGGTTTAGCTAGTGGGAGTGGGAGAAAAAGTGACTGAAACTCCTAAGGGGTTTGGAATGTTAGAATAAGTTTCACAGATGAGTTGGTCAGAGAAAAATAAATATAGTTCATTACATGGCTTTGTAATTTAACACACAGATATCTTTGATATTTTACTATCGAGCAACATCTAGTCTTCATTTTCCAATTCCTGAAGTTTTTGTCCTGTGAAAGCCTTCCCTTTATTTATAAATAGACCTAAAATAAATAACATTTTATTCTTAATGTCAAACGGGTTTAGTTTTTCAAATATCTACCACTTTTAGGAGGACACACTGAGATCAAATTAGGGTTATTTCACTCATCTCAATTTCAGCTCTTGAAGAGGGAGAAAAAGCTGATATATGAACAGAACTAGTGTTAATCACTCATATTCAAGCACATTTTTCTGTTTGATTCTCTAGATTTTCCAGAAGGTCTGACCTCTGTTCTATTCGTTGTCACGAAGATTGGAGTTATCAACTCAAGTGTCTTCAACAGCCCAAGCTTGAAATCTGTCACCAGTCTAGCTTTAGCGAACAGTGGCATCGTAAAAATTGAACCTGGAGCCTTTTACGCTTTCCATAGTCTCACCAAACTTAGTTTATATCAAAATAATCTGACTACAGTTATGGCTTCTTGGCTTTCCAAACCAGAGCACTTAGAAAACCTTACAGTGTCTCGGAATATCATTCAGGAAATTGGCCCCCATATGTTGTCCAGTTTCTCTAACCTGACAACCCTTAATTTCGCAAGCAATAGAATTCATATGATTGAGGGTGGAAGTTTGAAGAATTTGTCTAAGCTAACTTTTATTGATCTATCTGGTAATAACTTATCTACCTTAACAAGAAATGTGTTCAGTGGGCTGATGTCCCCAATAATGAAACTGGGTGACAATCCATGGAACTGTTCCTGTGAACTTCAAGATTTTGGATTATTTTTGCAAGGTAACATAACACGTAATTGCAATCATTCCAAACCCTTGGGCAACTCCAATTACATTCAGATAACTAGGCGTCTGTAGCCCGAAATCTAATAGAAATGTGAAACTTTTTGGAAGTACTTGAGAATGGTCTGGTGAGTAGAGATGTGGCGGTTCAGGATTTCTCTGTATTTATAATAATTTGATACACCTTAAAGTATCAGAGGGGTAGTCATGCTAGTTTGTTTTAGCAAAAACAACCAGGAGCCCTGTGGAACCTTAAAGGCTAACAGATTTATTTGGCCATAAGTTTTCATGGGCTGGAGCCCATTTCGTCAGATGACACAGTGGTCTCCAACCCACAAAAGCTTATGCCCAAATAAATTTAAGAGTTCAAAGTGCCACAGGATTTCTCATTATTTTTACCTTTCAGTATGTTACTGTAAATTACTTCCTTACCGTAGTATTATTTATAGTACAAAGTCTCAAAGTTGGGGCTACATTCTGTTGGGCACTGTGTGGTAAATCGGTTTCCTTAGATAAGCATGTCACCTACAGTAACGATTTATTTTTAAAGAGTAGGAGGAATTAGTCCATGCTTCAAGATCATACTGTGAAAACATAACGCAACGGAGAGCGAAAGATCTGAATTGCGTGTTGGTGATGATTTGTTTTATAGTGTCAGAAGAATGTAAAAAGGAAACAGTGAGAAACTTTGGGAGTACGATGTTGGGTCAGTGTGGGGAGGTAGAAGATGGCATTTTCAATGGAAGTTGAATCAATTGCAAAAATATTGCAGGCTGTTAAAATATAACCACCTTTCAGTTTTATTGTACACTATTCCAGACCTTCTGAGTCCTGGGGTGGTTCTTGACCAACAACTTAGGGTACATCTACACTGTAACACTATTTCGAAATAACTAGCTCTATTCTGAAATAACTTAGTCTGCGTCTACGCGGCATGCAGTTATTTTGAAATAGCGTCAAAATACTGTTGAGCTGGAGGACAACTTACTCCGACTCCAGTGACCCTCATTGTACGAGAAATAAGGGAAGTCGGAGGAAGAGTGCTCTATTTTGAAATAAGTGCTGTGTAGACGCTCCCTATTTCGAAATAAGCCAGGCAATTGACGTAGCTCAATTTGTGTAGCTTATTTTGAGTTAAGCCCTGCTGTGTAGACGCACCCTTAGGCAGAAAATTATTAAAATGTTTGGATGGACCTCAGCACCCGGATACTCTGTGCAGCTGAATTATGTCTAATGCAGGTAGAAATAGTGTAATGGACAAAAATGGAAAGATGCATTGTATCAAACAAATTGGAGATGGGAAAGATTTAGTTGATCTGGACCACCCCCCTCTGTCAGTGAAGGATTATTTCCTTATGATACATTTGAGCTCACAATCAGAGGCCAAAATGTTAGAACTTACGTGCATAAAGTTAGGTCCCTGCAGCTTTCTCACTGATGATAGTGCAATCTGTGGGTACTTTAACAAGCAATGGTGAGAGCCCAGGATCTTAAGGAGTCACAAGTGAGTCATGCACTATTTGTTTTTACAGAGCTGATGAATGCTTCTGTATTGGAAGATGCTTCATCTGTGGTGTGTCAGAGCCCACCAGCCTTGAAGGGAATTCCAGTTTGGAACATCTCTGACTTTAACTGCCCACCTGTTCTCATAGCACCATCACTTGAGAATGACTTTTATAAAGTTGGATTGCCAGCGATGCTTCTGTGTGTAGGTGTGTGACAGTGCAATTTTCAGTATCTTATTTCATACTGTGAAATAAATTTCAAACTCAGGCTCTTGAAAGCATGTCCCACCGCCTTACAGGAAAAGTTACACCCACGTCCCGTACACCTCTTTCCAAGTTAGAGTTGCCTCGTTCAATAGAACGATAATATGCGAGGCAAACCCAGAAAACAGTCACAATTCCATTGCAGAAATGACAGGCTGCTGTGTTTTTTTTTTTTTAATTTCCTTGTCCAGAAAAAAAAAATTACTTTCAAGTTGTATTTTGAATGTTTTTCAGTACTTAATTCTGTAATATGCATATCATTAGTATACTTCCTAATGTAGAATAAGGCTACTCATCAAGTGAGCAATTTACAGTTCCAGAAACTGGTAGCTTGGGTAATTAATTCTAAGCCATTCGCCATGTTGTCCAAAGAGATCCCGAATAAAGCATATTTATTATTTCAGATACAAAGAGGCTAAGGGAAGTTTTTAAATTGAGACCTGCTGTGGGTGCAACTTAATATTTAATATATTGCGTAAATTGAAAAGAACATGCAAATAAAGCACCTGGAAGATTGATTCTGTAGAGGCTGTGCATAAAAGCACAATTTTATGTTTAAAATAAAGTTTAAGAAATACAGATTTTGGTGGCGGAAACTTGCAAAAGAAATATTTTTTTCTCTGCTTTTAGAGCATTAGCTTTGGAGAAAGTTCCATTTTTATTAATTCAAGTGGATGCACAAAAAATATAAAAACATTCTCAGCAAGTTTTTCAAAGTTTTGCCTTTAAATGAACGTGTTCATTTATAAACTACATCAATACCATCCTTTTTCAAACTGGAATGAATTGGTTATACAATTTAGCTCTGACTAGGATATTTTTATCTTTTGTACAAGATCCCAACTAATTTTTATTTGATTTTTTAAAATTGTGACATAGTTTTGGTGAATTTTAAAATTATTTGTTTGAACTATTTTTGCAGTGTTGTTTTCATTTCTTTTGCTGCTTCTCCTGCTTTGGAAAATGAAACAAGAGAAAAAGCAAGTGCAGCCAGGTAAAGAAGCTACTGTTGAAAATAGCCATGAAAAACTAACAGGTCACATTAATGGGATGACAGAGAGACTGACGTGCCATGGACTATTAGATGAAAAGCTACAGACGATAGCGGAAATTGGCAAAACCCAACAAAATAGAACGCAGAGAAGTCGTGCAAAATCTGCCTCACCAATTATGTTGAGAACAGAGTTTCAACACAATAGTTCTCAACACCCCAGACCAACAGATGAGAATCAGGAGCAACCCAAAATCTCTAGTATAGTAATGAATGAACAACCCTGCATGAAAAATGAAGACTGCAACAATGTTATGGAACTGTGGTATTTCAATAGCTTGCAAGATTGCAATAAGAAGGTTATGCTTAGTCACAATGCAAACACTTCACCCACTGAACTAAGCATAGAAACCCAAAACAAGGATGGTTCAGAATTGTTAAAGCAGTCATTGCAGGACGATGGTGTTTCAGAAGTGTGTTGGAATGATGGAGTTAAGGGAAGTGGTAAAATAGAGAAGGTTGAACCTCTTTTGTATTTAAGTGTTGCTAGTACAACTGAAGAATCACCCAGTGTATCTGGCACTGGACAAAAAGATGCTGTGCACAGAAATGTGAATATGAGACTGTGTTCTTTGAGAAGAGTTTTTACTTGGCCCTATGAAAAATGCAAAAGGGACCAAAGCCAAGACACTTTACAGTGTGAGGATTTTTTCCAGGCATATTCCTGTATGCCCACTAGTGCTCCAGGTGTTCCAGCAGCAGTCAGGAAAACAGAATCCAAAGATGAACAAAATCTGTCTGATCGCCATCCAAGTACTAGAAAGGAACAAAAGTCAATTCATGATTACTGCAGTGCTGAACCTAACTTAAACAGAGAAGCAAAACCAGCAAGGAAATTGGTATCTCCACTTCAAAAAGGAGCTAAGAAAATAGCCACAATGGAGAATGCATATATCTCAGTGCCTGGGAAAGGATTCAGAGGCCCTCAGACTGTAAAAAAGAATAACAAAGATACGCCTTCGCTGACTGGATTTGGCAATGACCCTATTCGCTCGCCAGCATCCTCAGACAACTCTGGTCACAGCTCCTCCCCATGTGATAACACATTGCTCGAAAATAATGAATACACCTTCATTGATCTTTTGCATGAAGTTGTGGAAAATCGTGGAAGGTGGACTAGGGAGAGGTGGAAACAGACCCATCAAGTGCGACTTGCTAGTCATCCCCCAGTGAAGTCAAAGTAAACTCATTGCACTACTCCCCCCCCCCAAAAAAAAAAAAAAAGTTCAGTGTACTGTAGACCATCTGCTTAACCGAAATTGTTGTTATAACATTGCAGACTGGTGAAACATACCTGATTTGACAGTACTGGAAGTTGAAACCCTCTGTTACAGATACGTCCAGAACAATGCAAACTGCTTCTTCTGATTGCCCTTCCAGAATGCATGAACCCTATTTTGGAAAAGCCACTTCTAAGAACAAGAGGAGAATTTGTTCCTGCTTCAGTCGATTCTTTGTGCCAAAAAAGGGTGATTAATGTGACGGTTTTTGTGATGTGATCATTTATTTACAGGAAGCTAGACTGAGACTTACCAAACTCATTTGATTTAGGTAACCAGACAGACTTCAGACGAATAATGAGTTTTGGTCAGTAATCTAGGGTAAATTTTCCAAAAATGCCCATATGATTTACATACTAAAGTCCCATATAAAGTACATATGACTTACACACCTAGTTCACTTAGCACTTTTGAAAATTTTATGTAGGCTGGTTTTGCACCAGATATGTAGAAGAAGCCAAACACCATTATTTACTCCACCTCCCCGAAATCACCCATATCATTACTGTCATATCAGCAGCTTAGAAATTGATAGTTCATGGGGTACGGAGCCTCGACTTGCTCTATTTATTGGCAGACACCATTAGTATCCAGAGTTGTCAATCTGGCCTATTCATGAGCACTAAAAATTAATTTACTTGCACAAGAAATGCTAATGGGTTATACCCCTTACATGGATTGCTAATTGTGCACTCTCTCTCTCTCTTTCTGCAAAATATTAGTAATAATGTAAAGATATCTAGTGAGCTATAGGGCTATTTTATATGCACAACACAGTCTTTTTGGTAGGCTTTATGGGTTTTACACACTGTATTTTCAAGTAATAATTTATAAAATGGCTAATAAACCATGTAACTAGAAATGTTTGTCTACAGTGAGCTATTAACTCTGTCTGATCTTCTGTAACGTTAGATCTTGTTCCACTATCCCTCATGGATTTCCATGCAAGTGAGAACAGCTAATTGTTAGTCTGTTTGCAATTCCATCCAAATGACACCTCCTTTTTAATGCTTACATTTTGTTCAGATTTAGGGCTGGTGCAAATCACAAAGAATTTATTTTGTATATTTTGGATTTGTTTAGACATATTGTAATTTCTTCTCACTAGATAAGATAGCCCTTGCCACTCCCCTATCCTCTTCCATCCTCCTTTTTTGTGTGGAGTAAGGATTTTGATGGGGAGAGATTGAAAGATAGGATATTTTGCTGTAAGGGTCACAAGTACCATTCACTCCCTTAAATTTATCAGTCTCTTTTCATTATTTATTGCTGTCAAACCTTAAATTTTAATTTATGCAAATTGAATTGTTTATAATCTCCTAAACTGAGATATAATACAGAAAAGTAGGAACCATTATTTGCATACTTCTTACATGACTCCAAGGCTTTGTCTACACTGCAGGGTTTTTGCACAAGAAGCCTTTTGCAGAAGAGTTCTTGTGCAAAAACTTCTTGCGCAAAAGTGCGTCCAGACCTCAAAGCACATCGCAAGAGTGATGTGCTTTTGTGCAAGACAGCGTCCACGCTGCATGGACACTCTTGTGCAAGAAAGCTGATTGCCATTCACAGAGCGGCCATCAGAGCACCTGTGCTTTTGCCGATAGGGGTTTCTTGTGCAAAAACCCCTCCGGAGCATCCACATCTGCCTTTGCGCAAGAGCTGTAATGCAAAAAGGAGTTATTCCTTGTGGGGAGAGAAATAACTCTACCAGCAAAAGCCCTCTGTTCTGTCAATTTTCTTGTGCAAAAACACACTTGAGGTGTGGACGCTCCGCCGGTTTTTGCACAGAAACCTTGGGCTGTGTCTACACTGGCGTGATCTCGTGCAAAAGCAGCTGCTCTTGCGCAAAAACTTGCTGCCTGTCTACACTGGCCGCGTGTTCTTGCGCAAGTAAACTGACGTTCTAATGTATAAAATCAGGGCTTCTTGCGCGAGAACTCTGATGCTTCCGCTCAGGAATAAGCCCTCTTGCGCAAAAGCTCTTCCAGAAGAGGCCAGTGTAGACAGGCAACATGAATTTCTTGCGCAAGAAATCCCTATAGTTAAAATGGCCATCAGAGCTTTCTTGCACAAGAGAGCATCTACACTGGCATGGATGCTCTTGTGCAAAAGCACATGCCAGTGTAGACGCTCTCTTTTGGAAGATTTTTTGCAGAAGAACTCTTCTGCAAAAGAGTTTTTGTGTGAGAACGCGCCAGTGTAGACATAGCCTTGTAGTGTAGACATAGCCCAAGTGTAAAATGCATACTTGTACAAACAATTTATTCATAATGAAAAAGCATTAACTTCCACTAGCCCTTATTAAATATGGATTCTCTAGCTGTAAATATCTCTTTCCCAGGACAGGATTTTTCCTGTGATGTTGGTTATGGATGAATCGCAGAGTATCATCTGCATTTTTCTCTTGTGTTTTTATAATTCTTTTAAAATGTTACCACTCAGCTTTTTAATGTTAGTTTTGTAACGGTCTTACTAATTCCGGAGATTTCCTGTTTGAGCCTGCCTCATTTGTTGTTAATCTGTAATGAATCTTAACATGGATGACTGGTCCAATTAGCGAACCATGTTTTCTTGAAGCATAAATACTCTGACAAGTGACATCTTATAGTACTCAAGGGAAGCTGAAGTTTTTAACAGAAAAGTCCATGCATTTCTGAGGATGAACTGTAAGTTATTCCAACTTTTTTTAATTCTAGCAACAAACATTTGGATTTAAATTGTGCTATATATTCAGTGGGAAATTATACTGGTTAGAGATCAAATAGTGCATAAATATTTTCTAACAGTGGTCAAAATGTATTCAGGCACACACTTTCTGTAAAGTAATAAAATATGAAATGAGAAAGCAATGCTCTTGCATATAAATGAATGTCTGCCATATGAACTGAAATTATTAAGAGAAAAATAACATTGACATATTTCTGTAAAATGTGAACTCAGAAGTAATCCAAAAGGTTGCCTGTCATTTAAAGAAATATTGCTATTGTAATGAATCAATTTTTGAGTTTCCCAAGTATTCTAGGTAGGAAAAGCCTCTTCACCCATTTGGGAAAGGTATTCCTATTAGTCATACGGTATATATATTTTTTTTAAAAAAGCAGGGCGTACAATTCAATATACAATTATTGTGCTAATGCTTGTAATCTGGGTAGTTGTGTATATAAAACAACATATCCTTTTATATGCAGAATTGTAGTAACTGTCTTAAAATTTGACATTCAATTGCCTGCCAAACTTTTTAAAAGTTAGGCTGAGAAACTATAATTATTTTTTTAAATGAAAGTATACAAACATTTGCAGCTGCCTGAAATTGAAATCTACTTTCCACGGGACAATTTTGCCTCTTCCTTTATAATCACCCAAAATTAGTACAGTAAAGTAAATTTCAGAATCCACCTTCCTTTGAAAATATTTCTTACCTTTAGGGGATTTTTCTAAGGTGTGCATCTGACTAGCTGTTTGAAAAAAATATCCAGATGTTAAACCTGCTTAGAGTATTTTTGGTTTTGCTACTAATAGGAACATATAATATAACATAAAGAACTTGTAATATTTTTGAACAAGTTAAAAGATGAGTTTATAACCAGTGCACATGTATCCCTTGCCTAGAATTAAGCCAATATGTAGTCAGTTATACAACACAAATGTAAATGCTTATATTCACAGACACTGAGAAAATGCCAGATGTATGCTTCGGGAGGAACATTAATAGGTAGAATGTATATAGTCCAAGATATGTGCTGAAACAGGATATAGTTGGTGATACAGAAAACAATTCAGGAAATAAGTTAACAAAATAACAGGTTTAGGTACATCATCTAAATATTTTCATGGTTAGCGATACGGTATCTAAATATTTTCTACAACAAATGAGAATACATCTTTTTTTCTTGGGGTAAAAAACCTAATCTTACAGGATATTCAATCCTGTGTAAGATACATGGCAGCAGCGGTCCACACAGAAATGGCCAGTTACTTAGTGCTCTTTTCCTTTTTACTAGTTCTTACATTGCCTCGAGACAGCTAAAAATACATGAAATATTTCCTTAATATTGATTTTCTAGGTAAGCCATTACTGTACTTTCCAGGTGGATGCTGAGAGATGGTGAATGGGATCATAAATGGGGAGAAGTGGGGGATCGATAAGGCGATTGTTCTTTTAAAGATATGGTGCACAATATAAAATAATTTGCAAATCCCCATGCCGTCGGCGCATCAGTTAATAGCCTGCCTATGAAGAGTGGTGATATTTACTGAATTAATAAACACCACAATAGGAATGTAGAAACTTGCCTAGAAACAATCACCTTCTAACTCATGTGATCACAGTGTGTACGGCATGTTAACTTTGAAGAAATGCTAAAAACGGTGGTTTGAAGCTTTCAGTAGCCAAGGGCCCTTTTGAACGAAATTGCTTTTGTAAGCAGCAAATGATACTGCGAGACTAAAACACTGTTACAGTGAAATGAAAAGATCATAAATACTCCTCTTGATGCATAACCTCTTAATCTATAGTATCCCAGTGGACATGGAATCACTATAGTAAGTCAGAATCCTGCAAGTTTAAGACAATCCTCAAAAAGAACTTTTCAAAAATGTGTGTGTGTGTAACTGGATTTTATGTGTAAACAGATCCTTTGGCGCTTGCTAGTTTTCTTCTGCTGATTTGCCTGGAAGTAGGCCGGCCTTGTCCCCTGCTCTGTAAATACTGCTCCACAGGGCTAGCGGAGTGTGAGCAGGTCTCATCACTTCAGGAAGGTAAAACCTTTGTTCCTCTCCTGTGTTCCTGTTGCTGCCAATTCATAGAGGAGACAAGTAGTGAGTGGAATTCTTAAATCACATGTTGCTTTTGAGCCAAGGTGTGTGCTTTGTATTTAAGAAACCGGTCTAGAAGTAACAATGTATTCACTTGAAAAACTATAACGAGGAAAAAGCCATGGCCATATATAAAAGTCGTGTTATCTAGTCAAGGTTGTGATGGGGCCTATGAACACTGTAGTAGGCCATAAGCCAAGTATAAAAGGGACCGTATTTAGGAGAACACGACAAGGTCTGTCTTCAGGCCTGCCGACGGGGGAAGGAAAGAGGCAGTTGCCCCAGGGCCGGGCGATTCAAAGGGACCTGGGATTCCTGGTCAATACCACTGCTACTGTGGCAGCAGCCCTAAGCCCTTTTAATTGTGGCACTCTGGGTGGCTTTAAGACAGGGCTACTCATATTTGCGGCCTGTGGTGCAGTTTGGGTTTACGTAGGGCTCAACATGTGGCCCGTGGGTGAGAGCCAAAACAAAAAAGAAGTCAATAGAATGGTCTTTTGTTGAGTTGCGTTTTAGTAGTTAAATTCCTGGACTGTCACTGATTATTAAAAGTGCTGTCATATGGGTGGAAATCGGGTCAATATTGCATTTTATTAATATCAGCAGAACTGACTTAAATGGGGCCTGCATGTTGTGTAGTCTTGCCTTAACCTTTGTATTCATGCCTGTCAGTGTGACAGAAGCTATTTGCATATATTTGCATATATATTTGCATGTATATGTAACCACACTTAAGTTGCGGCCCTCGGCATGTGCTGTAAGTATCATTGCGGCCCTCGGAGCTTCCAAAGTTGAGTAGCCCTGCTCAAAAGGGTGGAGGGAGATGATGTGGTGCTCTCTGGGCAGCACTGAGGGCTACCTGCTCCTAGCCCCACCCCTTCTACCTGAAGCTCCCCCCCTTCCAGGAACCTAGAGCTGGCCACCCACACCTAGCCCACTGGCCCATGGAGGCTGTCAGTGCCCCTCCTATCTTTGAGTAAATCGCTTTCAGTCATTGTGGTTTGGTCTTCAGCTGTAGCCCTTTGTACTTGCCCAATGCAGTCACATCCCAGGGCTGGTACCCAATTTAGATTAGACCAGTCTATTCTCTTCCTGTAGTTTAGGTCCTAACATCTTTTTTTTTTCTTCCTCAGTCTTACCAGGTTTGCCAAACTCCACAGAGAAAATACTGTTGCGGCATGGAAACCTAAGCAAGATACCCCCGCTATCTTTCCAGAACTTCCCCCGGCTTCACTTGCTCTCCGTCACTGGATTTCCGTTCTCTTCCCTTGCAAACATGACCTTTGTGGCAAAGGACGCCAGCAGCCTGAGGAGTTTGGATCTCAGCAGTAACTCCCTGGTGAGCTGCGGGATCCAGCCTTCGGCTTTCGCTGGCCTCGGAATCCTCGAGGAGTTGATTCTTACAGACAATGCCTTGGACACGGTGAAAAGTTCTTGGTTCTTGGAGATGCCCCTGCTCTCCAAACTCCTCCTTTCTGGCAACAAAATAACGTACCTTCCACCACGGACTTTGGAGAGTTTGGCTAAGCTGAACGAACTTGTCGTGTCTTCCAATTTCATTCGATATCTTTCCAGGGACACTTTTTATGGGCTGGCGTCATTGACCAAACTGGACTTGTCAAGCAATGAAATCCTGTTTATTAATAACGAGGTTTTCCAGCCTTTGCAGGCGTTGACGCATTTGCAGTTGTTTAAGAATAAGCTGACTGCACTGGCCAGCATCCCAGATTCTCTTGCCGCCTTGTCTCTTAATGAAAACCCTTGGTTTTGCGACTGCCATCTGGTGAGCTCCATGCAGCTACTGAAGGAGAAAGTGCAGACACCCGGTGGCTTGGTGTGCAACAATCCACCAAGCCTGCGAGGATGCCAAGTGTTGAGCGTAGGGCCGGAAGTCTGTGCCTTTCCAACTCCCACTGAGAATCTACCCCAAGAAACCACTTCCAAATTAGACTTGCTGTATGGCTTCACAGGTAAACTCCAACAGCATGTGTTTGGGAGCTGCTGTCTGAATTGTTAGCTATGTTCATACGTCACATTAAAGGTGTAGAGTATAAAGGATCTTCAGAGTTTTATTTTGCCTTACTGGCTTTGTGGGGCCTTATTCATTAGCATCCAGAGGGCAGTCTTTGGGCAAGATGACCCCCAAGTCAGTAAAGGGATGAAGAGGACCTCATGGCCTGGAAGGAGATAATGCAGATCCTATCAGATGGTGCTGCAGAGCAGTGCTGAGGTGTTTTGACAGACCTGTGTGGTGAAAAACTTGCATGAAATGGGCCTCTGTAATGCCGACAGACACTGGTCATCTGTGGATGGACTCAAACCTGGGACCTCTGGAGATTAGTGCATGAGCCTCTACCGCATTAGCTACAAGCCAACTGGCTATTAGCAGAGGGTACATCTACATTTCCGGGAAGATCGATGCTCCAGAGGTCAATCTTCCGGTGTTTGATTTAGTGGGTCTGGTAAGGACCTGCTAAATTGAATGCTGAGGGTGCCCCTGTCAACCCCAGAACTCCTTGAATTCGCCAGGATACACAACAGTTGCAGTCCAAGATACACAACTCGAGTTATGTGAATTGTGTAGCTGGAGTCGACGTACCTTGCATCGATTTTTCTGGGGCAGCCCCACAGCGGGAGGTCGAGGGGGAGAAACGGGAAAGTTGACGAGAGTTTCTCTCCTCGACCTCCCAGTATGGGACTGCCCCAGAAAATCGATGCAAGGTATGTCAACTTCACAAAACTGAAGTTGCATATCTTGCATCGATTTTTCTCCTCTGGTGTAGACCTGGCCTGAGGCTGTAGAGCAGACTCATTGTTCTCTCTGTAAGTGGTCTCGGTGCCATTAGATGGGACAATCCACTACATTCAAACAGTGTGTAGGTTACAACTGCACCATGCCTGACACTTGTAGATACTACTATGACGATCCAGTGCCAAGTTCATGCTGTACACTTAAAAAATGAAGTCATGAACGTGGCCTGACTCTCATCCTGTCTCCTGCAGGAGGACTTTTCTTCAGTTTTATCGTGTGCCTGATTGCCTGCTTCATCACCAAACACTGGAAATACAGCAGAGTCACTAATCAGGCAGAGGATGGACATGGCTCACAGAAGGACTCTGTGGAAGAGTTCCCACGGAGCGTGACCAATGCCCCTTCCGTATCCCCACTTCCCCATAGCGGTGTGATAAAAACCAGTAGGACAAGGGGCTTTCAGAAAGAAAGCGAAGCAGATACAAAAGAAGAAGCACCTGGTGACATTTTCAACAACACGCCCCAAGCCAGCAGAGAATATGCAGCAGAAACAGGCACTCCAGTGAAGATGCCTGGAATGGCCCTGCTGCCGGCTCCCGGTCACGCAGGTAAAAAGATCCTGACGATCTATCCAGAAGGAATGGAAATTGAAAGTCCAGACAAAGCAAGCCCAGCTCTCTGCCTCGTGGGCAACCAGAGTGTGGAGAGAGCAGCAGAAATCCCCAGATGTGTCAGTGCCCCAGGTTTACTTCCTAATGTGGAGCTACGACCTTCTCCAAAGAGGGACCATGGCTTGTATTGCCCATCATTCAGCCACGAAAAAACTGTCCAGAAGAGGGAACAGTTGGAGATTGGCGAACCTGGTAAGTTCCGTTAAAGAGCAAAAACGATTATTCCGAAACGGTGGCGGGGGGGGGGTTGTCAGAGGGGAAGGTTGGGTGTTGGTTGCTTTACAACAGGACTAGGAGAGGTCGCGAAACAGAAAATAATAACTCCAACTTTCATTTGTGTATTTTGCTGTGGTAGCCATCACTGAGCGACCCTGTGCTCTGCCGAGTTTCAAGGGGCTTGCTGCTGAATGAGGTGGCCCGTTGTAATGGAGGCTGCTGCCACAAATCCGCAGAACCAGCATGAATTCTCAGTAGGGGCTACTGTCCAATGGGGCATTTTGATCCACTGAACATCTTCATCCCTCAACCGGGATTTGCATCATTCCCTACACAGTCTTAGGGTACAGAGCTTTCAGCTCCATTGGCGAGGCATTGCGACAAGAAGATGTTTCACGTTTAGAATGATGGTCTTATTTCAAAGAACGTGACTTTGTATAAATCAATACAGGCCACTCTTGCCATTCACAGTGCTTGTGTTCACCACCGCGAATGGCGATATCCGCAAATACTGGGGGCTGTGGCCCCTGCGGTGAGCTCCCCAAGGCTCCCAAACTCACTGGGGGCCCAGGAGCTGCAGGGAACTCATGGCGGGGGCCCGGGAGCTGCAGGGAACTCGTGGCGGGGGGGACCGGGAGCTGCAGGGAACTCGCGGCGGGGACCAGGAGCTGCAGGGAACTCGCGGCGGGGGGACCGGGAGCTGCAGGGAACTCGCGGCGGGGGACCGGGAGCTGCAGGGAACTCGCGGCGGGGGGGGACCGGGAGCTGCAGGGAACTCGCGGCGGGGTGGGGGATGGGGATGGGGATGACTGGGAGCTGCAAGGAACTCATGGTGGGGGCCCCGGGAGCTGCAGGGAACTCACGGCGGGAGGCCCCGGAGGCTTCAGGGAACTCACGGCAGGGATCAGAAGTGACAGTGAGTTCCTTGCAGCTGTCAACCCCTGCTACCCTCCCTATGCTGGGACATGAGTCACCCGCAAATACTCAGAACCAGGAATAGCGATTCCGCAAATCACAAGGGTCTTCCTGTAATTAAAATGCTGCATGGCAGACATGTCCTTAAATCCCTATAGCAAATCCTCATGTGCTTTCTGCATTTAGTGTCTGGGCCCCGTTTCCAGCTCAAGTAGGGGCTGCATGAGCTCAGCGCACACACTTGGGGGGGAAATGCCTTTTCGCCTGTGTGCAGGGGGGTTGTGTATTTCTGTGGTATGCTCAGGTGAGAGAAGTGAGATTGATGTGTGTGGCGAAAATACGTATTTCCAATGTCGCTAACTTCAACTTGCTTCTCTCTGTTTCACAGCCTTGGTGAAATATTTTGAAACCCAGTGGGAAGAGCAGGCGTTGAGTCCCTTTGCCTGCTTGGGTGGTTCTCAATGTTTCAGGACTTTGGTAAACGTAGTTTCTCCAGCAGAAAGCGCTACCCAAACACAAACCGGCAGAAAGGGAGGTCACACCGCCTCTAGCAAGAGAAGCAAATCCTGGAGCTCTTTACACTTCAGTATCTCCAGTCAGTTAGCAGAGGCTGCTGGAGAGAGAGCCTCTAAAGGAAACGGTGAGACTGGATTTGAGGCCCATTCAGTGCATTCGAGAAGAGGCACCGACTGCGAGACTTTATGCCAACAACATTTTATAAAAGGTGAGTCCACAGCTACCACTGAAGACGGATGCACAGATCGAGGAAGGGAAGAACCAGCCTTTCAGAAAAACATCTGTCTTGAGAACTGCCGCATTGCACAGAGTGTAAGCAACCATCAGAGAGAGTCTATGAACACAGGGAATAGCAACCTCGCGCCAGAACCCGAAGTTCCAGCCGACTCCCCACTTTCAGATTTCGCCAACTCTGGAGAACACGCTGGTGCCAGCAACCCAGATAATAAAGGCATCACGCCTGCAGCAGAGGACAAATTAATTACCATCTTTTCTGAGCAAGGGGCTCTCCCTCCTCAGTCTTTCTGTGATAACGATAGATTGGGGGAAGAGAGGCCCTGCGATAGGATACCCAGGAGTGAGACACCTGGCAAAGAATCCTCCTTAAAGAATAATAAATTAACCAGAGAGAGATTTTGGAAATCCCATACAAATTGTTGCAATGAATACCAGCCCTGCCCAGCTGCCCAGAAAGTTTTGAAGGAGCTGAAGACTGCACGTGTGAATTCAAGAGAGCAATTAGATCTGTCTCCACAGGCTCCCCCCTCCGATCTGGATCTTCTGAGAGGTAATGAGAGACTCACCATTAACCTTTTAGTTAAACTCTCCCAGAGAAGGGAAAAGCGGAGGCCCAGGCAGCAGCCCTGGAAATGACTGGAGATTAGCCACGGAGTGTAGCAAGGCTGCAACTCCGTGTATTCAACGCACCACTGCTTTGAATTAAATTGACACCTAATTTCAAGAGGAGGTTTTGTGTTCCACAGCTAACGAACATCCCTCTGTGGCCGGGGGAGGTGTGAGCTAATGCTAAGAAATAGTCTGAGCCCTGTGCTCATGCTTGTGGTGGCTGATAAATGAACTACATTGCATAACAAAGTCCCAGGCAGCTGTGAAAACAAGGCCATGCAGGCATTCTCTGCTTAGCATTATGCTTAAACTCACCCCGGGCAGCAGAAAGTGTTGCAGTCCAGCAGGTGCTTAGATTCTATTTGCCATATATAATAAGGGCGGCAGCAGAAAGCAATTTCAAAGTACAGTAAAACCTGTGTTATCTGGCACGCCCGGGGATTAGGGCGTTCTGGTTATCTGAGGGTCCCATCAACCTAGGAAAAACCAATGGACAATAATAGTAAAATTCAAGTTTTTAATATTGGTAGTTTTGTAGTGTGAGGCAGTTGGTCTGACATTTCTATTTTGAGTTATTACTTCTTAAATAAAAAATTAAGCCAATTATGGGAAACCAACCCAGACCTGTGTGCCTGAAGATGTGACAGTATTGTGGCTGGGGGCAATGCTGGTTAACAAAGTTTTCTGGTTAACAGAATGCTGGATAACACAGGTTTCACTGTACAAGATTTTTTAAAATGTTCATGCCATTTAACAGCTGTTTCCTCCTTTCCCTTCTCCTTAGATCTCACCATCATCTATAAAAATGAATTAATGTTTATTTCAGCACTTTTAAAATGTAACGCAGCACCGCCTAGGGAATTTAGAAGGATTTCACCTGTGTTTTTAATAAAAGGCAATATATTTTCAATTATTCGGGATCTAATTAATTTTTGGAAATAACTGCCGCATGATAATGTGCAGCCAACGGCTTTGTAAAACTTAACTATGAAGTGTACAGACAGGAATAGCTTCTGTAGTGATCGATTGTAATCATCGCTGTGTTTCAGTTTCAATAATTGTCCGCGAGACTCAGGCAGACAGAGCACTGTAACACACAACGTGAAAGGGTTTTACGTCTCCTGAAGCATCTCAGTATATCCACCACCCCAATATCCATGTGCAGACCACTGGTGGATGGCCATGAATTGGGGACATGAATTCACACACTTGGGACCAACCTGTAGAAACGGTGATAAGGATTTTTTATAATGTGTCATGGTGTTTTGTATTTATACTAAATCTTACAGAACAAGACGTGACCACAACTTTCCTTGCCCAGTTTGTAAACAGTGACGAGCCACTAACAACCAAACGGGAAAAGGGAAACGACAGCACTTTGCTGGACGTACACGCTTCCTTTGCTCCTGATGGGATTTGCCATCAAGAGTTGCCTGAAGAGGACAGTAGCATTTCTTGTGGACTTCCTCAGACAAGAACTCTGCAGTGGGGCCAACCAACTGATATAGCTCACCAAGAAGTTGGAGCTGATTGCTGTTCTCTAAGACAGGCAACCGTTGACCCCATCGCTGAATTTCAAGAGAGCACTGAAAAATGCACTGTAACAGATCAGAGCAGGACGGTGGATAGTTGGGAGCAACTGCATCTAGGAAATGCCTCCGTTGGTGCTGATCATCCCCCGGGCAGAAGATCTGAGAATGCAGGTAGTGAGCACCTTGTCCAAGACTGGAAGTCTTTGGATGCAGAAACCGATTTGGATAGACTGGCGCAGACAAATACCATCAGTGGGCACTTGGCTGGGGGTGAAAAAGGTTGGGTCATTGCCTCTCCAACTATTTTACACCGAGAACTCTGCCATGTAAAATCGCAACAACTCAGTGCTATAGCATCTGCCGTTACTTACCTCCCTCTCTCTCCGGCTCCTGGCTCTAGAACTTCCAGTCCGAATAGTAGTAAAGTCTCTTTAATGGACGTTCACAAAGTTGGATGTAAAGGAGCAGCCGATAGGGTCTCCAACTGTTATTTGCCAAATGAGGTTATTTCGGCGCAGCAAATGCACATTTCTCCCAGTGAAGAGAAATGTGCAGGCAGACTGAGAGATGCGAGTGCCAATGCTGAATGCTTGCTTAATGAAGACGAGGGAGCTCAGGTTAATATTGATGATGAGAAAACAAAGACGGTTCAGTCGGACTACACTGAGCACAGCTCATATGAGGTAGTGAAAGCTATTAGCTCAGACGACCAAAAGAATTTTAGGGAACTGTTGGGCCCGAGTGAAAGTTTGAGGGTTGACTGTGATACCTGGCATAATACAGACACCAGTCCTTGTAGAAGTGTCTTGGAAAATGCCTGTCGTTCTATAGCAGCTGATCATTATAAATGCGATGGTGTTGCATATAAAAAAGGACACTGGCCAGGAGCATCTCGGACAACCTGCTGCATCAAAAAGTTGCAGGTCCTCTGCAAATCCTGCTCTTGCTATTTATGAAAGTCAAGCGGAAGAAATCCGTGTTCCTGGCTATGATGGGACTGTTTCTCCATCATGCCAGGTCTCTAGTGTAGTGCAGGAATTCAGCAAGTTGCTTGTAATAAGAAGGCCTCGTTTCAGTTCCAGAATATACCGGTAAACCTAAAACCAGAGACCGAAGCAGATATGAAATGTTCTGACTCTAAAAACCACATGTTAGTTGCTGTTAACACAGACGCTGAACTTTGTGAGGCAGGAGACAACTCCTTTGCCAGTCCATATTTAGGAAGCAGACAGCCCCTGGAGACTGGACTGCATTCTAAGATAATTTGTCTGCCAAAGCAGTCACACGGGTCTTTTCTGCAGCAAGAATCTGCACTTTCCAACCCATGGAAGAATGACCTACAGCAAAACTGGAATGAAAGTTCCTCAGCAAAACAACCCAAGAACACATATCATTCCGTTTTCAGACTACCTACTGAAGGCTCATCTCTTGGGAAACTTTGCCAGAATTTAGACTGCACCCTGGATCTTCCTGAGCTGAACAAGAGCTCCTCTCCTACCACTCCAATGACACCAACTCCATGTTCATTGGGACAAGACCCTCAACTGAGGGATAAAGCCACATATTTAAATTGCCTTTATAATCCAAAGACGCCAAGGAAACAAACAAATGAATTAAGTGTACTTTCCAATCTCCGCTATTGTAAAATTTCAGCAAACGTATCACTTAGTGTGGAAAAGGAGGAAAGGAGGTCCAAGTCGCAGAAAAAAGAGAATGACCCAGCCAGTAAATGAGTGACCATCAATATAAACCTCTTGCTAAAAAAAAAATCACTGCGACGGATGTAAGTATACTACCTGGTTTATGAATTTATGACGTTCTACTATTAGACGTTGGTAGAATTTCATACAGCTAAAATATAATGAACTTGTAAAATGGATGGGTTTGTGTAGGTAAATGAGGGCAGCTAAGAATGACTCAACAAATACCACTCCTATGCTATAGAGATGCATGTATGGTTTTCTGTTAATGACCTTGTACATATCACTATGTGTTGTGTCTGTTGTCTTTGATTTAGTTTCAAGATACAATTTTTGATCTTAAACTAATACAAAGTGCTAAAAATCCCATGATAAACCTCAGTGGCATGCAAGTTCATGGGTGTTTTGGAATTAACAAAGGTTGCTGTTTCAAAGAAAGAAAGGGTAATGGTTAAAGATATTTAAAAATTAAGAAAAACGCATCCTTTTTGGAAGCCTTTAATTGTAAATGATTTTACCTAGTTTTTTCCCTCGCTTCTTTTGTGGTTAGGCAATGTTTTGGATGTTCTGGAAGGACGACTTGTGTGGTTTCTTTGTGAGACAAAAAGAGACTTTGCATATTGTATGTGGAGGGGGGCAGAAATAGGTCAAATTGGGTTGGATCATCTAACATTGATAGTGCATAGAAGCATCGCTTCATCAAATAACCGTGGTAAAATCTTTTTACTGCAAAAGATATTATCCTTGAAATGCTAACTTTAAGGATTTTAATATTGTTGGTATTGGATTGACTTGGGCTAAAATTGGCAAACATTTGGATACACAATATTCCTAAAGAACAGCTCCAACTTAAGGTGAGGAGTTTTGAAAAGATCTCAATATTTTTTTTAAAACAGCACAAAACGCTTGTCACAATTTTAGAACACTGCAAAATGGACTTGGTAGCCTATCCAAATGTTGGGATTTTAGAAGATTTCCAATTGATTTCAAAATTTCAGCTCACTTCCCTTTTCCAACCCCTTCAAAAACGTTTGCAAAAGCGTATATTAATGCTGCATGCAGCTATTTTATTTTAACTTTATTTTTTACATACCAGTGTGAAACATTTTCACGTATATTTGTACCAAAAAACAAACAAACAAGAAAACCCAACCCACCTCCAGCTGGCTGTCCACAGTGTATTTCAGAACATTGCACAAAAGAGAGTCCCATTTGTGGGAAAAACCTTGAATTGTAATGTTTAATTGCTAATAAAAATGCATGCACTTGCTGACCCGGAGAGCTGTGAAGATGACAGATTTTCCATAAATATTTTACGCATGTCGTGTGCAAGGGGTTTTTATTAGGAATCATAGAATCATAGAATACTAGGACTGGAAGGGACCTCGAGAGGTCATCGAGTCCAGTCCCCTGCCCTCATGGAAGTGCATGTGCACTGTAACAATTCTTGGCTATTCAAATTTCCCTTTAAATTTTGATCTAGAAATTCGGTCTATAAGAGGGGGTATAAAAAGTAAATGGACATAGAACATGCAAGGCATTAATTTCTCAGAGAATCTCACTTATTTCTGCACTTCCTCCAGACTCGCTGGTTATGTTTATTAAGCACAAATATACTCTTCAGAAAGTGGGTGGTGGTGGTGGTTTGCTAGAGACTAGCCAAGCTAGTTCAATCTACTTCAGACACTCTTTCCTTCCATTTCAGAAACTTTTGGACAACTGATGGGCAAGCAAAAGTGCATAAAACTCATATCCTGCAGTGTAGGTGTGTCGGGCGCTATTTCTGATAGCATCATTGCAGTGCTAACCACACCTATCTCCTGAAGGGTCTGTCGACTGAAGTTCATTGCATGTAACACATCGAGACTTCTCATTTGTACCATCTGACTCTTTTCTGTTGACTTTTCTGAAATATCAACTAGGCTTGCTCTACTCATGCAATTATTCCTTATGACTCTTGGCACGTTTCTTAGACCTGAGCTAGTGAAGAAAATAAAATGAACAAACTATCCTTGGAAGCCAGTTGTATTGTCCTAAAGACCGACAATAGGACAGTCTTCATTACTGAGCAGTGGCTCCCAACCTTTTCTGGCATACGGACGGACCCCTTTTCAATCTAATAAAATTTTACGGGATGACCCCCCCCCCCCCCCCCAACTATATCACTGTTTTCAAACATTCCATTACTTGATAATCATTTGAAATGTAGACTAGCTCTTATCTAAAAACAAAGATAGTAATATTGAGAGAGAATCCCCCCTGTACTTTACTACTTTACTTAATGAGAATGATAGTGCTATAGAGCAGATGAGAGTTTCCATTTTAAATTTTACAGAACTGCTGTACCAGTGTTCTAGAGTATACATTATGTGTAAGAAAATTCTTAACTGCTTTCTAAATACATAGGTTACTTAATTCCTCGTTAATCATGCGGGCACCTTGCCCTATTGTATGGTATTTTTAAAGAGATGGCCTTTATATAAAATTGTGCCTATAGCTACCAACCACAGAGGTCAATTTTGAACTTACTGGCCGTTAGAGAAGCTTTTTTTTTCTTCCCTGAATACACTGCTTAGTTTGATGTCTTCCAAATAAGAACAAAAATGAAAATGAACATCTGAAGCAATTCTTTGTAGCTGTGTTGTTTCATGCCTCAAACAGTGGGCGTGTCAGTTTTATATTTATTGTATACAATAGACTCTATCGCTGTTTTTTGAGCATTAAAGCCACATGGGAAGGTGGGACTTTGCCCATGATCCCCTTCTAAAACAGCCCTTCTACAAGTGAACACATAATTTTCCCTTTGATGCCTTAATGTTTTCAGGAGTATTACAAAAATAAAATATTTTGTGTTTTACATTAGTCTTGTAATCAATTCTAAAGATATGGAAAATTAAACGTTTGATCTTAGAATCTCATCAGCTGTTCCTAAATATCTCTACAAGAGATTTTTTTTTAAATATCTCATTACAATTTTTACCATACATTTACACCACAGAAATTTGTAAGATTTTAATTTGCAAAAACATCATTCTTTTTTAAAATACATTTTATATATTAAACAAAAAGAAGCATTGTCAAGTACCACAGAACACTGGTAAAGTTTTTGGCATTATAATAAATCATGCATATTCTGTGTGTTGGTTTGTGTTTTTTTTCTTATGCGTTATCTTTTCTTTTTTTTCCTTACCGTTATTATTTAGTGTAGTATAATTTTTGCCAGTCTAACTTACTGTTTCCATACACAGCAGGGCCGGCCTTAACACTTTGTCTTTTAGCACCCTTAAAATGTGATCTTTGATTTGGACGTGATCACACCAAGTACAGTACATCTTTTTTCAGTGTGCGTCATGTGTTCCTGTGCAATTAATTGATCATTCTGAAAACTTACAGTATAGTACACCCTTACTTTATGACAGCAGTACATAACCAGTAGTACTAAGTGTCTGATTTGTGATGGCTATTTGGCACTTCCAACTAGATCTAGCATTAAAAACATGCATGCCTGCAAGAAGTGCATTTTGTTGCACGGTCCTCATAAACTGTATATTCTCTGTACTTATAGAATAATTTCCTGTTTACACACCATGTCAGGCTAGGGAGCCAGTCCAATGAAAAAGTGTGTTCATCTTGTGTGTACAATAATAACCATGCAGGTAACATGCCTCAGCTTGGAAGGATTTGATTTTTATCGGTAAATGTCAGTAAACATCAGTTTCACAGACGAAAAAATATTTCCATCGGTGGTTACAGAAATGTACAGGTAGGCAAAATAAAAGTTTTGCTTGAGAACTGACTAGAGTTTGACAAAAGCAGGTTTGCTTTACATGGAGTGATGTGACATTAATAACTTGCATTGTGACAGCAGCAAAGATTTAACTTTTTGAACCTGAATGTCTATTGTTACATCATTGCCTGCTTCCCAGTTTCCTGCAGCTGAACATTTAACTCAATAAAAATGTAAACCGAGCTTGAAAACAAACATTTTCTATCAAAATTATTTAAAAAAAATTCTGCCAAGCCTACAAAGACATACAGTCAAGAGTGTATTGATGTAATGTTACTTTTACAAATAGCTATTTCTGTGTCTAATTATGGCTTTGTTTCACTATAACCTGAGTGAAAAACAGGGACTGGAAAACTTCCAGAAGTTTGTAATTTAGACTTGGTTAAACATAGTCACAGTTTTAAAGGATTACCAAAACCGAATCTGCAAAATTACTTGTACATCTCAGGAGAAAAGGGGTGTGTGTGTGTGAGACTTCTTGCAGGATATCTGAGAGGAAGTAACAGAACATCCTTTCTCATGATGCATAAGAAAATAAATGAGAAGAAGAAAAAGCCTTTTTTTATCCAAACATTTCAAAACTTCAAAAATGGTTCTGTTTGAGGCAGGGTTAAAAAATGGCTGAAAGTTCAGGGGAAAACTTAATGCTGCTTCCTTTACCTGCTTTAAATCCTACATTATCTTCCTGCTAACGCTGAAAATTACCTCTCTTCACCACTGTGTGGCTGAAGCAATTGAAAAAGAACCAGAGCATATCTCTGGCCACATGGATCCAGATACTTCATGAACAAAACCACCAGAATTGTCCAACGCCGGCCCAACGTATTATTGGTAGGTTTGGTTTTCTCCAAAGACACACAATGTTGTACTGAGAGAACACCAACCAGGAGACAGTTCATTATTTCATTCACTATGTTTGGGAAACACAATTGCTGTGCTATTTCTATTTATAAGTCTGTCTCATTCCAATGTTGATATGGCTACTTAATTGAATCTAGGACTTCAACAAGGCTCAAAAAAGAGCGAGATAGATTCATGGAGGTTAGGTCCATCCATGGCTATTAGCTATGATGGGTAGGATTGGTGTCCCTGGCCTCTGTTTGTGTGGAAAGGAGTGACAGGGGAGGGATCACATGAGGATTACCTGTTGTGTTCCCTCCCTCTGGGGTATCTGGCATTGGTCACTGTTGGCAGACAGGACACTAGGCTAGATGGCCCTTGGTCTAATAATTAGGAAGCAAATATCAAAAGCTGTTTTGATTGGCAGCCCCAATTCACAGTACCCAGTGGTGGCCCGTCAATACAGGCGACCTAGGCGGTCGCCTAGGGCACCAAGAAAAACAGCCGTTGAGGGCTTTGAAGGCGGGGGCGCTAATCGCATGTACCGTCTAGGGCCGCTCCTGACACTACCTTTAAAACTTCCTGCATGGTACCTCTTGATCTGTCTGTGTCTCTCCTCTTATTTTAAGCCTCAACGTTCTTTGTGAAAGGGGGAAGATTTCCTTTTCCAGAGGAAAGGCTTAACGCACGCAAGTAAGTGCAGGGAATACACCCCACAACTGGTGTGAGACTGGAGAGAGGGAAGCAATGGTTCTGTCTAGTACAAGCAAGTTTAACCACAAGACCACAGAGATGGGTAAAATGTTACAGCGAATGCGCAACTCCGCAAGTGTTCCTTCCCACCAGGATGCTGTAGGGGGCGGTGCAGTATGCAAATTGGAATTGAAGGTGATGTTATCTACAGCAGCCCATGCTTTTCCCTTCATAGCTGCTTAAGTCTACAGGCTTTGGAGCCATTGTTGCCCTGCAAAACTGAGCTCTGTGGCAGACGGGCCTGAAAAAGCCCATTGACAAGGTTCTAGGATGCACCAATAAGCGAGAGAGAGAATTGGCACTACGATATTTTTCCCCGTGATACTAAATTTCAGGGTCATCTTTTCATAATGTGCATGTGTCAATCGCCACTTGAGAATGACCTTAAAAGGTGAGTGACTCTACCACAGATGCCTAGGTCCCATTGGAATACCTGTATAAAATGGTTTACAGACAATGCTACGAAATTGTCAGCATCAAGCAGGGACAGCGCAGAGCTGAAGGAATTCTCATCTCTAAGGGGGAGAGAGATTTTTATACTGGTTGCCACATGATTGCAAATGTCTATTAGGATTTTTCAGTGACACGAATCCTGGGTTGCCACTTTCCTGCTGATTTTGGACTTTGGGCCCAGATTGCGCTCATTTTGCCCAACTAGCTAAGCACTATGTTGTCGTTTTATTGGCTGCTTAAAACTGCAATTTTAAACAACACGTTTAGCAAACAACTTTTATTGGGGGGATGGGGAGGAGTTGAGAGAGAATGGCAGGTGTCTGTGAAAAGAAACAAAGCTGCTGCGTTCATCGTTCAAGGCCTGGTCAATCAATCAGAGATGTCCAGTAGAACTTCATGATAGTGGTGTTGTACGTTACAGGATTTTCACAAAAATCGCTTCTGTTTATAAATTGTGTCTGTTACAAGTCAACTTTGTTAGTCACTTGGCATTCAAATAAACCATTTACATGGCAACAGGTTTAAAGTGTGCAAAAATAGGTGAAAAATATGTTTGTTTTTCTGCTCTCAAAAGTTCTCTTCCATTTATGGAGTCAAAGTAACCATTACTAGGCCTTGCGCAGCTTGGACTATGCTGACTAGAATTTCAAGGTTATTCTGCACATTCACAGCTTTGCTGTAGTTTTACCCAATTATAAAACTCTATACAAGAATTTTGTCTCTAAGGCTCGTAACAAAGATATTCAAATTTTTGGTGCCTCAAACCTTCAGGTAGGCTGAATAAAGTCTGTTACTGTCCAAGGTTGAGCAGGCAGTTACTCAGAAAGGGTATGTCTACATTGCATTCCTCTGCCGAGAGAGGAATGCAAATGGAGACACCAGAAATTGCAAATGAAGTGTGGATTTGAATTTCCCTTGCTTCATTTGCATAATTGTAGACTGCCGCTTTTCTGGAATAGCGTCTTTTGAAACCACAAACGCGGTCTCCGAGGGGTTAAACTCTTCGAAATAACCCTTAAACCTCAGGGGGGTAACAGTGACCTGCCGTTTGTTTCTGAGCCAGCTGCCTCATGCCCCCTGGGCCAGCCTACGCTGTGGGCGCGCCAGCAGCAGCGGCTGCTCTTTGCACACCTCTTTTCTCCCTGTTGCCGCCACCTGGCCAGTGCGGCTGCAGAGAGCAAGTAGCAGTGGGTGTTTTTACGCACCACGTCCCCTGGCAGTGAGAGGGGCGAGACAGTGAGGTGCTTAAAACCCGCCGTAGCTGCTAGGAGCAGTTGCTACAGGGGGCCGTGGCCCCTACTGGGAACCGTTTAGCAAAGCCAGGCAACGGGCAGGCCCTGCGCCATACTTCACTTGGTGGAGAAATGGGATGGAGCAGCTAGGGCCCAACTTGGCCCTGCCCAGATACATGGTAGGAGGGGTGGGGGTGTGGGGGGGTCACAACCCCGCCCTGCGGCTGCAATCCCAAGGCAGCAATAAAAGAAGGGGGGAAGAGGGGATGTTGCGCTTTAGCAGCATCTTGCGTGTGAGCCGTAGGCGGCTGGTCACTTAGGGACGGGCAAGAATTGGTGGCAACAGCCTCTACCAAGCTGGCTGTGCCCCGCACAGCACGTAGGGCAGCCCAGGGGGCTGGTTCTCAAACACCCGGTCAAAAAGGGCTCTGGGCAGCACCGAAGACGGGGCCGGTAAAAGGCTGGCTGGCCGCCACAGCCAGCTGCACCTGGCTCCCGGGAAGTGGCGCGGGGGCGGCCGGGGGGCTCCGTGCACAGCCCCTTGTGATGGCCTTGCAGTTGCCATGGAGCCATCGCAGGTGGGTGCCCCGGAGCCTTCTCCAAGCCTCTCGGCCCTGACCCCCCGCCTCCCACCTCAGCCTGGTGAAACCAAGCAAGTGAGCATGGATTGGGGAGAAGGGAAGGTGGGGTTGTGTGTGTGTGTGGGGGGGCGCTAATGGTGTTTTGTTTTCTGCAGGCAGAGAGCTGAACACCCCCATCCATCTGCCACATTTGGGTTACAAACGAAAACAAGCAGCGGCCACCCCAGAATGGGCACAGCCGCCATTTTCTCTTTGGGCCTCACCTGGCGGTACATGTGCATGCTGCTAGCGCCTATGGGGGCGGGGGGGCTTTGCTGATGTGGCCTTGCAGTCAGGGCCCGTGGGGGGGTGGCATGTGACCTGGGCCTCAATTTCAAAGGGGAGGGGGGGAGCGGGGTCTCAGAATTAGACCCATGGTCGTTTTTCTGTCCGGTCCCTATCAGACCAAAACGTGGCACCGGCTCTCTGCTTGGTGCTGCAGTGAGGCCAAGCAGAGATGTGAAAAAGGCCAGAAAAACCTTTGTTAGGTTAAAAAAACCAAACTATTCACCTTCTCTCAGCCTTTTTTTGGGAGGGGGGTGCCTTTGTTTTCATTTGTTTCAACCCTAACTACACCGCCTCCCCCCCTTCCCCAGCACCCTTTGCCTGGCGGCGAGCTGGGGAGGGAACACTTAGCTTCCCCGTGTTGTGCTAGTGCCCAGAGACAGCCACTTAGTTTCCACCGTGAAAGTCCCTCCTTGCCTGAGACACCAACTGGGTTGAGGCACCAGCTACACAGGAGTTTAGGGACCTGGGAGGGGAGTTATGGCCATTTGGGACCAAGAACTTAAAAGATTTCCAGCTCCTTCCTCGCCCCCGTCCCGTTGGGCCGTGCTGAACTCCTCGAGCTAGTTACGCGCCCTCCCCAGTTAGCCTAGCCTGGGTGTGAATTCAGCACCCTTTGCACAAAGGCCGGGTGTGCTCCAGCAGCCTGGGCACCTCCGCTACCTTTGGCTCAGCCAGGACTGGTGCCAGTTTCCGGGGCACTGGCGGCCTGCCTGAGCTGGGATTGAATGTGTGAATGATGGCGGGGGAAGCTGCAGCTGGGGGCAGGGGCACAGCAGCATTTAGCCAGTTGAACCAGGTTCCCGCGGAGCTATGAACGCAGCTAAGCAGCACTGGGACGACGGCCCCACGGTCGGGCGCCGCGGGGGGAGTTCCTGAGCGAGGCTGGCTTTGCCCCCGCCTTTTGATACAGTGCCCAGCTCAGAGAGGGGGCAATGGGGCGCCGGCCCGTAGCTGCGGCACCACAGGACACACCGCACCCATGGAGCAGCCTGCGGCAGGAAGGGAGTTTTCTTGCCCCCCCCAGCAGCTTACTGGAGCTTCCAGGGGCCCGATTTGCTATCGAACCGGCCCTGGAGCCAGATCGTCACGTCAGCTCCTTCCCCACAAGCCAACGCCTGCTGAAGAATGTGTGGGAGAAGGTGGGGGGGGGGGCAAGAGACGGGGGGGGCATTACGTGATCATTTTCACTCTTGCCCTGACATGTCCCCGTTCCACTGGGCACACAGGGCCCGGGGGGTGGGTTTCAGCTCGCGCCGTCTCGTCCCTCGAGTTTCCGCTGGCATCTCCGTTCCCGTCCGACACGTCGGCCCGACCCACACACGACCGGGTCACTAGTGGCGGGACCGAGTTTTAAAAAAAGTTTAAAAACAACGCCGCGTGTGAAGCCGCCAGCGGGGCCAGCTGTCCTTGTAATGCCGAGACGCGAAGCGCTTCCCTTCAAGGCATGTCTAAGCAGCTTGAATCCAGGGGGATGTGACATTTTCTTAGTGCAACGTGGATTCATCTGCCAAGGCAGCGGCACCCACGGACCGTGTGAGGCCGCGGGCTTTCTTGGGAGTATCCCACCTGGACTCCATTTTGTGTCCCCAAAGAAATCAGCCCCTTGGGGAAAAGGTTCAGTACATTCTCTTGCACCTCCATGCGGCAGCACTCGGAGAAGCCGACCTGGTCAGCAGCAAGGGCCTTTAGAGCTGGGTTTCGTCTCTCGTCTCAGGGTTGCACGGGTCCAGCTTGTGGCTGCAGCTGCTTTTTCGACTGTGGGCGTCATTGGCAACGTGCGCCAGGGGGTCAGAGCGTATTAAATACCTAGGAGGAAAGCAAGCACACGCACCTTAGTGTGACAAGGGTGGTAGAGGCACCTCGCGCGCACGTCACGAGGGTGCCAAAGCCCCCGGGTGTTCTTGGGGGGAGCTCTCATGGGCGGTGGGGGGGGCTGACAGGATAGGCCGCTGACCCACCTCTGGACAATGGAGCCAGGTGGTAGCCCCACTTCTTCCCCTCCCTGTGCCGCTCCTTCCCTGAACCCCCTCATGGGTAGGTCTAGCTCCCCCGCCCCCCTCGCCTTTCGCCTCCCAGCCAGCTCCCTGCCGTGCCCCACATCCCGCCTCTGCAGAGTCACAGGAGGGCAGAGGAACATGTCAAGCCAGTAGCGTTCGGGGGGGGGTCAGGAAGTGAGCGGGCAGGTGCAGGCAGGAGGAGATGGGTTGGGGCGGGTGTCTTACAGGTCCTTTGGTGGAGGGTTGAAGAGGCGAGTGGCAGGCTGGTGTGGGGTGAAGACGCGAGGCCCTAGGCCGGGGGTGGGGCGGGAATCAGGCAGTGAGGGATGCGGCAAGCCATTAGCTGGCCGGGGGGATGTGTGGTGTGTCTTGTGGTGAGCGGGCAGGTGTGTGTCCGGCTGAGGCGGGACATTGTGAGAAGCGGATGGGGGGTGTGCTGGGGAGTCAAGGAGGAACATGGTGGAGCAGGAGAGGAGCCAGGGGCAGACAAGGGAAACGTCACCCACTGCCCATGAGTCCTGTGGTAATTTGACAGCCATTAGACCAGGAGAAAACCACGTCCCTTTTTAAATTCTGAGGCCCGGAGCCATGGTTTTTTGCATTGTTGGAGTGTTCGTGCCAGTGTAACAGCCTTTAAGATCGTGTTCGGTTCTTCACCCTGAATAGCAAAACGGTGACTACAGCCCATTGGTTGGGGGGGGGGTGTGTGGAGAGTGGCCGGGTAGGTACACAGTGAGGTTATTACAAAGTCTAGGTGTGCCAGGGACCATCCTCAGCTCTTCCAAGGAAATTTAATCCCTCAGAGCTTCGTTAGGCTAAATTGCCAGGGTCCCCAGTGCAGGTGTCAATTAAAAATTGCACACCTCAGCATATCGCTATTCAGCCAACACGTTGCCATTTTTCTCCCCCGGTTTGGCGTTGCCCTGCCAACGTGCCGGGTAATGGTCATACGTACACTATGTCGTTGAGTTCCAGGCGTGTGTCTGGAGGCGGGTTAATCAGCACATAGGACAAGGTGTTCTGATGGTCATTCATTTCATCTGCAAGGGGGGGAAAGGGAGCCGTCACGCAGGTGGCTGGAGTGAGCACAGGGACTGCGAGGCTGGCTAGTCAGTGAACACGCTGTAGACTCAACCACCTCGCTGCATTACAAGGCCAGCAGCAGCTGTGCTAAGGACTATGTGCAAAAGGGCGCTCGACAAAAACCACACGGCCGGGTTAGTGCCCGAAGCCCCATGACAAATCCTGCTGCAGGGCGTGGGGGGGGCTCGTGGCTGTCGTTGGCTTGGGCAACTGTACATGCTCCCTGGCCTTCATGTTTCAGTCATGCCTGACACTAGCTCTCCACATGAAAGTAGCCCTGAAAAGCAGAGGCCGGATGGGCTCATCCAAGTTTGCTTTTTACCTCCCGCCGGCCAAGTCACGGACTCACTCACGTGACACAGCCCCACGAAAGTGTGTGTGTGGGGCGGAGGCACGTCATGCTTCATGTGGCGTCCATAAGGCATTCGTGGAGAAGAGCATTTGAACCCCACTGTGGGGTAGCTGGCAAGGGGCAGCGGGCAGTGAAACGCTTCCCCTCCCTCTGCTTAGGCCAGGAGGCAGGAGGTTAGCAGGGGAGGTCGGAGGGTGCCCAGGCTGGGTTACAAGGGGCGCGCCCTGCACTCACTGACTCCTCAGAGCACTGGTTCTCTCCCGAGACAATCAGGGTCCTGCCCCTAGCGCCTGGATTTACCTCAGAATTGGCCCCAAGCTGATCGCTGAAGGCCTCTCCTTCGGGGCTTGCTACTGGATTGGGCTGGGTTATGGCCCCCCCTGCTGAGCACTCACAGTGCGGAGTCATGCCCCCTTGCTTCACCACACCCCTGCTAGCGCTGCTTGACCGCGCATGCTCACACTAGGGGTGGCACAAGGGGTCCGGGTGTGCTGCTAGCTGCCCAAGGTCGGGATGTTAACGTGTGCTCATGAACACGATTAACCGCTAAGCCTGGGCTCATCGGTGAACCTGCACCGTTATACTCACACCCACCCCTGCTGCCTCTGTAGCAGAGTTAGTTAGGGGGGGGGGGGAGGCAGGAGCTGGTGCTCGTGGGAAGCCAGCTTGAAAGGCCATCTCCTGCCAATCTGACTCCCCACCCCCCACGCTGCCACACTGGCTTTTACAGAGGCGCCTCATGCGTGCTGACTCCCACAGAGACGGGGGCAGGTAGGAGCTGGCTTAAAATCCAGCTCCCATAGAGCCACCTGCCCCCAAGTGCTGCTGCCTCTGTATTAGAGGCAACAGCACCAGGGAAGGGGGAAGGAGGCGGGAGCCGGTGCTCCCGAAGAGCCAGCTTAAAAAGCCAGCTCCCTGCGAGCACTGACTCCCGCCTGCCTCACCCACAGCTAATGTGCCACCACTGAACATTTCAGCGGTTTCCTGTTTACAAAAATCAAAGTACGTCAACATCCCTAGTCCAAGTGCGTTCCCACCGGAACCCCTGGGTACCTACACGGACACTTAGTCCACGCTGCCAGCCACGCAGAGCTGAAGCCAGAGAGCATCTTCCACCAATGGAAGTTGGCCCAGTAAAACATATTGTCTCACTTGTAGAGCTTCTTGGCAACCTGCCACACAGCCAGGCTCGGGCCTCCTGTGCTCCACTCCAGAGCATGCTGCCACCATGCGCTCCCCCAGCTCCCTACTGTCAGGGAGCCTTAGGCCAAAGCGGCACATCTGTCCCAGGCATGACACGAACCTCCGGCCTATGTGCTGTTTCCAGCCTAACACAGCGACCCCGCCAAGCTCTTTCAGGTCTATTAGAGCTCCCAGCACGAAGCCCTACGCTGGGCTCCTTCCGGAACGGTGGGGCGGGTGCCGGAACGGTCCACCATCACTTTTTCAAAGCCCCAGCCGGCTTGAGCGCACGCGCGGCTCTGAAACCGATGGCTGGCAGCCACACAGCTGGACACGCCGGATGGTGTTTAGTGTCCTCGCTCAGGCCATGTGGTGTCTTTAAGGAAAGACCTGTTCTGACCCCTCCCCCATTATAGAAGGGATGTGGATGCATTGGAGAGGGTCCAGTGGAGGGCAACCAAAATGATGAGGGGGCTGGAGCACATGCCCTACGAGGAGAGGCTGAGGGATTTGGGTTTGTTTAGTTTGCAGAAGAGAAGAGTGAGGGGTGATTTGATAGCAGCCTTCAACTTCCTGAAGGGAGGTTCCAAGGAGGATGGAGAGAGGCTGTTCTCAGTGGTGACGGATGGCAGAATGAGGAGCAATGGGCTCAAGTTGCAGTGGGAGAGGTCTAGGTTGGAGATTAGGAGAAATTATTTCATTAGGAGGGTGGGGAAGCACTGAGATGGGTTCCCTGCGCGGTGGGGGGAGGGGGTGGAATCTCCATCCTTAGAGATTTTTAAATCCTGGCTTGACCAAGCCCTGGCTGGGATGACTGAGTTGGGGTTGGTCCTGCTTTGGGCAGGGGGGCTGGACGCGATGACTCCTGAGGTCTCTGCCAGCCTAGGATTCTGTGATGCTAACTGCTCTTACCTTGTTTTAATGCCAAGAGAAACGTGACGTGACTCTTATTGCACGATGGGCACCGTCCACGCTCCAAACCACTGTTCGGTGCCTCTAGAACACTCCTCAGGGGTTTGCGTTTTTGCCACATTCTCAGTTTTGCCCCTTTACTCTTAGCCCTGCAGCAGGATTTATTTTTCAGTCTACCCAAAGACAACTCAGCGTCGTTTCAGAACTGTAGCACAGTTAGGGACTTCGCAATGCCAGAATTCAGTAGCAAGGCGCCACGTTACTAGCAAATTCATCAGGAAATAGTCATGACCATCAACACATGCATAGCATAAATTGGAAACCACTCCCTGGGACTAACCTTATGGATGGTGCCGGCAAGATAACTGCAGGGGGTATATTTATTTGCAGGGTCTATTTACAGCATGTTTGTGTTGCACAGAATAAACAGCAGCGTGCCAAAGGGTAGCTCTGCCTTTTGTTGTTACAACTGAGCAACAAGACCACGAGAGAAAGGGATGCAAGAGCATCTGTTCAGCAGTCAAGAAAATCATGTTCACAAGCGTGTAGCACCGCCAGCGTAAATGGGAATAAGAGCTGGCAAACAATTAATGGTTTTCAGACATTCACAGACAAGATGCATTATGTACAGGATGGAAAAATGTGACGACAGGTTAGTAAAGCAGTAAGTCCAGGGCAGCGTGATGATAGGTACATGAAATCACTATAAGGCTTTTCACTGGGACTTCGTCTCTAAGCTTAATCTGAAATCCTCCATCAGCCCAGAAATCATCATTGTGCTGAGTTTTTGCACATGTTTGGAAATCCTAGTCAAGGTTTTTATCTTAGCATGTTCAGTGGTGCCACAGACAGCTGTTATCTCATGCATTTGTCTCCTTCGCTTTACTGTTTCTTCTTCGATGCCTGAATCCCCTGCAAAGTCGTTTCGATTCTTGTTGCAGCTCCTCTGGTTTTGAGTAGTATGATATAATTAATTGTGTCTTTAAAATGTGTTCTCCAGTGGGACTGGTCTACACGACATCGGAAGGTCGAAGTAAGATATGCAACTCCAGCTACGTAAATTACGTAGCTGGGGGGTCCAGGTATCTTACATCGCGTTTCTGCGCCGTCCATACAGCAGGAAGCCGATTGGAGGAAACACTCCTGTCAGCTTCCCTTATGAGGCACGAGGGGCAGGAGTACCGGCACCAACGGGGGTGCCCTCTGAGTTCGCTCTAACGGGTCTATCCTGCTAAATCAAACCCCCGGAAGATCGCCCGCATCATCTTCCGTGTAGTGTAGCCGTGCCCCGAAAGATTCCCGAAAAACTGATTTATAACATAATAGGCCAAGCGTTGGGCAAAAGCAAGTCAAGCAAAATATTAAACTGATTGGCCTGCGCAAGCGGCCAACTGCGTGTGCTAAGAGGCGTGACCCCCCACCGGACAGCCCGTGTTTGACTTGAAGGGCAGGCGAGCCAGCCTCCTCACACATCTGCTCTCAGCGGCCTGTGCTCGGCTATTCCGCTTGGCAGCACGGCTCGGAACGGCATGTGCAACTGGCACGCAATCGTCCCCTCCTGGGACGTGGGGAAAAGGGGGGTTGCAGAGTCTAGGTCTGGCGCCCACAGATGCCCTGGGCATGGATGTGGTGACAGGCATCAGTAGCTTCCAAATCAATATGGGGCCAAAACGCATCTCTCTGACGGCATCTGGAAAACCAGCTAGGTCGCGTCGGTCATGCGTTAGCTCAGGGGTGGGCAGTAATTTTTGGTGGGGCACTCCAAGATTTGGAAAGTGGGCAAGGGCCGCACTTTGCTGTGGAAGGGGTGAGGGGGTCTAGGGTGGAGGTTGGGTGCAGAAGGGTGCACGGAGTAAGGGACTAGGGTGCAGGAGATGGTGTGCGGTCTGGGAGGGAGTTTGGGTGAGGGAGGGGGCTGTGACCTGGGTCAGGAGATGGGGGTGTAGGCTCAGGGAGGGCGTGGGGTGCAGGAGAGGATTCTGGCCGGGGAGGGGGTGCAAAGTCTGGGAGGGAGTTGTGACCTGGGAGAAGGGGAAAAGAGGATGCAGACTGCAGAGGGTTTGGGTGGTGACCTGGAGCAGGGGATTGGGGTGCAGGGCCTGGGAGGGTGTTTGGGTGCCGGAGAGGATTCTGGCCTGGGGGAGGAGTATAGGAGGAGGTACAGGGGCTGGGAGGGAGTTGTGACCCGGGGTAGCGGGGTGCACAGGGTTTGGATGGGACCTGGGGGAGGGAGTTGGGTTCCGGGAGGGGCAGGGTTACCTAAGCCAGCAGCCCTGCAGCATCCCCCAAGGCAGACGGGGGCTCCCTGCCTGCTGCAGCGCCAGATCACTGCAGGCTTGTTCCTTCCACATGGCTCTCAGCTCTGGGATGGGAAAGAGGCTTGTGCTGCCCCCATCCCCCAGGCCAATCACGCAGCTCCTATTGGCTGGCTGTTTCCAGACAATAGGAGCTGAGAGATTGGCTGGGGTCAATTCCTATTGGCCAGTTCTTTCCCGGCTAAAGGAGCTGAGGATTGGGCTAGGGGCGGGGAGATCACACGAAGCCTCCCCCTTTCCCCAGCGCGCCACACGGACTGTGTTTTAAACCGCGGCAGCTGCATGCCAGGGGGGTCTGCAGGCAGGATCTGGTGGGTTGGTGGGCCGGATCCGGCCCCCGGGCCATATTTTGCCCAGCTCTGCATTAGCTGCTAGTGTCCAGAGCGCTGTGAAAACTCAGGAGCTAGCGCAGAGATTCATCTATACACTGGTTTCAGTGCTTAAACACGGTAGCGATTTCTGTCCTGTCGCTCATAGCTTCTGGTAGAGCCCGAAGCCACGTAAATACTGTGCTATAGGCAAAGAACGGCTCTTCACGCTCGCTACATTGGAGATGGAGCTAATGAACGCTCAAAGCCGGAGGGGTCTAATGGGGCCCCGGACTGCAGTCATATACACCAAATCCCTCCTTCCCGACCCTTCTCGATCTTTCCCCGTTAGAAACAGACCCATGCAACCTGCCTGCCCCCCCATCTCGTTCAGCATCTCCTTGCAATGATGCTCCCGGAACACGCTGGAGCGCCATGTCCCTGCGGGCCCTGGGACCGCGTTGTCTTTTTGACACCACGCACTCCTGGAGAGCTGAGAGAAACCACCAGCCTGGGAGATGCCTGCACTTGCCCCCAGGAGCAGGAAATGGTTGCACTTTTATTGCCCTGGCTTGTCAAGAGAGGAGGCTCTGAGGAGCCAAAGAGAGCTGAGACCTGCACATAGGGTGTTACTTAAAATGGCCGTTGACGCAGGGCCTCATCCGGGCGGCAGGAGCCTGCAGCTTCCATTCCATTCAGGGGCCTCCCAGCTGCCTATGCCCTTTAGCTCAAGGTGCGGGAGGGCTAGGCCGAATCTGGCAGGCCACACTTTAATTAGCACGCATGGCACACTCCCATCTCTGTATCTTCACACACCCCTCCCCCTCCCCCCCCCGTCTTTCTTTTTCTCTTCAGCATCTGAGGAAGTGAGTTGTAGCCCACGAAAGCTCCTGCTCGAATCCCCCGCATAAATGTCTTAGTCTTTGAAGTGCCACCAGACTCCTTGTCGTGATTACACCTCAGTTTCCGTTACTGCCATGGTGGCTCATTCACGTTGCTCCCGGATGAAACCTAGCCTCCTAGCCTCGGCTGGTCTCCAGCTCTCTGCTCCCCTCTGCCTCAGCATGTCCACCCTCAGAAGGAGCTCTTCAGCTATCTTTCCAGAGGGCAGAATCAGTAGAAGCCAAAGCGCATTCTCCGGAGCGGGGCCCCACCTCTGGGATTCGATCCCACATCGGTGCCCACACCTGGCCCCTTTCAGAGCATGCTGAGAGACAACCTTTCCTCGCCGGGCTTCCCGCTACCTGCTGGCCTCGGGGCCTCCTGACCATCTCCATGGTGATGAAGGAAGAAGGGTCAGGAATCGTGCACTCCTTTTGGGGAAGATGCTTTTTTGTGCCATCCTGACTCACATCCCGATTACCACTCTGGGCCATGAGCCACTGATCAATTTTTCCAGACCGTTTGGTCTTAGCTGGTCACATCCCAATGCTTAGCCTTACAGTGACAAGGGAGCAGAAGAACAGGAATGCTATGAGCGCAGGGCGAGAGCCATTTCAAACTTCTGACAGCTTGGCCGTTACAAATGCACAGTTTGCCAGATGACTGGGGAAGGAGTGGGGTTATCTTCGGGAGAGGCAGGTTTTCCTGCTCCGGGGACGCAAACCCATGCATTAGACCAAAGCACTGCTAACCCGCCCAGTATATTGCCATAGCATCATCTGTGGATCAGAGACACTAGACTGCTCACCTTGCAGGTGTATGCTTGTTAGCCCAATTTAGAGCGTGTCCAGATTTAAACTTGGTCTTCTGGCTAGTAACCTATGAGCTCGTAGATAAATCTGGAATTCAGATTGGTGGAAGAGCTCAAAAATAGTAGTAACCAATGTTCTGTGGGTATTTTTTTGTTATTTCTCCTGGCTTATCGGGTTGCAAGTATGAATGTGCAACGCTCTCACCACTGTGGAATCTACCCCTTTACAGGATAATAAATCAAAGGAGCTCCAAGCCACACACACACAAAAAAAAGTCAAAGTCGCCGACACACGGATTAACAAATGTGAGCTGATTAGCTGGCAATATACTGAAACTGAGTGGGATTCCCATGAAGCCACAATTGGGGGCCATTCCTCTTATGAAGCACATACTATATAGGGAAATGCCAACTTTTCACCTTACATGTTGGCTAAAGAAGGCCTGACTTCAAATAATTTTTTCTGATCAGTTTTGGGTTTGATCTTTAAAGGGTCTAGGCAGAAGAGTGCTACATAAAGAGTTGCTTTAGATTTTGTTTTGTGGTAGCCATCAAAATCACATGGACTTTGATGACAGTAATCTGTAGTTAAAAACCCCTCCCACAGTTTCCTCTCTTTAAACGTCTTTCACCTGTTTTCTACAAAGCTGCACAGCATGGGCACGCTCCAGGCAGGGCCTGAGTTCATGTTTAACTCAGTATGAAATTCGGCTTCATTCTAAGAGCTTTTTGACTCAGGGATAATTGCAAATAAATCACATTGAGCTGGAATGCGACTGTTTTTGTACGGCACGTCTACGCTATGGGGAAGATTGATGCTGCTGCGGTCAATCTTCGGGGGTTCCATTTAGCTGGTCTAGTGAAGACATGTTAAATCAAACTCATAGGGCGCCCCCATCGGTGCGGGTATTCCAGCTCCTTGCAAGGAGTAAGGAAGCCGACCGGAGCGTTTGCTCCCGTTGACCTCCCACTGTGTGGATGGGGATTTAAGATACGTCGACTCCAGCTATGCAATTAACATTGCTGGAGTTGTGGATCTCAGGTCGACCTTCCCCTTCAGTGTACACCGGGCCTTAGAGACTAAACATAGTGCTCAGATGACTAGGTAAAATGTGGACGCTAGCAGAATCTGGTCCTTGCTCCTTTGCATCAAGGCAGGTACTTATAGAGGACGTGGGGCTAACCTGGAAGAACACATAAATGGTTTTGTTCCACTTTGGGTTCGCCCAGAGGAGTTTGGAAATAAAACAGCAACAAAACCCCATAGAAAATTCTTTAAAGAAATGATACGAGGCTACTAAACTGTGATCACAGGACACGTATTTTAAAAGAAGATAATGAAATACTTGTATTTCTATGGTTCCATTCACTGGAAGGCCCCAAATGGCTCTGTCAATTGTCTCACAGAGGACACAGTTTATCATCAATCTAGTCTGCCAAGAAAAAAAAAACCTGGGTCTCAAATACCCACTGGTTTCAACAGACCTAAATCGAGTTGCAAGGAGGGATTTTTAAAGAAGCAATTAACGGCTGTAATTTCCACGAACACTTTCAACTCGCAGACAGTCACTGGGATTGTGTCTCTTTGCAACTTTACTAGAAAATTACAGATGGTCCTTTCCCAACCCGCTCCCACAAATAAGTGCTTCGAAGGCTCAAAGGTGAAAACAGGCAAGGCGGAGTGTGTAGGAGAGGTTAGACTTAATTGGCATGGTCTTGTTATCCTGGGTGCAGCAAGTCACCCTTGACTCCCAGGGGAAAAGAATTACCTTGCAAATATCCAAGGTTTACCCGATTCATCACATCACTGGCTGTTAAATTTGCTACATCCTCTACAGAACATACAGAGAAAAAGGTACAGACATAAACAAAGAGAAAGAGAGAGAGAGAGAGAAAGAGATCAGCAAGCAGTGATTTGGCAAGTACTAGAGACGAGCGCCTGAGCTTTCATGATAAAATGGGGGCGAAAAAAAAAAGGAGAGGGTAAAGACAGACAGACTCACGCGTTCTTTACAGGAAGGCATGGGTATTTGGACACCAACAGGTGATAAGCAGTGGTAATGTACCAAACCGGATTGGTTGACTGACACATCACTGGGTGCAAAGGGGGCCTTAGGCTTCACAGCCCGGCTGTGGCTTATTTCCTCCTCCTCCTTCTCCTCTGTTATTCCACTCCATGTTTTCTAAACACCTAATGTAATGGCTGCCCAAACGCCCCCCACAGGGAAATGTAACATTCCAGCTGTACGAGGCCTAGCGTCTAGCTGGGCCTAGGTTTTGCTGAGGGCTCTGACCATGGGCCCCCTCCTACATCCTATGATACTGAAGTGTCGGTGTAGTTGTACACTATACATAAGTGGGGTATCAAGCTTCAGGGGCTCACCCATGTCTCCATCATCAAAAATATCACATCCCGTTATTTGGATTTCAGCCACATTCTGGGCAGGAGGCAGCATCCCACTGTGAACTGGTATGAGTCTCATGGCGCCGACTGTGTGAGAAGATCTATTTTCCTCTTCCAAGTGTACAAATATTCACCCAACTGGACATTCAGGATGTCCAGCAAAGAGGAGAGGGGTTGTGTAAGCTATACAAGCACACAAAACCTTAGATGTTTGCTAAGAAAAGGCCAACGTGAGCGCAAGGGACAACTACCATCAGGCACGTGAGCCTATGGAGTCTGCTTGTGGATAGCCTGTCTCTCCAAAAGGCAGTCTTTCCTTCGGTAGCTTTACGGTAACGTTCCTTCCAGTATGAGAGATACATTCCCTACTTGCCCAATATTAAGAGAAAACACGTTCTTTTGGTTTGCTTGTTCCATTATTTGATAAATGCTCTCGTGGTCCCTCAGATAACATCCGGGGGCATCGTTATCCCAAATCCATGCAAGTTCTTCTGTATCTGCCTTGAAGGCTCTAGAAGAGCAGCCAACCATAATCTACGCCAGTAATTCTTTGAGCATTTGCTCGAAGACGCAGTGTCAACAGCTGTGCTGCGAACGTGGAGCCCTGGCTAAAGAAAGGCGGCAAGTTGAACAGAGCAAGCAGCAGAAACTCTTGGGATATTAATGGGGGTGGGGGTGGGGAGGGAGGAGCAGACTGAGAAGAATGTGGTGAGGTAATCCTTCACACTTACTCCAGGCAAAAACGGGAATCCATGCACTGCCTTCACTGGCTACGGGATTGGACCCTTCTTTCTGCCATTCTTACAGGAAACAAACGTGCTAGAGAAGGTAGATTGCTCCTAGGTCTAATTCTGGGTTCTGGAGGCTTATTGGTGATGCATGTTAGTGACATGTTGTCCGTGAGCGACTAACTTGGACATCATTAACCTCTCTGACTGCCTCTCCCCATGAACACCATGGCCCACCAGCAGATGACCTGCTATGAGATCTTATCCATAGGCAAACCAGCTGGCTTGGTGATGCTCGTGCTAGTAGACTAGAGCAGGGGCGGGGAACCTTTTTTGGGTCGGGGGGTGGCAGACCCACAGAAAAATTAGTTGGGCAGGGGGCAGCAGGGGCTGGAGCGCCAGCACAGGCTCCCCCAGTGCATGGGGGAGGGGGAGAGGGGAGGAGGAGCCCTGATTAGGGTTTCCTTTAAGGTGCCTGCCTGTGCGGAGCCATGTAGCAGGTGTCTGCCCCAACCCAGGAACAGAGAGGCAGCCAGCACACGGCAGCTGGGAGCTTGAGCCTGGACTGTGATACTAAAAGTAGCACCTCAGCCCCAGCTGGAGTCCCAGCCCTAGCAGCCGCCACGCAGTCATGGCCCCAGCTGCTCCTGTGGGTGGGGCCACATGGCAGGTGGCTGCCCCATGTTCTGGGACTGCTGCCGGGGCCATGGTGCAGCTGCTCCTGGGCCAGGGTGGTGGTGCTAAAAATAGCACCACGGCCCTGCTTGGGTGCAGCCATCACACAGCCCCAGGTGGCGCGTGGGAGTCCCAGCCTGCAGCAGGTCTGCTGGGGAGAATCCCTGGCGGCAACGGGGGGTCAGCATGGCAGGGGCGAGGCTCTGGCGGCTGGGGCTACGTGGTGGGGGGCTGCCCCGTGTGCCGCAACTGGAGCCGGGCTGCAGTGAAGCTGTGGCCCCTGCGCACATGACATCAATATTGGTGCACAAGCCAAAACTCACTCCGCTCACGGATGGAAAATCTTAGAGGGAACACTGGTCCTGAGCCCTGGGGGCCCGATCCAGGCAAGCCGGGGACCACCTCTGGCCCTTAGGCCTTAGTTCTCCCACCTCTGCTCTAGCTGCAGTTATGGAAGCATTCTGGGTGACAGGGCTTGAAGACTGCGATGCTATCATCTCTGGAGCCACGCAGCTTGGTCAACACAACGTCATTCCATGTTGAGCAGTCCTGCGGCATCTTAGATTTCTATTCTATTCTATTCTATTCTATTGTTAGTTTCTAAGGTGCCACAGGACTGTGCATTGGTTTTAAAGTTACGGACTAACCCGGCTCCCCCTCTATCATATAGTGAAGCAGGCTTCACTGTTTGTCTCTGGGTTTCTAATAGCCCTCCGATTCAGAGCACAGCTGGGGTACGTCTACACTGCACAGTTATTTCGGAATAAGCTAGTCCGGAATAGTTATTCCGAAATAGTTTATTTCGAAATAGCACGTCTACACTTCAGGGAAGCCTCAAAGCTAGTCCAAGGCAGGCTCCCCTAATGTGGACGTGCTGTCTCGATTTAGAGCCCCAGGAGGAATAACTTAGCAGGGCCCTGGGAAGGGGCTATTTCGAAATAGAAGCAGTGGAGCGTCCACACAGGCCTTATTTTGAAATAGCTATTTCGGAAGAGGCGTTATTCCTCGTGGAATGAGGTTTACAAAAGTCGGAATAAGACGCCCGTTATTTCAAAATAATTTCGGAATAGCACAATGGCTGCGTAGACGCTAGCATAGTTATTCCGAAATCACTTTGCTGTGGAGACACACCCCTATAGTGCTATGGTTTGTCCTTTGTCATCCCTCAGCCTTTACTGTGTAAGGCTCTGCTCTGACCAATGATTAGAACGAGGCTCTGCACAGGTTCAGAATGTGCCAAAGTGTGGTCAGTTCCAGGACTGGAGACTACCCAGCCCTACTCCTCTTCTTGCTCCGATTAGCTACCGGGGAAGTGAAACACTCTCGCGGTACCATTGGAACATCGTCCAAGAGCAGGGAGCAGAAGGACAGATGGGAGAAATGCTCCACGGGTCCCCGTTCATCTGTAGAACGTCCCGTCTCTTCCATCAGAACAATCCAGTCTTTCTTAACTAAGCTTGCAGCACTGGCTTGGGCAGTGGGCAAATCTTTGTTTCCTTCCCAACTCTTCCGCACCCTCCCGAAATGTATTTCTAAGTTCTTGCCCTTCTCTTCCCCATGTCTGAAAAGTCACAACAACGCAAACAACGTGGAGCTCAGGAATCTAAAATCCCTCCCAGAGCAGATTGCAAAGGTCAGGCCAGTTCCAGAAATCCCACCGAGCAGAACAATCGTAGCCTGAAGGATAATAATGCTCTTGGCTTGTGTTATTGTTTACGAGGCTAGAGCCCCTTTGGAGCATGTGTAGGGAGCTAGCTCTCGAACGTGAAAGGGAGGGGTTTCCTAGCATGGAGGCAAACAGGCTGCATGGGATGGCTTAAAAAACAAACAAACAAGCAAGAGCTCATGGGGCTACAGATTTCATCATAACCAGGGGATAGATTACTGTCCAAAAAGGGTGACACACACACTTGGGTTAACATCCATTTAAAATCCTTTCGAAAACATAATCATTGCACCGAGAGATTCATACATTATGCAAACGCATTATATTGTAGCGTACTTGCTTTACTGACAGAGTTGTGAGATAATTAAAGACTTATTAAGTCCTACACTCATTAGCTCTTCAGCTACTGAAAAAAAAAATTATAGGAGAGAATTTGCTGACGGATTCAAAAACCATAACAGGATCTTGCATCAGCCTATGAGTTCGTTTCTTCCATGCTTTGCTGGGGTGGGGGAGGGAATAGAAGTCTCAGACACTCGTATTAGAAACGATTACAAATGGATACTGAGGTCAGCTTCATGAGAGAGTTGGGACCTATATTTTCAGTCTATCCTTGGCTGGTCAACAATTTTACAGACACAAATAATTAGTGAGTGAAATATTGCACCCATAATTTAGATCATTTAGACACTTATTTCCCTTGTTATACCTGGTCCTTACACATCCATTGCACCCGCAAATAATTACAGATGTGTCCACCGTTATTTGTTCCAGCTGACACAAAGGCCAGTGTCTGAAAGCAAGCCCCTTCACACCTCCATCCTCTGGGATTTACAAGGTACGAGGTCTGCTGATTGATGGGGATGCTGAGTTTGAATGTACTGTGCAGAGCTGTGAACAAGTCGGAGGCTTCGTTTTGGATTTTTTTTTATACCCCGAATGTGTCTGGTTTGGTTTGGCTAGATGCTACATTACTGGATATACTCCATCATAAGCCAATTTTTTTGGTAAAAAATCACACGGTAAAGAACGGGGGTTGGCTTATGATTGGGTCAGCTCCCATTGGCTGCTGTTTGCTGTTCGCAGCCAATGGGAGCTGCGGGAAGCAGCACGGGCTGAGGGACGTGCTGACGGCCACTTCCTGCCACTTCTGTTGGCCAGAAATGGAGAATCAAAGACACTGGCAGCCTGCAGATGCTTCCCGTAACAAAACGTTCCGACGTGCCAGCGGCTTACGCTGCCGAGCTGGGACCGGAAGTTTGCAAACAGCAGAGATAGAGTCGGCTTATGAACGGGTCATTGTGTTTTTAACATTTTTTTTACCTGTAACTTGAGGGGGGGCTTATGAATGAATGGGCTTATGATCAAGTAGATACGATACATAATCAGCTTGTGAACGGGGCCCATCGCTGGAAAAGCCATTAAGCGTCCGCAAGAATGAATCCTACTTACCATACCCAGTGGTAGGTAAACCCAGATGCTTCATTCGATTTTTGACAAGCTCAGAGAGCTCTTGCCTCTCCGACCTCCTGTACAGGCTCAGTCGCTGCTGGCTGATCCACTCCGCCGTCTTGCTCGTGTGCTTGTTGCCTTTCCGACTCAGCCTGCGTGCCCACTGCATGCTTTTGCGCCGGAGCAAGGGGTGCTCGGATTGGTCGCTCGAGCAGGAGTTCCTGTGATGGCTCGTCTTGATGTGCCAGTGCTCCTTGACGTCTTTTGTATCCTCGCAGTCCTCGACATTGATTGAGATCTGCGACTGGAAGTCCCAGCAGTACATAAGGGGATGCACAAAACACCTTTCCGTTTCCATTTCCAGAGCCTGACGCCACTGGCGTTAGCTGCACCCAACTCCTCGTGGGACCCGGTACTCGCTTAAACAAGGCTCTGTTGTGATCAGCTCCCCGTTCTACCCCACCTTGGTCGACTCCTTTCTGCCAACGGCCAACCAATCAGCGTTCCCCAGCATTATAAAACATGCATGTTGAAAGTGCTACCTCCTGGAACCTGCATGATCCTGGGCGGAGCCTCACAGTTCCATGGTGCGATTTCATTTGCCTGCTCTCAGGGAATGTTCCAACATTCCCACCAAGGGACCGCTTCCCTAATGCCGAATCCCAGCTCTCCCCAAAACATCTCTAATCCTGGAGGCTATGTAGATGGCCAAACTAGGGTTGTTAATGGTTAATGGGAGAGGCTCACTGGTTACAGTTAACTGGTAGGGTCTGTGGCAGGGTGGGGGTTGCTCCACCTGGCGATCCCGCCCCATTTAATCAGTTAACCAATTTTGCATCCCTAAGACAAACAGCTGAACTTCCATGGTTTCCCTTTCATCCTCACGACAGATATAACAGCATATGTCTAACATAAAATGTAACCCCTGTGTTCATGTATAGTTCCCTGGATTTAACTAATTGCCAACCTTCAGCTGCGTGCTTTCCATTCATATTTTAGATTACACACGTTTCAAAGCTCAGACTGAGCCACTAACCAGCTAACCCACTCTGCCCACATTGGCTACTGCCGAATTGTTCACCGCACCGCGAGAGGGATTCGGACCGTCCCCTTGCTGAACACGAAGTAGGGCAGCGAATGCTAAAGAAAACCAACCCCCTGACCAAGCTCAATACAAAGGTTACTCACCTGAGTTCGGATGTCATGAGGCTGCATTTGAAATAAAAGAAAGTAAAGATGCAGTATGTGTTAGTCGTGACTGTGGATCACCGAGTGTCCATCCCTGCCTGATTGGCTCTTTGTAGTCCCCCAGCTCGGAGCCACTATTTAAGATCTGTGAGCTCATCCAGAGCTAACAAACAATAATAATTAATCACGGCGTCTCTAGCACTTCCCCAGTTCAGAGCACTGCAGGGAAGGTCGTTAGCCTGTCCGTGGTCTCGCAGCGAGCCAGGGACAAGGCTAGGGACCCAGGATTGCCCAGCTCCAAACACCAATCATTACTTTCCACACCAGTACTTGCTTCCCCGGCGCCTTACTCAGTTACCCAGTGCAGACCACACAGCACGTGTGATTGGCACAAGTTTTACAAACTGGTTGGCCTGGCCTGATGGTCTTGGTTTAAACTTGGAATTTTCCTTCTCCCAGATGGCTGCCTGCCTTGGTGGAGGAGCTCCAACTGCCCTATTTCTGTGCCAATACTTAGGCCTTGTCTACACTAAAATGAAGATAGCCCCATCGCAACTGATCTTCCGGAGTTTGACTTAGCAAGTCTAGTTAAGACTCACTAAATCGAACTCAGAGGGCACCCCAGCCGGTGGCTGTTACAAGGGAAGCCAATGGGAGTGTCTGCTCCTATCAGCCTCCTGCTGCAGGGACACCACCAAGCTCAGCTTGAGGTAAGCTGACTCTAACTACGTGTTCTACACAGCTGGAGTTGTGTACCTTAAGCCGAGCAGCTGGATCTAGTGTAGATCTGGCCTAAGTAATGACAATGAAAGGATTTTTCATGGGTCTTTGGTAGTGCTTAAGCCGGCCCTCTCGGCACAAGGATCCCCTTGTGCCAGGCGCTGGACAAACACAAACACCTCTGCCACCGGGGCCTATTTGTCTTTTAACAAAAGGAACATTCCCACATCCTCTTAGGCTACATAGACATTAGAAGAGAAGATCAAGGGACCTGCGAGCCAACCACCTTTCCAATAGGCATTCCCAGCTGTTTCACACTGGGCTAGTGCATCCCAGTTTATTATTCCCTCCCCATTCAATCCCGCTGCTTGGGCAGCAACACCAGTCAATCAGGGGGCCCCTTTGGCTGCTAGCAGCCTGGCCCAGCTGGTCCTTTGTTAGCGGAAATGTTCCTCCATCAGCTGCTCTGATTGGATTTCTCCTCGCCTGACTAGACGTGATTGTGCCTGGCTACAAAGCCGCCCCCTACCAGCTACAAGGTCAGAGTGACTGACACCAGAGCACACATGTTGGGAGTATTTCTACACGTTCACCAGTGACTGATCCCTGCAGGGATCTTTCATATCAAGGTTGCAGCCTGTAAGGTTTTCTGACCCCCAGGTTTCTTACCTCGGAGGTTGAGAACATGTGCGATTCGGTTCTGTAGATCCCAATGGGAATTTCTGCGCTGGAAGAGCAAAGCTTCTGGAAAAGACGGCCGTAGGTCCGGATCCACAGGTCATCCTCCGTGATTTTCATCTGACCAACAGGGGGGAAAAGGTCTCTTTGCTAGGGCCCTGGGGCAACAGGGAAATCCGGCCCCGATAAGGTCCAAAGCTGCAGAGCTTGGATCTGCTGATGAACTTCTCCAAGGCTCAGGGATGTTGAGACTCAGAACTTTGATGTGATCCCACAAGAAGGGGAGGGATGGTCTAGAGCAGCGGTTCCCAACCTTTTCCAGATGGGGAACCATTTTGACAATTCAGGAAGACTTGGTGACCCAAGGCAATTCAAAAACGGGGGGAACGAAGGGGGCCAGAGCCACCTGGGGAGACACTTGGCGATCCTTTTGAAATGTAATGGCAACCCATATTTGGGTCGCGACCCATAGGTTGGGAAACCCTGGTCTATGGGGTTCCCATCTAACTCTCTTGGGAAAGGAGTTACTGTTAACTCTTAGTGCACGGAACATGGAGGGACCAAACCACTGGCCTTGTTGGTGTGATTGTGTCTCCCTCCAGAGGCCAGCCCCAGTGAGTACAACAATCAGCTACTCAGTGATGAGAAGTTCTTAGCTATGGCTCAAGAGGCCTGTGTTTGGGGGCTGAACGTCCCAGGTTCAGTCCCTGCCCATGACGGTTGGGTGACCGTTCACCTGCAGAACTGCATGCACGTGGGATCCCCCCCAGCTTGAAAAGGACAGAAACAGGAGCGCTTACAGCACAGAGGTAGCCGGAACCCGGTGTGGTATCCAGGCCCAGCAACAATCTCGTAATGGTGATCATGTAGTCCTTCACAAATGACTGGCAGGAGGAAATTCAGAGAGAGATCAGGTCAGAGAAAAGATTTCACTTGCTCATCTCTTCATTATAATGGCAAATTGGAAAGAAGCTGAGGTCATGTTCTCTTCTATTTGCTTCTTATATGGTGCCTGCAACCGCGGGACCTGGGCACTTTCCAAAAGCAAATTCACTGATATGACTAAGAGCGGTTCTGTGTGGCTCTTTCCTGCTCTTTCTTCCTCTCCTCAGGGGAAAAATGGACCATGGATTTCAGTTGGATTTGGTTTAACGCATGCCGCATTTGGGTTTTAAATGATTCTCTAACATATAGAATGGGCAGGGGGCTGGACTCGATGACCTCCTGAGGTCTCTTCCTGCCCTAGGATTCTAGGATTCTAAGAGATAGGATGCCAGCAGCATTAACGAGCTAAAAGTAAAACATGCCCTGCAGAGTGCTAGCGTGTGGGCCCCATGTGGAGTACCGTATTTTAGCGAATATAACCCGTGGGTTATATTCGTTTTTACAAACCCCGCACTCCCCACCCCCCCGCGGGCTATACTCATGCGCGGCGTATACAGGGTTCTTTTTACTGAAAGGAAGACAATATTTCCTTGAGGAAAGCAGCATATTTTAATTTAATAATAGAGTCCGTTGCATCATCAGCTGCGGCTCATTAACAGGTGATTACAGGTGCTTTGTACTACCATTATGCACAGAGTCTCTCCTGCGGGCTATACCCGTGCACGGCATATACAGGGTTTTTTTTACTCAAATAGCAAAAACCACGGGGTATATTCGGGTGCGGAGTATATTCGAGTGCGGGGTATATTTGCTAAAATATGAAATGTATGCATCCAAATGGATTAAGGGTCCCTGAGCTAGACCCTGACCACGCAGAACAGGGCGGGTGCCACACAGTTTTAGGGAAGGGTATTAATGGCGCAGAGAAAGGGTGAGCAGAGCATGGAGGCTGCAGGCAGAAATGGAAGGGGCCCTCTCATTAGGGTGTGTGAGGCAGATGTTCCCGAGGGGAAGCTGATGGGAGCAGCTGCTGTGTCCTAATTCACCTCACGCAGGCTCTAGCTGGCTACCGAACAGGGCCCAAGCGTGAGTGAGACTGCAATGGATGCCTAGGGAAACACTGGGGGTGAGGTGGGGTTGACCTGAATCCTCTAACAGAGAAGACTGAAAGGAAGGGATCCCTGCTGCATCCCCTAGGCCTTTTCCTCCTGCACTGGGCTAGGACCTTTCTCTGGAGGAGGACGCCATCTTGGAAAGAGCGGGCTATGGTGCTGGAATGCCTGTTCAGCCCCCTCACCCTTGTGCCCCAGCAGCGGAAGCACACCCGGCAAAACCGCATCACCCGTTCGCCGGTTCTCACCTGATAGAGCAACGTATCCAACATGCTGATGCTGAACACTCGGCCGGCGGCAAACGGGAGCCGGAACATGAACGCCAGGTTGGAGCCGTTCTCTCGCTCTTTCTACGGGCAGAGAGGAACACCGTGGGATGGGCTGTACCGGGGAGTTCACCACGTGGACAAGCCCCGGGTGTTTTTTTGACAGGGGAAAAGATCATTTAAGAACTCAGTCTGCTGCCCACTGCTGTTCTGGTCAAACGAGGGCCGAGAGCCACTGAAAAACCAAGAGGACCTGCTTGCTTGGAGCTCAGAGTAACAAGCCAAACAACTCCAGCCCTGGGGATACCAGCAAAGGCTCCTCCTTCTTGTAATTAATGTCCTCCCCACTCAGTTTAGTAGAAAGACGGCTGACGTTTTCTCATCAATTCACTTTTTGGATGAAAAATGGGACTTAGATCAAAATGAACATTGTTCTTCAACGTAGGTATTCTCCCCCCCCCCCCAAAAAAAAAAAACCCACAAAGTGACCCCTGGGAAATGGTTGATACAAGTTTTTGGAAAAAAGTTGAAACGTGCAGTTTCCAAAAGTCCTGCTTTCACCCAACACTGGTTTTTTAAAACCACGGTGGTTTCGAAGGGAGGAGGCGGGGGAGGGGAGGGTCTGGGCACTGCCACTTTCACAGTAGTGGTGGTTGGGAAAAAAGTTGCCCTTTTTTCTCCCCCCGCCACTTATTGGTGGGCCTGCCTTGGGTGCTCCTGCAGCCACATCTAGTGTGGCTGCTACAGGTTGAACCTCTCTAGTCCGGCACTCTCTGGTCCAGCAACATCCGTGGTCCGGTATGACGTTAGTTACCCGGATGTCCACTGATCATGGGTATGGCCAAGTTTCCCGCGGTCCCATAAAGTTTGTTTACAGCCGCCAGTCCTGGCTTGCAGTGTTCTGGGCTGGTATTTAGCTCTAATTGCCCCTCGCAATTAGAAGAGCCCAGCAAGCAGTGCAAGGGTTGGTCATGCTGCTAGACAATGTCAACCTCCCGTAGTTTGGCACATTCTCTGATTCGACCCCCAGTCAGGTCCTGACGGCGCCGGACTAGAGAGGTTCAACCTGTAGCAAATCTATGAGCACCGCCTCACTGGTCAGCTCCTGCCTGGGTCATCCTCCTAGCATGGAACACATGGGATTGGGTTCTGTGTGCGAGTTACAGTCTCCTCTCCATGCCCAAGGAAACTTGGGGTGCCACAGAGGGGTGGGAGAAAGATTTTCCCCTTAAGCAACACAGGTTTGCAATCTGTACCAATTCAGGCCCCAGACTTGCTTTTCTAGCTCCAGCGCATTCAGCATCTCAGATCAAGTTTCCCTTCCAAGGCACCAGGTGCTGTGTATTCTAACACAACAGCCAACACACACACACACACACACCTGGCTGGATACCATAGTAGAGACAAGGGCCTAGTCTTGGCATTGGCAGACCTGGCTAGCCTGAAACTGTGTTAACTTAATAATTACCTTTTAGTCCCTGGGTGGCAAATTCTAGTCTTGGGTGACAAATTTCTCCCTCACAAGCCAGGGGCCATTCAGATAATAATTAACACCAAACCTCAGATCTTAGGATACTCCCGGATCCCCTGGCAACAGGGCTCTGAGCGCGGCTCAGAATTAATCCGCGCCGCTATCGAACCTCAGCTGTCCTCCCAGGATCAAAGAGGGAACTCTGCAGGGAGAGGGTAATGAGGGCCAGGCGTGGCCACGGATGGGAATGAATCGAGCGTCTCATTTCATCCCAGGGAACTCTGGGGATCAAAGCGCTCATGTACTTAAAAGCTTCCTGGAGAGACCACGATGGCCCCATAGCCTGGGGCTGCCTGCCTGCCATGAAACTAATAGAAGGGCCATTATCTCCAGTTGTCATTTTAAAAGAAGAGTCAACATAAGTTCCTGACACCACTTATTTGCACTGCTGGGATGTTGCTAGACCCCAGCGGCCCAGGGGCTGCACGGAGACAGAGTAAGAGATGGTGTCAGCCTCGAAGAGCTTACAGTCTAATCCGGGGGTTTCAAACTCTGGTCGCGGCTTGTAAGGCCAAGCCAGGCTGCGTGATGCTTTGTTCACCTGCACCCCCGCAGGTAGGGGTGATCACAGCTCACGTTGGCCACGGATCACTGTTCCCGGCCAATGGGAGCTGCGGGAAGTGATGTCCCAGTCCTCACTGCTCCCATTGGCTGGGAACGGCGATCCGCGGCCAACAGGAGCTGCAGTCGCCTGTACCAGCGGGGGCGCAGGTAAACAAAGCGTCTTGTGGCCAGCTAGCGGCTTGCCCTTACAAGCCACAACTCAGAGTTTGAAAGCCCCTGGTCTAACAGACAATAGAGAGCTGGGAAACCGAGGCACAGGAAGGCTAAGTGACTTGCTTAAGATCACATGGAGCACTTGCAATAGATCTGGGACGTGAATGCTGGTCTCTAGCATCCTAGCCACAAGAATATCCTCCTTCTCGGCATGGTATGTTTCCTATCAGCCCACTTGTCCCACCCTCTCTGATCCCTGTGCCTTATTGATAATGCAGTGTTCCTTTGCAGAGAGTCTGCAGAGCTGGAATTTATCTACAGATTTGACACCATTACCCTGGGCTTAAACAAAGGCATTAACTGATTGGTGCATTACAAAGGCAATTTCTCCTGCCTTTAATATCTGCATTTCCACATCAAAAGCTATGAATGGGAGACATCCAGTCCACTTAATTAGCCACATTAACACGGGTCCTACAATTGGCAGGTACTTCTTCTGCTGTTATATATAGCTCTTGGTTTCTGTTTTTCCCACTCCAACCCATCTGAGGAAGTGGGTTTTGCCCACAAAAGCTCACAATTCTCTAAATGTTGGTTAGTTTCTAAGGTGCCACAGCACCACTCATTTTTAAAGTCACAGACTAACACGGCTCCTGCTCTGAGATTCATTTGCAGCGAGTTAGGTCTCTTCTCTGACAAGGAATTTGCCCACTAGGCACTGGACGGGTGTTCTATCAGCCACAAGGTAGCAGGACATCTTATGTACAACAGATCTTTACGAACAGCCCCTAAAGCCCTTTCAAGACAGAGACTGCCCTCAGACAGTGGCCATTATGAGGAAGTTAGGAGAGAGATGGAATTGGGGATGTGTGTGGGGGATACAGTTGAGCATTGAGTTCATGGTGGCTTTGATTCTCTCTGAATTGGTTCAACCATCCTTAATATACACCGCCACGCAGGTGGTACCAGAGATGCCAGTGTGTGTGAGCCCTCCGATCATGCAGCAGTCACAGAGATGCCAACTCTCCTGGTTTTGAGCGGCACGTACTCAGCTGAACCTATGACAAACTCTTATTTCTTTTGTTACGGCCATCTGAAGAGGCCCAGGCCGTATCTCATCCCCTCGCCCGGGCTGGTTCTGCGGATGTTTCCCCTCCCCATCCGCTGTTATTTCTACCCCCACAAAAACACCTCAGCAGCATGCAACGGGAACACCGCCTGCGATAGGATGCAGGCGTCCATTCTCGCAGAATTGTGTAATCCACCGCCCCGGCGGGGGCTGTGTATTGAGTAACTACAGCCGGACAGCTGTGGAGTGCCTAAGAAAACACAGCGAGCCCAAAGGTCAATTGCCTGTCTCGGATTATCCTGGAGGGATGTTCATTAACCACGGTGCCTGCAGGGTGCAGCAGGAGGGCACAAGGCTATGACGGTCTGTGAGTTAATTACTCGTTGCAGGACCCTTTCATCGAACGCAGGCATGCAGGGAAAATGCATCAGGCGGGCGGTTCGCACACCCGGCCGGGAGGGAAAGCAGAGCCCTCCCGTGGGCCAAGGGGCGTCCTTACCTTTTCCAGTTTGGAGAGGGCCAAGGAATAACTGTCCTTGGCTCTGAACTGCATGAATCTCATATTGGACGGGTGGGTCAGCTCGGTGATGATGCTGAGGCTTGGGAACAGCCTGGAAGGGAAGGCAGACCGGTCACTGGTGGCCGCGTGCTCCCCGGCGGGAGGGAACGTTCAGCTTCGCAATAGGGCCCAGTGCAGAAAATGGCCTTGGGCCCATAGTTCCCGCTAAGGGGCGCACCTGCGCGGCCATGCACAGAAAATTCTTCCCCCACCCACCTCCTTTGGAGAGCCGCACAGCAGTACTCCCACGGCAGGCGGCTGCTCCGGCGGGCGGGGCCGGCTGAGACTGCGTGGCGAGGGATCCACTGGGGTGGAGGGCCGGGACCTGCCACGGCCATGTGGCGGAGGGTGGAGGACTGCTCCAGTGGCTGCGGCTGCCACATGGCGGGGGGCTGGGCCTGTTCTGGTGGCTGGGGCCAGGAACGGGACCTGCCACATGGTCGGGGAGGGCTGAGGGGTGTGCAGGGTCTCCTCCGGCGGCCGGGAACGGGACCTGCCACACGGCCGGGGCGGGGGGGGATGCAGGGTCTGCTCCAGTGACTGGGAACGGGACCTGCCACATGGTTGGGGTGTGGGGGGGTCTGCTCCGGCGGCCGGGAACAGGACCTGCCACATGGTTGGGGGGGGCGGAGTTATGCTCTGGTGGCCGGGAACAGGATCTGCCACATGGTCGGGGGGGGGGGGGGCGGGTTCTACGCTGGCCCCCCATGTGCTCCCAAATGCCGGGGGCCATGCTGAGCCTCGTTTCCATAGCAACCAACACAGTACTGTAAGGCGAGAGGCAGGCGCAACCAACAGAGCTGAGCCCCTCTCTGCTTCTTACCGGAACATGGTCTGGGACGTTGACGATTGTTTTTGCGTCTGCCATGTAATCCTCCTCCGCACTCATGGTGCTTTCCTTATCCACCACCACCAAGTTGTCAGCGTAAATAATCCCACACTGCAGCAAACTGTCTAGGCTGGAACAATTCGCAAAGACGAAAGGTCGATGTGGGTGTGGGGGGGGGGGTGTTAATCCATTAGAAAACAAAATGCCGAATTACAGTTTGCAGACATACCCCCCGTACGGGCACCCAATCAATGCCTGGGCACAACTCTTCTGAAATACAGTAACCAGGCCCAGGACAGACTAAGGAATCCTGAGGGGGAACCCTGAGATGAAGCCCAAACCTCTCTGCAGTGGCAGGCTCTTAAAAGATGACCATCTCCTCAGGTTAGCTCGGCGGGGTGGAGAACCCAAGCAATCAAACGTGTGATGTGTCTGCTAGGTGAGAAAGAAGCTAACCCGGGGCAGGCAAGGATACAGCCTGCGGGCAGCATCCGGCCAGCCAAGCCATTGGAGCCGGCCTGAGAGTCCACACAGAGTAGAGCCACCTTGGGTAAGTGCCTCCCGGCCTGGGCCTACATCTAACACCACTCCCACACCCCAACTTCCTGCCCCAGGTCATCACCCAAACCCTCTGCACGCCCCCCCCCCGAGGTCACAGCTGCCTCCCTGACTCTGCACCCCCTCTTACATCCCTCCCCCAGGCTAGACTCCTTCACCCAAACATCCTCCCAGACCCCACATCCCAATCCCTGCCCCAGATTACCACCCAAACTCTCTGAACCCCGCCCCAGGTCATAACTCCCTCCCAAACCCTGCACCCCTTCCTACACCCCTCACCTAGGTCAGAATCCTCTCCTGCACCCATCCCCTCTCCTGGACCCTGCCCCCTCTCCTGCCTCAGGGCACAATCCCCTCCTTCACCCAAACAGCCTCTCAGAGCCCACATCCCTATCCCCTATCCCGAGCGCCCTTCTGCACCCAACCTCCATCCCAGACCCCACATGCTCTCCATAGAAAAGGGCAGCCCTTGACCACTTACCAAAATCTTGGCGTGCTCCCCCCCTAATAAAAAATTGTTGGCCCACCCTGGTCTAACCTAATTCAGGGTGGTTGTGCTCCAACATTACAGTGAGGGGGTCCATATAACTACCCACGTGGCCAGACAGGGAAGTAGTGTGCTAATCTTGGAGGTAGAGATGGGTCCAAAGGAGAAGACCGTCCCCTAATTCCCCACAGCCTTGGTGAAGTTCAGCTGTGAATCCAAACGTCACTGCTGCTGTCCATGTCTGGAACATGGAGATTCACTGAGCAGAATGGGAGCAGCTAAACACTATTGATTAGGCTGCATGGGACACAGATTTTCCATGCAGCAGACGGTCCCTATGGGAAATACTGGCCCTTATTGCCGGTGGCTACTACAGCATCCCTGGCTTATTTTGTTTTCCTCGGCAGAATTGGGGCTATTTTCTCCCTTGATTTGCAACACAGTGGAAACAGTGATAGCCGTAAACAAGACACCTACTTATCGATGGTGCCTTCCATGTAGTAAACCATGGGGAAACAACAGATGGCTTCCAAGAAGTGGTTCTCAGGCCTGGAAGAAGAGCGGGAAATGACAAGAAGGTTACTGGAAGCATTTTCTTGCCCTTTTGCTTTATATATCAGGAGTGACATGCACAGAAATCAATGGTGTAAACCTGATGGCTTGATTCTCCTGTCCCATCAGACCCACTAGATTTTAGATATTCTATTAGAAAAGTTAAAGTCACCCATTTAATTCCCACCCCCCGCCTCCCCCCACCCACCCACCCACACATACCCCATGCAAGGAGAGACCGGATTCAATAGAAAACGGCTTTGGAAGAGTACTTGCTTGTTGTCCAGGAGCAACACAATTGGGTTTAACTCCTTCCGGGATCTGTAGTACGCACGGAGGGGGACGATGAAATTATACAGGCCATTCCCCCGCGGTCTCTGCCGAAACGATGATCAGTTTGTTCTTAAACCCGTAGGCCTTGGCGTCTTCGTAACTGTTGTGCTTGCAGCCCTGCGCGGAGAGAAAAGCACCGGGGCTCAGGCGCGGGAGCGGCCCGTCTGTCCTGACACCAAGCCGTGGGAAAGCAAAGATCAAATCGCCAGGGCAGTGGAACCGTCTCACGTTTTCCGAGGTGGCAAAAGCACAGAGCCGGCTGGGGCTGTGAGCAGTACAGATGCACCGGAGTGCCTTGAGGGGAGCAAATAATCCTGTAAAGTGGCCCCCAAACTGTGGGGCACGGTCCCCTCTGGGGGCGCGGAGGAGCATTTGAGGGGGTGTGCAGTGGGGCCTGGGCCAGCCCGCATGGGGGAGGGGCATGGAGGGAGCACTGAAAATAATCAGCGTAGCGGCATTGCGCAAGAGGGTTTTTCTTGTGCAAGAAGGGGCAGTGTAGACAGCTCCTTCTGGCGCAAGAGCCTCTTCTGCAAACATGGCGGCTCATTAGGTATGCAAATGAGGCTCGGCGATATTCCACGCTTAGCCTCATTTGCATATTTCTCGCGCAAGAAGCCGCGAGTGTAGACATAGCCCAACTGAGGCCTAATCAGCACAGAGTAGAGCAGAAGAAGGACTCTTTGTGTCTTGCTCACAACACACCTGGGCAGCACCTGAATCCTTCCTGGGTGGCCACCTAAGCGCTCAGCTGACAGGGAACACTGGTGCTAAGGACTCCTGTTCAGGAGGGCCAAGACCCTCCAGCAGACCAGTGACTTGTTTCGTAGCCCCCCGGCTGTCAGAGAGTAACACCGTTCAGTGACTGGGTTATTTGAACAAGTGAGCTGCAGCAGAAACATGAAGGTGCCTTTTAGCATGAAGTGCACGTGTTTCCCTCGTGCATCCACACCCAGAAACAGACAAGCCTCTAACACATCACGGAGATGGAGTGTCCCCCGGGCGTCTTCCACCTGACTGCTGCACTCCCCTGACCTTGTTGTTCTAATTTATGCTGCCTGCAAAAGATCCAGTTGGCCACCCCTCCCATGCAGCAGGAAGGAGTCCCGGCGAGTAGTGTGAGAGCACGTACGCTGGCTCCGTGAGGCTGGAAGATCATGGTAAAATGGGGGTCATTCAGCCAGGCCCAGTCAATCCAGCTGTCAGACTAAATTTCACAGGCAGGCAGTGGGGCCGACCGCCACGGCAGGTCCTGGGGCAAGGTGTGGATTGTTGGCTCTCATCCCTGGAAGGGGCGGGGCCTCAGGTGGGTGGGGCGGGGCTGGAGGCAGCACTGCCCCTGCCCTCAGCTGTGTGGAGCGGCGCTCCAGCAGCAATTCAAAGGGGCCCTGGGCTCCAGCTGCCGCTGTTGTGACTGCGGCAAAGATGGAGGCTGGAGCCCTGGGCCCTTTTGAATCGCCGGGCCCCAGGGCAAGTGCCCCCTCTGTCCACCCCCCGTTGGAAGGCCTGCAGGCAGGGCAATGAAAAACAGCCACAGTGCACCAGCCAGTCTGGCCCCTCCTTGGAATGCATCCGCTCATCTTAAGGAAAAACAAGCAAAGAAAGAACAAAAGTAAAGCGCCGTTGGGAGCAAGCACAACATGCTGCCTCCTCCCGCTTTGCAAAATGCCAGCTGCCTCCTCAAACAGTGATCTCCTGGGAATGTCAAGGTGCCCTACATGGAAGACAACCAGGTTATCAGCACAAAGCCCCATAATTACGGCTCCGAAGGGAACATTTATCCCAGAAAATGTTCCAGCCCGCCCACCGATCACAGCGTGAGGAAAGCAAACACCCTCTAGGCAGCCACAAAGCATCCACCATGAGGCGAAATGTCAGATCGCGGCTCCCGAGTGACTCATTCTGCGGCACAGCGCGGCCTGCATGGTTCCGGCCTGGCACATTTCTGATCGCGCTCTTGAGCCACTGCCCAAAAGCAGGGGGCTTCACATTCTTGTTTTCCCAAGTTAGCAGGATGTCTATTCCCCCGGCAGCCACCGATGAGACACACTGTGTGCTCCACACAACGCTAACCCTAGAAAACTGGGACACGTACGGCGGTAGGGTCCGTTCTCATCCCTGTCCCGGTGTAACTCTTCTGCTAACTAGCTACAGGGCATATATGCCCCCCCCCCAGCTGTACTGATCTCCTCCTCTTTAATGTGTTTATCCGCATTCCACCCCCGGGAGTAGGGACAGTACTACTGTGCCCATTTTACAGATGGGGAGCTGATACACAGAGACTTAGCGACTTGCCCAAGATCACATACAAAATCTGGGGTGGAGCTGGGAATGAACCCTGGTCTTCTAAATCCCAGGCTTGTATTCTCACTACTGGAGGTAATACTGCTGCCCTGTGCTTCAAGCCCCAGCCAGGAATGCAAGTGCAAACACTATCGCTTGGAACAGAGATGGACAAAAGGGTCTCTGTGGGCCAGATCCAGCCCACCAAGTGTGTTGATCCTGTCCATGGATGCCCTGCCGCTCCTCCACCCCCAGGCCAATCAGGGCCCGAGGACGGGGGAACGCACAAAGTCTCCTCCTCCGTCAGCGCAGGCGGCACTTAGAATCAATAGCCAGGGTTGACTGTAAGTGTCATGTGTCCCTTGCAGGACAGGGGCAGAGTGGGAGGAGTCTTCACTTATTCCCCCAACCCCAGGCCCTGATTGACATGGGGGGTGGGAAGGGTGCCAATCAGGGTCTGAGGGTGGGAAAGCATGGAAGTGTCCTGGCCCCGCCCCTCCCACTCGAGGCCCTGCCCCGCCCAGGGCCACTTAAAAAATTTCTGAAGTGGCCCCCCATCTAAAATTATTGCCCACCCCTGACTCGGAACCTTTAAATACTGTCACAGCAGCCTCTTACCTTGTCCAACCTCAGGCAGCAGAACGGGGCTTTCACAGGTAGAAGGTGGCAGAGCGTGGGAGAGCTGCCGATATAGGGCGAGTTAGGGGGGTAGCCTTTCACATACCTGCAGAGGAGATAACGCCCACCATTAGCACCAGGGCGTGTGTATATTTGTCACACACCCAGGGAACACTTATCTGCCCTTGACAACACAGCTGTCCACACCCAGGCTGTGCAGAAACACTGCAACCTCAGCTCAGAGTGGGCTCAACCTCCAAAACATCATGGGCGTTTTTCAAGAGAAGTTTATTTGAAAACCCTTTTACCGGGCTAACCCTTAATCACTTTTTAAGACTTGGTTCTCACGGACAGCCAGAGATCAAAGCACATCATGGAAGCAAAAGGCATCTAGCAGCTCTTAACAGCTACAGGTTTGAACCCCAGCTTAAAAATCTAAATATTGTAGAACGGCACGCACATTCCAAGCTCAATTCAGACACACAGTCTCACAGCACAGTTGTAGGAGTTAAAAAAACAAAGAAACGCACCGGGCCTGCTGTAATTTGTGTTTCTGATCTAACTGAAGGCATAGAAAGCTTTTAGCTTACAAAGTAATTAAAAGCATACATCAAATTATAAATCAAACACATTTGTGAGCGTGTGGACACATGCATCGGCACAAATTGTTTATCCTGTAAGAGCCAACACACACAGAAAGAAACGCTCACACACACACACACACACACACACACACAGAGAAACATAACACACATAAAAACATACACACACGAGCAAATGATCTAGGAAAGCAACATCACAAATGAATGCAATGCAGATCGCTACTTCAAATGAATCTTTTTACAGTTGGAATCAACATTTTATTTCCCGAAGAATGGAGAATGCAGGATACAATCCCTTCCTCGCCCCTGACGTAGCAGAGGAAAGAAAGTTGATGGGACAAAGCCCACAAAGCGCTTCTAGCTCAGCCTGACTTATTCAGAGAGTCCTGCACAGATACAAAATTTGTATCTGTATCCGCAAAACCGAGTCGCAGATACCTGCATTGACATCTGTGGCTGCGGATACCGGAGGAGATACAGCCACTCCCCAACTTACGAACACACTGACTTATGACTATCCGTACTTACGACCAACCTCCCATTAACCCCATTATAATATTTTCGAGCTGAGAACCATGTACGTTAAGTTTTTTGAACAGCGCAGGCAGCGCGCTTAAGGGTATTTCTGACTTACGACCAAATCGAGTTACGACCAAGTGTTTGCAACGTAACCCGTTCGTAAGTTGGGGACTGCCTGTAAAGCAGAACTCCACACATTTGCAGGGGTGTAGATACAAAATTTGTATCTGTGCCCGCATCCATAGCCACAAAAATGAGCTGTGGCCAGCCATATCCAGGGACACGGACACCCGAAGGATATAAAGCAGATGGCCACAGATTTGCAGGGCTCTACTTATTCAGAGGCCAAGGACTGTGTCTCCAAAAGCCAAGCAAGGAGCTGTGTGTGAGGCAAAACTGCTTCACACTCAGGGTCTGACAAGTTACTGGTTTGAACGTCCCAAACTGACCACATGGTGTTGCTCTAACACCGTTTTATAAGCACATTAGACGAGGTTTCGGCTGGTAACATTCAATCACCATTTCCGCAGCCAGACAGTGGAAGCAGAGTAAAAAAAACTATTAACAGGAGTTAATTTAGGCAAATGGCATGTGAGTGAAGAGTAAAATAATTTCATGTGTTTGTTCTTCTACTCCACTGGAAAATGCAAAATACCAAGACGAGCTGTGCCGGCTATTTTAATAGTGCAGATTTTTCAAGTTCTCACTGGTGATGTTTTCATCTCTCTTCAAGACTGGTCTTGCTCGCCTCAAAGTAAAAAGTCCCAGTGATTTGAATGGTGCTCTCAACATTGGTATTTTATGTTTACATGACTGTAATGCGTAGTGGCCTCAACCAGGAACAAAGCCCCATGGGACCAGCAGCTATACATACAAAACACCAATTCACCGTTGAACTCTCATGCCTGTAACTGGCGAGTAATAAACAAAAGACAGAGATGCTCATCTGAAACAGGTTTGCCTCGACTGGAAAAGTCCCTGATTCTAAGATGAGCAGAACCACTAATCCGCCTTGGCTCACCTCTGGGTAGACCAGGGGTGGGGCGATAATTTTTGATGGGGGGCTGCTCCAGGATTTTGGAAAGTGTTTGAGGGCCGCACTCTTCCAGGATATTAACGGAAGAATTCCGGGGTCCAGGATGGAGGTTGGATGCAGAAGGGAGCTTGGGGGAAGGGATTGGGGTGCAGGACGGAGAATGGGGTCTGGGAGGGAATTTGGGTGAAGGAGGCAGCTGTGACCCAGGGCAGGGGACTGGGATGCAGGTAGGCTTGCCAGGTGCTTTCACCAAAAATCCTGAACATGGCAGGAAAAAAACTTGGTTGAGAAACAAAAAAAAAAGGTTGCTGCGGCTTTAAAAATCCCCATGCACCTCGTTCCCCCCACCCTTGCCAGATGGTATTTTCTGGGGTTTTTTTGTTTTTTTTTTACTGGATGGGGCCAGAAATAACTGACTGGGTGAAAACTGGACACCTGGCAACCCTAGAAGCAGGCTTTTGGGATGTGACCTAAGGTAGGAGGAGATTGTGATCTGGGCAGGGGATTGGGGTGCCTGATCTGGGAGGGGGTATGGGTGCAGGAGGGGGCCGAGATTTAGATTAATTCAGAGAGGTCAGGTCTATCAATGGCTATTAGCCAAGATGGGTTGGAAAGGTGTGCATAGCCTCTGTTTGTCCGACACTGGGAATGGGCAACAGGGATGGGATCACTTGATGATTCCCTGTTCTGTTCATTCCATCTGGGGCACCTGGCATTGGCCATGGTGAGAAGACAGAATACTGGGCTAGACGGATTTTTGGTCTGACCTAGTACGGCCGCTTTTATATATTCTTATAGCACGGGATCTTTAGTTTTAAGACACATGCTCAAACATTGCAGCTTGGTGCTTTTATAGCTCAAATATAGTCTGTGCACCATAAGAACGGCCAGACGGGGTCAGACCAAAGGTCCATTTAGCCCAGCGTCCTGTCTGCCGACAGTGGCCAATACCAGATGCCCCAGAGGGAGGGAACACAACTGGGAATCCTCACGTGATCCCTCCCCTGTCACCCATTTCCAGACAAACAGAGGCTAGGGACACCATTCCTCCCCATCCTGACTAATAGCCATCGATGGACCTAACTTCCATGAATCTATCTAACTCTTTTTTGAACCCTGCTAAAGTCCTGGTCTTCACCACATCTTTTGGCAAGGAGTTCCACAGGTTGACTGTGCGCTGAATGAAGAAACACTTCTTTTTGTTTGTTTTAAACCTGCTGCCTATTAATTTCATTTGGTGGCCCCTAGTTCTTATATTGTGGGAATAAGTAAATAACTTTTCCTTATTCACTTTTTCCACACCAGTCATGATTTTATAGACCTCTCTCATATCCCCCTTAGTCTCCTCTTTTCTAAACTGAAAAGTCCAAGTCTTTTTTATCTCTCTTTATATGGGACCCGTTCCAAACCCCTAACCATTTGTGTTGTCCTTTTCTGAATCTTTTCCCATGCCAATATATCTTTTTTGAGATGAGGCGACCACATCTGCACGCAGTATTCAAGATGTGGGCGAACCATGGTTTTATATAGAGGAAATAAGACAGTCTCTGTCTTATTTTCTATCCCATTTTTAATGATTCCAAACACCAGAAGTATTTTAAATTGTTCTAATTATTTGAATAACTGCAGGTTTCTTTCACCTTCCTCTGAAGTAACTGGTGCAGGCAACTGTCAGAACCAAGTATCAGAGGGGTAGCCGTGTTAGTCTGAATCTGCAAAAGCAACGAGGAGTCCTGTGGCACCCTATAGACTAACAGATTTATTGGAGCATAATGCCTCCTGGGATTAGGTTTACCAGGGAGGTCGACAAATGCCTTTGATGTCGACCGCAGAGCGTCCAAAATACAGGGCTGTGCCGACAAACAGCTGATCGACACAGCGCGGCAGCCATTTTAATTTAAATGAAGCGGCGATTATTTAAATCGCCGCTTCATTTTCCTATGTCTACAAAGGTAATCTACATGGCTCCATCGACGGAGCCATGTTGTGTAGACATACCCTAGGATGCCACAGGACTCCTCGTCGCTTTTGTCAGAACCAAGATGCTGATGGGCGGCAGTCTGGTAAGTCCTATCCTTCTAAACCTCTCTCTTTTTAATTTTTTTTTCTGAACAATCGGATGAGTTATACTAGCTCTCCAACACAGACTTACAACAAAGTTCAATTTTCAGCAATTTCTGCATCTCTCAATTTTTTTTTAGAGCATCTTTAATTCAGTTAAACTGAGATTTGGAGGCATGCATGTGTGCTCTGGGCATTGAAGAAAGAAGAGACAAGATAAAGGACGATTGATGTTATTAGATTGAGGGATGGGTTTATGTTATGTCCAGATTGATCATTTAACACCGGGGTGGACAATAAGATGGCTGCAGTTGACCAGGCTGGTGGGCCCCACTGCTATATTTACTTGAATGGCTGTAGATACAGGCGATTGCAGTTCCCATTGGCCATGGATCACCGTTCCAAGCCAATGGGAGCAGCGGGAAGCAACACAAACCTGGATGCCGCTTCCCCCAGCTCCCTCCTCTACAGGTTCTAAACCAGCCCTGCTCTGCTACTCTCAGAGCAGGAGTCTCCTCAGTCTGAGGCTTATACATCTCCCCTCCAGTACTTTTGAACAGCCTTCTGCTCTGACCCTGTCACAGTATTTACTGCAGCTTACCTGGAGATATCTCATTGTATCACCTCCCAGCAAAGCTCAGAAGTGCAGCGCACACAGGTAGGTCCGATCATGCCAATGAATAATAATGGAGGTCATCGCAATACAAATTGTAAATAAGAATCGCTGCAAGTTCCCCAACTTTAAACATCACAGCGGGGTTTTCAAAGGAGCCTAAGGTACTTAGATTGTAAGCTGGTTGAGGGAGGTGCCATTTTTGGCATGCGTTTCCACCACACCTCGCACCCTGGCCCAGGATGAGAACTCTTTAATCACTACCACAATATAAACAAGATCAAACAACCCCGGAGTTAGGTAAAAGACACTGAGGGCATGTCTAGACTACATTTTAATTTTGGGATTCTTCCGATGGCATTTTCGAAAGAGGATCTTTCAAAAGTGAAAGTAGTCTGGACACGTTTTTTTTTCAGAAAAAAACCCTTTTCCTAAAAAAGGGAGGTTTACGCGGTTTTTCGAAAAAGGTGGGGTTTTTTTCCCGAAAAAAAAGTGCATCCAGACTACTTTCACTTTCGAAAGATCCTCTTTTGAAAATGTGATCGGAAGAAGATATGCAGGAATTTGCATATCCTCTTTTGAAATTAAAACGTAGTCTAGACGTGCCCTGGTAATTGGACAGATAAACCCTTTCAAGTCTTCTGAAAATCCTGAGCCACCTTGAGTTGATTGGTTAGGCTGACGCAGTGACCCTAAATTAAGAGATGATGCTCTCAGATGATAACTCACTCTACAATAGTCAGTCCTTCGTCATCGGACTGAGTCATCTCGTCTTCTGACTGGTCGCTGAGCAGATCACAGGGCAGGAGAGAAGAGCTGTCTGCTAACTCTAAGACCGGGGCGATGCTGGGCCGTCGGTTACCTGAGCCATTTTCAGCTGGCAGAGTTAGTTTGCTGCTGTTAGCAGGGCGGCACTCTGTGTTCTGCAGGTCCATGGCCACTGTACCTGGAAAGGGAGAGGAAGGACAATATAAATAGCAATAAATAAATGGACCAATAACAGTTCTTCCACTGCCTTACCCAATGGCACTGCAGAGAAGAAAGAACAGGAAGAATATCTGGTCACACTTTGCACTTTCCTCTTATCCTAATTCAAAGCAATGCCCAGGTTTGGTTCTGATGGTTTTCCATCACATCGAAAGGGAGGGGCTGCGAGTATGGGGCACAGTTATACTGCAGAGTGACCAGTGGGCCACACCAGCAAGTGAGGAGCCAGCTGGGGCCTATCATCTTGCCAGCCATTGGACCGGGTGCGTGGTCCTCCTGCCCCTAACCCCTCCCCCCCCAGCCCTCGGCTGCAGTGCTGGGTGTGGGGGTATCCTGGTGGCCACTGGCCCCACCACTGCAGCCCCAACCCCAGAACCAGCCCCGGGGCCAGGCAATACAGCTCCATCCCCTGCCCCCCAGAGATGCCAGGTGCTCAGAACCACAGCCCAGCTCCCTCCTGCAAGTAGAGGCTGGGGGACTGGGAACCATGGCCAGGCCCTGGTCTTCCCTCCCTGTGAGTAGAAGCCAGGGGTGGGGTCAGGCAGACAGTCCCCCTTCCTGCCCGCACCAGGAGCCACTGGCCGGGGGGCTGGGCAGTGCAGCCCCCATGCCTCAGGAGGAACCGCTACTTCCCCCTTGGGGGGAGCTGGCAGCTGGGGCAAGACAGCCCAGCCCCCGCACCTATTAATTTCATTTGGTGACCCCTAGTTCTTGTGTTATGGGAAGAAGTCAATAACTTTTCCTTATTCACTTTTTCCACACCTGTCATGATTTTATAGACCTCTCTCATCTCACCCCTTAGTCTCCTCTTTTCTAAGCTGAATGAGACATCACAGGCAAAATACCCACGCCAAACTCATGTGTCTCTTATCCTTTTATGTTTAAGTGGAACACTTTGTATCTTTCCAAATGGCCACTCAAAGCCTGGGTGTGTATCCAAATAATAGCTTGGGTTGGTTGGGTGTTGCCAGTGGCTGGAAAGGAGATTTAGGCCTAAATTACAAGGTATAGAGTGGCACTAGGTATCCTGGCCAACCTCCTACACGAGAGGCAATTTATATTGCCTGGCAGCCCACACGCAGCTGTGTCTCGGAGGTGGTGAACGTGCTGCTATCGACATGGCCCTCTTTCCGGGATCGTGGGCTGTGCGTGCAGACTATAGTTCACCGCTGTTCACGTTTGTGAAACACGGTGAGATCGGCTGTGGGAGCGGCCTAAAGATGCTCCGAGCGGAATTATTAACACCGCCCCTGGCTCAGGCCCAGCCCGTGCCCCCCTCCACGCTGCTGAAGGCTCTGAAAAGCCGCCTCAAGGATTACTTTCCTTGAGCTTTGCGCTTTACCTTCACAAAACTTCACCTTTCCCAAGTCTCCCAGCTGAAATCCCTAGCAGCAGGGAGCTGTTAATCCGGAGACATGAATCAGTGAGGTTCATAGTGTCTCACGTACCTCCAGCAAGCCTTGAACTTGCTCCAATTCCCTGCCCCCCATTAACCTCCCCCTCTCACCCACATCCATTTTGTAAAAATAAATGTGGCTCATCGTTTGACACCAAAACATGCCAGGCCAGAATGCTGCTCTTGAATGCTGCCTTCCACTGACTATTAAAATGGAGCATTTGGGCGGGAATTTCGACCCACATAAGAGCGTTAGGCACGCAATGACTTTCAGCAGGACACAGGCACTTTTCTTCCTCAGTTCCTTTCAGAAATTCTACCCCCGTTCTAGGTACTTTGGTCAAGATGTTCAGGAATGATTCTGGATTCTTCTGGATGCCTCTGGGTTTTTTTGGGTGCCCAACTTGAGAATCCATACAAGAGCCCGATTTTCAGATGGGGGGGGGGGGCCCTCAGCACTTTCTGAAAATCGGTCACCTTTAAGGTCCTATCTACTCAAACTCAGCTGTCCCTTTTGGAAATCGGGACCATCAGCTTGTCATCCATCTTTGTCAAACGCAAATATTTTGGAACCGCTACAAGAGTGGAGAATGCCACAGGGAACAAAGCGCAGGAGTGCAGCTCGCTCCCCCTCGTTGCTAGCCAACTAGCTGCATGCGGAGTGACCTACTTGCAGAATATAATTTCTCTCTCTCTCTTATCTGACTTTTGAAAAAGCCCCCTCTGAGAACAAGCCAAGTAACCACAATATCAGCCAGTCCCATTCAGCGAGGAGCTTTGTGTCTTCCTGCCAGGAGAATGTTCGCAACTTGTTGAGTGTAAAGGGATAAAGGAGTTGTCTGAAATGCCGGCTCCTATTGTAGCTGGGCTTCTCCTGACACGCCCACCGCCTCGAGAGAAGCTGGAAAGAATCAATCCTGGTATTTTGGACACAATGCGCCAGATACTTCAGAGCATCCGCCACCATGTGCCAGGTTAGGCAAGATAAACGTGATGTAAAATGCAGACAATCGAGCCTGATCTTCTCTCCAAGGCAGGGGGTATCTGTGGGAGCAGGTAACTTTAATGCTAACAGCTGTGCTGGGCGTTCTGAACTTAGCACTTGCAGGGCGTCCTTTCCATCCAGAACCTAGAGGGGGAGATGTAGCGTTATCCCTGTTTCCCAGCATCCTCCGCTCTGAGCCCTGAGAGGGCCCACTGTGATGATCTAGTCCAACCTCCTCGGTCGTCCCTGTCTGATCCAGAGCAGATCTTTGAGCCAAACAGCCCCTCTTGACTTGAAAACGGCCCGTGACGGAGAATCCTCCGTGACCTTTGCTCAGCTGTTCCAGTGGTTAATTACTCTTGCGGCCGGATTTCCAGGATGAGTTTGCTGGGCTCCACCTCCCTGTGGATCGTTTTGCACCTTTGCCCGTTCGTCTGACAAGCCCATGATCTGATATTTGTTCCCTGCGTAGGTATTTACAGACTGTGCCCCAGTTGCCTTGAGCCGTCTCTTTGTTAAACTCAATCCTTGAGTCTATCACTACAAGGTGGGGGGAAGGGGAATAAGCAGCCATGGGCTGGACGTGGTTCACCAGGGTTAACCCCTGATGTGCCGCAGGACATTTTATTTACCTTGGAATGGCTGCATGCAGCCCCCGTTGGCCACGCTTCCCTGTTCTCTACCAATGGGAGCTGCGGGAAGTGGCAGTCCAGCCCACACTGCTTCCCACAGCTCCCATTGGCCAGGAACGGCGAATTGCGGCCAATAGGAGCTGCAAGCAACCATACCTGCGGACACGAAGTTCAATAACACATCCGTCAGGGCTAGCCCTGGTGAACCGTGTCTGGCATGCAGGCCGCTTACTGCCCACCCCTGCGATGAGGCATGCTTCCCAATCCTGTAACGAGGCTTGGACTCCTCCTCCGAGCCCTCTCCCGTGTATCAGCAAGCTTCTTGAACGATGAACCCCAGAAACGGACCCGCCAATCCCGCAGTGGTCGCGCCACGGCCAGAAACCTGCCGACTACGTCTTCACGGCCCCCTGCTGGAGCATTCAAGGAGCGCGTTCGCTATTTTAGCCTCAGCATCCCATTGGGAGCTCAACTGATAAGCCACCGTGACCCCCACGTCCTTATCCCAGGATGGAGCCCCCTCTTGGGTAAGTAAGGCCCAAGGTCTTTGTTCCTGGATTTCCACGGCGCTGTCGTAAAGGACCGTGGCAAAACTCAGCCTGGCCTCGGGAGGTCCTTTACTTCTAGGCAGTTAACGTTTGCCTCAGAGGCTCGCTGTGGCCTCCGCGTAGCCTCTCCACCTTCACTAGAGGCCAGGCCCACGGCCTCCTGAGCCACCTTCCTCACAGGCCAGTCAGTGGGTTGGGGCGAAACCCCCCATAGTCCCAGTCTCTCCTCTTGGGGGCAGTGGCGTGGGGAGGGTTGGGGGCAATCCGGGCCCACCCACCACTCCGGGTTCTGGCCCAGGGATCCTAAAGCAGTGGCCACAGGCAGTGTTTCCTCCGCTCCCTGGGCCTCCTCCCCAAACAACCCCTCCCAGGGTCTTCTGCCTGTTACCCAAGCAGGCCCTTCCTGCTCCTCCCCAGCGTGCTTCCTCACTCCCCCGCCTTAGCGCCTCTGCCCTCTCTGAGGGGAAGCCTTTTCATCCAGCCCCAGCAGGTCCTCAATAGGCTGCCTGATGAGCTGGTCTCTCTTTTGCTTCTGGCCTGCTCCTAATTGGCTCAGGTGTCTGGCTCCTAATTGCTCTCCAGCAGACCGAACCCTGGTCACTCTGGGAACAGAAAACTAGTTACTCAGTTGCCTGAGTCTTTACCTTCCATCACGCTACCGTAGCCAGCTGGTCTGGGTCTGTCCCAGTACTCATGGCTTGCTGGTGCCCAGTGTACCAAGCAATCCAATCACTAGCCTTGCACAGAGCCAAGAACCGCTCTTGTGGGACCCCCTGGAAACACACCTGCTCCTGATTCCCTGGCTCCTGTCTGAGACCTGTCAGGTAGCCAGCGTTTAATCCATTCATGCCAGATTGATTCTGTATCGCTCTGAATTAACCACAATGTGGCATGAAAGCCAGTCAGATGCAGAGCCCTGGCTCTCCCTGGACGCAGCCAGACAGCAGCTGGGTTGGGAACAGAATCCGAGGAGGGAACGTTCTGGTCAGCTGTGTGCGGAGAGCTACGGGTTTATAGTGGTACGGATCACCTGCAAGCCCTAGTCTCTTGTGCTCAGGGCGGAGTCCACCCAGGACAAAAATACTTCCTCCTGCCATCATTTTGTTCCATCCAGGAGAAGGGAACCCGGCCAGGCCTTTTTCACTGGGAATAATTCAATATCGCCCACAGGGATGAATTTTGCTGGCAGGGTTACAGCTCATACAAACCTGGGAGGATGAATCATAGCCAATACAGCTGAGCCCGCTCCTGCCGTGAGGTTAAAAAGCCATTAGCGACCCAGCCTCCCTGCTTACTGCAGAAAACGACTGGAGCCTCATTACAGAAGCCCTAGAATTAATCAGTGGAATATGGAGGGACAGCCCCAAACCAGCAGGGTACTGCTGAGAAGCTGCTGTCTGTCACCTTCTGCAGTAGCGGCAGGGCAGGAGAGCACCTGGCCAGCCAAGGGAAGGGAGTAGCCAAAACATAGACCAGGCAGGAGACAAAATCAAACTAAGCTATACAACTCCAGATACGAGAACAGCGTAGCTGGCGTCGACGTACCTTAGGTCGAATTTCTGCAGCGTCCCCATGGCAGGAGATCAACAGGAGAAATTCTCCCATCAACTTCCCTTACTCCTCACAACCCAGGCTATATCTAGATCGCCGCTTTTTATTGGAAAAAGGTATGCAAATTGCTGAGCACAATTTGCGAACCTTTTTCTGATAGTTTTTTCAGAAGAGGCTTTTCTGAAATTTGGCCCATCTACACTGGGCCAAATTTCAGAAAAGCCTCCTCTTTCGGAAGAGCCCTTCTTCCTTGTGGCATGAGGAAGACAGGGCTTCCAAAAGAGCGCATCTGCTCATCTGCAAAAAATGTCGGAAGAGCAGACATGCTCCCCTGGATGCAGCGGAGTTTTCCGGGATATCATTGGCATCCTGGAAAAACTCTGTCATCTAGACATAGCCCCAGGGTCGACCATCAGCGGTTGATTTAGTGGGTCCTTACTGCGGAGATTGATCTCCCAGGGTTTGACTTAGCGGGTCCTTACTAGACCCGCTAAATCAAGCCCTGGAAGATCGATCTCCGCAGCATTAACCTCCCGGGAAGTGGAGACGAGGCCCAAGCTGTGAAGGGAAGACTGCACAAGGAGAGAAGGCATTCCCTCCTGTGAGCCGCTGCTGCTCACATCTCTGTCCGATTCACACAGTGTCGCAGCAAAATCCTTTTGCCATGCGGTAAATCCTAAGTACTGTGCAGACCAATGACCCAGCCCAAGCAGAAACACATTGGAGGCAAACTAACGCCCACCCCACAAATAGCCTGCAACAGCCAATCCCAGCTCTTGCTGGCATGTGCCAGCCCTTCGCCAGCAAGGCAGGCCAGGCAGAGATGTCACCAGGCTTCGAGCAAGTCCTCCGGAAAGGGGCAGCTCTGGGCAGCGAGCACCCCTGCAAATGTGAGGTCTGCAGGGGCAGGAGCTTGGCCTTCCAACCCAGCAGATCCTGGGGACTCCTGGGAAAGGGATAGAGGCAGAAGGACAACTCTCACTTGGAACGACTACCTCTCCTTGCTGGTCCATGGGTAGGGTTGCCAGATGGTTGAAACAAAATACCGAACACCTCCCCCCCCCCCCCCAAAAAAAACCCACCGGGAAAAAATTCTGTTGAAGGGAGGGAAAAAAAGGAGGGGGGGGGGGAGACCAAAGTTGTTGACGCCTTATTAAGCCAAAAAAAAATAAAATAAAATAAAAATTAAACAGCATGTCCCCTTTTAAGTGCAGGGCTAGGAACAGGGGAGCGGTTGAGCACTAAGACCCAAGAGAAAGCATTGCTTCCCCTAGTTCTTTTGGCCGGCAGCCATTTTGTGCAGACAGCCTTGCGAAGCAGGTAAGCATGGGGGCTGGGGTCAGGGGGCTGGGGGTGGTGGGGGTCAGAGGGGAGCTCGGGGGGAGGCCGGGCGCTGAATGTTTGGAGGGTTGCCAGGTGCCCGGCATTTTCGCCCCCTGGCCGGGGAAAAATTCAGAGAATACCGGACATCTCAGGTGTCCGGTATTCTTTGAATTTTTTTACTGGGCAGGAGCCGAAAATATCGGACTGTCCGGGTGAATACCGGACACCTGGCAACCCTACCCATGGGCCCCCAGACCACGTGGGAGGAGTCTTTCCTGGCAGTAGAGTAGTAGAGTCCATGAGAGGCAGCAATAACTCCTAATGAACATGCCTAGAGAAGCTGATCCCTGGATCTATCCTTCGCATGGGTGGGGGGTGAAGGTAAGCCCCCAACCCTGCCCCCAGCTCCGCCCCTTCTGCTCAGGCCCCACCCCCAGCCTCATGGTGGGGGTGGCACATGGCCTCAGCCTCCCCAGCCCCACTAGACGTTCTGGGGGCAGAGTGTGGGCGGAGCCAGTGCCTTCCCCTGCCTGGCATACCCGCCGACCTTGACTCTTCCGAATTCCCACCATGCCTCCACAGAGGGACCTTTGCAGAGCCCAGGACGCTGCGGCAGAGAAGGCAACATGGCCCTAATTCCCCCCTGAGTCCCCCTCTCTAGAGCGAGGAAGGTGAAACATGGGGTGCACCCAGCCAGCCCCATGCCTCAAGGCCTCTCTCCCAGCCTCCTCTCCCAGCACTCAGCACGAGTAGGAAACAGCTGGGAGCCTGGGGCCGGCTGCGTGGCAGAACCATAAAACCCGTTAAGAACCTGGTTCTGGTGTTTCACGGCTCAGAGCAATTTAAAAACAAATGGGCATTGTTCACGGGGGGGGGAAATCGCAGGACAGCTGCATTCCACGGCTCCGTCCCAGCGGCGTTTCTCCCCCTGCCAAAGCGGAAGGCAAGACCAGATTTTCTTAGTGATTTCACTTCGCTGTTTGCTGGGCACTGGCTGCTTTCCCAGCAGGGAAATGATGCAGGTGCCTTTATAGAGCTATCCTCCCCTCCTCCCCAAATCTCCCACACTACGCTGCTTGCATTAGCCTCAGGGAAGAACATGCATGTCCACAAAGCCACTTCAGGGATTCCCTTTGGGCTTGATTTCGTTCCATGGAAGATGGCCACTGCTGCGATCGATCTTCCGGAGTTTGATGTACCACGTCTAGTTAAGACTTGCTAAGTCAAACTCAGAGAGCACCCCCGCCAGCGGCCGGGACTCCTGCTTTTGCGAGGAGTAAGTGAAGCGATGGGAGCGTTGCCCCCATCGACCTCCCACCGTGGGGATACCGCGGAGCTCGACGTAAGGCAAGCCCACTCCAGCGACGTATTGTACAGATTCTACGTCGCCGGAGTTGCGAACCTTAAGCCGAGCTGCTGGGTCTAGTGTAGATCTGGCCTTTGTCTGGGGACTGAAGTTGAAGACCAGGAATAACCTGTGCAAAAGGACACGAGAGAAGAGCTCCCTTTTGCTCGCCTGCACCTGCTCTGGGCTATTTCCAAAGGGGGAATCCGCAGACATCTGCTGGGTGACGGCCCATGTGGGATTAATCCCCGGCTTAATTTTCAGCTGGTGTTTTCCCCCCATCCTTGCCTCTGTTTTCCTTGTAATAAGCCAATGTACCCAGTGCTACTGGCTTATTTATTTTCCATCTGCACCGCAGCAGAGTATGGACTACCCTTCGGCTCCAATTGAACCCAATTTGCCAATGAGAAATGTGTTCCCTTTTGCAAGAGACCAAAAGGGGTGGCACTGGGTTCCTTGCAGAGGGGACACGACAGAAAGTTAATTTCCCCCGGGACTCCTCGGCTACTGACTAGACAGCGAAGGGGGCAGAGAGGTGTCATCCGGGACAGCGTGGAAAGCAGCCATCTCTGCGGCGAAGAGGAAAAGGGAGAGGGAGAGCGTTCCTTCATGACCACGGGTAACAGAACGGCACAGAGCACAGCGGCTTGGATTGGCAAAGGGATCGACTCACTCCCAAGCCCAGTTGTGCCAGTGACATCAACAGAGGGTAGCACTTCTACTCCTGCAAACTATAGTAGGAGCAGTTCCCTGGCTCTGTCATACTAGTCAGACACGATTAGCCATTAGCACAACCAGGAAATGCTCGGTAGCCAGCAGTCCTAGCTCTTAGAGCTTTTGGCCAATATTAGCTAAGCCCCAAGCTCTCTCAGAGGCAGGTGGTATTATTTCACTGTACAGATGGTGAAACTGCACGCATGCTTGCAAATGCCATGGCCACAAGTCTCGGTCAGTACGGCTCCCACCTGTGATCGCAACCGCGGAGGAAACAGAGTACACATGTCTCTGAGCAGCATTATGAACAGGGCGGTACCAGGCCATAAGCCATAGAGAAGAGTAGTACTAGAGGTGAATTACTGCCTTTGTCAGCGAGCAGTGCAGCTAGGTCAGGGGAGGTAAAGTGGCTTGGCTGAGGTTACCCAGCACATCAGTGGCAGAGCAGGAATCCAATCCAGGAATCCTGGCTTCCCATTCTGTGTTCTAACCATTGCACAGAACTCCCTGGGACCACTGCAAGTTGCCTGACTTTTTCGCTTTCGTAACCCTTCAGATCCAGGTTTGAGTGAAGTTTCTGGTTTCATCCAACCCAGAGGAGCTGGGTCATTGGGGTTAAGCAGGAAAAGGATCACAAAGCACTCATGCTTAGCTGTGCAGGTGTTTCACATCCAACATTCCCTCTAATCTTTCGGGTTCAGGTGTGGCTTTTCCCATCTGTGTGCGGAATAAATTTGTATGTGCACCAAGATGTGCCGACGTGCACCACCAGCAGAAACAAAAATCCAGGCTGCGGGCGTTCTGCTAATCAGCGGGCAGCATCTGAATCTCTCTTGAGCGGCCACACAAGCACACAGCTTTCAGCAGTGGGGAGCCACCGGCGGTCCCTTGGGGCTCTATGTGTGGCCCACGAGACATTTTATTTACAGTTGCCCACACACAGGGTTGCCAGATTCTGCTGGCTCTCCTCTGCATAGGTTTTCCCCCACGGATGTTACCGAGGTGACCCCCACGGAAAGCCAGGGCACGTGAAGTGAGGTGCAGGCTGCTTGCACACATCATTGGCTGGGTGAGCCACACGCTCCGTCTGGCAGCCAATCCCAGCGCTGCTACGGTTCCGTTGGCTCCGCCCGCAAATTCTAGAGACGCCAGCGCAGTGAGCAAACCTGCCCTGTCCCGGGAGACCGTGGCCCTGTGGTGAGGGATAGCCCTCACCAAACCCCTTTGAGCACCGCCAGGCTTGCCCCCAGGGGACTCGGCAGGCGTTCGAATACCTCCACCTGCTCCTTCCAGCAGGGGGCGCTGCTCCCCTCCTCGGAGGACTCACCCATACTCGCGATGATGCTGTGAACAGGCAGCCGGGACGGGCCGTCGTACAGCCCTCTCCCTGCAAACCCTTTCTTTTTCTGCTTCTCTTCCTGCTTGAAGATGAAGGCGGAGTTCTCCTCCTTGGTGATGTTAATGTAGAAGCAGGTGTCGGACGCCGTCATGATGTGCCGCGGCCCAGGGTTCAGCAGGATGCTTTTGTTCTCTTCCCGCCTGATGCCGATCAAGCAGACGCCATACCTACGGCAGGAGAACAGGTTGAAACTCTCTAGTCCGGCACCGTCATGTCCTGACGGGAGCCAAACTAGAGAACCTGCAGAACCATGGGAGGTCGGTATTGTCTAGCTGTTCCACTGTTCCTGGGCGCTGAGAAGACATGGAGGGGCCAATCAGAGCTAAATAACAGCCCAGAGCACTGAGCGCCAGGACTGGTGGCTGTAAACAAACTGTATGGGACTGCGGGAAACTTGGCCGCACCCATGGGAAGTGGACTCCCGGCTAACTGAAATCATGCCGGACTATGGATGTTGCTGGATTAGAGAGGTTCAACCTGTACAATGGGACATTCAAGGCCATTCACTAGGAAAGACTCTGTTTTCTTTTACAAAGTCGCAGAGGGGCACCCTCTTTCTTCCACAAAGGCCTTGAACGGGCCTCAGAGAACGTTTTCCACCAGCGTGGCTGACCCAGCCCGTGGAAAATGGAAGCAAATGCAAACTCTGCTCTCCCTTTGCAACATTCCCCGCCCAGATGGGAGGCAACTGAATGACGCCAGTCCCCACAGCCCTGCTATTTACCCAGAGAGAGGAAACGACCGCGGCACAAGAGACGGTTACCAAAAGCCCCCAGGGAACCGCACGCCGGGGATTCAAGGTACCGACCGGGGGGGGGAGGGGCTCTCACTTTTTGTGGGCATGGAAGGCAGCGTAGGTGAAGCTTTTCCCTTCGTATTCCATGAAGAACTTGCTGTCCCCCATGCGGATGTGGTACACTTCGTTGCCTGAGCAGCGCCCGTACATCCTTTGCCACTGCTCCGGAGACTCCTGGCCTTCTCTGCAACCAGAGGAAAAGAGCCAGCGGGGTAAGGGCCTGCGCTTCGCTCCACCCCCACAGTGCTCCCTCACTAGGGCTCCCGTCCATCCCCGCGGTGTCTGGGCACCTGCTGGCCGGCCGGCCCATCGCAGACAGGGGAGCCTTGTTCCGGTGAAAGCTATTCTTGTGGGAATGATGGGCCCAGTCCAGGTGGGCCCTTCCAAGGACATGTCAGCGGGGAAGCTGGCAGCCAAGAAGGAGACTGAGGGGGGAAAGTGAGGGGCCGAGGCCTTCAGAATCCAGGCCCTCCGCAGCGAGAGGTGGAGCTGTGTTTGCCACCGCGGACTAAGCTGCACATCTCTGCTCCCTCGCCCCACCACTCCCTGTGCCGTGCTGACTTTTGACCACAGCCTCCCGGCCTGACGGAAGCCCCACGCTGTGCTCTGGTGTCGTCCTGAGCCTTTGAGAAGGGCCTTTGAGTACAGAAATACGCCGGCAGGCCATAGGGCCCACGCTCAGCAAAGCAATGGGGGAGTCGGAGGGGCAAGGGGACAGGAACAAGGCGCGGGACACCAGGCTCCAGGGGGCAGGTGAGCAGCTACCACAGCTGGTACTGTAATTATTATTGAGCATTGGCATTCTGGTAGCATTTTGAGACCCCAGCCACGAGCAGAGAGGCACTGTAGCAACATATAAGTGACAGTCCTGCTGTCTGAATGGAAAAGTGCGGAAGAAAGGCAGCATTGCTGTCCCCATTTGACAGCTGGGGTGGGGCTAAGTGACAGGATCATGGTCACAGAGGAAGCAGTGGCAGAGCCCTGAATAGCCAACCCCCTCCTCCCCTCTGAGCCTCTTTAACACAAGAACATCAGATCATGCTTTCCTCTCCAGACAGATTTACGTGAAGCTAGCTCTGGAGCTAAGCATTGCAGCTCAGCTCCCCCTCCCTCCCACTCTCTTTTTAACCCCACGCAAGTGTCAAGAAGCGCCGGATGTGCAAAACCGTTCCTGCCGCAGGCAACAGAAGGGAAAACAGCAGCGCTCACTGGCCCCGGGAGGTGTGAACCAGCAGGGTGATGAGCGTGGAGGTTGCTGGGCAGACGCAGTTCAAGGCCAGCATGGCGTATTTGCATTCTTCTTCGCAGACCACGTGATCTGAAACGAAGAGGAGAGCGCCGTTACCCCCCCTCTGAGCACCGCTGGCATTTCTCTGATGCGCACACCTCCTACAACTGGCCGTGGACGATCCAGTAGCTGCATTGGCAGATCGGGGCGGGGGGAGGGGGGGTACACAGCGCACACAGCTGTTTAAGGACACGGGAGATGGCTTGTTTTCTGTTCCCGGTCCTGTGAAGTCAGCGCCGATTGATTTAGCTCGGAAGGGGGGCTGCAGGGAAGAGCGTCTGGTTTCCTGTGTGTGCCACAGAGGTTGTCAATTAATCAAAGCCCACCCTGGAGGAGACAGGGGGAGCAATGAAAACTGGAATGAATGCAGGGAGGGAAAAATAGGTTCACAGAATGGAAATCTGCCAAGTACACAGGACCTTCCCCGCCCCCTGCCAAGGCACAGTGTGGGGAGAGGGATGAATTTCACACCCCAGTGCCTGGTTCAGATTTGTTCGATGAAGGACGAGGTATCACACTGACAGCCTAATGAACGGTATTCAATCTCAAGTGTTCGCTATAGAAAAAATGGATCATTCTCGGAAAAAAAAAAAATCAAATCTGGTAACCTACTTGAATGTAGGCCCAGTCCTGCCGCTGGTCCCACAAAGGTAGTTTGAGGACAGAGAGATGGCAGAATTCACGATTCAAATTATGTCAATGCATCGCGGGGATAAACAAATGCTCAGAAGATAAGAAAAGCCCTCTCATTTCGTTACCGTGCCCCTGGTCACAGATTCTAAACTGTTCTGTGGTTTATAAATTTGTAGAACCCACTAGTGGAACTCCTTGCCACAGGATGTTGTGAAGAGCAGGACTTTAACAGGGTTCAAAAAAGAACAAGATGAATTCATGGAGGTTAGGTCCGTCAATGGCTATTAGCCAGGAGGGGCAGGGATGGTGTCCCCAGCCTCTGGGAATGGGCGAAGAGGGATGGATCACAAGATGATTCCCTGCTCTGTTCATTCCCTCTGAGGCATCTGGCATTGGCCACTGTTGTCAGACAGGACACTGGGCTAAACGGACCTGGTCTGACCAGTCTGGCCAATCTTAAACGAGGTTCAGACTGGTGGCTGGAAGGAACAGGGCGGTGAATAGCAGCGACTGCTCAGGCACATCCCGAGACCGGTGGCTGCGTTCAGCATTAAGCCTCCCCTCGGGATTCTGGGGGTGAGCCGGGTACCCAGACCTGCTCACAGCAAACTCACCCGCAAACTTGACATGAAACTTGTTTTCAGGCTTTAGAATCTGGACGTAGAGGGGGCAGTTGGGAGCAAAATCCTTCACAGCCCAGGCTCTGAGGATGGTCTGATGGTCCTGAGGAGAGAGAACGGCAAAAGCAGCAGCATCAGCATCCTTCCGGCAGCTCGATACGTCCCCTCGCCGCCATGTTTGGGGCTTCATTCACGAGCACCAGTGTCCTGTGCCCCCAGGGAAACAAGCGCAGGCTGGTTCAGTGGGAAACACCCCACCCTGCTAGGCTGCCCCCCAGAACACATGTAGCATCTGTAAGCGAAAGAGGAAAAACAAACGAAATTCGGTCTAGGACGGGGAGGGGAACCTAAGGCCCAGAGGCCGGATATATCCCCTGGCTTGCCTGGATCCGGACCCTGAGGCTCAGGGCTCCCCCTTAGCATCGGGCAGCCCCCTTCCCCACCCGCAGTCTCCTCCATAGAGCTGGAGCACCAGCAATGGCTCCCCGCTGTGGGGCAGGGGGAGCCCCAAACCTCACAGGCCAAAGTCGGCAAGCTGGGTCCGGATCCAGCCCACTGGCAGGGGAAGGAAGTGGCTCCTGCACCCCCTTCTGCCCAAACCTGCACTCCCAACCTGCTCCTGCACCCCCCACCCACCCAGCCCTCCCACCCCATCCCGCTTCTGCACCCTCCCTCCTGCCCAGACCCCAAGCCTGCTTCCCAGCAGCCCCCCCCCCCACACTGAACCCCTCATTTCTGGCACCACCCCAGAGCCTGGGGCCCTACAAAAATCTAATCACCCCACCCCCCCCAGGCTCTGGGGTGCGAGGGGAATTTGGGGAGGGTCGGTCTGCTTCTCAGTCGGGGGCCACGTCCGTGAGGTTTTGGCTTCTCATTGGTGTGCGGCTCCCGACTGGTTTTTCTGTGGGTCAGTGGCCCCCGACCCAAAAGAGATTCCTCACCCCTGGGCTAGGCTATTCCCTCCCCCTCCCCCCACAAGCCAGAGCCCCCTCCTGCCCACAAAGCTCTCCTCCTCGACCCCACTCCAGTCAAATTATGCTGGGTCGCGGGCACGAAGAGCAGCTGTCCCTGATCTGCTATATCCACAGAACTTGCTAAAGGCCATGCAGACCGGGCCCCGTGTTGGAATCTGCGTCGCCCCCGGCCAGCTGGGCGGGTTACACGCCCACCCCAGGGGATCGGATGAGAAAATACGCCGGAAATCTTGGTAAATCGTAATTCAGACTGAACTCTCCCGGCTACGGGGGGAGGGCCGCCCCACGCTGACCTCGCTCTGTTGCCGCTATTCAAGGGCCGGTTTCTCCCTGGCTAAGAAAACAGACCCTGACTTTCACTCTGTACCCGCAGTGTGTCCTTCCCCGGCACCCCTGCTCATTCTCCCAGGCACCTTGCCTCTCGTTTAGCTGGTTCCCGTGATGTATTCAAACAGGATCGGCGTTTCCCTCCCGAGGTTTTTGGAGGATGCCCTTGAATTAGGGCTTGGACAACAGGCCTCTTGCTCTTCCAGCACGAGCCTCTGCAGCCGGCTCTGCGAACAGCCGGCCTGTCAGCTGTGGTGCCACTTTCTTCCGGCAAGGGTTTGAACTGACCCAGTAATCAAAGCGGCCTTGAATAAGTGACTGGATGTACTTTAAGAACATAAGAACGGCCAGACTGGGTCAGACCAGCAGTCCGTCCAGCCCAGTGTCCTGTCTGCCCACAGTGGCCAATACCAGATGCCCCAGAGGGAAGGAACACAACAGGTAATCCTCACGTGATCCCTCTCCTGTCACCCATTTCCAGACAAACAGAGGCTAGGGACACCATTCCTACCCATCCTGGCTAATAGCCATTGATGGACCTAACCTCCAGGAATCTCTCTCGCTCTTTTTTGAACCCTGTTAAAGTCCTGGCCTTCACCGCGTTCCCTGGCAAGGAGTTCCACAGGTTGACTGTGCGCTGAGTGAAGAAACACTTCCTTTGGTTTGTTTTAAACAAGCTGCCTATGGATTTCATTTGGTGAGCCCCTAGTTCTTATATTGTGGGAATAAGTAAGTAACTTTTCCCTATTCACTTTTTCCACACCAGTCATGATTTTATAGACCTCTCTCCTATCCTTTTACTTTGATAATTAGTTAATCAGACTGCACCTGACAGGAAGAGGACAGCGCGCACCAGCTGTGAGAACCGGTCCTGCAGTGCGGAGTTTGTGCACTCTCTCGGGTTCTGATTATCCGGAGTCCGCCTCGTGCTGATACATTGTAACGGGGTGAGCACCCACCTCCCGCGAGTGCCCCCCGTTTGGCCGAGGGCAGGTTCCTGCACTGCCCCGGTTTTAAAAGCCTTGTGGCTACTCAGCCCTCCTGCCAAGTCACCTGCCACGTGGGAAATCACAAACCCTTTCTGGGGTACACGCCTACCAGGGGCCCAGAATAAAAGTTGGAACACCACTGCCCTCGCATGTCCTGGCCGCAAGCTGTTCCACCGCAGCCCCACCCACCCCTAGGGCGAGAGGACATGTCGGTGAAGACAGCGTGAACCAGTCTCCCCTCACGCACCCGCCGCTGCTCTCGCTGGTGGAGCAGCAGTGTTGCCAGTGCCATGGCGGGAGGACTGAAGAAAAAGGCGAGATGCGGGCTTACCAAAAGGTACCAGTTTGGGGCACGGCCGCAGGCAACATGGCCTGCCTGGACTGGAGGGCAGTTTCGTTTTCAAAGCATTTCAGCTACCTCAAGCGTTCCCCAGAGAGCGACTGGTTAAACCCGGCAGGGGAGGCCTGGCCCAAGTGGCTCCGAATGATTTCTTACCCTTGAGCACTGACACACGCCAGCAGCTCGAGCTGGGAAGGAAGATGCTGCAGACGGCATTTCTCGGCGGATACTTGCAACCCGAGGAGGTCTTGTTCCATTCGGCGCGACACAAGGAATTGACATGGGTGTAACTCCATCTCGCGGGGGTGGGAAAAGCCACACCCGCAAGAGGCGGCACCCTAGCGCGCCAACCCAGGGCGTACACAGCGCAAGCCGCTGCTCAGGGAAGTGTGTTACCTCAGGGGGAGCCCTTCCCACCCGCGTAGGCCGTGTCTACACAGCAGCAGTGACGGAGGCGCAGGTGTGGACAGACCCGGGTGATAATGGGATGGGCATGGGGCCTCCTAGAGGAAGTAGAGTCCCTTGGCCAGCCACACATGGTGAATGGTCTGAAGGAAACATGCTGCACTTCACTCTCCATTGTAAAAGGTACAGGAGAGCAGGCCAGGCCGGGACTGTCAGAGTCGCCGGCGCGCGTCTGTGACGTGGGAGAAGGGAAGGATTCGACCCGGCCCCATCGACGGACGTTCACGTTCATCCCTGAGACACGCAGAGCGGCTCCCCCATGCCTTTGCTCCAGGTTCTCCCTGCAGTGTTACTGAGGGGACATCTACACGGCAATGCAACCCGGCAGCAGCGGGTCCGGGAGCCTGGATCAGCGGACTCAGCCTCATGCAGCTCGGGGCTGCCGGGCTAAACACTGCAGCGTCAATGTTTAGGCTTGAGCTGGTGCCCAGGCTCTGGGAGCCTGCAAGGGGGTGCATCTCTGAGATCCAGCCCCTCCACTTGGGCAGGGGGCTGGACTTGATGGCCTTCTAAGGTCTCTTCCAGCTCTATGAGTCTATGATTCCACTGCAATTTTCACCCCATGCCCGAGTCGGCCGATCCAGGCCAGCCACGGGCCATTTAGTGCAACATAAACGCCCTCTGAGCCCGAAATCTCTCCGCTCCCTGTTACAAAGGTGCACTGCGGCAGCTGGCGCCCCAGGTGGAAGGCGCGATCGGCGCCCCCGCCTGCACGGCCGTCAATGGCCGTGACGTCATCATCGGGCGCCCAGGGCCGGTGGCACCCTAGGCAACCACCTAGTCTGCCTAGGCTCACGGGCCGCCCCTGCCCTCCTCCCTTTCCCCGAGGCCGGACCAAAGTCACAGTCCTGAACCGATGGCATCATAAACACTCGCGTGACTGCAAACCGGCCTGCGACTTGGCTGCAGATCCCAGCGAAAGCCTCTCTCTGGCCCCAGGGGAACATGAAGCCGGTGGGAGTTTGCCGCTGGACCCGGATGTCCTGCTCTCCCCACAGGGGTGTTCCCTCCCGTGCAGGCCAAGAGTGGGAGCAAAGCGTCAGAGCGGCCTACAGCGAGACAGGAGACACGCGTGCCCGCTCCTTGCGGCGTGCTCTGTAATTGAAAAGCTGGGGCCGCTGGGGTTAGCCACCCGCTGGCTCCCCGGCCTGTCTGGCAGCTCTGCGGCTTTGTTCCAGTTCTGTGCAGCTCAGTAAATTAGCCCCGGCGATGAAAGAACCCAACACACACAAGCCAGTGTGAAAGGGGCCAGCCGAGCAAATAGGAGCCCGGGAATGGTTTCAGCCGCACGGACAAAGCCCCTCGGCTCACACATGAGCGAGAAAAACCACCAAGGTCTCAGAAAGCCTGTCGCAATGCGGCGTTCTCGGCCTCTCTCGTACTAGGACCCCATGGGCACCCCCCGCCTCAGGACGATCTCTTCTGTCCAGCCAGGATGCCGCTCTTCTTCAGCCCTAGGGGAGCGTGGAGGGCAGTGGGACCCCCTGAACGCTGTTCACACACCATCCCTGCAGGCTGCGACCCCCTGCGTTGAGAGCCTCTGTTTTAATGCAGCCCCGTTTGGAGCGTGGGCCGGACTCACTCAGGCCATGGGCGCGTGGGTCTGGCCTCAGCCTCTCTGTTCACCCCACCAAAGTGCTCCCTCCCGCCACACTCCTCAGACTGCTCTTCCCAACGGCAGCCTGTGTGGCCGGATCCTGACCTCTTTGGCACCTGACCCTCCTTGCGGCATCGCCCACGCTGCTCTGACTGCCCACCGGCTGTCCTTCCCACCGCTTCCTCAGAGACCCCATGCCTCCGAACAGGAATTCCAAAGCCGCCTCACGACCGTTTCCTTAGGCCTCTCTTCTTGGGGATTTTTCTCCCCGCAGGCGGGGGGTGGGGACGTTTTTAGCTCACAAAGTTCAAGGGGCTCCCTCAAATCCCCCACGCGCCACGTACAGACCGTGAACACAAACGAGAGACGTAGCAGCAAAACGTCAGCGCGGCAGGCTTGGCTAGGGAGCGGCCGACAGCCTGCCGCTGAACGCCCGGGGTGGCTTTGGCACCTAGGCTGGAAACATTGGAATCATCCGGCCGGCTCATCCGAGGCCTCCCTCAAGTCCAGTCGCTCTGAGTCAGGAGCAGAGGCGTCAACCAGGGCTGGCCTTACCATGAGGCGAACTGAGGCGGCTGCCTCCGGTGCCAGACTGTGGCGCCACTAAGACCCAGAGTGCAGAAAATTGTGTCTGCTGCTGATGCATGTGTATTCTCTCTGCTCTAGATGCACAGAGATGGTGGAGTGCTGTGCTGGAGGAAGGAGGGCAGAATTGAGACCTTTCAAAGTTTTGGCCCAAGCGAGGGGGCGTCATTTGAGCTCCCCGCCTCAGGTGCCAAAATGTTGTGGGCCGGCCCTGGCTTCAAAGGAAAGTACAAGCAACCTTGTACTAGGATGGGATGGGATCGTTTGCCACCAGCCACGTAAATGAGCAATAAGTTAACGAGCAGCCATAACCGGAGGCCCACAGATTGAAACCGGACGCTGCTGCCACCTCCTTTTCGGGGAGGGTCTTTGGCCTGGGTTATGCACGTCAGACCAGATTATCAAGGTCCCTTGAACAGCTCTGAATCCCCAGCGACCCCAGCCCTGTCTTACCGCGGCCGTGCGGTCCGCCTCATTTCGGCTGCTGAGAATGAAACAGGCCTCTCCGTTATCCATCCTGCAAACACAAAGGCGTCTGTGAGTCACAGGCAGCTGGTTCGTCCCACATGCACTCAGCTAGAGCGTCTCCTGGCCTGCTTTCTGGGGGCTTGTGCAAGACGCCACGCGTGGGCCCTGCTAAGGGGCCGGCAATCAGGCAGCTGGCCCTTTTCCCCACCTGTGAGAAGGCTGCTGTTTGCACATCCGCCGCAAATTCAATTCAGCAGAATGGGAAGGGCGGGGCTGTTATAAAGGGCCCGATCCCAGCTGTGCCGGCCAACCGTGGGCACACTGGGGGGACGTGGCTGGACCATTTTGCCGCGCGTCCTGTGGTGAAGGGCTGGAGACAGCAGGGGAACACCTGCAGGGGGCGGTGTGGGGCTGTCACTCGCCTGCATGGAGGCCCCCACGGTCTGCGGCTTGCGTTGTGAGGGGCTGTTGAGTTGGGGAGCTGAGCCACTGTGCGCACCCCCGAGGCGGGTAGCGGCGAGGTGCCTCACAGCCCTGAGTCTCTCTGGGGAGCGACCCGTCCCCCCGCCCTGCAAGGGAGCCGACAGGCCTGCGAGCAGATGGCTAGCACTCTGCACCGGCAGAAGCGAGGGCCGCAGAACGCCAGCCGGTATTTCTCCGCCATCTCATTTCAGCCGTGGGAAGACCTGGCAGGCCCCAGCCGTTAAACGAGGGAGCTTCTGGCTCAGGCAGGCGACAGACACAAAACACTTTGTGACCAGGGGAAAGCGGCTCTCCTTGCCAACGGTCACATCTGTCTTGTTTAGGAAGAAGGCAACCTCTTCACAGCGGAGCTGACTCGGGCCATAGGCCCACAGTTCAGCGCACCCGCCTTGGGCGAGGCCGCAGGAGAGCAGCCCGGCTCAGAGCCAGACTCAAGTGGGATGTAACATGCTGTTTAATTAGTTAACCGGTTACGTGTTATGTTTAACCAGTTAAGTGATTAAATGGAGGCAGGCGGGCTGGAGTGGCCTCCACCCCCACCCCCCCGTCATGGGTGGGGGTTAATCTGGCCGGGCTGGAGCACCCACCGGTTAACCGTAACATAAGAATGGCAAAACAGGGTCAGACCAAAGCTCCATCTCACCCTCTATCCTGTCTTCTGACAGTGGCCAATACCAGGTGCCCCAGAGAGAATAAACAGAACAGGGAATCATCACATGATCCCTCCTCTATCACCCAATCCCAGCTTCTGGCAAACAGAGGCTAGGGACACCATCCCTGCCCATCCTGGCTAATAGCCATTGATGGACCTAACCTCCATGAATAGATCTAGCTCTTTTTTGAACCCTCTTAAAGTCCTGGTCTTCAGAATATCATCTGGCAAGGAGTTCCACAGATTTTTGCACCCAAGTCACTTTCTGTGTAGTGCTGCACTGGAGCAACCCCCCCAACAGATGTCGCACTGGTGCGAAAAGTGACTGAGTGGCTCCCTCTGGTTTCTGGTGTGTCTACGCTAGCCGCTTGCCCCACCGCAGCTCCTTTGGGACAACCCCCCCGCATCAGGGCAAACCTGCAGTCTCCCTGTGAGGCGCTGCATGGACTGAGGCGGGGATGAACACACTGAATAGACACACCGGTGCCACTCGGCACACACTGTATCCTGGAAGAGTCAAAGCCCATCCCCAGAAACAGATCCGATCTCACTCGGGCCAAGAAGAAGGGTGCAAGGTGGAAACAATTCTTGGCTAGGAGGGAGCACTTTGCGGGTGGACATTTTTTAAGGGGCCTGACCCTGAAAAGGGGCCATGTCATTCAACGAGCATGAAGTGCCTAACTCCCCTAGGCTCCAGTGACAGTCCCAGCCTCAAGGTGCCGCACAAGCCTTCCCCGAGTCTTCGCACTTCCCATCAGCGACTAACGAGGGGGCTTCGCCGCTCAAGTCTCTCCCCCGGCTGCCTTCGATTGCCAGAAAAAGAAATTTATCCCAGCTGCATCGCACCTGCCCGGCTCCTGACGTGTGACTGTTACATTGAAGTGCTGGGCAGGAGAAAGCCTTGGCACAGAAGGCGGCTGGCTGATCGCCTGTATTCTCATTCCCACCTCCCCCCCGGACAGCCCACTGCAGGTGTCTTGCCAACAGGCGGAACCGAACCCGGGACCTCGGGAGGCAGGAGCATAGGCTGTAGAGCAGAACAGCCCCCCGACATGTTCCCCCTTGCTCTTTGGACAAGCCCCCCTCCCCAACAGGGACGGCATCAGCAGAGCCGGCCGAGGGCAGACATGACATCTCAACCATCACCTTGCCCCGTCCCCGCTCAGAGCACTGGTACATGACACTGCTTCAGACCCCAGCATCTGGCTCCTGAGGGCGGCACCGAGGGGCCATCGTTGGACGAGGAAGCCCAGCGCAAAGGTGGCTACATGTATGGGAATAGGCTGCGACGACGCTAATTGACATGGGACGAGGTTAATGGATCCTTTCATGCCAGATAAATGCAAGAAACAATCGTCTGGGGGGTAGCAGTGTCAGTCTGTAACTTTAAGAACAAGGAGTAGCCCTGTGGCACTTGGAAACCAACAAAAAATAAAGCCGCCTCCATACATTGAACACCTCATTTACATCAAAAGCTAAGTATGGGACACTTCCAGCCCACTCAATTAGCCTCATTAACACCAGCCCTACAATTGACAGGGACTTTTTTCCCCCTCTTTTCCTCCCCCCACTTTTTCTGTTATAAATTCTGGGTTCCCATTTTTCCACTCCAGCTCATCTGAGGAAGAGGGTTTTGCCCACGAAAGCTCGCAATACTATCTGTAAGTAGTCTGGTAGCACTTTATAGACTAACAAAACATGTAGATGGTATCTTCTGTCTCTAAGGGCGTGTCTAGACTACATGGCTCCATCGACGGAGCCATGTAGATGAGGCAGGTCGGCAAAGGGAAATGAAGCGGCGATTTAAATAATCGCCACTTCATTTAAATCAAAATGGCCACCACGCTGTGCCGATCAGCTGTTTGTCGGCATAGCACGGCAGTCTAGACGGGGATCTGCCAACCCCAGAACCCTTTGTTGGCAGATCCTTTATGCCTCGTGAAATGAGACTTACGGGATCTGCCGACAGAGGGTTCTGGGATCGGCAGATCCCCGTCTAGACTGCCGCGCTGTGCCGACAAACAGCTGATCGGCACAGCGCGGCGGTCATTTTGATTTAAATGAAGCAGCGATTATTTCCCTTTTGCAAGTAAACTCATCTACATGGCTCCGTCGACAGAGCCATGTAGTCTAGACATACCTTAAGGCAGTGGTCCCCAACGCGGTGCCTGCGGTCACCATGGCGCCCGCCGGGGCATTTATGTGCGCCCGCCAAAACATCTGGGCTGGCCCCGCCCCCGGTGCGTGGCACATGCGTGGTGCTGGCCCCAAGTGCGTGGGCGGCTCCTGCCCTGGGAGCGCGGCACATGCACAGTGCGGCCCTGGGCGTGGGCGTCCCCATCCCCGGGCGCGCAGCACATGCGCAGTGCTGGCCCCGGGCGCGAGGCTCGTGGGTGGGCCCGCCCCCGGGTGTGCGGCGCATGCGTGACCCCACCCCCAGAAGCGCGGCGCGTGAGTGGCCCCGCCCCCGGATGCCCGGCACGTGAGTGGTCCCGCCCCCGGGCGCCCAGCAGCCAGGAAACGTTGGGGACCACTGCCTTAAGGGGCCACAGGACTGCTTGTTTTTAAAGAAACATTGGTGGCCTTGAACCAAAATGGAGGCACAAGTCACCCCTCCCCCGTCGCAGGCACATGTGAGTCTCCTCAGAGCTAGCGCTGTGGGGATAAGGGATTTTCTCTGCGTATTGTTTGGTACTGAGGGGGCGGCATCTATGAGGGAAATGAAAGGAGAGACAGCAAGGAAACGCCAGACACTGCCTGACCACACATCTGTGGGTCTTGCTAGGATCGACTCTATACTCACTTTGCTCTCATGAGATCCTGATCTTTCAGTGCAGACCCCTGAAGATAGATCACTCGCTGAGACCAGAGAGGAATCTGAAGGACCCGCCGAACTTGGATATCCATCTCAGTGGGACAAAGGATCACTACGTAGTAATCCTGAAAGAGAAAAGCCCGTGTTTGCTTGTAAGCCTGACAGCGCCCGCTCGGTGGAGATCATTTCCCTCACTGACTGAGCGTGTAACTCTACACAGGGTTCGGCTTGCTACTAATGGCGTGACATCCCTTTGTACCAGTGCTGGGACATCACAAGGATACGGAAGCGCGCGCGTGCGCACACACACACACAGAGTTGCCCCCCCCATCATGTTTGCATGAGAACTCTAGTGTAGGCACGTCCGACACCTGAATTATTAAAGGGCTGAACACTTGGCTCAGAAAAATGGGACTCTGTGTATTTAGAGAAATTAAGACTTAAAAAATGAAATCTATATTGAGCCAAGGCTGACAATGACAACAGGGAATGGGTTCTTGAATTAAACGCAAAGGCAAGTGGCATGAGAGCTGCTCCTAATAGTAGGGGGGCGACAGTTACACCCGGTCATTGATAAACAGGGCTGATTAGACTGGCTGATTTTATTTGGAGCAGGGTAAATCTATCTGTTTTCAACAGCCAAATATTTATTTACACAGTATAAGGCATTCAATTTGGGAAACACCTTCTAACATAAAAAATAGGACATCTGCAGAGGCATTTTCAATGTGCTTTGATCCTACACCAACAAGTACAGTGGAAAAACCCAGATGAACCCTGGTAGAGAGGGTGTGACCATTGCTGTGTATAGAGGTCAGTATATCTCACAGGCGACTGACTGTACCAGGACTACTACAATAGGTATTTCTTCTGTGCTGTTTGCATTACTGAGTCATGTATTCTATATGGAGAATTGAAATCAATTACCAGATTATACGGAAGACTAATCTGGTTGAACTGATATTTTTTACCTCAGACGTATTCCTGTCACACATCCTTTGGCTTCCCTCTTCCGTGTGCTCAGTGCTGGGCAGGGTCTCACAGCACCAAGAGCTCAGCAAGGACATTCATTCAACTGCTAACAACGGCCACCCTGAAAGAGGAGGCCACTGTCCGTACCTGCAGCCGGGGATGGGCGTAGAACTCGTTCAGGAAGTCCATGAGGAGGTCGATCTTGAGGGAACTGACACAAAGGACAACGTGTTTCTCTGTCTGTGCTCGATGGCGGCTGTAATTCCCCCCTGATTTCTGGCGTTCCATCCAGAGGTACACAAGCTCCTCGAACTGCAAACAAAGGCAGACAGCTCATCTCAGACAGTGGAACTGGACACACCCAAAGAGTCAGAACGTTTGAACAGCTACACGCTGCGCATTGATAGTGATAAAGTCCCATGACAGCCACAGACACCTGGGCAAGGTTAAGGGAGCTCTGGGTAAAGGAAAGCTGAGATTTGCTTTTGCTTATGGCCTTTTATAACCAAATTCCTCCCCACTATTGCATGCCAGCAGAGCCATTCCTAGGGTGGGATTGTGTTGGGACTGAAAGTTGTATTCTTTTTATATTTTATCTTAGGTTTAGTAATGTAAGGTAATATATAGTCATATTTAAGATTGTAGTAAGTCAAATCCTTTAGTTAAGTACGTATCTCCTATATTTCCTTGTTCTAAAGTTTTAGTAAGTAAAGAGACAGGATCTCATATTGTGTCTGTGTTAATGAAGATTGTAAGAATGTTAAAGGCTGAGGCCTTAATTGCTTGATTTACGACGCCTCTTTATCTTACCAATACAGATGTTGATGTGCCGCATAGCCTTGAAAGTCCTTGTAACATTGCTTATGTGTGTGTGAAAAGGGAATGAATGTGTCGAGATAAGGTGCAAAACTATTTTTGAGAACCAGATGGCCAAAAAGGAGGGTGGGCAAGCGTGGGTGAAGACGAGACGACCTGGCGGCAGATAAGCCATCTATAACCATCGATGCGTACCCCGACTCATAAGATGATTGGATATTGGCAGATTGACGAGCCTTGAAGCAAGCGGGCACCCCCGAAAGACGATTGATTACAGGATGGGCCTTGGAAAATGTTTTGGGCACACTGACATAAAAAAGATAATGTTCCGGTCACAAGCTGACAGAGCAGAATACATTGATTTCAACAGAGAAAAGGATTATAAAAGCAGGGTGCTTTGCTATGGAACTTTGGGTTCGTCTTGCCAACAAATTCAGAGGAGCATCGGATCGACCGACCGACCGACCAAGGCCCTGCTCCTCCCTGTGTTCAATCTAGCTGGCCACTAGATTGATACAGACTCTGGACTGGTAACTATGACATCGTCTGGCGAGACTTTGGGTGTATGTTGTTTGTGTGTATGATTGAAAAGCATATGCAACTGTTGCATTCTCAATAAATGTGGCGTACTGCCTTTTCCCTTCATTTAAGCAGATAACAATTGCACACTGTGACCATGGGGTTCTTGCTCTCCTGTTAGTGTGTGTGCGTGCACGCGCATGTAATGTCGACAGGCGGAACCGAACCTGGGACGTCAGGAGCTTTGTGGCGTCCAACGCACCAGCCACTTGGCTGGTTAGTTTGCTACTGAACTGGTTGGACACCACAGCCCTCAGCGTGAGCTAAAAGCCAGCTGGCTCTCGGCTAAGGCCGGAGATCAGGGCCGGGAACCTTTTTTGGGCTGGGGGCCGCTGACACAGAAAAATCAGACGGGGGCCGCACACAAGTGAGAAGCAACCCCCCTCCCCAAAACCAGCCCTCACTGACGTGGCCCCCGACTGAGGAGGAGAAAGACGCTCCTCACATTCCCCTCACACACCAAAGCCTAGTAGGGTGCAGTGTAGTATGTTTTGTGTGCTCCAGCCCTACGGTGCGGGAAACGGGGGGGCAGAGCGCCAGTGTGGGCTCCGCAATGCTGGGAGGAGCCCTAAGCCTTTAGGGCCAGATCCAGGCAAGCCAGGGGCCGCCCCCTACCCCCCAGGCCTACGTTCCCCACCCCTGCCACAGAGCAAACTCATTCTGTCTCTCTGTAAGGGATCTACATGGACTGTGAACCACACCCAGGAGGGCTGTGGGTTTTACACACACACACACACACACACACACACACACACACACACACTTCTGCTTGCTCCATGTAAGGACAGCTGGGAAGGAAATGCACAGTTGCTCTTCGATCCCAGCAGAATACCTTTTCTAAGAGCTTTTCCCTCTCCCCTTCTCCCCACACTGACAGCGACAGACAGTGACAACTTCAGGCAAGGGGCTGTCACTGCCACGTCAGGCTGCCGGCTGGCGGAGAAGGAGTATCGGCTTGTTGGCTCCCAGACGTGAAGCATCAAACACCACGGTTCAGTGGCTTGTTGACAGGGCCTCCGAGCAGAAACCAAGCTCCCTCCGTATTTGGGTTGAGAATGCCTCTGTCTCCTCTGGAAATCGCAAATCATGCTCCGGCTTGACTGGCTCGTCAGGTGGAAATCGCCCTCCTGAGGGTGCTTCTCATGCACCACGACCCGCCAGCCACGCTGGCATTTCCAATGGACGCTCGGCCCATCTTTTTCTTCCAATTTAAACACTGGAATAAATTGCCCAGGGAGGTTGTGGAATCTCCATCATTGGAGATATTTAAGAGCAGGTTGGACAGACACCTGTCAGGGATGGTCTAGATTAGGGTTACTTAACATGCAGCCCACGGGTGGGATCCTTTGAACATGGCCTCCACTGGGAACACGCTCCACAATGTCAAGTCGATATAATGGTCTTCTGTTGAGATGCGTTTTAGTAGTTAAATTCCTGGACTGTCATTGCTCATTAAAAATCGGGAAATAGGGTCAATATTGCATTTTATTAATATCAGCAGAACTGACTTAAAAAGGGCCTGCGTGTGGCGTAGTCTTGCCTTAATCTCTGTATTCATGCCTGTCAGTGTGAAAGAAACTATTTGCATATATTTGCATCTATATTTGCATGTACATGCAACCACACTTAAATTGCAGCCTTTGGCATGTGCTGTGAGTATTATTGTGGCCCCCGGGGCTTCCAAAGTTGAGTAGCCCTAGTCTGGACGGTGTTTGGTCCTGCCGTGAGGGCAGGGGACTGGACTCGATGACCTCTCAAGGTCCCTTCCAGTTCAAGGGTTCTATGATTCGTCATCACTGGGTCACCCTTACCTGGAGCGGCAGCACCACGAGGGCCACGCAAATCATTATAACCACCAGGAGCTGCGAGGGCCAGATCTTTGGGGTCACATCTCCGTAGCCCACGGTGGAGAAGGTGACGATACAGAAGTAGAAGGACTTGAAAAGGGAGAGATTGTCACCGGCTCTTTCTAAATGCTGGATGCCGCAGGTTCTGGAGAAGAGGGGACAAAGGGAGCATGGATCAAAGAGGCATTCACAGGGCGCTCCGTGAACATCAGGTTTCTGATCCTGCAATGTGGAATGCCCTCCACTCCCAGTGAGGCCCCTGGGAAGGAGGGCTCCATGGGGCTAGTGGGAGACTGTCCTGAGAAAAGCCTGGAACTGACCAAATTCACTCCTGGTCTCTCACCAGTGTTGTCAGTGGGATAAATCCGTCCAGCCCGACAGCACTTATAGTTGAGAGGTTCAGTTTGGTTCATATAATTCTCCCCCCGAAATGCACATGCTCAGCAGAACATTACCCCAAATGCTAAACGTCAGGTACCACGCGCCAGCCACCCCACCCCGTGTTTCTGACAAACTGAGTGTTGCAGAAAGCTGAACAGGAAGCTCAGTCAGTCCTTGACATGACTCACAGGCCATTCCAGGCTTCCCGCCTCACGGCTGACTCCAAGGGAAGGTTCTTCAGCAAGCAGGATGCTGCTAAAACTTTTCACTCCCACCCCACCACTTTTCTGCCTCTCTTTGGAAACACAGCCCCTCTGGGAGCAATTTGCTTGGCTCCTGAGTAGACAATCAACCTAATTTAAGAGGCTTGCCGTTTAGGTCATCCCGGTTAGCAGAAATAACCTATAAGTAGTCTTGGGATTCACCTCTAGTGCTTTCGAACTGGCCAGGAAATACATAGGGAGCCATTGAGGACATGAGCTGCTAAAGGCAAAGTGTACTAAAGGCAAAGGCTGCTAAAGGCTTGTTTTCATTTCAAAAGACCTGTCAGGATGGTTGGACCTGTCACGAGCATCAGCTTTACTTTATGTCCACTGGCAGCTGGACTGGTCTGTTCCATTCAAAGCCCAGATCCACAGCCATGTCAGAAAATGCCAAAAGTTGTTAGGACCTGACTACCTAACACAGAACAAAGTCCATGCTGTTTTAAATGCACAGGGTGAAGATTCTGTTAATTAGCAGATGCCTCCGTGAGCCATTAGACAAATGGAAATCTAGCAACCATGGTAACCTCCTTCGGATGAGCCGCCCATGTCGGAAGTGAACGGGCTGTAATGCACCAGCCATCATAGCTGAACAAATGTCTCCCCTTGGAAAATCTCCAGGATCGCTCTGAACGTTAGAGCAATTCATGTGCTGCTCTGAGCCCTGCCCGCCTACGTAAGTCAGCCACGATCCTGGCATGCTCCAATTAACAACCGTCTGTTAAAATCGTGTAATTAGAGACGATCGTTGGCTCCCAAAATAGGAACTGATCTGCTGGAAGGGGAATGTTCAGGCAGACCAAGTAAGGTAAGGAGAAGCCGTGAGTCAGTGGAGAGCATCTGAGTCTTTTATCAGCCACCAGCACCTCTGAAGAGCAGTAAAAGTTACAAAACAAACCGACCCCAAACGGTTACCAAAAAGTGTTCGCAACATTTAGGGGCTCTGCCAGCTGGTGTAAACTGGTGTCGCTCCATCAACGCCAGAGGTGGATTTACACCAGATCTGAGCCTTAATCGCCTACGATGAAATACCAACTCCATTGATACCAAGGCAAAGCTCCCCTGGAGCTGAATGGAGCCAGGATGGGCCCTGTACAATTAGCGCTGGGTGGAGATACACAGGCTTAGGAACTCAGGAGCATTTGGGTGAACAGCCCTACACCACAAAGCTTTGCTCAGGAGTGACACATGGATCTAGTCCTCTCCAGAACGCTCCAGAACCCCAGCTGGAATCAGACAGGAAAATTCCTGCTGCAGCCCTCGGTAGAATCTCCCGCAAGTTTCCAAATCACCAGATGGTGCACTCCTCCAATGGAAACCAATGGGAGCCAGGCAGTTAAACCTCCCAGCCCCCACTCAGGGGCAGGAGAATTCATCCCTGCCCCACACTCTCTATTCTCCATTGTTCAGGTCCGCACATGGGGGGTATAACCAAGATGGGGTGGAAACGCCATTGAATCATTGCTGCTTTTAGTAAACAAACTTCTGGGCCCCCCCATAAGAGAAACCACAGCCGGACTGAATCCAGTGAGCAAATACGTGACAGGTTATCTGGACCTTGACGACTTTGTCACCCGCCCACGAACGATATTTCCTCCAACCGTTTAAAGAGGAAACCAATATTATTGCGTGGAGAGAAGAAAAAACAATCAACAGATCAGCCCCTGCCTTTGTGCAGTGCAGCCGCATGATATTCTAACCACTGACAAGAGCACTTGGCCTCCGATCATATCCGCAGGGAAGAGCGGTGTAATTGGTCTAGCTTGTACCTTGCCACAAGTAATCATCTGAAGGGCTGTACTTCAAAGAGTGATTGTTTTTCAATCTCTGCTGGGCTGACTTGGTTGTGTAACAGTGAAAACAAACCACCCCAACACATCATGCCTCTAACAGATTTTCTTTATTTTCTTAAAGACATGCTCACTCCATTCTCTATAGAAGGAGAAAGAACAGGACCTTGAAGGGCTGATGTTCTGTCTACATAAATGGAGGAGGTATGCCAATTTGGGCATGTAGCATGGCCCCATCTCTCACCTTGCCACGGTCAAATATGGAATAAAAGCTTAGAAAAGGAGCTACAGAAAAGTCATTGTACTTGAAACAAGTAAGGGAGTAAGTGTCTAATGTGTGTGTGCAATTCTCTTAACTGTGCATGTGTAACCAGGCGGATTTGAACCTGGGACCTCTGAAGCAGAGTATAGGAGCCTCTACCCTCTGAGCTAAAAGCCAGCTGGCTCCCAGCCCATGCTGTAGAGTCTCTTGGTCTTAACTGTTGCTGTGGTCTAGGTGCCACTTCCATAGCTGCACAGATTACTTTTCGAAAGGGATGCTAATGAGACACAGCAGAATGCTGGGATTTAAATATCCTCGGTATTTATTTACATGGCTGGGCTTTGCCGGCAAAGCGCCAGTAGACGGGATCTTGCGAAATAAACCCTTTTCCAAGAAGATCTCTTATGCCTACTTGAAAGAGCGGCATAAGAGATCTTGCGGAAAAGGGTTTATTTTCCGCAAGATCCCCGCCTAGACTGGCGCTTTTTGCCGCAAAGCCCCGAGCCGGAAAAAGGGGCAGTTATGTAAATGCAAATACCGCGGGGATATTTAAATCCCCCGCGGATTTGCAATTGCGCTGTGTCTCATTAGCATCCCTTTTCCGAAAAAGGGTGCCAATGTAGACACAGCCTAGGTGTGTGGGTTACACATGCAATTCTCTAAACTGTGCGTGCAATTCTCTAAACTGTGCGTGCAATATATATGCAGCTATTTTCTCATGCGAGTCTAGAAATCTGGCTCTGACCTGTGTTGCTAACCACCAACATAATTTTATATGGTGCTCTCATGCCTACTGACTCCAATGCAATAGTCATGGGATTGCTGCTAAAAATGTTCATGGAACTGGGGGAAAAATGCTAGCACAAGTTACTGGTGAACTTCCAAAGCTTGGGAGCCCAGTTTATATTCAGAGGAGCTACAAAAGTCTGGCTTTGATGAGTTTCTGGGCTGGAAATCTTGAAAGAACATGAAAGGAACCGATGAGATTCAAGATGGAAACACTGCAAGCGGCAGCTCTTTAAAGCCCGTCATAAACGGGTGGTTCTCTCCGCTGCTCATTGGAGCTAATTCCTTAGCAATTTTGCTCTCTCTTGTGATTTGGGCCCTTCCAGAGTCACGGCATCAGGCAGCCACCCAAAGCTGTTGTGTGTGGCCCTAGGATGGTGAGGATCGGCGCCCGGGGTCCAAAGCCGTTCTAGGATCTCTGTGCTCCCACCAGCTGGAGCAGCTCTTCCGGCCTAGGCTGTGGTGGAGTTTGTCTCCTTGCGCTCTGGGCTGGCGTGTCACATCCAATGAATGAGACACTCCCAGTCTGCTAGGCAGCCTCCCTCCCCAGCTTTCTGCTCCAGAAAGCTGGGCAAGCTGTAGCCAAAACAGACTCTCCCGTGTCCTCCTCAGCAGGACAAACGTAAGTGACACTCACAGGGGGCCCACCGCAGAAGTAAGCTCTGCCTGTTACATTCCAGAGCAGCATAGGCCACCACGCACTTTTAGGGCCCAACCTTGCAAAGGCCATGCGCATGCACTCAACTCCTTGCGGAGCAAAATGCTAAACCCATGCAGGAACGGGGCCTTAGCTTTTCCTTTGATCCACTGCCTCATTTTACATTAAGCCAGCCTTCCCTAGGGTTGCCAGATACTTTCACAAAAAATCCCAAACACGGCGGGGAAAAAAATAGGGGGACCAAAGTTGATGAGCCAAAAAAAAAAAAAAAGGTCACTGCACCTTTAAATCCCCACGCTTCCCCAGAAATGGTAGGGGAAGAATGTACCCGCCGACCTTTCGTCTGAGGAAAAACAGAAAATACCGGACATTTTACATGTCCAATATTTTTTTGTTTTTTTTTACCGGACAGGGGCCACAAATACCAGACCGTCGGGGCAAAAACCAGACACCTGGCAACCCTAGCCTTCCCTGCACTGAACACCTCATTTACACCCAAAGCAAAGTATGGGACACTTCCAGCTCACTCGTTAGCCTCATTAGCACTGGTCCTACAATTGGCAGGCACCTTCCCCCGCTTCTTTTTCTGTTATAAAGTCTGGGTTCCTGTTATTTCCACTCCAGCTCCGCTGAAGAGTTGGGTTGTGCCCCAAAAAGCTCATGATCCTGCATATATTTTTGTACGTCTCTAAGGTGCCACCGGACTATTCGTTATTTTACATTGTTTTTTGCAGGAATGAATGTGCCCCGCAGCCAAGTCAAGGGTTTAGAAACACCAAGCAAAACTCCTTACCCTGTGAAAACAAGACACAGCAGGGTACAAATCAGAATCAGCACCTGATTGAACATGGCGGATTGCGTCCTCTGGATCGCACGGTGCAGGTCATTCTGGAAAAAAAGGAGATGTCTCACTTGGTGGGCGATGAGGATAAGCACATGGATGCAACACACACACACGCCCGCACGCATGCATGGGCAAGCTTGCTGACTTCCAAAGGGTTGCATAGGAAACAAGTCAGGCAAGAACCTGTGCCTTTTAAAACAGATGCATTCCTGTAAGGCAGGGGGTTTCAAACTAGGGCTCGCGGCTCAGGACTGGGCCGTGCAATGTCAGGAGCTGGGTCCCATTACTGCAGGGGGATCAGGTGAGCAGGGGGGGGCTAAAGCAATGACCTGCCTGTCCTGGTGCCGCAGACTGCGCTGCACCCCAGAGGCAGCCGGCAGCAGGCCCAGCTCCTAGCTGGAGGGGAGGGGAGCACACAGGGCTCTCTGCACTGCCCCCTGCCCTGAGCACTAGCCCCAAACTCCTATTGGCTGGGAACTGCTGCTGGCTGCTTCTGGGGTGCAGCATGGTGCCAGGAGAGGCAAGAAGCTGCCTTAGCCCCCTCCTCCCCGCTGCACCACTGACCAGGAGGTGCTCGAGGTCAGCCCCTTCTGCCCCAGCTCTGACACCCCCAAAGCCGGAGCCCCCTCCTACACCCCAAAGCCCTCATCCTCCGCCCCCACCCCGGAGCCCACGCTCCAGTCACATTCTGTTGGGTCGCTGCCTCGATTTTCTTCAACTGGGTCATGGTTTGAAGGCCAGTGATCTAACGAATAAGCATTGGCCTATTCTGTCCCCACACTGCAGAGTGCAGCTCTGAAAGCGGCATCGGGAGCCACCGTGGGCATCACTTCCGAACACAGCCGCGTGGCGGGAGAGGGCCCCGTCATGCACCAGGGCAGTCGTGCAAGGGATTCGTGCGGAAGAGACCGATGATGAAGTGGATCTAGTGACAGGAGAGATCCCGTGTGTGGAAGGTGAGAAGGAGGCAGTGAAGGCCTGGAGGACAGAGGTGAAACCATGAATAACACACACAGCACAGAGAACTGTGCCACATGGCTCAGAGCCAGCTGCAAAGGACCAATCAGCATGCAGCTTGGAAGCATTCTGGGAACACAGGTCTTCAGCATTCATCCTCAGGGGCAGAGCTTTCAGGGCTCAGATCGGCCATGGAACTCAGTCCCCATTTGGGCACCACGTAAATGGCCTGGCCAGATTTTCAGAGACGCTTCTAAATCTGGCTCGACAGGTCAGAATGGGAGCTGCTGGGGGCTGGGGTCTTTTAAGAATTTGACCTCAGTTGTGGGGCCTTGAAAACCTGGTCCTAAGTTTACATGTAAGTAACCCTCTTGTGAATAGGGCAGAGTTAAGGACGTCTGATAGTTAAGGACGTCTGATATTTTCAGATTCTCTCTCAATATTAGGGTGAAACAAGCATCCAGAAAGCAATGGGAAGGAGACTGCCAGGCTGCTCTTCTGGCTACGGGAGAAGGGAGCGAATGACCTTTGGCTACTCACTATCATGTTTTCCAGGGCGTACTTGGCCAGCCAGCAGTTCAGAAAAACTGGAATAAACAGATTCCGTAAAGGGGACCAGAATATCTAGAAAACAATAGTTATTTGCAAGTTTATTTGAAAAACCACAATGATCAATGATGCTTTATTTAATAAGTTATAAACAGTTAATTATTAGCCCTGCTCCTTAGAGACCAATTTCCAAAGTTTTCGCAGGCAAGGAAATACACAAGGATAATTGGCCACAAAAGTTTACAAAAACTTTCTGCTGCAAAGCTAAGATGGGAGCCTCACGGGGCCAGAAGCTGGAAATGGGCAACAGAGGATGGATCACTCAACAATTACCTGTTGTTTTCATTCCCTCTGAAGCACCTGGCATTGGCCACTGTGAGAAGACAGGATACTGGGCTAGCTGGACCAGCTTAGAAAAGAGGAGGCTAAGGGGGGATATGACAGAGGTCTATAAAATCGTGACAGGTATGGAGAAAGTGGATAAGGAAAGGTTATTTACTTGTTCCCATAACATAAGAACTAGGGGTCACCAAATAAAATTAATAGGTAGCCGGTTTAAAACAAATAAAAGGAAATTTTTCTTCACTCAGCGCACAGTCAACCTGTGGAACTCCTTGCCAGAAGATGTTGTGAAGGCCAGGACTTTAATAGGGATCAAAAAAGAACTAGATAAATTCATGGAGGATCACTCCATCAATGCTTATCGGGTTGGAATGGGTGACAGGGTGAGATCGCTTGATCATTCCCTGTTCTGCTCACTCCCTCTGGGGGCACCTGGCATTGGCCACTATCGAAAGACAGAATCCTGGGCTAGATGGACCTTTGGTCTGACCCAATATGGCCGTTCTTATGTTCTATTGATCTGACCCAGTATGGCTGTTCTTACCTTGATGCAAGTTGGCATAGCTCTATTGATTTCAACAGAACTACGTTGATTTACATCAGTTCAAGTCCCAGACCTTAGAGTCGAGCTCTCTTCATCTTCCCTAAGTCTCTGTGGCTTAGGCCAGGTCTACACTAGACCCAGCCACTCAGCTTAAGGTTCGCAACTCCATTTACATAGACTACGTCGCTGGAGTCAGCTTCACTTAAGCCGAGCTTGGCGGCATCCCCACAGTGGGAAGCCGATGGGAGCAATTGCTCCCATCGACTTCCCTTACTCCTGGCAAGAGCAGAAGTCCCGGCCGCCGGTGGGGACACCCTCTGAGTTTGATTTAGCGAGTCTTAACTAGACTTGCTAAATCGAACTCCGGAAGATCAATTGCGGAGTGAAGAGGTGGCCTTAGACTATACTAGCCAACTGTATGGTTATAGTTCAGCACCACGTCACTCTAGGTTAGATGAAAACACCCTGAAACCTGCCCATGCTACGTCTCCCAAAATTGCTGCCACTGCTGGAGCGAAATTATGGTTACAACGTTGGTCTGAGTGGGTAACAATCAAGGCTGTCTTAGGCCCAATGGCAGGCAGAGCATCTTCCATATAAGCCAAAAGTGATGCAAAACGTTCACAACCTACCATGGAAGCATGAAAAATGCAGCCAGTCCGCCCTAGGTGCAGAGGTAGAAATGAAACCGGCTGAATTCCATGAAAAGCATTTTTGAACCCGTCCAGAAACTGGACAATTTAAATAAAAACAAACAATTTCCCACACAAAGTCATTTGTTACTGGGCAAAATGACTCTCTGGGAGAGAGGAGTGAACCTGCTGTGAAGACTTCCCGTCATTGGAGAGACACCCACCAATCATGGTTTCATAATGAAAACGTGCTGGAGCATGTACTGAATGTCGATTGGTTTAAAAATATCCAGAGCAACACACACTTACTGTGATGATAAAGGGCACCGTGTTGATCATTTCGAGGATGAATGAAATGCGAAAAATCTGCTCCCAGATGTTTCCCTGCAGAATGGGGACAAAAATCATCAAATTAAATACTCATAAGAACATCAGAACATAAGAACGACCACACTGGGTCAGACCAAAGGTCCTTCTAGCCCAATATCCTGTCTGCCATCAATGCCAGATGCTCCAGAGGGAGTAAACACAACAGGGAATCCTCACGTGATCCCTCTCCTGTCCCCCATTTCCAGACAAACAGGGGCTAGGGATGCCATTCCTACCCATCCTGGCTAATAGCCATGGATGGACCTAACCTCCATCAATGTATCTAGCTCAGTGTGTCTGAAACTTTTTAAGACCAAGGAACACCAAGGATTTTTTTGTTGAGCAAAAAAAAAAAAAAAAAAAAAAAAAATGCCTCGCCTTTAAGAACATAATTTAAATTCTGTTGTTCTCCACAGCACACCTCCGATTGCCTCATGGCACACCGGTGAACCGCAGAACACAGTTTAAGAAACACTGATCTAGCTCTTTATTGAACCCTGTTAAAGTCCTGGCCTTCACAACCTCCGCTGGCATACTCTCCACAGAATACTGAAAAGGACCATTTAAAAGGCTCTGATTTGGGTCATTTCCAGCTCTTCTCACGTGGCAGCAGCCAAAAGGATGCTGGGTACTTCATAGCAAACAGAATTAGTGCTGGTCTTTCCCCCCAAGAACGTGTGATGGACATTTTAGAGAAGACACGAGGAGCCAGCAGGAAGGGGATGAAGAGTGGAAGGTCAGTAGATTATTTCCAAGTGTATGACACCGGCAGCAAAGATCCCCTCCTTGAAGCAGGGCCGGGTCCAATGGCTCCAGAACACTGTCAGTGCTCACACAAGCATAATAATGGAACTGAGGCTATAAAGCCTTCCACCTTGGACAGAGCAGGTTCTTCTAACCCAGTGTGGAGGCCTCTGGATTTCCATTTTGCTTTCAGGAGCAAGTCTCCCGACTTTCGGTCTTTTTCAAGGTAACTGGAGATTTGCCTCCCTCTGTTGCCCTCGGGGGCGGGCTGAGCATCAGAAAAGAACGGAGACGGTTGTTTGCAACAGAGCCCTGTTCTGATGACCAGCGGTATCTTTCTGAACACCTGGCCTTGAACTCTACTGTGGGGAGCTCTGAGTGTGGGCAGCAACGCTTTCCCGGGACTCCACAAGGTCCTGCCTCAGAGACACTCCGGATTCTCTTTGAGGATAAACCAAGAGCACTCCCAAGGTTCTTCCTGGCTGGCCAGGCCATCTCTGCTGTACTGATATCTCTTTGGCTTTTCCCCATTCCAAAATATTCTGGGCTGCGTGTGTGTCATTCCTCCTTCCCGTTGGGCGCATTGGCAAGAGGCAACAGAGGGCTTAGGAAAGACACGAAATCAAATGCGAACAAGGGAAAACTCCCTTTCTGCACAGCTGCTGCAATATATTTACTTGACTGTGTGAGACTGCCCCTCTGCCATGTGAACTGGCCAAACTGGACAGTCCCTGCGTCAAAGGATCAATGGACACAAATCAGACCTTACCAATGGTAACACACAGAAACCAGTAGGGGAACATTTTCACCTGCCTGGGCACTCCATCGTGGATTTAATAGTAACCGTCAGTCTACAAAGAAATTTCACCCACCAGTTACAGAGAGAGCGTGTGGAATTGACCTTCATATGCAAATTTGACACTGTCTCCCGTGGCTTGAACACAGACGTGAACTGGATGGCCCATTATAAAACCTGCTTTCCTTACATTCAACACCCCATTAACAGCAAACGCCAAGCATGGGACCCTTCCCGCCTACTCAGTTAGCCTCATTAGCACCGGCCCTACAATTGACAGCAACGTCCCCCCTTTTTCTGTTATAAATTGTGAGGGTCCCCCACTCCGCCCATCTGAGGAAGTGGGTTTTGCCCTCGAAAGCTCATGATACTACAGCCGGTCCCCGATTTACGAATGGTCGATTTACGACCATTTGCGTTTATGACCAAACCTCCCATTAAGCGGTTGTAAAGGCGGTCCCTGAGTTACGAACGCAACCCGTGCTCACGAACAGCACGGTTGCAATGTAAATCAATGGGGTCCGACTTACGAACATTTCGAGTGACAGCCAAGTGTTTGGTCCATAACTCGTTTGTAAATTGGGGACCGGCTGTATATACATATATTCGTTAGTCTCCAAGGGTACGTCTACACAGCACACTTATTTAGAAATAAGAAATACGCCGAAATAGCTTATTTTGAGACAGTGTAAAACTGAATGAGGCCACACGCCCAGGCACAAACAGTAGCCCACAAGGTGACGGGGAGGGGAGGGAAGGGAGAATGAAAGGAAAAGAAAATCCATGTGGTTGGCAAAGTGGCCCATTGGGGCCGGTTTGGAGACTCCGCTGAGGGAAAGCTCAGCCGGTGAGAGAGGACACAATCCATCTGCCGGGCGGTAGTGAGAACGACGGCGAAGGGCCAGACTGATGCACAGACCACGGACCCAAAGGGGCTTCAGGTGTCCGTCAGAAGGAAGATAAAATGGCTCTTAGGAATCCAGTCAGCTCTGTGGCCAGGCGGAATGGATGGGCTTTGGCGCGCTCAGCCGCTCTCCTGAAGGCAATGGAGTTGGGGATTAACGACGCAGCTGAGCCCCTGCGATAGGCAGGTTGGCTTGGGAAGGAGCGCTGGACTCGGCCCCGGCGTGGAGGGCTCAGCTGCCCACCGCCGGCTGATCCTGAGGGGCAGGGATCAGGTGGCTGCTTGGTGATCAGCCCCAGCGGATTTCCATACGGCTCTGGCAGAGCTCGGCTGGAGAGACAGCGGCAGGAGGGAAGTCACCTGAAGGGACAGGATGTCAGGAGAGAAGGGGGCTCCTTATGGGCGGTGGGCGAAGGGAGGGTTGGGGGAGGCAATCCAGCCTTGCCCCTTCTGCCCAGGCGCCACCCCCAGCACCATGGGGAGGGCAGGTGGCGTGTGGCCCTGGCCTCCTTGGCCCTGGAGCATCGAGGAGAATGGGGGCAGGGGGCAGCAACGCTCCGCCCCCAGTGCGCCTGCAGTAGACATTGTGTGGGCGGGGCCAGGTTGGCGGTTTGGAAAGGCAGTGCCTTCCCCTGCCTCTTACACCTGCCCCCCAGAGGCTCCTGAAAAAGGCCAATCCCCAGGCAGGTGGCCTGGCGGCCGATTGGGAATAAGGATGTGGATGGGGGTGGGGGAAGGGGAGGAGCCCTGAGGCTGGGGGTGGAGTCCAAAGGAGCCAGCAGAGCGAAAGGTAACCCAGGAGGGTGGAAGGGTTAGGTGCCGAGAGGGACGGCTGCCCCACAAAGCTTCCCCGGCCCGGGTGCTGGGGGAGCTGACACGGCCCTGGCCCCTTTTACAACGCTCCTTCCCTGAGGTTCCCCTCCTTCCCTGCTCGCCCACTCGTTTCAGGCCACGTCCCCCATCTCGGTTGCCGACAGACTCCCCAGCACCTGGGCATGGAAGTCAGGGGTGGATCACGCCGTGCCTGACTTGTTCTACACACTCCCCTTGTGGCTCCGGTGCGGGCCACTCTCACAGACAGAGTCCTGGACAAGATGGGCCGTGGACTGTCCCTGTACGGCAGCTCGGACGTGCTCCCCACTAAGCGCTGATGCCGCTCAACCCTTCGTGGGCAGCGCGCTCCGGCCTGAGGAAAGCGTGGGGTTGAAATCAGTGAGACTCCATAAAGCAGGGCTCCCTGGTGTGGCCCCAACTGAGGAGAAAGACACTCCCCACATTCCCCTTGCACACCTAGGGGGGCCCAGCCCAGTAGATTTTGTGCGCTCCAGCCCCGCAGTGGGGCAGCGGGAGGGCTGGAATGCCAGGTCGGGCTCCCCAATGCTGGTGGGGAGACCCTGAACCACGGGGAGATCCAGGCAAGCCAGGGTCCACATACGGCCCCTAGGCCTGAGGTAAAGTCAATCACTCGCTTGCAGGCTTTGCTAATAGGTAGCAGGTCTAAAACAAACCAAAGGAAATATTTCTTCATGCAATACACAGTCAACCTGTGGAACTCCTTGCCACAGGATGTGGTGAAGGCCAGGACTTTAACAGGGTTCAACAAAGAGCTAGATAAATTCCTGGAGGTTAGGTCCCTCAATGGCTATTAGCCAGGATGGGAAGAATGGTGTCCCTAGCCTCTGTTTGTCAGAGGCTGGGAATGGGCGACAGGGGAGGGATCACATGATGATTCCCTGTTCTGTTCCCTCCCTCTGGGGCATCTGGCACTGGTCACTGTGGGCAGACAGGACACTGGGCTAGATGGACCTTTGGTCTGACCCAGTGTGGCCATTCTCATGGATCCACATCACTCAGCCACATGCAGGATCAATCCTGTGCGGTCAGGACTCGGCCCCAGCGCTGTCTGGAGGAGTCAGGAGCCACCTGCCGGTAAGCAACATTTTATTTGCTGCATGAAACAAATGGACTTTTCTCCTCGTGCAGAAACATGCTCCCCCTCCTCCCCCCCTTCCCGCCTAGGGAAGAGCTTTGGTTTCAGCTCAGCGAGCTCGGGGATGAGCAAGACCTGGGAGACCTTCCTCTGCATTAGAGGTGAGAGTCACGCGGCAGGATTCAGATCCAGGCTTTTCACATGCAGCTAGTCAGGGGCTGCTGGAATCTGTGATTGGTTTGGCTTATTAAAAAAAAAAGAGAAGACAAGACAGAGGCCGCTTGCAACATCCCGGCCGGGTTTGAGTTTCAAGGGCTGGCCGCGAAGCTGTGTGGGGAGTGATTTGAGCAGGCCGCTGCTCCAGCGGGAGTGGGAAGGAGAAGGGAGAGGCTGCTGTTGCTTTCAAGGACTGCTGGATGGGGCCTTCAGCTCTCCATCCAGATCTGCCGTACGTGGAGGGCTCTTACCTTGTAGCTGAGATAGATGAGAAGCATGGTCTCGAGGAAGCTGATTAAAGCTACGCTAACCTGGGGAACAAACACACGCACATCAAAGAATTTTAATTGTCTTGGGTTTGAGTTGACGCATCATCGAAGAGCTCGGAGGCTCCCCAGCCACTTGGACGGAGCAATCCCCGCTGGCTTACAAACAGCAAACCAGAAAGCTGCCCAAGGTGGAGGCTGGACCTTTACGGAACCCCAGGACGATACTGGAGTGGCACGGATTGGGGGCAACCATGGGAAACCCTCTCTGTCCACGTCCTGGTTCCTTTGTCAAGCTGCCAGCCTGTTCTAGACAGCTCTTGTACTGGTGCCGCTATGCTAGCGGGGAGGGAGGGGGTGATGAATTTAATGTAAAAATAAGGATTATGCTGAAACACTCCCAAGTGGGGAGGCGATTAAAGTACCGTATGCCGATATAGCTCATTCTCTTTATGCCCGTGGTTCTCCAGGTGTGGTCTATGGACCACTAGCGGTCTATGACCATCTTGTAGGTGGACCACGAGCTTGGTGCTCACCCCCGCTCCCTGCTGCAGGGAGCCCTGTGCCACCCCAAGAGGATGGAGCGCCAGCACCAGCTTCCTGCTGTGGGAGGGGAGAGCCTCATGGGCCAGATCCGGCTCGTGGGGGTAGGAAGTGGCTCTGTGTGCTGCCGCTTCCCCTCTCCCTGGCTGAAGAAATGGCAGCACAAGAAACCTCTCGCTTGGAGGCTTTCCTGCTGCTCCCATTGGCCGGAATTGCGGCCAATGGGAGCAGCAGGGGGCGGTGCCTGGGACCGACAGGAGGCTCAGAGCCAGGAAGCACCCCCCATACTCCTCACCAACACCCTGCTCCTGCATCCATCCTCCCACCCAGATCCCCCCACTCTCAGCCTGCTTCTGCACCCATCCTCCCACCCATGTCACCGGGGAGGTTGGCTGGTGGTTCACAGAACGGCCTAAATTGAGCAGGGAGGGCCAAAAAAGTTTGAGAACCTCTGCTCATATAACTGCCCCCATGCTAGGGCCCGTGCCGTTTGAGCCACACTGGTACAGCTAAACAGTGCCACACCTGGGTTAGACAAATACTTTGGGGACCGTTTTGTCCCCAAAACGGGACAAGAGGCGTTTGACAAGAGGCGTTTGACTGCTGAGTTGAATGGAGATGGGATTTACAAAATATCATCCCCGGGAAATTTTTCACCCCTAAAAGAATTCAGAGAATAAAAATGGCCAAACCTGTTGGATCCAAGACTCCTTCCCACCCTGAGAACAACTAAAGATCAGAGATAAAAAAGACGGGGGCAGTGTTGTGTGGGAGGGGGTGGGAATGAAACTTCCTAGAGAGCCTGGACCCCTAATCTTATCTGGCTCCACTGTAGACCCCCATTATCCCAGGCTCTATTAAGAACAGAGCTGTGGGAAACCCACACAGCTTAAATCTTCGTAAGTATTTGCATAAACAGACTGTTCTCTTTCCCATCAGCATTTGTAAGTTTCCTTGCTCCTCACCATCTATTGCCCAGGAAAATTGGTGTCCTTTTGTCTTCAAGGATTTGTCCCAGGAAGAAAAGTGCTCAGAGAAACCCTGGTGACACAGAACAAACCTTACGCAAACTAAAGACGGTGTGACCTTGGGCTGATGGATCTTTGTGTGACAATGCCTCCCGTTCAGCCACTTACTTGTATTGCCCATAATGGCATTTTCCTGTCCACCCATAAGATCGGAGCCCTGTAAGGAAAATTCAAAATGATCCTGAATTGGAATCTGTTTCAAACAAGCCATTCGATGTTTTACCCGGCAAGTGTGATGTCCACATTTAGGGCACGTCTACACAACAGGATGAAAGCTGAAATAAGCTTCGCAACATGAGCTACGGCAATTGCGTAGCTTAAGTGGAAAAAGCTTAGTTTGACTTTTTGCGCTGTTTACACAGCCGGAAGTCTGAGGTAGAACACTCTTCCTCCGACTTCCCTTATTCCTTGTAAAATTAGGGTTACAAGAATCGGTGCAAGACGTCTTCCGGCTTGACATTATTTCGAAATTATGTCGCAATAGCTGCTTGCATTGTAGACACACACGATGTTATTTCGGAATAACACTGCTGTGTGGACGTACCCTTTAGTGATCTTTATCTTCCTGAAACTCATTATTACTATTCAAAACTGCTAAGTCTGCCTCCAGATCTGAGTTTCCTCAAAGTCTTTGAGCCCTCGAGCTCGGTTCAGGCCCAAATAATTTTGAGTCATTCCCTTTTGCAAAACGTCAGGAAGAAAACTGTAAACCTAACGAAACTCCATTTGAAATCCCACACTGGGGCCAGATGTGTGAATCTGGGATGAGCTTTTGGCACACTGAAGCAACAGACAGAGTCAGGTGTACACCTCTGAGGACTTAGCAATTTGGGAGTGAGTCAAGGTTTTGAATGAGTTGAACAATTCCTGCAACTCTCAGGGCGCAGGGGGAATCAAACTGGAGAGGGCTGCCGAACCCTCAACAACGGTGTCTTAACAGTCGCAAAGCTCCCGAACAGAATGTCTGGGGAACTACAATTAGACTCAGCCACCCAAAACTCTACATGCACCAGTGGGAGAAACTGACCATTGGCTGGAACCATCAATTGGTCACACTCCACGACAACTTTGTCCATTACACTTGGGTAGCAAAAACTAGACTGAATTTGAACCTCAAATCTGTGAACGAAACCTCTCACAGGTTATGGGCAATAGAAGGAGGGCTGGGTCTGACCCTAGACAACACAAACCCACTGGAGGTGAAATTAATTTCCTATGCACATCCAGTCCTACTTCAGCAAGCAAGAGCGAGTGTGCCGAACTGTAATGGAGTTTTGTTTAACAGATTATCGAGACTGCCCTCTGCATGAAGAATGACTCATTTCCAAAAGCAGAACAGCGGATGCTTTTCTAGCTGTGCATCTCAATTCCTCATATTCTCTCCCTTATTTTGACAGCAGCATCACAATGGACAACCTGTGATTACGGGCAGTCACAAGCATCCGAAATTTACATTACAGGTTTTCCCAACACCGGGTTTGAGTGGAGCAGGATTTAAGCGTTAATAGCAACTTACCAGTTTATTTCTGTAGATGACTGGTTGAAGGTTGAGTAACTCTGCTTTTCGCAACCCCAGCTAAGACAAGAGAAACAGAAACTGAGAGAGAGAATCGGTATGGTACAACAGACCAGCCCAACGGGCCAGGGAGACATAAAGATAGTGCAAGTCACAGCCTGACTCTTAACTTCTTGAAACTGCTACCAAACCCATTGTTCTGAAAAGGAGAAAAAGTCTGGAAGCTGCAGAAACCAACGTGGCTGGTGGGGGTAGCTGTGATTGCATCTGATGAATGCAGCATTGGCTAATAATAACTACAATACCCAGGAGCGAGAGTGGTTTTAATCCAGGGGAGCAGAACCCATCGACTTCACTTAGGGCATGTCTATACTTACCATGCTGGAGATCAATCTTCTGGCATTCGATTTAGAAGGTCTAGTTAAGTCCTGCTAAATCAAGTGTTTAGGGTGGCTCCGGCCAACCCAGCGCCGGTACTCCTGGCAGTCATGAGGCATAAGGGAAGCATTTGCTTCCATCTGCCTCCCTCTGTGAAGAGAGCGCCAAGCTTGGCTTAAGGTAAGCTGACTCCAGCTACGTATGTTATGTATTTTATGTAGCCGGAGTTGCGTCCTTCAACCTGACCTTCCCGGTCTAGTGTAGACCACACCTTAGAGTTGCAGACACTGTACACCTATAAAAACGACCCCCGCCTCAAGTCTGGCTAAAGCTGGCAATTTTGCTGCAACACTCTGGCAGGGTAAAATAAAATAAAATGCCAACTCACCCAGTTTGTCCCTGCAGTTAAAAGCTTCTCTGCTAATTCAAATTCTGAGTAGGACTAAAACTAACCCTGTGCCTCCCCACTCCAAGAACCCAGCCCAAGGGCCGCCACAAGGCTAACGAAGCGCAAGGGAAACACATGCGTGTCATTAACAATTCAGTGTGGCACAACTCGGCGAGGTGGTACTATACCAGCAGGACGCACGTGGGTGGAGGCCAGGTAGGGTGGCTCTTCACAAGTAAGTGTCCGAGCAGAGCCGGTCCAAGCTACAGGCTGACCGGGCTACCACCCGGGGCGCCCCATTCTAGGGGGTGCCGCGCAGGGCTGCCGGACCGGGTGGTGGCGGGGCCACGCATGCGCCGGGGGCGGGGCCGTGCATACGCCGGGCGCCCGGGGTGGGGCCGTGCATGCGCCACATTCCCGGGGGTGGCGCCTCGCTCCTGGGGCCCGGGGCGAATGAATGGCTCGGGCTGGCCCTGCATCCGAGACAGGTGGGTGGTGTGGTGTGGGGAGGGAAGGAACCTGCAAAGCAACAAGGCGCATTTCAGATGGCCCCAAAGTGCTTTGCTAAGTCGCCACCTGGGGAAAGGACTCACAGCGAGCTACCGACTCATCGAGAGGAAGGCTGGCCCAGTGAGTCAGTCACTAGCCATGCCAGGGGAGAACTGCTCTGCCACAGGTTGTTTGTGTGACCTTGGGCAACACACTTGACTCTCTCTGTGCCTCAGTTCCACACCTCTAACCCTGAACAGATAACAGCCCTGCACCACCTCTCGGGGATGGCGTGAGGCTAAATACACCGAAGACTGAGAGGTGCTTTGATACCACCAGAGAGAGGGCACCTGGCATAGAAAGGCCACTGAAAAGCACTTTGCACGCACTTATTCCTTGGGCAAGTCCTGGGGGGTTTCCAGCATAACAGCACCAACGGCTAAAGTACATTGCAGATGTCCTCGCTGTGGTGGGAACCCCAAGGTCTAGCAGAAGCTGGGCTCATGAATCAGCAAGGCCGTTCGTTACTGTCGGACCATCACCCGGCATCTGTAAAACGTTAAGCCTGCCGAGCAAGATGTTACTGAGCCTGCCTGGTGCAGTCGGTTATTTCTAAAGTGACTGTGCCTTTTATTACTCCAATGAGGACTTAAGAGACCAGCTACGCATTTAAAGTGCAAGGTTGGTTGGAATAACCTTAAAAACGGCGCGTCAGAGATAAGTGTGTATAAGGAGAACTTCCTGGAATTGAAGTGCCCGGCACTAAGTTTTCAGCGAAACGGAAACATGTTGAATTGGACTCAGCTGCCCTAGGGAAGCCCCCAGGACACCCAACAACTCAGCAGGTGGGCTGCTCACCTAGCATATAAAAGACCCAAGTTCAAATCCCTCCTTTGCCTGATCCAGTAGAAGGAGATGAAGCTTGGTCTTCCAGCAGCCCAGGTGAGATCTTGAACCACAGTCTAGAGAGTTTGTTTTTCGTGCTTTTTATGCACTATTAGGAGATTTACCCGGTGTTGCTCGGGTCCTTAACTCAATTGATTTTTGTTTTCTTCATTTAAAGCATTGCTCTGAGGCGGGCCTGGGGAGGAGGGGTTCAGGGTGCAGGCTGCTCCAGGACAGAGGACTACCCCAGCCCTCTTTCACCGCAGCAGCCAGGGCAGGGTGTGTGTGTGTGGGGGGGTGTAAGTGGCAGGGCAGGGGACTGGAAGGCGCGAGGGGCAGAGGGTGGGGAGGGCGGAGTCAAGGCAGGGTTTTGGGGGCTGGTGCAGGAAATTGGGTGTGTGTGGGGGGGCAGGGCAATGGATTGGAGTGGGGGGGACTTTGGGGCTGGTACTGGGGCCACCAAGCTGTCCGGGCAGCAGATCCCTGGGGCTGGCTGGGGGTAACGGGAATCATGCTACCTGGGCAGTGGATCTCCAGGGCTAGCCAGGGTGGGGGCCAAAGGTGGGTGGGGGGAGTGGTTTGTGCTCTAGCTGTGGGGATTGGGGCCAGAACGTGAGGAGTGGGCCAACCCTGCCCAGCACCAGCATGGGACGCTTACCACCATCTCTGCCCTCTGCTTCCACAATTGGATTAGAGCTGCCTGGTCCCCATCTCTGGCCCTTTGCTGCCCCCTCTGGTCATTACACAGTATAACTGTCCCTGCTAGCAGCCCCCTCCCTTTCCGTGTTATGGAAAACAATCACATTCCAGGCACATCCCATTGTGCTGTCACAACCAAACCCTGGCCTTGCTTTCGGCTATTCTAAGAGGAAGATGCACACCCAATTTGGTTGTCCTTGCTTTTACTGTTTGAACAAACAGATGGACAGACAGACTCTCTCACTCACAAACTCTCTCAAATAAATAGTAGATTTCAAAAGGCCTCATTTTTGTTCCAACAAGAAATGAAAACACATTTCTAAACCTCCATTTTTTATTTTTTATTTTTTTTTGCAAAATGGAACATTGCTCTCCAGCCAGCCCTAGAAAACACCGCCCAAATGCCATTGTCTAGCAACACCATAGAAATGAATCTAGATCAGTAGCCTCCTGTGGCATGTTCACATCTCTGAATATAAAAGCCCTTCATCTCCAACTCTGCCGTGGCCTCAGCTCTGGAAACACACATCAAACCAACGATGAAGCAACTACATCGAGAGAAACATCAAACCAGCATCGAGCCATCATTACCCTCTACCTCTGGTCATGCCTCATAGCTGGCCGTGCCTCATCTAAAACCAACCACTGCCTTCCTGGGACATTCCTCCCCCCGCCTGAAAAGCTAAACAATAATATTTTCAACCAAGCTATGCTGAAGGCCTCTGAAACAGACATATTGTGGTGGATCCTCCGTGGATGTAAATGGTCATAATTCTATGAGCAGTAGCGAAGCTACAAGTAGCACAAGCTGAGATGCTGTCTCTCTCTATACAAGACTCTTGAAGCGTCTCCCTGTTGCAGAGGAACAGAGTTGTTAGCCAGTGGAGTGCATCCTAGGGGGTCATAAGGATTATGAAGGGCCAGGGACTCTGTTATAGCAATTCATTTGATAAATAATACAGTAGATGGGTCCAGATTGACTCTGCAAGAATGAAAGAGACTCTGGGGTATTCGGTATTCTTGTGCGTTCTAGGGCATCATTAGAATCATCATTGAGTGGCAGGAGTGAATTCCCATCTGGACTCATGTGGGATCGTCTCTGATATACACTGTCAAGGCTGTTTCCCCACTCTGGCATGATGAATACAGAAGTGGGGGCCTACAAAAGTACCCCAAAACCTGATCTCTCCAGGCTTTGGTATAAAACTTCCCCCCCAATCCTAAAAACCTAGATTTGGGGAATAAAAAAAAATCCTCTGCCACCATCAAGTGCTGTTGAACCCACAAACAAGGGTGGACACTTGAAACCAACCCCAGGGCACCCCAAGCGCTTTCCCCCAAAGAGCTTGAAAAAGAAAAGAGAAAATACCAACTGCAGTCTGTGGTTGCTGTCCCCTAGTCAGAGGCATGCAGATCCCACAGGCAGATTTCCCAGGACACAGAACTGAACCAATACCAGGTTATTTAAAAAAGAAAGTCCTTTAGTATCACAACAACACTTCTGTTACAGGCATAGTTGGATTGGTAAGAGCCACCAATTAATAAACTCACGGAGAATTTTCCCATGGGAACAAAACTTAGTTACAAAAGAGAGGAAACCCCATTTCTAAATGCACAGACATCACATTCCCATTCCCAGACCATACAACAATAAAACGGATTTGCCCTACTTACAGATGGTGAAGAGTCTTTTCTTGGAGAGGGACATGTTGTCTGTCCCCCTCAGTATCTGGAGCAAACTGGCCAGGGACAAGGGAGGGAAAAACCAAAAATTCCTTTGTCCCAGTTTGAAATTCCTACCTGCATTTCTATTGGCTGACTGCAACCTGGCTAGGTACAGTTAACCCCTTAATCCCCAGGCTGCTGGCCATCCCGCCTGACCATGACATACACGTATTAGAAGATTTACCCAGCGTTGCGCGAGTCCTTAACTCAATCAATTTGGGGGGGGGGCTGTTGGAAAATAAAATGAAAATGTCCGTGCTTCATTGCAGTCATTGCTCTGGGGTGGGGTTGGGGAGGTGGGGCTCAGGGTGCAGGTTGCCCCAGGGAGAGAGGACAGCCCCAGCCCTCTGTCACCGCAGCAGCTTGGGGCCACTTGAGACGCACTTTTCTGTGGCCACTGCATCTCCAGCGAGCAGAACCAGGGGAGGGGCGCATGTTCCTGGCTGGGGCAGGTCCAGGTTCATCTGCCCCCTGCGCTCCCCAGCCAGAGGGAGGAATGCAGCAAACTGGGCACTTTCCCCTCGCTCCCTGATGAAGGGGAACAGCCAGCAATGTCCCCATACAAACTGGGGAAGGGGAGCTTCAGGCTCTTTGCCCTCCCTAAAGAGAACCTGGGGGTGGCAGGCTTGGAGCTGGGGCAGTCCTAGATAGGGGAGGTGCCCCCCGCCAGCCCCTTTCACCTGCCTGGTGATTCTGTCTCTTTTCTGTAGGGTTTTAGAGAACCAATCCCATTCCAGGAACATCCCATTTTCCTGGCACAACCAAACCCTGATCTTGCTTTTAAGTTAAGATAGGAGGAACCTGCCTACCAAATTTGGTGGTCCCAGTTCTTTCCATTTAGGAGTTCTGGAGCAAACAGACAAACAGTCAGGCAGACTGACAGACTCTCTAAAACAGTGGTTCCCAAACTTTTCAGCATCACACCCCCTTTTCTGATTTTTGAAAAACCCTCACGCCCCCCCCCCAAAAAAAAAACTTGTTAAGCAAAAAAAAAAAAGGAACTGAGCAGGGCAACAAAACTTGATCGGGGGGCTGAGTTGCCTCGTGCCTCCCCTGGAATTTCTTCACGCCCCCCCTAGGGGGGCACGCCCCCCAGTTTGGGAACCCATGCTCTAAAATATATAGTAGATGTCGAGGAATGTCATCATGAGATAAAACTTTCAGCAGTGCCTAAGTCAGTGAAAGTCAGTGGCACTTTGGGGTCCAAGTCACAAAAGTATTTTTGGAATTTTTACCCGGGATGAGTAAGGGAAGAATCAGAAAATCATTCTTGTGGGCCCTGGAAAACAAATTCACAGACCTATTCTCCACTGGCACTGAACCCAAATCAGATGGCAGAGCAATGGGGAGCTAGGAGCTTCCAACTGATGGCTGTTATCACAGTAAAACGCAGCATAGCAGAAGCTGCCTCTGAATGAATAAGCAGAGGAGACAGCAATAGAATCCAAGCAATTGAGTTTTCATTTCTAGCACAAACCAGCTGCTCCCCAGAACAATTAGCCAGGTAAGCAGCAGCGAAAGGCACATGAAGAGTACTGAAGTCAAGACCTCATCATGCCCTGTTACCATGGGAGGAGGCAGCCATGCTGACCACACATTGCATCCCGCCTGCCCAAGGATGAAGACTCCATCCAGAGAGGGAAAGGAGTTTTGCTCCAAGCAGTCTGGGAAATTGAACACAAGAATTCAGCCTCTTTCACTGAGCTTTGCTTGGTCAAGCCTCACCCGATTAATAGACTTTGGCTGTGTCACTCTTTGGGCCAACAAAAAGGTGTGACGATGCCCTTGAATAATGCAAATACACCCGACAAGAAAATGCCTCTTAAAAATCACATTTCGGCGTGGACAAACAGAAGGAACTGCATCCACCTAGTGTCCTAACAAGACCGAGCTCTCCAACTGGTTGGCCTTTCTCCTTCTTCCAAGAGCCAGCTGATTTGCCAGCTTCCTAAGAGAACTGACCTGATATCAACCTCCCCCAGCAACCCAGATGGTGAAATGCTGTCAAAAATAAGAGGCCTGGTTCAAACATAAGATGTGAATCTGGGAGCTTCATAGCTCTAGTTCTGGCTCCAACACCGACTCTGTGGTCACTTCACTGTCTGCCTTGGTTAAAAGATAGCATGGATAGCAGGGCAGGGGACTGGACTCAATCTCTTGAGGTCCCTTCCAGCTCTAGTGTTCTAGGATTCTATACTCAGCTCCTTCACACGGCTTGGGAGGGATGGGACAGAAGACGGGAAAGTTCTGCATTAGAATCCTAGAACTGGAAGGGACCTCGAGAGGGTATCAAGTCCAGTCCCCTGCCCTCACGGCAGGGCCAAGCACTGTCTAGAGTCCCTGACAGGTGTCTGTCCATCCTGCTCTTAAATATCTCCAGAGATGGAGATTCCACAACCTCTCTGAGCAATTTATTCCAGTGTTTAACCACCCTGACAGGAAGTTTTTCCTAATGTCCAACCTAAACCTCCCTTGCTGCAATTTAAGCCCATTGCTTCTTGTCCTGTCATCAGAGGTCAAGGAGAACAATTTTTCCCTCCTCCTTGTAACACCCTTTTAGATACTTGAAAGCTGCTATCCTGTCCCCTCTCAGTCTTCTCTTTTCCAAACAAAACAAGCCCAGTTCTTTCAGTCTTCCCTCATAGGTCATGGTTTTCTAGACCTTTAGTCATTTTTGTTGCACTTCTCTGTGCTGTGACAGATGTTTCTCCTTTCCCTGCCTTCACACCCGAATAAGTAGCCTGCAGCCGTGGCAAACAGAAGACTCAAAATGGAACTGAGGTTGTGTCTAGACTACAGGGTTTTGTCGACAAAAGTGGACTTTTGTCGACAAAACTATACCTGGGTCTAACTACCGCTGAGTTCTGTCAATGGCAGTAAACCTCATTCTGCGAGGAATAACGCCTTTTGTCGACAGAGTTCTGTCGACAGAAGGCGTTATTGCATCTACACTGACCTTTGCGTCTACACTCTCATGTCGACAAAGCGGCTTGCTTTGTCGACAGAACTGGCTGTAGTCTAGATGCTCTTTGTCGACAGAAGCTTTGTCAACAGTATCTGTCGACAAAAGCCTGTAGTCTAGACAAACCCTGAGTTGCTTTCTACGTTGGGAGAAATTATACACGGATAAAAGAGGCAAAAAAGAAAAAAAAAGATACCCACCAATAAGACACATATTCAAATCCCGAGCAAACACTCAGACCTATCTAATCATAGGTCAGTTCAGCTCTGGACATGAGAATGCCGATTTCCTCCCAATGGGCTTAAACAGGATTTAGGGTCAGAGCCTTGAAGGACGTCACCATATAGAAAATGTTTGCAGGCTACCCAGAAGGCCTGAGCATTTGTCCCATGTCTGAGGGCAATGGGATCGGTGGGTCTTCAGCCACGTGGTAGAGTAACGTTTCAAGCTACAGATGAAAGGAGCCTACACTTAGAATATTGTCATCAGCATTGAGAAACTTAAAACTGCCAGGAGATGGCCACAAAGCACTGACCACGCCATCCTACCACACATGAAGCAGCATCACTCAAGAGTTGGTCAGAAAATGGAGAGAAGCCCCTGGAAAATTCCGAGGTGTGCATGAATAAATGGAAATCAGATGTATTTTGATTCTGAGGTGCCAGCATGGCACCCATTCTCCTCTCTAAGTTGGGTTCCTTGGTCAACATATCTCTCCCATGATGCACGGTGGTCTCCTCTTTTGGGGAGGGCAGGGAGTGCATCACAAGAGTCATGTGAACACAGTGCGCCATGGAAGATGAGGTCTGGCTGGGAGACATCCGAGGCATCCAAAGGTGGTGGTGTTTGTCCTTCGAGTTCGAAGGTGACCATCACTGGTTGGTTTGGTTTCTGTGAACACATGAGTGGCTGATTAGGCCAATTTGAGTTTGCTGTGGCACACTCAGTGGGAGATGTCATCATGAGTTACTTGATGAACATTGGACACGGCTCTGAAACGAACCGATTTTTTTCACTCCATGTGGACTCCACGAAATATGTCCCTTGAGTGCAAAGATGCATCATTTCTCCATTTGTACAAGCGGAACAGCTGTCAGGGCCTCTCATTGTCAATCGCTGGAATTCTCGCTAGAATTCTGCTGAATTGTCTTGTGCAACACTTTGAACAATAGCTGCCATGGCAAGATTTATGCTGTTGGCATTTCTGCTCTGCCCCAGCAGCTCTCCTCTGCTCAGTGGGGATGAGGCTCATGAGCGAGATCTTCCCCAAACTCTGGGTCAGTATTGAAACACTCCCAGGATAATGTAAGGAACTCCTGGAAATGTTTCCTTTGGCCTCCCTGAGACCACTTTCCCTGCTTTAGCTCAACATAAAAGATCTTTGGCAGTCGCTCATCTGACATTCCGGTGACACGGCTGCCCATTTCATCCATGATTTCATTGGTAGAGCATGAATGTTTGGCATGCCCGCCAGCATGAGAATCTCAGTATCCGGAGCCAGGTCCCACCATCTTGTCCTCATGCGGTTACTCGGATAGCCCATCTGAAACGGATCCAACTTCACAGCATGGCCCATGCGTACATCAGAGTTGGCAACTCGATGGCTTTGTAGCCCGTCAGTTTTGTTTCTTGTCTAATGCCTCTATGCTCCCCCAGGTTTGCCAGTTGTCTGCCAAAGGGCACTGTGAGGGAGTGAGAGGAGGGCCTGGCAGGGCAGGGGTTAAACAAAGCCTCTTTGCCCAACTAGCCCCGCCCCGTTTTCCCTACAGCCAATGCCAGGCCTGGAGGGAGGATATAAGGGAGGAGCCTGGCTCAGTGCAGACAGGAGCTGGTTCTGCAGCCTGCAGGACCTGAGCCATCTACTGGGTCAGCCGCAGGAGCACGTAAGCCTCCAACCCCTCCCCTTGCTGCAAAGTAGGAGAACCTACAAGGAACCCTCACCGAGCAGGGAGAAATTGGACTCTTAGGGCCACACCCCAAACTTAAGAACCAGACTTAGATAACGGGCCAGAATTCCTAGGCCCAGGGCCCCAGCAGCTAGGGCCTACATTCCTTTGCCACCAGCTAACTCCGGGACCTAACCACTAGGCCGCCCCGCTGCCCAAGAGACCCGGCCACAGGCACACTCACGGTGGGCCATTCTGGCATTGGTTTCGTCATCGGTGTGAACAGCACGTGACCGTGGACTGCCAAGGTCAGTGAACTTGTCCATTGGGTGGAAGGTTTGGCCAGTCGCTGTGACAGGGCAAGGTTTTCCTAGTGTGGGCTGCTACATCGCTTCTGTCATCTTGCTGTTAATTGTAAGACCAACATCATCCCAAGCTGAAGAGAAATAGTCCACACTTGGCTGCACGTCAGACTCACATTTGGCATTCAGGCAACAGTCATCCGCAAACAGACGATCACGAACAGTCTCCTTCTGTACCGTCGTCTTAGCCAATAGTCTCCACAAATTGAAGGGCTCGCCATCATTCCGGTTTCTAAGGCCTATCCCAATGTCACAGTCACAAAAGGCGTCGGTAAGCATGTCAGCATCACACACAGCCGTGCTGGACTCCATAGGGGACTGCGAGTGGTTCGGATGACTCACCCTCATCCACAATGTGAGCCAGCATGCCGCCGTGGAATTGCCAAACTATTGCGATCAATTTCTCCAAGCAACCACATTTTGCCAGGATCCTCCCAGACCGACAGCGTCCAGTGCTTTTGCCAGCTCAATGAAGGTCATATTCAGGTTAGAATGTTGTTCCTGGCACGTCTCCTGAAGTTGACGCGCTGCCAACACCTGTAATCCTTACCTGACGCCGCACTGACTCTCGGGCAGGAGCTTTTGTTCAACATGTTGCACGAGACAATTCAGCCGAATTCTAGCGAGAATTCCAGCTATGGGCGACGAGACGCTCCGACTGTTGTTCCGCTTGTACAAATGGAGAAATGATGCATCCTTGCACTCATGGGGCATATTTTCGTGCGTCCACATTGACGGAAAGAAATCAGTCCGTTTCAGAGCAACGGGCAAGCCGCTGGCTTTGTAGGCATCTGCTGGGACAGCATCTCCTCCGTGCTTTGCCATTTGACAGCATGGCAATCGCTTTTGCAGTTTCAGCCAGCGTGGCGGGAACAGCACGAGAGACGTGGATATTGATCAGTGGCAGTTGATCCAATTGTTTGCTCGCTAATACAGGATTGTTGATTGGGGACGTCGTTGAAGTGTTCTGCCCACCTTTGCAACATCTGTTCTTTGTCAGCGAGGAGTGTGGAGCCATTGGCACTCCATATTGGAGATTAAAAAATGAGTAGTCCTGTGGCACCTTAGACCAGGCAGGTTGGGTTAAGATATGTAACTCCAGCTATGCATAGCTGGATTCAGCTTACCTTAAGCCTATCCATGGTGATGTCCACAAAAAGAAAGGCTGACGGGAACACATGCTCCCATTGGCCTCCCTTACTCCTCGCAGAAGGAGGAGTACCAGACACCAGTGGGGGCTGCCCTCAGCATTCGATTTATGGGTCTATATTAGAACGTTAGAAGACTGATCTCCGGAGCATCGATCTGCTCATAAGTATAGACGTGCCCTTAGAGACTAACAAAAATATATATAGGATCATGAGCTTTTGTGGGCAAAACCCACTTCCTCAGATGAGTTGGAGTGGGGGGGGAAGGGAACCCAGAATTTATAACAGTAAAAGAAAGGGGAGAGAGAGAAAAAAAACCCGATACAACTCAAATGAGACACTGCAACAGTATTTCAGCATTGAAATTTCTGGTTTTGATTAAATTTACACGAAACATATTGCTGGTTTTCAGCCAGCTTACAGGGCAATCTCCACTTTTGAAACAATGTTCCCTGCGCATTCTGAAATGTTGTTGTGAAAAAGTTTCTAAACTTCCCCACCCAGCTTTATTTTCCAGTGTGCTGTACCGGGATAGTGAATATACAGATTATTATATTGCAGAGTTTCAAACAAGGAAGCAAGGAAAGACCTCCGGGGGCATCCACCCTGCATCTCTGCTGTAGAACAAACACAGTTTTCACTCATGTGAACAAACTCAGTTTTCACTCAGTTTTCACTCAGGATGACAACTTGAAAGCTAATTGATGAAGTGACACAGTACACAGCTATCCATCGACACACACAAGAGCTATTTCCCACTGCACAGAGCTCTGATGAAGGCAGGGATTTTGCTCTGGCTGTAAAGCTCACTGCTTTATTTTTTCATCACAGGACATCACTTGACATTTCAGCAAGTTGGATCAGAGGAAGAAGAGATGGGCTTTTTCCCCCACATCAGAAGTGTCTGAATGGAATTCAGAACTTCTAGAGGCTGTGGGAAATCAACAGAGCTTCTGAGACTCTGTTTGAAGTGATGGCTTGCTAAAAAGGCCCCTGAGATGAACAATAGCAGTGCAAAATAACGTTTAGGCTAATTGTTCTGCGTTAGTTCACTTAGTCTAACATCAGCTTCCGGACCAGAGCCCCATGCCCAGCCTAGCCCTCCAATACAACACCCACCAGCCCCTTTTAAGCCTTCTGCTCCCCCCAACAGTCTTTGGGACCCATCACCATCAGCTGTTTAAGGACAACAAATGTACATACAAAAATTAATGCCGCAACTTCTGAGAGTTCCAGCAATCTCAATACCAGCAGAAGTAACCCCACAAGAGGCCTAAACATAAGAATGGCCAGACTGGGTCAGACCAAAGGACCATCTAGTCCAGTATTCTGCCTGCCGACAGTGGCCAATACCAGATGCCCCAGAGGGAGGGAACACAACAGGTAATCATCACATGATCCCTCTCCTGTCATCCATTTCCAGACAAACAGAGGCGAGGGACACCATTCCTACCCATCCTGACTAATAGCCATTGATGGACCTAACCTCCAGGAATCTATCTAGCTCTTTTTTGAACCCTGTTAAAGTCCTGGTCTTCACCACATCCTCTGGCAAGGAGTTCCACAGGTTGGCTGTGCGCTGAGTGAAGAAAAACTTCCTTTTGTTTGCTTTAAACCTGCTGCCTATTAATTTCATTTGGTGACCCATAGTTCTTATATTGTGGGAATAAGTAAATAACTTTTCCTTATTCACTTTTTCCACACCAGTCATGATTTTATAGACCTCTCTCATATCCCCCTTAGTCTCCTGTTTTCTAAACTGAAAATCCCCAGTCTTTTTAATCTCTCTTCATTTGGGACCTGTTCCAAACCCCTAATCATTTTTGTTGCCCTTCTCTGAAACTTTTCCAATGACAATTTAACAAACAAAATACCCTGCTTTGTTGCCTCTGCAGCTTATGCTAATAACAATAATAATAATCCTGGCTGCATTCAGAGCAGAATAACTCAACCAGATCTCCAGCGCCCCCTCACAGCTGTAAGCAGATGAATAAATAAGAACAAACTCTGGAGCTGGGAGGGGCAGGCATAGGCTATGTCTAGACTGCCGCTTTTTATTGGAAAAAGGTACACAAATTGCATTCTGCAATTTGTGTACCTTTTTCTGCTAGTTTTGTCGGAAGGGGCATTTCTAAAATTTGGCCCGTCTACACTGGGCCAAATTTCGGAAAAAACTCCTCTTTCAGAAGAGCCCTTCTTCCTCGTGGCACGAGGAAGACAGGGCTTCCGAAAGAGCGTGTCTGCTCTTCCGCAAAAAATGTCGGAAGAGCAGACGCGTTCCCTGGACGTGACGGAGTTTTTCTGGGATACCTCTAGTCTAGATATAGCCCCAGACTGGTAGATCGTCATTCGTTTTGGTTCTAGGAATTCTCAGGTCTATCAAATGTGTTAAATCAACTGAGGGATTAAAAAAAGAAGCAAAAACAGAGCAGGGAGAATGAGCCACGTTGTATAATACAGGTTATACCTCCCTCAGCTGGGATTCCCTGGTCTGGCAACATCCGTGATCCAGCAGGACCACGGATGCTCCTGGACCATAGAGCCCAGGAACAGGGAGGTCTGGCACGGGGGGCAGGAGCGCTGTAGGGGGCACTGGCAACTCAGTGGGGAGCCCAGTGTGCGGGGCAGAGGTGGGTGGACGGGCAGCACAGTGGGGAGTTCCGGCCCCGGCTGAACTCCCTGGCTCCAGTGGCCGTGGAGCTGTGACCCCAGTGGCAGGCAGGAAGCTCTGGCCCCGGCCATGGGACCCCGGCCCTCCACACTGAGCGTGGAGCCAGGTGGCTGCAGAGCTCTGTACTGGCTGTGGAGTTTCAGCCATGGCACTCTGGCCCTGGCAGCAGCAGGGCTGGTGGCCTCTAGAGAGCCCCGGGGAGCTAGGGCAGCAGCGGGGGTAGGCTGGAGTAGCCAGATGGCAGCATGGGTCCCGAGAGGAGGGACCGTCCCCAGTCTGGCAAATCCGCTAGTGTCCCGAGGGTGCCAGCCCAGCAAAGTCCAACCTGTCCCAATGCTGACAACAGGCAGGGAAACCACAAGTGGCGAGACAGCCGCTTTGGGACTCAATCGGGGTGGAGGAATGGGGAGAAGTTTCCGTTTTTGTTCTCTCCTGCCTGCTTGCGGCCATGGCGTGACTTGCTTACCGGCAGGACCAGCAGGTTCCCTTTCCTCCACAAGCCGGAGGAGTGCGGAAGGCCTGTCATTTTGGTGTGGGACATGAGCTCAGGTTTCCCCACATCGCTAGCTGGTGATTGCGCCCCACTGTCCCCGCGCCTCACACGGAAGGTAGCGCTCACACAACCAAATGGGAAAGGCATGAACTACGTTATCGGAGAAGGGGAATAGCCACTCAGGGTGTGTCTAGACTACAGGGTTTTTTCGCAAAAAGTCCCCGGCGTCTAGACTGCTGCCACGTTCTTTCAAAAGTAAATCGAAAGAACACGGCAGTTTTTTCGACCGAGGAAAACCTTGTTTTACAAGGAAGAACGCCTTTTTATGAAAGTGCGCTTTTGAAAAAAGGTGCTATGTAATGCAAACTGTGCTTTTTCGAAAGACAGCATCCAGACTGTCTGGGTGCTCTCTTTGGAAAAAGCAGCTTGCTTTTTCGAAAGTACTGGTTGCAGTCTAGACGCTCTTTTTCGAAAGAGGCTTGCAGTCTAGGCGTAGTCTCAGAGGAGAACGCCCAACAGCGCTGGAGAAGCAGCACTGCCCTCAGAAATCTCCTCCCCTCTGGACAGAAACCACTCCGTGAGTGGGGTAGTTGGTTCGCTCTGTACTATTCCCCATGGGTATGTCTACATTGCATTCCTCCTCCTTCGAGAGAAATGCAAATGCAGACAAGCGAAATTGCTAATGAAGCGCAGATTTGAAGTTCCCGTGCTTCATTTGCATAATCGCGGCCGGCCGCTTTTCTGAAACAGCGTATTTCGAGAAAACAAACGCGGTCCCCGCGGGGTTATTTCGAAAAGAAACCCTTCCTTTGAAATAACCCTTACTCCTTAAAAAATGAGGGTTAAGGGTTCTTTCGAAGGAAGGGTTTCTTTTCGAAATAACCCCACGGGGATCGCGTTTGTTTTCTTGAAATACGCTGTTTCGGAAAAGCGGCCGGCTGCGATCATGCAAATGAAGCGCAGGAAATTCAAATCCGCGCTTCATTTGCAATTTCGTTTGTCTGCATTTGCATTCTTCTCTCGAAGGAGGCATGCAATGTAGACATACCCCATCACACCAGCTACCCAGACGCAGCTCTGCAGTGAGGCAGAAAGAACAAGGGAGCCCTTTATCTGGGAGAGGTTCTCAGTCGCTGGTGCGTGGGCAACGGTGGAGTTTCTGCGGGCATCGTCACACCCACAGCCACCTAACAGCTTGCACGCCGGCTCTGGGCACCAGGAAGTGCTGTCTGGCGAGCAGTACCACCGAGAGCCCAACGCAATGGGAGCCAGACAAGTACCCCGGGATGGACCAGACCGACCGCTCAAATCCGCCTTCCTGCGCCCAATAGAGACTCACCAGCCTATTCCCTTGGCGGGGTTGTCAAGCAGGACACGGACAATATAGAGGAGGCAGGTGAGGAGCTTCAGGGAGAAGTTGAAGAGCCGTATCCTTAGGCCTGCAGGAGAGAAGACAACGGGATGAGAAGCGAAATGGAAACAAACCTCTCCTTTTGCCCGCGTCAAAGAACGGCTTCTGGCCAAGAGATATGCTCGGCCAGAGCAAAGGGGGAGGGGCCGTAAGGAAGCTGGACTCGGACTGGTGCAGCACCTCATGCAATCTCTTGTCACTGTCACTGGTACCACATGCTGCAGAGGAAGGTGCAAGAAACCCTCCCACGATATAACGAGCAGCCCTGTGGCGCCTTAAGGTGCGTCTACACGGCAGTGTTAGTTCGGAATAACGGACGTTACTCCAAAATGCCACAGTGGGCGTCTGCACTCAAGCTGGTAAGGCGACCTAATGTCGAAATGATGGCGAGCTGGAGGAGTGCTTCCGCCGACTCCTGTCACCCTCCTCGCACGAGGCGTGAGGGAAGTCGGGGGAAGAGTGCTCTACCTCGGAGTAAGTGCTGTGTCGACAGCACCCAAATTCGAAATAAGCTATTTCAACTTCAGCTACGCAATCAGCATAGCTCAAGTTGCGTCGCTTATTTCGAGTTTAGCCCTGCGGTGTAGACGCGCCCTTAGAGACTAACAAAAATATGTAGGATCATGAGCTTTCGCGGGAAAAACCCATTTCTTTCTTTAGCTCTTTCCCATGAGATAGTTATGAAATAACCTGCCATCAGGGAGACTTCTCTCAGGAACACAAGAACGGCCATAGTAGGTCAGACCAAAGGCTCACCTAGCCCAGTGTCCTGTCTTCTGTCGGTGGCCAATGCCAGCTGCCCCGGAGGGAATGAACAGAACAGGGAATCATCCTTCCCTTGCTACCCCTTCCCTAGTTTCTGGCAAACAGTAGGACACCAATAGGGCTCCCATTAGTCAGAGGCTGAAGCAAGAGCCATCCAAATATTTACACCTTTATTGTTATGCCTCTGATTGCCCGCAATAATGTCTCATCTGGTTTTGAATCATGCTTAGCTCTTGCCCTCGTCTCTACCTTGTGGCGGGGTGTTCCACAGGCAGCATGTTTATGTTTCGCCTTGGGCTGGTCTCCTTTCCCTTTCAGCATGCATTTTTGAAGACTATCCTGATGGGGAGACCACAAAATCTCTCTCCAAGTATCCCGATGCCCCCCGCCCCACGTCAGGAGACCCATAGGCGAGACTGTGGCATTGTTGCTGGCTCGCCCCAGCGGTGAAAGGCAGATCCAGCTGCAGGCTTGGGGCCGCGGGTACAATGGGAAATCATTATTAAGGGATATAGTTTCTAAAGAGCGGAATTCAACTGGGCATTTCATTTTGCGACCACAATCAACTGCAAGTGCAAGTAACAGAAAGGTATCTGTCTAAGGAACTTACATGGCTCCCCCTTAGCACAGTTTCTTACCATCTCAGAGTCCTAACACCCCTGTGAGGCAGGCAATTGCTGTTCTCCCCACAGTATAAGTGGGGAACATGCACAAGGCGACCAGGGTCCCAATCCACAAAGGCATTTAGTCACCTGACACCAATTTATTTCCATGGGAGCTGGGCACCTTTGTATCTTTTGATGACCTCAGCCTTAGGGTGCTGCACTTCAGGCTGGATTGATCGGCAGTGATCAATGCTGTGGGGCTCGATTTGTCATGTCTAGTATAGACAGGATGAATCGACTGCCGAGCACTCTCCTGTCGATGCCATCAAAACTAAAGAGCAAGCAGAGTCGACCGGAGAGCATCAGGTGGGGTTGGTTTACTGCTGCGAAGAAGCTGCGATAAGCAGAGTTAAGTATGTCAACTTCAGCTACATGACTCACATAGTTGAAGTTGCAGAACTGAGGTCACGGATGGGCAATCGTTTTTTTGCCAGGGGCCACTTCAGAAATTTTTGAAGTGGACCCAGGCCACACCGGAAGGGGTGGGGCCTCAAGCAGAGGGGCGAGGCCAGGAGACTTCCCTGCTTCCCCACCCACAGACCACGATTGGTCTGGGGGTGAGGGAGCACGTGAAGTCTTTGCTCCCACCCTCCCCTCGTTTTCCCTCGGCGCCATGCCCCTGGCGGTGGGAGGAGACTTTGCGTGCTCCCACTTCTGCCCCCAGGCCAATCAGAGCTTGGGAGTGGGGGAGCGTGTGAAGTTTCCTCCTGCCCTGCCAGGAGCGCGTGACGCTTCTAAGTGCTGTGCACTCCTTGCAGGGCGGGGGCAGGGTGGAGGAAGCTTTGCGTGCTCCCCCCAACCCCAGGCCAATCAGGGTTTGAGGCCAGGGCAGCGTGCAAAGTCTCCTCCCACCCTGCCAGAACCGCGAGGTGCTTCTAAGCGCCGCACACTCTTGGCAGGGCGGAGGAAACTTTGTGCGCTTTCCCTTGTCCCCAGACCCTAATTGGCCTGGGGGCAGGGGAGCGGCAGGGCCTCCATGGGCCGTATCAACTTACATGGTGGGCCAGATCCAGCCGTTTTGCCGACCCCAACTTAGGTTGATGGCCCACAGTGGTATGGACAAGACCTCAGTTGCCCAAGGGACTCTATCACACAAGGACTTGAATCTGTGCCTACCCTCACCCGACAGTTGTGGAATCTCCATGGCTGGAGATATTGAAGAGTGGGTTAGACAGACACCTGTCAGGGATGATCTAGACCATGGGTTCCCAAACTGGGGGGCATGAAGAAATTCCAGGGGGTGTGTGAGGCAACCCAGCTCCCCCCCCATTAATCCTCCCCCCCCCCAAGTTGTGCTGCTATTTTTGTTTTTTGTCCCCGGTCAGTTCCTTTTTTTTTTTTGCTCAACAAGTTTTGCCGCTATTTGGGGGGGGCATGAGGGTTTCTCAAAAATCAAAAAGGGGGGCATGATGCTGAAAAGTTTAGGAACCACTGATCTAGACAGTACTGGGTCCTGCCGTGAGGGCAGGGGACTGGACGCGATGACCTCTCGAGGTCCCTTCCCGTTCTAGGATTCTAGGATTCTACTGAGCCCCAAGCTACCTTCTAACCACTAGACCACGCTTCCGGAAAGGCAGCAGCTCTTCTGCTTGTGTCAACAGCATAGCGCCACATTCCAGATGTCTCAACAGACGCCTGCATTCCATCCTTTGCGACCACAGGTGACTGCGCCAGGAACCAGTGATGGGCACAAAATTAGAGGATACCTTTTGGCCCCAAATCTCTAGAAAACAGGCTGCCCGTAACGGGGACTAGGAGAAACCCGCAGCAGAGGTCCTGTGACTGCCACTGCATTCTTGGAACAGCTGTTTCAATCGTATTTCAACACCTACTGTCCTTTAAGCCGGAGAATGAACGAACACAGCAATTTATGCGGCTTATTATAGCCCGGGTGGTGGGACGGGTAATGATTGCTTTTCCGGCTATTAGTGCAGCTTGCAGGCGACCGGGAAAGCTGTACGAACTTTGCTCGTGGCTTGGATGGTGCACGCCACCTCCTACACCGTGTCAAAGGGAAGGCCCTAAATAAATCAATACATGAAAACCGGCTGCTCGCTGGAACAACCCTCCCCCCCTCCCCATAGTATGGAAGAGAGGGATGGGGGGCTGTGGAGATGTTTATCCTCAGAACTCGCTGGCATCCGTTTCACAAGACTCATCCAGCTAAGCTGGGCTCCTGCCTTGGCTCCCCGGGTGCACAGTGGTTTGGAGGAGGAGGCAGAGAACACTAAAATAGCCACGTTCGCCGCTCCCTCCTCTTCCCAGCCAGTTTATCAGGCCATTTCTCAAATTACAAGCACATTTCCATTAAGCCCCTCCTCCCCGGCCCCCGCTCTCATGCCACGCACCAGCTACGTGGCACGTGCACGACCCACTAGGAACAAAAAGAAAACGTGGAATTAGAAATTCGTTCCTAGAGTCCCCTAGATTTCCCTCGGACAGAAAACGAAAAGGCATCGTTCTTCCAGTGGAATGAATCAGGGAAGTCCAAGGAAAGAGGGGGTAGGTTTGAGGCCGACTAAAGCAGCGGTTCTCAAATGTCTTGGCTCGCGGGCCACCCCTCTCAACCCAGACCTTTCCGCAGCCCACCAGCCATGATGACAGAATGGGTGCAGGAAGATGTGACGGGGGCAGTCACAACAGACTGGCTTGAGAGACTTCCCGGAGTGCTGATACTGGCCGCTTTGCTCTCTGGGGCGTCTTGTTGCCCTGTTCTGCTGGGCCAGATTGCCTGGTCTCCCCCAGGCAAGACACAGGGCTGAGATCACCACCCCGTCCCCGCCCCCGCCCCGCCCCGCCCCGCCCCTCCCTGAGAAGCAATACAGACACAGAAACTTTTCAGGTCTGAGGAAAATGCAGTTTGGGGCCCAGGGAAACCCCGCCCCAAATGGGATCAGAGCCCCAAATGAATTATTCAGATAAGCCCTCTTTAACGGTGAAAGGAGGATGTACACCCTGATTGCTCCCCCAGGTAAGAATTATTTTCACAGTGGGGGTGGGGTCTGGCTGGGAGGTAGGGTGCAGGAGGCAGGCTGGGAGTGGGGAGGGGCGGTCTGTGAAGGAAGGAGGCTGCAGGAGCAGGGTGGGGCTGTGGGGTATGGGAGGGAGGGAGGGTGCAGGAGGAGGATGGAGGTGCAGGGTCTGGATCAAAAGGAGGATGGGAGGCGCTTACCTGGCTCTGTGCTTCCCACCGCTCCCAGGCACCGCCCCCCGCTGCTCCCATTGGCTGTGATTCCGGCCAATGGGAGCAGTGAGGAAAACCTCCAGGCAAGCGGTTTCCTGCACTGCCATTCCCCCAGCCGGGGGACGGAGGGGGAGTAGCAGCACACGGAGCCGCTTCCTTCCCCTGCAAGCCGGAACCGGCCCGTGAGGCTCGCCCCCTGCAGTGGGAAGCCGGCGCTGGCATTTCAACCTCGCCGGGAAGGGGGCCACGGGGCTGGAACGTCAGCCCGGGCAGCAGCCTGGAGGTTCCTGGCCCTAGACAAGAAATTTCAGGAGGTGGCGGCCGTGAAGAATTCCACCACTCCTGAAAGTTCAATCAGGGTGCCCCAGCCGTATAAACATGCTGCAGCTTGCAACAAAAATAAATCCAGCGTCACGCCGGAAGCTAGGATAATTTACGGCAGGTCCGCTCATTCTCTTCCCCCAAGACGTTGTCCGTTGCCAGAACGTCCCAGGAGCAATCCATTATGTAATCTTTGTCTCTCGCGGTCCCTCCGGGGAGTCTTGCCCAGCCCTCACTGGGGCATGGCAAGCAGCAGATATAACTGTTCTTCTCTTGTGAGGGGAGATGTCTTTACTGTTCGTGCCAAGTTCACGACCGGGTGAAAGAGGGCACATGGCCCCCTTCCACCAGAGGCCCCGCCCCTTCTAGGAGTGAGGAACCAAGCCCCGCCTCCCTTGCCCAGGGGCCTGGCGGGGCTGCCGGCTCCTCTGGTGGACGCTTTGTTTATTTTTATGAAACGCTGCGTGACAAAAGCAGGGTAGACACAATCCGGAGAATTAAGAGCCCCATAATGGCTTTCAAGGATGCAAATGTATTGCACCATCGTAATGATCCACTCAGCACATGCATTTCACAGCACTGGAACTTGGCTGTGTCCCGGGTGCTGCATATTGATTTGTGGTTCTCATCACGAGTGATTATTAAGTGATGTAATTATGAGGCTCTTGGACATCTGGCTGCTCGTGTCACCCTCTTCATCCCTGCTACATGATTTCTACAAGTGGTCAGTACTCACAGTAACTAATTATCAATGAGTCTCCCTCCTCTGCTGCCCACATGAAGGCTTCAGTTATAATGAGGCTGGGGCAGATGTGGTTACCCTAAACAACTGGAGTAAGCAGTCCGTTACTAATAGTAAACAGAGATGGCGGACACTAGGTGGGGGTCTATGAGACAGTGCCATGGAACTGACAAACCGGCTCCCATGTATATTGTGCCTGCTGACAGGAAGCCAGATCTGTCATTAGATCCAGGAAAGTGTCAGGGCTAAATACAAGTTCGAAGAGACAGAATATCTGCTGACTACTTAGGTAAACTAAGGGACCATTCGAGGTGATGCGGACCATTAACACCCAGTAGTCACAGGACAGACAGGGTTAATGGGTTACAGACTGTTGTATTAAGCCGTAAATTCAATGTACCAAAAATAAAGAGAGAATCATGAGCTTTCGTGGGTAAAGACCCACTTCATCCGATGAGTTGGAGTACAATTTGACACTGTTACCCTGGGCTTGAATAAAGACATTAAGGGTGAGTCTAAACTACACGCCTCTGCTGACAGAGGGATGTAGATTAGGCACATCGCTATTGCAAATTAAGCGGGGATTTAAATATCCCGCGCTTCATTTGAATAGAAATGGCCGCCGCGGCACTTTGCCGGCAAAAAGCAGCAGTCTAGACGGGGATCGGTCGACAAGGAAAGCCTTTTCCAACCGATCCCTTATGCCTTGTGCAACGAGGTTTACAGGATCGGTCAGGGCCAGCTCACTTAATTAGCTTCATCAACACAAATCCTACAATTGACAGATACTTCTTTTGCTGCTATATATATATCTTGTGTTCTGTTATTTCCACTCCAACTCATCCGAAGAAGTGGGTCTCACCCACAAAAGCTCATGATCCCATATATTTTGGCTAGTCTCTAAGGTGCCACAGGACTCCTTGTTATGAATTTAAACTCTCAGGCTTGTTGTCACGGACTGTGCGGGAGTCACCGGGTCCTGCACCCCCATCCACAGCCAGATGTGACTCTCAGCCGGTGAGTAGAACAGAAGGTTTATTGGTTCACAGGGACACAGCGTAGCACAGACTTGTTGCTACAGGAACCAGCAGCAGCCAGCACCATCCATCTTGGGGGTCTGGGCCCCTGTCCAGCCCCCCCAAGCTAGCTAGACTCCCTTCTCCCTAAGCCAGCCAAAAAATTAACTCATACACCCAGGCACTGGCCCCAGCCTGGAAGCAGCTCCGCCGCCTCCTTTGTCCTGCTTCCCCGGCAAAGTGTCACCTGATTGAATCCTCCACCTAGCTCAGGTGACAGGAGGCCTGGGCTATTCCCCATGTGCCTTCCCTTAGGAGTCCTCACCCAAAGATCCCATCCCCTGCTGGACACTGCACATGCCCGCACACACACACACACACACACAGAACAGCACAGGACAATAGAATCACATACAACACAACACAGCACCCAGAGTGAATACAAAACAGAGTGACTTCTAGGACTACAAGAGTGAATATAATCCCCACTATGTCACACTGTGAAGGTGTTGCGCAGGCGTCCTTTGAGGATTAGGACTGGCAGGTCAGCTAGAAGCACAGGTTCCCAAACTGGGGGGGCATGCCTCCCTGGGGGTGTGTGAAGAAATTCCAGGGGGGGCGCGAGGCAGCCCCCCCATCAAGTTTTGCTGCTCCGGTCAGTTCCTTTTTTTTTTTTGCTCAACAAGTTTTGCTGTTGGGGGGAAGGGGAGGGTTTTTCAAAAAACAAAAAGGGGGCGTGATGCCGCAAAGTTTGGGAACCACTGAGCTAGAGTGTGATCGCTCCGTGAGACGCGAGAGCCCAGGTGATGGGGTGTTTGTGTCTTTTACCATTTTCCTGTGAGTTCATTCGCGAGCGCACAGAACGCCTGGTTTCACTCACCCCGTTCCCATGGGGGCGTTTCGTGCACCGGGCGAGGTACGCCATATGTTGGGATAGGCATGGGTAGGACCCAAGGCCCTTGAAAGTTGGGTTGCGGGGGGTGTTGCTCATTGTAGCAGCGGGGAGACGCTGCGGGTTTTGCACCTGTGGCTTGGACGGAGTCTGGTGCCACGTTGAATGGGTGTGTCCTGCCTGTGAGGAGCTTATTCCCGATGAGCTTGGAGAGGCTGGGGGTGGGGTGGGTTGTTCCGATCAGAGAAGAGGAAGAGCCTGAATGTTGTGTAACTTAAGAACGTCTCTCTCCTTCCATCGCAGAAGATGGGGCAGTAAAAGATACGACCTCAACCACCTGGTCTCTAATATCCTGGGACCAACATGACCACAACAATACTGCATCCCACTGGGGTCAGGACCCCCGACAGGGGGGGCAAAGGGGGCAATTGCCCCAGGGCACAGCGATTCGAAAGGGCCAGGGGCTCCTGGCCGTAGACGTTGCTCCTGCAGGAGTGGTGGCGGCCGGAGCGCCTGGCCCTTTAAAGTCACCGCTGGAGCCCTGCGTGGTGCCATCAGAGTAGCCGTGAGGGCTGGCTGGGGGGTGGGAGGCTGGCACGGTGCACTCCAGGCTGGCTGCCCCAATCCCCGCCCTTTCCTCCCAAAGCCACGCCCCTGCCAGGAGCACAGAGCTGTGCCCCTCCCCACCTCACCCAGGGGCCTGGCAAACCTGCCAGCCCCCTTGTCTGGGGTAGTCATTTGGCTAGTAAATAGATGCTCTGAGCATCACTGGCATTAGCCGGCTGTGACACGCGATTTGGCCCCTTTGTAAAGTGCAGCCAGCTGCCATGGTGGTGAACATCCTGTCAACGCCTGTGATGCTGACAACAGACACAGATGAGCCTGCTTTCCCATCTTCCCGGTGGAAGCATGTTCTTCCAAAGAAAGGAAACCCCCTCCCACACCAATCTGCCATCCCAGAGGAAACACACGGACCCAGCCTCTGCTCCATCTCGGGCTCCCAGGCACAAAGAGAGTCCGCACTGCCAGGGAACGGAGCTTGGAACAGCAACATCAGAACACACCATCCTTGAGGCTGCCTTGCCCCGGGCACGATGCCGCCACGCTGAAACGTTTCAGCCGCTAGGTGGCAACTGCTTCCCATTCTAGGGCTGACAGGGAACGGCCAATGTGAGCAGCGATTTATTGCTCGATTTAATAAGTGTGCAGAAAACCGGAATTGTTCTTCCCATTGTTATCCATCAGCTTTGTAAAAATATTGCTCAGACAGCTTTGCTGTGGCTAATAGACCCACTGAGAGAGATGCTTTACACTTTGTAATCAGTGAGATTTTTCCTCCTCTCTTTCTCCCTCCTTCCCCGATTGCTTTCATTGCAGACAACCCGGTTCTCGTAGTCATTAGCTGGCAAATCAAACTGCCACGAGTGTCTCGGCACAAAGACTTACTTGATCTTTGGTTTTTGATGAAGAACAGCTTGAGTCGTTCTTTAAAGGTGTTTTCATTTACATAGAACTCCACCTGGACCCTGCGAGCAGAAAGGAAAGAGAACTGGATTAAGCTGGGCTGCCAGGAGGAAAGGTTTCATCCCCAAAAGCTTCCCACCTCTAGGTACGCCCCAGCCCACCAGGCGCTGCTTCTGTATTTCTCAGCCGGCTTTTCTGAACAATGCAGCCTGCAGACAAGATTTGAAGAGGAAACCATTAGACTGCTGCACGGAGCAGTACCCAGATGTGACCCTGGAGCTCAATCCAACGCCGGATTCTCATCAATTTGTGCTGCTCCGAAAGCACAAAAGGGCTGGAAGGCAGATCAGCCTCCCTCGCCAACATGTACAGAATAGAGCAAGAAGAGGAGCCAGGTTTGCCAGGGTGGGAATGGCGTCCCTAGCCTCAGTTTGTCTGGAGGGAGGAGCCAGGGGAGTATCGCATGAGGATTCCCTGTTGTGTCCTCTCCCTCTGGGGCACCCGGCACTGGCCACTGTCGGCAGACAGGTCACTGGGCTGGATGGACCTTTGGTCTGACCCAGTCTGGCCGTTCTTATGTAAGGCCTGGCTGCTCTAAACTAGGCCCCAGGACTGGGAAGCCACCGATGGCCCTTCTGCTCCAACCAGCTCCCGGAAATGAGACCTCGGAGTGACAAAATGGGGCCATGACCACGACCCGAGTGCACATACGTCCCAAAGCCATAGAAAAGCAGGGACCTGCGTCGTCACAGACAGGCCTCTGCCTCTGGAACAAGCAGTGTGGTGAATCCAGTCAGTCCGCATGGGCACGTGCCCGACAGAGTCCAGGTCCTCTATGCAAATTCCAAATCGACACAGTTCTCCGGCGAGAACGCTCCGATTCCAATCCCCCAATCCACGGGCGGCGGGTACGCTAGGCAGGGGGAGGCTTTGCCTTCCCAAACTGCCAACCTGACCCCACCCAGGCTCCGCCCCCACTGGAGGCGTTCTGGGGGCGGAGTGTTGCTGCCCACGAGCTCCCGCCCTCCTCATGCTCCAGGGCCAAGGAGGCTCGGGACACACGCCACCTCCCCTCCCTGTGATGGGGATGTGGCGGGGGCAGAAGGGGCAGGGCTGGGGGCGGGGTTGGGGGCTTGCATGCCCCAGCCCTACCTTCACCCATCACCCATGCCCCAATATAGAGGGCAGGACGTGGGACAAAAGGAAGCTTCTCAGCAAGTCAGGATCAAACTTGGAAGCTGCACATTAACACCAGGCGCGGTACCTAGGAAGCTGCTACGTTCAGCAAATTGGCGTGGCCAGCTTCTTAGGGCCCGCCCGTCACAAGTGAGCGGCAGGTTCTGCACTGGGTGGCAGCTTCCATGTGGTCCAGGGGAGCCTCTGGAGGCCAGGCTGCAATGGCCTATTCTGCCGGTCACACAGACGTGGCTAGCCCAGGTGGAGACGCTCCCTGGGACACACAGCCTGAGAGTCCCTGACTAGGGAGATCAGCGTGGGCAGGTCAGAGCAGTCTCAACGATGCGCAGTGGCTGAGGATCGGGCCCTCTGTGTGTATAACGACAAAGGCTTTAGGGAACCGGAGAGCAAAGACAGAGCTCTCTGCTGTGGCTGGAGCCTGATGGGCCCAAAGGCACAGCCCTTTCCCACCGCCCCTGGGCAAAGGCAGTGACCCCGCATCCCTCGCTCCTTGGCAACCCCTTCGGGACCCTGCACCATGTCCCAGAGGGCCTGGGCACGGCACAGAGAAACAACCGTGGTGTCCTGACAATGGGCAAAGGTAACCAAAAGGGATGCTGTTGTCAGCCCAAGCCACCTTGGGATCCAGAACCAAGCCACCGGGGGATCCAGAACCAAGCCACCTTGGGATCCAGATCCAAGCCACTGGAGGATCCAGAACCAAGCCACCTGGGGATCCAGAATCAAGCCACCTGGGGATCCAGAACCAAGCCACCGGGGGATCCAGAAGCAAGCCACCTGGGAAGCCACAAACTCCCCTAAACGCTGAACTTCTTGGGCAAAGGATAGATTGTCCCACTCAGAGGAGGTGCCCCCATTCCTCCCTGGCCCTCCCACAGCCTCTCTCTTCTCTGGAGCAAACTACAAGTGCCTTCCTCTTGACCAGACCCTTCCCACACTCTTATCTGCAGCCTGGCACAATAAATCTCCTGGGGAAGTCAGGCCCACCACCGAGGGAGCTGCCGCGGCATCAGTGAGAGAGAAGAACGTGAGGGAGGAGCTACAGACCCGACCCTGCAGGTTTCACTGGAGGACTTGCCTACGAGAGGACTGCTGCCCACACCTTGTTTTCTAAAAAGAAACACACATGCCATCGTCAAATTCCTAAGAAGATACCCACCCGAGAGCTGAAACTGTTTAAAAAGGCCCTTACTCACGATCCTCTGGGACTTCCGAAGGACAACATTTTACAGAAAATTGCACTGTTCCCCAAACTAAGCAGAGTAGCCGCCACTTTTGCTGGCCGTTTTCAGGGTTATTCGCTACACGTTCACTTCATTATGTTGACCCTAATGAGTTTGCTGAGCCCAAGAACGGTATGTAAATGGCCAATGAGACTGTCTGGATCTTTTATGAAGAGAGATTAAAAAGACTGGGACTTTTCAGCTCAGAAAAGAGGAGGCGAAGGAGGATATGACAGAAGTCTATAAAATCATGGCAGGTACAGAGAAAGTGAATAAGGAAAAGTTATTGATTTGGTCCCATAACATAAGAACTAGGGGACACCACGTGAAATGAATAGGTAGCAAGTTTAAAACAAACAAAAGGAAGTTTTTCTTCATGCAGCGCACAGTCAACTTGTGGAACTCCTTGCCAGAGGATGTTGTGAAGGCCAGGACTTTAATAGGACTCAAAAAAGAGCTAGATACATTCATGGAGGATAGATCCCTCAATGGCTATTAGCCAGGATGAGCAGGGATGATGTCCCTAGCCTCTGTATGCCAGAAGCTGGGAATGGGTGACAGAGGAGGGATCACTTGATGATTCCCTGTTCTGTTCCCTCCCTCTGGGGCATCTGGTATTGGCCACTGTCAGAAGACAGGATACTGAGCTGGATGGACATTTGGTCTGACCCCGTCTGGCCGTTCGTATGTCCTTATGATCCTGAATCGGTTTGTTCATTGTATTGGCTATTTTATCTACTATTCAGTCCACTAGGAGGTGATTAACTCACTGTATGCTGTGTTTTTACAGCGGATCTATTTAGTTAAAAGCCACCAGTCACTTGTTTTCTGTGTGATGTTCCAGGGAAAATCCTTCCAAAATTCCTGACCAGAACTTCGGAGCAACCAACGAGACGCTGCTTCCCTTGAGAATCCTCCCCGGGTTTTACATTGAGCCCAGTACAAGCTGGGAAAAGAGTTTAGGAATTGAGTGACTGTTATGCCAACAGCCATCCAGGATCTGAAGAGCTTCCCAGAACGCGAGCGTCTACAAGAAATACCAGACCGCACGCCAAACATTTGGAGCACTGATACCACCGACATCCAAAGTATCCCCTCTAAAATATGAATCTCTTTCTATTTGGGGATAGAGGGTGCTGCCTGCTTTTGCGTCATGACTTTCACCAGGGTAAAACTAGATGGGGCTTCCTTTTCACTCCCTCCACATCCTGCAATATTCAAATCTGCCCCCGAACAGCTTCGATTCCATGACAACCTCCCCAACCCAGACCTCCTCGGTCCTAAGCACCCCGCCTCGCCCTGCAGTCTTCTCCTGTCCACTCGACACTGGAATGATTTGCGGGGTCCTTAGCCTTATGGCTGTTGCCACAGGACACGAGCGGCCGTGCGGCGTCGGAGAGTCAAAGGAACATCCTCGTAAGCTGGAAGGCCGGGCTTGCCCCTGGCAGCAGCCACGTTCAGCAGGACCGAAGCTATTAAAAAACAAATCCTGTCTACAAAAAGGAATACATTACCTCTGTTGCTAAGATACTTTATTTGGCCACGGCAGCCAAACCTCCAACTGCTGCCAATTGCCTCTGAGTTTTACTCGGCATTCAGGTATGTTGACTTTTTATTGTCTCAGGGAATAACGCTTGACAGGCAGGGAGCTCCGGAGGGACTTCCATCACGCAAAAAATGGTGCGCCAAGGCTCCCCGGGGAAAGAGAAGCACGTAACGTTAAATAAGGCCCAGATCCATCCTAACTGCTGCTATTCTACCCACAAAACCTTGGGCTCTCTTCCTCTCAGGCCACCTTCTTCTCTCCTGCCCCTGACAGACGCTTCCTCCAAATCTTATCTCTCGGCCCCACCTACAGACTCGCTTCTTTTTCACCTGGTTCACCCCAGCTCACTTGGGCCAGGCTCAACAGCCTCAACTCCTAAGTCTTACGGAGTGAACTCAGGGGATGGTTCTGCCTCATGACCAAGAGAGATAGACGCCCAAGGGCATCAAACGCTAAGTTCAGAATCAGGCGGGTCAATCGCTCAGTGCCCAAAAGTCATGGGAAGGACTTTTTCTCTTCAGCTACACGTATTATTTCAGAATTAATAAGGCCAAAGTCTAACCCAAAGCCAAGGCCAGGTCTACACTGTGGGGGGAAGGCTGACTTAAAGGACACAACTCCAGCTATGTGAATAACGTAGCTGGAGTCGACATACCTTAAGCCGAGCTTGGTGCCAGCTCCACAGCGGGAGGTCGATGGGAGTAAATACTCCCATTGGCTTCCCTTATTGCTTGTGAGGAATCGAAGTTCTGGCACCAACCGGGCCTGCGCTCGGTGTTTGATTCAGCAGGTCCTTACTAGACCTGCTCAATCGAACGCCAGAAGATCGATCTTCTGTGCGGCAAGTGGAGACATGGCCAAAGGCTCAAGCAAGGTCTGAATTTTATCCCAATTTTACTACCTGGAGATTGCTGTGCTTTACTCATTATTTGTGACTGGCTTTAGAGTACCCTGAATAAATGGAAGAGTGGGGGAAAGGCAGGTGCTAAACCTGAGACTGGCGTGCAGAAGTCAAAGTGACAAACTTAAGACCCAGCCTGAGGCTGCAGATGTGGCATTTGGGAATCCACTTTTCTGTTACTCAGGATACGCACCCAAGGGCAGTCCCCTTCCTCATTCCCCCTCACGCTGCAATGCCTGCACGACAGCTTCGTCTGTTTCCCTTTCTGTCCGTGATTTGTGGTGCTCTGAAGGTGCTGGGAGGGAGGGGGAGGAGAAGGAAGTATGGGGCTCCAGTACCCCGTCAGGCCCGTACCCAGGGCAGGTGCAAACACAGTCCTTCATGGTCCACCATGGGACTGATTTTGGCCGTCAGGGAAAGGCAGGGGTGGTATATTGCCTCAGCCTCCCTCCCCTGTGCTCCAGCCAGCTGGGGGAAGGCAGAGGCGCGTGCTGCAGGAGCCTCCCTTCCCCATGCACTGGCTGGCCAGGGAAGGCTCGGGCTGATTCCCCAACCAGCTCCTCCCACAGCTTACACCTCTCCCCCACACACAGAAATTCCTGTGTAAGAACATAAGAACGGCCAGACTAAGTCAGACCAACGGTCCATCCAGCCCAGTATCCTGTCTGCTGACAGTGGCCAATACCAGATGCCCCAGAGGGAGGGAACACAACAGGGAATCCTCATGTGATCCTTCCCCTGTCACTTATTTCCAGAGAAACAGAGGCTAGGGACACCATTCCTACCCATCCTGGCTAAGAGCCATTGAGGGATCTATCCTCCAGGAATCTATGTAGCTCTTTTTTGAACCCTGTTAAAGTCCTAGCTTTCACCATATCCTCTGGCAAGGAGTTCCACAGGTTGGCTGAGTGAAGAAAAACGTCCCTTTGTTTGCTTTAAATCCGCTGCCTATTCATTTCATTTGGTGACCCCTTATTTCTTGTGTTATGGGAACACGTCAATAACTTTTCCACACCAGTCATGATTTTATAGACCTCTCTCATCTCCCCCCTTAGTCTCCTCTTTTCTAAGCTGAAAAGGTTCAGTCTTTTTAATCTCTCTTTTTCGTTCCAAACCCCTCATCATTTTTGTTGCCCTTTTCTGAACCTTTTCCAATGCTTTTTTCAGATGAGGCGACCACATCTGTACACGGTATTCAAGATATGGGCATACCATGGTTTTATATAGAGGCAATAAGGTATTTTCTGTCTTATTCTCAATCCCCTTTTTTTCGTTTGACAGGCCTGCCGGTGCACGAGAGGTGCGTGGGGGCCGGGGGCAGACAGGGGCCGCAGGGCCCACTGAGATGAAGAAGGGCCACACGTGGCTGTTTTATGTTCTAAGATGCCGAGTGCAGCTGCAGTAAGAGTATGAACCAGCCCTTCGGGACACTCTCAAAACACCTCTCTTTGGCAGGCCTGCCGCGTCCACGGGTGTAAATTACAACCCCACTTGCTCATCAGAGCACTGAAGAGGGTTCAGAAAATGACCAATGACTCTGTGATTTAGATTCCAAGCAAGCAAGAGCCCATTACTTTCTATTAAACCTAGCAAAGCAGACAGGGGCACTATCTCCATGCATCACCGCGACTACTCTTAAAAAAAAAACCCAATTACCAGAGAGCATCAACATATGATTGGGGCTAAGGAAAGAACTGACCCGGGCATGAAAGCTGATCGCTGCAGTTGTCGTGCAATCCTCTGCTAGCCCATTCCTTTGCACCTAGGCAATCGCCTGGACATATGGGGTTATCTCTTGCCAAACATTCAAGGCTTTGCACACCCAGGGCAGGAAGGAAAGAAAAGCAAAGCCGGGCTAACAGCTTGATCAGCAGGGACAGCTAAATAATTACTTACTAGACAAGAATGCTGAGTTGCTGAGGCTGTGGAGAGCAAGGGGGGATTTTAGAAAACCCCGTCATTGTTTTAGAATCCCTCTCCAGCCAGAGGGGTCTACCCACGAGCCATGACATTTTGCTGCTGACTCAGTCCCCAGCCCTTCTGCTAGGATGTCACCAGATGCACGGGAAGCAAAGCTCACCGTTGGCGTGAATGAGAGATCAGCGCCTCTGAGCGGTTTGCTGGTAAAGTCTCTTACCCAGTGAAAAAGGCGGGTTGGTTAACTTATAAGACTGTTCAATTCACGTGTAAATAGAACTCTAGGAATGGTAAGAACAACACCCTCCCTCCCCCAGTTACATTGGCCAGGATGAAAATGGAAGGGAGAGAAAAACTTACACACTTCCAGCCATAAGCCAGCTAACTTCCTTGGGCCAAGAAGAAACTTCTTTCCCTCTCAGGCCATGTCTACACCACATGGAAAATTGATGCTGCCACGGTTGGTCTTCTGGGGATCGATTTAGCGGGTCTAGTGAAGACCCACTCAATCAAACTCAGAGGGTGCCCCCATCGGTGCCAGTACTCCTGCTCCTCGCGAGGAGTAAGGGATGCCGACAGGAGCATTTGCTCCCATCGGCCTCCCACTGAATGGATAGCAATTTAAGATGCGTATCTGAAGTTGACCTTCTGCTCTAGTGTAGACCAGGTCTCAGCAAGGTTATACACCATCGCTTCACCCTTCCCGTGAATTATTTGTGGTTGGCTACCTGCCCAGACAGGAGGACCAGATGGACCCAGGGTCTGATCTAGAACGGCAGTTCCTTTGGCCTCGATTGGGTTAAGCCACGTGGAACTAGGTAACATGCTGGTGTGTCAGACCCAAAGGGAGTCAAAGGCATCAGCCCTCAAGTTAGATCAAAGCCACATCCCCAAGGCTACTGCAGAAGAGCCTGCATTCAGGGCACAACCAGCGGCGTCTGGGCCACCGAGCCTCATTCAGTCTGAGTCACCAAGTCGCCATGTGATTTTGGGCAAATTACTTCCCCTCTCTGTGTCCCTCAGCCAAAGCAGGTGGAAACGGGGGACGAGGGGGAGGGGAAAGAAAGCAGGGACCTTCCAAGAGAGCTGATGCTGGGGGACCTTCCTGGATGAGCCAATTACAGGAGAAACACCCTGGTACCTAGTGATGCTGGCAGAGAGGCCATGCAATATGCCGTTTCCCCGGCAGTACATTACCGAAAGATGGACTGCATAACAGAGGTGATAATAAATAACAGACAGCAGTCCGGAAATCTGCCATTCACACTGCTCATGCGGCAAAGGGGAAATGCTACTGAGGCCCAGTCTACACTACACGGGAAGGTCGAAGTGAGATACGCAACTGGAGTAGCTGGAGTCAATGTATCTTACCTCACGTTTTCAGGCCGTCCACACAGTGGGAATGCTCCCGTCAGCATCCCTTACTCCTCACAAGGAGCAGGAGTACTGGCCACCAATGGGAGCGCCCTCTGAGTTCGATTTAGCGAGTCTTCATTAGACTCGCTAAATCGAACTCCGGAAGATCAACCGCAGCAGCGTCCATCTTCCGCGCCGTGTAGACGTGCCCAGAGAGTTTGCGAATGTCAGTGTAGGGCGAACTGAGGGACTGGTCGAAAGAGAGTTTATACCCCAGCGGGAGGAAAGGTTGGAAATTTTACAGCAGAAAGCCAGGACATCTGTATGATACACACAGCACAAAATGCCCCTGTGCTGCAGGCCGGGGGCTTCTTCAGGGGTAGCTGAGGGAAGGCAGGAGGAGAAATGTTCAGGTCCAGCTGAGACGACAGGCACTATGCATGGCTTACATGCCACAGTCAAAGCTGGGAGGGTGGCATTAAGGAAGCAAAAGAATTCCTCGAAACTCCAAGCCCTTTGCAGTTTTGTGATGAGAAGAAAGCTCTAGAATAATCAGAAGCGAGCTGGGCCACTTTGTCCTTAAAACCATTGTCCTTAAAACCATTTCCCCTGTGTGTCAGTGGCTCACACATTAGAAACGGAGTCCAGGAACAGACCATGCTCAGGTGGTGCAGCCCAGTAGCAAAACAATGTGACATGGCTCCTGATGGAATGGCGTTTTTGAGATGATGAATAGAGCAGCACTCGGAGAACCATATTCCGGTAAGCAACGTGCACACCGAAAACCAGCCGGGGAAAAAATATCTGCAGCGTTTCGGAAAGTCTCGACATCAGCACTGTCAAAACGAGGTTCTCAGTTCCAAGCAGAAATAACCGAGAACACGCCGGCGTGTGACGATGAAGCATGTCTAACGCCAGCCTCACAAAACAATGGGCATGTGTTTCCGTGCACCTGTTCTACAAATAAATCAGACAGCTGGAGCTGCTCGCTACACCGTGTGAGCCTACGGCTCTCTGTCTTTGTTAAATGTGTCATACAGCGCAGCAAGCCAACAGCCCCCCAGCGAGGATACCGATCGGTGTATGTTAATTCATCAGAGCCCCAAAGAATTAAGCACATCGGTACAAAAGTGACAGTTTCCCAAAACATGGCCTGTCCTACCGATACAGCTGCGTTGGTAATGAAGAAACAAACAGCAATATCAATCTTAGGGTTCCACCAGATGGCTAGCTGATCGATGGCAGCATTAGTCACTTAGAATTATTCCTAGAAACGCCGATGGATGAACGAACGGAATGGTTATAGAAGCTATTTCTCTTTGTGACAAGCAGTGGCCTGGGTTCATCAGTTATAACTGCAACCCTACAAGGAAATGCGCTGATGGTGAGTTAAAACGGCAAGATCTCCGTAGCAGGGACCGGCCTTCCTTTTGTCTCTTTATAAAAGGATAAATAAATAAAGAGGCGAGTCTAGACGGAAATCTCAAGGTCTATATTGTCTCATTCTTTGGGTCTGGCCCAGATATCACAGCTGGCTTTGTAATGCTCGAAAGTGCCTGAACCCAAACCCCAAGTGCCCTGGGAAATCAGCACGAACAGTTCAAGCGCCTCTCATTCTGACATGAAGAGACTCATTCAACGGTTTCATGCCACAGCTGAATTATTTGGAAATCTCACCCAGCTGCCCTTCCCCTTCCGTGGCTGCACTAGAAGCGGTGAATTTAGAAGTGGGCTAATCACCAGAAAGTTATGTGATGCTGTTGCAAAGAAAGCAAACATGATTCTGGGAGGCATTAACAGGTGTGTTGTGAGCAAGACACGAGACGTCATTCTTCCGCTCTACTCTGCGCTGGTTAGGCCTCCGTTGGAGTCTTGTGTCCAGTTCTGGGCACCGCATTTCACGAAAGATGTGGAGAAACTGGAGAGGGTCCAGAGAAGAGCAACAAGAATGATTAAAGGCCTATGAAGGAAGGCTGAAAGAATCGCGTTTGTTTAGTAAAAGAGAAGACTGAGGGGGGACATGATAGCCGTTCTCAGGTATCTAAAAGGGTGTCACAAGGAGGAGGGAGAAAACTTGTTCATCTTGGCCTCTGAGGATAGAACAAGAAGCAATGGGCTTAAACTGCAGCAAGGGAGGTTTAGGTTGGACATTAGGAAAAAGTTCCTAACTGTCAGGGTGGTTAAACACTGGAATAAATTGCCCAGGAAGGTTGTGGAATCTCTATCTCTGGAGATACTTAAGAGTAGGTTAGATAAATGTCTATCAGGGATGGTCTAGACAGTACTGGGTCCTGCCATGAGGGCAGGGGACTGGACTCGATGACCTCTCGAGGTCCCTTCCAGTCCTAGTATTCTATGATTCTATGATTATGGGGGATGAGAGGCAGTGGCCAGGCCCCGGCCAAAGAGTTTGCGGGGGCCCAAGGAAGCACGTGGTGTCTGGCTGGGCTGCATGGCTCCCAGTCAGGGCAGGGAGTGAGCGGCCGGGTGGGCGGGGCCCTGAATGCATGGGGCCTAAGGCAACCACCTCATTCACCTTGCCCAAGGCCAGGCCTGACAGCAGCGGTGGAAAGCCTAGCACCCCAAGAGGAGGAGACCATTCCAGCCCCCCACAAAACCTGGGTGCTGGAATCGGGCGGCACCGAGCCTATTAGACTAGATTAGGTGAAATGAAAGGGATGAGGTGAAAGGACCTGTGGCAGGAGACCTGGGGTGCTGCCTGAGACTGTGTCCCCTTAACTCTGGCCTCGGCTGTCTCTCACCGTGCTTTGCTAGTGACATGCAGCAAACCCTTCCAGGTGCCGTTAGCGCTCACCACAGCCGCCCCCAGGTAGTTTGCACGCACGCGCTCAGGAATCGCACAGAGAAAGGTACCGGCCACATCCCGCCACCTCTATATATCACCACTATATATACATGTATAGAACAAATCGTACCAAACCAACCTGATAGCTTTTTTTTTGATAGGATGACAAATCTTGTGAAGAAGGGAGAAGTGGTGGACGTGGTATACCTAGACTTTAGTAAGGCATCTGATGCGGTCTCACATGACCTTCTTATCAATAAACTAGGCAAATACAACTTAGATGGGGCTACTATAAGGTGGGTGCATAACTGTCTGGATAACTGTTCTCAGAGAGCGGTTATTAATGGTTCGCAGTCATGCTGGATGGGCATAACAAGTGGGGTTCTGCAGGGGTCTGTTTTGGGACCGGTTCTGTTCAATATTTTCATCAATGATTTAGATGATGGCATAGAGAGTACGATTATTAAGTTTGCAGATGATACCAAGCTGGGAGAGGTTGCAAGTGCTTTCGAGGATAAGGTCATAATTCAAAATGATCTGGACAAACTGGAGAAATGGTCGGAGGGAAACAGGATGAAGTTTAATAAGGACAAATGCAAAGGACTCCACTTAGGAAGGAACAATCCGTGTCTCACACACAGAATGGGAAGTGACTGTCTAGGAAGGAGTCCTGCAGAAAGGTATCTAGGGGTCATAGTGGACCACAAGCTAAATATGAGTCAACAGAGTGACCTGTTGCAAACAAAGCAAATCTGATTCTGGGATGCATTAACTAGTGTGTTGTGAGCAAGACATGAGAAGTCATTCTTCCGCTCTACTCTGCGCTGATTAGGCCTCAGTTGGAATATTGTGTCCAGTTCTGGGCACCACATTTCAAGAAAGATGTGGAGAAATTAGAGAGGGTCCAGAGAAGAGCAATAAAAATGATAAAAGGTCTAGAGAACATGAGCTATGAGGCAAGGCTGAAGGAATTGGGCTTGTTCAGTTTGGAAAGGAGAAGACTGAAAGGGGACAGGACAGCGGTTTGCAGGTATCTAAAAGGGTATCACAGGGAGGAAGCAGAAACATTGTTCTCCTTGGCCTCTGAGAGAGAGGAAGGGGTGGGGCCTGGGGGAAGGGGCGGGGCTGGGAACTAGCCTCCCCCCAGAGTTGTCTGGGGCCAGAGGCTTTGAATGAAAAACACAGCAAAGGTTTCATGGCTCCTGGCCCCACCTCTACCGCATTGCCTGGCAGCCGCCCAGGGTTGCTGCGGCTACTTACAGGGCTACTGGTCACAGCGCTATCCTGGCAGGGCCTGGAACCGCAAGCACGGCTGCCAGTACAGAAGCAGTGGGGCTGTGAGCCCCTTAAATTCCTGCTATGTAAAGAGTTGGCAGCTGCAGCCCCTGACGGGATAGCACCACAACTGGGAACCAGGAGCCATTTAAATAGGATCCTGCTGCCTGAGCCACGGCCTGGAAATGCGGTGGCCCAGGCAGCAGGATATAAATAGAAAGCAGCCAGATGCTGTCCATGGGCTGGATCAAAGTGTTAGGTGGGCCGCACCCGGCCCCTGGGCCGCATCCAGCCCAGCCCTGCCTTAGCATGTCCCACGTATAACAGCGAGCAGTGAGAAGCGACAAAGGCCCTCGAGAATGTACCCCACCAAACCAGGCGGATTAAGTGCCCTGAACCGTCACTCAGTGATTTAAACACAACAGGGCAGCTGGATTCTTAAGACTAAAAAAGTCTCCTTGCACTGTTACGCACAGGACTTGGCACCAACCCCCCCTAAAAACCCTCAGCCATGCAACCATCGCTGCAGCATTTTTAAAGCCCATGGCCGGGGCTTTGAAAGGTTCTCCTGGCAAACAAAAGCACTGGGAAGCAAGGAGAGGACATTGGGGTACCTATGTGACAATATCGGCCCCTTGGAGCAGTGATTCAGCGACAGGGCTCCATTCAGGTCGGCCAGTGGGGGGCCGGCAGTTGCCCGGAGGCCCAGTGATTCAAAGGGTCCAGCTCTTAGGGCTAGGGGAGACACACGCTGTGGTCTGGGCAGCACTGGGGGCCAGCGTGGTGCACTCCGGGTGGTGCTCCATGCTGGCTGGTCCGGCTCCGCCCTTTCTGCCCGAGGCTCCGCCCCTTTCCTGGGGCACGGAGTTGGTTCCTCCCGCACCTTGCTCAGGGGTCTGCGGAGGCTCTCGGCTCCCCAGACTCCATTAGTACAGTGGCATTGTGCTCGCTTGTACCAGGATTGGGTTTGATCCTGGGACTCTCCTATCCTTCTTTGCTATTTATCAGAGGCTCGTAGACAGACATTTAATTCTGACTTAAATCAGGGTCTGACATCATCAACTTGAGCTGAGCATCACATGGCCAAACCACCCTCCCCCACCACAGACCTACCAAGGAAGCTCAAACTAGCCAGACCTTCCCCCTGCCATTGCAAAGCCACCCCGAGTTCTACCCATGCACTGGCTTTTGGATGTAGATGCCTCTAAAGCCCTGGACACGCACGTCTAGATTGCCCGCGGTTTTCGAAAGAAGATATGCAAATTTGGTGCAAATTTGCATATCTTCTTCTGATCCCATTTTCGGAAGAGTTTAAAAAAAAAAAAAAAAGCAGTCTAGACACAGTTCTTTCAGAAAAAAAAAACCCTTTTTCGAAAGAACCTTTCTTCCAAAAAAAAAAAGAGGCGTACAGGGTTCTTTCGAAAAAGAGGTTTTTTTCCAAAAGAAACGCATCTAGAGTGCTTTTTTTTTTTTGGAAAACTCTTCCGAAAACAGGATCGCCGAATTTGCATATCTTCTTTCGAAAGCCATGGGCAGTCTAGACCAATTTGAGTTTGAAACAGTCGAGGAAAAATCTGGCCGCTCTTCCCTCACTGTCTTTCCACTGTCTATCCTAGCTGGAGATGTTTTGTGCCACTGATAATCATCAAAACAAGCCTAGTTAAAAGCCGATTGTGTGGAAGTACTGTAATTACAGCCATTATGCACTTCATAATGCCTGAGCAATTTCATTTTCATAGTACAGGGTTGTTGGGGAGGGGTTGTTTTTTTGCATTTTAGTAACCTAGGATTACAGGCAATTTGTTGCAAGAAGATGAGCTTCCAACAAAGACTTTTACTTATCCTAACCAGTACAGAATAGAAGATTAAAATGAGCCCAATTCCTATCTCAGGAATTAAAAAGGAACTATTTGGATAGCCAGGAAAAATAACCAGTTTCATATCTCTGAGTTAGAACAGTATCATTGGGACCAGGTGAAACAAAAAAAATAAAAAAATAAAAAAAAAATCTAGCCCTCTTTTCTAACAAAAATGGGGCTGAAAAGTTAACACAAATGAATATGCAACACAAACAATAGGACAACACAGCACACAAAGCTAAACAGCAGAGCTCCCCCAGAGGAGAAATGGACTAGATGGGAGAGAGAGAGTTAAAAAGGAGACACACTGTTCAGGTAAAAACATGGGCTCCGGAATTTTTTTATTTCCGTGAGACTTACATGGATAGTTCAGACTGGAAAAATCTCCTTGCAAATTCTGCCCACCTCAGGCCCTGCTCCACGACCGACTGGCAGATCTGCACAGCACAACCCTCCTCCGATGCCTGTACTATAGTGACAGCTGGGGATGTTTTGAAAATCAAGAAGGCTCCAAAAAAAAAAAAAAAAAAAAAGCCCCAACTCCTGACGAATCAAAAGAGTGGGGTTAATATAATGCCACCTCTCCTTGGATACTGCTGCTATCCAGATGCTTTTTAAATGGACCAGGGGAAATTCATCCCCAGAAGCCCAGTGAAGCTGTAAAGGCTGTAAAGAGGTTCATTTAATCACTAGTTTATGATGTTTACAATTTTTATAGCACTCTCAGAGGAAGAAAGAGGGTGTTGAGTGTAAAAACACAGGACTGGAACTCAGGAGAGCTGGCTCTGCCACTAAATCCTGTGGTGCCTTGGGCATGTCACTTAATCCCCATTTTACAGACAGAATTTGTCCCTGGGGCCTTGTGAGGCTTAATCAATACAGTAAAAGCAGAGTTATCCAGCACTTTACCAACCGGAAAGCTCTATTAACCAGATTTCTGATCTCTCCCAATACCCGTGGGCAGGGCCGGCAGCCAGTGCACTCTGGCCCCACTCCCAAGGAGCCCCCTGCCACTCCATGCTGCTGCCTCTGTATCAGGGGCAGCAGCACGGGGTGCCAGGCAGGAGCTGGTCCATGAGGGGAGCCAGGTTAAAAACCAGCTTCCCTCACGGACCAGCTGCCTGTCACCCCACATTGTTGCCTCTGATATTCCTGGTCTGAGCTCCTGGACCCGGCACTGAGCCGGGCTGCCTGCCTGTCTGGCTCCTAATACATTTTAAATGCAGAGCCGCAGCAGGGGTAGGTCCTGGACCCTTTGCAAGCCAGGACTGAGCCGGGCTGCTGGTCAGCCTGCTAAAAAATTTACTGGTAGGGGACAGGGGATTAGAGCATTAACCAATCAGTTTTTGCTTGTCAGTTCATCAGTTAATCGACTACACTGTTACATCCCTAGCTCCATCGCCCCAAGAAGCACAGTGTGGACACACAATAGCGGTTTGCCTGCAGGGCTCCATGAGCAATGACCTAACTACCAGCATTTTCAGGGCTCGCCGAACCGCAGCGAGCCCCGCTCACCAGCCGCGCTGTCCGGCGATCTGCGCATGCGCAGATCGTTCTGCGCATGCGCAGATCGCCCGAACCCGGCTCTTCCGGGTTGCAATCTACTCGCCCGTGGCATTATTTGTCGAGCCCTGAGCATTTTACATCTGGCTGTGCAGACATACCCAGACTCATTGCTACATTACGTCTGATCCTGTCACTGCTAAGCGGTGGGCTCGTAATCTCAGTTTAACAACAAGCGGTGGGGTGGAGGGGCAATGAAAAATAGAAACCTCAGGTATCTCAGACTCCAACTGGGATCAGATTCTTCCAACCATAGCAGGTGTGTTCCCCTCACACGGACAGCCTAATTCACAGGGGAGAAACACAAAAGAATCTGAGAAATATCACATGAGTTTTGGCTTGTGAAAGGCCCCAACTTGAGAACCTGTCCCCTGAAGTCCTCTGGTCCTCCAAGTATCCAGCCCTTGTCCCGCCACTACAGTGCAGAGACGCTTGCCTTGACCCTCTCTGAGGTGAGACGATCATCTCCAATGCTTAGTCATTATTTGGCTTCCATGGAGACAGACATGGAAAATGCCACAGAGAATGAGAGTCAACTACAGTGGTGGGTTTTGGGGTGCAGGTACCAGGCCATGACACTGAAGTGAAGCCAAGATTATATATATGTGTGTGTTCCTCTTCTCAATATTTGTTAGCAGGTTTTATGTCTGTCTGGGGCCTTGTATTTTAATTTTTTTAATACATATTTGTATTTTGTTTAAAAATGTTTGTAAGCCACCTCGAATATTTTAAATAGGGGGGGGGGGGTAAAAATATTTAAATAAATACATAAATAATAAAATTAATATTGAATAAACCACCGAACCAGACCCCTTGAGACAGTTATTCTGGTGATACAGCCCCTAGAACGTAGCTAGACAAATACATTCTCCCAGAGAAGGATTGCTAATTTTGGTCGGGTGGCTGCCACAAGGTTTCATCACATGACATCATCATTAATGAAAGGTTCATCTTTAATTCCAGGACACTCCAGGAAGGCTGGTAACGCCCCCCTGAGCCATGCAGGACCCCCATTGCTTTGACTTGGTGATTGCATAGATTCATGGAGTCCAAGGCTAGAAGTGACCACTGTGATCATCTAGTCTGCCCTCCTGCATGCAGCAGGACACAGCAGCCTCGCCGACCCGCTCCTGTCACAGACCCCCAACCTCTGGCCGAGTTACTGACATCCTCAAATCAGCATTTAAAGAAGCCCTGTGGTGCTTTGGGGTGTGTCTACACTGCACCCTTAGCTCGCAATAAGCTACGTGATTTGTGCTATGCAACGTGCATAGCTTATTTCGAGGTTATTTCAAAATAGCTTATTTCAAAATTTGGCCCTGTTCACACAGCACTGAATTTCGAAATGACGCGCTATTCTGACAAATCCCTTAAGCCTTGTGGAACGAGGGTTACAGGGATGCCGGAATAGCACGCCCGTTATTTCAAAATGTATTTCGAAATAACGGGGGCATTTAAAGACAGAGAATAGCTATTTCGGGATACCAGAGGAATCCCGATATAGCTCCGCAGTGTAGACGTACCCTTAGAGCCCAACAAATATATTAGGTCATGAGCTTTCATGGGTAAAGCTCATTTCATCAGATGAGTTAGAGTAGAAATTACAGAATCCAGGGTATATATAACAGCAGCAGAAGTACCTGTCAATTGTAGGACCAGTGTTAATGAAGCTAATTAATTTAGGCTGGATGTGCCCCATTCATAGTGTTTGATGTGGAAATGTGACTAGCAAAATCAGGGAAATTGCCTTTGTAGTGCATTAACCAGTTAAGGTCTTTATTCAAGCCTAAGTTGTTACCACTGAGCTTGTAAATGAACTCCAGTTCAGATGACGTAAAGACGTCAAGTTACGGAGAATCCATCTTTTACACAGTTTAAATGTGAAAATGACCCTGGTCCTCCCAGGACCCCTCCCCCAGACTCTCTGCTAATCTGACCCGGGGAGAAAATCCCTCCTGATCCTAAACATGGTGCTGAGTTGAACCCTGAGCATGTGGTCAAGACCCACCAGCCAAACACCTGGGAAGGAATCCTCTGTCATCAGCCAGAGCCTTCCCCATCTAGTGCTCTATCACCAGCCACTGGAGATAGTTGCTCCTACGTCACAGAGCAGCTATTTGCCACAGTACGCAGTCTCACCAGGCCATGCCGGATCAGACTGGGCAGCAGAGCGTGAAGGGAGAAAGAAAATACAGAGAGAGAGAAGGGAGAAAAAGCAGGAGGTGAGACACCAGACACAAGCTGAAACATTCAGAACCCACAAAGGCAGGGGTGGGCAATAATTTTTGCAGGGGGGCCCTTAATGAATTTTAGAACATGGGCACAGGCTAGCTCTACCCCTGGAAGGGACGGGGCTTGAGGAGGAAGGGGCAGAGCTGGGAACTAGCCTCCCTCCAGCGTTGACTTTGAATTTAAAACACAGCAAAGGGCTCTCAGTTCCTAGCCCAGCTGCTACTGTGTTGCCTGGCAGCTGGCTAGAGTTGTTGTGGCTATTTAAAGGACTTGCAGCTCCTGCGCCTGCCAGGTAGCACTGCAACCAGGAACCGGGAGCCATTTAAATAGGATCCTGCTGCCTGAGCCATCGCCTGGAAATTCAGTCGCATGGGCAGCCGGATATAAATAGGAAGCGGCCAGATGCCGTCTGCAGGCCGGATCAAAGTGTTAGGAGGGCCAGATCTGGCCCCTGGGCTGCATCTTGCCCAGCCCTGCACAAGGGGGCTACCAGGGACATAGCCAACTAAGCCAAATCGTAAGCCAAGATTTACGGTGGGAGGAGGACAAGCTGGGAAATGGAGCACAAGAGACATTCACACAGAGGGAATGGAGTGAAAGGTGGAAGACAGACAGACAGACGCACAAGCCCACACAAACCCTCCTTCAGGGTCTTTTGTTAAGCAACCCTTTCCAAATCCACATGTTAAAACTTAAAAGGAAGAAAAAAAAAAACGCCTTCGAACCTGGGAGCGTGTCAAAACTTGAAACCCTGTTGCGGGCTGCCCACACTTTAAATAAGCAGTAATTGAACAATTATGCAAATAAAGGAGGCCATGTGCTTCAATGAAATGACAGCAGCTCGCTCTGGCACAGCGTTAGAGACAGAGTCAGTGAGAAAAAAAAATATTTAAAAGGACAAACTGACAGCAGCCGTGGGACGGAGGGGATGTTTCTATTAGATGTCTCATGGTAGCACCGAGAGGACCTGTGAGTCCTTCTGTGCTTGGAGCTGTACAGTTCTGTAATCAGAGATGGCCTCTGAACCCAACAAGTTTACAGTTTAAATACCCAAGGGTTGGGAGAGGAATGGTTCCCAGTGAAGGGAAGCGACTTGCTGAGGCCCACACTAAGGGGCAAAGTCGAACTAAGGTACGCAACTCCAGCTACACAACTAGCACAGCTGGAGTTGATGTACCTTCTTTCATCTTACTGGGGCATGCCCAGTAACTCTCCTGTTGACTCCCCTTACTCCTCATGACCTGGCGGAGTACCGGAGTGGATGGGAGTGCGATCAGCAGTCCATTTAGTGTGTCTGGACTAGACCTGATAAATCAACCCCCGGGAGATTGATCTCCACAGTGTCGCTCTCCCAGTAAGCGTAGAAGAGGCCTTAGTGTCATGCAAGGGTTACCTCACTGGCAAAGTGGGGAATAGAACCCATCTCTGAGCCCAGCCCTGCACCCCACGCAGCTGCCTTCTCCCCCTCGCCCATGCCAGGAATACATTCAGCCTTGGTGTCCGGAGACACCAGAATGCTGTCTTGCCTGCCTTCACCATGGCTCCCTTGAAGGCTATAGGAGCCAACATGGAGAAATACAAGGGTCTGCCCTGTACACTAATTCACATGAGCAGCCCTTGCTCCAGCCCCCAGACAGCCCCGCTGACGTCACTGCAATGAAATCCCTGGGCTTACTTCCAGGAAGGGTTTGCCAATGGCCCACCCAGGTGCAGTCAGAAAGGACAGTTGTGCGACCAGACAGATTCAGTAGGGCTTGGGGGCATGCGGGAAGAACTTGCAATTACTCCACGTCTCCCAAACGCTACAGCCCTCTAGCCAGGACCCGCAAACAGCCCCTCGGCAAAGGCAGCAGAGTGCAGAGCTAGGGATCGCAGGACCGGCGGTGGTTCAGTTGTGGCAGAGCCGGCTGCTCTGCTAGATCAGTCCCTTGGTGCAAGGCCAGGGTTTGGTTGTGCCAGGACAATGGGATGTGCCTGGAATGGGATTGGTTCCCATCAAACCACACAGAAAAGAGACACAATCACCAGGCAGGAGAAAGGGACTGGCTGGAGGTGCCCTTCTCCGGGACTGCCCCAGCCCTGAGCCTTCCACCTCCCAGGCGCTTCCCCTCTCCCCCCATTTGTACAGGGACACTGTTGGCTGTTCCCCTTCACCAGGGAGCCAGGGGAAAGTGTCCAGTTTGCTGCATTCCCACCTGGCTGGGGATGCAGGGGGTAGACAAACCTGGACCTGCCCTAGTTAAGGGACAAGCACCCCCTTCCCCAGCTGTGCCTGCTGGAGCTGCAGCGGCCATGGACAGACACATCTTGCCTGGCCCCAAGCTGCTTCAGTGACAGAGGGCTGGGGTTGTCCTTGCTCCCCAGGCCAGCCTGCATACGGAACCCCGCTTCCCCAGCCCCACCCCAGAACCATGATTTCAATGAAGCCTCTCCATTTGCATGTTATTTTCAAAAAAAACAAAAATTAATCGCGTTAAGGATCCGAGCCACGCCGGGTAAATCTTCTAGCCATTAATATTGATCATAAATGAATAATAATGAAAAGCAGCTGGGATGCACGGGATTGCTCTGCTCGCCGGACAGCTTGGAGAGGATAGATAGTCTGTGATGATCTCTGAACCCCCCAGCTGTTTCCTGTCTCTCAAGGAACCATTTCACCCAGCAAATGGACTGATGGACATTTCCAAGACGAAAGCCTTTCACGTCAGCTCTGAAAGTCGTGACACCTAGACGCTTGCCAGGAAGAGGCTGTAACATTACTCATGGCAGCAGCCTCCCCCCCTTGAATCTTTAGGGTGCACCAAAGCAGACACACACGGTGCAAACCGAACTGAGACTTGAATCATAGAACAGAACACTGGAACTGGAAGGGACCTTGCGAAGTCATCAAGTCCAGTCCCCTGCCCTCCCGGCAGGACCAAACACCATCTAGATCATCCTGACAGGTGTTGGTCCAACCTGCTCTTAAATATCTCCAGCGATGGAGATTCCACAACCTCCCTGGGCAATTTATTCCAGTGTTTAACCCCCCCCTGACAGTTAGGAAGTTTTTCCTAATGTCCATCCTCAACCTACCTTGCTGGAATTCAAGCCCAACTTTGAAGCTGATACGAGTATCCAAGCCGGAACCAGCTTGCTCGGCCCACAGATCGCACCTCCCCACGGCCACTGACACCCAACATTTAACCGGTTAACCGACTATGTGGGATCCCGGATGGGTAACCACTCCAGCTTGCTGGAGCAGCCCCCAGTCCACAGGGCTCCTGCTCCTAGCCCTGTACTGGGGCTGGCTGCTGGCTCCCAGCCCCCAAATGGGTCCAGGGGCTGCTGCTGGCTCCTAGCCCCCCAGCCCCTACCAATTACCAGTTAAACAGAATCAGGAAGCATCACCCATTAAAGGTGATGCTCACCGGTGAACCGGTTAACCGTTCACATCCCTACCAATAACCCCCTTCCATCGTTCACTAATTTAACGAATATCTATGTAGGAAAATCTCAGGAATAGCTCTGTATCTAAGGAAAGAGTCCCACTGCCAGCCACTCTGCAGTAATTCAAAGCATCTGAACTCTCGCATGATGATGGGCGATCCCTCGTTGCTGAGTAGGATCGTCTTCCGTGAGAGCTGTGGACCCTCCGGTGGCTGGTAAGGCTGATCCTTGAACCACGAGTTCTATCACAGTGAGGTCAGATGTTTCCAGGTTCAACAAGAGGCTGCTGGCCATGACTCGAAGCCAGTCTCCCCTGCCTCTTCTCCTCCCCTGCTTGTCGGCGGGCCTATTCAAAATGCAGGGGGCTGCCATGTAGGACTTGTCTCCATTTTGAGCTGTCCTGGTGAGCATCTCCCAAGTGCCAGCATCCATGTTAAAACAATGGGAAGTCCTGTGGCACCTTATAGACCAAGATTTATTGGAGTATAACTTTTGAGGGCAAAGACCCACTTCGTCAGATGCATCTGACGAAGTGGGTCTTTGCCCATGAAAGCTTATGCTCCAATAAATCTGATTGGGTATGTCTACACTAGCCCCTAGATCGATCTAGGGAAGATAATGAGAGTGACCGGAATTGCAAATCAAGCCCAGGATTTAAATATCCCGCGCTTGATTTGCATGCTCCCGGCCAGTCGCCATTTTAGAAATTGACTAGCCCAAAGTAACTGCCGGTGTCTACACGTGGCAGTAAAACGGGATTCCGATTTAAAGCCCCTTAAGTCGAATTAGGTGGTAAACCTCATTGCAGGAGGAAGACCACCTAATTCGATTTAGGGCTTTAAATTGAAGCTCGTTTCACTGCCGCCGTGTAGACGCCGGCAGTTACTTTGGGCTAGTCAATTTCTAAATGGCGATCGTTGAACATGCAAATCAAGCGCGGATATTTAAATCCCTGGCTTGATTTGCAATTCCGGTCACCCTCATTAGCCTCCCTAGATAGATCTAGGGGGCTAGTGTAGACGTATCCTTAGACTATAAGGTGCCACAAGACTTCTCGTTGTTTACGCAGATACAGACTAACATGGCTACCCCTCTGATACTTAGCATCCATGTTGCACTTCAAGTGATCCTTCAGCAAGTCCTTCGAACGCCTCCACTGTCCTCCCATGGGTCAGTGTCCTTCTTCCAGCTGAGAAAACAGGACCTGCTGACGGAGGCGATGGTCTGGCCTCCAAACAACATAACCAGCCCAGCGAAGTTGCTGATGGGTGCTCCTTGCCTCAATACCGGTGGTCTTTGCCTCTTCCAGAACACTGATGTGAGTGCACCTGTCTTCCCATTGGATCTTCAAGATCAAGCGGAGGCAGCATTGGTGATACCACTCAAAGACTTTCAAGGGGTTCTCCTTTTTGCCACAAATGACACCCTGCAATTTCTGAAGGACAGGGGTAGAGTCTCCAGGTGCTAGACAGCTCCAAAGCCACAATACTTACTGCTAATGCTTAGTCCTGCCATGCGTGTCCTGTCCTGGAGTAGATGATCTCTCAGTGTCCTTTCCAGTCCTATGATTCTATGATTCTCATACTGAAAGGACTGGGCAAAATCACTAGCATAAGCTAGTGATGGAAGGTATAAGAGAACCGTTCCATTTAAATTCAGGGTTGTTTTTTAAAAATCTATATTAATCGAAAAAAAATGCTGCAATTACGTCTCTTATTCTTTATATGAAAGACAGGCTGGATCGTGTTTTGTAATAGTTTATCGGCAATCACTGCCTATTGTTCATTGCTCACATGAAGTCCTCATCCCACGTGTCCTTCTAGGTGGCTGCTACATAGCACTTTGTGAAGCAACGAAGGATTATAGACCTTCGGGTGGAAAATAGCCAGCTGCCACGGGGGATCCCTTAAAACAGCCTGGAAATGCCCCTAGCATAAAGAAACAAAAGGGACGTGAGAGACACAAGAGGGTGGAATTAAAAAGAATTAGAGGGGGAGAGGGGAAGTCTGCAGTCTTAAGAAGCATGGCAGTCCAGTGGTGGTTCCCCTGGGGCTCTAGGCCAGGCCTGGGCAAAACACCCTTTGGGAGCCGGATCGGGCCCAGCAAGCCACCGGATCCAGTCCGCGGACGCAGCAGGGAGCCTCTGGAAGACTTGCCCCGCCCCCACACACCGGCAGCCAGGCCATTTGTGTTTCAAAATTGTGAGCAGGGGAGTGGTGCTTCATGGCTGCTCCCGCCCCCAGCACAATCCCATTGGCCAGGAGCTGCCAGTTTGAAAACCAGGCAGCATGCAAAGTACCAATCCCCTCTCCCCTCTGGCTTTTATTCACAGAGCACATGGCCCTGCAGCTTGTGGAGGGGTGGGGCAGGCTCTTGCCTGAGAACCCTGCAGGGCTGCTGGCCGGAAGTCTCAATGGTAAGTCTCCTGGCCAGAGCCTGCCTCTGGCACCACAGGCCCTTCCTCCCCCCCCAGCCATTACCACCCCCCCACTCTTGCCCTCTACCCCACATAAACCAAACCCTCTGCCCCCTCCCAGACCCAGACCCTGCCCTAGATCACAACCCAAACCCCTACACCCCCAATCCGCTGCCCCAGGTCACAACCGCCTCCTTCACCCAAACTCCCTCCCAGACCTCACAGGGCCTCCTGCACCCGAGTCCCTCACCCCAGGGGTGGGCAAGACAGCCTCTGCAGGTCGGATCCAGCCCACCAAGCTTGCTGATCTGACCCTCGGCCTCCCTGCCACTCTCGTGCCCCTAGGCCAATCAGGGTCTGTGGGCTGGGAAGCGTCCTAGCCCCACCTCTTCCGCCTGAGGCCTCACCCCTTCTGGGGCAGCCCATGACCACTTCTGAAATTTGTGAAGTGACCCCCCCTTCAAAAATTATTGCCCCACCCCTGCTCTAGGCTGTGGGTTCAGTTCCCTGCCCCATCTATGACCTGAGGCAAGTCACTGAGCGTAAGAAACACCCATGAGCCTAAGTCCCATTTTAAAAAGCGACACAGGCCATTTAGGAGCCTACGTCTGAATGGAAATCAATGGGCATTTGGCTCTTGAATCCCTCCGTGCCTTGTGGAAATAGGGCTGAGGTTCATAAATCATTCAGGGGCTTATGAAAACATTACCCATAATCCCTCTGGGCCTCCTCTCCCTCTCTGTACAAGAGGGCTAACAGCACTTCCCTGCCCCACAGGGCTTTGTGAGGAGAAATACAATAAAGGTGGTGAGATGCTCAGACACACCAATAATGGCAACCATAGAAGTCCTATAGCTACCTCCCAGGCATCACATAGCAAAGGAGAAATTAGCATGGGGAGTGCTTAGATTTCCACGGGAGTCTGGCTAGATCAAAGAAACAATCCCAACAGCTCGACTTCTCAAGAAGTTCAAATATAGAGGCAAACGTTGCCGTTCCAAACCGGGCCTAAGCCAAAGTCCCTAACTGGGCTGTGAGTCTGCATTCTACAGCCTGGCCTTAATTCTCAGCTTTCTTCCCTCACTAGTGCATATTTTTTGTTATTTGTATTGTAAGCTCTTGTGGAGTTGGGACAATCTTTTTTATTTTGTGTTTGTACAGCACCTAGCACAGTGAGGTTTTGGTCTACGACGGGGGCTCCTAGGGTACGTCTAGACTACAGGGTTTTGTTGACAAAAGTGGACTTTTGTCGACAAAACTATACCTACGCTACACTACTGCCGAAGTTCTTTCGACATAACGTCCGACAGAACTCGCAGTTTTGTCGACGGCAGTAAACCTCATTCTATTAGGAATAACGCCTTTGTCGACAGAGTTCTGTCGACAGAAGGCATTATTGCATCTACACCGCCCTTTGCGTCTACACTCTCATGTCAACAAAGCGGCTTGCTTTGTCGACAGAACTGGATGTAGTCTAGACGCTCTTTGTTGACAGAAGCTTTGTTGACAGTATCTGTCGACAAAGACTCTGTCGACAAAAGCCTGAAGTCTAGACGTACCCCTAGGTATTAGTGCAAAACAAATGAATAAACATAATAAATACATCCCTAAGTTTTATAGGGTGAAAAACCTATCAAAATACCCATGTGCCTCAATAGGATTTCACCCATAGGCTAATAGTTGGCAAAAGTGCCACCCTTTACTAATCGGTTGCAACTGGTACTTGCTCTGCTTCTGCGCAAGCAAAAATATATCTAAAATCAAACCCAGTTAATTTAAAGAAACAACACTGCCCTGTTGGCATTGTTCTGCCGCCTCTCACACTGCCTGAGCCTCATAACTGACAGCTTTGGTACAGCTCTGCTTGAAGAGTTTAAAAGCAGTGTTCCTTTCATTTCCCCAGCTAACTCCCTTTGGATTTGGGGTGGGATCTAACGACAGCTCCAGCCATCCAGCACGAGGCATAATTAGGTTCTGGAAAACGCCCGGGAGTTCTGCAGAACTTCAGAGGAAAGAGCAAATCTCTGCGAACCAAGAGATCAAAGGCTACTTACACAAATCAAATAAATGTAAACCAGGGTACTAAGCAAAAGATTTTTACTCACGTGTGCTCAGTATCCCAAAGCATTTACAAAGTAACAAGGCATTTATAGGCTGCGCACTGGCTGAGGGCCATGAATACGTACGTTCCAATACATTCACAAATGCATTACACATTACTTTGGCTATTGCATACGGTTTAGTACGGGAAGAGAACGTTTGCCATCATTCAGGGTTACTTTTCTTGAAGAAAAAAAAAACCCCCGTAGGAGGGTGTGATGGAGTGGACTAAGCCCCGGTGCCCCCTATAACAGGCAGAGGCCTTGCCCCACCCCATCCCAGCGAGAGGAGCAGAAGAGAGGTCCTCCACACAGGATAGAGTGGCTGTCTCTGCGGTGGCCAATCAGGGCCCAGCAGACCAGTATAAAAGAAGCTGCTGGGCTCGGGCCTGGCAGTTCCTCACAGGAGCTTGACCCAGGCTGTTCTATATACTGTACTGACTGGGAGAACAGCAGTACTGCAGACAGCTCCGAGTGTAAGCTGAACTTTAGACCAGTGGTGCGCAACCTTTTTTGATCTGCGACCCCCACGCTGCGGGGGCCGCCAACTGCCGGGCCCAGCCCCCAGCCAGTCAGAACTGGGAGCTGCGCCATGCGGCCACCAACGTTTGGGCCCAGCCCCCAGCCAGCTGGATCTAAGTGCCGCGACCCCGCGGGAAGATATCCGCGACCCCCTTAGGGGTCGCAACCCATGGGTTACGCACCACTGCTTTAGACCTGGGTGAGGCCCAAGTCCAAGGGCCGAAGATGGTCCACAAGCTGAATACAAGAACTGATAGCATCATGGACAGGGCTAGTAAGATCCTAGCCCAGGGGTGGGCAAAAGGGCCTCCGCAGGCCCAATCTGGCCCGCCAAGCAGGTGGATCTGGCCTGCAGAGGCCCTGCCGCTCCCCCGCCCCCAGGCCAATTAGGACTTTGAAGTGCCACATGCTTCTTGCAGGGCGGGGGCAGGGTGGAAGGAGGCTTCATGCACTCCCCCTGCCCCCAGGCCAATTAGAGTCTGGGGGCAGAGGAGCTGCACGAAGCTTCCTTCGCCCTGCCCCAGCCCTGCAAGGAGCATGGCACTTCAAAGTGCCACGAGCTCCTTGCAGGGTGGGAGGAGGCTTCGTGCACTCCCCCTGCCCCCAGGCCAATTAGAGTCTGGGGGCCGGGGAGCTGCACGAAGCCACGAGCTCCTTGCAGGGTGGGAGGAGGCTTTGTGCGCTCCCCCACCCCCAGGCCTTGATTGGCCTGGGGGTGGGGGATCGTGTGATGCCTCTTCCCACCCTGCCAGGGGAATGGATGCCTAGTGGTCTGGGGGGGCAAAGTGGTCTGGGGGTGGGGTAGCCCAGAAGGCATCCTGGCCCCGTCCCTTCTGGTTTAGGCCCCACCCCTTCTTGGGCGGCCTGGGGCCACTTCAAACATTTTTTAAGTGGCCCCTGGCCAAAAATTATTGCCCAGCCCTGTCCTAGCCTCAGAACCTTGTGGCCACCAGACAGGGCAGCATCTGGGGGAAGTGACCCAGGGAGCAAGGAAGTACCAGACGGCCAGGCAAAGAGCTTACCCGATACCCCTCGGGCACAGAGGGGTGCTCACAAATGGGTGGGATGTGTTGTTTCCACCTAGAAAGGCAAAAGGGACTTTACTTCAAGGTCTCACTGGACCCTCACATGACAACCCATCTATCAACGTTTTTATAAAGACACTTACCACCATGAAATCTGAGCATCTTTTGCACAAATTACAACATATGGGACAGAGCATATGGATTAATTACATACATATGGATTAATGAAATTAATGAAATTAATGTAATTAATTACAACATATGGATTAATGAAATCCATAGAGGAAGTTTGACAATGAGAAATCCTACACAGTTAACGCCCACTATAGACGTTGATAACTGACCGTCTATTCACGTCCTGTTTCCTAGAGCAAAGGAAAAGCTATCAATTTGGATTTAGGCTTTGTGGAGGATAGAACTTGTTACTCTGAAAGTACTCCTGATGCATAATAAAGATAAAGGCTTAGATTGTAAGCTTTTGGGGTCTAGGGACCATCTTTTTGTCCAGTTTGTGCAGTGCCTAGCACAATAGGATGCTGGCTCCTAGGTATTCCTGCAATATCAACAATTAATAGTAAAGGAATCTGTGTCACCCCAAAAGCAAATGGCACTATGGAATCGGTACGTGTGGAATGCAGAGAGTCGGGATTTTATCGTGTGGGGTGGTCCATTAATAATGCAGCCTAGAAGTGAGCTTGGAGACAGGCGTGTCTGATGGTCCCTGGATCTCATTACCAGAGTTTCAACAAAAGAGCCACAGTCATCAGCAATCCCACCTTTGCCCAATAAAAAGGCACAGAAGCCAGACAGAATTCTTGTGACCTGATGTTGACTTCATAGCGAGTTGTGGATACTCAGCAAAGGACTTGAGCAAAACTACAACCGTGTGTTGACTTTTTGCCCACGGGTAAGTTTCAGCACTAAGCAGGATTTGGCCCCTCGTGTTGATTTAGTCGGGATTGATCCTGCTTTGAGCAGGGGGCTGGATTCGATGACTCCTGAGGTCTCTGCCAGCCCTAGGATTCTATGATGCTATTACACACAGTGTCTCTTTAAGCTCACTTGAAATACTTGAACAGATTCACTCGGGAGAGCGCAGCAGCTCACAAAGGAAATAGCTTTTAAGGAAGGTAAATGACATTTGGAGTGTTTGATATTTTCTTTTAGTGGAGATGAATTTTCCTTCTGATGAGAATGGCAAAATGGTTCCATTAACGCAAGGTCCTCTGTTCCCAAACAGCTCACACTGATCTTAAAAAAATACTGCCACCTATTTAAATATTAAGACATTTAGACAACTGTACTAACTGGCTCCAGCCATGTTTCACTATCTGCTATAGTCCCTTTAAAAAAAAATCAACTGGACATCATGCAATCACATTTCTGCATCCTTCAAAGCATTTCACAGGCAGCTTCCATGAAAAAAGAGTGACTCGATTTCTTATCAAAATCCCTTCCATGCCAGAACATTCGTTTCCTTAGCGGTACAATAATATCAAGTCACCAATATTGTGCTGTTTCTCTTGAAGCACTTCCCTGGGCCAGCTACTTTACAACACATAACAGTAGTTCTGGACAGGAAGTGAAGTATCCGCTTGCGACTGCAGGGGGGCACATGGGGGAGCAAAATGCAATAGGAATTTGGTCAGAACACCAGGATCTACCCACCCCTGTGTTAAAAATGCCATAAGAACTTAACGATAACCCGACAAAGAACATTCCCAGCACCACTTTGCCTCCTAACTCCACTCTTGGCCAACAGTTTAGAAGTTAAGAGCAGTCCCCTGTAGGGATATAAGCCACTAATCGACTAGTCGACTATCTGATAAGCAAAAGCTTTTTGGCTAGTCTACATGTTGCTTTCCCCCCCTCCTCGCTGCTTTTTTCAGAAAGAGGCAGCAGGGAGATAAGGAGGAGCTGCTGGGGGGAAGATATACCTATCTCATAGAACTGGAAGGGACCTTGAAAGGTCATGGAGTCCAGTCCCCTGCCTTTACAGGAGGACCAAGCACCATCCCTGACAGATTTGCCCCAGATCCCTAAATGGCCCCCTCAAGCATTGAACTTACAACCCTGGGTTTAGTAGGCCAATGTTCAAACCACTGAGCTTTCCCTCCCCAGCTTTGGAATGGTTAAAAGCCGGCTTAAAAGCCGGTTCCCCCCAGTGCCAGCTCCGTGGGAGGGGGCAGGGGCTCAGTGGCGACGTTCCACCTTTGAAATGTGCGAAAGTCCCTGCCGGGGCTCTTGTACATTTCAAAGGCGGAACACCGGGTGGAGGCACTTCGGCCTTTGAAATGTAGCAACAGCGGGGCGGGTTCTTGCTACATTTCAAAGTGGAAGCGCCCTCATCAATTAATTGAATAGTCGATGGCAATTCAATCAACTATTTGATTAGTTGAATCATCTAATTTTAACATCCCCTGCCAATGCATTAGCATAACTCCCAGCCGACCGGGGCATTTCTTCCCTGGCCGATCTACCTTGAAAATACTGATCTGGCCAGACAGTGCTTAGGGTGCATGAACTGACATTATAGCATCATGGCTGCCACTCAGGCCAGGTCTACGCTAGGCCTGGCAGGTCGGTTTAAGGTACACAACTCCAGCGATGTAGAATACGCAGCTGGAGTTGACTTATCTTAGTCTTGGTGCCACCCTCGCTGCGGGAGGCCCATGAGAGCAAACGTTCCCATCAGCTTCTCTTACTCCTCGCGGCTGGCCAGAGCTGCCCTCAGCATTCGATTTAGTGGGTCTTTACTAGACTCGCTAAATGGAACGCCTAAACGTCGTTCTCCAGTGTGACGAGTGAAGACGTGCCCGCAGAATACGTCCTGTGTAGTCCTGCACAATAAACTAGTCTATAGATGGAGAAAAAAAAAGATCTTCATATACTACAAAACAGCAATAAAACCCAAGATAAGGCCAGCTGTGGTTACTTCACAGGATCAGTTTTGAAGTAAGAGTTTCAACTTTTACCAAAAAAAACCCAAGTGGGATTGGATGACAATCAATAACGGGTTAAAGTAGCTTGGTTACAAAGCAGATCTGCTTTGCAGCGTATGTAAAGTGCAAATACTCAGTTGTGGAAAGGCCTGGAAAGATGGCCTTCCCTACTGGAAATACAGAGCCTTCAACGTGGCTGATTAAATAGGAGGAACGTCCTTGAAGACGAGGTCCCATTTATCAAGGGTGATTCTGATTTTAGCAAAGGAAGGGATTCGGGTAGTGACCACTGCCACCTAGGTTCCGACAAATAAAGTATAAAAGGGCAGACACTTACAAGACCCTTGCTGCTAGTGCCTGCCAATATGAGTGTGAGCTCCTTGGGCCTAGTTTTGTTGAAAGTATCTGATCAATACCGATAGTTGCATAGTATTATATGGGTATGATCATTGTTTAGGGCCTGGTCTACACTAGACTGAAGTCGGCTTACTTTATGCTGAGCTTGGCACCGTCTTCACAGAGGGAGGCTGACAGAGCAAACACCGTCAGCTTCCCTTACTCCTCACAAAAGGAGGAGTACCAGCCCCCTATGGGCGCTGCCCTCAGCGTTTGATTTAGCAGGTCTATATTAGACCTGCTAAATCGAATGCCAGAAGATCAACCTCCGGAGTGTCGATCTGGTAAGTACAGACATGCCCTAGGTGCTTATGTCAGGGTTGAAGCAGCTGTATATATACCCACCTTTGGATTGAACAAAAAAAGGAATCTGCGGTTAAACTGGTACCATGGTGGTATCTTGCATTATTATTTATTATTATTTTATTAATCTATCCTAACTGTCAGCATGGTTAACAACTGGAATAAAATTGCATAGAGAGTTTGTGGAATCTCCATCAGTTTTTTAAGACAGGTTAGACACACACTTGCCAGAGATGGTCTAGATTAAAAAAAGTCCTGCCATGAGTACAGGGGATTGGATTGGATGACATCTTGAGGTCCCTTTCAGTTCTATGATTATTATAAATAATAATTCCAATGCCTATGAGCAAGCAGCAGTAAGTGTGATTCACAATATTGATTTTATTTTACTTACTGCTTGGGAGTTGAATAATTTATTCACAACAAAAAAGCAGGAAGAGGAGAAATGAGTGAAGAATATGTTGTGGGGGTTTTTGATTATTTGTTTTGAAACATTAGAGATTGGCACTTGGGAGTTTGCTCTTATAATTGCTAGTGCAAATGAATCCAGATTGTGTAATTAAAGTCTGAGTGCCACTCTATTCCCTTATAGATAATCACCAATTTGTTCCAAAGATGCAACTTTTTTGCCCCTAAGAAGACATTCAAAATATCCTTGGGCCCAAAGACTCACCACCCACCATTGTGGGAAGTACTTTAACTTCAATTTCTTTATTGCCGAGTAATTATCAAGAATAAATTAAGTCTTTCAACTCAATTAAAAGCAGAATAATTCATTGCAAGCTGTTAAAATTAAAACTGACCATTGTGCCTTGCACTTGATTACCATAAGCACTTGATTGAGCAAAGAATACGCAGTCAGGAGTCACAAGGAAAACCACACCATCCGTTTCTTTTCTCTTTGTTTTTTTTCGTCATCTGAAATGGCCCAGGTTCAGTTGTGTGGGACCACAAAGCACTGGCAACGGAGGGCTAAGACAAGTTTTATTTTGGATGGCTTAGTGTCTTGTCAACATTCATGTCAAATTCCTAGTAATATAAATAGGCATAAGGGCACATATGAAAAGACGACAAAGCCCCTGGGTTTCTTAAACGCAACTCCTGCATGGCCAAGAAATTCATGCAATTTGTGCAGCTGCAAACTTACTGCGAAAGTGAGGAATCCACACTGAAATCTTCTGCAGGGGGCCTACAGACACAGAGCAAAAGCATCATAACACTGAGACAAACATCAACTACACCGTAAGAGTTAGCGGCAGGAATGGACAGGCGGAGAGCGACAGACCTGTTAAAGGAAACTAACATAACACAAAGAAAACCAGTCATTACAATGAGCCAAATTCAATGCTGCGCCATCAGGATCAACGGAGCTGCATGCAATTATCTGGGACAGAAGTTGGGTACGAGCCTGTTGCTAGCTTCTTCAACATACTAGCTAGTGTGGATTGGATGTTAGGCACCACACAATATTAGGTAACAAGATTTGGAGGGGGGGGTGTATTTAATTTTTTTTTAAAAGGCTGCGCTATACTGTATCTCTACAGATGAAAAAAAAAAAAAGGAGAAGTTTTTTTTGCAAAGTATATTGCAGCCCTATTTTAATGCCACGGCCTATCTGTTGGAAATCACTTTGCCCTTTTTGGCATTGCTCCTGGGTTCCGCACTGGGTTTATCCTGAATGCGTCTGCTGTTGTTTGACACTCGCTGTGCATTAGACAAAAGGGAGACAGATAAGAAGCCGAACAAAGCAGCACACCGAGGGCGGCATTAATGGCACTAATGATGGGAAGAGGCGATGGAGTAAGAACACAAGGAGCACAAAAGAGAGAGTGGGAGGCAAAGGAAACATTGTGTTCCAAACAGCCCTCCTGGAATGCTCATGTACTGTATTAGCGAATCACACCTCTGACAGGTACCCCTCTGTCTTTCCCTAGCGTGTTAAGTGGCTTGGTTCTGCTCAGAAGCCAGCTCCATCACAAACTCCTCTTCCTCAGCACGGCAGGACTCTATCATAGAATCATAGAATACTAGGACTGGAAGGGACCTCGAGAGGTCATCGAGTCCAGTCCCCTGCCCTCATGGCAGGACCAAATACTGACTAGACCATCCCTGATAGACATTTATCTAACCTACTCTTAAATATCTCCACAGATGGAGATTCCACAACCTCCCTGGGCAATTTATTCCAGTGTTTGACCACCCTGACAGTTAGGAACTTTTTCCTAATGTCCAACCTAAACCTCCCTTGCTTCAGTTTAAGCCCACTGCTTCTTGTCCTATCCTCAGAGGCCAAGATGAACAAGTTTTCTCCCTCCTCCTTAGGACACCCTTTTAGATACCTGAGAACTGCTATCATGTCCCCCCTCAGTCTTCTCTTTTCTAAACTAAACAAACCCAATTCTTTCAGCCTTCCTTCATAGGTCATGTTCTCTAGACCTTTAATCATTCTTGTTGCTCTTCTCTGGACCAGAGTCACAGACCCAAAGACTCTGCTACGTTCACACTATTTTTAAGGAGTAAGCAGATCCACACAACTGCCTCTTCAGTTGCCAGATACAGCCACTCCCCGACTTACGAACACACCGACTTACGACCATCCATACTTACGACCAACCTCCCATTAACCCCATTATAATATTTTCGAGTTGAGAACCATGTACGTCAAGTTTTTCGAACAGTGCGGACAGCACGTTTTAGGGTATTTCCGACTTACGACCAAATCGAGTTACGACCAGGTGTTCGGAATGTAACCTGTTGTAAGTTGGGGACTGCCTGTACTTTAAAAAAAATACTGAACGTGGCAGGGGAAAAATTGGTTGAGCAAAAAAAACGGGACCAAAGTTGTTGAGAAAAAGAAGAAAAAAAATGGCACAAAAGAAAGAGGCACTGCGCCTTTAAATCCCCACGTTCATGGCTGGTATTTTCTGTTCTTTTTACCAGACAGAGGCCACAAATACCAGGCCAATACCGGATGCCTGGCAACCCTACTGTTCAGTGGGAAAGCCAGCAGCCCGCTCGTGAGATGACTTAGGCTACAATACTGCAGACTCCCCTGGCCTGCAGACCCTGCCATCCCCGTCGCCTTTACGGCCACATCAGCCCAGTGCCTACACAACACCCAGAGTCAAGCTGAATCCGACTTCAGCTGGCATTCAGGTCATTGTGTGGCGGGTGAAGGCCAGCTGGGGAAGACGGCTGAAGCCCCGCCCCTTCTGCCCAAAGCCACATCCCTCCCCTGAGAACATGCCCCTTGCCAACCTTCCCCCTCCTTGGCGGCTGGGCCGCAGAGGCAATTTTGGGAAGGCGATGCCTTCCCTTGCCTACATGACCCGCCACCCAGGGTGCTGTCTCCGCACTGTCAGAGCTGCCCTCCCTTGGCCATTAATCACGACTCTGCTTGGGATGATCCAGGAAGCAGTACTGGAACAGTTTTCGGAGTGGGGGTGCCAAGCTGCACCCCTCCTTACGCCAGTCCACACCCCTCACTGCTCCCGAGACCTAGGGCCAGCAGCAAGGACCCTGCATGGTGGCCGGGTGGGACTCCGCATATGGAGCCAACAGCTGGGTGGGATCCTGGGGCTGGCAGAGGGGTCCCCAGGGCCAAGCAGGGGAAGCCCCAGGCAGAAGTGGAGCCCATGGTAGGGGCATGGGGTCAGCAGCAGGGATCTCCGGTGGCAGGGGCACAGGGCTGGAAGCTAGGCCGCCGACTGCAAAACCTGGGACTGCTGCTGCCCCTCTTCCCCCCCGCCCCCCGCCACATGCCTCCTTTCCACGCCTGCGGCAGGAAGGGTGAGACCGGACCAGCCTCCCAAAGCATTTGGGAAGCAAAACGCTGTCGCCCAGCAGTTCCCATGAGGACCTAAACATCGCTCTGCCTTTGTTTAATTAATACTCCCCAGGAAAAGCTGAGGACGATTAGCCCTGACACGCAGTCCTGTGGCGCTGAGCCTTTCCCCCCGCATCGCAGAGACCACGTTTGATGCAGCTGGGGCCGACGTTTGTTTTCCACACAACCCCAGCCAGAGTCAGCTCCCCAGCGGCCATGGGCCACGGTCCTGCTGAACTCACGCTACTGCCTTTTGCTGCATCCGTGGCGCCTGCCAACTAGGGATGTTAAATATTGGTTAACTGAATAGTCGATTAACCTCTTGAATTCTTGTCGGTTAGTCGATTATTCTATAGTCCCTGGGGACGGGGGACGGCAGCCAGTGCAGGCTGGCCCCACTCCCGACGCGCCCCAGCCACTCTGCGCTGCTGCCTCTGTATCAGCGCAGGGTGGCGGCCATCAGCCCCTGTCCAGGGGAGGGGGCTGATCTCCTGGATCCGGCACAAGACGGACTGAGCCGGGCTGCCTGTCCACCTGGCTCCTATTACATTTTAAATGCAGAGCCACGGCGGGGGTAGATTCTGGACCCAGCGTGAGCCAGGACTGAGCCAGACCACTGGCCAGCCTGATAAAAAAATGTACTGGCAAGGGGGAGAGGGGAACGCATGTAGTCTATAGCAATGTTTCTGAACGTGTTCCACGGGAACACTTAGAGAAACACTTTAACTGGCTGCCCCGGTGTGTTTACTTACCGGTGCCACGGCCACGGTTTCACGGCTCCCATTGGCTCTGTTTTGCTCTATGCAGCCAAGCGTAGCTGCGGGAAGTGGTGGCCCGGCCCACGCTGCTTCCCGCGGCTCCCATTGGCTGCAAAGGATGAAACGGTGCCAATAGGAGCCGCGAGGCTCCGTGGCCACAGCACCGGTAAGTAAACACATCGGGGCAGCCAGTTAAAGTGTTTCTCTAAGGGTATGTCTAGACTGCATCCCTCTGTTGGCAGAGGGATGCAGATTAGGCAGGTCGACATTGCAAATGAAGCGGGGATTTAAATATGCGCCTAATTTGCATAAAAATGGCCACCGTTTTTGCCGACTCAGCAAGGAGGTTTACAGGCTCTGTTGAAAAAGGCTTTCTTTCTCAACACATCCCCCTCTAGACTGCCGCTTTTTGCCAACAAAGTGCTGAGTCGGCAAAAACGGCGGCCATTTTTATGCAAATTAGGCGCGGGATATTTAAATCCCCGCTTCACTTGCAATGTCAACCTGCCTAATCTGCATTCCTCTGCCGACAGAGGGATGCAGTCTAGACATACCCTAAGCGTTCCTATGGAACACTTTCCGAGAACTGGTGTAGAGCATTAACCTATACGCTTTTGCTTATCGGTTAATCAGTTGATTGACTACACTATTACATCCCTGCTACCAATGCGAACTCCCTCCAGGAGGGGAGTCCAAATTCCAAGAGCCTTCACTTTCAGTGTGAACATAAGAACGGCCAGACTGGGTCAGACCAAAGGTCCATCTAGCCCAGTGTCCTGTCTGCTGACAGGGGCCAGTGCCAGGTGCCCCAGAGGGAAGGAACAGAACAAGGAATCCTCACAGTGATTCCCCGTCACCCGTTTGCAGACAAACAGAGGCTAGGGACTGGGCTAGGTGTGTCTGTATGAACAGTTAGTGTGGGGCCAGTTAGGGTATAAATCTACCTCACGCCAGCCCGCCACACTCACACAGCTCCCTAGTGCACCAGGAGGGTCTCCATTTCTAAGTGCCCTACGGGACTGTGTGTGAGGAGCAGCAGAGCCCCCCCAGAGAATTAGTGTTTGGCAGGCTAGCATGAGGTAAGTTTACACCTCCTCAGCTTGCCCCCACATTGTTAGCAGAGACAAATCCTTCACCTTTCTGTGCTCCGGTTCCCCATCTGTGAAATGGACACAGCAACCCTTCCCCGGGGAGCTGAGAACAGCAATCCATTCAGGATTGTGCGGTGCTCCGCACGGGAATGGAGGGCCGGATGAGTCCCATGGGGAGAGAATGAAGAAAGTCTTGAGTAAGCAGAGCTGAGACCCCCGGGATTGTTGTCAGAGGTTACAGACCCGACCGGGTTGGCGCTACCAGTCCAGTCATGGGAGCTGGCTAGAAAAACCCCAACATTTCTGCTGAAGTTTCAAAATATTTCCGCTGCCCTGCACGCTGGCAAAGAACCTGCCAGTTTGTTTTCATGAACATTTCTCAGGATCAAATTTCCAAACACACCATGAGAACGAGCTCTTCCTGTCACACGACAGGGGCCCGGAGCGTCCCACGACGCCCAGACACTGCACCGTGTGAGTCGCGTATGCAGTAACATTGGGGTACGTAGCACACAGCGCTTTGAGCACCGGTGTAGGGTAAATTGAGGCAGTCCGTGGTATCTTGCTGAGAACTGACAAACTCAAACCTGAAAGTATCAGGCCAAGCTTGGGAAGTAAAACAGGTCAACAGTTACTGTGACCCTGATTCCCATGGCAACTACATTCCAAAGGTGCCTCTCTCAGTCTGCTAAACGCGGGTTTCACTGTCTCTTGTGCTTTCAGATTAATGGGCTTGAATCTCAAGGACTGTGCCAGGACAGGAATGGAGTCGTCCGTCCCACCTAGACATCACAAGTTCGGCTAACAAGCTTACAGCAACATATTCATTCTGGGGTCTGCCATCCTGTTTATGTTGGCACATTTAGCTTGTTAGAAATAACTACCTGTATTAGTAATAACATGTTTAATTGGCAAAGGGCGGAGATGCTGTGTAACTGTCTTAGACCATTGGCTTATGTGCATATCTCACTTCTGCTGCTAGACCTATCAAATGACTTCTCCTCTGTCCATCTGCAACCTATATAATCTAATGTATGTTTTGGTTAAGTTAGTGCACTCTGGGCTAACCACCTGGTCCGCACTCCACCAGCGCTATGTAAACCAATAAATCCTTTGCTTGTTTTCACCAACACCCAGTGTGTCCGGAGATTATTCCCTACAATCGGCATCACTCTGATGGCTCTAGCCTGTGTCTTAAATGGACTAGCACCCCTCAGGGGCCTGCGAGTCCTCGTGCCAAATGCCCAAACCCCATGCGGATCGATACTCAAATCACACAAGGACTGTTTGTGGATGAAGGAGTCAGCACCTCAGAGCCTGAATGTTCCCAGAAGCCACTGGGTCTCTGGCTTCGGCTACCCTACCGACGCACGTCAGTAGAGCGGCGTCTCTCGGGGCATGGGTTGGCGCTGTAGTTCAACCCACCTGACCCCCAGTGGAGACAGAACTATCTGACAGGAGGCCTTCTCTCACTGACACAGCCGCCACCCTTCGGGGAGGCAGATAAACTACGCCCATGGGAGAAGCTCTCCCCTCAGTGCAGGTAGAGTCTTCACTAAGCACGGCAAAGCTGTAAGCACTGACAAGTCCTCTCTTAGGCAGCGACGCCATTGTTGGTCGAACGATCCATCTGTTGATCGATTCCTTCCTTCCTTAGGATACACCGTACAAGCCCTCAGCTGCCTTGCATGGAAATTGCCTCCCGGCACCACCCCCTCCTCATTTTTCTGGCAACGCCTAGTCTCCAGGTTTTTCCCGTAGGCTTACGCGAGCAAAACGGCACAAAACAACAGACAGCTGGATCTGGCAACCAGCTCTGAGGTGACCACGTATACAAAGCGCTGGACACGGTCTCTAGCCTAGTCCCAGATGGGAGGGGAGCTCTGGAAAGCGTCTCTCTCTCGCCAACAGAAATGGGTCCAATTCAAGAGATGACCTCCCTCACCTCAACTCTCATGGAGGGCTTGAAATAGCTGTTTGTGGGTTGGCATCCAGCCGCTTTGTAAGACGAGTGCCGTGCAAAATGCCACCGAGGGGAACTATTTATAACTTACGTGCGGTCGCCGGCAAGGGCCAGCATTTCTCCTGCCCGTGCTCAAGCTGCCACATCTCTGTTAGAAATGAGGTCTCGCAAGGACTCAAGTTACTTTACAGATAGCCTCGTGTGTGTGCTGTGCCAGCGAAAGAACAGACAGCTCATTGGACCCAGTGTGGCAGGTCAAGAAACCGGCTCCAAAAGGCCAAAGAGAAAGTCACCCGTGCAAAGAACATGCAAGGATGATGCCTAGTAAAAGATACTTGCGTAGTCTAGTCTCTGATCTTTGCATTCTTCCATTCTTGCCAACTTAACCTTACTGCTTCCCCCCAGTAACACAGGACACTAATTACAATTCCAGCTAACAAGATTATAAACCATTTATCATCTAGAGCTCTAAGAAACATGAGCTATGAGGGAAGACAAAGCACTGGGCTTGTTTAGTTTAAAAAAGTGAAGACTGAGAGGGGACAGGATAGCGACTTTCAAGTATCTAAAAGGGTGTTACAAGGAGGAGGGAGAAAAATGGTTCTCCTTGGCCTCTGAGGACAGGACAAGAAGCAATGGGCTTAAATTGAAGCAAGGGAGGTTTAGGTTGGACATTAGGAAAAACTTCCTACCTGTCAGGGTGGTTAAACACTGGGATAAATTGTTCAGGGAGGTTGTTGAATCTCCATCACGGGAGATATTTAAGAGCAGGTTGGACGGACATCTATCAGGAATGATCTAGATGGTGCTTGGTCCTGCCGTGAGGGCAGGGGACTGGACTTGGTGGCCTCTCGGGGTCCCTTCCAGGTCTAGTGTTCTATGAGTCTGTGATTTACGGTCTCTGCTCCACTTCTGAAAACCTTCTACATCACTTCCCTCCAGCAACACAGGGTCACTCGACCACCATCTACTACCAGAATCCTTTTATCTTATGCACAAACAGCTCCTGTTCCACTGAGCCCAATGTGACTGCAACTCACTAGATCGGGGTGTTCACTCGGCAGGTCGTGACCCACTGCTGGGGCATGGAATGTCAGGCGCTGGGTCTCGTTGCTGTAGGGGGATCAGGTGAGCAGTGGGGGTGCTAAGGCAGCTCCCTACCTCTCCTGGCACCGCAGACTGCGCTGCACCCTAGAAGTGGCCAGCAGCAGCCCCAGCTCCTGGGGGGGGGGGAAGCACATAGGGTTCAGTGCACTTCCCCAGCCTGAGGCGAGCCCCACATGCCCATTGGCTGGGAACTTGTTGTTGGCTGCTTCTGGGGCCAGCATGGTCTGCGGTGCCAGGAGAGGCAGGAAGCTGCCTTAGCCCCCCCGCTGCACCACTGATCAGGAGCTGCTCAAGGTCAGCCCCTCCTGACCCCTCCCCCCCCCGCAAAGCCGGAGCCCCTCCTACAGCCCAAAGCTCTCCTTCGCCCTGTCCCGGAGCCCACACTCAAGTCAAATGATGTTGGGTCGCGGCACCAACAATTTTCTTCAACTGGGTCATGAGAAAAAAAGTTTGAAAACCAGTGATCTAGAGTCCTGGGGGTAGGCAAGTGAAAAGGCTCCAGCATCGACTGCCCCGGCCTTCCGAAGCACCACAAAAAGATTAAGGCTCACAGCAAGACCAGCAAGCTGCAGGATGGCCCCTAGCTACTGACTCTCTGTGAACAAAGGACCAAGCCGGTGTCTCCCCCCTGTGGCTCTCCCACCCTCCTAGAAAAGCCTTCCCGATTCGGGGCTCAGCAGGAGTCCGGGGTTAATTCCTCCAGGTGGTAATCAGAGGCAGGCAGAAAGGACTCATTTTTCAGACCTCATTCAAAGGCAGATGCCTCATCCAACAGGCTACCTTCAAGCACAACCACGAGACAGCTACCAGATGAAGTCACCTGCTGCATGCAATTATTAGGGGTTAGAGTCATTTACAAGAGAATGAAGCCCAGAGACTGCGTCCCCTAAATGAGGATACAAAATGATGCATGTACCCCGTACCAGCACCGCATGAAAAGGAATTGGAGAGACGCACACCTAATAGTACTGATGCTTCTTCGTCCAGCACAGCACACCCAAACCACTGGACATTTCCCAGGTAACACACAGCAACGAGACAGAGGTGGAATACACACCTTGGTCTGGCGGGCTAACTTCAGTGACAGACCTATACCTTCTGCACACGTCCCGAATACAGCTCAGTGAGACCAGCATCTCCGATGACCGCTGCCAGACTCCTCAGGTGGCCTATTTATCATGGCAGCTCCCTGAACCCTGGTGTACACTAGGGCTATATTTCAAAATAATCCCCCTGAGGCTGAATTAATAAGCGGAGCGTCCACACGACCAAGCCCGTAATTTCGAAATAACGGGCTGCTGAATTCAAAATCGGAACGCCTGCTTTCCTTGAGGAATAACGCTACTTTTGAAAGTTATTTCGACATATTCCTCTGGTGCGGCTATTTCGAAAAAATGACTCCCCAGAGTCATTCGATGTAATGACTCCCCAGTGCTCCCTGGGGGTCTAAGTCAAGGTAGCGTGTCCATATTAACAGAGCCCAGACTAATTTTGAGGCTTCCCCATAGCGTGGACACGCTATTTCAATTTTGTTATTTTGGGAGTTATCAGGTCCAATTTAGTTATTTCGAAATAGCTTCCTAGCATAGACATGCCCTTATTCAGGTTAAATTAACCGAGAAGGGGATGTTTCCAGAGCTAAGGGCAATAACGTCTCTATACAAACCTAGAATCTCTCCGAAGGAATTCTTTTAATGTCGTTATACCGTTCCTATAGATGCAGCATTAACATAAAGCCCCCAGAGATGTGGGTTCATGTCATATGACGTGTATGGGAAGAGATGAAATTTTGCCAGCTCTAACTCTGTTTCCCAGATGCTCTGTCATATGTTGGGAGGTTGCATTAGTTAGGAGGGAAAAGGATTTTTCCCCATGAAGGGATCTCATTAGGAATAAAGAACCCAAGGAGCTCTGTACAGATCCCCAGTTCTGTATACTTTAGAGATCTGGGAAAGAGCAGCCAGTCAGTCACGGTCTGATGGATTTTTTCATCCTCCCTCCCTTAGCAGATGGTTTATTTTTCCTTCTCCTGTCTATAGTCTAAGTCCTGTCAACTTGCACCGTTCTGCCTTCTGATCACCACAATGCCCCATTAGCTGTGCAAGGGTATGTCTAGACTACAGGCTTTTGTCGACAGAGGCTTTGTCAACAGATACTGTCGACAAAGCTTCCATCGACAAAGAGCGTCTAGACTACATCCAGGTCTGTCGACAAAGCAAGCCACTTTGTCGACATGACAGTGTAGACGCAAAGGACAGTGTAGATGCAATAACGCCTTCTGTCGACAGAACTCTGTCGACAAAAGGCATTATTCCTTGTAGAATGAGGTTTACCGCCGTCGACAAAACTGCCGAGTTCTGTCGATGTTATGTTGACAGAACTCAGCGGCAGTGTAGACACAGGTATAGTTTTGTTGACAAAAGTCCACTTTTGTTGACAAAACCCTGTAGTCTAGACACACCCTCAAGTGTGCCCCGCCGGCACTCCTTCAAGGCAAGCGGTTGTCACTCCAGCTCCCGGAGGCATGCCAGATGCTTTAGACAAGACCAGGTCCCTGTCGTGAGGCGCTTACAATATAGTGATACTAGTGAGAGTGACAAATCGGGATGTAAAATCTCAGTCAGTGAAACGATTAAACATCCCAAGTCCTTTAAATCGCCACCAGAGCATTGCTCAATGCAACTCTGAGGCCACGGGGGGCGCGCCGCGCTCTGGGCAGTGAGGAGGGCTGGCTACCTCGGCCACACCCCTTCTGCCTGAGGCCCCGCCCCTTCCGGGAGTGCAAAGCCAGGCTGTCAGCTCCCCTGAGCAAAGGTAAAACCCCTGGCCTACAGTGGGGAAGCTGCCACCCCCGGGTGGGGTGGTAAGGAGACACAGGGCCTAGTCACCTCCACTGCACCCCAGCCGAGGGCCCTAACAGTAATAGCGCGGTCTACCACTGAGTCAGCAGGGAGAGACTACCCGAAACACACTGACTTGTGCTCCGACAGCAAAACTGGATGACAGTCTGGTTTTCCCTGGGCTTCCTCCTACCACAGTCTGGGCTGGCTGGTCATGTCCTCTGGGTACAGAGCAGCAGGCAGGCCCAGCAACTCCTCTCCAGGGTCATTTCTCTTCCAGAGGCAGGGTTGGCTCCAGGGTTCTGTAGCCGTGGGGCAGCTTCTTTCCTCTGAATCTTGCTCCCCTGAACTGCAGCGCCCTCCCTTTATCCCGCCTGTTTGCCAGCCACAGTGATCACTATTAATTCTGGTGACTGGAGAGTCACCATTGCTGCTATTAATAGTGGTGATGTCGATTATGTGGGCAAAAATCATTTGCAAGGTAACCAATACAGCTGTCTCCATTGTTCTAAAGGAAGGATGGAGCACTCGACTTACCAACTTCAATGATCAATGTTGGGTGATGAGAGACCCAGAGGCTTTACCAGCCCATGAGTCACAGATGGTGCAAGACCTGGAGAAGAAAGTCTCAGGGCTGCTGAATGGGTGTTTGGTCTAGAATGGATCTTCCCATTGCTCCTTGGTAGCCAAGCGATTCATCTGTCTGCTGGACTCCTATTAGATCCCTAGCTTAGCTCCAATGGTTTGACCCAGGCAGTGTTCGAGGGACTTTTTGAGTGGCAGGAGGCTGTCCACGCACTCTAGGCCCAGTGCTGGGGCTTTCAGGGAGTGGATGCAGGAAATCAATGATCGCTGAGCAGCGGCGTGCCTCAGGCGGGCTCCCCTTGCCTACAGTTAGACAAACCAACCCATGCCTGGGTCCCTTGACATACTCCGAGGCCTCGGTATTGTGGCTCTGGAGAAAAGTCTGCGTGAGAGGCTGGTACCCGCTGCGATCCCTTCTCTCCGGGCAGGCTCAGCTACGCCGGCAGACAATTCTCTGCCCATCCCCCATCCCGCGCCACCCATCTGCCCTGGGGAGAGAGGAAGTGGGTGGCGTAAGGCTGCCTACTCCTCTGTGCCCACATGCAAGGTCTAGGCAGCCAGAGCAGAATTAAATCCCTCTCCCTGGCAATGTTACTGGAGGAATGATCTAAGCCGCACAGGGACCTAAAGGGATGTAAAATCCCGGCTAACCAGTTAAACCGTAGGTCCCCAGCCTCCTTAGGTTTGATCAGTTAAGTGGCAGCAATCAGTGAATAGGGTTGCCAGGTGTCCGGTATTCTACCGGACAGTCCGGTATTTGCGCTTTGTCCAGTAAAAAAAATCAGAAAATACCGGACACGTGCAATATCCGGTATTCTCTGATTTTTCCGGCTGCGCACCAGATGGAAGCCTGGCGTGGGCCGGGGGAGCGGCTGGAAGGCGGGGCCACGATCGGCACTGGGAGCCTGTGATTGCGCAGAAGCCTGGCGGGGGGGGGAGCGGCTGGGAGTCCCGCCAGGCTTCTGCACAATCACAGGCTCCCAGCACCCATCACGGCCCTGCCTCCCAGCCTGGGAGTCCCAGCCACTCCCCCTGCTCCCGCAAGGCTTCTGCACAGTCACAGGCTCCCAGCACCGATCGTGGCCCCGCCTTCCAGCCTGGGAGTTCCAGCTGTGAGGCGGGGTTGCGATCACTGCTCTGGGTGCCCCAGAAGGGGGGGGGGGGGCTTATTATCCCGTGTTCCTTTTTTTTTTTTCCCCTCGACCAAAAAATACCGCGTGTCCGGTATTTTTTGGGAGACCATTTGGGAACCCTATCAGTGAAGTTGGGAGAAAAGGGGTGGGGTTGGGTCCCAGTGGCCTGATAAGATATCAGCCTCCAGAACCTGGGGTTGTGGGTTCAAGTCCCACCTCCTGCCCTAGGCTTCATCAATTAGTTGGTTAAGCAGGATCCCAGGGGGTACCACCCCAGCCCATGGGGCTGCCAGCTCCCCCTCCCAGCCCCCTGCACACAGGATGGCCAGCTCCCAGCCCCCATGGGGCTGGAGCAGCCCTCCACCTGCAGCAGGCCACAGGTGGGGGGTGTTCCCAGGCACTGGCCAATTGGTGACCTAGTCACATCCCTCAAGGGAAGCTGTTTACCTTGCTGAAAGCTGGGTCCCCTATTCTCCCACCAGAACAAGGAATAAGAATGGACACCGAACTGAATACCCTTGCAGAGCTGAGCTGACCTTTCAGCTGCTTGGGTTCAGTGCGATGTTCATTGGCAACGGCTCTGCCAGGCTCAGAGCGCCGCTATGTCAGTGTTTTGCTGAGGAATAACAAAAGCACTTACGCATGGGCCCAGCTTTAAACATGCGCATAAGCCCTAGTGACTTTACCAGAAATCAAGCACTTGCTTAAATGCTTAAATGCTTTGCAGAACAGGAAAAAACCGTGATGGCCTATCACATGATAACAACAGGCAGTGGTCTGTAGACTCTCAGGACTGTGATGGGCAGCCAGATTGGAACCCCTCTGCCATCAAGGCGAATGATTTATCAGCCTCTTATTCCCCTATTCCCAGAATCGCTGGCAACAGCCATTCATTTCTTGACATTACAAAGGAATGCAAGGGCCCAGCTCCGTGTTTCACAGCTGGGTAGCAGCGTGAGCCATGGCTAGAACTGAAAAATGGGGAGAGGCGGTGGAGATTAGAGAGGTAACTCAATGGTAAATATGTACACCTCCATTGCATTTCTCTTCCTAGTGTGCAGATGCCGTTGTTTCATCACAAAAAAGATATCTTGGCATTGGAAAAAGTTCAGAAAAGGGCAACAGAAATGATTTAGGCGTATGGAATAGCTGGCCTATGTGGAGAGATTAATAAGATTAAGACTTTTCAGTCTGGAAAAGAGATGGCTAGGGAGGGAAATAATAGAGGTCTATAAAATCATGACTAGTGTGGAAAAAGGAAATAAAGAAGAGTTATTTACTCCTTCCCAGAACACAAGAACTAAGGGTCACCAAATGAAATTAACAGGTAGCACACAGTTAACCTGTGGAACTCCTTGCCAGAGGATGTTGTGAAGTTCAAGACTATAACAGGGTTCAAAAAAGAGCTAGATAAATTCATGGAGGATAGGTCCATCAATGGCTATTAGCTAAGATGCGTAGGAATGGTGTCCCCTAGCATCTGTTTGTCAGAAGCTAAGAATGGGCGACGGGATGGATCACTTGAGGCTTGCATCTTCCATTCATTCTCTCTGGGGCATCTGGCATTGGCCACTGACAGAAGACAAGATACTGGGCGAGATAGATCTCTGGTCTGAGCCAGGATGGCCATTCTTGTTTTTATGTTCACTCATGCACTCACACTTTTCACAAGTGATTTGAATTTTAATGCTAAAGGTTGCAAGTTCTCAGCACCCCCTGTGCTCTTCACAGGGAACAAATCGCAGGGAATTCTAGCCGAAGCTTGGTTTTTGGAAAGTTGGGGGGCATCAAGCTGGGGCGTTTGTGCTTTTCTGCCTGGTCTAGTCTCAGTGCAATTAACATTGTGCTTGTCTTTTATTATTTGTGCGGCAGCAGCACCTAGAAGTGCCCATCATGAAGCAGACTCCAGCTGCAGTAGGTGCTGTGCAAATCCGTAACACAGGCATTTGCTGTGGCTAGGTCTCTGGCAATGCCTGTTGTATCTACGGGGCTGATTTCAGATAATCAAAAGCTACTGAAAACAGTTCACTGCAACAGTTGCACCCTTTGCACGGGCAGAAAGGGAGTAGAAAAGGGAGCACTGTCATGCACCGGAGGGTCATTACTTCTGCCCCTTTCCAGATGACATGACTACATGTTGAACCTCTCTAGTCTGGCACTTTCTGGTCCAGCAACATCTGTGGTCCAGCATGACTGTAGTTAGCCAGCTGTTCAACTTATCATGGGTGTTGCTAAGCTTCCCAGAGTCCCATAAAGTTTGGTTACAGCCACCAGTCCTGGCTCTGTTTTCTGTGCTGTTATTTAGCTCTAATTGACCCCTACATGTCTTCAAAGAACCCAGCAAGCAGTGGAAGTGTTGGTGATGCTGCTAGACAATATTGACCTCCTGTGTTTCGGTAAATTCTCCGGTTCGGCACCAGTCAGGTCCCAAGGGCACCAGACTAGAGAGGTTCAACCTGTACTTAAATGAAGCCACAGGGCTCCTGCTGATGGCTGTGTTACAAGAGGCTCTGTCCTTTCTGGGACAGTGCACCAAAATCCCATAGAGCGGACCAACGCTTCTCACGCTGCCTCCAAACTACGGCCAGGTTGGAGCTCAACAACGGTCCAGCAAACGCTTCCTCCTAAAAAACTGCTGCAGCAGATGTGGAGAAATTGGAGAGGGTCCAGAGAAGAGCAACGAGAATGATTAAAGGTTTAGAGAACATGACCTATGAGGGAAGACTGAAGGAACTGGGTTTGTTTAGTTTAGTTTAGAAAAGAGAAGATTGAGGGGGGACATGATAGCCATTTTTAGATATCTAAAAGGGTGTCATAAGGAGGAGGGAGAAAACTTGTTCATCTTGGCCTCTGAGGATAGAACAAGAAGCAATGGGCTTAAACTGCAGCAAGGGAGGTTCAGGTTGGACATTAGGGTAGACAGACACTGGAATAAATTGCCCAGGGAGGTTGTGGAATCTCCATCTCTGGAGATATTTAAGAGTAGGTTAGATAAATGTCTATCAGAGATGGTCTAGACAGATTGGTCCTGCCATGAGGGCAGGGGACTGGACTCGATGACCTCTCGAGGTCCCTTCCAGTCCTAGGATTCTATGATTCCATGATTCCCGGTGCACGGGGACAACACTCTACCTTCTCATTCCGTAAATCATCTGCACCCCATTGCAGTAGCCACCCCAAATCTGTGGGGCTTCAACGTTGCATTTGAATGGCTGTACAATGGGCCCCTCCCTCAATGTGCTATTTACTGCACTGGCAAAGTCATTCATCATTACGCCCCATGCACACGCCGGCCCCATGCTAATCAAAACGTCTCCCAGGGCGCACATTTCCAACGATCTATCAAGGAAGACAAAGCGCTGTCAAACTGAAACACGCGCAAGTTAATTCATAAACAAGGAACTCCAGACCGCAAAACCTGGCAAAGACAGAAAAGATCCAGAGTCCTTGAGGAAAGGGCATTTGGGGACACAGTTGGAATCCTGCCGATCAGGAAGCCAGCCTGACGGAACAGTGTCTGTGGAACAGGGTTCCCCGGTCAGACCAATTAGCACATGTGCCTCTAGCTGAAAACTACAGGTCTGATCCTTAGAAGTACTGACGGCTGAAGTCAATGAGAGTTCAGGGGATTGGCACTTTTGGGGATCTCTTCTCCTGGGAACTGCTTGGCTTGTTGTGGGAAGGTTTGAGTCTTTGTAGGATGTCGAATCCATCAGATCAGAAATTTCACCTCCTCACACTTCTCCCCTGAGATAAGCAGACTGGGCCCATTATTCTTTGATGTGACAAAGCTCACGGGATGCTCTGATTCACTTCCACAGGAACCTCTTTGCACAGTCCTGGCAATGCCTTCCCCGCCCCCCCGGACAAACAAAGCTTCCTTCATCAGCCCCAGAGCTCCTAGCTTCCTGCTGTGCACAGTTCCCAACTTCAAGGCTGTATCTACACGACCAAAGACTGTAGCTTTACTTCTCCACTGGTGATCAGTAACCATGGTGGAAGCTGTAAGTGGAAGGTTTGGGCACTGTGTAAATGCTTAAACTCTATCTCCATTATGGCTAGCACTGATGGAGAACTCCAGCTAGTAAGTTTGTCAGGGCAGATGCTTTAAAACAACCGTGGGACTGTCATTTCATTAGCCTCAGTAACAAAACTAAGCAATGAAGAGGTGAAACATTCTTCACCAAGGAGAGCAGTATGGATCCATTAATGAGATTTTACTAGTTTTCCTCTGATGGATTTCAATGGACAAGAAAAACAAGGCAAAAGACAGAGTTTCCAACTACCCCATACTCAGAACAAGAGGACAGGGAAGGAACCTAGATTACCCTGTTGTTTCTAGAGATAGTTCCCGTGAAACAGGGTTAAGGCACATCAGTGAAGACAGATGAAAACCTGAGCTGCTTTTTGCTCATAGATCATCAGTCCTCGGGCCTGTCAATTCAGCATCTTTGGCAAATACAGTCACATCGAGTAGGGATGTTAAAAAGAGTGTAATGAAGTAATCGTGTAGCCACTGAAAATTTCAGTGGTTACATGCAGGGTGGCAGGCGGCTCCCTTGAAGCCAATGCACGCCGGGAGCTGGCTTAAAAGGAGCTGGCAGACCAGGAGCCTGCGTGCAACCATGAATGTTAACCCAGGCTCATCAATTAACCATGTACACGGTTACACATTCACATCCCTAAGACCGACAGGACCATGTTTCTGCTCAACGCAGCTGAAACACTCGCCTTGCTTTTGTGATGCGCTAAGTATTTTGGTTCAGATCAAGAATTGGCCTTTCACACTACTACTCACAGAGATAATAAACCTGTGTGTAGGGGTTCAATAAACCACTTGAGCACTCAAAAGAGAGCCATAATTTGTTAATGACAAGCACCATAGAATTTTCCCCAGCTGCAAACAGAGACAAATAAATGTGTATAAAATGGTTCAACCAGCTCAGCCACCCTCTTGCAAATTAGATTATAGACATTAGCAGCGAGGCCTAGTCCAGGGCCCCCGTTTGTGTTGCTTTTTCCACTGACTTTTCTAAACGCGACAGGGACACATTTCTGGGGACAAAACAGCAGATGATCTGTTTTTTTCTAAATATATTCCTGGGTGATTAATATGCAAGAAGGCTATAAAACCAGATGCTTAAATCAGCCCCAGCTTTGCAAGGAAAGAAAAATGCTCATAATAAAGCAAAGATAATAAAAAAAATTGAGAACCCATATGCCCAACCCTGAGGCAGATCCAACAGAATTTCAGGATAAGTCACGACAGCTGCCAAGATGACTAGATTTGACACAAACGCACATTCATCTAGCTGCTATGCAGCTTTATTTCCAATATTCATCTTGTTTGCATTACTCCCCTCCTCTCGGCATTACAAGCCACTGACCAGTGCTGTCCAGATCCCAGACAACTGGAGATTAGGGATGTGAAAGTGTAATTGTGTACACGGTTACACGCAGGCTCCTGGTATGCATGGGAAGCTGGCTTAAAAGCTGGCTCTCCCACACGTACCAGCCACCTCCCCATCTTCTCCCCATTGCCTCTGTATCAGAGGCAGTAGCATGGCGGGAGGAGGGCAGGCAGGAGCCAGTACACATGGGGAGTTTAAAAGCCGGCTCCCTGGGTACACCGGCTTGCATGTAACCGCTGAAGGTTACACAATTACTTACTTAAAGGATTTTAACATCCCTACTGGAGATGAATGAAAATTAAACAAGTAGAAAAAGTCTAGCAGGAGTGAAATCATTACACGCACTGCAAGGAAAAACTGACACTTCACCTCAGAAAGTGAAGGCTGAATTGTGTTGTCCCCTCATGTGTCACCGAGGCGTGTGTGCAGGGGAGGCAGAGGCAGAAGTGATCCATTATAGTTCGGTAATTTTACTTCCAGCTTCGTGTATGTGTTGGCCTGGGCCGGGTGCCCATTTCTGTGAGCTTCACAGAATGCCAACTGGAACGGGCCCACAAAACGAAGGAACATCTTGTTTACAAAATGGTACCTCAGAACAGGGACTCGAGTGTAAGGGACAGAAAAAAAAACCCCTCTTACTCTGGGATTGCTTTAGCCACTTCTCTCAGAGCAAATTCTGAGACCACAGGAAGGTTTAAAAATACAGACGCAAGACCCTCCTCTCCACCTAAAAAAAATAGGTTAACATGTAACAAACTGGAAAAAAATACGGGAAACATATTACGGTTGGTTGAAAAATTTCCATCAAAACTTGCCCCGCACTCTGAACATTAAGGGTTTGTCTAGACTACAGGGTTTTGTCGACAAAAGTGGACTTTTGTCGACAAAACTATACCTGCGTCTACACTACCTTCGAGTTCTGTCGACATAATGTCGACAGAACTCGGCAGTTTTGTCGATGGCGGTAAACCTCATTCTACGAGGAATAACGCCTTCTGTCGACAGAGTTCTGTCGACAAAAGGCGTTATTGCATCTACACTGTCCTTTGCGTCTACACTCTCATGTCGACAAAGCGGCTTGCTTTGTCGACAGAACTGGATGTAGTCTAGACGCTCTTTGTCGACAGAAGCTTTGTTGACAGTATCTGTCGACAAAGCCTCTGTCGACAAAAGCCTGTAGTCTAGACGTACCCTAAATTTTCAGCTAAATAAAATGTGGATATAAAAGTGGCTACTTCTTTTTTCCATTTTTCAGCTGAAGTTTTCCAGTTTGGGCTAGCGGGAAGGCTCTTTTTCCTCCCTTGCAGCTGTCCCAGAAAAGAATTGCAACTGATCCTCACAGCTGCCCGGCAAAGGTAAGCGTGGCGTTATCATTCTTGTTTTGCAGGTGGGGAAACGGAGGACACAAGAGACTTGCTCAAGTCATTCAGCAAGATGATCCAAGAGGTCTTCTCCCTCTCTAGTTCATGGGATCCCATAACTATCATCAGCCACATCCAGACCAGGCCCAGACAAGCCCTCCAGAGAAACGCCCTGAGCGGTAGAATTCAAGGCTAGAATTCGAAATAGAAAGCCTCACAAGCTACAAAAATAATCAGAAAACAATCCCGCCATGGAGCAATTTAAGTTCCACCTTGGAATCACCAGAGAAAACTACTGTGAAACCAAAAAGGATCTTTCCTTTGGCTTGAATGCATCTGCTCTGTCAAAGGTTTTGAGGGCAAGAAGCATTCTCTAGCGTTGGTGAGGGAACCTCATGAAGCTATTTGCTGTTGCCACAGCTGCTGCGTTCCACATAGTGGCTCCAGGCCCACGGCCGGGGGGGCCAAGCGGGCAACTGCTCTGGGGCCAGGTGATTCAAAAGGGCCCAGGGCAGTGGCAGTTGGAGCCTCGGGCCTTTTAAATCACCCCCGGAGCCTTACATGGTGCACTCCAGGCAGCACTGAAGGTTGCCTGGGGGAGATGTGGCACGTCCCAAGTGGCACTGGAAGCGGGGGGGGCAATTGCAGCCCCACCCCTTCCACCTGAAGCCCCACCCCTTCTGGGAGCATGGATTGGAGCCTCGCCCCACTGAGGCCCCCAAAGTCTGTCGGCTCCCGAGTGGCCCAAAGTCAAGTATTGTTTGCCGTGTTGTTGTAGCCATGTTGGCCCCAAATTAGAGAGAGGAGGTGGGTGAGGTAACATTTTTTATTAGACCTGAGCTCTGAGAAACTCAACAGCTTGTCTCTCCCGCCAACCGAAGTTGGTCCAATAAAAGATATTACCTCCCCCACTGTGTCTCTCGTTAGAATATCGAATAACTGTTCATTCCACATCCGACGCCCCCCACCTTTGGAGAGGTAACACTGGGTATTCTTCCTCCCCAGACTTCAAAATCAGTTAGTGCTGCTGGATGAAACCACCAGCTCCGCACCACTCAAATTGCCAGGATGTCGTGGGAGAACATGAGTGTGGTTTGAATTTCTGTGCAACCCACCTCCCCCCTTCCGTAACTTCAGCCTTTCAGCACGGGGAGGAAGCCAAACTGGAAGCGCCAATCCGTTGGGTGACACCCTGTCAGCCAGGCTCAGGCCTCTACATCTGACTAGAATGCACAAGACCAATACCTGCCCATCGGGACACAATGGAAGGAACAGCGACTGGCAAGGGCCCGAAGGCCTGATAATTCACTGCCATTTGGAATAAGGAGAAGGCCTCGACACGTCAGAAGCCAGGGCTGACAAACATTAAAAGATTAACTTGGAGCTACTGGCTGCCACCAGAACCATTTACTAGATGAGGCCACTAGGGCAGCGCCCTCAGAGAGAGGACGCCGTTGGCAAAGAGAGCGTGCTGTCAGCATGAGCGGCGGGTAATGTAGGCAAGGGAAGGCATTGCCTTCCCAAAACTGCCTACACTCCTCGTCCACCGGGAAAGGCCAGGGCTGCAGCATGGCAGCCTGGCTTCCCAGCCACAAGGGAAGGCTGGGACCGAAGTACGTCAGCTCAGTTCCCTGGCCACCTAGGAAGGCAGGGGCCACAACGTGGCAGCCCAGCTCGAGCTGGAGCCACGGCATGGCAGCCTGGCTCCCTGGTAGCGCAGGAAGGCTGGGGCCATGACGTGGCAGCCCCTCCAGGTGGCCAGGAAGGGTCGAGCTGGGGCAGGGCGGAGCTTGGTTCTGGGGGGGGGAGGGTAAGGCTGCTAAAGGGGTGTGGCTCTGAGCAGAAGGGGCGGAGCTGGGCCTTGCCTTCCCCAGCTGGGCCTTCACCCACCGCCCATGGCTGTCGGCCATTCCGAAATGGCGGCCGTGCGCAAGGCCTGGGATTTGCGGTAAGGGGAAAGACACGGGCAGGGTGATTATTAGTACCAAAGGGAACAATAAAACCTCACTTACGGATGAGGAAAAGGCGACTGCACCTCCGCCCACACTGCACAGCCGTGTCTCAGGGTATGGAAGCCTTGTACTATCATAGTGTGCTGGGGTGATTCTCTCCTCTCTTTGTGGCTGTGGGCATGTCTACACTGTGATAAAAGACTCCTAGCACGGCTGCGGCTGGCCCAGCTCAGTTGACTCAAGTTCACAGGGCTTGGGCTACGGGGCTATATTGCAAGTGCAGATGTTCGGGCGTGGGTGGGAGGCCAGGGGCTGAGACCCGCAAGCAGGGAGAGCCCTGTCTGGAGCAGAACAAATGACGTACATGAGGAGAGGATGTACAGGCTCTGCTACATGGGAGAGAGCCCATTACTACACAGCAATTAGGTGGCTGCTAGGGGAAAGCCAGGCCCAGACCCAACAATCATTTAATAGCTATCATAAGCTATTGTACGTGCTTGTCAACAGGAGGAGGTGACAAAATCCTTCCTCTTATTTACTAAGCACATGAACTAAAGTAGACAACACCCCCACTAGGTCCATTTCTGGGGCAACCGGTGTTGGCCACCCCCCCCACCGGCTGCCTCTGTGGGCAAAGGGGGGGGAGGGAGGGGACTCGAACCCACCACACTGCGCTCCCCAGGCACCTGGCTGACTAATCCTCACCCAGACACCTGGGTTGCTCTGCCCAGAATACTCAAGTCACGGAGAAGCTGTGAAACACCAGCTCCTGGGAGTTTGACAAAGCCTGGAACTTGGCCGCCTCTTCCCCACACACGCCTGGATGGCTGCTCTACCTGTTCACAGATGTGTTCTGATGGGCTACAGGCATTGCCACAGTCTGCTGAGGTCACACCCATATTCGAACTGCCTCCCCCCTGCAGGAATGACATCGCGTGGCGAAGATTCTAGGGGGCACGCATGCGCCAGCAAATTCATTAAGGGTGACTAAAGTAAAATAAATTCTGCTCGCTTCGCTTTTCTCAGTGGAATCGGATCAAGCAGAATTGTATAAGAGCAGCCCCGCTTACTGTGGGAAAAGCTGTAAGGCCAGCACTCGCATTCATCCTGGAAACAGAAGGATGCATATGAATGTTAGAACAGCACTTAATCCTTTGCAGCAGCAGATGCCAAATGCTTTATACACATTTGCAACACCGAGGTGTCTGATTGCCCGAACATTCAGCCTCACGACATTGAGAGTTATTTTACAGATGGGAAACTGAGGCACAGAGCCACTCCCCAACTTGCTCAAGGTCTCGTAGGAAGTCTGGGGCAGAACTGGAACCTGATTTTGAAAATCCCAAACCCCAGATGACCACCATAACTCTAGGCTGTCCTTCCAGTCCAAACTCCCTTTGCCAGGACCGCTGGAGGTGGAGAAATACTTTGCAGAGGTGGACACTGAGCGGCAGAGCGGAATAGCGGCTTGGCCCTACTCCACATGGTGACTCCATTTCAGAGCCAGGAAAAGAGCCCAGATTTCCCGATTGCCACAAGGGAAGAGTCAGGGAAGGAACCTGACAGGGACCAGATCCGTGAAAGTCTGACACCGTTAGGAAGTAACTCCTATGCAAGAGCTTAATTTAACAATGGGAAATTAAAACTATTTTAATGGGATGGAGTTGAGCTGCTAAGTTCAGTTCTGGAGTTGGAGCCCAAACCTGCGCCCATACACACCCCTCCTGTTCCCCTCCCCCTGCCAGTTCAGAGCTGTTTGGATCTGGGCTTTGAGAACAACCCATTGTTTGCTTATACAGGTCTAAAAAGCTCCATAGACACTGTTCTTTGCTCCAGGCCACCCTTCCACACAGCTGATCTATTCAGCAAAACAACCCCATTGTACAATAAAACAAAGGGCGGCTCACCTGACCTGCACACAGAAATAGCCCCCAGTCAGAAATGTCAACTCTCCCGATGTTCAACTACTGCCCTCCCCCCCACATGGAGAAAAAGAGGGGCTTGGTAGAGTGCCTGCAGACTAACAGATCTGGACTCCGGAGAACCAGGGGCGGGGGAGTGACTTCACCGGCAGCTTCCCCATTAACGCCAACAGGGCTTCTGCTTCAGCCTCACTGTTGATCTCAGCTGGGGTCATCTGGCCCAGGGGGAGAGGCAATTTCTCCACCGTGTAGGTTAGACACCCTGGAATCCTACTGACACTCCCGCTATGGAAAACCCGCTAAGGAAGCAGGCTACAGCATTCGGTGCCAGCTTGCGGCTCTGTACAGCCTTGCGGTGTTGCCACAAGAACGGTGCATTGCAGAAATCTAATCTCGAGGGGGAGCAAGCTGGTGTGACCGTCCCTGCATCGGAGGAAGGGCTGCAGGGTTCTTACGGAATCACAGAACACTAGAACTGGAAGGGACCTTGTGAGGTCGTCAAGTCCAGTCCCCTGCCTTCACAGCAGGACTAACCACCATCTACATCATCCCTGACAGGGGTCTATCTAACCTGCTCTTCAATATCTCCAGTGATGGAGATTCCACAACCTCCCCAGGCAATTTATTCCAGTGTTTAACCACCCTGGCAGTTAGGAAGTTTCTCCTAATGTCCAACCTAAATCTCCCTTGCTGCAATTTAAGCCCATTGCTTCTTGTTCCATCATCAGAGGCCAAGGAGAACAATTTTTCTCTTCCTCCTTGTAACACCCTTTTAGGTACTTGAAAAATGCTCTCATATACCCTCTCAGTCTTCTCTTTTCCAAACTAAACAAACCCAGTTCTTTCAGTCTTCCCTCATAGCTCATGTCTTCTAGACATTTAATCATTTTTGTTGCTCTTCTCTGGACCCTCTCCAATTTCTCCACATCTTTCTTGAAATGTGGTCCCCACCACTGTACACAATACTCCAACTGAGGCCTAATCAGTGCAGTTCTTGTCTGACAACTTCAAAATCCCGGTCATGGCTGTGATTCCAATTTTCCCATTTCCTGAGGTCAAGCGGGTGAGTTCAGACCAGTGTCCTAGTGCCTCAAAGCCCAAAAGAGTTCCCTATCATGGGGGGAAGGAAGGAACTAAAATGCCAAGAACGGCAAGAGAGAAATAATTCTCCCAGCCAGGTGCAACTCAGTGAATGTGAGACCAAAGCAGATGCATATGGTAAAGTCTTACCAAACATGGGGTCGGAGAGAGACACATGATATTGCCTGGCTTGCCCTTGTAGCCAAGAAGGATAAAGGTATATTGGTGTGCATTAGGAGGAGCATTGCCAGCAGATGTAGAGAAGTGATTATTCCCCTTTATTCGGCACTGATGAGGCCACATCTAGAGTATTGCATCCAGTTCTGGGGCCCCCATTACAGAAAGGATGTGGACGCATTGGAGAGAGTCCCGTGGAGGGCAACAGAAATTATTAGGGGGCTGGAGCACATGACCTATGAGGAGGGATTTGGGCTTGTTTAGTCTACAGAGGAGAAGAGTGAGGGGGGATTTGATAGCAGCCTTTAACTACCTGAAGGGGGTTCCAAAGAGGATGGAGAGAGGCTGTTCTCAGTGGTGACGGATGGCAGAACGAGGAGCAATGGTCTCCAGTGGCAGTGGGGGAGGTCTAGGTTGAATATCAGGAAAAACTATTTCCCTAGGAGGGTGGGAAAGCACTGGGATGGGTTCCGGGGCTGGGGGGACGGGGAGTGGAATTTCCATCCCTACAGGTTTTGAAGTCCCAGCTGGACCAAGCCCTGGCTGGGATGATTGAGTTGAGGTTGGTCCTGCTTTGGGCAGAGGGCTGGACTCGATGACTCCTGAGGTCCCTGCCTGCCCTGGGATTCTAGGATTCTATGACTCAGCAGTCCAAATATTGTTCAAGTGTAGAAGATGCTTCAGGCCTTCTTACAAAGACATTGGCCTCGCTCTGGGGGTGCCAAAGAAGAGCTATTGGATGGCTCTCTGGCCCTAAGGTGCTGTTCCTAAAATGTCTTGGGAGCGTTGGACATGAAGCCTGTAACGGGACAAGATACTTGCTCTCAGTGCTCGTCTCTAGGGAGCTCAGCTGCAGACACAGCCGCATGACACACCTGTTACAGAATCCCGCAAAAGCTGGTGATGAGGAAGGGGCAGGGCCAGAGGCAGGATCCCACCTATCAGCCGCTGCGAGTCCTGTTTCTCTTTCCTGCCCCGAACGCCCTAGGCTGGTGTTAAAAAAGCCGAAATGTGCATGTCGTGTATTGCAAACAGAGCTCAGTCTTACAGGACCAGGCTTGCAGGAGAAAACCTTCTGCTCAAGAAAGGATAAAAAATAGCACCGAGGGCTATTACCTCCCCAAACAAGGCGGTTTTAACACCAGGACGTGGCGATGTGTTTGACAGCCGGCGGGAAACGCACCCGCGCACACGGCACTCCACTCAGTAGCACGGTTGTGAAGATAGAAGGGCTTTAATGGACTCGCCAATCACATCGGACCACTTTGCTGGGCTAATTGCATTCGGGGGCCTGCCGAGAAACACAAGCCGTTTGTTAATGCCTGGCTGCCCGCCGCAGGAGGAGTCCGCCCGGGCTGTTTAGAAATTACACTTGCCGCACACGTGGGAACGGCTCTCCCTCCCGCAGAAGCGCCTGATCTTGAAGGGATGTTGCTTTTTATGCTGCCCCCGAGACTGTGACTTGAAGGGCTGGGAAGACGCCAGCCCGGGAGCGAGCAATTTTGCTCATTGCAGCCAGTGGCCACAGCAAAGCTCCGTTTCCTCGTTATTTCTGCTTGGGAGGGGAAAACAATGCAAAGTTGCTCTTTAAAAAAAAATCTTAGAATTTAGCTTAAAAAACACCTGGTTCAACAATGGGTCTGGAAGAACTTGGTTTCCTGGCTGCAGGTTTAATACGCAGCTATGTCTGCTCAGCCCTTTGTCTTTTCCAAGCCAATACACTGAGCTTCATGTAATGGGGGGAGGGGAAGAGAGAGTGTTTCCAAAGAGGCCTTAACACGAGATACATTGCATGCACATTTGTATCTCCTAAGATTGCCCCAGAGGAACTGGCCAAACATCTCCTCTCTCCCTGTGGCTTTGCATACACAGGGTAGGACTATGTTGCATTTTAAAGAAATCCATGTACCTGGCATGTCAGAGAAATCTGCAGCACATGGTATGGGAGGGTTTACCCAAGTGTAGGGATCTGCCTATCCTAAAGCACCTGGCTCCCAAATTCAGCCGCCGTAAGCCTGCATCAAGGCATCAAGATGTGTAAAGCCTGAACTAAGGAGGTCTCCTACATCTACACAGCGGCGGTACTTCGGGATAACGCCCGTTATCCCAAAAAAGCGTTCTGCATGTCTTAACAGCACGCCCGTTATTTCGAAACACATTCGAAATAACGGGCTTCTTATTCCAGCTTCCTGGAAATCCCGTTGCACGAGGAATACGGAAGATGCCGGAATAGCAATTTATTTCAAAATAAGTGCTGTGTAGACAGTGCCAAATTTCAAAATAAGCAACGCAATTTGCGTAGCTGAAGTTGCGTAGCTTATTTTGAGGTACGCGCTATTGTGTAGATGTACACCTACTGTGGCGCCTCAGTGGGATTTGCTTCTTATGATGTGTTCCCTCCTGTGAAGTCCTCCCTGCACCATTAACTCCACTCAGGAATGAAAGGCTGTGGCGGAATCGGTTTAAAGTTCCCCCATATTGGAACATTCTCTAACCAAGCTCCCCGAAACCACAGAGGACGCCCTGTTTCTATGACCCGTTCCACAAACGTGTGTCCTACGCAGAGGCAAATTCTGTGCTGCATTCCCCTCCACGGCGCTCAGGAAGGTTGGAATACAATCAGCCCTGACCAGCCCTTTGAGGCATAGAAATAACACCAAAGATTCCAGGAGGAACGGCTCCTGTGTGCCTAGGATGAATCCTTCAGAAGCTTCTATGTCCCAAAGAAAAGTGCTTTTTGTTCTGCACACCGGAGGAACTTCAAGTCATTTTTAGAGGCTCAAGCCCCTGTAGAATGTATTATTTGAAACTAGCCCACTTCCATTTTTCTGCACCAGACCTCGACTCACCACATTCTTACGGCAGAAATCACCGAAACGTGAAATATTGAGAGCCAAATAAAACTACAAGTCTAAGCTACTGTCTGTAGTCTCCCAGCAAATTAATCTGCATCCCTGGGAACAGTCTGTGATAGATTTCTTTTATACTTCTGCCGCCACTTTATTATTTCAGCCAAAACTCCCAGGAACAATTCTCGCAGCTCGAGGTAGCGGGGCTGCCAAGAACTGTGCAGCGTCTGGCTTTGGAGGAGTTAGAACATCTTAAATAAGCTATTCCCCACTTCAAAGCAAGCTTCCCTCTTTGCTTACCCATAAGCAGCCACCGTGATGGGCAAAACCCTTGATTCAAACCGACAACTCAGGTACCAGAAGTGGCACACACAGGAAGGAAACAGACCAGTGACAGAACTCAGGAAGAGAGTGCAAGCCACGGTCAGTACTGGCTCTGAGAGCTAGACCAGGCCTCAAGAGGTTGGTATCATTCTTTCCCCAGGCTATGAATGGTTAATTCATTAAAATTAATAGTGGATAGCACGTTTAAAACAAACAAAAGGAATTTTTCTTCACACAATGCCCAGTCAACCTGTGGAACTCCTTGCCAGAGGATGTTGTGAAGACCAGGACTTTAACAGGGTTCAAAAAAGAACTAAATAAATTCATGGAGGTGAGGTCCATCAATACTTTATTCGCTGGAATGGTGTCCCTAGCCTCTGTTTGTCAGAGGGTGGAAATGGGTGACAGGGGAGGGATCGTGTGATGATTCCCTGTTCTGTTCACTCCCTCGGGGGCACCTGGCATTGTCCAGTGTCAGTAGACAGGACACTGGGCTAGATGGACCTTTGGTCTGAGCCAGCATGGCCATTCTTATGTGCTTATGTTTCCAGCTTTGTTCTCCACATCTAACCGATAGACTGACAAATTCACCTCTTAGTGCACGTCCATGGCATTGCATCGCGCCGCTTGTTTGCGATGGGATTACAGCCACCGGGACTCACAGCAGTGCAGAACCCCATGTCCACACTCGCGGCCTGCAGCTATACCCCAGCTAAAAGGCCTATAAGGGAAACTGAGTCCGACCTAGTGTGCTGCTGTCACCGTTCCCGCTAACCCAGACACAGCTCCCCCTCATGGAGACCCCCTGGGACGTTGGCACGTGACACAGACTCCTCTCAAGCCCCTGCCGTTTCACTAATTCCACAGTGGTTCTGCCCCCACCCCTCCCAGTGGGACACCCCCTCCCAAAATTCCTTCCTCGGGATCGGTTTGCCCCGGAGAGGGTCTGGCATAAGGGTCCTACAAGGAAGGAAGGGTTGGCTTGCGGGTCTTGGCTCCCAGTCCCAGGCCAGGAGTGCTGGGCAGGGACATTGAGCTCCAAGGCCTGGCAGAGGGAGGATGCCCCTTGTACCTCTCAGTTGGTACCTTTCTGGCTGCTTGGGCTCGGGCAGTAAGTGTGAGGCTGCTTAAGGCCACAGGACAGCGGGATCCTGAGAGTCCCCCCACTGCTGGGAAGAACGAGCTGGCGGCACAAGACCAGCCACAGAGCATGAAGCCAGCCACGTTGGCAGCTCTGCCACCACAATGAGAGCGCAGCTGCCCTTCCAGGCGTGTAGCTGCACCTCCGTGGGCGTCCGGTATGTAAGGCAGGGGGAGGCGCTGCCTTCCCAAACCACCAGGCATAGCCCCGCCCACACTCCGCCCCTGGAATGCCTGCAGTAAGCGTTGGGGGCGGAGTGCCGCTACCCTCAGCACCCACCCTCCCCGTGCTCCGGGGCTGGAGACACAGGGCTGGGCCAGGCCACACAGCATGCCCTCCTCTGGGGCTATGGAGGCTGGGGCCATGCCACACAGCGTGCACCCTCTGACCTCCTCCTTCGCGCCCGCCTGCTCCCCTCCTTTCCCAGCAGTTGGGAGGGGGAGCGCGCTCACAACACACTGTCCCGCTTCCCTGTGTGGGGCGGGGCCTCAGAAAAAGGGGCGGGGCTGGAGGTGGGGTTGGGGGCTTGCCTCCCCCAGCCCTGCCTCCACCAGCCGCCCCTGTGTACTTCCCACTAGGGATGGAACAGTGTAGTCGATGAAATGAGTAACCGATATGCAGAGGCGTCTCAGTTAACGCTACTGGCTACACGCAACTTTGTCAACCGCACGACTAAGGAATGACACGCTTCTGCACCTCCCTGCTTCCCACAGGACTGGGCATCGTTCAGCCCTTGTAAGCACCATTCACACGGGGGCCATAAGGCAAGCACGCTGGTGGAGGGGGAGGAAACGATCCTCGTCATGCCCCGGAACAGGTGGACAGTCCAGTGGTGCCAGATTGGTTCAAGGCACCGAGGACACATGGGCGGGTCTGCTTTGGCTTTAATCCACCTGTGTGCTGCCTCTCTGCAACTTCCCGGGCACGTGAAGTCACTTGGCAAAGACCCATCAGATCACCCGCTGGAAGGCGCCTGTTCCCGTCTTGCTCTCGAGCCAGATTCTGTGCTGATTCTAGCTCAGTCCCACCCCTGGGAGCACAACATGCACCCATGCATCCTCTGGCACCCACCCCCCGCTCATGCCACCGGCCGGAGGAGCACCTCCATTCCAATGCCTTGCTTCTAGGATACACGCCTGTCTCCCTGTCTTCCAACTGCGACCACCTCTGCTACTATATCCCTGGCCCAAGGACCGGTGGGGAGATGCTCCTTCTGAAATAGCTAATTCTGCCCCAGCAAATGCCAAGCCAGGAAAACTGACCCGGGCAGACGCTATCTCACGGTGATTCGTTCGCGTTGGAAGCATGAACTAGAAAGAACACCCACTGCATGGGGGAGAAATACAGTACACGATCATAGGTGAGACAAGCCATTTGTCCCGAGAAGGAAGAGAGGGCTGGTGGGGTGAAAGGTTGAAAATGAAGGGGAAACAAACGAGATGCAAAACAGAACGCACAGAAGCGGAAGCGAGGGACAATACCAGCAGCTTTACAATCACTGGGAACCTCCCTGGCTTCTTTCTTTGTACACTAACGCAAGGGCAAGATAGAACAATACTCTGGCATATCTAAGCAATGGCTCGTCATGCCATGCACACAGCAGCTGGGTCCTGACGGCAGGAGGCTGCCGCATTTGTGCACGCAAGTGTTTTGATTATTTCCAAGTGGGAGCGGACATGCATTATTCCTCGGCGGGGGGAATCGTGCATCGCTGATCCTAGCTCAGACTATGGTGCATAGGCACCGCGCGCCGTAGCGTGTGAGCACCGTAACACACGCTTCCTTTTGGTAGCGCACAGACACCGTGCAGGGCAGCTCTCGGAGGTCTCGGTGCTGCCTCTTCCCATCTGCTTTGTGCTATTCAAAGCCACCGGAGCGCCTGTGCAATTGTCAAAAAAAGCAACTGGCTTTCACCTGCTGCCCAATGCACCAGGGAACATTAAGGCTTGGGGGGGGGTCGCTTCACACGTCTCCCAACAGCAATGCACGTCACCACCCGAGAGCCACTAATTACACTCATCTGGTCCTTATATTTCAAAAAACCCACAGGCCACCGCCCCCAACCCCTAAACCTCATGCACCACTGCAGTCCTGCAATACCTTTGTCCGACATCACTCCCCCAGGAGCCCATCCTCCGAGCTGGTAACAAGGGGCTGACCCCATGGACATCCTCTGTCGTTGCTGGTGGGACAGTTTTTACACGTGAATTGATCTCGGAGGGGGATTTCTTCAGCTTGGCTCTTGCCATTCTGAGAGCCTGGGCTGCCTCCTACTTCCTCCTCTTTTCCCCCTGAACTCTCTCTTGCATAGCAATCCCCGGACTGCCTGCAGTTCAGAGCTGCCGGCACGTACCACCTCCCTCCTCTCGTCGCTCTCCCTGCTCGCAGCGGCTCAGTGGAACAATCCTGCCCTGTCGATGTATCTTGGGAGCGAGGGAAAAGCCCGTGGTTGGGCTGCTGTTATGAATCAAGCGTTGTGCAGCAACGCAGCGGAGATGACAGGAGATTCATAATGCAGACACCGGTATAATGGCCTCACTCCATACATGAGAAACTGATCAGGGTAAGGCAGGATAGCCTTTGCCTTGGCTGGCTGCTTATTAAAATGACTGGGTTGGTTTTACCGCTGCCCCCAAGACAGCAGCGGGACAAGGGATCACCAAAATTCTTCCCCACCCCTGCAGGCAAGAGATGCTGTTCCCCCTCCCCCACCTCATTTCTGTCTGTAAAGACATCTGAGTGTGAATTTGATGCTGGTAAAAGATAATCTCAGAGGCTGAATCCTCACACCGCACAGGGAGCATCGATAGGGGCTTCCCCACACCCCAATCCCAGAACAAATTGCCTAGGGAGGTTGTGGAATCTCCATGGCTGGAGATGTTTAAGAGCAGATTGGATAGACATCTAGCAGGGATGATCTAGACGGTGCTTGGTCCTGCCGTGAGGGCAGGGGATGGGATTCGATGACCTCTCAAGGTCCCTTCCGGTTCTAGGATTCTGAGACTCGGAAGGAGCACTCCTGTGGGCGAAGGGGTAGGGCCACTCAGTGTGGGCCATTAAGTCCTTGAGCTAACTACAGAGATGGCTACCGATCCTGGTGGTTTTGGTGAGGTGGGCACTATCCCCACGGAACGTGGACTTTAGCACATCACCCCCCACTGCGCCTTGTCCCGGGAGCGACCCTCAGTTGCTAACAGCTTCCAGAGATTACGGGTTTAGGCCAGATTCAAACCAGTGACTTTTAAAATAACCCATCAAACAACTGAGGCACGAGGGCCTCGCCTCCAGGATTCGGTTAAAAGAACTCTGGCCCGATTCTTGCAGAATTTAGGCTGGCCAAGGGGGTGGGGAGGTTTCAGCACCAAGGACAGCTCTGAGCGCACCCATACATGCTGTTTGCTTGGAACAAATATTCCGGCTGAGATGTGAAAAGGAGACCGAGGCCGCAACATATCCTGTGTGGTGCTGAGACACTATCAAGATGCCACACGCTGAGCCAGGAGAGTGTGAGCTAAGTACCTGGATGGGAGACCTCTGAGGAAGACTCTGGTGCCGCATGCCATGTCCTCGGGAGAGACGATGCTGGCACTAACAAGTCTGTTCTACGCTGTGTCCCTGTGAACTAAGAAACCCTTTGTTCTACCTGCCAGCTGAGAGTCCCATCTAGCTGCGGAGAAGGGTGCAGGGCCTGGTGGCTCCCCCACCCTCAGGGACACCAGGCCAGGGCATGTTGTGCTACCGGAGGTGCTTTTGTGGAGAAGACATAAAACCAACTTGTGGCCATCAGAGATTCCACTTAATTTTTCATTCATCCACTGTCCTGGCCAAACTCCCAACCCAATTCCACTGTGGCCACCTGACATCCCTTTTGCCATTTTAATGTTATACCAAGTTATTGGAAACTCCTTGTTCCGAAGCCATTGAGATCTACCCAAAAGGCAGACCGGTTGCATCGGCAGTCAAAATTACACCTCCTTCACAGGAGAGTCAAGAACAAGTCCGGTCATAGCTGAAGAGAAGAGGAGAGCGCTTGAGACAGGACCCGAATTCAGCAGCCATCTTCCCTCCCGCTCCCGTAATGGCGGGAGGAAGGGGCCGGACTGGAGAGCTGCAGTGGAGAGGTCTGCGGGAGATTCTATTTCTTTTGTCACCACAGGGGATTTCCAGGGCTGGTTGAAACGGTTCAAAAGAAAGTCGGGCTCTCTGCTAATCCCAGAGTTTTCACAAAATCTCTCCGCTTTCCACAGGAAAACTCCATAGTAAAACTAACATCTAAATGCTCCCAAACACTGAACTATGGTATTTTGACTGAACATTTGGATTGCTGTTTTCCAATGGAAAGTCAAAAATGTATGGGTACAACATTTTCCAGCCAGCTCCAGGGGAGACTAAGGGCAGAACCTCATATAGATCTATACAATCACGACAGGTATGGAGAAAGTGAATAGGGAAGAGTTATTTACCTGTTCCCATTACATAAGAACTAGGGAGGTCACCAAATGAAATGAATAGATAGCAGGTTTAAAACAAGCAAAAGGAAGTATTTTTTCACACAGCACAGTGTCAACCTGTGGAACTCCTTGCTAGAGGATGTTGTGAAGGCCAGGACTTTAACAGGGTTCAAAAAAGAACTAGATAAATTCATGGAGGTTAGGTCCATCAATGCTTATTAGCCAAGATGGGTAGGAATGGTGTCCGTAGCCTCTGTTTGTCAAAGGCTAGAAATGAGTGACAGGGAAGGGATTATTGATGATTCCCTGTTCTGTTCACTCCCTCTGGGGCATCTGGCATTGGCCACTGTGGGCAGACAGGACACTGGGCTAGATGGACCTTTGGTCTGACACAGTCTGGCTGTTCTTATGTTCTTATTTGATCTGAGAGTAATAAGAGGCATGTTGATCTGTACGTTACTTTTGAAAGACTGACCAGACCACCCCCCACTTTGGATTTTCACCAGCCTACAACAGAGCCAAATAAAACCATGAGAAAAATGCACACTCTCCCCCTCCTTCACTCACATCAGTGAAATATGAAACATAAGCCCTGGTTATATTTTGCAGTGTAGAGAGGCCCTTTGCCTAAGATACAGAAGGATGCATGTGGCATAGCTGGGACTAGAGCTTGAAACCCTGTTTCCTGCTCTAACTATGGGTGTATCTAGACTATGCCGAATGGTCAAAAGAGGATCGCACTTCCGAGCGCACTTTCGAAAGTGAAAGTAATTAAGATGCGGCTTTTTCGACGAGCCGCCCCTTTTGTCGAAAAGCCGCTCTTCCTTAAAAAAGGAGGTTTACGCGGCTTTTCAACAAAGTGGGGGGGGGGGGAGAGAATCGCCAAAAAAGCCACGTCTTAATTACTTTCACTTTTGAAAGCTCCGCTTTCAAAAGTGCGATCGGAAGAAGATATGCAAATTCCCGCGCAATTTGCATATCCTCTTTCGACCGTTCGGCGTAGTCTAGATCCACCCTATGAGATCACACCCCCATCCTTGGACAGTCACTCTTTACTGGGACCTCACTATTAAGGATATTCAATAAAAAGCTTCCCCCACCAAAAATAGATAGAAAAGTAATGCTAATTACTGACATGCCAGCTCTTATCCAGCACTTGATTTCTCTCCATCTATTAATATGGTCCCTCATCCAAATAAATACAATTCCTAACAATAACATAGCTATGGTTTGGATCAACTTTTGGGTCTATCTTTTTACTCACGGGAACAATATATTATTTTTCCTACGCTAAACGGGATACTCTCCACTATTCGTCTCTTGGCATAGAACTGTACCCACTCCAGTGTCTGTTTCATCAACCAAAACACGAGTGCTTTTAGAGCAATCACGCTCCTGGGACACGGATGTTGGCTTTCATGGTGCAAACAGCATTTTCATATTTTGGAATTATACTTGCCCGTCCAATTCTTTGTCACCGCACGGTGGCCGTAGCAGGGTTTCTTCTTTTCATCCCCGAGTCATCTCCCACGAAGAGAACAGGACAGGGCAGACACACTAATAACAGACTTTGCAAATCTGTGGACCAAATCATCAGTTGGTGTAAATCAGTTGGTGTAAATTTACCACTTCAGCCAATAAAAAAGCAAAGATTTGCATGAGCTAAGGATCTGGCCCTGAGAATGTGCCCAAAGTTCCTCTCTCTCTTTAACCTCAGCCTCTCTACAATGATCTTGGCTTCGTTAGGTTAAAAGTAGGAGGCGTTCTCTTCCTTCATGGACTTTCTTCTCTTGGTTCTGCGGAGAGCTGGAGGATTTGGTGGGCAGACACCGTTCTTTTGAGAGGTGGTTTCCTGAGCTGATGGAGCCCATCATGAGTGTTGCAAAATTTTCATCCATGGAAGCATGCAACGGCCCGGCCCCGATTGGTCCAGACGTGGCATTCCATACAGTCCGGTGAGAGAGATTTCAGGTTCTCAGGCCACGCTGCAAGTTCTTGCACCGCTAAGCTTCAGCAGAGCAGTAAACACTCCCAAGGCGGAGCCAGGGAAATCCTGAGTTACCCGCAGGCAAGCTTTGTGCTCCTCTGAATAGCAGTAACTACTCCAGGTGAGAAAAGAGGTCAGCCAATGTTGAGGCAACTCCCTCAGGTCAAACGATACTGCTTGAAATGCCGGGAAAACGGCTCCCCGGGGTTTTGGATGGGCTGGCTGCTTTCTGTGCTGTGGGCTTGCAGGGGAAAAGCCTCTCTAAAACACCACGGTCGAGTTCTAGTCCCCGCCTGCAAGGGACAGCGGGTGGGCCAACTTGCCCCAGGAACGCACCTGGCCCAAGCTACACGGCGCTTGCCCTTTCTGTGCCACATCAGCAGTAGTAACAGGAGGAGGAGTCCAGCCACAGAGAGCTCACTGACTAAAGGTAAACTGAACCCTCCCCGCTGCCTGGCTGCCAAGCTTTGGGTCACTCCGCAAGGAGGACCTGCGGGAAGGGCAAGCGACATTTTCAGACATAAGGGAGAGACCAAAGTCCTATCTGGCAAAAACACTGGGGCATATTGGTGACAATATGCTATTATTGCCCAGGAAGTGCGACAAGAGCTGTAGCCCAAGCTGTGGAGGCCTGAGTTTATGGAGCAGAAGGTCAGGGGTTCGCCTCTCCGCTTCCCCAACAGATTTATATATCCCATCAGCCTGCGTTTTTTTGTATCCACCGCCAGAATTTAATCACAGAGACAATCAAAATACGTCAACCTGCCTATAACCAGGAAGAAGTTCGGCAGTGTGCTGCATTCTGACTCCCAGGGGACCGTGTCCATGAGGAAATGCTGGTCCCCAGCACGAGTAAAGGATGGACAATTAGGCCCACTCTCAATCCCTAGAATGTATTTGCCAAAAATAACCAAAATCACATGAAGCTTTCTCCAATGAGATACGAGGGCTGAAGCCAAACCATGTACCCGTCCTGCGTGACTTCATAGCCTGAAGAAAAATCGCCTTGTACCACAAATCCTTGAACTGTTAAATGAGACCCAAAACATTTACGGCAAACCAGGGATCTAATGGTTAATTGCACTTTGCAAGCCTACTAGGAACCGCTGATTTCTCATTTCAACATTCGCATTAGCCTGACACCACTGCTGAGCTGCCGGCTGGAGAAAGGGTGACAGGGGAGGGATCCCTTGATGATTCCCTGTTCTGTTCATTCCCTCCGGGGCATCTGATATTGGCCACTGTTGGAGGACAGGACACTGGGCTGGATGGACCTTTGGTCTGACCCAGTGTGGCCATTCTTATGTTCTTCTAAAGGGGGTGAAATTGTTCAGAAAAAGTCCCGGTGGCTACAACAGTTGCTGAAAATGTGGCTGAAAAGAAAGGATTTCTCATTTGATTCAATGGGCTCCGTGGCAAATGCATCATTTCATATTTTCCTTTCGTTGGAGTCGTTTCCAATATTGGCTGTCAAAACTTCTTTTGTGTAGCCATCCAACATATTAATAATAGATGTGATCATGCACGGTAGAGCTATTCAGTGAAACAAGGCGGCTTTAAAATTACTTTGACAAGCGCATTTGGTATTTTGAGATATCGGCAACAGCTCTGAGCGGAGAATTTCTCTAAAAATCAGCAAATACAGCAACTGCAAATTAAATCCTTTAAAAATATGGAGCTCCCAGTAAGCTATATATCGCACAGCAAAACTTGAAGCAATAACAAAGGTCATTTCTTTATACACCAGCAGTGCATTTTGCTAGAAAACTTTTATGCCTAACCCACTCCAGAACCACAGTGGCAACAACAAAAATGATTAAAAGTCTAGAATGACCTACGAGGGGAGACTGAAAGAACTGGGTTTGTTTAATTTGGAAAAGAGAAGACTGAGAGGGGACATGAAAAGGTTTTTCAAGTACCTGAAAGGGTGTTACAAAAAGGAAGCAGAAAAATTGTTCTCCTTGACCTCTGATGACAGGACAGGAAGCAATGGGCTTAAATTGCAGCAAGAGAAGTTTAGGTTGGACATTAGGAAAAACTTCTAACTGTCAGGGTGGTGAAACACTGGAATAAATTGCCTGGGGAGGTTGTGGAATTTCCACAAGAGCAGGTTATATAGGCCTCTATCAGGGATGGTCTAGATGGTGCTTGGTCCTGCCGTGAGGGCAGGGGACTGGACTTGACCAGCTCTCGAGGTCCCTTCCAGTTCTAGTGTTCTATGATTCTATGCTACTGAATTCATTAGTATTTAACTGGTGGATCTTTATTTTGCTCTTCTGTGTGCTTCTCCATGGAGGCTGGTTGAGTCCTTTCTCTAAAGTAGATAGATGCTACAAATACTTAAAGAGATACTGTAATTATGACTCATTAAAAGAACTCCCCTGAAACTGAAAACTGGCCTCACACCCCCAAGTAACATAAACTCCACTGAACAGACAGAGCATTGGATTCTTTCCTCCACCTGAGGGACACTGTTACACTCAAACCCTCCTTCGGCTTTGCTCAGAGGCGTGTATCTGGCTAACTAGAAATGGGCTCTGACAGAGGCCAGTCTGTGTGACACCTCTGGTTTGGAGGCATTGGCCACAAAATAGAACCAGAGGCGAAGAGCGCATGTGGTGCTAGCAAAGTAAATGCATGTGTGTAACAGGGCCGTGCTGGGAAAAGGGCAGTGTTAAGGTTAGGTGGGCCACCTTCACTGAGCGTCACCTGGGTTACCAAAGTCCCCATTTTGCTGACACTCAGGTTCTGAAAGGAAGGACATCTCAGCAGGCGAACCTATTTCTTCCCCTTTTGTGAAGAAAAGGAGAGGAGGCCCTGGGAGCTACTTGTATAAGACCCAGCTATCAAGGCGAGCGAGTGGGAAAGGAAACAATGAACACACCCATCAGGAAAGACGCCTTTCAACAAATGCATCCCCACAACCTGCCCTGCCAAAGGTGCAGCAGGCCCGGCCTGGCCAGAGCCGCCGCCCCTGCCTGCAGCACAGCCCGGCCCGAGCAGCTCCCCGCCCATGGCGCAGCACGGTGTGGCAAGCCCAGCCTGACTAGAGTAGCCCCTGCCCATGGCCGGAGCAGCTTCGCCCACAGAGGACCAGGTTGGAGGAACCACCTACCTATGGTGGCTTGGCTGGCAGGACCCCAGCTGTGGAGGCTCCTGCCAAGAGACGCCTCCACCGTGGGATCCCAGCCCTCCATGGTTAACTTTATTATTTCCCTCGTTAACTTTTTAAAACGGGTATTTACATCCCGAATTCCAAATCGAGTGGCCAGGCTCTGGACTGGTGCATCCCAGCATTCTGTTGAATGTGCTTATGCCAAAGGCCTGTCCCCAAAAGTCAGAGTGAAGCTTGGGAGGGGAGACGGGGGAAAAGTTTACTAAGCTCTAGAGCTGGCATCATCCCACCCCATCTCTGGGGTTAACTAAAACCACTACCAAAAACAGACATTTCTAATAGTGAGGGAAGAAAGTTCTCTAGCATCAGGAGCCTTGGAACACAAGGAGCCCAACTTTAGGCGGCGCTACTTGGAAAAACAACACCCGGATGATGGAGACTGTCAGTCGCTGTTTGCTCTTTCCAAAATCCTGACCACAGAACTCAAGGCCTATCACAGTAGTAACACAACCATTCTCTGGCTTTCCTCACCCAGGCTAATGACGACTTAGGCCAGGTCTTTGCTGGTGGAGAAAAATCAATGCAAGATCCACAACTCCAGCTACATGACTTGCGTAGCTGGAGTCGACGTACCGTGCATGGATTTTCTGGGGTGGCCCCACAGTGGGAGGTCAATGGGAGAAACTTTCCCGCCAACTTCCTGTCACGAGGAGTACCACGGACAATGGCAACAACTTCAACGTTCGATTTAGCGGGTCTTTACTAGACCTGCTAAATCAAACCCTGGAAAATCGATTGCTGGAGCATCTATCCTGCAGTAAGTGGAGACAAAGCCTTAAAGTACCACAAAAACAACAAGTAGTCCTCTGGCACCTTAGAGACTAACAAAAATATAAAGGATCATGAGGTTTCATTGGTAAGTCCTACAAAAGCTCATGATCCTATATATTTTTGTTAGTCTCTAAGGTGCCATACAACCACTTGTTTTTAAAGTTACAGGCTCACAGCTACCCCTCTGAATACCTCCTATACTCTAGCATCACATTAACCCATGAACTCTAGGTGGTTATCATCCATATGATCAAATAACTACACATGCATTATTCTTCCATGTAACGACATTCTTCCTCAGGATTATAACAAAGGAAGCACCAAGCGACTGACAGGAAAAAAATCCATGCACAATGTACTCAGAAATATGCAACTCAGCAGCAGCGCATTGTAAAAGATTGACCCAGGAAAAGCACAATTTACAGAGCTGCAGAGCTCTCTTAGTGCAACATATAAATTGGAGCCCTTGTATTCACCTCACGCTGAAGAGTGTAGTATCAAAAACAATGTCATCAAATGTGCTAAGGACCCACAAAGTCTCCTCAGAATCTGACCCATTTGGCATAAGAAGCCTGGATCCATGCAATTATTTTTTTAAACGGCTGTAGGGCTCTGTCCTCCAATGGATGCCATTCATAAAGGGAAGAAAGCACGCCAGTGAGCAACTTTGATTTCTGTGGAAATATCATTTTCTCTCCTTGGTGTTTTTAGCGGGAGAAACAGCAGCCCCAGCAACGTCCAGCATAGGAAGATACTTCACCCCTCTTTGTTAGAGTGCTCTCTTTCTTCATACTGAGTGTCCATGGTGTGCCACTCGAGTGGATATTATGGTTACTACAGGTTGAACCTCTCTAGTGCGGCACTTTCTGGTCTGGCAACATCCATAGTCCGGTATGATTGCCCACTTCTCCTGCGTGTGGCCAAGTTTCCCACCACCCCATAAAGTGTGTTTACAGTCACCAGTCCTGGTGCTCAGTGTTCTGTGCTGTTATTTAGCTCTAATTGGCCCCTATATGTCTTCGAAGAGCCCAGCAAGCTGTAGAAGTGTTGGTAATGCTGCCAGACAATAGTGACCTCCCGTAGATCCACAAATTCTCTGGTTCGGCACTGGTCAGGTCCTAAGGATGCCGGACTAGAACGGTTCAACCTGTTGTAGCATGTACTTTAAAATATACACGCGCAAAATTATAACAAGCAGGGTCTTTAAGGACATTGTGGTTTGCATTTGGAGAGACAATCCAAAGCAGTGGCCAAGTTCTTGTTGGTATCTATAAATTGTGAAGCTCAGCGAGGGACAGAAATGAGTCAGCATTCTCGTGTCGAGATCTTTCATTCGGGTGTGACAATTTGGGGGAGATGAGGGTGTTTTGTGTTTCAAAGTACAAACCTCAGGGTGTTCTCTCATGTAGTAGCAGGACAGATCGCTAGGAAGTTCTCTGCTACTTGAAATAAAAATATGTTATCCTACTAAGCGTAGCCTTCATGCAATTTTCCACCTCCAGAGGGAGCATCAAGAAATTGCAGTCAGATAGCACAAGCTACATCATGATCACAGATCTAGGTCTCTATTCCAGAATTACCGCCTCCTCGCCAAACTAAAATCTCTGATATTGTGAAGACCAGGGCTACGTCTACACTGGCGGCTTCTTGCGCAAGAACTGTTTTGAGGCAGAGTTCTTGTGAAAAAAATCTTCCACAAGAGCGCGTCCACACTGCCGTGTGCTTTTGCACAAGAGATGAGCTTTTGCACAAGAGCATCCATGGCAGTGTGGACGCTTTCTTGCGCAAGAAAGCTCTGATGGCCATTTTAACCATAGGGGCTTCTTGCGCAAGAAATTCATGTTGCCTGACTACACTGCCCTCTAGTGGAAGAGCTCTTGCGCAAGAGGGCTTATTCCTCATGGGGAGAGGAATAACTCTTCCGGAAGAAGCCCTGTTTTCCAACGCTATACTGTAAATTTACTTTCACAAGAACGCGCGTGCAGTGTAGACTCCCAGCAAGTTTTTGCGCAAGAACAGCTGTTCTTCTGCAAGAAGAGTGCAATGTAGACACAGCCCAGGACTTTAACAGGGTTAAAAAAAGAACTAGCTACATTCATGGAAGATAGATCCATCAAGGGCTGTTAACCAGGGTGGGCAGGAATGGTGCCCCTAGCCTCTGTTTGTCAGGGGCTGGAAATGGATGACAAGGGAGGGTTCACTTGATGAGTCCCTCTTCTGTTCATTCCCTCTGGGGCACCTGGCATTGGCCACTGTCGGCAGACAGGACACTGGGCTACATGGACCTTTGGTCTGACCCAGTCTGGCCATTCTTATGCCAATCTCTCTGACATCTCTTTGTGGCCATGTAACAGCACGAGCTCAACATGGCTAAAACAAGGTGCTACAATACCACAAATAAACAAGAAACAGTAACACGCTATATTCCTGCATCATACCCAGGAACATCAGCTACTCAACTCATAATTCTCCAGAGGTTCAGGGCTATACCGCCTCCTAGTGTCGCATCAGGGAACTGTGACAAAATCATACGATTTGCACCGCAACGCGTGACCTTGCATGTGGCGGGACATGGAAACAGAGGATTTCCATGATGTTTGATGGTACTGGAAACGTGTCACACTTCAGGTGACGCCAGCTGGTGAACATACCATTAAGAGAGTCTTTATTGCGGAGATGCAGGTAATATTTCTTGGCAGAAAAATGTCACTTCACGAGACTCTAAAGAACATATAATCTGCAACAAATAAACGAGCAGTGTGAGAAATGACTGATCTAAATCAATGCAAAGTGAATTTAAAATAAAGCAACATCTCAACGTCGCGGGTCATAAACATCCCTGTGTGCACTGAATGCATGCAGAGCAACTGTTGGGACAAATGTTTGGCTGCTTTTATTAAAGGAAAAGCTCCCACAGAGCAAGAGATTTTCTTCCATTCTATTTTTGTATAAATCCTGTATTTCTTCTCCCTCTCTTGTCCTCCTCCCATTCACTACTCACACAAACCATGTGCTTGCCTCCTAGATCACAGCTTCAGAAATGCATTGACCCTCCCATTTACTCCGCAGACCAGGTCTCAATCCCCCATCACCATTTCTTTCTACAAGACCCAACAAGCAGCAGCACCAATGGGATGGAACACTTTGTCATTTCTAACTTGGCCAATTTCTGCAGAATTCCGCTGGAGGGAAGCCGTAGCTGGTGTTTATGGCTCGGAAGAAATTTGCTCATGGGATCCAGTGGCTGCAGCGAGAGTAGTTTAATTAGTATCCAAGATGAAAGTCAAATTCTGAGGACATGTCTTCACTCTGCAGAAGATGGCTGCTGCCATGATCGATCTTCCAGAGTTCGATTTAGTGAGTCTAGTTAAGACTTGCTAAATCAAACTCAGAGGGTGCCCCCGCCGGCGGCCGAGACGCCTGCTTTTGCCAGGACTCAGGGAAGCCAACGGGAGTGTTTGCTCCCATTCGCCTCCCACTGTGGGGACGCCACCAAGCTCAGCTTGAAGTAAGCCGACTCCAGCGATGAACTCTACGTTATTCTACGTTGCTGGAGCTGCGAACCTTAAGCCGAGCTGCTGGACCTAGTGTAGACCTGACCTAAGGGAAATGAGTTTGCAGGCGTAAAAATATTTACCCCATTTACCAGCATCCTAGCAAGGGCTCCAATCCATCCAGTGGCAGAGACTCAAAATGCCTCCTGCACAGCAGGAATTCCTTAGCAGGTGGACACATGTAGCTTAACAATTGCTTGTGTCCACTTATTCTAGCAAGGTCAAGGTGAGGTATAGGGATCTTCTTCATATACGTGGAAAAGAACAATCCTGCCTAGATGATGATGATGAAGGGGAGGGAGGAAGCATGCCCAGGATTGGCATGGCGTGGAGTCATAAGTGCTGGAGCTAGCCAGGCTCCTGCACCCCCTGGCTTGAAATAGCAGCAGCCACCCAAATACATGGTTCCCCCTTCAACCCCCAGCACCACTGGGTGGAGTGCTCTAAAGGGGACTGACAGGAAGCATGGGGTGATGGAACACTTAGGGGCAGCTGAGAACATGCCATGCCGAAGAAGAGAAGGCAGAACCAGAGCCACGTAGATTTGCCATCATCCAGGTTCTAGGGGGCCACTCACAGGTCCCAGGTCATAGACCACTCATGGTAGCACCCAGGAGCGGCACCGCCCTTTGTGCACCTGCCAACATTTTAATTGCTAAATGGAGTGCCCCCTCGTGCCCCTCCCTGCCCCCCTGGGTGGCCCTCCCTGTACATCTGTCTGTCTGTGAGTCTCTTCAAGAACTTCCCCTAAACGGTAAGAGTTAGGACCACCTAAATTTGGCCTGCCGCGTCCTCTTGTCATAACTTAAAGCAAGGTCGGGGTTGGTTGTGCCAGGACAATGGGAGGTGCCTGGAATGGGATTGTTTCTCATAAAAGGGAAAGGGAGGGGTCTGGTAGGAGGGAGTCATACTGCAGAATGACCACAAGGGGGCAGCACGGGGACAGAGATGGGGACAGCAGGGGGCAGAGGTGGAGAAAGGGATAGCAATCTACATGTATTTCAGAGAGTTTGTCTGTTTGTATGTCTGTCCTCCAGCTGGGGGGCATGCACCCCTCTCCTGGCTGTGCCTGCAGGAGCTGCAGCAGCCATGGAGAGGCGCTTCTCACCTGGCCCCAAGCTGCAGCGGTGAGAGACAGCTGGGCTCGTCCTCTCTCTCCAGGGCAGCCTGTACACTGGTCCCCTCATCCCAGCCCCCACCCCAGAAAAACAATTAAAATGAAGAAAAACAAAACTTATTTAAGTTAAGGACCTGAGCAATACGGGGTAAATCTTCTCGTGTGCATCTGTGTGTACACAAATACACACACACACACACACACACACACACACACACACTTTAATGGCTGAAGGTGCCACTGCCCCCCAACCCCTGCTTTGCAGCTCCACATTCTGGACCCATGTGAACGAGGGTGATGCTCTCTGTTGCACGTGTCCATAAAAGGGGTTCCCTGCCTCCAACAAGCTACCGAGGCTCTGTACATTTCTTTTGCACATTAGGCCACCAAAAATTCACTAGTCAGGGGGGTCTTGGCCCAGTGTGATTTGCCCTTTGGGGCTGGGCCTTTTCCCTCACACGTGCCATCTAAAAATCCACACCGCCCCCACCAACGGTTGATTGATTTTTACCTGTTATAATTATGCTCTCAAATAATATCCCACGGTTTCCTCATCAGTGAACATGGGGGATAATCGTTCCCATCCACTGCTGTGGAGCACTTTAAGAGCCCTGGGTGGAAAATGCTGTACAAAGTGTGCAGTATTAGTATTCAGCTGCCATTAAAAACATTTCAGGAGAAAGCACAGTACCCTAGGAGGCAGTGATTAACCTGAATGGCTGGTACTAAAAATATGAATCATATTCAAGACCCGGTTTTCCACTTAGCAGCCGACAATGGCTCTGTTTACCACCCATGTAAAAGCCAGGGTCTGTGGGTAGGTGCCCCTGGGAAGAACCATCCGCTCTAGCCATTTGGCTCTACTGTCGGCATGGCGATTCTCCTTGTGGAGGGAACACAGCCGCAAGGGCATTGGTGGGGAGCCGCTAGTCTAGAAACGCAGTCAGAGACGAGCGGGGGATAAGACACTGCATGGAACAGCCTCTGTAACGTTGGATGCTAATAAGCACTTCCCAGCATCCTGAAGCACTGGGAAGTCTTTGGATGAACAGTCCCGCACGGGCATTAAGGCATTCAGGACAGATTTAGCCGCAAGCAGGAATTTCACTGGCTAACGGCCCATTGTTCACTTGCCTGGAGTACTTTCCTGACACTTATTCTGACAGCACAATTGCAAAGCCCTCCGAGATCAGCTTGAACGGAGCGCCCCTGGCACGCGCTGATTGTAATGGGGCGCTGCCCGCTGACACCAGCTCTCAAGCACCGTGGCTCCAGCACTCCATCGGCTTTCATTAACATTGTTCAGTGGCTGTTCAGTTACAGCTGTCAGCGATGTGCCAGCGGATAACGGTTTACATTACCAACAGAAATACCGCAGAGCTGTTATTTGAGAGGGCGACCTCCTGGCCTAAGGGCTGGCCGCAATTGAAAAGTAATGGCCAGAAACGGCAGGAGAATTAACGACCAGGCCCTTACAAAAAAATCATCGCATCGGCTGCCCAGGCGGCCTCTTGCAGTTGGGAGGTAGAGCAGCCGAGCTGGGAGCCTCACCCTCAACGAGCCACCCACAGGCATGTATGGTCAGAGCTTTCCCTGTCCCTCCAGCTGCTGAATGACAGAGGGAGTGAATCAAAGCACCAGTGGCAGAGTGGCGAAAGTGATACATCAGAGCCAAAATGGCCGGGTGGGGCTTACACAGGACTGACCTTGCGAGCCTCGCTGGACCTCCCCCCAGGCAGAGTAGAGCAAACTGGGCTTGATTCCGGGGTTCAGGAACCCCCAGCCTTTATTTCCATCTCTGCTGCTATCTCAGTGGGTGGCCTTTGTCAAGTCACTTTGCCTTTCCAGGCCTCAGATCCACTCAACCGAGGCACCACACTTATCAACCTCCCAGGGGAGCTGGGAGAAGTAAATTCAATGATGTACATGAATTGCTACAGAGGGGCAGACACCCATTGATGTTAATACTTCAGATTCAGCCCCTATGCCATCTTCGACTCCAGAGTACTCTATGAAGTAACAGACTCCACTCCAAAGTCCCGGCCTCCAGTGGTGAGTACGGCTTGGAGTCCCCTACAGCGGAGCCCCCATCTCAAAGAACCATCTTCACGGCACAAGGGGAGTAACTTCCTCATACCAGCTTCACCCAGGATCTTTTCCGCTCTCCTCCCCAGAGTTAGAAACGGGAGCCCTGGACTGTTTGGGGAAGATCGGACTGTGCAGAACATGAATTTGTGGAGGAGGGGCCAGGATGCTCCCGCCGCGAGTAGAATAGCAGCCTAGCTGTCAAAACTGGTGATTTCAAGGCAAGAGGAATCGAACTGACCGGGATTCAAAGGCAATCTCTGTTCAGAACCCAGCTGGCAATGGCTTATATATTTTTTCATGAGCATTAACTTGAGAAAGGCATTATGTCAATACAAGATCAAATGGCTATTGCAGTGAATGGGATCGCTCCTCCCCCCCCTCCCCCCATGAATGCTTTTGAATAACTGTAGCTTGAAAAGCATTAGGGAAAACAACTCCCTCTTCCCGACCTCTTTGGGTTGCTCTCCAAGTTTCTCGGCTCCAGTGAGGTGTGCGTAAGCGAAGAATTCTGCTTCCGGCCAAACACATAGGACACTAGGGGGGAACTTGCAAATACTCCTGTCAAAGCAGGTGGACAGTAGTGTGCTAATGAAGGCCGGGGTGGTTTTATACAGCACCTAACACAGGGACCGTGACCAGAACTTCCCAGCATTGGTGCAATGCTCATCACAATGATCTCAAGGGCTCATCCCTGCAGGTCGGCCTGTGCATCTCCCTGACACCTGGGGACTAAATTAGCTATCACCGCTCAAGAGCGTCATTGTGGATAGTTCTCTGAAAACAGCCACCCCTTGTGCAGCAACCGTCCAAAAGCAAACCGCATGTGAGGAATCGTTAACAAAGGGATCACGAATAAGACGGAGAATATCTTATTGCCTCCATATAAATCCATGGTACGCCCACAACTTGAATACTGCGTACAGATGTGATCGCCTCTTCTCAAAAAAAAAAAAATCTTAGCATTGAAAAAAGTTCAGAAAAGGGCAACCGAAATAATTCAGGGTTTGGGACGGCTGCCATATGAAGAGAGATTAAAAAGATTTGGACTTTTCATTTTAGAAAAGGGGAGACTAAGGGGGGGATATGAAAGAGGTCTATAAAATCATGACTGGTGTGGAGAAAGTGGATAAGGAAGAGTTATTTACTTGTTCCCATAACATAAGAACTAGGGGCCACCAAATGAAATTAATAGGTATAGAATCATAGAATCACAGAACACTAGAACTGGAAGGGACCTCGAGAGATCATCAAGTCCAGTCCCCTGCCCTCACGGCAGGACCAAGCACCGTCTACTCTTGATCATCCCTGATAGATGTCTGACTAACCTGCTCTTAAATATCTCCAGTGATGGAGATCCTACAAACTCCCTAGGCAATTTATTCCAGTGTTTAACCACCCTGACAGGAAGTTTTTTCCTAATGTCCAACCTAAACCTCCCTTGCTGCAGTCTCAGCCCATTGCAGGTGATTAGCGGGAAGCAGGTTTAAAACAAACCAAAGGAAGTATTTCTCCCCACAATGCACAGTCAACCTGTGGAACTCCTTGCCAGAGGATGTTGTGAATTCCAAGACTATAACAGGGTTCAAAAAAGAGCTAGATAGATTCATGGAGGTTTGATCCATCAATGGCTAGTAGCCAGGATGAGCAGGGTTGGTGTCCCCAGCCTCTGTCTGTCAGAAGCTGGGAATGGGTGACAGGGAATGGATGGGTCACTTATATTCTCATGACTCCCTGTACGGTCATTAGATGGATCCAGGTTGAGCTCTGCTCGCTCACAACTCAGACAGTCCTCGCTGCAGGGTGTTCTGAGAGGCTCCCCAAATGTATTCACACCACTCTTCCTAGGGATAACTCAGCGCAGAATTCTATGATTCTAGGACTGGACCTCATGAAAGGCCCTGGTGCTGCAGCAGCTAAGAGATGGATGAATTTAGCTATTGAGAACATAAGAACAGACACACTGGGTCAGACCAATGGTCCATCCAGCCCAGTACCCAGTCTGCCGACAATGGCCAATGCCAGGTGTCCCAGAGAGAGTGAATCTCCACCCTCTGACAAACAGAGGCTAGGGACACCATTCCTTACCCATCCTGGCTAATCGTCATTTATGGACTTAACCTCCATGAATGCATCTAGTTCTCTTTTAAACCCTGTTATAGTCCTAGCCTTCACAACCTCCTCTGGCAAGGAGTTCCACAGATTGACTATGCGCTGTGTGAAGAAGAACTTCCTTTTATTAGTTTTAAACCTGCTGCCCATTAGTTTCATTTGGTGGCCCCTAGTTCTTATATTACGGGAACAAGTAAATAACTTTTCCTTATTCACTTTCTCCACACCACTCATGATTTTATAGACAGTATCATATCCCCCCTTAGTCTCCTCTTTTCCAAGCTGAAAAGTCCCAGTGTCTTTAATCTCTCCTCATATGGGACCCGTTCCAAATCTCTCATAATTTTAGTTGCCCTTCTCTGAACCTTTTCTAATGCCAGTATATCTTTTTTGAGATGAGACCACCACATCTGTACGCAATATTCAAGATGTGGGCGTACCATGGATTTATATAAGGGCAATAAGATATTCTCCATCTTATTCTCTATACCTTTTTTAATGATTCCTAACACCCTGTTTGCTTTTTTGACTGCCGCTGCACACTGCGTGGACGTCTTCAGAGAACTATCCACGATGATTCCAAGATCTCTTTCCTGATTAGTTGTAGCTAAATTAGCCCCCATCATATTATATGTACAGTTGGGGTTATTTTTTCCAATGTGCATTACTTTACGTTTATCCACATTAAATTCCAATTGCCATTTTGTTGCCCAGTCACTTAGCTTGGTGAGATCTTTCTGAAGCTCTTCACAGTCTGCTTTGGTCTTAACTACCTTGAGCAGTTTAGTATCGTCTGCAAACTTTGCCACCTCACTGTTTACCCCTTTCTCCGGATCATTTATGAATAAGTTGAATAGGATTGGTCCGAGGACTGACCCTTGGGGAACACCACTAGTTACCCCTCTCCATTCTGAAAATTTACCATTTATTCCTACCCTTTGTTTCCTGTCTTTTAACCAGTTGTCAGTCAATGAAAGGATCTTCCCTCTTATCCCATGACAACTTAATTTACGTAAGAGCCTTTGGTGAGAGACCTTGTCAAAGGCTTTCTGGAAATCTAAATATACTATATCTACAGGATCCCCCTTGTCCACATGTTTGTTGACCCCTTCAAAGAACTCTAATAGATTAGTAAGACATGATTTCCCTTTACAGAAACCATGTTGACTTTTGCCCAACAAATTATGTTCTTCTATGTGTCTGACAATTTTATTCTTTACTATTGTTTCAACCAATTTGCCCGGTACTGACGTTAGACTTACCGGTCTGTAATTGCCGAGATTGCCTCTAGGGCCCTTTTTAAATATTGGCTTTACATTAGCTATCTTCCAGTCATTGGGTACAGAAGCTGATTTAAAGGATAGGTTACAAATCATAGTTAATAGTTCCGCAATTTCACATTTGAGTTCTTTCAGAACTCTTGGGTGAATGCCATCTGGTCCCGGTGACTTGATACTGTTACGTTTATCAATTAATTCCAAAACCTCCTCTAATGACACTTCAATCTGTGACAAGGCATCAGATTTGTCACCTACAAAGGACGGGTCAGGTTTGGGAATCTCCTTAACATCCTCAGCCGTGAAGACTGAAGCAAAGAATTCATTTAGTTTCTCCGCAATGACTTTATTGTCTTTAAGTGCTCCTTTTGTATCTCAGTCATCCAGGGGCCCTACTGGTTGTTTAGCAGGCTTCCTGCTTCTGATGTACTTAAAAAACATTGTGTTATTACCTTTTGAGTTTTTGGCTAGCTGTTCTTCAAACTCTTTTTTGGCTTTTCTTATTACATTTTTACACTTAATTTGGCAGTGTTTATGCTCCTTTCTATTTAGCTCACTAGGATTTGACTTCCACATTTTAAAAGATGTCTTTTTATCTCTCACTGCAGACGGGGAGCTGCTTTAGAGAGTGGGCGGGGTACATGCTCCACTCTCTAAAGCAGCTCTCCGTCTAGCAGGAAAGTTAGAGACGCCGTTATATTGCCGAGTCGTGAGTGCCCTGAATGAATTCTGAATACAAACCTGTCATCACACCCGTTACAAAACACATTTGGGCCTTCTGGGCAATACACACACAAGCTGTGAAATAAGCCCACAGGACTTGCACTGGTTTAAAAAATATCATGGGGGGCAGGGGATTTAGAGAAGACCCAGCTTAGGCGCTAGACAAATATCCGCGACAAGCTCATGGTGACCCAACCGACAGTTTCCTACTTTTTTAATGCATGTGAAATAATTCCTCAGAAAGTACTAGGATCTCAGAGCTGGGCAGTGAGTCAGCAAAGATCTTCCAACTTTTTTTTTAACAAAGCTGCTGACAGATTAAAGTTGCTGGGGAGGGGGGGAATAAATAAAAGGAAGGACATCTAGGCGACAATCAGACCAGACATCTGACTGCAAAGGGAAACCAAAAAGCTGCTGGGTTAAGACTAATATACATCTGCAAGGGAAATACAAAATATATATATATTCTCGGTGCCATCAAGCACATAATGCAAAGCAGTCACACGCTGCCTGGTCAGCACAGTGACAGGAGAGTAAATAAAAGTCTCCTGAACAAATGAGAAGGGTTTAATGAAGTGGCGAGGCGGACTCCATCAAGCAGGAGAGGTGAATCTTTGCAGGCAGCTATGTAGAGCGGGTACGCACAGCGCCTCCGGTCTCAATGATGCCATGGAACTGACGGGTGGAACTGGGATTAACACAGGGGAGAGAGGCACTGGCCCTCAGGCGTGAGAAGCAGGATAAAAAAATCCAAAGCACCTTTATAAGGACTAACCGTGTTTCATGGAAGGGGCTGTAAATATGTCAACACCTAAGGCTGGATTTTCCAGGTGGGTAAATTGCTGAAGATGCCCTGAACTCCAAGGAGCTCCTCCAATTTACACGAGTCTAGGATCTGGCTTTCGAGCGGGGCACGGGGGGGGGAGGGGGTCAAACTTTTTTCCCCATGGCCCAGTTGGCGAAAACTGTTGATGCCACAACCCAACATAATGTGACTGAGTGTGGGCTCCAGGGTGGGGCTGAGGAAGGAAGCTTCCATTTTGGGGGGGGGCAGGGTTGGAGCAGGAGGGGCTGACCTCGAGAGGCTCCCGGTCAGCGGTGCAGCAGGGGGGCTAAGGTAGCTTCCTGCCTCTCCTAGCCCCGCAGACCCTGCTGCGCCTGAGAAGCAGCCAGCAGCAGGTTCCCAGCCAACAGGAGCTCAGAGCTAGGGCTCGGGGCAGGGGCAGTGCACAGAGCCTCCCCCCGACCTAGGAGCTGTCCTGCTGCCGGCTGCTTTTGGGGCACAGCACAGTCTGCAGCGCCAGGACAGGCAGGGAGCTGCCTTAGCCTCCCCCACTGCTCACCTGATCCCCTGCAGCAACGAGACGCAGCCCCCGACATTACATGGCCCAGCCCTGTGAAAACCACCAGCCTAGAGCGTACGGAAGACGGCGCGCAGCCAGCTACATGCATGCAAAGGTGCTTTCCCATTTCTCTCCCCGAGCCCCTTCCACGCCTCAGGCCACAGGACCATCGTCGGGAGACTGCGCACGACTCTCGATTTTACATTGTCGGAGCACTTTGTAAGCATGAATAATGAATAGGCAACCAGCCTTCTGCTCAGCACTTCTCCCTCCTGCTGGCCTCTGGCCTCGAGAGTGCGAGAAGGGTGAGCCTCAGGGACGGAGGGGGGGCTCATGCGGTGTAAACTGCCATCGTGCCATGGAAGCCCATGTTTGGCCAAGGAATTGAAGCCAATGGAGCGAGCGATGGCACCTCCCTCCAGCGGAAGATCCCTGAACAACTGGCCCTCCTAGGGTTGCCAGATGATTTAACCAAAAATACAGAACACCCCTCCCCCCCCCAAAAAAAAAACACCAGGGAAAAAATTCTGTTGGAAAAAAGAGGGAGGGAGACCAAAGTAGTTGTTGAGCAAAAAAAAGGGGGGGGGAGGGAGTCCGAGAGTTAAGCAAAAAAAAAAAAAAAAAATCCAGCATGACCCCTTTAAGAACAGGGGCTGGGTTCTGCCTCTCCTAACAGGCTGCCGGCAGCCATCTTCTGCTCCAGACCAGACAGCTCTCCTGCAGAACCAGGTAAGTGAGGGGGGGAGGGAAGGGGCGGGCTGGGCCCAGTTGCTGAGTGCGTGTAGGGTTGCCAGGTGTCCGGTATTTTCACCTCCTGGCCAGGAAAAAAATCAGACATTTTAGGTGTCTGGTATTTTCTGATTTTTGTTTTTCCGGACAGGCGGCAAAAATACCGGACTGTCTCGGTCAATACCAGACACCTGGCAACGCTAGGCCCTCCCCTCAATGGCAGCACCAGGGACAGACTGCAGGGCCCTTCGCAGGGGCTCCTCCTCGCCAAATGTGCCCAAAGCCACCCCAGCGGATGGGTAAAGGGGAGGAGTCACAAATCTGTAGGACAAAATGCCCCAAACCAAAGTAGCAATGTAGCCCCCTAAGCAGGGCTTCATGGGACGTAGGTGGAGGCAACCCCTCTGTCCTGGTTGCAAATACAACCCCAAAGAACAACTCTGCCTGCTAGCCCTCAGGGCTTCTGAATGACTTGTGATGCTCTGTAGCTATGGACGGAGAATCATCTAACACAGGGGTGGGGAACCTATGGCCCGGGGCCAGATCTGGCCCCTGGCTTGCCTGGATCTGGCCCCCCAGGCTCAGGGCCTCCCCCCCAGCATTGGGGTTGAACGTCTCATTTTTGGCCCCACCTCAGAATGTAGGGGGCCCACAAAATCTACTAGCCTGAGCCCCTCTAGGCTCGGGTGTGTGAGGGGAATGTATGTATGTGGGGAGGTTGCTTCTCACTTGTGTGCGGCCCCCTGACTGATTTTTCTGTGGCTCAGCACACACACCCCCAAAAAGGTTCCCCACCCCTGTTCCGACAGCTCTCTCTGTGGCTAAACGTTCTGTCGGCGCTGTGCTCCACGGGGACGCGCAAAAGGGGGAGGAGTCTGCCATTCTCTGGGAGCAGCGGCTTTGTTGGGACCACGTGTGATGTGCACGCCCTCCGCGACCGGGCTCCAATTTTCATTTCCCTCTGCATGAATCTAGATGCGTTTTGCCAGGGGTGTGGCCCTCCCCCGGCCACATCCGCATGCTTGAAACCCTTGTCCCTGGTGCCCACGTTACATCTCAAGGCAACGGAAAGCAATTTGTCAGTTCACGGCAGATGGCGCATTTCCGAGGAGCAGGTTGGATCCTCTGAGGCAAAAGACGCCACCCAACCTGCTGAAGCGTCCAGCCCCGACAGTCAATGCAACTTTACATGTAAATGGAATCGGTCAGAATGGTTCCAAGTGCAACCAACGTAGCTGTGCAATAAATCTCCATTTGTGCTCGGTGCCTTACGGGGCGAATACAAACCATTGCAGGACTAGCTCAAGGAGGCTTGCGGTTCTGACCACCGCAGCACAACACGCTACGAAATCTTCCGAAACGAATTCCCATGACAGTCTCCTTAATGCACGCCATTATATTCCACTCCTCCAGCCCCCTCCGTAGCTTCAAAAGCCGCCTTTAAAAATGATTATTTGAAAAAAATAAATGTACGGGACCGAGCAATTGGATCAGTCAGAGAATATGAGATTTAAAATTGGACTTTGATTATCATTAGTAATTATTATTATTATCTGTATTAGAGCAGCACCTTGAGGCCGCTGTGTACTAGGCACGGCACACACACAAACAACAGGCAGTCTCCGCCCGAAGGAGTTTGTGATCCTAAAAGATAAGACAGAGACAGGTTTGGAAGGGAAAACGTCACAGGGAGGAGAAGTGACTTCCCCAGAGATCCTACTTAGAGCTGGTGGTAGAACTAAGATCGCATAACCAATGTTCCCTCTACTCTTTTCCATCCACGCGTGGATTTTTTCCCACCCATGTGTGGAATAATTTTGTATGTGCACCAAGGCATGTGGGAACGTCTCACGCAGGCAGACTCCTCCCCCTTTTGCACACCCTATGGGGCATTGCGTGGACAGAATGTTAGGCCATGGAGAGAGCTGTTGGAGGAGGGGCAGGGAACCTTTTTCGGGGCAGGGGCCACTGACCCACAGAAAAATCAGACAGGGGGCCACACACAAGTGAGAACCAACAGAAACACCAAACCTGGCTGTGGGCGCCGTGCTCGTCAGCTGGGCAGCATTGGAATTTCTCCTGGGCAGCTGCACAAGCGCCCAGCTTATAGGAAACACCCTCAGATATCCCAGGTCACCATGTGTGCAAGCCTGAGGCACCTCACCATAGCCAGAACAAGTCCCTGCTATAATTCCCCCATCGGTGTCCCCTGCAACTTGAGATGAACAGATGTGTTTGGACAGAAGCTTTCATGGGCAAAAACCCCGCTTCATCACTGAGTGAAGTATATTCATGTTCATAAGCCAATTTGCATAAAACATGGGGCGGCCGCAACACACGGCTATCTCTCTGAAACTGGATACCTGCAGGAAACATCTAAGACTGAATGGAGAAAAGGATTGGGCCCCAGCTAGAAGGCTGCCTAGCTTGTGAAAGACATATTAGAACAATTATTAGGGTAGGAATTTGCCTGTGACAAGTTTCTTTGGCTACGTCTACACTGCAGTGCTATTTTGGGATACCAGAGGTAGAAATAGCTATCCCATGTCTTAACAGCAAGCCCATTATTTCAAAATATAAGGGCTTGCTATTCCGACATCCCTGTAAACCTCATTCCATGAGTAAGGGATATTTTGCAATAGCTGGTTATTTTGAAATTTGGTGCTGTGTAGGCAGTGCCAAATTACAAAATAAGCTATTTCGAAATTGACTTGAAATAAGCTACACAATTTGTGTAGCTCAAATTGCATAGCTTATTTCGAGCTATGGGTGCAGTGTAGATGCACCCTTAGGCTTTGTCTACACTGCTGGCGTTTGCCGGCAAGAGTATGCAAATGAAGCGCTGATTAGCATTTTGTCGCGCTTCGTTTGCATAATCTATTTGAGCCGTTTTTGCGCAAAAACAAGCAGTGTGGACGCAAGATCTTTTTGCGCAAGATCCCTTAGCCCTCTCTGGGAGGGAAACAGCAGAAAATATGCTAATGATATTGCGATATATGCTAATGAGTCCCTCATTAGCATATTTTCTGCCGTAAAAACTCGCAGTGTAGACAAAGCCTTAGTGTATCAGAATTAGCTGGCATGCTGTGTTTTATTTTGGCTTAGTAACTCACTTTGAGCAGTCTGTTTTCACCTGCAATCGCTTCAGTCCTATTTGTAACACTTAATAAAAAACACTTTTGTTTATTATCAAGCTCAGTGTAAATAATTGTTACCTGGGGGTGGGGCAACCACTGTGCATCTCTCTCTTTCTTTGATAAGGAGGGCGAACTTATAAGCATTCTCTGTGTAAAACTTTTACCCAGTGTAAAGATGGATTTATTTGGGGTTTTGGTCTCTTTTGGGGGTTGGATTCTTGGGTGCTGTCAACTGCCCTATAGCAGAGCCCTCCCAGAGCTGAGCTGGTTCTGCATCTGTTTTGCTTTGCTGGGGGGTGGTGACCCCCAACTCTGTGCCTTGGCTGGGGAAGACCAGAGCGTCTGGCCCAGTGGGACAGAGAGGTGGGGAGCCCCAGAGAGCAGGAAGGCGGGCATCAGTGGCTGGATCAGCACACCGCGGGCCAACCCCAAGGGGGTTTCTCTGATCCAACCTGCCACACTGTGTTAGTCTGTTTCAGCAAAACCCACGAGGGGTCCCATGGCACCTTAAAGACACACACATTTATTTGGGCATCAGCTTCCCTGGGAGGGAACCCACTTCACCAGACCGGACCAAGGGGTCCAGCCCATGAAAGCTGTTGCCCAAATAAATGTGTGTGTCTTTATGTTGCCGCAGGACTCCTCGTCATTTTTACAGCTGCTAAGGGATTCCTGTAACGTAAGAGAAAAATCCTCCAGCCTTGCATACTGATCCTCCCGGAGGTTCCAGTGTATGGCACCTACATTTCTGCAGAAATAACATAGGCACCATGGATACAATACAGAGTCTGTACAGTCATATCCCCCCAGGGCCATCTGCACCTCCCACGTCCTTTCAGAAAATAGCACAACCAGCACGACCATTAAGTGGCAGTAGGTTTGCCAGGTGTCCAGTATTTACCCAGACAGTCCGGTATTTGCGGGCTTCATCCGGGAAAAAAACCAGAAAATACCAGACATGTGCAATGTCCAATATTTCCTGTTTCCCTGGACGGAAGTCCGGCGTGGACAATTTTCCCCTGCCGCATCTGGTGGGGGCGGGGGGATCGAGGAGTGCGGCAGAGTCATAGTGAAGGGGGGCGAGGGGGTACTTGCCAGGTGCCACACTAGGGGGGCGCCGGGCTGGGGTGGGAGTGGAGCGCATGCTGCTCTGGCCCACGTGACCAGCAGAGACCCAGGGGGCTGGCCACGTGATGCCTCCCTCAACCAGCCGTGGCCAACCCACGGCTCACAAGTCCCATGCGGCTCTTGCCCCCCAAAACTGCGGCTCACAAAGCTGCTCCTGTGCCCCCCCAATTGCCCCCGCCGCCTACTGGCTCCCCCCTGGCTTTCCTGTGCTTACTGGGTTTAAAAAAATGGTGCCCAAGATGGCGGCCGTCTTAAAGGGGCAGCCTCCTTTTAAAAAAAATTTTTTTTAATTTTTTTTTTGTTTGACAATTCTGTTCTGGGGGGATATTTTTTCCTTAACAACTTTGGTCTCCCTCTTTTTTCCCCCTCAACAGAATTTTTTCCCAGTGTTTTTTTTTGGGGTGGAGGGGGTGTTCAGTGTTTTTTGTTAAACCATCTGGCAACCCTAAGTGGCAGCTTTGGGGAAAGCGGTGATATGCACATCACCCCTATGTGTGACCAGCGATAACCGCTTGGAATGACAAATACCCTGTGAAAACAACGAGGAGTCCTGTGGCACCTTCAGGTGCATCTACACTGCACCCATAGCTCAAAATAAGCTACTCAATTTGAGCTAGGCAAATTGTGTAGCTTATTTTGAGTCAATTTGGAAATAGCTTATTTTGAAATTTGGCGCTGTCTGCACAGCACGTATTTCAAAATAAATTGCTATTCCGCAACGTCCCTTGCTCCTCGTGGAATGTTTACAGGGGGGTCGGAATAGCGAGCCTGTTATATTTCGAAATAATGGGTGTGCTCAAAAGATGCAGAATAGCTATTTTGGGATACCAGAGCCCTGCAATGTAGATGTAGTTTTAGAGACTAACAAATTTATATATATATATATTATCATGAGCTTTTGCGGGTAAAATCCACTTCCTCAGATGAATTGGAGTGGAAATAACAGAAAACAAATTATATATGTATATATCAGCAGAAGAAGTACCTGTCAACTGTAGGACCCACTTTCAGCCCACTTAATTAGCCTCATTAACACAAGTCCTACAATTAACAGGTACTACTTCTGTTGTTTATATATATATATCTATATATCTTGTGTTTTGTTATTTCCACTCCAATTCATCTGAGGAAGTGGGTTTTACCCACGAAAGCTCATGATTCTCTATACTTTGGCTAGTCTCTAAGGGTGTGTCTAGACTACAGGGTTTTGTCAACAAAAGTGGACTTTTGTTGACAAAACTATACCTGCGTCTACACTGCCGCTGAGTTCTGTTGACATAACGTCCACAGAACTCAGCAGTTTTGTCGACGGCGGTAAACCTCATTCTACAAGGAATAACGCCTTTTGTCGACAGAGTTCTGTCGACAGAAGGCGTTATTGCATCTACACTGTCCTTTGCGTCTACACTGTCATGTCGACAAAGCGGCTTGCTTTGTCGACAGAACTGGATGTAGTCTAGACGCCCTTTGTCGACAGAAGCTTTGTCAACAGTATCTGTCGACAAAACTTCTGTAGTCTAGACGTACCCTAAGGTACCACAGGACTCCTCATTGTTTTTAAAGTTACAGACTAACACGGCGACCCCTCAGAGATTTCCTTTGAGACCTATGACCTCACAGGAGCACTAACCTTATGAGTTCATCAGCTGGCTCTTGTGGGATGTGGGCTACACAAGTGGCCTCCCCCACCCTTCCGTGATGTGCTGGCTCCTTCGTCAGTTAAGTGTTTTGCAGCGCTGTGGTGGCCATCTTGGTCCCAGGACATGACAGAGACAGGGTGTGTGTGTTGCGTGGGCGACAGCCTCTGTGAGCCCCTGGGCAATGCAAGGTGTGTGGATCCACCCTCCAGGAAGGGGCGGGACTTTGGGTAGAAGGGGCAGAGCTTTGGGAGAAAGGGGCAGCCAGCCCGCTACACCGCCTGGAGTGCACCACACCACCCCCCAGCTGCTCAGAGAGCACGGCGCTCCGGTGGCGATTTAAAAGGCCCAGGACTCTGGCACCCTTTGCCCTCCCTCCCCTAGCGATGGACTTGGGGGGGGGGAAGGAGGACCTGAAGGAGAACTCTCTGCAGCTCAAAAGCTTGTCTCCACCACCAACAGCCGTTGGACCAATACGAGCTTTTCCTCGCCTGCCCTGTGTCTCAACCCCCTTTTGTTATTCCGCTCCTAGGGCAGGCCGCAGGTGGTAGCCGTGCATCCCAGAGCTCTCCTGGGCTTGAGGAGGTGGGTTTCTGCTCTCTCCCGTCCTCCAGGGACACATCCCCGCTTGCCTCAGCTCATGGAACACACAGCAAGCGCTGTCGCTATTCTAGCACATTGGGCTGCGGCATTAAGCCTTCGCACAGAGCCTCTCTCGCTGACCCTTCCGACACTTTCCATTTTCGAGGATGCCAGCTCTGAGACGGCTTAGCAGGACATGAATGAAGCAGCCCATGGGAGTTGGGGGATGATCTATTATCAGGTGCCACAAGTAGGCAATTGACACAGGCCGTCTGACTCTCACCAGCCCATTGAAGTGAAAGAGCAGAGCGGATGGGAAAGAATAATTTCATGAGGCATCTGAAAAGATCCAAGGGGCTTCGAGTTTGAGGTGGACCCATTTTTCATCGTTTAATTAAATCTTCTACGGGGATTTTTGCCAAACATGTTACCCCCCTTTTTAAAAAAAATAACTAATCAAAATAGGTTTTTTCAGAGGGCTTGCTGTACATTAAACTAAGAATCCAATTTTCAATTATGATTTTGAGGAAAACACTTGTAAACTTTTTTTGCGGGGGGGAAGAGGGAGGGAGGAAGAATGGCAAGAAATGGAAAATTGACCTTGAAAACTTTGCTTAAAAGTTGCTTTTTTGAAACGAGGCCACTCTTTAAAGCATGGGCGGGGAACCTTTTTTGGGTCGGGGGCCAATGACCCACAGAAAAATCCATCAGGGGCCGCACACAAGTGAGAAGCAAAAAACAAAACAAAAAAAAACCCTTCAATGACATGGTCCCCGACAGAAGGAAAAAGACACTCTCCACCTTCCCCTGAGCCTAGAGAGGCCCAGGCTAGTAGAATTTGTGTGCTCCAGCCCCACAGTGGGATGGCGGAGAGGCTGGAGCACCAACAAGGGCTCCCCAATGCTGGAGGGAACCCTGAGCCTTGGGGGCCGGATCCAGGCAACCCAGGGGCCACATCTGGCCCCAGGGCCTTAGGTTCCCCACCCCTGCTTCAAAGAAAAATCCTTTTTTGTATTACAAAATGTAAATCAGCCCTAGCAATGGGAGTTAGACAAGTGCGCTGGATCACAGAATCTTCAGCTTCCTTTCCCATCCCCACTCGCGCCCCAGCTCTCACAGTCTAGAGTCCCTGGTAGCTTTCTAGTTGCCCACTGCAATTCTTTCCCCCATTTCTGTAGTACTTTCTTTTTAAATTACAGTATATAAGACACAGAACTCAGCTAGGGTTGCCAGATGGTTTAACCAAAAATACTGAACACCTCCCTCCACCCCCCCCCAAAAAAAACACCAGGAAAAAATTTCTGTTGAGGGGAAAAAAAGGGGGGGAGGGGGCCCAAAGTTGTTGAGAAAAAAAAGAGGACCCCAACAGCAATTAAGCAAAAAAAAAAAAAATTAAGAAATTAAAAAATTAAAAATCAGTATGGCCCCTTTAAGAGGAGGCTTTTTTTGCCAGCAGCCATTTTGTTTTTGTTCCAGCCACAAGACAAGCCCATGTGGAACCAGGTAAGCAGGGGCGTGGGGAAGTCCGGGGTCGGGGAATCGGGAGGTCCGGGGCTGGGCCCAGTTGCTGAATGTGTCGTAGAATTGCCAGGTGTCCGGTATTTTCGCCTCCTGGCAGGGGAAAAGAACCAGAAAATACTGGACATTTTAGGTGTCCGGTATTTTCTGAATATTTTCACCGGACAGGAGGCGAAAATACCGGACTGTCCGAGTCAATACCGGACACCTGGCAACCCTAAACACAGCAAACCCTCGCAAAGGAAAAAAACGCAGCATTCCGCCGACGTGGCCCCGAAACCTGGCAAGTTTGCAACGGTTTTATTAGCATGTGTGGACACTGACCAGTTAGTCCGATTTCCAAGACAGGGACACACAATATGTCGTGACTGATTATGAAGCCAAACTCACCTTTTTGCCTCACTGGAGGAATTCAGCATGAAAATCAGCAGCACAATATGGACCAATTTTCAGCTACCGGTTGTGAAACGCGAAGTCGTTTAACGTCTGTAATTTGCTGGATGCCTCTCAAAAAAAATTTCCGGGGCCAGAGAAATCAAAGGGCAAAAACCACTGCTGGATTTTTTATACTATTGTTGTAGCCACACAAATCATCAACATATATGTACCTTCGTTGTAATACATAGGTAGTCACAGAGGACTTTTATAAGCATTAGGTCTCTTTAAAACTTTATGTACTGCTGTTAAAAAGTGTGAGTTTCAAGGGGCCCGTTAAACCCATCCATCAACTGTTCGACACACTTATGTCTTTTGTCGGCTCTTGAAGCCTTTTAACCTTTACAGGCTGCTTTCAGACATCCCAACGCCAATAAAAAACAGCTCACTTCAAAACCGTCGTCAGCTGCAAACACCACTAACCTCTCCCTCTCTCCCTTTCCTTCCATTATACTAAACAGCGAGAAGCATTTTGGGGCAGACATCGTAATAAAAGACATTTGCCAAGGCTCTGACCCTGCAATCAGGTTGTGTAGGCAGGGTAGGACCGTTAACGAGGCACCATGGAGGCACAAGGATCGGGGAGTGCAGCGTTGTTTACAGGATCAAGACCTGAGCTCTACTGACGCATCAAATCATTTCTTTGCGCTTCCTTCGTCTCCTCCCCACCTCTGGCTGTGGGAAAAGAGGGCGCACGTGGAAGAAAACTATAGAAAAGTTGGCCCCCATTTCTTGACAAGCTCGTTTTTTAAAAAACCAGGGGTCGCTAAGGCTGGGCTAAGCTCTCGCTTTCACATGCTAATGCCCTTGTGCAGCCAAATGTGGCCACCTGCAGTGCACATGTCTTGAAGTGTGACAGTCGTTTAAAAAGAAATTCAGGTTTACATACGCTGAAAACGTCTGAGGTCTTGCACCCACAAAGGTTTGGGACCCAGCTGAACCTGTTCTGAGCTTGCTTTTCCCATAAGCCCTACAATTCATCCCCCAGAAAAATGGACTCTCCCTGGAAAGATTTCAACGGATTGTTTTGTTTATATTCATGAAATAAAATCCCTCTAGCTGCAGCGTGAGCACACCCTTGCATACAAACTGTAGATATATCCCTGGCGGGTGCAGCTTTCCATGTGATTCAGTAAGCCCAATGCGTGGCAGGTGCAATGCCGTTTGGGTGAATGCCGTTACACCTTGAATCAAATGTCACCCAGTGAGTTCAAAGGCTTGCTGCCCTCCCTACCCCCACGCTGGCAGGCATTGGGAAGAATTTTGTCTTTCCGAGAGCCCTAGGAGAGAAGCGGCACTTGACAAAACAGATTTGACAACCGGTTTCTGCACCCAGGCGTTATCTGGCAGCAGAAACGCTCCACGATTCAGTCCACGAAAAAGCTGCCTTGGAATTCACGTCATTAACCGAGCCAGCCATTTTACCCGACTCCTCTTTTTCCCGCGAGTTTTGCCCAGGACACGTCCAAGAAGTCCATTCAAAATCCCCTCTAGGCTTGGAATCTCAGCAGAGAGCTCTGCCCAGTTCACGAATGCCGATTCGCCCAGGCGACGCGAAGGGTCACAAAATTCTTCGTTTCAGATTCAGCCACCGTGGGCCATTGGAACATGCCCCACGTGAAGTGCCCCTGTCCGCAAACCAAACGCCTGCTGCCCACGTGTGGTCAGCTGGCAGACAGCCCGCCTCGCCCATCTGTTCCCGTGGCTTTCTGCCTTTCGACAGAGCCGAATGCCATTTGCACAAAAGGCAGTTCTGACTCGGGCAGCTTGTAGGACATGCGTCACCGTCACGTCGTCTGCTGGAGGTCCTGCCCATGTGCTACCTCCACACACTCCTTCAGGCCGGCTGTCATTGATGTAAGACGCCATCCCCAGCGGGGAAAAGGTCAGGCGCACTTCTGACTGCCAGCCAAGAGCTGTTTCGCAGGAGAGGAACGGGAAGAAATACACGGGTGCCGGACACTGAGAACTCTACCCAGATGCCTTCTTTCCTCGCGGCCATGTTATGCATCCACGCACGCGCACACGTAATGCATCTCGCGCAGATGCAGCGCCGCACGTCACTTTCGGGAACACCATTTGGCTCCGAGCGCTGGTTTTCCCGTGAATTCCACGAGCCAAATTGAAACAGGCTGGCGAGCAGCCCCGCCATCTGGAACGCCTTCCCAAGCGCTCCCTCTGTGTTCGCTGCGCTTTTTTAAAAATTATATTCAGTTTGGTTCTTGTGCCCAATTTTTTTCCATGCATGTGGTTGGGAACCCCCAGGCAAAGGGCCTCAGGATCAGCAGACCCTTGTCTGGGGACATCTGCAAATGCAAACCGCTAGGCAGGGGAGTCCTTTTTGCAGCATCGTCCCCTGCGCTAGCACACATTGACAAAGAACTATCTCCTGCGTGAGGCCAAAATTCGCTGGCCTCTCAATTTTGGCACAATAGCTCCGGAGAGCTACCCTCACACCAGAGCCCGGGCAGTGCTAAGCCACACCTGTGGGGTGAAAAACAACCAAACTACATGACGATATTGAGCTCTTACAGCACTTTTTACCCGCGACCAGCCGGCTTTCGCAAAACTCAGCACATTTGTTCCAGGGCAGAAGCACCAGGGAGGAAACCAGTGCTTTTTTTGTGATGGTACTGCCCGTTACACGGTACCGGCACCTCCAGACGCAGTACTGACACCTTTAGTCAGAGCCAGGGCCAGCGCCAGCTCGAGCCATTCCTGTGCCCCGAGTGGGGGGGGCCGGGGTCGGGACTGGCCGGGAGGAAGGGGGGTGGGAGGCAGGACTGGCGGGGGCCGCATCACTGGCCGGGAGGAAGAGGGTGGGAGCAGAGTTGGGGAGGATCGGAGGCCAGGGGCTGGATGGGAGGAGGAGGGCAGGAGGCGGGGCTGGCGGGGGTCAGGGGCCATGGGGCTGGCGGGAGGAAGGGGGCCTGGAGGCGGGGCTGGCAGGTGAGGGTCGGGGCTGTGGGGCTGGCCAGGAGGAAAGGGGTCTGGGAGGAAGGGGCGGAAAGCAGAGCTGGGGGATCAGGGGCCAGGGGCTGGATGGGAGGAGGGGCCAGAGGAAGGGGGCGGGAAGCAGAGCTGGCCGGGGGGGGTGCAGCCACTGGCCACAGCCAGAGTCCAACAGGCCACGCCCCCAACAGGTACTCCCACACTAGTAGAAGCTAGGCCGGGGTGGGGGGAGTGGCTTGGAGCCACTCCCCCCGCCCAGCTTCTTCATGCAACCAGAGGCTCCCAGCTGGGAGGCGGGGCCGCGATTGGTGCTGGCAGGAGCCTCTGGTTGTGCGCAGAAGCTGGGCCAGGGGAGTGGCTGGGAGTCCTAGCCACTGCGCCCGCCCTGCGCCGCCCAGCTTTTGTACGCGACCACAGGGCTCCCAGCACCAATCGCGGCCCCGCCTCCCAGTCGCTCCCCCGCCTCCGCCAGGCTTTCCTCCGGCGCCCAGCCGGGAATTCAGAAAATACCGGACATTGCACATTGCACATTGCATATGTCCGGTATTTTCTGAATTTTTCTACCACACAGAGGGCACAAATACCGGACTGTCCGGTAGAAAACCGGGCACCTGGCAACCCTACAGGGGAGAGGTAGATGTAGTAGGGTGGGGAAAGAAGCCCTGCCAGCCGCTCCTCCTGTAGGGCCCTTGGGCCGGAGTCCAGTGGAGTGGATGGGCCTGGACTCCCGCCCCCCTTCTCTTCGGGGATTACCCTGCTGGGGAGACGGGAACAAACCAAAGGCCAGGAAAAGGGGGTTTGTCTCCCCACTCAGGACTTGAGAATGACTCAGTAAGCAGGGACCCTTCCCTCTGGGGAAGTCCCAAGGCAACAAAGGGGTCACCGTGAGTCTCTGAGGCACACAAGAAACCGTCAAGAAGCACAGAACCCATGGGGAGCTAACAAGGGACTTTGTCACAATGGAAATGACTCATTCCCAGCAGTTGATGTGGAAATGTGGATCTCAAGAGGGGAAATTGCCTCTGTAATGCGTTAACCAGTTAAGATCCTTATTCAATATCAAACTGCTGTGAATAAGCCACTTCCATCCTGACCAGCGCCGAACCAGAGAATTTGCCGAACCACAGGAGGTCAATATTGTCTAGCAACAGGCTCTTAGAAGACACGTAGGGGTCACATAGAGCTAAATACCAGCCCAGAACACTGAGAGCCAGGACTGGGGGCTGTAAACAAACTTTATGGGTCCGAGGAAAACTTGGCCACACCCAATAGAAGTGGACAAAAAACACGCCGCACCACAGATGTTGCTGGACCAGCGAGTGCTGGATTAGAGAGATTCTACCTGTTTTAGTCCTGAGGGAATACAGAGAAGAAAGCTGTCTGCTGTAGCAGGAGAGAAGCTGATGTACTGTCAATCTCCCAGGGCCTAACGTTTAAATGCGTGCACTTCCAACCGCAGTTATGGAAAGCTACAGCCAACAGCAGAAAGATGGTTCCAGACAGCAGTGAGGCAGGGATGCTACAAGAAAAATCGCAATCTTACTACAAACTTCGGGAGTGTAATTGGACAGACTTGTCATGTTCGCACCAACCTCAAGAGGGCTCTGCCAGCATAAGAAAGACCTGAGTGAGAACGACTCAGTAACAACGTGGCAGCAGACATGAAACAGGGATAAGTAAAATGACCTTATTAAGACAGAGGAATTACATAGGACCAGAGCAGCGGTGCCTAGCAGGTGAGGCTGGATGTAATATCGGGAGACCTAAAATGCCAAGCGATAGCTTAGCTACTGAGTGGCAGTGAAGGCTAAAATTGGACGATGAAAAAAAGAATCAAGCCACCATGCTAGGTGCAAGGGCAAGTGAAGAAATGTTATCCCGGGAGGCAGGAGGCACAGAACCAGTGTGAGCCGGGAGGGGGGTAGGTAAGCTGCCCACACCCTGAGTCAGCTCACAGCAGTGGCCTTGCTAGAGAAAAGCATTTGCTTCCAGACGCAGCAAACAACTACACTTGTGGTTACTCCTAGCGTGTAAGAGCAACGGAGCCTATTCTGGGAGCTCGTCAAGGGGGCAAAGAGTTGTAATAGAAGGAGCGTGAGGCACGTCTGGGAGAACACCAGACAGCGGGCGGGGAAAAGCCATGTGCCAGCCCTGTTCACAAATAAATGGCGTTCGGAAGCATATTTGCTGCTGGCAACAGGACCTCGACGGCTCCCTGTAGCAGCTCAATAGAAAGACAGTGGAGCTGACTCACCACTGCTTTGCTCCAGTGTTAAATTGGTGCAGCTCCACTTATCTTAAGGGAGTTCTCAGTTTCACCCTTGTGGAACTTCATTTCAATGAATGGTGGTAGGCCAGGCCAATACTAGATCCAGCAGCTTGGCTCAAGATACCCAACTCCAGCCATGCAGAATACGAAGCTGGAGTCGGCTTCCCTCAAGCCGAGCTTCACGGTGTCCCCACAACGGGAAGAAAAAGTACCAACGGCCACCAGCAGGGGTGCCCTCTGAGTTCGATTTAGTGAGTCTTCACTAGACTTGCTAAATCGAACGCCAAAAGATTGATCACGGCAGTGGCGATCTTCCTTTCAGTGTAGACCAGGCCTCTGTCATGCTGGAGTAATACCGCAGGGAAGTAAGCCCTGGATTTCAGACGTGCTTACCCTTAACATCTGAAAAAGAATCAGCAGCAACTTTTGGAGTACCAGAAGTTTGTCATGTAGGTGACAGGAGAAGAGAGAGGTTGCAGCTGAGATCAATGCCCATTATGCTAGCCACTGCACACGCACAAAAGAGAGAGTCTCCTGCCCCCAAAACAGCTTGCACACTAAGTAAATAAGAAAAAGGAGAGTAAAAGGAGAAGGAAGTGATTTGCCCTTGGTCACATAGACTGGCAGCCATGCATAGAACGTAGGTGATCTAACTCCCAGTACTCTCTCCACTAGACCACACTGCCTCTTCTGGGTTTTAAAAAAATTGTCGTGAGCTAGAGAATCGTTAGGGAAAGAGCAGCGCTTGTAGGGAAACTGGAATGAGAGCACATTTTGCCAAAAAAATCACCCAACACGACAATTGCAGCTTTTCCCCTTCCCCGTGCCCCCCACCAATGTAGCAAGCTGCATGGAATGTGAAGGGATGAGCCCACACGGAAGAAGCAAAGAGTTTGGAGGAGGCATCAGGAAGTTAGTCTATGTGCACGTGGCTGGAATGCGAGCTGCAGTGCCAGCATCTGTGCAAATAGTTCTCTTACAGTGTCAGTTCCATTCTGGAAACATGGAGTCCTTCCATATCCTCACCCAGGACACGGTACACAAAACAGCGAAGATTTTTTTCAAAATGGTATCCTTACTATATAGCAGGGGTGGGCAAGATACCTCTCGCAGGCTGGATCCGGCCTTCCAAGCCACCGGATCCAGCCCACGGACCCCCTGCCAGGACCCCTAGGTACACATCTGCCGTTTTAAATGCAGGGCTGCTCCGTGTGCCTCTCTGCTCTGGAGGGAAGGGGTGGTTTTGGGTAATCTCCCCACCCCCAGCTCAATCCTCAGCTCCTACTGGCCAAAAACAACTGGCCAATAGGAACTGACCCGTCAATCTCTCAGCGCCTATTGGCCGGAAACAATCAGCCAATAGGAGCTGAGAGACGGGCCTGGGGGATGGAGCCCATACAAGCTTCTCCCCCCTTCCAGAACTGAGGGCCACATGGAGGGAGCAGCCCGCAGTTTTAAGCATCTGGGGCCACAGCAGGAAGGGAGCCCAACCTGCCTTGGGGGTGCTGCAGGGCTGCTGGTTGGGAGATGCTTAGGTAAGCACCTCCCAGCCAGGGCCTGCCTCTGGTACCCCTGCCCTTCCCGCACCCCAACTCCTTTCCCCAAGTCATCATCCAAACCCTCTGCATCCTCCTGCCCCAGACCCTGTATCCTCTCGTACACCCCTTCCCCAGGCCAGAATCCTCTCCTGCACCCAAACACCCTCCCTGACCCTGCACCCCAATCCCCTGACCTAGGTCATAACCCCCTCCTTCACCCAAACTCCCTCCCAGACCCCACACCATCTCCTGCACCCCAGTCCCTTACCCCGTGTGCCCTTCTGCACCCAGCCTCCACCCTAGACCCCGCACCCCCTCCACAGCAGTGCGGCTCTTGACCACTTTCCAAAATCTTGGAGCGGCCCCCCGCCCAAAATTATTACCCTCCCCTGCTCTACAGAAAGGAAGTGCAAGAATTTGTCTGGGTCTATTTGTAACCCATAGACCAACGTATCAAACCAAACAGGCAAAACTGTTCTTAGCGCAGACCATCAGAAAGCGGGAGCCCAGCACCTACCCGCCAGAGCCCTGCCACCGCCTTCATTACAACATACGCACCCGTAACAGCTGTTCCGCCCCACGGACTCAACATCTGCCCTCCAGGTAGCTCTTTGCTCCTTGGCCTCCGAAGACGGCTCTCCCGCCGCCGCCCTTATTTCACCCGCAGAGTGGCTCCCTGGGGCCGGCCACTGAGGCCACAATTTGCACTGCGGAACTGAACCCGCAGGCCCTCCACACAGCACCGCCAAGGGGCCAACTGGGCTTATTCCTGTAGCCCTCCTCCTCCCCCACCTCTGCGTGTTGTTGCACGTGCGTGGCATGTCTCAGAGCCGAGGCGAACCTCCCTGAGGGAGGGATCTTTACACCCTGCACGGCAGGATGGCGAAGGCAGCGTAACGGGATGTGGCTCCTCTCCTGCTTTCTTCCCCACACAAAGGGCACACTCTCCAGCCATAGCGCCTTCACCGCAGGGCTGGCGACAGACTTCATTGGGCCCTGAGTAATCAGGGGGAAGGGCTCCGCACCGAGTCCCAGGAAGAGGCGGGGTCTCAGGCAGAAGGGGCGGGGCTAGAGGCAGCCAGCCCTCAGTGCTACGTGGGACTCCAGCAAAATTAAAGGGCCGGGGGTAGTTGCCGTGGTGGCCCAAAGCCACAGCCCTTTTAAATCACCAGCCCCTGGGGCAACTTCCCCCTTTGCCCCTCCCCCCCCCGAGCAGTAGCCCTGCTTCACGGAATCTTTGAATTTTACGTTTCCTCCCCCATTTCCACAGAAACCCAGTGACAGAACCAACTTTTGGTCTCCCTCCGCTGAGGCCTACACGTAACTCGGCTCTACCAGCCCTGGTCCTCTCTCTTGTCCCTTGGCGCTTCCTTCCTGCTCCTTATCCAACCCAGCCTCATTACCCATCTGCTTTCTCTGGTGAATTCATTAACATCTGAGGGGTCCGAAGGCAGGCTGACCTCTTCCCCCCCCCTCCTCCTCCACACAATGGCACAAGCCAGGGCCGGCCAACAATATTTTAGCACCTGAGGCAGGGAGCTCAAATGATGCCCCCTCGCTTGGGCAAAACTTTGAAAGGTCTCAATTCTCTGGGTCCTAGTGGCGCCCCGACCAGAGTCTGGCACCTGAGGCGGCCGCCTCAGTTTGCCTCATGGTAAGGCCAGCCCTGGCACAAGCACCCAACTGGACTGTGGGCCTGCCGGGCATGACACTGTGCACCCCAGACGTGGCACCCTCAGAAGACCACGGGGTGCTACAAAAGCAGATGGACCCACATCCCCAGAAAATACACTTGGCATGTGAATCTGGGGGAGACCAGCATCCATCCCTCCCAATCACAAGAGAGCTGATGAGAGCGGGATAATTATGGTATGAAACACACACGTCCAAACATATGTGTGCGATAATATATATACAACAAACCCCCTCTGATCGCAAGGATGATAGTGTCGTACAGAAGGAAATCATAGTTCCTAATACTTTGATACATAAACTGAAGCCAAACACTTTGGGAAATCTGCAAAATCAAGCATGAATATCAAGCCTGAAGGATTTGTTTTAGAAAATACCATAATCCTGATCATTCTCTGGTCTGTAAATGAAATACATTCTCTTCATTCTCCTGGACCTCTGATGAAGCAATGGGCTTAAATTGCAGCAAGGGAGGTTGAGGTTGGACATTAGGAAAAACTTCCTGCCTGTCAGGGGGGTTAAACACTGGAATAAATTGCCTAGGGAGGTTGTGGAATCTCCATCATTGGAAATATTTAAGAGCAGGCTAGACAGACACCTGTCAGGGATGATCTAGATGATGCTTGGTCCTGCTGTGCGGGCAGGGGACTGGACTTGATGACCTCACAAGGTCCCTTCCAGTTCTATGGTTCTATACATCTCCATTCTTATAAACATTAGGTGCTCTCACGATACTATTTCTCACTGTTTGTGAGCAGCTTGACCAGTAACCACTTCTAGAAAAGGTGATGAAAAGAAAAACAAAGATCACTCACTTTCATGTAAGCAACTTAAGAGCTGTGTGGGAATTGAGGGATTTCCAATTGGTAGGAAATTCTGCAACTTTACATTTTGTTTTCACTTCTGAATCAGAAAAAAAAGACACATTTTGATTTGGCCAAGAAGGGGTTAATGCAGGCTGGAGGGCGCCTGCACAAAGCCCTGGCCAATCAGAAAGGTGCTTAGAAGGAGCCAATGAGAAGGTGGCTCACTAGGGCAGCTCTAGTTATAAGGAGCTGCTCTACAGAACAGTGGGCAGTTGGGGCCTGACCAGGGAGGTTCTCAGGCAAGAACCTTAGAGAAAGCAGAGCTGGACAGGCTCGGGGAAACTAGAGAGAGGGCGTTTCCCTGACAGCCTGAGTTTCCCTGCTGTTCTCAAGCAGGAGGCTGACAGAAGCAAATGCTCCCGTCAGCTTCCCTTACTCCTCGCATGAGTACCGGTCATCGATGGAGGCTCCGAGTTCGATTTAGTGGGTCTTAACTAGACCTGCAAAATCAAACTCCAGGAGATCAATCGCAGCAGCATCAATCTTCCATGGGGGGAAGATATGGCCTAATACAAGTTCAACAGAGTGATGCCGATGTGCCCCAGCTCTGGGTCTAGCGTTCTATCTTCCAGTCTTCTACATCTAACCCATTTGAGACAGCTCTCAGTGATACGTAACATCAGATTTTCATTGGGAAAAACAAATTTATTGTAAATTGTTACATCTAAAATAATGCTAGATATACAGGGAACATACACCAAGTAAAGATGAAAATTTGAGCCAAGAGGATTAGGTCATGCTAACCAAATGAAAACCAACCATCTTCTTTTTCCTCATGATGTTTGCTGTATATACGGAATCACGCAAAGGACAATTTCCACTCACTCCACTGGACTCTGTGTTGCACTTATTCTCAGCAACTGGCCCCTGCTAGTAACAAACATGCCAACAATATTCGTGAAAGAATAATGGTATTTTGTTTGTGAAACTGTCACGAGGAAATGGCACTTTTATTCTTTGCCCTTTCTCTTAATATATTTTACTAATAGTCCTACCGCTAACAACTGGATTCCTAATCTAAGGGAAATCTGGCATATTCAGTATGTCTGTAGAAAATATCAATTAATGTGGTTTTGAAATGGCATTTTCAATTAAGCCAAGTCAGTAATTGCCACCTGAACATTTCCCAACAATTTACAAAGTAAATAGCAATTAAGAATGCCATTTATTCATTAAAGTTCTACAAGCCAAACAAAAAATACCCTTTTTTATGAAGCTGTCCCAAACTGTTACACACCTGCTCCGATGAGAATCACAATGATTTATGGAGCAATTTCAGCCTCATTTAGCAGGTGGGTGTACACAACGTACCGACTTCAGTGGCCGTCATAGATTCTGTACCCAGTATGAGATCTTGAAATGACTCATGACGCCATTGGAAAGAACAGCCCATCGCCCATATTAAATGTACTAACAGCTTCCTACTCGCTCAGGGAAACAACACAATTATCCCATGTCACCACCAAGCACTTAACGGTGAGGGGTTTAGGATCAGCATGTGAAACGAGGCACCGTTTAGAACCACGTTGCTGGAGTTTGCAACGCAGCTGGCAAAAGGTGGGCACTACACTATCAAAAGACGGATAATAATACCCGCCTTCCAACAGGAAGCTCAGATCCCAGCTTCAAGCGTTAACTCAGTGGCAACAGGATAAGGAGCAACACAAGCCATCACACGTGGGAGCAGGGTATAGATGAGGGGGTTGGGAATTCTGGGAAACTGAGCCCCACCAGGAAAAAGTAGCCTTTGAAGACTGAAATGGAGGCGCGCACAAATGGGAATACAGATCCTTTAATTAAGGAAAATCAATGCCTGATCCAATGAAATGTGCGTCTCTAATACGCACACAGAGGAGGGTAGAAGAAGGCTCAATGGGAAAACGTTTACCGTACAAACCTAGCACCGAGAGACACAGAAACATGGCAGGGCATCTTTCTGATCCCAAGGCAACACTGCCTGCTGTATCCTAAACTCTCAGCGTGGTCTACACTAGGACGTTATTTCAAAATAACCCCCCTTAGGTCGACTTTATAAGTGGAGCATCCACACGACCAAGCCCGTTATTTCGAAATAACGGGCCGCTTAATTCGAAATCTGTACTCCTGCTTTCCTCGGGAATAACGCTAATTCTGAAATAGTTATTTTGACATAGCGGTGGTGTGGACGCTCTGGTGCTGCTATTTCGAAATAACGACTCCCCAGAATAACTCGAACTAATTACTCTCTGGTGCTTCCTAGGGCTCTAAGTCCAAGGTAGCGTGTCCACATTAATGGAGCCTGTGGCAGACTAATTTCAATGCTTCCCTGTAGTGAGCACACGTTATTTTGAATTTGTTAAATCGGGAGTTATTAAGTCAAATTTAGTAATTTTGAAATAGTTTCCTCGTGTAGACATGGCCTCAGTTATTATAGCATCTGCAGGCCCTAACTCAGAGGAGACTCTGCTGTGCCAGCCACATTAACAATCCCAGCTCTGATCTAAACAGATGGACAAAGGGAAGGCACAGACAGATTTTTCTAAAAATGGGTCTTAACTTTTGTCTCGGAGCCACCCTGTGCCAAGCCAATACAGCTGCTGGCATCACCTTCTCCCTGCACCCACAATAGCGCAGTTTCTTGGACTCCTCCTTGGGTGCCCCTTAGTGTTACTAACACCAAGAAAGGCAATGGGTGAATTTTAGAAGGTCCCTGACCGCGTGGCTGCCATCACCATTACAGTGACAGCCCCGCCGAGGAATCCGGTTACAACACAGCTGCACTCAGATATCCCGCAGGGCCCATGAAGAGAACATAATGCAGCCATCCAAAGGTCATCCGGTAAAGGCTTCATCCCATCCCATCAGAAATCCCCTTTGCATCTTTGAAAGGATGTTAAACCTAAAGTTACAGCTGGACTAACTCTAAGGCTGCATCTAGACTGGCATGATTTTGCACAAATACTTTTAACGGAAAAGTTTTTCCATTAAAAGTATTTGTGCAAGAGAGCGTCTACACTGGCACGTATGCTTTTGCGCAAAAGCACATATTTTGCGCAAAAGCATCCGTGCCAGTGTAGACGCTCTCTTGCGCCAGAAAGCTCTGATGGCCATTTTAGCCATCGGGCTTTCTTGTGCAAGAAATTAACGTTGCTGTCTACACTGGCTTTCTTGCGCAAGAGGGCTTATCCCTGAGTGGAAGCATCAGAGTATTTGCACAAGAAGCACTGATTTTGTACAGTACAAGGTCAGTGTTCTTGCGCAAATACTCGCAACCAGTGTAGACAGGTGGCAAGATTTTGCGCAAAAGCACCTGCTTTTGCGCAAAATCTTGCCAGTCTAGACGCAGCCTAAGAGTATGTCTACACAGCAAAGTTATAACAGCCGTTATTTCGAAATAACTTTCCTAGAGTCTACACAAGCCAACTGCTATTTCAAAATTAATTCAAAATAGCAGAGGGCTTATTTCAAAATTGGTAAACCTCATTCCACAAGGAATAGCACCAATTTCGAAATTGCTATTTCAAAATAAGCACTGTGTAGACAAAATAAGTGCCTATTTTGAAATAGGGGGCCTCCAGCCCTTCCCAGGGTGCCCTGCTGGCTGCCCTGGCCAAAAGATAACTTCTGACCTGATGCCCTGCTGGAACCAGTTCCAGCTGGCCTTAAATGCGATTCAGTGTCCAATCAGTGCAGACGTGCTATTTCGAAATAGCAAACAGCTATTTCAAAATGCATTTTGTGTGTATACGTATTATTTCGAAATAAGATATTTTGAAATAATGCTGTAGTGTAGACATACCTAACTGCTTTGTGGTTTACATTGTACTACCAGATGTCTCGGAAGCTTGTTCAGAAGACTTTGAAAACATTAAGAAATATGAGCCACTTCCCACTTCACTTAAGCTGGAAATATCAGGCGGTTTATTACTACTCATCAAACTTGCTTCATTCTTTTCAGTATTAGTCCCTTGCTAGATTACTGTCAGCCTAAGGGCCTTCTCAAAAATGTAAAGACTGAGGAAAATATAATCTCATTAAGAAATGTTCTAAGTTTTCCTTTCCAGGGCTTTAAATTGCTTCTGTTAGCTTTTTTCCAACCTCCTGGGTTTCCCTGTGAAATGCTACCCTTGACATTCTTAAAAGCAACGGTGTCTCAATGCCCACTCACTCGTCCTTCTTTCCTCTAATTTTCCTCTCTGCCAGGTGACCTCCTACAGTTCCAACTTCTAAAATGTGCAGCCTGTTATTGCTGATAAAATGCAGTGCTCAGAAACAGCTGGAAAGTCAACTTCAGTCTTAAGTGCAGGGATAGTTACAAGCAATGCTCTCAACATCTTTATGTTTCATTGCATGACAGCAGTTGAAAGCATGGGACCAGTTACTAGAGAGCAGATCAGTTTTGGCTTAGTGGGAGTAGCGTCATTTTAATCTCACCCTGTGCAACCTCGCCACTCTACAACAGTATTTTTCCATAAGAGGTAGGCGGCACAGTGTGATTTGACCTAAAGCTGAAGTTCAAGAAAATATGATCTTACTGTTAATTCCAGGGGAGCCAACAGATAAGGTAGGAGGGGCTCTGGCTCCATGGTCCCAGAAGGGGTGGACCTCAGGTAAAAGGAGCAGGCTGAGGGGCAGCCAGGCCTCAGTGCCGCAACCCCCACCAGCCCTCAGTGCTGCCTGGAGCATGTCATGGTTTAGCACTTAGACCTGGTCTACGCTGGAGCGGAAGGTCATCCTAAGATACGCAATTCCAGCTATGTCAATTACATCGCTGGAGACAAAGTATCTTAAATGGCCATCCACACATCGGGGGGGTCGACAGGAGCAAACGCTCCCATCAGCTTCCCTTGCTCCTTGTGAGGAGCAGGAATACTGATGCCGACGGGGGCACTCTCTGAGTTTGATTTAGCACGTCTTCACAAGACCTACTAAATCAAACCTCGGAAGATCGACCACAGCGTCGATCTTTCATGTAGTGTAGATGTGCCCTTAGTGACAGATGTAGAAGATGGAACATGGATAATCCCAAGAAAGGAGGAAGAAAATGCATCACTAGCCCATTAACCTGGAAGGACGAATAAGAAGAGTTTGTTTGTTGTTCAATCCCTCTGAGTACAGCTATTTCTTGGTTATGCGGTGTTAGGAGAATCTCAGACTCAAAACAGAAGCTGCTGAAGTTTTATATAGATGACATTGCATACCTTCCACATATGAGCTGTTCCAAAAACCCTTGCATACCAAAAGGATTCTTGGCTGATAATTAGATTCAGAAAGAAACTACACTTAATCAAAGTGACATCCATTACTTCTTGTTACAGTAAAACGGGCTGTGTGGCTCCCGGCATTGATTTTCTGAAAATATCTGCAGACTATTTAACTCGGGCAAAGACTGGGATCCTTCTGGACCTGCTTTCTAGACACCAGATGTGTTTGGTTTTTCCCACTCCCCCAGCTGTCAGTGCTGCCCAGGGTAAAACCGACAAAGCGTGGAGTGTCACCAGGCAAACACGGAGAGAGGCAAGAGCACAAAGATACTGAGAGCAGCTCTTGTAGCAGATGCCTGTATTTACCAATTCTGCAGATGTGCTTTCTCAGCTACCTTTCATCGGTAAGTATCAACTTCACTTTCGAACCAGCAACTTTCGTTGTAAATTCCCATCTTACATCAACAAAGGGTTGTTATGCTCAGTCTCTGCTCCTCTCTTCCAACACCTCAACCGACCGTCTCCTGCACACACAGTCTTGCAATAGCATCTAGCAGAGGATTCCCAGTACAGAGAAGTCAGAAGCCTGGTGCCAAGTTAGTTAGAAGGTAGCAAAACTTGAGCAACAAACAGCCCCCTCCCGATTTCACTTCAACACCTTTCAGCTTTCGTCATTGGCTCAAATACAAACGAAACTCACTGACGTGTTTTATTGCACCGCTTTATTATATTCTGATTGCTTTGAACGCCTGCATGGCAACACAGTCTCAAACACAGTGTCCTAAAACAGAGGGCTTGCCCCACCCGATCAGAGTCGGGGACTGACCCAAAACCTGTTAAGGTCAATGGAAGGGGCTTCATACAGCAACTAACCCAAAGAGGACATTTCTTCCCTGTTCCTGTTAGTGGTTAGTTTACACCCAGAAGCAGGGAGATTGTATCCTTTCTAAATTAAATTTAATCCTATTTTATGTAATTGTGGATTTCCTTAGCCAGGTAGCATTTTATACATATATAAATATATATACAGGTTGAACCTCTATAGTCCAGCACCCTCAGGGCCTGACCAGCACTGAAACAGATAATTTGCCAAACTACGGAGGTCAATATTATCTAGCAGCATTACCAACACTTCCACTGCTTACTGGGCTCTTAGATGACATTTCGAGGTCGATTAGAGCTAAATAACAGCACAGAACACTGAGAGCCAGGACTGGTGGCTGTAAACAAACTTTATGGGACTGCGGGAAATTTGGCCACACCCATGATAAGTGGACATCCAGCTAACTAACATCATGCCAGTGCAATACCTTGTGGCAATGAGTTCCACAAATTGACTGTGAGTCATGTGAACAAGTATTTCCTTTGTTCCATTTTAAATCTGTTGCTTTTGGTTAAGTATTCCCTTGGCTCATGCAGGACAAGAAAGGATACATAGGAGCACCCAACTCTGTATTGTTCATTATTTTCTCTACTTCCATAATGTCTCTTCTTCTTTGTCTCCTGCTTGATTTATCCCCTTCTGCTATCAAGGCGTATTACAACTCTATTCTATTCTATTAATGTTCCAGTATTCCTGTTTGAAGGCTTATTGTCGCGTTTGTAACTTCACTCCCTCTCCCCAAAAAAACTCTTTTTAAAAATAGGTGCAACGTTTGCTACCTTACCATCTGGTAGTTGATTTCAATGAGAATTTGCATATATTTGTTATCAATTTAGTCATTTCACCTGAAAGTTCCTGCAAAATTGTTAGATTAAATCTCTCCTCCTACTGCTCTTTAATTGAGCTACTTAATTATTTGCTCCAACACTTTCTCTTCTGGTGCCTCCATCTCCTCTTTCTTACCTTAATCCACTGAAGGTGTCTCCCCAACATAGTTGGTGGTGAAGATGGTTTAATAAGCCTCCACCCAAAAGAAATGCCTCTAGTAATGCAGAAAAATATTTACTGGCTTCCTTTCTAAGGCAAAGTATCCATAATCCTTTCAAGTTGATGCTGCTTCACAGGCAAAAGTCTTTTAATAAAAAAAAAAAAAAACCTTAACACTCTAGGGGAGCTTGCAAAAAGGCAGATACTTCTGACGCTAATCCTTTTACTTTGCTCTTTTAAATAAATTGGGGTTTTTTTTTCATCGAGTGTTTGCTATTCACACACCAACTCGAAGACCAGGAATGTGGCCTGCATACATTATTATTTAAATTGTTCACAGTACCAAGTGCTGTTCTCATAGGGACTTTTCATCAGCTATAAAACACCACATTCCTGTCAAAATTGTATCAAAGCACTGCAAGGCAAACATTTGAACTGCTTGGTATTTATGACTAAGTGTAGAAATGCCAAAAATGTTTTCCCACTTTGCTCTGCTAGTCTAACTCAGCTAAACATTAACCTCGTTTGGCTAATTTACTAGTCAAAGTTACCCTAGACAGCTTGATTCATCTCCAACATACTATGATCATCAGTCCCTTGAAATGAATTTGGTGCCACAGAATACAATTTTAAAAGCATTCTGCCACAGCCTAATGCTGCTGCCACAGAAGTCAACAAAAGCATTGATTTGATCCCTGGTATGTGAGCATGGATTGTTCACATGAGCAAGGATGGCCAGACCCCGCGCTATCAAAGAAGTTACACATTTCCAAATACAGCATGGATCAGTATTTCCAAGTTGAGGCAGGAAGCCAAACAACCGGACAAAACAGAACCAAAAGCCAAGGAAATAGAAACGTCTTGAGAAACAAAGTTAATACAGAAACCTCACTCACAAACTAACTTCTGAATCCAGACTAAAGCAGGGACAGACAAGAAAAAAGAATAACCACAAAATCTGCAGTGACTCAGAAACTAAAGAATTTCAAATCCATTGCAATTATTTACAGAGGAAAAACAGGAGAACTGCAATACTCATCCTTATGACAAAATCACTGTCATACTTTTGAAATACAACTATTTTAGTGTGTGACAGTCTATTTACAATCCAGTTTCTGTTTTCCTGAATAAAGCCAACTCAGTGGATATGATACACCGGTATCAGTTTTAAGTAGTGACTTTTAAGGGATTTGAGTTTCAAAACACTGCAAAACAAGCAGTATTCATTCTTGAGACTTGGCAGTTCTTCGTATGAAGCCATTATCTGATGGAAATTGTTCAAAGTGGTTATTTAAAATATCATTTGTGAATTATATCTATTATATCTATTTCCCTTTGTGACCACCAAACAATAGTGTTTTATATATATAATTTTTAGGTTTGAAAGAAAGTTTAAAGAGGGTTAGAAAGAGATTTTAATTCTAGCTACACCCAGTTCTACATAATCATTCAAGAGTTAACCACCCAACAATGTAAAATTTGCTTCAGCATGGCAGCGTTATCTGTTTAGATTTTCAACTGACTTGTGAGTAGCAATCAGCCCCTCCCCCCAGCATGATAGCTTCTTGATTCTTATCCCATATCCACGTTGCACTGGAGGGCAACTCCTCATTCATTTATTTTAAGTGGCCTCCGGCAGGAGATCCCGGCCACTTCGTGGCTTTTCTTCGTGTTGATTTAGCTGTGCAGACCCGATAATACATCAGGGCAAGAGGGGAGGGGAAAGGCGCTTTCAAAGCCAACCCAACAGGCCACAGCCCAGGCCAAGCCAAGAAACAAACACGCCTGCAACATCCCCAGCAGCTCTCTGCCCGGCTCGGTTCAAGGGAGCATCCTGGCTGCGGACAGAGCCTCGGCCAGCGCTGTAACCGTACATGAATTGCAACTCGTCCTCCCCCCCCCCCCCTTGTCAAGAACCATGTGGCCTCCCGATCCTCACACCGACAGGGAGCGGCCGAGGGAGCTCGCTCCAGGAACCTCGCGCTGCTCCTGTGGACCCCGAACCCCACTCTCAGCGAGCCACTGCAAAGAGCAGCCCCCCCTCCCCCCGCCGCTGCCGCCAGCCGCTCTGCGGGGCTGCCCCGCCAGAGTCCCTGTGAGGGGAGCGGCCGTCAGCACCCTGGAGAGCGCCCTGGGCGCAGCCCGCCTGCAGCACCTCGGAGAGCGCCTGAGGGCCGCCCGCACACACACACCCCCCTCCGCACCCCCAACCCATTGACCTTTGTCCATGCTCCCTCTGCCCCCCAAGGGCCGGCAGCACCCGCCCCTCCTCCCCCTTGGAAGCATCCAGTCCCACTCCCCGACCCCGGGGCTAACATCCCCTTCATACCTCGCCTGGGGCTAACACCCTTCACCCCGCCTGGGGCTAACACCCTTCACACACACCCGGCCTGGGACTAACACCCCTTCACCCCACCCCCGCCTGGAGCTAACACCCCCTTCACCCCACCCCCGCCTGGGGCTATCACCCCCTTCACACACACCCGGCCTGGGACTAACACCCCCTTCACCCCTGACCCCGGGGCTAACACCTTCAGCCCCCGCCTGGGGCTAACACCTTCACACACACCCGGCCTGGGACTAACACCCCATTCACCCCGCCTGGAGCTAACACCCCCTTCACCCCGCCTGGGGCTAACACCCCTTCACACACACCCGGCCTGGGACTAACACCCTATTCACCCCCGCCTGGGGCTAACACCCCTTCACACACACCCGGCCTGGGACTAACACCCTTCACCCCGACCGGGCTAGCACACACCACCCCCGCCTGGGGCTAACACCCCCTTCACACACACCCGGCCTGGGACTAACACCCCCTTCACCTGCCCCCGCCTGGAGCTAACACCCCCTTCACCCCCTCCCCGACCCCGGGGCTAACACGCCCTGCTCCCCGTGCCCTTTGTGCCACCCCTGGGCCCTGGAGCTAACACCCCCCCTACTGCATCCGGCCCTGGGGCTGACACCTTTTCACCCCTCTCCCGGCCCCAGGATGACACCCCGCCCCGCATGCCCGGGACTGACCCTCCGCCCCCCACACCCCGGGGCTGACACCCCCTGCCCCCCCGACCCTGGAGCTGCCGCCCCCCGGCCCGGGTCCTACCTGTCGTCGTTCTGGAAGGCCTGGTCCCCCAGCAGCAGGTCCCGGAACCGGTAGCGGGGCGGCAGGGGCAGCACCTCGGACTCCAGCTCGTTCATCTTCAGCGCGGCGATGTCCAGGATGACCCCGCTCCGGCCGCCGCCGCAGCCCCCGCAGCCGCCGGGCGACGCGAGCCTGCGGGCGAGAAGGGGAGGGATGGAGCCGGGCTGGAGCCGCCCCCCGTCGCCCCAGCCCGGGACCGCGCCACGCGCCTCCCCGGGGCAGCCGCGGGTAGCACTGGACGGGGGGGGGGCGGTGCGGGCGCGAGGCTCCCCAGCCGGGAACTGGGGGTGGGGGGGAGCTATGATGGAGCGGCCGCTGCTCAAGTCTGGGGGGCCGTGCCCGCCCCTCGCCCGCCGGCACCGGGAGCAGGGCCGCGGAAGGACAAGCCCGGCACCGATCGGCGGCAGATCCAGGCAGCGCGCCGCCAGGAGGGACAGGAGGTGGGGACTGGGGGAAGGAGGCGCGGACACACACAGGTGCGATGGGGCCGCCTGCCCTGCCATCGCTCCAGCAGGAACGGCGCACGCAGAAGGCGGGCGGCTGGGTCCCGGCCGGCCAGGAGAGGAGGCGAAGGGGGAGGGCGGAGGATGCTGCCCTGCCTGCCCCTGGGGGGGAAGCCAGGAGGTTCAGCCCGAGTTCTGTTGCAGGTGCAGCACTCCAGGCACGGGGGCTAGCCAGGGGCATACAGTGCAGGAGCAGCCGCTCTTCCCCTCACCCCCCACGAGGCGAAGGGGAAAAAAAATAAACCAGGATTTTTGTTATAACAGCCTTAGCGATGATTTGAGGGGAATTCAACCGCTCTCCCAGCTGTGAGCCACTCCTTGCCTCACATGGCTTTTACCTACACCCAGCAGACCCAGCCACTACAATGTTTAAGTCAAGCAAAAACTGTTCCTGCTTGGTTGGTTGGTTTTTTAAAATCATCTCTGGGATATGGACTCTCACAGTCTACAGTGAGGGGCCAAGCTACATGACACCATCCCTATGAAACAGAGCTCCTGCAACTGTCACTCCATTCAGCAGAATCAGGGCCAGCCCACAACATTTTGGCACCTGAGGCGGGGAGCTCAAATGACGCCCCCATGCCCCCTCACTTGGGCCAAAACTTGGAAAGGTCTGCATCCTCCAGCACAGCACTCCACCATCTCTGTGCATCTAGAGCAGAGAGAATACACATGCACCAGCAGCAGACACAATTTTCTGCACTCTGGTTCCTAGTGACACCCCCCTACAGTCTGGGACCTGAGGCAGCCACCTCAGTTCACCTCATGGTAAGGCCAGCCCTGAGCAGAATCACTCCTTCCTCAAGAGGAACAAACTGGAGAAATGGTCTGAGGTGAAGTTTAAGAAGGAGAAATGCAAAGTGCTCTGCTTAGGTAGGAAGGAACAATCCGTGTTGCACATACAGAATGGGAAGCGACTGTCTGGGAAGGAGTCCTACAGAAAGGGATCTAGGGGTCAGAGTGGACCACAAGCTAAATATAAGTCACCAGGGTGACACTGTTGCAAAAAAAAGCAAACATGATTCTGGGAGGTATTCACAGGAGTGTTGTGAGGAAGACACAAGAAGTCATTCTTTCGCTCTACTCTGCGCTGATTAGGCCTTAACTGGAGTATTGTGTCCAGTTCTGGGCATCACCTTTCAAAAAGAGATGGAAAAATTGGAGAGGGTCCAGAGAAGAGCAACAAGAATGAGTAAAGGTCTAGAAAACGTGACCTATGAAGGAAGAGTGAAAGAATTGGGCTTGTTTAGAAAAGAGCAGACTGAGAGGGGACATGACAGTAGCTTTCATGTATCTAAAAGGGTGTCACAAGGAGGAGGGAGAAAAATTGTTCTCCTTGGCTCTGGTGATAGGACAAGCAGCAATGGGTTTAAATTGCAGCAAGGGAGATTTGGACATTAGGAAAAACTTCCTAACAGTCAGGTTGGTTGAACACTGGAATAAATTGCCTAGGGAGGTTATAGAGTCTCCATCAGTGGAGATATTTAAGAGCAGGTTAGACAGACACCTGTCAGGGATGATAGATGGTGCTTGATCTTGCTGTGAGGGCAGGGGACTGGACTTGGTGACCTCTTAAGGTCCCTCCCCGTCCTGGTATTCTATGATTCTGTAAGCTTCATGTTTCAGAGGGGTAGCCATGTTAGTCTGTTTCAGCAAAAACAGCAAGGACTCCGGTGGCAATGTAAAGATTAATAAATTTATTAGCATATTAGGGCATAAGCTTTCATGAGCTACAACTCACTTCCTCAGATGCGGAAGAGGAAAAAAAGGAAAAAAGGGGGGATACAGAGATGGGAGCATGCCATCAGTGCTAATTTAATCAGAGTGGATGGAGCTCATCTCCCACAGTGATGAGAAGGCGAGATTGCCTGCATGGGAAATGATCTACTGTAATACGAGAACCATTCCATGCCTCTATTTAATGCTTGTTTCAGGGTGTCAATTGTGCATATGAATTCCAGCTCAGCAGTTTCTCCTTGCAGTCTGTTTTTGACATTTGGATTCTTTGGCCTCAGAAGGGTGGCCCGGAGGACCAGCGGATCTTTGGAGCTTTATGGAGGGAAGAAGTGCAATAGCCCAGCAGGAAGTTTATTCCTATCCCTCTCATCCAACATGCAGTTTTGCGGCTCAAAAGGGCCAAGAGCCAAATGACACCAGCCCTGTTACTTCGATTTATAAGAGCCTGATCCAGCATGCACAGAAGTTGAAAGAGAAACTCCCACCAGCTTTGGGTCAGGTTCTTCATCCACAGCATGTAGGAATGCAATGACAGAACCTCAAGAGCATGATTGCAAATTAGCATCTACGACAAGACAGCTGATTTCCTGCAGGGATGGCTGCCAGGCTGCAGAAATGCCCCCAAAGCCCTTCACACCCTCTCACTGCTTCATTTTACACCCGTAGTAACTCAGAATCCTCTATGATAACTTGCCAGTTTGCTCGGTTATTGAACTTTATGCTACAGTTCTTAAGGCTGTGCAGGCATATATTTCTGCCAAAAGCAGCCCAAAAAAAGTTAATTGAAGTCGTGTCTCAGCACTTTAGATCAGCACCTTACTCATTGCAGTAACCACAGTGAGTCCTTAAAAAACAACGGTCCTGAAAAAAGTGGTCCTGAGACAGTGTCCCCTGTCCTTTAACTCTACCTCTGTAATCAAGGGCTGTCTGCCTCTTTTTGCCTGCCACACACACAATGAAAGCCAAAGTCTGTACTGACTTGCACACCATGCAATCTCGTGGTCCTCAATGGGGTTGTATAGGGGTAACACTCTATTCAGAATCTGGCCTTGTATATTGAAACAGGTTGAAGTGAGACGTCAAGCCACATTCCACTGAAATCAAGGAGTCCCTCTGGTATCAGTGGTATCAGAGTAGACCAGTGTTTCTTAAACTGTGTTCTGTGAGGCAGTCAGAGGTGTGCCACGGAAAACAACAGAGTTAAAAAGGGGCAGGTGAGCCCCTTAAAGGGGCAGGTGAGCTTTTTTTTTCCTCCATAACTTTCCCCCCCGATCCTTTTTTCCCCCCCTCAACAAAAAATCCTTGGTGTTCCTCATAAAAAAAAATTATTGTTTGGTGTTCCTCGGTCTTAAAAAGTTTAAGAAACACTGGAGTAGACGTTCCAGCACCTTTCATCTCACAACATAAGGAGAGCCCCAATGATCATTTAATGGCAAAGCCCCATGCGGAGGCATTCCTGCAAGAAGAGTTTAGCTCTGGTGTGTGGGGAATATTTATTGGGACACACCTTATCTATACTCCATAATTATAGGATGAAACCCTGACTGCAGTGAGACAATAGCAAAACTCCCATTGATGTCACTGGGGCTAGGATTTCATCCATAGAATGGATGCTAAGGGAAACACCAGGATTATAGGACTTTCCACCTCTACGTATGATAGTGTGCACATAAAGACAGGAGAGTCGAGGCTCTCTTCACTCGTGGAAGATAACCATTCTACCTGCAGACTATTTCCTGCCTCAAATTCCATTGAACAAGTTTCTGTTTAAAAGGAGGCTCCGTTCTGTTCCCTAGAGCAGAGGTGAGGAACCTAAGGCCCGGGGACCAGATGTGGCCCCCAGCTTGCCTGGATCCATTCCCCAAGGCTCGGGGTTCCTCCCAGTATTAGGAAGCTCATGCTGGTGCTCCAGCCCTCCTGCCGCCCCCCCATGGGGCTGGAGCACACAAAATCTATTAGCCTGGGCCCCCCAAGACTCGGGTGTGCGAGGGGAATGTGGAGAACGTCTTTCTCCTTCTCAGTTGGGAGGTGCATCAGGGTTTTTTTGGGGGGGGGGTTCTCACTTGTGCAGCCCCTGACTGGTTTTTCGGTGCATCAGCGGCCCCTGACCCAAAAAAGGTTTCCACCCCTGCCCTAGAGGGCATGCAAATGGTTAAGGCTCCAAGACCATACACAGACACACACAGTGCCATGCAGAATGGGAGCTTTCCACTAGTGAATTTCCAGTGGGCAGACCCAAGCCCCAGTCCTGCAATATTTCATACCCTTGAGCATTCCCCTGGAGTTCAACTGGGATATATGGTCGAGGGGGTTACTCACAGGGGGACCGTGCGCGTGTCTGCCACTCTGAGCCGGTGCAGAATTGTAATGCCTGCACTGAAAAGCAGCGGGTGCACAAATACAGGATCTCTCTCAAATCTTTGGCGGATCCGAAGCAGCTTTGCCAGTCAGTCGCACACAGACTCTGTCTCTGACCTTAACTCGCACGAGATCAGACACGCAGAGGGCTATGGAGCACTGAGCTGGCCGAAATGGTTTTGAGCTTACTGACAAGTACAAAACCTTCAGTGTGTAGAGACAGACCTTTCACTTTAAAACCTGACGTTTATTTTTTTTTTAAATCAGTTCTTTTAAACCTTCCCTTTGTCCCCTCACAATCACTCTTGGCCTGGGGTTTCCTACGCCCACACTGTAAAACAAAGCAAATATTTACCACTGACCTACATATAGAGCTGTAAGCCAACGCAATGACAATGCAGGTGTATAATTACCTCTGGAAACTCAGAATTATGTCGTGTGTGTGTCAGTGTTTGTTCAAATCTAAGTGAGGAGCTACATTTTGAATGCCTTCGTTTCAATCCTTGCATGTGAAAATACGAGGAAGATTAATATTTCCCCTGCATGTGACATACATATTTGTTCTAGTTTTACTTGAAGGCCACGAAAAGGCGCTCGCTCTGTGTCTCTCTCTTACATACACTGCATTGAGAAAAATCTTGCTAAGCTGCGACTTTCAAGCTTTGTGCATCTCACTCGTGGAAACCGTGCTAGTAACACAACGTAAGAGCTTTCTAGACCCAAGATTAACCCTGTCACAGCCCATTCCATAACATCCATCAGAATAGGGAATTTATAGTGCCAGCTGCAGCAGAAAGTTAGCAATTTCAGGATGTTGGGATGTCAAAAATAGTCAGATGGCATTCCCAGTGACTAGAATTGTAAACCCAAAGTACCACAGACAAGAACATTGTGTAGCCTAGTAGACAAACAGCAGTGGAAAACAACCTAACCCGATTTATTGCTATTTAGTTTTAATCCTTGCTTCCAGAGCCATGTGCAAGTTAGAATTCATGTGGCATGCAGTGGAACCAGCTATAACAACATCTCTTAATGAGACACTGTAATTGTGCTCTGAACTTACACTGTCTGTTTACTCCCAGGCAGCGCGGTGCTCACAACAGACTCGGGGAAACGGTGCAGCTTGAGGTCTCGGGAGCAGGGAGATGGCTGGATTGAAGCTAATGTGATCAGAGAGAAATTAATTTGTTTTATTGGAGAGCTGGAGCTAGACATGGTCAGTCATGCTCTCGTATTCGTAAACAAGGATGATCTTTTGGAGTCTGATTTACGAGGAAGCTGACTACTGCATTGGCCTTGGGTTTCTTCAATAAAATTTCTCATGTGTGGGCTGGCAGAATCCTGCTCTTCTCTTATTGCATGTGAATACTGGGGCACACACAGCAGCGTGGCTGCTGACTACACCATCCTCAGGGACTGACGTACAAAGGTGCGGTCACCCGCACATCTGCTAATGGGGGAGATGAGAGAGGTCTATAAAATCACGACTGGTGTGGAAAAAGTGAATAAGGAAAAGTGATTTAGTTATTCCCACAACATAAGAACTAGGGGTCACCAAATGAAATTAATAGGCAGCAGGTTTAAAACAAACAAAAGGAAGTTTGTCTTCACTCAGTGCACAGTCAACCTGTGGAACTCCTTGCCAGAGGATGCGGTGAAGGCTAGAATTTTAAACAGCGTTCAAAAAAGAGCTAGACAGCCATTGATGGACCTAACCTCCATGAATCTATTAGCCAGAATGGGTAGGAATGGTGTCCCTAGCCTCTGTTTCTCTGGAAGCGGATGATGGGGGAGGGATCACGTGAGGATTACCTGTTGTGATCCCTTCCTCTGGGACATCTGGTATTGTCTGCTGAAGGCAGACAGACTGGGTTAGATGGACCTTTGGTCTGACCTAGTATGGCCATTCTTATGTTCTTAATGTGATATGCCATCATGTGCCAGCAATGCTCCTCTGCCATGGACATCAGACAAACCTGACTGTCTCTACGCAAAAGAATAAATGGGCACAAATCAGACATCAAGAATGGAAACACGCTCTCCCACCGGCGTTTGTACTTCCACCTCCCTGGACACCCAGTTACAGACTTGAAAGCTGCCATTCTTAAGCAAAAAAACGTCAAAACCAAGCTGCCATGTGATACTGCGGAGCAATTCCTATGCAAATTTGACACCATCAGAATGGGTCCGATGCAGCTGGGTGCCACTGTCAAAGCAGCGCAGAGCCTGTCAGGACCCGTCTGTGCTCAGACAGCTGTTTTAAATACATTTTAAAAGCCACTGATTCTTTGGCGGTGGGGGGAGAAGGGCGGCATAGGGAAGATTTTTGATCTAGGTCAGGGCTGGGTGACCAGCAGCCCGCAGGTCACATGCAGCCCATGCGGGTGCTGCGTTTGGCTCACAAGACGTTTTGTTTTCCACTGCCCCGCATGCAGGGTTGCCAGATTCCGCGGGGTTCCGCTAGGGATGGTAAGAAGTATGCGAGTCGCTCCGCGGGCAGTCGACAAAGCACTGGCCACCCACCCGATTCATCGATAAGGGCTAGCGCTGCAAGCACTCAGCCCCAGGTCGCGGTGGGTCCCGGGGGCGACCCTGCTGCGGCTCTGCATGCCAAGTAATTTAGGAGCTGGCGGGCAGGCAGCCTGGCTCAATCCGGGGAGCTACATGCACGTTATTGCAGAGCTGCAGCGGGCGGTAATTCCCGGGACCCGGTGCAAGCCGGGATGGAGCCAGTCTGCCGGCCAGCCCACTAACAAATTTACCAGGCAGAACCGTTGGGGGACGGGGGGGAGGGGGGGGAAGGTTGCGTGTAGCCAGTAGCATTAACCAAGAAGCGCCTGCTGATCAGTGAATAGTTTCGCCGGCTACACTGCTCACTGCTGGGCTCCCCCGGGCAAGATACCAAGGTGAGCAGAAAGCGCCTCATAGGACTGGCCCCCTTCCCAAGAACCGGGGGCAAATGGAGCAGAGGATGTCGCCTCCTTCTAATAACGCCCTGGGCTTCACCCCAAGGCAGCTGCCTAACTAACCCGCTGCACTGATCCTATTTAGATTGGGAACTTCGAGGAACCGTGCCAGTGTTGCGCCCAGCACTGGGGCTGAACCGGCCTGATCTCCCTGGGGCAGCAGGTACCACGGGCAAGAGGCTCTGCTCCGTCTCCCCTCCACCTGCTGCCATCCAAGAAGTCTGGGTGCATCCCACGGAAAGGGAGACCCCCCCCCCCAGACCCTTTCTCAATCCTCCAGCCCAGCCCTCCTTGGCCAAAGCAGCGCTGCTGCCTTTGGCTTCATTCCACCCTGCAGGCTAGAAAGCCAGAGCAAGCTGGGGCGGGGGGGGGGAGGGGTCTGTTGTCACCCTGTAATGTCCGGCTGTAGCCTGCAGAGACAGGGCGAGTCAGCGTGAGTGATGGCGGAGCAGCCGAGGTGTCCATGCTTGGAGCCAGACGGCTTGGCCTCTCTCCCTGCTGACGGCAGACGCGTGTCTGTGTCTGCGGCACACAGCGCGGCTGCGGTTGGATTTGCCGGGCGGCTAGGCGAGGCGCTTACCTGCTCGGCGCAACAGGCACCTTCCTCAGACGTCTGCCCTGTGCGGTGGGGTACGAGGGAGTCGCTTCCCAGTCACACACTGCCCTTCCGGTGGCATTCCAGGTCCCAGCAGCTGCTGAAACTCCAGGGCAAGGTGTCCGAATTCCCTCCAACGGCAGGAGCATGTTCTCAAGACTGCCCGTCACGTGTGGCGAGCGGCCTGCGCAGGCCTCAGCCCTACTGACCGCACGGAGCAGCTCCCTCAGGTGTTCACCGGCACCTGGCCCTCTCCTTCCCCCACGCAGAGAGCATCGCTTTCACGGCAGAGGCACAATCTCGGGGGGGCTCTCTCAAAATGGCCAAACCGGGCTTTAGAACACACCGACTTCTCTTAGGAGCACCGCATGCACACACACACACGCACACACCGCTTTCACACACAGACATGCGCACACATACACATGCGCACACAGACACGCGCACACACACCGCTTTCACACACAGACACACACACCACTTTCACACACAGACACGCACACAGACGCGCACACAGACACACGCGCACACACACTGCTTTCACACACAGACACACATACGCACACACCGCTTTCACACTAGGGTTGCCAGATGGTCCCCCCAAAAATACCGGACACGCGGTATTTTGGTCAAGCAAAAAAAAACACCCCAATGCGGGCTAAAAATTTTTATCAAGCAAAAGGAGCGCAGGATAACAAGTACTGCTTCTCCCAGCCCTTCCCCCTCCCATTCTGATGGGCCCAGACCGGCGATCGTGGCCTCACCTTCCAGCCGCTCCCCCTGCCCACGCCAGGCTTCCATCCGGTGCGCAGCAGGAAAAATCAGAGAAAACCGGACATTTCACATGTCCGGTATTCTCTGATTTTTTTTACCGGACAGAGAGCACAAATACCGGACTGTCTGGTAGAATACTGGACACCTGGCAACCCTACACACACACACACACCGCTTTCACACACAGACACACACACACACCCCATTTTCACTCAATGGGCCACAGAAAGTTTAATTTGCAGTGCCGATGCCCATCTTCCACCTTCGTCTTCTCAGAAGGAAACGCTAGGCTGACCTCTGAGGCAGGGCCTCCTTTCAAGGCTCTGATGCCCTCTCGCTGGCCTCACCTCGCCCCTCGCAGCCAGGGCCTTTCAAGATGGCTTCTCCGCGGTGGTGACCCTCTCCACTCTCGGACTCCTCCTGGTGGTTTGCTCTTGGCCCCCGTTTCAGCCAACGTGTTCCCTCGACAAACGGCCCCTCAGGTTTTTCTTTTCCGGCTGACAGCAGCTAAGCCAGTGGGACCAGCGATCATGCAGGCCGCTCTGATGGGTTCTCCATCACCTTTCCCTGCCTGGTCTTTGTTCCCAACCTCTTCCATTCGGGAAGGCCGGGGTCTTGCAGTCAATGCACAGGCCTGGGCTCAAGTGATTCGCGTTCAGACTCCAGTCTCCGCATCTGTGCGAGCGCGGTGGAAATCAATTCCCCCCCCGCCCCTCGTCCCGGATCTCAATCCCCCCCATCTCCAACATGCAGAGGCTCCTGCTCTGTCCCATGAGGTGTTTGTGGGGTGCTCCAGTGTTGCAGCCAAGGGACCAGCATCCTGCGAGCGCCTCCTCCCAGAGTCGCACCGACTCGCCAATCCTCACAGGCGTGGCCTGGTTTTTCAAAGCATCCAAGCAACGCCGGCGCCTCTTCACGTCACCAGAGACGCGCCTTGGTACGCTAAAGCCAGGCGAGTCTGGGACTGACTGGAGCGGCTTCCTTCTCGGTCTCTCTTCTCCGCGGCATCCCTCACTTTCCACGACCCCTCGCTCGCACTTCGCGGTAAGCAGAGATTCTCCAGGTGCTGGGCTCTCAAAAAGTCGTGATTGGCCCTGGCCTCTCTGCTGAACGACTCAGGAAATTCTGCCCCCCCCCTCCCTTTCATGTTCTATAGGTCTGAAACAATACGTATAAGCCAGCATCCTTCCCAGCTTCTCCTCCCACAGCTCGTATGGTTACTTGGTTACAGTTGCTTTCCCCCGTCCTTTTGCGCGACGGGCCTATGGGGGGGGGGATCTCGGGGGCCAAGTGCGTAGGGGAAACACGTTCCTTCCCCATTGTGAGGCTGGGAACGAGACAGCGCCCTCCTCCTGTGTCAGTGATGCACATTTTCGAAAACCATCCATGCAGGCTCTGGGCACTGAATGAAGCCATGGGCAGGCATGCCAGAAGACAGAGTGGGGGGGGGGGCACCAGCCCAAGCAAGAAAGGGGTGGGGGGGGGCAGAGAAGCTCAGAAAACACCACACACACACACACCCCGAACTCATGAATGGAAGAGCCATGTGTAAAAGCTGGACGCGCCCCTTGGGCAGCTATCGCTTTTAGCTGCTCTTGCACATCAGCTAGAAAGACACTGACCTTGGGTTGCTATTTCCACAGGGATCATGATGCAACGAGCAATTCCAGCCAGTCCTTTTGGGCACAAAGAGGCCTCCTCTGTCCCGGTCTTGGCGGGACATGTCCTTCCACCTCGCCTTTCACGGCTCAGAATGAAAACGCCAGTCTCCACGCATGCTGAGCAACTCCTGTCGCTGCCTGCAAGCCGGCGCGAGGCCCCGAGTTTCTCCAGGAGCCGTCCCCCAGCAGCCGGGTGCACTGGCCCCCTAGAGCGGTCCCACAACACACCGGAGCACTGGGATTAATTCCACACTCTTCCCGCCGCTGCCTGGTTCCCCTCGCAGCCTCCCGTGCCAGGCAGGGCTTTCTTACACGACAGGTGCAGCTGTTTGTTGGGGGAGAGAAGGGAATTGATTCGTCCCTGCCAGTTTCCTCGCGGAGATCCAGAGTTCACCTCTTCTCCCCTCACCCAGCAAGCGCTCGACGACACGCAGCGCGGACGAAATGGGAACAGAGAGGCTGGAGCAGCAGAAGTGTCAGCATCCAAGGCAGCCTGGGCTCAGACCGCTCTCAGATCTGGAGTGCACAGCGAAGTCAAACCCAGCGCTGGCTGCTGCAGCCGGTGCCCGGACGGCTGTGCAGAACGCTCCCGGCTGCCAGCAGCCATATGGAATTCATTTGCCCGGTGCAAAGCTTCAAATCCGCATGGCTCAGCTCCAAGAGCCACACCGTGGTCGGCTGCCTCCCACGCAGATGCCCGAGTGTCTTTGGAAGGGCTGCTCGGATGAAGGCAACGCGGCCAGGGCCACCGGCCCAGCTCGGCAGAACTTAGACGCCAACTCCAGCAATCCATCAGCGGCCAATACCGGTGGCCACCAAAATAAGACTTAACAGGGAAGGAAAAAGTCTGCTGCCTGGTGCTGTCCTGTACCTTGACCAGGTTATCGTACTAAGAAACTACCTAGCACTGCAAAGCACAGGGCTTTGCAAACCACGCGGACATATTACATGCCGGCAGGAGAAAATAACTCCAGCACCCGCTCGGGCAACATTTTCTTGCCCACCGGGCAATTAAAACAACTGCGGCTTTCCTGCCTCCGGCCCAATTAGTAAACCCCGCTTTTACGAAAAAGGGTGAAAAATGGAAAGGCGCTGGCTGAAAGTGGGGGGTGCCTGACGACAACATTGCTGCAGAGAAATCCACCAATGCCTCAATCTTACCTCTGCCACCAGCTCTCTGGTAGAGGAGATCTTGAAATATTTAAGGAACCATAATTAGGATGGAATATTAAAAGCTACTGAGCCTAGCACATTACTCACCTCAGGATAAGTAATGCAGGCCTCTGTCATGGAGGCCGGCTGGCTGAGTGATCAAGTGATTTACTGTGCTGCTGCAGCCGTTAGGAGATGCCTTGCGTGACACAGCTCCTACTGGAACTTGGTGGGGTCTGTGCTTTCGGGCAGACTGGTTGCCTTAGAGGCTCATAGCAGCCCTCGATTTAGGCACCACGCCTAGGGCATTAGCTTGCTGTTTGTTGAGCTCCTCTCATCATTGGCCAGCATGAGGTACAGAGGGAAACCAAACTCCACCGTCTTGGTGGACCCCCAAATGATACAGGTCTGGGTAACCCCTTTCTTTGCCCCGCCAGACTTTTTCCTGAGTGGAAATGGAGAAGTGGGTGTTGGGGGGAACTTGGGCCCTGTTTTAGCCCAGGGCCCTGTAAAAGCAGCTGTCTGTAAATATCTCCCGCCCCAACTGCAAGACGGCTACAAAACCCCAGGGTTACAGGCACCTTCCTTCTCACAGGCTCTTCCTCCTAGTACCCACTTGTGCTAGCTCCTCCTACCTCATCTCTAGCTCCTTAGAACATAAGAACGGCCAGACTGGGTCAGACCAAAGGTCCATTCAGCCCAGTACCCTGTCTGCCGACAGTGGCCAATGCCAGGTGTCCCAGAGGGAGAGAACTGAACAGGTAGGGTACGTCTAGACTACAGGCTTCTGTCGACAAAGAGCGTCTAGACTACATCCAGTTCTGTCGACAAAGCACATGACAGTGTAGACGCAAAGGACAGTGTAGATGCAATAACGCCTTCTGTCGACAGAACTCTGTCGACAAAAGGCGTTATTCCTCGTAGAATGAGGTTTACAGCTGTCGACAAACTGCTGAGTTCTGTCGACGTTATTTCGACAGAACTCAGCGCAGTGTAGACGCAGGTATAGTTTTGTCGACAAAAGTCCACTTTTGTCGACAAAACCCTGTAGTCTAGACACACCCGTAATGATCAAGCGATCTCTCTCCTGCCATCCATCTCCACCCTCTGACAAACAGAGGCTAGGGACACCATTCCTTACCCATCCTGGCTAACCTCCATGAATTTATCTAGTTCTCTTTTAAATCCTGTTACAGTCCTGGCCTTCACAACCTATGATTCTATTATTCTAACCTCCTCTGGCAAGGAGTTCCACAGGTTGACTGTGTGCTGTGTGAAGAAGAACTTCCTTTTATTTGTTTTAAACCTGCTGCCCATTAATTTCATTTCAATCCTCGTGTCTTCTCAGCTCCCCACCCACGCTAACTGCAGAGAAGCTCTTTGCAACCAGTCTCAACTGGTTCTTTACTTGGCCCCAGGTGTTCCAACTACCCTTGGCTCACTTGACTCTGGAAGCCCACTTAATTAGCTCCTGATGGACTCCAGCAAGGTCTCACTGGTTCTGGACTAGTCCCTGCCAGTTTACCCTGGGAACAGAGATTTACTCAGATTTACTCGGCTTAATCTAATACACCTCTCTTCCATCATTAAGGCTAATATAGCTCAGTCTCTTCCATCACGCTCTTGTACCCCTCTGGCCTGACCCTGTCACACTAAGTACTTAAACACCACTGCCATTTCACAGATGGGGTTTCACCAGACAGGTCCAAAGAAATCTTTGGTGAAGCTAGGAATCTCCTAGATCCGAGCCCAGTGCGTTAACCCCAAAGGCCTCCTTCCTCCTCAGCTCACTGCTCCATCACGCCTGGTGACAAAATGCCCTCCCACAGCCCCTTTCATCTAGGGGTGCAGCAGTAGGTCGCAGCAGTACGAGAGCCGGGGCTCAAAGCCCTTCAGAAAGCCAGGAATCAAGTCTCCCAGCAAGTGAAAGGAGCGTGTCAGGCATAGACGCCCATGGCCCCTCTAGCCAAGGGGTGCTCGACACCCCCGCTCCACCCCAAACCCCACCCCCATCCACCCTTTCTTCAACCCCTGCTCCGCCCCATCCCCTTCCCTGCCTCTTCTCTGCCTCCTCCCATGAGTGCGCTTCATCCCCTCCCCTTCCTGCTGCAGCTTCCCAAATGCCACGAATCAGCTGTTAGCAGTGTTCGGGAAGCTCTGGGAGGGCAGGGGAGGAGTTGGTCAGCAGGCAAGAGATGTGGGTGGGGAAGGAGAGGTGAGGGGGATCCTGGAGGGGAAGGAGAGGTGAAGGGGGATCCTGGAGGGGGAAAGGAGGTGTAGGAGGATCCTGGAGGGGAGGAGAGGTGAGGGGATCCTGGAGGAGGAGGGAAGGAGGGGTATCCTGAAGGGGAAGGAGAGGTGAGGGAGATCCTGGAGGGGAGGAGAGGGGAGGGGGATTCTGGAGGGGAGGAGAGGTGAAGGGGATCCTGGAGGAGGGGAGGGGAGGGGATCTTGGAGGGGAGGGGAGGTGTAGGGGATCCTGGAGGGGAGGGAAGATCCTGGAGGGAGAGGAGAGGTGAGGGGATCCTGGAGGGGAGGGGGATCCTGGAGGGGAGGGGAGGTGTAGGGGTATCATAGAGGGGAGGGGAGGTGTGGGGATCCTGAAGGAAGGAGAGGTGAAGGGGATCCTGGAGGAGGAGGAGGGGAGGAGGAGGGGATCCTGGAGGGGAGGGGGGATCCTGGAGGGGAGGAGGAGGGGATCCTGGAGGGGAGGGAGAGGTGTGGGGATCCTGGAGGAGGAGAGGTGTGCCCCTCTAATTTCTCCCCATGGGTGCTCCAGCACGGGAATCCCACCACGGGAGATCTGCAGGTTGATAGCCCCGGCAGCGCCTCACTCCAAGGCGAGCCTGCCACGGCGCTCGGCTTGCCGGGTTCACGGGTGTTTGCAGGTCAGATCTTGGCACCGCCTGCACCATCCCCTCTCTGCAAAGGATCTGCGGCGCGCCCATGCTCCCCCCCCTCCCCCCCCGGAGAAACCACCGCAAACCCCTTCCCGGGGGCAGACTGATGCTTTGGGGGAAAAGACATTTGTGCTGGTGCATTAGGTGGCCCTGGAGCAGCTATTACGGGAGCTGGGAGGGGAAAATACAAACTCGAGAGCACACGCCGAGCACCGGTTCCCCATTGGGAGCTGTGGTGCCGTCCTGCTGCCAAGCAAGAAGCTCTCCCCAAGGGCCTTGGCAATTAGCAAACAGGATACGAGCAATTACGAAAAGCCTCCCGAACAGTAAACGACTGGTTCAGTCCGTGCCCGGAAGCATTTCTTGGTCCAAGCGGTCTAATGGTTAACACAGGGGACTAGTCCCTGGGGTTCCTGGATTCCACTTCCAGCCCCGCTGATTGTGCGGGGTGGCAGCTTTTCATTCTCAGCCTCTTTGCTTTTGTGGTCCAGGCCCGTGGTGTTATGTGAACACAGCTGGGGCAGGGCGGCGGGAGTTGTGGTTAGTTTCTTCCATTAGCAGGACGGCGCCAAATTCCTGAGCCATTTGGAGCTGAACTTTCCCACACTGCAGGTGTTACATGGATTGTACTTGCCTAAAGGGACCAGTCAGGACTGACCTCCCAACATGCTGGGCGCTGCACAAAACATGCCCCTCCCCGAGATCCTGGAACCAATGGATGAGCAGTCCCCCGGGGACACAGCTAGGGTGGCCAGATGTCCGGTTTTGAACTGGACAGTCCAGTATTTGAGCTTTCTGTCCAGGAAACAAATTGAGAAAATACTGGACATAGAAATGTCGGGTATTTCCTAATTAAGTTTTATTATTATCAGGAGTATCAGTACGTAGTTGCGTACTGCCTGGCTGGTAGACACGCTCACACTGCGTGAGCCAGGCAGTACACAACCATGTGGTAGAGAGGAGGGGCAGGGGCAGGGGCGGGATGGAATCCTGGGGGCTGGACTCATCTGTGCGCCCCGCTGGACCATGCACCTGGGCCCGCCCCACTTCCCACCGGCCGGTTCCCCCCGCCGCTCCCCCGACCCCCTCCCGGCCAGCCCTGCTTCCCGCTGGCCGGTTCCTTCCCCCGATCTCCCCCGGCCAGCCCCACTCCTCCTGACCCCTCCTGGCCAGCCCTGCTCCCCACCGACTGGTTCTCCCCAGCCAGCCCCGCTCCCCCAATTCCCTCCCGGCCAGCCCTGCTTCCCGCCGGCTGGTTCCTTACCCTGATCTCCCCAACCAGCCCCACTCCCCCCCAACCCCTCCTGGCCAGCCCCACTCCCCGCCAGCCAGTTCCCCCGGCCAGCCCCACAATCCCCTCCTGGCCATCCCTGCTTCCGCCAGCCGTTCCCTCTCCCCGATCTCCCCTGGCCGGCCCTGCTCCCCCGATCTCCTCCCAGCCAACCCCACTCCCTGCCGGCCAGTTCCCCGGCCAGCCCCAGTCCTCCCAACCCCCACCCAGCCAGCCCCGCTCCCCGTCAGCTGGTTCCCCCAGAAAACCTTGCTCCCCCAATCTCCTCCCGGCCAGCCCTGCTTCCTGCCAGCCGTTCCAGCCCCCACCCCACCCCGATCTCCCCTGGCCAGCCCCGCTCCCCCGACCTCCTCCCAGCCAGCCCCACTCCCCTCCCGGCCGGTCCCCACCCCCATCTGAGATCAAGTGTGTCCGGTATTTTTTTGAAATCATCTGGCAACCCTAGGAACAGACCCCAGGCCTCCTGCCTCCCAGCCCGATGCAGCCCCTGGACTCCCGGCCCTCCTGAGTGTACGGTTACATTACCAGCCAACCCTCCACCCCCCAGCCTCCCCGGAAAGCTAATGACAGAGCAAAGCAAGCGCCTAATACAGTGGATCAGAATGACAGGCAGACAATAGAGCATAATGGTTCATTCGCGATCATTATAGTCTATTGTGTAAATATGCAAATACAGCACAACTCCGTTTAACGGAGCCGTTCCTGCGCCCGTATTTTCCTATGGCCACGTTCCTTCATACGTTTGCCCTTCACCCTCCTGGGTCGGCTTGGAAGGGATTTCTCCCAGGTTTTTGCTTTTGCAGCGGAGTGGCGCTCCTCCCGAGTGGAGACAGCTCGCAAGGATGCTACTCAGAGCCAAGTAGAACTTGATGGACCTGCCCCAGCCCTAAAACATTCCTGGCAGAATTTACTTTGTCTCTGAGAGGTCAAGATCCAGTTGGGTGTATGCAACTCGGGTCGCTCATTGCCTGTGACACCGCTCAGCCCAGAAAAGGTATAAATTGTTCCGACCCCTCCCCTCATATTGGTCCCCCTTGGCTTAGTCCTATCCAGGGATAACACTGTCACAGCAGATGTGCAGTAGATCGTCGAGGACCAAACACAACCAGCATCAGAAGGGACATATGTTTTAGAAGTCAAAGGGCCCCGCTGGAGCCCCAGTCCTGCAGGAGTCCCCTCGCCCATGTGCAGCCCCTCTGAAGTCAGTGTGTGTCTGCACACACACAGCTTATAGGAGGCGTGTCCACACTGCCAAACCCGTTACTTCGAAATAACAACTCCTGCTTTCCACGAGATTCCGAAAATGCGGCCCCAGTGCTTCCGGGGGCTCTATGTCCGAGGTAGCGCGTCCACATCAGTGCAGCCTGCCTGGGACTAATTCTGAGGCTCCCCCATCGTGGGGCCACGCTAGTTCGAAATTAATATTTCAGGAGTGATTTCAGAATAATCTCCTAGTGTAGACATGCCCAGAAGGATCAGAGCCTTAATCAACACGGACATAAGAACATAAGAATGGCCATACTGGGTCAGACCAAAGGTCCATCCAGCCCCGTATCCTGTCTACCGATAGTGGCCAATGCCAGGTTCCCCAGAGGGAGTGAACCGAACAGGTAATGATCAAGCGATCTCTCTGCTGCCATCCATCTCCACCCTCTGACAAACAGAGGCTAGGGACACCATTCCTTACCCATCCTAGCTAATAGCCATGAATGGACTTAACCTCCATGAATTTATCTAGTTTTCTTTTAAACCCTGTTATAGTCCTAGCCTTCACAACCTCCTCTGGCAAGGAGTTCCACAGGTTGACTGTGCGCTGTGTGCAGAAGAACTTCCTTTTATTTGTTTTAAAACCTCGAGGCGGGGCAGTTTCTGGCAGTTCACAGCTACCTGGAGGAATTCAGATCTCAGAGCACAGCTGCAGGGTTAACAACTCAGGTAGGAAATGCCTGACATAGGCGCCCCCAGTGCCTCCGCAGTGTTAAAATAAACCTGCTTTGTGTGAGCTGAAAGCCTAGTCACTGAAATGCAGCCTGCCCCGGGCACAGTGCTGGGGCTCTCAGCCTGGCCGTTCCCAGCTGCTTGAGACCTGGACAGTGCATGGAGCCTGCCTGCATGTTCTCAGCACGGCGTCGGGTTTGTACCGCAACCAAGAGGCTTGCCCCGGCTCGTTTTACAAAGAAAGAGCAGGTCCTTGAGGGACCTCGGGCAGGCAAATGCTAAAAAGGAGTCACAATGCTGCACCCGAGACACGCCGCTGTTTGCCACCTACCTCGCCCTCTCGCCTCTTCTCCAGATCCGCTTTAACCCCAGAGAAGTGGTTTATGTCTGGCCGGCTTTTTGGAAACTCACCAGGGCGCGGAACTGAAATGCTGCCAGGCCTTTTGTTAGAGGGGGCTGGCAGGCACGGCTCTAACCAGATTACATTCCGTGCCCATCAAGTGCTCGTGAATTTATGGCCCCCGAAGAGATGGGTCGCCTAAGACGACAGTGATTTGCGCGTCAGACGCGGCGGATGGAGGCTTGGCTCAAACATCATCCTTTTTGCTGCCCCTCCCAGCACAAGAGGATCGGGGGGCTGCAGATCCTGCTAGTGATGGAGCTGTTTCTCACCACGCCGGACTCTCCTGGCCCTTCCTTTTTACACATGTTCTGACCGGCCCCAGTGTTTACTAACGTCTCCAAAAGGAGTTTCCTGGTCTCTTGGGTCATTTTTTCCCATTGGGACTAAGCGTACGTTTGACATCCCCCCCCCCTTGCTTTCCCAAGTGGGGTACCTGGTTTCCGTTATACCTGCCAATGCACAGGATTACTCAGACATATCCATAAAGTGTCAGTTCCTGTGATGAAACGCTCCTCTCTCCGTCACCATGTATGGATGGAGAACCAGGCCAATGCCTCCCTTTTAGAGCCAGAGTGACATCTGTTTTGGGAAGCAAAGTTCACAGAGTCAGCTGAACAATAGAGGGAAATGGGCGAGGGAATTGTGTTTTCCCGGATCAGGTGTGTGTGCGAGATTTACCGCAAGGAACAAAGCTGGGAAGAGGCGGGAGGCTGGCTTCTACCCTACACACAAGGCCGGGGAGTTGCAGGGGAAGCCCGAATGGGTCAGTCGGAGCTCTAGCAGCCGATTTAAAAGCAGCACGGCTGGGCTCCAAGAAGAATCCAGAGGCAGTCCTTAAAGGCCGGAAGAGGCCACTGACATGGCGAATTGGAAGACTGCAAAATATTGTTATGGGTATAACTGGCAAAGTCACGGTCCGCTTTGATCAATTTCATGGCATAAGATATTAATAATTGGAAATTTCATTGTTTTGGCTATTTAAATCTGAAACTGCATTGTAACTGTAGGGTCCTGTCCCGGAAAGGACTTGAGGGTAGCAAGGTTACTGTAGGGAGGTTGCAGTATTGCTACCCTTACTTCTGCGCTGCTGCTGCTGTCTTCAGAGTTGGGCAGCGCTGCCAGCCACCAGGGGGGCTGCTGGCAGGGAGACCAGCTCTGAAGGCAGAGTTGCTGCCAGCAGCACTACAGAAGGGTGGCAGGGTGTGGTATTGCCAAACTTCTGCGCTGCTGCTGGCAGGGCGCTGCCCTCTGAGCTGGGTGTCTGGCCAGTAGTCGCTGCTGTCCAGCTGCCCAGCTCTGAAGGCAGCACAGAAATACGGGTGGCAATACCATAATCCCCTCCCAATAACCTTGTGACCCCCAGCAACTTCCTTTTGGGTCAGGCCCCCCAATTTGAGAAACGCCGGTCTCCCCTGTGGAATCTGTACAGTAGAGGGTAAAACCCCATAAAAGACCAGATTTCACGGGACACTTTTTTCACACCAGGAATTTGATAGGACCCTCCGAGTGGTTATGGCTAGAAGGTTATGGCTAGAAGGTTATCCTACTTTGCTGGTCTTCTGCTGAAGCTGCTGCAAGAGCAAACTGGAGCCTAGTGCTCTAGCCAGATGTCGAAGGGAGCCCATACGGTTCACATCACCCCAGAAGTTCCATTCCACACGGGAGGTACACACGGGGTTAAGATGGATTCTGTTTTCAGCCTTAACATCTCCATCTACTGGCGAGCTCACTGCAACATCAACCTCAGACGGCTCAAGTGGTCTCCGGCATGACTGAGAAAACCAGCTCGGGCAAAAAGGCCCACAAATCCTCTTTATCGCGGCTTTACAAACACACTTCAGCAATGGCTGGCCTTCGGATTTTATGGCGTGCTTGACTGATAATCCCCTCTGTTGCAATGATTTCTGAAGCAAGAAAAGGCCGAGATCTCATCCCAAGAACTGAGCTCCGGACTGCCAGCCGAGAGAAGAGAAGCTGACAAATCTTCCTTTGTTTTTTAACTAAAGGTGCAAGGAGGTAGTTCATCCTGGAATAGCTACAGGGTGGACGTCCCTATTTTGGCACCCTTGGGACATGATTGGTCCCAGATGAGGGATTTTGCCGGACCAGGAAAGGTAATTTTTGCCTCCCCACTGCTTCTGCCCCCCTCCCCAGGCTTCCTGGCTCCCCCCAGCTGAGCCAAGCACTGGCACCCGTTCTCCCCCCATAGCCCAGTTGGGCTACATATTACCCCCACACATCCCACAGCATGGCAGGCTCATAGCCCCCCACCCGCCGCAGTGCACTGGGATTCTCTGATCCTGGAACATCCGAGGTCTGGAAGCTGGACAAGAGTGTTACGGTTTATAGAGGTGCAACCTGTAGTTACTAAGTAGTAACAGGGTTTACTTCAGTGCAAGCGCTACCAAAATAATTTTGTCCCACTCTGAAAATGGAAAACAAACCCCACTGAGCGGGCCTTGATCCAAACTATCCATACGCCATTCGCAGGTGTCTGTGCAAGACCACCCCACTCTAGTGGCTGGTGGCACTGCCCAGCTCGGAAGGCAGCACCACCGCCAGCAGCAGCACCTCCATAGAAGCAGGCTGGCTTCCTAGGGATACCTATACCTCCCTGAACAGCCCAGACACCTCTGCAGAGGGACAAGGGACACTTTGAAAACTCTCCTTCACTTATACGCATGCATGAACCTATACAAACGCTGCTGCGTCCCACTTAACACTCAGGGCTTTGACACAGCACTGTCAGGGGCAGAATCACCACCCTGGCGCCTCCAGCCGGCAGTCCTGGGGATTAGCTCGCCAGCTCACCGGACGCCTCCCTCTAGCTGGTATCTCCCCGCGTTCTCACTCTTCCCTCTAGTCCCGACCCGTGTCGCTCTTTGACCACGGCGTCCTCTTCCAGACACGGCCCTCGGGCAGTGCCCACGCCAGTTTCTCTGCATCCCCTGCTGGGGGGAGATGTTGTTTACCCAACTACGCACTCCAGGGTCCCCTCTTCCCAGGGAACACCCAGTTCCCCTGCACCGACCTTGCCTCAGTGACCCTCTGCCAGTCTTCATCTAGTCCCTGCCTCTGGGGCAACCTGCCGTCTGTAATGACCACTCGTCACTGGCAAAGGGGGGTGGACCTGCTGCCCCTGCCGACCATGGCTGCCTCTCTACAGCCCTAGTAGCTTCAGGCCTTGCAGCCTGGGGGCTTGCTTGGCCAGAGCTTCCCCAGCCCTGCCTGCCTGCCTTCCCCAACCCTGTTCTGCTTCCCAGGCAGCCAGGTTCCTCCTGCTCTCTAGCCAGAGTGAGCTTCCCCCACTCCCTCCAGGAGTCGTCCTTTATCTAGCCTCCAGCTGGGCCCTCATTAGCCAGAACCGTCTCAGCTAGGGCTTCGCTCTCAGTCCTCACTCAGGGCTGAATTTTTGCCCTTACAGGGCCAGTGAAGGGCAAGCGCCCTGTCACACGCACCAATTCCCATTTAGAGAAATATCCGACTAACGTGCAAAGTACCGGAGAGGCTGCGTGGTCTAGAGAACAGGGCACCCGAGAGTCTGTTCAAAGGCCATCTCCCCGCCATTTCTGCATCAAGTCTATCATTTCTGGCTGAGTTCCAGCAGGCCTTTCAGAAAGACGGCCACTCTCGACTCAAAGACTCAAGTGATGGGAGCACTAGGAGAGCAGGCAAATGTCTGCCACGGGTCCATAGTTAGCTTTGCTTGGAGGAGCAGGACATTTTCCTCAGGAGATACAGAGCATTTTAGCTGAAGGGAGCTGCCTGGAACCCTACCATGGCCATTAATGACCAAGAGGTGCAGCCATCTCCTGGGTGTTTCATGGACTATGGGAAATGAATTTCATGGGTGCCAGCCTGGGTCGTGGTGGCCAAGCAGAAAGAGCCAACCGCAGGCTGCATTACGAGGCACATCCATCTAGGCCCGCTGACAGGGCAACTGTCCAGGGCTGGCGATTCAAAAGAACCCCAGCTACTGTGGCAGTGAGCAAAGCCCCGGGCCCTTTAAATTGACTCCAGAGCCCTGAGCAGCCCACTCCAGGCAGCACTGAAAGGCTGCTGGGGGGAGACTGGCCCCCAGCCCCACTCCCTCCGCCCGATGCCCTGCCCCATCCAGGAGTGAGGAGCCAAGGCCCTTCCACCTCACCCAGGGGCCAGTCAACAGAGACCACATAAAAGAAAACTGCCCTCCGGCTCCTGGAAGCAGACCTCCGAATGGGGGACAAACGCCGCTACCACCGCGGCGTCTCCTCTACCGACCGAGGGTCGTCAGCGCAGCTTTAGCCCAGCCGAGCTCCCTTCCCAGGGCCAAGACAAACCAAAGAGGGCGAAAACCTACCCCACGTTTGACTCTCGTCTTCGGCGGTTCCTCTGGGGGAGCAAAGCCGGTGGCCACCGGTCGCACCTTTGCCAGAGGTGCCGCTCCAGGGATTCCGACCAGGACATCTCTCTCCTGCCTGCTCTGGGACCTAACTCTCCCGCTGAGACGTTGGAGCAGCGGGCTCAATCCGCATGGCTGCCAGCACTTCCTGCTCTCCGAGCTACCGTTGGTCTCTAACCCAGCCCAGTTCTATCCTGCTTGGCTACGCACCCAGGGCCGGCCCACCACATTTTGGCACCTGAGGCGGGGAGCTCAAATGATGCCCCCCATGCCCCCTTTTCTCCTGCCTGCCTGTTATGTCTCTTGTGCCCTCCTTCCTCCAGCACAGCACTCCACCCTCTCTGTGCATCTAGAGCAGAGAGAATACACATGCACCCAATTTTCTACACTCTGGGTCCTAGCGGTGCCCCCCTTAGTCTGGCACCTGAGGCGACCGCCTCAGTTCACCTCATGGTAAGGCCGGCCCCGTACGCGCCGTTCTACACGATGCGTCAGTAGGAACAGCCAGTATTCCCAGCCAATTCTTCGGGATGCATCTTCAGCACGGGAGGCTACAAAAATGGGAGGAGACATGAAAAAAAAGTCACGTACGTCTAATGAAAAGAGACAACTTTCCTCAACAGCTCCTCCTGCTGAAACCGCCTTGGCATCGCCACCCGTCACCGGAGTCGTCTTGTTCCACCTCTTGCTTCTGAAATAACCCCTATGCACCGGGAGATGGAACAGAGGAAAGCCAGCTCTCCGGCGGTGAGAGTCAGCCCTGCTCCCTGGATCTCTACTGGTGCAGGTTATTTTTGGGTGAACCCTTCCTTAGGGCTGCTCACTCCTTGACACGGCTTCCCCGAGTGCCTTACATGGGCAAGAAAGAGAGGAGCGTTTCCAGCCCAGAGGAGCGCAGGGCTGGCTGGCTGCCTCTCTGTATAAACGTTTCCCATGAGACAGGAAGGCGAAAAGTAGGTTATTTATCCCCAAGGGGCCCAGAACTGCGGAGCCAGGTTTCACGGGCAGGACAGCTTTGACAATGTATAAGCACGTTCACGATTAACGCCTTGGTTTCTCGCCAAAGGAATCCCCTGGGAAGCACTGCAGCACAATGGGCGTCTCCTCCCATTACCGGGGCGCAAACAGGAACCAAACCAGCGGGAAGGACACACAAGGCAGCATGCAAGACCGCAGCTGAGACAGGCAGGGTGGGAGGAAAGAATGACTGATCCCTTCACTTGCGCTTCCCCCCTCCCCCCCACGTTTCAAGGCAGCAGGGAAGAGTTTGGGCTGAGACCGGCTGTGGACCTCAATGAGGCTGGCAAAGCCAAAGTCCATGTAGGTGGACACAGGGTGACCTGGCTTAGATAGATAAGGGCAGGAGAAAACACAGCTCTCCTGGTCTCACTCTGCCATGCAGCTAGGTGATTTATAGAGCCCGGGGAGCACAAAGCAGCATTTCCTCACTGTTCCACAAATAAGCAGTGAGGGGGGCATTTTTAAGAGTGGGGGGCTGAAATCCAGGCCTCCCCCCCAGCTGAGGCCGAGCAAAGCCCAGCGCACTGAGCTGGCAGCCGGGACCCCGGGGGCAGGGCTGGCAGCCGAATCCCCTGGCGCACAGAACCAGCAGCAGAGCCAGCCGGCGCGGGGGCAGCAGCCGGGCCCCTGACACATGAGGAAGGCAGCAGAGCCCCCAGCATGTGGGGTGACAGCCAGCACCCCCACATCCCTAGTGCCCGCAGCGGTGTAAATAAGGAGGCGGTGGGGGGGGGGAAGGGGAGAAGAGCCCTGCTAGCATTTGACCTCTGTACACAAATACCCAGGAGTGTTTACACCGGGGAACTTAAGAGATACCTACCACCCTCGTATGCTAGGCCAGGGGGCTAACCTCTGCTCCTAAAACATCTTCTGTCTTCCCTTCCCCCATATGCAGTCCAGCCACCATGGCAGACAAGCTCATTGTGAGACAGGGACAACGCACCCGAAGGCCCCCTGAAAGGCGGCAAGGTAAGCCCTTGGAGGCAGGGCCCTCTTTTGATGGTGTGTTTGTGCAGCACCTAACACCAGGTGACCTAGCCCATGACAGGGGCTCCTACAAGCTGCATGGAGACTATTTTAAAATGCCAGAACAGAGGCTCAAACTCAATATGTATCCTAAAGGAAAAACACAAGGACTCCCCTACAAAAAAACCCCAAATAAACGCCACTATGGCTAAATAGCAGGCTAAAAGAGGTAATCGGAGGCAAAAAGGCATTCTTCAAACATTGGCAATGAAATCCTAGCGAGGAAAACAAAGGAACATAAAATCAGGCACGCCGAGAGCTGAAGTATAATGAGGCCAGCAAAAAGGAATTTAAAGGGCAAGAAGCAATAAATAAAAATAGAAAACAAACCCAAAAAACCCTGTTGTTAGTTTTTGTAAATGCATCAGAAGCAGGAAGCCAGCCAAACAATCTGTGGAACCACAGGACGACAGCAGGGCAAAACGAGCACTCCAGGAACGCAAGGCGGCTGCAGAGATGCAAATGCATTTTTCTGCATCTGTCTTCACTGCCCAGGATGAGGGGGGAGTCTCTCAGCTGAACCGTTCTTTTCAGATGAGAAATCTGAGGAATGCCCCAAACCGGGGTGTCAGGGAGCTGGTTTGGGAACAAACTGATCAATGAAACCAGTGACTCTCAACCTTCCCAGACTGGGGTCCCCGTTTTCAAGAGGCTGGTTTGTCTTGCGTATCCCTGAGTTCCACTGTACTTACAAACTTGCAAAATCAAAGTGTCCCAGCAACCCTATTCCTGAAAAATGGCTGGCTCTCTCATTTTCATCATATAAAATCAATCATTCCGAATATAAATATTGGACTGACATGTCAGTGTGTAGCATGCAGAGCAGCATAAACAAATCAGTGTGGAATTTTAGTTGGCACTGACTTCACTAGCGGTTTTTACGTCATCGGTTATAAAACTAGACAGTTACCTAGAGGAGTTGATGTCCCCCCGAAAGATCAGTGAGTACCCCCAGGGGTACGCATGCCCCTGACTGAAAACCACTGAATTAAACAGTAATAAGTCTCCGGAACCAGATGGCGTTCACCCAAAAGTTCTGAAAGCACTGAAATATGAAACTGCCAAACTACTAACTGTGGTGTGTAACCTATTGCCTGAATCAACTTCCTCCATACCAGGTGGCTGGAGGATAGCTAACATAAGGCCCGTTTTTAAAAAATCTCCAGAGGCAATTACCGGCTGGTTCACCTAACTTTAGCAACAGGCAAACTGGTGGAATTGCAGGAAAGACGAGAACGATCAGATACCTAGATGAACAGAATACGTTGGGGAAGAATCAACATGGCTTTTGGTAAAGATGGGAAAGTGAATTAACTTCTTATTTAAAATGTTTTCTGCTTCTTCTTCCTCAATGTAACCTTTTCGGAATGAAAGAAAATTTTCCTGGCTTTTGTTATAAGCAGATGTGGATATAAAGAAATCTATGATAAACCGAGAGGCACACCACCTCCAGACTTCTTGTCCAATTAGAATGGATTTACATGCATGCTTAATCTGCCTAATTAACCTGTCATCGGATGAGCATATGGCAGTTTGAAGAGCAATGCTAAAAAACACTTGTACAGGTTGAATCTCTAAAAACTGGGACTGTACTCCGGCAATATCTGTGGTCCTGCCAGACCACGGATGTTCCTGGGCCAAAGATCCGTGGTGGCTGGGAGCCCAGCAGCAGGAGGGCCTGCCGGGACCGGGATCCTGGCCAGAGCAGGCACCAGGGACAGGATCCTGGCCAGGGCAGGCGGCAGCGGCTAGTCCAGAGGGTGGCAGCCAGGGGGGATGGTGGTAGCTGGGCCAGGAGCAGAGCCGGGAAGGCGGGGGGTGGGAACGGAATTTACCTCCCCTGGTCCGGCAAACTCCCTCGTTTCAGGACCAGCCAGGTCCCTGCTGGACCAGGGAGGTCCCACCTGTATCAACGAGCCCAGAATGGATCTAAGAGGAAAAGGTAGAATGCGCCTAGAACACGCCTCCATTCCAGCAAACATATTTACGACTACGCATGCAGAGTCGCCGCCTCTAACCGTGCCAACGTCGAGCGGCATTTACATGGTAGCCCCCCCCCTTCCACCGCCTTACACCTTGACAGAGAAACTGCGCCACACCGAAACCTGGCATGTGAAATCTTTGGCAAAAAAGCTGCCTCTTCCTCCCTCCATGGATTTTAACAGCTGCTGTTCTCTTACCCGTACGCAGACAACACAGCTGCGTAAGGCGCCCAGAATTTGGGACACCGCCTGGTCTGCATGTCCGCCTCTTCCTATCCCTGTTCTGCTTCCTCCAGGCAAGGTCTGGGCAACTTAAACCTGAAAAAGCCCGCAAGAGCCATGAGCAGAACCCTGACCCTGGGAAAGAGCCGTCCCGGGGGTAATGAAGCCATTTCGCAGGTGTTTGCCAGCCTCAGGTCTACACTGTCCGTTTCTGATTCGACAGGACATTCATTCAAAATTTCCTGTAAAAATATGTCATGAGTGTGCAGGGCTGGATTAAGGGGGGGACTAGCTGGGCAGCTGCCCGGGGCGCCAACCTATGGGGGGCACCTGATTGAAGTGGTAAGGGGCGCATGGCGCCCCCCGTAGGTTGCCGCCTGGGGGCGCGGCGCCCCGTACACGTCAATCAGGTGCCGTGAGCCCGGGGTGGGGCCGTGCATGCGCCGCGCTCCTGCTGTCCGGGGCACAAGAATGGCTCGGGCCGGTCCTGTGAGTGTGTGGCTGAAGATTATTAAAAAATACCCCCACATCTCCAAAAAATTGTCATTCCCCTCCTGCCGGTCTGCCATGTAGGGTTGCTGGATGGTTTCAACAAAAATACCGGACACACTTGACATTACATCACAATCTACATTACATCTGATTTAGAAAATACCGGACATTTCTATTTTCTCAATTTGTTTCCCGAACAAAAAGCTCAAATACTGGACTGTTCAAAACCAGACAGCTGACAACCCTACTGCCATGGGGCGTAAGGCCCCATAAATGCTAAGGGCAGCCCTGTCTCTTAAGTTGTGGGAATGAACCCAAAAGGGAAGTTCCTTCGGCTTCTCGGTGGGTCCTGTGTTCTTCCTCTATTATAGCTCAAACAGTTCCTTTATTTGAAGTACTCCAGGCCATTAACTCAAAATATGGACCAAAGCTTTTAATTCACCATTCAATATTGACTGACACACACGGGTAATAGCAATGTTCTCCGTAACGACTCCAAGGTCAGAGTTAGCATGAAAGGATCCCTAGATATTCTTTCCGCCTTCATCTGTACGTAGCCAGCGGCCAGAATAGCTTGGATCAGCACTGGAGTGGATGTCCATAGAGTCTTAGAATCTAAGCTAAGAACCTCCAGAAGAATAAAATCACACTGCGCATGTTGCGGGAAGGAGCTGAAAGTCTTTCCTATGCTTTGTTACGCAAATTGTCTGCATGGCATTCGCAGGCAGGGCCGACTTATCCATTAGGCCCAGTAGGCACAGTGCCTAGGGCCCACAATACTTTTAGGGGCCCACGAAAATGTTTTAATTTCTTTTAAAATCAGAAGAAAAAAAATGAACTTTTTGGGTCGAAGAAAACGTTTTAATTTTTTTCCTCACATCAGAAAAAAGTGAAACTTTTAGGGCCCACGAAAATCTATTACATTTTGCCTAAAACAGACAAAAAATAAAATGTTGAAGTATTTAAAGTTATATCAAAAATAATTTTTAATATTTTTTTTTAATGGAGGAAGGGGCCCACGAAAGTCATAATGCGGCCCTGTTCGCAGGATGGCTAAAATCCTGAGGTGGGTGGGGTTAAAAAGTACCACCTCACTAACTTCAGTGAGTTCAATTCTGGCCTTCAAAAATAACCCCTCTTTCCGTCAATAGAAGCAGGTTGCAATATGTTTGTTACAGAGCGTTCCAGCTCCCTCCTTCCTTTCTTTTTTGCTTTTCAGATCGAATTCAGAGGCCAACAATGCCCTCATTCTGAGGGCAACAAAAGCCAAGGAGCTGACAGCTAAGACGGAAACTCTGTTGCTAGCACTGGCCCCGAAATCTGCCCCCCCTTACACGTACACGGCCCCCTGGAGGTCAGCGGGATAACTGCAGGCAAGACGGTGACAGGTGTAATGAAGGATCGTATTTGTCCCAGAGCACGTACCTCTGATCTGTGAGTGGCGCTCTTAGGCACTACCCCCCTACAAACAACGCGTGTTCCACAAAATCTACGGCTCGTGGGGGTCTTCTTCACGAGGGCTTAGAACCGGGTGAGATCACCATGTAACCAGCGGCAATTCCTTCGGTAACATCATCTGTGTGCTTCGTAGCACTGGACCATTTCCTGCTCTCAGCTGAACCCACATAAGGCCTCTGCTGCTGTTTTCTGCCCCTCACCCCGTCCCATTTCAAAAGGGGTTCGTGAACATAATGGAGAGCAGGATTTGGCACCCTCGGGATCTGAACCAGAGAATTTGCCAAACTACGGGAGGTCGATATTGTCTAGCATCATTGCCAACACTTCCACGGCTTACTGGGCTCTTAGAGGGCATTTCGGGTTCAACTGGAGCTAAAGAACAGCACAGAACACTGAGCGCCAGGACAAACTTTATGGGACTGCAGGAAACTTGGCCACATCCATGCTGAGTGGACATCCAGCTAACTCAAATCGTGCCAGACCACAGATGTTGCCAGACCAGAGTGTGCCGGACTAGAGAGGTTCAACCTGTACCTTTAACCTCCCTTGGAGCTTACGCTTTGGTTTGTGTGTGCGTGGACAGTGCTCAGTTCATTCTAAGGGCTACCAGAACCCAAATCCCGACTAAAAATCATCTGTGATTTTGAGGCTTGGAGGAATAAAATAAGGGCGACGTCTCAATCTTTCACCCTGATTCTTAGTGTGAGTACATGGATGCCCAAAGCCAGCACTCCAATTCAACTGAGGAAGTGGGTTTGCCCACGAAAGCTCATGATTCTATGTTTTTGTGAGTCTCTAAGGTGCCACAGGACTCCTCGTTTTCATCGCTAACAGCAGCTTTCCATTCCTCTCGCTCCTTTCACCCTGAAGTGCTTTCTGGACTGTTCTCTAGGAAGGATCACTTCTGCAGCGGAACATGACAGCTATATACATATAATCACAAATATTTTTATGTCTAATATATAAACATAAAATGGCAAATCTCTGCTACAAGCGGAAAACAACCTAGCCCTAGTTATGGGGCAGTGACCAATGCCTCCACAACATTAACACTTAAGGCAGAAAGGGGAAAGGGGATGGGGCAACTTTTACAGCCCAGGGCAATGGTTGGAAACCAAGCAGCAGTTAGACACGCACACACACACGGCATTTCAACCCTTAGTGCTTCCAGCATGTCTCCCTGGACACGCATGTCTTAGGGCAGGTTGTTGCACAGAACATGCTTACTGGTTGCGGGAGAGGGTTTTTCTGCCTCCTCTTGCAAGACCACATGCAGGAGTCTAGCTCAGAAAACTCCCCGATTCAAAGACAACAAGCCAAACAAACACAACACGGCTCCAACCCCTTACGCCGGAGAGGGGCTCACTCCAAGACGGTCCCCCATGCTGCCAGAGAGCTATGGGCAGCGTTTCTCCCCAACCACTCCAGGGATTTCCCCACCACCGTGTAGCCAGGCAGCAAGCCGGTGCCTGGTATCAAAGAGGCTGGGAAACAGAGAGCTCGCTCTAGGGCTGGCAGAATCTCTCCGAGTCCTGATGTGGCTTCCCGGGTTCACTGCTCACCCATCTGCCGAGGGTCCAAAGCAGGAGGGAAATGGGGTGGGAGGGGGGGACCCCCGCATAGAACCATGGGCTTGGAAGGGGCCACAGGGGACATGTAGTCTGACCCCCCGCCATGGTGCAGGACGTGTGCAAGAGGCTACCTGTGGGAGCTGCCGTCATCGAAGACGAAGGTCTGGTTAGTGTAGCACTCGGCGCACACGGGTCCCCCGCCGGCTGCCAGGGCTCTGCCATCCTGCTGCTGAGCAGTCGGCTTGTAGACCCCCTGAAGGTTCCTCTCTTCAGCCGAGAAAGGCATCTGCAGAGTGGCGAGCGTGCCCGGCCAGGCAACGTGGAGCCAAGCATGGGAGTGCCGCCCAGGGCTACTGTTCACCAGGAGAGTCCGGTTGCCGGAAAGCCATGGCCACTGGTCACTCACACACCGGGCCCTCTGGCCTGGTAGATGTCATGGTACAGGCAGTGCCCCGGGCCGCAGCTGTTACCATCCCAGGGTGGGCCCTGCCTGGGTTCCCCCTGGTGAAGCAACAAGTAGCATAAAGTTGAGCCTCACTGAAATGTTTTAAAAATGGACCAAAAAAGAAAAACCCACCACAGGGATCAGGTTGGTTGCATTGCCTTAAACGCAAGAGATCCCGGTCCCCTCTTCCCCCGGCAGTCCTGGGCAGAGCTGCGAGGAGAGAAAGTCCATCGCACGCAGCAGCTCGCACCAGACAAAGCAGCAAAGGAGGCGGGAGATGCCAGTTTGCTGCTTTCCCCCTGAAACATTGGTGGGTTTTTTTTTAACACCGCTGATTTTTTTTTTTTTTTTCCCCTCCCCTCCTGTTTTCAAAGTGTTCTCCAAGGCAGGGCTGGCTTGCGCAATGGCACCATCTGCGGGCCACTGTGGGGATCGCATGGGCCACCGTCGGCTTCCCTGTGCAGTTCCTGGGCCTTCCCCAGCTCAGCCAGGACCTGGATCCTTTTGTACCAGATTCACAGATGTTTCTGAGGAATCATCCCCCGCCACGGTGGGTTTTACTTGCTGCTAGGGTTGCCAGATGGTTTCAACAAAAATACCGGACACGCTTGACATTCCATCACAATCTACATTGCATCGGATTGAGAAAATACCCGACAGTTCTATTTTCTCATTTCTATTTTCTCAATTTGTTTCCCGAACAGTCAGCTCAAATATTAGACTGTCCGGTTCAAAACTGGACATCTGGCAACCCTATTTGCTGCCTTCCCTGCAAGGGTGGAGAGCGTCCGGTTGTAGCCCTGGCCCCTGCCTCTCGGGGGCAGGTTGCTGAGGGACAGGGAAGGAAAAGGACCGGCTCCATTTTTTCCTCCTTTCTGGAGAGCGTGGCGCGGCTGGGGCCGCTGGGCTCTGAAGAATGGTTCTCCCTAGGCAAGAGCATGCATTGACTTCTAGCAATGTCGTCTCCATGCTCCTGCACGGTCCTGAGAGAAGCATATTTTTATCTAGCCCCTCGCCTCGCATTTTGATTTTTCTCCCCTCCAAAAAAAAAAAAAAAGTGGCTAGATTCCTGCCGAATGTCTCTGCCTTGCTGTTGATGGACGGAGGATTCCTTTTTTGGATCATGGGCCTTGTGTGAGCCCCCAGTCTCCGTGGTGTAAAAGAAAAGCAAAACCCTGGAAACTCAGCTACATCCTACCAGGAGAGCGTTAAAGGCTTCAGCTGAAGGGTTCCTTCCCGCCAGTCGACATTCGGGCCAACACGAACCGTGTGGCAAAGTTCCATGTAAACGTCCTGACACGCCCGACGGGAGTGGAGATGCAGGCGGGCATTCTTGGCTGGGGGACTGTCCTGAAAGCGGCAGGGCGGCTGCGGGCAGCGGCAGGGCACAGTGGCAGCTGAGGGCCGGGCATTGGCCTGGGGACCTGAAGAACATTGACCTGAGCGCAGGAATCACAGCAAGTTACATGGGATCACGCTGGCTCCAACCTGGAGAAAAGGGACCCCGCTGGAGGACCAGCTGTGGGACAAAGAGGATTTGTGTTACGGTAGACCAAAGGGCCCCCGTGGGCGAGGCCTGGGACAAGCACACGTCAAAAAGCCGGTCCTCGCCCCCGAGAGCCTGCCATCTGAGACTCACCCCTTCCATCCAGAGCTCAGAACCTCCCATGGCCGGACACGACCAGCTGCAAGCCAGGGACCCTTCTCAACGCGGCCCACTGCTTGCTCCAGGACTTGGCCCTGGTGAGTCAGAGCGAAGCGTGGGGAGCCGTCTGGAATGACACGCGCAGACAGCAGGGAAGGACGTGGCCGTGCACAGAGGCAGACAGCTGCGGGGAATGGCTGCTGTCCCAAAGCCGGGTTGGGGGAAGCTGGAGAGACACAAGAGAAGGGAGAGGTGGGACATGTGAAGGGAGACACAGAACTGGCTGAGAAAGCCCATCCCAGATGCAGCTGTAGAAGGAGGGTGGTGCAGAATCACCACGCCGGTGAAAGGGGCTGGCTAGTGGCATCCCCCCTCAGACTGCCCCAGCCCAGAGCCTCCCCCCATCCAGGTGCACTTTAGGGAGGGGCAGGGGGGCTGACGCACCCTTCCCCCCCTTGTACGGGAACATTGCTGGTGATTCCCGCACGGGAAAGTGCACAATTTGTTGCACTGCTCGCTCTGGCTGAGGGGCACGGGGGGGCAGACGAACCTGGACATGTGCCCGTCTCCCAGCTGTGCCCGCTGGAGCTGCAGCGGCCATGGAAAGGTGCTTCTCACCTGACACGGAGCTGCTGCGGTGAGAGAGGGCTGGGGTAGTCCTCTCTCCCCACCGGGGGCAGCGGTATCCTGAACCCCTCCTCCCCAGCTCCACCACTTTATTTTCCCCCAAACAACCCACAATGAATTGAGTGAAGGACCCGAGCAATGCTGGGTACATCTTCTAGTTTAGAAGAAAGAAAAAAAGCCCACACAATGGTATCGTGGCTGGACAACCCCTAACCTACCACAGCAGCTTAACTAACAGCCCCTGCCCCCACCTCTCAACACGGCTACACCCAAAGAGGAGGAGGCCGAGACCGATTGAGGCCTCCCCGCAGGCTCTGCCCAGAACAGTCAGGCCGGCAATCTCAGGCGCGGTGGGTCTGCCGCAGCACATGCCCTGCAAGCCAGGCCTCTCCCACTGAGCCGGACGCTCTGCCGGCCAACCCACCGTCCCCTGGGAAAGGCCATGGGGAGATCCCGAAGCACACAGGGCCCATCGTTGCTTGTCGATTTGGGCAGGTACCAAGGACGGCCGGCTTCAGGAAACAGCCAGCTAAGGCAACAGGATGTCTGAGGCAACCGCCGCCCCCGCTCAACCTACCTGCATTGCCTTCCCGGCGCTGCTCTGGGACGACGGACTCGCTGCCATCCTGCCCAGCTTCCTAGCAGGAGATAAATCACCATCTTCAGTCCTTAGTTTTCTAGTAAGGCTGCCTCCTCGTGTCCCCAGCATGCATCCGCCCCAGGTCCAGAGGAAAACGTCCACTTGGGATCTACTAGGCTTACACGGTCTCTCTCCGGGGCAGAAAGGAAAAGGCGTCTCCGTTTCTCCTCTTCCTCCTCCCCCGCCGTGTAGGCTCCCTGACCTAGGAATAAGGAGAGAGCGAGAGACGCGATTAATACCCCATGGCCAGTCCCGCCATGTGACACTTCCTGCCCCGTCAGGCTTTTACACGTCTTGCCTGGTGCTTTGCTCACCGCGCCAATGTTCTTCATTCACTAACTGCCTCACGTTCTCAAGGGCCAACTGGCAACGCGGATCTGCAAGACGAGGTGAGTAACAGAACAGCTTATTAACATGCCGGGTGATAACACAGAAGCGGAGGAGGAATTGTTTCAAATAGTGACAGCGGGGATGGGTAGGTGAACAAGAATGGCTGGAAACTCGGGGGGAAAAACCAAGGAACTGCCAAAAAACTCTTGCCCTCCGATGTTGACTCTCAATTCATCAGGTCAGTTACACCGTGAAGTGACCTCCCGTGGCAGGTATTATAGAGAAACCTTACACAGATGCTGGGGCCAGCTGCTTTAAGTGGATTTAGAGAGAGTTCAAGCAAAGCATTTAGCATCCGATCCAACTCCTGCCGATGTCAATGCAAAAGCTCCCAGTGGTTTCGTCGGGAGTTGGATTGGGCCATTTGTGTTGGAGGTGAGATGTCTGTGCTGCAGGAGACAGACTAGGTGACCCGGATGCTGTGGTTTATCCCCATGATAATTTCTGACTGTGAAAAATCCCATGTTACACAGAGAGGAATCTTGATCCGGCGGACAGGACACCAGCTGACGACACCGGGCTCTCTGCCCAGTTCTGCCACTGAGTTGCTAAGACTCATGGTTCCCTGTAAGCCGAGTGCGTAGGCAGCCACCCAGGAGAGATTCAAATGCCAGACAGCTGATTAGCACAGCGCCCACAGCCGGCAACATGTGTGTCTGCTGGTGGTGCACATCCGCACATGCCCTAGTGCACATAAAATTTATTCTGCACATGGATGGGGAAAAAATGAGAGGAAACATCGCTGGACATGTCATGTCCCTGCTCTGTGCCTCAATTTGCCCATCTGGAAAATGGGGAGAAAGACGCTGACCTTAGTAAAATGCTTTAAAATGGAGAAACAAGCACTATACAAATCTAGGCTGTGTTCTCCCGCTAAGAATCTCTTGCTGTCATTTCATTAACCTCTTCCACCCTGTTCTTCTTTCAGTCCGTAAAGTGTGTTAGGGCTTGTGTGACAGACACTCCAGCTGAGTAGGCTCTGGCATTTTGTGGGGAAAGAGCAAACGTCCTTCCAGCTTTTTGTTTTCTGGCATCTTCTTGTTGCGTGTCACAAGGTCACCCCCAGACTCCACTGCACTCCCACCTTCCCAAATTCCCACGTAATGCCCCGTTGCTAGGCACAGCCCATTCTATTCACGTCTTTCACCTCGCAGGAAGAATTGGCTGCCACCCAGCCCTCAAGAGACAGAATTTAATTAGGAATCCAAAGGGAAATCACCCGGTGACCTACAGGAGATGATTAGACAATGGGAAGGGCTAATCGGGTTGCAGTGTAGGCAGTCTGCACTAGCAATGCTCTGAATGCCAGCAGCAGAGCGTTGGTAGTGCGTGGGTGTGCCCTCCCTTTGGGCACGACTGTCACTCGGCCACCAGACTCAGCTGCCGTCAAAAAATGCACCAGCCCCTGTACCACATTCTTAAAGAGCCCCAGTGCCATCTTCAGCAGGCCAGCCTGTGCAGAGGGCAGCGCACTTCTGTGCTGCAAAGGATGGAGAGGGATGAGGTTCAACAAGACGGAAGAATCCCAAGCATTGTTACAGGCTGGGGACTGAGTGGCTAAGTAGCAGTTCAGCAGAAAAGGACCTGGGGATTCCAGTGGATGAGAAGCTGGATATGAGTCAGCAGTGTGCCCTGGTAGCCAAGAAGGCGAATGGCATATTAGGGTGCATTAGGAGGAGCATTGCCAGCAGATCCAGAGAAGTGATTATTCTCCTTTATTCAGCTCTGGTGAGGCCACATCTGGAGTACTGTGTCCAGTTCTGGACCCCTCACTATAGAAAGGATGTGGACGCATTGGAGAGGGTCCAGCGGAGGGCGACCAAAATGATGAGGGGGCTGGAGCACATGACCTATGAGGAGAGGCTGAGGGATTTGGGTTTTTTAGGCTGCAGAAGAGAAGAGTGAGGGGGGATTTGAGAGCAGCCTTCAACTTCCTGAAGGGGGGTTCCAAAGAGGATGGAGAGAGGCTGTTCTCAGTGGTGGCAGATGGCAGAACAAGGAGCAATGGTCTCAAGTTGCAGTGGGGGAGGTCTAGGTTAGATATTAGGAAAAACTATTTCACTAAGAGGGTGGGGAAGCATTGGGATGGGTTCCCTAGGGAGGGGGTGGAATCTCCATCCCTAGAAATTTTTAAGTCCCGGCTTGACAAAGCCCTGGCTGGGTTGATTTAATTGGGATTGGTCCTGCCTTGGGCAGGGGGCTGGACTTGATGACCTCCTGAGGTCTCTTCCAGCTCTATGATTCTATGAAGGTCAGGGGTGGCCCATGACTATAGGCGGACTCGGCCGCCGCCTAGGGTGCCGCCTCCCGGGGCGCAGTACATGGAGGTATAATCACCCCTCAGCTTCTTGTCACTACTTCCCCCATGAGATGTCCAAGGATCACATCAGCCCTCTTTGCTGCACCATCACATTGGGAGTTCAAGGAGTCGCATGCCATACTATGTCCCCCCTAAATCCTTTTCAGAGTCTCTGCTTTCCAGGATTCAATCCTTCCAGTCTATAGGTCGTGACTGTATTTCATGCAGTTAGATACAGAATTTTGCATTTGGCTGCATTAAAACACATTTTGTTTGAAAGGGTCCAGCTTTCCAAGCAATCTCTGACCACTCAGTCTGATTTCCCTGTCTTCACAATCATTTACCATTCCACCCAGCCTGGTGTCATCTGCGAAGAATATTTATCACCAATCGTTGACTTTATCGTTGCATCCAGATCATTGATGAAAAGGCTGACTAGCATCCGGCCCTGTGGAACCACAGTACTGAATGATTCCACACTAAAAACTGTGTTTTGAGTCCTGTTAGTCAGCCAGTTCTTAATCCAGTTAACACGCGCTTTACTGATATCGCATGGTACTCTTTTTCCAATCAGAATGTGGCGCAGTAAACCCATTACAAAAGTCTATGCATATTATATTTACAGTTACTGTTATTAGCCAAACTTGTAATCTCAAAGAATGAAAACAGTCTCCTTTGACAAGACCTATTTGCCACAACAACCTGTAGACTGGCGTTAATTACATGCCTATGCTTTCATTCTTTGTCAGCTGACTCCTGTATCATTTTTACCATTTATTTTGTCCGAGGCTAACTGGCAGAGAGTTATCCAGGTCATACCACTGCTCTTTCTGAATAGTGGTACAATGGTATCATTCTTCCAGTCTTCTGGAATTTCCCTTGTATTCCAAGATTTGTTCAAAATTAATATGAGTGGATATCTCCTGAGCCAGCTCTTTGATGACTCTTAGATGCCAGTTATCTGGGCCTGCCAATTTAAAAAAAAAAGTTTAACCCTACGAGATATTGTTTAACACCTCCTAAATCACTAATTTAGGAAAGCACATCATGTAACCGCCACCAGGCAGATTTGAACCTGGGACCTCTGGAGCTTAATGTAGGAGCTTCGACAGCTTAAGCTATAAAGCCAGCTAGCTCTCACCTTAGGCTGTAGAGCTCCCTCTTTTGCTGTAAGTGGTCTAAGTGCCACTAAATGGGACAGTGACCCACACTAGGCGTGTGGGTTACATTCCCACTACCTGTTACATATTACAATATTTACCAACTTCACAAGTAGGCTTAATTAACACTTGTAAAGCACTCAAAGCAAAAGATGAAAGGGACTATTACATGTGCACATTACTATCATTACCCTATTTAAATAATGTAAGATCCTCTGGGCTTCTGGATGCATTTCATCTCTGGCTGTAATGATCCCTACACCTGTAGATTCCAAGTCTTACACTCAGTCTTTTTATTAAATTAGGAAACTCAGAGAGCCTCAGCAAGCAGGCAAAATGCATGTAGTGAAAGCACTGCTCAAAATCTTTACAAAAACTGTTCCAGCTGAGGCATAACATTGGCTGCACTCAGCTGCCTCGTTAGAAAAGCTCTTTGAAACATTAATGATGGGACAGCTCCTTGTTTCTGAACAATAGGCATCTCATTAATAAAACAAAAAAATTAGGTCACTCGTATTTACTTTGCCCACTCCACGCTGGGCCTCCTCTTTCCAAGGTGTTGCCACATCCACATCTCTGCATTTCTCTTCCATCAGAAAAGATTTGCTCCCTCCTGCCTTGAAAGATGGAGCGTGAGGCCCGGCGGCTTTGCCGCCTCCCAAGTACATTTTGCCTCCTCGGCCGTGGGGCAGGAATTCATCCTTTGCCGCCACTCACAACCGACCTGGCTTTTTGCAAAGATCAAAAGCATTTTCGCAAATACGCAGCGGGAAAGGACGACGATGACGCTAGGTCGGGGCAAACCTGCGTGTCCTAAAAACATGGAAACCCACAGGAGACTTCACTCTACCCGGGATGGGTTGGAAGGCAGTGCAGCCTGGTGGTAGACAGACAAGGCCATGGCCAGAAGAACAAAATCAGATCTAGAATTAAACGGTTCCAGCTGGGAGGAACAGAAGCAGCCAAAGCCGGAACTTTTGAACACACCAGTCAAAATGGTGGAAAGTTCTGTGACTTTCTCTGCCCTGCCCTGCTTGTCTATTTGCTCCAAGCCCCCTCCAACCTGCTAACTGTTCAGCCCCTACCCTACCCTCTCCTCCTTACGCCACTTCTTTCCCTTTTCCTCACACACATTAATGAACTTTCTTCATGCCCCCCCGGGAGCCATGGGGGTGGCATTATCCCAGTTTTACAGATGGAGGAATTGAGGCAGAGAGCAACGAAAGCCAAAATGGTCAGACGTCGCCACTAATTTTGGTGCCCAGTTTGACATATGTGGGGCCTGATTTTTCAGAGCACTTTGCATGGCATGACCCTCTATGTGATCAAAGAGCGGTTCCCAGGCAAACGTCTCCTGCAGCTGTGACTGCTCAGCACTTATGCAAATCCGATGCCAGGTATCTCGGTGTGGGTCTCTGAAAATGAGGAACACAAGCAACGGCAACCTGGGAAATGCTTTGGTTTACATGGCTTGCCCAGCATGCTGAGAATTCAGTTCTCTTGGGGTATGCCTACACTTGCACCCTATTTCGAAATAGGGATGCAAATGAAGACATTCAAAATTACAAATGAAGCCAGGATTTAAATAGCCCGCGCTTCATTTGCATGTTCGTGTCATGGTGCTATTTCAAAATAGCGCTATTTCGAAATAACCGACGCTGTAAAGACGTGGTTATTTCGAGAGAAAACCCTTCTCTCGAAATAACCCTTATTCCTCATACAATGAGGTTTACCAGTTATTTCAAGAGAAGGGTTTTCTCTCGAAATAACCGCGCCTTAACAGCATCTGTTATTTTGAAATAGCGCCATAACGCAAATATGCAAATGAAGCATGGGATATTTAAATCCCGGCTTCATTTGCAATTTCTAATGTCTTCATTTGCATCCCTATTTCGAAATAGGGTGCAAGTGTAGACATACCCTTACTGCCTAACAAGACCATCCTTCTCTTGCAATAATTCCCCTATGCAATTTTCTGCAGTTAACAAGGCTGGCGTCCTACATTCAAAGCCTCCTTCACTAAATACACTGGAACCTCTTTAATCCGGCAACCCGGAGAAACAGGGTATGCCAGATTAAAGAATTTTCCAGGCCAGGGAGGGTGCTGCGAAATCTGGGCACGAGGAGGATGGGTGTGGGGTGCTTACCTGGCACCCTGCTCCTGGAGGCACATGTGGATCTGCACTCTTCACTACTCCCTGCTGCAGGGGAAGTGTGTTTCTGTGCTGCCCTTCCCCCAGATGGGGAGAACGGATGCGGCAGCATGCAAAGCCACTTCCTTCTCCCTCTGCCACTGTCTGTACATGGCTGTTGCCGGATTAAGGACGCCTGGAGTATTGAGGTTCAGGTGTAACACCAATTCATTCCCTCAGCACCAGCCATTCTGTGTCCAGAGCGAGGCAGAGGTCTTGCGCAAAAAAAAAAAAAATAGCATGTGATCACATAAGACTGTGTTGCATCCAGTTCCCCTCCGCCCCCCACTATAGAAAGGATGTGGACACATTGGAGAGGGTCCAGCGGAGGGCAACCAAAACGATTAGGGGGCTGGAGCACATGACCTACGAGGAGAGGCTGAGGGATTTGGACTTATTTACTCTGCAGAAGCGAAGAGTGAGGGGGGATTTGATAGCAGCCTTCAACTTCCTGAAGGGGGGTTCCAGAGAAGATGGAGCAAGGCTATTCTCAGTGGTGACGGATGGCAGAACGAGGAGCAATGGGCTCAAGTTGCAGTGGAGAAGGTCTAAGTTGGATATTAGGAAAAACTATTTCCCTAGGAGGGTGATGAAGCACTGGACTGGGTTACCTAGGGAGGTGGTGGAATCTCCATCCCTAGAGGTTGTTAAGTCCCGGCTTGACAAAGCCCTGGCTGAGATGATTGAGTTGGAGTTGGTCCTGCTGTGGGCAGGGGGCTGGACTCGATGACCTCCTGAGATTTCTTCCAGCCCTAGGATTCTATGGTTCTATGATTCTCTCATAATGCATAAGTACTGAATTAGGCTCGCACAAGTAACCTCAGTGTGGACATTTCCTAATGTGCGAGTGCTGAACTTGGCAACCATCTTGTTCTGTAACAGCAGGTTTTTAATTTAGTTGCCCCAATCAAAACAAAAATCTCAAAAGGCCTCACTTAGAATCATGCTGACCTGCCAGTGAGTCATCAGCAGAGTTTGGACATTTAGACCCTTCTAACTTGTCTCCTGCTTCTGCTCTTGCTCCTACAACTCACCCTTGTGGCCTGTCTCTGCCCCATCCCTACACCCCAGCTGACTCTCCATCCCTCCACCTCAGCTGACTCGGTGCGCCTTAATTCTTCCTTCCCCCTTCCCTCCACCAGCTTGTCTCTGCCCATCCTCTCCAGCCGGGCCTTGCCCCTCCGACTTCTGCATTCCAGGCTGGCTTCTTGTCCTTGGAACCAGCCGAGGGCTTCTGAGAGCACCAGAAAGAGCCAGTCTCTCCTCTCAGGCTGCCTCTAAACCACATCACTCTTTCGACAGAGGGATGTAAATCAGACACTTCGAAATTGCAAATGAAGCCGGGATTTAAATATCCCACGCTTCATTTGCATAATGGCATCATGGCGCTTTTTCGAAAAAGCGCTATTTCGAAAGTGAAACCGCGGTCTAGATGCAGCTATTTCGAAAACGGCAGGCCTTTTCGAAAGGTCCTGTAAACCTCATTTTTTAGGAGTACGGGATCTTTCAAAAAAGCCTGCCGTTTTCGAAAGAACCACATCTAGACCACGGTTTCACTTTTGAAATAGCGCTTTTTCAAAAAAGCGCCATGACGCAGTTATGCAAATGAAGTGCAGGATATTTAAATCCTTGCTTCATTTGCAATTTCGAAGTCTCTAATTTAAATCCCTCTGTCGAAAGAGGGATGTAGTCTAGATACAGCCTCAGTTACTATGTCCAGCATCAGCCTGGTAGCCAGGCGCAGCGATTGCAGGACAAAACCCACTGCGTGGCTGGAGCATGCTCAGCGCAGACAGAATCTCGCTCCACTGAGCGTGTCTGAACGGAGATTTTTCCAAAGCTTTTAGCTTGACTCCTTTGGGTGGATTTTCATAGGGCTGGCAAAAGGCACATCCCTGACCCCAGGGTGATGGCCCTCCCGCACGCTGTCCCTGCTCCGATGAATGGAGTGAGACCAGCGATGGGCAAGTAGTGAGTGGGCCATGGGAGTGGCCCTCCATCTCCTTGGGCCACTAGATTGTGGTGACCAAAACCTTCCTCTGGGAGAGGGTAGTTTGCTCACCGCGCTTGCATGCCTAGAATTCACCGGGGGGCGGGGGGGGGGCAGGTGCCGATGGAACCGTAGCAGTGCTGGGATTGGATGTCGAGGGAGCACCCGGCTCTTACAAGCCGTGCTGTGCCCAATCAGCCTTCATCTCACTTCATGCGCCCTGGCTTTACGCGCATGTCACTTCAGTAATACCAGTAGGGAAAAAAGGCTACGCAGATGGAAACCAGCAGAATCTGGCAACCCTGCACGTGGCAACGGGCAACAAAACGCCTCCTGGGCCACACTTAGAATCCCGATGGGCGGCAGGTTTCCCCCCGAGCTAGAGCATCTGCACAAGAGAGTTGCAAGCATTATTTTAACGTGGGCAAACCCTTGTATTTTTTCCTAATCTTGTTTTTGGAAATGGCTGAATTATTGTTTGCTGAAACTTAACATTCATTCTGAGGCAGGCCTCTCCTAGGGAAGACTATAGCCCAAGCAGCTATAGTCTGTCAACATTATAAGCCACTAAAGTGTGGGAGAACAGAAGTGGTTAGGTTACTGTAACCATAGGCATCACTACCTGCTCTACCAGTAGTAAACAACCCAAATCCTATAGTAACCCTAATGCAACCGATAGGGATTTGGTTATTGCAGGATTTTATTGGGGGAGTAATGTCAGAAAAGTGACTGAAGTATTCGCCAGTTTGCCTACCATCCTGACAGAGAAACACCCCTCAGCTTCTTCTTTGCATGTCTCCCATTTATGTCCCCACCCGCTGCTTGGCTGCTGGTCTCCTGTTTTCTCTGCCAAACCAGTTTCAGAAGGAAGCATCCCTGGATGTGAGCCAAAACCAAAGCAGCAAGCAAAGTGAGGTCAAGGACAGATACAGGAGGCAGAGCTGGTCTTAGGGGCGGGCGAGGTGGGCGGTGGCACGGGGCCGTCATTTTTAAGGGGCCACCGACAGAGCCGGTCTTAGGGGCAGGCTGCGACCGCATTTCGGCCTGACCTCCTGAATCCTCCCCCCAGGTTTCCCTGGTTACTCCCCAACCCCTTTTGGGGGGCGGGCTTGACAAATTTTTGAACCATCTGGCAACCCTACGGGCAATCCGGGCGATCGCCCGCGGCCGCCAATTGGTTAGGACCGGCCCTGAAAGGAGACAAGACTTTCTTCCCTCCCCTGCACCCGCCACTCAGACCTACTCACTGGTGGGGGCAGGAGAGAGGGACTCTGTACCCCTGAGGGGTTTATTCAAGAGCCAGCCTCGCTGTCCGGACAGTGATGTATTGACGAAAAGTGCCCCTGTCACAACCTCAGCACCACCCAGGAAAGATTCTCTCCAGCAGAGTCTCTCTCTGAAAATAACACACTTCTGACAAACATACAAAGTCTTTAATTAAAAAACAAAGCGATTAACAGCACATTGGCCCTACTGGAGGCCCATCGGGCCGGGAGTCATTGTCTTGTTGACAATTGTTTGTCCTGCTATTTCGCTGACTTTGAAAAATGCCTTCAGGAAGGGCCAGTTGTTACACTTGGCTATAAAAACAGCCAGCCTAGCTGGACATGGATGACAATTAGCAGCCATGCAGCTAAGGTTATGAAATGCTGTATAGTAGGGATAAACATGTTATCGCTTGATGATTGAGAAGCAGGCTGTAAACCCCCCAAGTAACACTTTCCTGGCCGGAATCCCATGGTACATGAAACATGGATCAGGGTTGATAATTTTAGGCAGAGCCCTGAAAATCCGTGGCTATCTGCTTGATATCCATGGATGTGGACGCAGATATCTGCAGCTCACTTTTTGCAGATATGGATGCGGATACAAACGATGGTTCTAGAACCCTGCAAATTTGTGGATTTCTGCTCTCCAGACGCAGGTATCTGCATCCGCAGATGTCAATGCAGATCGCCGCCGTTCATTTTTGCAGACACCAATGCGGAGGCGGGTACACATGTGGTATCCGCACAGTGCTCTAATTAGGGTACATCCTGCCCTTGGTCTGCATTAGGAAAGGAATCGCCACCAGCTGCAAGCACCACTGCAAACATCTTCCCCTGTTTGAGGGATGAAAGAGCAACCTGGCTCCGCACTGGAGATGACCTTGAAATACCTACAGCTGCTTCCCAAGCCCTTCCCAGCAGAGAAATGTTCAACAGTGGGTGCGAAAGCAAGAGCTTTTCTAGCTTGGCTGGAACCCATGGGCCTGGGCTAGCAAATAAAATCCTAGGAGGCAATAACACTGCACTACTCTCCCCGTCACCCCACATGTGCATGCTGGTTCCCTCTCCTACAACTTCACTACAGCCATTTCCCAGGCAATTCCAGTCCCACTTTTCCAAAGCAGACAAGACCTAGTTGGCTTGTTGGTTACCCTCACAGAAGCAAACAGCTATAATGCATCCTCCACTCTTTGGACTCAGTGCTCCCCATGACTGTAACACAACTGCCTTCCTGTGTGCTCACAAAGCCTCTTCTAGGCTCTGGGGCAGGACAGGGAGTCACCCAGCTACAGCAAACCAGTGGACAACAAACTATCTAGTAGGCACGATGACCTTCTAGTTAGAGCAAGGGAAATCTTCGGACTTGGACACCTTTGTACAATTAACGTTTTTACAGTGCTTCAGGGACACACTGCTAATGTGAGCGCTAAGGACTGCTGTTCTCCACCACCGAGTTAGCACCTTGGTCTCACTTTTATGAGCTGTGAATTTTTAAAATGACAGATTTTAGCTCCCTCTGACAAGATGTGTCATAAATCGCAAAGAACGCTGCTGGCAGACGATCTTGGGAAACCCGTTCCAGAGGAAGAGGGAAGAAAACCCAGACAAATATATAAGGAGTACAGCTTTTCTATACTGTGACAGGTATAGTGATAGAGACGCAGCCGTGTTAGTCTGGTCTAGCTAAAACAAAAGACAGAACTATGTAACACTTTAAAGACCAACAAGATGGTTTATTAGGTGATGAGTTTTCGTGGGCCAGACCCACTTCCTCAGATCAATATGTGGAAGAAAATTGGCACGACCATATATACCAAAGTGATACAATCAAAAAAAGTATGGGTCTCAACAAAGATGCTAATTATCTTGCCCATTACAAAGATAGCTTCCCCAATTATCACCCCTAATGTCATTACCTTACAGACACTAATCTTCCCCCCTCACCCCCACTCTGATCTAAAATTTGATTTGTCAATTTTATGTGTTCACTTTTTTTGATTGTATCACTTTGGTATATATGGTCATGCCAATTTTCTTCCACAAATTGATCTGAGGAAGTGGGTCTGGCCCACGAAAGCTTATCACCTAATAAACCATCTTGTTAGTCTTTAAAGTGCTACATAGTTCTGTCTTTTGTTGTAACAGGTATGAATTTCTTATAAACCAGATTGCTGGGAAGTACAGTAAAAAATCCATAGGGTACAGTAAATTGCATTTAGTTTGGCAAGCTAATATTATAACAATTTTGGACACACTTTTGGAGCTATTTAATTTTGCAAAGTAAATTGAAGAGTGACGTGAGCTCTTGTAATTCCAGAGCTTGGGAATCCAGGAGGATGCAGTCCAAGCCCTAAAGCATATGGAATATTCCCAGAGGGAAGCCACAGTAAAATTGGTCTGAAATAGTACCTACCTGCTGCCAATTTCTATCGTCCAGGCAAAAGCCAAGGAGAAACCACACCCTGGTAACTTCTATGAAGAGTAGACTATCCATGCATGCCCAGGACTTGGTATCAGAAGCTTTCCAAACCGTTGCAGTCCCTGTGGAGAGAGGTTTGTGCAGTTACTTTTCAAAATCTGATTTCTTCACCACCTTGGAAATGTTGAACATAAGAACGGCCATACTGGGTCAGACCAAAAGTCCATCCAGCCCAGAGTCCTGTCTGCCAACAGTGGCCAATGCCAGGTGCCCCAGGGGGAGTGAATCAAACAGGTAATGATCAAGCCATCTCTCTCCTGCCATTTATCTCCACCCTCTGACAAACAGAGGCTAGGGACAGCATTCCTTACCCACCCTGGCTAATAGCCATTAATGGACTTAACCTCCATGAACATATCTAGTTCTCTTTTAAACCCAGTTATAGTCCTAGCTTTCACAACCTCCTCTGGCAAGGAGTTTCACAGGTTGACTGTGCGCTATGTGAAGAAGAACTTCCTTTTATTTGTTTTTAACCTGCTGCCCATTAATTTCATTTGGTGGCCCCTAGTTCTTATATTATGGGAACAAGTAAATAACTTTTCCTTATTCACTTTCTCGACACCACTCATGATTTTATAGACCTCTATCATATCCCCATTTAGTCTCCTGTTTTCCAAGCTGAAAAGTCCTAGTCTCTGTAATCTCTCCTCATATGGGACCTGTTCCAAATCCCTAATCATTTTAGTTGCCCTTCTCTGAACCTTTTCTAATGCCAGTATATCTTTTTTGAGATGAGGAGATCACATCTCTACGCAGTTGGGGCCAAATGAGGGATGTAGATGGATTTCTAAGGAGTTAAAAACATCACAGGGTTCTGACTGGTGCTGGGATGAAAGTCACTGAGAAATGCTTATTTTGTTTAAAGCAGACTTTTGCTGACCCTCGTGTTCCGGAGCGCTCATTCTGGTCTTATCTACATGTGGTCCACCCTCGGCACAGCAGCCAATACAGCAGCTTTGCAGCTCTGGCAGAAGATGGAGTACAGACCCAGAATAGGTGGGCTCAGGTATTTCTACCACTGTGATGCCTAACCTGGTCATGAGCCTGGCTAGCCAACACAGTGATAAAAATACCTGTGGTCCGGCTACACTATAGTTACCACTGGCAGAGCTGAATCCACTGGGCGTGGACAGGAATATAAAACCTTAGTCCAAATGTAGAAAAGACAGCAGGAGCATTGTTGTTACCATGGTGATGATACCGCCAGTGCCATCTGCTCCGTTAGGACCAAACATTGTTTTAACATGACCCAGGTGCAACAAAGTTGTAACCTATGGCTTATTCACACAGGCCCCCATAAGCGCACAGTTGTGCAATGTGTTTCCCTCAGGCCACGTCTTCACTAAATGCAAGATTGATATGATCAATCTTCCGGAGTTTGATTTAGCGAGTCTAGCTAAGACTCATTAAATCAAACTCAGAGAGTATCCCCATCAGTAGCCAATACTCCTGCTTGTGCAAGAACTCCTGCTTCTCAAAATAAAGCATGTCAACTTAGCTGCATAATTAACATAGCTGGAGCTATGCATCTTGATTTGACATTCCCTTTTAGTATAGATCTGGCCTTAGTCTCGAAAGCTTTGTGTTTCCCACAAATTGCACACTGTTTTTCGAATTCATCTTTTGACTTAACAGCATCTGGCCCTTTGTAGGTAAACTGCACACCGTTGGCTGAGCCATTCAAGAAACTAGAACAGCTTCTGCTACCAAGTTGCAAGCTTTGGATACATTGACACTATTTATTTTTGGTTGCTGGAGACAGTAAGCCCAGAGCGGTATAACTGATGTATAAATATCAAATGAAACGTGTAGTTTTTCTTTTTAAGAACTTTCAGCTAAATGAATTTGATGCAGATGTCACTTTATAGTGTTTCTTAAAATTATTTTAAATATAATTTGTTGTACTAACCTCATTTCCCTCTCCTTCAGCTCCTCATTATTAATGTAATAACCAACTGGCTCTATAGTTTTATTTTTAGCCTCGGGTAAGGATCATGTTAGTGCTAAAAGAGAATGACCCAGTTAGATGAATGGCTGTTGTCAATGAGCAAGCTTTGGATACAAGTTCTCTACATCAGCTGTTTCCAGACCTAGATCAGTTAAATTTTCAAGGCAGGATCTTTCTGGTTTCTCCCTCTGTATATTAGTTTAGTTTTTCTGCTCTCTTGCTACTTAGGAACAGACCTAGTTAAACTCACGTTCTGCTTCCTTTCCCGAAATGATACCTACAGGCCAGTTTTACCAATACTCTGCCTGTGCAGAGAATCTTTCAATGAATTGCAGAGAACTTTATAGTGAGACAGGTTAGTATCACTGGAGCACAGTAGCAAAGTCGCATCTTTCCTGCTCTAACCACTACATTTTGTTCGCCCTACCAGATGTCCTTGGGTAGAACTGATATGCATTTAACAGGAAGTGGCAGGCTGTTTTGGAGCAGGTAATGACATTAACAGCAGTTTTCTTTCTTTAATTAAAAGGATGGCAATTTCTCTTTACTCGCACTGACAGTCTTGCAATAAATCCACTTGTTTGTACTACTAAATATTAAGCCACTGTCCTTTGTTACAATCAGAACTGAAGTAAGTAGAATCTTTTTACTATAATTATACATAAAGCATAATTACTGTATAAAGTTAGTGCTCCAGGAGTAGCTAGAGCCAGAGATAGATAGAATGTTACCTATGTTGCTCTGAAAAGTACCTATAATTTTTAGTCCTAGGTGTCTACTGCATAAAGACAAAACTTCTGCCAAATTGAATAGTAGGCTTGCACGATGGACTAGCATAAAGCCACTTTGTTCAATCATACTGGACATGTATGGGATTTGAAGCCACATCTCTGGAAACAGTAAAGTGAATCGGCAATCCCGCCTGGAATGGGTGAAGGGAAGAAACATTGCCAATTTAAAGTATTTCGGTTTCACTTTGATTCACTTTCAGGTGTATATCACTTTCACTACCTTTAGAAACAGTGCACGTCACTAAGGAAAGCACTCTGACATGTTAGGGATGTAGAAGAGTAGTCAATTAGTCAACTACCCCATAAGCCAAGGCTTATCGGGTGGTTGAATCGACTACTTGCATTCCCTTCCCCCCTCCCCACCCTATTGCTGCTTAAACTGTATCAGAGGCAGGGGTGAGGGAGCAGGAGCCAATGGTGGGAGGAGCCAGCTTAAAAGCCGGTTCCCCCCAGCACCATCTGCACTGTGGTGGTGGGGGGACAGAGGAGGCAGAGGTGCAGCGGTCCAGTTGTATCGAGTACACGATTAGTCATTTACTCACTACTTAACAGCCTTATGACATGCAAGTTATGAATACAGACCCTTGTGATGCAGCCTAATGTAACCCACACCCCTAGTGTGGTTCACTGACCCATGTAGTGGCACTTAGACCACTTTCAGCGAGAGATAAGAACAAGGGAGCTCTGCAGCCTAAGCTGAGAGGCAGCTGGCTTTTCACTCAAGCAATAGAGGCTCCTACACTCAGCTCCAGAAGTCCCGGGGGGCCTCGTACACTAAGCTCCAGAGGGCCCAGGTTCAAATCCGCCCGGTGACGGCTACATCAGCTCATAACAATCGGCAGAGAGCAGCCAGAGTACAATGCACAGCCACACATATTTTCACTTCACATAAAACAAAAACAGCATGGTTCTTAAGAGCTGTACAAACTGAGAGACACAACTCTTCCGGATGAGAAATCAAGAGAAAGTCTGCATAGATTGGTGGGATTTTCCAGACGGAAAACCAAACAGCAACTGGAGTCGCAGTATGAAGAAGATACTTGCTCTTGGAACAGACGTTCCCTTGCAGCTTGTTACACCGGAGCCCAGCAGGACAATGTGTCCCAGAGAATTGATGTGTGCGTAAGAGCCCTATGACCCCCCATCAGCTGAAGGGGTCAGGGCTGCTCATCAGTTTGACTGTTCGGCCGTTTAGCTCCTCAAGAAGAGGCCTGTGTGTTGGAGAGCCGACTAGCACGCGTGCGTGCTGCAACCAGTGACGGGATCTGTACTGTACGCAGCCGAGGGTCGTTCTCCTCCGAGTTTATTGGCTGTAGGACAATCCATTTTGAAACCGATCGCTGGAAATGGGGGTGAATCGTTCCGAGCCAGTTACTGAATTCACTTAGGGTGTGTCCAGACTACAGGGGTTTTTTGAAAAAAGTAGCCATTTTTCAAAAAACCTTCAGCTGCATCTAGACCGCAGCCACGTTCTTTCGAAAGTAAATCGAAAGAACGCGGCAGTTTTTTCAATCGCGGTAAACCTCGTTTTACGAGAAAGAACGCCTTTTTTCCAAAAAGGTGTTCTTGAATGCAAACAGGGCTTCTTCGAAAGAGAACATCCAGACTGCCTGGGTGCTCTCTTTCGAAAAAGCGGCTCGCTTTTTCGAAAGAAGTGGTTGCAGTCTAGACACTCTCTTTCGAAAGAGGCTTGTAGTCTAGACGTAGTCTTACTGTCTACCGAGCCTCAGCTGCTATTACTCGGACTCCTGTGGGCTCCCGTTCTCTGGTTTGGCCTTTATTTGGGGCCAGGGTCCAAGTTTCCTTCCCCTGCCCCCATCACACGCACCCCTGCAATGGGGAAGTTTCATTGTCATCTTCCCTCGGTCCCAACATTATATTTAGCACCAACCTCAGGGTTAGTACTCTGGGGGCTGAGCTCTCTAAAACGTGCCCATGGTTCTCTTACTAGAGCTAATCTTGGAGCATGGTCACATCACTGCTGCCCTCTAACTGGAGTACCAACGTCTGCTCCCAGAGCCGGACTTACACTGATGTCAGGAGGTGAGCAGCTTTCTGGAGACCAACCTCACACATTTTCCTACTGCAGCCCAGCTCCAATGTGTACAGGAGCCTCTAGCGCAGGACTCGGCAGCTGGCAGGATTAATCCAGTGTTCAGGACAGACCCTGCCTCTTTAAGAGTCTATATGATGGTCAACTGAACTGGGATGCAGGTTGCAGCCCTGCGCCCCTGGCTTAGCAGGAAAATGTGGAGATGAGTTTCCCAGCTCTGTTTACATTTGCAATATGAAGGCGCACTGGATCTCAAGGGGAGTGTGAGGCATTGCTTCTGCGTGGAAGGTTTGTGAAACAAATTGTGCGGTGCTTGCCGGCAGCTTCCTGAGACGGGTCAAAGGTTTAGTTAGTTTTGTAAAAAGGCTTTGAAGGCGAAGAGCATTGTTGCGATGATAAGGCAACTGCCTCCCTCACGTTCAAAACAAACAGGTCAGTTCTCTCAGCCTGGCTGTCCAATTAGATGATACCTCAGGCAGCATGGCAGGGACATGGTTTTTTTATTGCTCTGGATGGGGAGAGAAATAAATAAACCTGGGGGAGGCAACGGTGAGGCTGAGTCAGAGGCAGCAAGGAAGGAGTGAAAGTAATTTTCTGGGGAGCTAATGAATGCTGTTGAGAAATGCAGATTCTGAGCCTGCCTCAGTTCTTCGGAACTGAATAACTATTTGTACAGGGAGGGTTTCGGTCACCTCCCTAATTATGGTGTAATTAATTCCTGTGTGGGTTTATGGTGAAGCTTACCCAGATATCCTCTCGCCCTTTCTCCTCTCCCAAGGAAAGAGCCATCGGAAGGAGAAAAGCTGATGCTTGATCATCATGTTTGACAGGAGACGGACATGCCACTGTAGGGTAAAAATTTCTGAGACAGGCTATGCTATTCTGTTAAGAACCCCTATTCTAAATTTCAAGTCTGGAACAGACACACAAAACATCTATGTCTATGTCAAAGACACCGTACATGAAGGTTACCTCCCCCCCTGCTTAGCCCATCAGAGGAAGGTCATCATAGAGCTAACGATCCAGACAATGGGTGAGACAGGACATAACACATTCAATGGTGCTAGGAACAAATGTTTACTGTCTCTGCTTTAATCTCCAGGTGCAACACCAATGGATCACATCCGTGCTAAGATACCTTCCTGAAGCTAACAGACACATCGCCACTTAACACATAACTGACAACTGATGTCTGCTTTGTTTAAGTACTTGTTTAACTAGATATAAGGAATCCTGTAAGCCAGTGGTCACCAGCCAGTAGATCGGGATCTACTGGTAGATCTTGGAGCCCGACAGGTGATCCTGTCTGGTTTGGCCAAGAGGCTATCAAGTGCCAGCACTTCAACTGCCCCTCCCTCCATTGCTGCGCATCTCCTGCCCTTTGCCTTAGAGCTTTCCCCCAGGAGCCTCCCGCTTGCTGTGCAGAACAGGGAAGGGAGAGGAGGGGGCACTGATGTCAGGGTGCCCCCTCTCCCATCCTGTATTCTGTCTCCACAGAATGGGGGCACAACAGGGTTTGGGATGGAGGGAGTTTGCTGGCTGCTTTTGGGAATGGTGCAGAGTCAGGGCAGGGGTGAGCCTGCTTAGCCCCACTGCGCCACCACCCAGGAGCTACCTGAGGTAAGCAGTGCCCGGCTGGAGCCAGCTCTGAACCCCTGCCCCAGTCATGAACCCCCTCCTGCAGCCCAACCCCCTGCCCCAGGCTCCACTTAGAGCCTCTCTTACATTCCAGATCCCTTAGCCCAAGACCAGAGCCTGCGCCCCAACCCTCTGCCCCTGCCTGGTGAAAGAGAGGAAGGATGGGGGAAGGGAGGGAGGACAAGAGTGAGCAGGGGTGGGGCCTCAGAAAAGGGGCACAAAGGAGGCGGGCCAAGGGTATTTGGTTTGAGGTAGACCCTGGATTGCACTTAAATTCAAAAAGTGATCGTGTGCTTAAAAAAGGTTGGAGACCCCTGCTGAAAGCTATAAGCAGAAAACACTATGCAACCTGATTATTGCTTTTATTTTGCCTCATGGTTAGCACCTATCCAGGGGGTCTGGGATCTTCCCCCCCCCCCCCCCCCCATCACTTAATCTGCCCATCAGCATCTTATATTATCCATTGTAACCTATTGTCTGGCAGTGTTCACCAAGCCTAACAAGCGAAGTGACACTCCACCAGTGCTGTGTGTTGTTAAACCCTTCTGCTTGCTTCATACACAGTGTCCAGACTCTGTTCCAACACCACCATCTTGCAAAGTGAGCTCTTGGCTCTAATGACTGTACAAAGCTTTGCACGATCTCTGAGGCTTTGCTAGAGGGAAAGACCAGTGGAAGGTCTCTTAGCTGGGCACAATGGGGCTTTGGGTCTCAGCTCACTAACGAGCACAACTGCAATCGAAGAAGTTCTCTTCTGCCTCACTAGGCCCATGCTTTACAACGTGAATTTCCAAACCACCCTTCCCTGCAAGGTAGGTGTCTACTACAGCCCACCAAACCAGGGAGAAGAGGTGGATGAGGCTTTTTTTTTTAAAAACAACTCCCAAAATAATCCAAAGCACAGGACTTGGTGGTGATGAGGGATTTCAGCTACCCAGACATCCATTGGGAAAATAACACAGCAAGGCACAGATGATCCACCAAGTTCTTGGAACATATTGGAAACCATTTTAATTTCAAGAGGTGGAGAAAGCTACTAGGGAAGAGACTGTACAAGATTTGATTTTGACAAAGAGGGAGGGACTGATTGAGAATTTCAAAGTGGAAGGCAGCTTGGGGTAAAGTGGTCATGAAATGGTAAAGTTCATGATTCGAAGGAATGGTAGAGGGGAGCACAGCAAAATAAAGGCAATGGATTTCAAGTAGGCAGACTTTAGCAATCTCAGGGAGCTGGATAAATAAGATCCCAGGGGAAGCAAATCTGAGAGGAAAAGCAATTGAAGACAGTTGGCAGTTTTTCAGATGCTTTAAGAGCACAAGAACAAACTACTACACTATGTAGGAAACATACAAAATGCAGCAAGAGACCACCTTGGCTTAACCAGAAAATATTGAACAATCTAAAAATGAAAAAGGAGTCCTACAAAAAGTGGAAACTAGGTCACATTACAAAGAAAGACTATAAAACAAATAATACAAGTATATAGGGACAAAATTAGAAAGCCTAAGGCATAAAATGAAATCAAACTAGCTAGAGACATACAGAGAAACAAGAAAATATTCTAAACATTAGAAGCAAGAGGAAGGCAAAGGACAAGATAGGACGGATATTAAATGAAGAGGGGAAAACAATAACAGAAAATATGGAAATGGGAGAGGTGTTAAATGCCTTCTTTGGTTTCATTTTCACCATGAAGGTTGGTGGTGATTGGACGCCGAGCAGTGACTGCCAATGAAAATGGGGTAAGATCAGAAGCCAAAATAGGGGGAAAAAAAATTTAAAAACTTACTTAGACAAGTTAGATGTCTTCAAGCCACCAGGGCATGATTAAATGCTTCCTAGAATACTCAAAGGAGCTCACTGAAGAGAATTCTGAGCCATTAAGCTATTATGTTTGAAAAATCCATGGAAGATGGGAGAGATTCCAGAAGAATGGAAAAAGAGCAAATATAGTGCCCATCTATAAAAAGGGAAATAAGGACAATCCAGGGAATTATAAACCAGTCAGCTTAACGTCTGCACCAAGAAATATAATGGAGCAAATAGTTAAGGAATCCCTTTGCAAACATCTAGAACAGTGTTTCTAAACCTTATTTTTTAATAAAGTACCCCCTTTTCAAAAAAAATGTATAAGCACTGCCAATACCCACCGTTTTCAGACACACAAAATTGTTTTCTACCATTGCAACACATTTGTTTAAACAACAATCATAGCCGGGTAGGCGATGACATTTTTTGGGTATAAAAAGTACAAAAATAATAAAGCACTGTAAAACTTAACACAAAAATTCAGTTTTCTCCAAATTTCAGTTATGTTGATGTAATCCCCCAGACTTCTCTCATGTACCCCTAAGGGTACTCGTACCACTGGTTGAGAAACACTGATCTAGAAGATAATAAAAATGACAAGTAATAATCAGCATGGATTGGTCAAGAACAAATGTTCTCAAACCAACCCAAGAGTTTTCTTTGGCAGGGTAATAAGCGTTGTGGATATGGAGGGAAGTGGTAGATATGATATGTCTAGACTTTAGTAAGGCTTTTGATACAGTCTCATATGACCTTCTTATTAACAAACTAGAGAAATACAACCTACGATGGAGCCACTATAAAGGTGGGCGTGTAACTGGTTGGATAACCATTGCCAGAGGGTAGTTATCAGTAGTTCACAGTCATGCTGGAAGGGCATGAGCGGAGTTCCACAACAATCAGTTTCTGGGTCAGATTCAGTGCGCTGTTTCCATCAATGATTTAGATAATGGCATAAAGAGTACATTTACAAAGTCTGTGGATGATACCAAGCTGGGACGGGTTGCAAGTGCTTTAGAGGATAGGATGAAAATTCAAAATGATCTAGACAAACTAGAGAAATGGTCTGAGGATGACCTTCACAAAGGACAAATGCAAAGTTCTCCACTTAGGAAGGGCAGATCAGATGCACACATGCAGAATGGGAAGTGACTACCTAGGAAGAAACACTGCAGAAAGATCTGGAGGTCATAGTGGACAAGCTAAATATGAACCAGCAGTGGAACACTGTTGCAAAAAAAAAACCAAACATCATTCCAGGATGCATTAGCAAGAGTACTGTAAGAAAGAATCAAGAAGTCATTCTTCCACATTATTCCATGCTGATTATGCCTCATTTGGAGTATTGTATCCAGTTCTAGGTGCCACATTTCAGGAAAAATGTAGAGAAATTGGAGAAGGTCCAAAGAGCAACAAAATTGACTTATGAGGGAAGATTGAACAAATTGGGTTTCTTTAGTCTAGAAAAGATACGACAGAGGGAACATAACAGTTCTCAAGTACCTAAAAGGTGGTTACAAAAAAGAGGGAGAAAAATTGTTCTCCTTAACCTCTAATGATAGGACAAGAAGTAATGGGTTTAAATTACAGTAAGGGAGGTTTAGCTTGGACATTAGGAAAAAACTTCCTGTCAGGGTAATTAAGCACTGGAATAAGTTGCCTAGGGAGGTTGTAGAATCTCCATCATTGGAGATTTAAGAGCAGGTTAGACAAACACCTGTAAGGGATGGTCTAGATGTTGCTTGGTTCTGCCAGGAGGGCTGGGGTCTGGACTGGAGCTCGAGGTCCCGTCCAGTTCTATGATTCTGTTCTAAAATCAGCTGTGGATCCAGTCCGCTCCCAGTGGTTAGTTCCCTTGTTTGGAGCTAATGTTAGGTCATCTTCAGGCTGTAGTTAATCTGTGGGTTAGCAGGCCATTAACCCAAGAGGTTTTCAGAGTAATGCAGTAAATGCAATTGAATGTGTGCAAGTTAATTGAGCAGCAAAGTGTGATTTAAATAATCAATGGGGCATGGATTTACCTCCACTTGTTGGCATACAGGTCAAATGCTTCCACAGTGATCATGTGTGACACCATAGAAACTCCCCCACCACCACCACCACCACTCCCAGTGGCTGCAGCAGCTGTCACCTACACACAGATTCCCAGGGTTCAGAACTAAGGATGAAGGAACAAGGCAGGAAGGGCTTAAAACTAATTTGGTCTCATGGGGCTGAAGAACTCTCGACTATTTTCATACTGTGGGCAAAAATAAATGAAAGGGAGGGGCTGAGACCCTGAAAACCGCACCGTTTCCATACTTAAAGGGTCTTACAGCTGTTGATCTTCTGCATTACCATGGGTCAGTGCTGAGCCCAGGATCAGCAAAGCAATGCACGCCGTCTCTGTTGGAATCTTCAGGCCTTTCTGGCCAGAAAGAAGTCCCCTAAAAGCAAGCTTGGCAATTTGAAAAGGAAAACAGAACAGGCTTGACATTTGCTAGGAGTGAACAGCCTTTAACATCCCGAACCACACAGCTCATGGCAGAAGTGACGAGACAGGGACTGGGATGAAGGAAAAAACCAAAACCCGCTCCCAGTGGTGGTGTAGTCTGACATCTCTATTAAGATGATCAACAGTGGAAGAGTTAACCTTAGAACTACTGGTATTCGGCATCACCATTAACTCCATTAGCGGAGTAGGGCACTTCATTCATCTCTTGGCATTCCCATATCTATTTGCAGACTCTAGAAAGCAGACAGGTATGTAGGAGCCCTCGGTTTTGAAAAGGGATGCTTACGCTCTGCAGAAGCTGATGAGAAACCACCAAACAGTATCACCAAATACCTGCCCAGCCCATCTTCCGAGCACACAGTAATTACCCTTGATATAAGGAACCCTCTTCCCATCCAATCCCTCACTTTTCAGATTCTTTTGAAATAATCTAATGGCAGACTTCATGTAGCTCTGTAACTCCCCAGAAGTTATGCTCCTCTGACGGTGGTGCTTGCGAACACAATTAACATGCAACTATCAGGGTACGTCTAGACTACAGGCTTTTGTCGACAGAAGTTTTGTCAACAGATACTGTCGACAAAGCTTCTGTCGACGAAGAGCATCTAGACTACATCCAGTTCTGTCGACAAAGCAAGCCGCTTTGTCGACATGACAGTGTAGATGCAAAGGACATTGTAGATGCAATAACTCCTTCTGTCGACAGAACTCTGTAGACAAAAGGCGTTATTCCTCATAGAATGAGCTTTACAGCCATCGACAAAACTGCTGAGTTATGTCAACAGAACTCAGCGGCAGTGTAGACGCAGGTATAGTTTTGTCGACAAAAGTCCACTTTTGTCGACAAAACCCTGTAGTCTAGACACACCCTCAGAGAACACTAAGAATGCTCTAACGAAGGTGAGGACACGCCTATTTTCAGAACTACATTAATCAGAGCTAGTTTTGCTTCCTCATTGCATACATTGCCATCAGCTGGGGAAGCGCAGGAGAGAAAATGCACAGGAACAAATATCCTTTTTCCCAGCAGGGAAAAACCTGAAAGTAACCTCATTTGAAAGAGGTAACGAATGCAAAAGAAATTTATAAATAATTAAACTCGCAATACTTCTTGCTGCTGCTTCCTGGACAGTGTATCCTGTGCCCACCTGTTCAGTTGCATGTCCCATTAGACGTACACGCTACCTGCCCTTTGTCCCCCAAACTGCCTGACCGTTGATCTCTGAATGACATGTGAGGACTCTGGTGTTTTTATCTGCACCCTGAATTATTTGGGTCCAGGTTACCCAACTTACCATGTCTCCAAATCCAGTGGGCGATGAGAGGGTGTTTTTGGTGAGGGCCAACTCTGGAAATCATTTCTCCAGCCCCCTTCCTATATATCCCACATCTGGAGACCTTCTCTGTTTGCTTCTCCAGTCTTTTCCGGAGGAGGAAGGTGTGTCTGGTAGAATGGTTCGAGGAGGAGCACTGAAGCTGGATGGCATTGATGCAGTTTTATGTCTGTCTCCTTGCATTAATGTTATAGTTTAATGGGCTGGAAACAGGATTCTGGTTCTGACTGAATGGTCTTGAGCAAGTCAGTTCCCTGCCCCATGACACACAGAATGGAAAGCAACTGTCTAGGAAGGAGTCCTGCAGAAAGGGATCTAGGGGTCAGAGTGAACCACAAGCTAAATAGGAGTCAACAGTAGGACACTGTTGCAAAAAAAGCAAACATGATTCTGAGAGGCATCACAGGAGTGTTGTGAGCAAGACACGAGAAGTCATTCTTCCGCTCTACTCTGCGCTGATTAGGCCTCAGTTGGAGTAGTGTGTCCAGTTCTGGGTACCACATTTCAAGAAAGATGGGGAGAAATTGGAGAGGGTCCAGAGAAGAGCAACAAAAATGAGTAAAGGTCTAGAGAACATGACCTATGAAGGAAGACTGAAAGAACTGGGCTTGTTTAGTTTGGAAAAGAGAAGACGGAGAGGGGACGTTATAGCAGTTTTCAAGTATCTAAAAGGGTGTCACAAGGAGGAGGGAAAAAAATTGTTCTTGTTGGCGTCTGATGACAGGACAAGAAGCAATGGGCTTAAATTGCAGCAAGGGAGGTTGAGGTTGGACATTAGGAAAAACTTCCTGCCTATCAGGGTGGTTAAACATTGGAATAAATTGCCTAGGGAGGTTGTGGAATCTCCATCACTGGAGATTTTCAAGAGCAGATTAGACAGACACCTGTCAGGGATGATTTAGACCATAGGTTCCCAAACTGGGGGGGGGGGCAAAGAAATTCCAGGGGGGCACGAGGTGACAATGCACCCTCCTCTCCCATCAATCCCCCTCCAAGAGCCCGGTCTGTCCGGTAAAAAAATTCAGAAAATACCAGACTTCAAAATGGCCACCTTAAAAGGGCAATGCCTGCTCTGCTCTTTTTTTCCCCGCCCCCCAGCTACAATTTTTACCCTGGAGTACCGGCACCTTTACACTGGTCCTGGGAATTAAAGGGGCCGTGACTGTTTTTTGGCCCCGGTCAGTTCCTTTTTTTTTTTGCTCAACAGGTTTTGCTGCTATTTTTTTGGGAGGGCGGGGGCACGAGGGTTTCTCAAAAATCAAAAAGGTTGTGTGATGCCAAAAAGTTTGGGAACCACTGATCTAGACTGTGCTTGGCCCTGCCGTGAGGGCAGGGGACTGAACTCGATACCTTCTCGAGGTCCCTTCCAGTTCTAGTGTTCTATGATTCTAACAAGACCATTCTTGTCTTGCAACAATTCCCCTACACAATCTTCTGCAGTTTTCCAAAGGAAATGTAATGTTCAGTTTAACATATGCTGGGTATATCACCATCGCTGTTACTAGTCCATCTATAATGCAGGCAGTGTTCCCTAGTGGTCAGATCCGGATAAGTATAATCTCTCACACCATCTCTGTTTGTGACCCTGGGCATTTTACTTAAACTTTTTCATGCCTCGGTTTCCTCTGTAACGTTCTTTGAGATCTGCTGATGAAAAGCCCTTTATAAAAGAGCGAGGTGGTATTATTTTAATCAACAAAACTCAGTTTTATTAAGTTAAAAATATTAATTTAAGAAATGATCCTGTATTGAAATAAGGAAGATGGATTTCATAGCATATGGGATGGCAACGAAGAGGAAATGAGGATGCAAAGGGGATGTTTGGTACATTGTGGAAATTGACATAAGAAGTAGAAAACTCTCACTGCATATCACTAGGTGGGCTGCTTTTTTGGCAAACAGATCTCTCGGAAAGGAGACAGACCATCAGGGAAAAACTCATCTTAAGAGTTTGGCAGCCTTGGAAAGACAGCACATTTCTCGCATGCTAGCACTCTTTCAGTGTAAATTATATTCAGCGATGTATTTCCGAAGCTGAATGTAGCACTCGAGGCATGAGCAGAGGGCTGAAATAGCCTTTTTCAAGCAGTAACTAGTTGTCAAAGCTGTCATTCAACTCAAGGAGTCACAACCATTACCAAAGATATAGGAGAGATTCTCTAGTCCCATGAACCCTGTATGCAAAGTGCATGCTATAGAGTAGGGGTGTTAAGATGTCGTGTAATTGAATAGCTGTGTAACCACATGGAATCTTAGCGGTTACACGACTATTCGATAGTCCGTGGGGGTGGGGCTGGCAGCCAGTGTGCTCCAAAGGAGCCCGCTGCTAACCTGCGGACAGGCGGCAGCAACACGGGCGTGGGATGGGGGCAGGCGGATCCAGTGCTTGTGGGGAGACGGCTTTCAAGCAAGGCAGGGGGATGCTTGTAAGCCCAGGCTTATCGGTTAATCAGGTGGTCGTCCACATGCTGACATCCCTACTACAGAGATTATAAAAGCACGTTTTTAGCTCAGCCCTAGCCACGCACTAAACGGAAGAAATGTCTCCTTTGCATGGTACAAATGTCACATTTACTTGTCTTTCACGTGGCAGCACTTTGTATTAAATACTTTTTTGAAAAGTCTTCCATCTGCATTAAAAATCATTCTAAAGGTATTAAGAGGAAGAAATTCAGTGTATTAAGCCAGCGTTTCTCAACCTTTTTTTTTATAAAGTACCCCTTTAAAAAAAAAAAAAATAAGTACTCCCAGTACCTACAGTTTTCAGACACACACAGTTTTTTTCTACCATTACAACATATTTGTTTAAACAACTTAATCGTAGCCGGGCGGGTGATGAAATGTTTGGGTGTAAAAAAGTACAAAAATAATAAAATGCTGTAAAACTTAACACAAAAATTCAGTTTTCTTCAAATTTCAGTTGTGTTGATGTTCCCCCCAGACTTCTCTCAAGTATCCCTATGGGTACTTGTGCCACTGGTTGAGAAACACTGTTTTAAGCCATCTCCTGCCTCCGATGCCTAACCCCAGTTCATGCTTAAAACAGTGTCGCTGTTTTAAGCATGAATTTACAAGTGAAATCATTTTTCACTGTCCAGTTGACTTATTGCCACTGTTTTACAAGAAGCAATTCGCTTTAGATGTGTCACTTTCGCCTCCATTCCACGTACTGGGTCTTGTCCACTACCAACAGGCCGCAACGTCTGGGCTGCAAGCACAGCAGGGGAAAATGGATTGATTTTTACTAATCTAGACTCCCAGTATGAATTTGAATAGTTGCTTAGTTTCTCTGTGGCAAAGCTCCTCCTCTATAAATGGCAATAATCCTGTTCCTCTACCCTTTGTCTATTTTGACTGTCAGTTCATTTGGAGTGTCTATTGCTAGGTGTATAATTCGCACGTGTGGGCCCCCAATCTCAGCTGAGCACTCTAAGACAGGGGTGGGCAATAATTTTTGAAGGGGAGCCACTTCACAAATTTCTGAAGTGGTCACGGGCCGCCCAGAAGGGGCGGGGCCTTGGGCAGAAGGGGCGGAGCCAAGAGGCTTCCTGTGCTCCTTCCGCTCACAGACTCTGATTGGCCAGGGGGAGCATGTGAAGTCTTTGACCCCGCCCTCCCACAGCGCCTAGAGAGAACCGCCAGTTCCGCTGTCCCCAGGGGCCAGGTGAGTGGCAGGGTGGCTGCTGGCTGGATCAACCAACTTGGCAGGCTGGATCTGGCTCACAGAAGGTGTCTTGTCCACCCCTGGGAAAAGGGATTTGGGTGCAGGAGGCAGTTGTGATCTGGGGCATGGATTGGGGTGCAGGGGTTTGGGTTGCGATCTAGGGCAGGAGTGGATTGTGATCTGTGGCAGAGGATTGGGGTGCTGGCTCTGGGAGGGGGTACGGGCTCGGGGGGGGGGCAGAGGGTTTGGCTTATGTGGGATAGGGGGCAAGAGTGGGGGCAGAGGGCTGGGGAGGGAGGAAGAGGCTGGGGTACCAGAGGTGGGAGCTGGCTGGGAAACTTACCAGTGAGACTCCCGGCCAACAGCCCAGCTCTTTTTCTCAGGCAGGAGCCTGCCCCGCCCCCACACAGACTGCAGGGCCGTGTGCTCTGTGAATAAGAGCCTGAGGGGAGGGGGGATTGGTGCTTTGTGTGCTGCCTGTTTTTTAAACAGGCAGCTTCCATTGGCCAGAAACTGTCCAATGGGATTGTGCTGGGGGCGGGAGCAGCCATGAAGAACCACCCCCCTCCGCTCCAGGCTCACAGTTTGGTGGGGGGGGGGGGGGCAAGCAGAGGAGTCTGCCTGAGGCTCCCTGCTGTGTCCATGGGCTGGATCCAGCCAGTGGAGGGTGTTTTGCCCAGGCCTGCGCTAAACACTGCTATAGCACAAATCGATAAAAAAGGTGAAGTGTAGACAAACCTGAGATGCAAAGGGATTGCTCCAACACTGACACACATTATGAGCCTACCCATCTATTTGTGGAGGCTTACTCCGTCACAGAAGTAAAGTGAAAAGTAAAGGCTTTTAAGGCTTCAACGCACTTGCATAGAGCAACACACACCATCCTGCCTAAGCCAAAACCGCTTTCAAATATCCGATCAAAACTCCACTTTGCAGGAGTAGCCTTCTAGGGGACTCCGGTTCCACCTCCCCTAACCCTGAGAACCAGCACGTGTGTCTCGGGACTTGAATTAACTTGTGGGAATCAAGATTGTTCAGGCTCCATACCGTCCTGACTTCTGTCCCTTTGATAGACCAAAGCTCCCATTTATTTCCATTCATCTTAATGGGATGCAAGTCTTTCCATTAACACTCAAGGCTTTGCACATTTGCAAGCTAAAAAGCAAGATCTTATCGTTGTAAAAAGTATGTGAGCTGCGTATTCCATTCATCTGAACCCTGGATTTGCATGGGAGATTTTTAAAACCGTCTAATCCTCCGATGCCAACGCTAATTTGCATACTTAGAACACGGTTACTTTACTCTTCACCACTCACTTCTGCTCTTCTTCAGATTTCTGAGAAGCCTAGCCAGAGTATTTAGCTCAACGAATTGTCACACTCTAAGAGCGTGACATGTGAGCAGTAGGAGCTGTGCACCCCTAGCATCGTTCAGCTATGAGAAAGAGACATTCGAGACCTCCAAAATGAGCTGTCCCTTAATGTCTGCTGATCGCTCGGTAAGTTGGGATGATGTCCATTCTTTCTAAAGGCAATATAGAAGCTAGCCAGGAAGAACCAAAAGTCAAGTTTAAATTTCTCCCTGACATGCAATACATCTAAGTTATTTACTACAACGATAAAATAGTCTAAAATAAATAGAGCGTAAAGGGAAGAGTGAAGAGACTCAGATGTGTGTTTATTTTACCATAGTAAAAAATCTATCTTCAAAGGGAGACTTGGAATGTCATTTAGTGCCTGTTTTGTCTGAGAGCAATTGCAGTTTTCATTTCAGATTTTCAGCACGATATGAATGTATGGCCTGTAGGAACAGACCAACATTAAATCACCCAGATCTGAAAGTTTCACCACATTTGGGTCTGTCTGAATTGGCACTTTATGGACGGATCCCATTCGCGAAAGGGGCTGACCCAAGAGTCAAGCATCTCTCAAATGTTGGGAAGCTCGGGGCCGAATTTGCATCTGAACCCTGTGGCTCAAGGCTGTCTCCTTCCTGGTGTGCAAACATCTTGGTCAGTTTTTCAAAAAGCCTTCTCTTTTCCGGCAGAACGTACGCCTGCCTTTTCCCACATGCAGTGCACTGTGGATGGCAGCCTCGGCGTTTCCACTGCCTACCTGACCAGGTGCAAACAGAGAAGCCAAGGTGTCTGTAGTCTGCTTTGCATCAGAAATCCATTTGCAGAATTACACGGGCAAAAGTTGCAGGTGCCATTTGCACCTTCACACACAGAGACACACACACACCCCGGGTTTCAGCCCGTGGACACACACACACACACACACACACACACACACACACACACACACACACACACACACACACACACACACACACACACACACCAGGTTTCAGCCACACCAGGTTTCAGCCCGTGGACATGTTCTTTTGTGCCTAACATGGTAGATTTTGTGGCACAGACAGATTTAAAACATCTTAACCCTGATGATCCTATAGTTTCCTAGTCTGGTTCTATTCTTCTGTTTGCTAGCACAGCCTTTTTGCAGAGGCAGGGTTACCTCTCCATGCTACAGAGGCATGTTGTACAATCACAGCCACTGATGGCACAGCTGAAATCATCCAGAGGAGCCACTCCAACACCACAGCGATGTCTAGAGACAGCTGCCAGCACTTTCCATTCATAGTCTAGAGGGTTTTTAACATTCCGCGCCCCTGATATTGTCACGGGGGATCCAGCCTCCAACTGGAAGAGCGAGCGCACAGCAGCGGAGGGATAAGTGGAACTGATGGGGATCAAAGAAGTCTGAGAATTAAACAACGATCGACACAGTGGAGGTGCCAGGCCTGAATAAACCATCCTGCCCGGCATTGCAGTGGATTTCCCACCCTTGTGTTTCACTTCCCTTTCTTCCCCCGCCCCTCCCAATCTTGCCTCATCATGCGAGCCGGTCACAGTACAGGCTGTGAGCATCCCAGTCAAACCACTCCCAATCTGTCAATCCACGCGCTGTTCCAAGTGAGCTCACACCGAGCGTAAAATGCGTGTCGCACTCACGTCTTTTCCAAGGTGGCTATTCACAAGACACACGCACCAGTTCTCCGCCAGGGGCTCCCCTTGAACATTTTCACACGTTACCACGCAGGGCTCCCTGCCTTCCCCGCCTGGCCAAGCATACACGGCTGTGCCCTGTACTCGAAGGCTTGGTGGGTGACCCCTTCGGACAGAAGAGGGGGGAGGTTGCTGGAAGTCGGGGGAGGCCAGGCAGGCCCCAGGAGGAGCCTTGAGGCAGGAACTGGCCACTCTGCCGCTCTCTCAAGTCCATGACCCTCTGTCACAACAGGAGGGCAGCAAGGTGAGTCTGGTTGTGATGTGGGGCACAGGAGTGGCAGCGCTGCTCCAGTTTGGCCCCATCATAGGCCAAACCTGAAGGCCTCTGCGATCCCCATGCACCAGGTGGCAATGCCCGTTGCTGCACTTTGGTCCCGCCACCCCATTGCAACGGAGGGACTGGGTGGCTTGGCCCACACCCTGCATCCAGCTGCCGACATGGAGAACAGGCACCCGAATGCCCAGCTCGCAGACTTGGCCACTTCGCTTTCTTACCCATGTAGAACATACCCAGCCCACGGGAGCTAGGCACCAAATGCCCAGCTTTCAAACCTGGAGTCATCACGAGGCCTTTCTGGCTTCCAAATGTGCCGCCGTTGTTCTTCGCTGTCATGGCGATGGGTCTATCACCGGGCAGGGAAATAAACCCACACATAAAAACTCCACACCACTAAAATTCTCATTCCCCAATGAAACCAATTACGGATGCCACTGCTGGGTAAAAGCAGAGAGGGAACAATACTGCTTTTGACCCGGCACTTTGAGGTGGGTTTTGCTGATTGTGTTACGCCAGCTCTCATCTCTACCGCCAGAGACGCTTAAAAAAGACAGATAGGAAGCATGATCAGTTTATTGACTTTTTACATCAACAGCATTTCCCGAGGGGCCATCAACAGCTGTTTATTGACAGGCCTGAAACAAGCATCTTCGCTTGGGCTATTCAATTACAATTGCCGTGCCTGTTTGGAATGATTATGACAATCATAAGGCAATGTAAAAGAAATGATTTCACTCCCGAGTACTGCAAACCCCACACTGAGCATAATTGGAATGAATTGCAATTGGGATGGCACAGTCATGAGTTTGATTATTAATGTTTTATAAATACATAAATGAGAGTGCCAATACTGTTTTCATGGAAATGGCTTTGAATGCTAGCATTCATTTGCTCGATAAATAGTTTACAGGGCGTTGGAACGTCTTCAAGGAGGAATAGAGGTTTTCAAAATATATTATGGGGGGAGGGGTTTAATGGAAAAAAGATTTTCCTATTAGCTGCTTATTTGCAGAGACAGAATTTAATGAATGCTTTTCATGCTGACTGCCAGCTCGACAAGATACAAAGTGAAATTTCTCTTTTTTTGAAGACTGAGCTATTAGGTGCAGCCAGGGCAACTCAAATGTAAACAGTATTTAAAACTAGGAAACCTCCACTTTCATTAAAATAATAAAGTTGCTGCATACGCTTTACCCCTTTCCCAGAAAGCCAAGGGAAAATGTTACATTAATAAACTTTTCACACCCTTTTCTGCTATGAGCCATCTCTCCAATTCTAGAACTTGGAACAGACAAATCTTTAGAGCAGAAGAATTAGCTGGATGGGGAGGGATTATCTTCCTGAAACCCTGTTCATGACAGTCCTTCATTCAGGATTGAAATTTCTCCCCAAGGGCTGTTAGCAATGTTACAGTTCCTCTCTGTGCACAGATCTGGGCATTTACCCACCTATTGGGGGATTATTGGTTACATTAATCAAGAACAATCCAACAGTTCAGGCAAATGGAGGCAATATCACAAGCCCACTCCTAAAGTTTCTAGATAAGCTAACTCACGGACAAACCAACTAACGACACATTAAGTGCATGCAAATGATGCCTTGCAGTTTAATGCTTTCCCAAAATACCGTGGCCAACCCAACACGGCTCAGACACATTCAACAGAGAGTCAGGACAAACTTCTGCTTACCAGCAAAAATGAACTCAACTTGCCAGCTTGTTTTGTAAGCTCCAGATTGAGGCCAGGTGCACACTGGAGGAGAAAAATCAATGCAAGAGACGCACCTCCAGCTATGTGAATTGCTTAGCTGGAGTCAACGTACCTTACACTGATTTTCTGGGACAGCCCCATGGCGGGAGGCACAGGCGTGCACAGCACATTTCATTAGGGTGTGCACTCAAAGAATTTTTTTAAAATGTACTCTTTGACCCCCATTAGCCACACCCCCTTACCCCCTTACCCATGCCTCTGGGGGTAATACTTTTGGGGCAATTTGGACACATGACCAGAAATAAAAGGTGTCATGTGACCCCCAACCAAGGACTTTTCCCACGATCCTCTTACCAACAGGGATCAGTTTGGCCCTCACCAACCCCCTCCCTCCCCCCATGCAACTAGCCTGCAATTCCTTTAACCCAATGTGTGTGACATTAACTTGGGGGGTGGAGAGGCTGGGGGAAGTGTTCCCTCTAAGAGTTTCCTCCCATGAGCACAATAAATTTTGTGTTGTGCACCAGTACTGAGTTTGTGGCTTGTTTGGATGTGCCACTGTGGCACCCAAGTTATTAATAAGTATCTTATAAACCTCGACCTTCTCCCTCTGCTGCCCTATTTCCTCCCCTTGTTCCATCAGCTCCCCTGGTGCCTGCTGCCCCCCACACCCAACCCCTCACCCACTTCTGCTGTCCTGACTCCTGCCCTTCTCACTGCCCTCAGCCTTCCTGAGACCTGCCCCCACCAGCCCTTCTCTCCCCTGTGCCCACTCCTCCAGTAGCCCCACTCTGATCATGTGACCTACCCCCTTCTCATCCCCTCTCCTAACACCTCCTCTACACACCTGCCCTGCCTCTCTCTCTGGTGCTGGTCCCTCCCCTGCAGGTGTCTGCCCTTCTGCTTCACCCCAGAATCCCCTGGCACCTGCACCTTCCCGGTGTCCCCTTCCCTCACTGCCCTGCCCCTTTGCCCTCTTTTCCCTGATGCCCACCCCTTACCACCCTCTGCCCCTGCTCCTCATTCCCTGTGCCCTCACACATGACTTGCTCCATCCCTGCCTTCCTGATGCCCACCCCTTCTTTCAAGCCTTTTCCTGGCACCTCCCCTTCTTCCCTCTAGCCCCCCAATGCCCTTACCCTCTCCTCTCCTAGCATCATCCTGTCCCCCCTCTCACTGACACTTCCCCTCCTGCCCTTTTCCTCATTGTCTCCACTTGGCCCCCTGGCATTTGTCTCTCTCCTCCACTCTATCCCTTGGTGCCTTCTCCTTTCTTCTCCTGACCTGCTCCCCTTCCCTCAGCACAAGCCCCTTCCTCTCTGACCCTTTCCCCCTATTTTTCCCTCCTCCTCCTCCAGCAGCCGCCAGCTGGTCTGTAACAGAGTTCTACGGTCGCCCTGACTGTCACCCTTCTGGTGCTCCCCCTACTCTGTCTTTCTTCGGTTTCTCAGCCCCCTTTTGGGCCACAAACCTTCACCCTACCCCGCAGTCTCTGGTTCCCAAAGTTCTGGCAGTCTCCCCATTACTTGGTGCCTGCACTGCGTCCGACTCGTAGGGTTGCCAGGTGGCCAGTTTTCTACCAGACAGTCCGGTTTTTGGGCCCTCTGTCTGGTAAAAAAAATCCAGAAAATACCCGACACATGCAATGGCTGGTATTTCCTGGTTTTCCAGCTGGGCTCCAGACTGAAGCCTGGCGGCGGCGGGGGGAATGACTGGAAGGTGGGGCACAATTGGCACTGGGAGCCTCTAGTGGGGCTGGCCAGAAGGAAGCGGGGGTGGGAAGCAGAGCTGGCAGGGGGTCAGGAGCCACAGGGCTGGCCGGGAGAAAGGAGGTGCAGGAAGCAGAGCTGGGGGTCGAGGAACGCGAGGTTGGCAGGGAAGAAGAGGGGGCTGGGAGGATGGGGGATGGGAAGCAGCTTTAGGGGCGGGGCCAGCCACACTGCCCCCGACCCCAGACCAGCCGCGCTGCCCCCGACCCCTCCTCCCCTCCCTTCCTCTCCCCAGGCCAGCCTCATTGCCCCGACCCAGCCGCGCTGCCCGCAACCCACCCCACCCCCCCGGGCTGGGCCGGGCCGGGCCGGGCCGGGCCAGCCGTGTTGCCCCAGACCCCGGGCCAAGCCCAGCCACGCTGCTCCCGGCCCCGAGCCCTCCCCTTCCCGAGCCCAGCCGCGCTGCTCCCGGCCCCGACCCCGAGTCCCCGCCCCGAGCCCAGCCGCTGCTCCCGGCCCCGCCCCTGAGCCCCCGCCCCAAGCCCAGCCGCGCTGCTCCCGGCCCCGCCCTGAGCCCCCGCCCGAGCCCAGCCGCGCTGCTCCCAGCCCCGAGCCCCCTCTGCCCCAAGCCCAGCCGCGCTGCTCCCAGCCCCGGCCCCAATCCCGGGCCCCCTGCCCCGAGCCCAGCCGCGCTGCCCCAACCCGACCCCAGCTGTGCTGCTCCCGAGCCGAGCCGACCCTCGCGCTGCTCCCATCCCCTGCCCGGAGGCGGGCACACCCCCCCGCCTTCCCGCCCGGGATTTAAACTTACCTCGCTTGCTGGGGAGGCGGGGTGACGATTCTGCTCCCTGCCGCCTGTTTCCATGGTGTCCTAAGACCCGCCGGTTTTAGCCACGCATGCGTGGCAAACCCTGCGCAGCATCCGTGCCCCAGCACACCAGGGCAGCCCTTTGAAACATTAGGGTGTGCCTGGGCACACCCGGCACACCCCGTACGCACACCAATGGCAGGAGGTCGATGAGAGATATGCTCCCATTGACTTCCCTTACTCCTCACGACAGCAAGGAGTACCAGCAGCAACTGGGGCACCCTCAGCATTTGATTAGAGGGTCTTTACTAGACCTGCTAAATCAAAGCCCAGAGGATTGATTGCCAGAGTGACCATCCTCCCACCACTTAGCTGGAGTGTCCTGAATGACTAGCTTCCTTTGCCATTCAAGCTGCTCCCTGAAGCAATGCAAATTCCCCAGTCATTATCCCAGGACAGATCAGCAGCCCGCACAGGGAAACTTTAGCGCTGGGACAGCACATGCTACAGAAGTGCTAAAATGGCATTGGGAGACCTTAAAAATAGCTGCTGCATCATCCATCCTGATACAGCTTTAAAGCGCTACTAACCAACCTCCACGATCCAGAGAGCCACTGGATGTCTCTTGGAAGTTACAGGATCCAGATGGGAGAACTTTTCTCTTAAGACTATCGATTTGGGTTCATTTTCATTTCACTGGCTGTTTGCAGACACTAAGCAGCAAGTTCACAGACAGACTTGGAGTCAGGTGCCCTCACAGCCCAGCAAGCACTTTTTGGAAAAAGCGGCCTTTTTTCAAAAAAACTTCCCCTGTGTCTAGACTGCTGCCGCGTTCTTTTGAAAGTAAATCGAAGGAACGTGGCAGTTTTTTCGACCGTGGAAAACCTCGTTTTACGAGGAATAACGCCTTTTTTCGAAAGTGCTCTTTCGAAAAAAGGTGCTACGTAATGCAAACTGTGCTTTTGCGAAAGACAGCATCCAGACTGCCTGGGTGCTCTCTTTTCGAAAAAGCAGCTCGCTTTTTCAAAAGCACTGGTGGTAGTCTAGATGCTTTTTTCGAAAGAGGCTTTTTCAAAAGTATCTTTCGAAAGGGGCTTGCAGTCTAGACGTAGCCAAAGAGTCTGGATCCTCTTCCCATCAATGGAAAAACCTCTTCGAAGCAGGTTGAAGAGCCAAGCAACACACCAAATTAGACATGTCATTTCATCTCCCCCCTCTGCCCATTAAGTGCAGCCGGTATGTTGTTCAAAATTAGTTTCCTATTAAAACTCACATGTTCCACCCTGTTGTGGTTTGTATCTTGCCCTTTCCCTGTGCTTCCTCCCAGAGAAGTGGTTTTCTAATGGCTATTATGGAAATTGCTGAGAGTGGTTCGGTCACAGGGCTCGGAACGGAGACTCCTGGATTCTAATCCCACATTGCCACTGTCTCACGGAGGAACGGGTCTCTCAGCCGGCGGGTAGAATAGAACGTTTACAGGTTCACAGGGACACAGTGTAGAACAGACTTGTCAGCGCAAGAACCAGAAGCAGCCAGCACCATCCATCTTCAGGAGAGGGGGACCCAGAGCAGGGCTCCCTCCCTGCATCCTCAGCCCACTGAGAGTCCCTCACACACCCAGCAAATGGGTCCTAGCCCTGACTCCTCCTTTGTCCCACTTCCTGGGCAAAACGCTGGCCCCCGGTTGCTCCCCCCGCCTAAGCTTCAGTTACAAGACAGCCCAAGCTATTGTTGGGTACGTGCATAGGCAGCGAGTTATATGGGCTCGTGGTGCCCATGCTCCAGGAATATTCGGAGCCAGGGGCCCTGCTCCACCAATATTTGGAGCTGGGTCTCTCCCCCGGCCCTGCCTGGAGCGGGCCCCGTCCTCCGAAGGGCTGGCTGGCGGCTGCTGGAGAAGGAGGGGGATTATGACAGGGCACCGCAGCCCCGCACTTTAAATTCCCCCGGCGGGGGGCACTGTGGGGCGGAGGAAGCGCATGCGCGGTGTGCTGAAATGCCGTGCAACAGCTGAGAGGGGAGACACCCGGGCGTGGCGTGGTGTCACGGCCTGGGACTTTAAAACCACGTGGCCCAGAGTTGCACCGCACGACCCAGATCAAGGCCCGGCAAGTAGTCTGGAGCCCGATCACAGACTCCAGCACTGCAAACTGGAAGGAAGAAGGTGGGGTGAGAAGGGGAGGGATGGGGAGGGGGAAAAATAGGGGGAAGGGGTGGAAGAGGAAGGGGCTTGTGCTGAGGGGAGGGGGGCAGGGCAGGAGAAGAAAGGGGAAGGACCCAAGAGACAGGGTGGAAGAGACACAAATGCCAGGCGGCCAAGTGGAGACTGAAGAAAAGGGTAGGAGGGGAGGTGTCAGTGGGAGGGGGGACAGGGTGATGCTGGGAGAGGAGAGGGTAAGGGCATTGGGGCTAGAGGGGGAGGGGAGGTGCTGGGAGAAGGCTTGAAAGAAGGTGGGCATGAGGAAGGCGGGGATGGAGCAAGTCATGTGTGAGGGCACAGGGGCATGAGGGGCAGAAGGTGGTGAGGAGGTGGGCATCAGGGAAAAAGAGGGCAAAATGGGGCAGGGGCAGTGAGGGAAGGGGGGGCACCAGGAGGGTGCAGGGGTAAGGGAAGGTGCAGGTGCCAGGGGATTCTGGGGTGAAGCAGAAGGGCAGACACGTGCAGGAGGGACCAGCACCAGAGGAGAGAGGCAGGGCAGGTGTGTAGAGGAGGTGTTAGGAGAGGGGATGAGGAGGGGTAGCTCACATGATCAGAGTGGGGCTACTGGAGGAGTGGGCACAGGGGGGAGAGAAGGGCTGGTGGAGGGGGGCAGGTCTCAGGAAGGCTGAGGGCAGTGAGAAGGGCAGAAGCCTGAGTCAGGACAGCAGAGACTCCCGAGAAAACGCAAGCCACCGAGGGTTATTGATCAAAGAGCGCTTGGTTGTTTCCATATTCAAAAGAGTATTAACGTTGATATTCTTAGTTAAATAATTTTTTTCTTACGATAGTGATATTGTGCAATAAAGGGAAACTGTTAAATGCTTACGGTTTCCAGTCTATTTTTACATTATTTAATAAAATATATATCAGCTTACAGGGCAGGTGGGTGGGTGTGGGGGGGGGGGGGGAAACTAGACCCATTCTGTGCACCACCAAAAATTATACAAACCTGCCACCCCGGGTAGGTGCTAAGATGGGGCAGCCTCCCCCTCAGTGAGAGTCACACCCAAAACTCCCATCCCTAGCCAGGCACCAGTGCAGTGCCCAGGGAAACAGGCGCGCGCGCACACACACACACACGCACACACGCACGCACGCGCACACACACACACACACACACACACACACACACACACAGAGTTACTACAGCACAGGACAGAACGAATCACATACAACAAAGCAGAGTGAATACAATCCCCACTTCGTCACAGGGGTTAATACCCACCAGCGAATGTTATTAGATTCCATCCGTTTGAGTCACTGCTCTAAGAGCTAAGATGCGTCAGGACTGATGCTCGGCTTTATGTCACGCAGGGGGAAGCTGCCATGAATATATCCAAACCGTCTTAAACGGGCTGACCTGAACATAAAATTAAATGACATGGAATCATCTTGCCCCAGCTGCTACCGAACACACAACCTGGTGCTTCACCCTTCTGTTTACGAGTCTCGTCGATGTGAATTCCAGCAAATTGATTCCAGAAGCGAAAAGCCATAAACACCTGGGGGAATTTCCAGACCCGCTACATCAGGCTGGTTAGAAGCAGACATCGGCAAAGCACGTTACTACCGGACTGTCTGATTAGCATCAGGAAAAGCCCCACTCACGTTGTAGGTAACATTAGACGTTGCCAAATAGGGAGAGCAATTAAAAGGAGGGTTTGAGGCATTCAGAGATGGAAACTCTCACTTTATTGGCTGCCCCTTGCCTGTTAAACGGGACAGGGGCATCACATGCAGATTCCCTTGAGCTACACTCAAGGGTTTCCAGAGCCCTAATGCTTGGGCCCAAACAGCAGGAAAGGAGCCATTTACGTTCATAGACTCATAGGGCTGGAAGAGCTTTACCATTTCAGGCAGGAAATCGTCTTGGTGGCTCTGCATTAACCCCGGCTGCTCCCAGGGCATCTGCATATTAAGGGGCAGCATCCTACAGACACGCCTTAAAGTGGACACAATCATGCCAGGCAGGCGTGCTAGTGCATTCCCATGCAGGGCTTGTCCCCGGCAGCTGCTCGGTGGGTAGCACGGCTCATCTGGTTTGGCTCCGATACTTGAGTCTCTCCCGCCACCTCCTCTGCGCTGGGCTGTGTGTTAATGGCACCGATGCGCCCTCTTCACCGCCTCTGCTGTCAAGGAGAGAGAACTTTGCTGGTAGAGTTTTAGGATCTTGACGCCCTGGATCAGAGCCATTTTAGGAGGCAGTGCCCCTCTCCGGGTCAGAAACTGTTCTCTGACGAATTCTTTTAAATTCTTTTAAATTAAACCACCCACTAGGAGTCAAGAGGGGAAGAAATGTGGGCGGCCATGAGTGCACTGCCGTGAGGGACTGGCAGTACGAAACGCCGCTTGCAGGGATACCAGTGCAGCACAGGCTGGGAGGCTCACAGTGGCCTTTCTTATCTAGTTCTGCGGCAGTTTGGTGCTGTGGACCCAGACCTACTAGGCACTTATGTTGGGGGGGGGGGAGGCATTGCAAGGGGCTCCTGTCTAGTGATCATGGTTCGCTATAGTGGCTGTTCCACATAGTGGCAATAGTGGCAGTCCCGCCTAGTGGTTGCTGCCTGGCAGGAGCAGGGGAACCAGGTGGGGGTGAGCCTTTTCTACTCCACCAGGTTTCAACTCAGGGCCCCATGAGGTTGTCTTGGCCGCTTACCTGTTTTCATGTGGTATTCAGCTTCCTTGGTCACTTCCTACTCTAGTCCGCCACCCACATGATCCGCTGCTCGGCCCTGGGGAACATCACCTTCCGGCTTCTGGTCCATCTGCTCCGTTAAGTGCTGGATCCCTTTGTTCACCGTATACTGGCTCTGCTCCCATCTGCCATGGGAGCTCCCGGGGCATGTCCTGCTCCCTGACTTGCCAGCCCCAGACTAAGCTGCCTGGCTGACTCTTAACCCCTCCTCCAGTCTGAGCATGTTGAACAAGAGCACATGGCCCCTACCTCTGTGACTGGGGGAGGCTGGCGGGGGGCTCCTGCCTCCGAAGGGGTTCACACATTCAATTGACAGCGAGCCACAAAACTCATCAGGGCTTGTAACCCTCACCAGATCCAAAAGCAGCTGTGCAGAGGCCAAAGGTGAATCTGGTAAACCACCAAGCCACCCGACCCCTAGGTCTTACCCCTATCGTTGAGCCCGCAGAGATCCAGGCCTGGCCAACTCAGAACTCACGCAGTGTAAAGCAGAAAGGGGAGATTTGTCCCTTTCCCTGTGAAAAGATTGTTTAATCATCCATTTCCTACAAAGGCACTTGCCTCCTCTTTGGCGTAGCACCAGCTCACGAATCAGTCAGCTGCCCTACTGTGCCCACGGGATTATCCAAGAACAAGGACCAGCAATAGAATCCCAATCCAACAGGCCACTCTCAGTGCCAGAAGGTGACCTGAATGGGCCATAATCCTTGATGCCCTTTATTCAAATCTGACGAAAGAAACCTCTCTCTCGAGGTGCTTCCGCTCTGAAATAAAAGCATCTGTCAAAGACACACTACAGACCTTGTCAAGCAGGCACTCTAGTCTCACTGGGAGGAAAACCACCATCTTTAACCACTGGCCTTACTAATTCTTGGGTTGTCTGACACATTCGCACAGCTGATTGGCAAGAGCCGAGGGGAGTATTATTGCTGTTCTTGAACTCCCCGCCAGCGACAGTCAAAACGTACTGAAAGGATCAGAGACAGAATGCCAGAAACCATCACTAGTCTGAAAAAAAATTGCGGCAGGGAATCTAAAACCATATGGAGGGGCATGAAATCCTAAACTTACCCTGATCCTCGAGAAACCCTTTCATTAGCTTGTGCGTCTCACACCCTGGGCGAGGTTCATCCCTGGTGTAAGCAGGCGCAGTTCTGGGGCAAATTTAGTCCAAATTCATGCAGCAAAGTAAGAGACTCCCAAAGAGCCAGGGCGTGGCAGTACCCACCCCTATAATCTGCAAGGAGGGCAAGTCAAGAGCCTGCCTTATATAGCCAAATAATGACTATTTTTCCTAATTGCCACTTGAATTCTCTAGCCAGAGTTGGGCATGCTATAGAATGTCGTCTTAGTATTAAATAAGGCTACTAACCCTTATGCTGTGCTTTGCATGCGTAGATCTTGAGACAGACACAAAAGTATAGTTACCTTCGGGCTAGAAGCCAGCAACCCCGGAGTTCCAAACCCACTTGTGACACTGACTCAGACAAGTTGCTTAGAGTGCCATCTCCACTGGAAAATAACTCCCTAAGGGTATGTCTACACTATCCCCCTAGTTCGAACTAGGGAGGCTAATGTAGGCATTCGAGGTTGCAAATGAAGCCCAGGATTTAAATATCTCGGACTTTATTTGCATCTTCCTGTGCGGGCGCCATTTTTAAATCCCCTTAGTCCGAACTAACTGCCCGCGGCTACACACGGCAGTCAAACGTTAACTCGAACTAAATCCTTAGTTCGAGTTAACTGTTACACCTCATTCCACGAGGTTAGCACAGGTGTAACGGAAGGCAGACTCGGGCTCTACAGTGGCAACTGGTGTAACCACTCGCTTGAGGATGCATGAGCCAGAACAGAATCCAGCTCCCTCACCTGATACTTTGTGGCCCGGCAGGATCAACAGGTATAACCTCTCCCCTCCCCCCATTCCCTGCCTTACTTTTTTACTTGCTGAAATCAGCAGGTCTGACTGACTGTGCCCAGAAAATAGATCTGAGGAGCAAGAAGGGGCTGAGTACACTCACTCTGAGTATAACTAGACCTCTGTGCCTCAGTTTCCCTATAAACGGGGACAGCAACAGGGATGCATCCACCTGACAGAGGCTTTCTGGGGATTAAGTAGTTAATAGTTGGACAGTGCTTTGAAGACTGGAAGTGCTCAAAAATACTCTGTAGCACACAGCTTTAGCCTTTCCCATGGTCCCTTCCTCCCGTTTACTTTCTTGCATGTACAAGCACCAGAAAGACGTCCCCTAATTTAAAACACTTTCCATTTTCCACTCCCCTCCTCCTCTGCAAACCGTGCCTCATTCTGCTCCTAGATAGAATACATAATAGGCCTAATTAAACAGCAATTAACCAGGGGGATGATGATGATGAAGGAATCATTCGCTACAGCACTTTTGGGGAGATCAATCAGCACAGCTTGTTACAACGTGAAAACACATTTCACAACATGCCGGTATTTTGAGACTCTGAACAGAGGGCATGTTGTTCCTGCCCCACCGCCGTTCACCTGTGTGCCTCATAACCTTACGCAGGGGTACTGCGGTCAGGGACTCAGGACCCCAGGCAGCTGTTGGAAAGTGCAAATCATCAAGGCTTCTGACCACACTGCCCCTCCCCCCCCAAAAAAATACACCTGTGGAAAAAGCTCTTCTGCATTTCACAGGCCCAGACGTTCTCCTGGATGTCTAGGACCATGGGAACAATTGGGAGGGATGGTAAGAGCCATCAGGTGGCTCAGCTAGCAACAGTGGGAATCAAGGGCAAAGTAAACCTTTGTTGCCCTGAGCAACTAGATATCCACACCTCGTCCCCCGCATTAGCATAAAGGATGTTAAGATCTTGCCAGTCCTTCCTTGCAGGCTTTCCAGGGGCTACTGTTGAATCTGGCTAATAGGCCAAACTTTCAGTCTATGCACAGACGCACTGGAGAGGGCCAAGTGCCAGCCCCGGAGCCCCGGTGAACTTTACAGTCAAATCAAAGCCAATGAGGTGGGGGGTGGGGGGGAGAGGTGGTTAAGAAGGGGAAGAGAACCCCATCAATTCTCTCTCGTGTCTGATGGCCCATGGTAAACCAGGGCACCAGCAGGAAGAGAAACAGGCCGGAGCCAGCGTTGCCTGTAAGCAGGGCAGCCACGCAGGAGAGTTGTAAATGCCCCTCCAGCTGATTGGCAAAGCGCCCACAGTCAGCAGCGCGCGTCTCCACTGGGGGGTGCACATCCCATTTATTCTGCACCTGGAAGGAAAAAATGAGAGGGATCATTGGCCAAAGCATCCCAGCTTTTTCCAGAGTCAGTTTTCCCCTCCCCCTCTCGGACACTGTCGCAAAACCCCACAAAAGCGGGCCGGGGTGGAGGGAACCTGACCGTGACTCAGGGATGACTGAGCAGAGAGGCAGCTTACCACTGCACTTGAGTTTGCCACTCCGGATTTACAGAGACGTGATCTAGGGGACCTGAGCACAGGCTTAGACTCCAGGAATTACCGACGGCTAATCTCGGTTCTGACACCAATTTACCATGCAGTCACAGGCCGAGTTTCCCCATCTATACCACAAGAGATGCTACCGGCCTACTTTGCAGGGGACTTTAGGGCAGGTAAACATTTGCAAAGCACTACGAACTGTAACAGCCAGGGTGATGGCGCAATGCAGTACCAAAAGTCATATCAGCATGGGGAATGTCCTAGGGCAATGGTTTTCAAACTTCTTAGGCTGTGTATCTCTTTCCAAATCGTGCAATCTCCCATGCCCCCCCCCATCTGAAATAGGGTCATCAAATGCCTATAAAAATGGGAGAGGGTGGGAGGGAAGGTCTTTAAAAGGAGAACATGATGCGTCATCCACCTTTACAGGACTTTTTCTCATATACCCTCTGACAAGAGTTTGCATAACCCAGTGACCCTTTTCCAAGCCTGGGGCAAAAAGCTCTGCACAGTAACAAGACTCATGAGGATTAAAGAAGCAAGCACAAGACAGAACGGTAGGGAGATGGGCGTACAAGCCATTTTTGTTCTAAGTCTAGAGGCCTTCTGATTGGCACCAAATTCCTAGGTGAGCAAACACCCTTCTTCCTGCACTAGGGTAACTACTTGCTTCCGGCCACCTGACAAACGGTCGTATGAAGTCTTTGGGTTTGTTCGGTTTTTGGCCAATTTGTGAAGCCAGCTGCTCACAAACAACCCTACAATAACAAAGCAGGGCGCACACTCCAGAGCTCAAACAAACCAACAGCAAAGCAGCATGTACACTTGCTAAGAGAAGCCTTAATTTTATAAGGGGACACTTCAGTTTGGAAGGATTTTCATTTAATTAAGGAAAAATTCCCAACTTTCCCTCCTACTCTTAATCCTTCAGGTTCTTCTTTTCCCAAAATCTTTGATTTTACATCCTAAAAGATGCTTTGTCCCTAGGGTCAGCTTGCACACAGTCTCTTGGAACGCATACAAGTTTGCTTTGGCCAAACACAAGTTACTGGGCTCAATACTGGGGTAAGCAGGTGAAATATCATGGCCTGTGTTATAGAGTGGGGGTCAGACTGCATGATTTAAATGATCCTCACTCACAGCGCCCTCCAACCTGGACTCTGGGCCCAGCCCGAACATCTACCCTGCAAATAAACAGCCCCTTAGCCAGCGCCCTGCAAGCCTGAGTGAGCTGACAGGGACCAGTTGCAAGCTTTTAATTGCAGCGCAGACCTAGCTTTAAGGTACTTTACAGCTGCTTCTGCAACAACCCCAACCATGCTTACTGGACTTGGATCCTTAGAGCCTCATCTTCACATGAGCCAAACCCTGTCGCGCTCTCACATTCTCTGGCCGGGGTAACAAAGCACCACTTCACTTTCCTTTTATCTCCAGCCCCCTACATGCTATTTCCAGCCTCATACATCTCTGGGGTCTTACCTTTGCTTTCCATTTTGACAGCCTTTCTGCTTTTCATTAAGAAGTGCTGCCCTCTGCTGCTCACGGCTCAAATCACACGCCCGTTCTTTTTCTGCCCTTTCAGCAAGATGCAGATGGCAGGGGTGTATTCTGAGTTACCGACGCCTGGGCACCTGAACTGCAAGGAGAGCAGTAAGTCATGTATGACACTGGTGCTCACAAAGGCAATTAACTTAGATTGCAGAAACCGGAGCTCATGAGCGAGAGATGCTATTTTCTATGCAAGTAATGTTCCAGGAAGTCTTCAATTCGCCCTCTTTACCAAAAAATCAAGTCACTCCATCCCCAAATTTCATAGTCATTTTCCATGTGTGTAGGCATGCCATATGGAGCTGGAGAAACACACAGAAAAGGCTGACCAAAAGAAGCCCTTCATCAAACAGTACTCAAAGTAGTAGTTTTGGGGACTTAACACATAGGAGTGAACCAGGCCAGACAGGGTCGTGGTACCTAGTTCATGCTTTAAGGAACATCTAATGCCACTGGAAGGATTCGAGTTTCTGGAAGGTTTGAAGCAACTTAGAGAGTTGGAGAGTTAAGAGCTGTCAAGATGTTAATACATAGGATGGCTTACTTTTGTTCTTTTGGGTTTCTGCTCTCTCAGGAGCAGCCTGAGCTGGAAAATCCGCATTCGCTTTGTTCAGATGGCATTAATGAGAAATGGTACCGAATTGTTGGAGAGTTAATTATTTCAAAGTCAAATTCCTCCCACAGATGCATCTCCTATTGTCTTCACTGGGAAACCTCACCCCTTAATAAGTGAGGCTTACTGGTTAAGGTTAACCGGTGGGGGCTGGAGCAGCTCCCCACTTGCCATGAGCCGGGGGCCACTCCAGCTCAGCAGTGAGGCCAGCTCGACCCTCCGGCCCCCTTTAATCGGTTAACCAGTTAGACAATTAAATGGGATTTTACATCCCAGATACTGCTGGCTTTTATAGGATGTAGGAAGCCTGCACTAGCCAATGCCAACTACCTAAAGGTTATATCCGTGTTGCACATCCCCAATACGTAGAGCTGAGTGAGAAAACAAGTCTTTGCAGAGGAAATGACAACACCCTAAGTTGGCTATGGCTGACATAAGGTTGGCTATTGTTACCCTTATGAGAAGCATCATGCCACGAACACAAACTGCTGAATAGGGATGTGAAGGGTTAATGGGTGATGTTTACTGGCTCGGATTAACCGGTGGGGCTGGAGCAACTCCCCAGCTGCCATGGGCAGAGGGGCAGCTACAGCCCCCGGGCAGGGCAGGGCTGGGCGCATCACAGGCAGTGACTTCTGTGGACCACCCGAGCAGTCTTGCCTGTGACGCACTCGGCCTCCCCACCCAGCCCGCTCTTTAATTAGTTAACCAGCTAAACAGGATTTTACATCCCTACTGCTGACATTTTATTTGTGTCTTACAGAAACAGCAGCAGCACAGAGTCCCCTGAACGCCACTCCGGGACTCTGGCTCAGTGTTACTCACCATCATCTTAGTCACCAGCTCCACTCTGTGTTAGAGGTGCTCTCCAAGCACTGATCCCGCCCAGCGTGAGAAGCCAAGCTCACAAAACCCAGTGATAAAACAAGAACAGAAGCTGTTCCCACACTTGGACATTTATGTCAAAGGCTCCAAGGCCCAGTAATGACAAAGATGGAGAGCTTTTTTCACTACGAAAAGCAACTACTACACAAAGCTTAGAAACCAGCTGGGCAAATCTTACCGACCACATCAGCTTGTTTATAGAAGCAAGCACCAATATGACCGAATTTTCACAATGCATTTCCACAATAGCTCGGTGTGCCTTTCATCCACTCAGCCTCCATAGACCCAGTATCGATCACTGCAGAAGAGTAATCACATACAAATGATTTCCTCTAAACATAAAACCCACTCAAGTTGGGCAAATATAAACACAACTTTATTGTGTTAGTGCCAGTGTAGCTTGATCTGCTTTACAATATTAAATGCCAATGTTGCTTTATTCTTTTAGGAACGGGGGTGCCTTTTAGAGGGTCAATATATTTCTATTCAGGTTTCCGCCCCCTCCCCAACAAAAATTAATAAAGAGAATGGCTAGAATTTAATTAATTTGGGTTTTATGCAGCTGCAACATGCCGATAGTGCTGGATTGTATTTCATTTCACAGTCCGGAGAAGTAAAAAAGCACGGCGGATCTGGTTACAGGCAGGTAACCTTAGCCTGATAGAGCTACATACAACACTGCCTCTTCAGTTTTAGACGTGGAAATATTGCTTATAAATGTAAAATAGAATTACATCTGAAAAGGCTCCGGTGATCCTGACAGCACATTGAATTCACTGGTAACATGCAGGTAAGTGCTTTCTATCATTCAGCGACAGTACAGTCTGAGAGGAGACCGCTTAGACTTGCAAACATTGCACTGGGTCGTCAGCTACAATTGTGCAAATGGAATGCGCTGACTCCGTCCTAATGAATGTGCCAAAAGTAAAGTAATCAAAGAGTCGGTTAATTGTAATTATTCATGCTGGAAACCATGACTACAAAAGGCAAGTCCGTATTACTAACTACCGCTTGTACAATTGTGTTAAACTACGAGATTGATCATCCCAAGGTAAATGGTAGAAGCCCCATCACTTGGGATATTGAAAATAAGACCAAGGGAAACATTAACAGATATACAGTAGGACACAGTGCTAATTAGTAGGGAGATAGTCTTGATGAAATGATCAATTTCTTCCAACTCCAATTCCTGGCACTCTCAAGGAAAACAAGACTCTCTAATTAAAAAGTCGCAGAGCCTTTTCTCTTTATTTCATAATAATTCTTCAAGTTACAGGTCATTTAAATGTCACAGACACTGCTAAAAGCTTTTAAAATGATCAAACGCATGCCGGAGCATGCTGCGTAATCTCTTGGGTAATTAGGAAAATGGACACCAATAAATTAGAACAAATTAAATATATTAGCATGTTAACGTATGTTACTACCATTTCCATATGTTGAATAGAATGGGCCTGACCGACAAAAGGGCTTATTATATCACTTTTCATATGTGGATTATTAGCCCTTTACAAAATGTGGGCATCATGCCTGGTTTCACAAATGGGGAAAGTAAAAACCAAAGAGGAAAAGGAATTTGACCAGAATAGCAGAGAAACAGAACCAGGCTGCCTTGACTCCACACTAGTCCAGTATCTTTTGAAATGATTATCTTTATCATCAGTTAGAGATAGAACTGAATGTCCATCTCTTCGCTAGGTGATGTTCTGCAGGCTTCGGACGCACCAGTGGTGTTTTATTATATTCAACATCATGCTTTTCCATTCTTTGCTGTTTGGAGGAGATTTACTGGAGAAATACTTTCTACGTTCGCTACCTGTTACCTACACAGACATGAAAATTCTCAAGATCAGGGAGAAGGCCAGAAAATTAGACATGGATCCACTAAAGACCAATATCTCCAAGTCTTTTATTATCAGCAGTTCAGAGGTGTGCTCAGATCAAGAGGTATTTCTACTTACTATTGTGTCCAGCAGCCCAGCAAACAGGACGAGGCGTAACCTGATCAGACAAACATGGGGGAACGTAACAGGCATCAGGGGGTATGCTGTGCTTACTTTGTTTGCTTTAGGAAAGCCAGTTTCAGAAGCCATCCAGTTAGATATCAGTGAAGAGTCTCAAAACCATGGAGACATCATTGAAGGAAACTTCCTTGATTCTTCTGAGAATCAGACACTGAAGATTGCGATGAGCATGGAGTGGACTCTAGCGTTCTGTTCCAATGCAAAGTTTCTTCTCAAAACCGATGAAGAAATATTTGTCAACATTGCAAGTTTGGCTGACTACTTGCTTAACTTAAGAACACATCTTGAGGATATTTACATTGGAAGGGTCATTCATCAAGAGGTGCCTGACAGAGACCCTCAAAGCCAAGACTTTGTTTCTCTCAGTCAATATCAAGAACAATATTACCCAGATTACTGTAGTGGAACAGCTTTTGTCATTTCCCAGGATGTTGTTCGGAAGATATATGTTGTTGCCAAGGAAACAACACTTTTGGTTCCTCCTGATGTCTTTGTTGGAATCTGTGCTAAGAACGCTGGCATCATACCCATTCAGAGTTCTAGATTTTCTGGGAAAAAGCACATTAGATACAATCGATGTTGCTACAAATTCATTTTCACTTCTTCCGGAATGGAAGATGATGAGCTACTTAAAGAATGGAGGGAGATAAGTGATGGAAAAGACTGCACTTTACTGGAAACTTATTATGGGTTGGTGTCCTGCAGAGTCTTGACCTACTTTGATAAGTTTAAACATTTTAACATAGAAACAATAAAAAATGAGGCTTTCCATTTTACCAATTAACATTTATTTTTGATCTGTGAAGAAACCCTATACTTACCTTCGCCATGTCTTTGTTAGAAAGTTTATCTTTTTTCAACTTTTGCTTTGAATATTTCCTCTCAAAGTTAGTTTTTAATAGGAATCTTTTTAACAGTGAATTATCCCTAAAGCAGGGCTACTCAACATGCAGCCCAGGGGCCACATGTGGCCCACGGCCCTTTTGTTTGCACCCGGCAGGTGGGAGCCAAAACAAAAAAGTAGTCAGTATAATGGTCTTCTGTTGATACGTGTTTTAGGAGTTAAATTCCTGGACTGTCATTGTTCATTGAAAGTGCTGTCATGTGGGTGGAAATCAGGTAAATATTGCATTTTATTAATATCAGCAGAACTGACTTAAATGGGGCCTGTGTGTTGTGTAGTCTTGCCTTAATCTCTGTATTCATGCCTGTCAGTGTGAAAGAAGCTATTTGCATATATATTTGCATGTATATGCAATCACACTTAAGTTGAGGCCCTCGGCATGTGCTGAGAGTATCATTGTGGCGCCCGGGGCTTCCAAAGTTGAGTAGCCCTGCCCTAAAGGATGAGTTTTAGTTCAGTGCTTTAGTTGGATGTACTTTTTTCACATAAAGAATATAGAACTGCATGTAATTCTGATTTTCTAAGTAAAAATTTTAAATTGTTGTGTATCAGCTGTTTTATCACGTCATTTAGCTTGCATCTCTAGGCAGCAACTACTTCTATAGTTTTGATTCAATTTGAATGAGTGAGGAATCATTACTATCCCCGACTACTTTGCAAAATACAGGAATCATATTGCTCTCCCATGAAACGTAGCCACTTCTGCACCTGGTTAACAACGTAGGACTGTAATGAATAGAATATCCCATTGAAATGACCAAGGGAACAGCTTGATAAGCAGATTTTACATAGGCAACCCAACCTAACGCTCTTGTAAAACTGCCCTGTATTTAATGATCACCAGTAGTCATGACCTCCATTTACATTTCATTCAGAAGACATGCTTGCAGAAACTCTGTGCCCCAACATTATGCTGGAACACGCGGGTCATTATTAATTTAGCAGTAAAAACTCCACCTAATAATTGCAACCACTTTCTGTAAAGCCTTGTTTCTTTGGAAGTCTCTCATGCAAATACTGGCCAATTCAGCTCATTCTCTGGGTACTGACAAGAGGACAGCCTACCGTGGAATGGCTGAGATAGGCACAGTGCATTTCTTCTTGTGTACAGAAACTCAAAAAGCCATTGAATAATTGTACAGATTTTTGCCAGGGTTGCAAAATGGAGTAAATGAGATTCATTATATCACGTGTAATTAATTGTATACACTGAACTCTGGCTCTTATCAAATTCAACACCAGAAATAGAAATGGTACTAAGGATTGTAACTTTATGTAAGGTCCAACCCATTTTCAGAAAAGGTCTGTGATTAAAGGCTTTGTCTACACTGGCATGTTTTGTTGCCAAAATCTGCCTTTCGCAACAAAACAGCGAGAGCTTTTACACAATACGACTTTTGTTGCGAAAAACACTGTTTTGGCAACAAAAAACATTGACCCCGAGAGACACATTTGTATTTTTCCCTCCTTTTATCGCCAAAGTAGACTCTGCTGTTTGTTTTGCCAAGAGAACTGGTTTCTACCAGTATCATATAATGCCTGCTCTGACGGTTCTGCTCAGTGTTTTGTGATCTCTGCTGCCCTGCAGGCATGTGCCTCTCTCCCCATTCAAAGTTCCAGGGACAACTGAGTGAGCTGCTCCCTTTGGGAAGCAAACAAAAAACAAATTGGATTGCTCCTGTTCTGCTGCTGCAGGCAGAGGGCTGTAAAGACTGCTGTACTGCTTTGAAATTCCTTAAGATGGAGAGCTGACAGAGCTACAAGGGAATCCCAAGTAGTGTAGGGATTGGTTCTGCCTTCCCACAACACTGCACTGTTTACCCATATTGCTTTGCTTTATCTGTCCACAGGATGCTCACAATATGGCCATGAAATGTCGACAACGGAAGGTAGAAAAATTGGTTTGATTGGTTTTCACTTTTGGCAACTTTTCCATGTCAACAGCACTCTTGTCGTCAAATCTTCCCAGTGTAGACATAGCCTCATGCATGAGTGTGCCAATTTCAAGTAACCCAAGACCATTACAAATGATGCATAGTACAATGATTTCCAGAGACGACTATGTCAGATCCCAAAAATAATGGGCAGAATACATGGCCTTCCCACATCCTAGCCCATGCATAATTAATAAATGAATCTCTGCAACAACCACAGCTTTGCCAAATGGGGACGTCCAAGCACAACCGTTTATAAAAAGGTATACATATTACATTTAAACAGTACTTTAGAATCAGATAATGAAGTACTCTGACCTGCAAAATTTGTCTAGATAAAATATTGGAGAACAAATCACATGAGACAGCATGAGGATTATTGAGGATGAGAAGGTAACAAGTGAGCTCAGATTTTATTTAAAGGAGGACAAGAAAGCATTACTAAAGACTATTACACATCTAAAATTTGCTATGGTAGGGAAATTTAGGCAAAATGCCTCACTTTTTTTCTGCTCCACTGGTGGGAACACAAAAGACAAGCTCCAAAAGGCATTTAAGGGACTGCTTTGCTCAGAGTAGCTCTAAATAACAGAATACCACAAGTTTCCCAACTGCTTTGCTTAAGCAAAAGAACCTCAAAGCGATGACTACCAAGAGCAGCAGGATAAAAGTAGCGAAGCTAATAGAAAAGCTGCACTCATATCTTGGACTTAAATTGCAAGTTTTATTACATTGGTCTTACATGACTGTTGGTAAAAAAAAAAAAAAAAAAAAAAAAAAAAAAAAACCACACCACTGAAATTGCTTTTTGACAGAAAATTGGGTGGTCATGAAGATATTTCAAGACAATTCTGGTTTGGGCCAACAACTTTTTTTTTTTTTTTTTTAATGAAGTCAAATTTCTGTAGATTTTATTTCCATTGATATTTTCGATGATAAAAGGGGACCCTTCCCCCCTTACTTTCTGACACACATTCTCAACAGTTCTAATAATAAGATAAGGAGTGTGTGAAAACACAGAGTCTATCTATTAATTCAATGCAGTTATTTTGCTGAGCAGGAGTGTCAGAAGTTTACTTTGGAGCATTTAAAATAAGACATCTATGGCAGTTTGCACTTTACTTTGTGCTTATTTACATGGGAACAAGCCAAAAAAATTAAACCACTGGCCAGACAGCTTCAGAATTAAAGTGACCTTAATTCAGATTATCTTTATTTCACTTTGAAGTGAATTAACTACATTGGGGCCTAACTAATTCACTTTAAATTCACACCTTTAGCTAATTCAGTTTACACCTTTCTTGGGTGTCCCTATGCAGACTCTGCCAAGTCATTTTCCTGATTTCTCATTCCCACTCTCTGCATTGGAGCAGTGATCTTTTTTCCCCTCTTTATGTGTCTGCCATCTATTCCTTTCACCACTAAGAAGAAAAAATAGTTATTTTATTTCTCATCTCTGCACGTTATATGCTATCAACAGCATGCAAGCCATGTAGCTTTGACAGAGGAGTACAGAACAGCGCTTCAGTGGCTTGTGGTAACTGACTGAAAGATCTTTGCATTTGTCAGAACGGAGAAAAAATATACCTTTTGCTCGGAATCAAAGCAAATGGCAGCTTTTAGTAAAGCTCAGCTAAAAAAATGTATAATATACAAACATGAAAACATCTGTGGCACCAAAATGTTGCATCAACAAATATAAAATATGTAGCCAATGTTCCTAAACACTGGTATACACAATAGTTTTCATAAGTGACAACCACACATGCTCACACATCATATAAAGGGAGAGACTTGTGAATTGTAGAAGTTTACTGAAATGTCAGTACACTCAGGTAGCTGCCAGCACACAAAAGCCACTTTATATAATGAAGTTAAACTAGCCAACCCAAGTGTAAAGTATTTTTACATTATTTTCAACAAAGCTTGTTTTAAAGCTTTTCCATGTGCAAAATTTCTGACATTTTTGGTGACGGTTTTCCCTTGGCACCATGCAAGCATTAGCCGTTTCCATATAAAAAGCAAACTACTGCCAATGCAGTCTGTGCAGTTAGAGGTAACATCTAAGGTGTTTATTGGGCACCTACAATCATAGGACCTATGTGCCACTATTGGTTCAATAAACTTTATTGAAAACTTTTTTAAAAAATATTTCCAGTTCACAAGAATAAGTGACAGATATGTTGCACAAGTTATTCTGCACCTAGATAGTATATTACTCATTACCTTTCCTCTGCCATGCCCTAACCCTCTAGCTTTACCAAGTCCTCCTGCAACTCAGCACAGCATCGCAAAGTCCTGCACCAAAGCAATCATCTGGAAAGAGGCAGCTGGATGTTGTTTCCTCTGCAGCCCGACACCATTTCTTACTGGCTTAGCCAGAGGGATACTGCAGTGTAACCAAGGCATCCAACTCATCTGCCCTGTTTTTGGTTGGTTTTTTTTTGGCGGGGGGGGGGGGGGGGGGAAGGGCAATGAGAAAGCTAGTTCTGTACAGACCTCCAACTTAATATCTGTATTACTTCTTTCTGTGGTTACCTTACTTTTCATTTAATACATTTTTCAAGTATTCCACTGATTTTATTTTTCACCCTTGGAACTAAAGTAGTAGGCAATTCATTGTCTAAACTAAGGAAGAACAATATAATAGTCTTAATTTGTGGACCAAATAACATTACATAATGAAGACAGCGATGGCCCATTAAGTCTGGAATCCTGTCCTCCACAGCAGTTAAACTATACTCCAGAAGAATGTGTAAAACCTATGTGGTATACCAAATTATAATAGGTTATAGCCTTTAGTTACTTCCTCCATGGCTAATTTTATGCCCTTCAAGGCTTTATGCTCTTATCACTTTTATTCCAACTAACATTACTGAAGTTGAAAGAGATTATAAATAGATTTTAATGTCATTTCAATCAAAATTGGCCTCTTTTTTAATTTTAAGTTATCACTTTTTAAAATCTGATTCCTAAGCAAACAGATTGAACCATAGACTGTGGTTCATACAATGCCCTTAAATACATCATCTGAATTGCAGTACAAAGAAGCGGCTCCAACAACAAAAACACTTCCAATTTGGTTTGTCACTCACTTTAGCAAACACCATCTTTAAAAATTTAAGATTTTTCGTGTTCACTTTCACCATAAGATGTAAACAACATTCAGAATTGTTTGTTCACTGAAAAAGAAAAAAAAATCCTTTTGTACTGTATCTCCCATAGGCATGAAAGCACTTGAATGTAGCTCGTGTAATTGTAATAAACTAGATCACCGATAGCTGTGATCAGTTAATTAAAAAGTACTTTCCATTCAGATGCCATGTCAGGAAGAAAAAGTTACTGTAGCAGTTATGAAACTACTTTTTTCCCCCCCTCCAATTGTGGCACAGTGAGACAAACACAATGGGATCACCAAGCATCAAACGCTCACTTTTAAATAAAGACCAATACTTTCTGCAATACAAAATGTGTATCAACTGTTGACAACATTCTTATCTCAATTAGACAATGTTTTTTCAAAATAATATAATAAAATGTACAGGAAACAAATTTATGTATACCATGATACTTTAAAGTAAGATATGCCATGCCCTGTGGCTGTGAGAATTACTCTCCTGACTCTCATTTATTTTCAGATTAAAGCAACTAAGTCAAATGCTTTTTAAAGTTTCTTTCATGAGGGTAGAACACCTAAACTGGAGCCATTTTGGACCTACCACTGTCCCCAGTAATACTGGAATTCTAAAAATGAAATAACTCTCATATTATTCTGCTCCTTCCACAGCAGTAGTAGAAACAGCCTTAACATAATAAGGACCGTCACGCAGATAAGACTTCAGTCTTAAGTAGTACTGGTTTCCAAACATTTCAGCTATTGTTTTGGAATTTGTAAGGGCCTTAACCAGTTCATATTTGGCATCCTTTGAAGCTTTGTCATGTTCCACAGATCTGTCCACAATATATTCCACAAATCCTGGACTGTCAAGCATCAGTTTCTGTGCCCATGGTTGGTTGGCAATAGCCTAAACATCAAGAGAAGAAAAATAATCAAGTTTGGATTTTTCATAATATACTACAATGCATAGACTGTCAAACTACAGTCATGGATGAGAACACAAGTGAAATCAAATATGCAACTAAAACTGCAAATATGCAATATACAACTGAAATCAAATACTGGAGGAAGCAGCCTAGAATAAGGCATTACGACTATCCAATCAAGCAGCAGTACATTAATACTGGACACATTATAGAGTTATTCCCCCCACCCACCCTTTAGATTGTAAATTAATTATGGATCATGACTTTTGTGGCACCAAACAGTGAGGAGAGTTTAAAACTTAATTCAATTTTAGTTTACAAGAGGATATGAGACACAGACCAGACTTGTTTAGTGCCCAGTTTAGATGCTCTTTAGGTTTTGGTCTGATTTGAGAGGAATGGACAGTGAAAACAAACTGAAATCTCTCTCTCTAAACTATAGTTTCAAGATTTAGATACAATAAGTCTACCAAGAAAATATTTACACACAACTTGATGCTACAACTAGGAAAGACAATTAAAACCTCAGGATCATTTTTAAATTTTAAAAAAGGAAACTTACAGTAAAGACTCGTAAAGCCCCACAGTGAAGATCAGGGAATGGTTGAGTACTAATACTCCTGAAGAGTTCCATTGGCTGGCTAGATAAGGCAGTAAACCAAGATTCAGTCATTCCTAGAAGGTCCTCTGTCTGTTGGTCCGGCTACACATGGAGGGAAAATATGAAAGAGGCTAAAAACTTTGTGATTAATAATTTTTGCATTTTTAGTATTCCTCCTCAAGAGTCAAGGTAATTATAAAGGGGGAAAAAAATTAAAATTCAGTCACCAAGCTGACAGCAGGTTAAACAAAGAATTTAAGTGTCAAATGTACTTTTCCCACTTACGCAGTTTACTACTTATATTTTACTCAGTTTGGAAGGTAAATTTTTTTCCACTTTCTGATTCTCAGGGGTTAAAATAATACTACTGCTGGAATTCACAAGTCTGCAGGGGAAGTTTAAATGAGGATGCTTCATTCAAATGAAAAACAACAACAACGTGAAACCACTTCTATTTACATGAAGTGGAGTGGGTTATTAAAACATGGTCAGGTAGTTTGACAATGTCCCTTTAAACCATAAGCATTACACTACATGCTAGGGATGTAAAATCCTGTTTAATTAATGAACCGATTAAAGAGGAGATGTGGGGGTACCCATGGCAGGCCGGGGCACTATTTAGCTAAAACGTTATTGTACGTCTGGTAAGCAAACTCACTTGGCTTACAAGAATTAAAACCCACAGTGTTACTCTTCTCCACTGGCAAAAAAACATTCAATAATTTAAACAGAGTTCATTATAAATCCAGCAAACGTTAACAAACGTTAACTTACCTCTACAAACACACAATAGTATCATTTCTCTACATTTTAAACGACTTACCGGCAAATAAAGAAGAGATGATATGGCATCCAAACATCGCAGTCTTAGATCTGCCGGGGCATTATTTGCCTGGTGCCCTAATCTGTTTAGCAGATGTTGAAATCTACTCCCTTTGAAAATAAAAACATCAAGACGTTTTCATTTGTCATGTATACTCAGCATACTAATAAAGTCTCCAGTAACTCCTGTACTATGTCAAGTTATTAATATTACAGTAAACTGAATTAAAGCTAGAGTAAAGCACTGGCATGCACAGCCTTAGCAAGAGAATATCATGCTACATTATACTGCCAACACATATACATTATACTGCCTACATTATACTGCCATCTGTTTTGGTATAGACCGGGGTGGGGAATCTCAGGCCCCGGGGCTGAATGCAGCCCGCTTACTTGCCTGGATCCAGCCCCTGAGGTTCAGCCCTTTCCCCCTTGCCCCCGTAGCATTGGGAAGCACGGGTTGATGCACAAGCCCCCCCCTGCTACCTCCTGTGGGGCTGGAGCACACAAAATCTACTAGGCTGGGCCCTGCTAGGCTCTGGTGTGCAAAGGAGATGTGGGGAGTATCATTCTCCTCAGTCAGGGGCCACATCGGTGGGGGGGGATGGAGGTTGGGGTTGTTTTTTTCTCACTTGTGTGTGGCCCCCAACTGACTTTTTTGTTGATCAGCAGCCCAGCCCCCCCAGTGTAGACTTTCACCAAACTGGATTAGATTTGAACCAGTAGTGGAAAAAGTGCTGTATCTCATTTTGAATTTGCTGACCCATTTTGGTGAGCCATTTCTTCTTGTACTAAAAGAAGTCATATAATGTTCAAAAATAAAAGTGTGACGTACCCAGGAAAGAGTCAAAAGTTTATACATAAATGTTTGTAGGCAAATGTCTATATTTTCCTTGTCCTCTTCAAGGTACCATAATATCACCACAGAAGATAGATGAACATCTCCTAAAATTACAGTGCTATTGCAGACTTGCATTGTGCTGTTCACCGCAACACAAGAAATTCTAGCTGACAGCACAAGTTGCAGCTCCGACACTGCCAAGTGTTTCATGAACATGCTTTGATCACAGCCCGTAATGCTATTTATATTAAGCTCCTCTCCAGAGTCAGTAATACTTTCCTCTTCCCCTATTTTCCCACAGCCTACCAAAATTAAAGAGATTGTGAATAGAAAATTACTGTTATGGTGCTTTGCAGCTCTAAAACAAATAGAAATATCTGGTAAGTAAATATATTTTAGGGTTTCTTTCCCCACTCCTGAGTGTGAAAATCCCTCAGTAAGCTTCTCATTGTCTATTAGAGTATAGGAAAAAACCTTGATGCAAACCAGTTTTCTGTAAAACCTGTTTTCCTTCCACATTTGATCCCAGGATTCCAAGCGTGTCCACAGCCACTCCAATCATGGTCGGGTCGTGACTATCAGCCATTCCAAATACTTTTTCAATAAAGATGGGATATCGTTCACAGATCTGTTGCGGGCTGTCTACAATAGCCAGATTTCCAAAAAATTTCACAAATCCTGCCAAAAGCAAAAAACAATCAACAGAAAGGAAAAAACTTCAGTGGCATAATTTCAAGTCAATAACTAAGGAAAGATACCAAAAAGTGTTTTATCTGAATGGCATAATTAAAATATGTGTTGGAGATAAAATTGTTCAGCTTTAGAAGAGAGGAAGACGGAAAAGGACAGCACTAGATACAGCCAGTATTTTTAAAACAAATGTGTATAGCACAGGCAAAGGTAGTGCAAGCTACTCCAACTTCAAGAGATATTAAGGATAAGAGATTAAGTATTGTTTTTTAACCCTCTTATCCCAGCCTAGACATGCCCTCAGAGTATACTAGGACTTTGCTCTCAGAGTAAAAAAGGAGTTCCTTTGCCATGTTCTACTTAATCTATCACTGCTCTGCTGAAGCTGTAACAGTGCAATGGGTTCCTTGTTTATGTGAAATAGACATCTGTCTACTAATAAAATTTCCACATAAAACTTACATACTTAAGGGGGCTGATACCAGAATTTCTGACCAAAGTTACAGTCGCTAAATATTCAAGCAAGATGTCGTTAATTCATATTCCCCACTTGTTTCCTGACCACTCCCCATTTTAAAATTGTGGGTACCTCTTTTAAGAGACATCATGAGATAAAAGTAATATTTAAAAAATAATTTCCTTAAATCACTAAGATCTTATATTAAAATTATTTTAAATTTATGGTATTTACTTCTCATTTAATTCACCTCGGACAATGAAAACAAGACTAATCTGTCTCATTCTAATTCTAAAAATATATATATATATATATATATATATATATTCCAAAGCAATGTTTCGCTCTCAATTAAAGTTCAGGAAAACACTTCTATTAAAAGGGATACCCCAACTTTAAGAGAAAATGTCATTTCCTATCTGAAGATTTTATTAAAGACCTTTTATGCAAGTTACAGCTCAGATTCTTATAATTGAAATATTAAAGAAAATGTATGTTTTTCCCCCCTGTACACAACGTTTTGTAAGAAGCAGAGTTTTTCCTGCTTGTGAAGGAGTTTCACACAGCAACAGAGATGAACACACACATTTTAAAAGTAGGAATAATATAATTGCTAGTTTTTATGGTTTTTTCCCCAAGAGGTATTCTAAGCAGTTTGAGTACCTCAAACTGAAAAGGTTTTAAATGTACTAGGTTTCAAGTTATTAGGGTCCTTGTTTAGCAAACAGCAATGTTTCCACTGTGTGCTTAACAATACCCAACGGTATCCCTATAACTTATTTTCCCAGTGTCCTTACGTGAAGAAGGTGTTCATGTTTTAGATCAGCATTTCTCGACCAGAGGTAGAGGTCAAGTGGTACATCAATTCATTTTGATATTTGCCTAGTTTTACAACAAAGCTACATAAAAAGCACTAAAAGTCAATACAAACTAAAAAATTTGAAATGCATGAACTGTTTATATTGCCCTATATACTAAAATGTAAGTAGAAAATATTTATATTCCAATCAATTAATATTATATGATAAAATTAGAAAGGAAACAAATTTTCAGTAACAGAGGGCTGTGAAACTCTTGCACTTTTAGGTTTGATTTTGTAACAAAGCAATTTAAGTGAGGTGAAACCTGGGGTACGCAAGACATCAGACTCCTGAAAGGGGTTTTAGACCATTCATAAACATTTTAGTTGCATACACATTTATAACATTCTTGCTATCAAAAACACACATTTCTTTTCATGGCAAAAGGTTTGAAGCCCTTAGTTTAACAGTTCAGTCGAGGTGGACATTCCACAACACCAGGAATAATCAATGTATAACATCACCTGGTAAATAGAAGCATGAGAAAGGATCAGAATCTGCACCAATGATTATATTGGAAATTTTATCAATGATTCCTTGTTGGGCAAGATATTGGCGTCCATGCTGCGTGTATGCTAGTGAGGTCACCATCTCTATAGAGGTAGCTCTATAATAAATAAAGAATAAATGTTCATATGACTTATTTCACATCCTTTTTAAAGGACACCTAAACATCTAGATAATCTCAAAAGATTGATTTTTTTTAAAAAAAATCTTTCACGGTTATTTTAAAGGTAACATGCTCCAGGTATTTATACTGGAATAGTACCCAAACAGAGTCCTAATACATTAAGTCCAGTGCAAACTAGGGATGTTAAATTTTGATTAATCAACTACTCGATAAGGGATGGGCTCTTGCTACAATTCAAAGGGAGCTCAAATGTAGCAGGGCTCTTGCTACATTTCAAAGCAAGAGGCACAGCAGTCAGACTGGCGCAAACAGGGACTGCTTCAATCCCTGCTCGTGCCATTTCCCCAGTGTGCCTCTACTTCCCCTACCCCTCCTCCCCATGGAGATGGTGCTGGGGGGAAGCAGCTTTTAAGCTGGCTCCCCCCGCCCCAGCACCAGCTCCTGCTCCCCCCCTTTGCTGCCTCTCTGATAGAGGCAGCAAGGGGGGGGGGGGAGAAACAGATAAGCATATGCTTATCAGGAAGTCGACTAGTCGTTTACATCCCTAGTACAAACACAAAGATATGGCCATATTTCAAACAGTTTAAAAAGACATTTTTTTAAGTGTGCTAGACTTCTTCCTATTACATTTTTTTAAATAACTGACCTGACTTGTAGGAGTGAGAGGGCAGCCTGAATGCATCTCTGACTAAATGATCAAACTTTAAGATAACAAAAGTAAGAACCTAATCCCACATCAGAATCAACCTCATTTTCAAATTTAGTTAATCAGTACTGTACTTTGTCAGTGTTTTATTCTCTCCTGTACAACCTCTTGTGCTATTTTGGACTAGACAGAACAAAATGAATAAAGTTGACCAGATCTAGGATTTCCTTTTCTCCCTCCGAAATTAGAATACTATTTTAGTCTAAAGCTTTTTAAATATTTCTTTATGTAACCTTGTCAGGAAAATAACTGACGTACAATTTGCTTTTGAAAACAATCTTACTATCAACATACCTGACCAGCACATCATCTCCAGTCAATTCCCCAATTAGCTCAGATATTAATCCACTGTGTGCACAGTAATTCAAAGAATTTGCAGACATGGAAGAAATCTCAACAACTAACTAAAAAGCAAGCACAGGAAGGGGCAGATGTGTAAAAAGATTTGGGTTAGATTGAATACTTGTGCTCTGCATTGTGATAGTTATATAGACATATACATGTTACATATTCTAAACGTAATTTTTGCCTGAAAACATTACTCATCCCCTATCCCGCCCTAACAGCTTGTTTTACTGATAAATAAGTCTTCGGATTGCATATATTATTTCGCTTTCTTCTTACATCTGGCCTTGTTCCCTTTGCTCTGCCAAAAATGCCAGCCTCCTCACTCCCTTTGTTTCTTCCTAGTATGTTTAAGCTTTGTGAATGCTCGTTTGCCACCCACATTCCTGAAATTATACACCTACTCCCATGCATCTAGCTCTCACCACCTTAATGCACCTCCCCACCCCAGCCAAGTAAGAATATTAGATATCAGGTAACTGAACAGTCGTGTAGCTGCATGAATTCTTATCGATTACATGACTATTCGATAGTCCCCAGTGGCAGGGCCGGCAGCCAGTGCGCTCCAGCCATGCTCCCAGGGAGCCCCCTGCCACTCCGCGCTGCTGCCAGTCCACAAGGGGAGCCAGTTTATAAACCAGCTCCCCACGCAGACCAACTGCCTGCCATCCTGCGCTGATGCCTCTGATACAGAGGCAGCAGCGTGGGGTGGCAGCAGACCTTGTCCGCGGGAGTCTGAGCACCTCCGTGGGATGCGCGGCAGCCTCTGTCTACAGGGAGCTCGGACCCACTGCAGACAGAGGCTGCTTCACAGGAGCTTCCTCACCCCACCCTCCGCTGCTAGGGGGAAACCAGCTTTTAAACAAGAGGGGGAAGGGGTGCGTGGCGTCGACAAGATTAACTGATAAGCCTACTTGCATCCCTACTACAAGAACTCATTTCCACAAGGGCTTCAAATGCTAAGCCATGACAGTGATTTACCCTGACCATTGCATTGCATCCTTTTTTCTTAAATAGAGGCACCTGAATTTTTATTTGATTTATAACCATATCTATAGGGGTCTATCCTAGGCTCTGGCCCCTCGCCCCATAAAGTAAAATAAAATATAACCGAGGACAACTCAAACACCCTCCAGACCTGCAGCCCACCCCATTTCAAAGGCATTGCAGGGGAGGCACGCAGCTGGGGAGGGGAAGGAAAACTAATTCAGAAAGAATTATGGTGTGCTCCTTTCCTTCCCCACTCCATCTTCCTTGCCTCCAGTTTACAAGTCAATTAAAAATGACAAGTATGTTCCATCTCAAACACCCCATTCTGAATTACACTGCACACTAGAATTGTGGAGCCCTATAACAAACACCAAGAACTACAGTCCTCTTACCTCATATACTCTGTATCTTACAACATCGCTTGTTGCCATGACATTTTTCAAGTCAACCAAAAAATTGCTTTCAAATAAAGCCTCCAGCCCATCTTGAGTCTGTGCGATTCTCGACAGTGATTTGATAGCCTACAAATAAAGGCAGTGGTTTGTGATAATACAGACACATACACAAAGTGGAGGAACTGACTACAAAAAAGCACAACAAGAAGAGACAGCTGAATTTTTTTCCCATAGACTAAATAATACATTATACATCTTATGCTGTCAATAGGAGCAGACTGAAAATTATTGGCCTCTCTGTGAAAGTGCTAGTTATGCTGATTTTTAGACTATGATGTGGTCAACCCTTTAGGAATCAGAGACCCATCAATTCACTTCACTCAGGAGAATTACTAGAAGACAAGGACACTGGCGTGTTAGAAGATTTTATCTAGAGTGACTTGAGAGCCTAAGGCCAGGTCTACATTAGACCTGGAAGGTAAGGTTAAGATACACAGCTGGAGTCGACATACCTTAAGTTGAGCTTGGCGCCATCTTCACAGAGGGAGGCGAATGGGAGCAAACATTCCCGTCTGCTTCCCTTACTCCTCGCAAATGCCAGGAGTACCGATGCCAGCTGGAGACACTCTCAGTGTTCAATTTAGTGGGTCTTAACTAGAGCTGCTAAATCAAACGCCTTAAGATCGATCTCCAGCACAGTAAGTATAGACATGACCTCAGTCACTTAAAAGATTTTGGAAGTTTTACCCCAAGGCTGATCCTGGTCTCCTGAGCTATCCAAGTTCCCACTTTTCTATTATCCCAGAATAATTAAGGCTGCTCTCAAACACTGTAGATACAACGAAATACTTACCACCCTTCAATTAGCGTGAAAAAGAAAAAAGCAGTTTATTGTTTGCAACACTTACCTCTTTCGCTACAGCTATTTTCTCCCCACCAATGCAATAAATGATTTGCCGTAGTAATTCGGGATTATGGAGAATTTCTCTAATGGCATCTGAATTTTCAACTATTCTTCCAACCTAAAAATTCAGTTGAACATTATTAGCTTCTTTCCACCAGTTGTAAAACAGCAACATAAAAAATTTTCAACAAGTCCACAGAGAATTTCTAATTAGAATCTATATACAATGCGGTGCTTTTGTCCTGATTTGGTATTGGGAGGTAAAGAATTAAATTGCAATAGTAAAAAAAAAAAAGTGGTAATCGATTAAAATTAGCCAGAAATGGTCAAAGATCTACCCTACCACTTACTACTTGAACATAGGCATTACAGTCCATACCTGAGATATAGTAAGAAGTTTAACTGAATCATCAGGATGAAAGAGTCCTTTTTGAAGTTCTCCTCTGAAGTTCTGGATTACATAAAATGGATCCAGTGCCTGAAGAAACCGTTCCAAGATGGAAACACATAAAGCAATTTGTTCTCTGTTTACAAGGGAAAGAAAAACACCCTTTAGCAGATTGGCCCCCAAATTTTTCAGTGTTACAGCCCTCTTACCCTTGCCCACACATACACACCACAGGAGTGGGACAGCAACTCCGGGCTGGGACAAGGGCGATGCAGACAGGGGTAAAGGGCCAACAGCTGGAGACTGGGGTGGTGCTCTATATAGGGTCTAGTCCAGTTTTCAGCCATGCCCCTCCCCCCAAACATTCCTTCATGCCCGAACTGGGGGGGTGCTCTCCACAATTTACAGATCTCTGCTTTAGCTAAAGAATTACACAACCACAGAATGCAATAATCTAACAGAAACTATTCTGTAGCTATTTGCCACCAACTATGCTTTGTCTCCACTCTGAATTTTGCAGAACAGTCTAACTTTTACTACTACTACAGGCCTATGAACTTGCAAAACAACAGCTCATATTTTATTTTCTGGCAATGACCTCTGCAATAGGTTCTGAATATAAACTAAACAGCACCTCCCATGTGCTTTACAAATAATAACCAAAGAAATCAAATCCCCACCTCCACATGGAGTATCCTCCCCATTTTACAGATGGGAAAACCATGGGACAGAGGAGATTTGTTACAGGCCAAACCATGATTCAGGGCCAGAGCCCTGAATAGGAATCCCAGGGCTGTTGCAATGCTGGTCTTTGCATTCACGAGCCTATCACATAGAGCAGTGTTTCCCAAACGGGGTTCCGCAAAGTGAAAATAAGGGTTCCGCGAGGAAATTCCATTACAGTAACATATTATGATAAAAAAGTAATAATTCATATTATGTGATTTTTCTTTTTAAATGTGTGCATTTAAACTAAACGTTGATCTCATGACCTTGTTTAGCATTCGTTTGTTATTATCCTTACTTATTTGTGGTCTACTTTTTCAGCTCCATATATAAGACTGCTAGTAGGGGTTCCGCAAAATTCGTTTGGGTTTAAAAGGGTTCCACGGCCCAATACACTCGGGAAACACTGACATAGGGACACCCAAGAGGAGCAGAGCCCCACCCCCGCTGTGGCACAGCAACCCCGTCCACCCCTCGCAGAGTCCTCTCCCATCAGAGCCCCTGGCCCCGATAGCCTGCCCCTCCCAGCCACCCTGCCCTACGCCCCACCTCAGTTGCCCCCACCCCACCCAACCCGCCGCCCCAACCTCCACTGCACCCCGCCCCGCCCCCCACCCAACCCGTTGCCCCAACCTCCACTGCACCCCACCCAACCCGCCGCCCAACCCGCCGCCCCAACCTCCACTGCACCCCGCCCTGCCCCACCCAACCCGTTGCCCCAACCTCCACTGCACCCCGCCCCACCCCACCCAACCCGCCGCCCCAACCTCCACTGCACCCCGCCCCACCCGCCGCCCCAACCTCCACTGCACCCCGCCCGCCCCACCCAACCCGTTGCCCCGCCCCTCACCCATCGTGACCCACCCTCTGTTGCCCCATTCCCTATCCACGCTGACCCCCAACCGATTGCCCCACCCCTACCCGCGCTGCCCCGCCCCATTCCCACCACACAGCGCTCCGGTCCCAGCGAGGCAGCACGACCCCGTACCTCAGTGACGCGCATCGCGCACCCCGACCCCTCTGGCTGCCCCCATCGCCCCCGCGGTGCCCCGGCCAACCTGTCGTTCACGTTGAGCAGCGCGAAGAGGCCTCCGAGGCGGAAGTCGGGCGCCCGCTCCCGCAGCGCGCTGAGCGGCAGGGCCTGCACCGCCGCCCGCAGGGCCCGCAGCTCCTCCAGCGGCTCCTCCAGCCGCGACACCTGCTCTAGCAACGCCAGCACCTCCGCCGCCATCTTGGCCCCCAACCCACCCACCGAGAGAGGGAGCGCTGGGCTCGTAGCATCGCGAGAATCCTCCCCTCCCCCCGGCCCGCGCGCCGCCCCTAGCAACCACGCGGAGCGTAACTAAGAGGCGCCTTTCGCGTCCGCAGCCATGTAAACAAAATGGCGGGCCCGTGCGACGTGCTGATTGGCTGCAGTGAGGCTGGGGGCGGGGCTAGATGGGCGAGACCGCCCCGTGGTCTTGTCTGCGCGCGCCAGGCCCCAAAGCGAAGCTAGAGGGTAGCAGGGGAGGAGCCAGTCACTGTGGGGGGGGGGTTAGTGACGTCACGCTCTGCAGGTGCCTGGCTCCTTCCCCAGGCTGCAGCCTGGAGTGGCTGCAGGGAGCCCCTGCCCCAGCAGTGAGGCCGGGCACTTGTTGCCCTATCCCAGCTGCTGGCAGACAGAGCCAGGGGGCACCATCTCTGCCCGTCCTGATGGATCTGTCCTCCATTAACTTATTTGGATTCGGGTGGTTTTTTTTAGCCCTATTAGTGTCCTGGCCTTCAAAACCTCCTCTGGCAAGGAGTTCCACAAGTTGACTGTGCCCGGTGTGAAAAAAAGTAGTGTGTCTGCTGCCTGTTTGTTTCTCTGAGTGACCCTAACTTTTTGTGCGACGTGAAGGAGTAAATAACACCCTTGTTATTCATTTTCTTCACATCAGTCAGCTCTATCATCTCTCTCCCCTTCCTCATCTCTTTGCCAAGCTGAAAAGTCCCAGCTTTATTAATCTCTCCTCATATGCAAGCTCTTCCATACTCCTAATCGTTTTGTTGTCTTTTCCTGTAATTTTTCCAGTGCTCTTTAACTAATGTATATTGACTTCACATCTTTATTAATTCACCTTAACTTTCCTGAGCATCTCTATGTTGATAAGCCCTTTGATCAGCAATGAGCAATTTAAGTGAGTGGGCCGCATGAGTGGCCCTCTTTCATCTCAGGGGGCCATAAGACGGTTGTATCCAAGATGGTCTTCCAGGATAGTTTTGCTAACTGCATTTGCATACCTAGAATTTGTGGGGTGTGCCAATTGACCTGCAGCAGTGCTTGGATTGGATGCAGACAGAGTGCACAGCTCTCACAGTCAATGTTGTGTATAATCTGCACACACATCACTTCACATGCCCTTACTTTAAGTGCATGTCTCGTGAGTAATACCAGTAGGAAAAATACTGCATGGATGAAACCCAGCAGACTCTGGCAACTCTGTGTACAATAGTAAACAAAATGTCCATTGTGTCACACATATAACCCCAATGGGCCACATGTTTGGGCTTCAGGTTGCCCACCACTCCCTTAGGTAGTCTGCAATAAACACCACGCTGCCCTCAAGCAATTTTCTCTTCTGCTCTGTACGCTAAACCCCAAATTTTATTTTTCTTGCAGAACTAGCCTGTCATGCTCTAAATAAATAACTGTCACAAATCAGACTTCTGTACCATTAAGTAATGAACCATTTTGTACAGTCAGCCTTGTGTTTGCACTGCACTTAGAATCACAAGAAAGGGCAGCATTCATCCAATCTGTCTGAAGGAGCTGGAAATGTTGTTATTCTGGAACCAAATAAATTGTGAGACTCCAACAGCATTTCCTCAGCTGACCTCGGAAAGCAGAAGTCTCAGCTACATGATCATCTCAGTTAAGATACAGCTTCAAACTAACTGCCTTTTGTTTAAATTGCTAGTTTATTTACACTTTGTATAATATTATGAAACAAATAAGTGCAGATAAATGTAAAATGACAATAATATTTATCCACTGCTGAGATAATCTACTATATATTTGAGAGAATTTGTCTGTCTGTCCATCTGTTGATGTGTTTGTTTGTTTGTCAAGAACTTCTCCTAAACAGTAAGAGCTAGGATCACCAAATTTGTTATAGAATCATAGACTCATAGAATACTAGGACTGGAAGGGACCTCGAGAGGTCATCGAGTCCAGTCCCCTGCCCTCATGGCAGGACCAAATACTGTCTAGACCATCCCTGATAGACATTTATCTAACCTACTCTTAAATATCTCCACAGATGGAGATTCCACAACCTCCCTGGGCAATTTATTCCAGTGTTTGACTACCCTGACAGTTAGGAACTTTTTCCTAATGTCCAACCTAAACCTCCCTTGCTGCAGTTTAAGCCCATTGCTTCTTGTTCTATCCTCAGAGGCCAAGATGAACAAGTTTTCTCCCTCCTCCTTATGACACCTTTTTAGATACCTGAAAACTGCTATCCTGTCCCCCCTCAATCTTCTCTTTTCTAAACTAAACAAACCCAATTCTTTCAGCCTTCCTTCATAGGTCATGTTCTCTAGACCTTTAAGCATTCTTGTTGCTCTTCTCTGGACCCTCTCCAATTTCTCCACATCTTTCTTGAAATGCGGTACCCAAAACTGAACACAATACTCCAATTGAGGCCTAACCAATGCAGAGTAGAGCAGAAGAATGACTTCTCGTGTCTTGCTCACAACACATCTGTTAATGCACTTATACGCGTCTTCTTATCATAACTTAAAGCAAGGTAAGGTTTTAATTGTGCCAGGAAAAAGGGATGTGCCAGGACTGAGATTGCTTCTCATAAAACTATACAGAGAAGAGACCGAATCACCAGGCAGGTGACAGGGACTGGTTGGGGGTGCACTCCTCCCTACTCCTGTCCGGGAATGTCCCAAACCCCAGCTTTCCACCTCCCAGGTGCCCTTTGGGGTGTGTGTGAAGCTTACCCCTCCCCCCAGTTTATATGGGACATGGTTGGCTGTTCCCCTTTATCGGGGAGCAAGGGGAAAGTGCACAGTTTGCTGCATTCATCCTCACTTTGCCTGGGAAGCGCAGGGGGCAGATGAACCTGGACCTGACCCAGCCAGGAGATATGCACCAAAATCCAGAACACTTTCTGATGCTTGTGCATGAAGGGATAAACATAGAACAATTCAGGCTAGGCCAAACTGAATGAAATGTTGCAGACACACAGGCTACGTCTAGACTGGCGCGCTTTTGCGCCAGAGCTATGCAAATGAGGCTCAGCGTTGGAATATCGCCGAGCCTCATTTGCATAGCTAATGAACCGCCATTTTCGTGGAAGAGGCTCTTGCGCCAAGGCGGGGCTGTCTACACTGCCCTTCTTGCGCAAGAAAACTGCTAGCAAAGCCGTTATGCCTGAAAATAATCGGCATAGCGGCTTTGCGCAAAGTTTTCTTTGCGAGGCGGGCAGTGTAGACAACCCGTCTTCTTGCAAACTCTTCCGAAAAATGGCGATTCATGCTATGCAAATGAGGCTCGGCGATATTCCAACGCTGAGCCTCATTTACATAACTCTCAAAAATGCGCCAGTCTAAACATATAACCTAATATATATTAGATTGTTAAACCTGAAATAACTTTTAAAACCATAGAGTTATTAACAGGTGACGCTGTAATTAATAGCTAGGGAGACTTTTTAAATGCTTAGTTTTGTGCACTCTTCCTTCGACTTCCCTATCTCCTCGTAAAATGAAGGTTACAGGAGTCGGCAAAAGAAGTCCTCCAGCTCACCATTATTTCGAAATAATGGCTTGCCGTGTAGACACGCTCTTTGTTATTTCGGAATAATGCTGCTGTGTAGACGTAACCTCACACACACACACACACACACACACACACACACATATATAGTATCATGAGCTTTCGTGGGAAAACCCACTTCTTCATTACAATGGTGTTTTGTGGATTGTTTGTCCAAATCCTGTTTGCTTTACTCCCAATGGCATGACTCACATGAACCACAGAAGGGGATACTTAAAGGGGCAGAACGGGTTTGCCCAGCATGGACCCTCGCCAGCTCTCTACCAAAGTCCTGTGGAGTCTTCTTCACAGACCAAAGATGCGTGATCTGTCCCTACAGCTACAAATCAAAAGCCTCCCCCTGCCCCATCAGATTCATCTCTACCAATGGCAGGGCACACTCAGCACCGTTCAGAGCCACACCCCACACCCCCAGCCAGCACTGAGCAGGGAGCCCAGGTCTTGCCCACTCGATCCAACAGGGCACGTGCAAAAAGTGGGGTGCAGAGAAAAGCGGGGGGAGCGGCGATGCCAGCCCCTCCCGGCAGGGCTAAGTTGGGGGGCAGCAGCGAGGGGGGCTCTTAGACTGGCCCTGCCTTCTGCAAGAGGGGGGTCACAGCCCGGCGCACCCTTTCCAGCAAGGGCGCAAAGCCCCGCTTATGGGAACCAGGCACAGGGAGCCAGCCCCGCCTGGCAGCCGCAGGGGGGCGTTTCCTGGGCTCTGCAATACACCCCGGGGCTGGGCAGGTGGAGGAGGGACCCGCCGGCAGCCCCAGCCTCGGCCGGGCACTAAGAGGGGGCTGCAGGAGGGAGATGGACTGGCTCGCCCAGCGCTGCCAGCTGCCGGCTGCCCAGAGCTGCTCCCGTCCGGGGGGCTTCACTTTGCTGCTGGTAAGATCGAGCCCGTCCTTGCTGTGAACCCCAAGAGGGCTGCAGGGCCCGGGCAGAGGGCAGCGTCTGCCCGAGTCAGTGCCCGGAGAAAGGCGATTTCCCCTTGAATGCGCGTTTCCCCGGGGCAAGCCGCTGCCCCGCATGAGAGCCCGGCGGAGCTGCGGGGAGGGGAGCGGAGAGGCATGTGAGTCACAGATGTGAGCAAAAGGCACCTCACCTCGCTCCGCTCCCCGTGCTGCAGCGTCTAAACGAGTCCTGTGAATTCGCTGCTGTTCTGTTGGGTAACCTCACAACCGGTTAATTTTTCCGGGACACTTAATTGCAGGCAGCCCCGTGCCGTTCCTGGAAAACTTCTCCCGGAATGCTGCAAAGATGCAGGCAGGAGAATACAAAGTCTCTGACTTGGGACAACCCAGATCCCAGGACAACGGCTGCTTTCAGCCTTTAGAACAAAGACCCATGCAAATGCCACTCTGTAGGTAGATACGTTCCCCGATGCCCAGACTTCTAACCCCGTGGGTGATGATGTAGGAATTTGGGGGAGAGGGTTACCAAAAACTGGCATGAGAGAAGACACACACACACGGAAAATAGTCCTTTGTGGATATGTTCAGATTTTGCAATTGGAGGGCAGTTTTAAAAGGTTTCTTTTGCCAGTGTTGAGCAATGTCTTTGATCTACTCAGGATTGTCGTGATGGTTTTGTTTTGCCATGCCTCAAAACGAGAGTTGTTTATTTTTAAAACATGAATATGGGGGTTTCAAACCCAAGTTTTGTTTTGAAAACCTAAGTGATGAGGTTTTGCAAAATTGCAAAAGTCCTGGATGTTGGTGTAGCCTCAACCATCTTCGATAATTGGGCTTGTTTAGTTTAGAAAAGAGAAGACTCAAAGAGGACAGGATAGCTGTTTTCAAGTATCTAAAAGGGTGTTACAAAGAGGAGGGAGAAAATTTGTTCCCCTGGGCCTCTGATGACAGGACAAAAAGCAATGGGCTTAACTTGCAGCAAGGGAGGCTTAGGTTGGACATTAGGAAAAACTTCCTGTTAGGGTGGTTAAACACTGGAATAAATTGCCAAGGGAGGTTGTGGAATCTCCATCACTGGAGATATTTAAGAGCAGATTGGATAGACATCTAGCAGGGATGATCTAGATGGTGCTTGGTCCTGCCATGAGGGCAGGGGACTGGACTTGATGACCTCTTGAGGTCACTTCCAGTTCTAGTGTTCTATGATTCTATATTAGAGAGATAAGGTGGGTGAAGTAATATCATTTATTGGACCAACCTTTGTTGGCGAGAGGGACAAGCTTTCGAACTATACAAGCCTGAAGTGGAGCTCTGTGGCCCAAAAGCGTCTCTCTCACCAACAGAAGTTGAGCCAATAATAGATATTTCTTAGCTCTCTTGTTCCTGACTATCCTGAGACCAACAAAGCACCAACAAAGCTGCATATTTTTCAGTGAGACATTTAGGATCTCACAGTTGTGGTTTTTGAATCTAAGTCACTTTACATATTGACAGTTCTGGCATGTATCCTGATTAACAACCTGGCAATCCAGACTTTTCAGTTCAATTTCATCTTCACTTCTTGGACAAACCTGAGGAAACAACAGTTGCATTGATGCACCAGATTTCTCACTTCTTGTTGGGGAAAAAAACAGGAAGGTTGTAACATTGTATTATTCTTAATTTACAAATGTAGCTCACTAGGACAGCCTCATGAGAAGCACACATCACTTTCACGAGAGTTCATGATTGCTGTGCTGAACATGTACTTCTCCCCTAATAATAGGAATATAAGCACTGCTCTACTTTGGCAAATACCTATGCCAGAATTGCCTTTGTTTTGAGTTAAATGTTAGCTGGCAATGTGCTTTTAATCCTAGCAGGCACACAACCAAATTCATGCCTAGAGTAGCTTTGTAATCAGAGGTCATTATTCCAGGGATAAATTTGTCCCACCAAATTAAACACGGAGCTGAGGTAACAGTGGAGACTGTTGGATTTCAGTTTTGGTGCTTTTAAATCAGTGCCTATTACAAACATAGTATGCAAATATTGTATGAGTAATGAATGGATTTCTTTCTGTAAATATGTTTTTCTGTATTTGTCAGTAAAGGAGACAGAAAGGCAGCAATTCCTTTTGCAACAAATTGGATACCAGCCTTGCATAAAAATCTGATTATCTTCAATCTCTACTGTGCAATTTCTCACAAACCAAACTGACCAGCCAACCAAACTATACATTTTTATCTTATTTATATATTAAAGGTTCACTCTTACAGCTTTACTTCCTTTCAATATCAGATCTGAAACATTAGTTTATACTGAAGAGTCAGTTCATCTTGTTCTTGGTTTTGTTTAAAGGGTGGAATGTAATTTATCCTACTAATGAAGTATTTTATTATACTAGTTTTTGAAATAAATTAAAAATGGTGGCACAGTGATTGTTTTTGTATATGCAAGTTTTGAGTATGAGGTTTGCTGAAGCAGGTGCCCCCAGACTCCTAGGTTCTCTTCCAGATCCAGAAACTGACCCATTTGTGCATTACACCCACTGCTCTAATGTTGGATTACACCTGGAAATGTTTCTTTGTTTTAAACAGTGATACTCTAGACTAAAATAATAAGCTTTATTTTAATAATGGCAACACAAAGAATAGAGACTTTATGCTTAGATCACACATACTGTAAATGTTTGTTTAAATATAAAACCTACATTTGTGGGGCATACTTGACCAGTCACTCCCACTGTTGTATTTTGCATTCTTTAGGTAATAACTCTTTCCTTACTGATGTACCCAGCGCTGAAGAGTCTAGGTCTTCAGCTGCACTCTGCACTCACTGGCAGCTACATCTCGGGGCACCCATTCCATTGCTTTCATCAATTGTCCCAATGAACAAGTTGCAAAGGATATTGCGAGGTACGGTGTCACTTGCATTGTTGCGGCACTTGAATAATTCAAAGGCTCACTGTCATGAAGTAATGGGTTGCTTGTTTCCTTTACAGTAGTTATTTCGGGGGGGGGGAGATGTCTCCCATTTTCTCCACTTGACACACTTTCTCTCCCACTCCTGCATGAACTTTCTCCCACAAACACAAGGGTGAGTAGGAACCTAACTTTCTAAAGGAAAATTGTAAACCCCCCCCCCCCCCCCCCCCCAAATCTATAGAGCTGGTGCAGAATGCAACTACCTGCGTTCTCCAAGGGCTAGGCTAATGTGAGTGCCTCTTCTCAAGTCCCTCCAGTGTCTCTCAGACTTTTCAGATGTCAGTGTAAGGTCTAATTCTCAAGGCAATCCATGGAGCAGGCAACCACCGTGACAGCTTAACTCCTTTGTGACAATTCACATCCCAAAGCTCATCAGTAGTGCATGAGAGTGCAGGGTAAAATCATTCTGAGTCAAGGGCAGCTGGCTACTAGGGAACACGCTTTCTGGTGGCATTAGGTGAATCCAGAGCAGGCCAAGGTTAGGAAGCGTTGCTAAACTTTTCTCTTTCCAAAAGCCTTCTCGCCAGAGCAAGAATGGCATTTACAACACTTGACACCTGCAGAAAACAATGTTATCTTGTAACAGTCAACCAAAACAGAAGAAGAAAAAGGAGCCCAAGCAGAGCTTCTACCCTAGAAAGGGTAAAGTATCAGAGACTCCTATGAAGTCCACTATGGATTTGGCTATTGCTATTGATTTTATGTAGAAAGTGCCCAGATGCTACAGGAATGGGTGGCAGCTTAAAATAGATAAAACAAAGAGAAGAAAGCTAGGCCAAAAACAAAAGGCGGGGAATAAAATCTGTCATTCCACATCCCTCCTTATTTTTGTGTATTTTGCAAGGGCTTCTAATACATCTAGCTTGTTTCTTGTATCATATATTTTCATGATTAACGCTTCACAAATTCCTAGCTGCATGACTGAGGGGCTGTTCTGCTCAGAATACTGGAAATGTTTATAGTGGACCGTTATGTTTCCTGCAACACCTCTGAGCTTTGTTTCCTGCTAGCTCTCTGCTTGCCAAAAACTACGCCTTTCTTCTGTACTGGCAGAGTGCTCCCAACGGGCCATTCAGGAAACAATAGGCTAGTAAAAAGCATTTTGTGTCACCCCTAATACTGCACCTGTATCAAGTGTGTTACTGCTTGATGTGTACGGCAAAAAAGAATAACTGTGTAATTGGTGAGACAAGCGGTTAGTCTCTAAAAATGCTTCACGTGAGCAACTCTGCAAATGTTCCTTCTCTTTCAGGGAAAGGAGAGGAAATAATCATTCCCTGCAGTTCATGCCCATTGCCAAGACTTACACGTAGTCTGCTCACATTTTTCTTAGTATTAATGAATTAAAGTTGAGCGCTGAGGAATTTGGATTAAGTGATAATGGGTGACTGGATGAAACCTTGTTTTCCAAAATCCATTAACTGCTACTGTGGATGTGTTTATCCTTCTCCTAGATGGCTCACTGACGCACTTCTTCCCAGCCTCCGAATGCAAATATTTCCTTCAGTATTTGTAAAGGCAGGAAAGAGTTTCCAATTTCAAGGACTGCTCCGCTTTAAGCAAATACAGTTTTGAGGCATGCCACGTAGAGCACAGGATAAGCTGAGTGACCTGCTTTGCTATTAACATTGATACTTAGTAGAAGTCTCAGGACAGAGGTTTTGCTCCTTTGCCTGTGTCTGATTTGGGAGTTTTCTGAGACCAGAGCGCCTGATCAGGCCTTGAAGGTGACCTCACAAATAGTCTAAACAAAAACAGGTTTCAGGCTGATCATTATCTTTTACGAAGACCGGGTTACACCTGAATACTCCATCATCCCCCAGTTTTGCCTTGTCTTTTTCTTTCCAGCTTATTCATATTTCATGTGAGTACAGTTTTTGTACTAATGCTGGGACACAGAAATACACATGAAATATTCAGCTGAAAGCCATCATGAAGAATACAGCTTATTTTTTCCTCTTCCAGTCAAGCTGCCAACCAGGTGGCTCCAAAAACTGCGTCGCTCCAGGGACTGCCATCTCTGTCATCTTTTGCCATTAAGCTTTGTTCTCTTTCATTCAGGGTGTCTGACAGATAGGACAGTGCTAATGTAATGCTAGTGCTACCAAAATATGTCTGGGTATGTCTACACCTCAGCATTATTTCAAAATATCTAATTTCGAAATAGCTTATTTCGAAATAGCGCATCTACACAGAAAAATGCTATTTCAAAATGCATTTTGTATTTTGAAATAGCGTGTCCACACTGAGTGGACGTTGAATCGCATTTAAGGCTGTTTGAAACCAGTTCTGGCAGGGCATCATGTCAGAAGTTACCTTGTGGCCAGGGCAGCCAGCAGGGCACCCTGGGAAGGGCTGGAGGCCCCCTATTTCAAAATAAGCGTCTACACAGCGCTTATTTCAAAATAGCAATTTCGAAATTGGCACTATTGCTCATGGAATGAGGTTTACCAATTTTGAAATAAGCCCTCCACTATTTCAAATTAATTTCGAAATAACGGAATGGCTGTGTAGACGCTAGGAAAGTAATTTCGAAATAACTTTGCTGTGTAGACATACCCTTAGAGTTTTATATAATACCTGTAGGAGATAAAAATAACAGACCAGTGTAAATGTACAGGTTGAACCTCTCTACTCTGGCACTCTCTGGTCCAGCACCATCCGTGCTCCGGCATGATTTTAGTTAGCTGGATGACCACTTAGTATGGGTGTGGCCAAGTTTCTCACAGTCCCATAAAGTTTGTTTACAGCCACCAGTCCTAGCACTGTGCTCTGTGCTGTTATTTAGCTCTAATTGGTCCCTAAGGCTATGTCTACACTGCAACTCCATTTCAGGATACCAGAGGATCCCGAAATAGCTATCCCGTGTCTTCACAGCAAGCCCGTTATTTCAAAATGTAACGGGCTCACTATTCCAACATCCCTGTAAACCTCATTCCACAAGGAGTAAGGGACATTTCGGAATAGTGGATTATTTCAAAATTTGGCACTGTGTAGACAGCGCCGAAGTACGAAATGAGCTATTTTGAATTAAGATTGAAATAAGATACGCAATTTTTGTAGCTCAAATTGCATATCTTATTTTGAGCTACGGGTGCAGTGTAAATGCACCCTGAATGTCTTCTAAGAGCCCAGGAAGCAGTGGAAGTGTTGGTAATGCTGCTAGACAATACTGACCTCCCATGGTTCGGCAAATTCTCTGGTGTGTCACTGATCAGGTCCCGAGGGTGCCGGACTAGAGAAGTTCAACCTGCAGCACTTTTACAGCTACAAATTATGCCAGCTAGATAGAAGGCAGCCTGAACCAGAGCCCATAATTCCGAATCAAAATCTTTGTTTGCAAACCAAACATTAGCCTGGTTTAGCAGCCAGTGCAAAGAAATATATGTTCAAAAAGCTGTGTCCAACTCAATATGTGTCCAACTTTTCCTAACTGTAGCACGTGCACATTTTAACTTATGTGTAGGACCTATAAAATGTAACATTTTGTTTCTGTTAAGCAATAGTTACATTTTCAAGTAACTACACTTGCCTAAGCAACACATTTGCAACTAGAATAAGCCATTTCTAAGCCTTTGGATAGGGTTAAAAAAAACAATGCTTTTTTCTCTGTAAAATGCATTTTTAAATGCCCTTTGTCTTCTGAAATGTTTCCAGCTGCAAGTGTTCTTGGTTTGTGCCTGTCACCAACACTTAAACATTCATCAGCAACTGTGAAAATCAAGCACGAAACACTGTGTCATGCTATCAGGAGACAGAGTATCTCCTAGGAAAGCTTTTTGTGGCTACTTATGGATGCTTAAGTACCGAACAGTAAACATTTGATGTGGATGAGCCTCAGTTTAAACGGCTCCCTAATGGATACCATTCCACAAGAAGCTCTATTGTGTTCCTGTTCTTAGTCTATGTTCCCCAGAGACAAGCTTTTGACCTGCTAATATGGAGCAAGAATTCTAGATCAAATCTCTGCAGGAGGGACATAAATAGTTTCCTTAAAGGGACAGTGTCAGGCGTTTCTTATTCTTTATGCTTTCTCTGCCGTTCGTCATAACATTGCACAGATCTTGTCCTACTGTTTTTCCTTTGTCAGATGGCAAAAATGGATCTTCGCTTTCCTGCTCCACTTTATTGTGTCACATAAGCCCCTCCTCTGTTCTTATATCTGATTCATCAATTTTATATGTGTTCACTTTTTTTTGATTGTATCACTTTGGTATATATGGTTGTGCCAATTTTCTTCCACATATTGATCCGAGGAAGTGGGTCTGGCCCACGAAAGCTCATCACCTAATAAACCGTCTTGTTAGTCTTTAAAGTGCTGCATAGTTCTCTTTTGTTTCACATAAGCCAATATACGTTTGTTTTGTTTACGTCCCTACTTGGGTCAGGGATAATATTTATTCATTTGTGCGCCCTCTGCTGGCCAGCTGGTTCCCGCCCCTGAGTGAAATATAAAATCTTGCACAAAAATTTTCTCTCTTTTGTTTTAGAAAGATTTTTGGAATCCGGGATTTTTGTTAGATTAGAGCCAAAGTGAGCCGTCAGCAGTATCGCAGAGGACTCCACAAAAGCAATATAACTTACGGGGAAATAGATGCTGATTACAGAGGTGTCACTTGAATACAGGACTTGTACCCTGGAACTCCCCTATTCTAATCCCAGCTCTAACAGTGTGATTTGGGGTACATCACATCATCTTGCAGCACCAGTTTCCTCATCAGTACATTTGAGATGAGGAGGATACATTTGTACCTACTTTAAGTGGCTAAGAGGATTAATTGGTCCTTTTAAAGTACCTTGAAAAGAGCAGAGCTAAGTATTTTTACAACAATCAGGAGCATCTTTTGAAAGCTATCCTCCCTCTAGGTAGTATGTATCTGCTTCTTCAAGTTAGTAAGATAAGACAGTATGGCCTTGACTAGTTTAGACAGTAAAATTGAGTCAGTTCCAGTCATTCACTGGATACTCTGCGATACTCTGTGTTGTGTGAGATCAAGTGTCTGCATTACTACAGAAAGTCAACCTAATTTACCCAACTCCAGCTACATGAATACTTTAGGTCAAGTTACCATGAGGTCTTCACTCTAGTGGTTTGACAGGAGAAACTCTCCCATCGACTTACCTTACTCTTCTCATCGGGGTAGAATAATAGGTCAACTGGAGAGTGATCGGTCATCGATGTGGGGTGTCTAGTGAAGACCCAGCAAATCAACTGCCAGTGTATTGATCGCAGAGCATCAATCCCTGCTGCCGTGTAGAAGTAGCCCAAGGCACTGCATGGCTAGAAACTCTGATCCTTCGGCCATCTGCTCATCATCTCTTCTTATTGTCCCACTGGGGGGAAGAGGTCAGGTTATTTAACTATCCAGTGGGGCTTGGCTCCACTCCCACCATTACCCCTGGCTCCCTCAGAAGCAGTGCGGCCATACTTTCTTTGACCACGGGTGCACTCAACCCATTCCTCCAGGAGGTTGTCACCACAGAAGGGAAGTTACCAGCCGAGAACCAATAAAAGCATGGCCTGGAGAGCAACTGTTCTCTGGCGTCTTGCCTTCCCTGTGCCCAGAGGGGAGGCGACCCTGTGCCAAGGAGGGGATTTCCCAGAGTCTGTGGGAAGAAGGCAATGGGGCTACTTTTCGCCCCGCTCCATGGGTTTGTCCCTTTTTCCTGCTGCTAGAGAAGAGGCTAGTCTGTGATCCTGCTTTGTGGCAGGGAGGATAGTAACACATCGCTTTCACAGTCTCATGGATCTGGCTGTGGACTGTGTAGACAAAGCAGGCGTAATAAAAATGTGAAAAGAAGCTTATGTAGATCCAGATGAGAACCTAGGCTATATAAATAGCTTGGCTTTATGGGTTAGGTGCCGAATTTCAACCTGTTACACAACTTCATGCTAGTCCTCAGGCCTGGACATCTTCAGCCAGCTGACATGTATTACCTCTATACTAGTTTAGGTTACCTTTGGGGCAGGTCATCCTATGATGTTACAAGGCATCCCTGCTATAAGTCGCCCCGGTATACATCCGTTCTGCACTAAAGTCATTGACGCTTGTAGGAACTGATGTGAATAAACCCTCCCATTCCCCACTCTTAAGTTGCACCAAAAAGACCAACAACCCCAATTTGCACAAATAGGAAGTCAGCCGCGGGAAAAAAATTCCCCGCTTTAAGTTGTGTCACTATAAGTCCACGTTTTGGAACATATCTTGGATTCATAGCAAGGATGGCCTGTATACGGGCCCCAATCTACAGCTGATATTTTCACAATTTATGACATGTAATCCTCTTTTAAGGATTCACTAGGTGATATGCTTTGTTTTATAATCATGCCTAACCTGCATTATACAATGGATGTATGGGTGATATTTTTAACCTACTCAAAGTGGAAGGAGGTTCATTTTGTTTTGTTTGAGGTAGCTAGTAGAGTACACACACCAGGGTTGGTTTAACCATCAAACCCACTGAGGGTTAATCCCTGCGGCTGGGTGGTTTTAGTTATTCATTCGCTAGTGACTCCTGACTCCTTGTCTGGAATTTTGAGGTCATATTTTTTGACCCAAGTGTAATTGCTGGGACTTTAATGTTTTCATTGCCATAGTGCTAAGTACAAGACATGGACCAAAGTTAAAGAAAAACAAAAGCCAAGCCTAACAGGGCCATGCCTTCGAAGAACATTTAACACAGTTTGAGGGCAGAGGGTACAAGAGAAGCAAGATCGATGGTCCTTCCACAAGCACAGAGACACTGGCGAGATTGGAGGAAGGCACAAGATTTGAGCTAGTACTCCTAGTCCTCTTCCTGCCCTCCCCCACAAGTCCTTCTGTGCTCTTTAATTACCCTAAAGTCTTATGCTGGCAGCCTAGATGTAACACACATGCAGCCCTGCAACAATGAACTAATCCACAACCGAAGGAGGAACATTACAGAAAGGAAGGGGTTTGGGTTTCACTGATTTCTAGTGCTGTTTTGGAATGAAAAGGTCGATGTTGTGAAGCTTTTAATGCATTCAATGATTTTTAGTCTCCTGTGCAAGTGAGAGGCCGGGTGAGTTTATGCCTGGGAGCGAGGGACTCCTTAGCCAGAATCCCAGCTCTGAGTCGGAACCCCATGCCTCAGTTTCCCCTCTTGTAAAATGGGGATCAGACTTACATCATGGGGATGGTGCAAGGCTTCCTTAGCTAATGTCTGAGACTGCCATACAAGTCCTGGGTAATCTTCAGGATCTATCAGCAGCAACCTGGAGGGACCCTCCCTCTGGCTTAGCCCATAGAAGCCACGTGGACCTAGTTGCAGCTGGAAGCAGATTAAAACAATCCTAACTCATGCCTCAGCTGCCCAGGCTTGTCGCTGGAGGAAACAGCTCAAGGTTAACGTCACAGCACGAGGTGGAGGAGGGTGCTGGGGGTGGCGGCAGCACCGTTTATTTACAAACGCCCTTTGTCTGTTCTGTTTAGGGCCATTATGGATAAAAAGCTGGCTGCCTGCGTGAACATCCTGCCCCAGGCCTCCTCCATGTGAGTTGCCCTGAACGTCCCTTGAAAGGGGAAGCGAAGGTTTGTCTGCAAAGGGAGACCTAAGCCAGGACTAGCAAACCCAAGCAGAGTCTGAGCCCCCTCACCTGGCTCAGCACCTCTCAGGGTTAGACCAACGAAAGCATGCAGGCGAGAGACCCACTTACAGCCGCTCCCCGAGTTACGAACAAGTTACGGACCAACACTTGGCCCGTAACTCGAAGTGTTCGTAACTCGGATCCCATAGAGTTACATGGCGACCGCGCTGTTCGTAAGCGCGGATCACCGTTCGTAACTCGGACCCGCATTTACGACCGCTTTGGTCGTAAGTGCGGATGGTCGTAAGTGGAGGTGGTCGTAACTCGGGGAGCGGCTGTATTTGCAGAAGGGCTGTGCTGCTTTCTGATTGCTAGCCTGGAAGCGTAAACCTCTGCCCTGCCCAAGTGCATTAAACATATTCAGGGTAGCAGGATTCCCGGCATGCTGCGCATTTGTGCTGCCACCCAGCTGATCAGCAGAGTGCCCACAGCTAGGTCTTGTGTTTCTACTGGTGGTGCACATCTGCACATGCTTCAGTGCACATAAAATTATTCCGCACATGGCTGGAAAAGCTTAGAGGGAACAGTGCAGAGTAGGGGGTAGATGATAGACATGCCGGCCAAGGGCCATTTGTTTATTGATTTAAGAATAGAAAAGAGGCTAAGAAATGGAAATCTTAGCAAAGAGGATTTTGACCTTTGTTACCATGATATAACATGGGACCTAAACTTACATTAAGGGGTGTCTTCATTCGGAAGAAAGGAGCCTGTTCCTGGAGGGCTCTTCCAGCCGTGGAGCCGGGTCCCCCACCCCTACGGCTCTTACCGGCTGTGTGAGCAGAGAGGGGCTGGGAGCTGAGGGGCAGCTCCACGCCCTGCACCAGAAGCAGCAGAGGAGGGAGCCCCACCGCCACCTATGCCATGGCACCAGCCAGGGGAGCAGCTGCCCCCGAGCCCAGGCTCCTGCCCGACCTGGCAGGGGGCAGGAAGAGAAAGAGCTGGGGAGCTCTCCCAGGGACTGCACTGCACTGGCTAGAGAGCCCCGTGACTCTGCCCCCCGGGCTCTGGTGGATTCTCACCCCCAGGGGGCACGGGGCAGGCAGGACTCAGCCCTGCCGTTCCCAGTTTGAGCCCCAGAACTCATGGCTTGGAGCGTAGGAGGGGGCAGGGATCCGGGTGTGTGCTTAGGGATTCAAGGGGGCAGCATGTAACAGGGCTTCAGCCTGGGGGTGCTGGGAATTCAGGGAGGGAGGGGGTCGTCGGGGATCAAGATTTCAGGCCTGCAGATCTCAAAGCCTGAATGGATTTTACTGCGGAGCCAGTATACATGAGGCTGCAGTCACTGATGGCATGTGTGTCGTCTTCTTTTCAATCTAGGTATTTTTGGAAAGGGGAAATAGAAGAAGCCACTGAAATACTTCTAGTAAGTGTCCACTCCGGAGGATCTCGCAGAGACACACGGTTCAAAGAGGGGCCCCGTTTCTGACCCTCACCTACGTTTAATTCAAATACTCAGAGGGTTTGCGGGGTCAACTCCACTGAGCGGGAACGCGACTCAGAACTAGGTAACCAGCGTAGGGCAGCCGTGGCCAAGAGTCGGTACCGGCTGAGGACTGTGTGACATGGACGTGGAGGTTCTCCCGGCAGTTCCTTGGGGACATCACAGAAAGCCCCAGCAGAGAGCTCCTGTCACATGGGGAAAAAGTGCCATTCGGGTCAGAACCCAGCACCAGGAGAGGAGCGGGGGAACCGTGTACGTTACGCAGCAGTGCTGGGCCACCCAGCGTTTTTCTGCAGGTCAGGGGCTAGAAGCACCAGCCCCCTTGTGCTGGGCACTTTCCAGACACATAGACTGAGCAGGTCCCTCATTCTAAAGAGTTTAGAGTCTAAACCAGGGGTGGGCAATCATTTTTAATAGAGGGCTGCTCCAAGATTTTGATAAGTGGTCAGGACTGCACTTCTGTGGAGGGGGCGCGGGGTCTGCGATAGCCTACCTGCCATGTCTACACTCGCAACTTCTTGTGCGAGAAATATGCAAATGAGGCTAAGCGTGGAATATCGCCGAGCCTCAGTGGCATACCTAATGAGCCGCAATGTTTGTGGAAGAGGCTCTTGCGCCAGAAGGAGCTGTCTACACTGCCCCTTCTTGCGCAAGGAAAACCCTCTTGCGCAATGCCGTGATTCCTGAAAATAATCAGCGTAGCGGCCTTGCGCAAGAGGGTTTTTCTTGCGCAAGAAGGGGCAGTGTAAACAGCTCCTTCTGGCGCAAGAGCCTCTTCTGCAAAAATGGCGGCTCATTAGGTATGCCACTGAGGCTTGGCGATATTCCACGCTTAGCCTCGTTTGCATATTTCTCACGCAAGAAGCCGCGCGTGTAGACATAGCCGTGGGGTGTAGAAGGGAGCTTGGGATGGAGGACTGGGGTGCAGGAGGGAGTGTGGGGTCTGAGAGGGAGTTTGGGTGAAGGAGGGGGTTATGATCGGGGCAGAGCCTTGGGGTGCAGGGTCCAGGAGAGGATTCTGGCCTGGGGGAGGAGTGTAAGAGGGGGTGCAGGATCTGGAAGTGGGTAGTGACCTGGAGGAGGTGGGGAGAGGAGATACAGAGGGTTTGGGTGGTGGTCTGGGGCAGGCAGTTGGGAGGAAAGAGGGGTGGGGTACCAGAGGCAGGCTCTGGTTGGGAGACGCTTACCTGGGAAGCTCCCAGCCAGCAGCTTTCCAAACCTGAGACCGGATCCCTGTCTGTGCGCTGGGCAAGCCGCTCTGTGTGGCTCTGCTCCAGCACGGGGAAGAAGGGAGGGAGGAGGCTTCATTTGCTACCCCTACCTTCAGCAAAATTTCTCAGCTCCTATTGGCCGGAAACTGGCCAATGGGAGCTGAGGGATTTTGCTAGGGGGCCTTCTCCTCCCTGCCCAGACTGCATAGCAATTAGCAGCTGCAGGTCGGAACCAGCAGCTTGGCGGGCCGGATCCGGCCCACTAGCCGCCTCTTGCCCACCCTTGGTCTAAACAGACAAGGCAGAGGAAGTATTACTCCCTCTCTTCCCATTTTACACCCTCCTCCCCCAGCTCTTTTATAATGCTTTTCGTGAGTCAATCTCAAAGCACACTACAAAGGAAAGAATCATTGAACCCCCATTTTACAGATGGGAAACTGAGGCACCGAGCAATGACATGACTTGTCCAAGGTCATCCAGCAGAACAATGGAAAAAGCTGGGAATGTCCTGTGTCTCCAGCCAGTTCTCTATCCACTAGCCAGTGCTACCTCTCAGATGGGGGACTGAAGCACAAAGATTAATTGATGCGTCAGACACCTTCTGCAGAAGGCCCTAGCGTTTTTCAGACATTGCCCATGGGAATCTACCTCAGACTTGTTGGAATAATTTGCCCATGCCATAATATTGCCATAAGATTTTCTAAGTGACTTTAATTCCCTCAAGAGAACTAAAGTAGACAGCATCAATACTAATGTGGAATAATCATGTTTGAGAACAATTCAGCTGTCCCAGATTACCTTTCGCTTTACATTGTTTCATTTTCCTTTCACAGCTAGTGAAAACCAGGACGTCAAAAATCAGTGAATTATCAGACTACGTCAGGTAAGGCTTCTGCCTGTTGCACGTGATATTTCCCCCCCAAAACTAAATTTGCCATCTCTTAGTCAACCAGTCAGAGGGTACAGTTACTTCCTCCCAACACCTAGGCATAGACGTTTAACTCCTAGACTGCTACTGCATGTGCCAAATGAGTCCATGTATGACAGACACTGCATCCATTCAAAGCTCGCACTAAAAGGAAAAACTAGGTAAAACCCTGCGGGTTTCCAGTTGAAACTGAGTCCACATGCCTCAAAAAAAGTCTCCAGTGTTTGCCAACATGGACAGATCTTCAGCTTTTGTGTTGCGGACATGGGGAATTCACAGAATCCGCGCAAAGCTAAATGAGACAGAGTGGTCTGGTGTTAGCCGTACCTTTGAAGGCAGTGTTCTTCACACAACAGGAACGAAGTCTGGGAAACTCACAGTCCCAAGATGTCATTGATTTATCAAGAGTCAATTATATGGATCCACTGATATGGGTAACAAGAATATCTAGAGTCATCATAGTCAATAAATACGAGCTTTGGAGAGAGTATCACACCTGGCGCTTCAGGACAAGTTAACCAGGGTGTGTCTAGACTACACCTCTCTGTCGACAGAGAGATGTAGATTAGGCACATCGAAAGTGCAAATGAAGCTGGGATTTAAAAATCCCGTGCTTCATTTGCATAAACATGGCTGCCATTTTTTTTTCGAAATGGAGCTTTTTAAAAAAAAACAGCAGTCTAGACGCAGATCTTTTGAAAATACAACCCTTTTTTGAAAGATCCTGTAAACCTCAAAAGCAGCAGCCATGTTAATGCAAATGAAGCATGGGATATTTAAATCCCGGCTTCATTTGCACTTTTGATGTGCCTAATCTACATTTCTCTGTAGACAGAGAGGTGTAGTCTAGACCAGTGGTCCCCAACCTTTTGGAGCTGCCGGGTGCCCGGGAGCGGGGCTGCTCACGCGCCGCGTGTCCGTGGGCGGGGCCGCGCATGCGCCGCGTGCCTGGGGCCCAGGGCGCAAGAATGGCTTGGGCCGGCCCTGGTCACTCGGCGGGCGCACATAAATGCCCCGGCAGGTGCCATGGTGTCCGTGGGTACCGCGTTGGGGACCACTGGTCTAGACACACAATGGGAGATAAGAAGGAAAACTTTCCCTTAACACAGGCTAGCCTATAACTGCCTGCTTCAGGGTTTCTTGCCGCTTCCTCTGAAGCATCTGTCACTGGCCATGCTTGGAGACAGGATCCCTGGCTAGATGGGCCACTGGTCCGACCCGTTGTGGCAGTTCCTGTGTGTGAAAGGTTCCCTCGCGTCCCTGAGCAGCGCCATGGGGCTCGGTGCCCAAACACCAGGCTACTATCCCATTTCCCGTCTTGGGGCCCTAAGGCCTCCTCAACAGACTCTCTTGCCTCAGTAATCCCCGACGCCCAGAGCTGGTTTGTTACAAAGCAGAGTGTGATGGGGTGCGACCACAGAAGTCCCCTTGGGATTGTGCCCCAGTGCGCTGCTCATGCCCCTGACGCCCGCTTTCCTGTTCTCTGGAGCTCCCCACCACCCTGTCCTGCTGGGCCAGAGTCTCTGCTCTCCCCCAGACACGGCACAGAGTTGGGGTTACTGCCCCCCTGCAGAGCAATGCAGACACGGAACCACGTCAGCTCTGGGAAGGCTCAACTCTCAGGGCTCAGCACCCAGGAAACCAAGCCTCAAATGGGGCTGAAGCCCCTAAATAAATCCCTTTTACCCCATGTAAAAGTGTACAGAGCGGTTGCTCACCCCCAGTAACAATTATCTACACTGGGCTTTATAATAACTGAAAGAGTTTTTCTAAGTATTGAAAGCAGGATATAGGGGGTTGCCAGGGAAAACAGTCAGATCCAAGTAAGTTCCTAAATTCAAATCTGAGGTTTTTTGTTTTTTGGTTTTTTACTGTGATTTGGGTTTACAGCCTTCTCCAGCGTTCTTTTGCATCCTCTTGGGGTGGGCCAGGCAGTTCCCAAAACCAGCTGAAGATAAAGGGCTGATTGCCTCCCATTGCTTAAATGGACTTTCCCCCACATCGAGAATCCTTTCGTTAACACACTTAAAACTAAAGCAGATTCACATGTCTAACTTCACAGACAAGAATGATACATGCACCAAATAGATATACACATGCAGCAGATTGGAACATTAAAATTGAGAGGCTACAGGGGCTATGTCTACACTGCTGGCTTTTGCTGGCAGAGAGTATGCAAATGAAGCACTGATTAGCATTTTGTCGTGCTTCATTTGCATAATCTTTTCAAGCTGTTTTTGGGCAAAACCAAGCAGTGTGGCCGTTTCCTTTTTGCACAAGATCCTTATGCCTCTCCTGGTGTTTTTGCACCAAAAGGAAACGTCCACACTGCTTGGTTTTGGGCAAAACCCCCTTCCGCAAAAACGACTCGAATAGATTATGGAAATGAAGCACGACAAAATGCTAATCAGCACTTCATTTGCATACTCTCTGCCAGCAAAAGCCGGCAGCATAGACGAAGCCAGGAGGTATTTAGTCTAAAGCACCTTCGAGTTAGGCATATTCAGAAGCCAATTCTCGTAACAAAGGCCCCCCAAGCAGCTCCATTTATCACACCCACTGCCTGGAGCCCTTCGACTCCCCCATCAGCTAGCCCAGCAGTGTAACACAGACCACTGTCCAGCATTTTCCACCACACCGGGCTCTTCTTCAGTCCTCGCCCGCCCTCCTGCCAGTACAGCCAGCCCAGTCCTTCCGGCAGGGTGGCACTCCACCCCCACAGCTACTCTGCTGGGAGTTCTTCATCCGGGGAGCAGCCACCCCTCCCTGCTTCCATTAACCTCTCATCTCAGAAAGGCCTGCCATATGCCCTTCCACTGCCCCCGGTCCTTCGCCCCCCTCTGCTTCCAGCTCTCCTGCTTCCCTGCCACCAGCCCACCTGCTCCCTGATGCCCTACAGGGTCCGTCAGGGACCTCTCCCTGGGGTTGCCCCATCCACTTCATGGAGCAAACCGGCACCAGCTGTACTGGCAGAAGGGAGCTGAACCCCCTGCCCTTAAAGGGGCCAGCCACCCTGTGATGCTGGGTTATCAAACCCAAAACGCAACGTGAAACGCTCACAGCTTTTGAATCCACATGATCTGAGGAGAAGGGCCACAAAACTGCTCTAAAGCAAGAGGCAAATCTCTGGCAGCCCTTCCCAACCCGTCCTCCTGGGACCTGAAAACGCCACTTTTCTTCCAGCTGTACGTCAATTGAGCTTGTTCTGGCTGCAGAAATGACCCGCTTTCATGAGGGGTGGGGGGGCTGCATGTCTTTTCCATTTTAGATCCATGCACCCTTTTGAGATTCCTGAATTTATCAGCCTGCCTATCGACCAAGGAAACCCGCTCTATTTAAGATGGATTGAAGACGGTGTCCCTGAGGACTAGCTGGAATGTGCCGTTCTGTCCTTCTCTAGACGTGCCCGGCGTGTCCTTCCTGCCTGGGGTCTGCTTTGGCGCGCTAGTCTTCTCACCGCACAGGCAGGAGCAACACAGACGCGCCGGAGGCCGATAAACCCCCAAGGGACTGTAGGTAGCACACGCACCTGGGCGCTGGAATTTGACTCCTCCTTGAAATACAGTTTAAGGAACACGCCTTGTGTGTGTGAAGCTACATTCTGCGGAGCAGCGAGCACCACACCCTAAGTGACGCTTGAAGGGGAGAAAGGGACAAGCTGTGTGGTGACCAACAGGGCACGCAAAGGGGTGTGTGATGGGGGTGAGGGCCTATGGCGGCCCCAGGGCTCTTTATAGGGCCTCAGGGTGGAAATGTACGATCGGGCCCAGGCAACACGGCTGGTGGAGAAAGACCAGCGTTCCAGGCCCCTGGCTCGCTGGGGTTGGCTGCATGGCAGAGGAACACACACACCCCCTCCTGGGATGGGGAGCAGGGGTGACCACTTGTCTGTCTGCCTCCAGAAGAAGGGGCACTGCAGAGTGGGGGAACCAAAGGCGGGGAAGCTCTCTGTCCCCCCACTCAGGAATGAAAACCAGGCTGCAGCCAGACACCCCTGGGTGCACCAGATCACGCCACCGCCTGCTGTGATGCAGCAACATGCTGCTTTGGGTCCCAACAAACTCCAGAGCAGCAGAGGCAGTTCACACACAGCCAGCCAGTCAGAACGGGGCCTCGTCAAAGGAGCCCTGGTAGCACAACAGGGACCCCCGGGGATGGGGAAGACGCTGGACTGGAGGAAGCAGCGGCCAAGAGCTTGCTGCGTCCGGGAAGAGCAGAAATGGTTGATGCTCCCCAGAGCACCCAGCAACCGAGACACAGCCGGGTTCAAGGCGGGCCTGGGTCACGCTGCACAGTATTGCCAGGCCAGGGAGACACACCCACAGACCGGCTCCCAGCAAACGCTTCCCGCCTGCGGAAGCCAGCGCGCTCCCTTGGCAACACGTAACCCCCAAACAGAGGCCCAGAGATTGACTTGACGAGGCTGTACCGGGTGGAACGCTGGTTAGTAATTGATGAGTCCAAGCCCTCCCTAAGCAGAAACGGGTCTTCCTCGTGGCGCCGGGTTTGCGCTGAGATTTTTGTGGTCACGAAAAGGCCAGTTGGGCCCAGGCCAGGGCCAGTGTGAGCAGTCAGTTTCCCCGCACATAGCCCGGTGCATTGTTATTGGCCCTGCCTGCCTGGGCGGCGGGTCCCGAAGCTGTGGGCTATGCAAGGCACCCCCTCCACACACCTGCCAGGGCCCCCCAGGAGAAGAGGAGGGGACTGCAGCAGGTGCGGGTGGTGAGGGAGCCCCGGCCCCCCCTGCGCTGCCAGCCCGGGAGCTCTTCGCGCCACTGGGGGAGCAGCCACCGCAGCCCCGCACGGACAGAGCAGGAGCCCCCGGCACAGTGTGCAGCCACTAGCGCCCTAGGTCGCAGCGCCCCATTCGGAGCAGGCCCCGCCCATAATCCCGCCAGCCCTGGCCGAGACTGGCAGTCCGGCTCTGGCATCGGTGTTCAGGGAAGGGGTGCGGTGGAGATGGAGGTGGATTGTGTAGCTCTGTCTGAGCCCGTGTTTTCAGGGAAGTCGCCAGGCAGGATGGCTCCCGTTGAGAGTAGTAAGGCTTTTGGCCACTGGCAATGGCTGATGATTAGAGCCAGGGCCTGCTCTTGCTCCTACTCAAGTCAAGTTCTGCCAGCGGTTTATTAATCCCTGCCAGGCCTGAGCTAAAGTGGATTGAAGTCAATGAGAGCCTCGCGGGCAGCAGCCGTGGGCTTTGGCTCAGGGCAGTAGGTGCAGTTACTCTGCCTTCAGGCTCAGGACATCAGCCGCCACCCACGAAGGCTACAGCTGGGACACAAAACCATCAGCATGTGCTGGGGCAGATCCTGGGATGATAAAATTGAGGGAGCAAGGCATGAACAGGCAGGGGAAGAAGGCCTGACCTGGGAGCCGGGTGGGGTTGTGCAGATTGGTACAAAAGCTGGGTTGGAAATCAGATTCACCCGGGTGCGTCTAGACTACATTCCTCTTTCGCAAGAGGAATGCAAATGAGGGAAATCGAAAATGCAAATGAAGCGCTGATTTACAAATCGCACACTTCATTTGCATAATCTCTTCCAATCGCTTTTTCGGCAGAGATTTAAAAAAAAAAAAAAAAAAATGCAGGGTAGACGGGGTTCTTTCGAAAAAACCCTCCTTTTCAAAAGAACCCTGTAGACCTCATTTTTTCAGGAATAAGGGTTCTTTCGAAAAAAACCCCTCGTTTAGACTGATTTTTTCGGAAAAAATCTCTTCTGAAAAAACAAGCGGAAGAGATTAGACAAACGAAGCACGAGATTTGTAAATCAGCGCTTCATTTGCATTTTCGATGTCCCTCATTTGCATTCCTCTTGCGAAAGAGGAATGTAGTCTAGACGCACCCTATGGGAGGCCGAACAGGCTGGCCTTGCTAGATTCGCTTGGCAGACACCGTCAGGGCTGACGCAAAGGAAGCAGCGCTAGAGCACGCCGCCTGCCGGAATCACCTCCTTTACACGCCTCGGCCAGCCAAAGAGCACTTGAAACGAGACATGGAGTAGCTGGGCCGTCACCCTGCTCCAGATGGAACAAGGGTTAAACCCAGCCCTGCAGGAAGGGCTGAGACTGTGGAGCAAGCGGCTGTGGCAGGGAGCAGCCAATTAGGGCCCAGCTGAGGCAATATAAATAGGGGGTTCCTGGTGAGGAGACAACGAGACTCTTGTTCCGGCTGTGGAGCAGGAAGGACCTGTGTGCTTGGGCAAGCTAGAGAGGGTACCCAAGACAGAGCTGGGCTGGGGAGAGGCAGGCAGAGCTGGAGAGCTCTGGCCAGGCAAACTCCTATGCTGAGGCCTTGCTCTCAAGACCTGAGAGGTACTAGGGCTGCAGAGAGGCATCCAGGGCAGCAGAAAGTCCACCCCCCACTTTGCCAATGAGGAGTGGCCAGGTCAGACGGCAGTTTGCCCCTGAGGCAGGGGCTAGATTGTGACCGGCAATGGGTCACTGAGACAAGGAGGCTGCGTCTAGATTGCATCCCTTTTTCGGAAAAGGGATGCAAATTAGACGTATCGCAATTGCTAATGAAGCGGGGATTTAAATCTCCCCCGCTTCATTAGCTTAAAAATGCTGCTTTTTGCGGCACGGGCTTTGTCGGAGAAAGCGCCAGTCTAGGCAGCTGATCTTTCGAAAATAAAGCCTTTTCCGAAAGATCCCTTATCCCTATTTCATTGTGGGATAAGGGATCTTTCGGAAAAGGCTTTATTTTCCAAAAGATCAGCGTCTGACTGGCGCTTTTCTCGCAAAGCTCCGCGCCAAAAAGCGGCAGTTATTTTATGCTAATGAAGCGGGGAGATTTAAATCCCCGCTTCATTAGCATTATGTTTAATTTGCATCCCTTTTCCGAAAAAGGGATGCAATCTAGACATAGCCGGAGGGTATAGGGGGCTGGGGTTCCCTGGGAGGGGAGGACCCCAGAGTGTGGGCAGTACCATGAGGGAAGGGCACCGTGGTCAGAAAGGGACATGGGGCCAGAACCAAGGCAGATAACTGAGGGCCAGACACTGGCCAGCAGGAGGCGCTTCAAGGTTGAAGAGCTAATTCCGGAGGCGTCCAGCAGGAGGGGCCGTGGCGGTGAGTCACGACCTGTTACAGATGGCTCCAGCCAGTGGAGGAGAGAAGCATGTTTCACTCCCTTGAAGCCCATACCAGAATAGAAGCAGGGGAGTCAACCGGCATGACTTGAAAATAAATTAGGGATTTCTGCCCCGAAGCCCCAGAGGTACCCAGGCGTGGTGCCAGCTTTCTCCTCACGCTCATCATCACCTGCAGCAGCTCCTGTCCAATAGCGTCACTGAGACATCTCTGGCACTTTGAGAGCACCCCCGGAGGCGTTAAGCTGTGAAATGAAAGCTAGTTTGCAGGAAATGGGGAAGAGACCCCTTAGTGGGAGTCAAGGACAGATGGCCTGGGCCCTGCGTTTTTTAGTACCAACTTATTGGTTAGGTGCTGTGGCTGTTCCAGTGCTAAACGCACCGGATAGTAGGATACCAGCCACAGGACCCATGGAGAACACCGCTGCTCCTGCCGAAGAGGAGGCATGAGCTCTGCAAGGAGCACGCGGGGGCAGGACAGCTGTTTGAGATGGCAGCCGAAGGAAAGGTCTATTTATGCCGGGTAAGGTTTGTACTGTGACCCCTACAAGCTGCTTTGGATTTTTATGGTGGAAATAAAACATCCGAGGGTGGGGAGATTTTAAGGGGCGAGTCATTTCGGAGCCTGGCAGAGAGAAAACACGCCAGGGCATTTACCTGACAGAAGAGCTTTGCAACAAGGTGGTGAAAGAGCTCGTGGGGCATTGAGGCAGCTGCCCCAGTAGACTCTTGCACACGCCCAACCGGAGAAAGCTGAAAGGTTGGTGTGAGCCTGGCATGGCTGCCTTACATGTGACCAGGATGGACGGGGCGGTGGGGACTGAGCAGCTCACGATGGAGGTACCCGCAGAAGAAGCCCTCAGTGCTACTACCCCTGGCCGCCCGTGCTAAAGAGGGTGAGGATGTCAGCCTGCGGGGCTGTCGAGCCAGCAGCTTAGTGCAGAACCACGTCACCGCTCTGTGAAGCCATTGATACTGGCATAGAGGGTACGTCTAGACTACAAGCCTCTTTCGAAAGAGAGTGTCTAGACTGCAACCACTTCTTTCAAAAAAGCAAGCCGCTTTTTCGAAAGAGAGCACCCAGGCAAGTCTGGATGCTGTCTTTCGAAAAAGCCCTGTTTGCGTTCAATAGTGCCTTCTTTCGAAAGACCGTTATTCCGCGGTCGAAAAAACTGCCGCGTTCTTTCGATTTAATTTCGAAAGCACGCGGCAGCAGTCTAGACACAGGTGAAGTTTTTTCGAAAAAAGGCTACTTTTTTTGAAAAAACCCTGTAGTCTAGACACACACAGAGAGTACGCTTACTAAGTCTGCAGATGATACCACGCTGGGAGGGGTTGCAAGTGCTTTGGAGGAGAGGGTCATAATTCAAAATGATCTGGGCAAACTGGAGAAACGGTCTGAGGGAAACAGGATGAAGTTCAATAAGGACAAATGCAAAGGACTCCATTTAGGAAAGGAACAATCCGTGTCACCCATACAGAATGGAAAGTGACTATCCAGGAAGGATACTGCAGAAAGGGATCTAGAGGTCATAGTGGACCACAAGCTAAATATGAGTCAACAGTTTTGACACTGTTGCCCCCTCTACTCCCTAAAAAATACCCTCCCACACACAAATGATTCTGGGATGCATTAACAGGAGTGTTGTGAGCAAGACACGAGAAGTCATTCTTCTGCTCTACTCTGCGCTGATTAGGTCTCAATTGGAGTATTGTGTCCAGTTCTGGGCACATTTCAAGAAAGATGTGGAGAAATTGGAGAGGGTCCAGAGAAGAGCAACAAGAATGATGAAAGGTCTAGAGAACATGACCTGTGAGGGAAGACTGAAGGAATTGGGCTTGTTTAGTTTGGAAAAGAGAAGGCTGAGAGGGGACTTGATAGTCGTTTTCAGGTATCTAAAAGGGTATTACAAGAAGCAAGGCCGGCTTGAGCCATTCGTGCGCCCCAGGCCCCCGGGAGCGCAGCGCCGTCCCCGGGAGTGCAGCGCATGCACGACCCCATGCGCCAGGCACCCAGCACCCGCGCGGCCCCACCCCCGGGGCACTGGTGCATGCACGGCCCCGCCCCCGCCCGGTCCAGCAGCCCCATGCGGCGCCCCCTAAAATGGGGCGCCCCGGGTGGTAGCCCGATCAGCCTGTAGCTTGGGCCGGCTCTGACAAGAAGGAGGGAGAAAAATTGTTCTCTTTGACCTCTGAGGCTAGGACAGGAAGCAATGGGCTCAAACTGCAGCAAGGGAGGTTTAGGTTGGACATTAGGAAAAACTTCCTACCTGTCAGAGTGGTTAAATTGCCTGGGGAGGTTGTGGAATCTCCTTCACTGGAGATAAAAGAGCAGGTTAGACAGACACCTGTCAGGGATGATTTAGATCAGGGGTGGGGAACCTATTTTTGGGTCAGAGCCACTGACTCAGAAAAAAATCAGGAGGGGGCCACACACAAATGAGAAAAAACAAACACCCCTCACCAGCACGGGATCTCCAATGCTGGGGGCAGCCCTAAGCTTCAGGGGCCAGATGCAGGGAAGCCAGGAGCTGTATCTGGCCTCCCGGGCCTAAAGTTCCCCACCCCGATCTAGATGGTGGTTGGTCCTTCCGTGAGGACAGGGGACTGGATTTGACCTCTCAAGATCCCTTCCAGTTCTAGTGTTCTATGGAAGAGTCGCCCTCTGGCCCATGCCCTAGGTACATGTTCCATAAAAGCATCAGATAAACTGAAGTAATTCTGCCTCCACAGCTCCCGGAGTCCAAAGTGGGCATGACCCGACTCCGATTTACCCTCTACCGTCCGCCTACTCAAACTCAAAGGGAAGGGCCAGCTCTTCAGTGGTTAAAATACCTCCAACGTCATGCAGTGCTCAGTTAGCCTCCCTTTGCTCAATAGCCCCGTTTGAAGGATTCTTCACATGGCTCAGCCTCGGGGACCAGAGGAATCTTGTTGCCGTACAAAGCGCACGAGTGCTAGTGGAAATCCCACACACTAGGCACACCGCATGCATGCTACAGCGCCGTAGGATAACCCGGGACTGAAAAAAGGCGCCTCTAGTCCACTTCTCTAGTGCGCTGAGAGAGCGCTGGTGCCCACTGCACAGAAACAGGGCTCCTGGGCCTTCTCACGGGCTCTGTGATGTCGCTGTTGAGCCTCAGCAGAGTTCCCGCAAGCCGAGAATCACATCGTTCCACGCTGGTCTGTGTTACGGCTAGACGATATACGCATGGCCGATGAAAGCAGCATATTTCATAATCCTGGCTACAGCCCCTCGTGCAGCCGAGTCCTGTCAGATTTCGCACTGGGTCACAGAACTACCTGGACCCCCCCCTAGCACTCCAGGGAACCGTGCTGGGAATTCAACGGGTGGCATTTCTTCCTCCGAGTCCGGAGCGTACTTACCCATATGCATCCCGTCCTGCAGAGTTGGCAGCCTGGAGCAGGGCCAGGAGGAACAGCAGAGAGAAGTGGGGCTTTTAAAGGGTAAAACGAGGCACGTCTGCCCAAGTTCAAACGTTACGTGTCCCTGGAAGAGTGAGCAGATGCATGCTGAAAAGTGCCAGTCTGCATCTTGAGCCTGCGGTTCCCTGTCATAAGAACGGCCAGACTGGGTCAGATCAAAGGTCCATCTAGCCCAGTATCCTGTCTGCCAACAGTGGCCAATACCAGATGCCCCAGAGAGATCACAACAGGTAATCCTCACGTAATCCCCCCCGTCACCCACCTCCAGAGAAACAGAGGCAAGGGATATCATTCCTATCCATGGCTAATAGATTCATGGAGGTTAGGTCCATCAATAGCTATCTCGCTCTTTTTTGAACCCTGTTGAAATTCTAGCCTTCACCACATCCTCTGGCAAGGAGTTCCACAGGTTGACTGTGTGCCGAGTGAAGAAAAACTTCCTTTTATTTGTTTTAAACTTGCTGGCCTTAGACACTTAGAAATAACAAGCTGTCACTCTGATGGACAGCACGTGGCTTTTGCGCCCAGTTTCTAGGGTTCACGGCCACATGACTAATAACAGACACGATAAAGAGCCAATGACGTTAAAAAAGACTTTTTAATTGTACATCAGACATATTAATTACAACTCGAATATAACAAACAGTTGGTTATTAAAAAGCAGCAACTTAAAATCATAAATCTTTAGAAGGTGCACAGAATTATTATAAGATCTATTAGAACTAATGCAACGTATCCTCTGGAACAAAGCACTTTTCAAGGGTCCACATCTCCCTCTCTGGGACAGACGGAGGGGCCGGGAAGATAGGTTGGTTTGCAGGGCCTAAAATAAAAGCACCCTCCCACAGCACAGGCATTCCTGAAGTGCACAATGGCGGAGGACTCAGTGAGTATTAAAAGCTGTCCCCTGCAACTCGGGGGTGTCACTGCCCTGTCTGTCCTGCCCAGCATCCTCCACATCTGGCTGTGACTTCGAGGATGAAAAGGGCGTTGTAGGCACTTGTGAAAAGGGCAGCACTCTCAACGATCATTCGGTGGCAAACGTCCATGAGAACAGCGCAATGCTCCACCAGTGGCAAGGTCCCGCATGCCACTGGGCCCGAAAAGGAGCAGGTAGAGATCCCAGTCAGCACTGCTGGGGAAGGTGTGAGGGTGCTCAGCTTCGCAGTTATTTCTCACAGGCCTTGTCTGCGCTCAACGGAAGATCGCTGCTGCCCGCGATCTATCGATCTTCTGGAGTTTGATTTAGCGAGTCTAGTTGAGGCTCGCTAAATCAAACTCAGACGGCGCCCCCCACCGGTGGCCAGAATCCTACTCTTGCCAGGAGTAAGGGAAGCCGACGGGAACATTTGCTCTCGTCGGCCTCCTGCTGAGGGGACGCCACCAAGCTCGGCTTAAGGTAAGTGAACTCCAGCTTCTAGGTCGCTGGAGTTGCAAACCATAAGCCGAGCCGCCGGATCTAGCGCAGACCTGGCCTCAGAGAGAGAACACGGCCCACTGAGAGCCGCATTGCCTGTTGCAGGAGCCAAACTCCGCACTACAAACCACACACCGCGAAACAAGCGGGCTTCCGAAGGGGGCGGCTCTTAATGGCTTTTCTCTCCCGACCGCCTTCCCCGGCCGGCTCTGCCGGAGCCCCGCATTCTGACCAGTTACATTCTGCGGCTTCCAGAGGGGGTGGACACAAGTGAGAGATGCCCAGAAAGGCCACCCCGGCAGGATCAGGAGTCCTTCGTTGTGCAGCAGCGGATCGCTCCCCCAACACCCAGGGCAGAGCTAGCGAGGTGGTTTAACAGGTTAAGGTTAACGGGAGGAGGGAGCTGTGGACAGGGGATGCTGCAACCAGGACACCAGAGCAGCCCCTGCCTGGGGTGGGGGCGGGTGGGAAATGAGGTCACAAGCAGGGGCTGCTCTGGCCGGGCTGGAGCAGCCCATGCCTGTGGCAGGGAGAGGGAGCCACTCCATTCCAGTGGTGGGCAGGGGGGGCTGCTCCAGCCCCTTCCCCGCTTGCCCCCCTTTAATCAGTTAACTGGCTAAACGCTACGTTTAACCCGTTAGGCAATTAAACGGGATTTTACATCCCTAAGCAGAAAAGGGAGCTGGGTCCCTCACGGGGCTCTGCGTCCCTGGCCTCCAGCTCTGCGAACCTCTCCCAGGTGACGCTCACTGAAGTCAGTGAGAGTTTCAGGTCTTGACAGGTAAGTAAAGGAGGATCTGACTTTCCGCTACTGTCTTTTCAGGGGTAGCGGCGTGCAAACTCGTCTAAGCGCTTCAGTACGATGTGCCTTGATCATGCTATGAGCGCTGCACAGGCAGGACCTACTGAAGTTAACAAGTAACTCTCTTTCCCAGCAGTCATACTTGTTTGCCTCTTTCATTTCCCCTCTGAACGGCGATGGGTATGGACCCGACGGTAGGGCCTCACTTTGAAAACACAGAAGGAACCGAGTTATGTTCCCACTGATCCTTTCTAATCACAGCACACTAGAACTGGAAGGGACCTTGAGAGGGCGTCGAGTCCAGTCCCCGGCCCTCACGGCAGAACCCAGTGCTGTCTCTAAACCATCCCCGACAGATGTCTATCTATCCTGCTCTTAAATATCTCCAGAGATGGAGATTCCTGAAGCCAAAAGCCTCAACATCTCTTGATTATCCTGAGTATGAGCTGAAAACAAGGCGCAGTTTCAGTAAAGGGTCTTTTCCATATTGCCTCTTTGGCTATAAACATGCATTCAAAGCACTTTCGTATTTCACAGGACACGTAATAGCTACAGTACTTCGAATAGGTTTTGTTTTGTTAAAAAAAAAAATAAAAAGCCCACCTTTGGGAACAGCAAACACAAAAATCAACTCAACCTAAACTTTTGTGCTCAAAAGGATGCAAAATGACATAGGGCCTGACCCGAATGCTGCTGAAGTCAGTGGAAAGACTCCTATCGATTCCAATGGGGTTTGGATCTGGTCCTAGGAGAACAAATCAAAAATAATGTGCCACCCGGCACAGAAAGACCCAAATCCTACAATTGGAGCCACACAAGCAGACCCAAGGGCATCCCCCTCATGGATCTGATGCAGATTCAGGAGCCAGGTCAGGCCACGTCTTCACTAGGGATGCTAAATTTAGATTAATTAGCTAATCGAATAGTCGATACAATTTGCATCGACTATTTGATTTGTTGATAAGGGCGCCTCTGCCTTTGACTTTCACTTCAAAGGTGAAAGCGCTGAGGGGAGCACGGGGCCAGCGGGAGACTCAAGCAGTCCCCCATTGACCCCGTGCTCCCTGGGGCGTTTCAAAGTGGCAGCACCACATGGAGCCCAGGGTCAGCGGGGGAGTCTGCTTTGCGGCCACTTTGAAGCATCCCCTTCCCTCACTGCTGCCTCTTTCTGATAGAGGCAGCAAGTGGGGCGGGGGGGGGGGGGGAAGGAAGCGACTAGTCAACTAGTGTGTCAACTATCCAATAAGCTTTTGCTTATCGGATATAGACGACTAGTTGTTCACATCCCTAGTCTTCACTCCGTGGAAGATGGTCACTGCTGCAATCGATCTTCTGGGGTTCGATTGAGCGAGTCTAGTTAAGACTCGCTCAATGGAACTCAGCAGGTGCCCCCGCTGGCAGCCAGTACTCCTGCTCTTGCCAGGAGTAAGGGAAGCCAATGGGAGCATTTGCAGTAGCCGTGTAGCTGTGCCATTGTAGCTCTTAGAGAGAAGACGCACCTACAGCAATGGGAGAGCTTCCCCCATTGACACACCACCTCCCCGAGAGGCACGGGCTATGCTGCCCAGAGACGCTCTCCCGTCGACACAGCACTAGCTACATCGGCCATTAGGTGCCTGTGACTGCGTCGCTCACGGGTGTGGAAAATCCTGCATGATGTTGGTGTAACCACATAAGACAGTAGCGTAGACCAAGCCTCAACATAGTACAACATAGAGATGTACTATGGACCGACTTTTTCAAAAGTCACGGTTTCCATTTGCTGGGTTCAAATCCAGTCCCAATGCCAGGCTCCATGTTTTACGAACAGGTGGCAGCTTTTCCATTAAGGAGTTGCTAGATCACTTCTGACAAATTAATTGAAAGGCTTGAATTAAAAAAAAACAAAACAAAACACAACAACCCTGCTACAGTGGACACTCAGACCCATCTTTTATTATAGCAGCTGATGACAGGCCAGATTCTGATCCTAGTTACTCGGAGATCATTTTGAGAAACTCCACTGAAAGCGATGGAAATACTTCGGATGCACCAAGGTACATTTGGTCAGAATCTGGCCCTGCATCTCTAACTCTCAAAACACCGCAAAGGAGCACTATGCACCATTCTAGGTCTCAGCCATATGATCCACTCGGGCTACAGAAAACCTTAATTCAGGTTTTGGGGGCTACATTTAAAGAAAAACCCAACAACCTGGGTTATCCATGATTTACGTTGTTAACTCACATCATTTGGGCCTTTGGTTTGTAACACTGGCCTGTTCGGTTAAGGTGATCTTGTGCCATTCATTTGGCTGCCAATGGGGAAGTGCTGCTTTTATTATGGACGTTCTCCTTAAAAATGGAGCCCAATTTTCTCCTCTCACCTGTTTTTACTCTTGATTTACACCAGCGTCAGTTAGGGAAGAATCACACACTAAATGATTCGTGATCTTAAATAAAGCTGGGGTTTCTTTCCCCAACAAAACAAGCTTTTCAGTTCATCTTTTCAGTCAGGTCCCTTCAGGGTTATTAAAGGTGAAAATTTGCAAACTCTAGTTTGCTTTTTTGCCTTTATGATGTTTACATTTGCGCATTTCACTCAGTTTGGACAATGTCAGAAGGCTTGTCAGTTTCACTTTTGTTTATCTGCAGTGTTGTCAGAGCCTTGGTAGTCCCAGTGTTTTAGAGAGACAAGTGGGGTGAAGTTGTATCTTGGATTAGACCAACTTCATTCAGGTTCTCTGGAAAGCTTGTCTTTCAGCATCAAAAACTGTCCCAATAAAAATATACTACCTCACCCAACTGGTCACTTGTTTATTGTCAGTTTCACTCTGGGTTTATAACCACCCGGCTATCAAATGTGAATAACTTTTCACTAAATGTTTAAAAGAATCATCTAAAAAACATGGCTACTGCTATTAGAGTTTGTAAAAGTATAGATACATTTTTAAACAGCCTAGATTTTGCATCCAAATTACCTGACAACGTCACTTTTGTTAGACAAGAGTGGCAATTATTAGGTAGGCAAACTGAATCTCAGAATTCAGCTTAGCAAGTCACTTTCTGAATCCCAGAATGGAAAACATGGCTCGCCTTCCAATAATTTATTACATTCATTCTCAAGCTACTGCATTTCCTCTCCCTTCCTTGCCCTGCAAGGCTACATCCTCTTTTTCCACTCTAGATGCAAAAGCAACAAAGACGGAAATCATGCAGCACTAAATAGAAAGATTTGGTTCAGCTGGTATATGTCGGGAAGTACAAATAGCATTAGGTATTGTTACGTATCCAAAAGCAGCAGCAGCAGCAGCAGCAATTCCCTCTCCCTACCCAAACAATTCTCTTTCATTCACTGAAACGCAGCCACTTTTCCTTTGTTTTGCTTTTTGTCTGGATGGGGCTTTTTTTTTCTGGGGGAAGGGGGAGAGACTTATCCACTCGTGTGGCAGCATTTATCACAATGCTCTTTTCAAAAAACACACGCCACAGCGTCCATTTCAGTGAAGGCGCCACCAGTGCAAAACAACGCCCTCCTCGGCCGGAAGGCAAGCTCACCTCATCGGAGTCATCCCAAGACTGTGATTGTCAGAAAAATAAGCAAATGGAGCCGCCGCATCATTTTACATCGTGCGGTCATGGGACAAGAGCAACCGGGATGCCGTTCGGTCCTGTGGCTGGGAAGGCTGGTAGTGACAGGCCTAAAAGTATCTAGATCTACATGGAGAGGGCAACTGTGCTCTTTTAAAATTATCCATTCGTTGCAGTGTTTACGAGGCGGGGGTAAATACGATACAATTGCTTTGGCAGGAATCAGCTTGCCCAGCGTTTTCTATCAGCCCGAGAACGTGATACTCAGGTGCTTAGGCCTTATAGAACGGGCTAGGCAAGTACTTTTTTCTTTAGTAACAAGACCTGTTGGGTCTGTTCTTTAAGGCTTGATGTGATAAGACACTGGTGGACTTCGCGGTGGTTTTTCTGCAGAGCAGCCTTGTTACGGTTACTAGAGGGGATGACGAGGTGAGCGCCGTACGGATGGGTTTGCCTGTCGCCCTTCCAACCTCCCTCGTTCCTGCCTTCTCATCAGCCCCACGCTGGGTGGATCGGCCGGGCCTACCCGGCCTCTCTGGCGCAGCAGAGCATCACGATGAGAAGCCCCATCACTATGTGCTTTCATTTCCTCTTTGGCTTAGCCAAAGGGTCCCTCAGGGAAGCATCACGAGGTAACGCCCGTTGTGTCTACAGGACTGATCAAACACCCATCTTTCACAAGAGGAAGTCTCTCCGTTTCAGCCCCCCGATGTTGCGGCTCGCCGCAAGTCTGGACGCGTCCGACTGCCTCTGCTAGCCCCTGTCTTAAGTCCGGCGCAGCGCCAAAGAGAGCGCCCGCTCCAGACGGCGAAGCGTTCCTGTCACACCTCTCCTGCCCAACTCGCGCTAAGCGCAAGGAGAGCTTTCAAAGCCCTCCCCCATCGGTGCACACCCACCGCGGGAGCCTGGCTCCTCCACATCCCTTGCCTCCTTGGGTTCGGTCACAGGTTTTGTAGATGATCTAGGAGAGGTTCCCCGGGCTGGTCCAAGCCAGAGGGATCAATATGGGGTTGTCCCTTCCCATTCTACCAGGTATTGGACCTTCCCCTCCGGCGTCACCCTGCGGGCCAGCACCTGGTACTTCTCCCCGCACACCAGCCTGCCGGCTGCTCCAAAGTAGTTGGTGATGGAGGACTTGAGGTGGGAAAGGGAGGAGTCATCCTCGCTGATGCTCTCCAAGGTGTGGCTGTCGATTCCGTCGTCCGGGCGCTCCGGGGCGCACGCCGCCTCGCTGCCTTCCGAGGCGCAGCCGGTCAGGTGCCCGCCTTGCTCGACGCCTTTTCTCTTCCCCCCCACGGGGGCATAGGCTTTCGCCGCCAACTTCCGCTTCCGGCTGCCCATGTTCCTCCTGCTGGGCGGGGAGAAAGAGAAGGGGTGGGGATAGGAGAAACGCAACAACGCGGCACCGCGGACCACAAGACAAGACGCGTGCCTGGTAAGATCCAGGGCTCCCGACCAGGGTTCCCTCTACATTTTTTCCATCCCAGTGCAGAATAAATTTTGTTCTGTGCACCAAGCCATGTGCACGTGTGCACCACCACTAGAAACACACGCAGCCAGCTGTGGGAACTCTGCTAATCAGGCACATCAATCTCTCCTGGGTGGTTACTCAAGCACTCAGCTTGCAGGGAACCCTGCACTGAGTCAGCCAAATTGTGAGAACAGAGGACGTTTGCTACTGACAGCGGCTTTTTTGGTTTTGGTTTCCCATCCCGGCTGACCTTGTGTGTGTCAAGAAGTGAAGTGCCAGGTTTCAGGCCAGGAGCTAATACTCCAGGGCTCAGACTAGTAGGAAGAAAGGCAGCTCCCCTTATAAGGATAACTCTGTGGGTTAGTTACAGGATAGGCAGGCGTGGGGTCTAGTGCAGTGTTTCTCAACCTTTTTTTTATAAAGTGCCCCCTTTTAAAAAAAAAAAAAATTGTAAGTACCCCTAGTACGCACAGTTTTCAGACACACACAATTTTTTTTCTACCATTGCAACACATTTGTTTAAACAACTTAATCGTAGCCGGGCGGGTGATGAAATTTTTGGGTGTAAGAAGTACAAAAATAAAAAACGCTGTAAAACTTAAAACAAACATTCAGATTTCTCCAAATGTCAGTGGTGTTGACGTACCCCCCAGACTTCTCTCGAGTGGTACTCGTACCATTGGTTGAGAAACACTGGTCTAGTGTATAGACCCCGGGCTAGATAATAGAACTCTGGGTTCTAATCTTGCCTCTTCCCATGATCATGTAACATATCGGATTCATGTCTGAATTGGGCTCACAACTTCGGTGTCTCCGTCACTGAGGGCGCTGGAAGAAGGTTGATGTTACCTGGTCTTAGAATCCCTAAGGCTGGCTAAGGGCGTGTCCACACGGCACAAAAGACCCTCCCCCCCCGGCAGGAAGACTCAGAGCCCAGGTTCACTGGATTGGGTTTGCAGGGCTACAAGCAGCAGTGTGGACGCTCGGGCTCTGGTGGGGAGCCTGGGCTTGGACACCCAATGAAAGGGGAGGGTCTGGGACCCTGGGCCACAGCCCTGTCCGAACATTTGCACTGTTCTTAGCCCTGTCGAGCGAGACCCGTGGACCCAGGCTGACATTCGCTGCTGTGGCTCTCTTTTGCGGGGTAGATGTATCCTAGGACTCCTCTCCAAATGTGGCCACGTGCATCTAGATGAACCCATAAAAATGGCCAGACTGGGTCAGACCAAAGATCCATCAAGCCCAGTGTCCTGTCTGCCGACAGTGGCCAATACCAGGTGCCCCCAGAGGGAATGAACAGAACAGGGAATCATCAAGTGATCCCTCCCCTATCACCCATTCCCAGCTTCTGGCAAACAGGCTACAGACAACACCCTCCGGCAAGGAGTTCCGCAGGTTGACTGTGCCCTGTGTGAAGAAAAACGTCCTTTTGTTTGTTTGAAACCTGCTACCTATTAATTTCATTTGGTGGCCCCTTTGACATGTTGAGGCTAGAGCCAGCTTCCCGTGGAACCTGTGAGGCTTAATCCGTTTATTTGCATGACGTGCTTTAGACAAACCCCTCGTCAGGGCTCTGCACAGCTACGAGAGTCCTTATTGCAGAGCTGATGGGAGGGCAGGGGAAGGCCAGTGGAGACGGCTAAGCAGAGTGGGTGTGTTCAGTAAAACTCTCCACTCATTACATTAAACAACAAGGTCTTCCTATCCCTAGGACGGTAACAACCTCCATCAATTCCAGGCAAGCCAGGGGCAGCTTTGCTTACGGAGGAATGCAGGGCCAGTCCTTCTGCATTAACCACACCGCTCCACCAAGGAGACAGAACCCTGGGGCTGGCAGAGACCTCAGGAGTCATCGAGTCCAGCCCCCTGCCCAAGGCAGGACCAACCCCAACTCAATCATCCCAGCCAGGGCTGTGTCAAGCCGGGACATAAAAGTCTCTAGGGATGGAGATTCCACCCCCTCCCTAGGGAACCCATCCCAGTGCTTCCCCACCCTCCTAGGGAAATAGTTTTTCCTAATATCCAACCTAGACCTTCCCCACTGCCACTTGAGACCATTGCTCCTCGTTTGGTCACCACTGAGAACAGCCTCTCTCCCTCCTCTCTGGATGGCAGGAAGATGGGCATTTCTCTGTAGTGACCGCTAATAGGCCCTCCACAAACTGCCCGCCAGCCAGGGGCACGAGCTGTACAGTGGGCAGACAAGACAAGCCTGCCAAAATCCTTATTGCCAGGGGCTAGAGGACCAGCTTCTGGACAGCTCATGAAGAAATTTTCACTAACAGAACTGGGTTTTCCTGCAGCCAGGCACGTACGCCTCCAGTGAATCAGCATCCTGTTTGCTTGTCGTGTCAGAGCAGAGACCAAGGAAGATGAGCACCACTTGGAAATATTCTGGGTGCCCAGCAGAATCCAGGAGAACTTCCAATGACAGATCAAGCGCTAGCCCTGCGCAAACCAGAGGCTGGCAGGACAGGCCGAATGGAGAGTTAATGAGGATCCCGGCAGGGGATGGAAAAACAACAGGGATGAAAAGAAAGCGGCCAAGATCAATGCCAAAATCCAAGGGCAAGAACCTGGTCCTGGCCCTTCCCTTTACCTCGATTCGTACGACAGGCTCGTTGTGGCGGAGCCAGACGTGCTGGCAGCGTCTGTGGAATCCAGGTCAGAAAGAAAAGTCTGCCCGGAGCTGGCGCTGGAAGGGAGAGAGACTGGAGTGAGTCCTGGCCAGACCTCAGCCAGCTGCGGGGCGAGCCTGGCCCAGCATTTCTGGCTGGGTCGGTAGCAGACGCCCTTCTGTGCAGGGACAGGATCCGGCTCCAAACAGAAGCTTAACATGGAGCCGGTTCGGCGAGGTTCAGGAGAGCAGCAGCAGGTGTCCCTAGTATGAGAGTCAGGGGACTGCCTGGTGTGTTAAAAGCCCAGACGTCAGACAGGAACTTCATGCCCAGTGCAGCCTCCTGGGACTTCCAGAGCTGCTCGGACGGGTCTTACACAAGCAACCAGCAAGGGCGCCCCACCCTCCCGCTTCCATTTCCCAATTGGGCAAATCGACAGATTTTCCAGGGGCACCAGCTCATCTGGATTCCTCATTGAGATCTGGGACCGGCAATTTGTCCGATCTAGCCCCTCGGATCTCTCTCCCCGCCCCACGTGAGCGAGCGAAGTCGGCAACCCCCACCCATGGCAAGCAAAGAGCGGAGACGCAGGCGCCGAGCTGCTGGGGTTTCTTCTGTCCCCAGGGCCAGTCGTGCCTGACGGGGAGATGTGCCGCTTACCTTTTTAAGCTCTGAATTTCATCCAGTGTGAAGTCAAATATGCTGGCCAGGTGGTGGTTCGTGCTCCAAGCCGACGTGAAGTCGCTCTGCATTGCAAAGCGAAGGAGAGTCATTAGCGGACACCAGGCCTTGACTCGGCATGAGCCATCCCAGCCAGCGTCCCCCCCTGCCCCGCTGGCCTCCACCTTCCACCGACAGCCCCCCGTGCCCGGGACAGCCGCTTGCGACTCTGCAGAGCAGCCAGGCAGAAGGCAGCCGTTCCGAGCCGGGAGCCTTCGCACAGGTGGGGCGCTGCGGGAAATCCCATCTGCTCTTTCCCATGAAAAAATAATCCAGCATCTCAAGCCAGTGGAGGTTCCGTTCTACCTGGTTCTTGTCTGTAACTGAGAAGCCGCGAGGGCATTTGGAAGGGCGGGTGACAATTATACTGGATGCCTCTGGCGACGTCAAAGCCTTACAATGGTTTCAATTGCTACACCTCATGCTGGAAAGCTAAGAGGCAGAGACCTCAAAAGGCCCATTCCAAGCCCCCCAGCATGTCAGTGGCAAGTCCAGTACCCAATCCCGAGACACCCAATTGCCATCCCCGTGCGCTAGTCACCAAAGACACTTCCTCCTTTCCCTCAGTCTCCTGGATTGGGCCAAGAAAAGTCTTTGGAACTCCCTGCTCTGAGACGCCGGGTACCGGCATCAGCAGGCCGGTTTGCGACCTGAAGGGGCAAACTTGCAAATTGGCACTTGGCTCCTGCCTTGGTCATCTCCGCCTGGGGAGCGCGCTGGCAGCACCAGCGGGAAAAAACGGCCCAGTGCGCAAGCTCCCGCAATGCCGGGTTGTAGCAGCAGCGCACATGTCCGGTTCAGAGTTCGAAAAGCAAAGAGCAAGCAACTTCAATAATGCAACCCTAAAAATCAACATCAAGGATAGTAACCCAACAAAAAAAGAAGAGTGAGAAACTAACACTGGGAATAGCATCCTCCAACAAAAATTTTGATCTTTTTCTTCTAGCAACTCGCCTTTTCTGCTGTTGAAATTCGTGAGGCAGCAAACTGTGAAAGCAAAGAACAAACAAACAGAGAACAATGAGAGTCAGACTTGAGGAGACGGCAAATCGTGTAACAGGCCCGAGGTGGGAGTGTACAGACAACGTCTACTTTGGTTCCAAGCGGCCAGAGAGAATCCTAGGGTGGGGAGTGTGGTGTTTTGAAAATTGTCAACTTTACAAGCGGTCACTTGAAATCCTGGCCCTGTTGGCCGCCTAGCAGGGTGGGGAGAGAAGCGGGAGATCAGTCTGCAGAAAGCTAGTTACAATAAGGGGATGTGAGTTGTGGCCTCATAGGGTGTGTCTAGACTACAGGGTTTTGTCGACAAAAGTGGACTTTTGTCAACAAAACTATACCTGCGTCTACACTGCCGCTGAGTTCGTCAAAATAACATCGACAGAACTCAGCAGTTTTGTCGACAGCTGTAAACCTCATTCTACGAGGAATAACGCCTTTTGTCGACAGAGTTCTGTCGACAGAAGGCGTTATTGCATCTACACTGACCTTTGCGTCTACACGGTCATGTCGTCAAAGCGGCTTGCTTTGTCGACAGTACTGGTTGTAGTCTAGACGCTCTTTGTCGACAGAAGCTTTGTCGACAGGAGCAGCTCGAGGCCAGCTGTGGCAGCTGGTGCTCCAGGCAGAAGGCGCGATCGGCGCCCCCACCTGCACGGCCGTCAATGGCTGTGACGTCATCATCGGGCGCCAGGGCCGGCGGCGCCCTAGGCAACTGCCTAGTTTGCCTAAGCTCACGGGCCGCCCCTGTTTGTCGACAGTATCTGTCGACAAAACTTCTGTCGACAAAAGGCTGTCGTCTAGACGTACCCTTATGGAGCAGCCTGGTTTGTTTCCCTCTGTTTTGGGGTTCTTCTGGGCTCTGAACGCTAAGGAATAAAATAACGTTACCCTGCAACCGTCCAGCAGGAGCGCCTAGATTTCAATCTAACGTCTCTGTATGTTATGAAACAGGAAACAGTGATCAAACTTTGCTGTAGCTGCGGGGACAGAAATGAGGAACGGTCCATAGCCCAGGGCCCCCCATTCCTGAAAATTTCTGTGGCGGCATTTAAGACAAGCAGACGTTCTATGGCGGGGAAGCTCTAAGGGCTTCTGGGGGAGCCAGGTTCGAGGGCGGGGGGCTAGCGGGAAGTGAAAGTGTGGACACAGACCCATTTTTATGGGCGTATTTGCTTTTTCCTCTCTTCTTCAGCTCCGAAGCGCCATTCTCGCCCAAGCCTGGTACTTTCTCTGGCAGGAGCTTGCTCGGGGGGGTTTGGTGGGACACGAATGCGCAGGCGAAAGATGCATTTCTTCTTCTTGATTTCCTTACCGCACAGAAATCTAGAGGGCAGAAAAGAACCCCCCAGCCCCACGATGGAGCCATTGTAAAGCTCTGAATGTGAGTTCTCATTGACAACTGTCCCCCCTCCTCCCACCGGAAACGACCCCCATCCCCCGCCACGCATCAAACCCAATCATGTCAGCCCTTCCACATTTTCCACTCCTGCTTGAAGTAGAAGTGTTGCATCCAACCGCCCCCTCACCTGGGCTCACCTGCTTTTGTAGCTGTTGAGTGCGTTGAGCAGGTGCGACGCGCGTTCCGAGGCCGGGGGTACCAGTCAGCTGGGATAAAGCATTGGCCAAGAGGTCATGTCAGTCCCTCGAGCAGGCGATCAAAGCACAGAGCACAGGCTGGCTGCCGAGCTCAGCAGTCACCGTGGTTGTTCAGAACTTAACCAGAGTGGGGAGCCCACGTCACACGCCCGACCGAAGCCGGTTTGATCGTAAAGCTCGGACATGCACAAGCAACAAAACCCCAGAGACGGCCCGGATGCAAACACGTTCACTCTCTAGCCATCAGCCTGTGGGGTTTGCCTCACCTGCGTTCCTGGGGCGCTCACAATCCCGCCTCTTGCTTTGCTCGGTTTTTGGGTCGATGAATGAGGATTGGATTTGGAATCATAGAGCTGGAAGAGACCTCAGGAGGTCATCAAGTCCAACCCCCTACCCAAGGCAGGACCAGTCCCAACTTCCTGCACCTCACCTGGACAGCAAAGCCAGGCTAGTCCATTTCCCTCTGGTTCTGCCCCCAGGCTGCCGCGGGGAGGCTAGGACACGGGGCAACGTTGCCACGGCTAAGCAGCCCTTCCCCAGCAGTCCTGCCCCATAAAGCAGACGCCATGGGGATTCCAGCAGATCTACCGTCGACGCCCTCACCTATAAGGCCCGCTCTGCTGCTGGTCAGAGATCTGCCCGACCTGAATCCACGCCAGGGAGCGGGTGGAACGGGGAGGTTACTGGGAGTTCTCCAGGGGCAGGCCGAATCCCCTAGCCCCTAGGCCATGCCAGAACCCACCCCACCACCTTAACTTCAGGGCGTCTGTTAGCCCGCCTTCCACCACGGCGGCCTGGGTGTTGCCTGTCCCGTCCCGTCCTGTCCTGTCCCTGGTAATGCCCCAGCCAGGTGCCCTCTGACTCCCCGGTCACCCTGCCTCATTGACTCAACGGTTACCTCCAGCTCCATAGTAGGGATGGAAAATCCCGTTTGAAATGGTAACTGGTTAAACTCTATGTTTAACTAGTTAAATACCACTGCCACGGCGCACCATGGGCAGGGTGCTGCTCTGGCCAGGCACTGGCTACCCCGGTAAACATGCTGGTAAAGCGAATGATTCCCAGTTAACCCTTCACATCCCTACTCTGTAGTGCCCGGGCGCCTTGTACAAACACCTGCTTCTGATTCGCTTCTAAGCGGGCAACAAACCAAGTCCACCCAGCGCCACAAAATCCACCCCCCTGTGGCAAAGCGGGGACAGACGACAAACAAGGAGCACTGGTGTCAAGTTCCAGCAGTGGAGATCTGGGTTGGCTATTAGGAGAAATTATTTCCCCAGGAGAGTGGGGGAGCACTGGGATGGGGTCGCTAGGGAGGGGGTGGAATCTCCATCCCTAGAGGTGTTTAAATCCTGGCTGGACAAAGCCCTGGCTGGGATGATTGAGTTGGGGTTGGTCCTGCTGTGGGCAGGAGGCTGGACGCGATGACTCCGGAGGTCTCTGCCCGCCCTGGGATTCTATGAAATCCCCAGGACCCGCAAGGAAGCGTCAGGCAAAGGCAGTTTTCTCTCCCCGACATCGTGCCCTAGGAGGAAGCGCGCAGAAAGGTGGAAATTGTCCCTCCCCCCTGCCCACGTGCTAATCCTCTGCCATTCAACTGCCCCTCCGCACCGACAGACAGCCCGAGAGCCATGAATCCCAGCTCATCTCCTTGCGCCCCCACTATTCAACACGCCTGTATTCATCGCTCGCCCGCCAGCCGCCCCGTGTGCTGTCTGAGCAGACAGGACTGGAGGCTCCCAAGGAAAGCCTGGGCCCGTTGTCTCTGGAGCCAGCCCGGCTCTCTGGGCTTTTATGGCCCACGTGCCACTTCCCCTACCACCGGCTGTCCTAGCTGCCATCCCAGGTCGGACCCGGGCCCCCTGCATTTACCTTCCCGAGCTGCAAAGGATCCCAGTGGTGGTTCACGAAGGCCAGGATCTCCTCAAAGTCAAAGTACTTCTTTTTGCTCTGCACGCCCAGGTTGTAGAGGGCCAGGTGGACAACGTCTACCCTGTGGGAGCAAAGGGCACAGAAGCAGGTGAGACTCTGCAGGTCCCATGCAGGCCAGGGGCAGCTTTCAGAGCCTCTTGCATGTACTGCAGGTTTGCAACCCTGAGCCTCTGGCGCTGGCGTGGCCATCACCGTGGCAGCTGCCTTCTCCCCGCTCCAGCCAGTCTCTGCTCCTACGCCATGTGATCCATCCAGCAGATCCCAGAGCGCCCAAGGGAGTCCTACCTGGCTGACAGCCAAGTGCCTGTCCTTCCTGCAGCCATAGCAGATATGGCCTCTCCCTGACCTGCTTGATAGCAATGTAAAGGGTTAACCAGTTACCCGGTAAGTATCACCCCTACCAGGTAAGCAGTTAACCAGCAGCCCAGCCTGGCCAGAGCAGCCCCCTTCCCCTCCCACAGCGTGGTGGGCCTGGCCTGGTCAAAGCAGGCTCTATTTAGTTAGAGAACCCCCCTTTTGCCCAGTCCAGCCTGGCCGGAGCAGCCCACAGTGCCACAGCGGGGGAAGAGGATGGGGGCATCCAGCCCAGCCGGGCCCACCGTGCCTCGCCACGGGTCAGGGGACGCGCCAGCCCTATTGGGCCTGCCCACGGGATCCTGGTTGACTGAACGTTTAACCGGTTCATGTTTCAAACGGGATCTGACATCCCTACTGCCTGCTAGACGGAAACGGAAACCCGGGGCTGCACCCTGGACTCCAGAGAACGTCGGGAGACCCGACTGTACTGATCTGCAGCATGGGCCCTGGCTGGGCGGCGGCGGACAGAGCTCCCCACTGTAGATGCTGGGCAGGTCTGGAGAGTCCTAGCGGGTCGACAGTACGTGCACAAGCACCGCAGTGGATTCGAGGAACAGCCAAAGGGCCGGTTTAAAGCCGTCCAAGGGGAGCCAGGAAACAGGATTAAGGGGCCGTGAGGCAGCCCTGTCTGGCCAAACCCTTCAGATTTGCCCCGTGCTGAAATGTCCGAGTCCTGCTGGGTCGCTAACCTGCAGCACCAGGATTCAGGCCTCGTTTCCTGGATTTTGGGCAGTTTCAGCCACGTGCTACAGGGAAGGTGGCGGAGGGGGCATTCCTGGCTGATCTAATGTCAGAACCAAAGCGCAGAAGGGGGACGGCTAGCCGCAGAGGCTCCTAGTCACGTACAAATAGGACCTGGCTGCATTTACATATCCCCAATTATATCGGGCAGGGGTGGGGAACCTAAGGCCAGCGGACTGAACAGCAGTTCCTAGCCTTGCTGCGACGTACTCCACTCCCCCGGCCCCAAAGCCGAGCCCCCCTTCCCTGCAGCAGCCCCACACCAAGGCGATGCCCTCGGCCGGCTGCAGCGAGGACAGCTGCTTGGCTACCAAGGACCGTCACGGCCCGGGGCCACGTGGAGACGCTTTGGAGACCCGGCAGCTCCAGGGGCCGCCCCGAAAGCCCCAGCTCCAGGAGCGCCGGAGAGCACCCCGGCAGAGGCCGGTAGCCCAGGACACCGGGTTTCACGCCGCCCGCTGGGAGCCCCGAGCCCTTGGCCCCATGGCGGCTGAGAGCCAACTCTTACCAGCGCAAGGGCAGGCGCTTGATGTACTCAGGGCCCTGGTTACACACTGTGCAGAAGAAGACATAGAACCTGGGGAGAGAGGGGCAGGGTGAGGTGGGGGATGGGTGTGGGAGCCTCTCACAGCCCGAGGGTCTGGCTTGGGGAGGGGCAGCCACCAGCCCATCCTCCCTGAGGGGCAGCGGGTCTCGGTGCTGCAGCAGGAGTCTCTGCTCCCAGCTGGGGCAACGTCCAGGGTAGAATCCACCCCCCTGCGCGGGCCAGGCTGGGTTCTCCTGGCAAAGCACATCACTCGGCTCCCCTGGGCAAAGCTTGCAGGCTTCCCTCCCTCCTCCAGCCCCTTCCGGGGTCCTGCCCCGGCTCCCTTCCTTCCAGCAATTCAGACCTTCAGGTCAGCCAGAGCTGGAGGGGATGGGGGGCCCACTAGAGAGGAACCAACTCATCCCCTTTGTCTGCTAGGCTGCCTCCCAGCCAGCGTGGCGCTCTCCTCTGCCCACCGCACATGGTTGTGATGTGCACCACCAGTACCCCGGGGTGGGGGGAAACTACTAGGGGCTCGTCTGCCTGCCTCTGCCCTGGTGTGGCACGGCCCAGGCCGCCAGAGCACCGTGATCCTCTCAGCCAAGCGAGTCTCCCTGCCCTGGGCTGGAGGGTAAGAAGGGTGTGAGGGGCCCTCTCCCAGCTACCGTCCCTCCCCGGGGGACAAGGACACCTCCCTCCCCCCCAGCCAGAGAAGACACAACAGGGGGCTTTGTCCACACACACACACACACACACAGCGTGCTTCTCTACCCCCAGGGCCCCCGTGCCCATCTCGTGCCCCGCAGGCTAGTGCAGGGCAGACTTGCCCCCCGCTTGCCCTGCTCCAAATGGAGCCAAGCCAGCGGGAGAGACGGGCTCAGACTGACTCACTAAGTGAGCGCACACTGGCCGCTCTCCCCAGACCGCAGCTTGCTGGAACCCAGGGGCTCTCGGCCAAGCGGCCAGCTGGGACTTCTGCTGAGCCACGAGTCCCAGGGTGCCGGAAGGAAGCCGGAGAGCAGGATGGTTTCTCTTCAGGCCAGGCGAGTTCCCCTAAGCCACCTGTGAACCATCAGCGGGGGAAGGAAATCCAGGCTGTCCCAGGCACAACTCTTGCCCGACCCTCCGGGGCTCACGGAGCCAAACAGCCAGGGAAGGACATACCGGTCTCCGAACATCATGGGGTCGCTAAGGCACTGCGTGCAGGCCTCGTGGAACCACTGCCGGCAACTGTAGCACTGCAGCATCTTCAGGTACCATCTGGGGAGAGAGGCCGGCTGTGAGCCCTCGTGCAGGGGTGGCGACTAGTCACCACGGTTCTACGTGGCACCCTCCATGTGAGCGGAGACGTCTCGCTCGCCCCGCGCGTGGGGCAGGCATCGACACCGGGGGAAGTTAGTGTGCAAAATGGAGGGGGGGCAGAATTGCCTACCCCCTCCGACGCTGGTGGACGTGAGGGTGCGAGGCGCAGGGCTGGGGAGAAGCAGGCCTGTGGGGTCTGGGTGTGTCACGGTGCAGGAAAGGGCTGTGCTAGAAAACCCTCCGACAGTTACATGAACAGGGAGTTTTCGAAGGAGGCAAAGAAATCAGCCAGCCCCGGGGACGTGCCCTGGGAATTGGACGTTAAACCAGGGCCTTGCGGAAGCTCCCAAACTCTCCTCAGACCTGGGCTCCTCAGAGTATGTTTTATCAAATGGAAGCGAAGCTACGTGGCCGCAGCCTTTCCTACTGGACCAGGCCCTCCGACCTCGCAGCCCAGCAGCGGGCCGGGAGCAGCCTCTCCCCCGCAAAACCCACCGGAAACCCCGCTGCAAAGGCACCGCGCGGCAGCCGCTCCTCCCTAGGGGTTATTTTGGTCGCCTGTGACTTTCCCCACCCGGAGCAGGAATCCCCCCGCCTGCAGCTTGTTACAGCCAGGGGCGGCAGCCCCTGCCACCTCTCCCGGGGAGGGGGGGCGAAACGCGCCGCAGCAACATTCGGGGTGAATGGGCAACGCTGCCAAATCAGAACGGGACGCACGTTCCTGGGGGGCCCTCAGAAAAGCCTTCCCTGGGGACTGACCAACCTCACACTGGCCCAAGGGAGGATGGCCTAGTGGTTAAGGCAACGGACCAGGACATGGGTTTCCCGGCTGGGTAACAGGTTTCCTCTGCGTTCGTGGGCAGACCCGTAGCTCTGTGCCCTGTCTATAGAGCGGGGATAATCACACAGCCTTTGCCTGTCTATTTAGACTGGAATCACCAGGCTGGGTCTCTCCCGATGGGTTTTGTGCCAGGCTTGGCCCAACAGGACCCTGCCATGGTACAAAGAACAAAACTGGGCCGGGGAGTCAGTTCAGGCCGGCTAGCGCCGCTACTCTTCCCCCACCCCCGGGCTGCGGTGGGGCGAGCACAACGCTGAACAGCCCGGCTATTGGGGGCAACGCGCCCTGGTCTGACATTGCCCTGGTCTGCATCCCGGGCCTATTCTGCCCCTGCCCCTCTGTCTTGTTCTCCCTGGCCCGGCTCAGCAAACCGCTGGGAGAGGCAGCTGGGTTCTCGTCTGGCTCGGGCATCGGCCACAGAGCTGGCCAGGAAGGCCCGGATGCAGCCCACAGAGCCGGGAAGGTAGATCTCTGCTGCTGCACATGCCCAGTGGAGCCGGCCAGGACCCGGCTGTACCCGAGGGGGGGTATCACACCATTACGTCTGTTCTTGAACAGCCGCATTCAAACCCGAGCGCAGTGCGGTAAGTCTGGGGCCTTACTCGCCAGGCCCCCCGCAGTAACAGTAACACTGCTGCTGGTTGGTCCTGTGCAGGGAATCCCACTCCAGCTGCTCCGGGTTGTAGGACAGCACCATCTTGACGGCATGCAGCGTCCGGGCGATGGCTCCCTTCTTCAGGGCACCCCCTTTCTGCAGGGCCAACCAGAACATGGGGTCAGCACAGCCAGGGGCGAGGAAGCCTGGGAGGAGGGGCGTGAGCCTGGCTGCCCCTGACAAGACACAGGCTCAGGCCCCGAGTTTGGGGGCCGCATGAAGACTCATGGGGTGAGAGTCAGAGTGCTCCGCCACTCGACGAGCCCGAGGCTGCCGGCAGGGGCTGCTCCCCTCTGGGCCTCAGTTTTCCCACCTGCAAAATGGGCTCACGCCCTGAGAAGCGTGGCAACAACTCCACGAGGGTCAAGCCCAATGCGTCCCGTCTAACAAAGGTGCGGGAGGCGTGCCAGGCTGCACGACTGCAGCTCCTGCCAGATGCTCCTGATCCCAGCGTCAGCTCAGCCGACGGCTCTTCCCCTGCTACTGCCTTCCTGAATTCCCCAGGGCTCCGCTGCTGGTACAGGCAATCCCCTAGCGTTCCATCGGCCGGGGGTTTGCGTCGCCTGACGGTCACCGGAGCGACCGCCGCCACAGCGACAACCACCGCTGGGTTCCCGAGCAAGAGATGTCTTAAAAGGGCCTGCTCCACCCCGGGCAGAGGGTCAGCATGGTCTGAAAAGCAGCCCCTTTAAAGGGCAGCGGGTGGGCCCCCCAGGAAGGGTGCAGCAATCCGTAATGGGATACAGCCCGCCGGGGCAGCGAGAGCCAGGGATCCGAGTCTCTCATCCCATTGGCACAGGCCTGGCGACGCTCCCCCCAGACACTCTGTGGCTTAGCCCCAGCACTGCCCTGTTTGCCCGACAGACACCAGTAGCAACGAGGATCCCCCGGGGGCCTTCTGGCTGCTGACAGGAGCCGGAGCGAATGGGAACGCAGCTGCCGTACAGGAGCTCGCCACGGAGGCAGGGACCACAGGGTTAAGTCCCTTTCCCCTTTACTCCCGGGGCCTGCCCATTGTGACTGTCACTCCTGGACGTTTTCCAGATTTCCCCTGTTATTTCAGCTGAGATCTTGGCTGGAGCCAGGACTCTCCCCTCTCCCCCCGCATGCCCCACGGCTGCCTTCAGCCAGCTGGGCTGGAGTGAAAGGCTCCCCTGCGCCCCCCACTGGTAAATTCCCTCAGCACAGCAGGGCCCCCCTGCCAGGCACAGAGACTCCCCGCCTCCCCATGGGGGGCCCAGCCAGGGTGAAGCCTTTGGATTCTGTGCCCTGCAGTGGCCCATGGGGCACAAGGCAGGGTGGGCAGCGGGTGCTGAATCAGCAGCCCCGACACAAGCTGGCTCTCTTCTAGCCCTGTACCGATGGGTGCAAGCTCCCCCTTTGCTATCAGTCCTAAAGGGGTGGGAAACTTAAGGCCCAGGGGACGGATGCGGCCCCCAGCTTGCGTGAATCCAGCCCCCGAGGCTTGGGGCTCCCCTCCCAGCTCACTTTTACACTATTCCTCCCACCTACACCCCAAGCCAGCATCCCAGCAGCCCCCTCTCTTCCACCCACCCCTCATTTTGGTCCCAGAGCCTGGGGGGGGAGGGTTGGCAACAAAATCTACTAAATCCCTAACATAAGAACTAGGGGTCACCACATGAAATGAACAGGCAGCAGGTTTAAAACGAAGAAAGGGACGTTTTTCTTCACACAGCGCACGGTCGGCCTGTGGAACTCCTCGCCACAGGAGGTTGTGAAGGCCAGGACTTTAACAGGGTTCAAAAACGAGCTAGCTAAATTAATGGAGGTTAAGTCCATCAATGACTATTAGCCAGGATGGGGAGGAATGGTGTCCCTCGCCTCTGTTTGTCTGGAAATGGGTAACAGGGGAGGGATCATGTGAAGATTACCTGTTGTGTTCCCTCCCTCTGGGGCACCTGGCATTGGCCCCTGTCGGCAGACAGGTCACTGGGCTAGATGGGTTTTTGCTCTGACCCAGTGTGGCCGTTCTGATGTTCTAGCCTGCCCCCCCAGGCTCCGGTGCGTGAGGGGAGCATCTTTCTCCTCAGTCCGGGGCCACCTCAGTGAAGGGCTTGAGGTTTTTTTGCACTTCTCACTTGTGCACGGCCCCTGACTGATTTTTCTGCAGGTCAGCATCCCCCGACCCAAGACACGCTCCCCGCCCCTTTCCTGCCCAGCCGCCCTCTACGACAAGCACTGTGCCCTCAGCCATGTGCTGATGCCTGCCCAGCGGGGCAGGTTCCTGTTGGGCTGGCCGCCCCCGGGAGGGAAGGAGCCAATTTGGAGCTGTGGCCCCCACAGCACTGGAAAGGGAGCAGAGCCCTGGGGTGCAGGACGGGGAGCACAGAACCCCTCACTCACCCGGACAGCCAGGGCAAAGATACATCTGCGACAAAACCAGGGCGTCAGAACGGGGCCGTCACTGCTGCCCACCACCGGGATGTGGCACTGCTGGTGGTAACCTAGAGGAGGGAGAGTCAGGGGTACAGAGCGCCACGGGCCTGTGGACGCACGGAGACTCGCTGGCCAACGAGAAGGCGGGGGCGGTGCGTGCACAGGTGGGGCCCAGCCACACGCACAGAGGGAATGGGATCCCGCCGCTCCGAATTAAAACCAATAGTAAAAGGTTTTATAGCCATATAAATAGGAAAAAAACAAAAAAAGAAGAAGTAGGACCGCTAATTACTAAGGATGGAGTAGAGGTTAAGGATAATCTAGGAATGGCCCAATATCTAGACAAATACTTTGCTTCAGTCTTTAATGAGGCTAATGAAGAGCTTAGGGATAATGGTAACATAACAAATGGGACTAAGGATATGGAGGTAGATATTACCATATCCGAGGTAAAAGCCAAACTTGAACAGCTTAATGGGAGTAAATCGGGGGGCCCAGATAATCTTCATCCAAGAATATTAAAGGAACTGGCACATGAAATTGCAAGTCCATTAGCAAAAATTTTTAATAAATCTCTAAACTCAGGGTTGTACCATTTGACTGGAGAATTGCTAATATAGTTCCTATTTTTAAGAAAGGAAAAAAGTGACCCGGGTAACTATAGGCCTGTTAGTTTGACATCTGTAGTATGCAAGATCTTGGAAAAAATTTTGAAGGAGAAAGTAGTTAGAGACATTGAGGCTAATGGCAATTGGGACAAATTACAACATGGTTTTACAAAAGGTAGATCGTACAACCAACCTGATCTCCTTTTTTGAGAAAGTAACAGATTTTTTAGATAAAGGAAATGCAGTGGATCTAATCTACCTCGACTTTAGTAAGGCATTTGATACAGTACCACATGGGGAATTATTGGTTAAATTGGAAAAGATAGGGATTAATATGAAAGTTGAGAGGTGGATAAGCAACTGGTTAAAGGAGACTACAGCGGGTCATATTGAAAGGTGAACTGTCAGGTTGGAGGAAGGTTACTAGCGGAGTTCCTCAGGGATCAGTTTTGGGGCCAATTTTATTTAATCTTTTATTGCTGACCTTGGCACCAAAAGTGGAAGTGTCCTGATAAAACGGATGACACAAAGTTGGGAGGTATTGCCAATTCAGAAAAGGATCGGGATATCATACAGGAAGATCTGGATGACCTTGTAAATTGGAGTGATAGCAATAGGATGACATTTAATAGTGAGAAGTGTAAGGTTATGCATTTAGGGATTAATAACAAGAATTTTAGTTATAAGCTGGGGACACATCAGTCGGAAGTAACGGAGGAGGAGAAGGACCTCGGAGTCCTGGTTGATTATAGGATGACTATGAGCCGCCATTGTGACGTGGCCGTGAAAAAGGCTAATACGGTCTTGGGATGTATTAGGCGAGGTATTTCCAGTAGGGATAAGGAGGTGTTAGTGCCATTATACAAAGCATTGGTGAGACCCCATTTGGAATACTGTGTGCAGTTCTGGTCTCCCATGTTTAAGAAGGATGAATTCAAACTAGAACAGGTACAAAGAAGGGCCACTAGGATGATCCGAGGAATGGAAAACCTGTCTTATGAAAGGAGACTCAAGGAGCTTGGCTTGTTTACCTTAACCAAAAGAAGGCTGAGAGGGGACATGATTGCTCTCTTTAAATATATTAGAGGGATAAATACCAGGAAGGGAGAGGAATTATTTAAGCTTAATACCAATGTGGACACAAGAACAAATGGATATAAGCTGGCTAGTAGGAAGTTTAGACTTGAGATTAGACGAAGGTTTCTAACCATTAGAGGAGTGAGGTTCTGGAACGGCCTTCCAAGGGAAGTAGTGGGGGCAAAAGATCTATCTGGCTTCAAGATTAAACTAGATGGGTTTATGAAGGGGTTGGTTTGATGAGATAACATGATCTTGGTAACTAATTGACCATTCATTATCAGTGGCAAATAGGTCAATGGAGGGATGATAGGAGTTACTATAGAGAACTTTCTGGGTGTCTGGCTGGTGAGTCTTGCCCACATGCTCAGGTTTAGCTGATCGCCATATTTGGGGTCGGGAAGGAATTTTCCTCCAGGGTAGATTGGCAGAGGCCCTGGAGGTTTTTCGCCTTCCTCTGTAGCATGGGGTACAGATCACAGCTGAAGGATTCTCTGCATCTTGGGGTCTTCAAACTATTTGAAGGCTTCAATATCTGAGATATAGGTGAGAGGATTATTCTAGGAGTGGGTGGGTGAGATTCTGTGGCCTGCATTGTGCAGGGGGTCAGACTAGATGATCATAATGGTCCCTTCTGACCTTAAAGTCTATGAGACTGGATAGCGCCAGGTTCTTGGCGCGCCTCCAGCATTACGGGCGCAGCTCGGCCGCTGCTGGTGCATTAGAGCCATGGGAAACGGGAGTGGCGGGGGGGAGGGGAGGGGGGGGGGTCAATGAACTGAGAGGAAACATTAGCCACCCCCTACCCCCTGGAAACACACCCGCCCCTCGCACACCTACTCATCCTGCCAACCATGGGCGCCTCGTGGGAGCACACCGAGGTGCACCATCCCCCTCTGCCTCCATTTTAATTGGTAAATGGGGTGCCCCAATGACCCTGTTCCTCTGGTGGTTCTCCCTGCACCGCCTCCCCCCACACAGGCACCAGTCGCCTATGCTGCCAAATACACCCCCCCAATCATCCCCCTCAACATCTCCCATGCACTCTCTCACTCCTCCTCCTCCTACGTACATGCAGCCCGCCCCCCATCGCTCTCCTAAACCTGAGGTGTCCAACACGCTAGCCATACGGGGCTATTTGGCCGGTGGGTTGCGGCTAGTTCGCTACAGAACTGGTCGGACACCGCGGCCCTAAACACACACGCACTCAGCCCCCAACCAAAGGTCACGTCACTCCCCCGGCTGCTTTCTGCCATTCTAACCCAGCCGGCAGCCATCCTGGGGCCCCCAAAGCCAATGGGAATTCTGCCGGAGCGGCCATGCTGGGCACCTGGCCTTCAGGGACTGCCCCGTTTCCACTGTGTGTCAGAGCGACACTTGGTCCCGCCCGGGGGAAAGAGCCAGCTCTGTTCACCAGGGATCCCTTAGGAATCAACTCCGGGCAAGTATCAGCTGAGTGTAACAGGGGAGGAGTGGCCCCCGGACTCCTCCATCCTGGTCTGCTCCTCTCTGAGATGAGGGGTGCCCAGGTCGTTTTCTCCTGCCCTCCCGAGCAGCGACACCGTGGCCCTTCAGTGCCGGAAAACACAAAACTGAAAGCTACCGGTCAGCCAGAAAGGGGGAAGCCAGGCGGCCGGGCTCTGCAGGGGGAAGCAAGGATCCTGGGTCCCTCTGCAGTTGGGCAGGAGCATCAGAATCTGCACCAGCACTTTCCGCCCTCCAGGGGGCATCACACGCCGCTTGGGGGCGCTCTTACCTAGCCCGCATTTGCCACAGATGAGGATTTCGTTCAGGGGCCCCGAGGTCTTTCCCAGGCAGATGTTGCACTTGGGCTCTTCTCCGGGGACACCAGCTGAAAGAGAGCAAGCCAGCCGGGGGATCAGAGCCTTCGCAGTACACATCTTGCCCAAAAACACCAGGGAGGGGGTGGGGAAAGAGAGTCGGTCAGCAAATGTCCCTCTCGTTTTTTCCCCATCCCTGTGTGGAATAAATTTTGTTATATGCACTGAGGCATGCGTGGGTGTGCACCACCAATAGACGCACCTGCTGCCAGCTGTGGGTGCTCTGCTAATCAGCTGGGCAGTACCTGGATCGCTTCTGGATGGCCACCTAAGAACTCATCTTACAGGGAACATTGGTGCCCGCAAAAATCACACAATTAATCACACACACACACACACACACACTCTCGCTCCAAATTATCTCTCTATATTAAAAAAATACCCTTTTCCTGCAGGACGACAGACTGACTCCATGACACTCTGCGTCCCGCAGTCCCTCTCCTGTCAGCCCCCTGGCCTCCTCCCTTCCTGCTGCGAACCCCATTAGGTCAGAATGCGGCCTGCGTTGCCCCAGCCTTTCTCTGCCGGCCAGAGGGAGGACAAGAGGCCTGGGTTGGCTGCGGGGGAAGGTGGTGGGGGTGAGAGGCATGGCCTGGCTGTGGCCTCTCCCCCTCTCTCCCCGCCCCAGAGAGGCCCAGGCTGGCTGCACGGGGGATGGGAGAGGCGCCAGAGGCCTGGGCTCCCTAACACGGGGGGTTGGGGGCGTGGAGGGTGAGAGAGGCTGGGGCTGGTGGTGGGGGAAGGGAGAAGAGCTGGGCCTGCCTATCTCCAGAGGTGGGGGTTGGCGAGTACCGCGAGCAGGGGGCACAGCCCCCTAGGACGGTTAAAGGAAAGAACCAGAGTGACTCCTAAGTTCTTTGCCTGGCTCTATGACTACTCTACCAGCTCCCCAGCAGTTCTCTCTCTCTGCAGGCACACTGGCAAGCGAGAACCTACCCCGTCCCAGAATCCCCTTGCACCCCGGCACGTCCTTCCATTCAGCCACCACTTTGGGTCAGAACAACACCCCCCCCCCATTCTCCCCGAAAAAGGAGATTCGGTTTCCAACTCTCACACACTCCCAGAGAGGACCACCTGCGACCCAGCCAGGCTCGCCCACACAAAGTCCAGCTAAGAACGGACCTGTGGACCCAGAGCCAGCAGATCTTGTCCCCCTTCCACCTCCCCACACACACACGCCAGACTCGGCAAAAAACTGACGTTTGCTTAGAGCTCGGCCAGAAAATTGGAGTGGAAAAAAAACCCAAAAAAACCCACACGTCAGTCTCATGTCACGCACTGGTGGAGATACAGCCAAACATCCAAGAGCAGTATGATTGAAAGCTTTTGTGTGTGTGTGTGTGTGTGTGTTGGGGGGGTGGGGGGAAAGACTGTAGTAAAAATAATCAAGACTTCTGTTCTAAGGCAGCCCATAAATAGGATCTATGGGCCGGCTTCTCATCTCTCACACATCAGGGTATATCCACTGAGACAGCATTTGTATGTTCTGAATAAAACTCCCATTGACTCCCATGGGCCATATGTCTCTTCCTCGCTTTGTCCTTGCTAGGCACAGGTGCAAGGAAGAACGATCTCGGTGGCGGAAGAGTTCATCCCAAATTCACGATCCTTTGCAAAGCCCATGACATGCATCCTTCATCCAAAGGGATGGCCAAGCAGAGATGACAAATCCCGTTTAATCAGCTAATTGGGTAACCACTTAAACGGGGGCAGGCGGGAGACACCCATCGTTGTAGGCAGGGCTGCTCCGGCCAGGCAGCATATGCACAACCCACACTCTGAACGCACACTCCACCAAGGGCAGATTCCATCACCTGCGCATAGAGACCGTTCTGGGTCAGCTCCATAGCCAACAACCTGTGTCCATAGCACCGGCAGGGCCTGGTATTCCCCGTCACTTCCTGTCCCAAAACCGATGTTTAAGTCGCGCTAGCGGTACAAACACCTGCCCCATCCCCACTTCAGGGAAGATGAAACTATTCCTGCACCTTCGGTTTAAAAGAGGAAAACACGTCAAAGGGTGGGAGAAAGAGCAGACGGGCGCTTTATAAATGCCACGCACCGTCCCAGAAGCGCAATATTATATGGAAGCCGACAGAGGAGGGAAGGGGCAAAGGGGCAAGTACCACAGGGCCCAGTGCGGGGAATTGAAGAGGGTCCAGAGAAGAGCAACAGAAATGATTAAAGGTCTAGAGAACATGACCTAGGAGGGAAGACAAAGAACTGGGCTTGTTTAGTTTAGAAAAGAGAAGACTGAGAGGGGACAGGATAGCATTTTTCACGTTTCTAAAAGGGTGTTATAAAGAGGAGGGAGAAAAATTGTTCCCCTTGGCCTCTGACGACAGGACAAGAAGCAATGGGCTTAAATTGCAGCAAGGGAGACTTACGTCTAGACTACAGACTTTTGTTGACAGAGGCTATGTCGACAGATATTGTCAACAAAGCTTCTGTCGACAAAGAGCGTCTAGACTACATCCTGTTCTGTCGTCAAAGCAAGCCGCTTTGTCGACATGAGTGTAGACGCAAAGGACAGTGTAGATGCAATAACGCCTTCTGTCGACAGAACTCTGTCAACAAAAGGCGTTATTCCTCGTAGAATGAGGTTTACCACCGTCGACAGAACTCGGCTGTAGTGTAGACGCAGGTATAGTTTTGTCGATAAACGTCCACTTTTGTCGACAAAACCCTGTAGTCTAGACACACTGGTTGGACATTAGGAAAAACTTCCTGTTAGGGTGGTTAAACACTGGAATAAATTGCCAAGGGAGGTTGTGGAATCTCCATCACTGGAGATATATAAGAGCAGGTTGGACAGACACCTGTCAGGGATGATCTAGACAGTGCTTGGTCCTGCCGTGGGGTCAGGGGACTCGACTCAATGCCTCTCGAGGTCCCTTCCAGTTTCGATGTTCTATGATTCTAAAGGACTCAGGGCTCCTGGCTGCCACGGCTGCTATTACGGCAACATGATAACCATGCTAAGTGGACATCCACCTAACAAAAATCATGCCGGACCACGGATGTTTCCAGACTAGGAATCTAAGGGAATAGTTGACTTACCCGATAAGCTTATGCTTATCAGGTAGTTGAGTCGACTACTCGCTTTCCCCCCCACCTTTGCTGCCTCTGCGTCAGAGGCAGCGGGGGCTGGGAGGGGGGCTGAGAGTAGGAGCCCATTCTGGGGGGAGCCAGCTTAAAAGCCGATTTCCCCCAGCACCGTCTCCGTGGTGTAGGGGCGGGGAGGGGAGGGAGAAGAACCACAGCGTCCCATAGCCGGCACAAACTGGGACTATTCAGTCCCGGTTCATGCCGCCCCAGGGAGCTACCCCCGCTGGGCTGCTCCAACTACATTTAAACTGCAGAGCCCCAGCGGGGTTAGCAAGTGCCCCTCCCGCCTTAACGACTCTCCGAGTAGTTGATGGAAATTCCATCAACTACTCGATTAGCTGATTAACCACAATTTAACATCCCTCTTCTGGACCAGAGAGTTCTGGACTAGAGAGGTTCAACCCGCAGTATTTGCAATGACCCCTTCCTCTTGCAACTAGGAGAGGGGCAGAAATCCTACGGGGAGGGAATAAAGATCCTGCACGAAGGCGATGGGTGGCTAGACCGTACGGCTGCATGGGCCCTTCTTTCACTGTGTCATCACACCTGTGTTACACCAAAACCTTCAATCCAACCTGGCATCCCTGCTTGGTGACAGAGATCCCAAGGGAGGGGAGCAAAGGGAGAGGTCCCAGAGCTAGTTCTGGATAAACAAGTCTCGCGGTGGGACACCTCTCCAGGAAGAGGAGACAAAAAGGGAGGTTTGGGGGCCTTCAGCTCCATCCCTACGAGCAGGCGGAGCTGAGCCCCCGTTGGGCGTGGTCCCTGCCAGGCAGGGGAAGGACCAAAGCATCACTCACCATGCTGAATATCCTTCCAGAGGACCCAGTACTTGGAGTTATCTTCGAAGGTCACAAGGCAGCTCTGCTTGGAGCCACTGACCTGCGCAGACAAGAGAGACGTCAGCTGCAATTTTCTCCCCCCTCACTGTAAGCAGCTTTTTGAAACGCGCCCCGTCCTGCCCGCCACGCGACTGCAGGGAGCTTGCCGGAGGTTACGCTGCACTCGGCTGGGGCGAGGGGCGCCTGACTAACAGCCCTGAGAACCAACGCTGCCTGCGCCCACCCTGCCTTAGAGTGCCAACACGATGACGGTCTGCTTCAGGGTTCCCGGTGAAAGGAGCTCATGGGGGACCACCCGGGAGAGATTCAAATGCCGCCCCGCTGATTAGCAGAGCAGCCACAGCCGGCAGTGTGTGTTTCTACGGGTAGTGCACATCGGCACATGCTTTGGTGTACAGAACAAAATTTATTCTGCACGTGACTGGAAAAAATTAAACACCACAACTTCCCCATCAGAAACACACAATGTCGAACTTCCAGCTGTGTTTAAGAAGAAAGGAAGACAGACACAATTTGGAGAAATGGACAAACCCAGACCACCTTCATTTTCTGAGATTTCCTCAACCCACCGTCTCCCTCAATTCCCAAGAGGCATTTAGAGCACACAGGCTTACCCCAAGGTTTGCTAGGCTCTGTGGTTGCTATCAGGATTAGAAACAGAAATGCCCGACACCCGTGAGAGATGCTATTTTAAGGGACCGAGAGAGTAGACGTAGACGCTAGGACTGGGGACTTGTCTGCGTGGAGGGGCGTTGCTCTTGGAGTCTGACAAACCTCCAGACAGATTTGCAGGGATCAGGCCCCTGTGAAGGAAACTTCAGGGGATAACCCGGGAAACCCTTAGGCTAGGGGTTTTCAAACTAGGGATCGCGCCCCAGTGCTGGGGCGCGGAATGTCGGGCGCTGGGTCTCGTTGCTGCTGGGGGATCAGGTGAGCAGTGGGGGGGCTAAGGCAGCTCCCTGCCTGTCCCGCACTTCAGACTGTGCTGCACCCCGGACACGGCCAGCAACAGGCCCAGCTCCTAGGTGGGGAGGGGGAGGGGGAGCGCACAAGGCTCCGTGCACTAGCTCTGCACTCCCATTGGCTGGGAACCTGCTGCTGGCTGCTTCTGGGGTGCAGCATGGTCTGCAGGGCCAGGAGAGGCAGGAAGCTGCCTTAGCCCCCCTGCTGCACCACTGACCAGGAGCCGCTCAAGGTAAGCCCCTGCCCCACCCCCAAAGCCGGAGCCCCCTCCTGCAGCCCACAACTCTCCTCAGCCCCGCCCTGGAGCCCACGCTCTAGTCAAATGATGTGGGGTCGCGGCACCAAAAATTTTCTTCAACTGGGTCATGAAAAGCTTGAAAACTGCTGCACTAGGAAGTGTCCCAGGACAGACCTCGTGTGGGCAGAGCAAAGGGCGCCTGTTTCGCCCTTTATAAAGGGAGGGACCCATTCACCCAAACCAGGACCCTGATCCAGATTTCACAACAGCTGAAGTTGGGGGGCACTTGAAGGCAGGATCTGGGTCTCTGCCACAGTTGAGATATCGGGGTCGGGATCTGCTGGGACGTTCCGTTCAGATTCCACCTCTTCCCCACTCCCCATAGCACCTGGAGCCTTTGGATCAGTGTTTCTTAAACCGTGTACCGTGGCGCCACAAGGCAGTCGGAGGTGTGCCGTGGAGAACAACAGAATTAAAAATGGCTGTCCTTAAAGGGGTAGGCAACCTTTTTTTTTTTTTTTTACTCAATAACTTTTTCCTCCCCGACCTTTTTTTCCCCCCCCCCCCCTTCAACCAAAAATCCTTGGTGTTCCTCATAAAACAAAAGTATTGTTTGGTGTTCCTCAGTCTTAAAAAGTTTAAGAAACACTGCTTTGGATATAGGTTCCAATTCGAGCACATCTCTGGAATCCAAGGAACAGTGTCAGACTGAATAGGACTTTGAACGCCCACTTTACCCTCTTGATCTTGCCAAGGTAATAGAGTCCATCAGTCCACCTGCAGAGCACATACTGCCCCTCGGTCAGTTTGACCATCAGATCTTTGTAGCCGCTCCTGTTTGCAGAAGAGGCGACCGCTGCTTGTGGCCGGTGGCTGGCAGCCGTGTAGACATCTCGGAGGCTTGGGTTGCGCGTGCCGTTCTCCATGAGCCCCGGCCGACACTGCACGACACAGGGAAAAGCTAGTTTTGATCATGCAAGTTCTCCACTGGCACCCGTCTCACCATCCTTAATTAGGCAAAGTTCTCCCATCACGGGGAGTTTTGCCTCTGGAAGGGCTGCAACGTCAGCACCCTTATGCAGATCACGGCATTATTGCTACTGTGAAACCCACTCAGGTTTCACACTATAGCGGGGGCAGGGTCATAAAAGGAAGCTGATAAACCTGCCTCAGCGTTGGCTAATAGTCACCCATTTCACTCAAGCTTATGTTTTTAGAACCAGAGGCCCCTAATCTGGGAAAACAAAAGTTCTATGAGTCTTCAGTGAGCAAAGCCAAGGTAAAAGTGAACCAGCTCAGATCATAATGAAGAGAGAAGATTTCCTCTGATATTACCCCTTTCATAGGGCTCCCTCAGCTCTAAAATTCTTTGGTGAAAAGGTGCGTGTTTGAAGGGTGGACAGAATTTGCTTTTTATTTCTGTGAATTGCAATTCAACATTCCTCTGCACTTTTTAATAAACTCCCCAAACCCAAGAGCATTGGACCAACGTACCAGCATGAAAATTAAACTGTCTATAAACAGAAAGTGATCCTGACCAGCTGAGTTTCACTCTCTTAATGGAGTGAAATGCAAAAACTAAACAAATGGCATCAAGTAAACAAATGGCATCAGGTTTTAAAGAAATCATTGATATCATTAGTAAATGCAGGTAAGACAACATCGAGTGATACAGGATTTTCATCTTGATACTGTCCCTTTAATTACGACACCGCTCTCTTCCTTTATGTCCTGGAATTGATTTAAAATATAAACAACTCAATGTGTTTTACCCTTGGGACTTTGCACACAAACATGAATACAGGAGCACACCCTACAAGCTACCAATAAGGTTTACAGCTTCTGGGAGACAAATTCTAGTGGTTAGCGAGATTCCCAATTAACGTTAAGGTAATTCTGCCCAAATATAGCCAAGCTAAGTAAACCCCGCAAAAAGCACAATCGCTGGGCAATCACATCCGTGAGCCAGTTCTTATATTATGGGAACAAGTAAATAACTTTTCTTTATTCACCCCCTCCATAAAATCATGAGTGGTATGGAGAGGGTGAATAAAGAACAGTTATTTACTTGTTCCCATAACATAAGAACTAGAGGACACCAAATTAAATTAATGGGTAGCAGGTTTAAAACTAATAAAAGAAAGTTCTTCTTCACACAGCACAGTGTCAACCTGTAGAACTCCTTGCCAGAGGAGGCTGTGAAGGCTAGGACTATAACAGAGTTTAAAAAAAGAGCTAGATAAATTCATGGAGGTGAGGTCCATAAAAGGCTATTAGCCAGGGGTAAGGCAGTGCCCTGGCCTCTGTTTCAAAGGCTGGAGAAGGATGGCAGGAGATAAATTGCTTGATCATTGTCTTCGGTCCATCCCCTCTGGGGCACCTGGCACTGGCCACTGTCGGCAGACAGGATACTGGGCTAGATGGACCCTTGGTCTGACCCAGTATGGCCGTTCTTATGTTCTTAATGCAAGTCACCCTCTGAATTATTTTCATATTAAATCAGACCGTGATATTAGGACCTGATTCAGTTTCCCCTTTAGTCAATGGGAAAACACCCACTGACTTCAATGGGAATTTGGCTTGGCCAAATTTAGTAAAATAAGTACTACTATTATTCTGAGCTAGACTGCAAGTACCGAAGTTACAGACCATGGGAGGGCATTTGGAAACTCCCGCCCACCAGTAGTGGGCAAACTGCATTTTGAAGGTTTCTCTTCCCAACTCTCTGAACTTGAGTCTATAGCACTAAGCTGGATATTCTTAGACAGCAGCCTTCCTTGTCTTGGTGTCTGTGCTCCAGGACAGAACTAGGAAGTGCAGAGAGCATGTAAAAAGTAACATCTGAATAGGATTTTTTTTTCCTCCTTTCCCCATCTCCTCTCCTCCCCACCCCGCACCCCAGTCCAGTTTCAGGGCAAAGATTCAAGCTGTGTATCTGTGCTTGTTCCTGCAGCTCTAGCCTTACTGAGATATCCTCACCGGATCATTGGTGAAGTAAGATGCTACCCAACAGGGAGAGTATAGGAATCCAGCCATTAGTACAGCTACTAATCACAGGCAAACCCTTTGACATCGGTGCAAAGTTTGCCAAAGCGGGAGCGTAGTGCAATCTTCTCCCATCGGCATTGCCCGATACTCCCCTGCAACGCGAATCCTTCCTGGGCGTCCACACGTGAGCCCAGGAAGGAGCGAGAGGAAGAAGCGACTGACAAACACCCCCCTCTGATTGGTCCTAGCCTAGCAAAGCTGGGTTCCTCCTAGAAGTGACACCCACACACTCCCCGCTTGCTCAATAGGTGCTGGAGCCAAGGCGGGCCGGGCCAGTCACTCCCCAAGTGAAAACACCCCCGGGGTGTCCAGGGTAAAGGCTGGGCTTTGCCTACCACAGCCAAGATGCCCAAGGCAGGAGGAGCAGCCGGGCCCAGGGACTCGCCCTCTCTCCTTTCAGCCAAGTTCAAAAGGAGGGTTTGCATCTGCCCCCCCCCCGGCCCGGCCGCTTGCAGATGGAAACTCGCTGCCAGGCAGAGGCGCGTCAGAGCCGCTGCTACATTCCAGAGCCATGAATCCCCTTTCGGGAAGGAAGCGGCTGCAAAGCGCCCCGCGCTCCGTCCCCAGCCGGGCAGCCTCTGGCGCCAGGGGGCGACGCAGCTCGGGAGCCAGCCCCGCGCCCGGGGCCAGACTAGGGCGCAGCCGGGGCATGACACGAGCCAGGGCCGCCCCTGGCGGGGCACTGGGCAGCGTCCGGCTGCAGCACGGGCAGGTCGCCCCGCAAATCCACCAGCCGGGCGGGGGAAGGCGCATCCGACGGGGCCCCAAGCCCCCCCAGCGGGGGGGCAGCCCTATACATGTGGGGAGGGGGGACGCCACCAGCTCCCCCCACCCCCGCCCCCCAAAAAACTCTGCCCAGCCCCCGCTGCCAACGCCCCTCTCCAGCGTGCGCTTACCTCGGAGCCGGGCGCCCCCCGAGCTGTGATTGGCTGATTCAAACACATTCAAAATAAAATGCATTTTTTGGGGTGGGGGGGGAGGGTGAGATACGCACGGTCCGGTCCGGCCGGGGTCAGCCCCGCGGGGCAGGGGCGGGGGCAGAGTCGCCCACACGCGGGACCCAAACTTCCGTGGGACAGGGACGCGGCTCCCACGTTTGCCCCCGCGGATGCCTCGCCGCTCTGCTCCCGGCGGCCAACGTGCCTGAACTCCCAATCGGGCGGGGGGGGGCGGATTTTATTTTATTTTCATGCCCCCGCACCCCACCAGGAGGAAGCAGGTTCCGCGCCGGGCGAAGCCCCCCCCCCCCAGAAAAAAAATCTAGTCACCCTAACAAAATAAAAGTCTCAAGAAAAGTCAGTGGGGGGCCGCTTCCGTCTCCCCTGGATCCCCAAGCGCTGACCCCCCCCCCCCAGCCAACCCGCAGCGGCAGATCGCTGCAGCCGGCCCCACCCGCGGCCCCATCGCCACCCCCCCCCTTACCGCTCCGCCAACTCCGTCGGGCTCAGCGCCGCATGGGGGGCTACGGGCGGGGGCTGCGGGCGCTGCCGGCGGGCGGCTCAGAGCCCGGGGCGCCGGGTCCCCCCCATGCTGCCCCCGCTTAGCGGCGCTGCGGGCGGGTGCTGCGGGGCGCCATCTTTTTCACTTTTTCCCGCGAATTATTTACGTTTTGCTTATGTAATTAGCACGGGCCCCTCCGCCTCCCCCGCCCGGCTCCCTCCTGCAGGAAGCCAGGCAGCGCCCGCAGCCCCGGCAGCTCCCGCCGCCTGCCTTTAAAGGGAGCGGGCGGCCGGCTGGGGCCCGCGGCGTGGGCGGGGGGGGGCTGCGACGCCAGCCCACGCCGCGCGCGCCCACGTGGGTGCCCCCCCCCGGGTCAGAGAGGGCCGCAGGTGCAGCCCCGCGGACACGCGTGCACGCCCACGCTGGGCTGCACAGACAGGGGTGCGCCCCCCCCCCCCCGTTCACACCCCCACACGCAGCAGGAACACACGCTCCCAGGCACCTGCACCCAGAGACGGGCAGCTAGCCCCGGAGAAACACGTGTGCCCACCTAGGGACCCCCCACCCCCTCTCCAGTAGGCCTGTAGCCCCTTGGGGCATGGCTACACTAGGGAGCGATTTCGAAATCCTAACTCTGGAAATAGCAATTTCGAAATAGCGCTATTCCTCTTCACAAGCAGGCCTTATTATTTTGAAATAACAGGCTTGGACACTTGCCTTGTTATTTCGAAATAACTAAGGCAGCCATGCCTATGTCTCAGGGAACAGCTACACAGCAAGGCTATTTTGGGATACCAGAGGTATCCCAAAATAGCTACTCCGGGTCTACACAAGCCGCCCGTTACTTCAAAACATTTTTCGAAATAACGGGCGTGCTATTTCGCCGTCCCGGTAAACCTCGTTGCAGGAGGGATAAAGGATGGCTCAAAATAGCGCGTTATTTCAAAATGGCGCTGTGTAGACGCGCCAAGTTTCAAAATAAGCTATTTCGAAATAGATTTGAGATAAGATAGGCAAATTGCATCGCTTAGTCCGAGTTTAAGGTGCTGTGTAGACGCACCCATAGACATGCCTCTAGAGACTAACAAATATATAGGTCTCAGAGTATGTCTACACTGCAATGCTATTTCAGGATACTGGAGTATAAGAATTTGCTATTTAATGGAAATCGCTGCAAAAAGCAACTGCTTTCAGGAGTACCAGCCAGCAATATAACACTGACCTGAGAATCTGAACTTTCTGATATTGTTACAATATGTGTTTTGGGGTCAGTTAAGAGGCAGATATATTAAAAACTCATTTAACTACTGTGCATAATGGATGGGAGATGCTTTCTAGTAGAAAGCTGATTCTCGGCTTATGGCTTCATCCAAAGTCCACTGAAGTCAGTAAGGCCCTTTCTACACTATGTGGAAGACTCAGGTTTGAACCGAGAGGGCTCCCCCCTCAACACTGGTACTCCTGCTCCTCATGGGGAGTAAGGGAACCTGATAGGAGCAAATGCTCCTGTCGACCTCCCAGAGTTGTGTGGATGACGTGAAAACGTGATTTAAGATACTTCAACTCCAGCTATGTAATTAACGTAGTCGCATATCTTAAGTCAACCTTCCCCTTTAGGGTAGACCTGGCCTAAGTGACTTTAATTACATCAGTCAATAGGCATTAAATCAGATTTTCTCCAGTATTATGCATTCCTCGTCACAAATGCTTAAAACAAATAGTTCCTCCAGGCATGATTAAAATGACAGGGGAACTTAAGAACATAAGAATGGCCGTACTAGGTCAGACCAAAGGTCCATCTAGCCCAGTAGCCTGTCTGTCGACAGTGGCCAGCACCAGGTGCCCCAGAGAGGGTGGACCAAAGACAATGATCAAGTGATTTGTCTCCTGCCATCCTCCTCCAGCCTCACACCATTTCTATCCCCTGGCTAATAGCCTTTTATGGACCTAACCTCCATGAAATTATCTAGCTTCTCTTTAAACTCTATTATAGTCCTAGCCTTCACAGCCTCCTCTGGCAAGGAGTTCCACAGGTTGACTACACGCTGTGTGAAGAAGAACTTTCTTTTATTAGTTTTAAACCTGCTACCTATTAACTTCATTTGGTGTCCTCTAATTCTTCTATTATGGGAACTAATAAATAACTTTTCTTTATTCGCCCCTCTCCACACCACTCATGATTTTATAGGGAAAATGTTGTTTTTTTTAGTATTTCTGTGATACTAGAATTTATAAAATAATTTCCACAAAATTATCGAGATATGAACATTACTCATTAATGCAGGTGTTGCCCTTTTTTTGCAAGTACGTATTGAAGAGTGTGTATGCAGGAAAACAACAGGACAAGCTTTGCTTACAGTGTCATAGAGTCACAAAGCTTTAAAATGTTTGTGAGTTCAGAGGTTAGAATAATAGACTCTAAAGCAAAGTGCAGTAATATTACAGGCCATTAAACATCTTGGTAAAGAAAGACACCAAAAGAAGAGGGGAAAATTAAACCCAACTTTCTTGAGAATAGGTCACATTTTAAACATGAGGGATGTCAAAACGCTAGTCAACAGCACAAGGGATCAAAAAGAGTAAGCATGTTACCCACCAAACTTAACCACCCTAATACAGAATTATTTAGAGACACTTTTAAGCTCTCACAAACAGCCTCTTTATTGCTCTTTTGAGGGACAAGAAAGTCCTTTCAGTCACTCTAATCAAAAGAGAAATATTTCTATTGTCCTTAGACAGCCTAGAATTTGTAGGGTATAAAAGGGACATAGACTAACCTAATGCAATAAACGCTGGTCTAAGTGTTATTAATTTCCTTCCCCAGCCAAAGAGGCCTTGCAAAGATTATGAAAATATGGATCCCACAATCAATAGTGTATGTAAAACAGTCCGTTGCCCAGTGTATAATTCTTCCCCTGTCTCAAGTGGATGCAAATCCAGGACTGCACAGTTGTTCAGGTTTGTACTTTAAGTTGTTCAGACTCCAATTCTCAGTGTGAATTAATTTTTCTCCCTGCTGCTTCTGTTCTGTTTTTGGACCACCACCACTTGGGTTTGAACCTGGGACCTCTGAAGCAGAGTATAGGAGCCTCTACCCACTGAGCTAAAAGCCAGCTGGCTCACAGCATATGCTGTAGAGGTCTCTTGGTCTTAACTGTTGCTATGGTCTAGGTACCATTGGCATTGCTCAGTAACCACACTAGTATGTCTACACTGGCGGGTTCTTGCTCAAGGACAGCCATTCTTGCGCAAGAACCCGCAGAGCATCCATACTGCCTGCCCGCTCTTGCGCAAGATTTACAGTACGCATGGTAAGAGAGGGCTTCTTGCGCAAGAGCTACGCTCTTTTTTTTTACAAGTGTAAGCCTTCTTGCGCAACAGCTCTTGCGCAAGAGGGCAGTGTGGACGCAAGGCAGGTGTTTCTTGCGCAAGAAAGCCCTATGACTAAAATGACCATCAGAGCTTCCTTGCGCAAGAGAGCGTCCACACTGCCATGGATGCTCTTGCGCGCAAAAGCACATCTCAGACATGGCAGTGTGGACGTGTTCTTGCATAAGACTTCTTGCACAAGAACCCTTGCGCAAGAAGCCGCCAGTGTAGACATAGCCTAGGTGTGTGGGTTACATATTCTCTCGGTAAAAACCCCATTAGAAAACTCCTCCGGCTTAGAAGCAAAGACAGCTATTCTCTCCTGCAAGGGTATAGTCATGGAGCGTACAGCCAGAAGGACCCACCAGTGTAAGGAGTCTGACCTCCTGGCTAGCAGAGGCTCCCAATCCCTACACAAGCAGGACATCACTGCTCTGAGTAGCTGGGCCAGGCAACTGCATGCAGGGAGACTTCAAAAGGAGTCCCCATGCCAGATTGCAAACCTCCTGAGGACACATAGCATGGAGGCTAACTCTGGCGTAACCTCCATGTTCTCTTATGCACCTGCTTCATAGAATCATAGAACACTAGAATGAGAAGGGACCTCGAGAGGTCATCGAGTCCAGTCCCCTCCCCTCATGACAGGACCAAGCACCATCTAGATCATCCCTGACCGGTGTCTATCCAACCTGCTCTTAAATATCTCCAGTGATGGAGATTCCACAACCTCCCATGGCAACTTATGCCAGTGTTTAATCCCTCTGACAGGAAGTTTTGTATAATGTCCAACCTAAACCTCTCTTGCTGCAATTTAAGCCCATTGCTTCTTGTTCTATCCTCAGAGGTCAAGGAGAACAATTTTTCTCCCTCCTCCTTGTAACACCCTGTTAGGTACATGAAAACCGCTATCATGTCCCCTCTCAGTCTTCTCCTTTCCAAACTAAACAAACCCAATTCCTTCAGTCTTCCCTCCTAGGTCATGTTCTCTAGACCTTTCATCATTCTCGTTGCTCTTTTCTGGACCCTCTCCAATTTCTCCACATCTTTCTTGAAATGCGGTGCCCAGAACTGGACACAAGACTCCAGTTGAGGCCTAATCAGCACAGAGTAGAGCGGCAGAATGACTTCTCGTATCTTGCTCACAACAACCCTGTTAATGACGCCAGGAATCAGGTTGGCTTTTTTTTTTTTGGGCCACAGTGTCACAGTTTCAGAAAGCGCTGGGCATGGGGGGATCTGCAAAGCAGCACACCCAGGTCATGTCCCCCTTACCTTCAGCATGCTGCCATGCCAGTGCCCCGTTAGAGCTCAACTCGGCATGACCTAGCAGGATGGTATTGCCCAATGGGCCTGCTCCCAGAAGCATGCTCCTCCTTTATGCCAAGGTGGCAGGACCAGGACTAACTCCGAAATGCTCAGCCTGTTCTTTAGAGTTTTGCTAGAATGTCCCCCAGCAATGGTCAGCTGATGATTTTGCCGGTGAAACAACAGTATGGTCGAGGGTGAATGCAGGTAAATGGAGTTTACCCACTTCTTATCTGGGGCATATGGCGGTTGCCTACTTCTCTCTAAGGAATAAAGTCTTCATGCACACCTCTCCTGTGATCAGCAAACCATGGCTGCACAACCATGCTGCTTACACTCAGTTGCAAAAACCGGGACCTGTAAAACTCTGCAAGCTACTGACTACCTGCGCCAGCCATCGAAGAGCCCAGGGCCTTCCTGTTTAACAACGTTACCTCATTTCCGGCTCTTCCGTAGAGTGCCACCAAGTCAAATGCTCTGTTCTGTGAGGGTGTCGCGGGGCAGACTCACCACCCTGGCGCCTCCAGTTGGCAGTCCTGGAAATTAGTTTCACCAGCTCACTGGACGCCTCCCTCTGGCTCAGTGTTTCTGAAACCATGTTCCGTGGCACACCAGTGTGACGTGAGGCAGTTGGAGGTGTGCCACGGAGAACAGAATTCAAAATGGCTGCCCTTAAAGGGGCAGGCGACCTTTTTTTTTGCTTAACTTTCCCTCCAACTTTTTTTTTTTTGGCTCAGCAAAAAATCCTTGGTGTTCCTCATTAAAAAAAATTATTGTTTGGCATTCCTCGGTCTTAAAAAGTTTAAGAAACACTGCTCTAGCTGGTGTCTCCCCATGTTCTTGCTCTTCCCTCTAGTCCTGACCTGTGTCACTCTTTGACCACGCTGCCCTCCGGCAGTGCCCACTCCAATCTCACTGCTCCCTCTTCCAGGGGGGAAGGGTGTTGTTTACTCAACTGCGCACTCCAGGGTCCTCCCCTCCCAAGGGGCACCCAGTTCTTCTCCCAGGGAACACCCAGTTCCCCTGCACCCACCTTGCCTCAGTGACCCACTGCCAGTCTTCATCTAGCCCCTGCCTCCGGGGCAACCTGCCATCTGTAATGGCCACTCATCACTGGCAAAGGGGTGTGGACCTGTTGCCCCTGCCTACCATGGCTGCCCCTCGCAGCCCCAGTAGCTTCAGGCCTTGCAGCCTGGGGGCTTGCTTGGCCAGAGTTTCCCCAGCCCTGCTTTACCTCCAGGAAGCCTCCTGCTTCCCAGACAGCCAGGCCCCACCTGCTCTCTAGCCAGAGCAAGACTGAGGTTCCTTTTCTCCCACAAGGAGCCCTTCTTTATATAGCCCCCAGCTGGGCCCTCATTAGCGAGAATTGCCTCAGCTGGGGCTTCGCTCTCAGGCCTGGCTCCGGGCTGGGCTTTTGTCCTTAAAGGGCCAGTGCAGGGCAAGTGCCCTGTCACGGGGGGGGGGAGGGGGGGAACAAAATGTCTCCTCAGCAAGTTCAGATTTTATTTCCCATTGTAGCACACCTTCACGTATTGTTGTCATTATTATACAAACAAAATGGACAGATCATGTTCTGGTGTGGCACTCCCCACCTGCCTCTCAGGCCACTGCCCAGCCTAGGAATATCAAAAAGGGTAGTTTAGCCACTTTTTTATAAAACCACTGCACTATTATGGTGAAGCATCTAGATCAGGGTTACTAGGCCCACAGCCCGCTGGTTTGTGGCCCGCAGTGCAGTTTGGGTTTACACCGGGCTCAACATGCGGGTGGGATCCTTTGAACATGGCCTCCAATGGGAACATGCTCCACAATGGTGAGGCGTCTCCCAGGCAGGGTGAACACTGAAAGATGCAAGCACCGGAGCATTGTGTGAAAGAAGCTATTTGCATATATTTGCATGCATATGCAACCACACGTAAGTGGCGGCCCTTGGCATGTGCTGTGAGTATCATCGTGACCCCCGGGGCTTCCAAAGTTGAGTAGCCTGATTTAAAGCATGAGAGAGGCTTGTTTCTCCTGAATTGAATGCTCCTTCTTCAGGCTCACAGGGAACCTGAAACATTAGTGAAACAGTAAAATGATTGAAATTCACAGTGAGTCATGATATATTAGCAATGAGTCACCGCTGTGTTAAAAATAACCCTCGCACCATATTCCTTCTCCTGGAGGAAACATAACTGTTCATTTTACCCCATTTTGTGGTGCTTATTTTGACCCAATGCAGGGAAAATGTGGCCTATTGGAAGCCACGTTGAATCAGATTTTTTACCCCAATGCCCACTGGTACATGAGCTTTGTCAGGCAATAGAGACTGTCGTTATTATACACTTCACCCGGGTTAATATACAAAGCCCCATGTTTACAACAGCACAGCCTGTTGCTACTGATATAAATATAATGTCACATATTCAACACTCTAGATCAAATTGACCATTGGTATAAATGGGTGTAACTCTGTCAAAACCAATATAACGGCGTCTAGTCACACCAGCAATGAATGACCGTGGAGTCCAGGAGATGAGGTGTTGGCTCGTACTAATGGAGATCCTTTTATGAAACACGTCTTAGGACTAAGTAGGGAAAGGAGGCCTGGAAAAACAATGTCGCCCACTGGAATGGTGAACACGCTGTACTTCACGTAGTGTCGTTTCCCTGGAAAGAAAGCCTGTCTGTCGAGGAAAAAGGACTTCGAGATTAATTTTTCTCTCCAGTGCCTTAGCTCCTAGCAGAGACTCAGTTCTGCTGTTGTATTTGCTCCTGCTTTTTCTGCAGAGCGGCTCTGATTGCGTCCCTCGTTTCACTGGAAATAATTTAGTGAGGAGCTCATAGAAATGATGGAGCAAAACATATTGACAACATGCATTTTATGCTAGCAACAATATAGCAGTAGAGGCGCCGAAATGCTTGTTTCTTTGATGTCTGGTGGAAGACAACAAGGGACATAATTCCACCTCCAGTTACACTGAGGCCTTGTCTACACTAAACTCCTGTGCTGATCTAACCTGCACAACTTCAGCTCCGCACAGAGCATTGACAAACTTATGGCTGTGTCTTGTGTGCAGTATGCTCAGCGGGGGCTGCTCTCCCAATGACTCTGGCTACTCTTCTCATCCTGGTGGAGTACCGGAGTCAATGGGAGGGCACGCGGAGATTGATTTATCATGTCTAAGCAGATGCGATAAATCGACCGCCAGTGGATCGATCGCTGCGATGTCGATCTACCACATAGTGAAGACAAGCCCTTAGTCCTGTCTGTGACCAAGGGCAAGTGTTGTTGCTGTGGGTGAAACTCTCTCACGTACAAAGGTGCAACCCTAGTGAAGACACGTGGCCTGATTCTCCTCTCCCTTAAACCAGTTTCACACCATTGTAATTCCATTGCCTCTAATGGAATAACTCCTGGTTTACACCTGTATGAGAAGAAAGTCGGTCGAATCTTTGGCGCCAGCTGGCTTTTAGCTCAGCGGGTAGAGGCTCCGATACAAAGCTCCAGAGTTCCCAGGTTCAAATCCGCCTGGTGGCGGTTACTAGTGGGGGCTCGTCCGGGATCTCCACTGGGTCTCTGAAGCTTGGGATCTGTGCTTCCTCACCTAGGGAAAGTATGTAACCCACACACCTAGCAGAATCTTTGTTATTTATGTTCAAAAACTCCCCCCCCCCCCCACTTTAAACTGAGAAGCAAATTTGGTCCACTGAGCCTGGCTCTGATCTTACACTTGAGTTGTACCCTACTCGCTCCAGGGAGGGGAGAATTTGGCCCAATGAATTTTCCCTTGCTGAGCTGAAGTTGAACTGAGTTTGATTCTCCTTACTCCTACATCAGTGTAAATCAGGAGTAACTCCAAATCAATGGAATTGCACCAAAGACTCAGGCCCAGATAATGGGCTGAATCCTCAACTGGTGTAAATCAGCAGAACTCCACTGGAATCAGAGCGAGGCCAGTTTCCACCAGCTAATCATCTGGCCCCATACGGGTTCCTGGAACCAACTCAATATTCCCTGTGACACACGTCCATTGGAAGGGCTAGCAATGCTTTGCTACCTGGGTTAAGAAAAACCCATTGCCTAAGGATCTTACTGTGAAAGGCTGAAGAGGAGACTTCCAGGTGGAGTGGCTGGATGTCTAATGGCGTTTCAAAGCAAAGAGACATTCCCCGGTAGGGGTGTCATGGAGGAGGGGTTCGGATTGTCTGCCACTGCCTGGCTTCCGGGGAATGCTCCATTGGAGACAGCGGGACAAGTGGTGGAAATGCAGGTGAGACAAGACAAAGTGGCAATTGAGAAGACAGGGTTGTTTTGCAAATACGGGGAACCCCCGACTTACGAGCGGGCGGTGTTCCAAACACGTTTGTAAGTCGGTTGTTTGGAACTCAGGACGCATTGTCCCATAGTAACCATGTTACGATGGGTAGGTTCCCCAGGCTAACCCACAAAAGCCTATTTAACCCATCATGGAGCTGAAATGCTGTTTATTTGCAATGACACATCGCAGGAATCGTTTTTCATGTAACCTTGAATGCTGGTGCTTGAGGAAAGGCAGGTTTAATTAGAGGAGGACGAGGAGGTAGGTTGAGGTTCTGAAGGGGACTTCTGGGCATCCCCTGGCTGACTCCCCACCCTCCCCCACCCCACGCCAGCCCCATTCCCTGGCTGACCACACCTGCCCGTATGGGCTGCACCCAGGCCCTGCTCATCAGGAGCCGTGCAGCCAGTGGCTAGAGAGAAGCGGACATTTCCTCTTCAAAGCACCGCTTCTCTCCAGCCGCTGGCAGCATGACCATCCCTTGCTCCTCCGGTCAGCTCTTGCGCTGCTCCCCTGAGGCTGCAGTGAGCTTTTGTCTGTATGTGGGGAAGTTCCTAAGTCGGAAGTTTGTAACTCGGGGAGCGCTTGTAAACCTTTAAAATAACTGGCTGGCAGCTCAGCTCAGTGACACCACAGAGATTTGCAAATGTACAATGACAAATGGCTGCCATCTGAAGAGAGAGTTAAAAGCCTGGGACTTCTCAGCTTAGAAAAGAGGAGACTCAGGGGGGAGATGAGAGAGGCCTATAAAATCATGACTGGTGTGGAAAAAGTGAATAAGGAAAAGTTATTGATGTGTTCCCATAACACAAGAAATAAGGGGTCACCAAATGAAATGAATAGGTAGCAGGTTTAAAACAAACAGAAGGAAGCTTTTTCTTCATGCAGTGCACAGTCGAGCTGAGGAACTCCTCGCCAGAGGATGTGGTGAAGACCAGGACTTTAACAGGGTTCAAAAAAGAGCTAGATAAATTAATGGAGGTTAAGTCCATCAATGTCTATTAGCCAGGACGGGTAGGGGTGGTGTCCCTAGCCTCTGTTTGTCAGGTGCTGGAAATGGGCAACATGGGAGGGATTGATGATTACCTGCTCTGTTCACTCCCTTTGGGGCATCTGGCATTGGCCACTGTCAGCAGACAGGACACTGGGCTAGATGGACCTTTGGTCTGACTCAGTCTGGCCGTTCTTGTGTTTTGTATGATGAAACCAAATCCCTCTTTTCTTATTTTGCTCAAGTTCTGGTCAAATGAAGAGTTGACGGTGTCCGTTGTAACCAGCTTGCAAAGCTGTATGCTGGCATTGTACGGGTGTGTCTACACAGCACAGTTATTTCAAACTAACTGACCTTATTTTGAAATAACAAGGTGAGCATCTACAGAGCAATTCTGTTATTTTGAAATAAATTCAAAATAACGGACGGCTTATTCCGACTTCTGCAAACCTCATTCCACGAGGAATAACGCCTCTTCCGAAATAGCTATTTCGGAATAGCTGTTGTGTGGACGCTCCACTGATGCTGTTTTGAAATAGCTCCTCCACAGGGCCATTCAAAGTAATTATTCCCCAGTGCTTCCTGCGGTTCTACATTGAGGTAGCGTGTCCACATTAGGGAAGTCTGCCTCGGACTAATTTTGAGGCTGCCTGTAGTGTAGACGTGCTATTTTGAAATAAGCTATTTTGGAGTATTTCTTCTAGAATAGCTTACTTCGAAATAAGCGTGCAGTGTAGACGTACCCTAAATGACTGACTTGTTACTATTGAATTTCCATGCAGAATGGGGTTTGCAAATTGTTTTGAATTAAGGAAGGGTGTGTTGGAACACTGAATACAGATTAAATAACGTGCACTGTCAGACCACCGATCAGCAAAGGAATACGGGCTGGCAGCCTTTGCGTGCCTGGAATTGCTAGCAATTTCAGGGGGAGGTGTTATGTACCAGCAGAGTCAGCAGCCCAAAAGCGGTTGGCTCAAAAATGCCTCCAAATGTAAGTTTTATTTGGAGGATTTTCAATATCCTAGAAATCAGCAAATTTCTTTTTCCTTTATTTTTCTTTCTGGGAAAATGGAAGCAGGAGCACGGTTTATACTTTGGCTTGTAGTCTTGGAAACCAAAGCATTAAGAATATTATCTAGTGAATGAAACCCAGCTATTAAATTGACTGTAAACCAAAGCCTGATTCTGAGATATGATCTGTGTAAGCAACTTCCACAGCCTGGTGCGCGATCAGTACATTTCAGAGAAAACAGAACCTTGTAGGGTTAGCGCTGTATCAGATCTTCCATTCTTACTGAAGGCTGGGCACAGACAGACTGCAAGCCCAAATTCTTACCTTTCACACGCACCTTTCTTCAATTCACCCCACGTCGAAAACGCCATTCTTGTTTGGCAACTGAAGACTAACGTTAGCAATAGAACGCCCCTTGCCCATTCATGAAAGTGGTGACAGCTAATGACATTTGCTCATCTAGCCCTACAAATAAATGAAACACAGAGCAAAGAAACCCAGTTCTGTAAAATGGAACACTCATCAATTTTCCTGGGCAATTTGATTCAGATCAAATAACGTTTTTTTTTAGCCATTTCCCCCAACAGAAGTGATTTGCTGGATTATTTAACCCCTGCTCTTGTTTTGATTTTCTTTGCAAATATAATTGGTCACCTGACTGAGAAAGTTATGAGAACGAGATGAAAATCAGGACTCTGTTCTGGGAAAACAGGCGCTGGAAACACAACCTCATGTTTGGAATGTACCACTACTCAATGCATTCCATGTGACCAAAGTAATGCCGCAGACCAGAGCTTCCTATACTCCAGCACGGGGTGAATTATTTCTTGTTTGAGTCCTTTCAGAGCAGAGTAAGTGATATAGGGAAGGGCAAATCACAGCAAAGGATGCTTATAATAAGCTAAATCTGACATTCAGCTGTTTTTTGCCAGCTGTGCCTTTATATCTTTCATGTCTTTTTACTGTTTACTTAATGTGAATTTCATCCAGACCCCTTGTTTTAAAACTTAACTTTCTTTGTGTGCAGTCATGCAATTGCATAAGACACCAAGTGCCCTTCCAGCTGTGCAAGGTTTATATTAATGCAGGCGTTACATAATTTTGACACAGATACATTCTTACGGACACGTCTGCAGTTCCTGTGCAAAGCTCAGAAAGGCCATTTCAAAACTTTGAAAAAATGCCCCCGAAAAACAAACAATCTCTTTTGGTTCCTGGAAAAGCCTGAGTAATTACTCGTGTTTAATAAGTCAAGTTTGGGAGGCTTCTTAGCCAATTATCAGCTAATTCATTAATTAACTATTCAAGTAGCAATTATAGGCCCCAGACAAGATCAAAACCCCACCATGCAAAAAATAGTTACAGCTTCTGCTCCAAAGAATTTAAAATCGGAACAGAGATGAGAGAGGAAGGAAGGATTATGATCCCCGTTTTGCAGATGGGGCCCCGAGGCATGGAGCGAGAAAGTGACTCACCAAAAGTCACACAAGAAGTCTGCGACGGAGCCAAGACCAGCACACAAAATATCATGAGCCCCAGCCCTGCCGTAAGCACAGGTCTCCCTCTGAGAATCACAGCCTAAATGACGCTCTCCCCCCATTGATATATGTAGGGCGGCAGCCTGAACTTCGGAGTACAGCTTTGTGAAACACTCCGCTATCGTGGACGGATCTGTTTTCACCACCACCCTCGGCCTCGCCGGGCTCTCCTCCCTGGCCAGTATATACTCCCGAACAGCGAGGGAGGTTAAAATGTGTTTCATTCAGTAACCATGTAACCGTTGAAAATTTCAGTGGCTCCATGGTTCCACGCAGGGCAGCAGGAGACTCCCCGGGAACTGGTGTGTGTGGGGAGCAGGCTTGTTACACATGATCCTTCCCATTGAAAGGGGGGTGTCTGCGGGGAGGGACGTCTTTGCCCGTCTTTTTTGTATCGCAGTTTGAAACACAGTCACTTGGGCCGCTCTCAGCCAGGCCCGGTGTACGGAGGAGGAATATAAACGTAGCACTTCCCCGGGGGCCTTCCCCTCCACACCCCCAGGCAGCCCCTGGCAACTCGCACCACTGCACTCTCCTGCCCCTGAGCACGACTCTGTGTCCCTAAGCACCGGCTATGTGCGGCCTCGCTGGTTCCGTAGCTTGGAGCCAGACCTGGGAGTCACGACAGCCTCGTAACACTCTCCCGCTGAGCTTTTACAGCGATTACATTTTCCACCTTCCCACCTTGACGGGGTCTGGGATCGAGTCATCAGGAAACATGTGTAACCAATGTTACACGAATGGAAAGGGGAGCACCTAGGTCAGGAGCAGGCAAGATACGGCCTGTGGGCCAGATCCAGCCCGCCAAGACTCTGGATCCGGCCCACAGGATGCCCTGCTGGGACTTTCAGGAACACAGCAGCCCCATGCCACTTTAAGCAGCTGGCTGCTCCCTGTGGCTTTCTGCTCTGAGCACCAGGGAGAGGGGGAGGCTTTGCGTGCTGCCCTACTCCCGGCAAAATCTCTCAGCTCCTATTGGCTGGAAATTGGCCAATGGGAGCTGAGAGATTTTGCTGGGGGGGCAGCGTGTGAAGCCTTCCCCTTCCCCCAGTGCCCAGAGCAAAGAGCCACAGAGAGCAACCAGTCATTTTGAGCAGCCTGGGACTGCGGCAGGCCGGGCACCTGCCTCGGGGTCCTGCAGGGATGCTGGCTGGGAGCCACCTAGGTAAGCAGCTCCCAATCAGACCCTGCCTCTGGCACCCCATCTCTTCCCTCCCCCCAAGTCTCTGCCCCAGGTCACCACCCAAACCCTCTTCAGCCCCCCCCCCCAGGTCACAACTTCCTCCCAGATCCTGCGCTTCCTCCTACACTCCTCCTGCAGTCAAGAATCCTCTCCTGCACCCATACCCCCTCCCGGACCCTGCACCCCAAGCCCTTGCCCCAGATCACGACCCCCTCCTTCATCCAAACTCTCTCTCAGACCCAACACTCCCTCCTGCACCCCAGTCCCTTACCACACGCTCCCTTGTGACCCAGCCTCCATCCCAGACCCCCACACCTGCTCCATATAAATGTGCAGCCCTTGGCCACTTACCAAAATCTTGGAATGCCCCCCCCCCATTAAAAATTATTGCCCATCCCTGCCCTCGCTCCATGAGTCAGATTCTACATTGATTTACACTGGGCAACTCCTCAGCAGCCAAGGGCCCTATGACATATGAGTGCAGGATTTTGCCCAGTGACCTTTGGTTCTTATGGGATTTAACTAGATGTGGAGAGCTGGCCTCTTGTTTTATGAAGCTCTCCTGAATTCCACAGCCATGACTGCCAAAAGCCACTGCCGTGACTCAGATTTACTAACCTACCGGGGGAAACAGGACGTTATCTCCATCTAACCCACTCTTAGTATGTGACGCGGAGACCACAAAAGCAGGCACGGTGGGAGCCAACTTCCTCCTAGGATGGGAAGACTTTTAGCTCCTTTCCTATGGCATCAGAACAGTGTTTGCCCATAGATTGGCAGAGACATTTCACATGTGCCCTAGGACGTCACTGTTATGACAAGTCCAGCACTGGGCAGGTCAAGTCGGCTGATCTGCAAAGAATAATAGGATTAGCAGAGGTGTCGGAGCCCTGGGCGGGACAGCAGAGACCAGATGCTGCTGCGAGTTACAGATGCACTGCGGGAGCTCAGGAGGAGACCTAGAACTGGAATATAAGGGGGCCGTGCTGCTGGAGACTCCCCTGCCGAGAGAGAGGTGAAGACATTCGAGTCAGGCTTGACAATGCACCGGCAGAGTGTGCAGAGGTCAGGGCTGAAACAGAATCATAGGATCATAGAACACTAGAACTGGAAGGGACCTTGAGAAGTCAAGTCCAGCCCCTGCCCTCACGGCAGCACCAAGCACCATCTACGCCATCCCTCATAGGTGTCTGTCCAACCTGCTCTGAAATATCTCCAGCGATGGAGATGCCACAAGCTCCCTGGGCAATTTAGTCCAGTGTTTAGGCAAAGGATGTTGTGGGTGAGATTGCAGGTGGAGTTGGGGGTAAGGCAGAGAGGGATGGGGAGTAGAGGGGTGCTGTAGATTATGGCTGCGTGGGGAAGCTTTCTCCCTGATGTGTGTCCCAAGCAGCACATTGACCCTAGGAAAAGAATCGTAGAAACTGGAGATGTTCAAACCCAGGTAACTCATCCCACCCATTCCATGCCCCGTGCAGGATTTCCCCTGTCTTCTAGTGCATGATCCAACCTCGATGAAAAGGTCCCGGGTGCCGAGACTTCCACCCCTGGCCTCAGCCTGTTCTGCAGACTGATTCATATCTCGCTGCCAAGAGGTTTTGATGCGTTTGAGCTAAAATTTTCACTTCCACCACTTCGTCCCAGTACTCCTGATTCACCCCTCTCCCCGGGCCTACTTACCATCCTTAACAAACCCTCTCCCCAGGCGTGCTTTACAGGAGACAAGTATCTCTACATGGTTAGCCCCCTCTTAGCCAAGCGATTCCTGCTGCTGATCAGGCTTGAGTTGGAATGTTGTGTCCCGTTCTGGGCACCACATTTCAAGAAAGATGGGGAGAAATCGGAGAAGGTCCAGAGAAGAGCAACAAGAATGATGAAAGGTCTAGAGAATATGAGCGAAGACTGAAAGAATTGGGCTTGTTTAGTTTGGAAAGGAGAAGACTGAGAGGGGACATGATAGCGGTTTTCAGGTATCTAAAAGGGTGTCATGAGGAGGAGGGAGAAAACTTGTTCTTCCTGGCCTCTGAGGATAGGACAAGAAGCAATGGGCTTAACCTGCAGCATGGGAGGTTTAGGTTGGACATTAGGAAAAAGTTCCTGTCAGGGTGGTTAAACACTGGAATAAATTGCCTAGGGAGGTTGTGGAATCTCCATCGCTGGAGATATTTAAGAGCAGGTTGGACAGACACCTGTCAGGGATGGTCTAGAATGGTGCTTGGTCCTGCCATGAGGGCAGGGGTCTGGACTCGATGACCTCTCAAGGTCCCTTCCAGTGCTAGGATTCTATGATTCCTACTTTGCTCTCTTACCCTTTCCTTCAAAATCATTCCGTCTGCCCCCTCAGTATTCAGTCTTGCTGCTTCTCCACTCTCCTAACTCACCAATATTTTGCTAGTGCTGGGGAACTGCGCACAATATGTCAGGCATGAATCCTAGGGAGAACGCCTCCTTTCTGCTGCATGACGAGAGGCTTGATCTCAGGCAGCCCCCAAATCAAATGGACCTTCTCCACTGCTTATCTTGCATTGCAAATTTATAGCTCATGCGCTTCCTCTGCTGGCCCTCATTGATGCTTTTCATTGGCTCCCTTCCCCTGAATCTTTGATTCTGAATATTTTCCTTTGACATACAAAACTTCCTTTGTTATTTCTCTGTGCCTAGCCTGTCTAGCCCCCACTTGGTCATTTTTCTGTCCTCACTGGTGTTTGGACCACAACCCTCACCTATGTTGGTAGCATCTGTGAATTTCATGAAGGTTCTGCAGGCCTCATCTTCTAGATACAGAATGCTTTATCTGACCCAGGTCCAAACCTAACACCAACTCCTGTGACACTGCTCTGAAGGCTTCCTTAAAACTCCAGACGTTGCAGCTTATCATCACATTTTGTTTACGATCCACTGGCCCCCGACACTGCTCGCTTCCAAGCCAACTGGAAAAAATGATGCAAGACACTAGCGTACCCTTCGCTGAAAGCCAGACATGAGACATCTACCATGCCTCCTCCCAGCAACACTCACTTTCCAATTTAGCTAAAAGTACATTTTTTAAAAAGCCAGCAAGCTGATCTGGCAAGATTTGTTCAGGAAAAAAAAACAAGTTATCACAGTCCATTAGGAAAGAATAAAAGAAACCATAAAATCATCTGGCTATTGCAACATAGCCACTCCTCCCCCACCCCTTGGAAACATAAAAGCCCCATTCCCATGCCGGAGTCGTGTTTGTTTCGCTACACACACAAAAATAGTGTTCCTTTGGCACTTGCCAGTGTCACGGTGCAGAAGCTATATGTCGTTGAGTTTGCTCAGTGCATCTTCCTTTCCCCACAGTATTCTAGTTCTGTAGTAGGTCCTTCTAGCCTTGAAATGAGTGTAATATTCCTTTGGGCCTTACAAAGACCTCGATCCAAAAAGAGAACCACTGAAAGTTAACCACTTTACAAAGGAGCAAATGAGAAGCTGGTGACCTACATGCATGTGAGAGCAGTAATACGTAGCGTTTTATAGTACTTACTCAGTATTTTTAACCATCAAAGACTGTTACAATTCTGTTAATGCAGTGTGGTAGGTTTTATGCTCGGGCAGGGAAACAGACAGGAAGACTCACTGAGTTGCTCATACCACTAGGCAAAATGCTCCTGGAGTTTTAAAACAAATTATTAAACCAGATCTTGGGAGCACTAAAAAAAAAAGGTGCTAAGATAAATTGTGGTTCAGCTGCTATTTAATTCCTGTTTTTTTCCATAGTGGATTAGGCATTTGTGCTTCTTCTTTGAGGTAACAGAAGACTCACAGTCAGACTCCAAAGTTCCACATGACAAATGATTGACAGGTCTCGACAACCAAGGTCTGCCTTGCCTCAGATCTACAGAAGCCAAAGAGAGAAGGGATGGTGTAGTGGGGCCGAGTGGCCGCCCACTGACCTGGAGGCGGAGGACCCCCTCCGGGAGGCCTACCCAGCTACAGATGGTTATTCCCGTGATTCAGTCAAAAGTCTCACAGTGTTTGCTTCATGTTGATTTCCTCTTAATGTCAAAACAACGAGAAGTCCTGTGGCACCTTATAGACTAACAGATTTATTGGATCATAAGCTTTCGGGGGCAAAGACCCACTTCGACAGATGAAAAGTGGGTCTTTGCCCACGAAAGCTTATGCTCCAATAAATCTGTTAGTCTATAAGGTGCCACAGGACTTCTCATTATTTATGCAGATTCAGACTAAAGCAGCTACCCCTCTAATACTTGTCTTAAAGTCAAGTCATCACTCAGCAATGTAACAGGGCTGCATTTTCGGGGCTCGACAGTTACAATTTTCAAATTGGAGCATGGTCCTAGCAAATCTCTCATCAAGTTTCCACCTTCCTCCCACCTGACTTCACCAATATTTATCCTGCATGGAGATTTTTCTCTCCTCCTCTGGGGCCAGATCTTCAGCTGGTGTCCCTCCCTGTTGCTTCATTGAAGTCAACAGAGCGGCGAGCATTTACATCGGAGGAGGGTCTGACCCGCAGCATAACGAATGCCTGTTCACTGAATTCTTGCCAAAGTTATCCTGAGGAGGGGGGACCTGCTTGGTCCTCCACGCATGGGACGATATGATCTCATCTCTTGCCATTTTTAAATTCAGGATGCACAGGACGCATGCTGTAGAGGTCACATTTCTACAGGCCAATATTTGCCACCGGTTACAAGCCACAACTTGATCGATGCTGAGAAGTTAAACAATAAATACATGCTGCCTGATTGACACAACCCCCTGGAAAAGCTAAGACCATGCTCCAATTTGAAAACTGTAACTAGAAGGAAAATTAAAATTAAAATGCTTCATCAACTAACTTTTACCATTTTTTTTAACGGATAAAAACTGAAAAATACTTTGGGTATTAATTTAAAACCGCGAAATATACCCTTGAAATTTAGCTAAAATAAACCTTGAATTTATTCAGAGAAAAACAAAACTCCCAGACTTTATATAGCCTATTTGTGTATTGCTTAGCTAAGACAATCTATGACATATAAAAAGTTAATCAGCACTTTATCAATGAACTTGGAATGAACTTCATTTAGGTGGAAGAAACTGGGTTCTTCACTGTCCTCTCAGGTTTTTCATGGCCTCTTCTAGGAATAGATATTACTGTGCATCTCACTCTCCTCTCCCATGCTGCAATCGTTGAACTATGTTGCTCCGGAAGTGAACGTTTTTGATTCCTTGGGGCTGGCTGTCCTGCTCCTGAGGTGTGAAGCTGTGGAAACGTTCATGTGGAGCTGAGGGGGAGGGGACAGATCAACTCGTATGAGCTGACCACCAAATGTCCAGCCTGCCAGACGTGTTCTCCCCTTGCTGAAGTGAGGCAGGCTTAGGTCAGGGGATTCACACCCCTACCCCGGCCTTTCCCTACAACGGCATGCAGAGAGCTACAGCTAAGTGCCGCACATAGGGGCTCCCACTGCTGCCCATGTCCACTTTGTGGGACCTCCACGCTCACAGAGGTGAAGGGTCAGGGTAGGAGGGAGCCAGATTTAGCTCCACAAGCTGGTTGCTTTGTCTCGTCTCCTTTACACGCTAGAACCCATGGGCTTGCTTTGGTGTGATGGGATGGAATCTGGCCTATAGCAAATCGCCCACTCGCCAGTGTATTTATCCAGCCAGGTTTGGATGGCCCCCGCTCTTGCAATTTGCTCCGTTTCTCTTTGATTTCATCTCTACTCTGAGGTAATTCTAGGCTCCTGCCATGAATGGAACCTTCGCTCTGTGTGCGCTTTGGAAAAATCAATATCATATTTAATAATCAAATCGCGTGAGGCAAAGGCACAGAAAGTCCAAGACGTCATTCCTTCTCGGCCCTTTAAAGTCTATTTCGCCTCACGCACATGCGCGCGTCACCTCGCTGTTTCTTTTTATGCTGACCAGCTGTGCAGGGGGAAACATTTAAAAAGTGAATTAAAAAAATAACCCAGCATGCATTCAGCAAATCTTCCCTGAGAAACAAATGCCAACTCTACGCAAAAGCAGAGCGCGCCGCTAATTAAAAAGCCCGGGTGCAGAGGTAGATCCCTAATCAGTGAGGGTGAAGGAAGGGCTTACCCAGGTAGGGAGCAACTTCAATTCCCATGGCAACGGAGCAGTGCTCTGCCATTATCTTACTCTGCAGTAATTCTTGTAGGATCAACTGCTTCCCACCCACCCCCCACCCACCTGTTCCCATCACCCTTTCAGGCTGTAGCAGTAGGCAGGAGGGTCTTAAAATATCCTGGTAAAGCCAAAGCCTGCAGGACTCCTCCAAGCAGAGCATCCATTGGACCAGCCTCTCCTCTCAGTTCCACCAGAGCAGCCATCTTGATGGAGGTGGGCTTCCCCTCATTCACAGGAGAATGCAGCACTCCCAGGGTGTTTGCCTGTGAAATGAGTCGCCGGTCCCCTGCTCACCTATATGCCCAGGGCCTTCCTGGATAGGAGGTGTATAGGAAGGGAGGCAGCCCTCCTTGCAGCTTGTTTTCCCTTCCCCCTCAACGGCCGCCCCTCTCCAGGGTGCTGGCTCCTTGGAGTTGGAGCTAGCTAGATTCCTCTGGATTAATCGCCTCCCACCTAACCTGCCAGGGGAAACGTGTGGACGTCTGTACGCGCAGGGCCGGACCGAGCCATTCCGGCGCCCCGGGCAGACAGTTTAATTGCGCCCCGGGTTGGGGGAGGGCGCATGCGCGGCCCCACCCCTACCCGGCGCGTGGGGGAGGGCGTGTGGAGCTAGTGGTGGCAGGACGCACGTGCCTGGCCCGGCCACCGCCGCTAGCGCACAGCCCGGGGCTGCCTGGGGCAGTCTGAGCCTGGCCGTGCAGGGCCCCGTGGCCGTGGGGGGAAGGACACTGCTGGCTGGGGCTGCAGGGGTTAATGCAGCCCCCGCCCCGGGCGGCCGCTGCACAGTAGCCGCTGGGAGCTGCTGCAGCCCGCGATCTGGGAGCCGGCCGTGCGGCGCCTGATGGCAGCTGTAAGGGGCGCATAGCGCCCCTTACAGCTGCCATCAGGCGCCTCCCATAGGTTGGCACCCTGGGCAGCTGCCCGACTAGCCCATGCCTTAATCCAGCCCTGTGTACACAGTCAGTCCTGACTGCAGCTGGGTCCCCCCACAGCGCTGAACAAAATAGAAACAGAAGCAACATGAGACCCTGTGTCGCTTTCCTAGAATTATATTTCCGTAGAAAGACACAGAACATTTTTTACCCTCTAAACCTTATTGTCGGAAATAAAAATGTTCCATGTTGGATAATCCCCTCCTGCCCACCAATTTCCACCCGAGAGGTAAAGACGACCCTGTCATTAAGGTACTGGAATGGAACTCTGGAAAACTTTTGGGATTCAGTTCTCAACTCTGCCACTGACCTCGTGTGTGACTTGGGACAAGTCATTTCATCTCTTTGTGCCTCGATTCCCCAACTGCAAAAGGAGGCTCACAACACTTCCTTTCTCCACTATGGACCCAGCTTATTGAGATTTTCAGCTCTTGAGGACAGAGGCTGTCTGTTCGTATGTGTCTGTGCAGTGCCAAACAGACCAGTAGCCTCATTTTGGCTGGGGCCATTTGGGTCTACCACCATATACACAAACAAGATGGGGGGCTGAACTGGGGCTGTAAACAAATGGCTAATTCAGCCCCCTCCCCCATTTTTTAAAACCAGCTCACAATTTTTTAAAAGAGTCATTAGCTTTATTTAGGAAATAAATAACCAGCATGAAAATATGGATGGCTGATGTAAAAACTCCAATGAAAAGTTACAAAGGTTATTACAAAGAGTAATTTTTTCACACACTACTTCACAGTGGTCATATGGACAAATACCTTTTCTGCTCATAAAAGAACATTTTTAACATGCTTGCATAATATTAAACCTAGACCAGAGAACGAGAACACCCATCTCCTTTGAGAGTTTAGACAGTTATTTGTCTGTAGTTCTGGAAATTTGATATGTCATTACAACTAATTACTGAAAAGGGCACTGCCAAGATATAAACACAGGGATTAGAAAAAATCCAGCCCTACGTCAGCAAAAACACTTTAGCTTATTAACAGTAAAGGGACTTGTCAGCATTTCTGCTGCATGTATAGCTCTGGTTTGCATTTCACTCAGCTTGCACAATAAAGGCAGACTAACAATTTCACCTGCTCCTCACAAATCAGACATAGCATTAGGGTATTTGGGCATCCAGGACTGCATGGGAAAATATTCTGGCATGAAAAAAGCTTTCCTTGATTAAAATGAATAAAACAGTTTAATGACACCGTTTCACTCTTCTGGGCCCTGATTCTGGAAGCTAATCTAATTCAGGATGGGGGGCTGTATTATCAACTCTGTGCCCTTTTCCTGCCCAAACTCACCTGTTAGGATGCTGACAGCATCTCTTTAAATATTTTGTTTTGCATCTGAATGATCTGATGACCATTTTCTGTAAGGAGTGAACTTTAATTTCCATTTCTATAAAAATAAATGGCTCAGATTTTCCTCACAATACTACTGCAAGTTATTTTAATTACAGCTCACAACTATTTTTTCTGCCACCCTTCTGTTACGTTCCTAAGCACTACCAAAAATTCAGCACTTATAGGCAGTATTTTAAAGTCCATATTTTAAAATAATTCTGTCAGGCAGACTCAGTCCTTTTAAATGCCATGTAAAACAATGCTGGCCAGTTTATTGTGAATGAAACAAGCTATTCCACAATGGCTCCAGAGTGTCTTTAACCTTATACCTAGGGCCCTACCAAATTCATGGACCATTTTGGTCAATTTCACAATCCTAGGATTTTAAAAATAGTAAATTTCATGATTTCAGGATATTTCAATCTGAAATTTCACAATGTTGTAATTGTAGTGATCCTGACCCAAAAAGAAGTGTGTGTGTGTGGGGAGGGAGAGGGGGGCAGTTGCAAGGTTCTTGTGAACTATGAATGTGATACTGGTACCTTTCAGCACTGCTGCTGGAGGAAATGCTGCCTTCAGAGCTGGGCAGCTGGAGAGCAGCAGCTGCTGGCCAAGAGCCCAGCACTGAAGGAAGAGCCACCACTAGCAACAGAGCAGGATGGTATATTATGGTATTGCCACCCTTACTTCTATGCTCTGGCCACCCAGCTCTGAAGGCAGCACAGAAGTAAGGGTGGCAATACTGTAACCTCCCCACCCCCCAATAACCTTGTGACCCCTCTGCACTTCCCTTTTGGGTCAGGATTCTCAAACTGAGAAATGCTGGTTGCCCCCGTGAAATCTGTATAGGACAGGGTAAAAGCACACAAAAGACCAGATTTCATGGTCCATTACACATTTTTCATGGCTGTGAATTTGGTAGACCCCCACTTATATGTCATGTTGAAGCACTTTAATCTACTAAATACAGATTTCTCTGTGGAACTCATTCACTAGTTTATCTGATAAACACCTGGCAACTTCCATGCACTCCAAGTGCGGAGATGCTACTTACCACGTGCAACTTGTCACAAAGAAGTGGAGGTTGCAAAGAGTCACCATGAAAATACTCACTGAAGTTTTTTTAAAGGCTATAGTCTGATGTGCTTTGGCACTTTACTTTCTTTAGTCCAGTCAAAGGCTATTGTCCTCTTAACAAACATTCATAATGCTCGTCAGTGTTAAGGACTGTTACGACCCAACATGTAAGAGTGCATTTCATATCACTGTAGGGCTCAAAGGGCCTTCGAGGAGTCATCTAATTCCCCACCTCCCTCGGCTAAGGCAGGACTAAGTGTTGCTAGACCGCTCTGACTGAAGTCTGTCAACATGGTCTTAACTATTTCCAAGAACAGAAATTCTAGTAACCTGTTCCAGTGGTTAACTTCACTTCACTTCACTTCACTTCACTGGTATTGTAAATAATGCAGTGTTTAATAAGGCTTATTACATTGCTCTTTAGGATCCTTTTAGTAGAGACGTGACTTGCAGAGTTCAGAGTCAGCAGTAGAAAAGATCATTAGTTTAACTATAGTCCCGTATCCTCTTCGTGCAAAATTGTTCACTAGGAAGTAATGGTAAATGCTAGTTTCCAGTGTCTCAAGCAATAGGGTTTTGATAAGCTTCGCTTTCTCCTTTGTGGCTCAATGCCCATCATTCTTTAAAGATTTCAAATTCAATGGCAGATCTTTGGAACTGCCCTTGAGTATTCCAATACTTTCCTTCACATTTCTCCTAAACCCCTGTCCATTAAATTTCCCATGAAAAAAAGGTTAAATGATGTCAGAAAGATTTTCCCAACACTTCTGACATATGCAATAAAAGTTAATTCCCAGAGCCGAGCGGATGTGGGAAGAATACATTGCTGTCTCAAGCAGACTCCTTCGCTGTGGCACCAAGAGGATCTCTTGCAGTATTTGGGCTTTCAAACAATTTGTCTGGGGCATGAGTTTCCACTGCAATCTGGAGAGAGCATCACTACAAAAATAAGTCACTGCCCTGCAATCTACTGGAGAATTGCGGTCTCTCTCTTTCTCATTTCATACGGGATTGTCTTTTCTGTTTTCCCTGACCAACTGCTACCCTGTGGTCATTCTTCTTCCTTCCTGGGTGTTTTGTTCCATTCTCCTCAGCGTCCATTTTGCAGTTTGCTCTTACCAGGGCGTTAACAGTCGCTGTGAGAGGCTCTCAGCGCCCACAACAGGATTGATTCAGTGGTTAAAGTGAACTGGGTTCAAAATCCCTCCCAATGGCCCATTGAGGCTGCTCAGCCTACAAGACCCTGTAAACACTCAAGCACATGAGTAACTTTACCCATGAGTACTCCCATAGATTTCAAAGGGGCCACTCGTGCAAAGTTACTCACATGCACCAGTCCAAAGTGCTTAGATACTATAGCGAGAGGTGCTATAGAAAACCTTAAGACAGGGGTGGGGGGAACCTTTCTTGGGTTGGGGGCTGTTGAAAAATCAGTCGGAGGCCAGGGGTTGTGGGGAGGTGGCAGGGGTGTGTCAGTGTGGGCTCCCCGATGCTGGGGGAGGCCCTAAGACTTGGGGGGCAGATCCAGGCAACCCAAGGGGCGCATCCAGCCTCTGGGCCTTAGGTTCCCCACCCCTGCCTTAAGATAAACAGGCTGCAATGCTAGCATGGTTTTGGCTGGGTGTTCAGGCACTTATGCAACAAAAGCAAAAAGAACCACACTGATCCCACCCAGCATGGCCCGTAAGAAGGGAAAGCAGGTGCTGATGAGGCCATGAGGTTGAGGGAGCACGGATGGAGAACGAATGGGCTAGAGACAAAGGGGGTGTCTGTAGCTTTCGCTCTGGGATAGAGGGTTGTATTTCACCACTATATACATATTATATAACAGTTCCCAGCCTTTCCAGCTTTGCAGGTTTTTTATTCATTCCTTAGTTTTATTTAAAAAAATAAATGCCACACACTTTTCTCGTGAACATTTCCACTGCAGCGTCTTTAAAACTGCCGTGACCCAGAGGAAGTTCCCACGATCAAAGCACATTTAAAAAAACCAAACAAAACCAAAGAAAAAATACAAAATAAATAAATATTGCACAATAAACTCACGTGCTTTGGAGTTTTAGAAAGAGCTCAGGCACTTAAAAAAAAAACCCACCGACACAACTTATGTGTGACTTGAGCTCATGGAGGTAGGGTTCTTGATGCAAGTAGGATTGCGTTGAGGCTCACGATGGGAACTCCCTCTTCTCACCTACTAGAGTCAAGCTCTTCCCTTTAGTAAGAGCAATGAATGAATGCATCATAATGAATCAAGAGACACAATAAAATCTGGCTGAATCCAACAATCACATGGCTAACGTGAGAGAATACTTATGCAGTGTATATAAAATCCACCCCAATCATATCATCCAGCGTAAAGAATTCAAGTTATGAATGTTCAGCCACAACCCACTCCTTTCAACGTTACACACCCATTCATGCTAGCTGATGCATACATCTGTGTGTGTGACTGATCGGAAAATCTGAATCCCAATGCAGAAAGAATTCAGATCTTTGGAGAGCATACAGCACACTCATTTCTCTCCGCAGGGGGTGGAGTTAAGGCTAAGCCTTCACCCCTTCCTTTCCAGAAATCTGTCAACCACAGGAGCACTGGAAAGGAGCAGGGACTATGCTCCACCGGGAATCTGGCCAGCCCCTTGGACGTGTGTGTGTGTGGGAGGAGGGGGAAAGGCGTAAACCGGCAGGATGAGGTTTGCTCCTTCTACCAACCCCCCACATGCACCTGCACTGGGACTGACTAGAATCTGTCCCTCAGTTTGGAACTCAAGAGTATCAACTGGGTTTTTTTAAAACACTATTTTGGAAATTTGCAACAACATACTTCTGGGCACTTGTACTGATGCCAGGAGGCAACGTGCTTAATTAACACTCTACGGAGAAAGTAAACACAATAGGTAGATATGCAGCAAGTGTAGATGACTTTATCTGCAAGGATCCGACTCACTAGATTTTGAGTAGGCACGAAAATACACGCAAGGATTCAAGCTGACGGCTCCCCGTAGGCAGACTTTGAAGAGGTTACATGGGTGTATTGGCAAGTACCCTTATTCGAGGGTTTATGAATTTGTTTCTATAATACACTTAAGGAAAAGTGTGTCTTCTTTGACATAGGCATATTTGGGTGACTGTAATTTGCACAAAGGGAGGAACATGGGACAGCCACTTGCAACATTCATGTCGCTCACTGGCCTTTGAAATGAAGCAGAAGTCAGGTCTGGACGAAAAGCATCGATTACATGCTCTCTGTTGTTTTGGTCAAGCATCATAAATGTGACCTGAAAAATAATCGAGGGAAGAAAGGCACAATAATGATTTTTTTGCATTTCGAAACTAACAAAATTCCAAGACACAAAAGCATTCGGGCTCAGTGCATTTTGACAAGTGCAAGTGTGCTGCAAAAAACAGCTGGATACTCTATCGAAAACTAAACACAAACTAAAACGAATGTTTCCCAGCTGGCAAGGTCAACTACTGAGAACAAAGGAGATTATAAGGGTTCACAGATTAAATGTTTAAAACTTCGCCACTTGTAAAATAAATTGAAGTAAAAAATTCTGTCTAGATGGAGAATTACACAGGGCAAAGTTTTCCCTCTCCCCCTCTGTCCTGACAATTTAAACAACAGCCCATGAGTTGTGTTAAGACTGTTAAATTAACTCTATTATTGTCATTTGGCTTTGAATTAGACAGCTCAACTTACTGTTTATGAACATGCAGGAAGGATGAACAAAATAAATATCAGTCTAGAATTTCCCCTGCTCATTATTACTTTTATTAACTTACTGTCATTTGGTTTGTCTTATAAAATATAAAACCACCTTTTAAAAGTGATATGGATTGGGAACTTTGAGTCTCTTTGGCTGGTTGGTTGGCACAATAACTATTTATAGAATAGGCTTAAAAAACTATTGCCTCAAGAGAATCAATGTTAAAACAGGGATCAGAACCTCATTAAACTTTTTCTCTCTTTCCTTTAATTTATTGTTGCTTATCATCAAGCTACATGTGCAACTGGGGAAAATAAGACACAGAGTAGATAGCCCAAGGAAGTCTATGGCACAGATGGAAACAGAATGCAGATCTTCTGAAGCCAACGCTATGCTTTAACCACTAGGCCAAACTTCCTTTCTAAATTCTGTACTCTCTCAGTATTTGGAGATATAGAAATGATAATAGGCTTTGGCTTAATCACAGACAAAGTGTTAGCTCTAATAAACCCAGAGTTTCAAGATATATTTGAGATTCTGGGTTCTTGCATGTGTTACAGAGCAGAGACATGAAATCTCAATAGGAGCAAATCCCTCTGTGTACCATCCCAGCCTGTGGAAAGCTGAATTCTGCCCCTGGATTGGAGCATGGCTTCTTGTGATCAGAGAGGGGGATGGAGTAATTCTTCAGCTCCAGTGGACCCAATGGAAAGATTATGCTTGACATTTGTGGGAACAGGATTGGGCTTACAGCATGGGATCAGGAGGAAAGGCTGCTTTACCCATAAGCACATAAGAACACCCAACCTGGGTCAGACCAAAGGTCCATCTATCCCACTATCCTGTCTTCCGACAATGGCCAGTGCCAGGTGCCCCAGAGGGAATGAACAGAAACAGGTAATCATCAAGTGACCCATCCCCTGTCACCCACTCCCAGCTTCTGACAAACAGAGGCTAGGGATACCATTCCTACCCATCCTGGCTAATAGCCCTTGATGGATCTATTCTCCATGAATTTATCTAGCTCTTTTTTGAACCCTGATAAAGTCTTGGAATTCGCAACATCCTCTGGCAAGGAGTTCCACAAGTTAACTATGCATTGTGTGATGAAATACTCGCTTTTGCTTGTTTTAAACCTGCTACTTATTAATGTCATTGGGTGACCCCTAGTTCTTATGTTATGGAAAGGAGTAAATAAGTCTTCTCTATTCACTTTTTTCACACCAGTCTTGATTTTATAGACCTCTATCATCTCCCCTCTTAGTCATCTCTTTTCCAAGCTGAAAAGCTCCAGTCTCTTCATATGGCAGCTGTTCCATACCCTCATTATTTTTGTTGCCCTTTTCTGAACTTTGGTTCAGGAAAATTGCTGTGATACCCCAAAGTGGGAAAACAGGCACAGAAGAAAGCCTCTCAGCTCTATGAAGAAGAGAAGTCTGTTCTTTTTACCTTGTGTTTGAAAGGCCACGGTAGCAGAGCATCATACTCCCCTTTCATGACAACAAAGAAGAGAGAGACATGTGTTCCTTTCCCTGTTCCATCGCCATTCAAATAAATCCTCAGGCAGACTTTGTAGCCATATTTTGCAGTGTAGAAAGCTGAAAAGTAGAACTTGGGATGAGTCATGCCAGAGCCTACCAACCGTCCCTGAAAAACATCCGTGGCTCTCACATATGCAAAGGGGTTAAAATGCAACAGGTGCTCTGAGAAGAGGACACTGGGCATGGTGGATTAGAGAAGCCATCTTGTATATTTCAAGCTGCACATACTAAGGCTACGTCTACACTGGCAGCTTCTTGCGCAAGAATTGTTTTGTGGAAGAGTTCTTGCGGAAAAAGTCTTCCACAAGAGCGCGTCTACACTGGCATGTGCTTTTGCGCAAGAGTGTCTATAGCAGTGTGGACGCTCTTTTGCGCAAGAAAGCTCTGATGGCCATTTTAGCCATAGGGGTTTCTTGCGCAAGAAATTCATGTTGCCTGTCTACACTGCCCGCTTGTGCAAGAGCTCTTGCGCAAGAGGGCTTATTCCTCGTGGGAAGAGGAATAACTCTTCTGGAAGAAGCCCTGTTTTCCGATGCTGTACTGTAAATTTACTTGCGCAAGAACGTGCGTGCAGCGTAGACACCCGGCAAGTTTTTGCGCAAGAACAGCTGTTCTTGCACAAGAAGCCACCAGTGTAGATGTAGCCTAAAGGTCTGTCGGGGGAAGCCCTTTTAATGACTCAGACATTGGTGAAGCTAATCTGTAATTACCCACAAGAGCATGTTTCATCTAATCACTTCATTTCCCAGGGAGCAGGACTGCAGGAGCCACTCAAGGAGTGACACCAAATGACTTTAGTTGGGATGAAACAACACAGATCCAGCAGATGTCACTGTAACGAGCAGCAGTTAGAGGGCAAATACACTGAAATGAAAGCTGGGCCCGACAAACTGCAGCAACAGAAGTTGTGAGCGATACCAAGCTGGGTGGAATATGTTTCATAACCACTTCGAAGTTACTTTATCTGGGGACATCAGATCCCGCTTCACTGTGCATATTATTTTTGCCCTTTTATTTCTGAACTAAATACTTCTAGGCCAAGTTTTTCAGCTGGGCTCGAGTGTGGCTTCCCTTTTTACAGGTCCAAATGGGGCCCACAAAATTCCATCCACCTTTCTTTTGCCAGCACAAATACCAGCATTTGTATCATTAAGTAATTGACTTGTGGCTGTAATTCTAGCTGTTTCCTCCCCACTGCTCTTATTTGGGCCTGGGATGTAAGAACAATTTTTTGCTCTTAAAAGAAAATCCCATTTCTAGAGATGCACTGCTCTGACGACGAGAAAAAATATGGGGAGTGCAGAAGCAGTTGTATGCACACTAAGGAAGGTCAGCGTAAGGCGTTTTAAAGTTCAGCTATTGTCAGACCAGTGACATCAGGCTGGAGTAGCCTCCGAAGAGTGACTGGATACTCCCTCCCCCCCTGACACACACCCAGTCATCCATGATGTGCAGGGCTGGCCTTACCATGAAGCGAACTGAGGCAGTCGCCTCAGGTGCCAGACTGTGGGGGGGCGTCACTAGGACCCCGAGTGTAGAAAATTGTGTATGCTGCTGGTGCAGCGAGGCGGCATGGGGGAGTCATTTGAGCTCCACACCTCAGGTGCCAAAATGTTGTGGGCCAGCCCTGATGATGCACATCTGCTTGACTCAGGCACTTGGCACTGTATTTTGGCCTTTGGGCATCCTTCCTTTGTAGGGTTGCCAGGTGTCCGGTTTTCGCCTGGACAGTTCGGTATTTTGGCCTTCTGTCCAGTAAAAAAACCCCAGAGAATACTGGACATGTAAAATGTCCGGTACTTTCTGTTTTCCTCGGACGGAAGGCTTGCGGAATCTGCGAGGGCGGGGGAAAGTGAGGAGCGCGGTAATTTAAAGGCACAGAGGCCTTTTTTTTTTCTCAAAAAGATGGCCAGCGGCATCTGAGAGGGCAGGGGGAGCGAGAAGCACAGTAATTTAAAAGCGCAGCAACTCCCCCCCCCCCTTTTTTTTTTGCTCAACCAATTTTTCCCTGCCTGTTCGGGATTTTTTTGTGAAGGTATCTGGCAACCCTATTCCTTTGCAATACCGTGGTTGAGGGTCAAACTATAACTACAGAGGGGAAGCTGTTTTGTAACACAGACAGAACTCCTGTGTCCTTTCATTAATAGCATCTTAGTTCTGGGCCAGCGATGGGCAACCGAGGCTAGTGAGTGGGCCACAGGAGTGGCCTTCCTTCCTCTCAGAGGGCCGCAAGATTGTTGGAACCAAGGCAGTCTCCCAGGATAGGGCAATTTTGCGACCTGTGCTGGCGTAGCTAGAATTTGTGGGAGGTGCTGACTGAACCGTAACAGTGCTGGGATTGGCCGCAGAGGGAGCGCCCAAGCTCTCACAGCCAACGTTGGGTGCTATCAGCCCGCACCGCACTTCATGTGCCCTGGCTTTAAGTGCAATGTTACAACACCGGTAGGAAAAAAAATGACACGGACAGAAACCAGTGGAATCTGGCAAGCCTGTGAGTGGGTAATGTCAAACAAAATGTCTTGTGGGCCACACAGAGAACCCTGAGGAGCCGCATATGGCCCATGGGCCTCAGGGTGCCCACCACTGTTCTGGGCACTATTTTAAAGAACTCCTAGTCAAAAGAGCAGACAGAAGTATCACTCTTGAGACATCAGCGGGCTTTTCAAGAGCTGAATTTTACTAGTGTGCGTAGACTTGATGTGTTTTACCTGGGGAATATAAACTGACTACTCTTCCAGTCACCGAGTCATGGTACTTTCTGCTCACATCTGTAATTTTCCATAAAAAGACTCCATCATAGGACGCTTGTTCGAAAGACTGGAGGCGCGTATGGAGTTTGCTCAGGCCTGCATCTTTCTGTGTCAGACATCGGTGCAGCTCTGTAATCTGAAAAAAAAAAAAATCCTGTTCAAACCCACTTTGTTATCTCTACAGGGCCTTCTGCTACGGAGGCAGCTCAACAGTGCCAGGGCGGTAGCCCGTGCCCTCACACTATGGGTGGGTTTTGTTTAAACGCGAGGTACTAATTGTTAGAGAGAGCAAAAACACCTTTAGCGGTAATTTTTTAAATGCACAGTATTGGTTTCAGAGGCTCATACTGTGTATATGATCCCAGGCACCTTTCTCTCTTTTGACCTGAATCCAAGACGTTCTAAGCACCCATAATTCCTCAGACCTTTTAGGGTCCTAAACATGGGTTTAGAGGTCTGCTTTAGAGACCCAGGTATGAAAACCTGTTCAAAGCTATACAAGGAATTTTGCAGATGGGATTAGAACCCAAGAGTTTGTGGCTCCCATTGTTGTGTTTGGACCCACTCACCATGATTTTTGTGTCTATCTACTAACTACACCAATTGTACATGGACACAGAGCCCGAATCAGCATTTACCTTCACTTCTAGGCTTTGTATTATATCTTGATCAAGTCCACTCTGCCTCCGAAAGGCTGCGATCTCTAGCTTAGAGGTCTCCACCTCCTTGTTGAGCACGGCCACGATATTCTCAAACACATGCAACTTGTTCTCCAGCTCCGTGATCACTTTCTCCCGCACAAACTGTTGCAGAATTGACTCTTCCTCACAAACAGATGTGCCAGGAATACAGTCTACTTCCAGATCGCCACTGACTTCCAGAGCCCCTTGGATCTGGAGATCAGAGACTCTTCTTTCCAAGCCCTTCACTTTAGCTTCTGCTGTGGCTAAGTGGGGGATAATGCCATTTGTAGCTCCACCACCAGGACACAAACTGGCCCTCAGTTGCTTTATATGCTGCAGCAGCATCAGTAAGTGGGTCCCCACTGCGGTCTTCTCATGTTCTTTTGTCTTCTCTTTGCTGCCCTGTTGAGAGGAGAAGACACTGTCATGGCAACTAAGTAACTGGCTTGCGGCAAATCCTCATTTAGCCTTAATTCAGGCAAAACTTCCATCAACATCAGGGGAGATAAACTGATGTAAGGGCCTTCAAGAGACGGGCCTGGCATCACAGCACCAGACTGCAAAGGAAACAGGGATAAAGAAAGCAACAGGCTGCCTAGTTCCTGTGCAGTTTTGTACAGATGCTACATTAACAAGGAAACTGATGTTCATAGTCCCTCCACTTAACAAGCTGCCATGCAAATATACAGCTAGATTCTCAGGTGGATCAATATTTAACACACCCGCTGCACATGAAATATGCAGCAGGGATCTAGCGGCACGGCAGTAAGAGCGCACTAAACTCCAAAGCAGGTTTTAGAAGCCAGCTAATGCCGTGGGAGACGCAGTTACCTTGCCGAGACTGATACGCAACTGAACATCACACCACCTAGCGCTGTAGGATTATAATAGTTACAGAGCCCCCCCCTTTAATGTGGGTGGAACGGACACTGCGGGGGGAAAAGTGTCCCCAGCTGAATGTCACCCTATGAATTGCAACAGTCGAAAGCCAGTTCCATGCTCTTCCCTTCTCTTTTGCAAGAGGAGGTTAAATCTGACCCCTTAACCTATCCCTCCCAAAGAAACAAAAAACCAGCCCCATCCAATGAAGCCATCCTTGGTTTAGTGCAGGGTTTCTCGAAGTGTTCCACGGCTCCGCTTTGGGAAAGCCCCTCGTGGGCCTGCATCACTTTGTTTACCTAAAGGATCCAGAGTCCTGGAGCCTGGCGGCTCTCATTGGTTGGAAATGGCGAATCAGAGCCAATGGGAGCCGTGAGGCTCCACCGCTACGGACCCTTGAGGTAAGCAAAGCAGCGTGGGCCTGCTAGCGGCTTTCCCAAAGCGGGCCCGCGGCACATTTTGAGAAACACTGGTTTAGGGCCTAGGCTGGTTCATGCCAACAGCTGGAACGTAGAGACTGGTTGTTACCAGAGGCTTTCCAGAATAGGAGCGGACAGCGTTTTACTCACCCTAAACGAACAGCCAACCTCAGAAAACCGACAACCGTCTTTGGTGTTCAATGGCGTCGAATGGTTCTGATAAAAACAACAGCCACCGATTAGTAAGTGCCCATTTCAAGGGTTTAATTATTTTCTACAATCCACTAGGCCTATTCCTCGGCTCGTGTCAGTCAGGATTGTTGCACTGAAGTCGATGGTTCGTGTCAGCCCAGCCTCACGCTGTGTAGCAAACCCAAAGGCAATTCATTTAGATACTGCAGGATGAATTACCAACTCTTTACTAAAGAATAAACGATTCCGTCATGCACTGCCATGGGTGAGGCCTGGTTTCCATCTCCAGCCACCAGTGTCCTGAAATTTGAGCAGGTGGGACTGACAGCACAGCCAAGGTCAAACCTAGCCCGTGCTGGCAGTAATTATATTCTGCCGGGGATGCTTGTAACAATGGCCCACCCTGAAAGTTCTGTAATGCGCCTCCCTACGCAAGGTTGGGTTTCCGTATCACTCTGAAGGGCCACTTTCTGCAGCACTCAAACCTGGGAAATCCACGAACACATGCAGCAAGAGGGATGAGGATGGATTGCCCCCAAGGCTGACTTGCATGTGTAACCCACACACCTAGGCTATGTCTACACTGCCCCCTCTTGTGCAAAAAATATGCAAATGAGGCGAAGCGTGGAATATCGCCATGCCTCATTTGCATAATTAATGAGGCTCCCTTTTTGCGAAAAACCCCTCTCTTGCTCAAGAGGGGGGAGGGGTTTGTGCACAAAGGAGCCATGCAGACCGCTCCTTTTTGCGCAAAAGCCTCTTGTGCAAAAACGGAGCCTCATTAATTATGCAAATGAGGTGCGGCAATAGTCCACGCTTTGCCTCATTTGCATATTTTTTGTGCAAGAGGGGGCAGTGTAGACATACCCCTAGTGTGGTTCACTGTCCCATGCAGTGGCACTTAGACCACTTACAGAGAGAGATAAGAACAAGGGAGCTCTACAGCCGAAGCTGCAAACCAGCTGGCTCTGTAGCTCAAGCTATAGAGGTTCCTTCACTAAGCTCCAGAGGTTCCAGGCTCAGATCCACCAGCTGGTGATTACACATGCAGCCAAGTACCTACTCAAGCCCTACATGCTAAAAACACAACAATGATAAATATCCTTAATAAAAGCACAACGATTCCCAGCTAAGTCTCAGTATAACAAAGACCCTAAAATAACAGAATAACCACAATCCTCAGCAGGTTACAATGCCATTATCACCTCTTCCCACCAATAGTAAAGATGCTCACTACAAAGAATAAAACCCCATGTCCAATAACTCCAAATCCTTCACTCTGCTCTTCCCCGAGGAGTGTGCCTTCTAACATGCTCTGAATGGTGACCCCTCCTCTATCACACCAAGGGGTCTGAGATTAGAATCCAGTCCTCTCCCTCTGCACCCCAAGGCACACGTCTTTTCAAGAAATCGGTTAGTGTCGTCTGTGTTGGAACAGCCCTTGCATTGCTCACCAGGTTTCCCCCGAGCATTTGAAAATATAGTAAACAAACAAACAAACAAAACAACCAACATTTTAGGAGAAATTCCAAATAAGGGGAGTAGGAAAAAGAGTACAACTGGGATCTGAATGCTACTGGTGCCACATGAAGATGCTGTGAAGTTGCCGGGGTCAGCAAGATGAAGAGTTGGTACTTCAAAAAACAACACATTGCTTTTCACATTGTACCTACCTTTTCCTTGGATGGTCCTTCTGGCTGGGTCCGTTTTTGGTCCTTCGATGAGTTGCCTTCACATGTATGCTTCTGCCATTAAAGCAAGAGGACATGCTGAGTACAGTGCTAAAATCATGACAGTTCTTTCCCCAGGTCTCTTTGAAATACAATCTCTTTGTGTATATATGGACTATTATCCCCACTGCACAGAAAAGTGAGCTCCAGGGAAGCGACTTGCTGAGGAGCTTCCGATCAACTGAATCAGGTCTGAGCTAGCAAATGAGAGTTGCACATTCAAACCCTGTTTCTGGAACAGATTTATGGGGGGGCCACAAGTAAGTCACTTAACCCTGCAGAGCCAAATTCAGAAATGGTATGTCAGCAGAAATGTAGACCTCCTTGCACACACCTTCAAAGCATCAGGGAGTCTCAGGAAGTCGTTGAATCACAGAAGATTAGGGTTGGAAAAAACCACAGGAGGTCATCTAGTCCAACCTGCTGCTCAAAGCAGGTCCAATCCCCAACAAAATCATCCCAGCCAGGGTTTTGTCAAGCCGGGACGTAAAAACCTTCAGGGGTGGAGATTCCACCACCTCTGTAGGCAACCCATTCCAGTGCTCCACTCCCCTAGGGAAAGAGTTTTTTCCTAATATCCAACCAAGATCTCTCCTCTTGGAACTTTAGACTACTGCCAAAGAGCTGGGGGAAAAGTATAAGTTCAAGTAGTATTGTCCCATTTCACTTTCACATGGTTTGAACGGATTGAGTAGGTCTTAAGCAAACTAAAGACCTGCTCCAAAGATCGGGGAAGCTCACTGGCCTAGAGAATATGACTTCGCCACAGAGTTAACTTGGTCTTATCTGGGTGTTGTGCCAAAGCTGCCCTCCCATCCAGGGCTGCCTGGGGGGGAGAGGAGGGAGGGGCAAGTGGGGAAATTTGCCCCAGGCCCTGGGCCCTGCAGGGGCCCCCACGAGAATGTCTGAAATCTGAGGTCCGAGACAGGGAGTGCCAGGAAAGGGCCCCCAAAATTGCTTTGCCCCTGCTCCTATCCACACACAAAAACCTCTGGACTGAGCTTAGTGGTACAGGCTGAACCTCTCTAGTCCAGCATTCTCTGGTCCGGCAACATCAATGGTCCAGCATGATTGTAATTAGCTGGATGTCCACTTCTCATGGGTATGGCTAAGTTTCTCGCAGTCCAATAAAGTTTGTTTACAGCCACCAGTCCTGGCTCCTGTTCTGTGCTGCTGTTTAGCTCTAATTGACCTCGAAATGTTGTCTAAGAGCCAAGCAAGCAGTGGAAGTGTTGGTAACGTTGCTAGACAATATTGACCTTCTGTGGTTCGGCAAATTCTCTGGTTTGGCACCAGTCAGGTTCCAAGGGTGCTGGACTAGAGAGGTTCAACCTGAACAGTCAGCCTGAGCTGACGGGTAACATGCAATGAGGACATAGGCTGAACGACTGTGAGTCCTCCAGTGCTTGCCCACAGTTCTCCCAGGCTGCCCAGAAAGACAGAAAAGCTCTTCCACAGTTCACTGGAAAAGGATCAAAGAGCAGCTCTTCTTACTACAACACAAAGAAGCATGGGATATCGCCCCCCGCTCCCCCCCACTGATAATGTATTTCTCTCTTTTCTTGTTATATTCTAATGGCCTTTATCTCGGCAATAAAGCTGTTTGCTATGTGGGGGAACTTTTCTGAACAAAACTACTTTCTAAAAGAAAACCAGCAGGGAAGATACCCAGCGCTAATTCCATATTATGGGAGAAGGATTTGCAAAACATTTCTGTGTAGCTCTGTAGAGTCCTCAAGCTTTTCTTTACAGGGAATAACGTTCAGAAACTGGGGACTAAGGAATTAATATTAGTTGTTGCTGTCCACTGTATGATACACTGCAGACCTAGAGATTTCCCAAGCTAAACTGCTAAACCAATTATTTTCCTTCCTAGCATAGTAGGTATTTTCAGTCAGGGAGCGCCAGATGTGATACCTGTTAAGTGAAAGTACAGGGTGTGATGTTTCACATGTGGGGCGCAGAACTTTCAGAAATGACTTACAGATGCTTCACAGTCTTCCCGGAAAACTCAATGCACAAGTCTCACTGAGTTCAAGCCCTAATAATCGTACTTATATGCAGTGACACACAGGGGAACCATGGACTAAACTCTCTATGCATTGAATTCATATAGGATGGGTTTACATGAAGGGCTGTTTCAGATATCATTTGTTAACATACTGAAGGCAGGAGTCCAAATCTTCTGACATGATGTGCTAATGCAGAATGCATTAGTACTAACATGAAACTCTAGGACTCTCCTGGCTTGAAAGAGCTGGGGAAGATAATCCCCTGCCACTGGTTCATGCCATGACTATAGTTTGTGTATTTTAACATAGCGACTCTCAGGCTTTCATTTCCAACGATTCAGAATTTCATCTTCATAAAAGCTTTTGCTCGCCAGTCCGTTTCCTTTAGCAGTCTGGAAAATTCGTATAGTACTGCAGTTCCAGCAACTCCCAAAGTATCTTCTCTGCAAAGTGTCCTAAGATCTCCCTTTCAGCTCCCCCAACACACTTCCAGGGTATGTCTACACTGCAATACTATTCCGAAATAGTATCAAAATACTGTCAAGCTGGAGGACTTCTTTGACTCCTGTAACACTCACTGTACGAAGAATAAGGGAAGTCAGAGGAAGAATGCTCTATTTCGAAATATGTGCTGTGTAGATGCTCTCAATTATGAAATAAGCTATTTCGAAATAAGATACGCAATTGACGCAATTGAGATACGCAATTGAGTTAAGCCCTGCAGTATAGACGCACCCCCCAAAGAGCTTCCTCCTTCCCTCGGCACTTTCTGAACGCCCTGTATCTCAGATGTTATTGATAATGTGCTTTTGTTTTATTCTTTACCCTACTTTGTTCATGCAACTTTGTCCTTTTCCTGTTTCTGTTTTTTTGATATGGCGGAACCTCAAATCAAATGAATATAAGATTGAGGTATAAAAGATCTCATTCACACAAGTCTTGAAACATGCTTAATCAGGATTCAAAGAATTATACAAAGGAGAAAATGTATCCGATAGGCTACCAGGATTTTTTAATTTTCACCTAAAGGATTCTGGATAAATGAAGTTTGGGCAAATAAGCAGAGCTAGTATCCCACATAGCCTCTAATTTAGCTAATCAGCACATACAATCAGTGCCATTACAATTTTATAAGTACTAAACATTGGGTTTTCAAAAAGCAAAATCCGCGTGGTTTACCACGCGATGCAGCAAACATGATTTCCTTTAGGAAAGACCAGCCAGACCACAAATACTATATCGTTCTAGTAACAGACAGAGCCAGGAGTGGGAACAGGAAGGGATTCACTACTGTGGATCTGTTCTGTCCAGTCTTCTCACCTCACATTCAGGACAATGTCTGAGGTTTCAAGGACAGGTGAAAAAAACACCCATCATGCATTAGGACATTTACAAATTGTCGTGCGCAGGGGTGCACAAATCTCTCCTTAACTCTTCCCTCCACACATGGCAAGCAGCTCACAACCTCAAGGGGGGGCTCTGAAGCAGCAGAGAAGCAGAGTCCTTCTCTCTCTCCTCCCCCCCTTTTAATCTTTTAAACCGGGATTCACTGAGTGTTGAGCTGGGTTTGGATGCCTGGTGGGCTGCTCTGGAGACAGAGGTACCCCATTCACAGAATAAGCAAAGCAGAGGTCATGTCTGGACAAGTCTCTGCACCCACAGCTGCCTATGTATCAGCGCCCGTGAAGGACCACCCCGTCAAGCTGAGAAAGCATTGGAGTCCCCATGACTCATTCACTCCTTGAGCTCCTTGCTGAAACTGACAAAGAAGTTGTCATTTGGGAAGGCAGTTTTGGGGCTAGAGGTTAACGCAGGGGTGGGCAAACTTTTTTGCCTGAGGGCCACACCTGGTATGGAAACTGTATGGCGGGCCATGAACGCTCACGAGATTAAAAATTCATGGTTAAATAGCAACACTGCAAGTTTGTTTCAAAATCAACACTATTAAAATGATTCTGGGGAACCAGGCGCTGTTAGAAAATTACGGTACATCACGTTCCTGGGCTGTTTGTTGATTTTACCCCACAAGTTTGCTTCTGTCTGAACACACATTATATGTCAGTGTACTGCACTAGGTAAAAGTTTGGTAGGTTTCATATTTATTGTTGGTTTCTTTATGAGCAGTCATCAGCTGTGTTGAATCACCCGTTTCTCCATTTGGCTGTGGAAATAACCAAACTATATTCAAACTATTTAGCTTCAAAGTAAAGTAATTAAGTAATTAAGCAACCCCTGGCCCTGCTCCTGGTGGGAGGGTTGGTCGGGTGGAGTAGGATAAGTCCCGAGGCCGGAGCGCAGCAATGGAGTTCAATGGTGTTCAATGGAGTTCAATGGTGGAGTTCAATGGTGGAGTTCAAGGGTGGGATTAAAAGGTGTGATGGGCTTAACATGGTCAGTGGGCCCTAGCTTGCCCTTCCCCCCCCATGGTTTAAGGGCATTCAACTCACTTCATCTACCTCACCAAGGAGTCAGCAAATGGTAGCAATATTTGCTTGCTACTGACCTGCCTTAGACTAGGCAGAGGAGCTCCTATTTTATATTCCTTGTTGTCAAGTGCAATAAAAAATGGATTCCAGATGCACTGAAATTGTTTTTAGTGGGAAATACTCCAGGTTATAAAAATAAGATAGATGCAAACAGCTTCCTTCTCATAATTTACATGCTTGCAAAACAGAATCCGGCAACTACTAATACATGGAAATCAACATTTCAAGGCCAGTGTCCCTACGCGGTTGCCAAGATTTCCTAACCAAAAAAAAATTAAAAAAATTAGATAACAGATTAAACAGGACAAGGGAAATGAAAACACTTCTTCACCATGGGAAAAAGAGCCCAAACAACCTCCGAAGGCAAACCTGCTGTCTCACACCCCTCTGAAGAGAGGAGCAAGATGCCCATAGCACTTTCAGAAAGGGTAAAGCGGTGAGATGTTTCCACTTTGAGTTGTTTGCTCTTTTTGAAGTACACACTGAATGTAACTCTGGTAAAACTTGTCTGTTTGACAGCCCACCAGGCTGAGGTCATCTATTCTCCCCCCACCCCCCGCCACGGAACGGCTAAAAAAAGAGCAGCAGTTGTGCAAGCTTCCTACACACTCGTTCCCAGAAAACATGCCTCATTCTGACTGTGGAGAGAGCACTTCCATAGAAATGAGAGGGGAGCTGAGTTTCCATAACCTGTTCAGTTCCTGGCAAGACTGCAAAGGCAGCAAGAACTTACTGACAAATGTGACACAAAGTCTGGTCCATCATTATTCCCCCACTTGCTGTCCTGCTGGAGCATTCCACACGACAGGTCTCCCACCACCTCTGTCAAAATGGCCGCCCTTCCGGGATGGAATTCCCTGGCCTGAAAATGATTCTCCTTAAACCACCTGAAGGGTCAACACTTTTCAGTCTTCCACCCCAACCTGGAAGCCGAGTGCTGCCTCAGAAGCATTCCTAGTCTGCAGGCTAAGAGATCACAGAGTCCAAAGCTAGAGAAAAGAACAGCATTTTGAGAACTTTCAACACAACTCAGAACCAGGACTGCAGCGGTAGCGATGACAGAGATGTGACATTTCTTACAGAAGCCACTGCTGCTTCTGTTTTCGGAGTTTTATCATGGAGGTTTACAATTAACGAGCTGACAAGATGTGCACCGGCTAAGCTCTCTCAGATAATCCTTTTGTATGCAACAGCAAATATCTTCCCATCCCTTTACCTCTACCCAACAATGTTGTTTCCTCCTTCAGCAACATGGTGTATTATACATCCCAGTGGTAGGCAAACTAGACTAGTGAATGGGCCGTAAGACTGGAGTAACAAGATGGTCTCTTGGGACAGGGTAGTTTTCCTAACTGTGCTTTTGTATCTAGGATTTGCAGGATGTGTTGACTGAACCATAGCAGTGCTTTGAATCATAGAATCGTAGAATACTAGGACAGGAAGGGACCTCGAGAGGTCATCGAGTCCAGTCCCCGGCCCTCATGGCAGGACCCAGTACTGTCTAGACCATCCCTGATAGACATTTATCTAACCTACTCTTAAATATCTCCAGAGATGGAGATTCCACAACCTCCCTGGGCAATTTATTCCAGTGTTTAACCACCCTGATGGTTAGGAACTTTTTCCGAATGTCCAGCCTAAACCTCCCTTGCTGCAGTTTAAGCCCATTGCTTCTCGTTCTATCCTCAGAGGCCAGGAAGAACAAGTTTTCTCCCTCCTCCTTGTGACACCCTTTTAGATACCTGAAAGCCGCTACCCTGTCCCCCCTCAATCTTCTCTTTTCCAAACTAAACAAGCCCAATTCTTTCAGTCTTCCCTCATAGCTCATGTTCTCTAGACCTTTCATCATTCTTGTTGCGCTTCTCTGGACCTTCTCCAATTTCTCCACATCTTTCTTGAAATGCGGTGCCCAGAACTGGACACAACACTCCAATTGAGGCCTAACCAGCGCAGAGTAGAGCGGAAGAATGACTTCTCGTGTCTTGCTCACAACACACCTGTTAATGCATCCTAGAATCATGTTTGGTTTTTTTGCAACAGCGTCACACTGTTGACTCATACTTAGTTTGTGGTCCACTATGACCCCTAGATCTCTTTCTGCCGCATACTCCTTGCAAAAGGGGTGCCCGGCTCACAGTCAGTGTTGGGTGCAATCAGCAGGCACCTCACTTCATGTGCCCTGGCTTTAAATCCATGTCACTTTCGTAACACCGGTAGGAAAAAAACATGGAAACCAGTGGAATCGTGGGCAACAGTAAATGAAATGTCTCAGGGGCCACACATAGAACCCTGATGGGACACACCCAGGGGAGGCCTGTGAGCCTAGGCAGACTAGGCGGTCGCCTAGGGCGCCACCGGCCCGGGGCGCCCGATGATGACATCACGGCCATTGACGGCCGTGCAGGCGGGGGGCGCCGATCATGCCTTCCGCCTGGGGCGCCAGCTGCCGCAGCCGGCCTCAGGCCACTCCTGGACACACCCAGTCCTCAGGCAGCAGGTTGCCCAACACAGGTATACCCACTAGCACACTGTTCTTAGGCCATTCCCATTATCAAAACTTACCATATTGTGCGCACACAAAAAGGATGGAATCGAAGGCAATGGGATAATTTTTTAGAATGAAAAAGAATGCGAGACATCGTTCTAAAACCCAACTCAGCGGTATGAGATAAGGTTGCCCGAGTGAAAGAAATGCTAAACATGAAGTGAGAAATGAATTTCAATTAGAGTAATAGCAACCTGCCTGGAGCTGGCCAAGTAATCAAAGAAAACAAGTGATCATTGACCACTGGATCAGGAAAGCTTTTGTCTTGTCTTTTAACGTGGGCTGATGTTAGACAGACACATCTGTTGGGTAGTTTTGCTGCACATCCTCTAATGTGATCTATGCCAGTGTTTCTCAGTCTTTTTTTATAAAGTACCCCTTTTTCCAAAAAAAAAAAAAAAATTTACAAGTACCCCCAGTATCTACAGTTTTCAGACACACAAAAATTTTCTCTACCATTGCAACACATTTGTTTGAACAACTTAATTGTAGCTGGGCGGGTGATGAAATTTTTGGGTGTAAAAAGTACAAAAAAGAATAAAGCACTGTAAAACTTAACACAAAAATTCAGTTTTCTCCAAATTTCAGTTGTGTTGACGTACCCCCCCAGACGTCTCTCGAGTACCCTAAAGGTACTCCGTACCACTGGTTGAGAAACACTGATCTATGCCATCAAGTGCCAGCAATGCCCCTCTGCCATGTATATTGGCCAAACTGGATTAATGGACACAAAACTGATATAAGAAATGGTAACATTATTTACTTTTAATGGACTTAAAAGTAGCCATTCTGCTACAAAGGAATTTCACAAGCCAACTACAGAGAGAGAATGCAGAACTGACCTTCATATGCAAATTTGACATGGTCTCCCTTGGCCTAAACAAAGGCTTGAGCTAGTTGACATATTACAGTAGACTTCCGATAATCCGGCACCTTTGGGACCGAGGTGGTGCCGGATTATCGGATATGCCAGAGTATCGGGAGGTACTGCGGCGAGGGACTGTGACGGGTCTGCCGGGACCCGCACTACGTCCGGGGGGTGGGCGGGGAACGGCACGGCGAGGGGAGAACCCTCCGCCGTTTTGCAGGAAGGCGGGGGAAGCCCTGCGCAGCCGCCGAGAGTTTCCAGGAGGGGAGCAGGCTCCCCACCCCCCAGACTGCAGTAGTTATCGCCGAGCAGGGGGGTGAGGGGCGGCGCTGCGGGACCAACCCGGCAGCACCCCAGCTGCTCTGCTCCGCCGCTTCCCCAAGTCCGCCACTCGTCAGTTTCAGCAGTGGCAGCGGCGGACTTGGGGAAGCGGCGGAGCAGAGCAGCTGGGGTGCTGCCAGGTTGGTCCCGCAGCGCCGCCCCTCACCCCCCTGATCGGCGATAACTACTGCAGTCTGGGGGGTGGGGAGCCCGCTCCCCTCCCGGAAACTCTCGGTGGCAGCGCGGGGCTGAGCGCAGCCGGAACGAGGCAAGTTCGGGGACTTAGCTCTCGCGGCTGTGCGGGGCTTCCCCCGCCTTCCTGCAAAACGGCGGAGGGTTTGCTCCTCACCACGCCGTTCCCCACCCACCGGGTGCGGGTCCCGGCAGACCCGTCACAGGGGTATTATCCCCTTCCCCTCTTCTCCCCTTCCCTTTCCCAGCTGCAAGCGCCCATGGGGCTCACAGCAGCTCCAATTGTCCGGCTGGCCGGAGCACTTCCGGGTTCCAGCTGGTGCCAGACTATCGGGAGTGCCAGACCACTGGATGCCGGACAATTGGAGTTTTACTGTATAAAGCCTGTTTTCCTTACATTCAACACCCTATTTACGTCAAAAGCTAAGTATGGGACACTTCCAGCCCACTGCATTAGCCTCATTAATACCGGGACTACAGTTGACAGGTCATGTTTTCTTCTCCCTCTCCCTTCTAATTCTGAGGGTCCCCCTTTTTTTCTCCACTCAAGATCATCCCAGCTGAAGAAGTGGATGTTGCCCACGAAAGCTCATATATATATTTGTTAGTCTCTACGGTGCCACAGGATGACTCGTTTTTAAAGTTACAGATGAACACAGCTACCCCCTGAGACATCTGTTGGGGACTGTTGAGCTTTAGTCTTCCTTTTACAAGTGCTGCAAGGACCTTAGTTACAACAAGGAGCACAGTGTAAACATATTGACACAATTAAAGACGTCTGAAAAGCCCTCAATGCTACAGATAAGAGAGAGAATTCAGAATGAATCTTGCATTGGGATCTGCCTGAGATCCCCGGTTACTGTTGATTTGGAAAGTTGATAGATTTTGGAGGCACTGAGTGTGACCTGCTGCAGACCATACAATGTCCCCAAAAGAAAGTAAAAGCTGATGGCTTCTAGCAGAAATATTGTCCGATAAAAACCTGCTGTTCAAACTCGCCAATTTTGTTTGAAGTTTTAAAAAAATCTATATTCTAGATCTGCTCTGTGGTCTCTCTGGCTGCACGTCTTGTCCTCGTGACATTGAGGTATACTGGCTGAGGGCATGGCTAGACTACACAGTTGGTATCCCAGAAGAACTGTTCTGCGTCCAGGGAACATGTTTGCTCTTCTGCTTTTTTTGCGGAAGAGCAAACATGCTCTTTATAAGTCCCTGTATTCTTTGTTCCACGAGGAATAAGTGGGCTTCCGAAAGAGGGTTTTTTCCCGACATTTGGCCCAGTCTAGTCGGGCCAAATGTCAAAAAAGCCTCTTCCAACAAAAGAATCAGAAAAAAAGACAAAAGAAAACCCTAACCCTAAGCCTCTTCCGACAAAAGAATCAGAAAAAGCTAGCAAAATGCGCTCCGCATTTTGTGTAGCTTTTTCCGAAAAACCAGTGTAGTCTAGCCGTACCCTGAGAGAGGAGCTAGAATATGGCTAGAAGTGCTGCCCTCCCCTCAAAAGAAATGTGCAGACACATGTTCTTTCTCTCTTTTTTGTAGCATCTCATAAGGACAGTCAACTACACCTGACTGGTTTTCCAGCAGGTACATCACGGAATATTACACTGCAGTTGAAAAGTTAGCAAGGTCAGAAAAACGAAACATTCTCCAGCTACATAACCTTAACAAAGCAAGGAGGAAATATTTAATCAGACAGCTGTGGAAGCCATGGAGTAGTCAAGATATAAGTATACAACCCCTGTTTGGTTTAAAGAAAGATAAATCTTCTTACTTGGTATTCATTACTGGATAACCTCCGTTTACATTTCTGGCATGTGGTCATGTTATTAACACATCCATTCTCCAAGTGATCTGCAAGCTTCTTTCTCATTACCATATGTCCACAACCGGTATGGCAAAGGATTAAAGCATATTCACAGAGGCTCTGATGGTCCTGGAAGTTGAAAGTGATAAACAAAGATGTAACCTTGAGCAGATAGAGCTGTGTCTACAAATGGCCTCCATTCTGCCTACGGGAATCTTTCTTTGCACCACGCCACCTCTGTGAATGGGCAGGTTCCCCAGCCCACTGTCTGACACACAGAACCGGGAGTGCGATCCTCGGCTCAAGCTGATGTATTCCCTCTCATTGAGACAGCACACTAAAAATAAAGGTGTAGCACAGGCGGCAGTAGCACAAGCTAATCACCTCCAGCATAAACCCTGCCCTAGAGCTAGATGAATTCATGGAGGACTGGTCCATCAATGGCCACTAGCCAGGATGGGCAGGGATGGTGTCTCGAGCCTCTGTTTGCCAGAAACGAGGAACAGGCAACAGGGGAGGAATCACCTGATGATTCCCTGTTCTGTTCACTCCCTCTGGGGCATCTGGCATTGGCCACTGTCGGCAGACAAGAGACTGGGCTAGATGGACCTTTGGTCTGACCCAGTCTGGCCATTCTTATGTTCTTACATACTCGCAGCAGCTTGTCCATGCACTCTGCACTACTATTGTTAATGAACTAGCTCCATGATAGCTAGCACGAGTGTGCCCAGCTCCAAGTGCTGACATAGGCCCTGCCAGGTTCCTGGGGGCTCTGCTTTAGTCTTAATTTAAAACAACACACACAAAATTTAGTGTCAGTTCTCTTCTGAGCTGGCTCTTTTGAGGGTCTTCCTTTGCAAGACCTGCTCTCCCAGCTCCAGCCTAGCTCCTTGCCTTAGAGACTCATGGTTAAACACTGGAATAAATTGTCTAGGGGGGTTGTGGAATCTCCATTGCTGGAGATATTTAAGGGCAGGTTAGGCAGACACCTGTCAGGGATGGTCTAGAGGGTGGCTGGTCCTGCCATGAGGGCAGGGGACTGGACTTGATGACCTCTCTAGGTCCCTTCCAGTTCCAGTGTTCTAGGATTCTATGGACTTTTCTCTTCCCTAGTCAGACTGCTCAGGAGCAATAATGAGCACAGACTATTCTGGCTAGGAAGGGGAGCAAGCAGAATATCTCTACCCCTCTATACAGGGGTTCATATATGGACATTCTGTCACGGTCCCCAGGACACAATTGGGCCCTGGTTCTTAACAGCATTGAAAATAATTCTAAAATCCAGTTAACTTTTCACTATTTGCATTTCTCTCAGCTCATTCAATGAAAATCAATTCAGTCTATTTGATTGTTGTCTGTAGGGGAATATTTCACTGCTTTAAAAATATAATGGGAACATTTCTACTGGTCTGAAGTTCTGTAAAATCTCATTTTACAAATATCTAAATTTGGAGGCCAAATGTGATCAATCATGTGTCTCTTTAACATGACCCCGATGTTAATGTCTCACTGCAACAAATTCAACACTTGTCCGCATTGCAGGGAGGAAAAGAGCACAGAGTAGCAGATTTAAGTAACAATGTAAACAGTTTGAACTACTGGAACTTTCAGTAACTGTAATGGAAAGCAACAATAATTTACAAGGGGCTTAGCCCAAGATCTCCATAAAATCTTATAATGCTGCTCAGCTTCAAAATAATCAATCGTAAATAATCAATAATTTCCAATCAACCTGGCTTCACTGTCTAAATCAAAACCTTTAGGGCCAGCTCCTCCACTGATGTAAATCAGTGTAACTTTATTGATGTCAAAGGAACTACACTGATTTCCACCAGTTGAGAATTTGGTCCTAAATGTTCCATACTTATACAAAATGTTTATTGTCTAGATCAGGGAGTTTCAAAGTTAGGTTGTGTGCCTGCCTGGGTAAGCCGCTCGCAGGCCACAAGACGCTTTGTTTATCTAAGCATCCAAAGGCATGGAGCCTTGCAGCCCCCATTAGCTGTGGTTCACCATTTCCAGCTAAGGGGAGCTACAGGAATTAGGCCTTACACATTATTTTTATGATCCTTCATCCGGTGTTGAAACAGGGATATAACTAGTTTATGACAGTCTCTTTCACTGAGACTCTCACACGGACCATGTCAGAAATGATTTTTCTTTAAATCAAGATGACTGTTCCAGCAGTGAACTCGGAAATGCCATTTTCAATCACACGCCTTGTTTTCAAATCTGCTTTTCTGTGTATTCCTGCTGAGAGAGGTCGTGGCACCCTTTGAACTCTCAGAAATGCAGCACTGAACAAAACGGGGTCGAGTTTTCTTTAAAGAAAAACAAATGGAAAATGTGTGCAAAGTTAGCAAAGAAAGGACAGCAGCATTTCTGCAGCTCCTTCTATCTGGAGACTGACTGCCCAGCACACTCTGCTTACAAACTGGGTGCAAGGAGACCCTCCACTATAACTCCATTTGACTATCCAGCCTTCTTTTGTCCTCAAGATTACACAGAGAAGGTCAAGCACCTCAATGCTAGTTACATATTGGCTTGCATTTTCTTTTTCGGTTGTTGTACATGTAGCAGATTCCAGAACACGGTCTATTTCGTCTTTATCGTTTCACATCAATATTCAAAGAATGATGATAATGTCCTAAGTAAATAGGAGTCAGGCAGCAATGTTTTTCTTTCTAAGTCTATTTTCTGTTCCTCTTGTTGCATCAATATCTCCATGGGCGCTGCCTCTCAAACATTACCCTGGGAGATTCGTTTTTCTTCCAAAAACATAGGAAGCACATTTCTCCTAATAACACGATCAGGGTATTATGGGCTTCACTGAAGGATACCTACAAGGTTCTTGCCCACAATGTTATCCTGGAAATGCCTACTGGAAATCCTGCTGCTGACACATGCTTTTTTAAGGAGAAAAGGTGGGTGAAGTCATGTCTTTTGTCTGCTGGAGAGAGAGACAAGCTTCTGTGCCACATGCAGCTCTTCTTCAGGTCTGCGAAACTTACTCAGAGTGTGGCCATCAAATATAAGGTGGAACAGACAGCTTAGCATATGTAATTAACATATATTTCAAGGTGAAGATATTACCTCTCCTACTTTGTCTCTCTAATATCCTGCGACTGACACTGCTACAAAACCACACATGCACACATTTTTTATAATGTGTGCTTCACCATCATTCCAAATACTTTGGGTCTGATCTAAACCCCACTGACATCCACTGGAAATTTTCACTGACTTTCATTATCACTGGAACAAGTCCTCAGCTGGTGTAAATTACTATAGCTCTAGCAAGCGTCAATGGAGTTACATTGACTTACACCATCTGAGGATCTGGATTCATTCTCTTTCCAAGAGAGGAAAGCACTTAAGCATACGCTTAACTTTAAGCATGTGCATAAGATCCGTGCCGTGATGTACGCACTTAAGCGCTTTGCTGAGTAAGGATGGACTGTGGAATCAGGTCCTAAATCCCCATGTTCTGCTAACATCACAGGAATGTGACTCCCTGACGCAGTGTTCGGCCTCGTTGGTGAAACCCAACTGCACACTTATGAGACACAATATAGACCAGTGTTTCTTAAACTTTTTAAGACCGAGGAACACCAAACAATAAATTTTCTTTATGAGGAACACCAAGGATTTTTGTTGAGGGGGAAAAAAAAAGGTTGGGGGGAAAGTTATTGAGGGGGAAAAAAAAAGGTCGCCTGCCTCTTTAAGGGTGGCCATTTTGAATTCTGTTGTTCTCCACGGCACACCGGTGTGCCCATGGAACACAGTTTAAGAAACACTGATATAGACGATGAAACTGTCATCTTTCAACTTACTTCAAAATTTTTTCATGATACCAGACCAGTTGCATCCAGGCGTCCCACAGTGCACTTTGAATTCAGAAATCTCTTTATTAATGGCAGCATCGCTGAAAGCCTAGAAATTAACAAGATGAGCAAACGCTGGTCAATAAAATGATCCAAACAGCAGCTATGAGAAGGGAATGGGCTGGGAATTAATAGCTTGAAAAACTTCCTGATTTTTTTTCTTTTACATTTAATTTTCTGCAAAAATATTAGCTGCACGTGTATATAGGAAAAGGCCAAAGGCTTGCGAAATCCTATTATTTGTTTCTTATAGCTCAAAAATTAAATTATTTGAGTGATTTTAACTTATTAAAAATATGCCCTTCCCACTGAAAACTTTCAGTATAAAGTTTTTTTCCTACTCAGAAACCTGAACATAAGCACATGCAAAGAATGTGTTGATGGAACCTTAACTATGGAGGGCACTACCTCATGCCACTCCAGTTGGGGACGTTAACGCCTCTTTATCTGTTGCAAAGAGGATTTAAGACTCAGTCAGAATGAGGGACAGGATGGGGGGAGGGAGGGGCACATGCTCTCAAATTCTGGCTGTTTCCATTTAGCTTGCCTAGTGGCCTAGACAAATTCAAACCATATGCATGCACTTCTTCCAGCACTACAGAGAGTTTTTTTTTCTTGCATTCACTGTGAAGAACCCTGTGATAAATGAATAAAACATGAATCAGGGCAGCCTTTTAATATCACATCTTGTACAAGCAAAAGAGACACAGTAGAACCGAGATAAGTATTAAGAACACAACATGGAAAAGTACTGTTTCCCCACAGATCGAAATACGGAGAGCTCAGGAGAGGGTTACTAGTCTTCCTTCAGTGAGTGTGCATATGAAATAGCCCATCACCATATTGAGAATAATAAGAGGCCTTCCCCTGCTTTCTAGAGAAAGAATTAATCCTGTCACACAGGGGTGGGGAACCTTTTTTGGGTCGGGGGCCACTGACACACAGAAAAACCAGTCGGGGGCCGCACACAAGTAAGAAGCAACACTCCCCCCCCCCCAAAAAAAAGCAAAAATCAATGACATGTTCCCAACTGAGAAGGAGAAAGACACTCCCCACATTTCCCTCACACACCAGAGTCTGGGGGACAGGGCAGCCTAGTAGATTTTGTGTGCTCCAACCCCACGGAGGTGGGGGAGCAGCAGGAGGGCTGGAGAACCAGTACCAGCTCCACAATGCACAGGGTGGGGGGGAGGGGGTTGAGCCTTGGGGGGCCGGATTCCAGCCCCTGGGCCTGAGGTTCCCCACCCCAGCCCCACAACATCACTACGAGACAGAGAAGGAAAAGCTCCACCATCTTATCTACTTCATCCCTCTTGATCACTGCCGTATATTCAACAGTGCTCTATTGTATCCAGGTTTAATTAACCCAAGAACAGAGTTTCTATCTCTTCCCTTTGGAAAGATCTTTAGGAAACAACACAGCACTAACAAAACTCTAACCTGTCCATTATACATGAGCCCAGGGAACAAAATTATTTGCCCATTAGGTAAAAGCAATTACAAGAAAGAAGTCACCAATTCAGAAAAGAACTAAAGAGATCAGGGCTTTAAGACTTGAAATGTCAACAAACTGTGGAAAAGGGAAAACACTGGGTCTTGCCTCTCACGCTGTAACAATTAGTTTTCATTCTGTAATTGCACTGTTCAAGCTGTGTTATAACCAGTTTTACAAAACACAGCCCTTACACAATGTCCTTTTAGACTGCTTAGAAGAGGTATCTTTACAGAAGAGGGAATATTGGATTTTGAAGTCAGCACCAGAGTAGCAAGAATGAAAGAGAGATTCTGAAAGAATAAATATCTGATGAGAAAGGACAACAATCTAAAGACTAAATTCCAAATGCTTAACTTGCATTTGGTCTGTGTTAAATTATGACTGTGAAAAATGGACATTCAAACAATCGATGATAAAGAAACTACAATCTTTTAAAATATAATGGATATCATGTAACCAATGAAAACATATTGGAGACTATTTGAACCCAGCAAATGCCAGTTAGAGATTGTATTAAAAGAAAGATTCGATTTGCAGGGCACGTTTTAAGAGATTCAGTGGGCAATGCATGTTTACAGGTACTGGAAGAAAAAGCTTGTCTGGAGGAGAACATTATGCTGAAAAAGATGACCTGGGATGTATGAGGCGATACCCTGAGTGGACCAAAAGGACTATTCAGCTACAAAGAGATTAGCAGAATGGGCTACTTTGGCTACAAAGCTCCAATAACAGAGATGCCATACAAGAGGAAGATAAAATGGGTTCTGTCTATACACATCAAACCAATGTTAAAGAACTGTTGCCAATTTCATCAAATAGTAACAATTACTGCTATGAGACCCGTTTACATTAGGGATGTGAAAGTTTAACTGGTTAACCACTAAGGCTGCAGCTGCTCCCCACCCACCACAATGGGCCCAGGTACCCCACAGGCAGGGGACTGCTCCGGCTAGGATGCCAGAGCAGCCTCAGCCTGTGAGGAGGGGAGACATGTTCCAGCCCAGCGGCAAGCTGGAGCGCCCCCTGGCTCTTCCCCCCTTTAACTGGTTAAACGATATGTTTAACCGGTTAGCCAATTAAATGGGATTTTACATCCCTAGTTTACATATAGATCTTCTGATTAATATAACAGCACTGCATTGTCAGAAGTTGAAAACATCCTTAAAATATTTGTAAATCATAAAATTATTTGAGTCTTTTCATTCTAGAAAAAACCCCCATTATATTCTTTGACATATGGAATGTCTTTAAACTGTTGTCACTCTCAGGGTGCATCTAGACTACATTTCTCTTTCGAAAGAGGGATGAAAATGAGGGAAATCGAAAATGCAAATGAAGCGCAGATTTACAAATCTCGTGCTTCATTTGCATAATCACATCCGATCATTTTTTCAAAGAAAAAAAAAGCAGTCTAGACATGGTTCTTTTGAAAAAAAAACCAAAAACAAAACCCTTTTTCGAAAGAACCCTTATTCCTGAAAAAATTAAGTTTACAGGGTTCTTTCGAAAAAGGGTTGTTTTTTTTAAAGAACTGCATCTAGACTGCTTTTCTTTTCGAAAAAACCTTTTTCGAAAAAGCAATCGGACACGATTATGCAAATGAAGCACGAGATTTGTAAATCTGCATGTTCAATTTCCCTCATTTGCATTCCTCTTTCGAAAGAGGAATGTAGTCTAGACGTACCCTCAGTTCCCTTTTCTCTTTGCAGAATCTTCACCTGATCCCGCAAACTCCCCTAAAAGGTAAACACTGACAGTGTTAGACTCTGAGCTGCAGGTGGGAAGGTTGGACCTTTTATCAGCTACCATGTTCTTTTTTGTTTTGGCAGGAAAGGGGGATGATTTATTGGCTCGAAACAAAAATCCGAACTGATTCCTTTTCCCGAATGCTGTTGATTTATGACACTTTGATGATTATGCAACTGGTAAAGTAGGACCCAATCCTGTTCATCCATGTATCCATTCAAGTAACTAAGACTATTCACTTGAGCAAGGTGGCAGGATCAGGTCCCAAGCCTGTTAATATTTGCTCAATGGCACATAGTCTAGAGAAGTGCTTTCTGCCTACACTTCCACTTACAACGTCTCCAAAGCAGTGGGAAGATATTTTCTTGCTTCCTCTGAAGTTTCTGTTTCTTGGGCAAAATTACAGCAAGTTTAACACCTCTGGGAGGGAGGTTACTTTCTATAGCCATTTTACATATGGGTATTGTGGAGCATCAGGGACTTTTGTGACTTAGCAGGGGTCATATAGTGAGTCATCAGGAGAGCTGGAAATGAAACTCAGGAATCATAACTCCTAGTTACTTGCTCTAGAACATTTTCACTATGAATCCTCATGCTTCAGGGCATAAGATGATCACTAGCTGGTGCTGGAAGGAATTCTCCCTCCTGGAAAATTAGGTTTATGATAGGGGTTTTACACTTTATCTCTGAAGCATATAGCATTAGCTGCAGTAGGAGACAAGATTCCAGATTTAATGGAAGACTAATGCTTTCTAGTATGGTTGATCCATGTCTCTTGAATGAACAAACAGTGCCCTCATAACTGTAGTTATCTGATTAATTTGTTCCATTTTCTTTGGTAGACTATTATTACTGAACCCTGCAATGTCAGGCTTTCATATGGACAAACCAAACGTTATAAACGTGGGGAAAATTATTTAATGAGTACAAACTACCTTTCAACACCCACCTTCTTGAAAATGATATTAATTAATTTCTTTTAAATATTCAAGAGCTCCATCCAGTAAGGCAAAAAAAAAAAATCATTTATCAGGATATAGGGATTTTTGCATTTTGTTGAACAAACATATATCATGCTGTTTGTTTTGACCTTGCTTGTCTGGTAAATGTTCTTACCCGTATGTGTATTTGAGCAAGAAAAGTAGTCTGTGCTTGCGTCTGTGTGCATCTGATGTCATAAATTGTCCTGTAGTGGTATGGAAATCGGCCACTGCTTGGAAACAGAACTAAAAATAAAAGCCTCAGTGGACTTTATATTCCATGAAAATAATTTAAAAAAAAACTAAAATACTTGTACCTTTGTCTGTACATTTTTAAATAGATGCTCAGGGCTATCCTTAGGATTTATGGGGCCCTACGCAGTACTATTAAACTGGTGCCCCCGTGCCCGATGGCAGCCGGGGTGAGGATGACAATTTTTTGAGAGATGTGATTTTATAATCCTTAGCACCACACTAATGACATATTTGTATAGCAAATTTTCAACTCAAATCCTGCCAACTACCACAGGAAATTCAAAAACTGACAGTATGGACCTGGGGCTGGCAAATGCCTGTTAAATAGCTACCTTGCTGCTTGAATGGCTCTTTCATGGGGTCAGTGTTGTGTTAGTAGCCCTGGCAGGCTTTTTTCTTTTAAGTGAACTAGATCCTCTCTGGAGGAAGCAAGGCCACAGAACAAGGACAGGAAGAGGTGGGTGAGTGGACAGTAATATCCAGTGGTGCCCCGAATTTTCAGGTGCCCTACAGCACAGCATAGGCTGTGTATGAGTAAGGACCTCCCTGTAGGGCCTTACTGGCCAGTTTTCAGTCTGCTTGTAATCTTCATCCAGTCTATATTTTATAAAAATATGATGATTTACAAAGTATATGTCCAGGTTCGTAAGAACACAGTTTTCCCAATGTTAACAGTTACCATTCGCATAGTGTTTTACATTGACTACGAAACCATCAAACCACCCCCAAAGATATGGACGTATGAGTATCCCTGTATGCCTTGAACAAGACCATAGATCAAGTTACTGTCAAAAATGGAGTCAAAATTCAAGAGTTCCTGGCTCCCAGTCCCATACTCAACACTCCAGGCCATGATACCTTCAACAGAACCTCTATACACAAGCTGCAGTAGACTTTGCATTGCATAAATTTGAGATCATATGGACTGCACAGGTGTGAATGAGCACACAATTTAGTCCCAGCTGGTTAATGCAGATTGTAATTCGATATTACACAACAGTGCAATTAAATACAATATAGATCTTCCTCTGAATCAACCAGCACTGGCCGCTGATTGCTTGCAGCCTCGTGCACAGCTGGAAAGTGACCAAAACCAAAGAGAAGAAAAAGCAAGTTAACAACCCCACAGTGGGTTTTTTATTATGTCAAAAAAGAACTTGAGAATTTCCTGGCATTACAGAACAGATTATTATAAATGCATCTAACTTCAGAGGGACAGTCCTGGTGACAGCGTCCTCTGTGCTTTCTGTTTCACTCTGATATATGTTAATCATTATGGACGCAATTCAAGCAGAGCAGCTGTGAGGGACGGAATGGCAAAGGGCAGATCGCCCTCCTCTCTTTTTTTCCCCCAGGCAGGCGACTCCCTCAAAGGATCATTCACTTGAACCACTTGCTCTGGCCCCCCAGAACATCAATGGAAATCTGTCAACAGCAATGCCAACACAGAACTCCCCCATCTCCTCTCAAAAGGGCCCAATCTACAGCCCAATGAAGTAAAGGAAAAGATTCCCATTGACATCAAAAGGGTTTGAATGAAGTCCAAGGAGAGAGAACCAGTATCTTCTCTGTTTCATTGTTATGGTTCGCCATCTCTTCTCTATCATTCTGCCCCACCGACAGCAATAACGTTCATACCACTGAAATTGCACTACATCTCAGGTTTGACTTTAATTCACATTTACGAACACCAAGTATATTCAAAAGCCAATAACACCATCACTAAGGGTGAAATTCAACCCTATGCAGGGGCATGGGATGAGGCTAGAGTACGCGGCACGAAGGATGACTTCCGCCTTACGAGAAGGAAAGACAGGCCTGAACCAGCCTGCCCCAGACGCAAACAGACTCCAGAACTTGGAGGAAGTTGTGACACACATCTAAATGCCACAGTTGTTCTCTTTTCAGCAATGAGTACATGCTGGATTTGTCATGCTGTGGCTCTGGCTTCACTGACGAAACCAAAATCTTAAGAGGGAAAACTCATCACCGTGGGAAAACCCTGCAGAGACAGTTCAGGCTCATGTCTCCTTTTTAGATAAAGTCAAGTTTTATTAAAAAGTCACTTATGCTACTTATTCCACATATGTCTTAACCATTTGATATACCTGTCACCACAGACAATGTCTTTTATGGTTTAATAGTTGGGAGACAAAACAAAGGGTAAAGGAAAAATCAGTAATATTAAAAATCTCAGGGCTATCCATATATCAAACTTTAGAAATGCATAGGATATTGAGTGCTTCCTGGTCCCACTCAGATAAAATACATAGGGGCCATATCTATCTCTGCACAAGAAAAATGGACGGCTTATAAATCTTTCAACAGTTTTCATAGCAAATTGCGTATCTTATTTCGATTTTAGGGTGCTGTGTGTACGCACCATTCATTTATAAACTCAGGACCTCGACCCTGCAAGCTGATTCACAAGCAGAGTCCTCAAACCAGCGTGAAGCCCCACTGAATTTCCCCAGTACTCTGTGCAGGCATTAGGGTCTGCCCATGTGGATCCACTCACAAGATTGGCGCGCTGGTCACCACATTCCACCTACAATTTCTCAGGAAAGTCCCTTGACCAGTTTTCTAGGTATCCCATGCTAGAGAAATCCCAAGGGACTGATAAATATCATGAGCAGTACAAAAGGTTTTCCTTTGTAGCTAGGCTTAACCCTGGACCCCAGGTATTCTGACATAGAGTAGCTGCAGAATTTCCTACAGAATTAGACATTTTCCCAAGATCCTACAGAATCCAGCATTTTCTCTCAAATTTTCATTTTATGGGTGCCTTTTGCCTAGTACTTTATTTTCTTTACCCTTTCTCCATTGAGACCTAGTTGCAGATGGCTTTTGCTTCACACCATTCCCCACAAAGGAGATTTAGTTAGATTACCAAGTATGCTTTCTTGCACTATTCCATGAAACGGGGCAGTAGGGGATTCGGGAGCAAGAGCTGAGGTCCAGTAGTCATGATATAGAGTGAACTGGTCCCCATGGAGAATAGTGCAGCGGCTGTTCTCTGGGGCGTTGAACCACTGATGCCAGCTGTGAGCTCCCCTACTGCTTGGCAAACATGAGGGAAAGAAGATTCTGGCCAGTGCTGTTCTGAGAACATTTCTGGAGCCAAACCCCAACGAAAATACTCATCATCAAAATTATTCTTCAGTGAAAAGCTCCTGGATGGAAAATTTGTCAGTGGCTATTTCTGTCTGATTACTTTCAACAGTGAATTTTTTTATGATGCTCTCCAGGCTCTCTCACTCTCACAATGTTCTCCAGCTGGTCAGTCTACATTCATTTATTATTTTCTACTAGACGATTTACCTGGCATTGCTTGGGTCCTTCAAGGCAGGAAGGTAGGCATGTGGGGGTGTGTGTGCAGGAATTAGGGTTCGGGAAGTGAGGAGGGGCTCAGAGAAGAAGGTGTGGGGTGCAGGTATCAGAGCAGGAAATGGGGGCTCATGGTAGAGGTTCAGGAGTCAGGGTAGGAGGTTGGGAGGTGGGGATGCTCAGGGCAGGGGGTGAGGACAGTCAGTGGCTGCTCCCCAGGGTTGGCCTAGGGTGATGGGAGCGGGCTGCCCAGCCACCAGCTTCTCCCCAGGGCCAGCCTGGGGCAGTGGGGGCTGCGCTGGACAGTGGGCAGCTTCTCCCCAGGGCTGGAGCACTTGCTTCCCCCCGTGGTCATTCAGGAGTATAGCTGAATCACAGCCCTCCCTTTCTCTTGGATGAGAAACAATCACATTCCACGCACATCCCATTGTCCTGGCCTGGCTTTAAGTTATGATAAGAGGAAGCGTCATGCCAAATTTGGTGGTCCTAGCTCTTGCTGTTTAGGAGGAGTTCTTGAACAAACAATCTCAAAACAGATGGACAAACAGGCAGGCAGGCAGACAGACAAACTCTCTCAAATATACAATAGATACAGGTTTTCGTACCCCACTTGCCAGTGTATTCTCTGAGCCACCTTCCAGGAAGTATGTTACGTAATATAACTAACATCTGTCAAGTGATAGAGATGCAGCCGTGTTAGTCTGGTGTAGCTGAAACAAAAAACAGGACTATGTAGCACTTTAAAGACTAACAAGATGGTTTATTAGGTGATGAGCTCTCGTGGGCCAAACCCACTTGCTCAGATCAAATAGTGGAAGAAAATTGGCACAAAATTGCCAATTTTCTTCCACTATTTGATCTGAGGAAGTGGGTCTGGCCCACGAAAGCTCATCACCTAATAAACCATCTTGTTAGTCTTTAAAGTGCTACATAGTTCTATTTTTTGTTTCATCTGTCAAGTGGGCTTTGTTCTCATCCTCTCCCCAGAGGGAGAAGCATGTGCATTGCCGTGTTTTAGTTATGTAAACGTATCTGTTGCTATGTGCTTATTTTAGAAAAGGAAGGTCAAAGAAAGGTGCCTTGCACTTGGACCACAGAAACAGGATGATAGTGATGGATTTTAGTTCTTAGGGGATTTCATTTCACAGTCTTGGACCAGCCCCAGATAAAGTTTTGTCTCCAACCCACAAATCTGTCTCCCTCTATTTCCTGGCTGGCTTTGATTATGGCGTGGATACATTTTTGTACAGTGCCTAGCACAAAGGGGCACTGAGATGGCTGTGATCTGTAGGTGCGACCACGATATGATGTTAGATAATAACAATCATAATTGAGGCTCTGTGTGGAGCATGTGTGGCCTTCTTGATGCAGAACTTCATGGAGTTTGCAAGATGCTACATAATGTCCACTTTTTCAATCAAAACCTGAGGGAAAATACAGGATGTTAAGGTGCTTAGGTTAATATGCACAACTCTGGAGAAGGGGACTACCACTTTTTCTCAATTATTCCCTCATTTTAAAATAATGTTTTAATGACTCTAGCATTAGTCCAGAGAGATAAGTGATACATTAGTACAAACATGATAACATACCCTTTCTTCTGTCAACAAGCTGTCTTCATTTGTAGTTCCAGGATCATCTACATTACATTTCTGGCAAGTTGGGTTTTTATTGTTTCTGGCGGGGAAAAAAATTTAAAAAATGATTTGTGAACTGTAATTCAGGGACCCTCTGTTTCAAGAATGATGAAAAAACAGAAGCATTAATTTTAGCTCAAGGTCCACATGCTTTATGGTAAAAGGACCAGCTCTATGAAAGAAAATGGCAAAACTGCTATTAACTTCAATGGGACTACGATGTAGTCCACAATTTGTAACCGTCTATCTGAAAAATCCGAACCGCCATGACTAATCTGCTCCACAAAGCCACCAAAGCTGGGTAGCTACTTCTCTCAGGATACATCTACACAGTAACATTATTTCAAAATAATTAGTGTTGCTTCAAAATAACTTAGTCTGCATCTACACAGCAGGCAGTTATTTCAAAATAAAGTTGAAATACTGTCAAGCTGGAGGACTTCTTACTCTGACTCCTGTAGCCCTCATTGTACGAGGAGTAAGGGAAGTCAGAAGAAGAGTGCTCTATTCGAAATAAGTGCCGTGTAGACGCTCCCAGTTACAAAATAAGCTATTTCGAAATAAGCTATGCAATTGACGTAGCTCAATTTGCGTAGCTCATTTCGAGTTAAGCCCTGCTGTGTGGGCGCACTCTCAGTGAGGCAGGCACTAACTCTACGTAGGGTAGGATAACCTAAAATCTAAAAACAATGAGTAATTCTGTGGCACCTTAGAGACTAACAGAAGTATATAGTGTCATGAGCTTTCGTGGGAAAAACCCACTTCACCAGATGATGAGCTGGAGTAGAAATAGCAGAAACCAGGTATTTTATAACAGGGAGAGAAAGAAAAAAAAAGTAACTATCAGTTGTAGGACGGGTGCTAATGTTTCCTGGGCTTGAACAAAGACATTAACTGGATGTCGCACTATAAAGTTGGCCTTCCTTGCTTTTCACACTGCATTTTTACATCAAACGCTAAGTATGGGACACTTCCAGCCCGCTTAATTAGCCTCATTAGCACAGGCATTACAATTGACAGGGACTTTTTTTTTCTTTCTCTCTCTGTTATAAAATACCTGGTGTCTGATATTTCTTCTCCAGCTCATCACATGATGAAGTGGTTTTTGCCCATGAAAGCTCATGATACTATATAATGTTGTTAGTCTGTAAGGTGCCACACAACTACTCGTTTTTAAAGTTATAGACAAACCCGGCGAACCCTCTGAGGCCTGAAATCTAAAGGTTTTTTAACACAGAAGTAATGTCTTTTCTTCTCTGATAGGCAGCTAGGTTTTTAATTGCCAGGCTCCATCTCAGGGCTCAATCTTCTCTTCGTTCACACAGGCCATCGTTGTAGTGTTAACTTGCAAAATTGGCTATTGTGTTTACAAATGAAGAGCAATGGCATAGCTAGTGCAGGAGTGAACTCTAGCATGGCATCCTCATGCTTTCCAGTAACACAGCCACAAAATGCTCTGGGTTTAGTTTGAAATGTTTCTTAAGTTATCATGTAAGCTGTGCCGCTAAAGGGAGAGCCCACAACTTTTCAGGAAGAGGCTTGCACTTCTGGGATGCTGCAATTACCATCCATTACCTCCATTCAAGAAACCCAGCAGAAAAGTGTCCTTATGATCAGATGAAGAGCATGACATTACTGCCTTGACAGTACTCATAGGATGGTTTGGTTCAGCTTTCAGTTACATTACAAGGTTGTCGTGAGAAGAGATAAGCAGTCAGGGCAAATTCGGCTCTTACTTTCAGGGGTGCAAGTCCCAAGTGACTCCACTGACTGCAGTGCAATTATTCTGGATTCACACCAGTGAGACCAAGCAGAATTTAGCCTAGGAAGCCCAATGTATTCTGTGTAAAATGGCATTACATTGTAGTGCTTTGACCTCTCTGTCACATGCAGGTAGCTGGCTGACTGACTCAGGGTTTTGCTACAGTTTAATCAGGGTATATATTTAAAGAGGCAAGGGGAGAAGCAGCTAACCAATTGAGAACAATATTCATCTATCTCCAAGCAAAAAGACTGGGATTGTTCGGAGGGTTGGTTCTTCACTGGGCAATGACCCAGATTTTACATCATACACTTTATAATGGTCTAAAATAACCACATTTTAAGCTTCTATAGGACCTTTCATCCAAAGATTGCAAAGCACTTTACAAGTGTTAAGGTAACTTCACAATAGCCTCAATACGACTCTCTTCCTTTTTTCAGTCGGGGAAAGGAAACTGAAGTACAGAGAGGTAATTTGCCTAAGGTTATACAGTAAGTCAGTAGCAGAGCCAAGAGGAGAACCTAGGAATCCTGATCACTAGATCACACTCCAAGTCTACAAGACATGCAGGTTGAACCTTTCAGGTCTGGGACTCTCTGGTTCGGCAACATCTGTGGTCCAGCAGGACCGTGGATGTTGCTGGACCAGAGAGCCCCTAGAAGAGAGACCTGAGCAGCCGAGGTTGCCAGTGAGTGGGAACAAAGCTGGTCCAGTGGGCCAGCAGCCCGCAAGACCAGTGGTCTGAGGTCAGGGATCCTGCCAGACCAGCAGCCCAGAGCAAAGCCAGGCCAGTGGGTTGGCAGTCTGGGGTTGGTGGCTGGGGGGTAGGGAGTCCGGCTGGCAGGTCAGTAGTCCACAGGGCCAGTGGCTGGAAGCAGAGCCTAGCTGGCGGGCCAGCAGCCGGCAACCAGGAGCAGAGCCCCACCGGCAGGCCAGGGGCAGCAGAGCCTGGGGGCCAGGGTCGGTGGCCAGGAGGAGAGTCCAGCCAGGAGTCTGGTGCCCCCCTGGGAGAGCTCTAAGGCCTGACCTTCCCTAGTCCAGCAAACTCCCTTTTTCGGGACCAGTCAGATCCTATGGATGCCGGACCAGGGAGGTCCAACCTGTATATCCTGAAAATAATATCACTGTAACAAAATATACATGGATAATAACATTACTAGTATGCAAATCCCAGGTATTTTCAACATCTACTCAAGCACTTTCTCTCAACTTTTATCACAACAGATCATCCTACTAGGGTTGCACATACAGAACCTGCCACTTGAAATCCGTCGTCTTAACATATGTCTTATCACGTGGTCCCCAGTAGAAAGAACTTACCGTACAATCCACAACAGACAAGCCGAGCAGTATCTATGCCCGCACAGTGTTTGCTGGGCTTTCTTCAAGACGTTATTACAGCTGCTGCAGAGGTATTTGTGATCGGGGACATTCTCACAGATGGTGGTAGGATAACCAACGGGAAATTCGTTTTCATCAGGAGATGAGCCAGGGCCATCCGGAGACACTCTGGTTGCCTTCTCTGCCATCTGAAGTAAAATGCTGTGAAAGACGTGGAACACACTAACTGCTGAAACAAGCAGACACCCGCTCCCTTAGATGTGAAATAATACATTGAGCATCAAAGTCTGCCAGGCAACTTCAAACCTGTGAAGTAATCTAGCGATCTGTTTAATTAAATCTGTAGCTGACATGCGTGACTAAGTGCCATGGTGGGGGTTTGACTAGGTACCAGCAGGAAATTACTGTACAATTTAAAATTCCCCTGAATCACAAAATGAAAACAGCTACATTATAGTCAAGGGGAAGCTGGGGGGCTTTATGTACTTTTCAGGTTTGTGTTCAGGGCAAAGTAAATATTTCTGTTCTTTTTAGAAGCATAATGCCATTCGTCAATATCACACAGCAGAATTATTTCCTGTAGAGTAAATCCCCAGTCACAGAACTCTAGTTCTCATTTCACCCAAAGCTTGTCCATGATTGCATTTAATAGATGTGGAAACTCCAGCACATAGAAGTGTGATGATTTCCCCACGGTCATAAATGAAGACAGAGGCAGGAAAACACAAGTCCACTAGCAACTAATGTCAGTCTAGTCACTATACACAGAGGGTCTGATTTGCTGAGAACTTCCAGCTCTTGCTGTAGTCAAAGAACATCTTGAACATCAAGCCAACACTGCCTCTGGAGGGCTCAAGAACTGTTTGGAAAATTCAGGTTTTATTGTACAAATATAAAACTGAATACTGGTTCAAATATAATTCATAATTGCACCCTTATGAAGCACATTTTTCTCATGACAGCACTAACGCACTATTGCCCATCTCAGTACCAATTGTGACATTAGCAGAAACCATTAATTAGTAATCTGAAAAACTGAATCAATGTTCATGTTTTTAACTCAGGGAACAGAGTGCAGTTTTTGCCTGGCCTAAAAACTCTCACAGGCTCTGATCAGCCAGGAACCTAGAGGAATATAATACTGTACAATTATAAGACCATCTCTGCACATTTTTCTGTGGTGATCAATGGCCTAGACTAGATATCCTGTAGTTCTTGGGCAGAAAGTCTCCCATTGACGTCTGTGGGACTTTTGCTTGTGTAAACAGCTGTAAGGTTGCACTGTTTTCCTTTTTGTGGGGCACTTTGCATACATACTGTATCCCTAAACATGTTACATCAGAAAAGATTAATAAACAAAAACTCCTAAGAGAGGGAGGGAGATTCTAACAGGCCTAGGCATCAAAAAGCTGTTTTCAGTTAAGATTTGAAATAAGATGAAAAGACACCAAGCTGAAGAATAAAAGAAGTCAGACAGTAGAAACTGCAGAGAAGATTCTGCAGTGGCCAGAAAATAAGTAAGGACATTCTGGAGGGTTTAACTCTGCCAAGATGTTTTTGTAACCTACTACTAAGGAGGGATGTAAAATCTCAGTTAATCAGTTAACTGGTTAAACCTCAAGTTTAACTGGTTAAGCGGGATCCTGCTCCTGTCCTCTCCCCCTCGCCCCCGTTGGGCTGCCACTACTGGCCCTCTGGGGCAGCAGCATGTGCCAACAGCCCAGTGCATAGGGAGGGCTGGCTTCTGCTGCTGCCCCCGCCCCCGCCCCCCGAAGAGGTGGGAGGACAACTCCCGACTCCTGAGGGACTGGAGCAGCCCGCTGCCCATAGCAGGCTGCAGGCAGCTCCTGGGTACGGGTTAACCACTACCACCGGTAAGTATCGCCCGGTTACCCGTTCATATCCCTAGTACTAAGGAGGCCAGATGGCTAAATTATCGAATACCTGCAAGTCAATGGCTTGCTTTTGCTAGATACCAGCTGCATTTTTATCGGGTTGGCAAACACCTCCATCGATTTCCCTCCCCCAAGTTCTCATCTAACAAACGCACAACCTAAGAATGTGTCACGGAAACTACTACTGGCTTTTATACAGGCTCTGAAAGTGGCCTTGCACATTGTGCACAGGCCTCTTCCCATAGGCACGGAGTGGATCTCAGTCACTGGGCCTGAAAACCCTACCACTGAGTTTTTAGTTATATATACTATATAACAGTGTTTCTCAACCAGTGGCAAGAGTACCCTTAGGGGTACTCGAGATAAGTCTGGGGGGTACGTCCACACAACTGAAATTTGAAGAAAACTGAATTTTTGTTTTAAGTTTTACAGCGTTTTATTCTTCTTCTACTTTTGACACCCAAAAACGTCATCGCCCGCCCGGCTCCGACTAAGTTGTTTAAACAAACGTGTTGCAATGGTAGAAGAAAATGGTGTGTCTGAAAACTGTTGGTACTGGGGATACTTTAAAAAAAAGGGGGGGGTGGGTGGTACTTTACAAAAAGGTTGAGAAACACTGCTACAGAACACAGGAATACAACGTGAGTTGGTAGATACTGATGCAGATAGGCTCCCTCTTTTTTGAAAGTTCAAATGCGGTAACCCTAGTTCAGTGCCAGGAGAAAGCCGCATCTCTCCGCTGCGCCCCGCCAGGAGCCAGGGGCTTCCAAGGGAAGGGTCTCACGGCCAGGAGCGCTCGCTGACCATCCCCTGTGGCCGGCCGGGCATCCCAGGCCTCCCGCGCACCAGCCCAGGCCAAGGCTGCGCTGGGAAACCAGCATCGCGGCTTGTTTCGCTTTCCCTGCCGGCTGGTTCTGGATGCGGCGGCGGCCGGGAAGGGGGGTGTGGAGGGGCGCGGGGCAGGGGCTGCGCTGGGTCCTTGGCCCCTGCCCGGGGTGGGGGGCACGGGGGCCCTGCGGCCCACGTGGGGGAGGGGGGGGGGGCTGGATCCCGGCCAGCGCTGCGATGGGAGTGGGGGGCCCCCTGGCCGGTCCCGCTCGCCTCGCCCAGCCCAGCCGGGGGGAATCGCGGTCCCCGGCCGCCCGCCTTACCTGAGCCCCGGGCTGCCGCAGGAGCCCGGCCCGGCGCGTAGCTCCCCCCGGCCCGGCCCTGCCCCCAGCCGCCGCTTGCGGCGCTTCCCTCCGGCAGGCCGGGGCCGGCTCCTCGTTCAGCCACGAAGAGAAACCGAAGAAGGGCCTGAAATCCCCCGGGCGGGGGGGGGCGTCATAGGGATCGGGGGGGGGGGTGTTACAGGGATCCCCAGTGGGGGTTGGGAGAGCTCAAGGGATCCCCCAAATGGGAGGGGATTGGGGGCTCACAGAAATCCCTGCTATGGGGCCTGGGGGAACCTCACAGACATCCCCAATGGGGGGTGGAGGCTGGGGTGCTCACAGGAGAGTGTGTGTGTGTTGGTGGGGGTGCCCCTCAAAGGGGTTTCTCATATGAGGGATCTCACAAGGATCTCCAGTATGTGGGGGTGACTCTCCTGGGGGGGGGCTGGGGAAGCAAACAGGGGGTCCCCAGTGGTTGTGGGGGAATGGAGGCGCTCAGACAGGGAGAATCTCGGTACCATCTGCGGAGTACTCAGGAGAGTCTCGTGCTCCTAGATACCTAAATAAGAACACCCAGGCCTAACTCTAAACTTCTTTGTTTTTGAACATTTGGACCATGATCCCCTCAATACAAAGACTGTCAAAATTACTCCACTGCACTTTCAGCTCTTTTACATGTACATTGATGGGTAAATTACAGCCCCATTTAAGTTTGTGGGGTTTTTTTAGAGTCTTACAAAACCAAATATTAATGTTTTGTAATTTTTTTGCCAGCTGTTACATTTTATGACCAAAAAAACCTGATTTTTGGGGTGTGTGTTTGTTTTCATAGAAATGTCTGCTGGATGGGCCCCCTGGGAAGTCATCAAGACCAGCGCCCTGCACTGAGACAGCCTCAAGTAAACCTAGACCATTCCTAACAGGTGTTTCTCTGCCTCATTCTTAAAATCCTCCAATGAGGAGAATTCCACAACCTTCCTTGGAAGCCTATTCCAGAACTTAGCTTGATAAAAGACATTACCTCACCCATCTCATCTCTCTAATATCCTAGGACCTACAGGGCTACAACACTACAAAAGACTTAAAGATATAAAGCTTTTCCTAATATCTAGTCTAAATTTTCCTTGTGTATTAAGTCCATACTTCTTGCCCAACCTCCAGCACACATGGAGAACAATTAAGCACCCAGAATTGGACACAGTACTCCAGCTGAAACCTCACCAGTGCCAAGTAGAGCAGGACAATTACCTACTGTTTTACGTATGGCATGCCCTTTAATATACTCTAGAATGACAATAGCCTTTTTGGCAAGAACATCATATTGTTGACTCCATTTCAGTTTATGCTACACTAGAATCCCCAGATCTTTTTCAGTAATTTCATTTAGACCACATACCTAGGAAGGTTTCTTCATAAGAAGGGGGTTCTCTTTTTTTTCCCCTGAGGACAAGTTGACAGAAGAATCATAAAGTGGGAATTCAGGCTACTCCATACTTAGCAGGACTGGACCCTTACAGAGAAAGTTACAAGTGCAAATACTGCATCAGACCAATGGTCTATCTAGCCCAGCCCTGCCCAAAAGTACTTCTTTAATTCTGCATGTATTTTCTGTACTGCATTATAGAAAGGCTGAAAGAAACATTTAGGTGAGATCTTGAACTTCCTGCCTCTCTCCTTCCCCTCTCCTTATGTGGTAAATAATTATATTCATCTGTGGTTTTTTTTTTTTTTTAAGAGCTCAGAAACATTCATCAGCTCCACTCACATGGTTGTTGTGTGACTCAGCTCTTTGGTTGTCTGCCCCATATAGTAATGTTCTTTTTTTCAAGTGTTCTGTCACATCTATGATACAGGCAAGAGAAAACATTCCCAAAAATCTTTCCATTAAACTCCCACCTTCCTCTCTTAAATAGACAATGTCACATAACATAAGAAAATAGCATTTGTCATCGTCTGAGAGATATGTTCTTTAGATTTCAAAAGAGTCGTGTAAAAAAATCAAGCACAGTGGGAGAGAAGTAGATCTAAAAAGGTAGACACTGTTTATGTAGGACTTACAATATTTATACTTTCCCCAAAGCTGCATTAGTAGTGCTCATGCCCACACAATATGACCATTTTTGCAACTATCCACTACTATTAGTATTGTGCACTAAAAAGCACTGCTCCCGGGATGTTTCCACACCATCATTGTAGCAACAATCATTGTTTTAAGAAAGGTAGAACAGGAAAGGTTTGAATGGAATTATTAGAAACATTAATTTTATTTTCAGGCTTCTGAGGGGTCAACTAAAAAACAACAGGAACTATTAACTACACACTGAAAACTTGCTACAAAATGGATAGAGTCTCTTTATGGAACATAATAGATGGGCAGCTGCTTGGCTTTCTTTACCATTTCAAGCTCTGTTATCTGTAACAGAAAACATTTTAGCTCCTTCTGTTTCATGGTCCAAGACTGTTTTCAAATCACAGCTGTCCACTAATCTATTCATGGAATTTAGAGACGAATATCTAGCATTTTGTGGTGGCTGGTATTTTCAGAGAGTAGGATCAGATTATTTTAGGAGTTCAAGAAGTTCTTCCAAGAGGTTTCCCATATTTATGTTCTCAACCCTTTCATTTTGTTCATTAAAAATCTCCTGGGACCAAATTCCTCTCTCAGTTACACCCATACAATCTTACTGGAGTCAACAGGGTTTCAGGAGTGTCAGCAAGAGCAGAATTTGGTCCTTGCTTTGTCAGAAAATGATTAACAGTTAAAAAAACCGAGGAAAATGGGATTGAGGTTATAACGCTAGGTCAATATAAACATCACCCAGTGTAGTCTTATAATGAGGGCAGGAGATTGGGGGTCAGACTGTCTGGATGGCAAGGGACTGGACTTGATGACCTCTTGAGGTTCCTTCCAGTTCAGTGATTCTAATACAGCTGCTGCCATAGTTTCCCTGTATGGTGCTGGGCAAATCACGTGGAGCTCTGTGGATGAAAGGTGCTACATACAAGCTATGTATTAATATTAATTACTGTCATGGCACATGTAAATGGCTAATTGTAGCAATATGGGTCTGCAATTACCTGATTTGTGCATGCAGTGAGGGCCAGCCCAAGTGTTTTTGGTGCCCCTGTTGAATTAGGACTTTGGCACACACTCCACATTTGGGGGAAACAGTGGGGGAAATGGCCTAAAGCCCCTTTGGGGCTAGCTCTGTCTGGCAGGGGAAGAAAGATGCTCTCTCCCCGCTTCTCCCTGGATGGGGGGAGAGCAGTACAGGGAAGCATTCACCAGCTGGCTTTTCCCCACACTGTTCCTATTGGCTGGGTTTTTAGCGCCCCTGTAAGCCTAGTGCCCTAATGGTCAAGCCGGCCCTACATGCAATCATAGTAATTGCATGTGTAACCTTTTAAAAATCAGGCTTCTAATTTTAAGAAGATATTTGAGGGTGAAAGCGGCCACATGAGATAAGTTTTGGCAAGGTTCATGTTGAAACTGATGGCCTTAAAAATTTAGGGCCACTTACATGAATGGGAGTTTGGGTTGAGTGACAGTTGTAGGATTGGACGCTAACACCATTCCATCCATGCTTCCTGCTTTGATGTATTGCAAGTTTATTCATAGATGTTCTGTTTCCTGAATGCAGGCTAGACAGCATCACATACCATAGCATAGTCCTGAATGTTAACAAAATGAAAGGGTTCAATGGAAACACCATATAGAACTCAATAGGTTTGAATGGCCGGTAGTAAAGATCAGTCAATGTTTCCATTATAAACCTCTGCTTTTATAGTGTTAGAACTAGGACCACAAAATACACATTGGGTGGAAATATGATGCAGAAATTCTCAGCCAGGGTATGAATTACATTTTGAAGAAAAGTTTTAAAAATATGTCTGTGTGGGGCCATTTTTAAGCGGGAGTGCAAAGAAAAAGAAGTTAAAGGTTTCAGAGGAAAGGCCATAATACAGCTGGGTCAATTTCAGTTTCTGAATGAGAGAAAGAGACAAAAAGCTCGTAAGTGCTAACAATACTGAATGTCTCTGCTGTATATTAAAGTAAGCCTATTCCTTCTCTTTTGCCTTCATAGCTCTGTAAAATATATTACACCTTTATCTTCAAAGGCACTGAATTACAAAAAGAAACTAAAGATAAGTTTTTGGTACTTTCCAAACTTGAGATATTTCCTCTAGTAAATTTCCCCCATATGAGATCAGTTAACCGAAAACAGGATGTGGCTCACAAAGAGATTAAGATTTGACACTTAACTATATTATAGACCCATTGCACTGATGTTGGTTTTGCAGGGGCAGTGTATTATTATATAGGGGGGCATATCAGTTTTATAGCTAAAGGGAAAACGTAATGCAGGGACATATTTCAGTTAAGGGCAAAATTTTCAAAGACTTTCAGTAATCCATAGGTTCCTAAGTACCCAAATCACATTTGAAAATGGGATTTAGGCTTATAAATCACTTTTAGGTGCTCTTGAAAATTTTACTTCGAGTGTTTATACAACATTTTCTAGCTCAAGATTCTCAATTTGAAAACAAACACAAAATGAATTGGATATGGATGCCAATTCAATGCATAGATAGTTTTAAATGAATATGAAATGGTTTAAAATGTAAAATATTCATGGGGGAGGGTCTTGAAAAAATTGTAAAAACTAGAAAAAATGTAAGTTAATAAAACAAGGTCTATCTCTCATGGGAGGCAAAAACTTTCAGTAGTTACAGCTGAGGACTCAAAGTCAAGATTCTTGATTGTATTTTGTATTCTGGCACTGAGTTCTTTAACTTCGGGTATATAACCTCTTTGACTGACTTTTACCACTTATACAATAAGGGTACTAATAACTATGAAGTGTTGTGGGGCTTAACTAATTAATATTCGCACTATGCTTTATGATGTTCAAATTAAAAAAGCTATAAAAGAGTAAAGTATTATTGGATACCAATCCAGAGCACAGTGACAGCTTTGCAAACATCCGAAGTCTGGTCTTGGATGTTTCTTTTAGGTTGTTTTTGTTGTAATATCTCCCATTGTATTTACTGCTGGTTTTACCTTTTATGTTACATTTACACAGTGAGGACCTGGTCCAAATTGGACTGAAGATGAGAAGATTTCCACTAACTTCAATGGAAGGCAGATTATCGGTATTTTTCTCTTAATCCACACTCTGTCTCTGTATTTTTCAAGTTTATATTTACTTTAACATATTATTATGCTCAGTTTACTAGTGAATAAATTGATGTAAGCAACAGCCATTTGGGAGCATCACTTGGACACTTGTCAAAAAACCTAGGGCCTGTCCCATGCTGATTAGGTTTTAGTCATTCACTAAAGCAGTTTCCATGACACAAACCAAGGAGTCATCCTAAGCAAGAGAAGAGCCAAAGATTAAAATGTGACTCCTTGTCATGATTATCTTGTTAACTTTTGCAAACTACGCTAGTGCAGAACAAAAATTAACTGAGAAAGTACTCAGCCTGCCTTTGGTTTTAAGCATCATGATTATTAAAGCCCTGCCTACTCTAAGGAAATCCACAACAATGTAACTGTTTTGCTGTCACTGCTCCAGTGAAAACATCTAATGTAGACATGCCAACCTGGCACAAAGCCAGGTTTACCCAGTGCAGTTTACTTTGGCGTCTTGCCAGTTTACACCATGTTTTGCACCAGAGCAGCTTGTCTACGTTAGAGGGGTTTGCGGCTGTAACTATATTAGTGCAACTATATTTGATTCCATTCACTCCATTAATTATGGACACACCAGTGTGGATTTCTTGAATGCAGGCAACGTCTGAATCAGAGTGGAAAATTCTCACCTGCTCATTACCTTTCTAATTGCTTTGGAGGAGACACTGGGGATGTGGCTATGCCCACCGGGCAGGCCATCCAAAAGTTCTTCCAAAGCTTTGCATGAAACATTTGGAAAAACAAGCTCCAATTGAACATTCACACTGTGAAGCAGATGGCCAAATATGAACATTCCATCTTTGCACACACCAACTCACTGTTTGCTATGGAACCCTGTATTAATGTAGGCAAACTCAGTGACTGTGTGGGACGGATTAGTGGAAACGCGCAGATGGAACATTCCCGCACTCTTACGACAGTCTCCACTAAGCCTTACTGAAGAGAAGCATGAAGGAAGAAATGGGATAGTGGGTGAAGGTGACAGTAAACCCAGTGGGACCCTGCAGGGGAGTCATATTTAGCTCACTGGAGCACCCTTGCCTCAAAGGGGCATCGGTGAATGCTTAAAAGATGAGCTTGTAATTCTTGACGGAACTAGGAAGGCAGAACTGTTTTGCAGCCTTGTATCTCTCTTCCACCGAGCAGTTTTAATGTCATTGTCTACGTGTTTCTGAGATGACAGCTATGCAACGGTATATCCCGCTATCAACAAAATGTTTAAAATGATATCTGACTTTTGCAGGTTGGATGCTATGAGAGAAATAATGCTTAAGCTCCCTTAACATAACCGAGTTGTTTTAGGCAGTATAAGCAGAGCTCTGCCAATCCACGGATATCCACTTTATATCCGTGGGTATCCACGTCTGCGGGTGTGGATGCTCATTTTTGCAGATACAGATGTGGATACAAATTTTGTATCTAGAATCCTGCCGATGTGCAGATAGCCACTCTATATCCACAGGAATCTGCATCCACAGATGTGGATATCCACAGATCATTTCTGAAAATGGCTCTAAGTATAAGGCACCTGTAGTCATCCAGAGGATGCCAAACTACTCCTTGAGGGAGTTTCTTTTATAAACAGTTGTGTGTTGTTTAATTTTTCACTAAAGCTCATAGAAACACCTGACGTTAAAGTGAAGCCACTTGATTCTGCTATCTGCTCAGCAGGGCTGTCTACTTTGCAGTGAGAACTGGATATTGCCCACAGCAGCAAAGTGTCTAATGACTGTTTATGTGCAGGCCATCAGGAATGTGCACACTCTCCAATTAGCCTAAGGGAGCAGCTCTTGTTGGATCACAGCCCTGGCGTCTCAGTTCATCACATCAATACGGATTCTCAGCATTGCTACCTGAAGACCACCCATGGCATGCAAAGAACTAACCAGATTCACTAATCACATCAACTGATTTCCTTGCCCATGTCAAAGTCACCCTCTCCTTACTCTCTTCAATGAAATATACCAACTTCTGGTAGGAGCCACACCCAGCTGCTTTGATTTCCCTGTTGTAGGATCACTCACACTTGGATAACTCTGTCCATTCTATTCTTGAATAATGGTGTGTTCTGAATAGAGTCAAGATTTTCAAACATGGCTGTTAACTTGGGGTGAGAAGCCTTACTGTGGCCTAATTTTCAGGAGGCAGGTGCTCAGAACTTTTTGAAAATCCAGCTCCTTCCCAATGTGTACAGCTGGGCTCCCAAAACGGAATCACTGACAATCACAACAGGTTGAACCTCTCTAGTCCAGCACTCTGGTCAAGCAATATTCGTGGTCTGGCATGATCTCAGTTAGCCGAATGTCCACTTATCATGGGTGTGGCCAAGTTTCCCATGGTTCCATAAAGTTTGTTTACAGCCACCAGTTCTGGCTCTCAGTGTTCTGTGCTGTTATTTAGCTCTAATTGACCCCTACATGTCTTCTAACAGCCCAGCAAGCAGTAGAAGTGTTGGTAATGCTGACAGACAATATTGATCTCCTGTGGTTTGGCAAATTCTCTGGTTTGGCACTGGTCAGGTCCCAAGGGTGCTGGACTAGAGAAGGTCAACCTGTAGTCACTTTTAAAAATGCAGGACTAGATCTTTACTATTATTATTCTGTATACATCACTTATACACAAGTGTGTCACTTTTCAAAGTGCACAGAATACAAGGTTCTATCCCTATGGATCTTCTACTCCAACTCAAATTTCGGTGGCACTTCTACAGTGCTTTACAAACATGGCTGAAATAAGCTCCAAAACACCATTCACAATGACTATTCTCACCCCCATTCTGTAGATGAAGTAACTGACACAGAGAGGTTAAGTGCACTGCTCAAGTTCACACAGACGGACCCTTACACAACTGGGAATAGAATCTACATTTTTCAGTCTACATCAATGATTCCCAACCTTTTTCCCATGGAGGAACCCCTAAAATAATTTTTCATATCCCGAGGAACCCCTACCTATGAAAATGTTTGCTTGGACAGAAAAAGTTGACAGCGGGGAGCGCAATTCAATTACTGCTAAATTATTGTCAAGAAAATTTATTTGTAAAGAGCTGTTTTATATATATATATATATATATATATATATGTCAGCTTACATTGTAAGAAAAAAAAATTGTTTATTTATTCCACGATTTCTCGCAGAACTCCTGACGATGGTCTGCGGAACCCCAGGGTTCCGTGGAACCCTGGTTGGGAAACACTCGTCTACATGATCACACTTGTCCCGACATATAGGCACAGAGAAATGACTGAAATCAAAGTCATGACTATTCACAGAGTAAGAGGACTTTAAGGAGGAATCTGAAATAGAAAGAGGGTGGTGCTTACTGCTTACAAAACTCTTTCACGCATGGAGTGGAGTAAAAGTGAAGGTGGCAAAAAGAGGGTGTGGAACAAGGCGGATCTGCACTTGTCTATGGGCAAGCTAACTGTCTCCATGTCTAGACTCTGGAACAAAGTCCTCTTTGGAGGTCAAATAGCCCCAGCCTCTTTGTCCATGACAGGCTCAAAAAGTACACCACAGTACACAAGTTCTCAGAAGCATCCACAGAACTCAGCTAAGGAAACAGACCTTGAAACTTCATGTGGAACGTCTGCATCTCGAACCGGACTCTGGGACCTCCGGGCAAATGGATGGGACAGCAAGTATTCGGGAAACAAAAGCTTCCGTTGGTTCCAGTTTGGCACCAATAGGTCTTCCTGGAAGAAACAGACATGTTGCACAATCTTAATGCACCAATATTTTATCTGTTTCATCAAAAGCATATTCACGCCTTCCACTGTTCCTTATACAAATCTGCAGGTCTAATTAGGGGGATCACCGAGGCATTCCCAGAACACAGGACATGCCTGCCTGCTCAGGCCCAACCCCACCTGTATCAAGAGGCCTCTGTGGGCCTGTCCCTGCCTTTGTCAGACCATCCCCACCTCCGTCATTCTGTCACGAGGTGCCACCCTGTTTCTGCCCCCACCCTCATAGCTCTCCTTTTGCATGCTCAGTCTCCTCCTATTCCTTTTTCACCAGAAAAAGCCACGTCTAGTGCTGAGTCCCCACCGGACAGGGACAGAGCCCCACCAAACTGCAACTGCACAAAGGGTGTTACAAAGAGGAGGGAGAAAAACAGTTGTTCTTGGCCTCTGATGACAGAACAAGAAGCAATGGGCTTAAATTGCAGCAAGGGACGTTGAGGTTGGACATTAGGAAAAACTTCCAAACTGTCAGGGTGGTGAAACACTGGAATAAATTGCCTAGGGAGGTTGTGGAATCTCCATCTCTGGAGATATTTAAGAGCAGGTTGGACAGACACCTGTCAGGGATGATCTAGATAGTGTTTGGTCCTGCCGTGAGGACAGAGGACTGGACTTGATGAGCTCACCAGGGCCCTTCCAGTTCTAGTGTTCTATGATCCTATGATCATTAACTTTTGCTTCACAGGCTAGGATTGGAATGTATCACTTGGGAAGAAGTTGATGGGAAGGAGTGCCCTCTACTGGGGCTGTCTCTTTAGGGAGCTGTTCAGTTCAGAACTAGTGCCCAAGGAAAAAGAATACAAGCCACATGTGGCAGGTATGAACAGAGCTGTATGAAACGTGGTGGTTTTGAGTCATGGGGATTTGGTTTCAGTCCATTCTGGCTAAGACACCTTGCCCTAAACTCATCCTGGAGTAAATCTATTTATTCCAACTGAGTTTCACTCTGAATGTTGGATGCTAACACCAGACTCAAAGTGAAAGTGGGTTGATTCTCCTAGTGTCATGTGGAAAGTGCAAAATGATGGATTTCACTAAGCCCACTGTGATGGGAAGCCACAAATGGCATCAAAGGTCATTCAACTGATTCACAGAGAGACTGGCATGAGTTATATTTGCATAACCACAAGGTGGACAAGTTTCACACAGTTTGGGGTTTTGTAATGAAAATGTTGCAGAGTTCTAAATGTGAGAGGGTGCTCCCAGGGTAAGGGAGACTTTGTCTCATCCCTGCAACCACCATGCCCTCAAAGAACCATTCCAGGGGTCAGTATTTATGCCTTTCATAACAAACGTTTTGGGATTTTCTTGTGACAGAAGCTTTATACCTCCTCTCAAATGCCTAGATGTCTTTACACATTCCACAACTGCTGGGAATAATAAATAATACTTGCCCTGTTATAGCGCCTTCTGTCCAAAGATCCCAAAGCACTTTGCAAACCTTAATGAACTGAGTCTCTGAATAACCCCAGCCTTCCCGCCCAGTGAAATAAGGCATGGGAAGGTTAAAGGCCAGGATTTCAAAATTGGCCTCTGATTTTTCATGTCTCAGGCTTGGGTGCCCGATTAGAGATACTTTGGGCATGATGTTCACAGATGCTGAACTGTTATAGCTCCCATTGACTTCAAATGGAGTTGTAAGGCCTCTGACAAACAGGCCCTAGGGTCTCTAGTTGGGCATCCAAAGTCAGAGGCCACGGGTGAAGATCATGCTATAGACAAATGGTCAAAGATTTAGCAGCATGTCTGTGGCAGAACTTAAGCTTCCTTACCCCCAGTCTATTCTATAGTCACAAGACAAGCTTCTTCTCAGAAGCCCAATCTTCATCCAACAAAAGATGGCAAGCAATTGCTTGCCTGATAAGCATCTATCAGGAATGATCTAGACGGTGCTTGGTCCTGCCGTGAGGACAGGGGACTGGACTTGATGACCTCTCGAGATCCCTTCCAGTTCTAGTGTTCTATGATTCTAAAACAACTTTTCAATACGTAACAAGAAAGATCTCAAGGAATGACACATCACAAGCTAACCAGTATAGAAACTATTTCTACTCCTTATTGGATTTTAAATCTGTCTGTGCTCTGGGACCGAATACTCCCCATTGTGGGACTTGTGTGGTGTAATTTTGGGGAGAAATTACTGATTTGGGAAAGACACATTAAAAAGGCAAGTTATTTTTTTAGAAATAAGTAAATCAAATGGTTGCTCTTCAAGAGCTATTCACACTCAGGCAGCGTTAGATCGGGGGAAGATTGTGGGAGAGATCCGAGGTGTATAATAAATGCATTTGTCATAGAGTGCTGCAGCATACTGCATGCTTGTGACCAGCACAGATGTGGTATGTGTGTCTACTGAAAAATCCCCAGCTGGAGTAAATTGGAATAGCAGAGCTGAGGATCTGACCCTGTAAATATGTATAAGTTTTGTCAGAAAAAAGTTTTCCCTTCCAAAGAGATCTTCAAGTTACTTGTGTTGTTTTTTTTTAAATCAGTAAAGGAAAAGTTAGTTGCAGGGCCAAATCCCCAGCTGGTGTAAATGAATACAGCTCATTGAAATCAAAAGAGCCACACCTATTTACATTAGCTGGCTGGGGACTTGGCCCAAAGCACTTCAATATATGTGTAGAGAGACGGTAATAGCCTGCGGGGAAAGAATGCACCGTTGAGTTTACTCTTACAAAGCCAGGCTAGACAATGCAAGTCCATGAGTGAAATTCCTTGAAACCAACTTACAGCATACTAGAACTAGAGTCCTGATCTTTCTGTTTCTCATGGAGTTCTATTTTATTGGCGCCAGCAGGGCTGCTGTTAGTAAGAATAAATTGATTTTCCATTGTAATTCCCAATTTCCATGGTTTACTATCTCAGCTGATTCAAAATGCATCCAATGTAGTGTAATTTTACTTTTGTATGTTTTGTTAAAAAAAAACAAACCCAAAACCCACCTAGTTTGGGATGCTAGTCACTGATTAGCAAATAAATAAGTGAATGAATCCTAATTTGACCCTCAGCACTACAGGGAAAAATATGTATTTAAACAATATGGGTAGATATAACTATTTATTGGTAAATAACCACCCGTGTATTAAGTATTTTGCCTACTACAGTAGAGAGGGCTAGAGGAGGCAGTTTTTGATTTAAAATTTCTCTACTCTTGTTAGTCTAAACAAGAATGATCTTTTCATGTATATTATAGGGTTTGATGTATGTTAGTGTTCTCCAGGAAATCAGTTGCTACTTAGATTTGTATCCAAATTCATTCAGAACTTGAAAAGCAGACTTATCACAGAGAATGGAACTTTTTAATGACTTGGCAATTGGCAAAACCAAACTCCCAGCTCCCAAGAGAGTGAAACAGCCAAAAAACAGATATTTTTCCTAATTAGAGATGAAAACATTATTAAATATCTTAAAAATTGAAAGCATATGTTAACTCCAATAAGTTGGGGTTTTTTACTGGAAAATTACTAGTGTCTTTGCCAGATTTCAGTGGGCTCGGATGTAGGATTCCAACATAAAATACATTTTACCAACAGACATATCCAGGCATTAACAACTGGATAGCCTGTAGATAGGCCTCTCTTGGTGAGGTCAAACGAAACCACAGATTAACATCTGCACTGATGATCTGGCAGCCTTTGGTGACAAAATGATCACATTTGATTGCAGCATGGTGGTGCAATGTGTGTGTTAAAACATGGTGGTATAGGTGAACAAGTACAACTTTTTTGTCAATAGTCACAAATAAAAAAAAGGGCAGTTTGCTTAGTTTAGTCTGACTTCTCTCACCTTTCATGTACATTCCTGCAACTATTATTGTGAAGAAGTTTACTGGCAGGAATGTTTGTGGAAACAGCAACTTACGGGAAGTGAATTTTGATCTTGTAAACATCAGAAATTTCACTGGGGCCCTGATTCTGCCAGGGTGCAGAATCAACGGCAGGTATATTTATGTGCCCAGTCCAAAGTAAACAATGCAGCTTTCATTATGTACAGCTTATATATCATCTACTGACAAAATATTATCCACAAAAACTATTTGGTGAATAATTTGGAATAATGAATTGATCTGAGAAAATCATAAGGTGGTTGTGGGCAGAAGAAAGAGGCTAAGTGATGGATTGAATAGATTATTCACTATGAATTAGTAGCTTTGCTTTAATTGGTAAAGAAAATAAAAGTGACGAATTAGAATAATAAAAGATAATATTTTACATAGTGGTTTCATCACAAAGTGGGAACATTCTCTCCTGTGCAGAGACTCAGCACAAGATCTATAAGTACTGTTGAAGACTACAGCACGGACCTGAATTTCAGCCAAAAGAAGCTCAAAGAACTTCACAAATTGCAGCAATAAAACATAGCCAGCTTTGGAGCAGGCAGCAGTAACCTGCCTATAGCTCCCTACAAAACAGTGGAGAACCAGAATACTGGAGCAAATTTCTGTTCTACAGCAATTACTGTGAATTTGTGTGTGTGTGTCCAGACACTCACTCACTCACTCTCTCACTCACTCACAGTAGGGCCTATGATTCTGTTTCTGCTTGTCTCTTTACATGAGCAGGCAGGAAGTGTTATAAAGGTAGCATGCACAGAAGCACTAGCGGGCTCTCTCTTCGGATTGTTCTCTCGCAACCTCTCATTTCACTGTCAAATACAAACACTGATTTTACTAAAAGGGAGAAGAAAGGGATTAAAAAGAGGTAGGTGGGTAAGTGACTTGTTATTTATTGCAGGGACGTGGGCAGCAGGAATGTTATATAGTCACAGCGCTATTGGAAGTTGAGCCCTATTTCTTTCACAAATCAGATCCTATTTACTGGGATGGCCTCTGAATCACATGATTCATACTTTACGCTACTATACCACCATGGAAGAAACTGAGCCATCCTGAAAGAAACGCAGAGCAGCATGTTTGGGGAAGTCTTGCACATGCAGCAGTGGTGCAGTGTCAGGCAAAGAAATGAGAGTTCTGAGAGGTGGACATATTTTCCTAATGTAATGCCCATTATAGATTTTAGTTTTTGCTGCCAGAGCCTCACAAGGAGACGGGGAAGGAAGAGGGACTGTAGCACTTATGTGATTTTGCCTGGGGTATAGCGGCTACAAAGGCAAGCAAAATTCTACAGGGAACACTGGAGGCCCCTGTACTGCCTCCAGCTAATTAGGTTTGTTCAGTTTGGAAAAGAGAAGTCTGAGAGGGGACAGGATAGCAGCTTTCAAGTACCTAAAAGGATGTTACAAGAAAAAAGGAGAAAAAAAATTGTTCTCCTTGGACTCTGAGGATAGGACAAGAAGCGATGGGCTTAAACTGCAGCAAAGAAGGTTTAGGAAAAACTTTAGGAAAAACTTCCTGTCAGGGTCGTTAAATACTGGAATAAATTGCCTAGGGAGGTTGCGGAATCTCCATCACTGGAGTTATTTAAGAGCAGATTGGATAGACATTGGTCAGGGATGATCTAGACGGTGCTTGGTCCTGCCATGAGGGCAGGGGACTGGACTCAATGTCCTCTTGAGGTCCTTCCACTTCTAGGATTTTGTGATTATAACTGCTGTCTACTTCAGCAGGTTTAAGGGGAAGGGGATTAATCCCTACATGTCTCCTTGATTGGTCATTTCCCTGAGGGCCAATTAGGCTTCTTGGTCAGCCCAAGCAGGTGCTAGGGCTAGAGTAATCTTTATGGTGGTGCAGGAACCAGCAGGAGTGAAGAGAGGTGTTAGATTACAACAGAGGCAGCTTTGAACCTATGACCTTGCCGCCTAGAACAGTGTTGCCCTGTTACAGACCGTTTTAGAATTAGCACTGTTCAGAGTGCTGTGGAGTTTCCACTCATTGCAGTTGATTTGTTGGCTTCATTGTCTTTTGGCCAGCAGACAATAAACATTACTAATCTCTCTTTTATATTTTCACTGGAGAGTGCCCAAGGTCTTCCGAGATCGCGATGATTAATAGGGTTCATGTAGTGAGGGAGGATGGTGTAGTCGGCTGATAAATACCAAGGTGATAAATGGTTATAAATTCTATGGATACTTACTTACCGGGACACGCTTATGAATAGCTAGACACTTCGGGTGCATCTACACTGCACCATAGCTCGAAATAAGATATGCAATTTGAGCTACGCAAATTGCGTATCTTATTTCGATCTTATTTCAAAATAGCTTATTTCATAATTAATTTAGAAATAACCTGCTATTCTGAAACATCCCTTGCTCCTCGTGGAATGAGGGTTACAGGCACACTGGAATGGCGAGCCCGAAATAATGGGCTTGCTGTGAAGATGCGGGATAGCTATCTCGGGATACTCCGGTATCCCAAAATAGCCTTGCAGTGTAGATGTAGCTTTTGTCATCTGTACAAACACTAGGAAAAGGGGTCAACACTAGGAATGGGAGGGCAAAAACACTAGGAATGGGAGGGCAAAAATGACATCCAAAGGTGAGATCCAAAATCATTTGAAGCAGCAGGTCATGATTCATCTGATTCCAACCTGGGAAAGCAAGCTGACCACTCTTACCCTGAGCTGGTACAATCACATATCTGATCACATGGTGCACTGTTCTGGTTTTGCATTGACCCAATAGTCTGGAGAAATAGACAATGAAAAGGGGGCTACGTCTCTGAATTTCAGATGGTCTCCAATTTCTTTTGATCCATCACGACAAAATAACAATGATATGGTAGCTTAGACTTAAACCCTGCTATTATCCTTCATCTGGCATTTGGTCTTGATCTCCATTTCAAGAATGACACTAGTCATGTAAAGACAGCTTAGTTTGAAAAGTAGCAACTGTGAGCTTGCAAATATATTGCAAGAGATTCTGTAATTCAAACAAAGTTCTGATATGGCACTGTGCTAATCTGTGGGGCAGCCAGAAAGGGCTTAAAAATGCAAATGCTTTCTGCAGCACTGCGTGAGCAAAGGCTGAAAGAGTGGGAGGAAGTTTGGCTTCTCGTTCCTGATTTATCACAGTAGATAGACCCAGAGAGTAATGTTCATCGCTAAGCCATAGACTGTGAGTTTCATGTGTCACTGGTGCTCAGTTTAGTGGAATTTGGTCTAGTCAATTGCATATTATCTTAGGGCCATGTAGATAAACCCGTGGTTACGATGTTCTAGTATGAAAACCTCAAAATGAACTCTCTGTTCAATAAGTTATTCAAATACAAAACGATAATGTTCCAAAAAGATATAAAAATAAGGACTTAGAGGCTTATACTGTATTAGTCCTTAGAGATATTATTACCACAGTGATTCAGCCAATTCAAGCCTAATATATCTGCCAAGAGAGTATGGAGAGAACCAGTTTAGAAAGGTCTAAATAGACCAACTGAAAAAATTCTCACTCTTAAGCTATCTTGGAAATATATAAAATAAAGATTTAAAACAAATGTCCCATATTTGCTCTTACTGACAGCCTCATTATCTTCAACAGGACGCTTTGTTTATAGAGATCAGGGCACATCACTGTAAGTACCTTTTTTTTTTTTAATTTAAGAAACCAGTGTGACTTTAATGTGCTGAGCTAGTGGGGCACGGTTTTTATAAAAAGCCTGCTTATATGATATTCTAGGCATTCTGCCAAGTTTGAGAGACTCAAGTCCAGTCATTCACTTTCTAGCAGCAGCAAGAAGACATTTTGACATATATACAGCTTTCTGGGCAAAGCGCACCACATGTAATATGTAGGCAAACTGGTAATCATGCATGCAGAGGTTGGCACTTGAGCAGAGTACAAAACTGTCACATTCAAATGCCTGTTTCTTTGAAACCACTATAGCTGGGATTCAGAGTGTGAAACATCTGGAGACTTGCACTCCCTATGTATAAACAAACAAGAAACATAAACACACTTTATGTAACTCTGGATACAAAAGGGTCTTTCTGATGTTCAGAGTCCCCAGTAAGTGTAAAACTGTAGGTTGTGTTTCAAAATAAATTTCCATTTCCTAATCCAAATGGATCACTTTGGGCACTGAATTTGACAGAAGAGTGCGTTCTCTAAGGCAGGGGAGGGGAACCTTAGGCCCAGGGGCCGGATGCAGTCCCCAGCTTGCCTGGATCCGGCCCCTGGGGCTCAGGGATCTTCTCCCACAGCATTGAGGAGACTATGCTGATGCTCCAGCCCCCACTGTCCTCTGCCTGACTGATTTTTCCGTGGGTCAGCGGCCCCCGACCCAAAAAAGGTTCCCCACCCCTGCTCTAAGGGACTAATCCTGCTGCTGAGCACCCCACAATCTCATTAACTAAAGCCTTGCCTACACTTAACATTTTGGGCAACATAGCAATGGTGCTCCAGAGTGTAAAAAATCCATCTGACAACTGTAGCTATACTGACCCAATATTCAGTGTAGACACAGTTAGGAGGACAGAAGAATGCTCAGGGAGGTGGTGTTCCTGTGATGATGGAAAAACCCCTTCCATTCCTGCAAGCTGTGTCTACACTGTTGGGTTATGGTGGCATAACTAGAGCTCTGTAGCTATGCTGCTATGTTCTCCATAGTGTAGGCAGAGCCTAGAAGTCACTGGGGCTACGTCTAGACTGCATCCCTCTGTCGACAGAGGGATGCAAATCAAGCATGTCGAAATTGCTAATGAAGCCGGGATTTAAATATCCCATGCTTCATTAGTATAAACATGGCCGCCATTTTTTTCAAAACGGAAATTTTTCGAAAAAAAACAAAACAAAACGGCAGTCTAGATGCGGATCTATCGAAAATAAAGCCTTTTTCGACAGATCCAGTATTCCTCAAAAAATGAGGTTTACAGGATCTGTCGAAAAAGGCTTTATTTTCGACAGATCCGTGTCTAGAGTGCCGCGGTTTTTTTGAAAAAGCTCTGTTTCAAAAAAAAAAAAAGCGGCAGCCATGTTTATGCTAATGAAGCGCGGGATATTTAAATTCCAGCTTCATTAGCAATTTCGACGTGCCTAATCTACACCTCTCTGTCGACAGAGAGGTGTAGTCTAGACACACCCTGGGAATGGCTGTTGATCAGAATCACTTAAGATAAGGTCATAAGTGTCGGAAGTCACTGAACCTTCCTCTTCTAGCTTAATGGGCTGGAGACTATGGGAATTTTCTCATGTAATTTACTCATGTGGAATGCTAGTTTGCCCGGCACTACATGGAGCTGAAGATGATGATATTTCTTGTGGGGAAGGTAACTTCCCCTGGATTTGCCACAACATTTCAGACCTGTACGTCTTTAAATAGCTCACTTTCTGACTATGCATTTAGGCCTGGTCTACATGAGGACCTTAGTCCGAAATTAGCCCCCAGGTTCGAATTTGTAAGCAATGCACCCACACTACCAAGCCGGTTATTCCAGAATAAGGGACCATGGAATTTGAACTCTGTTATCCTGCTTTTCATGAGGAATAACGCTAATTCTGAACGGGAAAGTTCAAAATAACGAGAGTGTGGATGCTCTGGTGCCGCTAATCCAAACTGATTGTCCTCCGGGAGGCCTCCCTCAGCTCCCCAGAGTGTTTCTTCTTGGGGCTTTGAGTCCGAAGTGGTGCGTCCACATTAACCGAGCCTGCCTCAGACTACTTTCAATTCTTCCCCATAGTGAGGACACGAAACTTTAAATTTGTAAAATCAGGTGCCCAGAAGTCAAACTTAGTAAATTCGGAGTAATCTCCTGGTGTAGACATGGTCTTCGAGAGAGAAAATTCTGGGTCAAAACAGAGAAACCTACCAAGATTAACACTTTTTAAAAAGTCAGTGCCAGACAGTTATATTAACTCTGCAGGGGCAGCAGATCTATAACAAAGAGGGTACAAGTTTAAAAAGGGCCTGAGGATATGTCTACACTGCAGTGAAATAACCATGACTAGCCTGTGATAGCTGACTTAAGCTCCCAAGGCTGTGAAAACCCGTGTAGGGGTTCAGACTTGGTTCAGCCTGAATGTCTACACCCAGATTAAATAGCCCCATATATCCCCAACCCCCCTCCCCATGCCTGGGTCAGCTGAGACGGGCCAGCCACAGGAGTTTAATTGCACAGTAGATGTGCCTTAAGTGGCTTAGGAAATTAAGTTTTATTGCAAAGCAAGTGATATATCACTGTGCATACATCACTTTTGAAAATGAGATTTTGGCTCTAAGGCCAGGTGCTTTTGAAAATTTTGCCCCAAGTTTCATTTCAGAAATTAGACTTTTGAATAGGCGAACAGGATCTCAGAATAAAATTCTTCCTCAGCCTGGAAGGCAGTATTTGTCAGCCTGGTTTTATCTATCTGAAGGCTGCTCATAAGTTCCCAATTCTCTCAGCTGTAGAGCCTTTTTATTAGCACTTCAGCATTAAGATGTCCTGTTGTGCTTGTTCTTACAATAAATTTGCCATTTTCCTGAGACTGTCTAAAATAAAGGGGAAATGGCATTATGCAGCCATCAATTGGTGTAACATCATTTAGGTGTATACCAGGCCTAAATGCATAGTCAGAAAGTGACTTCCTTTTGTTCAGGGAGGCAGGGTAGTCCATCAGAGAGGATGCCAGATTGGGAATCAGGAGACTGATTAATTTCCCTGCTCTGCCACTGGTCTATTATGTGACCTTGGAAAAAACACTTAACTGCTCTATACCCAGTTTCTTCATCTGCAAAATGCAGATAATAATAATTCTTCCACTCTTCTTAAGATCTACAGATACTATCAAAAAGATCCACAAGCACATTATCATGGTGGTGTTGCTAGATTGGGGGTTGTCAGGTTAAGTGTTACTTACATGCCAAATCCTGCTTCTGCAGAGGCGGGAGGCGACGTACAAGGCTGAACCTTATGCAAGGATCATTGTGCACAATGGAGCTGTGTTTTGTGGTAGTCAGAATGCTTCAGCATACAGGCCTTTGGGCATGGGGCCAGTGGTTCTAATGCTGCATATTCCTCTTGCAGAGAAAATCTAGAGGAGCTGTAGGAAGCTATTGAAACTTCAGGGCTGCAATAGAGGCCATGAATGGGCTGGGCTTTAAGTGAGGATTTCTTCCCCTTGGTCCTGACAGAACTGTCCAAGGCACAACTTACGGTATTTGGTTCTGCTGTCTATACATTGGTTTGAAAATTCTGTTGCAAACAAGGTCTTGGCTCTTGCAACGACACTTCGCATAATCTATATCTCCATTTCTGACACAGCCCTTCTTGACTTTAACAATCACTTACCTTATCTGCATCCTGTGGTCCAGACTGGAGAAAACTCTCCCTCAGACTCTTGATTCTAAGTCTTTCCATCTCCTTGCTTTTGACTTCATCGGGTTTTATCTGTAGCACAGTATAACGATTGAAACTGACAGAAGAGAATGATGTAGAACCTAACCTTATAATTTGCATTGTGCAACCAGAATGCACGAAGGCAGGCATGTGGAGCTTCAGAAACAGGGGCAATGCAGGTGAGGAATGAGAAAACCTTTTAGTGATTAGAAAAACAAGCCTCTGGCCTTGTGTTTTCAGGACAGCCTCAGCATGGCCACACTATTTAGTTCTTTCAGCATCAATATCATGTTAGCAGTCTTAATAACTAGCATGTATTTTTTGCTTAGAATGCAAATGCTTCAAGAACATTTGTGGTATCCCTACCCACAAAATGTACTGGTCTAAGTGTAGTCTTCTAAGTTTTTTAAGCAATATTTTGTATTGGATTTGAGATTTATGTAATTGCCTCAGAAAACAAAAATCTACCAATTGATACTGCACCATCCATCTCTGGATCTTAAAACATTTTTAAAAAAACCCCCACAAATAAAACCCATCAATTCAGCCTCCTAACACCCTGTAAAATAGGTAAACATTGTAGCTCCCATTGTACAGAGATGGAGATTTTTATAATGACTTGTCCAGGGTCAACCAGTGAGGCCTTTGACAGAACCAGGAACAGAATCCACCTCATCTCATTTCCAGTACTGCAACCACAATTCTCTTGTAACTTTCCTATATAACATGATAAACTACAAGATCCTCAATGGTTGTCATCATCATACTGTGTCTACAGAAGCTGTTCTTTCAATGTTCCAGACATGTATAATTCCTAATACTGACAATGTGGCTTATTCATGTGTCTCTACCACAAATCTGAAGAGAAAAGTGAATTACTGTGCTGACGGAAATGTTCAACATTATCTGTTTCCATGAGATAACAGCTGGATTTAATATCTAGTTGCTTTGCACAAGATATACCTTGCACTTACATCCACTAGAGCTGAATTTGCCCGGTGATCTTAGTCCCCTGCAAAGCTTATCTACAAGGCAAGACAAGGGCAGAACCTGTAATTAACTGATATTTTAGCCACGTGTGCCACAGACATAATGTTATTTGAATACAGCATAGGGCGCTTTTCATGTATGCATTTCAGTATGCTTTAGATGAATTTTCTAAGTTGCCATGTTAGAAGGGATGGCTGAGTCAGTGTTTTTGAGGCTCATCAAAAAAGGAAGAGGAGTAAGGTGTTTGAGCGCTCATCACTACCCACGTGAGAGAAATAAGTATCTAATACCCAGTCACACTCATACAGCAACACATTAAACATGGCCAAAATAGAAAAGGAGCATTCAAAGGCAGACTGCTTAGACCGGGGTTCCCAACCTGGGGTATGCGTACCCCCAGGGGGTACGAGAAGCTTATCAAGGAAGTATGGGGAATATTTGGTAAATAACTAGATTATCCTAATTGAAATATTCCAAAAGTAGTAGTGTTAGTGAAAAAAGTTGTGGATTCTAGAGTCTAGAATTTATTTCCTTTCATATTGAATAGGGGGTATGGGAAGGTTTACTAAAAGCCAAGGGGGTACGGGGACCAAAAAAGGTTGGGAACCCCCTGGCTTAGACAATCCCAGCAAATACGTTATTCCAGTTCTCACTGACATTTGAGTTTATATCCTGGTATTATTGGGACATAGAGTTTTCTTCTTATGGTTTTTAGAAAAGCTTTGGGATTTAAGGAGAAAATTACTCACAGAGCCGAAGTTAAAAATCGCATCATCAGTGATTATTTTCTCTCCACACAGTAAACACGCTGGATCAGGGATGTTTCTGAGAGAGACGAAAAAAGCAATTTTACAAGTAAAACTCTTGACAATGTCATTGTGTTTGGGCAGCCAGTCAAGGAAAACTAAACACTCAAATTCATACGTTGGGCCAAATTCTCCCTTCGGTTTTATCGGTGCATCAACTGGGTTGCATTAGCACTAGTGAGACGGGAATTTGGCCCTTCCCCTGCCACCATTCAGGGGGAATTCGAGCCTGATAACAGCTAACACAGTATACAGACCTGGCATGATTTAGAACTGCTCGCAGCATGTTAAAAATACATTCAAGCATTAACAATACATTGACAGTTTAGCATCCCCGGAAAGATACTGGAACGAAAGCCCTGGAGAACAAAGTCCTCAGTTGATCCACCAAAGAGGTACAGCATAGGCTGGAGCACTGCACCATTCTCCACACAGCCATGCAAATGCGATTCTGTCCTAGCATAAAGGGACTGCCTCTAGGGAGAACAATCACGCTGCCTTCATGCCCCTTCAATCCAGGCCTCTCTGCAGAGACCAAGGAGGCCCTTTAATGTTAGTTCTGAGGGTGGTTTTAGAATGTAGACACCTGTCTGGGAACTGGCCTGAGACCCACCAAACTCTTTTTCCACAGACGACCAAGCAGCCATTACATGATAAATGCTTTTAATCACAATCAGCCTGGATTCATGATGTAAATACCCCTTACAAATGTTAACTGGATAAACAGTATAATTTTAAATTGGCTAACCGGGGTCCTGATAGCCCACAGTGGGTGAAGGACTCCTCCAGCCCAGCCCTCCATGGGTGGAGGCTGCTCCGGCCAGCAGGGATCGTGTTGTACCACGTGTCGGGTGGGGGCTGTTCCAGCCCGATGGTTAACCAGTGTTACCCGGTTAACCCTTTATATCCCAATCCTGGACAGGAAAGGTGACCTAGAGGTGAAATTTTCCATTACTAGTCCATTCACCCTTTCAGTTCCCCAAGGTAAGGATTGGCAAGGGTATACACGGGACATGTGGAAAGAAGAGAGTTTTGTCATCTTTTCCGTTTACGGTGTCTTCCACAAAAGAACCATCGAACTTTCTAAAGAAGGAAAAATGTCTTGCCTTTGCTTAGAAAGCAAGGCTTTAGGGAAAAAAATCACCAAATAGCACCCCTGAGCCAAAAAGGTGTCTGTGATTTTATGTGCTGCAGAATAAGTTTCTCATTCTTCATGACCAGAATGATATTAAGGAGAAGTTAAAGCGACTGGGACTTTTCAGTTTAGAAAAGAGGAGACTGAGGGGGGATATGATAGAAGTATATAAAATCATGAGTGGTGTGGAGAGGGCCGATAAAGAAAAGTTATTTATTAGTTCCCTAAATAGAAGAACTAGAGGACACCAAATGAAGTTAATGGGTAGCAGGTTTAAAACTAATAAAAGAAAGTTCTTCTTCACACAGCGTGTAGTCAGCCTGTGGAACTCCTTGCCAGAGGAGGCTGTGAAGGCTAGGACTATAATAGAGTTTAAAGAGAAGCTAGATAATTTCATGGAGGTTAGGTCCATAAAAGGCTATTAGCCAGGGGATAAAATGGTGTCCTTGGCCTCTGTTTGTCAGAGGCTGGAGAGGGATGGCAGGAGACAAATCGCTTGATCATTGTCTTCGGTCCACCCTCTCTGGGGCACCTGGTGCTGGCCACTGTCGGCAGACAGGATACTGGGCTAGAAGGACCTTTGGTCTGACCCAGTACGGCCGTTCTTATGTTCTTATGTTATATCTCTATTTATGCCAACAGAAATCTGGCCAGCTGTCTCAGCATTCATACACTTGGTGACGCCAAGAAACCCCTAAATGATCTCAGATTCAGCAGGCAGCTAACAAACCAGGTTTTTTCAGGACCATTCCTGATTTGGGTTCTAGCCCTGCTGAGCAGAAATTAACAAGATATAGTATGAATCTGCTATCCCTTGTGGTGTCCACCACAGGACACAGAAATGTAGGAAGGTTGGAAAACTGAATTCTGTACAACAGAACTGCCTCATAAGCAAGTCAAGGATCCCCTTTCAGTTTGTTCTTGGCTGGTTATGTTCTTCGTTGTTGCTATCATTTACAAGACCACCTGATAAACTAATACTCAAGCTCTATGAGCCCCTCCTTCTCCTTTTCAGAGTATTCGTGTTTGCTTGGAGGTTCCTGAGAAAAGTTTTTCCATCTATAAAGGCTTTGAAAATGGCAGTTGTTCATTTTTAGGCTAATTCTGCAGATTCAAACACAATCAAGCTCCTCTAAGGGATTGAACCGGAGCCATCATGGAAATGTCTCAATGTTTGTCTCGCTGAAAAGATGCCAGTGCAGTTAAAATGAAGAATATAGAGCGTAGCATGCTCTGAAGCCCCAGTTTTCTTTTTGCTTACACAAGGTATTTCATGTGATCTATGTGAAATTCACAAGGCCGGGCAAGGGGCAGCCATAGAACTTGTTCTGCACCTTCGAGTTTTGAATATATTCACCACATGGCAATGCAAGGCATAGAAATATATATGTATTTATATAAAATTACATTATCTGGACAGAAAATAGAGACTAGAAGGGAAGATTTTTTTCTGGCTCTCCTGCATCCTCATCTCTTCCCTTATATAATTTATTAGACAGAAACAGAACCCAAGCCTTAAGGCTCCAAACACCCATGCCAATTTTGTCCAAATGCAAACTCTGTCTCTGAGGCCCCTCTCTACAGCACCATCGCAAGACAGAACCTGATTGCCAAAACAAAATGACATCTTTGCATTCCATAACCTGTAATCAGACAGTGAATAATTTAAAACAAGACTGACTTAAATGGGGCAGTGAAAAATAACAAGGAAATAAGAGGACTGTGTCAATGCAATATTATGAGAAGCCACATATTTACGCTCAGAGTAACAAAGCTTCTATATTTTGGACATCCTGGCTATGCTTGGAAACTGGGCCTGCAGTCTAACCAAACAGGAATATTTGCTTTGGAAAGACATACAAATAATGATGCAATTTTTCATGCAAATAGAAATAAAAGAAAAATCCCCAGTCCTGATCAAGTCAAGGTCATTGCTTTATACTAAGGAGATATTTTCATCACATTGATGTAATTCCAGAGCTGTAACAATTTAAAATACAATATTCATTCTCTTTCCCTCTCTTGGAGTATGGGCCTAAAAAATCAAATGTAATATTAACACCCCCAGTCTTCTATCATAATGTGTTCACATAAACATTGCATTCAAATACTTTATCCAGTATTCGTGTAGGCTGAGGTTTTGAAAAATACTCAAGTGTTTCTGGCTGTCAGCCTGAATGAAAGCCAATGGGAGTTGTGTTCCTAAATCACCTGGGCAATTCTAAAAATCCCACTCTGAGTCGATATCCAGTTCAGACCAGGGCATCATCTAACCCAGTGATCTCCAACCTTTTTAAGCACAAGATCACTTTTTTGAATTTAAATGCAATGAAGGATCTACCTCAAACCCAAATACCCTTGCCCCGCCTCTGCTATCTCCATTCTCCCTCCTTCTCTCCCTATTCCTTCCTCCCTTTCATAAGGCAGGGGCAGAGGGTTGTGGTGCAGGCTCTGGTCTTGGGTTAAGGGATTTGGAGTATTAAGGGATTTGGAGTTGCTCTGAGCTGAGCCTGGGGCAGGAAGCTGGGGTGCAGGAAGGGATTCCAAGTACAGGCTCTGTAAGGGAGTTTGGGTCTAGTGGGGGCTCAGGGCTAGGGCAGGGGTTTGGGGTGCAGGAGGGGGTTTATGACTGGGGCAGGGGTTCAGGATGCAGGCTCCAGCTGGATACTGCTTACCACAGGTGGTGCAGTGGGGCTAAGGCAGGTTCACCCCTGCCCTGTCCCTGCATCACTGTCAAAAGCAGCCAGCAAACTCCCAAGTCCTGCTGTGCCCCCCTCCATTCTGTGGAGATAGATTAAAGGGTGGGAGAGGGAGCACCCTAACATCAGCACCCAGTAAGCGGAGAGGGAGGGGGAGGAACAGCTCCAGGGCAAAGGGCAGGAGCTGCACAGCAATGGGGGGAGTTGCAGCTGAATTGCTGCATTTGATAGCCTCTGGGCCAGACCAGTCAAGATCACCTGTCGGAGGCTCCAAGATCTACCAGCAGATCCTGATCGACTGGTTGGTGACCACTGATCTAACCATTTATGGGATGCTGAGCAATATTATGTGGCATCTTAAATTAAAAAAAAACACCTTCCAACAAGGGGCCTAATCTCACCCCCACAGCATATGAGTAGTTTAAGGATCACTTCACTCAGAGGAGAGTTGTACGACAGGGCTCCAAGATTCTATCTTTTTTTTTTCTCAACGGAGACAATTTTGCAGATACTGTGTCTAGTTCCTGGACAGCATTGCTCATGAGGGCCATAGTGACACTACCTAATCACAGTGATTGCATTCAGTAAAGCAGGATTACCTTAATAGCCGTTCGATGCAGGACATGCAGTAGTTGTGACCACATGGCACTTGGGCTGGATTCTCCAGAAACATTTTGCACAGAGGACAAATATATTTAGAGGAAACTTCAGCCATACACGTCTCCAGAGCCTCCCCAGAAGTTGGCGAGCTACTCCTAGCGGACGTATCGATGCCTGAGGCCAAATCGACAGTGTGTCCTGCCATGAAGATGGTCTGAAGGCTTCAGTTTAAAGCTGTGCCCAATATTCGTGTAGTAATTTCCACTTAAACTTCAGATGCATGGGTAACAATTCTGAGAATACAAAAAAAACCCAACAAAACATGGATGCGTATTTTGAGGGGGTTTCCCCCCTCCGAATTGCACAATCAATCTAATTCATCTGGATTATAGCAGGAGCCTGATAAACTAGTTAGATAATGGGCTATTCATTAATTATATGATACAGTCGAGGGGAAAAATCAATACTAGCAAGTGATATTTTACCCTGGATAAAGCTGCTGGCCTATTTTGACCAAAATTTACAATGTGATTCACTTTTCACTTCTTAGTCATGCTAGAAGAATATAGAAGAAAACAGGTAAGAACAAGGCTTCAAAAAACGTTTCCACTGTTAAAGAGGCAGCATCAGGTCGATTTAGGACCCACAATTTCATTTTTATAAAGACAAGATTGTACAAAATCTAAAACCCAATAGAAATATTTCCATTTTAAAAAAAATTTCAACCATTGACAAATTTGCATTGTTTTAATTAAAAAAGTGAAACGGACTCATCTAGTGTATTAATGGTCTGAACTGCATGCAACATTTAAACAAATCACTAGGAATCAAGGAAAAGTAAATGATTTTATTTTTCATGTTTAAATAACCCAAATCTATCTACCTGTCTAACTGTATTTTTAGAGTGTGTTTGTCTGCCCATGTGTCCGTCTGTTCAAGAACTCCTCTTAAATGGTAGGAGCTTGGGCCACCGAATTTGGTATGCAGCTTCCTCTTCCCCTAACTTAAAGCCAGGTCAGGGTTTGGTTGAGCCAGGAGAACTGGAAGCCCCAGGAAAAGGACTGTTTTCCATAACACGCAAAGGGAGGGGCTGCTGTTCGGAGAGACATAATAAGAGAGTGGCCACCGGGGGCAGCCATACCACCAAGGGAGTGGCCAGAAGGGCTGGGGCTCCACGATCTTGCCTGCCAGCACTCCATTAAATAGCCTCCCTGCTCCAAACCCTTTCTCCCCTCCTGGCTGTTGGCCGCAGCATCAGAAAGTGGTGGGGAGAACAAGCACTGGGCGCCGGTAGGGTTGCCAGATGGTTTCAACAAAAATACTGGACACTCTTGACATTCCATCACAATCTACATTACATCTGATTTAGAAAACATTTATATTTTCTCATTTATATTTTCTCAATTTGTTTCCCAAACAGAAAGCTGAAATACTGGACTGTCCAGTTCAAAACCGGACACCTGGCAACTCGGGTTGCCAGATGGTTTAACAAAAAATACCAAACACCCTCCCACCCCCCAAAAAAAACCACACTGGGAAAAAATTCTGTTGAGGAAAAAAAAAGGGGGGAAGACCAAAGTTGTTAAGCAAAAAAAAGGAAAAAAAGGCACTGCGCCTTTAAATGGCCCTGTGCTCCTCACTCCCCTGCCCCCGCCAGACGCGGCAGGACAAAATTGTCCCCGCCGGGCTTCCATCGGAGGGAAATAGGAAATACCGGACATTTCACATGTCCGGTGTTTTCTGTGTTTTTTTACCGGACAGGGGGACCTGAATACCGAACTGTCCGGGCGAAAACCAGACACCTGGCAACCCTACTGGCAACCCTACCGGGCAGGCTGGGGGGGGATGGTAGGGAGGAGGGAGAGAACAATCCCTGGGAGGACTGGAAGGGTGGAGAACAGGCCCCAGGCAGGCAGGGGAATGCTGTGGAGAGTGGGGGAGAACACACCCCTAGTCCCCAGCCTCCTGCACTGCCCCCACATCCCTAAGGCCGTGCCTTGAAGGACTCAGGCAACACTGGGTAAGTTTGCTAGTTATTTAATCATGCAGGTCATGGTTTTATTACTTTTAGGTGCAATTGAACACCACCCTTTTACTAATGTTTGTAAAATGATTGCATATAAATCTGAGTTTTTATGGACAGTGCAAAGGAAAATCAGAAGACCTGCGTTACCAGTTCTACCTCACGTTTATTCCTTGACCTTTTGTAAATTACACCATCTCCTCAGGGCAGATTTTTAAAAGTATTTAAGTGCCTAATGATGCAGGCAGAAGCCTGGATATCCATTTCCCATTGATTTTAATGGGAATTGGGAATTAAGCATCTGGATGCTTTTGAAAAATCCCATTAAGCACCCCTCCACACCTTTAGGTACCTGAACACCTTTAAGAATCTTCAGTGCTCAATTTCCTCATGTGTTACATTGGGCTTGATAAAGCTCACCTATCTTTGAAAGTGCTTTGACACCTATGGATGAGAAGCGTTCTATAAGGATTATTATTAGCTGAATTCATTTTATAAAGAAAGGAAACCTTCACCCGCAGAGAAGCCAGAAACTCAAGAATGAACATTGTGCAAGCGGTGACCACGCTTCTAAACAACAACAAAACAAATGGTTACTTGCCTTCTGTAACTGCTGCTCTTTGAGATGTGTTGTTCATGTCCCTTCCAATCAGGGACATGCACATGCATGGTAGCTGGAAGATTTTTTCCATAGCAGCATTTGTTGGATGGCCCTGGGCACCCCCTTGAGTCACACCTTTATGGCGCTCAAAAGAGAGCCCTGTTCACTGTGGGTAGCAGGTGAAGGCAGCTGAAGCCACGCCTCTTTTGCCACATCCCTTCCCCAAGACCATGTCCCTTCCCAAACTTTCCCCCCAGCCAAGTCCCGCCCAACCCCAGCTGTGAGCTGGGGCTGCCTTCCTTTGCCTACATTACCTGCTGCCCATGCTGCTGACCCGTCACTCCCTCAGTTCCTTCTTGCCCGATACTCCAACAGAGGGGAAGGTGGGTGGGTGTTGGAATGGACGTGAAGAACACATCTCAAAGAACAACCATTACGAAAAGGTGAATAACCATTTTTCCTTCTTCGAAGGGTTGTTCCTGCCAATTCCAATCAGGTGACTCAGAGGCCCAAGTTCAGGAGGTGGGTAAGAGTCATCCGATGACTGGAGCCCTTCTCTCCCAAAGGCTATCTGGTCTCTGGCTGGCTGTAGGAGTGAATTGTGTGTGGTGAACATGCGCGTGGGGAACCGCATCCCCGCTCTGCTGACTCCCTGCACGGGAACCTGAGCTAAGGACGCTATTGAAGAAACCTGAGCCCTGGTGGAACGCACAGCGGTGGGATCGTGGCACTCGTGGATGCAGGACGTGAGCCACGATGAAATCCATTGAGAAGAGACAGGAAGACCCCTCGTTCTTTCCGCCATTACCACAGATAACGGGAAAGGCTTTTGGAACGGCTTTGGTCTGTCGATGTCAAAGGCTAGCACTTTGTGGACATCCAATGAGCAAAGCGTATGCTCCCTGCCGCTCGACTGCAGCTTAGGCTAGAACACTGGGAGGAAGATGTCCTGGGAGATGAAACAACCTTTGGGAGAAAAGCTGGGTGAGGCCTATGCCGAACCTTGTCCTTGTGGAACACAGTGTAAGGGGGCTCTGATGTTTGGGCCCTGAGCTCAGACACTCTCCTGCCTGAGGTTATTGCTGCCAGAAACGCCGCCTTGTAAGAGAGATAGAGGAGGAAGCATTTCACCAAAGGCTGAAATGGTGGCTGCGTGAGTCTGGGGAAGACCAAATGGAAGTCCCCAGCTGGGACTGGCTGTCGGACATATGGAAATAGTCCGTCAAGACATGTAAGGAAACACCTGACTATAGGATTAGCAAACACCAAGCAGCTCTCTGCACCTGGGTGGCAGGCAGAGATGGAAGCCAGGGGAACCCTCCATGGGGTTCGGCCATAGAGCTTCCACAACATGAGGTGCAGTGACTCCAGGTTTGGGAGCTGGAGAGGGCCGTGACCCTGAGTAAGTCCGGGAGGAGCATCAAGGTGACTGGAGCTTCCACGGACATTTGCAGGAGTGATGTGTACCAGCACTGGTGGGGCCAGGCTGGAGCTATCAATATCAATGAAGCTTGTTCCCTTCGTATCTTGGGGAGCCCCTTGTGAATGAGAGGGAGGGGTGGAAACGCATGTAGAAGACCTCCTGGTGGGAGGAGGAATGTGTCTTCCCAGGCTGTGATTCAGGAAGGAGCAAAACTGCTGACACTTCCTGTTGCATCAGGTGGCAAACAAGTCTACCTGGGGAAAGCCCTGCTGAAGGAAGACTGAGATCATGACCTCCGGGTGAAGGGACCATTTGTGGCCAGGGAATGACCTGCTGAGGGGGTCTGCCAACTCAGTCTATACCCCAGGAAGGTATGATGCTTGCAGGTGCATTGAATACCGTAGACAGAAGTCCCGCGGCATTAGGGCTTCCTGACACCGGGAGAGGAGAGGAGTGTGTATTGGGGACGTAGCCATCAGTGGGTTGTGGCCCATCTACGTATCGCCCAGGCCTACCCTCCCCTCAAGTCCAAGTTCCTGCCCAGCGTGCCAGCTGGGGTCCAGGATCAGGGCTTGCCCTGCTCCACCCTCCTGGTGCTCCTGCCAGCTAAGGTCGGGGCACAGAGGCTTGCCCCACTCTGCCTGCCCACCACTCCAGTTGCAAAGCCAGGTCAGGGACACGTCCTGCTCCGCCTGGCTGGCACTCTTGCCGGGGAGTGGGATTGGGTCATGGGGGCTTGCAAGCCCCCGGAACTGATACAAATAGGCTTATGGCAGGTGCACTACTCTCGCTCTCTGACACTGATGTGAAGAGTAAGTTCAGCCTGAGACCAGAGGCCTCATGTCCCGAGGTCTTGTGCTCCCCTAGCCCAAGGCAGATGTATCCATCAGGAGCGAGAGAGACGGCTGAGGGTTGGTGAAGGGGACCCCACATACTACTCGAGTTTCCCAAGGAGGGAGTTGAGTACCGAGCAAAGCAGTGTTATAGTCTGTCCAGCTGCCCTGGACTGGCCAATACACTGATGCTAGTCACAACTGAAGAGGTCAAAGTCTGAGTCTGGCATGCTGCATTATATAGGTACAAGCTGCCATGTGCCCTAGAAGTTTCAGGCAGTTCCTTGCCGGGGTGGTGGGGAGTTATCTGATAGCCTGAACGATGTTGCTGAGGGCTTGAAATCTCCCTTGTGGGAGGAATGCCCTGACCTGTGTCAAGTCCAGTATTGCCCCCACAAACTCTATCCTCTGAACCGGGGACAGTTCCCCTTATTCAGTAGAAGGCCCAGTTTGTTGAACGACTCTCTTATGAAGACGACTTGCATCTCCACTTGAGTCCCGGATTGGCAGTCTTTGAGCTACAGGAACACCTGTACCTGTCGCCTGTGCAGGAACATGGCCACATGACTGCCATGCACTTGGTGAACAGATAGTGGGTGTTGCTCACCCCAAACCAGAGGTATTTTCTGTGGGACCGGGTTGTTGCCATGTGAAAATATGCATCCTTCAAGTTGAGGGCAGCATACCAGTCTCCTGGATTCAGTGAAGGGATGATGGAGGCCAGGGAGATTATGCAGAACCTGAGTTTCTGTATGAACCTGAGCCCTCCTTTGGCTTTTGCTATTATGAAGTACAGGTTGGTCCTCCCTGGTCCAGCACCCTCAGGACCTGACCTGTCCTGGAGGGGATTAGTTGGACCCGGGAAGGTCTCTCCCCTCCTGGCCTGTGCTAAACCACTGCCCACGCTCCTCCTCCTCCCCGGCTTGGGCTCTAGCCCACTCTGCTGCTGCCTGGTTGCTCCCTGGGACAGAACTCTCGAGCTCCCCATGGCTCCGCTGCTGCCAGGGCTGGAGCTGCTTGTCTGGTGCCAGGGCAGGAGCTGCATGGCTGCTGCTGGCTCCCTGCTATTGCCCAGCTGCCACTGGGGCCAGATTTCCCTGCTGTGCTGCCTGCCCCTGCCCTCACACGGGGCTCCCGGATGAGTTGCCAGCCCTCCCCTTCCCCCACTGCACTCCTGCCCCATGACCAGACTTCCCTTTACCTGGACTCTGTGGCCCAGGTACATCTGTGGTCCTGCTGGACCACGGATGTTGCCAGACCAGAAAGTCCCAGTTGAGGGAAGTACAACCTGTACCTGGAATAAAAGCCCTTGCCCTTCTGCTCCCGAGGACCCTCTTTCACTGCCCCTAGCAATAAGCATGAGGGCACCTCCTGGATAAGGAGTTGCTCATGCGAAGGGTCCCTGAAGAGGGACAGAGGAGTGGAAAGGCAAGATGGCACAGAATTGAATGGAGTATCCCCCCTCTACCACAGGGAGCACCCAGCGGTCCAAAGCGATACAGGACCATGCATGGTAGAAAGGGGATAGTCAGGAAGAAAAGGTAAGTGGGCTGGATCCAGTTCTTGCTCTGGTGGGGCCCTCCCCCCTCACAGGGTCTCCGAGCTTGGGCTCCAGCTTAAGCCCGAATGTTAACCACAATCCCACTGTCCGAGCCCATCAGCTGACACAAGCGAGCAGTAGATATTTAATTGCAGTGTAGACATACCCTTAAGTTTGGCTCAGGATTCTTCTTCAGTAGAACTCCTTCAGATATAGGTAGGACCTTACCAAATTCACAGCCATGAAAAACTATCATGGACCATGAAATCTGGTCTCTTGTGAAAGCAATATTTTGTTGTGCTTTTACCCTCTACTATACAGATTTCACGAAGGAGCCCGCTGTTTCTCAAATCAGGGGTCCTGACCCAAAGTTACTTTGGGGAGGACCATGATATTGCCACCTTAATTTTGCTCTGATTTCAGAGCTGGGCAGCTGGAGAGTGTTGGCTGTTGGCCAGATGCCCAGCTCTGAATGCAGCGCCCCAGCAGCAGCAGTGCAAAAGTACAAGCGGCAATACCCTTACTTCCATGATGCTGCTGGCAATGGTTGTGCCTTCAGAGCGGAACTCCTGGCCAGCAGCTGCCGCTCTGTGGCCGCCCAGCTCTGATGACAGTATTGCCACCAGCAGAAATAAGGGTAGCAGTACTGCAACTCCCCCCCCCCCGCCCCTACAATAAACTTGTGATCCTCTCCCAACTCCTTGTTGGGTCAGGACCCCCCTCCAATTACAAACACATTTAAATAGAAAATTTCACAAACTGAAATCATGATATTTACCAATTTTAAAATTCCATGACTTGAAATGAATCAAAATGGACAGTGAATCTGATAGTATCCTAGTTGTAGCCTCAGAGGGCAGGATCCTCTAGGGCAGAAGGGCAGAAAGCAAAACGATAGACTTACAATGTGGCTCCTTGGGTTTTCGCAGAAGGCTGCACTTCCACAGCTCTGAATTTTGTCTGACTGTTTTTCAGTTCCTGTATTTATCTCGGACAGTTGGTATCATTTTAGGTGTCATTTTCCTTGCCAACTACCTTTCTGGGTTCACACATTCCCTTCTATAAGGATTTGACACCATCCATTCTTGTTTTCTAAATATAAAAGCTTCATGTGGTTTTGAGAACATGATCCTTATTTCCCCATCCAGCTATAAATATTAGCGCCAAATCCTCAGCTGGCATAAATCAGTATCACTCCCGTCAAGTCAATAAGGTATTATCCAAAGCTCTGGGCACTGTTTCACTACTAATCAAGACCTTTGTGAGTTTTGGTTTATTTTTTTTATTGCAAGACCAGCAATTTTGACGAATTCACATTGCTGTTATTGGCAGGATGTATTGTAGCAGTAAAAGGCTTTTGAAGCAAGCTGACGTGGTATAAAATTAAACCGCAGGACAACCTAATTTGTTGAAATATCATTAAGTGTCTGCTAAACTCACAAAAGCCAGGAAACTCTAAGATGAAAGAGGAAAACTACCAAAAGACCATGCTTTAAAATTAATCATGCCCAGCTCAAGCAATATTTAGAACCAAGAACATTACCCAGGGCTCAAGAACTCTGCAATACCTGCTCATAAAAAGGAATAAATAAGGCCATCCAGGACTTTTCCAGCTTTAATTGTGCATTTCCTGGGTTGTGTGGGCAATGGGACCTGCTGCAGCACAGGGAAACCTAGTTTCCAAGGCACCAATATTCAGTGAGGAGAATGGTAGCTATGCCATCTTTGGACAGAGTGTAGCTTTTATGATCAATTGGCAGCAGCACTTACACTTGATACTACAGTGACTGCTATCAAAAAGGTTCTTGCATCCTATAGAAGGCTAGTCATTCTCTTGCTCATTAATTTAACATACAATGATGGTTCCTTTGGATAATGTTAAAAAATTCACTGTCAATTAATTTAGATCTGACCCCTCCACCATGGGCTATCCTGCCTAGAGGGATAATACCGAAGTCCAATACAGAGCTTTCCATCAGTAGCTCATGGAGGTTTACAAAGGAGATCAGTATCATGACCCCCATTTTACAAATGGAGAAAGGGCAGTTCAGAGAGGTAAAATGAGATGTCCAATGTGACCCAGCAAGTCAGTGGCGAAGCCAAGAATAGAATCTGGGTCTCTGAAGTCCCAGGCCAATGCTGTATCCACTAGGCCAGTGATACACAGACCACAGTGGTTCAGGAGCCAAATTAGTGATCAACATTACCCAAAGAGCCAGAGTAGTGAGAATTCATTCATGGGTGGCGGGTGTAAGAGGCAGGGGAAGGAACTGCCTCTCCCCACTCACACTCCGCTCCCAGAATGTCAACTGTAGGTGTACTAGGGGCAGAGTGTTGCTGCGCACAAGCTTCCGCCCTCCCTGTGCTCTGGGAGGCTGGGACCATGTGCCAGTCCGCTCGCCCTCCCCATGCTGGGGGCGTGGGACACTGCCCCACCACCCCGTGGTGCAGGTGGGGGGAGGGGACTAGGAGGCAGCTTGGTTCCCGTCAGGGGCAGGGCTTTGGCAGAAGGGGCGGGGTTGGGGGCTTGCCTCCCGCAGCCCTACGTTCACCTACCGCCCATGAGTTCATTGTTTCATTTGCTACTATTCTCACCAAGTACTATTTTATTAACTACTATTGGTCACTAACATAATAAAAGCATCCTGATTTAGTTAATAACCAATCACACCGTGTTTTAATATCATGTGCTGCAAAGAGCCACAGGAGACACATTAAAAAGCCACTTGTAGCTCCTGGCGCTTCAGTCTGAAGTATCACTGCACTCAGCTATTAAACAACATGGAGGTCTTGCCATAAAAAAAAATCCCCCCCCCACCACCACCAAGAAAGATGAAATTGAAAGGATCTAGCTGTGTACCATCAAAAACCAAAAGAACCTTTGTAGTTTGGGAGGGAATGATCCCCAGAATCTCAATATTTATGTGTGTTTAAAAATTAAGAATTTTTTTCTTAAATTATAAATTGCTATTTTTAGAGGACCTACACAAAATGAGGTCTTTGTGCTACCTCTACTGTTTCTGTTAATAACAAACCAAGAAGGTGGGATTCAAAAGTTGTGCGCACTCCTGGGGAATACTGCCACAAGACATGGGTAAAGAAACAAAAGAAAAATCACATCATGTTTCACCAGCAGAACAGAGGAGAAATCAATCTTAAAAAAAAAAAAAAAAAAAAGGGGGGGGGGGGGAGAAAATGGTTCTTTTAAAAAACACCTGAGAAAAAGGCAATTGGTAGTGTTATTCCAACTAGTGAGCCATATATACAGGATTTGATGTTAAGAAGTTCCTTAGTGACTCTACAACATTTCTACAATCAAGGATACACTCTCAGAAGTACATTGATTCATTCTTTTCTCTGTTTAAGTACATCCTGAAAATTTAATTCAGAAATAGTTCTTAATTTTGTTTTGGTTATTTAATTAATCCCCTTATTGTGCTATGAAATATATAAACACAATTGCTGAAATAATTTCTAGTAAGGACTAATAATACCAAGGACAAAATTTGCTCTATTTAAACACAAGCTGTAGGAAACATTTTTCCTAATTTTTAAAATACAGATTGTTCCCCCGACTCTCCCCCATTGAAAAAAATCTGCACTATTTATCAAAAGAAAATGATATGCAACAAGAAAACAATAATGTAAAAGTTGGTTGAAAGATCAGTATATAATAAATAGTAACATTTAGAGACAACTTACCAAGCGAGTTAAGAACTTAAAATTCTTAGCATATCACCAGCAAGAGGAAACACTAAGTTCAATTTCTCTCTAAGTGGGATTCCCCTACATCACATGTTGGGGTTTTTTTTCCATTTACAAGCAGCATGCCTACTTTCTTGCCCTTGTTTTGCACTGCTTTCTTTTAATCCTTGTACTAGGCACAATACCAAACCACAAAGTGACCTTTCTTGTACCAAACATTCTTCTTAGATTGCATATCCACTCTAAAGTTTTATAAGGGTTTACTGTTAATAACCAATACAGTATTTTAATGCTCAAAATCAAAAAGCACATTTTATTGAGACGGCTGCTTGGAAACATCACAGGCAACTTCATTTTTGTGAATGTACTATTTCCCCATCACCTACATTAGTTTGCTGTTATTTAAATGCAACTACCTATAAAAATGAGAACATTGATTTTCTTACTCCATATTTCAGGGCCTGATTTGAGTTTGTGCATATATAAGGATAACTGAATATGTGAAGATATTCATGATCAATACACTTCTGTTTAAAATAAGCAAGGAAACCAGGTTGAGGACGGCTATGCCTACTTTCTTTTTATACTCAAAACAGGCTTGAAAAAAAATATGAAAATATAATTGATTTAGCCCTGTGAAATAATTTTATATCTTTAGTATTACAGTGGAAACATAAAATGTCAGTTAATAATGTGTGAGGCTGTTTTAATCAAAAGTAGCTCATCTTGTTGCATACCCACAGCATGAACAAAAACATATTAGAAAAATATCACACAACATCACATACACTGCAGGTGCTTCCATCATAGCCAAATCCTATTGACTGCTGTTTTAAAAAATGTATTATGCTTCTTGGATAGGTCTGTGAATTCTTCAGTGACCTGTACACTATCAACAGTTTCCATGTAAAAAACAATAATTGGTTGTGCAGATTCAAAAAGCATCTAGCAAAACATGACACGTAAATTAGGTACAAAGATATTTCTTGTGAAATCTTTTTGCTAATAATGATATTTTACAGCGCTCCTGTCATTCCAAAAGATCCCAAAATGCATTCCAAACTACAATATATTCAGTGCACATAAACATACTGAAATGCAGTGTCACCTACGAGGATGCACAGTTGCAGCTGGATGAGCTATTGGTGTACACGTACAAAGCAGAACAGTGCTGTGCGGAACATTTTGACCAAGGTCATCATGTTAATTATGTCTTCTACAAAAGGTGAAAGCAGAAAATTGAATGTTCACACAGAGCGTTTGTCTGAAAGATTTTCAAACAGTAAATGGCATGGAATTCAGTTTATAGGCCTCAAAAGGATAAAGCGTTAAGTTATTCCTTCCTTTATTTGTATCCAGGACAGAGATTCTGCACTATATATTTCAAATCTAATGCTTACTTCACTAACACTATATATTTCAGCTAATTATTGTCTTGCTTCCTGCTATAATATGTTTTGTAGAGCATTGTTACCCAAGAGATAGCTGCAGTTCAGTGCCTGGTGAAATAAGTCCTATATATACATATGCAGATATTATGTAAAAACATTTTATGAGCCTTCAAACTAAGAGACATGATATAATTTATGAAATTAACAAATCTTTATGAGAATTATTTATTTGAAAAAATGAAGCCCAGTATCAAACATTGGTACATACAATTAAAACACGACAAATTAAAAGGCCAGCTTTCTGATATATAAATACATTTTTGTTGTTGTTGTTGTTGTTATTGTTATTTACAAATTGTGCCTTAAGCATTACTTTTTCACAACTTTCTGGTACTGGATTACAAAATGTTCTAGCTACTCTCTATCTGAGCATCTGGAATATTTGATCTGTTACTAACCATTCAGCAGAGAACATGCCACTTGTTTGCTGAGCTAGGTCCTTTATACTGGGAGTTAAATTCTCTGTTCCAACTAAGAGGTATAGCACACGACTTACAGGACAGGGAGGGGTGGGGGGCAGGCAATTAAGGTAGTTGCATACTGATTCTGGGCTGCTCAGAGACTAGTGTGATCCCCAGCATACTTTCAGCAACCTTATTATAGATCTTCCACTGTTCCTGCACCAGGGGAATCTTCCCTAGCAGGATCTCTGGCTTCTTGCCCTCCTTTACACTTTACCTAGTATAGTGAGATTGGTGTAGTGGTGAAGAACTTACCCTTTACTCAGGCAATAAAGTGCTGGATGTACTGTAAAACCTCAGCAGACAAAGAGGTTTGATAGAAAAACACTTCATTCAAAATGTAAATCCATTTTAAATAATGTTACCCCATAAAAAGAGATTGTGTGAGATGTATCACTGTATATTTTAGTATCAATTGGTATGACAGAATATAAATGAAGAAAAATACAGTTGTAAGAACAGCATTTGATAAAAATACAAGGAAAATAAAATTAAAGAAGGGATTTGTTTTAATAAGATATTGCATTTCAGTGGCTCCAACTGTTTTGGCACAAGGCAGTATTTCTCTTCCTTTTTTTTAAATTGAATTTTGTTTAATTTCAGCGGATTTCAAATATCTTTGCAGTATTTCTGCTGTAATCCCCAACCCACCGTAGTGTCAATGCAAAATGTTACAATTACAAAATAATTATCTTTTAAAAACAGGTGCTGTTAAATATAAGCAAAGGAAGCTTTCCAAATAAACTTAACTATGAATATAAAAGTTTGGAAAGAATTACTAAACAGCTAGGAATAACTATTTTAGGGTGACTCAATATGCAATTTTTTACTCAACAGAGTTCTCCCAAGGAAGTTAACAGCCACTGATAAAGAGATCTTCAGAAAATTCTTCCATTGTATCTACAAACTCTTTACAAGATGCACAAGCTGTATTTGAAGGCCACCACTCAATCCAAGTCATAGAATCTAATGGATACTGGTATCTACACAGACAAAAGAGAAAACTCATTATCTCTTTTTTTTTTCACTCCTTATGTACTAAACATAAGAGAACATTCTGATATTAAATGGATTTCTTTGAGCTTATTTTCCTTTGTTTTAAATGTGAACAGCTGAAGAAGTGTATTAGCATAAACACACTGGGTAACAAAAAATGGATTATACAAGTCCTTAAAAATTGATTCTGTTAAAATAAATGGTGCAATCAGAGGTGTACAAGCACTTTGCCACTTATGACTAGAATGAAGTATGTCATGCTTTGGAAAGAGCTCAGCACATCTGGATAATAATTTACTTACTTGAAACTGAAACCAGCTGCTATCTGAAAGGCCTCCTTTCCCATGATCAAATACTGATTTCCTGGATTCAGTTTAACATCAGTACAAGTCTTCTTTTTAACAAAGGTGATTTCAGTGTTTTTTTTGGCAAAAGCCTCTCCTGAAGTTGAAGGGAATAGAGTTATTACACAGGACAATTTCACAGAAAGAATGATAAAAAAAACCCCTGGCCTCAATTTTCCAGGGCCACGCCCATTAATTAGGCATAACATACTGATGTGATAGTAAAATCAAAAAAAGAGGGCAAAAAGCCAAGTTATCCATTAGCCACTAATTATGTAACAGAGAAATTCAGATAAATCAAAACATTGATTTCCAGCCCTTTGGAATCAATCTAGAAACAATAAATACACGGCAATTTGACTTCCAAAACGTATACAAACCAAATGTGTTTACCAAGATAATTGCAAGTACAAATGGTAAATCATGAGAAGACACACAACTCCTACTGAGTTGTTCAGCTAAACTGCTGCCCACTTAGCTGCACCCAAATTCTACTTTATAAAAGCAAGTATTATTGTTTCCTTTCCTTGAACCATGTTCTACTTGTTTGCCTGTACAGATTGTGAGATCCTCTGCACCGGCCTCTGGAGACACCGTAAACAGCAACAATAACAACAGTGTTAATAAAAGTTTAAATACAGTGAAACTGGTGAAAGACACTAGCTTTCAAATATTAGCCCAAATTCATAGAGTACAATTAATTTCTACCTTTATGCAGAGACCTCTTAGCACTGATTTTTTCTCCTGCTTTAGTGGTCAAAGAAGGGAGCCTTCATTGTAAATGAAATAACTAAATACATTACAATTAGTATTCTTACCTCTTTTATAGAGATCCAGAAGAGTTGCAGCATACTTAATAAAACTACCTTCTTCATGGGAGGACAAGATGTTCACCTTATAGACTATAAAGAAAAACAGTTACTACTGTTTCAAGCAGAGTTCTTCCCCTTTGCTCTCCACTACATCCATGTAGATCAGTGTTTCTTAAACTTTTTAAGACCGAGGAACACCACCAAACAATATTTTTTTTTTATGGAGAACACCAAGGATTTTTTGTTCAGAAAAAAAAAGGTCAGGGGGAAAAAGGGTCGGGGGGAAAATTAATGAGAAAAAAAAAAGGGTCGGGGGGAAAGTTATTGAGCAAAAAAAAAATCGCCTGACCCTTTAAGGGCAGCCATTTTGAATTCTGTTGTTCTCTGCGGCACACTTCCGACTGCTTCGCAGCACACTCATATACCGCGGAACACAGTTTAAGAAACACTGATGTAGATTATCTACAGATGTTCACGTGGATAATATTATGAACATTTGTAAAATTTATTGTTTGTCAAACTGAAACACTTAGAAAGCTAATCAAATCTCATGATTCAGCATATCAGCTGATTGCTCATGGATGAACAGGCACCTAACATATATTGCAATGAAGTGCAAGTGCTTTCCTGCTGCTCTCTGCAGCACCTAGCAGTAGCTACTGCCAGGGAAAGGCAACTAGACTTAATAAACCTGAAAAGTATTTCCAATTTTCTTAGATATTTTCAAGAAATCAACACAAACACACATAAAATGCACCATAATTAATTAGGAAGGTTTTATTTATTTGTGTATTACAATGTACTCTATCTATTTTACAAGGTCACTGAATCTTGCACTAAAGAATGCCAAGAGCGTCAACCACCCACACCTACTTTTTTAATCACAATCAAGATTATGTATGCTGCAATTTTTTAAACTACTCACTTGTCATATTGTTATTCATCCAGAGTCATTACTCTAAAACTGAACTTGATTGTAAGTCTCCATGGCATCTACATTCATTCAGAACTCTGCTACTCAAACTATGTCTGAATTTTTAACCAAATCATTTACAAATAAGCATTACAAGAGTGTTTATTAATTTCCACATATTCAAATCTAATTACAAAGGATTAGTGTTGGGAAAAAACTGATTGTTTTTGGCAGCGACAGAATATGATTCAGCATTTCACTAACTCTTGCACAAACTGTGCTCGCTACAAGTATATTTTTAACATGAATCTAGCACAGATTTCCATAACTAAGGTAGACAGGGTTTTTTAAATCCGAGAACTGCCTTTCAGAACCATGGTATAGACTTGCAAGAGGATAAGTAACAGGATGACTTGGCCAAAATACCAATTTCACACAGGACAGAAGCCAGGCTAAAATGCTGTTACCCTAAAACATGGTTAAGTCAAAATCGTATACATGGTTCTGATCCCAACACTGACAAGTCTTTAAAAAACAAAAATATGTTTAAATAGCTCTGTGGGACATAGTCTCCCTTTTTGTATTGGGGGGATAAAATAAAAAGCAAACAACACAAAATCAAAGCCTATGTGACAAGAACGTTAGTGATTACATTATCTGCTTTTAACCAACAAATTACAGGAAACTCAACTGAAGCTTTGTTCACAATTTTGCCTGTGTGCCTAAATATCAGAAGACGTTATACAGCACAGCAAATTATCACTATTCAGAGACTCATATAAAACCCAGAGACACATAATGTATGTGTGTGGGTGAGTACACTGTCCTTTGGGATTGGTGTAAACCTGTGCTTCTATTTTTGATTGACTTTTTTTCTAGGGGAAAGGTTTCTCGCACCCTTTTCTGCCTATTTTGGCATGCAAAATGAGAAATCTATATGTTGTACAGTGTTACTTCCAGTGTAATGCTGCTCTTTCACAGGAATGAAACAAGCCTATCTAAATCCTTAGCACTGCAGACATATCTGAAATGGGGTAATTTACTTTGCAAAATCCAGCTGAAAATAACCACAGATGAGTTTTAATTCTGAAAAAATGTGTTTGATTTTAAAGACTTCTCAGTGAAAGGTACATTTTCAGGTCTGTCTTTCAGGCCAGTAGATCTACAGGCACAATCTATGATAAAGTACCAGAACCAATCCTGACAGGTATTCATCAACCTTAACTCCTAGGGCATGTTTACACTAAGGATGTTAAATTGCGGTTAACTGAGTAGTTGATGGAATTTCCATCAACTACTCAATTAGTTGATAGGCACTTCCCACATTCCTCCTTTGAAATGTGCAAGAGGGCTCTTGTACATTTCAAAGGAGGAATGCAGAACTCTGCCGGGGGCCAGCAGGAAGTCCCGCTGACTCCAAGCTGCACTGGGGTGTGCCTGCTTTGAAATGTACAAGAGTACCCAGAGGGGGCTCTTGTGCATTTCAAAGCCACAGCGCCCTCATGGGCCCTGCTGACCCTGGGCTCCATGCTGTGCTGCATGCTGCGCAGAGCCCGGGGTCAGCTGGGGACTCCGTGCAGCATTTCCACTCCCCAGCTGATCCCAGGTTCCGCGGGAAAATGCTGCGCGGAGCCTAGGATCAGGAATCGACTAGTTGACTGACTATCCGATAAGCATTTGCTTATCGGATAGTCAACTAGTCCTTAATATCCTTAGTCTACACTAGGAAATTTAGAAATAACTTATTTTGAAATAATAACTCCTGAAATAACTTAATAGTTTCAAAATAGTGTTTTCCGACTACAGGGAAGCCTCAAAATTAGTCTGAGGCAGGGTCCCTTAATGGGGACATGCTACCTCAACTTAGAGCCCCAGGAACCACTGGGGAGTAATTATTTCAAAACAGCAGCAGTGGAGCATCCACACTACTGCTATTTTGAAATAACTATTTCAAAATAAGCATTATTCCTCATGGAAAGCAGGAGTTGTTATTTTGAAATAACCAGCCCGTTATTCCAAAATAATGGTCTTGGTAGTGTGGACACACCGCTTGTTATTTCAAAATAATAGGAGTTATTTCAAAATAACTCTCTAGTGTAGGCCAGGGCCCACTTACTTAAGCAGGAGTTGAGAGCCTTCAGATCTTCTTAGGAGACAGGCAACTCTTCAAAAATTAGGACCATTCACTCTATGTAATTTCCACCAAAGTTGTGTTTGCCTAACTTTCAGTATTTTAATTTACAGACACTAATAGGGGTATGACTGCCTCTATGAGTCCATGTTGTTGTTAACAAGAGTCACATACTTCCAAATGTTCTTATAGAAATATTGAATTGTGATGCATGTCTCAAAACAACATATTTAAAAATATAAAAGGTGCACTAAGTAGCATTTCATCATCACTCAAACACATTTGTGCTCATTTGTTTTTCAAAGTAATAAGTACTGATCATTCAAATCTTACCATATGCAATGATTTTCTGGCATGCAGCGTCTCTCCTCCTATCAGCAGTTATTGTCAGATCTAATTTCTTTTGCATTTGGCTGCATTCCCCTATGTTTATTGAAAAAATAGGCCATTAACATTAAAAAGCAATATCAGCACAAGCTTTCTGTTAAAGTACAATTAATTTCTATTTGCTCACGGTAATCTGTAACACAGAAGCACATTTCCAAATAGCAGCAATGGAGTTAAGTTACTCAATTCCCATTTAGTCAACAGAACTGAAGTCAATGAATCATGGAGCTAAATTCCACACATCTTTTTTTTACATTTAGAATGTAATGAATCTTTAATTTATTTCAAAGGCAACACTTGCTGTTCTGAAGTAGAATACATAACTCCTTTCACTGCTATATAAATGTTCTCATCCACAAGGATCCCAAAGCATTAAGCTGTGTTCTCCAACTAACTGCAGCAGAATGGCAATTTTAACAATGTTTACCTTCCATGCATTTGCACTCAGCTCCTTCACACAATCTCAGAAGTTTGTCATTTCCATAAGGGTTATAAAACATGGAGCATTGTTTATCTACAGAATTGAACAAGAAAAAATAAGTACATGTATGTACCATCCATACCTCTTCATTCAGATAACATAGGTTAAAAGTTAGGGAAAAGGGAGAAACTGTTAGTTTCTTAATGGGCCTCAAAGAATCTTCTGAGAGCAAAAGACATGAATTTGAAAACTAGAACACATACCTGGTGCATGATATTCATACACAGTGAATGTGGCAGGGCTCCGCATTCCAACACGGTAAATCTCCCCTACTCGGAATGCAACACACAGGAATTTACTAGCTGGCACCTGTTTGAAGAATGCACTAATTAGAGAAACTCCAAAAGGAAGCACTGTATTAACAAAAATATAAAATAGTGCTGCTGGTTGCAAATAATCATAGGAAATAAAAAAAAGAAGATCTACCGAGTCTATTTGTAGAACAATATGCCCGTCTATTATCTCATAATTTGTTATCACCTGATCAACTCCACTTGCAAGCTAGAGGGAAAAAAGAGAAAGGTTTCTGTCAGATAATTTACAAGATTTTTTGTTTAATGGGTTTAGCATGGTTTTGAGGAGTAGAGTGTTTTCTACAAGTGGCTCTTTAGTTATTTTAGTGTTGCCATGTGATCCTAGTCATGAACAATTCCACACTTTAAAGGGAGTGTTCTTTCATCCTCAGGGATAAAAATATAAAAACAATAATAATTAGAGATGTACCAAAACAAACTATGAATCTCAACATTTTGAACTTTGATGAAGTCTGAGTCGAGATCCAAACTTCATATTTGTCTCCCATTTCTCTAGGCATTGACTCTCATTGACTGAAGTGGATGGATGCTAGACTCAAGTACACTATTTCAATTAGTATGAGAAAAATGCTTTGCAATAAGATAGAGACAATGCTGAAAATCTGCGCTACTACCCAAAAAAGATATATACAATAAATACTATAGGTAAAGGTAAAATGTTCTTTAATATTTACAGTGGATAAATCTTCCGTATTAGCCTCCAGTCCGCTAACCAAAGTTATATCCATCACTGCATGGGAAGACCCTGACTGTGGTTCTCTTGCACTAGGCTTGTACCTAAAATGGACAAAAAATTAAATCGAGGTAGAATCAAAACTCAGAACTTACAGCATGGGCCTCAGAAAAGTCTGTGGACAAATTGTGCTCACACTTATGCCACTGTAAATTCATAACAACTTCACCTGACTTATTCCAGATTTACACCAATAAAATCAGTAGAGATTATAAATTATTATTTACATGAGAGTAGTGAGCAGAGGCTCATTCCAAACATAAAATTAAAGGAGTAGGTAGCCCAGATAGCCCTTACAATCTTTGACCTGATCTTGCACGTGATTATACCCAGGCACATAGAAAGAGGGAAACAGCGGTCACAGAAATAATAACAGAAGGTAGCAACTATTAGCAAGTGGAGGATGAATGTTTTAATCTTTTTTTCCTTCTAATTTTGTTTTTCAAAAGCGAGGGAAATTAATTTTAAGTGTGTGTGCTAAGTAAATTAAGGCTACAGTCTGGAACATTCAGAAAATGCACAAGTAACCTCTACACAGTAACCTTGGCACTGCTCCAATGGCTTAAGTACCAGCTGGAAATTTCACTCCTGTGTAAAGAATCCTGAGTAGTGCAGAGCTAAGAACCCAGGAAGTTTAGAATTTGAATTAAACTGAAAAGATACCTACACACATATAAAGCATTAAAATGCTCAGATATGACACTGAAAAATCAATTGTACTTACTTTGCACAGGCCTCTAAACGTGTAGGTTGGTCATCATCTTGTCTTCTTTCACCTTTTGTATGTTAAATAGAACAGGTAATTTACAGATCTTCTGCAGCAGCTGTCCAGTGCATAGCATACTTATATGAATTGGTTCTCATGAAATATTTTCATATCCAGGAGACAAATATGTTTCAGAATTTTTTTCAGACAATTTTAAAGTGAACCCATGTTGTATGTAAATTAAGTGATTAAGGGCACAGCACTTGCAGAATTGAACCCCGCAGACCCCATCCCTGATCCTTTGTCTGCACGATAACAGTTGTGCACTATTAAATTAACAGCTACAATGGTATAAAAATTGATTAGGTTGGAGGTAAAATTATGTGCCCAGGATAATATTGACAATTTTGTTAATCAAGATGCATTTTCCTGTACAGACCCGATTAATTTAAAAAATAAAAACCTGATTTAAAAATCACCACTAACTCTTTACCTTCATCTGTCAATACATTAACCTTCAACTCAAAGTTACATGACTCCTCAGAAGTACTGAATTTATAATACACCGTCCTCACCTATAAATGTACAAATAGAACAGACAATTAACAGAAAATATGCACAGCAAACAATTCTCAAAATTGATACAAGGGTGTTCACATTTGGAGATGATCAGACAAAGGCAGACAGTCATATGCAGAATTAGACAACAGTGTCTGGGGGCTCATTTGAAACTTGGAAATTAGGTTTGGCAGGGTCACAAACCTGACCACACATAGATAAGCTTCGGCTGTTTCAGCATCCAGAGACGGCCCTATGAAATCAAACCTCTGTGCTGCAACCAAAGGAGACTTTTTGATGTTGAGTTAAAGACCTAACCTATGAAACAGGTGGCTTGTCTACTGCAGAAGGAACTTCCATCATATGACCAGTGCTTGATCACAGAGGTAAAGGAAGTCAATCACTAACACACCTGAGGGCAGAGGGAGGACAAAAGGATACAGTCTTTACTGGTAGTGATTCTAGTCAACTGTAAAATGAAGAAAACTCTTGTGAAAGGAGAGCATTGTGATGGGAAAATACATTTCCTGAAGGCCATATAGTGATGGAATTATAGTTATAATGAGTTGAGTTGGCATAAAAGCAAGAGTAGCTAGCGATTTCAAATGGAGCTGCACCTTCTTAAACATGAGCTAAATACATCCCAAACAGCGTCTGCCACTTTGGTCCAGAAAAGTAGTAACAGTAGTGGGAACGCAGAGGAAACCTTTCATGGGCCATATGGAAAAAAATAGTTTCTTTAAAATTGTTTTCTTAAGCACTTACATTTACTGTTGCTAAGCCAGTGCTACTTCCAGTGCTTACATATATGTCATCATTCAAAAGTATCTAAAGATGTAAACATAAATACGATTTGACGTTGAGTATAAACATATAGAAAGTCATAGTTAACATACTACAATTAGCAGTCAAACAGGTAGAAGTCACATGGATCAGATCTTTTTTATATTTCTGATTATAAGCTAAGGGCCAACCCCACTTTTTACACATGTAACTTCACAATATGTGTTGTCCTGGTGAATTCAGTGAGACTACTCATGTGCATAAGTGTTCCCAGGATGAGGTCTTGAATCAGTGCATCAAATAAATCTTAGCAAGTGAAGACAACAGTTAATCAAATGGTATTTTTCATAGACCCATTTTCTTTCTTTAAAATAAGTCTAGACTTTATTTCTTTCTAAAAGGAAATTTTGTAAGTTATTAATAAGACTTATTTTCACTTTTCTAAGGTAAACCTATTCACTCACTTTCAGAGGCCTTCCTAAGTAATTTTCTTCTGTCAGTTTATAGTGCTGAAGATCTCCATAATTCTTGTAAGACACCTTGACATCCATGTTCAGTGAAAGACGTTGAGTTAGAAGGGAATATTCTGTCAAAGCTTCAAGGGCATTAATTGTGTCCTGTCAAAAATCAGAAAGAATTACTGTTGGAATGGAAACAAAACTGTAATAAAATTGATTATTAAACATTTTACTCAGACATTTATTTACTAAGACAGATAGAGGTAATGTGAACCAGCTCAGCAGTTTAACACAAGTTGAACCTCTCTAGTTCAGCACTCTCCAGTCTGGCAACATCTGTGCTCCAGAATGATTTTCGTTACCTGGCTGTCCACGTATCATGTGTGTGGCCAAGTTTTCCATGGTCCCATTATGTTTGTTTACAGATACGAGTCCTGGCTCTCAGTGTTCTGGGCTGTTGTATAGATCTAATTCACCCCTAAGAGTGCACTAAGCAGTGGAAGTGCTGGTAATGCTGCTAGACAATATTAACCTCCCATGGTTCCACAAATTCTCTGGTTTGGCACTGGTCAGGTCCCTAGGATGCCGGACTAGAAAGGTTCAACCTTTAGTGCTTTATTATACTCCTAATAAAATGATACAATATTTAACAGTACACTTGTGGACATGTTTATGTAATGTATTGTTTTCTTAAAGGTTTGTAAATAAGAGCAGCTGGAAACAGATGAAATAAATAAATATAACTATTGCTGTGCAAAAACTACTATATTATCAGTTTTTACTTCATAGTTTTTTTTATTTGCAAAAAACAGAACATTTGCAAGCATTAGCAAATTTGGTCAAAGGTGACATTTTGTCAGCAAGCCTATGGGAAAACACTGAAACTCCACTATTTAAAAAAAACCACATATTAGCAAGTTAATTTGCTATATTTAATACAAAGAGTTCTCCACCTATAACTACTGCTTTTCATTTTTATGAAAACCAGTGATAAATTGTGTCACAAAATAGACTGTTTTTGTAGAAATAAGTTTTTTCCTGATACAGTTTTTTTCATCTGGCTGTATCTAAAGTCAATGGAGCAGGCCTACAGATACACGAGTAGCTCCCTCTAAACTGCATGGCAGCACAGCTTCATAGGTGATTAATCCGTCCCGCCCAGTCAGAGGCTCGGGGCTCCATGCAAGGAGCTGACTGGGCAGGGTTGATTAATCACCTGTGAAACTGTGCTGCCCTGCAGTTTAGAGGGAACACTGGTCGTGTACTACATGTGCTGCTAAGGAAGTAATATTCCTGTAGCTGAAGGTCATGTTATTAAATTCCTTTGATTCTCACCCAACATACAAGACACACAAATAACCAGTTTGGCCCATGTATTATGCTGCTAACGCTTCTCTGAGTTCATCATCTGAAGAATGAAAGAGAAACTTTAAAAACACACCTGAGTGGAATAAAATCCACCACCATATCTTTGCTCTTCAGACAGCCATCTGACAACTGGATTAGCGTAGGCTTTGTCCCCACCCAGCACAGTGGTCAGCAAGGCATAAGCAGTGGTTTCAACAATCTGTGCTGTGCCAGCATTAGGAACATATTTATCTAGTTTAGTGGAAGTATCCTTCCAAAAACGATAAACAGGAGGGTCACCTAGGAGAGTAATAAATATTAGTAGGGATTAAAGTCGATTGGAACAGGAGGGAGAACTCTCACCATACTAATCAAGCTGAGGAGTGGGGAGGAATACTGCTTACCCTTCAGGGAGAAAAGGAGCTCTCCCTCTGCTTTTATAATTGTGCTCCCCTTATGCCCAAAGGCTATTTTAACCTCTGAATATAACCTGACTTGTGCAAAACACAATGTTACTATTTAATAGGAAAAGTAGTGGCTTTTCTTTTGTTGCTCCCTTCATTGTGAAACAGACAGTGCTAGATTTATGTTTTGTTGATCTTGGGAGAGAGGTTTGATGTATTAATTTAAGGGTATTTACAAACCAGTAAAAAGTGATTTTTAACCATACTACCATTCATTTTCATGTTTTATACTTATAAGCTATACACATTAATAGAGACTAAATATTAAAAGAAATGTTAAGATCAGCAACGTATAGTGGAACGGAATTGTGCATTCTGAATGCTGGTGAGAACTACAGGGCAAGAAAATTGTTCCTCTAACTCCTCTCTGCATCCCATTATTTTGTTACAGCAGCCCTAATATCATGTACATAGAAATCACTATAACAGTCATCTACGTGCTTTTGCACTATTCAGTAGAACCCCCCCACACTGAATTTCTTGAAAGGAGATGGAAACTATGGTTATATTAATTTTTAAAGAAACAAAATACGTACTACAACTTATTAAATATTTCAATTTCATCTGAAAGAATCTTTATGGTCAAGTTCATCTGTGCAGCAAACTTTGCTCACTTACCTACAGACCATCAACTGCATTAACCGGTTCTTTAAGATGAAGAGAGTTTACTGACTTATACCTTTTACAAGAGCTTCCTTCTTCAGTATAGAGAAGGCTAAGCGTGTAGCAGGATGGTTTGCATCTATGAGAGCTAACGCATAAGTAGCTATTGCCAAGGTAAATGTGCTCTGGGCAGCTTCCACATTTTTCTGCAAATAATCTGCTGCTGCATTTTTAGCTTCTTGGATTTTCTGAAAAGGTGAATAGGAGGTTATATGCATTGGAAGGATAAACAACCGAAACATTAGGTATTTATACAGTACCTTCTACAACCAAATCCCCAGGTAAATGATAAGGGTTGTTGTTCTGCTTATTTTGGAAGCTGTATCATCGTGTGGCTCACTAAAGGCTAGACCACCACATATCTATAAACACTTGACACTGCAAGTAACTCTCATGATAAAAGAAAAGAACTTTGGGTTGTGGATGGGTTGGTTTGAGAATCAGAGATGCTCAAGATCAATCTTGAGTTGCCTCTGGGTCAAGGCGGGGGGAAGGATGAAGGAGAAGTGGAGAATCTAAGGACAAAAGAACCCAGAAGCCGGGAACATGATTTCCTGGGGCATTGTTAGAGAAATGAAAGTTACATACCTGTGTTGGGCACAAGTGAATCGCCTTTGCAAGTCCAATAACAGAAAAAGCTGTGAGATACAAAACTTTTTCTTTGGCTTCTTTAGGCAAAGTGCCCTAAAAAAATCCCAATATGATAATAAAGCTCGTTAGAAACAATTCATTCAATTGATGAAAAGAATATTTTACAGTTTAGGTGAGGAACTGAAGACAAATTTCTGTAAGAAGTATCAGTCTAATAGCAATTTTATGTTTATACTGAAAAGAAGTTTTCCTTTGTAAAGAGTTTAATGTATTTGAAAATACAAACAGACTAGACAAAAATCCATACAAAAGTACTGACAAGCCAATACTTTTTTCATGACTTTTATATTATGATTAGAAAAAGGCAAAATACAGGTTGCTTTCACGACATCTAAGAAGTGACATGCAGGTATCTGTAGCTGAAAAATATAATGATGTTTTTAAAGCTATGCTACTGTAAAAGTGATTTCAGAAGTAGAGAATGACTGCACCAAAATTAAAGTGGAGCAGATGTTGTCTGAGCTTGCCAAAGGAGGTAGGGTTGCCAGGTGTCCGGTACTGACTCGGACAGTCCAGTATTTTCGCCTCCTGTCCGAAAAAAAAAAATCAGAAAATACCGGACACCTAAAATGTCCAATATTTTCTGATTTTTTTTCCCTGCCAGGAAGCAAAAATACCCAACACCTGGCAACCCTAGGATACACTCAGCAACCAGGCCCAGCCCCTGGTCCCCCCAGATGCCCGCCCATCCCCGCTTACCTGGTTTGTGGCTGGAAAGAAAAACAAAATGGCCACTGGCAAAAAAAAAAAAAAGCCTCTTCTTAAAGGGGCCATGCTGATTTTTTAACTTAAAATAACTGCTGTCGGGGTCCTTTTTTTTCCCCTCAACAACTCTGGTATCCCCCCCTTTTTTTTTCTCAAAAGAATTTTTTTCCCAGTGTTTTTTTTGGGGGGGGGGGGGCGGTATTTTTGGTTAAATCATCTGGCAACCCTAAAAGGAGGATGGCTCTGCTTTTTGGCTGGGTGGGAGGAGAAATGAGGTCAGAGAGCGCTGCAAAAAGGTGAATAATGGTCAGCTTTGCAGCGCTGAATCACCCCCAGGAATGAGAGGTCCAAAGGGCATAAAATTGCAAGACAATACCCAACCTCCCTTCCCTAGTAGAGGTGAATATCAGGTTGGGTTAGGACCTGCAATGGGCATTATGCAATTGCTCCTTTTTAAGGAGGACTGGGAAGGAATTTTTCACACAATACCAGATGGGTTTGATGGAATGAGATTTTTTTACCTTCCCCATAATGGATGTCAAGGAGGTCTTTTCTGGTAAGAAAAAAAAGGTGGACTATATGTCACAACTTATTTTGTAAATGGCCTGGTAAAGGACTTAAAAGAAGGTACTAGATAAAGAAACAGGGAAGGGAGATTGGGGACAGCCAGCATGGATTTGTAAAGAACAAATCATGTCAAACCAAATCATGTCAAACCAATCTGATAGCTTTCTTTGATAGGATAACGAGTTTTGTGGATAAGGGAGAAGTGGTGGATGTGGTATACCTAGACTTTAGTAAGGCGTCTGATATGGTCTCGCATGATATTCTTATCAACAAACTAGGCAAATACAACTTAGATGGGGCTACTATAAGGTGGGTGCATAACTGGCTGGATAACCGTATTCAGAGAGTAGTTATTAATGGTTCACAATCCTGCTGGAAAGGTATTTCAAGTGGGGTTCTGCAGGGGTCTGTTTTGGGACCGGCTCTGTTCAATATCTTCATCAACGATTTAGATATTGGCATAGAAAGTACACTTATTAAGTTTGCAGATGATATCAAGCTGGGAGGGGTTGCGACTGCTCTGGAGGATAGGGTCACAATTCAAAATGATCTGGACAAATTGGAGAAATGGTCTGAGGTAAACAGGATGAAGTTTAATAAAGACAAATGCAAAGTGCTCCACTTAGGAAGGAACAATCAGTTTCACACATACAGAATGGGAAGTGACTGTCTAGGAAGGAGTATGGCAGAAAGGGATCTAGGGGTTATAGTGGACCACAAGCTGAATATGAGTCAGCAGTGTGATGCTGTTGCAAAAAAACCAAACATGATTCTGGGATGCATTAACAGGTGTGTTGTGAGCAAGACACAAGAAGTCATCTTTCCTTTCTACTCTGCGCTGGTAAGGCCTCAGTTGGAGTATTGTGTCCAGTTCTGAGCACTGCATTTCAAGAAAGATGTGGAGAAATTGGAGAGGGTCCAGAGAAGAGCAACAAGAATGCTTAAAGGTCTAGAGACCTATGAAGGAAGGCTGAAAGAATTGGGTTTGTTTAGTTTAGAAAAGAGAAGGTTGAGGGGGGACATGATAGCAGTTTTCAGGTATCTAAAAGGGTGTCATAAGGAGGAGGGAGAAAACTTGTTCATCTTGGCTTCTGAGGATAGAACAAGAAGCAATGGGCTTAAACTGCAGCAAGGGAGGTTTAGGTTGGACATTAGGAAAAAGTTCCTAACTATCAGGGTAGTCAAACACTGGAATAAATTGCCCGGGGAGGTTGTGGAATCCCCATCTCCGGATATATTTAAGAGTTAGATAAATGTCTATCAGGTTAGATAAATGTCTATCAGGGATGGTCTACATAGTATTTGGTCCTGCCATGAGGGCAGGGGACTGGACTCAATGACCTCTCGAGGTCCCTTCCAGTCCTAGTGTTCTAGGATTCTATGACTTCTGTTATTGGTACAGCAGGGAATCTGCTCCCTCTCTCCCATTCTCAAAGCCCACTTTGACCCTCCTATAAGGTGGGTGGATGGTCAGCTCCAAGCCATGTGCTGGCCGGGGGATCTGGATGGAAATGAAGTGGGGCTGGTGGAAGTTCCAGGTAGTGATTTGAATAAACATGGATTTGCCTGCACTGCACAGTTTATCTGCCAAATAGTCCTGGAGAGCTATATAATAAAGTTGCAGTCCAATTAAAATCCATATCAAGTGTCTGTATCCTTCTTTCAGTATACCCAAACAAGTGTGAACCTGTATTAGAACTGAATGAGTTATAGCAAAAATATCTGTGAACCTCTAATTCAGCATAGCATTACATGCTTTGTGTATAATCTGTGGCAAATAACAGAGTACCTTCTGGAAACTTCATTAATAAATGCACAAATAAAACATATATTCATTCATCATACCTGTAGTTTTACTGCCTGATAACTTGAAAGTTCTTTGAATGACCCATCTTGTACTTGACATTTTTCAATCAGCCACATCAGTGAATTACAAACAGAAATTTGATCCAGAGGAATGTACCGACTAACTTGTCCAAAAATCCTTAAGGTAAAAGCTGTCAACCTGTGAAGAAAATTGAGCAAAATATAGAAGTTTTGTTCAATGCGTGTGGTGATTTTTTGGGGTGCTGTTTTAAATGCCAAGATAGATAGAGAGTGCCTATAGCCTATTTAGGAACAAACATGCATTACTCAAGATTTAGGTTTACTGTATGTTGTCATGGGTCAATTAAATCTTGTTGCAAACTTTTCAGAATGGCTGGACAACTGTATGACTGTGACAAAGCACTGATATTCACACCATGGTCACTGATGTGGCTACAGCATGAAAAAGATTGCAGGATCAGCTACGAGCAATTAAATACTTTCTGTTGGGGGATTATGAGCACCTGTAATCACCGGGCTAACGATGGGAGGATGGAAGTAGAAGAATCAGGAAGCAACGGGGAACTCAGAAGGAACTCTTGGGGGTGACTGCTCTGCACTTTAAGTGAGGGCAGAGGAAGGGGATTGTTGGGGAAAGGCATCTACCTCTTTAAGAAACAGAGAAATAAAGAGCATTTTTTACAGCAGCCACAGAGCAGGTCAGAGTGGGGACACTGACCCAATCTCTTCTAGAGGATGGATTTATATAGAAGCCAGACAGGGAAAATCCTCTTTTACTTGAACTGGATGGAAAAGCACCCACCCTCCCACCCCGAGAAGTGGCGAAATACCATGTTTGGTCAGGATCTGCTGTAGGCACTGCACTAGCTGTTCCTTTCTTGGGGAGCTGGAAAGGAATTTTTCCCACACTGACATACTGGCCAAGACAGAATGACGGGTTTTTCATCTTCCCCACAGTGGGTTCAAGGAGGATTTAGCTAAGGCAAACATGGAATGCCACAGATTATAACACCACAACTCATTATATAAATGTGGGGTGGATGTCCAATGCAGGTACTCATAGAGCTACAGTGATCAGATAAAGGGACTGATAAGGAATTTAAAGGAAGTACTTTTTCAAGGAATGGACACAGGAATGTTCAGAGTTCCTATGACTGGCATGGCAGGGTGCCCTCACCTTTATAGCCCATTTTAACCCTTATTTGAGGGGGAAGACCTCATAAGGTGGGTTAACTGATGACCAGGATGGGAAGAAGGGGGGAACTGATGGAGGCCCCCAGGCATATATTGAAATGATCATGGAAGTACCTGTATGCTTTTATCTGCCAGATACATTCAGAAAATTAGTAATAAAGTTGTAACCTAAACTTGTGCACTATCTCCTCTCCTTTTTCCAGTATAGCTGGACAATGAGACTAGACTGAGATGTGAAGGCTGCAGGAAAACCTCCTGTTGCTATTAAGATTTCAGTACACTGTTATACTTTGCAAGGAAGGAATAAATACACATGCGGTGAAAAGGTAACAACCTGCTACGTGTGTCTGTGACTGTGAGGCCACATGAGCTGACCAGGCAGAGAGGTACATTAGGTAGCCACAGAGGCGTCCTGTGACAGTGATTAACAGTATTTTTAAATTAGCATGCTAAAATAAGGTTAATCAAATCTCATGCTGCAATGTGCTAGCTGATCTCTAGAACACAGGAAGGTAATTTTTCCTTAAATACAGCAATGTACAATAGTACTGTGGGAGATTTTCCATCCTTCCCTGAACCAACAGGAAATAGTCACTGTGAGAGGCAAGATACCAAATTAAATGGACCGGCTGTTTAATTTGGAATGGCAAATTCTGTTTTATACCACAAAACCCCATTTGATAGCTTCTTCCTTTAAATACTTACACACAAATGTTGCCCATGATCCATAAGTGGAACTAACAATGGCATTGATGGAGTACTATGCACAAACTAATCACAATAAAAAATATGGCCCTTAAACATTAGTCACTGTGGAAACACAGGACTGAATCAAACCTTTCAAATCCAATGTAATAAAATGATCATTTTAACTCACCACGTGCTGGGTGACCCATCTTTCCACATGCTGTAAGAGAAGTCTCCATTTCTGAATGACAGGATGCTTACAATACCTAAGATATACATAAAGTAGATTTGGTATATCTGAAGCACTGATTTCTATTCAAATTGTGTTTCTTTGCTTCGAAGAAAAATTAACCTCAGTTTGATAACTGGCCTTTAATTGCTTTGTTTCTTAAAAAAAGCAGCAAATGGTTAACTTTTAGCTCAAAGAGACAATATTAAATTACCCTAATTGTGCATAACAGCTAAAACTTTACTTCTTCCAAATAAAATAATTAGGGATGTAAAATTTAAATTATTTAGCTAATCGAATAGTTGATGCAATTTGCATCAACTATTCGATTAGTCAATAAGGGCACTTCCACCTTTGAAGTGTAGCAACAACCCCAAGGCTCTTGCTACACTTCAAAGGCGAAAGCGCTGCACGGAGCATGGGGCCAGCGAGGGATTCGTCAGTTCCCTGCTGGCCCCGTGCTCCCCGTGGCGTTTCAAAGTGGCAGCACCGCAGGGAGCCCAGGGTCAGCGGAGTCCCCAGCTGACCCCAGGTTCCATGCGGCGCTGCTGCTTTGAAATGCTGCAGGGATCCCGGTGTCAGGCTCCACGCGGTGTTTCAAAGCAGCAGTGCTGCATGGAGCCTGGGGTCAGCGGGGGAGTCCCCAGCTGACCCTGGGCTCCACGTGGTGCTGCCGCTTTGAAATGCCGCATGCAGCTGGCCCCAGGTTGCATGCGGCATTTCAAAACGGCAGTGCCACATGAAGCCTGGGGTCTGGCCCCAAGCTCCACACGGCGCTGCCGCTTTGAAGCACCCCATGCTCTCCCCTCTCCCCCCCCCTTTGCTGCCTCCTTCTGATAGAGGCAGCAAGCGGGGGGAAGCAACTAGTTGACTAGCCTGTTGACTATCAGATAAGCATTTGCTTATCGGATAGTTGACTAGTCGTTCACATCCTTAAAAAATATATATTTTATAGTGTTTGCAGCAGACTGTCTGTTCTTCAAGTAATTTTGTAGTTTGTCCACTGCAGAAACATTATATGAAACATAGCTAACCCCACAGTTTTTGTTAAAAGTACTTTTTTTACAAAAACTTTTAACAAAAAGTTTTTGTTACATTTTCATAAAATATGAAGCATTAACTTTATCCAACAGTATGCACAAGTCCTTAGAATGTTGAAATTAGACCAGAAATTGAAGACCACATTTTTCTACCTTCTTTCATCTTTCTCCTCATGTTAACTCTTGATGTTATTGTTTCAGGGCCAAGTAAATCCCAGTTATCCGATTTTTCCAGGTAATGGAAGATATAAAATACTGGAACAATACTCATGAGCTCAGCCTCTGCACTACCTTTGGGCAAATTAGTGAGAAAACTGACACCTTCACGTTTGAGAACAGCAGACATTACTTCACCCAGAAGCTGCCCTGTGAAGAAAAACAACATGGTTAATTGCTGCTTCAGACATACAGATATAACTCTAATTGGGAGCTGTGCAAGTATATCTGAGGGTAGAATTTGGCTCATATTATTTAGAGATACTGTAATATATTCTACTAGCAGAAATACCTGGCGTCGCTCAGGGAAAATATAGCAAAAGGTGTGATGAATGAACTACAGCCTCTCTCCGACTTACGAACCGGTTACGGACCAAGCAATTGGTCGTAACTAGGTTTGTTCGTAAGTTGGACCCCATTGAGTTACACGCGACCGCGCTGTTCATAAGCGCGGATCACATTCGTAACTCGGGGTCCGCCATTTACGACAGTTTCGGTCGTAACTGCGAATGGTCATAAGTCGACCGTTCGCAACTCGGGGACCGGCTGCACATCAATGACATTAACATAGCATATTTTATTGGAATACTTTTATCTTATATATTACTTGAAGAAATTAACATAGCTAGTGATGTGCTTACAAAATGACAAATCCCATAGGGTCTCTTTTCTCAGTCCCCACAAAACAGGAAGGCCCATCTTCCCTTAAAGACTCTATGCAAACCAATGCCTGCAGGCTCCTTGCCAGAAGCCCTGAGAAATGGAGGGGATGTCTCCTGGGCTCTGCAGCAACAGAAAATCACTGCTCCCCAAGGAGCCACTCCCTGAGTGCCTTCAGTGCACGCTCCATGCGGCAACCTGAATGGACTTCCTAGCGGAAGCTGGACTGGTTGCATTGATCAGACAAAGCGAAAGACCTTCAGACCAGGTGCAATTAATGATATCTAGATGATCAGAATATGTAGCACCTGAACGTACCTGTTCTAATGAGAACAGGCTGTTCTGAGTGTACCGTGTCCTCCTCAGGCTCCATGGTGCTCAAAACCTTGTCCTCCTACCCACCTCCTCTTTGTACTGTGAGCTGAATCCTGCAAAGTGCATAATGCCCGTGGCACTTGCTGATAACGCACACAGCCCAGCCAGGAGAACGCATGCAGCCCAAAGAAGGGCGAGTGGTGGGATGGCTCGTTTGGGTGTGGGGGGAGGGAAGCAACTTTAATTTCCAGAAGGGCTTCAGTCGGAGTCCGGCTGCGTGAAGATGTTGAGAGGCTGTGATAGCTGGAGGCTTCTCCCAGCCACAATTAGCAAAGCTAGACCCCAGCCAGCATCAGCCACATTTGGGTCTGTCCTGGAGACCTGCTGGTGCCCTAGTATAGGGGAGGCTGCTGATTCTCTGCCCCGCTGCAGCCTGTCCCCCATGGGCTTTCCCTTGATGGTACTGCAGGTGCCCACATGCTTTATCCTCTAGGATCTCGTAGTTGCAGTTTATGTGACACGCTTAACAGTAGAGTCCAGCAAATGCCTACGATCAGGCCCTACTAAAAGCTAATTAACAGTGGGCCCAATTGGGGCTCTGGGGGAACCGATTTTGAGATCTAGCCAATCCAGTTATTTAAGTTAGGAAATCAGTAGTATCTGTGCAAAATTTGGTGTTTCTCGCTCTTACCATTTTGTAGATCTTTCGGAATTATCAGTGGGCCCAATTGGGGCTCTGGGGAAATCGGGGGAACCGATTTTGAGATATAACCAATCCAGTTATTTAAGTTAGGAAGTCAGTAGTATCCATGCAAAATTTGGTGTTTCTAGCTCTTACCGTTTTGGAGATCTTTTGGAACAAACAAACAAACATACAAACAAACAAACCTTCAGAAATAATTATAAGATTAAAATCTCATAAAAAGACAGGACTTTAAGCCAATATAATTTCTAAAGAAAAAGCTGGTCTAAACAGCCTTTTCTCAAAAGAAAGAGAGAAAACCTGAACCTACAGTCCGGTGAGCAGAGCAGAAAAAAGAAAATTAAGAAAGAGAGCAAGCATGTAGACAGAAACTAAATATAAAATACTGCATAAATTTCATTCCAATTTACCTTTTATACTTAATGTCCTGTCAATTTTCATTTTGGGTACCAGATCTAATGGTGTCCTGTGTCGAAATTCTTGTCGTCTTCTGATTATACCTGCCATTGGAAATATATATAAATAATACATATTTATAGCATTTCCTACATAATTGCAGAATTTAGACTCAGTAGCACTGTTGGGTAAAATTTCAGGTCACAGCTATTTGCCAATTTAGCAAACACACACAAAAAATCATGAAATCTGGAGTTGAGTCCAAAAATCCAGATACAAACAACTCTACCCTTTGGAAAAATTCAGATCCAGACCTTAATTCCATAATCAATTAAACAAATACTCGGACCTTTAGAAAAGTTCTAGTCTTGATCAAAATTCTGAAAGACAGATTTCTCTCTGATTAAGCTGGATTGATTTCTGTTCCAGGGAAAGCATCACTTGTTAATTTGTTTTCCTGCACAACTAAATTCAGAGAATTTTCAAAGTCTGCATGCCATATGAGATCTGAGTAAATGTTCCTCTAATCATTTCAATTAACCAAAATCTTTTTTTTTTTTTTAAAGCTAGCTTTGAAAGAGAGTCTACTGCAATGTGCTAGGGCCTGAAATTTCCCAGTAGAGCAATGGTTCTCAAACTGTCAGTTGGGACCCCCTTTGAATGAGGTCACCAAGGCTGGCTTACACTTGCTGGGGACCAGGGCTGAAGCACAAGCCCCAATGCCCAGGGCCAAAGCCAAAGCATGAGGACTTCAACCCTGGGTGGCAGAGCACAGGTTGCAGGCCCCTGCCTAGGGCTGAAATCCTCGAGTTTCATCTTTGGCCCTGTTCATGCAGGGTAGTGGGCTTGGACAGGCTCGGGCTTTTGTCCCACCTCCTGAGGTCATGACATAATTCTTATTGTCAAAAGGGGGTGGCGGTGCAATAAAATTTGAGACCCCAGCTGGAGAGATACGTGAACATTGTGCCACGAAGAATTGATTTTGATGTTTGGGACTGCAGAGAAAAAGAACAGATAATGAGATACAAAATCACTTTCCATACCATAAACACCTTGTGGATCCAGAGTAAAGCCTGCATGAAGTTCTCTTTTAATACCTTCTGGCTGCAATCAAGATGAGGCCAAAACTAAACAGTACATCAATGTACACTGTTTAATTTAACACACTAATTTAAAATATCATATAATCAGACCCACATAATTTTTGTCTAATTCTCAGTTTAAAGGTTTGCTGCTGCTGCCAGTCATTTGTTTTCAAAACAAAATCTTCAACCAAAATTAGCAACAGATATAAATAAAGCCAATGGGAATGACAAAGCTATAACAAATACATCGTTACAATAAATGTATGTAAGTATTTGAAGACCTGATACAAACAGCATCAATACTTTATACTCTGCTTATTTTAAGTTACAAACTACAGATCATACTTATACCTTCCATTTGCCTGCTAATTGTCTAACACAGTGTTTCTTAAACTTTTTAAGACTGAGGAACACCAAACAATAATTTTTTTTATGAGGAACACCAAGGATTTTTTGTTGAGCAAAAAAAAAAAAAGGTCGGGGGGGAAGTTATTGAGGGGAAAAAAAAGGGCGCCTGCCCCTTTAAAGGCGGCCATTTTGAACTCTGTTGTTCGCCACAGCACACCTCTGACTGCCTCGCGGGTGTGCCACAGAACATAGTTTAAGAAACACTGGTCTAACATTATAATCCACACATTTTAAAAAGTAAACATGTAAAGGCCCAATCCTGAAGTTGCATCACAGCATAACTCTATATTAAGTCAATGAGAGTTTTGTATGTGAAAGGACTGTAGGATCAGGCAAATGTTTTATGTCTTTTATATACATCAGAATGGAGATTGTTTAACAACTGCTACTTCTGGTAGATCTCTTAAACAGAACAACAAAACTATTTGTAGGTGTATTATTTACTATTTTACAGAACCATAAGTCAATGCAGTCACATTCTTAGTCTGATTTCATATGTTTATAAAATACCATCCATTTATTATGACTGAATCTATTAAAAAAGAGCAAGAGTTCTAAGGAGTTTGGTCTTACCACAACACGCAATGTTTTCACTAAAACTTCACTGTGCTGTTCAGTCACCAGTGTAAAGTTGATTGTATGAAGGCCTATTTCCAGAGGGAGGATTCTGAATGCAACTGATGCAACAGAATAGCCATCTAGGTTCTGAGATTTACAACTCTGCAACCTTCTTCTCTCACCACTTGCAGAACCTTCAAACAAACAGATCCCATCTCCAACTGTTGCTTTAACACAGAACTGAAACATCAGAAAAGATTTTTAAAGATTAAAATAAATGTTATACTAAGTGTTCGATTACACCAGTGTTTCTCAAAGTGATCCGTGAAAGCACTTTGAGAAAGCTGCTAACTAGCCGTGCCGGTGTGTTTATTTACCGGAGCCGTGGCCATGGAGCATCACAGCTCCCATTGGCTCCAGTCTGCCGTTTGCAGCCAAGGGGAGCTGCGAGGTTCTGTAGCTGCAGCGCTGGTAAATAAACATACTGGTGCGGCCAATTAGCAGCTGTCTCAACGTGGTTTCGTGGATGACTTTGAGAAACACTGGATTACACAAAACAATTTTACTGTTGTTAACACTGTGTAAAGCTTTATTGTTGTTATTATTTACATTATAGTAGCACACAGAGGCCCTAACCAGGGATCAGAAGCCACTGTGATAGGCACCATATATACATTTGCATACAATTTCTCTTTGTGATATTCTTCTGTAAAATTTCACTGTTCTGTTTCAGTGTATTTTTAACCCCTAAAATTTTGCTTTTCTATTAAATCTCTAGAACATAAGAATGGCCAGACTGGGTCAGACCAAAGGTCCATCTAGCTCAGTGTCCTGTCTGCCAATAGAAAATGCACCAGAGGGAGTGAACAGAAATGAGTAATCAAGCGATCCTTCCCCTGTCATCCATTTCCAGCCCCTGACAAACAGAGGCTAGGGACACTATTCCTACCTATTTTGGATAATAAGTATTGATGGACCTAACCTCCATGAATTTATCTAGTTTTTTGTAACCCTGTTAAAGTCCTGTCTTCATCTTGCAAGAAGTTCCACAGGATGACTGTGCACTGCATGAAGAAAAGCTTTTTGTTTGTTTTAAACCTGCTACCTATTAATTTCATTTGGTGACCCCTAGTCCTCTAGGCAATAGTGTTTATTGGCTTTCGAAAATGGATAATAAAAAACCACCCTCCATTTGAAATTTTAAACTCAAATTTTGAGTAAAAGCAGAAATGTTTATATTATTTATTTTTTTACTATTTATACTAGGATAGAACACAAAAGTTGCTAGATAATTTCCAAACACAGGGGAAAATGCAGTCCCTATGCCTCAAAGAGCCTACAGTTTAAAAAGACAAGATATACAAAGGACAGTCTCTACAACAAAGACTCTACAACAAATGGACACAAATCAGATATTCGAAATGATAACACACAGAAACCTACTGGGAACATTTTAATTTGCCTGGACACTCATTAATGGATCTAACAGTAAATGTATCTTACAAACAATTTCAAAAACCAGCTGGGAAGAGAAACTGTGGAATTTGCCTTCATTTGCAAATTTGACACATTTCACCAAGGTTTGAACAAAGACATAAACTGGATGGGCCATTATATTTAACACCCAAATGACATCAAAAGCTAAGTACTGGGCACTTACAGCCCACTCTATTAAAACAGACGCTCTAACTGACTCATTTAGCACGGACACTCTAATTGACAAGATTTATTTTTATTTTTTTCCTTTCCCCTCTTTTTCTGCTATTTATTTGTACCTCTGGACCACTTGCTCCATTCATCTGAAGAAGTGGGTTTTGCCCACAAAAGCTCATGATACCATTTTTGTTAGTCTCTAAAGTGCTGCAGGACCATTCATTGTTTTTTAATTTTTTTAAGATATACAAAGGGTAAAGAAAAGGGATACAACATCCAAACGAGGTGAGGGTGATAATTGGGACAACCTATTAGTACAGCAGCCATCTTTAAAAAATATTTTGTGCACTGTACACGAGAGAAGGTGAATGCTATAGAAAAAAAAACCATTATAATGTTTCTGAAAGCTTCTGCTGCTACTACTGAACTGACCCCTTTTCTCTGTCCTGTCCAACATTCTTTGTACCAAAGCTAATACAGTGGACCCTCAAACACATATTGAGGCCTGCTGATGGAGGTGGGGGAGTGATTCAAAAGGGCCTGCTGCTCCTGGCCACTTCTGGCAGTGGCAACGGCAGCAGCCAGAGCCTCGGGCCCTTTATATCGCTACTGGAGTTCCGAACAGCACGCTCTGGGGAAGTGCTAAAGGCTGGCTGAGGGGGCACAGCCTGCCCTGAGCCTTTCCCTTCTACCTGAAGCCCCCCACCTTCCACAAGTACAGAGCTGGCCCTTCCCCCCGGCCCCGTACCTTGCCCAGGGGCCCGACAACTCTGTCAGTCCCCATGCACATAGTCTGTGCAGGAGGAAAGGTCTCTAGACTACGTAGTGAAGTAGAAAGATGCAAATATTAGTGGGGACTGGCTAGATTGCACACCAGGATGCTCTATAAACACAGCTCTTGTTTCTGTCTGGGTGCACTTGATTTTTTTTTATAAAAACTTTCAAGCTGTGCCCAAAAACCATGTGATGGGTACCATAGGAATAAAAATAAATTGCGGAGTAGAATGCTGCATTTTGTAACTGCTGGAAAATCCCGACTCATGATTATTTACTGGATACTTGCAGAAGCAAATCCTTTGTCAGTTAATTATAATACTACTTATATAAAATTCAGAGGTTCCATAAATTACCATTGTTCTGAAATTTCTGTAGTTGTAAACAGATCCTTTCAACTCAATTTGTTCTCCACGCACAACAGAATAAGGTATATGCATGCTCAGGAAAACATCTTTTAAAACCTGCACTTGGACTGCATCAGCAACACATATACCTAGCAAGATACAAAAAATATAATAGCACAATATGATATATTACATCATGTAAGCAAAAGCACACGTTATAGACTATTTTCTCATTCCAAGAAGCAGATCCATATCACTCTTTACAACCTTGTCATTTTTCTGGTTTCCCAGCAAACTAAAAAACTGACTCTAAACTTGTCAGTTTCTGTTTTCTGAAATCATCAGGGACTCGGTCCACCTTCTCTTTCTGAGCTGCTATCTACCTACTAATCCCTTGTGCTCACTCCAGTCCTTCTACTCTGGCTTCTTCTCAATTCTCTCCTTCCTAATGGTAGGATTTTCTCTTTCAGCTGTCCTACCCATCTATCACAAATTCTCTGCTCCTCCCTCTCTTCAAGCAATTAAGTCACTACTTCTCTTGAGATCTTATTGTGAAATTTTCTTTGTTTCTTTAGCCTCCTATATGACAACTGTAAAACAGAATCAGAGCTATGGTAGAAGTATTAATCTTTTTTTTTAATTTAATTTCTGAGAAGTATATAAATATTCAAACAAGTATTTTGAAAAAAATAGTAAACAAGGGTGACATGATTTAAAATCAGATTATTCTTTCTACCCACCCAAAGTTAATTTCCACACTGCCTTTCACATGCAAAATTCTCACAGATTAACAGCAATGAAAAATGATGCTTTATTCTATTTGACAAATATGATTAGAAGTTTTCAGACTATGTATAAAATTGTTTCTGATGCTTAAAGTTTTACAGATAGTGGTAAAATCAAGCCAGAATTAAACAGAGTTTAATTAAGACACAAAAAGGTAACCAGAATATGAAAAATCAATATTTCATGAACCAACAGGACTAAAGAATAGCACTTTCTTGCTAATAATATTAGTTTCTCTTCCTGGTGTTACCAGAAAGATCTGGTCAGAAAAATGAAGGCTGTTTATCAGATAGGAAAGCATTCTAAGCATTGAAGGAGCCAGTTTTTCTAAGATCCTGATGGTCAACAGGGAATGTTCAATATTAGTGGCAAAGAAAAGAGAAAGGAAAATTTCTTGCAAAAGAAAACTAAATCCCAAAGTTCCCTAATTATTTTGGTTACCAATAATGAGGTTGCAATGCTTACCTTTATCCGAAATGCCAACACCCTGTATTTCCCATGTAGTCAGAGAATCAGGCAGAGTCACTGAAAGGGTCTTTGATCTATTTAACAATTTTTTTTGAGAATTAGTACATTTTATAAATTATTATGATGATTAATTTATTAATACCAACAATTGGCTAAGCACAACACAATATTCCTTTGCCTAGAGCAGTTTGCAGGGTCAAAGATTCAGGTAAGATATACAGGAGACCTAGAGCTGTTGGCTTAGAACAATGAACACATTTTTGTCGGATTAGCCTTGGTTAGCTTTGCAAAAATTTAGAACTATCTACTATATATTAGAGAGTTTTTCTATCTGTTCATTAGGGGTGTTAAATATCAATTAATTGAATAGTCGAGTAACCTCATGAAATTTTATCGGTTAGTTGACTATTCTATAGCCCCCAAGGGCGGGGCCAGCAGCCACTGTATTAGAAGCAGCAGTGTGGGGTGCCAGGCGGGAGCTGGTTCGCGAGGGGAGGCAGTTTAAAAACCAGCTCCCCTCGTGGACCGGCTGCCTGTCGCCCTGCACTGCTGCTTCTGAGAAGGAGGCAGCAGTGTGGAGTGGCAGCAGTCCCTGTCTAGGGGAGGCCTGAGCTCCCGGACCCGATAAGAGCCAGAACTGAGGTGGGCTGCCTATCCGGCTGGCTCTTAATACACTTGAAATGCAGAGCTGAAACGGGGTAAGTCCTGGACCCAGCATGAGCCAGGACTGAGCCAGGCCATCTGCCTGCCCGGCTCCTAATACACTTTAAATGCAGAGCCGCAGCAGGGGTAAGTCCCGGATCCACAGGAAGCCAGGACTGAGCCAGGCTGCTGACCAGCCTGCTAAAAAATTTACTGGCAAGGAAATGTGTGTAGTCTATAGCATTAACCTATAAGCTTTTGCTTATTGGTTAATCAACTATACTATTACATCCCTACAGTTCATCTGTCTGTGTGTCTGTTTGTGCAAAAACTCCTCTTAAATGGTAAGAGCCAGGACCACAACATTTGGTATGCAGCTTCCTCTTATCATAACTTAAAACTAAGGCAAGGAATTGGTTGTGCCAGGACAATGAGATGTGCCTGGAATGTGACTGTTTCTCATAAAACTCAATGGGATGACTCTGCTCGCAGGGACAGTATAATGACAGGGGGGCAGCAAGGGGGCCAGAGATGTGGACTGGGAAAGCATTAACTCTGTTGGGGCAGCAGGGGGAAGGGGTGGAGAAAGGGACAGCTATCAACTATATTTGAGTTTATCTGCTTCTGTGCCTGTCTGTCCCCCAGCTGGGGGGGACATGCACCTCTTCCCTGGCTGTGCCCGGAGACGCTGCAGTGCCCATGGAGAGGCACTTCTCACCTAGCCCCAAGCTGCTGCGCTAAGAAAGGGTTGGGGCTGTCCTCTCTCCCCAGGCCAGCCTGCATACTGAACCCCTCATCTCCAGTCCCACCCCAGAGCAATGATATAAATGAAGAAAAACAAAAATTATTTGATTTAAGGATCCAACACCAGATAAATCTGCTAGTTATGAATAAAAAAAGAGCTGGGTTCTTACACTCTAGGACTAGGAGGTCAGTTTCCTGCACATGGAAAATGGAAAAAACATGTCATAGGGAATTGGGCCCAGCCTCACCTGTGATTCCTCATCCATCTTCTAGCTGAGACTGATCCAGTAACCATAAAAGCCAGCAAATGGCTCAGTTATGGAGCTGTGGAAAGGAGGGCAATGCATCTGGCTGGCACTATATGGAGAGACATATAGGCAAAGGACTCTGGGCCCCAGTAACCTATGTTGGTCAGGGGAATAGCTTTGTGTTCATGTTCCTGGAGTGGAGAGACAGGCCACCAGCCTATGGTTCTTATAGTTGAGGACAGTATCATAATGCTTATGCACAAGAGGGTAGAATTCAAGTTGCAAGAGACTAAATGAATTCTGGTATTTCCCTAACTTCGGATTGCTTTGTTTTAAAACTTGAATGTTCTCTTAACAACATGTTTAAAAATAGAATAAATACACAATTCTAAAAAAATGATCAAACAATTCAACCCGTGGAAGGAACGCAGGAAAACCAAAAAACTCTCTTTAAAAATATATGGTCTATCTAAAAACACTGCAAATTCAGAGCAAAGGTATTTGCTCCCTTGACAGTTAATCTGACCCCTCTTCACTTAGGCTATGTCCACACTGCAAGAGTAAGTGTGATTGTAGCACAAGCAGGCATGTGCTAATTTTAATCTGGCTAGCATGGGTATGTCTCAATTACACCTTCATTTGCAGTGTATCTGGGTATCCACAAGGTACCCATAAGGACTGAAGCAGGCAGCATGATCTCTTCCCTCAGTCAACAGCCAGAGAGTCAGGGTTTTTTTTCTCTGGGTATGTCTACACTGCAGAGTTTAAACTTCACTTACGTCCACACTGCAATCATGTTCTTTCAAAAAAAAATCGAAAGAACAGAGGGGTTTTTCCAACATTGGTAAACCTCTTTCTATGAGGAAGAAGCCTTTTTGTGAAAGAGCTCTTTCGGAAAAAGGCATGTGTGGACGGGGAAGAGGGAGTTCTTTCGAAAGAAGAGGAAAAAGGAAAAAGCATAGGTGCCCTGGTGGCTCCTCCGTTCACACACACCTTTTTCTGAAAGAGCTCCATTCAGTGTGGACACTATCTTTCGAAAAAGCAGATCGCTTTTTTGATGCGCTTTTGCTGAATAGACGCTCTGTTTCGGAAGAAGTTTTTTCAGAAGATCTCTTCCGGAAAAGCTTCTTCCGAAAGAAGCCTGCAGTCTAGACATAGTTTCAGTATTGGAAATGCCTTTCAATAAGAGATGGGTATCCTAGTTCAGCAAAGGGGCACCTCACATTCCAGGCAACAGCTGAGTCCTTGTAAGTCAAATGACAGTAAATGGTTCGGAGTATAATACCCTGAAGGAACTTGGTAGACTTCCCATAACCAGCTTTCAGGGAAGTAGCTTCTAATCTCTGGCTTGTCCAATTCCATTAGACTCTGAAACTCTGAAAAGGAGGAACAAATAAAGTAATTCAGAGATTCCTAAGACTTTCCTCCCAGAACCTCAAAAATCACTAGAGCTTAGAATCTTTCCTGTTGTTTTTCTTGTTAAATTAAAAAAAGGGTTTTAATGTTCTTAAAGCAGGCTGTCATTATTCTACAATAATCATATACACCCACATATATCTGCGTACATTCACAGAAAAATTTGAAACTTACGCATTCTTGCCAATATTAAAACTTTGTGGGTCTCTTTCTCCCGTAGTTGTGTTGCAAATTCACAGCAATCCTTGAATGCTTTTATGCACCTAGGAATACTATTAATACGCTGAGCTCTCTGATCACAAGTTTCCAGGAGTGGAGATTCTGTTACTCCAGCCATACAACACTTCCGAATCTCTGGATGCAAGTATTTGGAAGCTGAAATAATAATAATAAAATATCTTAATGGTCCCTTCATTGAGATAAAATACTTTTTAAAAAATGTCTGTCACTGGTCATACTAAAGTGAATTTTCAGTCATTCAGGTAATCATGTACAACTGCAATAAAGGTATAGCTTTCTGGTAGAAATTTAATTTGTCAATTTTTAACTCCCAATACTCTAAGTCAGGGATACTCACCACATGGCCCGTGGGCCGCATGCAGCCTGCGGCCCATTTGTTTGCGGCCCATGGTGCGCTTTGGGTTTACACGGGGCTCAACATGTAGCCTGCAGATGGGATCCTTTGAACATGGCCTCCACTGGGAACATGCTCCACAACAGCAAGGCGTCTCCCAGGTGGGGTGAACATTGAAAGATGCAAGCGGACAGGCTGGCTCAAACAGACGAGTACAGGATGTTGGTATTTCTAGCCCCTTCGGGAGAAGGTGCCGAGAGCGCTGGGACATTTGGGAAGTGCTTTGTATTCATGCCCATCAGTGTGAAAGAAGCTATTTGCATATATATTTGCATGTATATGCAACCACACTTAAGTTGCGGCCCTCGGCATGTGCTGTGAGTATCATTGTGGCCCCTGGGGCTTCCAAAGTTGAGTAGCACTGCTCTAAGTGATGTCTTTATATTACAGCCCGGTCCCCAACTTACAGCCACCTCGACTTACGACCATCCGCACTTACGACCAAAGCGGTCGTAAATGCACACTCCGAGTTACGAACGCGATCCGCGCTTACGAACAGCGCAGTCGCAATGTAACTCAATGGGTTCCGAGTTACGACCATTCCGAGTTACGGCCAAGCGTTTGGTCCATAATGCGTTCGTAACTCGGGGACGGGCTGTATTCTGAATCATAATTTTAAAACAAATAAGGAAAAGGATGTAAATTACATTTTAAAAGGCAGCCACAAAAATCATAATCACGTGTTGCTCCTTCTCTAGCCGACGACATTGCATAAATTGGTGGTCTCAGTCCAGTCTTTATTGTATCCATATTAGAATTTCCAGTAGTACAACTGGCACATTTGTAAGTACAGTGGTCAAAAATTTAAAGGTCATAAGAACAAAAGTACTGTTCCAGCTCTACAAGTTTAGGACAGATTGTCATGTTATTAATTTGTACTGTGGCCATGATTCAGCAAGGAACTTAAGCAACTGCTTAATTTTAAGAAAGTCCCATTCACTTTAAGTTAAGCATGAGTTTAAGAGCCTTTCTGAACTGTATCCTCTGACAAATCTGGAAAATGACCTTACAATCTAGCTCTTTCTGTGAACACTCAGCATTTAAATCTTCATATTTCTGTTTCCTAAAGCACAGCCTCTCTTTTCATACATTCAAACAAAACTTTTGGAGCACCTCTGTTTTGTATTTCCTCTTCAAAGCTGGATCTTCTCGGTCTTACAATTGCTTTACAACTTTCATCTATAAAAAAAACCACAAACAAACCAAGAACATGTTTTCCACTAACATTATCCCAGCTTTAAAATAAACCAGTAAAAGTACATTACAGGATTGAATTTGGCAAGTTGTTTGTTTGTCTGTTTGGCCAAACTACTACTGTGGCATATAGCCTATCATTTAAATCAGCTTCTGTACCAGATGACTGGATGATTACTAATATGAAACCAACTTTTATAAAAAGGCCCCAGAGGCAATCCTGGCAATTACAGGTAGGTCAGTAAGCCTAACTTCAGTACTGGGCAAATTGTTGGAACTATAGTAAAGAACAGAATGATCAGACACACAGATTAACACAATTTGTTGAAGAAGTGTCAGCATGGTTTTTGTAAAGGGAAATCATGCCTCACCAATCTACTAACATTCTTTGAAGGGGGTCAACAAGTACGTGGACAAGAAGAATCCACTGAGTAACGCCTTTAACAAGGTCCCTCACCAAAGGCTCTCATACCACTTCCCATGCCTCTCCTTGGCTACAAATGGCGAACCACAGACAATGTGAGCTGCGAGGCTCTGTGACTGCAGAGCCAGTAAGGAAACAAACCAGAAAGGCCCGTTAGGGCCCACTTTGAGAAACTCTGGTTTAGCGGTATGGAAAAAGTTCCAGATAAAGAGATTAGTAAAACTGGGACTTTTCATCTTGAAAAAAGAGACTAAGGGAGAATGTGATAGTCTGTAAAATCATGACTGATGTGGCGAAAGGAAATAAGGAAACTCCTTCTCATAACACAAGAAGTAGGGGATCACCAAATGAAATTAATAAGCAGCACGTTTAGAACAAACAAAAGGAAGTATTTCTTCACATAATGAAGTCAACCTGTGAAACTCCTTGCCAGAGAATGTTGTGAAGGCCCAGATAATAACAGGTTAGGATAGGTCCATCAATGGCTATTAGCCAGGATAAGCTGGGATGGTGTCCTGAGACGCTGTTGGCCAAAAACTGGGAATGGATGACAGGGGAAGGATCATATGGTGGTTGCCTTTTCTGTTCATTCTGGGACATCTGGCATTGGCCACTGTCGGAAGACAGGATATTGGGCTAGACAGATCATTGGTCTGACCCAGTACGGCCATTCTTATGTTCTTGTTTATAACTTAGGTTCATGTTATAATTGTAATGAGGCATGCCACCTCCTACAATCTAAGATATGTATTTTTACCAGAATTACAATTCTTAATTCATGTGTATTTGTAAGACAATGATTATAACATTATTCTTACTTACTGTATAATTAAACTCCAACACAATAACTGTGAACTATGCTAGTTGTAAAACAACAAATTTGAACTCTCAGGTCTAAAGGATAATTACCTTCTACTTTAGAGTCATCTGCGTTAGCATTGGTTAGAAATGTAAGCCCAGCTAACCGGAAGACATCAGCATTGTTTTGCCCTCCTCCAGCACCACATCCAAGGTCACTCTTTTCCAAATCTAACAGTACCTATTGAAAAAGTAAGCCAGGAATATACTATATGAGTCAAGGGAGCATTATGGACCTGTGAGCATTAACAAGTCATTTAGCCAGTGAATTTCATAAAGTTGTAATTGTAGGAGTCCTGACACAAAAATGAGTGTGTGGGGAAGTCGCATGGTTATTGGGGTGGAGGTTGTGGTACTGCTATGCTGCAGGTGGAGGTGCTGCCTTCAGAGCTAGGCACCTGGAGAGTGGTGGCTGCTGGCCAAGATACCAGCTCTGCAGACAGAGCCACTGCCAGCAGCAGGAAGGATGGGATGGTATTGCCACCCTCACTTGTGCACTGCTGTCTGCAGAGCTGGGCCCCGGGTCAGCAGCCACCACTCTCTAGTCACCTAGCTCTGAAGGCAGCACAGAAGGGTGACAATAGCCTGACCTCCCCCACCCTTAAAATAACCTTGTGACACCCCTACCGCGCAATTCCCTTTTGAGCCAGGATACCCAATTTGAGAAACCTTGATCTCCACCATAAAATTGGTATAGTATAAGGTAAAAGCAGACAAAAGACCAGATTTTATGGGGGGAGATCAGATTTCATCATCCGTGACACATTTTTCATGGCCACACTGACACAGAAATACATTGAATGCAGTGTTATTATGTCAGTCACAGGATATTAGAGAGACAAGGTTGCTGAGGTAGTATCTTTTATTGGACCATCTTCTATTGGTGAGAGAGACTTACTTTCATGCTTACAAAGATCTCTTTTTCGAATCTGGAAATCTTACTCACTTTGAATTTAACTGAGACACTCTGAGTAAGATTCCCAGACCTGAAGGAGAGCTCTGTGTAAGCTTGAAAGCTTGTCTGTCTCACCAACAGATGATGGTACAATAAAAGATACTACCTCCCCATCTTGTCTCACAAAAATACATTCTTATTTTTCTTTTCTTGTACTAAATGGCTATGTACTGCTGTTATAAAATGTTTAACAGCTGCTGCATTTCACCCCAGAGATGGCACTCTTTCAGCAGCAGGTGAAGCAAATTCTATATAAATCTGTGAAAACAGGAATTCTATGTTATCAATTGACCAATATTACATGCAGCAGTAGTCTGAGCCTCTACCTTACTTCTCTTACAGTGTGCCTTAAAAAGGTTTTTAGTAGAAGTCACTACTAGGACTGAGGAGGGGACTTTAGTTTCCATGCCTATGCAATCATGGAGCTCTCCAGCAATGGAACTAATCATTGTGGATTTTTTGGTGTGTGGAACTGGTGTAAGGTGCACAATTCATTTCCATAAGGCAAACAATAATTGAAGGGCAACTCTTTTTTCTTTCTATTGACCTAAACTAGATTTGAACCAGTAATCTAAAGGTGAAAGTGTAAATTCAATCATCATGCCTTCTGAATGGTAAGCCACACAACACACATTTTAAACTACTACTATAATTTGTGACTATTACTTAACTCTTTCCATAGACCTCTTTCTTGTTCCTGTGATTCCATATATTGCCTTGTCCATAGATGACAAAGCAACAAAAGAATTGAATTGGGTTTTCATGTTAATTGATAAAACCTTGCCTGGCTTATATGAGTCTTCTTTTGATAACTGGACCTACAGAAGGAAAACAAATAATGGGTTCCTTAAAAATGAAGACATTTAAAGGATGGCACATTAACATTTTGGGAAAACTCTAGAGAATCTGTGCGGCTTAGAGCAGAATTTTGCTGATAAAATGAAACATATCATTTAACTAGAGAATGTTTATGAATCTTTTAATTCATGGACTCATATACCGGTACTCACCCTAAGGCTATTCCCACACTTTTGTTCTATATTCAGCCAAACTGAATCAGCTACTAATTCTGCAGTTTCCTCTCCAGTGACAATGTAATAGACAAGGAGACGGGCTGAAGGAACCATTTCTTGGGTTAGCTGAAAGCTTAGATTTTCATAATCTGAACTCATCAGTCTTTCCTGAGTTCCAAAGCTTATTATTTTCCCTTTGGATAAGATCTATGAGATAAAAATAAGAAAAACTAGTCTCGGCAAGTGTTCTGGACTCCCTTAAAAGTCACCTTGGCAAAGAGACAGACTGTAGATAATGTACCATTTGTATACTTTAACTGGTGAAAAGTAACAAAAAGGAAATTTAAGGAGATAAATCTTATTTTTAGAAATATTTTTGCCCTGATTTATCTGTGGAATTCAAATTACTTTGTAAACATTAAGTAAGCCTCACAACAGCATGTAAAACTAGCAACTTTATCTTGAATTCAGAGTATACTAAGAATCAACCATTTGAGATGTTTAATATAGAATGCCTTCAATTAATGAAAAAGAGCATTGTGTCAATTGAAATAGTTTTGTTTGTTTGTTTTAATATGAACAGATTGTAAGATACCTCAAAGTAGCACTTTTTATACTGTACATCAGCCTGTTAGTTAGTAATGGGCAAACTAGACTATTGAGTGGGCCGCCAAGTGGCCGTTCTTCAGCTCAATGGCTTGCAAGACTTTTGTAACAAGACAGTCTCCCAGGATAGGGTAGTTTTGCTAACTGCGTTTGTGTACCTAGAATTTGGGGGTTGTGCCGACTGAACTGTAGCTAGCTTTGACTGGATGCAGAGGGCTTGCATAGTCAGGATTGTGTGCAATCAGCATGGACCTCGCTTCATGTGCCTTTGCTTTATGTGTTTGAGTTAATACTGGTAGGGATGAAAATCAGTGGAATGTGGCAACTCTGTGCATGGGCAATAATTAACAAAATGTTGCATGAACCACACATAGAACCTCAATGGGCCACAGGTTGCCCACCGCTGCTGTAACCCTTAGATACAATGTAACAATGTGCTTGAATAAATTAAGAGTGCAATATGCCTAGTATTTGCTAGAAGCGTGGGCCAAATTTAGACCAGTGCAAGGAAAAAGGACATAACTCCCTATTCCCAAACAGAAGCTGATATGCACTACAAACACTGCCCCCTTGTGTGCCCATAATCTTGCTCTAATCAAGCATACACATATACACATAGTGCTTTTCAGAAGTTTCTTGCTGATGTGAAGCTGAACAAATTTCCCTATATGAGTGTATGACTTCCAACTGAAGTAAGCACACTGCTTAGTGTTGGGCTGACTGAGGGTGTTAAATCACGAAACTGTCCAAAAAATCAAAGTCTACAAGCTGCTGCCCACTGCTGCATTTCTTATCTGGTGGTGCCATTATTTGACCACATTTTCATTCTGGGGAAAATCAACACTACCACAATCGATCTTCCAGATTTTGATTTAGCTGGTCTAGTAAAGACCCAAAAAATCAAATTCAGGGGGTGCCCCCGTCAGCAGCCAGTATTCCTGCTCCTGTGAAGAGTAAAGGAAGCTGACAGAAGCATTTGCCCCCGTAGGTTTCCCACTGTGGGGATGGCAGGGAAACTCGAATCAAGGTACATCAACTCTAGCTACATAATTAATGTAGCTGGAGTTGCATATCTTGATTTGATCATCCCCTTTAGTGTAGTCCTGGCCTTTGAAATACAGGAGTTCTGTGGTGGAATTCTCTGGGACACTGACTTCACAAGGGACTTAACAGGTATGAGTCTGCTGACAAGCAATTAACACAATGCTGATAAAAATGCAGATTGATTTTTCCTCTCATTTTTACAAGTTCTCTCCATGTCAAGATTAAGGTAAATATAGGAGCAATGGGGGAAATCTGTGTTGCTGTCTGAATTGAACCTGTTCCAAGGTTAAATATAGGACTTTAATCTCTATTGGTGTCAATCTGGCACTTTTTACTACATTACAAAGCAATGTTTTAATGTATCAGTACATCTGTTACTTACCAAATAACTGTAGCGATATATTTTATGAATATAGTGGCTATGTGGATACACTTTAATGCTCAAATAATCCCCTACATGTAGTAGTTTATGATTTGAAGCCCAGTCAATGTATAGATAGCTCTTGCTAAGAGATGAGTATGCTTTTGCTTCATAGTTTCCAGTTGCCTGATTTTCTTCTGATAGACTTGGATCTGCAGTTTTTAACTAGAAGGGATATAAAATACATAAAAAGATTGAATACTAACAAACATTCTGATGTTTTGTACAGTGCCTTTCACTCAGGAGCTAAAAGCCCTTCGTAATTAATCAAGTAAACCTCACAATACCCTGTGAGTCAGAAACTATTGAAGTCATTTTGTAAATAGGTAAGCAGAATCCAAAAGAGGCTTGTGGCCTGATTTCAAGAGAACTAAGTACCCACAGCTCTCAAGTCAGTGATAAAGGATCAGAACTCAGGCATGCTGGCTCCCGAATGCATTATTTAAGTATGAGCTTATACTTCCTCCTATTAAATAAGCATTACAATTAAAATAGCATGTGATATGTATACAGGGTGGATTAAGTGGTTGTGATAAAATGACAGCCTACTCAAGCTTTTGGCTGAAATTTACCTTTGCACATTCTAGTTTCAGACCAATGCTGAAATCCCAAAATACCAACAAACACTATTTTGTCCCTCTGTTTGAGATGACCAGAACAATGAATAAATGGAAATTTTACAAGAAAGCCTACTTTGGGTAATGTCTACAACAAAAAAAACTGGTTCATGTACATTTGGATAACCAGTATCTCAAGTTTTAGGTGTTTATATGAACTGAACCTTTTGAATTAGATAATCATTTTAATATATACACAAATCAATTTCAAATATTTCACATTTTCTTTTCTAATACTGTCAAATCCAAACAGTGAAAAAAGCAAACCTAGCAGTAGAGATTTATATAAATAGAAAGGAAAAGGTCAATAACACACCGAAAGCAACTGTCATTTTGCTCAGATGCCTCCAGAATGAGAAAAGTACTTTGAGGATTTTTGTTAAGCCATTCACTTGGATTTTTTTAATTTTAAAAATCTATTGTAACTAATTAGGATATACACCTATATCAGTATTTGGATTTGTTTTGCTTTCATTTCCTCTTTTCCTATCCATTGTCTACAAGGGATTAGTATCAAAATAGTTTAATATACAAGTCACTTTCTTTTAAAGCAGTTGTATTTGATAATATTGAATATTTGTCACAATCACAGTTAGATTATAAAACTGTCAGATTTTCTAATCCACTGTAAAATCATCCCATGTGTATTGCAGACTGGCCAAAGTAAACAGTAAGAGAGTACGTAGTGTGTGAGAAATACAGGAAACAGAAAAATTTAACTCACTTGAAATTCCAGCATTTTGCTAGCAGATGGAATATTAATAACAAATAAAGCTGTTCCATCATCCATGCTTGTTTGTCTCATCCCAGCATCAGAGCCTTCTGGGACCAACTTAGTTGAATCCATTTGCTCATTAAATACATTTGCACTGAGAATTACAGGGAGGTTTTCCACAGGCTGGTCCAACATATCCTTTACCTGAACCTGTTCATCAGAATAGAGAATTTTTCTATAAAAATGCTATAAAATTATTCTTTAAATGTAAGCTTGAGGAGTACAAAGGCAGAAACCGTCTATATACCTGTCACTGTATTCCACAACAATAAATGGAAACAAAACTGAATAGGTGAGTGGAAATCAAGAGAGAAATGTGCAGACAGATTTCAAGTAACACACATTAAAAACATGATTATATATTACAACACATAGCTATATTGTTTAAGTTAACTAACCTTGATGAAAAATGGAAGGCCAGGCTTCACAAAGAGAGGTGTAGCAACCAAGTTCAGTTTATAGGGAGATAGTGCATATCTGACTCCAGCAAATTCACTTTCTTCACTAAGTCCACCTAACAAAAACATAGATTTCTTTTGAAAATGTCTTTCAAGAATCCCATTTTCTTCTTCTGTCCTCAAATGCCTTATTTTGTTGTGCAACCCAAACCATTTATTATATTCATGTCTCAGTCACTGAACTGAAGGATCAAACTTTCACCAACATGAAATTAAAAGAAAAAAAAAACATGGAACATTGTGCTGGTGATGTTATCCATTTCGGTAAGGGGGATTTCTGAACACAGAAGAACATCCTGGACCAGGACTAGGGTTGTGAAGGTTTAATGGGTTAACAAGTAAGGCTAGAGCAGCTCCCCACCTCCTGTGGGCAGGGGTCTTCTCCAGCCCCACAGGGGGCCCACTGCAGACAGGTTGCTCAGGATACCCTGGCCTTTCACAGGCAAGGGCTGTTCCAGCATCTTGGCCCAAGCAACCTCTGTATGCAGCAGGACAGGGCACCTCACAGGCAAGCGCTGCTCTGACTGGGATGCCAGAGCAGCCTCTGCCTGCAGGGCACCATGGCCCACCACAGGCAGGGACTGCCCTGGTGTCCCAGCTGGTGCAGCCCCTGCCTGCTGGGAGGGTGGGTATTCCAGACCAGGAGCAGGTGAGGGGGGGAGCTCACTCCAGCCCAGTTGGAGCAGCCTCCCTGCTCACCCCTCTTGAACTGATTAACTGGTTAAACAATATGTTTAACCGATTAGCCAATTAAACAGGATTTTATATCCCTACCAGGAACCATATCTGAATTTTGTATGTTATTCAGATTTTTGCATAAATATGTTCAAATGAAGGACTAAAAAAAGAACAAACTCCCTACCTGTAGATTCCAGTACTGTTACAGCAATATACAGGTATGATCCGTCTAACTCTTCTAGGCTTTGGTAGCCTATTTCATTAACTGCACGTTTACTGTTAAAATCGACCTCTGTAACTCCATCAAATATCTGGTAATAAAACAAAGACAAACAAATTATGCCCCTGTGCATAGTTTAAAATAATCTCCAAAAATATGGTGTACAGCATCTGTCTGAAAAGGACTCAGGGGAAAGAGGAAGAACAGAGGGCAGGACCCAGTGGTGAGGGGAGGCTAAGGCCCCACCTAAGCACTCCACCAAGAAGAGGCTGGCTCACATCTAATGGCCTGATCATCTTATCAACTTCCCTATCATGAAGTACAGCCCTTGCCACCACTGCCACTCTGCACCTGCCCAAGGCGACTATACCCAGGTTAAAAAAAGGAGGGCATGGCCCTCCCATTTCAAAAAGTGTTTGGTGCCATGACCCCTTTGCCCTCTGTCACCAACGTGTGAGAAGTCACCAGGCCCTGCACCTTCATCCATAGTCAGATGTGACTTTCTGCCAGTAGGTAGAAGAGGAGGTTTATTGGTCAACAGAGACACAGTGTAGAACAGATTTATCAGCACAGTAACCAGACACAATCCATCTTGAGGAAAGGGAGCTCAGAGCAAAGGGCTCCACGTCCCCTCCTTGTACCCCAAGCCAGTGAGACTAACTGACATACTTAGAAGTCAATCCTAGCCCTGCAGCCACACCTGCCTCCAGTCTTTGTCCTGCTTCTCAGCCAAATAGTGTCACCTGGTCACACATCCCTCCCGGCTCAGGTTACAGAAAGCATCAGCTATTGTGAACATGGGGAAGGCTACCACACAGAAATTCCCACCACCATTTAGGTATTGGTGCAGTGCCCTGGGAAACCGAGGTACACACACACACACGGGGTTACTAAAGGACAGTAGAAATCACATGCAATATATCAAGGGGAATAAAATCCCCACAATCCCCACTTCGTCACACCCTCCCTGTCATGGAGCCTTTGTCTCGTGTAGAAATAGAGAGGCTATTTTTACCTCCGTATTTGGCATTGGTAAGACAATGATGGAATACTGTGTCCAGTTCTGATGCCCACAATTAAAGAAGGAAGCTGAAAAATTTGAGATGGTTCATAAAAGAATGATCAGAATAATTAAAGAATTAAAAAATATGCCTCAAAGAGCAGTGTATTTAGCCTAACAAAGAGAACATTGAGAGGTGACCTAGTGTGACCTTGAATCTAGTAAGGCTCTACTAAATTCAAGAGAAAGGTAAGATATAATCCAATGGGTGGAAGTCAAAACAAGACAAATTTGGCTGGACATAAGATGTATATTTTTAATGCTGAGAGTAATTAATTATTGAAACAACTTACCTACAGTCATCAGGGCTTCTCCATCACCAATAATTTATTAAATTATGACTGGTGTAAAACTGTGGGAGAATGGTGATTCCAAAGGATATTCACTAAATTTGGAGTTGTCTAGGTCATGTTAGAAGGTTAATATTTATCATAATTAATTCTGTTTTCAATTTCCTTCATTTGCTTTTTAATCTTCACTGTAAAAATTATTTTATGGACATGCACATTATTTGCTTAAATGGTCAATAGAGCCAAACTGAAACTGCTTTCTGTCTGAGATACTGTCTGCTAAGTTTGAATCCAAGGTGAAGTTTTATGCCTCTGATAAGAGGGGTGTTAATGGATGTGTTGATTTTGAATAACTGACAACGTGAACCAGTGCACTAGCCTGCCAGCTCCAACTCCCATTCAATTCCATGGAAAGACTTCAATGAAAACTGTATTAACCCTGAACTCAATAAACGTGTCTCAGCTCTTTCTTACCTCAGTTACATGCATTGCTCTTTTCATCATCCTTTTTACAGTTCCTTCAATTATTCCAAAACGCACATAAACATCTGCCCTGGTGACTCTCTTGTTATAAAAATACCTTGAGAACATTAAAACAAAAATACTCTTTTAAAGTTTTTATTGCAATGGATGCTGAAAAGAAAAACATAAAATATCATAGATACTTATTTTTAATAAGCAGTCAGGGGAAAGAGATGGTCTTATATCATTTCTGTCAAATCCTTACAAACCACTATTGGTAAGTACTGAAGGAAAGTGCAGCCACTCCTCTTACACTGCAAAATAGGGATGTAAAATCCCATTTAATTGAGTTTAAAAATGTCTTTTTACTCTCCTTTGTAACTAAGTTCTAGGCCCATGGTGGGGTTCCCCCATGCGTATATTATGTTATGACTTTTCCATCTAGTCATGCTTGCAACAGGAGTATTGTGGTGATAATAAAAGTTCTTTCTCTTTTCTTTTCTTAACCTGGCATTGGTTAATTTTTGTGTCCTGGTTTGTACTTTAGGGGTGAGATTTCCCAAGGGATCTCTCCCCTGCAAGTCACCAGGGCCTGATGAAATACATCCTAGAATATTCAAGGAGCTGATAGAGGAGGTATCTGAGCCTCTAGCTATCATCTTTGGAAAATCATGGGAGACAGGAGAGATTCCAGAGGACTGGAAAAGGGCAAATCTAGTGCCCATTTATAAAAAGGGAAATAAGAACAACCCAGGAAATTACAGAACAATTAGTTTAACTTCTTTGCCAGGGAAGATAATGGAGCAAGTAATTAAGGAAATCATCTGTAAACACTTGGAAGGTGGCAAGGTGATAGGGAACAGCCAGCATGGATTTGTAAAGAACAAATCATGTCAAACCAATCTGATAGCTTTCTTTGATAGGATAACGAGTCTTGTGGATAAGGGGGAAGCGGTGGATGTGGTATACCTAGACTTTAGTAAGGCGTTTGATACGGTCTCGCATGATATTCTTATCAACAAACTAGGCAAATACAACTTAGATGGGGCTACTATAAGGTGGGTGCATAACTGGCTGGATAACCGTACTCAGAGAGTAGTTATTAATGGTTCACAATCCTGCTGGAAAGGTATATCAAGTGGGATTCCGCAGGGGTCTGTTTTGGGACCGGCTCTGTTCAATATCTTCATCAACGATTCAGATATTGGCATAGAAAGTACGCTTATTAAGTTTGCAGATGATACCAAGCTGGGAGGGGTTGCGACTGCCCTGGAGGATAGGGTCATAATTCAAAATGATCTGGACAAATTGGAGAAATGGTCTGAGGTAAACAGGATGAAGTTTAATAAAGACAAATGCAAAGTGCTCCACTTAGGAAGGAACAATCAGTTTCACATATACAGAATGGGAAGCAACTATCTAGGAAGGAGTACGGCAGAAAGGGATCTAGGGGTTATAGTGGACCACAACCTGAATATGAGTCAGCAATGTGATGCTGTTGCAAAAAAAGCAAACATGATTCTGGGATGCATTAACAGGTGTGTTGTGAGCAAGACACAAGAAGTCATTATTCTGCTCTACTCTGCGCTGGTTAGGCCTCAGTTGGAGTACTGTGTCCAGTTCTGGGCACCGCATTTCAAGAAAGATGTGGAGAAATTGGAGAGGGTCCAGAGAAGAGCAACAAGAATGCTTAAAGGTCTAGAGAACATGACCTATGAAGGAAGGCTGAAAGAATTGTGTTTGTTTAGTTTAGAAAAGAGAAGATTGAGGGGGGACATGATAGCAGTTTTCAGGTATCTAAAAGGGTGTCATAAGGAGGAGGGAGAAAACTTGTTCATCTTGGCTTCTGAGGATAGAACAAGAAGCAATGGGCTTAAACTGCAGCAAGGGAGGTTTAGGTTGGGCATTAGGAAAAAGTTCCTAACTATCAGGGTAGTCAAACACTGGAATAAATTGCCCAGGGAGGTTGTGGAATCTCCATCTCTGGAGATATTTAAGAGTAGGTTAGATAAATGTCTATCAGGGATGGTCTAGACAGTATTTGGTCCTGCCATGAGGGCAGGGGACTGGACTCGATGACCTCTCGAGGTCCCTTCTAGTCCTAGTATTCTATGATTCTAAATCTAGGTTGTTAAGATTTGGGGGGAAGTTTTATACGAAAGCCTGGTAGATAAGGTTTTGGGATACTTTTGCTGGACTCCACTTCTGCAATTATCGTGCCAGAGTGGGGAAGGAGCCATGACAAGCACCATGGACATATTCATAAATATGAATCCAGCAGGTCATGCAGGCTTATATCCAGGTGGCCTGCTGCAACATCTGGGCTGATATTTTTAGAGCAATAGACGGAACAGAGGTAGCAGATTATCTACCCTGACAGGATGGCATGCTCCCTGCTGCAGAGAAGGCATACACAGAGTTTGGGGGATACCTTCCGCTGAAGTGAAAAAAAAACCCTCCAAAATATTTAAAAGCAAGACCAAATCGCCTTACCTAGCTTTAATAGTAATCCTGAATTTCTCAAATTTCTCAGAACTAATTATATTCTTTTCTGGTTCTATGGAAATGGAAAAGCTTGGCATTGCTGAAAATTAAGCAGAAAGTTAAATATAGCAACTTAATGTAATTTTAAGTATTAAACATGAAAATATATCATTGAAAATGGTCCAAAGAACCAAACATCTCTTTAAAAATACTTTAATTGCATACTTCAATGGACTGAAAAATAGCCTATTACTTCCATGCTTACTATCCAGAATTGAAAAACACAGGAATATATATTACCATATTCTTTGACTTCAAATTTTGCAACAGCAGAAGTTGTGAAAATCTTTTTGTACTTGGCTTCAATCCTCCAAACACCATACCTATACAAATTACGACATTTTAAAAGGCAAGAAATTAATTTTGTCATCCAATAATATAGTGTTTATGTTAATAATTCTAATTTGGAGCCTGCTCCAATAAATAATCTACAATTCTGAGTGTCTTTTGTGAGAGAAGCCTGGACAAAACTACATATATTCTAGTGATGCAGGCAAACCCTGATTAGGTTTCTTTTTAAACAACTGCATTGTCTACAGTAATGTTGTAACATGGGTTAGTTATCACATGTTCATTTAAGACTAATTGATTTTTTTATTTAGCTAAATGATTGCTAAATAACTTGAGGTAATTGTAAAATTTGTAACAGCTAATGTGGACACTCCCCAAATGCTTACACTTTATCTTGGAACAAACACCTGGGGTTAGGGCTAGACCAAAAGGTATATGTTAAACTGTAGCCATGTTTACACAAGGAAAGGGTGTGTTAACACATATTAAAATCCTGATATAGACACAGCAAGTGGTAGTTCTAACATGGTAGCTAGTTGAGATTTTTAAAATACGCCTTTTTTCCTCATGACAACAAGGTTTGTGTGTTGAAAGCTAGTAATAAACACCTCTTGTAGAGCAGGGATGTGGCAGTGTATTCATTTAAACGGTTAACTGATCCTGAATTCATCAGTTAATCTTCACAGTTACACAAAACAGAGGCAGCAGGTGGGGGGGAGGAAGTAGGTGGGAGCTGGTACATGCAGCGAGCCACCTTTTAAGCCATCTCCCTGTGCACACCAGCTCCCACAGAGCTGCCTTCCCCTCCTGCTTGTAAACTTATAATCGCTGAAAATTTCAGTGGTTACACGTTTACAAAAAAACCCTTGTTTTTAACATCCCTATTGTAGAAAGACTTCATTTTAAGATCAAACCTGTCCATTTTTTGGTTAAGAGTGTTAGGAAAAGATGTATTTTTAACAATTGTTATCTGATCAAGTAAATCCTCCAAAGGGGACTTGTAGAACTGGTGTCTGGTACATGTCTGGGACTTGCAGACACTAACGAAATACAAACATATTAATAATAAGTACAATATAACCTCAGAGTAATAAGCACCTTGGAAACAGAGCTTGTTTGTAACTCTGAAATGTCTGTAACGCTGAACAAAACATTATGGTTGTTCTTTCAAAAGTTTATAACTGAACATTAACTTAATACAGCTACACCTTCACTTTAAATGAAACAAGCACAGAAAGTTTCCTTACCTTGCCCTATCTTTTTTAAAACTTTCCTTTTCATTTGTAGTTTATTTTTAATACCATACTGTACAATATTGGTTTGTTTTGGTCTCTGCTACTGCCTAACTGCATACTTCTGGTTCCAAATGAGGCTTGTGAATGACTGGTTAGTTCGTAACTCTTGTGTTTGTAACTCTGAGGTTTTAATGTACATAAAAGCACTGTCTGAGATCCTTAGAGTCTATTTACCCAATCCAAAAGACGTAAAACTAGTGTTATGAGAAATCCAGGACCTGACATGGAGGTGAATTCAGGTTTTTAAAATGACTGAAAATACTGTTCACTTTTTCTAGTGGAAAGAAAATCAGTTAAAACACTCTGCTATAAATCTCCTCTAATATCAATTTGCCCACTCAGTGTACTCGCAGCACCCCCTGCAGGAGTCAAGAAAAATGATGAGACATTTACTTTGAATTTTATTACTGAAAACATTTTTCTATTCTTGCCACATAATATCTTTCTATCCCTAACACACACACAGATTATATAGGAAAAAGCAACCAAATTCCTGTTTAAATGTTCATACATTTACTTTCAAACTGTAATTAGCACTCGTGTTTGCATGAATCTAGAAGTTCTTTCTCCTGGAAATCGTTAGGTCTTTGCCCTCATGCCTGATGCTAGAGTAGAGAGAAGTCTATAGTCTACCACTGTGCTATAATTGCAGCTTTATCCATCAATATCTTCTCCTGCCACTTCTCCCTACTCCCTGTTTCCACTGTGGCATTTTCCATATATCAGAGGAACCAGAAAGTGAGTCTTGAATAAAAATGCAGAATGCAATGTTTTCTGCCATCATATACCGTAATTTAGCGAATATAACCCACACCTGATTATACCCCGCACCCAAATATACCCCACGGTTTTTTCTATTTGAGTAAAAAAAACCATGTATACCCCACGCACGAATATAACCCGTGGGGGATACAAGACTTTTCTGTGCCGGGGGTATATTTGCTGGGGGGTATATTTACGGTGCGGGGCGGGGATTAGCCACTCACCGCCCCAGGTTCCAGCGCAGCCGCCAGCCTCCGGGCGGGGGACCGCTCATCCCACAGGTTCCTTCGCTGCCGCAGGAAAGGGCAGGGGAGCAGGAACCACCAGCCTCCAGGCGGGGGAGCGCTCACCGTCCAGTTTTTGCACAGCCACAGGAAGGGGCGGGGGAGCAGGACCCACCAGCCTCCGGGCGGGGGAGCGCTCACCGCCCGGTTCCTGCGCAGCCGCAGGAAGGGGCAGGGGAATGAGCGCTCCCCCGCCCAGAGGCTGGCGGCCAGGAACCGGGGGATGAGTGCTCCCCCGCCCCTTCCTGCAGCGGCGCAGGAACCGGGGAGTGAGCGCTCCTCCGCCCGGAGGCTGCGCAGCCACAGGAAGAGGTGACGGAGAGCTCACCCACCTGGTGAATAAAAAAAATTCTGTATACCCCGCACCCAAGTATACCCCGCAGGGGAGCTGCGGGGTTTGTAAAAACGAATATAACCCGCGGGTTATATTTGCTAAATTACGGTAGTTCACTCTGGCTACGTCTAGACTACAAGCCTCTTTCGAAAGAGGCTTTTTCAAAAGCATCTTTCAAAAAAGCCTATTTCGAAAGACAGAGTCTAGACAGCAACCAGTATTTTCAAAAAAGAGAGCCACTTTTTTGAAAGAGAGCACCCAGGCAGTCTGGACTCTCTCTTTCCAAAAAGGACTGTTTGCATTCAATAACGCCTTTTTTCGAAAGAGCACTTTCAAAAAAAGGCGTTATTCCTCGTAAAATGAGGTTTTCCACGGTCGAAAAAACTGCCGCATTCTTTCGATTTAATTTCGAAAGAACGCAGCACCAGTCTAGACACAGGTGAATTTTTTTTAGAAAAAAGCCACTTAAAAAAAAAAAAAAAAACCTGTAGTCTAGACACACTCTCCGCTTGTGTTACAGCCAGTCACCCACATAATCTGTCTTGTCTATTTAGACAATAATATCTCATCGTGTCCTTGTATCCCATCAATCTGTAGCCATCTGTGGTCTTTTGTCTTATACTTAGATTGTAAACTCTTGTTCTCTGTACAGAGCCTACCACAAAGGGGATCCATGTTTTGGACTCTTGGGCACTACAGTAATTGAAATAATAAATAATAACAGTCATAATAATGACTAAAAATTTCCAGTTCCATGTAACACAAGTATCCTCCCTAACAGCAAAATGCAATTTCAAAGTCTTTGAGAAATGACGTTAACAAGTAATGCTTAAAACAGGCATAAATCTACCTAGGATTAGAAGGAATCTTGAAGTCAGGAAAAGATACAATTCCAGTAAAGTCTTCTTCTTCTATAATATCCACTTTTACTCCTTCTGGATCCTTTCGACCAAAACAGAAAAACAAACAAAAGTTAAAGACAGTGGAACATCACACTCACGTGGCACATTTAGAGGAGAGTTAGTATTTAGTAATTTCAGTGGGAGCATGATCAGGCTCATTTCTTGTTTGGATTTTGTCCATTTCACAGAACAGAAAATAAATATTTTTCTGAAACAATTTATATACTGAAACTGCATTTTAATTTCATAGACAAATTGGAAAGAATCCAAAGAAGAGCAACAAAAATGATTAAGAATCTAGAATGCATGAACTACGGGGGATGACTGAAAAAACTGGGTTTGTTTAATTTGGAAAATAGAAGAGTGAAAGGAGATATTAACAGTTTTCAAGTACATAAAAAGATGATACAAGGAGGAGAAAAATTGTTCTTAACTTCTGAGGATAAAACAAGAAACAATGGGCTTAAATTGCAGTAAGGTGAGTTTAGATTGGACATTAGGAAAAGCTTTCTGTCAGCTGTAGAATCTCCATCATTGGAGATTTTTAAGAACAGGTGTGTCAGGGGTGGACTAGATAATACTTAGTGACTAGTTGGCCTCTCAGGATACCTTCGAGGCCTACAATTCTATGTGCTTAAATGTTTTCAGGATCATGTCCTGACTTTGAAATTTAATCCTCTGATGACATTTGTGATACAGGAGTTAAACCAGCAGTAAACTGTGAACTTGGAGTGACTAACTCACCAGAATTTGAAACTCTGTCAAAACATCTGACTGAGGCTCAAATAATTACATTAATTTAAAGGATATCACATAATGCTCAATATTATCACTGTTATATTAATATAGTAATGACACTAAAGCAAATATTGAGATGATTGATTTCTTTGCATTTGAACAGAAAGAAATGGCAACACCAAAACCATTTTTATTCAAAGAAAGCTCTCCACAAATCCTTTCCTTAGAGCTAAAGAGGTAATTCAGTTTTTTTTCCTCTGAGGCTACTCTTGAGCTAAGACTGACAAGCTCTGTCCAACTGTGTAAAGGACTGATTATTAAACTGCAATAACAATCTCCTGGGAAGCACTGTTAATTTTTTGAAATATGTACAGATCAATCATTTTCCATACTATAGCAGAGTGGTTTACTAATGAACTGTGGTCTTTTTATGGTCTCCAAAATGCCAATATTAAATTAAATTGCAACAGACTCACCACAAAAGTTAAGACAGTTTCTCTTCGGGCTGGCTTCAGTTCTTCATTCAAAGAATAAACCCTGACTTTCACTGTAAGAATTAATTCAGAATAAATTTCAAACAATAATAAATTTTAAAAAACCATAAGAATCAATACATATTTCTAAAAATCTTTAGAATTCAAAGAATATTCTTGCATATCTGAAAACTTCCCCCATAGAAATACACTGAACCATTTATTCATGTTATCAACCTAGTCAGATTTTGCACTGACAACTGCTTCAGATTAAATCATTAAATCCATAATTAATTCTTAACTTCCATTATTCCTGCATTCCATTTTCCTGTGGGAGGAGAATGCTATGAACTCAATCTCGACAAATATAGCAATCCAATTCATTTTTTTCAACAAAATATTTCTTCAATAATATTTTTGAACATATTTTTGAATATATTCAGCAAAGACCTTTGTCTTGTCCTATGTGCCTCAGTGTACTTCTGTGTTAAACACTTCATGGTAAATGTGGAGAGTAGGTCTGACGGAAAGAATTTTTCAAGAAATAATTAGTTTATAAAGTTCTAACACACTGCAAATCATATTTTGGATGTTTAAATAGAGTTTAATAGACTATCTGATTAAATAGCAAGCAACTGATGAAAACCCAGCAATGGGGTTGAACATTTAAAGTAAACTTAAATCCTAATTCCGTGGCAACGCAGACTTACTTTAAAGCTTTACATCAAACAGAAGAAACTAGCATTACTGTACCTGACTGATCAGGAGTATAAATGGGTTTGTCTGTCTGGATAAAGAGAAATCCATTTGTATGGGTAACTGGCATTTTTTTCTCTCTTGTAAAATGTGAAGAACTAGCTTCCAGATACACATACAGGATTGAACTTCCTGTTTCTGGCAAATCTTTGGGTTGAAGCTGCCAGGGATTGTGAAGGGAGAAAAAGAAACATTATTGATAAGTATTAAAATACTTAAACAATGACTTTTCTCTGCATTTTTGTTGACTAGACTATCCGAATGATAATTAGCATGTTAGAGTTAATTATTTATTAAAATGTTCATCAGCTCCAGCATCATGAAGGAATTTCTTCTCCATGTATATAACATTTAAATGATCATGAGCATTACAGTAGGATTCACCTTTTTCTAAGACACCAATTATTGGACATTTACAGAGGTAAAATATGTGACTAGAAGGACCGACATACAATTACTGTATAATTCATTCAAGTTCCATTTCACCCAAAGGGTGAAATTCTGGTCCAATCAAAGTTAATGGGAGCTTTGAAATTGACTTCAACAGGGTCTTAATTTCAGCCCTAAGCTAGTCAGCGTTTTTCTTTAGATTGAGCACACAACTAATCGATCTTGTCCAGACCCATTGTTTCTCTCTTATTTAACGTTTTTTTTTCCCTTTTCTCCTTTTTAAAGGTTAAGTTAGATAGATGCTTTAGTATTTCTAATATCATTAGTGGAATAAAAAATAAATATAGAACACAACATGTCTGGTCCATGGAAACAAAGAACATGTTTGGAAAACTGATGTGATCATTAGAATGGTAAATGGACCATGGGGAGATATGACCATAAACATTACAGATAATTAATATAATAAAGCAGTATAGTTTTGGAGCAATTATTCCTGTACTAAAACTAATGTTTTATATTAAAACCTGAACAGAACTTTTTTCTTGCTGATTTTTTTATCTTCCCATGCCCAGCTGTACCACTGGAAGAAAGGGAGTAAGAAAGGTCACTTTAAAAGGACAAACTATTTCATACTTCTTTTATTTTTGGCACCTGATTCTCCATTCTATTATACCAATTTTACACTTTCATAGCTAAGGCTATCAAAAGAATTACATTAACACAAAATTGGTATTACAGCCTGGAAAATCAGGCCCTTTCTCTTTATAGTTAAAGATACTGGATACTCATCAGAGGACAGTCAAAGCAACCTATTTTTTCAGTCAAATGCAAGCATGAAAGAGGACAGGAAATGTTTTGAATACATACTGTTAAGGTTACAGAGCCTTGGAATTTGTTGGCCAGGGATAACTCAGTGCGGTCTGAAGCATAAGTAGTACGCTTATCTGGAAAACTTTTAATAGAAATGCTGACAGGAAATGCAGTCTCATATCCAAAAGCTTGAACTACCACTCTCTCAGAAGCCCCAACACGAAAGATCTTTGGTGCTGTAATGACATATCTATAAAGTAAAATAAAAACCCCCACAGACAATGGAAATGTTAGTTTCTTTTGTACTTATTATTTTCACTTAAAGATACATAGTCAAAACTGACAGGTTCCAGATTTGATCTATGACTATTTATATAGACATTTTCTATTTAAATATTTCCTGGATAGCAAAATAAATAAATAAATAAATAAATAAATAAATAAATAACAAAACAGGGATTCAAAAAGAGATCCCTATTTATAAAGAGATATCTCCTTCAGTAGGTGCCTGGCTGGGAAGTTCAATACGCTTATAAGGCAGCACACAGCTAACTCTTTGTAAAAAGTAACCTCTGACACAATTCCATAGTTCACCCTTGTTATCAAACAAATCCTAATCCTTCTCTTCAGAAGATCTGATAATTTCAGGAGATTCTATTAATTATAGATAGGAAAATAATTTCAAAGGCTGATCTCCTGATAAACAGTTTTTAAATGCAAATTATTTTTGTGATAGAGATTTCCTCAGTGCTTTTGAAAAAGTGGATTATATACATGCCAAGCAAAATTATTCTGATTACAACTATCTTTGTTTCAGGTCAATATGTATTGAGATTTTTAAAATAACCTGGTAAAATAATAGATGCAAAAAAACCCCCAACAAACCCCAATATATCCAGCTGTATCTGGGTTCAATCCTGTAGATATGTAAACATGTGAATTAAATTACAATGGAACTATTCAAGTGAAATAAATCTATTGTCTGCAGGACTAAAACCTGAGGCCCCTATCCTGCAAAAATTTACACACATGATGAACTTTACTACTTTGAATACTTGTTGAAACAGTTCTTCAACGTGTGCATAAATATTTGCACAATCAGTACCTAAATTTGTACAGTTCTTTTTAAACTGGAATGGGTATCTTTCCAGAGCAGCACATACAGCACTGAGTGTATGTAAGCCCAGTAAGTCTATTTATAGAAAGTACTTCTGAGGTTTGTTGAACAAATATCCAGTGTGTGCAGTAATCATCTTCTTTGTTTTACATATCAAAAGCAGTTGGATTGACACTTTCTACATTTTTTTTAAGTTATAAAAAGCCAAATAAGTGCTACAGTATATAATTTTAAAAACATATTTAAATAACTGCTTACAAATAAGAGTGCATAAAATATGTTTCCATCTACTTGAAATTGGGCAAACATTATCTTTAAATTATTTAAAACTCTCTGGGATCATTCTCCTCTCCACACAGGCAGAATCCACCAATGCACATGAAGAGATGAATATATCCTTTTGGGTTTGTGACTACAAATAGAGCCCAATTCTGCAGACATTTCTAAGGTAAAACTCCAACTCATATTAGCATTCTGGCTGAGCAAGGCCTGCAGAATCAGGCCCATATAAAGCCTTTATTATTGCTTGATTGATGCTACCATCATCGAGCAATAGTCCAATAAACACAGAATTTTACTTACGTTTGCTCCTGACTCAAACTTCTTCCACACAATGCCAAAATATAAATGAAGCTTAAAATATTCATGGTTGGAGCATGAAACCAAAGACACTAGTGAAACTTTGGTGAAAGGGTATTTGATGTCTGCTTCACTCGTATGTTTTGTAGTATCTGTATTTATCTAAAGATTAACCATTAACATCAGATCTCTGAAAATGCTGCTTTACTAAACTTGATCTTAGCCCTAAAAGGCCAAGAAGCAAACCTAGGCTGTACCTAGGTTACAAAGAAAAGTCGGAAAAAAGATACGGGTTCTTTTTCCGCTTTTCTTCCAAAAGAGGCTTTTCTGACATTTGGCCTGTCAACGCTGGGCCAAATGTCGGGGAAAAAGCCTCTTTAGGAATATCCCTTCATCCTCGTAGAAGGAAGTTTACAGGGATGCCGGAAAAAAAAGCGTCTGTTTTTCCGAAATTTTTTTTCGGAAAAGCAGACGCGTTCTTTGGACACGGGGCATTCCTTGCACACACATTCATTGGACACTGACTCCTGCACAGTTCTAGTAATTTATTACCAATACCTTCTTTTGATTAACCCTGCCAATTTTCTTATTCTGCTGACCATTCCAAGAATATACTGAATGAATGGTGCAAGTCACAATGGAGAAGATTTACAGGAAGAGTTCCTTATATTGAGCAATGAACTTTAATGGGATAAAGCAGTGTTTCTCAAAGTGGTCCACGGATCCACTCTGAGAAAGCTGCCAACGGAGCTGAAGAAGTGGGTTTTGCCCTCGAAAGCTCATGATACCATCTAAGGTGCTACTAGACTATTTGTTGTTTTTTAAGTTTTTCCAGTTACAGACTAACTCGGCTACCCCTCTGAAACTTTCTATCTGGTCACCCTACACGACAGATGCAAGAGCCTTAAAAACTAAGTATTCCAACCATCTATATATAATAAAAACAGTAAGGCATATATCTATGCTAACAATCCCAGACCACTGTCATCACCCTTACCCTACATCTAATTTGCATTCAACAATTTCATTAATTGTAATGAGTTCATAATCTAAGGGACTGCTGAGATGATTTACTTACTTCTATGGTTCTTCAAAAGTTAATTTGCCACCCATAACAACTCAAAATAAAATCCCAGAGTATCCCTTCAGACAAAAGTCAATATAACTATCCCCACACAATCTCACTAGCACACAGAAAAAAACCAACATACATAGTCACTCACTGCTGCACATACTCCTCATTCATTAGCTTTACAAAATGATACAAACCTCCCATCACAACTCCCTGAAGGCACTCAACACGTATCTCTCAGAACTCCACGCATACAAATCAACACAACCACACGCAACAGGACCAGCACACTCAATAATCCCATATGACAGTACACACCTCATTCACCACTTGCACAAACCAAAACGTGTCCCAGCACAACACATGTGCTCCCCTGTGTGTGCTCATACTTACTATAAAATCATAAATTTGACTCAGGGCTTTGCAACTCATCATTAATATCCTATAAATAGGGATACAGCTTGCAGTTGTGAATCCATGTGGGTGGCTATTTTAACCACTTATGATTCCTGTAGTGAGGCTGGCAGCTCATTCAAAAAATCATAACATCTGCTCCTCACTCCCCTCTAAGATTGGGTGAACAACAAGGAAATCTAGGAAAACAGATATATTGTTATGAAACAGATGGCCTCTGCAGAAGCTGCTATAGGCTTGGAGATGGCATAAAATGCTAGTACCAGTGATGTGCTCAATATACAGTTCAATTCAATAATGACTCATTTTATGAATAAGCAATACCATTCAGCTTTAATTTCTAATAAATACTCTAAGGCTATGTCTACACAGCAGCGTTATTTTGGAATAACTGACGTTAGTTATTCTGAAATAACGAAGAGTGTGTCTACACTGCAAGCCATTATTTCGAAATAATGGCAAGCTAGAGGACTTCTTACTTCGACTCCTGTAACCCTTATTTTATGAGTAAGGAAAGTCGAAGGAAGAGTGTTCTTCCTTCGACCTCCTGCTGTGTAGACAGCACCAAAAGCTGAATTAAACTATTTTATCGTAAACTACGCAATTGACATAGTTCAAGTTGCGTAGCTTAATACGGTTTTAGTCCTGCTGTGTAGACGTACCCTAAGTCTTGATTCCTCCCTAGACATTTTATCAAAATTTCAAGTACAAAAGGCAAAATACAGTTATTTGCAAAGTGAGAAATAACCTCACCAGCCAGGGATGGGAATCTAGATGATAAGAGTTCTCAGTTAATATTAAGAATTCTTTCCCAGATATCTGGCTGTTGAGTCTTGACAAAATGCTCAGGTCCAACTGACTGCCATTTTGGGGGTTGGGAAGGATTGACAGAGACTCTGGGAGGTTTTGATTTTCTCTATAACATGAAGCCTGGGTCACTTGCAGGTTTAAAACTAGTTTATAACATGAAATATTTAAATCGTGTTTTGAGGACTTCAGTACCTCAGTCAGAGGTTATGGGTCTGTTATAAGAGTGGGTGGGTGATGTTCTATGGCCTGCGATGTGCAGGAGATCAGACTAGACTAGAGGATCATAATGGTTCCTTTTGGTCCTAAAGTCAATAAATCTAAGTTCTAAAGGTGTCATAAATCTAAAGCTTCTAAACTAAGCATGAGGGAGAAAAATATTTATTCTAAATGGCTGTGGTAAAGACAGAACCTTTACCGGTACTTGCCAATCCATCTGTGTGCAATACTTGAGCAAACAAGTCTATAAAATAGTTAAACAAGATAAAAGTTGTGCAAGATTTTGCAAGTTTAAACAAATAGTTTAGCCAGCAGTTACAGGAAAATATGTTTACAATCTCTGATCAATGTAACATGAAATTATAAAAATACAACATACTACAATTACATTTGCCTCAACAAGAGTTACCCTAATAATGCTTGTGGGACGTAACCATTAAGTGGAGATAATATCTGAACTAAATATATTTTTAATCTATGTATTTTAGAAATGTCTGTCTGTCTATGAGTCTGTTTCTTCAAGAAGTCCTCCTAAATAAGAGCCATGTATATCTGTGCGTGCCATGCGCACCCTGGGGGGCTCTCCGCACACTGCCTGCACCGCAAGCACAGCTCAGGCAGCTCCCATTGGCCAATCTCTGACTAATGGGAGCTGCAAGATTGTGCTGGGGTTAAGGGCAGCACACAAACACCCCCCCAGGAGCATGCAGCACACAGAGATGCACATGGCCCCCACGGCCAGCTTCTAGTCTGCCCAAAGCTCCTGTTGGGCCACGGAATAATGGTGGGCTGGATCTAGTGGTGTGGCGGGCCAGATCAAGCCATAAAGACTAACAGATTTATTTGAGCATAAACTTTTGTGGCCAAAAACCCACTTCATCAAGGTATGAGTACTCATGCAAGTAAGGTGAGTAGGATTTGACTCTCAAGGCCTAATTTTCAAAAGTGCTGAGCACCTGCACTTCCCATTGACTTCTGCTGGAGTTGTGGAGGCTTGTCACATCTAAAAGTCAGGCCCAATGGTCCCACAGACCTATAATGAACTCGGCAAGCATTTGGAAAATAGTTTCTTACCTCCGTTGTTGCGGAAAAAATCTTGAATACATGAACTGAGTACACCCTAGAGCAGGGCTGGGGAACCTTTTTTGGGTCAGGGTCCACTGACCCACAGAAAAACCAGTCAGGGGCTGCACACAAGTGAGAAGTGGAAAAAAACCTTCACTGTGGTCCCCAACTGAGAAGGACAAAGATTCTCCACATTCCCCTCGTATACCAGAACCTACAGGGGCCCAGCTGAGTAGATTTTGTGCACTCCAGCCCCCAGGGAGGCAGCGGGGGACTGGAGACCAGCACGGGCTCCCCAATGTTGGGGGTAGGGCCCAGAGCCTTGGGGGCTGGATTTAGGCAAGCCAAGGACCGCATCCGGCTCCCGGGCCTGAGGTTCCCCATCCCTGCCCTAGAGTCTCAGACACTAGAAGTCAAAGAATACAAGAAGTATCATCATGATTATAGCCTACTTTTTGAATGACTGGGTTTGCTAATTTCTACATTTAGATCCTTAAAAAGAATTTCAAAACCCTATTACAAAGAGAGACAGCTGAACTGAAATTCATTTGCAAATTCAATACTGTCAATTTAGGATACAATAAGGATCTTAACTGGTTAACACATTACAAAGGCAATTTCCACTCTCTTGAGATCCACATTTCGACATCAACCCCTATGAATGAGCCACTTCCATCCTGACTTTATTAGCCTCATTTACGCGAATACCCTCTCTTTTGTTGTCGTCCATATATATATATATATATGCTCCCATGCCTCTGTAAACTCCACTCCAATTCATCTGATGAAGTGGGTTTTATGTCCTAATAAATCCTAATAAGCCCAAATCTTATGCCCTAATAAATCTGGTAGCACTTTAAAGACTAACAAAATATGTAGATAGTATCATGAGTTTTCGGGAGCATAGCCCACTTCTTCAGATGGGCTATGCCCACGAAAGCTCATAATACCATCTACATATTTTGTTAGTCTTTAAAGTGCTACCAGACTATTTGTTGTTTTTAAAGTTTTTCCTATACAGACTAACTCGGCTACCCCACTGAACCTAATAAATCTGTTAGTATTTAAGGTGCCACAAGAATCCTCATTATTTTGACCAGAGGATGTTTGGATTCTGATGTCAGCCCAGTTCTGCAGCCTGACAGGAATCAGGTGTTGTTCCCAGTGTACACAGAATACTTCTTTGCAGCCAAACTATTTATTCTAACATCATGCCTTTTGTTAACTGGAATTGGAGCAAATAAAAAAAGAAAACAAATGCCTCATTTTCCAGCTTTGTGGGTAAGAGAACCAGAAATGAAGATTTTAATGCTAGACACTGATGGCCTTAAACCAGCTGCCTCAGGAATCTCCCAAGAACTTTGCTGAAAATATATTCCTCATATTAGCTAAGACTCATCACATATCTGCCCTCCTTTATTCAAATGAAGCTCCTTCCAATGTGATACCTCAGGCATTGTCAGTTTCAACCAGAACAATTTACAAACTTGGAAGCAAATCCTGTAAACCCTTAAACATTTTGATCATTCCCATTGAAGACAATGGGACTATTTGCATGACTGTGGTAAGAGTTTCAAGAGTCTATTTTATTCATCTAAAGGAACCTGAATCTCCCATTGAAATGCAGTGTTTAGGTATAATACCATAATACAGTTTTAGGATACAGTTCTACCTAAAATGTGTATTTTAATAAGTAATACATAGGCTGAAATGGCTCCTCATCCAACGCCTATATTCCATATAAGCAGACTGCAATACTACCTATTTAGGGGAGAGTGAGCAGATGAGCATGTTGATGTTTGTATATATAAACATCCATCTTATCACTGTCCTAGAAAATAGAGTTTAACTTAATTTTCTGTGCAATTTGAAAAAAGTTTAACAGCCTCAAATGCTTTCTCTGTTAATCTGCATGTATTTGGAAAAACTATGTGCCTTCTGGCCTGGCCTACACTACAAGATAAGGTTGAATGTATCAAGGTAGATTTTTAGCTCCCGATTTTGTAAAGTTGAAGCTGCATGTTCCCACTGTGTGCAAGAGTTCAATGTAGTGTGTCCCCAGTAGCATGACTGCCATCAACTTTGACAGTGATGCATTGTGGATAGCTACCCCACAGCTCTTGCTGCCCTTTTGCATTCTGGGTTATGCTCCCAGTGACCGATGGGACCAAAACAGTGCAATGGGTGGTTCTGGTTACATGTCATCAGAACCCCATAATGCACTCAGCTTATCGGTGTCCATTGCGGTTAAACTCTTCTGCCCTGCAGGTGTGCACAGGCTACCAGCACACACCAGTTCCTGGGGAACTGGCTGCCGCCCCATGCTATCAGAGCCTGGGTAATGTTTACCAGTTCCTGTTAATTGGTAGGTTAAGCTGGGAGGGTATGCAGCAGCTCCCCACCCGTTCTGGGCAGGGGGTTGATCTAGCCCTGTGGGGCCCACTGCAGGCATTACATGCTGGCTTCCTGGGAGCAAGACTGGCAGAGTCCACAGTGAAACCTCTCTGGAGGCGGGCCCAGCAGCCCTTGCCAGCTCCGGTTCCCAGGAGGAGGCTTTGCTGCGGGCTCTGCAGAATCACAGAACATGAAGGGACAAGTCAAGCTGAACAGCCCATCAAGGAACTCAGCTCACAACGAACCCTGGAAAACGCTTCTATACTTAATAGACTTTTCCTGTCAATGTTCTAACTAGAGTATGGTTGGGTGCAATGGACATGTAACTTGCCCAAACACCATCTTTCAAAGTGAAAACTGATTTTTCTTTAATTGGTACTTGGGAGAAGGTAAAAGGCCCTGGCTTGGAAACATCTCCATTTTTGCCTCTTTCCTACTCCAGCCTCCAGACATATGCTAATGCGGGGGTGGGTGATAATTTTTAAAGAGGGGGCCACTTCACAAATTTCTGAAGTGGCCCTGGCCACTCTGAAATGGGCAGGGCCTTGGGTGGAAGGGAGGGGGCAGGAGACTTCTCATGCTTCCCTGCCCATAGACCCTTATTAGCTTGGGGGCAGGGACTGCATGAAGCCTTTGCCCCATGCCCAGTGAAGGGTACATGGTGGCTAGAGAGAACTGCCAGCTGTCTGGTGGTTCCCCCTGGTGGGGGGAAGAGACGGTGTGTTTGCCCACCACGAAGCCAATCAGGGCCTGGGTGCGGGGGGGGGGGGGGGGGGAGTGTGCAAAGTCTCTTGCCCCCACCCAGGTTTTAAAACAGCTGGTAGTTCCCTCTGGTGCCATGCACCCCTGGCAAAGGGAGACTTCACAGGCTACCCCATCCCCAGGTCTAGATTGGGCCTGGGGGAAGAGGAGCAGTAGGGCAGCCACGGGCTGGATCTGGCCCTCAGAGGCTGTTTTGCCCACCCGTGTTAATGGGATTATTCTAACCAAGGGACTGAGGACCTTAAAACCATCTGAAGCCTTCACATTTCATGGATCTATTGCAGATGGTTTTATACCTTGGAAATAGTATAGAGGCTGTTGTAGTCTCATTGATTGCTGATTTATTTTTTGTAAGGGACACAGATCTGATGTCTGCTGATTTTCCTCACACATCAGCAGGTTTTTATATGTGTGGTATAAGCAACATAGTCCTTCCTTGACTGGTTTTGTTCTTTTCTCGCCAAATATCAAAGCCTGTTACCGCAGAACTTAATAGCAAACGTCCTTTTACAACAGGAACAGGATTTGGTCCCAGGAAATATGAGAATGTGATTTTCATCAACTGCTTATCTGTCCAGAAATAGTTCTCATGCATGTTCTGCCAGGCTGATTTTGATTGCCCCACCTATATGTTATGCTAAGGAAAATAATAAAACAACTTGGGCTGTAGTGCCATGCCTCTTTTTCATCAAATCCAGATGGATGGAGCAGCCTCTTTGCTTTCCTAGTGCCTGACAGAGCAAGACTTTGCTAAATGCAAGTTGGTAGAAGCTTAGTTTGGCCATCAAGGAGCTGATAGTTTGTGAAGAGAAAGTGGAGAGAAAGTGGAAGTGCTTGTTCATCCTATCCTCCTTTCACTTAAGAAGTTTTCATTTTGGCAGTGCTGCAGAATCCTGGCACCAGGGACCCCAAGCATAATTTTACAACTGAATCTGTTTAACATGCAGGTGTACAATTTTGGACAGGTCTCACAGGGGTCACTGCATTAGTCTGCACCTGCAAACATGAGGGCTACGTGCTGCCTGTCTACACTGGCGGGGAGTTCTTGTGCAAGAACACTGACATTCTAATGTGTGAAATCAGTGCTTCTTGCGCAAGAACTAGGATGCTCCCGCTCAGGAATAAACCCTCTTGCGCAACTATTCTTGTGTAAGAGGCCCGTGTAGACAGGCCACATTAATTTCTTGCGCAAGAACGCCCGATGGTTAAAATGGCCATCAGAGCTTTCTTGCGCAAGAGAGCGTCTACACTGGCACGGATGCTCTTGCGCAAAAGCACCTGCCAGTGCATACGCTCTCTTCCGCAAATACTTTAACGCAAGAAATCTTGCGTTAGAGAGTATTTGTGCAAGATCATGCCAATGTAGATGTAGCGGAGGAGCCTGGGGAAGACGAACAGATTTCTTTGGGCAGACACTTTCCAGGGCAAAACCCACTTCACCAGGATCTGACGAAGAGGGTTTTCCCCAGGAGAGCCGATGCCCAAGTGGATCCGTCAGTCTTTAAGGGGCTACAGGTCTCCTTGTAACTGTAGACAGGCGAGTGGGGGTTAGGGAGAGTGCGGGTCCCCAGGGTGGGGGCAGCCACATTGGGTCACCTACCAGCAAGAAAGGAGTCCTACTTGCATTACCTGCCGCTTCGAAAGGCGCCGCGGGAGCCACTCAGCACAAGGCGGGGCGGGCACAGCCCCGCACCCGCGCGGCCCTGCCTGTAGCAGACAGGGGGAGGCCGGTCCCTTCCCCCCAGGCCCTGCTCTGGGAACCGCCCTGACGGCTCCCAGCGGTTTAACCGCCACGCCGGCCTGACTGCAAACCTCCCGCGACGGCACCATGCTAACGTGCCCCCCCCCCGAGCGCTTTTGCGCCGGTCGGCAGCCTCGCGCCTGCCCCCCCCCCAGGGTACGAGCCGCGCCCTGGCCTGCCCTAGGCTCAGACCGGCCCAGCGCCTCCTCCACGGGCCGGAGCAGACAGGGGCCTCCCACCATAGCCAGGGAGCGCGGCGGGGCCGGACCCCTGATTTGAGGGGGTCCCTAAGCCCCGCCCCTTGTGTCCGCTCGCTGAGGCAGGGCCCGGCTCTAGCCCCGCCTCCCCCGGCGCTGGGTGGGGTTGCCGCGCGCGCAGCTCCATGATGGGCGGGGGCTGTAGCCGTTAGAAAGGGGCGTGGTCACGACGGGCACCGCCCCTTGCCCCTCCCTGACCGGGCCGCACCACACTGGAATGGCGACGGCTCGGGTTCCAGCGCCGGGCTCTTAAAGGCGCCGCTGCCCCGTTCGTCTCGCGCCGTGCGGCAGGCGCCGTTGTAGCGCTCGGCGGGGAGAGGGAAGGCGGGGAGCCGGCTTCTCCACAAGAGGGCTCCTGGCGTGCCCAGGCCCAGCCGCCGGGGAAATAGCAAGTTGGCGTTACCATGTCAACCCAGGTAATCAAAGCGGAGCCGTATGGGGAACTACCCGGGGCGGGATCGGGATCTCCCGTCCCTGAGAGGAGACCGGCCCCTAGCGCCTGCGTTGACAGGGACTCGACCCCCCCCCCCATCCGTCCCCCAGCGTCTCAGCTCCTCGGGTGAGGGGGAAGGAGGCTTGATCTCCCCCCAGCGCCTCAGGTAAGGGGGGGCCTGACCCCCCCAACCGCCTTCACTCCAGCGCCTTCGGCAAGGGGGGGCCCCCCCAACAGCCTTCCCCCCCCAACGCCTCAGCTAAGGGGAGTCTTCGAACACCCCAACCGCCTTGCCCCCAGCGCCTGAGGTAACGGGGGGGCCCTGACCCCCCCCAGCGCCTGAGGTAAGGGGGGGCCCTGACCCCCCCCAGCCACCTCCCCCCCAGCGCCTTAGGTAAGGGGACCCCAGCCCCCCAGCATGACCCACCTGCCTGACCCCCATTTCCTGGCCAGGCCTCACAGTAGCAGGCAGGGTGCTGCTGCTGCGTAAGGTGCCACGGGTAGCAGAATTGACTGGGGGGCTGCTGTCACATCACAGTGCACAGCAAAATTCATTGCGGGGGAGTTGTGGGTCCTGGTGAAGCTGTGTTGTGTAGACCCCCTTGTTGCCTGAGTGCAGGGTTGTGCTGATTATGAAGTCGCAGGGATGCTCTGTGAAGTTACTGTGGCGGCATATTGATGTGTAGGGTAAAGACGCATCACTTTGTCAGGTTGGTTCATAAAATAAAACAAAGGGGGGACAGGGAGGATCCAGTAGATATAGTATACTTAGATTTCCAGAAAGCCTTTGACAAGGTCCCTCACCAAAGGCTCTTGTGTAAATTACATGGTCATGGGATAAGAGGGAAGGTCCTTTCTTGGATTGAGAACTGGTTAAAAGACAGGAAACAAAGGGTAGGAATAAATGGTAAATTTTCAGAATGGAGAGGGGTAACTAGTGGTGTCCCCCAAGGGTTAGTCCTAGGACCAATCCTGTTCAACTTATTCATAAATGATCTGGAGAAAGGGGTAAGCAGTGAGGTGGTAAAGTTTGCGGATGATACCAAACTGTTTAGGATAGTCAAGACAGAAGCAGACTGTAAGGGACTCCAAGAAGATCTCTCCAAACTGAGTGATTGGGCAACAAAATGGCAAATGAAATTTAATGTGGATAAGTGTAAAGTAATGCACATCGGGAAAAATAACCCCAACTATACATACAGTATGATGGGGGCTAATTTACGACAAATCAGGAAAGAGATCTTGGAGTTATCGTGGACAGTTCTCTGAAAACTTCCACACAGTGTGCAGCGCGGTCAAAAAGGCAAATAGCATGCTAGGTATTATTAAGAAAGGGATAGAAAATAAGACCCAGAATATCTTACTGCCCCTGTATAAAACTATGGTACGCCCACATCTTGAATACTGTGTACAGATGTGGTCTCCTCACCTCAAAAAAGATATTTTGGCCTTGGAAAGGGTTCAGAAAAGGGCAACTAAAATGATTAGGGGTTTGGACTTTTCAGTTTAGAAAAGAGGAGACTGAGGGGGGATATGATAGAGGTGTATAAAATCATGAGTGGTGTGGAGAGGGCCGATAAAGAAAAGTTATTTATTAGTTCCCTAAATAGAAGAACTGGAGGACACCAAATGAAATTAATGGGTAGCAGGTTTAAAACTAATAAAAGAAAGTTCTTCTTCACACAGCGTGTAGTCAGCATGTGGAACTCCTTGCCAGAGGAGGCTGTGAAGGCTAGGACTATAACAGAGTTTAAAGAGAAGCTAGATAATTTCATGGAGGTTAGGTCCATCAAAGGCTATTAGCCAGGGGATAAAATGGTGTCCTTGGCCTCTGTTTGACAGAGGCTGGAGAGGGATGGCAGGAGACAAATCGCTTGATCATTGTCTTCGGTCCACCCCCTCTGGGGCACCTGGTGCTGGCCACTGTCGGCAGACAGGATACTGGGCTAGATGGACCTTGGTCTGACCCGGTACAGCCGTTCTTATGTAAAGACTCCACTCAATTCTTCTCGCGCCTCTGTTTCTGAAGAATAAGTTTCTGGCTGTTTTGGAGTCTTGAGGTAGACTAGAAGAGTGATGTTTATAAAATCATCTCAGTTATCATCCTCTTCTGAGTGAAGAAGTCTCTAAAGCTTTGTGCCATGTGAGTGATTACATTGTGTCGAGCAGGAAAAACCAACAATATAGACCATTAGCCTTCCAAAGGCAGATGCTCTCATCTTGGCTTTATATAGATTGGACCAAAGTATGCTTTTGCCTCCTGGCTTGATTTTTGTAAAAGTCATTCCACAGCGGGGATGTGAGTTTATGGGCTTCCATGAACAGAAAAAAATACATGTTAATATGTAGAATGAACTTGGAGTGCTCGGGGGAAGCCAAATTAAAAGCAGGAGGCCAGAGCAGCCTCTGTCGCGAGGAGCTCTGGCATCCCGCCTGCCCCCCTGCCAGGCTGTTTCCTCTAATAGAGGCAGGAGCATGCCGGGGGCCGGGGGTTTAAGTTAGCTCCCCCCGAGGTCCAGCTTCTGCCTTCCCCTCCACCCCGCTTCCTCTATGGGAGGCAGCATGGGAGGGGCAGGCGGTTCTATGGACCGGCACGCATGGAGAGCTGGCTTAAAAGCCAGCCCCCCACATGTATCGGCTCCCACCTGGCCCCCACCCTAGGCAGCAGCATGGAGGGGCAGGGCGCTCTGTGGAAGCGGCACATGTAAGGAGCCAGCTTAAAAGCCAGCTCCCCATGGGCACCGGCTCTTGCTTCCTCCACCCCTGCTGCCTCTGATACAGAGGCAGCTATGGGGAGGGAGTTTGCATGTAGACGTTTGGCTTAACGGATAAGCCTAGTCTTATCGGTTAATCATTTAAATGGCTATATGTTAACATCCCTAGATTTCACCCAACATATTGAAATATATTTATTTGCTTTAAATATGTAAGTGTGTGGTTTGGGCTATTTAGGCTTTGTCTGCGCTATTTTTTTCTTTAAAATGTCTCATTGCTGCTACCTATGTAGTTCCATTGGCAGTTCCTCTAATATAGACAAAGAGCTTGCAGCTCCTGAGGATTTAGTGACTACATTGGCTAGAGCTATTTTGAACAGGGTTAGATGGAACAGTGGTTACAAAATTGGTGCTCTCACTGGCGGAGTTGCTTTGGAAGTAGTGCTGGTGAGAAATTGTATGGAAAAATGTCTAGAGAAGACATGTTTGCTGTGTTGTTACAGCTATGTTGGTCCCAGTGTTAACTGCCCACTTAACCTTGAATGATCTCTAGCATCATGTATTACTGACTGTTCATCTGTTCTGACTTTTAGCTATGACAGTGTGAGTACCTTTCCCAGACCTAAAGAAGAGCTTTGTGTAAGCTCAAAAGTTTGTGTTTTTGACCAGCAGAAGCTGATGCAATGAAAAAACTCCACTGGTCTTGGTCTCACCATCTTATCTGAATGAAGATATGGCTTGAGAGACATAAGTTCTCTTCCTAAATCCCAAGACAACTGCCAATATCCGCTAAGATACATTTGTAGTCCCTAGCTGTGCATTTTTGAGAAGTGGAAGCAGTGTGTGTTTCGTGGAGGGTCTCCGGTTGAGGAGTTTCTTCTTCCTGCATTGTGGTTGCTCAGGTCCTAATTTTACTAGCTATTAGAGAATGGGGTAAGATACATGGTTTTTGTCAAGGATTGTTGCTGAGGAGGCTTTTATTATATTAAGTTAAGATGGCAGTGAGGGGAATATTTTTACTCTGTATTTTGTACCATCTAACATGGCATTTTTTAAATTTATATTACACACAGATACCAAGACAATGAGTAGGGATGTGAATGAGTAACGGTTGAGCGTGTGGAGGGCGGGAGGAGTAGGAGCGGGGGGGGGGGAGGACTGCCAGCTCCCAGCCTGCTAGCCCTTCCCCTCCCCTCGCTGCTGCTTCCACCCCTGTCCTCCACATCGCCCCCCCACCCCCCATGAGGCTGACAACTCGCAGCCCCTCCAGCTCAGCAGTGGTGGGCAGGTGGGCCTCGTCAGCGCAGGGGGGCTGCAACGGCCCCTAGGCCTGCACCTATTTAATCAGATAACCGATTAAGTGTTAAGTTTAACCAGTTAACTGATCAAACATGATTTTACATCCCTAATATACAGTATTTCAATTTAAATTTAAACTGTTTCAGTTAGATTTATTCACATATACAGACTATGACAATCTTGAATATATACTCTTTAGTCTTCTAGATTTTTGCCAGATGACCAAGTGCATTCTGTGAAATGAAGAAAGGATCAATACAAACATCACCCAGAAAAAGACCACTATTACCCTCTCGTACGCCTAGTCCAATGTCGACTGTCACTTCAAGTACCAGGTCACCATCTCCTCTTAGCAGGCAGGACACACCTGCTACTTACAAAACAAGGGGACAGAGATATCAACAGCTTGATGTCACAGTAGACAGTGATGTAGGAGCCTCTTTTGAATATCAGATTGACAAAGGTATTGTGTAAATTAAAATTAAGATTAATTTTTATATTGACAGCATAATGAACTATATGTCCATCTATTATGGACGAGGTGTACGAGGGTAATTTTTACATATTTTAGAACCCATATTTAACCTACCCTCTAATACATTTTGTCTTAAATTGCTTGGGCATCATCCAGAGTCCACATATGAACATTACATAATGCAGGTGTTTTTAAACCCCTGATAATTGTTTTACACAGTGCTAACACCCTCGGGCAATAGAGGGGGTATAAAATAACTAACCACCCCTAGTCCTAGACCAGGGGTGGGGAACCTTTTTTGGGTCGGGGGCCTCTGACCCACAGAAAAATCAATCGGGTGCCACACACAAATGAGAAGTTAACACCAAAAAACCCACCCCAAAACAAACCAAAAATCCTCACTGTATTGGCCCCCCGACTAAGAAGAAGAAAGACACTTCCCCCACATTCCGCTAACACAACCAGAGCTTAAGGAGGCCTAGGCTAGTAGATTTTGTGTGCTCTAGCCCCATGGGGGAGGCTGGAGCACCAGCAGAGGCTCCCCAGTTCTGGTCGCGGGGAACCCTGAGCCTCGGGGGCCGGATCCAGGCAAGCCTGGGCATTAGGTTCGCCTCCCCTGTCCTAGACCTTTGAGTTATCATCAGTGAAAGGTGATGTACAAATAGGACAGTAAACAAGATGTCTTTGTTAGTTTCAAGTTCAATTGAAAAAAATCAAACAGCTGGAGAAAGTCAGTATTTACTAAATAAAAAAGATGAAAGTAAAGGTTACTTTGATATGTTAATAGATATGTAATAATTCAGTGGAAAACTTCTCAGGTATTATATGTAATACTACTATTTCAGCGGGAAGACTAGATAAAAAAAGATTAATAAGAAAATGTTGTTACAAAATAGCAAAATTTAGCTGGGGGGGACACAGGATCAGGAATATTACTGATAATTAATATAACTTAATTATTTATTAGTGTCATGGGGCAACTTCTCCTGCCCCCTCCAGTGGGCAGGGATCGGACCCTAAGTCTCATTCACGCAGGGCCCACTGACCCAGAGTCAATAAACAAAGTCACTGGCTGGCCATTTAAAGCAGGAGTTGTGCCAGTGGGTCACGGATATGGTGGGGCCATACCCCTGGTAGGGGGAGCTGGGCCCACCCTACTCCACCGGGTCCCAGCCCAGAGCCCTATGAGTGGCAGGACGGCCCGCCACTCCCTCAGCAGGGAAATCCCACTGAAACACGCCGAGGTTCCCAAGGTGGGAGAGGCTGCTCCTGCACCAGGCCACTTCCTACCTGGTCCAACGGGGCCTCTTCCCATGAACTTGCAGGGTCCTCTGCATTCACAGGGGCAACTTCTTCTCTGCGGGCAACCCCAGTGACATCCCTAATGGCCCTGGTGCCTCCGCCAGCTTCTCCTGGGGTCGCTGGTGGATGCTGGTCAGGAGCTCCCTTCTTAGGTCCTTCCCCTCCAGCCACCAGCCCAGAGTGAGCCCCTTCCCAGGCTTTTATAGTTGAACTGCAGCGTGGGCATGCTCAGTGGGCTGCGGGGGCAGGGCCTCTGCAGCCAGGTATCTCTGGCTGAGCCCTCCGAGTTCAGTGTGGGGCTGCTTCACCCCGTCACAATTAGACTTTAAGTGGATGGTATCCTCTTAATAAGAAAAAATGCCTTGCTTTCAAGCCTCTAGAGGTATTAAAAGCCATGATAATAAGTTGAGAGTACATCTGTGTCCTTTTTAATTATCTCTAAAACAACTTGGGTTAAAAGATTTAAAAATCAAAATAACTTTGCATGAATTGAAACAAATAAAAATTCATAAAATGGATTCTTTAAATTTGAACCTGCAATAGTGGGGAGTGATGTACACATCAGGTTTTAGTCTACTAGATTTCTGTACAGGGGTAGCAAAATGAGGCTCTCGCTCCTTTCAACCTCCTGCACTAGGCGGTGAAGGTGGACTGGCCCACGCACATTGCATCTTGTTAAAAGATGTGCCATATATCCCTCCTCAACACTCCCAAAGGCATTGTATTTTCCTGAAACACACTGACAGCAGCTCTAGCAAACATTGGGTACCTCGCCTTCTCAGGCTCTGTACAAGTTTCCCTTGTTTTGTTATACTAAGTAAGCAAAAGCTTTACACTTTTTTTCTTTTAGTGCTAACTGAATCACACTTTTTCTGTTGTCATTTGCAGATGAAGACTGTATTAGTCCAGGAGTTAGATACATTACAGAATCTCTTATTAAAAACCTGTCCAAACAGGAAAATTTGACACATGTCAACTCACTGAATCTTTCTCTTGCTAAGGATGGGGGCAAGAAATTTAAGGTGGGTTATTGCATGCAATTTCTTATTAACTATAATTCAAAATAGTATTAAACTTTAATAATTGTTTAAGACATTGGAAATAATGTTTAGGAAAACACTTTCAGTAGATGAGAAGGGCCATGTTTCTCTGAGCCCAATTCTGCTACTTAAGAAAGTGACTTTTATGAAGACATGATTCTTAAAAACATAAACTTGCTGTTCTGATGCAAATATATGTACCATATTGTATTAACAAACTACTATCTACAATTTGTTCATTTTTTAGTATATAGAAAACTTGGAAAAGTGCTCTAAACTAGAGGTACTAAATCTCAGTAAAAATCAAATAGAGAAGATTGAGAAGTTGGATAAACAGTTAAAGCTACGGGAACTCAATTTGTCCAGCAATAAAATCAGGTAAGCAGATACTCTGATTTGTTATGAGTGGAGATTGCTACTTCTTTTTTAAAAATTAAGGTGCTCAAATTCTGCTTTGAGGAGTATGGTAAAGGTTGAACCTCTAAAATTCGGGATTCTCTGGTCCAGCAACATCCATGGTCCTACTGCTGAAGCAGATAGCCCTGGCTGGCCAGGTTCAGAAATGCAGCCCAGACTGGACTGGTGGTGGGGAGTGCAGTCCCAGTGGGTCCAGCATACTGGAGAGCACAGCAGCACTGACCAGGACTGACAGCAAGGAGCGCAGCCCCAGCTGGGGCTGGAGGCAGCAAGACCAGCAGCCAGGAGTGCAGCCCCAGCTGAGGCTGGCAAGAGGGGGAGCGCAGCCCTAACTGGAGCTGACGCAATGGGAAACACAGCCTCGGTCAGGGCTGGCGTGGTAGGGGGAGGGGTGCGGCCGTGGCCGAGGCTGGTGGTGGGGAGCGCAGCCCCAGATGGGACTGGAGGCAGCAGGGCCGGCAGCCAGGAGCACAATCCTAGCTGGGGCTGGCAGCGGGGAGTGCAGCCCCAGCCAGGGCTGGAGTCAGCAGGGCCAGCAGCTGGGCGCACAGCCCAGGCCAGCGCTGTGGAGGGTGTCATCCCAACCAGGGCTGGAGGCAGCGGGGCCAGCTCCTGTCCAGGGCTGGCATGGTGGAGGGCTGAAGGCAGTGGGGCAGACAGCATGGAGTGCAGCCCCAGCTGGGAGCAGAGCCTACTGCCAGGTATAGCCTTGACCTCCCCTTGTCTGGCAAACTCCGTGGTTCAGAACCACTCAGGTCCTGTCCTGAGGGTGGTTCTTCCTGTTTAAAAATTCAATTAGATATGTTCAAAATATTTGCAGTTTGTTATGAGAATGGAAAAGATTCACCTTCAGTAAAGAGAACTGAAAGATTAAACTAAAAGAGCCTGCTCAAGCATTCAATGCATTCATTAAACTCCTATTTGTCACAGAAAGGCAGCTTTCACTGCTTTGAGAGGAAGTTACTCTATTGAACAAAATGTTGTAGGGACAGTGGATGGGATGAAAGAGCAATCTTCTTCATGTTCTTAGTTTTACCCCCAGTAAAGTAGGCTTATTAATTCCTTTTAGGCTTTGCAAGTGCAGTAACCACAATAGCAGTAAAGAGATTAGTAAAGGAAGTGTGGAGAAAACTACACAGTGTTTCTACATACTGCAGTGATGCAACTTCCTCTTTCAAGAGAGTTAGAAAACAAAATGAAATAAGCCATTTCAGTAAAGTGATATAGTGAAAGGATCACTTTGTTTTACAATCAAATAAGAATTTTCCTATAAGATTGCATTCAATTTTTGCTTGATTATAATATCCATAGCTTAAATAACACCTTAGGTTATGACTTGTTTTGTATTGTTACCATGTATTTGAAACATATTGGAAAATTAAGATTCATTACAAGAATGATTTTTGGGGCTATTGAGACATCTATCTGTTGGTGGCAATTCTTAAACATGTAGTAATCGAAGGAATAGGCACAGTAGTAATCATCATTGTAGGGGGACAATGGCTATGATGTGATGGCAAACATTTTTTCTTTCATGTCTATGACACTGTAAAAAAAACCAAAACCTCTTGTGCTATTTGAAGTTGTTGAGTCTTCATAAAAATGTGTTTTTTCACACCATAATGTCTTCAGGCTGTGCAGACAGCCAACTTGCTGCGTGTTTCCAAAATAAGTATGGAAGATATTTGTATTTACACTATTCAAAATCAGGTGAAAGGTACATCAGTATTATCTCACACACTTCTTTGATTTCACTGTTTTTGACAAGCTAATGTGCTCACTAAAGCCTGGTTTACACTACAGGGGAAGATCAAAGTAAGACACGCAACTCCAGCTACGTAAATTGGAGTCAATGCATGTTACATCGCATTTCTGCGACATCCACACAGTGGGAGGCCGGTGGGAGCAAACGCTCCCATATGCTTCCCTATTCTTCGTGAGGAGCAGGAGTACTGGCACCAACAAGGGCGTCCTTTGAGTTCGATCTAAGCAGGTCTATACTACACAAGGGCGGAGTTTTGGGAGGGTAGGGGGCCAACAGCCATGCGCTCCGGACGTGGCTTGCTTTTCATCCTGTTCCCTGGACTATCAGAGTGAGGGGAAAGTATTTGCATTCCATGCATGCCTCTCACACCTGGCAGGTGTTTTTCTTTTATGTCGATGGTAGCTGTGAGAGGCATGCACAGAATACAAGTACTTTCCCCTCACTCCCTAATAGTCCGCGGTAAGGATGTTAAATATCAACTGATTGACTAACTGAATAGTCAGTGCATTTTGTGTCAATTGGGTGTCTCCACCTTTGGGCTGTTGCTACACTTCAAAGGCGAAAACACCACGTGGAGTCAGGGTCAGCTGAGGACTCCCCCACTGATCCTGGGCTCCATGCGGTGCTGCCACATTGAAACGCCACATGCAACCTGTTGCCAGGCTCCCTGCAGCGTTTCAAAGCGGCAGCGCCTCACGGAGCCTGGGGTCAGCGGGGGAGTCTCCAGCTGATTCCGGGCTCCACATGGTGCTGCAACTTTGAAACGCCGCATGCAGCCTGGGGATACCCCAGCTGGCCCCACGCTGCATGCGGCATTTGAAAGTGGCAGTGCTGCTCCAAGCTTTCAAATGCCGCATGCAACCTGGGGCCCGCTTTGAAGTGCTCTTTCCCCTTCCCCGCCGCCCCTTGCTGCCTCTTTCTGATAGAGGCAGCAAGTGTGTGTGGGGGTGAAGCGACTAGCTTGTCGATTATCCGATAAGCATTTGCTTATTGGATAGTCGACTAGTCCTTCACATCCCTAGTCTGGGGAACAGGATGAAAAGTAAGCCGTGTCCCGGAGCGCATGGATGCTGCCCTGCCATCCTCCTGAAATGCTGCCCTTGATACTACATCCACTAAATTGAACCCCGGAAAATCGACTGCAGCAGCATTGATCTTCTGTGTAGTGTAGACATGCCCTAACAGACCTTTCAGTATGTCATATGATCTCTTAAACAGTAAATATTGCACATATTATGCAGAACCTAAATATGAAATTTACTAGAAATGAATGTGTATTACAAACCACTCCACCTCTTGTGCAGCATGACAGGTTAATGTTAATGGATATTGGCAGTGTCCATAAAGCACCACAATGTATAGCAAGTAGTGTTGGACCTCCTCTTCTTCTCCTCCTTTTGTTGATAAGAAAAGCCTTTTTTTACAGTGTCTTTTTAAAACATCACATACATACTTGAATTTGCAAAATATGGAAATGCTTTCTGACAAGAAAGTAGAATTCCGCTGTGGAAAAAATGGCAGTTATGAATATTGAAAAGTACTTGCAAACAAAGGCCATATACGTATAAATCTTCTATGGTAGATCTTTCTAAAAGAGGAATGTTCTATTGATAATTAATTTTTATGCTGTGTATATTTCATATTTTGAGAGGCTATGGAACAGTCACATCTTTATAATCAAAATTATAGTGTCTGGAATGTTTTTTCTTTGCTCGATTCATGTTTCCTAGGGCTGATTCAAAAGAGATGACGGATGGGGGGGATGAATTTTATTAAAATGACTCTCAAGATATTTCATCATTTTAATTATAGAGTGAAAATAAGGGGTAAGATACTTGATGCATATTACAAAGACACCTGCAATAAAATTGGGCTAAAATAGGCAACATCTGTCTTTTCTAAGCTCTTTTAAAATATCTCCAGGTTTGCAGTATAATTTTGTTTGACCACCTTCACTATGTAGCCATTTTTGTTCATTTCTTCAGTGATTAGTTAAGACAGGTTTCACTGTACAGGATCCCTGAGGCCATAGCTACCCTGTATATATGACTTGCTTCATGATGTCTAAATTCTATTTTTCTTCTTGTTTCCAGTAAAATTGAAGGTCTAGAGCATATGCAGAATCTACAAAAGTTGAACCTTGCAGGAAATGAGATTGAGCACATTCCTGTCTGGGTAGGGAAGAAATTAAGGTCCCTGCGCATTCTTAATCTGAGGCAAAACAAAATATCATCAGTAAGTGACATTAGGAGAAATAATTGGTAGAAATATATCTTTTTAAAAGCCTGTCATATTTAACATCTCCATTATTATGATCAGCAATATGAACATTACAGGTTCTCTGGGGAAAAGATATAATAATATAGATTTGCAGTCTTCGTAACGGGGTTACTCACTGTGTATCAGGAAAACTCTCCCTCTAACAAATCACACATATCATACAACTGTTATTATTCAGGGCAATGTGAAGCTTTGCAAGCTTAGGAAAGACTTCATATAAGTTGAGAAACTTCTCTCAAATTGTGGATTCCATTTCAGTTCTTCATGATGTACTTCCAACTCTAATTAGCACAAGTTACACAGAGGTAGCCACGTTAGTCTGTATCTGCAAAAATAATGAGGAGTCTTGTGGCATCTTAGGCTATGTCTAGGTTGCAGGCTTCTTTCTGAAGAAGCTTTTCCAGAAGAGATCTTCGGGAAAAACTTTTTTCCAAAAGAGAGCATCTACACTGCCAAAGCGCATCGAAAACGCGATCTGCTTTTTCGACAGATAGCGTTCAGTGAGTGTAGACGATATCTCACATGTAAGCTGTGATTACTGTGGATGGCATGGCCACCAGGGCACCTGTGCTTTTTCCTCTTCGTTCGAAAGAACTCCCTCTTCCCTGTCTACACATGCCTTATTCCGAAAGAGCTTTTTGGGAAAAAGGCTTCTTCCTCGTAGAATGAGAATTACCAGTGTCGGAAACCCCCCCCCCTTTTCTTTCGATTTTCTTTCGGAAGAACGCGATTGCAGTGTGGACGTAATTGAAGTTTTTTTTTTAAAAATAGCAGTTTTTCCAAGGAAAAAAACCTCCTATAGTGTAGACATACCCTTAGGGGTAAACCTCATTCCACAAGGAGTAACAGCTAATTCGAGTTAGGGGTTTACTTCGAACTCCCGTTTCACTGCCACATGTAGACGCAGGCAGTTATTCCGGGCGAGTCAGTTTCCAAAATGGCGACCGCCCGGGAACATGCTAATGAAGCGCGGGATATTTAAATCCCGCGCTTCATTTGCAATTTCGGTTGCCCTCATTAGCCTCCCTAGTTCGAACTAGGGGGATAGTGTAGACGTACCCTTAGAGACTAACAGATTTATTAGGGTATAAGCTTCCGTGGGTAAAACCCACTTCATCAGATGAGATGGAGTAACACAAATTAGTTTCATATGTGCTTGGGGGAAGAATAGACATGATTGTTTTTTTAAAAAAACTTCTTAACTGAAACATGATTAGATTAGTGTCAGTAGTCCCCTTTGCATAATCTGCAAGGGTACATCTGTATGTAAGGTTCATTTTAGCAGCGGTAAAGATCCTGAAGGAACCATGCTGTGGGAGCCAAGATTGTCTAGCCCTCCGATCCTTTGGAGGATATTCCATTTCCTCAAGAACCCCAACGGTGTCTGGAATTGGAAGGCAATTTTACCACCACCACCACCCCAATGTCCCCCCACCAGATGTGACATCTACTTATAATTTCCAAGGTCAAGATTCCACAACTTTCTTTCCTTTTCCCAGGGTTTCTCCTACAGAGAACACTTTAACTCCATAAATTTAGCTCACAATTTGAGCTATGGCAGTGCAATGTAATTTTAGTGGGGGCATCATTTTTAGAAATTACGTTGTTGTATAAACAATAAAATGTATACCTGCATTAAAATTTATTGTATTTAAATAGTGGAAAATGGATAGTTGGGAAGTGATTGTATTTGAAAAGATGCTTAATCATTGTCTGTTTCTCTTTGATTCAGCTCCATGACATAGCGAAGCTGAGGCCCTTAAAAGACTTGACTTCTTTGTTCCTGGCAGACAATCCAATTGTAAATCTACCTCATTATCGTCTGTATACCATATTCCACTTGCGCTCACTGGAAAACCTTGATGGACAGCCAGTTACAAATCATGACAGGCAGGAGGCTCTTGAGAGGTTCAATTTAGGTAATCCTCATATGTTAGAGCTACTGTGAACAATACTAAATTTAGAAGGTTAAATTGAAAAACTTTGTAATTATTGATGTCATGATTTGCTATGGATTATTAAAATTAAGATTTTGGTACACTGTTAAAAGTTCAGTGCCAATTTCTTGTGATGTGATCAGCTATGTCTTCTAAAAACTGTACAGACTTCTTCCAAGGAAAAAAAAGGATCTTAGCCTACTCACAGTTTCAAATTCTATTAAAGACACAAAAAGAATTGTCTTTTCTTTAAATTAATATTTAAGAAGGTTGACACTATATATCATAAGGCCATAAGCTATGTTTTACTTCTTAGCTCACTTAAGTTATGTCACATATGGAAGCATAGCAGGCTTGATTTTGTTTGTTTGTTTGTTTTTTGGTTACTCTGTTTCAGTGCTTGGGACAGGGACTGGATGGTCAAGGCTTATGTAACTTAAGCTTTTCTTCCCTTAAAAGCAAATAAAAACTGATGTGAACTTTGGCTACACCTCTGCCATGCTTCTAACTGTGGAGGTTGTGAAAATGCCAGCATATAGCCCTTCACTGGCTAAAATGATTCCTTGCAAAAAGGATATTTTCTGGGGTTCATTTCCACCCCCATTTTGATCCTATTACACTGCCAGGCCTGGTCTGGACTAGATCAGGCAGGACAGTTTAAGGTATGCAACTTCAGTTACATAAAATGCATAGCTGGAGTCGGCTTACCTTAAGCCAAGCTGTGGCAGTGTCCACATAGTGGGAAGTGCTCCCACTGGTTTCCCTTACTCCTCGCAGAAGGAGGAGTACCGGACGCCAGCGGGGGCTGCCCTCAGCTTTTGATTTATGGGTCTATACTAGTCCCACTAAACTGAATGTTAGAAGATCGACCTCCAGAGTGTCAATCATCTGGTAAGTATAGATGTGCCCGCGCAGAGTGGTATAAAGGAGTCTTAGTGTAATTATGTATATGCACTTAGTGATAGCTTACCTAAAGAGAAGTCAGAAAGTGTTTGAAGTTTTGTTTTAATTTAAAATGCCAGTTTATATAATTTTGACCTGCATCTAAAGAATAAGACTTACATGTAAAGCACAATATAGTAAAACAAAAATTATTTCAGAAATTCTCAGTATTTCTGTAAGGCTACGTCTACACTACAAGGTTTTTGCGCAAAAAACGGCAGAGCATCCACACTTCAAGCACGTTTTTGTGCAAGTAAATTGGCAGAACAGACAGCTTTTGCTGGTAGAGTTATTCCTTTCCCCACGAGGAATAACTCCCTTTTGCGCTACAGCTCTTGCGCAAAAAGGCAGGTGTGGACGTTCCAGAGGGGGTTTTGCACAAGAAACCCCTATTAACAAAAGCACAGGTGCTCTGATGGCCATCAGAGCTTTCTTGCACAAGAGTGTCCATGCAGTGTGGATGCTTTCTTGCACAAAAGCACATCGCTTTTGTGAAGCGCTTTGAGGTCTGGACGTGCTTTTTTGCAGAAGATCTCTTCCGCAAAAGGCTTCTTGTGCAAAAACCCTGCAGTGTAGACGAAGCCTAATAGATTAAGGTAGTATATTTATACAATTTTTTTTTTTAAGAAAAGTTAAGCATTCTTGATACCAAGTTTTAGATTGGGGGAAAAAAAACTTTGCCTGTTGGGATTTTTTTTTTTTTTTTTTTTTTGGCAGAAGAAATAGAAAAATTAGAAAAAGACTTAGAGAAAACAATAAAAGAGACGGAGGACCTTAAAACTAAGCAGTTTGAAGTGCTTGAACAACTTCAGCATCAAGATGAAGTGAACAGATCATTAAAACAAAAAACCCTGCAACAGAAACAAATCTACAAAGAACTTGAGAGGGACCTGGACACCAAAAATGAATTGGTAAAGTTAATCATTTGGGTTAAATATAAATACATAAAACATGGTTTTGGGAATCGTTTTGTTTCACTAACTTTAATAAATGCAATAAAATGTATGTTTAAATGCTTGGGTATTTACGTTTAAATTTGTATATAGATGGCTCAATGGATTGGAAATGGGAGAGGAAGTTTTTCTGATGCTGGGCAATGCTTCAACATCAGGCCGACTGTTAGTGACCAACCCTCATTCAACAGGTCTCCTGTACTTGGTGTGTAGTCAGTTAATAGTTAATATTTTTGGATCAGTTCCTAGTGGAAAAGATCCACATTACCAAAGCCACCAGTGTCACAAGTGACAATCTTGGGGTGGAAACCAAAGGTGGAATGAGGCACAGAATATTATTTCACTGTAATTAATCTCACCCCACCTGGGTTAGGCAGAATAGTGAAGCTGTTGGGAGAAGTTTACACTTCCACTGCCTGTGTTCTAGGTATATTGTGGATGATGAAAACAGGACTTCAGTCTGCAGAGATGCTAAATATGGCACTTTTCACAAACACTATATTCATAAAGACAACAGTCCACCCCCATTGCTTAAGACTTAGGTTAGACTGAGTGTCTAGAAACAATTTATATATTTTGAGGTGTTTAGGAGATGCTATAGTGGTATCTCTGGGGAAAATTTGCCATCTGAATTCTGAAACATCTCCAGTTAGGGAAGAAGCAGGAACAAGTGAAATTGATCCAGTCCAGCACAAAATATGTGTGGCTTTCCTACTCAACCCCTAGAAAGGCCTTGTACTTCTGAAGATCAGCCAATGCAGCATAAGATCTCACAAACAAAACATTAAGTGTCCAATATTTACAGATGCCTGCAAATGAAAACTTGATTAGTTACAACTTGAACGTGTCATGTTTAGATCTTCCCTTGCTGATGCAGCAGAGGGTTCTACCTTTTTACCATTATCTGTATTTCCATTGCCCTGAAAATCTTCCCTGGGATTGAAGATTTTGTGGCTGGGGTGTGGGCAAGCAGGGTAAAATATATGTCTCCTTACCAGCTTTACCAAGAATCAGAACAAAACTTAATACACGTGAGGCTTTATTTCACTTTTGTATGTATCCCTTTCTGTATTCTGGAACTATTGCTAAGCACAGGATAGTTGTGATTTTCCATGTACAGCATTAGGCGCAAATATCTTGTGACATGACTAAATTGGCACTGTGATGTTAGGAAGCTGCAGAAGAAATACAGCCTTTGTACAGACTGCTCTCACCCCTGGCAGATCTCAGATGTGTAGGTTTTGGGCATTGAACCTTCACTGACTTCAGTGGAAACTATGGGTACTCATCTGAAAAATGAACCCTAGGTATCTAATGTTGGATACACAGTTGAAGCATCCAAAATGAGTAGTCGCATTTGAACATTTTTTTAGCTCCGAATTCTCTGAAAATATTACCTCTGTAATTCTATCTAGCGTCTGTGTGGATTCTTCCCATGTGCACAAGTAAATTTGCTAAACTGTTTTAAATTTGTGCTCTCACATTTCAAAATGTATATTTTTTTCGTTAATGAACCACATTATTTTCCCATCTTGTGTCTCTTTCCCTACCACTTACATTTTGTTCCATTTTCTGCTCATGTAACTTTTTATTCTATTCATAAGTCGAGTGACCCATTGAATATCAAGGAACATGGACCTTTGCTTAGCTATTTTTCTATTTCGTTTGCCTGGAAATAGGCAGTGTGTAATGTACACATTTCTCCTGCATTAAGCTTTTCAAGTTATAAAATTGTATGTTTCCTATCCCTTTAGGATTTTAAAAATAGCTAATGTTTGTTTGCCTCTAGTCACCTTTTGTTTAAAAATTTCTGTATTAGTAAGAGGGTTAAGTTACTTGTGGCTGCTAAATCTCTAGTGTACTGATGATTCTTCACTGTTTAATTTTTAAATTGCTGCTGCAGTGAAGAAAAATTATCCACACATACCTTATTTTAGTAAAAGGTGTTCACCATTGGGTTCTTTTTCATTATAGTTATTGTAGATCATGTCCATTATTTGCTTATATCATCCTTAGAGCCTGTATTTGAAAATTCTTATCTTTCATTGCTGGGTATAAAATGCAAAATTATACATAGTTAATTAAACTTATCATTTGATTTATACACATTCAGTAGGCATGTCTGGAAAATCTTATTTAATTCTCCCTAACAGTGGACTAAAGCTATATATGTCTATAAGTATGCCTCATGTATTTTCTACAAACAGCAGCATATTTCTAAAATGTAATTCTCAGTATAGTGAGAGTTTAGCAGCTTATATTTTACAACTTAACCCAATGTTATCCTTTGGATGACAAACTGTGCTTGCTTCTTTTTCCCTTTAGCTGGTATCTTGGTTTGTCACAGTTCCCTTTCCACTGAGCCTTTATTCCTCTCTAAAGGTAGTCCCCATGTACAGCTGAATTGCATAATTTTGTATTTTTGCATAGGATAAACTTGCATGGTGTCAATAGTGTCAAAACATTTTACATTTAAAAAGTTATGAGACTTGTCATTTGCTTTATCTGCTGTAATTATTCTTTCTCAAATATTTTCTTTTCCAAATTTGACTAAAGTTTTGCATGATACCAAATACTTAGATTTAGAAATCTTTCATTAAGCCTTTCCCTTATTCCAGTCTATTCTATATTTCTCTTCTTTTCCTCCATTAGTCCTACATTCTGCTGTCTATTGGAGCCTTGCTGCATGCTCTTCCTCAGGTATTCAGCATGAAAAGCTGACCAAAAATTAAATAAAAATCACATGATGGACCTTTGCTAAAAGTTTAAATAACAATATGGAGTTGATACACAATGTAGTACGTTGAAATTAACTTTAAAAAGTACTGTAATTATCTTTTCATAATCAAGTTGGTTTAACATTAGGAATCTATGGGTGGTGTATTTCTTGTTAAATGTATCACCATTTGTTATCAACACAATTTAAGTTCCTTTCAGCATAAGACCCTAAAAAGAAAAATGTAAAAAGAGCAGAGTATTGTATTAGTAGCCTTATCATTGTTCACTAGTTAGCATTCTCTGAAACCTAAAGTAATTTAACAAGATGCACCTGAAATACAAAGTTTCTTATTCTGGCTTGTTAAACCATTAATTACAGAAAATTGATATGATTGATTAGCTGTTTGACTAAATTATTGACATACCGGTTTTGTGAGACCTTCAGTACGTTGACTAGCTATCTTTGGGTTGTCTTTTTTTTTGTGAGAAATATGAAATGTAGATTCAAAGGACCTTCATGTGATCATTTGTGTTACAGCAGTTGTTTGTTTCTGTCTGTCCTTTATTTACAGTAATTTAATTTTTAAGATGAATAAATGTTATGTCCTCTGTAACCAAATCTCATAAATGTTTTCTTGTGTGGAGGCTTTGCATCACTATACAATCAATGCATACACTGATAAGTGCTAATGTATGCAATAATTCAATATGGGAATTTGACTTATTGTGTTTCATGCTGCCATTAGCTAAAGCAGAAAACAATGGAATTAACCCGAGCATGCCAGAAACAATACGAATTGGAGCAGGAACTGGCTTTTTATAAGATTGATGCCAAATTTGAGCCATTAAGTTATTTTCCACCGGAGGTAATTATTTAAAAAATAACAAGTTTTGTTATTTCCCTTATTCTCCTCTGTTTTGCTTTGCATTCTACTGAAACAAAAATAAGGCAGGGCATATTGTTTAGTGTAATTTGAAATAGATTTTGCTTTCTAAATAGTTACTGCTTGCCATTTGTGCAAATTAAACTTGGTTTGAAATTGCGAGTTATATTTTTCTCTGCATGTTTTCTTGAAAGGTTTAAAGTCAATATTTTGTAATATTAATATTAAGTGGCATTTAATATTTAAATTAATGTTAATAGCTATACATTTGTTTTGGCTGAGTATCTTAGTAATAATTATGCAATGGATTTTTCCCACTTCGGGCTTGATTCTGTAGCCCTTGCTCTGTGTGAAAATCTGACAGTACTGAAGTCAATACCAAAACTCCTTTGACTTCAATGGAATTAGGCTTTCTACTCACTCTTTTACTTACCCTTTTTGGATTGTACAGTTAGGACCTTTTCCTTTAGAGTGGAAGGAGACGGCACAATAGAAGTATAAAAAGATCAGTGAATGTTAAACATTCCTTGTGAAGTACAAATGTATAGTTTTTTAAATATTCAAAAGGGTACAGTGTGAGTATTGTTAAAAGACATTAATTAAAATGACTTGCCTTTTTAGTGCTACAAGTATAATCTAAATAACTATAACTGTAATAGATTAGCAGTAAGCAATTTCTTCAGTTAATTTTATAGAAGTTTTTATATAGTCAGTTTCACCGAAGTTTCTGCAGGAGTGTATCCATAATCTTTTTTTCCATGTTGTTTGTGTGGGTCTGTCAGTGAAGCACAGAAGAAAAACATTTTAAAAAAGAAAATTCAGTTGTAAAACCATAAACATTTTCAGGGCAGGTAGAACTTATAATGCTACATTTAAATCTTCATGTATTTCTCAACTGTCTGTATTTCAAGTTGGTCATCCTTTACATGTAGATTAAATTCAAGTTTTAAATGTACAAAGTCATGAATTACTTTTGAAGGCTCATAAAACATTTACTGTGTATAAAAATTAATATATTTGTTCTTATCATGATTCAGGATGTTGAACTTGATGATGTACCCGGTGAAAGCCCTTACATTGGTAAAGCCAGGTACAAGAGAAATATGTATATCGGAAAAGCTCATATTGCTAATAAAGCTCAACAAATACAGATTGGAAAAATAGAACTAGATGAAGAAGATCTACATAGGAACCAGCAACTCAAAATAAACCTTCATCAAACTCTAGATGTTCAGCTAGTAGATAAAGAAAAAAAGATTCAAGCTGGTAAATTTTTTCTCAAGTATAAATATGAAACCAGTTTCCTATATCTGATGTCAGTGAAACATTTTGATTTATGTTGATCTTCCCATCAAACTGCTAAAACATTAGAATTAGTGTGACATCTACATTTAGCTTTTTGATTGTGTTTTAGCCAATGTAGCTAAATTTCAAAATTATTGTCAAATGACAAACAAAAAAACGTCAAGTAAAGGACTACAGTAAATTTCTTTTAGAGTTTAGCATGAAGGTGACTGGATAATAATAAAATATTATTCTTTGATTAACTTTCAGAAATACATTGTTGAGAGTAGAGATGTTAAAATGTGATTAATTAAGTAAACGAGTAACCGCTGAAAATTTCAGCAATTACACACAGGGGCAGGAGATCAGCTCCCTGGGAACCGTTGCACATGTGGAGCTGGCTTAAAAGCTTTTAAGCCATCTTCCCCACTTGCAATGACTCCCTCCTGTTTCTCCTGCCCCCTTCCTGCACGTTTGCCTCTGATACAGAGGCAGCAGCATGGGCGGGAGGAGGGGCAGGCTCCCCGCGCATACAGGGAGACTTGTGAAGGTTGACCGATGAGTCTAGGCTCATTGGTTAACCATGTACACAGTTACATTTTCACATCCCTAGTTAAGAGCATGATTCAGATGCAGATTTCAAATGCACTTGCGAGCAAATTTCTCTTTTTTTTCCCCCCCTATCAAACTAAGTAATGTTAGGTGAGCAAAATTGAAGTAGGAAAAAGTTTGTCTTTGTACTGCAGATAAAAGATTGGATTTTTTTCTTTCAATGGACAACGTATAGGTGGGGGAGGGACGGAAGAGCTACATTTGTGAATTAACTGACAACTGTTCACTTAGAAGAGGTTTTGGGCAGTCAGTAGAAGTCTTCCCAACCAAATGGGACCTCCAAATTTGCAGGGGCTACATGGGTTTACTTCTTTGCGCTGTTGCTCCTTAAGGATGTTAAATTGCAGTTAACTGACTAGTCGAGTAGTCGATGGAATTTCCATCGACTAGTCAATAGGCACTTACGCATTCCTCCTTTGAAATGGACAAGAGCCCCCCTGGGAATGCAGAACTCTGCATGCAGCCCGGGGCCAGTGGGAAGTCCCACTGACTCTGGGCTGCACGCGAGTGTCTGCTTTGAAATGTACAAGAGTCCCCAGTTGGGGCTCTTGTGCATTTCAAAGCCACAGCGCCCTCACTGAGCCCAGGGTCAGTGGGGGACTCAGGGTCCTCCACTGACCCCGGGCTCCATGCTGCGTTGCATGCTGCGCAGAACCTGGGGTCAGCTGGGGAGTTCCCAGCTGATCCCGGGCTCCTCACGGCATTTCCCCAGCTGATCCCGGGTTCCGTGGAAATGCTGCATAGCGCCTAGGATCAGCTGGGGAGTTCCCAACTGACCGTGGGCTCCATGGCACTGCCCCTTTGAAACGCCGAGGCGGCGTTTCAAAGGGGCAGCCACTGCACAGCTTATCCCTGGCTATTAACATCCTTATTGCTCCTCCTTTTACCAGGATCAGCATGGTTTCAGCAAGGATCCTGCTTGCCTTTACGTGAGCTCTTCACTGCTGTGCAGTAACAGCTGTGGGGGCTGCAAAGAAACAGACACTGTTTGATGTAGAATTGGTTCCAAATGGGACAACTGGAATACCAGCCTGAAAATGATGCCACGTTTAAATAACCAGTCCCAAGTTCAACTCCCATTCTTATCCTGAAAACTCATTGGAGCCAAATTTTCCCGACGGGGCCCTTTTTGTGATGTTTCTTTAGGGTGAAGAGAATACCAGGCAGAGGCATTTATTTTTCTTTTTGACTCCCATGTCCATGTTCCTGAGTTGGCTGGGCCAATCTGAGCCAGTTGTAGAGTTCATTAGGATAATCAAGTAAAGCAATATATTAAACATACTAGGGAGAAAAAAATCAGTCATAATTTTTTTATTTTAAGTATATGACAAAAAGTAATTGTGAAAGCTTTTATTTCTGTGATACTTTGACCTGATGAAAGCAGCTTCTTTCAACAAGGTCTCCTTAGGCCACATCTTCATGGAAGATCACAGCTACCACGATCAATATTTTGGAGTTCGATTTTAGCGAGTCTAGTTAAGAGTTGCTAAATCGAAATCAGAGGGCGCCCCTGCTGGGGTCAGGTACTCATGCTTTTGCCAGGAGTAAGACAAGCCGACGGGAGCATTTGCTCCTGTTGGCCTCCCTTTGTGGGGACACCACCAAGTTCAATTTAAGATAAGCCAACTCCAGCTACGTGTCCTGGCCTTAGAGTATATCTACATGGAGTCAGGCATGTTGTACTCAGTCAGGTGGCATTCATATTGTCAGGGGGAAATAGTCTAGAGAGGATATGGGGAAAATGCATTATATCTATATCTATCTATCTATCTATATATATATATCAATGTTACACAGAAGTCATTGAAATGTGTTGTGATTTTTAATTATTAATTTTGCAGCCGAGGGAAGATTAGCAGAACTTCAAAGTGAAATAGTAAATGCAGAGCAACACGTTTTAAAAGCAAAGGAGGAATTTAAACAACTGCAAGATGCTGTGGCTCAGAAAAAAGTATGTAAAAGCTAACAAAGTAAAGATAAACAATGAAAATATTTAAAGCAATGTAGTCATAAAAATGTAATAATATGCTCCTCTCAGTTTTGTCAAGTAGTCTAATTAGGACAGGATTATTTTTTCTTTATTTACTTTCCCGTGGAAACTTTAAATTACACTTAAATGGAGCTTTTAAGATAAATATTCAGACACCAGGTTCTCAGGTCTTTCCTGGCTTACTGGCCCAAAGTTTCACAATTAGCATATTGCAGACTGTTTTTGTCAAAGAGCTAACAACATATTCCTATTTTCATAGCTAATTTATGAGAGACCAAACCAGGAGCAAGGTGTTAGCAAACTGGAGTTCCTAGCTTTCATTTTATTTTAAGTTAATGCAGGCTATAATAACCTGATGATTATCAAACTTATCTTTCAAAAAGATTCTGAACCATCTATATATTTCCAGGCTTTTTTAGGTGGGTTTTTTTTCCATTTCTTGACTCCAGATTTCAGAAGCAGAAAAGGATAGTCTTCAACAGAAACTGAGTAGCAAGATACATATCCTAAATCAGCTACGAGAGGAAGCTTTGGAATTAGAAAAACAGATGGAAAAGCAGAAGCAAGAAATAGGGAATAAGCAAAAGGAGATTGAAGACTTGCAGAGTTTTATAGATTCTGTAGATCCAAAAGATCCAAGACATGTAAGTAAAGCATTAAAAATAAATATGGAAACCTAATTTTTCTATGTCCGGCTTTTGTATTAAGGTATACTTAGTTAAAATTCTGAATAAATATTTAACTAGAACCTAATTATACCTAATTTTATAAAACACGTAATATGCTCTTCATACTATTTTAGCAATGTTTTTAGCTTCTGAGCTACTTATAATTGCTTCCTTTCATTGGTTGGTATTGATGATATGTAATGACCACAGAATTTAAAAATGGCTTCCACCTTTATCAAATATATTTATGGAAGTAGGATCCAGATTCTGAAAGATATTTAGGCACTTAAATCCCATTGAAATTAATGGAAACTAGGCATCTAAAACCCTTTTGGGGATTTAGGCTTAATTATTCAATTAAAAATATTTACTTTGTTGTAAGATGTAACTTTTGGCATCTGTGGAAATTTAAATATTCTAGACAAATTACTAAAGTTGTAGAAGTTATGGAATTATGTTCATTTTTACTATGAGCTACATTGTATCTATAGAGGCAAAAGCCCCATTTTGGCAAAGAAATGTGTTCAGGGAGACCCTTGAATGCAAAGAGGTTTACTTGTATGTGGATCGATCATTGCAGTGTTGATCCACTGTGTAGTGAAGACAAGCCTTTAGGAAGGACAGTTTTTCTCTCCTCCTTCCGTTCCTTCCCCCGTAGTTGAAAGTATTTTCTACATGTTATCACAAAGGTCAGGTGTCATTAAGGATTTTATAATGGGAGATTGACAAAAACCAAAACAGTACAACTATCAGACATTTGTATTAGATTAATTATTCTGAAATATTTGGAGAACTTTAGGCCTTAATATTTTTAAATGAAGAGCCTGTTCCTTCACTATGGTGGTCAGAAAAAACAACCATTGACTTCAGTGGGCACTGTATCAGACTATGGGACAGATTCCAGACCCCACTGCTGTTCCAGAAGCGCAGAATCAGGACTTCTCCTCAGTTTGCAGTGGTACAACTGGCACATTTCCTTTGCTACAGTTTGGCTGGAGAGGGAAACAAGCATAGTAGACCTAAAGTTTCCTGACCTTTTTTTCCCCTCTGCGCTCTATTTATGCATGCTTCTAGTTTCCTGCACAACTACCACCAGTGTTGCTGAAATAGGAACATTATGCAACAGAAAGATCAATGCACAATTGCTTCTCCAGTTTCTATACCATGGCATGGATAATTTCTGTGCACAATTAATGTTCTTTAGCTTTGTTCCCTAGGCAAGGAAAGCATAGGCTCCTGCATTGTTGTAGAAGCGATTTCATGAATGCCCAGAATGCAGATGCTAACATTCCAAGATCTATATGTGAATGGGTCTGTTTCTCTTATCCATGCTGTATTTAAAATTTGATCTTTAACATACCTGTGGTATATAAATTCAGTGAATATTATGTACAGCAGGTTTAAATTAGACTACAGTGAGTTTTAAAATGTGTCCTAAAATCAAATCTATTGTCAAATAAAAGCTTTTTAAATATGCTTTTCATAACTATTGTCCATTTATGGGAATACTCCCATGTCTGTTCTCTACTTTCATCTGAGACTCAGACTCTCTCTCCCCCCACCCCCTTAAATTGGTTTGAAATCTGCAGTTAAGAAAATAATATATGATTGTAACAGTCTATGTGTTTCAGGGAGGAAACCGCTTTCTCAAGAGGACAAGCCCAGCCTCTTGGGGAGTAGACTGACTGTTACTAACTCCGTAGTCGATTGGCTACATACACAGCTTCCTGTGTTGTGATTTAAAGCAAACAGGGCAGAGTACAGCTTGTGGAGACAAGTAGAGATTGGAGAGCATGTTACTGCTCCACAGTCATGACAGATACTCTCAGTGTCTGCAATTTCCCATGGTTTCAAACCACATTCTTACCAAAGTGTAATTGTCAAATAGAGAAGTTTGGAGGAAAGAGAAGACAGAAGAGAAACTATGTTTCATTTTAAGCTGCTTTCCATCATTTAGATTTCAGTTCATCATTAAAATGGATTCTAAATTAGGGGTGGAGCTTTTTGCACATGACTTCAAAGGAAGAAAAGACAAAGCTGTAAGTGTTTGTTTTTAACAATCCTCTTGTGACATTCAGCAGCTGTTGCAAAATAATTATTCAACAACAGCAGCTGTGCTTAATCTTACTAATTAGAACTATATTTTGGAAATTAGAAATTAAATTAGACTGGATTTTTTTAAATTGGTGGAAATGTTGAATTACAGTAATACAATTCTCAGTATTCATAACCTTTTTATTTGCATACTTTAAAAATACTGAATATAATATGTATTCCTAACATACTGCAGTTCTATTTAAAAGTAGAGCAAATATGAGTTAAGTAAATCTTATAGTGCTTTAATTCTGAATTAAAATGACTTGCAGTATAACAGCCTTCAAAAATTATTCTGAAAATTTTGCAGTTCTAAGACTTCCATGTAATAGCTAGATAAAAGTACAGTATGTATGTTTGGGGCAGGGACATAACAGAAATTGCTGTTAATAAAACAAAAACAATGTATTATTGGAGGCTTTTGACACTGTATGAATGATGTTTGTAAATGTTTGAATGATGTTTGTAAATGTTTCAGTACCAATGAACAGTGAAGTGCTATTGTTATGGACTTTCATTTGGTTTTGTTTGCCACTGTGCTGCTGAGAAGTGTTTCATTAGTACATTATGGTCAAATTCTGAGAGCGACTGAACACATGAAAATGTGCAGGTGCTGAGTACTCTTCAGGATTTGGCCCCATGTTTGTAAATCAAACTGTCAGATATAAACTTACTGTTTGAACAGAGGCCACTATTTGAACAACTATAGTAAAGTATCCTGTTGTAACGCTGACTGCATTCAACTATGGAAATAGTTTACACAGCTCAAGTTAGACAGAGACTTCTGTCAGTGTTTTTATTTGATATTGGGCCACCACACTTTAAGTGAATGTATCATATGTATTTAGAAAAAATATTAAGAGCCCTATGGAACTTGAAAGCTTCTCTCTTTTAAGCAACAGAAGGTTGTCTAATAAAAGATATTACCTCATCCACCTTATCACTTTTAAAAAAATACTTATTCAGACATGAAGCTAAAATTATTAGACTATGTGAAGCTTGTCTGACTTGCTGTTTTCTCCAGTGTCATGTAAAATATCTTGGTTCATTAGCTTATTTATTTCCAGACCATAGATTGCTAGGGCTATAGAGATAGCTGCTTGGTCCTAGGGCAGTGGTCACCAGCCAGTAAAACGGGATCTACCAGTGATCTTGGAGCCTCTGACAAGTGATCCTGACCGGTTTGGTCAGGAGGCTATCAAGTGCAGGCACTTCATGTGCCCCTTGCTGCTCCTACCCTCTGTCTTGGAGGGGCCCCCCACTCTCAGGGGCCAACACTCTCCTGGTTGCTGTACAGGGCACGGGAAGAAGGGGGCATGTACTGATGTCAGGGTGCCCCTCCTCCCACTCTGTGCCCTATCTCCACAGAGTAGGGGGGGACAAGGATGGAGAGAGTTTGCTGGCTATTTTTGGGAGTGGTGCAGGCCTAGGGTAGGGGTGAGCCTGCCTTAGCCCCCTGCATTGCCTCCCAGAAGCCACTTGTGGTAAGCAGTGCCCAGCTGGAGCCTGCATTCCGAACCCCGGCTCCAGTCCTGAACCTCTCTTGCACACCAAACTCCTGCCCTAGCCCTGAGTCCCTGTGCACCCAAACTCCCTCCCAGAGCCTGCACCCTAAACCCCCTCCTGCACCTCAGCTTCCTGCCCCAGGCTCATCTCAGAACCCCTCCCACACTCTAAATCCTTTAGCCTAAGATCAGTATCTGCATACCCCTCCCCCAACCTTCTGCCCCCAGCCTGATAAAAGTGAGGGAGGATGGAGTGAGCAGGGCGGGGCCTTGGGGAAGGGATGGGAAGGAGACGGGGCAAGGGTGTTTGAGGTAGATCCTTGGTTGCACTTAAATTCAAAAAGTGATCTCATGCTTATAAGGTTGGAGGTTACTGTCCTAGGGGAATAGAGAATGAATGAGTTCCTTGTGTTTCTCAATTACTGAAGAGTAGCATTCATGGGTTTTGAAGGGGATCTATTTTCTTATGTGAAAGGGGTAACGAAGCAGTGAGAGTTAAAGTTGGGAAAAGAGCAGATTTTGGAGCTGTTAGAGATGCATTTGACCTTCCCCCTCTGGGCAGGAATGTGATATTTGGGGATGAGGGATGGAAGCGAGATTAAATGCTGTTTGCTGTAGAGATTTCTTCATCTGCCTGATCTCCAAAAACTCCTGCCTTTGGGGGAAATAACAGGAAGTGGAAGTTCAAATTGTTGGTGCAGCTCATTTCCAGTAATGGGACACTTCAGAAGCAATAAGCCAGATAACTTATATTGTTAAACTAAATATCTTTTACATTTAACCATAATTCACAGGCTCACATGACAGCTCAGAAAGCAAGTAAAGAACAGCAGCTTGACATGATGAACAAACATTACAAACAGCTTGAAAGTCGCCTGGATGAGATGCTTTCTAGGATTGCTAGGGAAACTGAGGAAATTAAGGATCTGGAGCAACAGCTTACAGATGGTAAAGAACACTGGTTTTGTTAACTTCGTTTCTTAAGAATATTAAATCTGTATTTTAACATAGCTGAGATACAAGAAATGTAGGCAAAGAATGAAACTGATCTCATAGGAAAAAATGGGATGATTCTCAAATGTGTCCACCTTAAAGGAAAAGAGCTGGAAAATACAGGCCTCCAAAACACTATGTTTCCCAGAAGGCTTTCATTGCCAAAAGAATGTTGCATTGATAAGGATGTGTTGCAGACACAACATGGAAGACCTCAATGATCAGATCTTGATGGAGAGAGCCAGTGACAACACTCTTCCATGTTGCATGGAAGATTCAGATCTCTTGCTTAACAGGTTGAATGTGTTTCATCACTTAACAGCATCTTTTGCAACCAATAAAGGAGCAAGCATCATGGACCTACCATCCATTAGTAGCTTTCAGCCATAATTAAGTGATCTTTCCTCCCCAGCTGAATAAGGGACATCTTGATAGTTCAAGTCATACTGTGAGCAATGTTCCCTGTAAGCTGAATGCTTGAGCAGCTGCCCAGGAGAGACTCAGGTGCCATCCAGCTGAATAGCAGAGTGCTCACAGCCAGCAATATGTGTTTCTACTGGTGGTACACATCCGCACATGCATTGGTGCACATAAACAGTTAATACTATACACACGACCTTCAAATAGCTAGGGCTTTTTGCTTTTACACAGTGTGGTTTCAAGCCACTAGAACAAAAATAAACATTGCATACTAACATGCTATTCATTTTTCAGAAACAATTATACTCTCTGAATATAGAAATGTCCTGTCCATTTTGTCTTTGTAAATTAAACTACTTAATTTTTAAATACGATAATCCTTGTTTCAGTGAACAAGAAAATGTATACTTAGTATTGTAAGCTGTTATTCCAAATCTGGAAAATATTTAGTGCACAATGTAAATGGAGGTAGAAGAGGGAACAAGGTAGAATAGAAATAGGTCTTAAATGGCCATATATTAAGTTAATGTAATGTCTCATCAGGACACACAAAAGAAATTTTTTGAAACGCTAATTGTTGTTTCTCTATAATTAGCTGTTGCAAGTACATGAGAGGTTAATTTAACCTAGGTAACACACATAAGTTTGTTCAATTAGTACATTTGAGTCACTAAATAATAGTGTCTTGAGTTGTACACTGTAAAATAACGATGACTTTTTTTGAGAGAGAGAAAACTTAGTTTTAAAAAAAGTAAAGTGGAAAAAACTTACCTTCTGCTAAATTAGCTATGTTCCAATCTTCAAAACTTGACAGTTAGTGATAGAACATCTCCTTCGTGACATTTTCAATGTCTTGTATTCAGAAGACTAACAGTATTCAGAAATTACACTGGGGGATCAGGAATGTCTGTTTTGTTCATCTTGTATTCCTTGAAATAGTTCTCTTGCATAGATTAATTCCATTTTGTACCTTTGCAGGTCAAATAGCAGCCAATGAAGCACTGAAGAAGGATTTAGAAGGTATTATCATAGGGTTACAAGAATACCTTGAGAGTGTTAAGGGTCAGGCCAAGCAGGCCAGTGATGAATGTAGGGAGTTGCAGAAGGATAAGGTGGCTTTGCTGCAAAGATTGGCTGAACTGGAGGAAGAAAGAAATCAGCTGGAAATAGTTGCCATGGATGCTGAAAACATGAGAAAAGTAAGATTTCGGAATACCTTTGTTTTCCCAAAGTCGGATCCCTGGGAATAAAAATAGAAACTTAAAAAAAACCAAAAAACTGAATTCTGAATTGCAAAACAAAATTTCCCTTGGACAAATTCTGCTGTTTTTTATATGGTAGCTTCAGTGGCAGTTAAAACTGTTACTGAGCAGAATTTGGCTGCTAACATTTAAAACATAAATACAGGTTGAACCTCTCTAGTCTGGAACCTGACCAGTTCCGAATGAGAGAATTTTCTGGACCACGGGAGGTCAGTATTGTTTAGCAGCATTGCCAACACTTCCACTGCTTCGTAGACTATTGGAGGACATTTAGGATGTGTCTACACAGCACCCTCACCTCAAAATAACCAAGCAATTTGCTCTACGCAAATTGCATAGCTTATTTTGAGGTAACTTCGAAATAAGGCATTATTCCGAAAACGTCCCTTAACCCTCCTGCAATGAGGTTTACAAGGATGTTGGAATAGCAAGCCCATTATATTTTGATATAATGGGCTTGCTCTTCAGACACAGAATAGCTCCACAGTATAGATGTAGACTTAGGGGTTAATTAGAGCTAAATAACAGCACAGGACACTGAGAGCTAGGACTGGTGGCTGTAAACAAAATTTATGGGACCACAGGAACCTTGGCCATACCCATGGAAAGTGGACATCAGGCTTACTAAAATCATTCCGGATGACAGATGTTTCTGGACAAGAGAGTTCTGGATTAGAGAGATTCAACCTGTAGCACACAGCAAATGGAGATTATTCTATGGGGTAGTCAATGTATACATTGTATAATTTTTCTTATGATGGAACTCTTCCAAAAATTGAGGCTTAGACTTTTCCTCCTTGGACCAAAGATTTATTTACACTACACTAGTTCAGGTTGCTCCAACACTACATCTACACTAGGGTTTGTGTCTATGTGGCTACACTGTTGTAAAACAAATACAAGCATAGACAAATTAATTGTTAATTCCAAGAAGCTAGGAAGTGTGATTTACTGAAGCACATTCCCTGCCTGACAGTTGAATATACTGCATTTGTTAGCATCAAAAAATTAACTGAAAGTATGAACAGAATCATAAATTATATGCATATTTCTAATTTGATTGTGCAATTTTAGGAAATTGCAGAGCTTGAATGTGCACTCCAAGAGCAACGAGAAGTAAATGAATCTCTTAGAGAGGCACAAGGGGATCTCAGTGCATATGAGGCTGAACTGGAGGCTCAACTTAAAGTCAGAGATGTTGAAGCCAAGCAACAGCAGGAAGAACTGGGGAGACTAAAGCGACTTAGTCAGGTGAGAATAGAATTATGGTGATGTCAGATGGGAATAGTTCTTTTTTAAAGGGTACTCTATCTTGAAAAACGTAAGTGGACTTTGCTAAGTTTATATTTTGTTTTTATATCTAGAAATACTTTTTCCCTTCTGAGTCTGGGACGGATAAAAGGTGTTCTTATATCAGCTGTTTTTTTAAAAGCCCTGTGAGTTTGTGGTTAAAATTCCAATATCCATATTTTTATCAAAATATTTTTGGCAATTTATAATACAAACTTCAAAATCCAGTGAATCCTGCTTTCATATATTCATTTTTAATAATTATGTTAAGTATATTATGCAAATTTAAAAAACTTTTCCATTTCCTTTGTCATAATCAGAAATCCCTTTCTTTTAAACCATTAAAAGGGGATTTCTTTAAAGTAATGTATGTACAAAGGAACTTATCACAGGAGCTATCATTAATATTTGTTTACGATGGGTCTTATTTTTGCATTCAGGATCTTCAAGTTTAGTAAGGAGACGTCATTTGTGCTAAACAATCAATTATATTTCATAAGGCAGTGTAACCGGTATGGCTTGGAGTTGTATTTTGCTATGATTTATAATTTTATCCTGAAACCAAGATAAAGAGTATTTTTGGTCTCTCCATGGAGAATATACCCTGAATAAAAACGAACTAGCTAGTGTGGCTTTCCAGAAATAGTTGAAAGAATATTGGTTACCAAACATTAAAAAAGTGTCATTGGCACAGTCTTATGAAGTTTTTCGCATAGGGCATGTCTGAAAATTTTCTTTGCAGAATTTTCCCCAGCTGGGCATCCTGGTCTATAGAGACTAGGGATACAAGAAACCAAATGCAGTTTCAATTTTAAAACTTTTTTGAGTTTTTGCTAAAAACTATAAACTCCCTTAGAAAATCTTGACAATTTTTTTTTTATTTCATTAGAAATTTCAACAAGGAGGTGGGGTGGAAATTCAGACCAGCTCTAATTTAGCACCCTTTATAATTGAGTTAATTTTGTTGTTTCAGAAAGTACAACTATTCTGGTTTTTAAATCTGAAAACTTTCTTTATTGTAGATGGAACACTCTGCCCTGCAAGCTGAACTTGAAAAAGAAAGGCAGGCATTAGAAAATGCTCTTACCAAAGCACAAATATCAGAAGAGAAGGAAGAGGAAAACAATAAACTACTTTCCCAGCTCAAACAATTGCAGGTTAAATACTTATTCATTTTTTGTCTCAGAATTCACCTGATATCTGAGATGCTTTTTTTTTCCCCCTAAAGGAAAATTAATATGGATTTTCCTCCTCTGTGTGATCTGCACCTGTTTGGGAATCTTAAGTAGTGTGTCTGACTTTTTTTTCTTTTCCCTCTAATGTTAATACTCCTAACTTTCTGTTTCTGAGGTCCAAATTGGATTATCAAGATTGGTTATTGTTTTTTGTAAAATATGGCCTTTCTTCCAGACCAGTGCATGTGACTGAGAAAGAGGGTTACTTATTTCAGGTTTCACAACTGCTGAGCATACTTGTTTCCCATTACAGTTGAAGAGAGCAATATCCTGAGAAAGAGAAATTGAATATCAAGAGTCTGCTGGAATAGTCAAATCAGAATTAAATTAAATTAAATTAGAGGTTGACTTACTATCTTACACTTCTTGTTTCCTGCTTGGGGATAATAATGTATTTGTCCTTCGGTTATCTGAACATGGGGAAGCATAGAAGATCCAAAAAAAGTCACTGCTCTCCAAAGTAAATAGCAACAAACAACAGGGATACAAAAGGAAAGGTCCAATCTTGTGAAGTGCAAACTGCTCCTGATTGCTGAAAATTATTTATGTTGGCTTAATTGAGTAATTTTGCTCTCCATATTATCTTTGTACAGATCTAATTGTTTAAACTGGTGGCGGTATGTTTTTTCTCAGCAGTTTCTCATTTCATTCAAGGACTTAATATTGAGAATTAAATAGTTTGCTTGTGTTATCAGCTCCTTTATGACAATAGGCTTAGTTTATACAAACATGTAATAAATAGTTTGCCAAGATGAAGGTGCAATATAGATAAACCCAGTCTTGAACTGGCAAGAAACAAATATTTTCAACTTTTAGGAGTAATTGCAAGGAAAAGATGCATTTCTTATTGGGAAAATATTTGTTAGATTCTGATGTACTGGAGTTTGACCCCATAAATTTGGTTTTACAGGGAGACAATAACCTTTTGAAACACCAGCTTAAAGATCTTCAAAATCAGCTAAATCATGCGTTTGACAACGTAATTCATCCTGAAGAAGTCACAGCTCGTGTAAATGAGCTCAAGAGAAAAATGCAGACAGGAATTGGAGAAATTAGGTGGGTAAAATAAATTCCTTAGTAATCTCATTAAATGAGTTTGTATGCACAGATCTAAGTTTATAAGAGTAACAAGATAAGCACCCCTTCTTCACCTTGGTGTCTGAATGTAGCAGCTCTGACACTGATCCATACGTAACTCTGTTGTCATGTCCTTTACTTCATTCTCAGTTACACACCCACGTCAGTACTATTCAGTATAGTAGGTGGGTTGTCTGCCACAGAGCAGAAAGTGAGAGAGCAATCCCTTTGCTCCACAGCTACTTTAATATCCTGTTTTGGCACAGGAAACATGGAACCAATCAAAAAGGCAGCACACCATGGTTGCATCAGTTGGACCACTTTCTCACCAACACCCCACTATGCTGGGTCTCATTAGATCTAGGGACAAGACCTGCTGCTTTGCATGTAGTCACACTGAGTGGAAAGGGGGGAGACAGAGTTATGGACACTCCTCTCCGCAACCATGCTCATTTGTATCGGTCATCTTAAATTCTTGCACTAGCGTATTAGGCTGGAAAAATCCCAGCACCTAATACCAATAACCGAAATTATTGCTTACTTATCATTTGCATTATCTTTCTTTCAGATGCCATAATTCAACTGATATTATAGGGAAAAGCCTTGCAGACCTGCAGAGACAATTTAATGAAATCCTTGCTCATTCACAACAAGAAAAAGAGGAGGCATGGGCTAGACAGAGACAGTTGCAAGAAGAGATGGCGTCTCAACAAGAGAAACTAGGAGATGCACAGGAAAAATATAGACAGGCGTGTAACAAAGCTGCAGAAGCAAGAGTAAGAGAATTGCAAGTTAACAAATGGAGAAAATTGAACTAACAGCACAAGGATCAAATTTCACTCCCTACCTAACACTTCTTTAAATTTATTGGTTATACAGATGTAATCTTTGTTTGTCTGGAACAGGTTTGGGACAACTGAAATGTAGAGCAAGACATTATTCCATTTCAAATATAAAAAGATGGGTTTGTTTTTTTCTTTTTAATATGTGAAGTATGGTTCTGGCTTTCTTCTGGTTGCAGCAGTGCATATTTCTCTTGAGTGATAACTATTCATTAAGGGGAGATGATATCAACAGTTGAGAATAAAAAATTTTCTTCAGAAGTAATTTGACAGCTCTCACACTTTAAATAGATTCTGGCTACTGAAGAGAAATATGGATGCATATGAATTCTTCTTTTGTTCTCGTTTCTGACAGTAAACTTGCCTTACTCAGACTCCTTATATTGTTTCACCAAAAATATGCAAATGTTCAGAAATGCTATATATAGAGACAATGCTATAATATAGGCATCTGTATGTTGATACACTGTGTGCCCCATTGCACTCTTCTGAGGTTCTTTATTGTAGACAGCTTGCAGAACATTTTCATTTTTGCATAAATGGTGCAGAAGAATTTTCTCATGCTTCTAAAAATGAATAAGGATAGCTATCTTTATGAAATATACTTGATTATATGTGCCTAGCCAGTGTTTGGACTATAAAATATATGGGGAACAAAGAAATAAATATTGGTAGAAAAAGTAAAGATTATGGGTAAAAATTTCAAAAGCTCTGAAGACCTATTTTCAAAAGTCACTTACATTCTTTTAAAATGTTATCTATTAAAACAAAGATATGGACATTGTCAGTCTCTCTTTGACAAATAGTATTCTGCTAATTGCATGTTTTGAGAAATTGATTTTTAAACTTCAACAAGATTATGGATCAAAGCACTCTATTTTTCTCTTTCATGTTTTCACAGTAATTTTTTTTAAATGCAGATTAAATCTGAGAAGAGGCAGAATGAGACCAGAGTTCATCAGCTAGAGAATGAAATCCAGCACTTGCGTGCAAAAATAAAGAGTATGGAAGAAATACAGGGTCTTGCAGATCAACAACTTCAAGAAGCTGATGAAGAGAAGGAGAAAATTCTTGCCCAACTGGAAGATTTAGAGAATAAGGTGGGAGATATTTAAGCAAGAACAAGCACACACACTGAACTTAATTGCCTGAAAAAAAAAAACAACCTTTTTAAGTGTTTAGGTTGTTTTGGTTTCTAGAATTGATGGTGTTTTACCTGGAATCTCAAGTGTGGATAATCATTGTTACAAGTGATATTAGTTTGATTCTGGCTTTAATTAAAACAACATTTATGTAAAGTATCTAAAAAATATTGTTAAATGAAAAATAATATGAGATAACACTATACAAAATGGGGCATAGTGACTCTTAATAGGCTATAAGGTAAAATGTCCTCTAGAGACACCTGTAGAAAGCTGTAAAATATTAACAGTGTGAAAACAGTGGGGGATAAAAAAACTTTTATAACCATATATTTCCCTTATTTCAGAAAAACTTAAATGATGCGAGGGCACAAAAGCAAATTCTTGGCCTAGATAAAGAACTGAAGGAATTAAAAAGAGCAGTAGCCGCTTCGGATAAACTGGCAACCACAGAGCTCTCCATTGCCAAAAATCAACTAAAGTCTCTCCATGGAACTGTTCTCAAAATTAACCAAGAGCGAGCCGAGGTGATTCAACACATAAATAATACATTTATGTAATGTTTACTGATGCTGTTATAATGTGTGTGTGGGGGGAGGTTTTGGTGTTTCCTTTATCATGTAGAGTTTATGGCTCAACCACAAATTATCACACTGAACTGTAATTTGGCACACAAGGGCTCAGTCTGAAGGTATTGTAGGTAATTGCCAAGTTACATAATTTGTCTCACTACATTCTGAAAGCTTATGAATAAGTAATTTTTACATAGATTTGAATCATGGCCCCTTAACAAAATAAAAAAAATTGAATAAATTATTTTCACCTTTAGTCACAGTATTATTAACAGGATCAGATACAATGTAAATAAATTCTTAAAACTTCGTTACTCAGGTCTGGAACGTGGTTTCCATGATGATAAAGGACCTACACAGTGTGGATATTATTTATATAATGTGTTTTTAAAAAATAGGATTTGTTTTTCGTGTAGATAATAGAATTGAAGAAAAAGGAAATACAAAAAGTAGACCAGCATGATTGTTTGTCACAATATTTTTCTCAGTGCTGCATAAGGCTTCAGCAGTTCTGTAAAATAGCTTTTAAAATTAAACGTTTGCTCTGTTTATTGTTGTAGGAATTTCAGGAAGCAGAGAAGTTCTGTATGCAGGCAGCTCATGCAGCTCAGGATCTTGCCCAAGCAGAAGCAGAAATAGAATTGTTGCAGAGACTTTTAAAAGAAAAAGAACAGGTAAATTGTAGTAGGTATTGCTGTATATCAAGATACATATTCTGAAGTGGCAAGAGTGAAATACACAGATCAATTTGAACATAGGAGCATGGAATGAATATTTGAAACAGCCTAATAAATTTTAAGTTACTGACTTCCTAATTAAAATTTTAGATTTTTATGAGTGGGGTTTTTTTAAACTTAGTGCTAGCCATTTCCTGCTCATTTCTGAAAACTGATTTTCTCTTCTGATTGTCATTTAATAAAATATGGTTATTGCATAGTCATCATCATTTGGGAGAAGAAGGGGAAAGCTTTCTTACAGCAAGTTAATTCACCTTCTGAGTTGATTTTTTTTTAATTAATTAGATGTGTTTCTAGAATAGGCTTTATAAATTACTGATGAGTTTTTTGTTTTTTTAAACTTAGTTTCAGTATGAAATGGAGAAATCTGATGCTGAACCTATTGCATCTAGTTTTCACAAGTTTGAGATTAATACATTAAACCAGACTCTAAAACATCAGAGAGCAGAAATTGACCGACTGAGAAGCTTATTAGACAATGCCAGGGCAGGTAATTCTCTCTTCGTTTATCTCTTCTCCTTGCCTTCCAGCACAGGCTTCAAGGAAATGAATTTTCTACCCCATGTTTATTACTACCTGCTCACTCCATATACCTGGGGTTATATGGAGTGAAAACTAGTAAGCCATTCTGTCCAGCTTCTGAAAATGGTATCTTAAAATGCACACTTTTAAGTTTTTGGGGTTGTTTTGTTTTGGGGTTTGTTTTTTTTTTACACTTCAGAGAGAGAGGGCATGGGTGTGTGGAAGTGAAGTGAGTGGGATATAGTAAGTTTGCATTCTCATAATGTGCTTATCATGCATATAATGCAGTTATATAGCTGCTTTCATACAGGATGAAGGATCTTAGTTCTTAAGGTATTTTGCAAATATTATTAATTAAATCAAACACTCTTCTTGTGATATAGTTGCATATTATCATATTATCATCATCACACTTACAGATGAGGAAATGTTACTTTCTGCAGACTTGACCAAGGTCTCACAGCACGTGTGTAGCAGACATAAAAAACAATCTAGGAATTCTGGTGCCCAACTTTAATGACCAAACAACATTAACTCTGTTACACATTCAGTAGATATTTCAGAAACCTTCCTTGTAGCTGTGAGGAGTATAGGGGTGCACAATTCACATTTCACAGTTATCAGAGATCTATTCATGACCAAGTGTAATGAAAAAGAATTTAGAAGTATTTTAAGTATGTTCAGAAGTCTAAAAGTTCCCTTTATACTTGAAGTACTAAATTAAGTATAATTTCCTTAATTACTCTCTCACACATTTCCTTCATGATGAATTTATTGAGTCTCATATTTATCTGAAGTACTGAGTAATAACTTCAGTTTACAGTGCGATAAGTACGAAAAAGAGAAAGAAAATGTATTGGGTTGTGGGAGGACTTTAAATTGGAATTTTAATTATCTTAAATATATAGACATGTGAGTACCTCCATAAATATAATAGAGGTTTCAGCTTTACTGATGTGCATTCTAACATTATGAAATCATGTTATTCCTTTTTAGGTAAAAAGGGTCAAATAGACAAGTTACTGGATGAAATTGCAGCACTCAGACATGCCCTTTCTCACCAGAATGATTACATCACTGGTATAGCAGATCCATTCAAAAGAAGAGGATATTGGTATTATATGCCATCATCATCACAAGTAAGAAAACTAATATAAGATTTTGTGGAAAGTAATGTGATATGGAAACATTCTATTATGAACCTCATTAATTTTTGGAAGAGGAACTAGATGGGTATAAAAAAGACAAATGTTGGAATACCTCACATTCTGCACAAATGTATGTTCCATAATATAGCTGCTGTAAAAGCTTGTTACTTCGGATTTTTGTCTTTTCAGCATGGTCGTTGATGTTTGCATATTTATGTTAGCATGTTCTCCACATCCCCCACACACGGACTGGTTCTTACACTTCATTAAAGTATGCACAGTCATGCACTGTCTTGCCTCTGACAAGTCAGCTCTTTGCAAAATTCAGTACTTTACAAAGGGCTTCCCAGTTAATCATACAAATTAGCATCATTCCAATGCACATCATAGTGCTTCAGGGTTTAATTTAAGCGACATCTGAGAAACCAAGGAAAATGTAATCTTTAAAGGTCAACTATGAAGATTTTATTTAAAACAACAAAATTTTGAAGAATCCCAGATTAGCACAGGATCTAATCTATACACTTATTTAAAGCTAGGACAGTTCTCAAACTACCTTCTCTACTGACTGTGTCGTTCTCAATTTTATATTCAAATTTCATTTTAATTAACTGTTTTGAAAGTTACTGAAAATTCCAAGCAGAACACACCTCCTTTATTGCTAACCTAATAGCCCATTTAAATCCGCATCTAACTAAATGTCAGTTTCATTAACAGGAGTAGTGGAGGAATATCAACAAAAAGTTTAAAACAAAAAACAAGTTGTATGGGGATTATTTAAAAAAAAGTACAGATCTACAAATCTAGTTGTTAATCACTATTCCTGCCCTAACTATTGATGATAAAAAGTCTCAGAGGGATAGCCATGTTAGTCTGTAACTTTAAAAACAAGTAGTCCTGTGGCACCTGAGGGTATGTCTACACTACAGAGTTGTCAGAAAAACGGCTGTTTTTCCGACAAAACTTGAACATGCACACTGCAATTGCGTTCTTCCACAAGAAAATCGAAAGAACAGAGGGGTTTTTCCGGCATTGGTAATCCTCATTCTACGAGGAAGAAGCCTTTTTGAGAAAGAGCTCTTTCAGAAAAAGGCACGTGTGGATGGGGAAGAGGGAGTTCTTTCAGAAGAAGAGAAAAAAGCACAGGTGCCCTGGTGGCCATTACATCCATAACAATCACAGCTTATGTGCGAGAGAGCGTCCATTCAGTCTCGACGCTCTATTTAGAAAAAGCAGATCGCTTCTTCGATGCACTTTTGCAGTGTGGACACTCTCTTTCAGAAGAAGTTTTTTTGGAAGATCTCTTCCAAAAAAAGCTGCTTCTGAAAGAAGCCTGTAGTCTAGACATAGACTTAGAGACTAACAAAAAACTTTGTTAGTCTCTAAGGTACCACAGGACTACTTGTTGTTTTTATTGAAGGTACAAATGCTATTGTAATACCGCAAAAGTAGTCATACTCAGGGCTTGCCAAGTGGCGGCGAGCCCCGCTCACCAGCCGTGCGGTTCGGCACGCTGCGCATGCGCAGACCGTGCTGCGCGGCTGTGCCGGCTTGTAATCTACTCACCATGGGCGAGTAGATTACACTAATTGTTGAGCCCTGGTCATGCCTAATAAGACAAGTTCTCATATTTTTTCCAAAGTGCGGATAATTTTTGCGTAGAGATTATCTTGTCTGTTGTCTGCCTTCCATCTTGTAAACTTGTAACAACCCTGTGCCAGTCACACATAGGCTTACATGGACATAACAACAACTAAATACTTTGCTGTCTTTTTAAAGCAGTATTTCCACTAGAAACAGTACAAAGTATCATATGATCAACCAGTTGTCTGAAGACCAGTTTGCAAACATCTATAATCAGATGTTTATTTTTCAATATTTGTTACTTGTAGAAAGAAAAAAATATTTAAACTTGCATTGCTTTTTGGGTTTTTAGGTCTCAACTCCTGGTTCTCACAGCACCAAAGACTCTGGAGTTGGCTTACAGTATCCTGTTTCATCCCCAGTTAGAAAAGGGCATTGTCAAGGGAGGCAAATCAGGAAGGAAGACTGTGACTCACCCACTGCAAGAGGATGCTGGGTTTATTCCCCAGTTAGGAGTGGCTTGTCCAGATCGCATTCCCATAAAGGTGTATTAGTTTGAACATACTAAAATGTTTAGAAAAATATAAACTGCTTATTTATTTCAGTTAAAGTTTAAGGTTCAGAATGAATAAAAAGCTTAGCACTAACATATTTTTTTAAAATTCAGTGACTGGTGGTCAGAAAATTCAATCTGAACTCTTAACACAATTGCTGATTAGGGCCTTTCTTTTGGAGAAGCATAATTACTCAATATGGTTTTTTTTCTCTCTAAAGATGGAGTACATGGAGAAGATTATGGAGGGGGTGGTGAAATAAATGCCCCCAGTGATTCTCCCTTTGTTGCACCGGCTGGTTCAGTTATTTATACTGTACTTCCAAATGGTGTCCCTGTACCTCAGGGAACTGTAGTTTATGGACCTCCTCCTGTACCAACCAATGGTAAACCAGTTGCTCCTGGAACAGTTATCTTTGGACCACCTCCTGCTGGAGCTCAGGTTGTTTATGGCCCTCTCCCTGCCAACTTTTCTGTCCCTCTCATTCCTATTGGAGTGCTTCACTGCAATGTGCCTGAGCATCATGACTTGGTAAGTGTACAGGGCAGGCCCAGCTTTATATACTTGATGCAGTATAGATGGCATTTTTTTAGTATCTCTTCTGTTTGGTTTTGAAAATCATTTTAAAACTGCAAACTACACAAATATTATGGACTTTACTCTCTGTATTTTTACTCTAGCTAACATAGTGTTCATTATTCCATCTAATCATTTCATTTTGAATGGATGGATTACAGATTTGAAGAGTGTAAAAAGGGTTTCACCAAATTCATATGCTCCTGCAGAGTAACATCTTGACTTTAAAAGTTTACTGGGAGACAGTTCCAAAAGAAGATATGTTTTTCAAAAGATTTTACAGGAATGTATGTGTTGTCTGCTGAATGGGAAATATAAAGTTGGATTTATACAAATGAAAGCCATGGGGCCCAGCAGATAAAGACACAGACCTGGAAGTGATAAAATGTGACTTTTAGTCACAACCCTGCAGCTAGAGCACGGTTATGTCTTGGGTAAATCTCTTGATCTTCAGTGCCTCCATTTTTCCTTGTGTAAAATAGGAGTAAAATATTCCCTTAGGGTTCTGAGAGCAACAGATTAAAGGCTTTATATAGTCCCACACCATAGTTATATATCAGCTCCTATAGTTTCAAACAACATTAGCAGCTTGCCTTAGAACATATTTATTATAGAGGATTGCTGTGGAGACCCAGTCTGGTTCAAACTTGTATTTCCCTGCATTTAGGAGAAGGAAATCTCAAGACTAGACGATACTGTGTATCAATTAAGGTCTCAGAGACATGAATATAAGTGGACAGGAGTATCTGATCATAAACATCAGAAAGAGATGGAAAAATTGCATCAAAACATTGAAGATCTCTTACATGAAAGAGAAGAGCTGGAGCATGAAGTAGCAGAGCTACGTAAGACAGCGCAAAAACGCAGTAAACGCAAGTAAGAGCAGTATGTTAGATGCATTTAAAAGAATGCCTATTAAAAGGTTTATAGACTTTTCAAAATACATTAGTAAAGATGATTCCACTGTGTGTTTATGCATATCTTATGTTTCTGTAGTCTCTGTAAATGAATACCCCTATGAAAGATTGGTCAAACCTTTGAATGAATTGCTTTGTTTGTTTCTCCCCTTTTCTTTAGGGACTTCATTGAAGGACATATTGACACTCTTATTACAGAGCTAGAGTTAGAAAAATCTCTCAAACAGCATGAAGATATTGTAGATGAAATTGAATGTATAGAAAAGACTCTTCGAAAACGACGGGCAGAGCTCTGGGAGGCGGATCGACTTCTTGCAGAAGCTGAAACTGAACTAGAAAGTACCCGGGGAAAAGTAAATTGTTCTGTATTGTACCTGTCTGGCTTAAGGAAGATATTGTGTTTAAATTGGTAGACTATTCATTTTTATGGATCAAAGCAGATGCAGCTAAGGACTGTTAGATCTGAATCTAAAATTGTTCATTCAGTTTACTTTGAGAGGGAGATGTGAAGGCAGATTCTTACTCATTTTTTAAAAAGAATAAATGGCAAATGTTTGGGTTTTTCTGAAGAACTTAAAGGCCAAGGGAAACTGTCATTTTATTACTTCATTTTTTGCATATTAGTGTATCACGCCTCTCCTCGTTACTAATAAGCTGCTCTCAAACCAAGTGTGCCAGTTTGCCATACTTAGGCATAAGCCTTTTGATTTAAGTGACATCACCAAATGAAATTGCTGTGACTCTCGTTTCAGTAACTTAAAAAACCCTCAATTTATTTTCTAGACCAAAGAGACAATTCAGAAGTATAATCATGCCAAGCAACACTTGTCTCGTACTGAAACTGATGCTGAGGAACTAGAGCTAAGAGCCCAGGAAATGGCTATCAAGCTGGTGAAAGCAGATCAGCAGTTAAGGTACATTTGGTTCATATTGTTGGTGCTCTGTAGTGTACATCTGAACTGGAAGGAACAAAAGAAAGTGTCTTTCATGTTTGGAAAACTATGATGTTCCTTTCTAAGACCTAATGCTGTGATATTATGAGAAATAATTAATGTATTTCAGGTTACTTCAGGCAGATACAAGAGATTTAGAACAGCACAAGACTAAACAAGAAGGTATCTTGAAAGAAATCAATAAAGTTGTATCAGCAAGAGATTCAGAGTTCCAGTCCTTAAGCCAGAAGATAGAAATGTTGACTGAAAGGTAATAGTTTATTTTAAACGTGCCTTTCGTTCACTTTGCCATTAGATGAAGAGATAACTTAAATGTTCTTCTTGACCATAATTTAACCCTATATTTAATCATTAGTCTTCAGAAGCTTCAAGAAGATATTCAGGTTGCAGAAAGTAATGAAGATCATCATCTCCAAATTCTTAAAGAAGCAGAAAATATTCTTCAAGACAAAAAAACTGAGCTGGAAAGATTGAAAGATCAGGTAAGATTAAAGGGGGGAAAAAACCTATTCACTCCATGCACTAGAAATAGAATCCATTATGTTCTGAGTTTTGGTTTTGGTTTTTGGGGTTTTTTTTGTCAGCAGCCCCTATTTTTGTATATTTATTTTAGTGTCAATATCTCCTCAATGTGAAGTTCATACTATTGTTAAATGGCTAGTTACATACTACAAATTAAATACCAAATGCATGTACTCCTAAGTATGTTCAGTTTATACACTTGTTCAAATGCATTTGCACACCAACCAAAATCCTATTGAAGTGTACATGACACAGCCATTCATTCTGCACTTTTTGTTAAGTAATTGTCAAAAAATTATAGCTGAACAGTATATACAATTTATCTGTAGAAATAATTATAGTCCTAGTTTAATTTGGTTAATCTCAATTTTAAATACATTAAAATTGAAGATAGGTTGTGGTTTTGTATCAGAAAGCCTACAAAGATGTGGTATTATTGAAATGCTTAGTTAGTGGGCCTTCCATATTACTGTATACCATTTTTTCCCAGAAAACATGCTATTAAGGCAACAATCTTAATATGACAGCTGACTATATTACTACCTCCATCTCCATCTGTTGCTTCTAGTAATAATTTAGGCCCAATCCCACAAACACTTGTGTGCATAAATAATCTTAGTGTGCTCTATGGGGCAACTCGTATGCATAAAAGTTACTCGGCGGCATAAACATTTGCTGGATTGGGGCTGTAGATTATAAGCTTCTTGGGTTAGAGACTTTTTTTATTTTTAAAAACTGTCCATACTGTGCTTGCCATAGTGAGGATCAGAGCTCCTACAGGTTCTGCTAGATGCTGTCGCAATAAAAATAATTTGAAAATGTTCCAAGAAAGAGACTCTTTTTAAAATTTCCCAAACTGTCAATTACTACTGAGGTAGATGTGAAAGTAGTTTAGACCTAAGATTTTATTAATTTTTTTTATACTGTAGGTAGCAGCTAACCAGAAAGAGCTACTTGTCTTGGACCAACTGTTGGGCCAAAAAAAAGAAGAACTGCACCTCCTTCAAGATGGCATTACTCAGAAGAAAGCAGACCTCAAAGAAGCTCTTCGAGAAGGAGAGACTGAAGTTGCTCAGAAACAACGACAAATAAAAGTAAATTTTCAAAAGTCCTTAAAACTGTTAAGAACTAATCTGTTCAGTTCAGTGAAAGGAAAAAAAGTTAAAATGAATGGTCTCTCTGGCCAAGGGGTGGGCACCGGGACCTCCACGGGCCAGATCTGGCCTGCCATGCGGGTTGGTTCAGCCCGTGGCTGCCCTGCTGCTCCCTTGCCCGCTGGTCAATCAGGCCCTGGGGGCCGGGGCGCGCGCAAAGTCTCTCGCTACCTGCCCTGCTAGGAGGGAACCATGCACCCCACCAGAGACTATGTTCGCTCCCAGGCCCTTCCCAGCAGCTGGGAGGCACGGGGAGGCGAGGTGCCTCCTGAACTAAGGGGAAGGCCTCCCTTTGGCCCCCCTCCTGATGTTGCTGCACTCTTCCTTCCTTCCTTTCTTGGTGGGATGGGGGTGCACCCTCTGATTGGGCTGGGGGCAGATGGAGCGCGGGAAGTCTCCTCACGTCGTATGGGGTGTGTGGTCCCTAGAGGGAACCACTAGCTGTTCTAAACAGCTAGTGGTTCTCTCTAGGTGCCAGGCATCCCTGGCAGGGTGGGGGCAAAGACTTCACATGCTCCCCCAACCCCAGGCCAATCATGGTCTGTGGGCGGCAGAGCACTTGAAGTCTACTGGCCCTGCCCCTTCTGCCCAAGGCCCCGCCTCTTCCAGGGCGGTCTGTGACCACTTCCAAAATTTGTGAAGTGGGCCCCCCCTTCAAAAATTATTGCCCACCCCTGCTCTAGCCTCTGTTTGTCAGAAACTGGGAATGGGCAACAGGGCTGGGTTACTTGGTGATTACCTGTTCTGTTAATTCCTTATGAAGCAGACACGATAGCGAGCTCTGGTTTGACCTAAGATGGCTGTTCTTATGTCCTTATGTTTTATGAAGCTTTCAAAAAAATATCCCCCCCCCCCACCCCAAAAAACCTCCACCAAATTGCAATTCTGATACTATTAATGCATAAAGTGTTAAAAATATCAGTTAAAATACAGAATTAGTCTTGGTTGCTCTTGGTTAGTGGGTTTGTGTGTTATTAAACAGACATGTCTGGATCAGTGGTTCTGATCTCAACCTATTTACTATTGTGGACCATGTATGCAGGTCTCTGTACACACACATGCATGCACACTAGCTGTATGGCCCTGAGGATGTCACATGGGTCACAGCTGCATGCTGACTGGGCTGCAAGTGGCCCCCGGCAACAGGTTGAGAACCAGTGACCTGGATAAATATAACTAGAATTTCTGTTATTGAGACAAATGGTTGGTGAAGAAAAATGAATCTGGATGGGCTGTTTAAAATATGCTGCATATAACAGTACCATCAAAAAATTGTGATACTACAGGTTGTAGCTCCCTAAACTGGGACTCTGTGGTCCGGCAACATCCGTGGTCCACTAGGACCATGGATGTTCTGGACCATAGAGCCCAGGAACAGAGAGGTCTGGCAGCAGGGCAGGAGCACGGGGGAAAGTGTAGTGGTGAGTTCTGGCCCCAGTGGCTGGGGTGTGCTTGGCCCTGGCTGAGGAGCTCCGGCCCAGTTCTGGCCCCAGCGGCTCCACAGAGCTCCGCAGCCAGTGCAGGGGCTGCAGGGCTGGGGCCAGAGCTCCCTGACTGCTGAGGCCAGAACGGGGCCAGAGTTCCGCGGGTGGCGAGCTCTAGCTCCAGCAGCAGCCGTGGAGGTCTGGCCACAGAGCCAGGGAGTTCTAGCCCTGGCCGCAGAGCTCTGGCCGTGGTGCTCCAGCCCCGGTACCAGCTGAGCCAGCGGCAGCTATAGGGCCCCAGAGGATTGGGGTACAGCAGGGTTGGGCTGGAACCCTATCCATGGGGCAGCATAGCAACATAGGTCATAAGGGGAGCGACCTCCCCTGGTCCGGCACACCTCCTCATTCAGGACTGGTCGGGTCCTGAGGGTGCCAGACCAGAGAGGTCTAAACTGTAGTATATACACTTCTGGTAGAAAAAAGAAAAAAAATCTTATTGGCCCAGATTGTCAGTTCTGCCCTGGTAGTGTGAAATTAAAATTCAGCACCAAAACTGATATTTGTAAAGCTTTTTCTTTAAGTTTATTTAAGGGATATTTAAGAGAGATTGTTAGATTTATATAGGTCTGTAAAATAAAAAAATTGCAATTAAAATACTCATTCTTGTTTGCAATCCAAACACTGCAGTATTGTGTTAAAACACGAGCTAAACGGCAAGTGACTTGTCTATTTTTATCATCCAAACTAAACTAAATACAAATTAGTAAACACAGCAAGAATGATTTTTTTTAAATCACCAAAGTGAATTAATCTCTTGTTAAAAAATTCCTAGTTATATTGCTAAAACATGATTTTTAACACTGGAATATTGACATAGGAAGTAAGATCACTTCTAGAACAACTGAATGCTCAAAGAGGAGATCTGGATGTCCAGATAAATGAAAAAAGAACACAGCTTTCCCTCACAAAACAGGACATTGGAAAAGAAGAAGAAAATCTGCAGAGAGTACTAGGGCAAATAACTAAACATAAGACAGGTACGTCTCTGATACCATGATACGTTATTTTGCACCGGCTTAGAACGTACATAGATTTTTTTTACGAACACTTAGTCCTTTTTCTTTTTTTGCCAGTTCCTGGTTTTTAAACTGTTTCAAGTTATTAGCATTCTTACTGAACACATGTCAAAGGGGATGACATTATTTTTTAATAGGGGGTCTCCCATCTCTCGTGTGTGCTCTAATCACTGAGCTATAAAATATTTTGATGGTAGGAGGTCCTTCAGTCTCTCCTGTTGAAGCTGTTCCATTGTAGAAAAATAATGAAAGAGCGACTACAGCAGGGTGACTTGAACACTAGGTCTGCCACCACCCTAACAACCAGGCTACAGATTTATTCCCTCCTCCGCTCTCTGTCTAGCGCAATGCCTGTTCTATGAGCACAACTATTGGATCAGGCCCTGCACACAAGGTTAATCCACCTGTCTTCCCCAGTTTGTGAACCTAGGTGGGAGAAAGGTAGCTAGACACCAGCAATGCTGCCTGAGGCAGAAATAATAGGCTCCGAGGGCACTTTTTACTCCAAAAACTTACATGCCAAGTCAATTTAGCCACTCTAAAGTTAAAAATGCCAGAATGGAGCCCTCTTGTGTTTATACATTGTAATACAGTGTTTCGTTCAAATACTGTATTTTGTGTACACTCAATGTACATGAAGTGTGCCCATTGATGTTTTTAGAAGTCATTTACACTCTATGAATTCTTAAAAATTCTAAAGTAGATCCATTAGAGAAAGGGACACTTTTGGTAACAAAGTTCATATCAGTGAATCCTTTTTTTAATGCAGTTTTGCAACCATTTTGATTTTCCTATATCTCTTGATTGTCTTTCTTTCAATTAGAACTAAAGCACATTCTGGAAATGTTACAGCTTGAAAATAATGAACTGCAAGGTATAAACCTACAACATAGCCAGAAGGTGAATGAATTAGAAAAGATTCAAGTTACACTACTAAAGGTAAGTGTGTGGCAGAGCAGGCAACTGAATTCTGGTCTCCCACATCCTAGGTTCATGCCCTAACCACTGCATTATCCTTCCTCTGGAAGAGCCACACTTAGATCTAACACAATGCAGTAGAAAGTGCCAGTATGCAATATATTTCATTATTACTTGTAAAATCATGAGCTGTCTGCCTCTTTGTTTATAGTTTAGTGACAGGAATAGTGCTATATATGCAGGCTGCAATGAACTCTTGAGAACTTTGTGGATAAAAGGTCCTATGCAATACTAAGCAGATGTACAGAAAAGTGGAGTTAGCATCTATTATGCACATACTACATTTGTGTCTTTGTGTCTTATTTTATAGGAGAAACTAGAGTTAGAGAAACTCCAGCAATTGTCCCAGTGCCAGCGAGGGGAAATAGAGTGTCAGAGACAGCTCCTTGAGAAAGACCAGCAAGAAAATGAGCTGCTGGTTTCTGAAATGCACACTCTGCATAACAACACTGAATCTTTGAGAAAAGAAAAGCAACAACTTGAAGAAAATTGTCAGAATTTGGAAAGAAAATTATCACAAACTAAAAAGTGAGTGAAATAAACTTTTCAAAGATCAATAATTGGGGAGCCTTTGTTCTCTAGAATTACTAGTTACATTTATTCTCATTAACAGTCTATTCCTTTTTAGAAAGGAAAAATTACGGTATTGTCCATTATTGTAGCAGTGACTTCTTTTAATCATTCTTACTTTGGCTAGCGGCTGTGTTTAAAACTTCACTTTTGAACACTTGCTAAATCTGTGATACTGTGGCAGTGCAGTAAGAGACCGTTAGAAAGCAACAGGTTCCGTCTGGAAATGGTACAAGAGATGCCACTTCCCATAAAACTCAAATAACCCTTTGGGGCCTGTAGTAGTATAGTTATATAAAAAAAAAACTTGACAAATATTTTAAACAGACTTAATGTATTGGGGTTTTTTTCACATTTTACAGAAATTTAACTGCTATTGAAGATAGTAGCAAAGCTGCACTGTCTAATGTAGAGAAAATGGACTTGACTGTCAGAAAATTGCAAGAGGAAATTGACCAACTAAATAAACACAAAAAATTACTAAGTGGAGACATTGCAGTCATCGAGCAGCATCTTCATGGTGAAGAAAATTTTGTGAATTTCATTTGTGACAATTTATAGCTTCATATTTTTACTTAAAGCCACAATATATATATCAATTATAGAATATAATATGCTAGGCAATACATCACGGTTTAAATTACAGTTTTCTATTAGACTCATTCTTGAAATATAATACAAAGCTGTTTCTCTGTGCATGCATAACACACACATACATGTGTGTGTACAGTTCAGTCACAGATTGTCAATTGACTTACTTTCTTTTCTTTAACCAAATATATTTTATTTTCTGTAGATAAAAAAGAAGAGCTGGATACGTTGACGAATGAACTGAATGATTCCAGGCAACAACTTCAGAGGGTAGAACAGGTTAGCTTTATCTGAAGATTAAATATGTGCTTAATCAAAAACTAAGAACCACATTAAACAATGCAGAGAGACACACAAAGCAAGGGATGATTTTTTGTTATCCACACAGTTTCAAAGTTTTTCATATATTTATTATAATACAGCCACTTTCTGGATCTGTGCACATTAGCTCCAGGGCGTGAGCCTTGACAGATTTAGATATTTTATACTTTCATTAGGAGGAAAAAATCCTAAATGAGTTTGTCTCTTGGAGAACAATACCATATTAAGTAGGTTCCAAGATTATTTATTGTGGTGGTAGTTGTTAAAACATGGAAGGAAGAAGTGACCTGTGACTGTATTCATGCCAAAAGTATAAATTTCACAGCTTAAGATACATAGTAATGATCCCAATCCTGTAAGGAGTTCTGCAGAGGTGGAGCTCTGTATCTGCATGGCACATTTTGTAGGTTGAGCCTTCACTTGTATACCTTTTTAAAGTTATATTTAACAACTCTTAACATTTTAACCCATTTAACAGCTAATTTTGGTCATCAGCAATGACAAGAGTGACGGACTATGGCCCAATGAGAGGATTGTTTTGTGTACGATGTATAGTTAGAGAATTTATTTTGAATCACAATTAATGTGATTTCATATTTAACCTATTATGCAGGATCTGAAAAATACCACAAGGCACCAGGATGAGTTGCTTACGGAGCAGGCAACCCTAAAAGAAGACATCGGTGAATGTTTAAAAAAGTATAAGGATTGTCAAGAGAGACAGAAAAGGAAGGAGAACCAACTGCAGCAGCTTCAGGGAGAAATTGGAGAGAGAGAACTAGAGCTAGCCAAACAAGAAATGGTAAAGAGATTTAGATAAGCTGTCTCCTGTCTTTGCATGACCTGTTGAAACAAAGCTTCTATGTTTCTAAAATTACTTTGGCAAATAGAATGTAGGTGTGAGTTAATAATTTAATATCATACTCTATCAATTTTATTTAGAGAGAAATAGAAAGAGAGAATGAGATTTGACATTCTGGAACAAACTTTTACACTACAAAACAGTGGCAATCCATTATTAACAACAAGAGCCAGATTCTCCCCTGCAGTGTGACCACTTTGTGCTGGAATGCTGCACAAAGCTGTCCTAAAGCAATGGGAAGATCATCTCAGTATAAGGGGATTTTTCTTTAGAAGAAGGCTGGTGCACCGCATCCACATGTATTCCACCCCACACTTCTCTTCGGGCTGCTGAGGTAGATAATATCTCAGGAGAAAATGGATCCTTGCTGAGGTTTCTCTTCATCATTTTATCCTCAGCTGTTGATAGTATACCTTAAAGCAGCTCTTAAGCTGTTCTGATCTTCACCAAAGAACTGAGCAAGTATATTGCTGACTTACCATTGTGAGAGCATATGCGTGGGAAAAATCAAGACCCGATCAAAACTGAGTTTCAACATAATACAAATTTTGTTTTTAAATAAACCAAGAAAATGAATTTTTCCCTTTCATATTTTGACAACCTATAAAGCTACTTGGAATTTGATACATGTTGAAAACATATTTTTTTTTAATTGTGAATTTTATTTCTTTTGACATCAGTTCTCCTGAATACCATATTTTACATCCCTCTCCCACACCACATTGCTAAGTGTGCTCATCAGCTGCAGATGAAGTGGTGTGTGGGTGTGTGTGTATTACAATACAAGTAGATAACAAACCAGTTTCTCATGTTAGTTATTTTTTTCCATGTGTAGAAGCCACAATGTTATTGAAATAAATAACAGTTGTGTTTTATGGACAATAATATTTGCATCTGGAGAATGCTATTAGCAGTGGTCTGTTGAGTCAGCAGTTATCTTATTGCAGTGCTGTGTCACACAATGCAGCTAAGAGACTCCACAGCTGTAGAGAGAACGCTGAAGACCAATGTCATTTACAAACATCCAGCTTTGTAGTGTCCAGGCTAATGAGCAGTATGGAGGGGGGACTGAACTCCTGTTAAAGATTTTATGTATAGAGAAAACGAAAACATACCATTTTCAGGGAAATTTTTGAAATAAAAAAAAATAGAAAAAGAAGAATACCCTTTTTCTTAATAATTAGACATTACTTTTGTATTGTAATTAAAAGCAGGATTAAATGATGGAGAAATGCATTTGCCTAGATATCCTTTAAATATTAGGAACAAGCAAAAGAAAAGTGAAGGGACTAGCTCATGTTCATAAAGAAAATTATTTTCTGTGTTTCCCAAATTGATAGCTAGTGTGAAGATAACAGAATTGAATTGACATCAGTTCTGATTTTGCCTCCCTGTATTATTTCTTTAATGTAATGTCTGGTGGTGGTATTTGCTATTCTTTAGTTGATACTACTCAACTGTCTCAACAAAAATTAACTCTTGGTACCATATCTTTTGCAGATTCTTCAACGCCTCCAGGCAGACACTGTTCGTGAAGAAAAAAAAATAGAAGAGTGTACAGCTAAACTGCAAGATCAAAAACAACTCTTGGAACAGGAACTGACAGATCAAAAAAGTAAATATGAGCAGGCATTAGCTAAAGTAAGATTGGCAGAAGAAAGGGTCGAGAAACTGGAAATGGAGGAGACCTGGTGTACAGCACTGGAAGAAACAGTGAGAAAAACCAGTAAGATACTACTTACATGCTTATAGCTATTGTATCATATGAGGGCTGATCCAATCCCCACTGAAGTCCATGGGAGTCTTTCTATTGACTTTGCAGGCTTTGCATCAGGCTACTGAAGCAGAGTCTTAATAAATATTGATTGAGCTTCCCTCGTTGGATTGAGACTTCCCAGGTTGATTTTGATAGGCCTAGTTGTTTTATTGTTTGTTTAGCAGAACATTGTTCATAAAAATGAGAAAAAAAGTACACAATAGGAATTGTCATAATTGATCTTGACAGCATGAATATAACAGAAGAAAAAAGTGATTCCTACTCTACTCTGTTAAACAGCAAGGCAAGTGTGCAGAAGTGTAAACTAAATAGGATTGAAAAAGGAATTTCATGATCTCATAAAGGCACTTGGTGATACTTGGAGAATAATCTATCTGAATACTATTTTGGCCACTAAAGACCACTGGAATTTCATTTCAGTGCCTTCTTGCAGTATTTAGTGTCAAGAGTTTAATGTGATTTTAAAAAATATAAAATAGAAGTTAGTAGCATCATTTCAGTCTCTCTGTTTCTCTGCCATGAAAGAACTACTTAACATAGCAGGACAGAGAATCTGTGGGTCCCTGAAAACGGGTTTTTTTTATAGAAACTTTAAGGACTTCTGTAGCATTTATTGCATTCCCCCCATCCCATGCCAACCTTTGGCAAGATGATTCTGAAGTTCATGCCATATACCCAGTGTGAGTGGATACATTGACTTTCTGATGATTAAAGCTTTTTTTATTTAATTCCAGGACATCAGCTCTCAGAAAAAGAAACACAGTTACAAGAAAGACACCAAGAGTTTTTATCCCTCCAGAAAGAACTGGAACTCTCAAAGGCTGAGCTTAATCACCTCCAAAATCAGATCCTTTCGGAGAGGAAGAAAGCAGAAAAACAAATCACAGGTCTGAAGGAAGCAATCAAAACCCAAAGGTCCCAGCTTGAAAGAGCACTTAATGTAGGTTTTCATTGTGTTGCTATACAAAGAACAATTTGAATTACTTTGCATTTTTCTTTAAACAGAAAAATCCTGTATGTCCTGTTGAGTCTACAGGATACAATTCAGGCAATCAGTTTGGAATCATTCTTTTGGACTTTACTGTTCCTGTGATGCCCTCAGACACTTTCTTAGCTGATCCCAGTTAGTATGTACTAACTGTGTACAATACCACTGTTTTAAGACAGAGAAAACGTTTTATATTTAGACGTATGTTTGTTTTTCTTAAATGAATTTGTCCCTAGGGAAAAAAAATAAAGTTCAGCAATTTTCACATTTATATCTTAGGAGAAAGAGCACGAAAACAGTTTTTTGCAGAAAGAAATGGCATCAGTAGAACGAGTGGCACATGATAATCATGAACGAGCAAAACGCCTGATTAAGGAACTAGGTGAAATGCAACAGGATTATTTGGCTCTCAAGATACAGGTATAGTCTATTACCTAATCATAGTAGTTGTTGTTTTCCAGTGGGAAGTTTTTGCATGGAAACTTAGTATTTTCAGACTAGCTGATTTTCATTTTTTAATCTGCCTGTGTTTATATTATTAGCATGAATAAATGCATTTAAAACTTCCAACCAGCACACAGTCTGCTGAAGGTCTAATACTGCAGTCCATTCTTATGCAAAAATTGCATTGAGATCATGATCTACAGGATTAGGCACTAACTACCTTCAATTGGTTTTGGAAAACAAATTGATGTGATTTGTGAACATGCCTTTATCTATTATGGGCAGTATGAATAGAAATCCTAATATCTCTCTTTCTGAACTTCAGTCAAACTAATACTAGTAACATTATCAGGCACATTTGTTGAATGGTTTGATTAAAATTCTTACACATTAAAGATTCATTAGAGCCATCTATTGATAAGAAACTAGTCAGTGAAATGCTTGGAGCATAGTGAAGTGGAGAGTGCTCTTGATGCTCAGGTTTGAGAGTATATTTGGAGTATAACTATGAAATTGCTTTACAACTCTGGAAAAACGGAAACCTCATTAACTGTCAGTCATGTCATGTGATGTGTCATCCCATTAAGTATATGCATGTGGCTTTTTATTTTAGATGTAACTAGCTGGAGTTACCCAGCGTTGCTTGGGAAACCAGAGGAACAAAATGTAGAAAATCAGTAGTACATTTTTTTTTCTTTGAATGGTAGAAAAGTTGCACTGATTTCTATAGGGATTAAAATATAGGTCCGCGTCATCCGGGGGGAGGCGGGGGCATCCCAGGTGGAGGGGAGGTTACACACGGGAGAGGCGCCCCAGCTCACGCCAGGGCTGCAGGTGCCGCAGGGGGCAGGGCAGGTGCCCAAGCTGTTGTCTTGTGGGGCTCGGGGCACTGCGTGCTGGCACTGGGGAGGAGGGGTGGCAGAAGAGGGTCACTTATGTAACCTCGCGGGTGGGAGGGGGCGAGTCCCAGACAGCGCTGGGGGCCGCAGGTGGCAGGCACGGGACCTAGGGTGGGCGGGGCAGCCCCTGCAGCGTGGCAGGTTACTTTTTGATTTTTACAGCTTGAGCTCGGGCCCGATCGGGTCCAAAAGTACCTTAAAACCTTCTCCTGGGCGAAAGGTTAGCCCATGCAAAGTTTGGTTGCAGTAGCTCTTATAGTGTCCAAGTTATTAGCGCACAAACTTACAAACATTCTCCTTTATATATTAGATTTCCACAAACTCTGTAAAACTTATCAGTTTTAAAAAACGATTGAAGGTTGTAGATAATTTTTTTTTTTTTGTACTTCACATTTGAAAAGTGTGCAGTAATCCCACAAAAATGCAGTCTCATTCTGATTTCACTGCTTAGTTTAAGCTGTAATGTTCAGCCAATAAAATTGCTATATTGACAAACTATCCTAGCCTGCTAATTTTGATTAGAGTGTGCCTTGAGAGGAATGCCATCAGTACTTTTACAGCAGTTCAGGAGGACTGAGAGAAGATAGGGAACTGAATGTTTTTGTTTTAATATTGCTAGTCTGCACCTCAAAGGAACTTTGAAAGTAGTTTACAGTTGTCTGTAAATGGCAAATGCCTCATACACACAGAAGGATAAAACTTCTTAGCTGAGTCCTATGGTCCAAATTCTGAATTGCTTAAAAAGCTACTACTGTTCACTTTTAAGAGCAACAATGAGAACCATGCATACCTGTTCAATTACAATGTTTGTTTTAGAAGTAGGCATGGGTTGTTAACACAAAAAGACCATAGGTTGATACTTTAACTTTTAACAGATTGAGACACCATCCCTTTTTAGAGCATAAATCTGCCCCCCTTTTTTTTTTTTTTACTGCTATGTAGATTAAAACTCACGAAGATTTGGAAAAGAGACAAAAGGAGATAAAGGATGCAGTGAAGATGCTAAAATTGGAGGTGAAAGATGAAATTAGAACTGGCCTTAAAAATGTAAGCCAAACTCCTCCAGAGCTGTTGGATGATCTGGAAGCTGTTTTTGAAGCCAAAGAAAATCTGGAGTGTGAATTAGAAAACTTAGAAAACTTCACATTTGCAGCTAATGAGGAAAGACAGCTTTCATTTGAAGACAAGAGGGATTTGTCCAAAGTCCATTTAATGGTAAAATTACTTAAAAAACGTTACAATCAAAACACCGTCTCTAGCTACCACAGGCTTACATTTAATCGTATTTGTTTAAGCTGGGCACTTGATTGAGAATAGTGAAACGAAGTACACAAAATATATAGTTTTACATGCATAACTGGATACTCTTACAGGTTGAACCTCTCTAGTCCTAGTTAACCAGAAGTCAACTTATCATGGGTGACCAGTTTCCTGCAGTTCCATAAAGTTTGTTTATAGCCATCAGTCCTGGCTCTGTGTTCTATGCTATTATTTAGCTCTATTGTGCCCCTAAATGTCTTCTGAGAGCCTAATAAGCAGAAGTGTTGGCAATGTTGCTAGACAATATTGACTCCTATGGTTCGGCAAATTCTTTTGTTTGGTTAGGTCCCAAAAGTGCCGGGCTAGAGAGATCCAAACTGTAGTAACTTTTCTCTGATTCACACTGGATTGCTTAGTTGAGCTAAACTATCTTTACTAACTTACACAATGCAAGTTTTTTGTTACTAATAATTAACTCAGTCCTGCATTTCTTATACACCCCACTGATTTCACTGGAAGACTTGCATGTGAAAGGAATGGAGGATTGGTCCCAATACATATTTAAGTTTGTGGTCTATATGCCATGGTAGAGATTTTTTAAAACAGATTTAAAACCTTGTGTTCGGGCTTCTGATTCTGATCCTTTTATCTAAAGGATGAACACTGGCGTGGAGAAGCACTCAGAGAAAAGCTGCGTCATCATGAAGATCGGCTCAAGGTTGCATCTCACACATTATATAATGCATTTATTTATATATAAACATAGGAGGGCTCCATTATAATTCTCGAGTCTTTTTTTCCTTTGGTAGCACTTGGAATTCATGGTAGCACTTGGGAGATTCACTGTCCCTCCCTCCACCCAATGCCTCTCCCAAAATTGTAATTGCTAAAAGGGGTGTCCTCGCATGCCTCCTCCCTGCACTTCCTCTCCCCTCAGGTACCAGTCACCCCCACTTGAACCATAATTATATATGTTTTAAATAACCATAGAATACTTTTTGCAACATCATCACTCTTTCCATTGGAATGAAAAGGAAGGCACTGTATTTTCAATGTGAATCAATAAATTATTGCTCAAAGTTCATGATGTTTAAACATGCTTCCTTTAACACTACTCTCTCAGACTTTTGTATGTGAATGTTGTTATAAGAACAGTTCTTTGCTACCTTACATTGGTAATGCAGTGCATTATGTAAGTTTAGCCACAATTACAGATGGAAGCAGAGTCTGGTTAGCATACATCTTGCTGTCCTTCTTCTAGTTGTTTTCTTACATTACAAGGTACCATGCAAATATTGCTTTTTTGAATGGTCAAGACAGGTAGAAAACTATTAGAATTGATAGGCAAAACAGCTTCCATCATTGTGTTAACTTTTTTTTTTTTATAGTCTGACCTCTTCTATCAATTAAACTGGAAATGATGAACAAATTGGATGCAAGGAAATAATTTAGTTTTTCTGTTTTTATTAAGGCTCAACTTCGACAATGCATGTCCAAGCAAGTGGAAGTTTTAATTAAAGGAAAACAGCAAACAGAGGGTACCTTGCACAGCTTAAAGAGACAAGTTGATGCACTAGACGAACTGGTTAGCAGCACTTCTACAGATTCACTCTTACTGTGCCAAAGCTCATTGAGGCGAATATCCTCTCTCCATGATGATCTTAATGTTACACAGAACCAGGTAACACTTGAGTGTTTTGCAGTACCACATTTTCAAATCATTGTGATCTATTAACTTTGATCACCCTGCCATACCCAAAAATACACTAATGCACTTAAGTGTTTTCATAACCATAATATTATGTTTCTGTAGACTTGTCCTGGAAAGTTCAATGCGCTTTATCCTATTTGTATTAAAATACATACAGCCACTCCCCGACTTACGAACACACTGACTTACGACCATCCATACTTACGACCAACCTCCCATTAACCCCATTATAATATTTTCGAGTTGAGAACCACGTACATCAAGTTTTTCAAACAGCATGGGCAGCGTGTTTAAGGGTATTTCCAACTTACGACCAAATCAAGTTACAACCAGGTGTTTGGAACGTAAGCAGTAGGGATCTATTACCGACCACCTGACCAGGACAGGGATACTGACATTGAAATACTGAGGGAGATTAGAGAGGCTACCAAAACAAAGAACTCTATAATAATGGGGGATTTTAATTACCCCCATATTGACTGGATACATGTCACCTCGGGAAGAGAAGCGGAGATAAAATTTCTCAATGGCTTAAATGACTGCTTCTTGGAGCAGCTGGTGCAGGAACCCACAAGGAGAGGCAATTCTCGATTTAGTCCTGAGTGGAGCGCAGGATCAGGTCCAGGAAATAACCGTTACAGGACCGCTTGGGAATAGTGACCATAATATAATAACATTCAACATTCCTGTGGTGGGAAGAACACCTCAGCAGACCAGCACCCTGGCATTTAATTTCAAAAAGGGAATTACACAAAAATGAGGAGGTTAGTTAAACAGAAATTAAAAGGCACAATGACTAGAGCCAAATCCTGCAAGCAGCATGGAAACTTTTAAAGACACCATAATAGAGGCCCAACTTAAATGTATACCCCAAATTAAAAAACATAGCAAGAGACCTAAAAAAGAGTCACCGTGGCTTAACCACCATGTAAAAGAAGCAGTGAGGGACAAAAAGGCATATTTTAAGAAGTGGAAGTCCAATCCTAGTGAGATAAATAGAAAGCAACATAAACACTGTCAAATCAAGTGTAAAAATGTAATAAGAAAAGCAAAAGAAGATTTTGAGGAACAGCTAGCCAAAAACTCAAAAAGAAATAACAAAATGTTTTTTAAGTACATTAGAAGCAGGAAGCCTGCTAAAAAACCTGTGGGTCCCCTAGACGATCGAACTATAAAAGGCGCAATCAAGGGCGATAAAGCCATTGCGGAGAAACTAAATGATTTCTTTGCTTCAGTCTTCACGGCTGAGGACGTTGGGGAGATTCCCAAATCTGCACCGTCCTTTGTGGGTGATGAATCTGAGGAACTGTCCCGGATTGAAGTGTCATTAGAGGAGGTTTTGGAACAAATAGAAAAACTTAATGTTAACAAATCTCCGGGACCGGATGGCATTCATCCAAGGGTTCTAAAAGAACTCAAATGGGAAATTGCTGAACTATTATCTGTGGTTTGTAATCTATCCCTTAAATCGGCTTCCGTACCTAATGACTGGAAGGTAGCCAACGTGACACCAATATTTAAAAAGGGCTCTAGAGGCGATCTGGGCAATTATAGACCGGTAAGTCTAACTTCAGTACCGGGCAAATTAGTCGAAACAATAGTAAAGAATAAAATTGTGAAGCATGTAGAAGAACATAATTTGTTGGACAAAAGTCAACATGGTTTCTGTAAAGGAAATCCTGTCTTACTAATCTATTAGAGTTCTTTGAAGGGGTTAACAAACATGCGGACAAGGGGATCCAGTAGATATAGTATACTTAGATTTCCAGAAAGCCTTTGACAAGGTCCCTCACCAAAGGCTCTTGTGTAAATTACATGGCCATGGGATAAGAGGAAGGTCCTTTCTTGGATTGAGAACTGGTTAAAAGACAGGAAACAAAGGGTAGGAATAAATGGTAAATTTTCAGAATGGAGAGGGGTAACTAGTGGTGTCCCCAAGGGTCAGGCCTAGGACCAATCCTGTTCAACTTATTCATAAATGATCTGGAGAAAGGGGTAAGCAGTGAGGTGGTAAAGTTTGCAGATGATACCAAACTGTTTAGGATAGTCAAGACAGAAGCAGACTGTAAGGGACTCCAAGAAGATCTCACCAAACTGAGTGATTGGGCAACAAAATGGCAAATGAAATTTAATGTGGATAAGTGTAAAGTAATGCACATCGGGAAAAATAACCCCAACTATCGTACAGTATGATGGGGGCTAATTTGGCTACGACAAATCAGGAAAGAGATCTTGGAGTTATTGTGGACAGTTCTCTGAAAACTTCCACACAGTGTGCAGCGGGTCAAAAAGGCAAATAGGATGCTAGGAATTATTAAGAAAGGGATAGAAAATAAGACCCAGAATATCTTACTGCCCCTGTATAAAACTATGGTACGCCCACATCTTGAATACTGTGTACAGATGTGGTCTCCTCACCTCAAAAAGATATTTTGGCCTTGGAAAGGGTTCAGAAAAGGGCAACTAAAATGATTAGGGGTTTGGAACGGGTCCCATATGAGGAGAGGTTAAAGCGACTGGGACTTTTCAGTTTAGAAAAGAGGAGACTGAGGGGGATATGATAGAGGTGTATAAAATCATGAGTGGTGTGGAGAGGGCCAATAAAGAAAAGTTATTTATTAGTTCCTAAATAGAAGAACTAGAGGACACCAAATGAAATTAATGGGTAGCAGGTTTAAAACTAATAAAAGAAAGTTCTTCTTCACACAGCGTGTAGTCAGCATGTGGAACTCCTTGCCAGAGGAGGCTGTGAAGGCTAGGAATATAACAGAGTTTAAAGAGAAGCTAGATAATTTCATGGAGGTTAGGTCCATAAAAGGCTATTAGCCAGGGGATAAAATGGTGTCCTTGGCCTTTGTTTGACAGAGGCTGGAGGGGGGATGGCAGGAGACAAATCGCTTGATCATTGTCTTCGGTCCACCCCCTCTGGGGCACCTGGTGCTGGCCACTGTCGGCAGACAGGATACTGGGCTAGATGGACCTTTGGTCTGACCCAGTACGGCCGTTCTTATGTTCTTATGTTACCCTTCTGAAACTAGAAGGCAGGAAAGTGACTCTGAATCCACAAACATTGGCAGAAGTATCTGAAACAGCTTTAACATTATCTTAAAGTTACTAGAGTGAGCTGCATGCCCTTTAACTCTGCATGCCCGTTTTACAGAGTTTAGGGTTTGTACCATTGCTATACAAGATTCCAAAGCTACGTGGCAAACAGTGACTTAAACAACTATCCCCCCTGGGCAAATATCCAGGCTTTCATTTTACATAAGATGCAGTTTGTGATCTACTCAAGGTCAAATTAAGTCATGTCTGAATCAGTATTAAAAACTACATCTCCCCCATTGCTCTCTGGAACATAAATCTACTATATCAGAGTACCCTGTCAGGGAATTTACATCTGTTTCTTCTGTAAATAGGGGTTACCTACCTTTTATATACTCACTTCCTGGTTCTTTGCCTTAATGCAAAGAGAGCCTTCTAAACTGACATGAGTAGCAACATGAGGGTGGCGAATAGGCTATGGGAAAGAATTTGCCTACCAAGACACCTGGACCTATTTTCTGACCATTGACTGAATAAACGTGCTATGATAAGGAGGCTGGAAGGGCAGTTTAAACTTTGTATTATAACCTTCATGCTAAATTCTGCTAAAGCAAACCTATTTGTATGCATGAGACTCTTATTACATGTAATTTTCCACAAGAAAATTCTGACACTTTGTTTAAAATAAAGCAACCTTTGGAGGTGGAAGTTTACCATAAATTTGAAGTTTAAATCCCCACAATAAATGAGTATTTCAGAGATTAATTTGAATTTGCTCATTATATGCATTCACTTTCCCAAACACACTTTTTTTTTTTTTTTTAAAGGTTGGTCTGACAGGATCTCTCAGATCTTCTGGCAAGAAGCCAGGAGACATTTTGTCTCGATCTCAACGCTTCCATCAATATCATTCACAAGAAATAATCCCACTAACCCGTGGAGGTAAGATTTGAGCCAGCTGTTACATGAATGACACAGAGTCAGAGAATAAAATCACGTAGCTCCATATATACAAGTTTAAGCAGAACTTCTCCTTGAAGACTTGTATGTAGTAGTGCATAAACACATACTGCGTCTTCTCAGAAATGTTACATAGCATCTGTCAGTGTAGTATCAACCACTATCAGCTACCACTCCTGGTTCCACATAATAGGTGCTTTATGTACACAAGACAAGCTCTCCAAGGAAATAATCTCCACCTTTGTTTTTAAATTCATCTCCAATTTAAAATTGTTTTGGCTCACCATGTTTGGTGAAAATTTGCTTGCCTTCTGTGGGGGGAGCATGTTTTAATAGGTTGCATGTTTCGGGGGGGAGGGGGGCGGGGGTTGGACTTTGCATTGTGGAGGTCACTTTTCACAGGGGCATCTTAATGTGACAGACCCAGACCAGCTGGCTGTCACACTCTAATGGAGGGCAGCTATCCAGGGTGCTGGCTAAACAGTTTTCTGTTCCCTGAATAAATCCTCAGAGTTTTCTGCCCCCCCATAATTAAGGCAGGCAGACACCTGAAGCTAGTTAATAACTGGCCTGAAAAAGCAGGCTAATCAGACACCTGCAGCCAATTAAAGCCGGGGGGGCTGCTGTAAAACGTTTCCCCAAAGTAAGCGTGAGGGGGGCAGGGAGAGGAGAAGGATGGACAAAGAGGAGGAAGTGTGTTTGCAGCAAAGCTGAGAAGGGAAAGATTCAGTCAGGTACCAGAGGAAAGGCGCTAGGGGAGCGTTTGGGGAAGCCGCCCAGGGAAAAGGCTGCTGTCTTGGGGCTAGAGTGAAAAACCCAAACAGTTGCTGCTGCCTAGGGTCCCTGGGCCGGAACCCGGCGTAGTGGGCAGGTCCAGGTCCCCTCACTCCCAACCTCCCTGCACCACAAAGAGAACTTTTTCTGGGAAAAGAGGTCCAGGAATTACGGAGGGATCTTCCCCCTCCCCATTCATTGACTTTGCCAATGATGAACATGGCTCAATAAGCTGTAAACCTGACCTCTAGAAAAACATAAGAGGCAGCATGGAGGGTCACAGTGAACCTCTGAGGCATATAACCAGGGCTCGACAAATAATGTAACCTACTCGCTCATGGCGAGTAGATTACACCCCGGAAGAGCCGGCGCAGAGCGATCTGCGCATGCACAGAGCGCAGAACCGCGCAGCTGGCGAGCAGGGCTTGCCGCCGGCTCGGCGAGCCCTGCATATAACCACCGCCTAAAGAGTGCAGGACCCACAGGGCACAGCCAGAATTTTGCCACATTAAGCTTGCCAATAATTCAGTCTGGCAGTGGCTCAGGTTGAGCTGTAAACCTGTGCTAAATTTGTCGAGACACTTCAGTGATAGGTTGTACACTGCTAAAAACACTGACATATTGAAAGCAAATTCATCATGTTAATAGTGCTATTTTAAACAGGTACCCGAAGCCCAACGTTCTTATTCAGCTATCCCTTCATGCAAGATGTACAAAGCTCTGCTTTACAGCAAGCGTGTGCTGGCCAGTTTTCATATGCCAAGAGACAGTCCCCTTTTTCTATAGTGTGGGAGTTGGAAATATGGACATCAAGATGTATGTAGCGCACAAGTGCATTAAAAAAAAAAGCTGCAGGATGGGATACAAGCCCTGCTGGCTAGCTTTGCTCTTAGCACACAAGAGAACAGCATCTTGCACCCATGAGTAAATATCTTGTTGGTATTCTAGCAGAATCACTAATTTTTCCACTTTTTTTTTTTTTTTTTAATAGAGGAGTGCTGACGTTTAACAATGCTTGTATTGCTGGAAATGGTACTTTTTCTAGCCTCTGGCCCAAATAAATATACAACTTGAAGACTGCTACCTCATTAACTTGCAATTCTGGATAAGACATCCCATACAGTCATTTGTCAAGACAGCATGGTACAACATTCCTGGCTAACTTTTTTACGTGTAAATACTGGCTGTGAGCCCTCATGTCAGTACTGTAAAGTTTTGTATGTTGTTGTAACTTAAGTAAATTAAGAGATATTTATTGTGTAAGAGGAACTAACATTTTTATTCTGGGACACACAGGTTGCAACAGTTCTCAAATCTTAATTTTTAAAAACACAAATGTGAGCTTCTGTAGCATTGAGACAAATCTGGTAATAGTTCCTTCATCTGCCAAATCAGTGCCATTAATCCTGTATGTCTGCATGCACCATTACTTTGAATGGAATATTTCTTACAAAAAATAAAGTTTGTATTGATTTTTTACATCTATAATTACAGTTCCTTGTTTTTCCATGGATTTGGTATTTAACTTTTCATAAGGAGACCACATCCTGACTATCCTAAGACCTGTACCACAAAACTGGGAAGTTCCCAGTGCTATGTTGGTTAGTTTATCAGCAAAGTGTCTAGGGCTACAGGCCCCACACTCGTTTTGGCCCCTGACAGTTTGTACACACACACACAAAAAAAAAAACCACAAACAAAACCAGGATTGTGCAGCTTTCCACACTATTTAAAATTCCAAGGCTGTATCAGTATATGGCATAGTAAACATTAGTACACTAACTTAATTGTAGCTGTTAATTGGCCACTAATAGGCAGTCAATTATGAACTCTGGTTTTGGCAGTGATCACCAGTAGATTCTCAAGCTGAAAATCCAGTATTATTCCTATGGGCTATGTCTACACTGGCAGCATCTTGCACAAGAACACATCCACACTGCCATGTGCGAGCTGTGCTTTTGCACAAGAGCATCCATGGCAGCGTGGACGCTCTCTTGCCGAAGACAGCTCTGATGGCCATTTTAACCATAGGGCTTTCTTGCACAAGCAATCCCTGCCGAGCGTCCCCACTGCCCACTTGCGCAAGAGCTCCTGTGCAAGAGGACTTACACCTGTTAAAAAAAGAGCGTAGCTCTTGCGCAAGAAGCCCTCTGTTACCATGCCGTCCTGTAAATCTTCTTGCGCAAGAGCAGGTGGGCAGTGTGGACGCTTTCCGGAAGAACGGCCATTCTTGCATAATAACCTGTCAGTGTAGACATAGCCATGGAGTTTGGAAGATGCAAGTGGCCCACCTTAAGTCTTGCTCTGTAACTTCAGTCACCCTGTGAATGTCTAAGTCACTTCAAGGTACCATTTTCCAACTTGATTATATATTGGATACGAAGGTGCTCTTAATCGTGACACCCATTATAGTAATTGTTGGAAGTGTGTTAGAAATAGCTTTAACAGACCAGTTACTACCGCAATCACCTTGAAGACAATGAGTGTTTGGATAGGAGAGGCTCTGCACCCTTCACATTCCTGAGGACATGGTAGGACTAAGTCTAAAGATAAGAAATGTATTAGCCTATGCACCTGAGCACCTTAATAGAATACAGCCAGGTTACATTTATTTCAGAGGCCAACATCTATAGCTACATTCAGGAGTGTCTGCCACTGTTCCCATCTAGGAAGTATACCACAAAGGGAACAAAGCCAGAATCTGACCAATTCATTCCCCCAAATTGAGAGCGCCTAACTTCTATTTATGCAGCAAATCTAAGCCATTATAAAAGGAGGTGTCCGTCATGCCGTCTGTCAGAGAACATTTGGAGGGATGCAATACCAAGAATGGCCACTGGGGCAGCCAAGCCACATCCATGTCTGCACTATCTTGCAGAGTGTCCACTGGGTGTAGCCATACTACCAAGGGAGTGGCCAGCAGAGCTGTTGCTCTTCCATCTGGTCTGCCAGCATATCAGGTAAGTAGCCCTCCTAGTCCAAACCCTTTCTCCACCCCCACCACAGCACTGGAAGGAGGGAAGAGAAAATGCCCCTGGCAGGCAGGGCTGGGGAGAAAGAAAAGGCCAGATGGGACTCCCCACCCTGAGCCCCTCCTCACTCACTATTGTACCTCCCCTGCTCCCAGCCTGCGGCACTACCCCCCAAAACCCTGCTCTGACTCCTGCACCCACCTACACCACCAGCCCCCTGCTCTGACGGTCCCAGGTTTGCCCAGGGCCTTCAGAGCAAGTCTGCTAGTATTCTTTAATAGGTAGGGGCAGGTCCTATAGGTCTCAACTGAATTTAGAGGAGGTAAGGGAGACTAGGCTGCTCTACAGATCTGAGTTTTCCACTTAGAACTGGCTTGCAGGATTTTCTCAACAAAAACACTTGTTTATGTCTGCATTACCAATTGTGCACTATTTAGCTTCAATTCTAGCTCAATGGGGCTCTTTTCAGACAGCACTTGGTTAGTCCTTAATGATGCTAGACAGTTACCCACAATTAAGTTTAGGCTATAGTTGAAGAAATTAAATTGCATCATGTTTAGTCTAAATAGGATTATGTCAATAGTTGAAGTGTATCAGGCAGTTTACAACCTTTCCTTTTTTGGGAATTTGCATGTTCAAGTTCTACTGGCTCTGAAGTCAGTAGGAAGAGAGACCAGATACCGGCAGTTAAAGGTTTTCATAGGAAGAGGACGACTTCCGGCTCTGTAAGGTTTCCATGGCCAGCTGTGAGCTTGAGCATCCATGTTTGCAAGGCTCATCATGATGGCACTGGCCCCTTGAGAACTGCACTGATGTAGCACAGACAGCAGAGCCTTTAAAGCAATCTGAGGCCTGCCCAGTTATCTGTCCCTCGGGCACAGCCATGCTCTCTCACCTCAGATTTCAGTGAGCTGTATACAAGATGCTACTTTCAGATCCTGGAAGTTTATGCATTTGAGTGTTTGTGTGTGTGTTTAAGAACTCCTCCTAAATGGTAAGAGTGAGGACCACCAAGTTCAGTGTACAGCTGCTTCTTGTAACTTAAAGCAAGATAAGGGTTTGGTGGATGTGCCCAGAATGGGATTTCTTCTCAAAACATGTGCAGGAGAAAATGCCCCAGCACTGAGCCTCCTATGCCTTAGGTGCCCTTTAAGGGGGAGGGGGGGGGTGGAGGGGAGAGAGAAGGGGCTGAAGCTCCCCTCTCCGCAATTTCTACAGGAACATTCGTGGGTGTTCCCCTTTGTCAGAGAACAAGGGAAAGTGTATAATTGCCTGCATTTCTCATCTCTGGCTAGGAGGTGCAGGGGAATAGACAAACATGGATATGCACCTTCCCCCCGCTGTACCCATGGTAGCGGCCATGGAGGGGTGCATCTCACCTGTCCAAGCTGCTGCAGGACAGCACCTGTCCCCAGGGCAGCCTGCACACTGAACCCTTCATCTTCAGGCCTGCCCCCGCATACTAATTTAAAGGAAGCATGTACACTTTCATTTTATTAAAAAAAAAAAAAAAAAATACCCCTGAGGTAAGGACCTGAGCAACACCAGGTAAATTCTTAGCGAGTAAATATAAAGTTACAATGTAATGGTCAGATTCACTGCTATACCGTAGCTGTTTTGCATTAGTCAGAAAATTAGAAGCAATGCACAGTATCCTCTAGGTTTTTTGTATGACAGGGAGATTCCTGGATAAACTGTTGCTGGTTTACATATAAAACTGTATTACAAAAGGCAGGAAACTACTGAAATCCAAACCTGTTATGGAAATAATCAGGCACCCAGCTGCTCTGTTGATATAGGAAACATCTTTATGTTTTTAAACACTTAAGCTCTAAACACAAATATTTTGATCTCAGGAAAGTTTGTAATGCTTATTTCTGTATTCTGATGGAGATTAAACCCTGACAACATAATATACAAGGCTAGAAAGGGGCCTACCCTACAGTTGTCTTGGATTAGGAATTTACAGAGTTTTTTAGGACTCTGTTCTTCATGGAAAAATATGCACCTAACCTTCCCCATGCAAGCGTATGAAGAGGCATTGTTCACCAGTCCACCTTCATCTATTTGAAGAGTGAAATTATATCCTACGCATAATGGTAGCATGGGCCAGGCTTTTAAGCTTGCAACTCAAAGAGCCACTTAAGTACTTCAGCCAACCTTTCTTTTGGTGATTCCATAGTTTTAATTCCACACCATGAATCCCAAATCAGAGACAGTAGGTGTCCCAGTTAGAAAAGCAAGTTCTAGCAAACCTATTGTGTACAGACTGTAAGAGATGTAGCCTAAACACCCATTCCAGCAAATATATGCAGTGTTTTACACGGAGTGGGGTCTGAAGCATAAAATTAAGGCAATATATCTGCAAAAAGCACTTCATGAAAGCCATGTTTATTTGATTTCTGCTTAGACTAACACCACTTTGAGAAATCAAGGGCTTGAGGACCAACCCTTTCATTTCCAGTTTACTAGTTAATGGTTGTTAACCCAAAGGTCCTTTCTGCAACCTTAACACTCAGATTTAAAAAAAAAACAAAAAAAAAAACAAAAAAAAACACAACACACCCTTCACCCAGGCACCAGAGAACACTTTTGTTTGGAAATAGATTAGAAGTGCAATACATAGTAGCAACATGCTGGTTGTTTGACCATACATACAATGTTTTGTAAGGCAGAGGGATACTTTAGTGCTTTTACTATTGCTTTACGAGTTGTGGGAGATTCCAGGAATAACTGCTCTCTTACTGCTTAGTTAGGGCAAGGTATGTGGAAGCCGTGTAAAGGAACATTGTATTATTTAGGAAGCTTTCCACCAACACCACTGCTTTTAGAGGAACTGTTTTGAGAGCATGGCCCACAATTAGTTTCTAGAGCAAGCCACCAACAAGACTAAATCCACTTGATGTTCATGACCTGGTTTCATGCTTTCTAGAGTAGCTGGATGGTATGTGTAGTTAAATCCCATTGGCTATGTCTACACAACAAGGTTTTTGCGCAAAAATGGCTGTCTGTGAAAAAATTGGTGGAGCGTCCACATCTCAAGCGTGTTTTTGCGCAAGAAAAAGCGACAGGACAGAGAGCTTTTGCCGGTAGAGTTATTCCTCTCCCCACAAGGAATAACTCTTTTGTGCTACAGCTCTTGCGCAAAAAGGCACGTGGGGACATTCTGGAGGGGTTTTTTGCGCACAGGTGCTCTGAAAAGCTTTCTTGTGCTAGAGTGTCCATGCAGCGTGGACGCTCTCTTGCGATGCGCTTTGAGGTCTGGACGTGCTTTTGCACAAGAACTCTCCGCAAAAGGCTTCTTGCACAAAAACCCTGCAGTGTAGACAAAGCCATTCTGTGCACTAGAGAATTAAGATCTTTTACTGCTATTAATTGGCATCTGGTTAAGTGTTACTGGCAGATTCATTTCTCTTTGAAGTGCATATTGTCACTTCAGTGACTTATTACAGAGGCGAGTATTTTCTACTCCAGGTATTTGGACCTACGCAGAATTTTGAAGAATTGTTTGCCTTCATGAACCACCAAGCACAGGGGCCTCAAACTCCTGACATCCAGCCTAGGACTCCCATGGGACCCTGTCTGTTACTACCCACCAAACCCCTCCCCCCCGCATGGCACGCCATATAGAACCTATACACAGGTTTGGGGGACCACAGAGGAGTGGGGGCTTGGCACTGCATGGCAGCAGCAGTTCCCACCACATGCATCTCCTACCACTGCAGGGAGTGTAAGGAAGCAGAGTACACAGCAGGCACACTTGCTCTGCTGCACTCTTCCTCCCCTCCCCCCCAGATGATCCCCAAAGCCACATGCCATGGGGGAAGAGGGTGAGAAAGGACAGAGCTTGGGGGCAGGTAACTGACAGCCCCACTTCCAGGAGTCTTGTGCCATATTGCACAATCACTCTGGCTGGGACTGGCCTGTGGGCCGAAGTTTGACTCCTGATGTTGCAAGTGATTTAAGGCCTGGAAGCGCTTCCTGTGCTTCCAAGCAATTGCAAAGTTAGCTGGTGCCCAGCAATCCCTTGTAGCATACCCCAGCACTGCCCAATAGCTTACGCAGAGAGGCCCCTTCACTAGCAGAGTGATTCCGAACAAAACAAGACCTTTGAGATCCATGTTCGAAGCCAGATTGCACTCTTACAACTTCAGCAGTCAGTCAAAATAAGAAATGCAGTGAAGTATCACTTACTTAAACCAAGCCTTGCAGAAACAAGACAGGCAGAGTATTTTCCATCTCCGATTTGAAATGCCTCAAAAATGACTGAGCCAACTGATGAAAGTTCCAAATAAGGCAATCCACTATAATTTGTCTAGATACAGGTACTTTATTTACAAATATTTAGATTAATAGCATTGTTACACCAAATGAAGAGTACAGCAGTCCAAACAAATCCTTTCTGTCACAGAAACAATGAGACCTACTGTAACTTACTTTGGGAATAAGGGCATCACACCTCAACAAGCGGTAGTCATTACAATGCTGTTTACATCACCCAAATTTTTGTTTCGTCAGCAGGTCATGGTCCCTGGGCAACCCCTATACAGTGCAACTTTGTTTTAGCAAATTTCATCAGCCGTAAATTTAACATTATACCAATCTACTTTAATAATCTTAGGTTTAAAAAAGACTAACCAGACAAAAACAAGGGACAGTGCACAAGTTCTCCAAACCCTATCGTCTGCACATTCCAGTTTTGGCTTTTATTAACATTGACTGTACAAAACTCTGATATCACTGTTTGCTTACAAGTCTGAACATTGGATAGTTTCTCTTAGTGTCTGTAGAGAGGGATTTTAGGACTATTTTGTATTTTAAACACTGCAGTTTCACGAAATATTGAATGAATATTAGAACATGCTTTAGTTGTACCTACCCCTCTCAGCCACTTATTCCTTCCCCCCCATGCCAATTTTGCATCACATTTGAAGTTTCAGAAATTAATTTGATTTTGTGTGAAGCATGGTACTGTGTCTAGAGATTTAAACACACTGGTCTAACCAAACAGACAATATCACATGTACTTTTAACAAAGTCTGCATATGCCTGGGTACTATCTGAACTCTGATTTTCAACAACGTGTAATTTCATGAAGGCAATATTCTAAGTGCTTTTAGTAAGAGGGACCCTATTTTTTAAAGAAAAGTTCCACTGTAGTGTAAATAAAAATGCAAAAAAGTAGTTAAAAATCCCTAGAGAGTTCTGACTGTCCAGTTCAGAATCTGGCCACTCCAGAAAAGGTATAAAAGCATAAAATGTGTAATAGAACCAGCCATTCTATACAGTGCAAGGCAGGAAATTAAGCCCAATAAAGCAAAATGCTTACAAAAAAGAGAAAAGCAGGTTAGCACACTGTCGATTGCACAAGAACAGGGTTAATAAAACGGCATCGATATACCACAGTGCAAAGATGGAACAAAGACAGATATTCCACTAGTGTTAATATTGTTGCATTGGGGTGGCGTTCCCCCAGCACAATGCCCACCATTGACACCAAGGAGTTAAGCTTATGTTAGTGAACTGCAGTTACATCTATTTTTGTACTAAATGGGGCAATGCGGTCACATATAGATCATACTGTACAAACTGATATTTTCTTATATACTGTTCTAATGCCAGTAATTTATTTTCTTCATTAAAATCATATACACAGAATGTATTTAACTGTTAGCTCAGTTCCTTCAAATTTTATACATATTTACGTTCTGTTAACAAATGTAAAGAATAAAATGGCAAAAGATGATGTAAAGCTACCGAGCACAAGAAGAAAGAGTGGACTATTTTCCCTGCGCTAGACTAAGACGGAAGTAAGTTGTGTACTCCTGCAACAAGCTATCCCCTAAATACACTCCTGCCACAGGGAATTCCGCCAACGAAAGCACATTGTTATAGAGCCCCTTGTCTACCATCAAAACTCATTTCACAGCAAATTAACATCAGTTACTATGGACAGATTTAGAACAGTTACAGATGTGGAAGGAAGGCTGAAGAACCGTAAAATTAAACCGTACAAGAAAAAGCCCTGCAAAAGTGTAAAATCATGAGTCCAGCATCAGTGCTCAGTTTAAATCATGTATTGATGACACTATCACAAGGACAACTGGGAAAAAAAAAAAAAAAAAAAAAAAACTTCTAGATTTACCATGCAGGAGAGGTTTATTACTCTACTTGCCTTTGATAACCTGATTACATCTAAAGTTGTTTAGCAGTTTAGTACTGTGTTAAACTGTTGTCTCAGAGTTTAATTAAACCCAATAAGATGTACAGAAGACAATAAAGCAGTCAAAAGTACTGCTTCCAACAGAGGTGAAAGGTCAAAAATGGAGCCATGGAACAGAGGTCACTAGCAGCCACAGCCTTCTCTCTGGGGCTGGGGTTCACTGGTTAGTCGGCCCCCCTGCGGAGCTGAAGGTTTGTGTTGTACACCTGACTCTGCAGCATTCAGATCCAGGCTTCCATCTTGGATATTCTGGTAGATTTTCTTGGCAGCCTCCAGGAATGCATCTTCAACATTCTCTCCTCTTAAAAGGAAGCAATGAAATTAATCCGAGTTGTGTGCTATGTTACATTCTAGATTGAAGAGGTTAAACATGCTTGGCCTGCCATCTACCTCTTTCAGTCACTAGCTGAAATTTTCTAATAGTAGTAAGTGTGCTTTGATTACATGATCTGTAAACTGTTAACAAGACACAAAGCTGGGTACCATCTACCCTCTCAAGTCTTTGAAAAAGTAAACTGCCTAATGAAGTCTTTTAAAAATTACTAAGCAATAGGGACACTTTTCACAGGCTGTTGTCTCCAGCTTTGGGGGGCAAAGAATCCAATGTCAGCTCATCCTTGATGTAGACTAGCCATTACAAATCTTGGACTTCAAAATACAGTTTTAAAATAGGCTACACAGCAGAGATGCGCTTACTCCACCTCCCTCCCCAAGCACTTTCACATACAGGACATTTTGAACATATAAAGGACAGTTATAATAAAAGGCACAATAATGAAGATCTGTGATGGTAGCTTGTATCAACTGTTCTATTAGTTTCTCGTAAGTCTTTAAGTTAGGATTTACTTGCTTTTTGGGTTTGCATCATCTACCATAGCACCTTTACAGTTTCTTGTTGCATAGCACTTCTCTTTGTAAGAGGGTCTCACTGCAATACCAGCAGACGGGCAAAGAACTGTAGTTCTGGTTTGGAGGATTATGAGATTTCTGAATTTGGTTTCATTCTAATTGGAAAGAAAAAAGTTTCAAAATTCTTAACAAAAACAGAATTATTGTTCTCTGCCCAGTTCTGCCAGCGGGCCTGGCACCAGTTTTCCTGCACTGAAGTGGGGAGCCCTGGTAACCCAGGTTGCCACGCTGCGAACCTGAAGCTGTTCTACCCAGCAGCCCTGGCACACAGAATTTCCAGCACAATTCTATCAAAACAGACAGGAGCCACAGAACATTTCAATTCTGGCAAATGAGCCAACTGCAGTGAAAGTTCTGTTTCATTTTATTTTCCAACCAGCTCCATTAGCAACTGCTAGAGAAGTTTCACAGCATCTGTAACTGACATGCTACTAGTGAAGTCTTTGAATTAAAAAGTGAAATACTTGTTAGTGCTGCAAGGTGCTATGTGTAGGCCTGGTTTCTAAGAGCCTTGGTACACTTGCCAAGCCATATCCGCTTACTGCACTGTGAGAATAAATATAGGTCAACTGGATCTCAGGATTCCTATTAAAAAAAAAAAGTCACAGAAACGTAGAATTGCAATCTAGTCTAGTTCCCTGCACTGAAGCAAGACTAAGTATTATCTAGACTGGGGTTCTCAAAACTTCACGGCACCGCGACCCCCTTCTGATAAGTTACACCGGGAGGGGGAACCTGCCACCCCCAAGTGCTGGGGCTTGGGTGGCCACTCAGGAGAGATTCCAGTGCTTCCCAGCTGAATAGCAGAGCACCCACAGGTCAGTTCTGTGTTTCTGCTGGTGGTGCACATTCACACATGCCTCCGTGCACCTAGAAATTTATTCTGCATATGGGAGGGGAAAAATCCACACATGGATGGAAAAAAGATCAGAGGGAACACTGGAAGGGAGTGTCGTCTAATGGATAGAGCAGGGTGGGCGGTGAGGACTCCTGGGTTCTGTGCAGGAGCCTGGTGGGGAATGTGGTCTAGTGGTTAGAGGCGGGAGTGGGAAGCAGGACAAGCAGTGTGCTCTGGTGGTGGCATCAGCGCGGGGCGGCTGGCTGAGAACCAGCTCTCCTTGGTTCTATTCCTGGCTGTGGGAAGGTAGGTGCCCCAGGGGACAGGACTCCTGGGTTCTTGTGCTGACTCTCAGTGGCATTTTTGCTAGTGTCCTGGGGGCTGGGCTTCCTGGGGGTTGGGTGACCCGTGCACCACAGCAGGTTTGATCTGTCTTGGCTGGCAGCGGCAGTCCGGCCAGCTCCGTTTCCAGAGCTGATTTTGCAGGAAAGACAGCTGGGCGCTGGGGGTGGAACCAGCCAAAACGGGGCACACGGAAAGAAGAAGAGAAAAATAACATGTCCAAAAATAACCCGCCGTGGCAGCTTCCCCAGATGATGCCAAGGCGGAACGCACCACGCTCAGCTCAGTGCCAGGGTGCCTTGGCCACTCGGTGCTGGGCTCCTGGCATGTGTGCACAGCCCAGAGCCGGGGACAGGCTGCTGTGGGCTAGGCCCTTCAACTGGGACAGCGGGGGGCGGGGAGGGACCACAGACAGAACAGTGCTAGGTGGGGGAGGGGGGGGCCCCACTCCATGGGGCCTCTCCCTGATTCCCTGACAGCCCCATTAAAATGGAGTTGACACATACAGTTTGAGACCCACTGATCTAGACCATCACTGGACAGATACTTGACTAACATGTTCTTAAAAGCCTCCAACAACAGATTCCAAAACCCTCCTAAATAATTTGTTTCAGAGCTCAAGAGGAAGTTTTTCCCAATGTTTATCCTTAATCTCTGGCACTGCAATTTAAGATCATTTATTTGTTCTGTCCTCAAAGAAATGAACCTCACTCTTCATTTTGGATGGTCAAAAGAAAGCACGCTACATCATCTTCTGGTCGTGCAATACCCCTATCCAGCAACACCTTCATGCAGCTGCACAGCCTTGCACAGGTGCTATAACCAAGCGCTCTGAATGCTCCACACAAGAGAAGTTTCACACTTCAAGTCTGAACTCAAGCCACCACCAAACCAGCAGGGTCATTAAAAAGAGGAAGCTGAACAATCTACTAGACCAGCATAATTTAACCAGTTTTGCAGCTTAGAGCACCCATCAAGTGCTCTGTTTTCTCAGGGCAATTCTGATGGAGGAAGTGTTGCCCAAGTTCTTAAGTGAAGTTAGTAAGTTTCAGTTTCCAATTGGAGGGTGTTTTAAAGTCATATCAGTCCATTACAATTCTGCAGCCATTTGCTCAGATGTCCCAAAAACAGAGTAACAAGATGGCTGTTGCAAGTAAAGGTTAAGAGAGATAAGGCAAAAAAATGCTAGACATGCTCTCTTCCTCCATCTCCTGAAAATACTTTTACTGCAATCCAGTCTGAGAAATCAAGTTCACTTTCACCCACAAAACCACAGATTAAGCCCTTCTATGAAAATGAATACTAAACTTAAAGGCCATACTTCCCAGTGACATTTTGCTTAAACAAAGTGATTGCTTTGGACTTCAAATATTCTAGTTTCAGATAGTAGGCCTATCACTTACGTTTTCGCACTTGCTTCAAGGAACAGCAACCCTATTTAGAAACAAAATTGAAATTGTTAGGATATAAGAAATACTTCAAGAGAACCATATTCACTGAAGTTTGAATTGTAAGATATCCAAGTAGGCCCTAATGTGGTTGTCATGCTAAAGAATACTTTCAAAAGTAAGTAAAGTTTTTCTTTTCCAAGCAGGGCATCAATATGCAAACTGCATTTATAGTACTAAAATAAGCCAAGTTAGCAGATTATTCAACAAAAGTTTTATATACAGCTAAATTACTTTAAAAGTGTGCTTTGAACAGTTTCCAGTTACCAACGTGGAAGATTCACTTAAAAACCTCTAACCCCACTGAAATAAACAGCACAAAAAAAAAAAAAAAAAAAAGCAAACACACCATTTTCTTCTGCAAACTGTTTGGCTTCTTCATATGTAACATCTCTCTGTGCTTCCAGATCTGCTTTATTTCCTATGAGGATTATCACCTGGTTCAGAACAGGAAAAGTGTTAGCCTGGAAAACAGTTCCATTGCTCTTTAACCCCCACTCGAAAATCAAGTTGAGGAAACTTTTGCTTAATAGTATCTAGACATGAAATTAGAACCATGACAGCTCTTGCATATGCACATCCAACCCATGGTAAATGGGAGAGATAAAGAAATGGCACTCACAGGATATTTAAGATAACCCACTAAGCAGTAGCAAGTGAACCTCTCCTTTCTCTCCTCTCCCCCCTTCTTCCTAGGCAGGGAAAAGGAAATTGATATAAACTCTCCAAGATTAGAGGATTTGCAGCAGGACTTCTACAAGCTCACACAGCATTGCTACCCCTTTCCACAAATTATGAACGTTCCCTCCCCAAAACAACTACAGATTCATTCATTTGATAGAAAAGTTTCAGTAAAAAGTAAAGGTACTGTCCAAAAGTTAAGTGATAGGTCATCCACACACTATTCCTTACTCTAGCAAGCTTCATCTTCACCACAAAGACTAGAACAAAAAGAACCCCAGATGCCACACTGAACCTCTCCCCACTATAGGGTTCTCATGGCCTGAGAGCCTGTGAAACATGCAGTTTTATTCTAAGACACGACTATTTCAAAGCAGTCCTAGCTCTGTGCGATTGGACTTGAGCCCACATTTTTAACATCCCCCCTCAAAAAACACACACCAAAGACATCAGAGGCAACACAAGGGTGGGAAGGAATTGTTCTACAATCAGAAATGCAGTAAATGAAAGAACATGGCTGACTTCCAGAATCTAGGTTGAGTTCACCAGGGCTAACCAAAAAAAAAAAAAAAAAAAAACAAACCACACACACACACACACACACACCCCCACTCCTCCCAAAAGGACAGAAAGTATAAACTGATTGATTTGGTGCAGTCAGTCAAATATGAAATCTTAAAGCATTTTAAGAGGGAGAGAAAAAGGAAACTCCTTTTGGCCTCCAAGAGGGACAGAGATGTCCCTTGGAGAAAGACATTAAGTAGTTCCTTTGGATAAGATTTAAATCTATGTTCAAATTTTGAAAAGAAAAATAAGTTATCTAACAAAGGACAAGTTAAACTTTCAATTTAAAACTAGCAAGTTGTGAGAAGGGGCAGAAGAAATTCAAATGTTTGTTAATATTAACATTGAAAGTTAGGAATAAAAAATGAAATAAAACTCATGCATGCCATATATATCAAGGCTAGCACATTGTAAATGTAAAGAATATCACCATGTATCAAGGAAATACATTTCAGCCTCCACCTTGGATTTCTTGCTTTGGGATAAGAAATTCTATAAAAAACAAAGAGCAATCTAACTTACGGTATTTGGATTGGTGAGATTCCTTGCATCTGTCAACCAGCTGCTTAAATGGTTATACGTGCTTCTTCTGTGGAGAGCCAAGTGAAGAGAATTTCACTTTAGTATGTAGTACTACCTACAGCACACTTTTCAAAACTTTGGGACAAATCTATTTTAACCACTAGTGATGAGTGAATTCAGAACAGAACTTAAGCAACTCAGCCAACCCATGAAGCAGCATAAACTCTAGAGAAAAGGACAAGTACTTAACAGAAACAGTATTACTGCCTGCCATGAGGGCACAGTGTTAAGACACAGTTTTGTATAAAACTCATTAAAGGATTTCCTATCTAATACTCTTAAAGGACCCTGCACTGTAAAATACTGCTTAGGTAACACTGTATAAGATTAAGTCTTATTTCTAGCAAATTAGGATACATACAGCACACGGAGAGAAAGTATAAGGTGGCAGAAAGAAACTGAACACTAACCCCACACTTAAGGACAAGGAGGTGCCTTTAACTGTGCCCCAAATTTATGAGGATTTATATGGTGCAATGCCCGTGAAGTTTGTTCCTTACTTAGGCAGGCAATGCCTTCAGGTTGCTTTTTCCACCCCCTAAACCATCAAGTCCCATTGACCATTCTGTATTAACTATTCCTTTAAAACACCTGATAAAATATTTACTATTATATGACTAAATTCTTCAGCAGATCCATAGCGGAGTTTGCTCAAAAGAAGGGTATTTAGACTGACAAGAGGGGTGAGAAAAATCTCTTCTTAGACCAACTTCTGTTGGCGAGAGAGAGAAGCTTTCAAGCTACACAGAGCCCTTCTTCAGGTCTGGGAAAGGTACTGCCATCAGGATAGATAAACAAAACAATTTTTAAAAAAATACCAAATATAGTTTTGTTTTTATAAATGAGAAATTTAGTATTAATATTTTAAAATAAGCTACAATTAAATCCTATTACAAACATGTTACACTACACTTACGAGGGGTGTTAGATACATGACTATTTGATAGTCCCTGGGGGCAGGGCCAGCAGCCAGTACGCTCCAACCCCACTCCCAGGAGCCCCCTGCCACCTCGCGCTGCCTCTGTATCAGAGGCAGCAGCGCAGGTAGCAGGCAGGAGCAGTCCATGAGGGGAGCCTGTTTAAACATTTAAAAAAAAAAAAAAAAAAAAAGCCAGCTTCCTGCGCAGACCAGCTGCCTGCCACCCCACGCTGCTGCCTCTGATACAGAGACAGCAGTGCAGAGCGGCAGCAGCCCCGGTCCGCGGGGGTCTGAGATCCCCACATAGATAGAGGCTGCTCCGTGGGGAGCTCGGACCCCTGGGCTGCTGCAAAGCCCAGGGCCGCCACAGACAGAGGCTGCTTCATGGCAGCCTCCCCTGACATCCCGCCCCCTGCGCTGCTGCTTCTAATAAGCACTGGCTCCGTGGGGAAAGGCAGGTCCATGGAGCTGACCTGAAAGTCAGATTCCCGCATGTATTTGGTTCCAGCCTACCCCATCACCCTCTGTGCTGCTGCCTATCAGAGGCAGCAGCGCGGGGGAGGTGAAGAGGGAAGGGGGAAGACAGGTGACTCTGGTGCTCATGGGGAGTGACAGCTCCTCATGGGCACCAGCTCCCATCCCCACCCCTTGCTGCCTCTGATACAGAAGCAGCAAGGAGGGGGAAATGCACGTAGATGACAGGATTAACTGATAAAGCCAGGATTATCAGTTAATTGTGTAGTTGTCTACACAATGACATCCCTAACCCTTAGGCTATGTCTACACTGGCGGGTTCTTGCACTAGAACTGCCGTTCTTCCGCAGAGTGTCCACACTGCCCGCCCACTCTTGCACAAGAAGATTTACAGTAAAGCGTGGTAAGAGAGGGCTTCTTGCACAAGAGCTACGCTCTTTAACAAGCGTAAGCCCTCTTGCGCAAAAGGGCACTGTGGACGCATGGCAAGAGCTCTTGCGCAAGGAAGCCCTATGGTTAAAATGACCATCAGAGCTTTCTTATGCAAGAGTGTCCACACTGCCATGGATGATCTTGCGCAAGCACATGGCAGTGTGGATGCGTTCTTGCACAAGAACCATTGTGCGAGATGTTCTTCTGCAAGAAGCTGCCAGTGTAGACATAGCCTTACAGTCTCATAAAAGTGAGCTAATGGCTTTAGTCTGCCCATGTTAACTAATAACTCTTGTTTCTTGAAAGTTCTGGGCTTTCAATTTCTGTTTCTTGGCAGACTAAAAAGTAACATGCAAAGAAAAAGACAAGCAGGATAGTATTGTTTTTGTTCTGTGCTTATGTGGTGGTGGACCTTGACCAAGATGGCAGAGCTAGTTTAGACATTGTCTTACGACAAAACACACTGTATAGGAAAAGGTGAAAGCAGCATAGAAAGGAAAGGGAATACATTATTCAGCACACACATAGCGCCTTTTATATTCCCACAGAAAAACTTTTGTCATGGCTTCCGGACATAAGAGACCCTATCTGGGAATATTTTGAAGAAATTGGTTCCCTGGATAAAAAGGAAAACACGTTAAGTGTTAAGAAAAAAAGATGATGATGCAGGGCCTCACTGCAAGAATGAACCCTCAGAAAGAAAACTACTAAGGGAGAAAATCATGTGGATGAAGATATGACCAAGTAGATCAACTGCCTAGTAACTTAAATAATTCACTTTGCAACGCATCATTCTTCAAGACTCTCGCTATGCCTTTTACTATAAGTGTGATTTGACAAGTAAATTTCCTAGGTGTTTATGATGTTGCTATAAAAAAAAAAAGTTTTAGCTAATCCTTATGGCTTGTTTAATTAGATTCTAAGCCTAGTTAGCTATCACCTACGTATACAATACAGAAAGCTGCATTAAGAGAAATCTAGAGTTGCCAGTTAGTGTTGTTTTCTTATTCTATATTGCATAATGCATGCCCCATATTTTGGAACATCATGGCCACTGACCATAACGGTCATGTCATATGTCTAATCCCAATTTTAATTCAGCATAATTCAGGTTTTCCAAGGGAACCCCATTCTACAATTACTTTTTGAGAAAACGTAAGTGTCAGTGAGTTCACAGGGCTTACTCCAAAATTAAGAGCATTCTAAGCAAAGTCGGTCTTAGCTTTTTTTGGTAACTTGATTTAAATCAATGATTTTTTGGGGGAGTGATTTAAATCATACCTCTCCTGGATTTAAACCAATCAATCAATCTACCTTGACTCTTATTCTTCGCTACACCCAAGGTGCAAAGTAGTTAGAACATATGCTAAGGAGCCATTAAAGTTGAAGTGGTCCTTTACCCTTTGTCCTGTGAGTGCAGATGTGTTGACTGGGTTTTAGATTGTTGTATTAAGCCATGAATTCAGTGTCTAGCAGACACTAAAAATTATTGACTGAACAGAATTAACAACTTAAACTCATCTTTTGAAAGCATTGTTAAGGCTTCCTTTGAGGAAGAGACTGACATCAGAGACACACACTGCTGCTTTGTGAAAAGTATTCATCCATCATAGGTGATTCACAGGGGGACAAGGGGAAGCACCAATTCAAGAGCATAGTGATTGTCTATTTTCACCCACAGAGTATTATTGGGACATTTACTGCATGGGATGTGATATACCAAATATTGTGATTGACATGCATAGAATGTGTGGACCTTGAAAGATATGTTGTAGTGAAGGGGGGTATTGATCACTGTAGCACTAGAGATATGTCTAAGTTTTGCATCTGTTTTAGCAGGCACTGGTGCTGCTTTGAGCTATATCCTAGTCTGTGGGGAATTTGGATTGCAAGTGGAATCAAAGCCATGAACTAAGACAAGGACCTCCTCTGAGGGAACCTGATTGGTTTATGCCTGCATCCCTGCAAGGAATGAGATTGCTGTATGCTCTGATCCTTATTTTGGAAAACAACTCAAGTTCTTCTTACCCACCGAATACCCTACCGGCCATTTCACAAAAAGTGACCATATAAGAGAACCCCTTGAATTCCCACAGCTCCTTTTCAGAGGCTACAAGATGCTTAGGTAAAACATGTGGAGTAACCTCCAAAATTTCTATATGGCACACAATTTCGTTTCAAATACAACTTCCCCACACATTGCATAATTTCTCTCAATTACTATAAAACCCACTATCCATTTCTTCATGGATAATGAGCAGTTCTCTAAATAGGATGTGTAGCAAGCTATGAAATGCCACAAACCACCACCTAGTGAAGGGTAGAGTACAGGAGATTCATTCATCTGGAACTTGACCAGAACCCAAATATTCAGCTGTGTTTCCATACACTGAATCTAATATGCAGATAAAACATTGTTGGTATACCTGCATACAAGTCAATTACAGATTATACATCAAAAAAGAAAGTTAGCTACCGTTGGGAATCTAATTTTTTACTATACGTTAAGACCCTAAAGATAATCTGACAATTTCAGTGACAGAGTATTTTGAAGATGCAACAGCTTCCAAGTCTTTCCTGTAGTTAATGATGTCATGTTTTATTTTAGTGTGTGCATGTAGCGAGCGCCTCACTACTGTATTCCTTCCATTCAGCAAAAGCTAGGCCACCACTGTTTGAAAGAGGTTACAGAAAAATGGAACAGCTCAAGAACAAGCTTTTTCTACAAATCTATGTAGCAGAATGCTGTATGCCATAATTCCACTGCATACTATAATCCGGGGAGACCACCTGAGTCTGGGACTATTCCTGTTATGGGGGGGAACCCCCCCCCCCGGAGGTTCCATAACTGAAATCTCAGAGAGACAGAGCCACCTTTCAGGAAAGATAGTTTAAGTAAGTTGGAAGAATTGTACAGGTTGAAACTCTAAACCAGGTCTCTCTGGTCCAGCCTGCATCAGATGTTGTAGGACCAGAGAGTCCCGGTGGAGGGCCAGCAGTAGGGAACCCTGCGGGGCCAGCAGGCTGCCTGCAGCAAGATGCCAGTGGGGCTGTCTGGCACACAGCAGCAGGGCTGCCTGGCAGGGCTGGGAGCTGCTGCAGTGGCCAAGGGGGGGCCCAGAGCAGTGGTGCACAGCACAAAGAAACACGTTGGCAGGACAGCAGAGCCGGCAGCAGATGGAAAGCCAGCCAGAAGGCCAGCGGGCCGGGCCAGAGGTGGGGGGGGAGGGGGAGAGGAGGAAGCAGTGGCAGGGGGGGGCCAGAAGTTACCTCCTCTGGTCTGGCAAAATCTCTCATCTGGGACCTGTTAGGTCCTGAGGGTTCTGGACCAGGAAGGTCCAACCTATAGCAACATCACAACGCCTGAAGGAAGAAAGTTAACAATGGAAGTTTAAGGAGAAGCATCACATTTATAAATCAAGAAGTCAATCTGAAAGCAAACTACCAGCACTTTAATTTTTAAACAGCAGTCTGTAGAAGACAGAGAAATAAAGAGGAGGCTACATAAAAAGGGTGAAAATTCTCTATCCAGATACCTGACCTGTTTAGAAAACCAAGAGGACAAAGACCCGGGGGGGGAGGGAAGAGTCATATACAACATAGTGACATTGTAAAGCAGAGTCTCAAACAGGCTTGCAAACACTTTGGAGTCATACTATGTGCTTTAGCTGAAACTACAAGTTGACAAAATATCTGTCAGTATCTTACCTAGTAATATCATAGACCATGAGAGCTCCTGCTGCTCCTCTGTAGTAGCTTCGTGTTACAGCCCTAAATCGTTCTTGTCCTGCTGTGTCCCAGATCTGCAGTTTAATTTTTTGGCAACTAACTTCAATTATTCTTGTACCAAATTCGACCCCAATTGTGTGGGGACAGTCAGCCATAACTGTCACAGAAAGATAAATCAAAGGTTCACATCTTTCTACTAGACATCTCACTCTCACAGACGAAGGTTTTAGTACACCATCTTTTTATATATAAAAACAAAACAATCTCAATTAAATCGACTTGTTCTCCAACTGTAAATTGTTTTTAATTTCAGCAGCCTTGAATGATTAGTTATTTCCTGACAACAATAGATGTAATGCACTGACAAGCATTTAAGAATGGTCAATTCATAAATCATAAAACTTCTACTGGAAGTTGCAAATGCATGCATCATTGATGTGTTTGGCAATACAAGTTGAATAAATGGTTTAGTTTAGGTTGCTGCACAACCCAGCCTCGTGGAAACAAATTTAACTTGAGGCTTAAAGACTATCCATGACTTGAATGAAGATTTTTATAAATTGCCAACAGATGGTTTAACAGCGTTTTTCAAACTTGGGTCATGAGGATGCTAAGGTAAGCCACTGACAGGCCTGCGCCTCTTTGTTGACTTAACATGTCCTCGCAGCTAACCTGGGCTACAGTTCACCTTTTCCAGCCAAGGGGAGCTGTGAAGTTCCATAGCTACAGACATGTTAAGTAAAGAAAGTGGTGCAGGCCAGTCAGTGGCTTACCCTGGCGGCCCCGTGACCACAGCATGAAAAACGCTAGTTTAACACACTATATGTGACCAGCAGCGGGGATGTTGGATCACACCAGAGATCCATCCAGTTTAGTACTTCAGGGACTTTCCTGTAACTGATGCTTGAGGAAGGTTTTAAGGAACATTTCAGTAAACAGTTCTAGGATAACCTGTCAACAGGGAAGTCATCCTCCTAATCCCCTTTACAGATCAGTTTATGCTCTATCTTTGTGCTCAAATTTAAGTTCCATTGCTTCAAGTAATAGAACTTGAGGGGTTACCTAAGAATGCTGTAAATATATGTAACATCGGATTGCCTCTTCAAAATTCTGGCCATAAGCAAGAAATTTCTTGGTACTATCTTTGATTAACCTATTCACACTGAAAAGTCACTTTCAGACCCCTAGTTCTCACCACACAAGCACACTTTAAAACGGTGCAATTACACTGCAAGCCAGAGAGCATGAAAACAAAGTTACATTATCCACTACAAGTAAACTGCATGAAAAGGATAAAAATACTAAGAGCCACAACAAACTTTCAACACTAATGAAGAAAAAAACCTAACAAAGCTTCCGAACTGGGAAGCAGCACTTGAGTCAATGCTTCTGTATCACCATCTTCACATGGAAGAGGAAAAAGGGCATTGCAGTTCTAGAACAGTTCATGATGCAGATGGAACAGCTGTTACTCATGACAATCAAGCTGCAAACTCCAGTTATTTAAACCAATAAAAAGCTAGCTTTGAATTTTAGTAGTTACATCCCAGTTCAAATGTCGGAAATACTAACTCCTTACAAAGTGAGCTTTTGCATTCCAACAAAAGATCTACTCTCAAACACCAATGCATAAAAGTGTAGGAATATTTTTAAAGTGTGGCTTGTGATTGAAGTTTGGTAACTTCAGAAGCCTTCATGGAGCAAGACCTTTCCCAGCATCATGCTCATTACACATGTATACTTTGAGAATGATAGCCTTTAGTTGACGCCAGGGGGCTGTGCCCCCTGCTTGCTACACTCACCAACCCTTCCCCGCCCCCGAGGCTGTCCGCCACAGCCAGATCATGGCCTCTCCTCCTACCTGTGCCACAACTGGAGGGAGGCTGCCACTAGCTCTTCCTGCAGCCAAATGGGGGCTGGACTGCAGGGCCTGCCCCAGGACCGGACCAGGCCGGGGACAGGACACTGTGGCCAGATGGGGGCTGGGCCTCAATTGGGCAGGGTGTCTGGCCAGGGAGCTGGGGGCAAGAGCAGGCTGGGGGCAGGGTGTCTGGCCAGCTCAATAGAGGAAGGAGACAGTTTCCCGGAAAGCACATGTAGACTGCTAGAGCCAGGTGGCAGCTGCACCTTGGCAAGCAAAAGGGGAGGGAGAGGCAGCAGCTGCTGTGGGGGAGGGTCTCCCTTCTCCATGGAGGTCTCCATCTCTGGCCTGCAGCAGGTGGCTCTGGGAGAAGGGGCTGGCCCCCTCTAGGGGTGTTGAATGCAGGGGCACCTTGAGCCACGGAGACTCCTCACTTGGGAGAGAACTTTCCCTTTCAGCCCCGTGATCTCTACCCCACGTGCGGGGGCTGCTAGTTATGCTGTCTCTCCAAGCACCCCCACCCCATCAGGTCCAGCGAAGAAGAGAAGCAGGGGAAGGAGCAGCACTCCAAGCAGCACGTGAGGACAAAAGCCAAGAGTCTTGGTGGGTGGGTGTGGCTGGGCTGGCAGGGGAGCTCTTGTATGGCCCAACTTAATTTCAGACACAAACTTTGTAGCAACCCCCCTCCCCCCCCGGACAGCTGACAGTTCACCTCCCCACAGTAGAGTGTGCTTTGCCGCCTCCAGTGTGGAGCCTCGGGGCTCTCCCCCCCCGCAGCACCCCCGAGCACGGAGGAAGGAGGCTGTGTGGCTGGGGGACACAGAGTGACATATGAGGTCACTGTCATCCACAGGAAAAGGTTTTTTTTTAAATAGAGAGGAGATAAGTCACTCTCCAGACATATGGACAGATCAGTGACTGACAGGTAGAAGACCATACTAAATAACTTAACTACTTCTACCTTCTTCATTCTGACTATGATTAGTCTATGTATTTGCAATGGGTGATGCACCAGGGGGAACATCATGCATGCTGGAAAGTAGCTTTCAAAACTAGGGAAGCAGGAAAGAGTGGAAGCATACCATTGTGGAAACAGGTCTCTGGAAGAAGATACTCACATTTTTTTTCTGTGAATTGGTGAAGCAAGCAGGACTTTCCTACACCCATGTCCCCTGTTAGAGAAAACACAATTACTGCACTGGTAAAAATGGCTTTAATTGAAAGACATCTGACACGGTATTATACTGAACACACAAGTGTCTTGCTGGACCATGCTTGGCTATGCCTGTATGCACAAGGTGATTTTCATAGTATACTCAGGAACAGTAATTTTTGCTATGGCTTTGTTCAGACAGAGCAGCAGAGGCATCCAAGTAATAAAGAAAATGAAAGGAGTTCAGATTACAGCCTCGGGTGATATCACTAGTGGGGTTTATAAGATGATACAGAAAGCTGACCCATTAGGCACTGAATGGGAGTGATACTGAAGTTAAAATTTCTGTTGCCATTTGGAAATAAAACTTCACACTGACAGACACTGGAGCAGAGGAAACCTTTAATTATAAATATTTTATACCAGAAAGCAAGCATCTCCCAATAGCCCAAGTGTGAGGCAGCTATACTACATTGTCATATTAGTTCTATATTAGGTTTCAGCCCAATCATGGCAGCGTGCTTCCCATAATGCAGAACTAAGTAAGTTGTTTTAAAAGGGAAAAAAAGCTACCATCAGAAGAACACAAAAACAGGGCTCTCATACAGACCTTGATCTGCAACTCTTTAAGGCAAAATTGTCCCTATCAGATTCACCTACACCTAAACTTTTGGAGTTGTATAAGCAACGCAGTGATCCCAATCCTGCTGTGCTAATAATAAAAGAACCAGGGCAGGAAGAAGCCTCAGGAGATCATCTAGTCCTGTACTGTGGCAGGATTAAGTAAACCTAGGCTGTCCTTGATAGGCATTTGTCTAACCTGTTTTTAAATACCTTTAATGGCAGGATTTGGGATGCCTGTTGTGATAACTGTTCCAGCACTTATCCAACCTAACTGTGAGGTTAGGTATTAGGAAAAATTTCTTAAGTCTCACTTGCTGCAAATGAGAGGATTATTTCTTGTTCCCCTAGCCTACTGAGGGTAGAACAATAAAGTTGTTAGAGGACCGTTATTTGAAGACTTCTGTCTCTCCTCAGCTTTTCTCTTTTAGACTAAAGATGCCCAATTCTTTCAACTTCTCTTTGTAGGCTATATTTTCCAAACCTCTTATTTTCATTGCTCTCTTCTAGATAGGTGTAAACAAACTGGAGACTCTTAAAATGAAATACCCCAAAACTGGACACAGTATGCAATCTGAGGCCTCGCTAGTGCAGAATAAAGGAGAAAGGATACATTCCATGTCTCAACACTTAACACTCCAGAATGGAGATCTGCCTTTTTTGTCCAACTACATATTACTTTACTTATATTAATTGTGTTATAATTCGAGGATCCTCTTCTACAGTATTGCAGTCTACAACGGGGAAAAAACTGATTGTTTTTGTGCATTTAATTTTTTTTTCCTTCCTAAGTGTAGCCCTTTGCAATTGTCATTATTGAATTTCGTCTTGAGTGCAGACCAAATTCTTCAGTTCATCAAGATCATTCTGAATTCTAATCCTGTCCTCCCAGGTGCTTGCAATCCCTCCCAGTGTGGTGCTGTCTGCAATTTTTATAAGCATACTTTTACTCCATTATCCAAGTTATGAACAAATGATCAAGTGAAAAGTTTAAAGGCAGCAGCGCAGGGGGCCAGGGGAGACTGCCATGAAGCAGCCTCTTCCTACGGTGGGCCCTCTCCGCGGGGGGTCCCAGTGGACAGGGCTGTTGCTGGTCTGCACAAGGAGCTTGTGTTTAAACTAGCTCCCCTTGCGGACCGACTCCTGCCTGGCACCCTGCACTGCTGCCTCTGATAGAAAGGCAGCAGCATGAGATGGCAGGGGGCTCCCCAGGTGTGGGGCCAGACTGCACTGGCTGCCAGCCCTACCCCCGGGGACCACAGAATAGTCAACTAACCGCTAAGAATTCATGTGGTTAGTTGACTGTTCTATTACCTGTGTAATGGACAGGAGGAGTGCTGACCAGCACCCGGTGACTAAGGGGTTAAACTCAGGTAGCTAACAAGGGTGTTGGCCAGGGAGCCAGGAGACCCAATCAAAATGGTGGGCTGGAATCTGAATTGTATAAGGTGCCTTTCCTGCTTTCTTTGTGCGGGAGAGGAGATGGGGGAGAACCACACAGGAGTTCAGACAGACAGAATAATTTAAACCCAGGCAGGACGACCATGTCTCCAAAGAATCTGAGGCATGGAAGTGGACTGAAACAAGGAAAGATTGGAAGTAAAGGGAAAAGTGGATCTAGTCGCATTCAGGGTATTCTTCATTTTGTGGTTTGGTTTGAACTGCTCTGTGTGAATCTATGCCTCCCCCCCATTTACCATCTAGCACTGCGCTCAGAGACTTTTCTGTGTTTTAATTTGTTTTCCTTAGTTGCTCTGTAACATCTATGCTTTATCAAGTTTCTTTTGTTTTGTAATAAAAATCACTTTAAGATGATGATTTGATTGTGTCCTGAAAGAGAGGGGGGGGTGTGTGTGTCAGTCAGACTGAGAAGTCAGCAGCTTGTTTTCCTCTTCTTTTTTCAAGCTCTTTTAGGGCAAAGGAGCTTGGGGTACCTCTGGGGGTGGGGTGGGTTCAAGTGTTCACACCTGTTTTGTACAGATAAAAATCAGTTGGTTGCAGCAACCCCCCAAATCTGCATATTGTGATTATGGGGGGGAACTTTTTGTAACCAGTGCCTATAGAGGCAAAGGGGTTCCCCCCCCCTTTCTGAGCATTTTGCAGCCCCCCCCCCCAATCTGCTGCACTAAGAGTGCCAGAGTGGGAAACAGCCCTGACAACTAACAATCTACTTACCAAAGGTTTGCTGTCAAACTGGAAGGACATATCCATGGGGTCCAGACAGGGGCTGCTGCAAGGCAGCCTCCCCTGCCCCCCCCTTCCCCCCGCTGCCTCTCAGAGGCAGCAGTGTGGGAGGAGCGGCACCACGGAGACAGTGCTGGGGGGAACTGTCTTATAAGCTACCTCCCCCCTCAGCGCCAGCTCCCGATTTCCCCCATCTTGCTGCCTCTGATACAGTGGTGGCAGCAGCAGGGGAGGGGGGGGAGGAAGGGTAATGCGAATAGTCAAACAGGTTAACCAATAAGCCTAGACTTTCAACTAGTTATGTGGCTACCCCATGGCCATTTCATTTAGATTATCTCCCAAATTGGCTTTAATTAAATTTTGAATGTATAATATAGATAACCCTCAATATGCCACAAATCTCTTGTGGTCAATACAAATTTACTATCAGCAGTTCAATTTGGACACTATGCAGTCAAAAAAAATCAACCCAGGAGTAGTGCATGCAGTCATATGTCCTCAAGCAGCTGGTCCCAGTGACTATGCAGCTTCATCTGTCCGTTATCTTTTAGAGATGAAAATAAATAAAATGTAACAGCAATCTGTTTTGGTGCTGTAGGTTCCAAGCTCAATGACACCGACAAACTTGAAGGATTTCTTCTTCCTTCCTACCACACCCACAAAAAATCCTTACTGTGGCCTTTTTAGGGTGCTGCAGCAGCATAAGTACTAGAATAGCCATTTTAGACACAGGAGGATTTCCCCAGCATAGACACTGCCATACCAGCCTTCCTCAGAACATTACAGGTTTTAACATAAAGGGTATATATATTAGGGTAAGCCAGCCTCCTAGCTGCGCGAATTGTGCTAAGGGATGCACCAGACCCATAGATTTAAGCAAACGAAGGAGGCTTAAAGCCATTGCAGCCTCTCCTTCCACTAAACTGCGCATTTGCATCCATGGTAATTTGTATGTTCACAGCTATTTTTTTCCAAATACAAAGCTGCAGTTTTAACATGGGGATATTTTAAGAGCAGCAGCATATTTTAGAAGGTTTTAGAAAGTATTACTCTATTTAACCATGCCTTTGCACACGTATGCCTGTGCAACTCTTGGAACTAGGCCACTCAGTGAAACCCAACAGTACAAAGCACCTCATGTTTATTATTAGTCACAGAAGTGTGATAGATAGTATTGTAAAGGTGACCAGGAAGTCTCCCACTTCAGTTACATGAATTCACTTCAGTTTAGGGATGTAAGAGTGTAGTCAACTAACTGATAAGCAAAAGCTTATAGGTTAATGCTATAGACTACACACATTTCTCCCCCCACCGAGTAAATTTTTAACTGGCTGGCCAGCCTGCTATTGGCTCGCACTGGGTCTGGGAGCTCAGGGCCTTCCCCCTCCCAGACAGGGGCTGCTGCTGTATCAGAGGCAGCAGTGCGAGGCGACAGGCAGCCATTATGCTAGGGGAGCTGGTTTTTAAACTGGCTCCCCTCATAGACCAGCTCGCGCCTGGCACCCCACACTAGCAGGGGGCCTTCAGGAGTGGAGCCAGAATGCACTGGCTGCCAGCCCCCAACCCCAGGACTATAGAATAGTTGAGTAACCAATAAGAATTCACGAGGTTAATCGACTATTCAATTAACTCCCTACTTCAGTTATTTCTTAAGCTGTGGCTGCAGCTTTTAGGGTTTTTAGTTTAATTTTTTTTTTAAATTGAACTAAGTACAGAGTGCACAAAAGCTCTCCCCCAGGCTAAGATGAACACTAATTTCCTAATAAAGACAAATACAGAATACGTCAAAATTAAAGAAAATGTGTGCCCAAATTCTCAACTTATCTAAAATAGGGATGTTAAAATGCAATTAAGTAACTGTATAACTGCTGAAAATGTCTACCATTACATATGGGGAGGCCTGCTCCGTACCAGCTCCCACCTGCTGCCCCATAGTGCCACCTCTGATACAGAGGCAGCAGGCAGCTCCCCAGCAGCTAGTGTGCTCCAGGAGCCGGCACACTCCAGGAGTGTGTAGTTGGAGCCTGTATGAAACCGTGTACATGGTTCCACTTTCACATCCCTAATCTAAAGATAGAGAAACACCTTTGTGCCTCCCAAACTCTAGGCAGTTTGTAGGTTCGTGTTCTGCAATATACATGATAGCAGCTGTGGTGAGCTGATTTTCAGCATCTTTCCACCTCCACCCCCAGGACAGCTAAGAACATTTAAGATGACAATTTTAATTTAGATTTAGTACTCCCCCTTACTTAAAAAAAAAAATACTTAAAATTTGACATCCTATATTAAAGCCTAAATTTACTATGATCTATTAAAATAATTTAAATAAAAAAAGTGTTAAAGCAGTACACAATTGCTGCCAAAGCTCTAAAGAAAGTCAAACCACTGAAATAGTAGAAGTCACTGGCTAAGAACATGGAACCAGAATTTGTTGAAGTGCTAAACCAACTTTTGACCATATTATCCTCTTCTGCAGATGCATATAAAATGTTTTCTTCATATCTGTCTATTCACCTAATTCAGTTCTAAGTTGAGAAACCAACTGGGAGCTGAAAGAGCAAGAGGTATGAGGATAAGATTTACTAGTTTTAAAATCTTAACTGGCAGTTACTAGAAATTTCAATTCATTATTTAATAAAATCAGCTTTAAAATACCACGTTTGACAAGAAAAAGGTTATGTATGCAGCACATGCAAGATAATTTAATAACAGTTTTTAAATATTTGTGCTTAACTGAATTCTAAATTTTCACCACATGCGTTTTTTATTCAGTAAAATAATTTACTAGTATTGCTGCATCACTCAAGTTTCTAATATCGTAAAAGCTAAGGATCTGAGAAGCATTATATTACATCTGTACACTTAAACAGCAATTATAGTTTATCTTCCTGGTCAGCAAGAGTAACACCATATTATGCCAACCAACTTCTTTTTAGGAGAACTCACAGTAGATACAAAACTAGATTAAAGTCGATTTAAAACAGCAAAGAAAAACAGTTAATTCATGATTGAAATCAGTGATTTAAAATCATTCTACTCTTCAGTCACCCATGCATGGTGGATGGGAATGGAGCAAAAATTTTGACTTCCTTAAGCCCTTGAAAGTGTATACTGGGTTCCAAGAATAGCCAAAAATGGGGACTTGCTATCAATTGCAAAGGGTTAGTGACTAATATTTTAGTAGTGCAAAGTTACACCAGAACAAAGTCCCATCCTGCTAAAAGAATGAATGCTGAGCTTGCACTCCATCCCTGCTCATAAACATCTCTTCCCTTGCAAGAGCATGTCCTGAATGTAGCAATTTCTGCTGAAACACCACCACTCAAGTTCCAAGTATACTTTTGTTTCGACAGCTTTGTTTGGACTACTCTCTTTTCTGGCCTTAAAGCAACCACTGTGCATATCAGCTAATAGTAGCAAGATGATCCAGCTACAAAAATTAAGCAGACTACTATTATTATATCAGTATTGTAATAGTATTATCATAATTTGAAAGCAAAGCAAGCAGTGGATTGTCTGAATGTTTCCTGTAGAAGTGAGTATACATGCTTCCCAGATTCCCCACTCCATCTCCTAAGAAGTTAACTCCACGGGTTTTGCAGCACAACTTAACAAGCACTAGAAAACCAGATAGACACGGAGCTAAGTATTGTGGCTTTAGAAATAAGATTTTGGGAGAACACAAGTAAATGCAATTAGAACTACATCTGGTAAGTAGTGCACAGAAAGCAAAAGTAGGTGATTTCAGTAAATTGTGCATATTTACCACTAACTTTAACACAATATTCCATAGATGAAGTTTTGTGGGGCTAGAGAAAAAAAGAATAGAAAGAATAGGAGCTGCAATGTGAAATGTACATAATGAAGAACATTGCTCTAGATCAGTGTTTCTCAAACTGTGCTCTGCGGAGCCCCAGGGCTCCACGAGACATCTTCAGGGGCTCCGCGAGGTTGACAAACTGGAAACATTGATAGGTACAACACATACAATCAGTGGACCGCTGGGGCTCCGCATAAATTATTTTTTAATTTTTTATTTTATTTTTTTTAAAAACACACATGTAAAGGGCTCCGGAGCCCAAAAAGTTTGAGAACCGCTGCTCTAGATGCACACTTAACAGGAAGTTATCCTTCCAGGAGGAACTCAGAGTTCAGATGCATTTTAGAATGTCTGTAGGCAAGCATCCATGTACACACACAAGTATCCTAACACTATTTTTTAAGTAAAAATATTTTTCAAGTTCATACTCACCAATAATGATGTACTTAAAGATGTAAGAGTAGTTGTAAGGTGCAGTTGCCATTGTGGCACTATAAAATAAGAAATAAAATAAGTCAGTGATACAGATTAACCATTTAAAATGGAGTATAAATGAGTGGATGTCCCCCTCCCACACCTTGATCTACCCTTTTATTCCAGTTTCAGAATTCTACTCCATTTCCATTCAGCCAACGGGTTAAACGCAGATACTGTATGTCTTACGTTCTAAGTAACAGGCTCTTTCACGTCAGGATTACGAAGCATTGTCTGCACCAGAGACTATGAACAAATTTTCACCAGTGCAAGTACTAGTTCAGCTACTCCACAGAGAGACTCAAGCACTTTCTGGCACTAGTGGGAGTGTATGTAGAATAGAATCAGGACTATGGATGTCAACATATAGTTGACCACAATGAACTGATAGAGTTATCAGTTAATCCTGGGTTTATCAACTACATGCACTTCCCCCCAGCCTCTGTATCGGAGGCAGCAGCATACAGGAGAAGGTGGGAGCTAGCATGCACGGGAAACCAGCTTTTAAGCCAGCCCTCCACATGTGCCAGCTTCCGCAGAGAAACGCCCCCCCCCCCCCCGAAGCGGGGGAGGAGGAGGAGGAGCCAGTACACATGGGAAGTAGCTTTCAAGCTCCCCACGTATATTGGCTCCCTCCCCCCAAAGCCACCTCCCCTCCCCCCACTGCTGCTGCTTCTTCAACAGAGACCAGGGGGTGGGGAGGGAAGATGGAGTGAGGTGGGAGCCAACCCTTTGTTTCCCATCTTTTTTAAGAACTTACTGATCTACAAAGGGAACTTTCCTGATATCCCATGACTGCTTTGCAGAGGAGCCTTTGATAAGGAACCTTAAGAGATTTTCTGAAAAACCAAGTACACTGTACCAATTGGATCACCTTTATCCTCATGCTTGTTGACACCCTCAAATAATTCTAAAGTGTTTATTGACATGACTGAATACTATGATAATTCTGTACTTTACTAATTTGCACAGTCCTGAAGTTAGGCTCCCTGGCCTAGAGTAGCCAGAATCACCTCTCGATACATCAAGATGGGACAGTACTTCAGATATGTTGCCCAGAAGGCTAGCTCTAATACAGGTATCTCCCCTACACCTGCTGCAATGAACATCAATATAAAGAACTCATTTAGCATCTCTACAAAAGCCTTGTCCTCTTTGACTACTCTTAACACCTTGGTCATTTACTGGCCCCACTGCCTGTTTGCACTGTAGACATACATTCTAAGCAGCCTGCCATTTAAACACCAAGAGCTGGCCCACATCAGCTAACTCAGGTTCACAGCTCACACTGGAGCCCGGGTCCCAGCCCAAGCACAAAAAAAAAAATCTACAGCTCTGCAGCCTGAGTCAGCCAACACACAGGGGTTCAATTGCACTCTAAACAACCTTATATAAAAAACAGCAAATTGCATCCCAATTTCTTGTGCACCTTTCAATTAATCTCAATAGGATCTGACTAGGGATGTCAGCGATCAGTTAACTAGTTGACTACCCAACTATCAGAAAAAGGCAGCAAGGGGGTGGGGGGGGGCACAGAGCACAAGCCAGATCTCCCCAGCACTGTCTCCGCGGGAAGCAGAAGGGAAATGGCATGAGCAAGGACAAACCAGTACTGCTCCTGCCAGTCCCACTGCTGCTCCTCTCTCCCTTTGGAATGTACAAGAGCCACCTGCGGCTCTTGTACATTTCAAAGGAAGAGGCACAGAAGGGAACCCATGCCAACAGGGACTGTTTTGCTTCCCACTGGCACTTTCTGCTTCCTTTTCCCCTTTGAAATGTACAGGAACCAGCTGCAGCTCTTGTATATTTCAAATGGAGAGAGGCAGTGGGACAGCGAACGCTCCCTTTATCAACTAATTGATTAGTCAATGAAAATTCCACTGACTAATTGATTAGCTGATTAATCAAAGTTTAACATCCCTAGATCTGACCCAATTTTAAAAGGATGCCTTTTTGCCTGTAATGGCCTCCATTAGTCTATCATTTAGTGATGGTAACAGTCTTCTTACTATCCTTTCTGTTTTAGGGTATCCATTTAGTCCGAGCCGGTCAGTGTTTCAAATAGGGATGTTGGATAGCGATTAATAAAATAGTTGTGTAACTGCACAAAATATTGTCTGTTACATGACTATTCAATCATCCCCTGGGACAGGGCCTGCAGCCAGTGCACCCCAGCCCCACTCCTGAGAACCCCCATCACCCCATGCTGGGGTGTGGGGTGGCAGCAGCCCCTGTTCACCAGGGCCCCAAGCTCCCCACAGACAAAGGCTGTGCCAGCATCCCATGGAGCAGCCTCTGTCCACAGCAAGCCTGAGCCCACCACACACATAGGCTGCTCCATGGCAGCAGTCCCTGTTCATTGGGGGAGGGGGGTTTCCAAACTTCACACAGGCAGAGGCTGCTCTATGGCAGCCTCCTCGCACCCCGCCCCCCCACTGCAGCCTCTGATAGAGGCAGCAGCCTGGGGGGAGGGAGGGGGGAGAGAGAGAGGAAGAGGAGAGGAGAAGCTCCACAGAGCCAGCACATGTGAAGAGCTGGCTTAAAAGCTGGTTCCCCACACACATAGGTTCCTGCCTGTGTGTCCCTCCTGTGCTGCTGCCTTTGATCCAGAGGCACCAGCGTGAGAAGGGCAAGTGGCTTGTGTGAGCAGATATGCACAGGGAGTGGCTTACAAGCTGGCTTGTTGTGTACTGGCTCCGGCCTGCCACCCTCACCCTCCGTGCTGTTGCCTCTATCAGAAGCAGCAGTTGGGGGGGAGAAGAGCAAGTGGCTCCAGTGCTCATGGACAGCTGGCTTAAAACCCAGATCCTCACAGCACTGGCTCCTACTCCTCAGCCCCTTGCTACCTCTGATACTGAGGCAGTGGGGATGAGGAGCGAGTAGTCACCAAGATTAAATGATAGGCCTAGGTTTATTCGTTAATCATGTGCTCAACTACACATTGACATCCCTAGTTTTTAAATCATCCTCATACTATTTGCAGGCATTTAATCTCTCCAATAGCTCTTTTAACTTTCCCTTTAACAAAACATCCTCATTTTTACATAGTTCCCCTTTTTAAAGCTAAATGTTTTGCCTTGATCCTGCAATCGCTTATGCATGTGATAATCTAAACATAAGATGAGTCCCCACTCAAGTTGAGTTATGTACCTGCTTACATGTTGTTTACTGGATCAAGATCTTTACTCACTATTTTGTTTTTTGCCTGCAGTAGTATTATAAGAAACAAATAAAATACTTTTTAATTATTTAATGGGGTGTGTACAAATCATAATGATCTATAATTGAAAAAGCAGCAGAGTTTTAAAAGTCTCAACCCAATTAAAACTTGGTATTTTAAAGAGCAAAATACAGGTTGGACCTTCCAAAACCAGGACTCTCTTGTCCGGCAACATCTGTGGTTCTGATGTTCCTGGACCCGGGAATCCTGGCTGGCAGGAAGGCTGACGGCTCGGAACCAGACAGGGCTTGGGCCGGAGCCCCAGTAGCACAACTGGGGCTGCAGCAGCCCCAGTAGTAGGGCCAGGATGTGGCAGCTTCAGTAGTAGGGCTTGGGATGCAGCAGCCCGGGCTGCCAAGGCAGCAGTAGCACAGCAGCCCCGTAGAGGGGACAGCTAGGACCGACAGCAGGGAGGGAAGGCAGGGTAGGGGGCTGGTAGCAGGGGACCTCCCCGTGGCCAGCAAATTTCCTCATTTGGGACCAGTCAAGTCCCGAGAGTGCAAGACCAGAGAGGTCCAACCTGTAATTTAGATCTTTGGTTTAATTAACTCTGGACCTATCTATATTTTGTTAGAAACAGGATTTCAAATCAGTATTTGCATGGTCAGCAACTATAGGCCGCAAGTACATCAGGACTCCATAATTACAGTCCATGCCTCACACACACACGCGCATCTGTTAGACAGTGTGTCAATAAGACAGAGAAAGAAGATTAATTTGTTAGGCTCTGTACACACCTGTAACAAGAAATCAGTCTCTGTTCCAGAGAGCTTGTAATCTTAAATTTCTGCAGACATCAGGAGGGAGATAAACAAAGCATAAAGAGCCATCACACTTGACATAATAAGCAGTCACAGCTAGGGATGTGAATGTGTACATGGTTAACCAATGAGCTTAGGCTTATCAATTAACCCTCACGGTTACATGCAGCCTCCCTCCCTCCCCACCCCCACTGCCTCTAAAACCCAGGGGGAAGGCAGAAGCTAGTGTAGGTGGGGAGTCAGCTTTTAAGCCACTTCCTCATGAGCACAGCTCCCGTGGAGCCACCTGCCCTCCCATGCTGCTGCCTCTGACACAGAGGCAGCAGCATGAGGGGGGAAGCAGGTAGGAGCTGGTGCTCACCTCCCCCACATGTAAATGTGTAACTGCTGAACATGTCAGCAGTTACAAAGATAACTTATTTTAACATACCTAAATCACAGCAAATGAACTGACTAACCATCTTCAGACCAGTCACTTATATTCAAATCTGATGAAGTCAAGTGTATTTATCCTACAGTCATGGCTTTCAGTCCCAGCAACAGAATTCTCTGCCCAGCCGCATTTCTTACCAGAATTCTAGGCTTAAAGAAACCTTACATTAAAAAATTAACACTGGCCACTCTGAAGACACAATTACAGCCTTCATTTTCTATCGAGAGCATAGGAACACAAAGGGGACTGAAATATGGATGATTAAAAGGAGAGCTACACCAGTTTAACTGGAATTCGTTTTAACTATGCTAGTTAACCACTACAACCATTTTTCCAGCTTAAACACTCTTAGATTTGAGTGGAAAAACCAGTTCCCTATTCACTTCAATGGAAGAGTCACTCAGGGGTAGCTGGTTTCAATTAATTTGATTAATCCCATTCGACTTTCCCATGTGAACAACACCTTAGATGACATGCTGCTATAGCATTCCCTTTGTAAAGGATCCTAATCATTTAGTCCATAGTGATATGTGATTATATAGAATATATATATCCTACAGCATGTGTGGGAACCTACGGCCCCACAGCCAGCCCCACCCTCCCCCCACATGGCTGGAGCACCCTCACCCTATAGAATAGTAAACTCTTACATACTGCTTTCCATCCATTGATTCCAGAAATTTGCAAGGGAAGCAAGTATTATTTAGAGGTGAAATGGCCTGCCCAAAGTCACCTAACAGGTCAGAAATAGAACCAGGTCTTCCCAGGCCCTATCTAGCACTTTGGGCCTCTGGGCCATGCTGCTTCTCAGTAGTAATCATCATCATCATCATGTCTCATCAACATTAAATGATACTGCTAATCCAGAAAGTGACAGACTATGGGAAGTTTCAGAGAAATATTGAGGTGTAAGAAGTCAAGATATAGAAATACCACATTTTACTAGTTTAATGGCAAAGTGAATGGTTTCCTCTGCCACTCTTCCAGTACAATATGGCTTTGTCCTCATCTCTCTAAACTTGAGGGAAAAAATGCAGAACATCCTCATTCTATTGAGACTCCCCAGCATCCTGTTGGTTCACTGGCTCCCCATCCTTGCTGCTTTATCCCACCCACCCCTCATCATAGACAAGTACCTTCCAGTTCAGAAGAGATGTATTTTGTTCAAAGAGTATCTGTTTTAAAACTAGTGGTTTAAGACCTAAAGCAGGGGTGGGGAACCTTTTTGGGGGTCTGGACCCTGCTGACCCACAGAAAAAACAAAAAAAAAAAAATCACACAAGTGAAGAAAAAAAAAGCCCCACACGCACGCTCAACACCCAAACCAACCCTTGTTGATGTGGCCCGACTGAGAAGGAGAAAGACACTACCCACATTCCCCTCACACGCCAAAGCCCAGGGGGGCCCAGCCTAGTAGATTTTGTGGAGTAGCGGAGGAGGCTGGAGTGCCAGCACTAGTGCCTCAAAGCTGTGGCAGAGTCCAGAGCATCAGGGGCCAGATCCAGGCAAGCCGGGGGCCATATCCGGCCCCCAGGCCTTAGGTTCCCCACCCCTGACCTAAAGGACAAGGAATTTTTTGTCCTGCAGTTATCAATTCACTTGGCAAACACTTTACAACTCTCAAATGAATTAAACTTCTCAACAAGATTATTAAAAAAAAAAAAAAAAAAAAAGCCTTTTTGGGTAGTTAGTCTTGGATTTTTGTAATTTTTTTTACCAAGTCCTTGGATAGACGTGAACAGTAATATATTTAATGGCTTATCTGAGTACTGTCTTCTTTACTACATCCTCAAGAAAAGTGGTTACAGTTGACTTTTGCTCTCCGTACCTCAATTTATCAACAGCAGTTTCATATGGACACAGTTCAATGTACAGTCTGTTTCTCCTGCTCCCATCCCCCCCCCCCAAAAAAAACCCTATGCTAAAGCAACTAAGTATGACTTATTGTCTTTATGCAACCTAGTGCTATTCAAACCCCTTTTACCCACAAAAGCATTGCAACATTTGTACTTACATCTCCTAGTCTCTGAAAGTAGACTGGTTGTTTCTGTCAAGATAGACTGTCATATCCTGATTGTTTGAATATTAGTGATAAGCAGACAGCTTGTGCTAATACTGTCCCAATAATTATGTTCTTACTAGTGGTACAGGTTCCCAAAGTGACTTAAAATGGCCTCATGATTTTCATGTGTGTTTCCTGATCTCCAAGCAGAGTTTAACACACACAAAAAACAAACACAAAAACTAAGAAATGTAACCTAGCAGTCAAGCAAACTCAGCCTGAACTCAAAATGTAAAGATTACTACTGATGGTAGCATACAAGATGGAAAAAATAAAGTTTCTGCAAGCCAAACTAGGGACTTATTTATATCTGTACAACTCCACTATCCTGAACTGATATATAAACAGAATTGTTCGCAACGTATTGTACATGACTGGACAAAAGAACACTTGCTCTTAATAGTGCAAAGTCAAAACAGCCAACAAGAGTAAAACACAAACAGTAACTTCAGGACTGGAATCAGAGTTGTTAGACTACAAGAGGAACATACCTGCTGCACAACGTACCAATTTTTACCCAAGGACTAGGTTAGAGTCAGGGCAAGTAGTTCATGAGATTTTTGCCCGTATTTTATTCTTCCCCTCCCCCATCCTTACAGTTACAAAAAGATACTGTCTCATCTCTGCAACCTTACTGGCACAGGTTGGACTCCCTGGTTCGGCACCCTGGGGACCTGACCAGTCCTGGATGAGGGATTTTGCCAGACCAGGGGTGTCATTTCTAGCCCCTCTGCTGCCAGCCCCCTCCAGCTTTGGCCCGACCACTGCCCTATTAGCACTCACTGCTGTACCAGGCAGCCCCACCACTTCTGCACACCGGGTTCCTGCTGTCACACCCAGCTCTCACTGCTGTGCCAGACAGCCCCGCCACCTGTGCACGCACTGGGGGTCTCACTGCCGCACTATGCAGCCCCACTGCTTCTATGCGTGGGGCTCCCGCAGCCCTGGCACTAGCCCTCCACGTTCCAGGACCAGAGAGCCCCAGTTAAGAGAGTTTCAACCTCTACTACTCAGAGCAAAGTAGTAGTATTAAGGTCACATCACATTACTACACACAGTGGCATATAAGTTGTACAAGGAGCCATCAGAATCACCTACGTTATTAGTTTTATTAGAAGACATCTCATCGCCTTCAACTTGCTGGCAACGTAACTTCTTGCCCCTATTGAAGGGAACCCAACACGACAAAGGATTTTACATTTCTGGTATCAAACATCCCTCCATAAGATTAAGTTAAACACACTTTCTGCTGTTAAAGTGAGTCTTGATGAATGCAGGTCAGGTGATCTAATGCCCATTAAACAGTGTGCAAGATGAGCCAAAATAGGAGTGACTGAGTTTAAAGAAAATATATATATATATACATATATATATATATATATATATATACACACACACACACACACACAGAATGACAGCTTAGTCCATATTACCTAATGATCAGATGCTATTTATGACTAACTGGCTAAATTTTGTTTCATGCTAGTTTTCTTCAGATTCCTAACTAGAGGAGAAAAATATGTAACTATAATGCTCTTTAAGGAGTACTTGTTCAGCTTAATAGTTATATATGTGCCTCTACCCACTATCCCCATCCTACTTCATCTACAGATATAGCTTCAGGTTAAGCTTTGTTTTCTCCCCTCCCCCAAGTCACAAACTGGTTTCATCTGGAATTAGTTGAAAAGCAGTGTGTAAAAAAGCCTGGTAGGCAAATAACGAAACCTACCATAAGCAAAGCCATACCAAACTCATGGCTCATTTTGGTCAATTTCAAGTGATAGGATTTTTAGTGTCATGATTTCCACTATTTAAATCTGAAATGTCATGATGGTATTATTGTAGAAGTCCTGACCCAAAAAGGAGTTGTGGAGGGGTTGCAAGGTTATTGTGGGTGGGGGGCTGCAGTACTAACCTCTGTGCCAGGCTGCCTTCACAACTGAGCAGCTGGAAAGCAGCAGCTATTGGTCAGGAACTCATCTCTGAAGGCAGAGCCACCACCAACAGCAGCCAGAAAGATGGCATAATATGGTTTTGCCACTGTTACTATTGTGCTGCTGTTGGCAGGGTGCTGCCTTAAGAGATGAGCACCCAGCCAACAGCTGCCACTCCCCAGCTCTGAAGTCAGTACAGATGTAAGGGTGACAATACCATTTCCCCCTTAAATTAATCCTGTGATCCCCTGAAACACCCATTTGGGTCAAACCCCAAAATGAGGAATGCTGGGCTCCCCCATGAAATCTGTATAGCATAAGGTAAAAATCACACAAGAGGCCAGAATTTCACAGTCCATTATACTTTTTCATGGCTGTGAATATGGTAGGGCCATAACCATAACAGACTGCTTTTTGGTAACTTAAATCCACAAAAGATTTTATGCTAGCATACAAGCATATGCAGTTTCAAAGTCAACACTGAAGAATTAGAGTGTGATTCTTCTGTAACAATAAGACAGCACTTTTGAAACAGCTTTTTTTCTGATTTTAATCATGTTTATTGTCAAATAATTCAATAGTTTTTACCGTTAGCACTGCAGAGCCATAGCAACTAGTGTTCTTCCTTCTTGCTACAAGTTATACATTTTCAACCAATGCAATGGCTCTGAGGTACACTTATAGATGTCACTGAAGACAAAGTCGGCTCATAGGACCTTAATACGCATATACGATGCATAATATAGCAAGAAACGTAGCAGTAAGGAAAAGCAATCCTAACACTTAAATGGAACATATCTGATACAAAGTGACAATTAAGAAACCCCACAATCCCTTAAACAAAGTTGGACACCACAACCAAGCAAGTTTGAGGTATATTGGAAGTCTGTACAGAAGTCTCAATAGTAATGAAACTTCATCTTGCACTTATAATAGGTATGACTACTCAATCAAAAACAGAGATAATGTCCAAGGTACGAGATAAGTCACTTAAAATTCAGGTTAGAAACCAACATTGAGTGGTTATCTTCAGTTCCTTGGGGGAAAAAAATACGAATTTAACTGTATTATTTTATTCAGAACTCCCCACTACCACCACTTTAAGGGGACTGCTAAATTGTAGCTTTCTGAAATACACAAGTTTCTTCTACTTCAAATCAACTGGATATGAGACATTGCCTTCACTGTTTCTTTAGCAGCAGAGGCACATGCTACCATAGATATCTACTGTAAGCTAAATCTGAATTGGCAAATTACACACTACAAAGTTTTGGTAATAACTAGTCTGAAAAAGAAAGTTAGCTACAGTTCTCTAGCAATAAATTACTGGGCTGTTTAAGTCATCAGCTGGATACAACACATTCTTGATCAGTAGGGAAAGTGTATATTTCTCTCCTCACACCTTCCTGAACTACCAGAAGTCTTGAGAGCCCACTGGATACACTGAAGCATGGAAATAAATTTAAAGATAGCTAGGGTTACAAACATATTTCAAAACCTCCAATTAAATACTTCCATGTTTTCCTTTAATGACTGCTTCATTCAGGGCAAACTTACCATGTGTCCCTAATTTCAAGACTCAATAATAAAAAAAAAAAAAAAATGAGAGTGGAGTGTTTTACCATAGCTCTGATTTAAGTGGTTTCCCAATCCTTCACAAGAATCAGTAATTTACCTATAACTCATATGCAGTTAGTTATACTTTTATATGATAACTCCCCCAGGACAGAGACGCTGACTTATGTTTCTAAAATTGCCTAACAGTTTAGTCCTGGCTGGGTCTATAATTCAAGTGTATACTTTTTTGTGGCTAGAGACTCTAGAAGTTTTTATTCAAAATATTTCAGTTAACATAATACACAGAGAAGTTCCATCCAATAGAGAATCGGTTTCTAGTTCAAAAGCCAACAAAGAGAATCTTTGGGATTACCTGTTAACTCTGAGCCTAGACAAATGCCATTTTCTTATCGGGAAAATCAGTTAGAAATCCAACATAAGATCTTGTACTTATGCACCATTCACCCTTCCTGTAGCCACTCAATTTAAGACTAATAAAGAAACTGAGCAGCAAGAAGAAAAAAAAAGACCACAACAGTAGGAACTCGAAAGCATTAACACTGTAGACAGAACCTGATTAACATCTTCCCATGCTTGGAGCACTGATGAAACCAGTGAAATTGTTTTCACAAACTTGCTTCCAAAATAAGCCATCCACCCCCCCTCCACAATACCACCACTAAAAGGCAATTCAGAAGTGTAATGGTCACACAGACAAGAGACACAAAACAATGAGCGGGGTCTTTTAATCCATTTTCTTCTACCACATCTAGACACAACGTAAGGTACAAGAGTGAGCTGCAAGAGCATCGCGGGGGGGGGGAGGAGAGGACTCTCAGACAAAGATTTAGAGGCTATGTTACCCTTCCTAAAGTGTTATAAATACGGGGTAATAGTGTCACGCCACCTGCATCTCAAGTACGGAAGCCAGAGGCAGCGGTTAACAACTTACACAGCGAGCACGCCCCCCGTCCCATGCAGACCCTGCGCGCAGACCCGGTCGCACGAGCAATGCAGGGGCACACGCCGCGCACACCCAGGAGGGCAAAGCGACGGTGCAGCCGCGCAGAGGCGACAGAACCAGCGCAGCGGAGGCCTAGCTCCGGCCCAGCCCTACCCGGCAGGCCCAGCCCGTCGGGCTCCGGCCCGTTTCCCTTCGCTTGGGTCTCGCGGGCGGGGCTCCGGGCCCCCTGAGGCGGGCTGCATCCAGCTCGGGCCTCGCAGCCAGGGGCCCGGCCGAGGAGCGGGAGCCGAGAGCCGGCGCGGCCTGTGTGCCGGGCTAGGCCGCGGGAAGCAAGGCACCGCTGCGGGCCCGAGCGGCTCCCCGGGGAGGGATGCCCGGCCGGGGCGGGGGAGGCTCTGCGGGCCCGGCGCTGTGGAGGCGGTGCCGCCGCTTCCTCCTTACCTGGGCTCGGGGGAGCTGGTGGCTGTGCAGCTTGGCTGTGTCGGTGGCAGCCCGGGGCGCTGTGCGGCTCTGCGGCGGGCTGGGCAGCGGCGGCCGGGCTGGGTCTCTGCCTCTCGCCGGGGCTCCCACAGGCTCGGCTCTGACGGCTCTACTGCGGCCCCATCCCCCTCCCCTTATCCAAGATGGCGGCGCCCCGTGCGCGGGGTTTCCCCTCCCACTCTCAACGGGCCCCGGCCGCACAAAGCGGGGGCGCAGGAGCCGCAGCGCGGGCCAATCGCAGCGCAAGCGTGCCCTAGCGGCGGCCGCCCGAGCGCGGTGTGGGCGGTGCCCCAGGTTGCCCACAGCGCGCGGGCGCGCGCCGGGTCACGCGCTCCCTCCCCTCAGGGACGTCCTGCGTCTCGCGCGCGCCGGCTCGCCGGGGGCGCGCGCCGAGTGGGCTGGCGGGAAAACGGCTCCGGCCGGCCGTTGTGCAGTGAGCGCCTGCTCCTCCTTCGGGCCCCTCCCTCCCCCCAACGGCCGCCGCCTCAGCCAGCGCCTCAGCGGAGAGTGTCCCCGACGCGACTGCTCGCCCCCCCCTTCCCCAGCGCACGGGGCGGTGCAGCCTCAGGCAGCGCTGCAGTGCCGCACACTGCGGCATCCTCGGTTCCCCTGGTGCCGACGGGCGGGGGGCGCCTGAGGTGCCCCCAGGAAATGGCCGCACGGACTGGCCGCAGCCTCCACGCCCTGTCCGCATGGCGGGGGCACCTGACCTCCGCCGCCCCCCGCCAGCCTCACCCTGTGGGGGCGACGTGCTGCCAGCCAGAGCGCCACAGAACCACCCTGACAAATGCACAGGAGGAAAACCGCGGCACAGCACAGGATCCTCGCGCACTGGGACTGGAAGGGACCTCGAGAGGGCGAGTCCGGTCCCCTGCCCTCGCCGCGGGACCAAGCACCGGCGAGATGAGGGGACGCCAACCTTTCGGAAGTGGCACGCCAAGATTTGACTTACTCGCTTCTGTTTACGGCTCGGTGTGCGTTGAATAACGGGGCACCCTGCTTATCTTCAGATTGTGACCTCAGTGACGCCCGTGGATTCCCGTTGCCTTGGCACCATTTTGTGCAAGTGTGACTGGTTGGCCCTGTGTATAGAATTCAGTGCAGCATTGATGCACAAGGAGGGGTGCGATGCAGTTCACGCGCTCCTGTTTTGGCTCTGAAAGGTTAACAGGACCAGAATGTATTACCACGTAAATTGCTCGCTAAAGTGAGAAGCTCTGTGGCTGAGTGTGCACAAATAGCAGATCTCTGGAGAAAGGTCTCATTTTAAATAGTCACTTATCAGAGGAAAAACCCCACATTTCAAAAGTCTCTTTGTTGATGCATATGCATTGCAAATTGGTGGTATATCTTTCCGTGCATCCCATTGGGTGGTGCATCGTCTGCTTGCAACACTGAAAAGTTGCCCTCAAAGAATGGCATTACATTTCAGCTTTCACACTGCTTTCATGATTATTTAAATTATTTTCAAATTATTGAATTACTACTTCTGACGAAGTGAGTCTTTGCCCACGAAAGCTTATGCTCCAACACTTCTGTTAGTCTATAAGGTTTCACAGGACTCCTCACCGCTTTTGCAGATTCAGACTAACACGGCTACCCCTCTGATACTTGATGAATTACTACAGCATTTCTGTGAAGAAATAGGAAGAGGCAAATACAGAATGGAAGAAATAGGAAGAGGCAAATACAGAATGGAATCGTGCACTTTAGTGTGACGAGCTGGGCATATTGGGGGATGCTGACAATATTTTCTGAACCAGCTGCAGTCAGGCGGAACAGTTTAAATTATTAAACAGATTAAATATTTTAACTTTCTCATGTTAGTTTATCAAAGTTCATTTTAAATAAAGTGAAATATGAATTTATGTCCAACACAGAAGGTTTCAATGTTTTCCTTATTTATGGCAGGGGTGGAGAACCTTTTTTGGGTTGACCACACTAATGAGAAGCAAAAAACCTCAAAACCCCCAACCATCACTGATGTGGCCCCCAACTGAGACTCCTCACTCTTTTGGCGCTCCAGCCCCTAAGGGGAAGGGACAGGGAACACATGTTCAGGGCTTCATATAGGCCAGATTTACTTTTCTGGGGTTCAGGAGATAATGGATTTTATGGACCCCCTTAGTCTCTGGGGTGGACACAAAAATGAGGGGCTCAGTGTGCAGGACAGGGATGCCAGTGTGTGGGATAGGGTTGGGGTGCAGGATCTGGGTGGGAGGTGAGGTGCAGAAGCGGGAGAGGCTACAAGGTCTGGGTGGGAGGTAGGGTGCAGGAGCAGGCTGGCGGTAGGCTGTCTGGCCAGGAGGGAGAGGGTCTGGGGCAGAGTGTCTGTCCAAGAGGGAATGTGCAGGAGCAACGGAGGGTGGCGGAGCAAGCCAATAGTTGGGATTGGTCCTACCTTGGGCAGGGGGCTGGACTTGATGACCTCCTGAGGTCTCTTCCAGCTATATGATTCTATGAAGCTGGGGGTTCGTGGTCTTGGTGGGGGAAGTGGAGTGAGTAAGGGGGATTGCGGTTTGAGAGTCTGGGCATAAGGGGGGACACTTACCTGGCTTTGTGCCCCCTTGCAGCAGGGAAAGCCTCCAGACAGTGTGCTGCTGTTCCCTCAGGGAGGTGGCAAGGGGGAAGGAGCTCAGTCCTCCCCCATGCAGTGGGGATCCTGGTGCAGTGGGGGAGGGATGAAGAAACCACGACCTTCCCTGCCAGACCTGGCTCACTGCTGCGCCCCCAGCAGGGTGGGGAGGGGTGAGGGGAAAGAGAGTGACAGCACACAGAGTACACCTGCAGAGCTCGAGTGTGCCCTGCCCCGCAGCTCCCCAGCCAACCTCTGTGCGGCTCCTGCCAGGGTTGAAGTAGGGATGTTAAAATGCGGTTAATTGAGTAGTTGATAGTGGGGGCTTTTGTACATTTCAAAGGAGGAATGCGGAATTCCGCATACAGCACGGGGCCAGCGGGAAGTCCTGCTGACTCTGGGCTGCACAGGGGTGCCTGCTTTGAAATGTACAAGAGTTTCCAGCAGGAAATGTACAAGAGTCCCCAGCTGCCCCCGGGCTCCATGGCTGCCCCTTTGAAAAGTGCGGAAGTGGCCAGCTCAGCTGTGCGGCACTGCTGCTTTGAAGTACCCCTTTCTCCCCTCCCCCCGGCCCCTCCTTTGCTGCCTCTATGTCAGGCCCTGGCAGGCCCTCGAGGGGGGAGTGCTGGGACTGCACTGGTCGGTCTGGCAGTGCTCCTAGGGCAGGGTTACAGCAGTAGGGCCACTGGATAGTGCCCATCCCCCTGTCCGGTGCTGGGGCCAGGGCCTGGCAATATTGAAAGTGTAAAATACAGAAAGCTACAACATGTGGATCTAGAAGATTTACCCAGTGCTGCTTGGGTCCTTAAATAAGTTTTGTTTTTCTTCATTTAAATCATTGTTCTGGGGTGGGGCTGGGATGAGGAGTCCAGTGTACAGGCTGCCCCGGGGAGAGAGGACAACCCCAGCCCTTTCTCACAGCAGCAGCTTGGGGCCAGGTGAGAAGCACTGCTTCAATGGCCACTGCAGCTGCAGCAGGTACAACGGGGGAAGGGTGCATGGTCCCTGGCTGGGGGATAGACAGACTCTCTAAAACAGTGTTTCTTAAACTGTGTTCCATGGTACATGGGTGTGCTGTGAGGCAGTTGGAGGTGTGCTGCAGAATTCAAAATGGCCACCCTTAAAGGGGCAGGTGACCTTTTTTTTTTCTCAATAACTTCCCCTCCTGAGACCTTGGAGTTCCTCATAAAAAAAATTATTGTTTGGTGTTCCTCGGTCTTAAAAAGTTTAAGAAACACAGTTCTAAAATATATAGTAGATAGCTGTCTCTTTCTCCACTCCTGCCCCCTGCTGGCCCTATGGCATTATAACTGTCCTGGTCCTCATCTCTGACCCTTTGCTGCCCCCTGTCGTCATTCTGTAGTATAACTGTCCCTCCTACCAGACTCCTCCCATTCCATTTTATGAGAACCATTCGAATTACAGGCACATCCCATTTTCCTGGCACAACCACACTGTTACCTTGATTTAAGTTATGATAAGAAGAAGCTGCATACCTAATTTGGCGGCCCTTGCTCTTACTGTTTAGAAGGAGTTCTTGAACAAATGGACTCACAGATGAACAGATAGACAGACTAACATTTCTAAAATACATTGAAAGAAGAAGATAAAGAGCCCTGAAATTGAGTGGCTCAAAAGATGGCCGAATGTGACAAAAGTAACCTTCTGTGTGTGTGTAATTTAATAAAACTACCAGCTTTCTTAACATATGACTTTTAATTATGCGAACACATAAATTATAGAAACATTTACTGTCTTAAGTCATTAGAAATCAAGATTAATAGCATTCAAGGCTAACCATTGCCGTGGTACTTAACTATAGATTGTTTTATTTCAGTTGAAATGTCTGTAGTATTGCTCTGTTTTGAAACCTTAAGAGCCCAGAAAACCTGTTAAGAATAGTTACATTTCTATTGAGAGAGAGAATCTTATAATAGCTGCTAGAGGGCAGCCATGTAACATGGTTTCAGTGCATGATTTATGATACTGAAAATGAGCAGTCTTACTGCTTTGTTAGCTTCATTGTGCCAAAAGCAAAAGCCTCAAGACAGGTGAAAAAGAGATTCCATTGATCAGTTTTAGGATTAAAAGTGCACTAAGATTTCAGTGACTTTGGAAAGAGGTAATGGTTGGTTCTGCATGTTTGAACATATATTTCATACTAAATCTAGATTCTGTAATTTTTCCTCCTACCAAGCTATTGAAGGATAATAAGGCCTTAATTCTTACCCCAGACATATAAAACCACAGCAACACATATTCTGACAAATCAATACACTGTGATTATGGTTCCTGTAAAGTCGCATATTTTTCAAGATATAACCGTACACACCATAAATAAGATACAAATCCAGCTTTTCCATGGGGCATTAATTTGAGATACTTGCTGTCCATCCCAATTAATAGTAAACATCCCATGGCAATATTCTATCCTTCCAGGAGCTCTATTGAGAATTTTCCATTTCTAACGACTTTGACCCAATGAATTCCTTTTCCTCAGTGTAAGGTTGTGTGGGAAATCCCCCTCTCAACTGAACTGATCTCAATCAGCTGTGATGAGTGGGTCCCTGCTCATGATTCACGCCCTCTTTGTGCAAGCACTGGAATTCTACTGCCAAGAATATGTGGGTAGAGTTATAGCATGAGTCTGAAAACAACTACAGAAGAAAGAATACGTTTTTTACATCTATAGCAAAAATAAATACAAAATATGTACAAGCAATAAAAAAACAGCTACCACAGTGATAGGCACATTAGAAAAATCGATTACATTTGTATTACTGCTGTCCCTCAACTTGTTTTCATCACAATCGTTACGGTCAAGGACCTAACTATGGTACTTCAAATATTATGGTGATGAGTACAGTATAAAACATATCAATAGAATAATCTTAAATGAATAACACAGATGCAGCAGAAGAAATTCCAGTTGCACTACCTTATATGGAATCAGTTTTAGTAGCAAAATAATTCCAAACAAAACACGAGGAAGAATTTCCACCAGAGGGAGTTTCTCAGAGAAAATGACTCACAGCTGAGTTAACATTTTTTTATTGGAACAACTTCTGTTGGTGAGACAAGCTTTCAAATCAGGGCTTGTCTTCACCTATCATGCTGCAGCTGTGCAGCTTCACCCGTGCAACTGTGCCACTGTAGCGCTTTAGTGAAGATACTATTACGCCAATAGAAGATCTTCTCCCATCGGCATGGTAAAGAAGTTTTCCCACTGACACAGCACTGTCTACACCAGAGGTTAGGTTGCTATAACTACATCACTTGAGGGTGTGGATTTTTCCCATGTTGGAAAGCTTATGCTTATTTGGGGCACCTTGGGAACATAAAAATGAGGGGCCACAAATTCTTCTCAACATTATTAAAATAATATTTTTAAAAAATCAATATTAATCATCAGGGCAACTGGTGAAGAAGGATGCAGACGGGGCACTGGTCATGTGACCCCCATGTGACTTCTCCTTGCGCCACTTAAGGGAGGGCCAGGACAACAGCACCTCCGTCCCAGGTCCAAGCCCTGCTCCACCTCTTCCTAACTCCACCCCAACCCGCCTCACCTCTTCCCCCAAACCCTTTTATATATATAAAGGTAAAATACAGGATCCCAAAGGGGGGGCATAAAACCTGCTAAAATAAAAGCACAGGTAAAAAGGGGGGCTTTGGCCTGGAGCTGAAACAGTGCCAACCCTGGCGCCAGGCTAATGTCCCGGGGGAGCGAATTCCATAGCCTAGGGGCAAAGGCTGAGAAGGCCTTGCCCTGCACAGATGTCAACCTTAAAGTGGAGAAACACGGAGCAGAGCCTCCCTGGCTGATCTCAATCCCCAGGTGGGTTCGTTTGGGAGAAGACAATCCTTCAAATACCCCAGACCCAATCCATTTAGGGCTTTACAAGTCATAACCAAGACCTTGAATGGTTCTGGAAACATACTGGAAGCCAGTGCAGCTGCCAGAGTACCTGCATAATGTGCTCCATATAACGAGTTTTAGTTAAAACTCGAGCAGCTACATTCTGGACCAGTTGACGCTTCCAAAGACTCTTCAAAGGCAGCCCCACATAGAGCGCATTACAATGATCCAGTTGGGATGTGACAAGAGCATAAATCACTGTAGCCGAGTCGTTCTTATTCAGGAAGGGATGCAACTCGCAGAGCAGCTGAAACTGCCCAAAAGCACTTCTGGCCACCAAGGAAATCTGATTTTCAAATATTAAAAAAGGGTCCAAGAGGACTCCCAAGCTGCATGCCTGTCCTTTCACAGGAAGTATGACCTGTCCAGAACAGGTAACCAACACATTCCTGGATAGATGGCTTCCTGATCCACAGGACCTCGGTCTTATCTGGATTCAGCTTCAGCCTATTTTACCTCATCCAGTTCATCACTGCCTCCAGACACTGATTCAGATTGATCGCCGCCATACCTGGATCCGATGTGACAGAGAAATAGAGTTGGGTGTCATCAGCATATTGATGGCACCGTCCTCCAAATTTCCTTATGACCTCTCCCAGCGGTTTCATGTATATGTTAAACAGCATAGAGGACAAAATTGAACCTTGTGGGACTCCATAGCAAAGGGGTGGGCAAAAGGGCCTCTGCGGGCCGGATCCGGCCCGCCAAGTGGGTGGATCCAGCCCGCAGAGGCCCTGCTGCTCCCCTGCCCCCAGGCCATTTAGGTTCTGGGGGCAGGGGAGCGTGCACAGCTTTCTCCGCTCTGCCCCCGCCCTGTGAGCAGTGTGCAGTGCTTCATAGCGCTGCATGCTCCTGGCAGGGTGTGGGGAGGCTTTGCGTGCTCCCCTGCCCCCAGACCCTAATTGGCCTAGGGGCAGGGGAGTGAGGGAAGTCTCCTTCCATGCCAGGGACATGGGCACCTTGGGGGAACTTGGGGTGGGGGCAAAGGCACTCCCTCACCCCCAGACCAATCATTGTCTGGGGTTGGGGAAACCAGAAATATCCTGGCCCCGCCTCTTCCACTCGATGCCCCGCCCCTTCCGCTCGATGCTCCGCCCCTTCCAGTGCTGCCTGGGGCCACTTCAAAAATTTCCGAAGTGGCCCCCAGCAAAAAATTAGTGCCCACCCCTGCCATACCACAATTGCCACGGAGTCGAGCAGCAGCCCCCAACTTCTGAAAGTGTCCTGACAGGTAGGACCGGAACCGCTGCAAGACAGTGCCTCCAATACCCAACTCCGCCAGGCGCTCCAAAAAGATATCATGGTCGATGGTATCGAAAGCTGCCGAGAGGTCCAAGAGAATCAACAGGGATGCACTCCCCCTGTCTATCTCCCAGCTCAGGTCATCTACCAGGGTGACCAAGGCCGTTTCTGTTCTAAAACCATGCCTAAAGTCAGACTGAAATGAATCTAGATAATCCATTTCTTCCAAGAAAGCTAGGCGTTGCAACACTGCTGCCCGCTCAAGTACCTTGCCCAAGAAGGGAATATTAGTGACTGGGCAATAGTTATTTACATCACTTGGATAGTTATTCACATTCACTAATTTTCCTAAAAGTCCATAATTGACTGGCACATTTTCAATATAGTCTTTTGAATTCCTAGGCATTACATTGTCACAAGCATGCATAGTACCAACACAAGCAACCAGTGATATACATGCTTCAGCAGTGGTATACTGATGTAAGTTGCATCAGCTGAAGCTTATAGTATAGGCACAATCTTATTTAAAACATATTGTCAAATCAGATAAGGAACAGTACAAATTAGCTTTACATTTCATTTTCCTTATGTTTGTGGATTTGAATTAGACATTGTTTTTTGTGTATCCAAATAGTATGTATTATTTTTCTTTTGACCTGTTTATTCTAGCACATTGTTGAAAGCCTTCCAAAGTCTTGTTAACTAAAGTTTTCAGAAAAGGCTGCCTTCAGCTTACTCATTGTGGACATCTGAGAGGATCCTAACAACAGTAATTAAAACCCGCTAAATTGGAAAGAATACCAAATTGCTTGAGATGGAGTATGTTGATCTACCCTTCTCTGTGGATTGTATATTGCAACAGGAGACTTGTACTTTGACTAACCAGAAGGAAATGCTATACAGGCCGTCCTTGCTATAAGTCCAAGATATGTTCCAAAAAACTTGGACTTATAGTGAAACAACTTATAGCAGGGAATATTTTTTCCCAGGGCTGATTTACTTTTGCGCAAATTGGTTGTTTTGGGGGGGGGGTTAGCACAACTTAAGAGCGGGGGAATGGGAAGACTTAGAACACATCAGTTCTTACAAGCGTCAATGACTTTAGTGCAGAACAGATGTATACTGGGGCGTCTTATAGTGGGGACACCCTGTAATACACTACACAGAACAGCTAATAGTGGAAATATAACAAAGTCTTGTCTTAAGTGTTTAATCACTTTTAAGTTAAAAAGAGGGCAAGAGGCAGACTTTAGTGGCTTATATGGTGCAAAATATACTTTTAGCAGGCAGTGCAGGAATTCAACATATCAAAAACAGAGTTCACAGTAGCAAGCAGAGACTGTTAAATTACGTGTCCTGCTTTGTGTAACTATGGCATTATTTAAAAAATATTGTCCAGTAAAAATAATAGAAATCTGAAAGTACAGACTATACCAAATAGCAGTTTCTTATCCTTCATACATATGTAGGACAAGGGAAATGATGTCATACTTTTGGACACTTTGTTTAGTTTACGTAAGTTTCTTGTTTCAATATAACTTCAGAACACGATAATAACTGTGAAAAAGTTACTTTGAAATAATAGGTTTAATTTTACTTACAGACCTGATTGCTTTTTTTTCTTGTGTTGGGTGGGAGGAAAGGGGAAACATAGTTTGGAGTTCTACCACTGTATTTGCAAGTTAATACAACAAAAATTCAGATAGCATTGTACAACTCATTTAATGTTTCACAGTGTTCTTTTTTCATATTATGCACATTTTAATTTTCAAAGCAATAATAATATAATAAACATAATTAATCCAAACAATAAAGTAAATTTAACCAACTATCCAAGTATGGTCTTTAATATAATTATTTGTAATGTCTTATGCAAAACATTCCCAGGAATTAGTAACACTTTTCTGAGAAAAATATTTTAAATGCAAATATCAAGTAACCTATTGTAAAAAATGCTATAGTCAACACCATATTTATGATACATTGCTGCAGAAGATGATACCAGGATATGCCTAAACTAGGATACAAAATGGAGCTTGTTTGTTTGTTTCTTGTTTTTAGAATATTTTAGCTACTGCATTCTAACTACAGGTTCTAAAATTCGAGTGTAAACAAGACAAGTTGTACTTTGGCATGTGCTAACTGGCTAAGTTTAAACTGCTTGGGGCTGTCGAGCTAATAGAGTCAGATCTGTGGTTCTGGCAGAGAGCTTCCTTTGCCAGAACCATTCTGGGAGCTGGTGGCAAAGGAGAGTGGGAGTGTAGTTCCGAAGTCACGGAGAACTCTTCTGTATGGGAGGGGTTTACAATTAGGCCGACACTGAGTGCTTTTGAAAACCTTGTCCCTCTGTGTCTGTGTTTCTGATGTTGCTATAAAGGGAGAACCACACTTCATCTGTACATATACCAAAAGTCTACTTCAAATTCAGGGCTCCAGTTACGTAAGCATTGCTCTCTTTATTTTCTCACCACAAACCCCAGGAAAAATACAGCCTTATATGCGTACGCTTGGTAAAGGGCTTTCTTTTAAATATGTGTATACTTAAACGATTTTTCCAGCGTTGCTCGGGTCCTTAACTCAAGTAAGTTTTGTTTTTCTTCATTTAAATCATTGTTCAGAGGTGGGCCTGGAGATGAGGAATTCAGCATGCAGGCTGCCCTGGTGGGAGAGGACAACCCCAGCTCTCTCTCACTGGAAGGAGGTTGGGAGCAGGGGTGAAGCGCTTGCCCACTTAGCAACAGGCACAGCTAAGGGTGGGGTGCATGTCCCCTGGCTGAGGGGCAGACAGACAAAGTCTCTAAAATATATAGTAGATAGCTGTCTCTTTCTCCATCCTTGCTGGGGGGATGGCTCAGGAGAGGAGGTTTGGGAAAGGAGGTGGGGGTGGCCAATGGTTGCTCCCCAGAGCCAGCCCCAGGCAGCAGGGGCCATGCAGCCGGTCTGCTGGCTTCTCCTTGGGACCAGCCCATGACAATGGGGACTGCATGGCCCAGCTAGTGGCTGCTTAACAGTGCCAGCCTGGGGTGATGGGGGCCGTGTGGCCCAGCCAGTGGCTGCTCCCTGGGACAGGCTGGAGTGGCATGAGTCATGTTGCCAGCCTGCGGCTGCCACCCAGGGCTGGAGCACTTTCTGCCTCCTTGTGGTCATTCTGGATATAACTGTCCCTTATGTTTGCTGCCTCCCCAGACATTCATGGGTATAACTGTCCCTGCTATCACACCCTTCCCTTTCTGTTTGATGAGAAACAATCACATTCCACACACATCCCAATTTCAAGGCACAACCAAAACCTGACCTTGCATTAAATTATAAGAGGAAGCTACATACTAAATTTGGTGGTCCTCACTCTTACCATTTAGGAGTTCTTGAACAAATGGGCTCACAGATGGATGGATGGATGGGTGGATGGACGGATGGACAGATGCACAAGATCTCTCAGATATATGGCAGATTATTTGTTTCTTTGTTTTAAAATTCACGTATAGTTTTTTGAATGAAGGCTTATATAAAGGTTGCAAAGGTAGCTGTGTTAGTCTATTTCAGCAAAAACAACAAGGAGTCCGGTGGCACCTTAAAGACTAACAAATTTATTATGGCATGAACTTTCATGAGTTGCAACTCATGAAAGCTCATGCCATAATAAATTTGTTAGTCTTTAAGGTGCCACCGGACTCCTTTGTGGTTTTGGCTATTTAAAGTATGTGCCAGTATTTGCGAAAGATGTGGCATTAAAACATGTGAAGACTGAAGATCCCTGCTCATCCAGAAAACATTTACAACAAGGAAGAGGCAGGAGAAACCTTCCTCACAACATGTTACAGTACCTGAACCCCAAAGAGAAGAACTACCCCAGTGGAAAGAGAGGAGTTTACTCTCTGTAGTTTATTCAATCCTTGCCAAATTCTACTGTCAATGCAGCCCAATGAAAGTCACAAGGAATTCTTGGATGCTACTGAGAGCAAAATTCAGCCATTTGATTCCATGCAGTTTGACCCTAGTAATTGCAGAAGTCCACATTTTATAGCTAGAGGAGATGCAATACAGTGCATGTGTAACCCACACACCTAGGCTACGTCTACACTGTAGCATTTTTGCGGAAGAGGAAATGCAAATGAAGTGCTCATTAGCATTTCTTGTGCTCTCATTTGCATAGTCTCTTCCAATTCTTTTTGCGGAAGAGGTTTTTGCGGAAAAACACGCAGTGTAGACGAGGCTATTTTGCACAAAAAAACCCTTTTGCGCAAGATCCCTTATCCCTCAAAAAAGGAGGTATACAGGATCTTGTGCAAAGGGGTTTGCAAAATGGCCCGTCTACACTGTGTTTTTTTCCGCAAAAACCTCTTCCATAAAACGGATCGGAAGAGACTATGCAAATGAGAGCACGAGAAATGCTAATGAGCACTCCATTTGCATTTCCTCTTCTGCAAAAATGCTACAGTGTAGGTCACTGTCCCATGTAGTGGCACATAGACCACTTATAGTGAGAGATAAGAACAAGGGAGCTCTACAGCCTGAGCTGAAAGCTAGCTGGTTTTAGCGCAAGTAATAGAGGCTCCTTTACTAAGCTCCAGAGGGCCAAGGTTCAAATACGTCCCGTGGCAATTACACATGTTTCATACATTTATTCCTGAGCTGTGAGAAGAGTCGTGCCTTTTTTGCAGGGCTCCATACCTCCTTTGAAGGCTGATTGGTTCAGAACGTTCTTCTTGCTAAACAGCAAGGGAGAGTGCAAATGGAAATTGGGGGAGGTGTCCAAGCATTTCACATTGGATATAAATATAAATAGAACTGAAAACAACTGAACTCCCAAATACGCTGCTTGGTCAACCATATCCCTTCTTCAAGAAATACATGTTGCAGGCTTCCAAGACAGAAGAGAACCACGTCTGTTTTATACCAATCCCCTAGAGCAATATTTAATGACCTCTTGAAACAAAAGGCTTTCAAATAAGCCAAACAAATAAATCCTCTCTGCTGAGATCTGCTGACTGTCACATTGCTAATGATACAGCCAACCAACAGTATTACTTGCAAGGAGTTCAGTTCCTGGAGTTCCTCTTTTACATGCTGAGGTGTCATGCTTTGATCTCTCTGAAAATGTAACACAATTGTTTTATTTACACCTTAGTTCAGAAAAAGGCGATTATATTTTTCTGCTTTACTCCACAGTGAACACATCCCCCTGCTATAATAATATACTTTATAGCTAGATACATTCAAGGATCTCAACGTGCTTTTAAAAACATGCTGTAATCCTCTCAACATCCCTGTTAAGCAAGGAAGCAATAATTAATCCCCTTTTGTAGAAAGCACAGAGAAATTAAGTGACACAAAGACACAAAGAAAACCAGTGACAGATCGTAGAGTTGGACCCAGGATTCCTACTCTTAGGCCACATCTCCACTTACTAGAGACTCAATGCTCTGGTGATCAATCTTCCGGGGTTCGATTTAGCTGGCCTAGTAAAGACCCACTAAATTGAACGCTGAGGGGCCCCCCCTGTCGGTGACAGTATTCCTCATGACGAGTAAGAGAAGTCAACAGGAGCATTTCTCCTGTGGACTTCCCACTGTGGAGATGGCACCAAGCTTGGCTTAAGGTACATCAACTCCAGCTACATTATTTATGTAACTGGAGTTACGTACCTTAAGCCAATCTTTCCCCCGCAGTGTATGCCTGGCCTTGCCAAGCTGTTCTAGTCAACAGTAACATCCGTCCTCACCCTGTAAACAGGTCCTTCAAATAGATGTAGTCAAATCTCGATCAGCAGATGATTTCCTTATTTATCAATATTTGCACAGAAAAAACAGCAAAACCAATCAGAATAATTCTGTGAATTTCTGTAACATCTTTCACCTAAAAAGTTCAAGGTGCTTTACAAACAGTATCTAATTAAACCTCACAAAACCTCTGTGAGGTAGGCAGGTAATTTTATATCAGTTATGCAGATGAACAGAGTAAAACACAGAGAAGTTAAATGATTTGCCCAAGGTAATACAGGAGGCCCCCCGACTTGCTACACTATTGGTTCCATGGGAAGTGTCGCAAGTTGGGGGCGTCGTAACTTGAATCCTCATTTACAGCAGGTTCTGTGCACTGTCATAAATGCGGGCTGAGGATGTAAGTCGGGGGGTTCCGGCCCCTTTCTCACTTACAAAAATGGTTGTAAGTCTGGGGGGGGTTGGAACTCAGGCGGTCGCAAGTCGGGAGTCTCCTGTACAGCAAATCTACAGCAAAGTCACAAATAAAATTTAGGAGTCCAAACCACACAGCCCCTTTGCTTCCCACTAAGCTAATAGCAACCATTGTAGGTTTTTCCTTTATAATATTAGGAAAATGTTCATAGTAGAGACACATAGACAAAAGGAAATGTAACCCAAGCTCAGAATATACACAGAAATTATGATTTCATAAGGAGTTGAGAAATATATTCAGGATGGTTAAAATAAAGGATTTTCTTATCTTCTTGTAGCTTTTGCATTTCCTCTTGAAGCATTAGGTTATTAATGTGAAATTAGGAATAACAACACTTAGGGCATGTCTACATTAGGAAATTATTTCTAAATAACTAAATTTGAAATAACAACTCCTGAAATAACAAAATTGAAATAGCTTGTCCCCACTAAGGGGGGAGCCTCAAAATTAGTCCGAGGCAGGATCCATTATTGTAGACACGCTGTCTTGGCTTAGAGCCCCAGGAAACACTGGGAAGTAATTACTTCAAATTACTCTGGGAAGTAATTATTTCAAAATAGCAGCAGCGAAGCATCCACACTAACGCTATTTCAAAATAACTATTTAGAAATAAGCGTTATTCCCCAAGGAAAGCAGGAGTTCAGATTTCGAAATAACCAGCCTGTTATTTCAAAATAAAGGGGTTGGTAGTGTGGATGTTCCACTTATTATTTCGAAATAAGGGGGTTTATGTCGAAATAACTCCCTAGTGTAGACCTGGGCTTAGTTATCTACCTCACAAGGATACTGTAAGGACTGATTAGTTAACTTGAGATTAAAAGGATATGTTTAGTGTTTTATTAATTATTGCTATTGTTCTCTGTCCTAGGAAAGATGTAGATAATAGGAATATTGATTTTCAGCTATTTCTTTTCCTCTAGCTCCATTGCCCTTTTCTACTTTAACGAAGTTACAATGTCCATGGAGTTGTATTCAAGATGGCTACTCATCTATTCTCTATCTAACACTTCCTGAAAAAGACAAGCACCAAGCAACATAAAAAAAAGATTGTTCAGTTCATTGACAAGATGTCTTGGACTGAACCCAGTGAGGATTAGCATTAATTTTTCAATGAACAGCAATGAGTGGAGCAATGTGCCAAGCTTTCAGATGCTAACATGACAGGCTGCTTCACTCATTTTTCCAGTCAACCTGGTGCCCTATTATAAAGTCTGCTGAATTACAACAAAAATAATAATGACAATATTATGCACTTTGACAGTATTTTCTGTCCAAAATGATCCCAAGTGCTTTACGAAATTTACTTACCATATGAAATGAAGTGCAGCAATTCTGAAGTGGAGCAATTCTATCATAAGAACCAGCTACTGATTAACAGCACACAACAAAATGACACATCAGTTTAGAGTGGGGAGTAGGGAGAGATGAAAGATTATCCTACAACACAAATAACATGCACTTGGTTTTTAAGCGTGTTCATTCTTTTGCCCTCCTGCCAACGATTCTGTAGCCTGCAAGGAAATGGCATATTTAACAGAGAGATCAATCTAAAAATCTGTCACATTTGTGCTTCTGACTGTATGTAGTGGTAACCCACACACCTTTTGGGTGGGGTGCACGGTTCCATCTAGTGGCACTGAGACCACATAGAGAGTGAATAATGAGTCTGCTCTACAGCCTTAGCTAACAGCCAGCTGGCTTTTAGCTCAAGCAGGAGAGATTCATGTGCTAAACTCCTGAAGTCCCAAGTTTGGTTCCACCCGTCGGGCTTACATAGTCAAGGCTGTATGTAACAAAAGAAAGGACTATGCAGCACTTTAAAGACTAACAAGATGGTTTATTAGGTGATGAGCTTTCGTGGGCCAGACCCACGTCCTCAGATCCTGTGGGAGCTGTATGTGTTTCAGTGGTAGCAGCAAAGCCCCATGAGAGCTGGTGTGCATCCTCGTTTCCACCTGCACTGTAGTTTTCCAGGCTCATATGCACGGGGGGTGCGAAAGGTGCAAACACGCCCTCTCCCAATAACCTCCAAATAAGCGTGCTCTCTCCGGCCGGGGGAAAGCAGGAGCAGCATGCTATCTGAGCCTCCCTCCCCTAAGGTCCAGCTGTCCAGGAGAAGGCTGAGGCTGATTCTCTCCCTCCCCCAGGAGTGAGGCCGGCGATGGGGGATTTTGGAGTGGGGGTGCATTCGCACCCTTGCAGTCCACATTTACAAAAAAAGCACACACGCACACACACAGACACACACACACACACAGAAATTCCTGCGCATAGGCCTGTTTTCATACTCTTGTCTTGCCACTATTTAAAAGAAACAAAAACGGACAACCAGGGTTAAAAATTAGGGGGACATTCCTTAAGTTTTGAGTACGTGGAAACACGGAGCAGGAAGGCCTGGAGAAACAGGAACAACTTGTCTGCAGATTTCCACTCACCATTCTCTTGAGACTTGTTCACATGCACGAGTCCTCCCACCAGGGTGATTTCATAGTTTGCAGGCCCTAAATAAGAGACAGGCCTCAAGAGGGCCAAAGGATTGGTCAGCAGAGATGCCTTCTCTTCCAGATTCCCTGGCCCACGGACAGTGATGCTGTGGCACCCCAAAGCACTATGTCTGTACTGCACCCGTTTTGCGCAAAAAATATACAAATGAGGTGAAGCGTGGAATATCGCCACACCTCATTTGCATAATTAATGAGGCTCCGTTTCTATGCAAGAGGCTTTTGCGCAAAAAGGAGCCGTCTACATGGCTCCTTTTTGCGCAAAACCCCCCTTTTGTGCAAGAGCCATTCTTCCTGAAAAAAATGCGGAAGAACGGCTCTTGCGCAAAAACGGAGCCTCATTAATTATGCAAATAAGGCATGGCGATATTCCACACTTCGTCTCACTTGCATATTTTTTGCACAAAACGGGCGCAGTATAGACATAGCTGTTGTTTGTGCTTAAAGCTGACACTGACTCCCTCACTCTCGCATAATACAAGTTACTTTCAGCCTGCTAGGAAAACATGCACACACAGACCTAGCCCCTTGGCTGACTTTGACTCTTACAACAGGAGTAGCTGAGCTACCATTTAAACAACAGCACCATCTGCTGATTATAAAACATTACAGAGCATTATTTAGCTCACAGGTATTTAGATTAGCTATCTTCTTTGTCCTGACACTCCATGAAGGAGTTGTGATATTTGCTGGCAGTATTTTTTTTTTTTTTTTTTTGCCTGAGGAAGGAAATTTCCTTTTCTAGAGGCGTATCAGAGAGGTAGCCGTGTTAGTCTGAATCTGCAAAAGCGGCAAGGAGTCCTGTGGCACCTTATAGACTAACCGAAGTGTTGGAGCATAAGCTTTGAGGCAAAGACCCGCCGTCAGATGCATGCATCTGGCGAAGTGAGTCTTTGCCCACAAGCTTATGCTCAACACTCGATTAGTCTATAGATGCCACAGAAACTCCTAACCTAAGAACTCTTTTCCTCTAGAAAACTATATCAAAGCTTGTAATAAATCAGACTGTGACATTTTAGGTGCATTTATCCTCAGGAGATGTTTGGTTCTGCTTCTGTACAGAACTTGATTCTGTTAACTACTGAGCAGTGCATCTGCAATTTTTCAGTTTCACAGTTTTTTTCAACCATGGAAATAAACTTTAAGCTGTCTTTTGAGGTAACATATTATTAATTTTTCATCGTTTCCTCACCATAATATCTATGGGCCCTCAAAATTAAGTGAAATCTCTTTCTGTCCTGCTTGAGAACACTATTCACCTCCCTTTGTTATAGCAGGTCCTTATAATGACCATATCCCACAAGGTAACTTTCAACAAAGCATTGTCAGGGACACTTATCACTTGATCTATGTGAATAGGTGAGTCTTTCACCACACTCTGGAGGTGGTAAAATTAGGGTTTAGCCTGATCTCTAGCAGCAGTGAATTCCTTAGCCACAGTGACAACACTCTGATCCTGAGATGGCCAAACAATCTTTGTCAGCTGAAGCATCCTATTTGTGGATGGGGGACAGGAAAATAAGATATCTGGGTCTTAAGATTTCTGAACGCCTCTATGATCTTCTGATGATGAATCTTCCTGAAAAAGCAGCTTTTGCCCACCTCCTTTTCCTTTGGTTTTGCAGGATTTTTGTAATGACCTTTTCTTACTCAAAGGGATCTGATTTATTTGAAGACAAAATCATGTTACTCAAAACCCACACACCAGAACAGCAGTAGGAAGAAAACTCCACTGAGGCATAAGACGAGATCACATTCACATCTAAATGCCCCTCCTACTGGAATTTTGTTACTGGTGCGCTCATTCCATGAGGAATAACAGCTAATTCGAGTTAGAGCTTTACTTCGAACTCCCGTTTCACTGCCGCCTGTAGACGCGGGCAGTTACTCCGGGTTAGTCAGTTTCCAAAATGGCGACCAGCCGGGAACATGCTAATGAAGTGCGGGATATTTAAATCCCGTGCTTCATTTGCAATTTTGGTCACCCTCATTAGCCTCCCTAGCTGGAACTAGGGGGCTAGTGTAGACATACCCTTAGACTTCAAGGTGCCAAATGACTCCTCGTTGCTTTTACTGAAATCGCTGTTAATGGGGCAGCTCCACGGAAGTCAGTGAAATATTGAAAAGCAGATTTGGGGCTTTTTCTCTTTTTCTCTCTGCATTAGCCAGCTTTTTAATTTTAACCTCAGGTATATACAACAAATTGCTTTCAAATGGTCTCTCTTGAGCACAGGATAAGTAATATGAGCTACCATAAGAACGTAAGAACGACCAGACTGGGTCAGACCAAAGGTCCATCTAGCCCAGTGTCCTGTCTGCTGACAGTGGCCAATGTCAGATGCCCCGGAGGGAATGATCAGAACAGGGAATCATCATGTGAACCATCCCCTGACTAACAGAGGCTAGGGACACCATTCCTACCCATCCTGGCTGATAACCATTGATAGACCGATCCTTCATGAATTTGTCTAGTTCTTTTAAAGTCCTGGTCTTCACAACATCCTCTGGCAAGGAGTTCCACAGCTTGACTGTGCGTTACATGAATAAATATTTCCTTTTGTTTGTATTAAGTCTATTAATTTCATTTGGTGACCCCCTAGTCCTTATGGTATGGGAACAAGTAAATAACATTTTCAACCTGTGGAACTCCTTGCCAGAGGAGGCTGTAAAGGCTAGGACTATAACAGAGTTTAAAGAGAAGCTAGATAATTTCATGGAGGTTAGGTCCATAAAAGGCTATTAGCCAGGGGATAGCAATGGTGTCCCGGGCCTCTGTTTGTCAGAGGCTGGAGAAGGATGGCAGGAGACAAATCGCTTGATCATTGTCTTCGGTCCACCCCCTCTGGGGCACCTGGTGTTGGCCACTGTCGGCAGACAGGCTACTGGGCTAGATGGACCTTTGGTCTGACCCAGTACGGCCATTCTTATGTTCTTATGTTCATTATTCACTTTCTTCACAATCCAAACTGACTCCAGATTCCCCATGAACCAAATCATTAAAAGTGATTGTCTTTGAGGCCAGTGTGTTCCAACCTTAGCTTAAATCCTCAACATTACGGTTATGCTCTCATGATTCACTAAGCAAGTAGCACAGGTATATCTGACACCATAAAAAAGACCTACTGCCACATTAACACTATCTGCTAAATACCACAGTGTCTACCTTCGAGATCTAAGAGAATTTCATCATCTTCTTGCAGGATGACAATATATCTGCAGACCAGACCTTACCAAAATCTGTGACAGGACAGATTAGTCAGATTCTCTTGCATGAATTAAGGCAAGATCAGGGTGGTATTTTCTTAGCTATCAAAGAACATAATGGTAGTCAACAGTGGCACCAGGAGATTTCTGTAATTTGATTATTCCTTCTTATGATTTATTTTAAATATGCATACTCTCTCTATAAACACCTGTACCTAATGTTTCAATCATATAACACAGTGGTCCCCAACCTTTTGGGGCTGCTGGGTGCCTGGGGGTGGGGCCACACATGTGCCGTGTGCCTGGGGGTGGCACCGCGCATGCGTCGCATGCCCGGGTCTGCGCATGAGCCGCGCGCCCGGGGGCGGCACCGCACATGCACCGCGCGCCCGGGGCGGGGGCCACGCATGCCACAGGTGCACGGGGCCCGGGGCGCAAGAATGGCTCGGGCCAGACCTGGTCACTAGGCGGACACACATAAATGCCCCAGCAGGTGCCATGGCGCCCGCGGGCACCACATTGGGGACCACTGATATAACACATATTAACAGTCCTCTCTAGGAACACCAATGAAAGGAAAGATAAATTAGGCTGGTAAAGTGTCAGATAGTATGTGCACAGATCTGAAAGTGTTAGCTCTTTCCTTTGCAGGGAGCAATGATATCATAATTCTATGCAGTGTTGTTGTAACTAATTAGCAAGAAAAGGTGGGTGAGGTAATATCTTTTATTGTAATAGCTACTGTGGGTAAGAGAGACAAGCTTCCCAGCTTACACAGAGCTTCCTACTTTCAAAGCCTTTTACAGATATTAAATAATTAACATCACCAAGTTCCCTTTCTCATTCATTCTGAATCCTTGCCCTGGTGACACTAACTACTGGATAAGATGCTTAGTTATAATTTCCTCTCACACACCTTTTGTCAACACAGCCCTTTGGGAGGTAAGTGACTCAGCTCCATTAGTGCTCAAGGTGCAGTTGTTTGCACTGTGAGAAGAAAAGCTGGTTAGAAATTTTACAATATACGAGTTTTCCGTAGGAAAAGGCTGTTACATCAGAATTGAAACTTTTTGCTTGAATTTCAACAACATTTAAGGAAAATCAATATGAAGCACTTCACTAAGGATCTTATCAGAGTGAAACATTTCAAAATTTTTCATTTTGAAACAACTGATCATTAGGAAATGTTTGTTTTGTTCTGATTTGGAACTAAAGCCATTTTTTAAATTTCTGAATGTTCCACAGAATCAAAATTCTGGTGCTCTTTAAGCTCTAGTCAGGAGCTTTTTTTATAATCTGTCCTTTTACTCTTTATTTGGGCATAACTCCTAGCACTGTCTGTTTGAGAAATGCAGGCTATGGCCTTGCTTTTCCAAGTGTTCCAGTAAGTGAAAATCCAAAATTCAGCATGTTTAATTTTTCCATATGAGCCCAGCCAAAAAAACATTGGCAATTCCTGGGCTTTCAGTCGAGGCTGAGATTTTCAGATAAAGAAATAGGTGAAACAAACTAAGATCAAAGAAAGGGGACTGCAGATATCTATTTGAGCTGGGCTATATGTGTCTAGTATCTAGATTAACAGCGAGATAAATGAGGTGGAGATGAAGTCTCCCCTCACAAAATAAATGGAAGTCCCATACTATGAAAGCAGAAATCTGAGTCTGTAGCTTTGTAACAGCCTTCGTATCTGACCTCATAGCATAGAATATGCTACTGATATGGCCAGGAGGCCCCTACCCTGGTTCATACATCATTACATACCAAGTTGTAAAATCAAATGCAGTTAAACTTTATGCTCCCTGAAAATATTCGGGATAATGCCTTTCTGCTTAAAATATGAACTGCACCCTTTAGCTTCAATAATCACCCAGGAGAAACAAACTGGCAATTGGCCTCGTTACATTTCTCTTACAACTCCAGCAATTATAGAAGGCTTTGTGAATGGAACAGGAATTTTGTAAGTTGCCAATGCATTGTGGCCCCATGTCAGTTTCTCACAGTAGAATGCTTCTGTCGGCGTGGGACAGCACGCTCCTCTGATGCAAAGTGCCGGGAAAGAAAAAAACACAGTCAGTTGTGTATGTTTCTGATTTTGTCATATTTGCCATCACACAGCTGTAAGTAAAAAAAGCTTTGCAAAAATGTAATGACTTAAACATTACACTGTGTTTGAGGGGTGTTGAAAATGTATCAGTAGATTTTGTATACGTTGCATGTGAAACATGACACTCATATGAGGTGTAATGTATTTAAATAGGCCACATTCAGCCCCAGGGGCATCAATGGAGTGGAATGAGGGATGTATCTAGCCTGATTTGCTTTAGGCACAAGTACAGAAGAATCACAAAGCAGTGATTCCCTTTGGATACACTTGTAAACTATCTACTGCTGAAATGCCTCAGAAGTGAAAAATCATGTTTAATTTCTCAGGAGCCCCAAGTGGATTGCCCAACAAATAACAATAGCTTACACAGAGCACCTTTTATCCTGAAGGATATCAATGTGTTTACCAAACTGATACATAAACTATGCCCAGGGATCACTTCACCCAGCCCTTACTAGACGCAACTTCTGGTGTGACTCATAACAACAGTGCACAACAGAACTAACCAACCATTAGATAAGTCAGCGGAGAATAACGTTGCCATTGAGAACTCCATGGGGAATTACGTCAGGCAGAATGTAATTACCCAAACTAAATTTTAGCTAGGTGATGGAGGTTAAAACCTCCATTCTTGCAGTAAATTGCAATTGGATGCTTTTCCTGATGCTACAATGGAAGCAAAACTTCTTTTACTGTCAGTCTATCTAGCTTGTGTTTAAAGCTTTCACCCTTGTGCTGCAGCAGGAAAAAACACAAAGTCATGATCACTGAGTACAGAAGAATGACAGTGTTCATTCAGAAATGGCTTGGTAGGGTTGACAAAATCAGCTGCTCTTTCTGTACCACTGGCTGGAATTAACACTGACCTCATCATTACTACAAGTCAGCTGAATGACTGATTTGGGCTTTTAACCTGACAATGTGTGAGAGTTTGCTTTAGATTAAGCTAGAGTTCTAAAGTTTTGAGGTAAGGTGCAGTGCTTTTCCATGACAATAGTAACGCTACTTACCATGACAAAAGGAATTTACATGTGGTACCCAATAATTCTTATCTCCATTTTAACTATTATTATTTATCCCATTTTAAAATGACTCAGAAAGATTAAACAACTTGCCCAAAATCACATAGTGAGTCACTGGGGCTATGCTTAGACTGCAGGCTTCTTTCAGAAGAAGTTTTTCCGAAAGAGATCTTCCAAAAAAACTTCTTCTGAAAGAGCACGTCCACACTGCCCAAGCGCATCGAAAAAGTGATCTTTTTCGAAAGATAGCGTCCACACTGAATGGATGCTATCTCGCATTTAAGCTGTGATTACTATGGATGGAGTGGCCACCAGGGCACCTGTGCTTTTTCCTCTTTCCTCTTCTTTCGAAAGAACTCCCTCCTCCCTGTCCACACACGCCTCTTTCCGAAAGAGCTCTTTTGGAAAAAGGCTTCTTCCTTGTAGAATGCGGTTTACCAATGTCAGAAAAACCCCTCTGTTCTTTCGATTTTTTTCCGAAAGAACACAATTGCAGTGTGGACGTGTTTTCGGAAAAACGGCTGTTTTTCCGAAAAAACTTTGTAGTGTAGACATAGCCTCAGTGGCAGTTCCTCAGCTTCAACGTTTAGCCAACCAATTGGCTGTAGCGATCATTCACCATTTGGCCACAAGAGCTTGATGGCCCAAGGAGCCAACATTAGAGTAGACTTGATGAACCCATGTAATAGGGTTTTAATTCAGTGACAGTGCTCAGATGAAAACCCTAGACACTCCAAAGCCAGTGTGCATAAACCTCCCATGTAGGATGCTTAAAAGAACACTGCCAGATTAGTGGCAAATTAAGTTTATTTTAAACATGCCATCCGTCCTGGGATCTCAGATTTTCTTTCTAAAAAAAATCAAGCAATTTCTTGAATCGAACACTAAGGCCTCATTGCTTTGACAGAAAAAGAAACATCTTTATGTTAACTCTTGTAATAGATATGTTTGGTGCGGGGAGTGCACGTCAGGAGTGCCTTGCATTGATAGTCATGTGAAGGACTAGAATCATACATGGAATTGCAATCTCAGGAGCCATTTAGAGCTGTGTGTGTGTGAATATTGTAAAGCATCCGTCTACTCTATGCCTGGGTTGAGCTATTTCTGCTGTACCTTCATTTACACGAACAGAAAACGTTTTTTATGAACGGGGGGCTGACAGACTTGCCAGGCTCGTAGACAAGGTGGGGAGGGACTGGTTCTGCACTTATGGAAGGGGCGGAGCTTCAGGCAGAAGGGGTGGGGCTGGTGGCAGCCAGCTCTTAGCGCTGCCCACCGCGCACTGTGCTGGTCCCCACACCTTCCAGGCAGCCCCTGAGCATGACAACAGTGACTTAAAGGGCTCAGGTTGCTGTGGTAGCGGTGGTTGGGAACCTAGGGCCCTTTGAATCGCCAGGCCCCGGGACTATGCCCCCTTTACTCCCTCTTGTCAGCAGTCCTGTTTGTGAAAATACATTTTCACCCAAAAATGCTTACCAAAAAATCAAAGATTAACAATAATTTTTGCAGGATGAGTCTATTCTGTTAATGTAATACTTTGGGGAGGGCTCTCTCATGGCTGAGATCTAGAAGTATAAAGAACATCCATCCAGTATATACAACCTAACCATATGGCATGCATGTGCAATACAGCTTCTCATGAAGGTTACTCAGAATTGTTATGGCATCATTATACAACATATTTACAGAAGGATGTGATGTGATTATCTAACTCTGTGAATCTAAGTTATCACTAAATTACTAGACAGGGTTTTAGTTCATATAGATCCAGTGGTTAAAAGTTACTTGACCTCAAAATGCAACAAAAACCTAATAAAACAAATTTCACGCTAAGAGAAAGTTAAACAGAATTCAAAATGAGTAAACAGAGGTAGGAAGATGTCACCGACATAAATTCTTTTCAGGTGGATCTATGGGGATACATTGAGGGATATTTATAAAATATCTGCCATCCAGGGCAATCTGGCTCACGACCTGGGAAAACAAATAAACAAGTAATTTTATGAGCTAGAGATAAAAGTAGTCAACAATTTAGAAATGTTTGTTCTAGAGCTAGAGTAAGGTGCTAGACTAAGGTGGAGCAAGGTTCAGGCTTTACTAACATGACAGATAGCTTAACACCTTACATAACTGCATTCATACTAGTTAATACCTGCCTGCAGGAGACAACAGGGGCATGTCTACTCTACAGGGAAGATCGACGCTGCCATGGTCGATTTTCCGAGGTTCGATTTAGTGAAGACGTGCAAAATCAAACTTAGAGGGTGCCACCGTTGGCACCGGTACTCCTGTTCCTCACGAGGAGTAAGGAAGCCAATGGGAACATTTGCTCCCGTTGACCTCCCGCTGTGTGGATGGCGATTTAAGATATGTCGACTCCAGCTGTGCAGTTAACGCAGCTGGAGTTGCGTATCTTGGGTCAACCTTCCACTCTAGTGTAGGCTAGGCCCAGGTATCTGCCTAACCCACACACCATAAAAACTATCTGAGTCAGAACAGGATGGTATTTCCAGGAACTAGACCAACAATGACCATCCCAATTGGTGCTTCATTTGCAATGAAAGAGGTACCGGGGCTCAAGCAGGTTTTTTTTTTTTAACATTCATAACTGATATAGCAAGCCCAGAGGTGCAGGGGCTACAAACTGCCAAGCCTAGAGGTGCCAGAGCTGAGCCCTGGCACAAAAGAAGCACTGACCTCAATCTAAGCTTACTTTGTGTAGCTTGGTTATTTGCCGTGTCCTTTGTATTTGTTGGTAGGTCTCCCAACCCTAACATTCTTTTAATGTAATGTTGTACTGAGAATTTAGAACGCAAGGCGAGCTAAATGTAAACCCTAGAACAGAGACACCGGCTCCATTTTAAGACTGCAGCTGCCTTCCCCCAAGCAACTGAACATCACCGATAAAAAAGGAGTGGGTGTCTAATTGGTTTCTCACACTTGAGGTGTACGTTTTCTTTCATTCAGGAGCAGAGATGAGCTACAATACAGTTGCACAGTGTGTATATGTGTAGAAAGTGGGAGGCAACATTTCTCAGGCTAGCAGCCAAAAGCCAGAATCGTGTAACTTTTATATTGCAGTTATTGCATGGTATTTTATATAATATATGAAAAAGGGAATGTAGAAGCCACTTGGTTTTTTTCTGCCAATAATCTCCAGACAGTAATCATATGAAGGATAGCACCCACTATCATATGAAGGATAGCACCCACTTAAGACAGGAGGTAGGTCCCGTGTCAATCAGGAGGGCTGTTAGGCTCTGTTATATATTTGTAAAACCTAAAGTATTGGAGGAAGCCATGCAAAAGTTTGTAAGCTGCAGATGGAGGTAAAAGAAGAATATGTAATAAGATACTAAGCAAATGATAATACAACCTACAGACAAACAAGTAGCAGAAGAGAACCACATTCCCTGGGTGAGAAGTTACTTAAATTGTAATTATTAATCTAGTACCCCCTCCTCCCCCCATACCCACACAGCTTTACTGGAGATGCCAGATAGCCCCCCCCCCGATTCATTCACTCCTTGGCCTCTGAAATGCTGCCACAAGGTTGCCTGTGGAAGGTCTGTAACTGAGAGTCTCTGCATTGGGCCAGCGCACAAACCCACTGACCTCATGTTTGGGCAACTACAATACTTAGGCCAACAGCTTGAATGTGATAAGATAGAGAGAAAGCATCAGGAGATGCCGTCAGGAAGGAAACGTGGGAAGACCTGAGGAAAGAAGCAGAGGGGTTTGAGGAGAAGAAAGGAATCGGCATGTGGCGTGTTGGAGACTCTTCTACACATGGAGCGGCAGGTATGGAAGAAGACGTGGAATACAGACAGGGCTGGCCTTACCATGAGCCAAACTGAGGCAGCCGCCTCAGGTGCCAGACTATGGGGGGGCACCCCTAGGACAATTGTAGAAAATTGTGTCTGCTGTGGCCCAAGCAAGGGGACATGGGGACATCATTTGAGCTCCCCGCCTCAGGTGCCAAAATGTTGTGGGCCGGCCCTGAATACAGAGAGTTGTTTCAAGTCAGAGGCTTTCCATGTCTCCCCCACCTCCGTACCCGCCACAAATAAATCCCAAGGCTGATACACTTTACCAGCCAGAAAATGAAAAGCTGGTGACTAGGCTCCTCATTTCTTGTGCAATATCTATTAGACAACATTGTTTCAAGCATCAACCTTGAAGAACAGCTGGGGCTGAATTTAACTGGCTCAGACTGCTACTTGAAACGATCAAGGCTCTTTGGTGTCTGTGGTCAGCTTCTTCCCATCTAACATAGGTGTGCTCAGTCAGACTCGTATCTCATCTCAAGGGTTTCCTGTGCTAATCGCGTAACGCATCTTCGTGTTTGCAGTTCTATGCCATTCTTTTTAACGCTTGCTCAGATTTGGCAAAGAAAGATTCATTCCGGATTTTGTTGGATCATCTGTATGAGAAGCTGAATGAAAGTCACATTCTGCAGCTGCTTTCGAAATGCCGAGTGACTGTGGGTGTGAATCGTTAGCGTTAGACACAAGCCTGTGGAATGAAACCCTCCCTAAATGCACAGAACAGGTGCAGCATGAAAAGCAGGAACACAGACTTCTCCCACTGATGTAAAAACAGCCATACTGGGCCTGGGCGTCCAGTGGCTTAGGCGGGGGGAGGTTTTGCCTTCCCAAACTGCCAGCCTGGCCCTGCCTACACTCCACCCCCAGAACGCCTGCTGTAGGCGTACGGGGGGCAGAATGTTGCTGCCCCCAGCGCCTGCCTTCCTTGCGCTCTGGGGTGGCTCGGGCCATGCCGCCAGCTCCCTTCCCGCTGCTCCGGGGCCGGGGAGGCTGGAGCCATGTGGCCTCCTCCTTCCCTGCTTCTCCCAGGGCTGGGGAGGCTCGGGCCATGGCCACATCCCTTCCCCGCTGCTCCTGGGGGCAGGGGGACTCAGGCCATGTGGCCTCCTCCCTCCCCACTGCTCTGGGGATGCTAGGGTGCATGCACGCGCTCTTCCCCTCCCTGTGGAGGGGGGACATGCGCCCGCTGTGCCTCCTCCTCCCCTCCCTGTGGTGGGGGGTGGAGCCTCAGCAAAGGGGGTTGGGCTGGGGTCTACCTCCCCCAGCCCCAGCCGCCCATGATACTGGGTCGGACCAATGATCCATCTAGCACAGCAAGCCCCCAGAGTGCAGCATGCCCCCCAGCCCTTAGCGCTGCACAGAGCGTGGGGTGCAGCGCTCCAGCAGCAATTTAATGGCAGTAAAAGCCAGAGGCCCCTGGGCCCCTTTGAATTGCTGGGCCCCGGGGCAACTGCCCCTCTTTGCCCCCCCTTTGTCGCGGGGGAGGAGAGGAGCCTGATTCGTGCCATGTGTAGCCACGGTTTTAATGGCATCTGGGACCTGTAAAAACATTTTTCAGTTGTTTCTCATTTGTCCGCAGCTGTTCTCCCCCAGAATTACAGATCCTGGTGGGCCCAGGAAAGAGCATGTGAAAGGCAGGTACTGGCTTGGCTTGCTGGCCATTTGAGGCCCTCCCCCCCAACTTCAGCAGAACCCTCCCCCCCCCGTCAGCTGGTCACCACCCCCAGACCCTGGGTCCAAGAACCCCGAGGAGCCTAGAGGAAGCTCACTCGTGTCTCCACTCAGACCACTAGCCCTGCTGGCTACTGCAGCTCCTCCTCAGCAGCTGAGTTTGCACTGAACTCGTTCACATCCAGTTCGCTCGCTTGTGTCCTTTTGCCCCGAGAACAAAGACCCCCGAGCTCAGGCCACAAAGCCACCAACAGCATCACTGGCTGCTGCGCCAGCAGCCTCGCAGCCCGGCGGCTGCCTCGAAGCTTTTGCGCCTAACCTCTCCGGCTTCCTCCTGTCGCCTCTGCATCCTCCCTGCTGGCTACCCCGCCCGAGCCCAGCCAGCTCTCCTGCACCCCGGCCCTGCCCCACCCCAGGATCCTCCCCCTGCGGCTGCTCAGTGGAGGACAGAGCCGCGAATCGCTCCGTGCCCATGTGCAAGGCCCTTCCCACCGCCGGCCCACGCCCCAGCCCAGCCCAGCCCCTGCGCCGCCTTCCTCCAGCCAGCCGGGCGCTGCGGTAGCTTGCCAAAGGGTCTCCTGCCTTTAAGCAACAGCTGCAGGTAGGTCCTAGGCGCCAGCCCCGGGCTCGTCTCCCTGCTGCAGCCTGGAGCCCGTCTCGGGCGCAGGAGCTGCCCTGTTCCAGCCGGGCAGAGCGGGGGCGTGTCGCTCCCCCGGCCCCCAGCTGCTGGGGAACAAAGGGGAGGGGGCGTAAAGAGCCTTCCGGTCCCGTCTGGGGCGGGGGGGAATAAGGGCCCCGATCCCGCCGCCGGTGGGGCCAATGGGACGCAGCGAGTCAGGAGGGGGCCCGGAGTTCTGGTCCTTGGTCAGAAGTCGCGGCCGCTCCCCCGAAAAGGGCAGGAGCCGAGAGGCAGCCGCGCCCCCAAGTGCGGGGAGGCCGTGCGCGCCCTGGAGGGGGGTCCCCAAGAGCCGCCGTGCGCCCTGGGTTGCGCGCAGGGGGGACCCGCCGTGCGCCCCGGGTTGCGCGCAGGGGGGACCCCTCGCTGATGCGCCGCAGGGAGCTACGGGAGGGCGAAGGCTGCCGCTGCCGCTCATCCCCTGTCCACAAACCCACGAAAAATAGTGCCCGGGTGTCCGTCCCGCCCTGGCTGGTATCGTAGTGACCGGGCGGGACCACATCCTGGCCAGGAGCTGGGCGCCCTCCACTCTCCCTGGCTGCCCGGGGAGGCGAAGGTGCGCAGCTGCTTGCAGGACCCAGCCTTGGTTCTTTTCGGATGCATCGTGAATGCTTCTTCCTAAACCCAGAAGGGCGGGGTATGTTGATATTTAAATAAACTCTCCCTCCTGAGGCGCTGGCAGTATTTCAAAATCTGCAATACAATTCATATACAAAAAAAGAAAAAAAAGAAATTCAACCCCCCTGCAAGTTACTAATGGTGCTGGCTGCAGAGCTAACTTTGCTTTTGGCACACCCCTTTTGGCTTAATGGTAAAAGTTAGGTGCTGCATTTACACTGAAACCGAGTGGATCATTGGAATTGAAAGAATATTTACATATTTTACATAGCCAGTCCACAAACCTTTCCTTAGTCCAGCGACACAAAACATAAAAAGTCAGTGGTACAAATATTAACAGATAACGTTTTGTTTTCAGTCTTAGCCTTGTTTTCAGTCTTAGCCGCAGAATGGACCAGACTGCTTTTTGGGTGCCTATTCTGGGTGTTCTTTTTGGTAATTATGTAGCACTATAGGGTAATAACTGCTGCTGTGAATTTTATATTGTTGTAAATTCTAGCAGACAAGATGGAAGGTCACTGTGAGTCATTGTTTGCATATGCACACACCCACATCAATGGGCATTACTGAAATGGTTTTGGATGGCAAACCATAGTGGAAATAGAAATCTAAGACTGCAGCAGGGCAGGGTTTTTGATTATGATTATTTTTTGGTGCCTTGAAAACAAACATGCAAACAGAATAGTCTCCTTTTGAGAAAATACAGTAATACTGAACAGCTGATGGACTAGCTTTTGGTATCCTTTCAAATTGATTGATATTAATGGCTGATCACTGGGATGATTTCAAATGCACAGTAAGGTGTTGAGTGCAGCATAGACAGATTGGGGAAATCTCAAAAGAAATTATTAACTTTGGAAGGCAAACTGATTCAAAGTAGAAATCCTGTTTTGTAATGTGCACAGCACTGTACAGCATGTGGAGCAGACAAGCGCTCTATCCCTAGAATTGTACCATCTAAGAGTGAAGAGAATGTATTTGCTTAGGATAAACATCCCCGGGGGTGAACAAAAAATGTATGTTCAAAATCAGCTGTGTTATGTGCGGTAGGTGAGATTAATGACAGGGCAGCTGCTGTGTGATTTGTCATTACATAAGTAAACTAGCAACACATCATATATTTTGTGACATCTTTACACAACAGTTTCTGTGTTTCAAGGACTTTTTTTTTTTAATTCTCATAAAATCACTGACAGTGTTGTTTACATTTTTCCCCAAAACTTAGAAAGATTGAAATATGCCTGTTTTTGTGGCTCAGAACCAAAAATACTCTGGTGAAATCTGATATAGAAATCCTGCAGAAGCCTCTATTCCATAACATCCCCCTGCTATTCTTGCAAATCTTAATAATAAGAAATCTGTGAAGATTGTATTGGTGGATTTGCAGAGGAGATGAGCGGGCAAAGGATCATCTTCCAGTGCTTTACAACTGATTTAGGATAGATGCCAAACGCTGGTAAAAATAGCACAAGTCTGTTCACATTAGTGCCGGGAATACTGGGGGCTTTGTGTTTGTCTTCGGCCTGGAGTAAATATGTTTTGAAAACACTATTTGAATGGAAATTTCAAAGATGTATACACTTAAATGTATTTAAAATGTTTCCTAGGAAGAGTGTTTATAAAGTTATGGGGATGACTTGTTTCAAGGAGGCCTCATTAGTAAGTAGATCCTCTTTGAATAAACTGCTTTGAATGTTAACTTGCTTTTGGATGTTAAAAAAAAAAAAAAAAATCCAACTTTGCTAACAAGGATCCTACCATCATTCTTTTTCCTGAGTCTGTTATTTCTCTACCTGATAATTGCAGTTCTTTCCATCCTCCATAGCCAGCTTTATGCATGATGCAAGTTTATTGGCAAACAAACTTCCCTTTGCTGGGGGGATGGCATGGCTCAGCTCAGGATATTCCTACTTCAGGATAAAAGGGGGAGCTTTTATAGCATCTTTCCTCCTCTAGGTTTCTCAAACGACTTTACAAAGCAACGAGTCTATAACAGGAGTGGGCAATAATTTTTGACTGGGGTCCACATCAGAAATGGTTAAAGTGGCCCCAGGCTGCCCCAGAAGAGGTGGCGCCTCAGGCAGAAGGGGCGGGGCCAGGACACTTCCATGCTTCCACACCCACAGACCCTGATTTGTCTGGGGATCACACTAAGTCTTCCCTCCCCCCCGCCCCTACCCCCCCGAGGCCACCAGCTGTTCTGAACAGCTGGTGGTTCCCTCTAGGTACCCGTGTCCCTGGCAGCGGGAGGAGACTTCACGTGATCCCCCCTGCTGCCCCCAGGTCAATCAGGGCCTGGGGAGGGGGAGCACGTGAAGTCTCTCGCTCCCTGCCCCCACCCTGCAAGAAAGTACCGTGCTTAGAGATTTTCAGGGATTCAACTGCATTGAATGCACTGGGAGCTAGGTGGGTACCCACCTGTCACTTGTGTCTTTAAAAAACTAGCCCATAATAAAGCTGAACTTGTAAAACAAACCTGGCACGATGAGTGGCTGTTTCCCACACCATGATGACAATCAACATGTGGGGAGGGAAGAGGGACAAACAGAAGCAGAAATCAAAACTTTCCTGTTTTTAAATGACTAAAGAACAGCAAGGCAGAAATTAGGGAGAGTTCTGTTTGTTTCAACTGTAATCTTAATGTTACCTAAACTCAACCCTTGTCATCTTGCGTGTTTTAACCCAGGACTGTCATTACCAAAGCACACATCTCTACCAGCTGAGCTGAAGGTGGGGCAGCGTTAGCTGATTGCAGTAATGGGCAGTTGTCTTCTATAGACGAATTCCTAGAAGGGAGAGGTTGCATTTATTTTCATAGAATCATAGAGCTGGAAGAGACCTCAGGAGGTCATCAAGTCCAGCCCCCTGCCCAAAGCAGGACCAACCCCAACTAAATCAACCCAGCCAGGGCTTTGTCAAGCCGAGACTTAAAAACCTCTAGGGATGGAGATTCCACCCCCTCCCTGGGTAACCCATCCCAGTACTTTACACCAGCGGTCCCCAACCTTTCCGGGCTGCCAGGCGCCCGGTGGCGGGGTCACGCATGCTCCGCGCGCCCGGGGGCGGGGCTGCCCATGTGCCGTGCGCCCGGGGCAGGGGCTGCCCATGCGCCACGCGCCCGGAGCCAGCACCACGCATGGGCTGTACACCCGGGGGCAGGGCCGGCCCAGATTGTTCGGCGGGCGCACATAAATGCCCCGGCAGGCGCCATGGCGCCCGCGGGCACCACGTTGGGGACCACTGCTTTACACCATGCTGCAAACTACTTTCATAGTACAGAGGTGTTGCTGTCAGCTCCACCTATAATCCAGTCTGTCTAACACTTTCCACTACAAAATCCTGATGTCATAAATATTTTATATAGATTTATAAGCAAATACCTCAGGCAGCTCACAAATTGTGAATGTGTCTGCCAACTTCACAAAGTTGGATGCAACAGCTGCAAAAGGAGAAGTGCTAACCGTGTGATAAGAGCCCTCTGATAATGCACAAAGCAGTTTTTAATATATTTAAAAAAAAAAAAAGCCCATTCTGAGTGCTGCCTTATATGGATTTGAATACAACAGCTTCTTTTGTGGTGCAGGAAAGTGATCTGATCTTTTTGGTGGGAATCATGCCATTCTGAAAATAACTGCCATGCACTTGGTGGTTAGATTTGCTTTTTCATTCTCTGCAACTCTGATCTTTCTGGTTTGCAGCCTGAGCTTGAACATCAGGGCAGCTAATCGAGAGCTATCAGCTGGAGGAACATGCCGGGTTTGGGCCACTCAACACTTCAGCATGTCCCCATTTTTACTCTTGCCTCAAGAAGCAGCTTTTTTGGAATGGGGCAAGAGTTAGCAAATTGCATTTAAGCCAGTGGAACTTTGAGTCCTTCATTCAAGTCAGATACAAATCACTATTAATGTAACTGTCGAATAACTTCTGTAAGACGCTGGGTAACGCTGGACAGCAAAAAGCAGCCATTTCAAGTTAGTTTTTGTTCATTTGTACAGCATTTAAAAATGGGTTGACAATGTGTAGTCGACTGCATGATTAACAGATAAGCCTGGGCTTACTGGTTAATCCTATTGACTACATGAACTCCCCCCTCCCTGCTGCCTCTGTATCAGAGGCAGCAGCATGTGGGGGCAGGCAGGAGCTGGCAGGCACGGGCTGTGTGTGCCAGCTTCTGCGGAGCCACCTCCCCCTTCCCCTCCGACACAGGCAGTGAGGGGGAGGAGAGGTTGGTATACATGGTAAGCAGCTTTCAAGTCAGCTCCCCGCACATATCGGCTTCCCTGAAGCCACGTGCCCCCTATGCTGCTGCCTCTTTATCAGAGGCAATGGGGGTTGGAGTGGGAAGGAGCCAGTGCTCACAGAGAGCCGGCTTTTAAGCCAGCTCCCCGCGAGCACCGGCTCCTGCCTGCCCCCTCGTGTGTAAACGTGTAACTGTTAAAATTTCAAATGGTTACATGTTTATACAAATATAATTAACATCCCCATTTAGAAACGCAGGAATTGCCACTGTCTAGTTCAGTGTTCTCTGACACTGGCAATATCAGATGCTCCAAAGGAAGAGTTAGGGAAACCATACTGTGGATGTTCTCATTTTCTGTATACATTTCTAATCCTATTTTGAATCTTTCTGAACTCCTGATTCAGTGATATCCCGTGGCAGTGAGTTCCACAAGCATCAACTGGAATAGTGTATCTAGCTTTGGGCACCACTCTTTAAGACAGATATGACTAAATTAAAGGGGTTCATAAAAGAGCAACAAATGATACAAAGTTTGGCAAACAAAACCTCTGAGGAAAGGCTGAAAGAATTGGGCAAGTTTAGTCCGTCTGGAGGAGAGAAGAATGGAAAGGGGTGGGAGACATAATTTTCAAACATATACAAATATAGTATAAAATATATAAATAATATAAAGTGATTTGTTGTGCTGTTCATGTCCACCTAACGTAGGACAAGACGTAAGTCAGCTCAGTTTGCAGCAAGAGAGATTTAGGTTTGATATTAGAAACAAAAGCTTTCTGACTACAAGGGTAGTTAATCTTTGGAACAGGTTACCTCAGGAGATCAGAGTATCCCCATCCCTGGAGGCTTTTAAGATGAGGTTAGACAAACACCTGTCAGAGATGGTCTCGGTTTACCTGCCTCATCTTGGGGGCTGGGCTAGGTGACCTTGTGAGGTCTCTTCTAGCCCTACACGTCTATGGTTATGTCCTACCTAAAATGTCTCTTTATCCTTTGTAAATGTACTGCTTTTCAGTGTCATTTGCTCTTCCCTTGTACTTGTCTTACCAGAAGAGATACATAGAAATACCTGATTTATCTTTCCTGTGCAAAAAATTATTTTGCACACTGCTACCTTGTCTTCTCTTGTTCTCCTCCACAAAGTCCCTGTCTTTTCAATCTCATTGTGTGTTTATCACTCTACACTTACAGGTATAAACAATTTTAGGAGGCTGAGGGGATGGAGAAAAAGAGCTTAAAATTAGGGTTGTAAAGGTTAACCGTTTACCTGGTATGCATTAGGCTTATCCGAATGCTTACTGGGTAACCAACCAACGGTGCCAGGCTGGAGCAGCCCTGGCTGGGTGGGGGGTGGCAGGCAGGGCTGCTCCTGTCTCCAGCCCCCAGCCCCGGCTGCTGGGGTGGCCCAGGTTGTCATGCAGGACCCTGGCCCTGTCATGCCAGAGTATCCTCAGCAGGACCATGGCCCTGGCTGCATCAGAACAGCCCGGGCGGCCAGGCAGGACTCCGGCCCTGAGATCCTGGCCCCACACACCCCTGAGCGGGGTGTGGCTGGACCAGCGAGACCCCAGTCATGCTGGGGCAGCCCAGCCAGCCAGGTGTGATTCTGGCTCTGCTGGACCATCAGGCAGGTATAATTAAACCGGTGTGTTTAACCGGTTAACTATTTTCATGGTTATTTACATCCCTACTTAAAATGATCTTCGGCTTCTCCATCAAAGGATGGACTTGCACAGTGTGTGATGTACTGTGCTATTTGGAAAGGATACCAGAGACTAGATTTAAAAAAAAGAGATGTTCTTGGATGCAGATAGTACACAGCATATGCCTCATGCCAGGTTTTGGAAGGTCAAGGATTTTCACTAGTTTGACATGTTTTTGATGCAGAAGCGTTAACTTTGTTCTGTAGAAAGTTAAATGCAGTGCTTGAAACAAGACACATGGGCAAGTGCAATAGATGGTTCAGCTAGACAGCCTGGCCTGCTTTGCTGTTTCCAAACAGACTCTGCAACCCTTGTCAAGACCTCAGAGAGGGGGATCTATATTTGTTAGGTCTGCGTCCTCCATGACGGGTCTCAGAGCAGCGTCCCCTTGGAACTTACTCGGCATGCCCACTAGGAATGCTGTTACCTTAAAATGCAGCCTGCGTAACTTCTTCCCCCTCCCACGTGGTCCACCGCAGAAAAGACAGGTTGCTCCCCAGCGATCAGACTGACTCGCACAGCCTGTGGAGTTTGTCGGAGTGAAAAAACGTGTCTTTCCAAAAGTGTTCTCTGAGCAGAAAGCTCCTTTAACGCAACACCGGGAAAAAGAAAACCCAGAGCAAGACAGAAAGGAGGAGAACGAAATGGAGTGTGACAAGTTTGAGAGGGGTCGCTGGGTTAGTCTGTTTCAGCAAAAACAACGAGGAGTCCTGGGGCACTTTAAAAGCCAACACAGTTATTTGGGCGTCAGCTTTTGAAGTGACAAAGTGGGTCCCCGCCCACGATAGCTTACACCCAAAGAAAGGTGTTCGCCTGCAAAATGCCACAGGACGCCTCCTCCTTGTTTTTGCTGGAGTGCAGCGTGCCTACCCTGCTTCCGACACCTGATTTCCTGCGGGCGTCTCCATCCAAGGCACAGCCCTAGAAAATATGGGGGAGAAGAGATTTTTCACAGGAAAAGGGAAAATAAAAGCAGTAAGTCAGCGGGGCAAATGCTGCACAGGCCTTAGACTGTGGAGGACTTTCACCTGTTCACCCCTGCCTTTGGAAAGTCATGTTGGCAAACAGACAATATTGACACCACATCCCAATTCCAGATGTCCGGGCTGGCAGGGTAGGTTTGTCAGGCTTCCCGTTAGCACACGGCTGGAGGACTCTGTCTACTATAACTCCACCACCAAGTGCCTGCGTATTCCTCTCTGTGCACTTGTTCGGCTGGTACCTGTTCCCGCGTACATTACTATTTATTTACTCTTGCCTTAGAGGCTGCCCTCGGGAGCATTGTGTGAGGGGTGTTGTAAACATACATGAAGCTGTGAACCCTGCCCAAAAGAGCTTGTGCCTGCAGTACTAGTGCAAACCTGTACCTGTTCTGTTTGCAGAGCACCGCTTGTTTGCTAGTTCTATTGAGAGAGGATTATTTCTCAGGGTGGGTTCTTAACAGGTGTATTAATAAATTAGCTGGTTTCCCAGGCTCCCACACTCTAGCTCAAGGCTACCGTGGCTATAGAATAGGCATTTCAAAAGCACCTGTTTCTAGAATTGGATTTCCTGCCCTTCGACCTGATTCCTTCAGGTGTCGTAGGTGTGCCTAGTAATACTGAGTCATAGC